>JAECXG010000499.1:0-4800000 GCA_018152135.1 Drosophila paulistorum
AGCCTAATATCCAACACGTTGTTTAAAAACTGAGTGGAACTCACAATAAAGTCCTCAGGAAACTAACCAACTCAGATATCTACTGTCCTAACTCTGAAATTCGGGACAAATACAATGTCAAGTCACTAGATACCATATACAACAATGCTTGCCAAAGACTGCTAAACTCTATAGCTGATCATGACAACAAGGAAATTAAAAAACTCTTCTTAAATCCATTTGTTCCCAGTCGATTGCCATGGCCCAGATACTCTAAGCAAATAGATAAACTTCTTGCCCTACGGAATACTAGTAATGCCAAGCCTTCAACTGCGCAACCAAACATGCCTAGCTCTTGTGAAGTACACACTAATATAAAGCTGCACGAAGAAGCCAAGCTTTTTGAATACTTCTCAAAGGCCCCAGCCTTAATCGCTGATAATTGCCACCATATATACAACAAACTCACTGAAAACAAGGAAAATTAAGCGATATGGAAGCATCAAAAGCTAGGAACAACCCTCCTGAACGGCTGCCCGGCCACATAATCAACTTGTTATTCAGGGACTTTAAACAAGGAAGAAGATCCAGAGCTGACATTGAGGAAAAAATTAAGGACCAGCCAATTGTCATCCAAAGACTTATCTTGCCCCCCTTGGGCCAAATGAGCTGATCCAGTACACTCCAAACGAACTAATTGTTCGTAATCTGGCGAGGCTGGAAACAGAGTTGCTCAAATTAATTGAATATAGCACTGATAGCACTGACGCTCCAAAACTCAATGAAAATTACAAAACAAAAAAGAATATACACCCATGATGGTTTCTACTAATAAAAATACTAACATAAACACTAACATCTCCATTAATCTGCAGCTACCCAATCATAGCAGGCCACCTGAGTCGACGAACTTGTGCCAGCTCTCCCAAGCGAATATCCAGAAGACCTCTGAACTGAACTCCCAGAATGCTATCGCTGTGCCTCCCCCTGCAGCCAATGAAGAGGCCGCATCAGGTTCGTCCTCTAATGTTTTCTACACAGAGCTGCCCACAACTGCAAACGGATGCACGCCTGAGCCTCTAAGTGGCACACTTTCTGGAGCCGGCCAAAGCACAACCTAAACTCACATGGAAATTCCAGACGTCCTCCAGCAGCTTCTTGTATGGTGCTTTACTTCATCCGCCAATCACTCTCTCGTCCAATCCATCTGTTTGTCTGCCTCTGGAAACAATAATAAATAATATTCTTAATCAAACAGGCGAAGCAAAAAGAAATTCAGTCAAGGAAAAAAAATGCAATGTCTCAACAAAAGGAAACCCAAATGGATTGTTAAAATCCAGCTCCAGCGTCCTGATTCTGTCCTATGGCTCATGACTTGTTGATGGCGACGCCCCTTGGCTCTTTGGTATCCTCTGCAGCCTTCAATGTGACTACTAGTGCCGGTCTGCCCACTACCAAATGCATTGTGCTCGTGCACTGGCTGGTGGCGGCTCGCACAAGCTAAGGCACATTCACCCAGTTGTTCTCGTCACAATGGTCTGCGCTGCTCTCTCCTGATGCCCTCCGCTGATGTTCCTGCAACAAAATCAAATTAATTCTAATTATTCTGATATGCTCATCACACAGCAACTGAAGACGTACCAAATGGAAAAATGAATGCTTAGCTGCATAAATCTCTTGCCTTGCAGCGAGGTTGATGACTCCAGAAGCTTGGTGTGCCTCGTCTAACAATGCAGTTGCCCTCGCCACAATGTTCTGCGCTGCTCTCTCCTGATGACCTCCGCTGATGTTCCTGCAACAAAATCAATGAGGGAGAGGACTCCGGAAACTTGGTGGGCCTCGTCAAACAATCCAGTTGCCCTCGTCACATTGGGCTGCGCTGCTCTTTCCTGATGACCTCCGCTGATGTTCCTGCAACAAAGTTGAATTGGTTCTAATTGTTCTGATATGCTCATCACACGGCAACTGAAGGCGTTCCAAATGGAAGAATGAATGCTTAGCTGCATAAATCTCTTGCCTTGCAGTGAGGGAGATGACTCCGAAACTTGCAACTTAAGACGTACCAAATGGATAAATGAATGCTTAGCTGCATAAATCTCTTGCCTTGCAATGAGGGAGATTACTCGGAAACTTGGTGTGCCTCGTCAAACAATCTAGTTGCCCTCGCCACAATGTTCTGCGCTGCTCTCTACTGATGACCTCCGCTGATGTTCCTGCAACAAACCAAATCAATTCTAATTATTCTGATATGCTCATCACACAGCAACTGAAGACGTACCAATTGGAAAAATGAATGCTTAGCTGCATAAATCTCTTGCCTTGCGAGGGAGATGACTCCAGAAACTTGGTATGTCTAGTCAAACAATCCAGTTGCCCTCGTCAAAATAGTCTGCGCTGCTCTCTCCTGATGACCTCCGCTGATGTTCCTGCAAAAAGAAAAATATCTAATTAGCTGTAATTATTCTGATGTAGTCAAAATCTTATTTTCTTATTTCATGCCTTATTGTTTACAAAATGTAGGTACTGCCTTCTCTTTCTAGCGTCATGCGGCAATGGCCGCCATCTATCGGTATACCGATATAGTATCGATTAAAAAATCGAGCCCCATATTGTGCAATTATTGCGCACATCGGATAACATTTATCCCAGCCAACATTTTGTCAATACTGCCTCCAAGCCAAATCTAGAGATTTTTTCTTCTTTTTGGCACTATTCAAACATTGCTTTTCTATTTCGGTTATACGTTAAATACTCACTACAATGCCAAGTTTAAATTTACCCAAATCTTAATGCTAAAATACTACTTTGTCTTCAAGCCATATCTAGATATATTTCTCTTTGGCGCTATACAAACAGCTCTTACCTATTTAGTCTTACGCTAAATACTCACTACAATGCAAAGTCCAAATTTACCCAAATCTCAATGCTAAAAATATAATACTTACTCACTATCCTAACGCTATAAAACAATCTTAGTTGCTACTATTATCTATTAATGTTAAAATCTAATGTTATAATTAATCCTCTTTCTGTTTTCTTGTTCTGTTTTTTACAATGTTAGTTAATAAGTTAGTTTATAATTAATTTTTAGTGACCCCCCTGCTGCTGTAATGGCCTTTGATTTTAAATTTCTGTTATATACCCTTGATGGTGAAAGGACAGAACGAAATAAAGCGGCCTCAATCGAAAGACTGAGGCCAGGCGGACCAAACGCCCAAACTTAATTAAAAAAATCTTAAATCTTAAAAACTTAAAACTTAAATCTTAAAAATTAAAACAATCTTAAAATCTTAAAAACTTAAAAAACTTAAATAAAAAAAACTTAAATCTTAAAAAAATCTTAAAAAAACTTAAAAATAAAATAAATAAAAAAAATGACTAAAAGCCAATAAATAATTAATTAATAAATTCTACAAATAATTAAAAGTGACTAAAAGCTAAAATAATTTAAACAAAAATATCTACGTGCTAATAAAAACTGACATAAATTCCCAAAAGTTAATAAAAATAGCCTGAAAAAAAACATAAAACAATAAAACTATGTACATGTAAAAGTGCAAATCATAAAAAAGAACCGCTATTAAAAGTAAAACGACAAGGGAAAGAAAAGAAAAAACTTAATCTAAAGCCTGGCCTCAGCCTAAACTAATACCGACTAAAGTTAATGTCTCCTGTTAATTATGTGCCATTTGTGTCAGTTACATATACGTATAATTTTATTGTGTAAAATTTTAATTGTGAATGTCCAATTGACCTTAACGCTAGTGCGCCCTAACCTAGGTATTGAAACACATACATAGACTATAGCCCAGTGCACTATAGCGGCACCCACACACAAAAACCAACTAAAAATTAATAAACAATTAAAACTAAAACTAAACTAAAAGCCTACAAATAATTAAAATTACCAACTGCTAAAATAATTGTGTACCTGGAAATGACTACATGCTAATAAATAAAGCCATACATAAATCCTAAAGCTAACTAAAATGACATAAAATAATTGTTAAACAATATAAAAAAATGCAACCCTCCTAAATCTACAGCTAAAATGTGCTAAAATCAATCAAATATTTAAATAATCAATAAATAATTAACTAAAAACCTATAAATAATTAACTAAAAAAAATCGTATAAAAAATTAAAAATGACTACAAGCTACCAAATAACCTACTAAATGTTCTTAAATGTTAATACATATTAACCAAACCAAAACTACATAAAAGTGCATAGCAACAAAATATAAACTACCGCTAGGAAAACTAAAACGCCAAAAAAATAAAAAAAGCAACAACAACTACATGCAAATCAGTCTATCTGTCTGCAGTCAAATCCACCACCAACAACAACAGCTGATCTGAGCCTACCCCAACACCAACAACGCATGCAACAAGTGTGACTCAGCAAGTCATAGGGAGAGGAGAGAGAGAAATTGAGAGAGCGAGGTCAAAATGGCCGCCCCCATACACAATGACTGGTCAAGTAAGCTGGAAAAATTATGCAAGTATGCACAGCAATAACAACAAAGCTCGCCCACCTACCTAATGTGACCATGCAAAATGACTATGGAGATGACAGCCAAAATACCACACAAACAAATAACAACAACAACTCTAATGCCATAAATGCCCCTGTCTGCCCTGATGACTCACCCTTAAATACGACTTTTCTAATTACTGACCACAACAACGCCCTCGTCTCAGAATGCCCCTCCCCCCTCATGCCAGAGCTGCTGGAAAAACAGCCTATAATGCATCCAAAAATACCCAGCCTCATGTCTCTGACGATACAAATGCCTACGACTAAAAAAACACGGCCATTGCCCACGCCACCAACCACTATGAAGCAACTAAAACCAATCGCCAGCAAAAGAGCACAAAACTTGGCCACTTTGGCTCAGCCAGTGCCAAACTTTGTGCCTCACATACCCATTGAACGCGCCCAACTCCAATCAAAATGCTCCTGGAATATGGTGGCACGCAGGAAAAATCCCCTGCCTAACAAACCACCGGCCTTTTTCCTGCCAATGCCACAAAACCAAAACGCACTGCTCCCAATTTTGATGAGAGATGTGGGAGCCCCTCTCACCCTCTATTATTTGACTCGTCTTAGAAATGGTCTCACACAAATTACAGCAGACTCAATGGCTACGCATGCCAAAATCAAAACCACCCTGGAGGCAAACAAGTATGCCTATTTCTCCCACCAGCCAAGATGGGAACGTGGCGTCAAATTTGCCATCATAAACTTACATCACACCACACCTAATGAAGCTATACGTAAAAACTTGAAAGATCTAGGTTTTGAAACTAAATTTATAAAAGGACTAACAAATTATAAAACACACAAGCCAATGAACATCTTTATTATCGAAATATCTAAGCAAGAGGATAACAAACATAATGATATTCTTAATGTAAGGGTCTTGGGCTGCCAGGAAATTCGAATCGAGAGGCAAAGGGGCCGTAATATGCTGCCTCAGTGCGGCAATTGCCTCTTGTTTGGTCACACGGCCAAGTATTGTCGCCTTGCCTCTCTGTGCCGCATCTGCGCCGGCTCTCACCACTCGTCCAAATGTGTCGCTCCTGATGGCCAACCTCCAAAGTGTGGCAACTGCGGTGATGGCCATAGAGCCACATATAGAGGATGCGCCTTCTATAAGGCGGAACTAGAAAAATTTCTGGTTGATCAGCGCCCAGCTCGACGAAATTGGCAGCAGCAGCATGAAAATAAACAAAAATGGTCAAATAAATCTACAAATAACGTCACACACTTACCTAAAAATCGCCATCTAAATTCCGCTGCTCCTTGTCCTACGTCAAATCGCCCATCTCGTTCAGCAATCCTGTGCGCAACACCTGAAACAAAAAACAAATTACAAACAACATCTAAATCGCCAAAAAATCTGAAAAACTTACCTGAAAATCCACGTCTACCAGCATCAGCGTCTGCAGTTTCTTGTCCCTCGTCGATTCGTCCATCGCCTTGTCCCAAGCGATCGTCATATCGTCCAACAAGCCCGTCTGCAGCACCTGAAAGGAAAACAAATTAAAAACAACACCTAAATCGCCAAAAATCGAAAAAACTCACCTGAAAATCAACGTCTATCATCAGCAGCATCGCCTGCAATTTCTAGTGCAAAATCTGGCCAATCTCCTGGTCTATCACGCCCTTCACTAGTGCCTGCACCTGAAGAAAAACACAAATCGTCAACAAAATCACTCAACAGTCACGTAAACTTACCTGCTAACTCTCTTCAGTCATCTGTAGCTGCAGCATCTGGTCCCTCTGGCCCTCTTGCAAAGGCCGCACCTGAAAATAACATAAAATCAACAAAGAATCGAGCTAATTCAACTAAATACGTATCTAAAATACAGCCGCAGCCACCAGCAGACTTAACTGGAGCTTCTCCTGCATCTTCTGCTGCACCCCTTGGCCCGTCAACTGGTCCTAATCGTCATAAAGCTGCACCTGTACCTGGAAAAAATATAAAAAAGTTTAAAAATGCCACTAACTTAACAAATTACTCACCTGCCAAGCAAACGCCGCCAGTCGCAACCCATTCTTCTACATCATACGCACCTGAAAAAGGAGAAAAATTAAAACCAAATTCAACTATAAACTCTGGAAAATCTAAAAGCCAACAATACTTACCTAAAAAACACAAAGCGGCCAGCTGCATTCCATGGAAGCTGCTTACCTGGACCTGAAAATAAAAATGACCAAAGCCATCAACCAAAACAAAAAAAATACTTACCTGCAAGCGGCTGTCCTCGTCCAAACAGCTTTACCCTGTCGTCGCCAGAAATCTCCAGTGATGAATCAGCAGCCATGTTCCTGTAAAATAGTTAAAAAAAAATTAACTTAAAATTTCTAATATTCGTTAACTTATTGTCAAATTTTTTTATACTCACGTCACATTTTTCTTATTGTTTGTTTACATTTGCGAATAAATGGCGGATATATCGCCTTCTCTTTCAGCCACATGCACCGCCACCTGTTGCTGTATCGATATTTTATCGTACAAAAATCGAGCAGCAACAGTCGCAATATTGAGCACTCACCCCAGTGCTGCTCAAAAATACCAGTTTCCCTACATTTCTCACTCTAGCGCCATCTGCAATTCCCTACTTACCTCTATTTAGTGCCCTCTGCACTTCCCTACTACACGCTATTAAGACCCTTTGCACCAAAAACTTCCCTACTTACCTCTATTTAGTGCCCTCTGCACTTCCCTACTTCCCTCTATTGAGACCCTTTGCACCAAAAACCTAAAAATCAAAATTCTATTTGTCTTATTGGGAAAAAAAAAAAAAAAAAAATAAGTTAATACCTACCTATTCTTAATTCTATACGCCATAATTATTTCTAAAATCACTAAATTCTAAACATCATTGTCTTTTATTTTTTCTATTATATATTCATTGCTAGTAATTAAGTTAGTTTATAAGTTAATTTTAATTGTCCCTCCCTTGCTGCTGTAACGGCCATAAATTTTAAATTTCTGTTATATACCCTCGATGGTGAAAGGACAGAATTAAATAAAGCGGCCTCAATCGAGAGACTGAGGCCAGGCGGACCAAACGCCCAATCTTAAATCCTAAATCTACAGCTAAAATGTGCTAAAATCAATCAAATATTTAAATAATCAATAAATAATTAACTAAAAACCAATAAATAATTAGCTAAAAATCGTATAAAAAATTAAAAATTACTACAAGCTACCAAATAACCTACTAAATGTTCTTAAATGTTAATAACAAATGCCCCCAATACATATAAAACAAACTAAAACCACATAAAAGTGCATAGCAACAAAATAAAAACTACCGCTAGGAAAACTAAAACGCCAAAAAAAAAAAAAAAAAAAAAAAGCAACAACAACTACATGCAAATCAGCCTCCCTGTCTGCAGTCGAAATTCCACCACCAACAACAACAGCTGATCTGAGCCTACCCCAACACCAACAACGCATGCAACAAGTGTGACTCAGCAAGTCATAGGGAGAGCAGAGAGCAAAAACGAGAGAGCGAAGACAACATGGCTGCGCCCACTCGTCATGACAAGCCAAAATTGTGGCAAAGCAACAAGCAAGTACACTCAACCAACACAACTACAGCTACTGTCTCTCACACACATGCATGCACAAACAAAATGCCAATTCCCACTGCCCATACAAATGATTTCGCGTCCCCATTGGACCGACAAATTTCTAATTGGGACAACAACAACTACGCTACTGCTAACAAGAACACAAATCTAAAATCTAGAAGGCAACTATACATGGAGCCAGACTCCCCTGCCCATGTAGTAGTCAACAACGTGCTTGTTCCTTCTAATGACCTGTCACTCAATACCACCTACTCGATGCCTGACCTAAACACTGCCTATGTCTCTGAATGCCCCTCCCCCTAATGCCAGAGCTGCTGGAAAAACAGCCCAAAATGCACCCTATGCTACCTAGCCTCATGCTGCTACCTGTCTCAATGCCTCTGATTGACAAAAAATGCCCATTGCCCACGCCAAACACCACCAAAAGCCACCTATACCTACCGTCAGCAAGAGAGCACAAAATTTGGCCACTTTGGCCTTGCCAGTGCCAAACTTTGTGCCTCAAATATCCAATGAGCGCTCTCAGCTGCAGGCAAGATGTACTTGGGCAATGGTGGCACGTAGGAAAAACCCGCTGCCAAACAAACCACCGGCGTTTTTCCTGCCCATGCCCCACAATCAGAACTCTCTGCTGCCAATCCTGATGAGGGAAGTGGGCAATCCTGTCCCTCTCTATCAGCTAGCTCGACTGAGGAATGGCCTCACCCAGCTAACCGCCAATACAATGGATATCTATGCCAAAATTAAACTTACCCTAGAGAATTATAAATATGCGTACTTCACCCACCAGCCTAGATGGGAGCGTGGCGCCAGGTACGCCATTAGACACCTGCACCACACAACTGAGTATGACAATATAAAAAATAACCTGCAAGCACTCGATTATACAGTCAAATTTATAAAAAATCTTAAGAATTTCAGAACTGGCAAGCCAATGAATATATTTATTATTGAAATATGCAAAATGGAGGCAAATAAACATGATCAAATCTTAAATGTTACAAATTTGGGCTGCCAAGAGGTGCGTATAGAGAGGCAAAGAGGCCAAAGGGAAATGCCCCAGTGCAAAAATTGCCTACTTTTTGGCCATACAGCGAAATATTGCAAGCTGGATCCAATCTGCTCAAGCTGCGCTGGCCAGCATCACACGCTAAGATGTCCTGCTCCTGGTGGCCAGCCTCCCAAATGTGGCAATTGTGGAGGTGGCCATCGGGCCTCCTACAAAGGATGTGCTTATTTCAAGGCCGAACTGGCCAAATTCTTGGTTGATCAGCGCCCAACTCACCACAATGAGCAGCAACAACATGTAAACAGAAGAGAAACAACGCATGAGAAACAAATACAATTATCTAAAGCCAATAAAAACTCACCTGAAGTCCAAATGCAGTCATCAGCAACGTTCTGTCCAGCATCTCGTCCATCATCATGTCAAGCGTCTCGCCCAGCTCCCTGTTCGTCCAATCCATCTGAAAATAAAACAAACTTAATAACAAAATCAATTACTAATTACAAAAACTTACCTGAAAGTCAGCCGCCAATTGCAGCATCTTGTTCAGCGTCGAATCCTCCGTCTCGTCCAGCAAGTCCGTCTGCAACAGCATTATCCAAAAATAAACAAAAATCAAATTCCAAACCAACTAAAAAAGTCAACAACTCACCTGTCAATCCACGTCAGTCAGCAGCAGCATCATCTGCGAATCCTCGTGCAGCATCTGGGCAATCAGCTGGTCCATCTCGTCCTCTGCAAGCACCTGCACCTGGAAAAAAACTCAAATCGTCAGAAAAATCACCCAATAACCACACAAACTCACCTGGTAATCGTCTACAGTCATCAGCAGCAGCAGCACCTGGTCCTCCTGGTCCTCAAGCAGCGGCCGCACCTGAAAATAAAAAAATATCAACAAAGAATCGCTCTAATGAAACCAAAAACTTATCTGAAAGCCAGCTGCAGCCTCTAACAGCATCTATTGCAGCCCCTCCTGTACTTTCGGGTGCTGGATCCCGCCTGTCAACCGCTCCACTGGGTCCAAAAAATGCACCTGCACCTGGAAAAAAAGCAAAAATTGTCTCAAAAAATCACCAAATCTACAAAATACTCACCTGTAAATCATCCGCCTACAGCAGCGACCCGCATACATACTCCAGACGTACCTGAAAATGGGAAAAAAACTAAAATTAATGCAACTATAATTATTGACAAAACAAAAAGCCAACCATACTCACCAAAAATCAACATGCGGCCACCAAAATCTGCCAAAGTCAAATCACCAGTACCTGAAAACAAACAAAAAAACAAATTAATCAACAAATACTCACCTGCTAGTAATCCCTGTCTGGCAGCAACATCAGTTAAAATGCAAAGCCGTCCGCTTTGCAAAATTCTGCAGCAACAAAATTTGGCAATGGTCGCCAGCTGTTCCCGACCCAACAGCTTCACACTGTCGTCGCCAGAACCATCCTCTGATGATGAACTCGCCATGTTCCTAAAAAACAACTATAATTAATTCTAATATGTTCTATGTTACCTATTACTATTGTCAATTTCATTTTTACTTATCTCTAAATTTTCTTATTGTTTACAAATAAATAGCGGATATCGCTTTCTCTTTTCAGCCCACATGCGGAAACTCCGCCATCACACACATATCGATGACTTATCGATATGTCATAATCATTTCAGAGCATCATCGATATGCCAGCCAATTCTGGCTAAGTCAAGCCAAAAACTCTAAAACTAGCCTTATAAAGCTAACTCTGCCTTGCTCTCAAATGATGTCTTATGACTAAAAGCTACTTGCTATAAAATTTCTAGCCAATAAAGCCAACTCAATGCCACCCTGGCAGCCTTGCTCGCAAATGATGCGCCAATGGCCAAGCTAATCTAGTGTTACTCAGACCCAAAATATGAGTCTCCCTACTTTTTCTCCAGTATGGGGAAATACCTGTTTTATTTCCCTACATTAATCGCCATGTTTTTTAACTCCCTTAGCACCAAATTTTAACTATCGCCAAATTTTATAACTATCGCCAAATTTATTATTATCAAAAAAAATGAAGATAATTACTATCTAATTGACTACTTATGCTAAAACAACATAATCCTAAAACTATCATATTACAAGCTAACCTACCTAAATCGCTAAAAAAAAATCTAAATGTTAATATAAATGTTCTATTAAATATTGTTAGTATAAATCTAGTTTTCTAAGATAATTTTAAGTGCCCCGCCCCTGCTGCTGTAACGGCCTTTTAATTTAAATTTTTGCTATATACCCTCGTAGGTGAAAGGGCAGAAAATAAAGCGGCCTCAATCGAAAGACTGAGGCCAGGCGGACCAAACGCCCAAACTTAAAAAATTAAAAAACCCATACCACCAATTATTCTACCGGATAACGACGAAATTAATGCCCTTCTTAACAATCCATCAATGGCAAGTTTAAAAAATAAATTATTAATACAAAAAATAAATAACACATACGAATGTACCTGCTGCGATCTGGAGACTCATGGGAAAGCAATCGACAAGCTAAAGTCACTCAATGTCAAAGCTTTCACCCATCAGCCTCCGGATCTCAGAGGCTACAGGATTGTTATTAAGGGACTGCATCAGACTACCAATGCCAAATGCGTAAGAGAGGAGCTAGAAAAACTTGGCTATCAGGTGCGCTACATGGACCTGATGAAGAGCACCCGCTCCAACAAGGTACTGGACTTCTTCGAAGTTGAACTAGCGCCACAAAAGGAGGAGCTAAACGAGAAAATCCTCCAGCTGACTGTTCTATGCAGCCAACAAGTGGCAATAGAGAAACTAAGAAGGCGTATGCTGCCTATCCAGTGCCATCGTTGCCAACGATTTGAGCACAGCAAAAACTATTGCTTCATGGAGCCGAGATGTGTGAAGTGTGCGGGCGCTCACCTCACAACCGACTGCGAGATTGGTAAAAACCCAAATCCAATCTGTGCGAACTGCAACGGCCCACATGTAGCAAGCTACAAAGGATGCCCCACCTACACTGAGGAGCTGGCTCGTATTAGAGCAAGATCAGCCTCCTTCAACCAAATGCATCGCCCACAACGCAGAGAAAAAAACCGCCCTACCGCACCTGAAAACATAAACTTTAACAAAAACACCAACAACCACCAAAACACAAACTACAAAAATACTAAGCATAACAAAGTTTACTACAACACTAAACAAAAAAGATACAACAATAACTTCCATTACACCTCTAACAAACTACAATACAACGAATTAAACAACTATAAAGCTATAATTAACGACCTAGTTAACAACATTGAATCGCTCAACATGGTAATTAAAAATATAATTCCGTTAACAAATAACACAAAAGAATCAAACGGCACAATAACACTCATCAACAACATACTGCAAAATCTAGAACAAGAAACTATAAAAATTAAAACAAATCTAAACATATCTAATAAACCTATATATACACACACTCAATCCGCACCTGAAAAGAAAAAGAGGAGGAATATTTCCACCCGCCTACTCCAGACAAAAATTAAACCTGTAAAACAAAACTAATAAAACACACCTAAAACAACAAAAAGACATACTTACCAAACTCAAATTAAATAAAACACTTAAACAAACCTATAGTAAAATCGAAAACAAACTTTATTTATTAATTAAACTTATAAAATTAACAGAACTTATTACACAAACAAGATAAATTGCACCTGAAAAAAGGAAAAGAAAATAATACACCTATAAAACTATAACAATACATAAATAAAAAACACAACTAAAATCAATCAATACGAAAACAAACTAACTAATATAATCAATTACTAAACACTATACAAAAGCTAATACTGAAATAACACACTTGAAACACACCAAAAATACCTAAGCGATCACATGAACACTACACAAATTAACGCAATTCAATTTCAAATAAAAAATATATAAACACAAATACTAACGCAAATTAAATCCTAAATCTGAATTAATACATGGATTAGCTATCTAATACAACTAAATAAGTCCTAAAATGCACATCGAAACTACAAATACAACATTAAATTCGGTACACACTTAGAACAATAACATGTGATCACTTCACTAAACAACTCAATACAAACCCAAATTAAAAACACATAAATACAATAACTAACGCAAATTAAAACCTAAAAGCAAACTAATACAAACATTAGCCACTCAATTCAACAAAAATAATCTTCAAAAACTACATCTAAAACAACAATCTCTAAACACACTTACTACAAAATACATGATTCACCCTGCAAACAAAACACAATTCAATTTCAAACAAAAAACACTCAAATACTAAAACTGCCACAAAATAAAATCTAAAGCTAAAATATTATATAAATGGGCTATCTAATACAACACTTAAACTCCAATAATATACACTTAAACCTAAATATAATAACAAATTTGAAACACACTTAGAACAAAACATTAAATGGCACAATCTTAAAAGAGAATCTAAACGCATCTGCGAAGCCTTCATAGTTGGCGCCTTGGACCTGGCAACTCCAAATTGGACCCATAAAACCTATTAATAAAAAGAAATCATAAAACAAATTAATAAAAATTGCAACAAAACAAAATAACATGCAAACTCCAAGACTACACAAAACAAATCAACTAAACACAAATAAAATAAACACAACATGCAATTTACACCATGTACTACATCACAACAACACAAATTGCCACATGGCAACTAACTATGACAATTAGACGTCTCACCTGACCCTAATACGCATGCGTGAATTGTCGAGATCGCTCTGGGGATGTCCACACCACACTGGGCCTCCACTCCAAACACGCCCACACCTGTGAAATAAGAAGACAAGGATAAATCTGGGACTCTGCCCTGGAAAACCTCTCTCCTTTCTTCTTTCAGATCGCTACTCACCTCACATCGATGCCTGGTGGCCGCAAAACCTGGCCAGCAGCCTTAGGGCCATGCCGGGCACATGTCATAAGGTGTGAGCCCCAAACCAGCTGCTGCGATGAATATTCCTGTGGGCCCTCTCGAGGTTCGTCATGGGAGGTCCTGAAGCCGCATATGGTACCTAAAAACATAAAAAAAGATATAATTTAAAATTTCTAACTTGCAAATTGGGCATTGTTTACATTCTACTTACCTAATGTGACCTTACCTTGTAAAACGAATAACATGCCCAGCCTATGTTAAAATTATGTTAAGTAACAGCCAATGTAAATGGATGCCGATACTTAACTATCGCATACATTTACATTGGCTTGCAAAACTTTTTTACCAATTACGCTAAATAACTATACCTATAAATAATCTAATGCATGCAACTAACAAACTACACTAACAATTTGAAAAAATTTAATCACATGCAACACTTAACATAACTCTATAAACTGATAACAGCATCAACAAATGTTAAACTACAGTCAATAACGTAAACAAAACACATATGTTTACGGCAGCCATAATTACTAATACATACAATCACGTACACTCAAATGGCTGCCATAAACAAACAAAAGAAACACACTGGTTACAAACATGTTGAAAAACATATGAAAATAATTTACTCTAAATATAAAACTAAAACATAATACAATCTATAAACAAATTATAAAACTATCTAAACATACTAAACAATACAAAACATTAATACTTACCTATGTATACACCCACCTAAAAATCATAAAGATGCTATAAAATCAAATATAATACCTAAATCAAACAATTTAAAAATAATACTTACCACAAAAATTAATACTAAACATCTACAAAACAATTCAAATCACAAAATATATCAAATAACACAAATATCACTACTTACCAAAATCATTGACCTAAAAATCAAAAACATGCCTAAAAATCATAAGACATATTTTAACTAATACCATTACTTACCAAAATCATTTACCTAAAAATCATAAACATACCTAAAAATCATAAAACATATTAAAACTGCCAAAACAAATTGCTAAAACATAATACTTGCTAAATCAAATCAAAGTCATCAATAAACATTAAAAATCATGAACCTAAATCATAAAAAAAAAAGAAAATAAAAGAAATATTTTAACTAATACCATTACTTACCAAAATCACTTACCTAAAAATCATAAACATACCTAAAAATCATAAAACATATTAAAACTGCCAAAACAAATTGCTAAAACATAATACTTGCTAAATCAAATCAAAGTCATCAATAAACATTAAAAATCATGAACCTAAATCATAAAAAAAAAAAGAGAAAATAAAAGAAATATTTTAACTAATACCATTACTTACCAAAATCACTTACCTAAAAATCATAAACATACCTAAAAATCATAAAACATATTAAAACTGCCAAAACAAATTGCTAAAACATAATACTTGCTAAATCAAATCAAAGTCATCAATAAACATTAAAAATCATGAACCTAAATCATAAAAATAAAAGAAATTACATAAAGAATTAATAAAGCTAATACTTACTACTAATTCAAGCTCTTAACTAATAAACATAAAAAGAAATCATAATACTTACCTCAATTTTTACTACCTAAATCTAAATCAAATCGAAATTAAACCAATACTTACCGTCTACATCACTTATATACTAAACACTATACCTATACTTACCTGTTATATCACATAAGCTGAAATTTTATCTATGTCTAGTTCGTAAGAAATTATATGTTATCAAATTTTACAGGGCATCATGTCGCCCATATAGTTTTAAGTAGGGAAAAATATTGTAAAGATCTCAGTCGAGATAGAAACAATAAAGTGGCTAGCAACCCAGTTGCTTGGCTATAGGCAAACGCTTCGGCTGCCAAACAGAAAAAAAAAAATAAGCTCGGTCAGTTCCAAAACTATTACAAAAAGCAAAGTAAGGCGGAAACTTTGCCTTTTACCAGCAAGTAATAGTCTCCACAAAAAACCCACCCTAGAAAAGCTGACGTCTGTAAAAACGTCAAAAAGTGCTGCCCAAAAAGAGCTGCAGGGCCGGGGGTGTGGTGTGGTGCAAAGCGAACTGGTCAGCTTCCGAAGTGTCAAAAATAGTAAGCTGGCAGCCAGTCAAACAGCAAAATCTCAAACAAGAGAAATTGTTAACTATGATGAGCTGCTCGAAATGGATGAGGACGAAGTAAAAGAATTTGAAGCCTTCTTTAAAGAAGTTATGCCTCCGCTGCCAGCCCCTAATAAGTTGCAACCTACTCTGACGCTACAAAATGAACAGCCTATCCCACCACAGGAAATAGAATGTGAACAACTAATGGACCTAGAGGCAACTCCGACCAAAGCTTCCAGTGAACCAGGTAATTTAAACTCACACAACTTGAAGCTCCATTCCCTGGAAAAGAGTCCAAGCCCCCATGTAGTAAACATTGCCAAAAAGCCGCGGCAAGAACCCCCTAGCCAGCATGATTGGCAAACTGTGCATGGTAGGAAACAAAAGAGAGACATGCCACCATCAATATATGTCAAAACGCATCTTCTGCCTATCATTTATTCACCCAGTTGAATGATCAACCAGGCATCACCTCCCGCTTTTTGACAAGATGCCTCCAAAACAATGTTACTAGAATAACAACAGTTGACTTTGATACTTACCATGCCATTTTAACCTTTCTTAAAGCTGAAAATCTAGATATTACGGTTCACGCTCCTACAACCAGGTCCAAAGACTACCGCATTGTGCTCTTAAATGTTCATCATTCTACCCCATGTGAATCAATCAGGCATGAACTCACGCACATGGGCTATACGATTAAATCAGTAAGAGGACTTACAAATTTCCGAACTAATCGACCGATGAATGTCTTCGAGGTTGTGCTTGAGCCCAAGCAGGACGGCTCTACAGACGACATTCTGCGTCTTAGAGTACTGGGTTGCCAAAGTATCACGGTAGAAAAGCAGAGGGAGAAGCCATCCATCGAACAATGCCGCAAGTGTCAAAACTTTGGGCACCACCACTCCAAATGCTCAGCTACAGCAAGATGCCTAAAATGCGGCAAAGCCCATTTTACGTCTGCCTGTAAAATCCAAAGGCTAATATCTCCGAGATGTATTAATTGCAGAGGCCACCACATTGCCTCCTACAAAGGCTGCCCTTATTATAAGGCCAAACTTGGGGAAAAAATCAATGCAGCCAAACAGCAAAAAGTGCTGTCTGACAACAATAGGCCGGCGCGATTCAATCCATTTAGAAGTCCCAACCAGCTCAGGAACTCGTCCCGCCAACATGAAGCCAGAAACGTAACTAACAACAATCACTACGGTCCTTTGGCAGAGCACAGAGCAGTCTACAATCCTCACCAGGCGTCATATAGGGCGACGAGACCCCCAGCCATGGAAAAGCAAAATCGCCAAATTCCAAAAATCTCTCGCCATCAACCCTCTCCAGGCCAACAGCACAGAAGTCGACCAGCTCCACGAAGTCAAATTCCTCTACGTAAAAATGAGCCTTCACTGAAAGCTAAGCCAGCCTTCACCCCCTAACAAGCACATTGAAAGGCTTAAAAGAGAGCTTAACTTGAATGGACCTGGCACCTTCTTGTCCCCCCTGGACCCACAGAAGACTTGTCCTGCAAAGAGAACCAGAAGCCCGTCTCGTGAGCCTGATAATGATGCAACAAATACAAACAATGAGGCCCTTAAAAGAACCAATGCTAGGCTGGACGAGCTGTCCGACAAATTCGACAAACTATTAAATCTAATTAATACAGCGCTTCCCAATATAACAAAAAATAACAATGCTAACTCATACGCTTCTTAAAAATAACACTTGCTTCATTTCTAACGCCACATTTCAGCATCATGACTTATACAAATATAAATAAATATAATAAAAACACAAAATCTACAAGCAATCTTAGATCTCTCAAAACTATAAATAACAATTGCCCCATTAAAATCGCCTTTTGGAACGCCTGTGGAGCCACCAGTAAATCCGCTGAAATTGAACTGTTTCTACAAATCCACTCCATTGATATTCTGCTGTTGTCCGAAACCCACATTGCTGAAAATAAAAATCGTAACCAAGTTAATAACCCTCTAAGTTTTGATGGTTATTATACTTATCTCGCCTGCCACCCCTCCAACAAAAAAAGAGGCGGAACTGCTGCAACGCAGCAGCATTCAGCACATCGCGTGCCCTTCGATGTCCTGCGATCTCTACCAATGCACTCCAGTGTCAATCACTATTGGGAATGGCGAGCACATCACTGTAGCCGCAGTCTACTGCCATCCTGTTTCTGACTGGTCTACCGACGACTTTGTAGAACTCTTCTCCAACATCAAGAATGCGTCTCGTGGCCCAAACTTTCTCGTATGCGGTGACTTTAACGCTAAGCATGGATGGTGGGGCAATGCAAAGTCATGTAAACGCGGTAGAACCCTTCTTGAAGTCATCCAAGCAGACAAAAAACTGGACATCCTGGCAACGGGCGGGCCAACGCACTTTCCGCGGGACCAGAACAAAAATCCATCAGCCATTGATTTCTGCGTGTATTCGGGAATAAACCATAACAGATTAACAATTCAATCTCTATGCGAACTCTCCTCTGACCACTTACCTGTCATCGTAAGTCTCATGGTGGATCAATTCCCGAACTTACTCCCAGATAATCGTAGGCTTCTGCCTGTGGGTGCGAATCTCAAAAAATTCCAAAATGTCTTGAGCGAATCTCTCCACCTCAATATTGAAATTGAATGCGGATTGGACATCGACGACGCGATAAATATTTTTATAAATAATATTTACCATGCTGCAGCTCTGGCCACCAAGCCTCTGCGTAGGGACCGGCCTAACACATACCGTATTGGAGGAGCTATACCTGTAAACAAAAAAATACACAAACTTTTAAAGCATAAAAACAAAATAAAAACTAAATACACCTACTCACGTAATACTCATCATAAAAAATCTCTAAAATTCACATCTAACTTACTCAATAAAGAAATAGAACAAGCTAAAAATAAACACTTAAACAATAAATTAAAAAACATAGACTCCTCCGATCGATACAGAATTCACAAGCTGTGGCAAATCACAAATAAACTTAAACGGCAGCCACTACAAAACTGGCCACTGAAGATCCCCAAAGGCGCCTCCAACAACCAGCTATGGACCAAATCCGATGAGGAAAAAATGGAATTATTTGCTAGTCAGCTAGAAAAACGATTTTATCCAAACCTCACCAATAGCGCCAATGACAGGACCACCATCAAAGAGGAAACGGAATCCATCATTGCCCAAAAAACGCTTATGGAAGCCGCATACAAAACTCATTACACCATCGCCAGCTCTACAGCAAATATCGACTCCAGCAATTCACCTTTCATTAGGCCCATCACCTTTTTGGAACTGAAAAAGAGATAAATAGCTTAATTAATAAAAAGGCGCCAGGATACGATAGAATAAATAATGCATTAATAAAAACCCTTCCTCTTAAAGCTATTATCTTTCTGCTGAAAATCTATAACAGCATTTTGCGTTTTGGATACTTTCCTCTAGCTTGGAAAAGAGCTATTATTGTCATGGTCAAAAAACCTAAGAAGTCTGCCTCTGAAGTAAGTTCATATCGGCCTATCAGCCTACTCCCAGGCTTCTCCAAAATCTTCGAGTCCTTGCTCGCAAAGAGACTCCTCGCTTGTAATCGGCTCTCTCAGTCTATACCCAACCATCAATTTGGATTTCGTAAGTTTCATGGAGCTGAACACCAGTTAGCTCGCGTAACTCAATTCTTACAAAAAAGCCTTCGATGACAAATTATATGGATCGGCTATATTTGTTGATATCGCAGAAGCCTTCGATAAAGTATGGCACTGCGGCCTACGAAATAAGTTGGTAAAGCTGCTACCAATCAATTTATTTAAAGTCCTGGATAGTTACCTTACAGATCGAACATTCGCTGTTCGAGGGAATTACGGCATCATGTCCCGAGATGGAAAAATACTAGCAGGGATTCCCCAAGGCAGCGTCTTGGGGCCCTTGCTCTACAACATCTACTCGTCAGATATGCCAATCCCGAAATTCATTATTGAGCACGAACAGCTGATCGACTCCTATGCATCCGAAAAACACCACGACTCTCTCCTTTCCACGTTTGCTGATGACACTATATTTATTGCTACTGATAAAAACCCACTAATAGCCATGAGAAAAACCGAAAATTATCTACAAAAATTCTCAACCTGGACTAGGAAATGGTGTTTTACTGTCAATGTGGGAAAAACTGTCCACGTCCTCTACTCTAGACGGATCGTGTCTCCTGTTGTCAGAGCCGCAACTGTCAAATACAATGGTAAACCTATCAAAAACTTGTCGTCTTACCGATACTTAGGAGTTACCATCGATAGTAAACTCTCATTTAAAAACTATATTGCCAAACTTTGCTCCCAAGCCAAGGCCACACATAATCGCCTTAAATGGCTTGTCGGAGCAAACAGCCACTTAAGCACCCGCTGTAAGGTGACAATATATAAGCAAATATTAATACCTATTTGGACATACGCTATTCCCATTTGGGGAAGCCTAATATCCAACACGTTGTTTAAAAAACTGAGTGGAACTCACAATAAAGTCCTCAGGAAACTAACCAACTCAGATATCTACTGTCCTAACTCTGAAATTCGGGACAAATACAATGTCAAGTCACTAGATACCATATACAACAATGCTTGCCAAAGACTGCTAAACTCTATAGCTGATCATGACAACAAGGAAATTAAAAAACTCTTCTTAAATCCATTTGTTCCCAGTCGATTGCCATGGCCCAGATACTCTAAGCAAATAGATAAACTTCTTGCCCTACGGAATACTAGTAATGCCAAGCCTTCAACTGCGCAACCAAACATGCCTAGCTCTTGTGAAGTACACACTAATATAAAGCTGCACGAAGAAGCCAAGCTTTTGGAATACTTCTCAAAGGCCCCAGCCTTAATCGCTGATAATTGCCACCATATATACAACAAACTCACTGAAAACAAGGAAAAATTAAGCGATATGGAAGCATCAAAAGCTAGGAACAACCCTCCTGAACGGCTGCCCGGCCACATAATCAACTTGTTATTCAGGGACTTTAAACAAGGAAGAAGATCCAGAGCTGACATTGAGGAAAAAATTAAGGACCAGCCAATTGTCATCCAAAGACTTATCTTGCCCCCCCCCTTGGGCCAAATGAGCTGATCCAGTACACTCCAAACGAACTAATTGTTCGTAATCTGGCGAGGCTGGAAACAGAGTTGCTCAAATTAATTGAATATAGCACTGATAGCACTGACGCTCCAAAACTCAATGAAAATTACAAAACAAAAAAAAGAATATACACCCATGATGGTTTCTACTAATAAAAATACTAACATAAACACTAACATCTCCATTAATCTGCAGCTACCCAATCATAGCAGGCCACCTGAGTCGACGAACTTGTGCCAGCTCTCCCAAGCGAATATCCAGAAGACCTCTGAACTGAACTCCCAGAATGCTATCGCTGTGCCTCCCCCTGCAGCCAATGAAGAGGCCGCATCAGGTTCGTCCTCTAATGTTTTCTACACAGAGCTGCCCACAACTGCAAACGGATGCACGCCTGAGCCTCTAAGTGGCACACTTTCTGGAGCCGGCCAAAGCACAACCTAAACTCACATGGAAATTCCAGACGTCCTCCAGCAGCTTCTTGTATGGTGCTTTACTTCATCCGCCAATCATCTCTCTCGTCCAATCCATCTGTTTGTCTGCCTCTGGAAACAATAATAAATAATATTCTTAATCAAACAGGCGAAGCAAAAAGAAATTCAGTCAAGGAAAAAAAATGCAATGTCTCAACAAAAGGAAACCCAAATGGATTGTTAAAATCCAGCTCCAGCGTCCTGATTCTGTCCTATGGCTCATGACTTGTTGATGGCGACGCCCCTTGGCTCTTTGGTATCCTCTGCAGCCTTCAATGTGACTACTAGTGCCGGTCTGCCCACTACCAAATGCATTGTGCTCGTGCACTGGCTGGTGGCGGCTCGCACAAGCTAAGGCACATTCACCCAGTTGTTCTCGTCACAATGGTCTGCGCTGCTCTCTCCTGATGCCCTCCGCTGATGTTCCTGCAACAAAATCAAATTAATTCTAATTATTCTGATATGCTCATCACACAGCAACTGAAGACGTACCAAATGGAAAAATGAATGCTTAGCTGCATAAATCTCTTGCCTTGCAGCGAGGTTGATGACTCCAGAAGCTTGGTGTGCCTCGTCTAACAATGCAGTTGCCCTCGCCACAATGTTCTGCGCTGCTCTCTCCTGATGACCTCCGCTGATGTTCCTGCAACAAAATCAATGAGGGAGAGGACTCCGGAAACTTGGTGGGCCTCGTCAAACAATCCAGTTGCCCTCGTCACATTGGGCTGCGCTGCTCTTTCCTGATGACCTCCGCTGATGTTCCTGCAACAAAGTTGAATTGGTTCTAATTGTTCTGATATGCTCATCACACGGCAACTGAAGGCGTTCCAAATGGAAGAATGAATGCTTAGCTGCATAAATCTCTTGCCTTGCAGTGAGGGAGATGACTCCGGAAACTTGCAACTTAAGACGTACCAAATGGATAAATGAATGCTTAGCTGCATAAATCTCTTGCCTTGCAATGAGGGAGATTACTCCGGAAACTTGGTGTGCCTCGTCAAACAATCCAGTTGCCCTCGCCACAATGTTCTGCGCTGCTCTCTACTGATGACCTCCGCTGATGTTCCTGCAACAAAACCAAATCAATTCTAATTATTCTGATATGCTCATCACACAGCAACTGAAGACGTACCAATTGGAAAAATGAATGCTTAGCTGCATAAATCTCTTGCCTTGCGAGGGAGATGACTCCAGAAACTTGGTATGTCTAGTCAAACAATCCAGTTGCCCTCGTCAAAATAGTCTGCGCTGCTCTCTCCTGATGACCTCCGCTGATGTTCCTGCAAAAAGAAAAATATCTAATTAGCTGTAATTATTCTGATGTAGTCAAAATCTTATTTTCTTATTTCATGCCTTATTGTTTACAAAATGTAGGTACTGCCTTCTCTTTCTAGCGTCATGCGGCAATGGCCGCCATCTATCGGTATACCGATATAGTATCGATTAAAAAATCGAGCCCCATATTGTGCAATTATTGCGCACATCGGATAACATTTATCCCAGCCAACATTTTGTCAATACTGCCTCCAAGCCAAATCTAGAGATTTTTCTTCTTTTTTGGCACTATTCAAACATTGCTTTTCTATTTCGGTTATACGTTAAATACTCACTACAATGCCAAGTTTAAATTTACCCAAATCTTAATGCTAAAAATACTACTTTGTCTTCAAGCCATATCTAGATATATTTCTCTTTGGCGCTATACAAACAGCTCTTACCTATTTAGTCTTACGCTAAATACTCACTACAATGCAAAGTCCAAATTTACCCAAATCTCAATGCTAAAAATATAATACTTACTCACTATCCTAACGCTATAAAACAATCTTAGTTGTTACTATTATCTATTAATGTTAAAATCTAATGTTATAATTAATCCTCTTTCTGTTTTCTTGTTCTGTTTTTTACAATGTTAGTTAATAAGTTAGTTTATAATTAATTTTTAGTGACCCCCCCCTGCTGCTGTAATGGCCTTTGATTTTAAATTTCTGTTATATACCCTTGATGGTGAAAGGACAGAACGAAATAAAGCGGCCTCAATCGAAAGACTGAGGCCAGGCGGACCAAAAAAAAAAAATCTTAAATTAAAAAAACAAAAATAAATAAAATGACTAAAAGCCAATAAATAATCAATTAATAAATTCTACAAATAATTAAAAGTGTCTAAAAGCTAAAATAATTTAAACAAAAATATCTACGTGCTAATAAAAACCGACATAAATTCCCAAAAGTTAATAACAATAGCCTAAAAAAAAAAAAAAAAAAAAAAAACATAAAACAATGTACATGTAAAAGTGCAAATCATCAAAAAGAACCGCTATGGAAACTAAAACGACAAGGGAAAGAAAAGAAAAAAAAAAACTTAACCTAAAGCCTGGCCTCAGCCGTAACTAATACCGACTAAAGTTAATGTCTCCTGTTTAGCTAACTAAAATGACATAAAATAATTGTTAAACAATATAACTAAAATGCAACCCTCCTAAATCTACAGCTAAAATGTGCTAAAATCAATCAAATATTTAAATAATCAATAAATAATTAACTAAAAACCAATAAATAATTAACTAAAAATCGTATAAAAATTAAAAATGACTACAAGCTACCAAATAACCTACTAAATGTTCTTAAATGTTAATAACAAATGCCCCCAATACATATAAAACAAACTAAAACCACATAAAAGTGCATAGCAACAAAATAAAAACTACCGCTAGGAAAACTAAAACGCCAAAATAAAAAGCAACAACAACTACATGCAAATCAGTCTCTCTGTCTGCAGTCGAAATTCCACCACCAACAACAACAGCTGATCTGAGCCTACCCCAACACCAACAACGCATGCAACAAGTGTGACTCAGCAAGTCATAGGGAGAGGAGAGAGCAAAAACGAGAGAGCGAAGACAACATGGCTGCGCCCACTCGTCATGACAAGCCAAAATTGTGGCAAAGCAACAAGCAAGTACACTCAACCAACACAACTACAGCTACTGTCTCTCACACACATGCATGCACAAACAAAATGCCAATGCCCACTGCCCATACAAATGATTTCGCGTCCCCATTGGACCGACAAATTTCTAATTGGGACAACAACAACTACGCTACCGCTAACAAGAACACAAATCTAAAATCTAGAAGGCAACTATACATGGAGCCAGACTCCCCTGCCCATGTAGTAGTCAACAACGTGCTTGTTCTTTCTAATGACCTGTCACTCAATACCACCTACTCGATGCCTGACCTAAACACTGCCTATGTCTCTGAATGCCCCTCCCCCTAATGCCAGAGCTGCTGGAAAAACAGCCCAAAATGCACCCTATGCTACCTAGCCTCATGCTGCTACCTGTCTCAATGCCTCTGATTGACAAAAAATGCCCATTGCCCACGCCAAACACCACCAAAAAGCCACCTATACCTACCGTCAGCAAGAGAGCACAAAATTTGGCCACTTTGGCCTTGCCAGTGCCAAATTTTGTGCCTCAAATATCCAACGAGCGCTCTCAGCTGCAGGCAAGATGTACTTGGGCAATGGTGGCACGTAGGAAAAACCCGCTGCCAAACAAACCACCGGCGTTTTTTCTGCCCGTGCCCCACAATCAGAACTCTCTGCTGCCAATCCTGATGAGGGAAGTGGGCAATCCTGTCCCTCTCTATCAGCTAGCTCGACTAAGGAATGGCCTCACCCAGCTAACCGCCAATACAATGGATATCTATGCCAAAATTAAAGTTACTCTAGAGAATTATAAATATGCGTACTTCACCCACCAGCCTAGATGGGAGCGTGGCGCCAGGTACGCCATTAGACACCTGCACCACACAACTGAGTATGACAATATAAAAAATAACCTGCAAGCTCTCGATTATACAGTCAAATTTATAAAAAATCTTAAGAATTTCAGAACTGGCAAGCCAATGAATATATTTATTATTGAAATATCCAAAATGGAGGCAAATAAACATGATCAAATCTTAAATGTTACTAATCTAGGCTGCCAAGAGGTGCGTATAGAGAGGCAAAGAGGCCGAAGGGAAATGCCCCAGTGCAAAAATTGCCTACTCTTTGGCCATACAGCGAAATATTGCAAGCTGGATCCAATCTGCTCAAGCTGCGCTGGCCAGCATCACACGCTAAGATGTCCTGCTCCTACAAAGGATGTGCTTATTTCAAGGCCGAACTGGCCAAATTCTTGGTTGATCAGCGCCCATCTCACCACAATGAGCAGCAACAACATGTAAACAGAAGAGAAACAACGCATGAGAAACAAATACAATTATCTAAAGCCAATAAAAACTCACCTGAAGTCCAAATGCAGTCATCAGCAACGTTTTGTCCAGCATCTCGTCCAGCATCATGTCAAGCGTCTCGCCCCGCTCCCTGTTCGTCCAATCCATCTGAAAATAAAACAAACTTAATAACAAAATCAATTACTAATTACAAAAACTTACCTGACAGTCAGCCAATTGCAGCATCTTGTTCAGCGTCGAATCCTCCGTCTCGTCCAGCAAGTCCGTCTGCAACAGCATTATCCAAAAATAAACAAAAATTAAATTCCAAATCAACTAAAAAAGCCAACAACTCATCTGTCAATCCAAGTCAGTCAGCAGCAGCATCATCTGCGAATCCTCGTGCAGCATCTGGGCAATCAGCTGGTCCATCTCGTCCTCTGCAAGCACCTGCACCTGGAAAAAAACTCAAATCGTCAGAAAAATCACCCAATAACCACACAAACTCACCTGTTAATCGCCTACAGTCATCAGCAGCAGCAGCACCTGGTCCTCCTGGTCCTGAAGCAGCGGCCGCACCTGAAAATAAAAAAATATCAACAAAGAATCGCCCTAATAAAACCAAAAACTTATCTGAAAGCCAGCTGCAGTCTCTAGCAGCATCAATTGCAGCCCCTCCTGTACTTTCGGGTGCTGGATCCCGCCTGTCAACTGCTCCACTGGGTCCAAAAAATGCACCTGCACCTGAAAAAAAGCAAAAATTGTCACAAAAAATCACCAAATCTACAAAATACTCACCTGTAAATCATTCGCCTACAGCAGCAACCCCCATACATACTCCAGACGTACCTGAAAATGGGAAAAAAAACAAAATTAATGCAACTATAATTATTGACAAAACAAAAAGCCAACCATACTCACCAAAAATCAACATGCGGCCACCAAAATCTGCTAAAGTCAAATCTCCAGTACCTGAAAACAATCAAAAAAGCAAATTAATCAACAAATACTCACCTGCTAGTACTCCCTGTCTGGCAGCAACATCAATTAAAATGCAAAGCCGTCCGCTTTGCAAAATTCTGCAGCAACAAAATTTGGCAATGGTCGCCAGCTGTTCTCGACCCAACAGCTTCACACTGTCGTCGCCAGAACCATCCTCTGATGATGAACTCGCCATGTTCCTGAAAAACAACTATAATTAATTCTAATATGTTCTATGTTACCTATTACTATTGTCAATTTCATTTTTACTTAACTCTAAATTTTCTTATTGTTTACAAATAAATAGCGGATATCGCTTTCTCTTTTCAGCCCACATGCACACACATATCGATGACTTATCGATATGTCATAATCATTTCAGAGCATCATCGATATGCCAGCCAATTCTGGCTAAGTCAAGCCAAAAACTCTAAAACTAGCCTTATAAAGCTAACTCTGCCTTGCTCTCAAATGATGTCTTATGACTAAAAGCTACTTGCTAACAAAATTTCTAGCCAATAAAGCCAACTCCATGCCACCCTGGCAGCCTTGCTCGCAAATGATGCGCCAATGGCCAAGCTAATCTAGTGTTACTCAGACCCAAAATATGAGTCTCCCTACTTCTTCTCCAGTATGGGGAAATACCAGTTTTATTTCCCTACATTAATCGCCATGTTTTTTAACTCCCTTAGCACCAAATTTTAACTATCGCCAAATTTTATAACTATCGCCAAATTTATTATTATCAAAAAATGAAGAAAATTACTATCTAATTGACTACTTATGCTAAAACAACATAATCCTAAAACTATCATACTACAAGCTAACCTACCTAAATCGCTAAAAAAAAATCTAAATGTTAACCTAAATGTTCTATTAAATATTGTTAGTATTAATCTAGTTTTTTAAGATAATTTTAAGTGCCCCGCCCCTGCTGCTGTAACGGCCTTTTAATTTAAATTTTTGCTATATACCCTTGTAGGTGAAAGGGCAGAAAATAAAGCGGCCTCAATTGAAAGACTGAGGCCAGGCGGACCCAACGCCTAATCTTAAAAAAAGCACTCAAAACAAACTACGTCCCCGACTGCAGAGTCTACAACAGCACCAGCAGCCGCGTCTACAACAACAACATCAGCAATTAAAACAACAACAGCAAACTGCACAACGAGGGACTGCCTCTTCTAATTCTTCGCGTATGCCTAATGGATTTCCAACAGCGAGCGAATTGCAAAATATGATTTTTATGGTCGATAGTCTGGCCAAACAATTACAACCCATCATCTCATTCTTATCCATGTATGCAAATTGCATCAATAACGTTAATGAAAATAAATATGTCTAGTTCTTTTACCAATACTAACACTCAATCGTTGCCCTCTCATTTGGGCGCGAATATATATAACTTTCCTATTGGCAGCCAATACACAACACCTGCCAACATACTCAGACTATCTTATTGGAATGCTTGCGGAATAGGAAATAAGAAACTAGAACTTTCCCAATTCGTTAATGATAACAACATAGATATTATGATGGTAATTGAAACCAGGTTTGACTCTGCTAATTTTACAGGTGGCAACAATCAGCACCCTTTGCAAATTCAAGGCTTTGTTACATATTATGCTCAACATCCAACTACCTATAGAAAGGGAGGGGTAGCCATTCTTATAAAAGAAGGCATCAAACACTGTTCATTACAAATCATTTCTGAAGACCATGTCCAATGTGCTCCAGTCTCAATCGATGTAGGAGCAAATGAGCAAATCGTAATTGCTCCTATCTATTGTCCACCAGTTGTTAAATGGGACACAGAGCAATTCACAGAGTTATTGAACACTATAAGCGATTTAAATTCAAGTCATAAATACGTCATATGTGGCGATTGGAATGCTAAACATAACTGGTGGGGCAATGCGCGCTCATGCATTCGTGGTAGATCGCTTCTTGAAGCGATACACATAAATAAAAAAGCTAGCGTTTTGGCCACTGGCTCTGCTACACATTATCCATTTGACAGGAGAAAAAACCCATCTGCAATTGATTTTGCAATCTATTCGGGGATTGATACAAATCGTCTTATAACTAGCTCAAATGCTGACATGCACTCAGATCACCTCGCAATGATTATTGATATCGGCATTGGTGGTTATCCGTTCTACAAAAAAAAGCAAAAAGGGCTCTCTTATCCAAACGTTCTAATAAAAATCGTTTTCAAAAAGAATTAGAAAAGATAACGCAGCTAAATGTAGAAATGAAATCAGGCCAAGACATCGAAGACATTATCGACTTATTTACTCATAATATATATATTGCTGCTGAAAAGGCAACTCCGTCTGCTCGCAACAATAATCGATTACATAACAGTAAATATCCAATCTCTAGCAGCACACGAAGACTGCTAAGAGAAAAACGCAATTTAAGGAAATCCTCAATTAGATTAAGGACTCCGCAGGCCCTGATCGCGTATAACTTGGTTTACAAAAGACTGAAAAAAGCGCTAGAAGCTGATCGGATAAAATATTACAATGGTCTCTTCAATCAAATCAACACGAATGACAGATATCGGTACGCTAAACTCTGGAAACTTGCTAACCACTTCAAGAGACAGGTTGAGCCCAATCATCCCCTAAAATTCGAAAAACCGATTAATCAAAACGCCACACCACCCCGTATATGGACCAAAACAAATGAGGAGAAAGCTGAAGTCTACGTCTCTCATCTTGAAGCTCGTTTCACACCAAAACTGACAAACACTGGTGATTTTCGCGATCGAATTAATGCATCAACTAATTCTCTCATCTGGCAGAAGACCTTACAGATGACGTCATTGCTCATGTGGAGAGAGGATGCGCGCTTTATGTTTGGCCCGAAGGAACTTCCTCCCCCAATCTTTAAGCACATCACCGTTAATGAAGTGCTGGCTGAAATCAAAAACCTTGATCTTGCTAAAGCGGCAGGTAAAGATAGAATCTGCAATCAAATAATTAAGTACTTACCAACTAAAGCTGTCTTACTACTCACAAATATCTTCAATTGCATGCTGAGAACTGGCCACTTTCCGAAACAATGGAAACTTGCTGTTATTAAAATGATACTCAAGCCGGGTAAACCCTCTAGTGAGGTCTCATCGTATCGACCAATCAGCCTTTTGGCTGGATTCTCAAAACTCTTCGAGTCGCTACTAATGAAGCGACTGTTTGACTGTGAATCGTTTGCCAATGCTATACCTGATCAACAATTCGGATTTCGCAAGGAGCAAAGTGCTGAGCAACAAATGTCCAGAGTTGTTCAATACATTATGGAATCACAAGATAATAATCGCTTCTGCTCTGCTGTTTACATTGATATCAGTGAAGCGTTTGATCGCGTTTGGCACGATGGACTGCGCCATAAACTAATCAAGCTATTACCAATCCCTCTCTTTAATATACTGGATTCATATCTTAAGGACAGGACTTTTGAGGTTTGCTGCAACGATGGAACCATATCCAGGATAGGAAGCATTAATGCCGGGGTACCCCAAGGCAGTGTCCTTGGACCCGTGCTTTATTCTATCTATTCATCTGATATCCCAATTCCATCCATGGTTGACTGCCAACCGTTTAAAAAATGAACCCAATATTCAACTGGGTGCCCGTGATTTACTGCTCTCCAGTTATGCTGATGACACTGTAATTTTATCCGAACATAAACACGCCTTGTATGCTGTTAATTCTAATACAGCTTATCTTAGTAAATTTATGATCTGGGCCAACAAATGGTGTGTCTCCATAAATGTAAAGAAAACTGTTCATGTTCTCTATACTAGAAAAGCTATTACAAAAAGTATTGAGTCTTTATCGCCTAAAATTAATTTCCAGAAAATCCCCAATGAATCATCTTACAGATATCTAGGCCTTCATTTGGACCGGAAATTGGGAATGACTACTCACGTTAAATACCTCAAGACACGAGCTAGAGGTGTTGAATGTAAACTAAACTGGCTAATTGGTAAGTCCAGCAAACTTCCTACGGAATGCAAAGTCCTTCTGTTTAAACAAATGGTTGCCTCAATCTGGCAGTATGCGCTACCTATATGGGACGCGTTAGCTTCGGATACCCTTTTCGGAACCATCTGTGCTGCACAAAACAAAGCTATTCGACGTATTACTGGAGCATCCAGATACACTACCAATCAAATCCTTAGAGACAACTTTAATATTAAATCCGTTGAGGAGGTTTATGCCATTGCTAGTGAACGATTATTCTCTTCTCTCTGCTCTCATGATAATCCGTTGGCCTCAATACTTTTCTTGAAGCCGTTTAGACCCATTCGTATACTAAGACCTAGATACGCTAAACAATTGGAACTCTTTTTGGACCCACAACTAACAACGTACAAAAATCTCCAACTTCCTATATTGGGGGATGTTGTCAAACTTGCGGAAAATAGAATACCTAACATTCCAACGCTAATTAAAATTCAAAAAGCAGAAGACGACCAACTAATGCGCGAAGATGAAGAAAACAAACAAGAACTGGCGAGGCAAGCGAGACTTAAAGATGGGCCAGCTCCATTAATCCCCAGATGGTATATGAAGATGCTAAAAGTCGGCCTTAAAGAAGGCACTGAGACCAGAGAAACAGTTAAAAGAGCTCTTGCTGATCAACCATTGCATATTCAACAAAAAATTCTACCACCCCCCACTGATGAGGAAAAGAAACAGGAATCCATGTTAACTGATGATCAACAGGTGGCTGCTGGCATCAAAAATATGGAAACCTATCTAAATGAGCAAATGGGACTAAATATCATTGATCTTTCATCTGACTCTGATGATAATGACTTGCCCTCTATTACGATTGTTAATCCCACACCAATGCTATTAAAAAACGATAATTTGGATCTCGCCAAAATATGGGCGGAAAATTCGATTGACCCAAATTGCAAATGCAATGAAAACAGCAAAAGCAAAGATGGGCAGCTACAAAACTCTAAAAACAATACGAAAAAAGATCAGCTACAAACTGTAGCTGCTAAAACTGATAATTTATCTCTTCCACAGGCAATACTGTCAACTAACTCACTTCTGGGCTCCAAGCGATTAATTGCCAACACCAGGCCAGCCGCTGCCCACCCCCATCTCACAAATAATAGAGGGTCTGAGGTAAATTCCTGTATCTGCCGACGACCATTCAGATACTATATGCGCAGCCGCCTGAAGAAATCCCCACCTGAGTCGTACAAGGATGACTCCAGACGACAGCGCACACACATGCCTCACTTACTGGCCGCCGGACTTATGATGCTTTTACTCCCTCGGCCCCCTAACTCGACTACAATTGAGGGGTTAGACGACGATTGGCCAAGCCTGGCTGGTCCTTTTAATAAATCTAGCATTCCTCCTAGGAAAATAAAACGCAACTGGTGGACTCATGAGCACAGGAAACAGAAGCCCCCAGATGACGCATATGATTAATAGATTCTATTCAATTTGCTATTTCACATTTCATCCTAACTATATTGTTCTTAAAAACATTGTTAATCAATTCCATATTACCATTCTTATTGCACATTTATATCTCACTGTTAATTAACATTTGGACATCTCTCTGCCTCCATTTACAGTGCAGACTAGATTCAAGCTATGTTAATGAATCTAGCTGCATAAAGGTACCTGTGAGACTGAGAAATTTCCAAATTACACGATATTAGATATATTCTAGACCACTTTGGCCTAGTCTTAATTCATTTTCACTTTATTTTGCCTTCAGCACCTATTGTAAATTGCTGTATTTAATGACCCATGTTATAGATTCTAAGGTCTTAGAATGAGAACAATAAAGGAGCCAATGGCCAATTGGCCATTGGTGCTAGTTTGAGCACCGCCTCAACACAAAGAGAAAATGCTGATCTTTCTCCTGCTGCCTCTGGCCCATCAAATGACTTGACTGTAATGGAAAGCAACCAAAAAACAAATCTGCCACCTATGGAGATTGATGTGGAAACTGATCTACTGCCTACTAATCGAAATGAAATCCAGAATATCACACCAAAAAAGCCTACCAAGGCTATAAGAGATGATGTAACTACTCCTGAGCCTAAAGAGGATATAATTAATTCTGATTTGCCTAGCAAGCAAAAAAGAAAAATTATTATAAATAAACCTAACAACAACAACAAGCGATTTGCGGTGCCTCTACCAACGGGCCCAATTTCTACAACAGGCGCTACACAACAACAACAGCGCCCACTCGATATTAACAGTGCTCTGTTAAACCAGCAGCCTAGCCCGAAACAACAACAACAGCAGTCATCTGCCAACGCAACTGCTACCCATTTACAACAACAACAAGCTCCTGGCGACGAGGAACAACAATTCCAAATTGTACAAAGGTCTAAACCCAAACCTCCAGCCATTTTTATTACCAATGTGCCATCTATCTTGCCAATCTTGGACAGGCTTAATTGCCTTGATACAGATGTCAAATTTACTACCAAGACTGTTAAAAGTGGAGACATCAAAATTATTTCTGAGGATCTGGACTCGTATGAGAAGATTTTGGATGCCCTAAAGGACTCTCGAGACCAGATGTACACCCACCAAAATCGTGAGGATAAAGGATTCCGAGCCATTATAAAAAACTTGCATTACTCAACTCCATATGAAAATGTTAAATCCGAAATCAACAAGCTGGGCTTTAAAGTCCGATATGTTAATAATGTCAAACATGTTCGAACCAACCAACCAACCAACATGTTTGAAATTGAACTTGAGCCTCGAATTGATGGAAAGAACAATGAAATTTTCTCAGTTAATTTTATTGGCAAGCAGCAAGTGGTTATTCAAAAACAAAACAGCAGGCTTGAACCAGTTCAATGTCATCGTTGTCAGCTTTATGGACACTCCAAAAACTATTGTCGCAGAAACTTTATCTGCCTTAAATGTGCTGGAGCACACGCTACAACTGATTGCCAAAAACGTATGGACAACCCGAAGTGTGCCAACTGTGATGGTAATCATATTGCAAGCTACAAAGGATGCCCAGCTTTCAAGTTAGCTCGCTCCAACATGTTAAGGAATAAGCTAATCAAAAACAATGCACAACAACAACAACCTACTCCGCAGCAAAAACAGCAGCAGCATGATCGCAACAAAAAGCAACGAGGGCAGCAACAACAACAACAACAGCGACCTCGCCCACCACCTACTACAAGTCGCAACCAGCAGCCACCAAACAATCATATGAATATGTCTCTCTTGCCTCGCCAGAATGCTTGGCGACAGCCTCTACAACCCATTCTTGATACTCTTAATATATTATCTCGTTCAATTTCAGCTAGCAATGGTAACAAAATCAATAATGATAAATCCTCATCTAAAAAACCAACTAATAATGTTTCTCAACAGCAGAGTATAAATAAGCAGCAACTCAGCATTAGAAACAAAGCAGCGTCTAAGCAGTTAAATCAAAAGCAGCAACAACAACTACAAAAGCGAAAACCCAGTAAGCAGTCTTCACAACAAGCAGCTTTAATTCAACATAAGCCAAAGGCCCAACAAAAACAACAGCCGCACCAGCTACACCTGAAGCAAGCTATCAACTTGCATATGCAGCAGCTTAAACAACAACAAAATCACCAGCAAAACAGTTCTATGGATCAGCAGCAAAACAGTCAACATAGCATCCAAAACAAACTACGTCCCCGACTGCAGAGTCTACAGCAGCATCAGCAGCCGCCTCTACAACAACAACATCAGCAATTAAAACAACAACAGCAAACTGCACAACGAGGGACTGCCTCTTCTATTTCTTCGCGTATGCCTAATGGATTTCCAACAGCGAGCGAACTGCAAAATATGATTTTTATGGTCGATAGTCTGGCCAAACAATTACAACCCATCATCTCATTCTTATCTATGTATGCAAATTGCATCAATAACGTTAATGAAAATAAATATGTCTAGTTCATTTACCAATACTAACACTCAATCGTTGCCCTCTCATTTGGGCGCGAATATATATAACTTTCCTATTGGCAGCCAAAATACAACACCTGCCAACAAACTCAAACTATCTTATTGGAATGCTTGCGGAATAGGAAATAAGAAACTAGAACTTTCCCAATTCGTTAATGATAACAACATAGATATTATGATGGTAATTGAAACCAGGTTTGACTCTGCTAATTTTACAGGTGGCAACAATCAGCACCCTTTGCAAATTCAAGGCTTTGTTACATATTATGCTCAACATCCAACTACCTATAGAAAGGGAGGGGTAGCCATTCTTATAAAAGAAGGCATCAAACACTGTTCATTACAAATCATTTCTGAAGACCATGTCCAATGTGCTCCAGTCTCAATCGATGTAGGAGCAAATGAGCAAATCGTAATTGCTCCTATCTATTGTCCACCAGTTGTTAAATGGGACACAGAGCAATTCACAGAGTTATTGAACACTATAAGCGATTTAAATTCAAGTCATAAATACGTCATATGTGGCGATTGGAATGCTAAACATAACTGGTGGGGCAATGCGCGCTCATGCATTCGTGGTAGATCGCTTCTTGAAGCGATACACATAAATAAAAAAGCTAGCGTTTTGGCCACTGGCTCTGCTACACATTATCCATTTGACAGGAGAAAAAACCCATCTGCAATTGATTTTGCAATCTATTCGGGAATTGATACAAATCGTCTTATAACTAGCTCGAATGCTGACATGCACTCAGATCACCTTGCAATGATTATTGAAATCGGCATTGGTGGTTATCCGTTCTACAAAAAAGCAAAAAGGGCTCTCTTATCCAAACGTTCTAATAAAAATCGTTTTCAAAAAGAATTAGAAAAGATAACGCAGCTAAATGTAGAAATGAAATCAGGCCAAGACATCGAAGACATTATCGACTTATTTACTCATAATATATATATTGCTGCTGAAAAGGCAACTCCGTCTGCTCGCAACAATAATCGATTACATAACAGCAAATATCCAATCTCTAGCACCACACGAAGACTGCTAAGAGAAAAACGCAATTTAAGGAAATCCTCAATCAGATTAAGGACTCCGCAGGCCCTGATCGCGTATAACTTGGTTTACAAAAGATTGAAAAAAGCGCTAGAAGCTGATCGGATAAAATATTACAATGGTCTCTTCAATCAAATCAACACGAATGACAGATATCGGTACGCTAAACTCTGGAAACTTGCTAACCACTTCAAGAGACAGGTTGAGCCCAATCATCCCCTAAAATTCGAAAAACCGATTAATCAAAACGCCACACCACCCCGTATATGGACCAAAACAAATGAGGAGAAAGCTGAAGTCTACGTCTCTCATCTTGAAGCTCGTTTCACACCAAGACTGACAAACACTGGTGATTTTCGCGATCGAATTAATGCATCAACTAATTCTCTCATCTGGCAGAAGACCTTACAGATGACGTCATTGCTCATGTGGAGAGAGGATGCGCGCTTTATGTTTGGCCCGAAGGAACTTCCTCCCCCAATCTTTAAGCACATCACCGTTAATGAAGTGCTGGCTGAAATCAAAAACCTTGATCTTGCTAAAGCGGCAGGTAAAGATAGAATCTGCAATCAAATAATTAAGTACTTACCAACTAAAGCTGTCTTACTGCTCACAAATATCTTCAATTGCATGCTGAGAACTGGCCACTTTCCGAAACAATGGAAACTTGCTGCTATTAAAATGATACTCAAGCCGGGTAAACCCTCTAGTGAGGTCTCATCGTATCGACCAATCAGCCTTTTGGCTGGATTCTCAAAACTCTTCGAGTCGCTACTAATGAAGCGACTGTTTGACTGTGAATCGTTTGCCAATGCTATACCTGATCAACAATTCGGATTTCGCAAGGAGCATAGTGCTGAGCAAGAAATGTCCAGAGTTGTTCAATACATTATGGAATCACAAGATAATAATCGCTTCTGCTCTGCTGTTTACATTGATATCAGTGAAGCGTTTGATCGCGTTTGGCACGATGGACTGCGCCATAAACTAATCAAGCTATTACCAATCCCTCTCTTTAATATACTGGATTCATATCTTAAGGACAGGACTTTTGAGGTTTGCTGCAACGATGGAACCATATCCAGGATAGGAAGCATTAATGCCGGGGTACCCCAAGGCAGTGTCCTTGGACCCGTGCTTTATTCTATCTATTCATCTGATATCCCAATTCCATCCATGGTTGACTGCCAACCGTTTAAAAATGAACCAAGTATTCAACTGGGAGCCCGTGATTTACTGCTCTCCAGTTATGCTGATGACACTGTAATTTTATCCGAACATAAACACGCCTTGTATGCTGTTAATTCTAATACAGCTTATCTTAGTAAATTTATGATCTGGGCCAACAAATGGTGTGTCTCCATAAATGTAAAGAAAACTGTTCATGTTCTCTATACTAGAAAAGCTATTACAAAAAGTATTGAGTCTTTATCGCCTAAAATTAATTTCCAGAAAATCCCCAATGAATCATCTTACAGATATCTAGGCCTTCATTTGGACCGGAAATTGGGAATGACTACTCACGTTAAATACCTCAAGACACGAGCTAGAGGTGTTGAATGTAAACTAAACTGGCTAATTGGTAAGTCCAGCAAACTTCCTACGGAATGCAAAGTCCTTTTGTTTAAACAAATGGTTGCCTCAATCTGGCAGTATGCGCTACCTATATGGGGCGCGTTAGCTTCGGATACCCTTTTCGGAACCATCTGTGCTGCACAAAACAAAGCTATTCGACGTATTACTGGAGCATCCAGATACACTACCAATCAAATTCTTAGAGACAACTTTAATATTAAATCCGTTGAGGAGGTTTATGCCATTGCTAGTGAACGATTGTTCTCTTCTCTCTGCTCTCATGATAATCCGTTGGCCTCAATACTTTTCTTGAAGCCGTTTAGACCCAATCGTATACTAAGACCTAGATACGCTAAACAATTGGAACTCTTTCTGGACCCACAACTAACAACGTACAAAAATCTCCAACTTCCTATATTAGGAGATGTTGTCAAACTTGCGGAAAATAGAATACCTAACATTCCTACGCTAATTAAAATTCAAAAGGCAGAAGACGACCAACTAATGCGCGAAGATGAAGAAAACAAACAAGAACTGGCGAGGCAAGCGAGACTTAAAGATGGACCAGCTCCAATAATCCCCAGATGGTATATGAAGATGCTAAAAGTCGGCCTCAAAGAAGGCACTGAGACCAGAGAAACAGTTAAAAGAGCTCTTGCTGATCAACCATTGCATATTCAACAAAAAATCCTACCACCCCTCACTGATGAGGAAAAGCAACAGGAATCCATGTTAACTGATGAACAATTGGTGGCTGCTGGCATCAAAAATATGGAAACCTATCTAAATGAGCAAATGGGACTAAATATCATTGATCTTTCATCTGACTCTGATGATAATGACTTGCCCTCTATTACGATTGTCAATCCTACACCAATTCTATTAAAAAACGACAACCTTGATCTTGCCAAAATATGGGCGGAAAATTCGTTTGATCCAAATTGCAAATGCAATGATAACAGCAAAAGCAAAGATGGACAGTTACAAATCTCTAAAAACAATAGGAAAAAAGATCAGCTACAAACTGTAGCTGCTAAAACTGATAATTTATCTCTTCCACAGGCAAGACTGTCAACTAACTCACTTCTGGGCTCCAAGCGTCTAATTGCCAACACCAGGCCAGCCGCTGCCCACCCCCATCTCACAAATAATAGAGGGTCCGAGGTAAATTCCTGTATCTGCCGACGACCATTCGGATACTATATGCGCAGCCGCCTGAAGAAATCCCCACCTGAGTCGTACAAGGATGACTCCAGACGACAGCGCACACACATGCCTCACTTACTGGCCGCCGGACTTATGATGCTTTTACTCCCTCGGCCCCCTAACTCGACTACAATTGAGGGGTTAGACGACGACTGGCCAAGCCTGGCTGGCCCTGTTAATAAATCTAGCATTCCTCCTAGGAAAATAAAACGCAACTGGTGGACTCATGAGCACAGGAAACAGAAGCCCCCAGACGACGCATACGATTAATAGATTCTATTCAATTTGCTATTTCACATTTCATCCTAACTATATTGTTCTTAAAAACATTGTTAATCAATTCCATATTACCATTCTTATTGCACATTTATATCTCACTGTTAATTAACATTTGGACATCTCTCTGCCTCCATTTACAGTGCAGACTAGATTCAAGCTATGTTAATGAATCTAGCTGCATAAAGGTACCTGTGAGACTGAGAAATTTCCAAATTACACGATATTAGATATATTCTAGACCACTTTGGCCTAGTCTTAATTCATTTTCACTTTATTTTGCCTTCAGCACCTATTGTAAATTGCTGTATTTAATGACCCATGTTATAGATTCTAAGGTCTTAGAATGAGAACAATAAAGGAGCCAATGGCCAATTGGCCATTGGTGCTAGTTTGAGCACCGCCTCAACACAAAGAAAATAAATCGTTAAAAAATATAGTAAAAATGGGAATTAATTGCCCAAATAAATTTTAAAAATCGTGTTTCAACGCTCTTCACGTGTGTGCTATGGAAAATCGCCGATTTCCTAGCTAATTATTTAAATAAATGACAATTAAATATTTTTTGTGTTGATATAACCTAAAACTAACTGAGTGCTCAAACCTAAAATCGTATAAAAATCGCATCAAAACCCCATAAAACCAAACAAGTGAACAATTTTTAATCAAAAACTTTTAATATGTGTTTTATTATATGTATGTAAATGTCATATATGTTAATGTTTTATTTCGTAAAATTTTATCCATGTCTACATTTATGTAAGAGGCTGGAAAGCGAAAAATTTTTCACTTGGGTATGTATTAGTGTATATACATACACCTAAGTTCTCTCTCAGCCCTTTATATACATTACACATATACACACACACACAATGGAAGGCGGCAAAACTTCCAATGCCTTGACAAGTGCTCTCTCAGCACATAGCAGCAAACCGCCTTTAACGACTAGTGCCACACACGCACACATACAAAACGATTGCTCTCCTAAACCAATTAAAACGATTAAACCTATGGAAATCTCTCTCGGACAATGCTCTGAGAGTAAAATGGAATGCAAGCGTATACCCCTTTTTTCACCAATTTGCTCTAGCACTCTCATTACGCAATATACTGATGAAGAGTCTAGTTCGTGTTCGCCTAATTTTAATATGCCAAATGCTGATCTTTCTCCTGCTGCCTCTGGCCCATCAAATGACTTGACTGTAATGGAAAGCAACCAAAAAACAAATCTGCCACCTATGGAGATTGATGTGGAAACTGATCTACTGCCTACTAATCGAAATGAAATCCAGAATATCACACCAAAAAAGCCTACCAAGGCTATAAGAGATGATGTAACTACTCCTGAGCCTAAAGAGGATATAATTAATTCTGATTTGCCTAGCAAGCAAAAAAGAAAAATTATTATAAATAAACCTAACAACAACAACAAGCGATTTGCGGTGCCTCTACCAACGGGCCCAATTTCTACAACAGGCGCTACACAACAACAACAGCGCCCACTCGATATTAACAGTGCTCTGTTAAACCAGCAGCCTAGCCCGAAACAACAACAACAGTAGTCATCTGCCAACGCAACTGCTACCCATTTACAACAACAACAAGCTCCTGGCGACGAGGAACAACAATTCCAAATTGTACAAAGGTCTAAACCCAAACCTCCAGCCATTTTTATTACCAATGTGCCATCTATCTTGCCAATCTTGGACAGGCTTAATTGCCTTGATACAGATGTCAAATTTACTACCAAGACTGTTAAAAGTGGAGACATCAAAATTATTTCTGAGGATCTGGACTCGTATGAGAAGATTTTGGATGCCCTAAAGGACTCTCGAGACCAGATGTACACCCACCAAAATCGTGAGGATAAAGGATTCCGAGCCATTATAAAAAACTTGCATTACTCAACTCCATATGAAAATGTTAAATCCGAAATCAACAAGCTGGGCTTTAAAGTCCGATATGTTAATAATGTCAAACATGTTCGAACCAACCAACCAACCAACATGTTTGAAATTGAACTTGAGCCTCGAATTGATGGAAAGAACAATGAAATTTTCTCAGTTAATTTTATTGGCAAGCAGCAAGTGGTTATTCAAAAACAAAACAGCAGGCTTGAACCAGTTCAATGTCATCGTTGTCAGCTTTATGGACACTCAAAAACTATTGTCGCAGAAACTTTATCTGCCTTAAATGTGCTGGAGCACACGCTACAACTGATTGCCAAAAACGTATGGACAACCCGAAGTGTGCCAACTGTGATGGTAATCATATTGCAAGCTACAAAGGATGCCCAGCTTTCAAGTTAGCTCGCTCCAACATGTTAAGGAATAAGCTAATCAAAAACAATGCACAACAACAACATCCTACTCCGCAGCAAAAACAGCAGCAGCATGATCGCAACAAAAAGCAACGAGGGCAGCAACAACAACAACAACAGCGACCTCGCCCACCACCTACTACAAGTCGCAACCAGCAGCCACCAAACAATCATATGAATATGTCTCTCTTGCCTCGCCAGAATGCTTGGCGACAGCCTCTACAACCCATTCTTGATACTCATAATATATTATCTTGCTCAATTACAGCTAGCAATGGTAACAAAATCAATAATGATAAATCCTCATCTAAAAAACCAACTAATAATGTTTCTCAACAGCAGAGTATAAATAAGCAGCAACTCAGCATTAGAAACAAAGCAGCGTCTAAGCAGTTAAATCAAAAGCAGCAACAACAACTACAAAAGCGAAAACCCAGTAAGCAGTCTTCACAACAAGCAGCTTTAATTCAACATAAGCCAAAGGCCCAACAAAAACAACAGCCGCACCAGCTACACCTGAAGCAAGCTATCAACTTGCATATGCAGCAGCTTAAACAACAACAAAATCACCAGCAAAACAGTTCTATGGATCAGCAGCAAAACAGTCAACATAGCATCCAAAACAAACTACGTCCCCGACTGCAGAGTCTACAGCAGCATCAGCAGCCGCCTCTACAACAACAACATCAGCAATTAAAACAACAACAGCAAACTGCACAACGAGGGACTGCCTCTTCTAATTCTTCGCGTATGCCTAATGGATTTCCAACAGCGAGCGAATTGCAAAATATGATTTTTTATGGTCGATAGTCTGGCCAAACAATTACAACCCATCATCTCATTCTTATCCATGTATGCAAATTGCATCAATAACGTTAATGAAAATAAATATGTCTAGTTCTTTTACCAATACTAACACTCAATCGTTGCCCTCTCATTTGGGCGCGAATATATATAACTTTCCTATTGGCAGCCAATACACAACACCTGCCAACATACTCAGACTATCTTATTGGAATGCTTGCGGAATAGGAAATAAGAAACTAGAACTTTCCCAATTCGTTAATGATAACAACATAGATATTATGATGGTAATTGAAACCAGGTTTGACTCTGCTAATTTTACAGGTGGCAACAATCAGCACCCTTTGCAAATTCAAGGCTTTGTTACATATTATGCTCAACATCCAACTACCTATAGAAAGGGAGGGGTAGCCATTCTTATAAAAGAAGGCATCAAACACTGTTCATTACAAATCATTTCTGAAGACCATGTCCAATGTGCTCCAGTCTCAATCGATGTAGGAGCAAATGAGCAAATCGTAATTGCTCCTATCTATTGTCCACCAGTTGTTAAATGGGACACAGAGCAATTCACAGAGTTATTGAACACTATAAGCGATTTAAATTCAAGTCATAAATACGTCATATGTGACGATTGGAATGCTAAACATAACTGGTGGGGCAATGCGCGCTCATGCATTCGTGGTAGATCGCTTCTTGAAGCGATACACATAAATAAAAAAGCTAGCGTTTTGGCCACTGGCTCTGCTACACATTATCCATTTGACAGGAGAAAAAACCCATCTGCAATTGATTTTGCAATCTATTCGGGGATTGATACAAATCGTCTTATAACTAGCTCAAATGCTGACATGCACTCAGATCACCTCGCAATGATTATTGATATCGGCATTGGTGGTTATCCGTTCTACAAAAAAGCAAAAAGGGCTCTCTTATCCAAACGTTCTAATAAAAATCGTTTTCAAAAAGAATTAGAAAAGATAACGCAGCTAAATGTAGAAATGAAATCAAGCCAAGACATCGAAGACATTATCGACTTATTTACTCATAATATATATATTGCTGCTGAAAAGGCAACTCCGTCTGCTCGCAACAATAATCGATTACATAACAGTAAATATCCAATCTCTAGCAGCACACGAAGACTGCTAAGAGAAAAACGCAATTTAAGGAAATCCTCAATTAGATTAAGGACTCCGCAGGCCCTGATCGCGTATAACTTGGTTTACAAAAGACTGAAAAAAGCGCTAGAAGCTGATCGGATAAAATATTACAATGGTCTCTTCAATCAAATCAACACGAATGACAGATATCGGTACGCTAAACTCTGGAAACTTGCTAACCACTTCAAGAGACAGGTTGAGCCCAATCATCCCCCTAAAATTCGAAAAACCGATTAATCAAAACGCCACACCACCCCGTATATGGACCAAAACAAATGAGGAGAAAGCTGAAGTCTACGTCTCTCATCTTGAAGCTCGTTTCACACCAAGACTGACAAACACTGGTGATTTTCGCGATCGAATTAATGCATCAACTAATTCTCTCATCTGGCAGAAGACCTTACAGATGACGTCATTGCTCATGTGGAGAGAGGATGCGCGCTTTATGTTTGGCCCGAAGGAACTTCCTCCCCCAATCTTTAAGCACATCACCGTTAATGAAGTGCTGGCTGAAATCAAAAACCTTGATCTTGCTAAAGCGGCAGGTAAAGATAGAATCTGCAATCAAATAATTAAGTACTTACCAACTAAAGCTGTCTTACTACTCACAAATATCTTCAATTGCATGCTGAGAACTGGCCACTTTCCGAAACAATGGAAACTTGCTGTTATTAAAATGATACTCAAGCCGGGTAAACCCTCTAGTGAGGTCTCATCGTATCGACCAATCAGCCTTTTGGCTGGATTCTCAAAACTCTTCGAGTCGCTACTAATGAAGCGACTGTTTGACTGTGAATCGTTTGCCAATGCTATACCTGATCAACAATTCGGATTTCGCAAGGAGCATAGTGCTGAGCAACAAATGTCCAGAGTTGTTCAATACATTATGGAATCACAAGATAATAATCGCTTCTGCTCTGCTGTTTACATTGATATCAGTGAAGCGTTTGATCGCGTTTGGCACGATGGACTGCGCCATAAACTAATCAAGCTATTACCAATCCCTCTCTTTAATATACTGGATTCATATCTTAAGGACAGGACTTTTGAGGTTTGCTGCAACGATGGAACCATATCCAGGATAGGAAGCATTAATGCCGGGGTACCCCAAGGCAGTGTCCTTGGACCCGTGCTTTATTCTATCTATTCATCTGATATCCCAATTCCATCCATGGTTGACTGCCAACCGTTTAAAAATGAACCCAATATTCAACTGGGTGCCCGTGATTTACTGCTCTCCAGTTATGCTGATGACACTGTAATTTTATCCGAACATAAACACGCCTTGTATGCTGTTAATTCTAATACAGCTTATCTTAGTAAATTTGTGATCTGGGCCAACAAATGGTGTGTCTCCATAAATGTAAAGAAAACTGTTCATGTTCTCTATACTAGAAAAGCTATTACAAAAAGTATTGAGTCTTTATCGCCTAAAATTAATTTCCAGAAAATCCCCAATGAATCATCTTACAGATATCTAGGCCTTCATTTGGACCGGAAATTGGGAATGACTACTCACGTTAAATACCTCAAGACACGAGCTAGAGGTGTTGAATGTAAACTAAACTGGCTAATTGGTAAGTCCAGCAAACTTCCTACGGAATGCAAAGTCCTTCTGTTTAAACAAATGGTTGCCTCAATCTGGCAGTATGCGCTACCTATATGGGGCGCGTTAGCTTCGGATACCCTTTTCGGAACCATCTGTGCTGCACAAAACAAAGCTATTCGACGTATTACTGGAGCATCCAGATACACTACCAATCAAATCCTTAGAGACAATTTTAATATTAAATCCGTTGAGGAGGTTTATGCCATTGCTAGTGAACGATTATTCTCTTCTCTCTGCTCTCATGATAATCCGTTGGCCTCAATACTTTTCTTGAAGCCGTTTAGACCCATTCGTATACTAAGACCTAGATACGCTAAACAATTGGAACTCTTTTTGGACCCACAACTAACAACGTACAAAAATCTCCAACTTCCTATATTGGGGGATGTTGTCAAACTTGCGGAAAATAGAATACCTAACATTCCAACGCTAATTAAAATTCAAAAAGCAGAAGACGACCAACTAATGCGCGAAGATGAAGAAAACAAACAAGAACTGGCGAGGCAAGCGAGACTTAAAGATGGGCCAGCTCCATTAATCCCCAGATGGTATATGAAGATGCTAAAAGTCGGCCTTAAAGAAGGCACTGAGACCAGAGAAACAGTTAAAAGAGCTCTTGCTGATCAACCATTGCATATTCAACAAAAAATTCTACCACCCCCCACTGATGAGGAAAAGAAACAGGAATCCATGTTAACTGATGATCAACAGGTGGCTGCTGGCATCAAAAATATGGAAACCTATCTAAATGAGCAAATGGGACTAAATATCATTGATCTTTCATCTGACTCTGATGATAATGACTTGCCCTCTATTACGATTGTTAATCCCACACCAATGCTATTAAAAAACGATAATTTGGATCTCGCCAAAATATGGGCGGAAAATTCGATTGACCCAAATTGCAAATGCAATGAAAACAGCAAAAGCAAAGATGGGCAGCTACAAAACTCTAAAAACAATACGAAAAAGATCAGCTACAAACTGTAGCTGCTAAAACTGATAATTTATCTCTTCCACAGGCAATACTGTCAACTAACTCACTTCTGGGCTCCAAGCGATTAATTGCCAACACCAGGCCAGCCGCTGCCCACCCCCATCTCACAAATAATAGAGGGTCTGAGGTAAATTCCTGTATCTGCCGACGACCATTCAGATACTATATGCGCAGCCGCCTGAAGAAATCCCCACCTGAGTCGTACAAGGATGACTCCAGACGACAGCGCACACACATGCCTCACTTACTGGCCGCTGGACTTATGATGCTTTTACTCCCTCGGCCCCCTAACTCGACTACAATTGAGGGGTTAGACGACGATTGGCCAAGCCTGGCTGGTCCTTTTAATAAATCTAGCATTCCTCCTAGGAAAATAAAACGCAACTGGTGGACTCATGAGCACAGGAAACAGAAGCCCCCAGATGACGCATATGATTAATAGATTCTATTCAATTTGCTATTTCACATTTCATCCTAACTATATTGTTCTTAAAAACATTGTTAATCAATTCCATATTACCATTCTTATTGCACATTTATATCTCACTGTTAATTAACATTTGGACATCTCTCTGCCTCCATTTACAGTGCAGACTAGATTCAAGCTATGTTAATGAATCTAGCTGCATAAAGGTACCTGTGAGACTGAGAAATTTCCAAATTACACGATATTAGATATATTCTAGACCACTTTGGCCTAGTCTTAATTCATTTTCACTTTATTTTGCCTTCAGCACCTATTGTAAATTGCTGTATTTAATGACCCATGTTATAGATTCTAAGGTCTTAGAATGAGAACAATAAAGGAGCCAATGGCCAATTGGCCATTGGTGCTAGTTTGAGCACCGCCTCAACACAAAGAAAAAAAAAAACGCCGATTTCCTAGCTAATTATTTAAATAAATGACAATTAAATATTTTTGTGTTGATATAACCTAAAACTAACTGAGTGCTCAAACCTAAAATCGTATAAAAATCGCATCAAAACCCCATAAAACCAAACAAGTGAACAATTTTAATCAAAAACTTTTAATATGTGGTTATTATATGTATGTAAATGTCATATATGTTAATGTTTTATTTCGTAAAATTTTATCCATGTCTACATTTATGTAAGAGGCTGGAAAGCGAAAAATTATTTCCACTTGGGTATGTATTAGTGTATATACATACACCTAAGTTCTCTCTCAGCCCTTTATATACATTACACATATACACACACACACAATGGAAGGCGGCAAAACTTCCAATGCCTTGACAAGTGCTCTCTCAGCACATAGCAGCAAACCGCCTTTAACGACTAGTGCCACACACGCACACATACAAAACGATTGCTCTCCTAAACCAATTAAAACGATTAAACCTATGGAAATCTCTCTCGGACAATGCTCTGAGAGTAAAATGGAATGCAAGCGTATACCCCTTTTTTCACCAATTTGCTCTAGCACTCTCATTACGCAATATACTGATGAAGAGTCTAGTTCGTGTTCGCCTAATTTTAATATGCCAAATGCTGATCTTTCTCCTGCTGCCTCTGGCCCATCAAATGACTTGACTGTAATGGAAAGCAACCAAAAAACAAATCTGCCACCTATGGAGATTGATGTGGAAACTGATCTACTGCCTACTAATCGAAATGAAATCCAGAATATCACACCAAAAAAGCCTACCAAGGCTATAAGAGATGATGTAACTACTCCTGAGCCTAAAGAGGATATAATTAATTCTGATTTGCCTAGCAAGCAAAAAAGAAAAATTATTATAAATAAACCTAACAACAACAACAAGCGATTTGCTGTGCCTCTACCAACGATCCCAATCTCTACAACAGGCGCTACACAACAACAACAGCGCCCACTCGACATTAACAGTGCTCTGTTAAATCAGCAGCCTAGCCCGAAACAACAACAACAGCAGTCATCTGCCAACGCAACTGCTACCCATTTACAACAACAACAAGCTCCTGGCGACGAGGAACAACAATTCCAAATTGTACAAAGGTCTAAACCCAAACCTTCAGCCATTTTTATTACCAATGTGCCATCTATCTTGCCAATCCTGGACAGGCTTAATTGCCTTGATACAGATGTCAAATTTACTACCAAGACTGTTAAAAGTGGAGACATCAAAATTATTTCTGAGGATCTGGACTCGTATGAGAAGATTTTGGATGCCCTAAAGGACTCTCGAGAACAGATGTACACCCACCAAAATCGTGAGGATAAAGGATTCCGAGCCATTATAAAAAACTTGCATTACTCAACTCCATATGAAAATGTTAAATCCGAAATCAACAAGCTGGGCTTTAAAGTCCGATATGTTAATAATGTCAAACATGTTCGAACCAACCAACCTACCAACATGTTTGAAATTGAACTTGAGCCTCGAATTGATGGAAAGAACAATGAAATTTTCTCAGTCAACTTTATTGGCAAACAGCAAGTGACTATTCAAAAACAAAGCAGCAGGCTTGAACCAGTTCAATGTCATCGTTGTCAGCTTTATGGACACTCCAAAAACTATTGTCGCAGAAACTTTATCTGCCTTAAATGTGCTGGAGCACACGCTACAACTGATTGCCAAAAACGTATGGACAATCCGAAGTGTGCCAACTGTGATGGTAATCATATTGCAAGTTACAAAGGATGCCCAGCTTTCAAGTTAGCTCGCTCCAACATGTTAAGGAATAAGCTAATCAAAAACAATGCACAACAACAACAACCTACTCCGCAGCAACAACAGCAGCAGTATGATCGCAACAAAAAGCAACAAAGGGCAGCAACAACAACAACAACAGCGACCTCGCTCACCACCTACTACAAGTCGCAATCAGCAGCCACCAAACAATCATATGAATATGTCTCTCTTGCCTCGCCAGAATGCTTGGCGACAGCCTCTACAACCCATCCTTGATACTCTTAATATATTATCTCGTACAATTACAGCTAGCAATGGTAACAAAATCAATAATGATAAATCCTCATCTAAAAAACCAACTAATAATGTTTCTCAACAGCAGAGTATAAATAAGCAGCAACTCAGCATTGGAAACAAAGCAGCGTCTAAGCAGTTAAATCAAAAGCAGCAACAACAACTACAAAAACGCAAACCCAGTAAGCAGTCTTCACAACAAGCAGCTATAATTCAGCAGAAGCCAAAGGCCCAGCAAAAACAACAGCCACACCATCTACACCTGAAGCAAGCTATCAACTTGCATATGCAGCAGCTTAAACAACAACAAAATCATCAGCAAAGCAGTTCTATGGATCAGCAGCAAAACAGTCAACATAGCACTCAAAACAAACTACGTCCCCGACTGCAGAGTCTACAGCAGCATCAGCAGCCGCGTCTACAACAACAACATCAGCAATTAAAACAACAACAGCAAATTGCACAACGAGGGACTGCCTCTTCTAATTCTTCGCGTATGCCTAATGGATTTCCAACAGCGAGCGAACTGCAAAATATGATTTTTATGGTCGATAGTCTGGCCAAACAATTACAACCCATCATCTCATTCTTATCTATGTATGCAAATTGCATCAATAACGTTAATGAAAATAAATATGTCTAGTTCATTTACCAATATTAACACTCAATCGCTGCCCCCTCTTTTGGGCGCGAATATATATAACATTCCTATTGGCAGCCAATATACAACACCTGCCAACAAACTCAAACTATCTTATTGGAATGCTTGTCGAATAGGAAATAAGAAACTAGAATTTTCCCAATTCGTTAATGATAACAACATTGACAGCCAAAATTCTTAACATGACTATATGCTGCCCTGTAATATATATAACATGAATACATTGATATTGAACCTCTAATATGACCTAAAAACATAACTTTGATAATTAATCGATTTGCAAGTACAATTAGTTCCAGCTCTCATTCAACCACCCATCCTGAATGTTTGCCTTGATGCTAATCCAGAACTCACAGGTAAATTGCCACCTATTGACCTGGCTTGTGCAACTACTCTCGTTTTTGGTCACACGCACAGTCTTCATATATGCACTGTGAAATTTTGCCAAAAGGACTTCAAATCTGTTAAAACAAAAGAAATCGAAATTGGACTCAATAGATAAAAACCAGCTGTTTTCACAGCTAATGTCAATGAACTCACGATTGCTGGCAAAATCACCTGCCATATTCACACAAATACATATGTATATACGCTCTTCAATGAGCTTTCGATGCACCGTATATAATGCATTTATCAATTAACTCACAAACGTTAATCACAGCGACCATCAATTATCTAAAAAGAAAACAAATACATATCAAGATCGGATTAAATCGAATATAGTTTTTATATAATTAAACATACACACAATTTGCTGCATATGAAAATACGCTCACCATGCACGCATACCCTTACATATAATGTGTATGTGTATGCTCATCTCCTCACACGCATTACTCCCTACAAGCGTGGAGTAATTGTGCTTTAGCTGCTTCACTTAGTCAAAACTAATTGGCCTAAACGACGTCTTATAGCAATAAATAAATTCAACTCCATCGAGACCTGTGCAGTTATTGATACGCACAAGACTGGATGGAGTTTTGTTCACACTTGCTATTTGCTGCCAATAAGAAAATTTCACTTTTCACTTTTCACTCTTCACAAACTGCTGCTTTAAACATGCTGAACTTATAGCAACATATGAATGTGGCAGCCTCGTAAATTAGCAAACAATATATATGCTATGATTGCGAGGGTGCCGCAACTATACATGCTATCTATATATTTTCAACACTTCACAATTTTCTGCTGCTTGGAATTTTATAGTAAGACAATTGCAAATACACCATAAGAATTGTAAAAGCAAAGAATGTCTTACTACTACAAAAATATCAAACAAAAACACTTTCACTAGAAAAAAGATCAGCTCACAGCTGCACAAGAAAAACAACTAAACTCCCAATTCTCTTTCAGTAAATCAATTACCCAGCGACAGACGACGTTACTCTGTTCTCCTGACGTCCTCTACACATGCAAATTCTTCAAATGTACAGCAGGCGGCAACCGCCGTACACACATTAGAAGAGTTACCCTGCACAACTCAGATGACTATGGCATATCCGACTTGTGGTTATCCAAAAAACTACCAAAAACTTTGGCACAAACAAAACAATTGTATTTTTGTCCATCTTTTATCTTAAATGTTGTTCCTTAGAAACCCCAATACGTACTATCACTTAAGTTTTTCTAACTAAAAATTTTTTCTCGACCTAATCATATTATATATTGCATTTCCTACTACAGGGCAACCAGCCTTCTGCTCATTGCCCAATTTTTTTTTTTTTTTTTAATATTTCTTGCGTTGGTGTTTTAGCAAACCGTTTTTTTTTGCCGAGAGAGAGACGAACGACAGGAGTCGACGCAACTGGATTGTGCCTCTCTTGCAACGTCGCTCTCTTCGTTTACGCAAACCGGCAATGTTAATTAACATTTGGTCTCCTCTGTTAACTCATTACAGGGTGTATGAATTCATGTTATGGTTTGATTGAATCATACTGCCCTTTCTAATGTTTGAGTTGACGGATTTTGGCCAACATGAATGATATTACATATATTCTAGACCACTTTGGCCTAGTCTTAATCAATCTTGTAGTATTTAATGCCTTCAGCACCTATGTTTTTGCTGTATTTAATGACCCATTGTTATAGATTCTAAGGTCTTAGAATGAGAACAATAAAGGAGCCAATGGCCTTTAGGCCATTGGTGCTAGTTTGAGCACCGCCTCAACACAAAGAAAAAAAAGAGCTCCGCTATAAATCGTTAAAAAATATAGTAAAAATGGGAATTAATTGCCCAAATAAATTTTAAAAATCGTGTTTCAACGCTCTTCACGTGTGTGCTATGGAAAATCGCCGATTTCCTAGCTAATTATTTAAATAAATGACAATTAAATATTTTTTGTGTTGATATAACCTAAAACTAACTGAGTGCTCAAACCTAAAATCGTATAAAAATCGCATCAAAACCCCATAAAACCAAACAAGTGAACAATTTTTAATCAAAAACTTTTAATATGTGTTTTATTATATGTATGTAAATGTCATATATGTTAATGTTTTATTTCGTAAAATTTTATCCATGTCTACATTTATGTAAGAGGCTGGAAAGCGAAAAATTTTTTCACTTGGGTATGTATTAGTGTATATACATACACCTAAGTTCTCTCTCAGCCCTTTATATACATTACACATATACACACACACACAATGGAAGGCGGCAAAACTTCCAATGCCTTGACAAGTGCTCTCTCAGCACATAGCAGCAAACCGCCTTTAACGACTAGTGCCACACACGCACACATACAAAACGATTGCTCTCCTAAACCAATTAAAACGATTAAACCTATGGAAATCTCTCTCGGACAATGCTCTGAGAGTAAAATGGAATGCAAGCGTATACCCCTTTTTTCACCAATTTGCTCTAGCACTCTCATTACGCAATATACTGATGAAGAGTCTAGTTCGTGTTCGCCTAATTTTAATATGCCAAATGCTGATCTTTCTCCTGCTGCCTCTGGCCCATCAAATGACTTGACTGTAATGGAAAGCAACCAAAAAACAAATCTGCCACCTATGGAGATTGATGTGGAAACTGATCTACTGCCTACTAATCGAAATGAAATCCAGAATATCACACCAAAAAAGCCTACCAAGGCTATAAGAGATGATGTAACTACTCCTGAGCCTAAAGAGGATATAATTAATTCTGATTTGCCTAGCAAGCAAAAAAGAAAAATTATTATAAATAAACCTAACAACAACAACAAGCGATTTGCGGTGCCTCTACCAACGGGCCCAATTTCTACAACAGGCGCTACAACAACAACAGCGCCCACTCGATATTAACAGTGCTCTGTTAAACCAGCAGCCTAGCCCGAAACAACAACAACAGCAGTCATCTGCCAACGCAACTGCTACCCATTTACAACAACAACAAGCTCCTGGCGACGAGGAACAACAATTCCAAATTGTACAAAGGTCTAAACCCAAACCTCCAGCCATTTTTATTACCAATGTGCCATCTATCTTGCCAATCTTGGACAGGCTTAATTGCCTTGATACAGATGTCAAATTTACTACCAAGACTGTTAAAAGTGGAGACATCAAAATTATTTCTGAGGATCTGGACTCGTATGAGAAGATTTTGGATGCCCTAAAAGGACTCTCGAGACCAGATGTACACCCACCAAAATCGTGAGGATAAAGGATTCCGAGCCATTATAAAAAACTTGCATTACTCAACTCCATATGAAAATGTTAAATCCGAAATCAACAAGCTGGGCTTTAAAGTCCGATATGTTAATAATGTCAAACATGTTCGAACCAACCAACCAACCAACATGTTTGAAATTGAACTTGAGCCTCGAATTGATGGAAAGAACAATGAAATTTTCTCAGTTAATTTTATTGGCAAGCAGCAAGTGGTTATTCAAAAACAAAACAGCAGGCTTGAACCAGTTCAATGTCATCGTTGTCAGCTTTATGGACACTCCAAAAACTATTGTCGCAGAAACTTTATCTGCCTTAAATGTGCTGGAGCACACGCTACAACTGATTGCCAAAAACGTATGGACAACCCGAAGTGTGCCAACTGTGATGGTAATCATATTGCAAGCTACAAAGGATGCCCAGCTTTCAAGTTAGCTCGCTCCAACATGTTAAGGAATAAGCTAATCAAAAACAATGCACAACAACAACATCCTACTCCGCAGCAAAAACAGCAGCAGCATGATCGCAACAAAAAGCAACGAGGGCAGCAACAACAACAACAACAGCGACCTCGCCCACCACCTACTACAAGTCGCAACCAGCAGCCACCAAACAATCATATGAATATGTCTCTCTTGCCTCGCCAGAATGCTTGGCGACAGCCTCTACAACCCATTCTTGATACTCATAATATATTATCTTGCTCAATTACAGCTAGCAATGGTAACAAAATCAATAATGATAAATCCTCATCTAAAAAACCAACTAATAATGTTTCTCAACAGCAGAGTATAAATAAGCAGCAACTCAGCATTAGAAACAAAGCAGCGTCTAAGCAGTTAAATCAAAAGCAGCAACAACAACTACAAAAGCGAAAACCCAGTAAGCAGTCTTCACAACAAGCAGCTTTAATTCAACATAAGCCAAAGGCCCAACAAAAACAACAGCCGCACCAGCTACACCTGAAGCAAGCTATCAACTTGCATATGCAGCAGCTTAAACAACAACAAAATCACCAGCAAAACAGTTCTATGGATCAGCAGCAAAACAGTCAACATAGCATCCAAAACAAACTACGTCCCCGACTGCAGAGTCTACAGCAGCATCAGCAGCCGCCTCTACAACAACAACATCAGCAATTAAAACAACAACAGCAAACTGCACAACGAGGGACTGCCTCTTCTAATTCTTCGCGTATGCCTAATGGATTTCCAACAGCGAGCGAATTGCAAAATATGATTTTTATGGTCGATAGTCTGGCCAAACAATTACAACCCATCATCTCATTCTTATCCATGTATGCAAATTGCATCAATAACGTTAATGAAAATAAATATGTCTAGTTCTTTTACCAATACTAACACTCAATCGTTGCCCTCTCATTTGGGCGCGAATATATATAACTTTCCTATTGGCAGCCAATACACAACACCTGCCAACATACTCAGACTATCTTATTGGAATGCTTGCGGAATAGGAAATAAGAAACTAGAACTTTCCCAATTCGTTAATGATAACAACATAGATATTATGATGGTAATTGAAACCAGGTTTGACTCTGCTAATTTTACAGGTGGCAACAATCAGCACCCTTTTGCAAATTCAAGGCTTTGTTACATATTATGCTCAACATCCAACTACCTATAGAAAGGGAGGGGTAGCCATTCTTATAAAAGAAGGCATCAAACACTGTTCATTACAAATCATTTCTGAAGACCATGTCCAATGTGCTCCAGTCTCAATCGATGTAGGAGCAAATGAGCAAATCGTAATTGCTCCTATCTATTGTCCACCAGTTGTTAAATGGGACACAGAGCAATTCACAGAGTTATTGAACACTATAAGCGATTTAAATTCAAGTCATAAATACGTCATATGTGGCGATTGGAATGCTAAACATAACTGGTGGGGCAATGCGCGCTCATGCATTCGTGGTAGATCGCTTCTTGAAGCGATACACATAAATAAAAAAGCTAGCGTTTTGGCCACTGGCTCTGCTACACATTATCCATTTGACAGGAGAAAAAACCCATCTGCAATTGATTTTGCAATCTATTCGGGGATTGATACAAATCGTCTTATAACTAGCTCAAATGCTGACATGCACTCAGATCACCTCGCAATGATTATTGATATCGGCATTGGTGGTTATCCGTTCTACAAAAAAGCAAAAAGGGCTCTCTTATCCAAACGTTCTAATAAAAATCGTTTTCAAAAAGAATTAGAAAAGATAACGCAGCTAAATGTAGAAATGAAATCAGGCCAAGACATCGAAGACATTATCGACTTATTTACTCATAATATATATATTGCTGCTGAAAAGGCAACTCCGTCTGCTCGCAACAATAATCGATTACATAACAGTAAATATCCAATCTCTAGCAGCACACGAAGACTGCTAAGAGAAAAACGCAATTTAAGGAAATCCTCAATTAGATTAAGGACTCCGCAGGCCCTGATCGCGTATAACTTGGTTTACAAAAGACTGAAAAAAGCGCTAGAAGCTGATCGGATAAAATATTACAATGGTCTCTTCAATCAAATCAACACGAATGACAGATATCGGTACGCTAAACTCTGGAAACTTGCTAACCACTTCAAGAGACAGGTTGAGCCCAATCATCCCCTAAAATTCGAAAAACCGATTAATCAAAACGCCACACCACCCCGTATATGGACCAAAACAAATGAGGAGAAAGCTGAAGTCTACGTCTCTCATCTTGAAGCTCGTTTCACACCAAGACTGACAAACACTGGTGATTTTCGCGATCGAATTAATGCATCAACTAATTCTCTCATCTGGCAGAAGACCTTACAGATGACGTCATTGCTCATGTGGGAGAGGATGCGCGCTTTATGTTTGGCCCGAAGGAACTTCCTCCCCCAATCTTTAAGCACATCACCGTTAATGAAGTGCTGGCTGAAATCAAAAAACCTTGATCTTGCTAAAGCGGCAGGTAAAGATAGAATCTGCAATCAAATAATTAAGTACTTACCAACTAAAGCTGTCTTACTACTCACAAATATCTTCAATTGCATGCTGAGAACTGGCCACTTTCCGAAACAATGGAAACTTGCTGTTATTAAAATGATACTCAAGCCGGGTAAACCCTCTAGTGAGGTCTCATCGTATCGACCAATCAGCCTTTTGGCTGGATTCTCAAAACTCTTCGAGTCGCTACTAATGAAGCGACTGTTTGACTGTGAATCGTTTGCCAATGCTATACCTGATCAACAATTCGGATTTCGCAAGGAGCATAGTGCTGAGCAACAAATGTCCAGAGTTGTTCAATACATTATGGAATCACAAGATAATAATCGCTTCTGCTCTGCTGTTTACATTGATATCAGTGAAGCGTTTGATCGCGTTTGGCACGATGGACTGCGCCATAAACTAATCAAGCTATTACCAATCCCTCTCTTTAATATACTGGATTCATATCTTAAGGACAGGACTTTTGAGGTTTGCTGCAACGATGGAACCATATCCAGGATAGGAAGCATTAATGCCGGGGTACCCCAAGGCAGTGTCCTTGGACCCGTGCTTTATTCTATCTATTCATCTGATATCCCAATTCCATCCATGGTTGACTGCCAACCGTTTAAAAATGAACCCAATATTCAACTGGGTGCCCGTGATTTACTGCTCTCCAGTTATGCTGATGACACTGTAATTTTATCCGAACATAAACACGCCTTGTATGCTGTTAATTCTAATACAGCTTATCTTAGTAAATTTATGATCTGGGCCAACAAATGGTGTGTCTCCATAAATGTAAAGAAAACTGTTCATGTTCTCTATACTAGAAAAGCTATTACAAAAAGTATTGAGTCTTTATCGCCTAAAATTAATTTCCAGAAAATCCCCAATGAATCATCTTACAGATATCTAGGCCTTCATTTGGACCGGAAATTGGGAATGACTACTCACGTTAAATACCTCAAGACACGAGCTAGAGGTGTTGAATGTAAACTAAACTGGCTAATTGGTAAGTCCAGCAAACTTCCTACGGAATGCAAAGTCCTTCTGTTTAAACAAATGGTTGCCTCAATCTGGCAGTATGCGCTACCTATATGGGGCGCGTTAGCTTCGGATACCCTTTTCGGAACCATCTGTGCTGCACAAAACAAAGCTATTCGACGTATTACTGGAGCATCCAGATACACTACCAATCAAATCCTTAGAGACAACTTTAATATTAAATCCGTTGAGGAGGTTTATGCCATTGCTAGTGAACGATTATTCTCTTCTCTCTGCTCTCATGATAATCCGTTGGCCTCAATACTTTTCTTGAAGCCGTTTAGACCCATTCGTATACTAAGACCTAGATACGCTAAACAATTGGAACTCTTTTTGGACCCACAACTAACAACGTACAAAAATCTCCAACTTCCTATATTGGGGGATGTTGTCAAACTTGCGGAAAATAGAATACCTAACATTCCAACGCTAATTAAAATTCAAAAAGCAGAAGACGACCAACTAATGCGCGAAGATGAAGAAAACAAACAAGAACTGGCGAGGCAAGCGAGACTTAAAGATGGGCCAGCTCCATTAATCCCCAGATGGTATATGAAGATGCTAAAAGTCGGCCTTAAAGAAGGCACTGAGACCAGAGAAACAGTTAAAAAGAGCTCTTGCTGATCAACCATTGCATATTCAACAAAAAATTCTACCACCCCCACTGATGAGGAAAAGAAACAGGAATCCATGTTAACTGATGATCAACAGGTGGCTGCTGGCATCAAAAATATGGAAACCTATCTAAATGAGCAAATGGGACTAAATATCATTGATCTTTCATCTGACTCTGATGATAATGACTTGCCCTCTATTACGATTGTTAATCCCACACCAATGCTATTAAAAAACGATAATTTGGATCTCGCCAAAATATGGGCGGAAAATTCGATTGACCCAAATTGCAAATGCAATGAAAACAGCAAAAGCAAAGATGGGCAGCTACAAAACTCTAAAAACAATACGAAAAAGATCAGCTACAAACTGTAGCTGCTAAAACTGATAATTTATCTCTTCCACAGGCAATACTGTCAACTAACTCACTTCTGGGCTCCAAGCGATTAATTGCCAACACCAGGCCAGCCGCTGCCCACCCCCATCTCACAAATAATAGAGGGTCTGAGGTAAATTCCTGTATCTGCCGACGACCATTCAGATACTATATGCGCAGCCGCCTGAAGAAATCCCCACCTGAGTCGTACAAGGATGACTCCAGACGACACGCGCACACATGCCTCACTTACTGGCCGCCGGACTTATGATGCTTTTACTCCCTCGGCCCCTAACTCGACTACAATTGAGGGGTTAGACGACGATTGGCCAAGCCTGGCTGGTCCTTTTAATAAATCTAGCATTCCTCCTAGGAAAATAAAACGCAACTGGTGGACTCATGAGCACAGGAAACAGAAGCCCCCAGATGACGCATATGATTAATAGATTCTATTCAATTTGCTATTTCACATTTCATCCTAACTATATTGTTCTTAAAAACATTGTTAATCAATTCCATATTACCATTCTTATTGCACATTTATATCTCACTGTTAATTAACATTTGGACATCTCTCTGCCTCCATTTACAGTGCAGACTAGATTCAAGCTATGTTAATGAATCTAGCTGCATAAAGGTACCTGTGAGACTGAGAAATTTCCAAATTACACGATATTAGATATATTCTAGACCACTTTGGCCTAGTCTTAATTCATTTTCACTTTATTTTGCCTTCAGCACCTATTGTAAATTGCTGTATTTAATGACCCATGTTATAGATTCTAAGGTCTTAGAATGAGAACAATAAAGGAGCCAATGGCCAATTGGCCATTGGTGCTAGTTTGAGCACCGCCTCAACACAAAGAAAAAAAAAAGAGCTCCGCTATAAATCGTTAAAAAGTCTAGTAAAAATGGGAATTAATTGCCCAAATAAATTTTAAAAATCGTGTTTTAATGCTCTTCACGTGTGTGCTATGGAAAATCGCCGATTTCCTAGCTAATTATTTAAATAAATGACAATTAAATATTTTTGTGTTGATATAACCTAAAACTAACTGAGTGCTCAAACCTAAAATCGTATAAAAATCGCATCAAAAACCCCATAAAACCAAACAAGTGAACAATTTTAATCAAAAACTTTTAATATGTGTTTATTATATGTATGTAAATGTCATATATGTTAATGTTTTATTTCGTAAAATTTTATCCATGTCTACATTTATGTAAGAGGCTGGAAAGCGAAAAAATTATTTTCACTTGGGTATGTATTAGTGTATATACATACACCTAAGTTCTCTCTCAGCCCTTTATATACATTACACATATACACACACACACAATGGAAGGCGGCAAAACTTCCAATGCCTTGACAAGTGCTCTCTCAGCACTTAGCTGCAAACCGCCTTTAACGACTAGTGCCACACACGCACACATACAAAACGATTGCTCTCCTAAACCAATTAAAACGATTAAATCTATGGAAATCTCTCTTGGACAATGCACTGAGAGTAAAATGGAATGCAAGCGTATACCCCATTTTTCACCAATTTGCTCTAGCACTCTCATTACGCAATATACTGATGAAGAGTCTAGTTCGTGTTTGCCTAATTTTAATATGCCAAATGATGATCTTTCTCCTGCTGCCTCTGGCCCATCAAATGACTTGACTGTAATGGAAAGCAACCATAAAACAAACCTGCCACCTATGGAGATTGATGTGGAAACTGATCTACTGCCTACTAATCGAAATGAAATCCAGAATATCACACCAAAAAAGCCTACCAAGGCTATAAGAGATGATGTAACTACTCCTGAGCCTAAAGAGGATATAATTAATTCTGATTTGCCTAGCAAGCAAAAAAGAAAAATTATTATAAATAAACCTAACAACAACAACAAGCGATTTGCGGTGCCTCTACCAATGGGCCCAATTTCTACAACAGGCGCTACACAACAACAACAGCGCCCACTCGACATTAACAGTGCTCTGTTAAATCAGCAGCCTAGCCCGAAACAACAACAACAGCAGTCATCTGCCAACGCAACCGCTACCCATTTACAACAACAACAAGCTCCTGACGACGAGGAACAACAATTCCAAATTGTACAAAGGACTAAACCCAAACCTCCAGCCATTTTTATTACCAATGTGCCATCTATCTTGCCAATCCTGGACAGGCTTAATTGCCTTGATACAGATGTCAAATTTACTACCAAGACTGTTAAAAGTGGAGACATCAAAATTATTTCTGAGGATCTGGACTCGTATGAGAAGATTTTGGATGCCCTAAAGGACTCTCGAGACCAGATGTACACCCACCAAAATCGTGAGGATAAAGGATTCCGAGCCATTATAAAAAACTTGCATTACTCAACTCCATATGAAAATGTTAAATCCGAAATCAACAAGCTGGGCTTTAAAGTCCGATATGTTAATAATGTCAAACATGTTCGAACCAACCAACCAACCAACATGTTTGAAATTGAACTTGAGCCTCGAATTGATGGAAAGAATAATGAAATTTTCTCAGTTAATTTTATTGGCAAACAGCAAGTGGTTATTCAAAAACAAAACAGCAGGCTTGAACCAGTTCAATGTCATCGTTGTCAGCTTTATGGACACTCCAAAAACTATTGTCGCAGAAACTTTATCTGCCTTAAATGTGCTGGAGCACACGCTACAACTGATTGCCAAAAACGTATGGACAACCCGAAGTGTGCCAACTGTGATGGTAATCATATTGCAAGTTACAAAGGATGCCCAGCTTTTAAGTTAGCTCGCTCCAACATGTTAAGGAATAAGCTAATCAAAAACAATGCACAACAACAACAACCTACTCCGCAGCAACAACAGCAGCAGCATGATCGCAACAAAAAGCAACGAGGGCAGCAACAACAACAACATCAGCGACCTCGCTCACCACCTACTACAAGTCGCAATCAGCAGCCACCAAACAATCATATGAAAACGTCTCTCTTGCCTCGCCAGAATGCTTGGCGACAGCCTCTACAACCCATTCTTGATACTCTCAATATATTATCTCGTACAATTACAGCCAGCAATGGTAACAAAATCAATAATGATAAATCCTCATCTAAAAAACCAACTAATAATGTCTCTCAACAGCAGAGTATAAATAAGCAGCAACTCAGCATTAGAAACAAAGCAGCGTCTAAGCAGTTAAATCAAAAGCAGCTACAACAGCAACAAGGGCGCGAACCCAGTAAGCTGTCTTCACAACATTCAACTATAATTCAGCAGAAGCCAAAGGCCCAACAAAAACAACAGCCGCACCAGCTACACCTGAAGCAAGCTATCAACTTGCATATGCAGCAGCTTAAACAGCAACAAAATCATCAGCAAAACAGTTCTATGGATCAGCAGCAAAACAGTCAACATAGCACTCAAAACAAACTACGTCCCCGACTGCAGAGTCTACAACAGCACCAGCAGCCGCGTCTACAACAACAACATCAGCAATTAAAACAACAACAGCAAATTGCACAACGAGGGACTGCCTCTTCTAATTTTTCGCGTATGCCTAATGGATTCCCAACAGCGAGCGAACTGCAAAATATGATTTTTATGGTCAATAGTCTCGCCAAACAATTACAACCGATCATCTCATTCTTATCTATGTATGCAAATTGCATCAATAACGTTAATGAAAATAAATATGTCTAGTTCATTTACCAATATTAACACTCAATCGTTGCCCTCTCATTTGGGCGCGAATATATATAACTTTCCTATTGACAGCCAATATAATACACCTGCTAACAAACTCAAACTATCTTATTGGAATGCTTGCGGAATAGGAAATAAGAAACTAGAACTTTCCCAACTCGTTAATGATAACAACATAGATATTATGATGGTAATTGAAACCAGGTTTGACTCTGCTAATTTTACAGGTGGCAACAATCAGCACCCTTTGCAAATCCAAGGCTTTGTTACATATTATGCTCAACATCCAACTACCTATAGAAAGGGAGGGGTAGCCATTCTTATAAAAGAAGGCATCGACATTGAAACCTCTAATATGATCTAAAAACATAACTTTGATTATTAATCGATTTGTAAGCATAATTAGTTCCAGCTCTCATTCAACCACCCATCCTGAATGTTTGCCTTGATGCTAATCCAGAACACACAGGTAAATTGCCACCTATTGACCTGGCTTGTGTAACTACTCTCGTTTCTGGTCACACGCATAGCCTTCAAAGATGCACTGTGAAATATTGCCAAAGGCCATCAAATCTGATAAAACAAAAGAAATCGAAATTGGAATCAATAGATAAAAACCAGCTGTTTTCACAGCTAATGTCAATGAACTCACGTTTGCTGGCATAATCTCCTGCCATATTCACACAAATATATATGTATACACGCTCTTCAACGAGCTTTCGATGCACCGAATATAATGCGTTTATCAATAAACTCACAAACGCTAATCACAGCGACCATCAATTACCTAAAAAGAAAACAAATACATATCAAGATCGGATTAAATCGAATATAGTATTTATATAATTTAAACATACACATAATTTGCTGCATATGAAAATACGCTTGCCATGCACGCATACCTATACACATAATGTGTATGTGTTTGCTCATCTCCTCACACGCATTACTCCCTACAAGCGTGGAGTAATTGTGCTTTAGCTGCTTCACTTAGACAAAATTAACTGGCCTAAACGATGTCTTATAGCAATAAATAAATTCAACTCCATCGAGACCTGTGCAGTTATTGATACGCACAAGACTGGATGGAGTTTTGTTCACACTTGCTATTTGCTGCCAATAAGAAAAATTTCACTTTTCACTCTTCACAAACTGCTGCTTCAAACACGCTGAACTTATAGCAACATATGAATGTGGCAGCCTCGTAAATTAGCAAACAATATATATGCTATGATTGCGAGGGTGCCGCAACTATACATGCTATCTATATATTTTCAACACTTCACAATTTTCTGCTGCTTGGAATTTTATAGTAAGACAATTGCAAATACACCATAAGAATTGTAAAAGCAAAGAATGTCTTACTACTACAAAAATATCAAACAAAAACACTTTCACTAGAAAAAAGATCAGCTCACAGCTGCACAAGAAAAACAACTAAACTCCCAATTCTCTTTCAGTAAATCAATTACCCAGCGACAGACGACGTTACTCTGTTCTCCTGACGTCCTCTACACATGCAAATTCTTCAAATGTACAGCAGGCGGCAACCGCCGTACACACATTAGAAGAGTTACCCTGCACAACTCAGATGACTATGGCATATCCGACTTGTGGTTATCCAAAAAACTACCAAAAACTTTGGCACAAACAAAACAATTGTATTTTTTGTCCATCTTTTATCTTAAATGTTGTTCCTTAGAAACCCCAATATGTACTATCACTTAAGTTTTTCTAACTAAAAATTTTTTCTCGACCTAATCATATTATATATTGCATTTCCTACTACAGGGCAACCAGCCTTCTGCTCATTGCCCAATTTTTTAATATTTCTTGCGTTGGTGTTTTAGCAAACCGTTTTTTTTTTTTTTTTTTTGCCGAGAGAGAGACGAACGACAGGAGTCGACGCAACTGGATTGTGCCTCTCTTGCAACGTCGCTCTCTTCGTTTACGCAAACCGGCAATGTTAATTAACAATTGGTCTCCTCTGTTAACTCATTACAGGGTGTATGAATTCATGTTATGGTTTGATTGAATCATACTGCCCTTTCTAATGTTTGAGTTGACGGATTTTGGCCAACATGAATGATATTACATATATTCTAGACCACTTTGGCCTAGTCTTAATCAATCTTGTAGTATTTAATGCCTTCAGCACCTATGTTTTTGCTGTATTTAATGACCCATTGTTATAGATTCTAAGGTCTTAGAATGAGAACAATAAAGGAGCCAATGGCCTTTAGGCCATTGGTGCTAGTTTGAGCACCGCCTCAACACAAAGAAAACTAAGCAGCAAATCGTATTACAACAACAAGAACTCAATGCTGATGACATCCCATCTACGTCTAAGGGAGTCTCACACATGGATTCTAATGTTATCTGCGATTTGCTCAAAGCAGCTCCAGCGCAGCCACAACAACATCAACAACCTCCAGCCATACAACAACAACAACCTACTATCTCGTTTAACCAAGCAATTGACTTTTCTCAACTGCTAAATGAAGTTCAAGCGAGGCCACTACAACAACAACAACTAACAGCTCAACAACAACAACAACCTATGAATCCGAATGGCTACACAACTGATTTTTCTAATAAGAAAAATCAGGAGAACCAGACGACATCGAAACCAAAGCAAGCAAAAACTCTCTCTATAAAAGAGCTTTTACTTGAGAGTCAAGCAACGCTGAGACAGCTACAAGAGCGAAGAGCAAAACAACATAATGATCAAATGCAGCGTCAGAGGCAAAAGGACCAGCATGAATATCAACAATACCTAAAAAAGCAGGAACGTCAACAGCAACAACAACAACAGCAACAGCCTCAATCTAATCAACAGCCCCAACAACAACAACTACAACAGCGAAAATCAGACCCTAGAAAGATTGTGAAAAAGCCACCTGCAATTTATGTGGGTAATGTTATTAACATTTTTGACATTCTTAACAGTCTGAGCAATGCTAACAGTGACGTGAATTTTAATACAAAAACTCTACGCAATGGTGATGTCAAAATTGATTGTTTTGACACTAGATCTTACCAGCTAATAATGGATACTCTCAAAAACAACCAAAATCAAATATACACGCATCAGGACAACGAAAATCGTGGATACCGTGCTGTTATTAAAGGTCTACACTCATCAACGCCCTGTGACTATATTCGTGCAGAGGTAAATAAAATGGGATTTGTGGTCCGATACTTAAACGTTATCAAACACAAACATACTCGTATGCCACTGAATATGTTTGAGATTGAACTGGAGCCCCGCTCAGACGATAAAAACGATGATTTCCTTCTGATTAAAACCATTGGCAGGCAACAGGTCTATACACAGAAGCAATCTGTGAGACTAGAGCCCGTCCAATGCCATAGATGCCAAAAATTTGGACATACAAAAAACTATTGTAGGCGAGACTTTGTCTGCCTCAAATGCGCAGGCGATCATGCCACCACAGATTGCCAGAAACGGGTTGAAAACCCTAAATGCGCTAATTGTGGAGATGGCCACGAAGCCAGCTACAGGGGGTGTGGCGTATATAAAGTCAAGCTTAAGGAAATTTTAATTTCCAAAAAAGCTCTAGCAAAAAATCGTCAAACCCAACAACAACCTACGCAACAGCTGCAGCAACAACAACAACAGCTAACTAAAAATCCAAAAACTCAATGGAATCAACAAAAACATGGCCAACAGCAGCAGCGATTGGACCTTCAGCTAAACCGGCAACACCTGTCAACAACCAATCTACAACAACAATCGTCCCCAATGGTTCTTATTAACAAAACAAAGCAACAGCAGCAGCAACGGCAACTAAAACTCTATCAATATCAAACGGCCTCAACAAACAAATGGAGACCCAAAATTGTGAAACGAAAATTAAAGCCAATAAACATTAAGCAGCAGCAGCAGCGTATAAATTCTATGACCATGAGCCAGAAGCAAGATGACGACCTCAATAATAATGAGACTAACCAGCAAATTCTGCAGCATTTAACCCAACAGCAGCAGCCTTACTTCAAACAACAACGACAACCAACGACTTCAGCAGCAGCAACAAACTCCCCAACGACAGACCAACTTTGGGAGGCCATAGGAGATATTAAAACTTTCAAACAACAACTCGAGCCTATTATGCAGCAAATAAACATCATTATGACTCAACTTAAACCCATGGCAGAAATCATGTCTAAACTGAGTTACAAACTCTCGGATAAAAACATGATTTGACCACTGGCAAGTTCTATAATCGATTAACATGTATGATTTACAGGTACTCTCTTATATGCCCCTATGATATCAAATTGGCAAATGAAACCAATTTGAAAACTCCATACAATTATTCAAATATTACTATATTATTATGATCTACAAAATTATATGAATACAGGTAACTGATAACAATTGCATGACAGCCAAAATTCTTAACATGACTATTTGCTGCCCTCGTTAATATATATAACATGAATACATTGATATTGAAACCTCTAATATGATCTAAAAACATAACTTTGATAATTAATCGATTTGCAAGTACAATTAGTTCCAGCTCTCATTCAACCACCCATCCTGAATGTTTGCCTTGATGCTAATCCAGAACTCACAGGTAAACTGCCACCTATTGACCTGGCTTGTGCAACTACTCTCGTTTTTGGTCACACGCACAGTCTTCATATATGCACTGTGAAATTTTGCCAAAAGGACTTCAAATCTGTTTAAAACAAAAGAAATCGAAATTGGAATCAATAGATAAAAACCAGCTGTTTTCACAGCTAATGTCAATGAACTCACGTTTGCTGGCATAATCTCCTGCCATATTCACACAAATATATATGTATACACGCTCTTCAACGAGCTTTCGATGCACCGAATATAATGCGTTTATCAATAAACTCACAAACGTTAATCACAGCGACCATCAATTACCTAAAAAGAAAACAAATACATATCAAGATCGGATTAAATCGAATATAGTATTTATTTAATTTAAACATACACATAATTTGCTGCATATGAAAATACGCTTGCCATGCACGCATACCTATACACATAATGTGTATGTGTTTGCTCATCTCCTCACACGCATTACTCCCTACAAGCGTGGAGTAATTGTGCTTTAGCTGCTTCACTTAGACAAAATTAACTGGCCTAAACGATGTCTTATAGCAATAAATAAATTCAACTCCATCGAGACCTGTGCAGTTATTGATACGCACAAGACTGGATGGAGTTTTGTTCACACTTGCTATTTGCTGCCAATAAGAAAAATTTCACTTTTCACTCTTCACAAACTGCTGCTTCAAACACGCTGAACTTATAGCAACATATGAATGTGGCAGCCTCGTAAATTAGCAAACAATATATATGCTATGATTGCGAGGGTGCCGCAACTATACATGCTATCTATATATTTTCAACACATCACAATTTTCTGCTGCTTGGAATATAGTAAGACAATTGCAAATACACTATAAGAATTGTAAAAGCAAAGAATGTCTTACTACTATAAAAATATCAAACAAAAACACTTTCACTGGAAAAAAGATCAGCTCACAGCTGCACAAGAAAAACAACTAAACTCCCAATTCTCTTTCAGTAAATCAATTACCCAGCGACAGACGACGTTACTCTGTTCTCCTGACGTCCTCTACACATGCAAATTCTTCAAATGTACAGCAGGCGGCAACCGCCGTACACACATTAGAAGAGTTACCCTGCACAACTCAGATGACTATGGCATATCCGACTTGTGGTTATCCAAAAAACTACCAAAAACTTTGGCACAAACAAAATAATTGTATTTTTTGTCCATCTTTTATCTTAAATGTTGTTCCTTAGAAACCCCAATATGTACTATCACTTAAGTTTTTCTAACTAAAAATTTTTTCTCGACCTAATCATATTATATATTGCATTTCCTACTACAGGGCAACCAGCCTTCTGCTCATTGCCCAATTTTTTAATATTTCTTGCGTTGGTGTTTTAGCAAACCGTTTTTGCCGAGAGAGAGACGAACGACAGGAGTCGACGCAACTGGATTGCGCCTCTCTTGCAACGTCGCTCTCTTCGTTTACGCAAACCGGCAATGTTAATTAACATTTGGTCTCCTCTGTTAACTCATTACAGGGTGTATGAATTCATGTTATGGTTTGATTGAATCATACTGCCCTTTCTAATGTTTGAGTTGACGGATTTTGGCCAACATGAATGATATTACATATATTCTAGACCACTTTGGCCTAGTCTTAATCAATCTTGTAGTATTTAATGCCTTCAGCACCTATGTTTTTGCTGTATTTAATGACCCATTGTTATAGATTCTAAGGTCTTAGAATGAGAACAATAAAGGAGCCAATGGCCTTTAGGCCATTGGTGCTAGTTTGAGCACCGCCTCAACACAAAGAAAAAACTACTACAAAAATATCAAACAAAAACACTTTCACTAGAAAAAAGATCAGCTCACAGCTGCACAAGAAAAACAACTAAACTCCCAATTCTCTTTCAGTAAATCAATTACCCAGCGACAGACGACGTTACTCTGTTCTCCTGACGTCCTCTACACATGCAAATTCTTCAAATGTACAGCAGGCGGCAACCGCCGTACACACATTAGAAGAGTTACCCTGCACAACTCAGATGACTATGGCATATCCGACTTGTGGTTATCCAAAAAACTACCAAAAACTTTGGCACAAACAAAACAATTGTATTTTTTGTCCATCTTTTATCTTAAATGTTGTTCCTTAGAAACCCCAATATGTACTATCACTTAAGTTTTTCTAACTAAAAATTTTTTCTCGACCTAATCATATTATATATTGCATTTCCTACTACAGGGCAACCAGCCTTCTGCTCATTGCCCAATTTTTTAATATTTCTTGCGTTGGTGTTTTAGCAAACCGTTTTTTTTTTTTTTTTTTTTGCCGAGAGAGAGACGAACGACAGGAGTCGACGCAACTGGATTGTGCCTCTCTTGCAACGTCGCTCTCTTCGTTTACGCAAACCGGCAATGTTAATTAACAATTGGTCTCCTCTGTTAACTCATTACAGGGTGTATGAATTCATGTTATGGTTTGATTGAATCATACTGCCCTTTCTAATGTTTGAGTTGACGGATTTTGGCCAACATGAATGATATTACATATATTCTAGACCACTTTGGCCTAGTCTTAATCAATCTTGTAGTATTTAATGCCTTCAGCACCTATGTTTTTGCTGTATTTAATGACCCATTGTTATAGATTCTAAGGTCTTAGAATGAGAACAATAAAGGAGCCAATGGCCTTTAGGCCATTGGTGCTAGTTTGAGCACCGCCTCAACACAAAGAAAAAAAAAAACACAAAATGAAAGTACACAACTCCCACTAATAACAACACGCACAAATAAAAGGAGAAAAGCCAAAAGCCACACAAATAAAATATGCCACAATTAAAACGCACACTGGCACAAATACCGCCAATCACTACACCTACGCATATGCATCTACTAATACAATTACAAAAACAAAACTCTAAAACACAAAACTCCAAACTAAACTCTAAATCACAAAACTCTAAACTAATGCTACAACACACAAACAAATATGCAGCTAACAACAACATATGCAAGCAAACAAGTGGCAACAAACAACTCACACCGCACACACACAATACACCATAACTAAAACGCACACAAGCATAAAACTGCCAACTACTACACATACATGCATGCAACTATCACAAAACAAAATCACTAAAACAAAACACAATCTTTCTAATTAATCAAAACCAAATCCCTAAATCAAATTATTAATAAACAAACTAATCACAAATCACTTCACTTAAAAACACACATGCATGCAAACTCCAAAAGCAAAAAGCACACCTGAAATATAAAACACGCTGCCGGCCAATACCGACAGCCATACATGCCCCCAGGGGAGGGAAGAGAGACAACTTGGCGGAAGCTGCTGGCCCTCATCACCCTGCTGCAGCCTAAAAACAAAAAGAGAAACATCAATTAATTAAATTATTTACATATATTAACTAACCTAGAACTAAAACTATTTTAAAATTATACATAACTTACCAATGTTTACATTCCCAACATGCTTTTATACTAAATGTGACCAACCACCTATGAATCGATTACAAATACAACACATATCGATAACTCTAAAAAAATACTAACCTGAAAAAATACTAACTAAATTAAAACCTTATCGATAATCATGCACAACCCGCCAAATTCAAATTAAAAACTAACAAAATACTTACCAATATACATGAAACTAAAATTAACAAAACACAAATAAACAAAACCCACTGTTAACTCTAAGTAATTTTAATAATATATGTTTACCTATAAGCTAGTTTTTAAGAAATTAACAAATTATATTGTAAAGATCTCAGTCGAGATAGAAACAATAAAGTAACCAGCAGCTTTGATCAGTTGCTTGGTGAATGGTGCACCACCGAGTGGCCCAAACAGAAAAGAAAAGCTGACGTCTGTAAAAACGTCAAAAAGTGCTGCCCAAAAAGAGCTGCAGGGCCGGGGGTGTGGTGTGGTGCAAAGCGAACTGGTCAGCTTCCGAAGTGTCAAAAATAGTAAGCTGGCAGCCAGTCAAACAGCAAAATCTCAAACAAGAGAAATTGTTAACTATGATGAGCTGCTCGAAATGGATGAGGACGAAGTAAAAGAATTTGAAGCCTTCTTTAAAGAAGTTATGCCTCCGCTGCCAGCCCCTAATAAGTTGCAACCTACTCTGACGCTACAAAATGAACAGCCTATCCCACCACAGGAAATAGAATGTGAACAACTAATGGACCTAGAGGCAACTCCGACCAAAGCTTCCAGTGAACCAGGTAATTTAAACTCACACAACTTGAAGCTCCATTCCCTGGAAAAGAGTCCAAGCCCCCATGTAGTAAACATTGCCAAAAAGCCGCGGCAAGAACCCCCTAGCCAGCATGATTGGCAAACTGTGCATGGTAGGAAACAAAAGAGAGACATGCCACCATCAATATATGTCAAAAACGCATCTTCTGCCTATCATTTATTCACCCAGTTGAATGATCAACCAGGCATCACCTCCCGCTTTTTGACAAGATGCCTCCAAAACAATGTTACTAGAATAACAACAGTTGACTTTGATACTTACCATGCCATTTTAACCTTTCTTAAAGCTGAAAATCTAGATATTACGGTTCACGCTCCTACAACCAGGTCCAAAGACTACCGCATTGTGCTCTTAAATGTTCATCATTCTACCCCATGTGAATCAATCAGGCATGAACTCACGCACATGGGCTATACGATTAAATCAGTAAGAGGACTTACAAATTTCCGAACTAATCGACCGATGAATGTCTTCGAGGTTGTGCTTGAGCCCAAGCAGGACGGCTCTACAGACGACATTCTGCGTCTTAGAGTACTGGGTTGCCAAAGTATCACGGTAGAAAAGCAGAGGGAGAAGCCATCCATCGAACAATGCCGCAAGTGTCAAAACTTTGGGCACCACCACTCCAAATGCTCAGCTACAGCAAGATGCCTAAAATGCGGCAAAGCCCATTTTACGTCTGCCTGTAAAATCCAAAGGCTAATATCTCCGAGATGTATTAATTGCAGAGGCCACCACATTGCCTCCTACAAAGGCTGCCCTTATTATAAGGCCAAACTTGGGAAAAAATCAATGCAGCCAAACAGCAAAAAGTGCTGTCTGACAACAATAGGCCGGCGCGATTCAATCCATTTAGAAGTCCCAACCAGCTCAGGAACTCGTCCCGCCAACATGAAGCCAGAAACGTAACTAACAACAATCACTACGGTCCTTTGGCAGAGCACAGAGCAGTCTACAATCCTCACCAGGCGTCATATAGGGCGACGAGACCCCCAGCCATGGAAAAGCAAAATCGCCAAATTCCAAAAATCTCTCGCCATCAACCCTCTCCAGGCCAACAGCACAGAAGTCGACCAGCTCCACGAAGTCAAATTCCTCTACGTAAAAATGAGCCTTCACTGAAAGCTAAGCCAGCCTTCACCCCTAACAAGCACATTGAAAGGCTTAAAAGAGAGCTTAACTTGAATGGACCTGGCACCTTCTTGTCCCCCCTGGACCCACAGAAGACTTGTCCTGCAAAGAGAACCAGAAGCCCGTCTCGTGAGCCTGATAATGATGCAACAAATACAAACAATGAGGCCCTTAAAAGAACCAATGCTAGGCTGGACGAGCTGTCCGACAAATTCGACAAACTATTAAATCTAATTAATACAGCGCTTCCCAATATAACAAAAAATAACAATGCTAACTCATACGCTTCTTAAAAATAACACTTGCTTCATTTCTAACGCCACATTTCAGCATCATGACTTATACAAATATAAATAAATATAATAAAAACACAAAATCTACAAGCAATCTTAGATCTCTCAAAACTATAAATAACAATTGCCCCATTAAAATCGCCTTTTGGAACGCCTGTGGAGCCACCAGTAAATCCGCTGAAATTGAACTGTTTCTACAAATCCACTCCATTGATATTCTGCTGTTGTCCGAAACCCACATTGCTGAAAATAAAAATCGTAACCAAGTTAATAACCCTCTAAGTTTTGATGGTTATTATACTTATCTCGCCTGCCACCCCTCCAACAAAAAAAAGAGGCGGAACTGCTGCAATCATACGCAGCAGCATTCAGCACATCGCGTGCCCTTCGATGTCCTGCGATCTCTACCAATGCACTCCAGTGTCAATCACTATTGGGAATGGCGAGCACATCACTGTAGCCGCAGTCTACTGCCATCCTGTTTCTGACTGGTCTACCGACGACTTTGTAGAACTCTTCTCCAACATCAAGAATGCGTCACGTGGCCCAAACTTTCTCGTATGCGGTGACTTTAACGCTAAGCATGGATGGTGGGGCAATGCAAAGTCATGTAAACGCGGTAGAACCCTTCTTGAAGTCATCCAAGCAGACAAAAAACTGGACATCCTGGCAACGGGCGGGCCAACGCACTTTCCGCGGGACCAGAACAAAAATCCATCAGCCATTGATTTCTGCGTGTATTCGGGAATAAACCATAACAGATTAACAATTCAATCTCTATGCGAACTCTCCTCTGACCACTTACCTGTCATCGTAAGTCTCATGGTGGATCAATTCCCGAACTTACTCCCAGATAATCGTAGGCTTCTGCCTGTGGGTGCGAATCTCAAAAAATTCCAAAATGTCTTGAGCGAATCTCTCCACCTCAATATTGAAATTGAATGCGGATTGGACATCGACGACGCGATAAATATTTTTATAAATAATATTTACCATGCTGCAGCTCTGGCCACCAAGCCTCTGCGTAGGGACCGGCCTAACACATACCGTATTGGAGGAGCTATACCTGTAAACAAAAAAATACACAAACTTTTAAAGCATAAAAACAAAATAAAAACTAAATACACCTACTCACGTAATACTCATCATAAAAAATCTCTAAAATTCACATCTAACTTACTCAATAAAGAAATAGAACAAGCTAAAAATAAACACTTAAACAATAAATTAAAAAACATAGACTCCTCCGATCGATACAGAATTCACAAGCTGTGGCAAATCACAAATAAACTTAAACGGCAGCCACTACAAAACTGGCCACTGAAGATCCCCAAAGGCGCCTCCAACAACCAGCTATGGACCAAATCTGATGAGGAAAAAATGGAATTATTTGCTAGTCAGCTAGAAAAACGATTTTATCCAAACCTCACCAATAGCGCCAATGACAGGACCACCATCAAAGAGGAAACGGAATCCATCATTGCCCAAAAAACGCTTATGGAAGCCGCATACAAAACTCATTACACCATCGCCAGCTCTACAGCAAATATCGACTCCAGCAATTCACCTTTCATTAGGCCCATCACCTTTTTGGAACTGAAAAAAGAGATAAATAGCTTAATTAATAAAAAGGCGCCAGGATACGATAGAATAAATAATGCATTAATAAAAACCCTTCCTCTTAAAGCTATTATCTTTCTGCTGAAAATCTATAACAGCATTTTGCGTTTTGGATACTTTCCTCTAGCTTGGAAAAGAGCTATTATTGTCATGGTCAAAAAACCTAAGAAGTCTGCCTCTGAAGTAAGTTCATATCGGCCTATCAGCCTACTCCCAGGCTTCTCCAAAATCTTCGAGTCCTTGCTCGCAAAGAGACTCCTCGCTTGTAATCGGCTCTCTCAGTCTATACCCAACCATCAATTTGGATTTCGTAAGTTTCATGGAGCTGAACACCAGTTAGCTCGCGTAACTCAATTCTTACAAAAAGCCTTCGATGACAAATTATATGGATCGGCTATATTTGTTGATATCGCAGAAGCCTTCGATAAAGTATGGCACTGCGGCCTACGAAATAAGTTGGTAAAGCTGCTACCAATCAATTTATTTAAAGTCCTGGATAGTTACCTTACAGATCGAACATTCGCTGTTCGAGGGAATTACGGCATCATGTCCCGAGATGGAAAAATACTAGCAGGGATTCCCCAAGGCAGCGTCTTGGGGCCCTTGCTCTACAACATCTACTCGTCAGATATGCCAATCCCGAAATTCATTATTGAGCACGAACAGCTGATCGACTCCTATGCATCCGAAAAACACCACGACTCTCTCCTTTCCACGTTTGCTGATGACACTATATTTATTGCTACTGATAAAAACCCACTAATAGCCATGAGAAAAACCGAAAATTATCTACAAAAATTCTCAACCTGGACTAGGAAATGGTGTTTTACTGTCAATGTGGGAAAAACTGTCCACGTCCTCTACTCTAGACGGATCGTGTCTCCTGTTGTCAGAGCCGCAACTGTCAAATACAATGGTAAACCTATCAAAAACTTGTCGTCTTACCGATACTTAGGAGTTACCATCGATAGTAAACTCTCATTTAAAAACTATATTGCCAAACTTTGCTCCCAAGCCAAGGCCACACATAATCGCCTTAAATGGCTTGTCGGAGCAAACAGCCACTTAAGCACCCGCTGTAAGGTGACAATATATAAGCAAATATTAATACCTATTTGGACATACGCTATTCCCATTTGGGGAAGCCTAATATCCAACACGTTGTTTAAAAAACTGAGTGGAACTCACAATAAAGTCCTCAGGAAACTAACCAACTCAGATATCTACTGTCCTAACTCTGAAATTCGGGACAAATACAATGTCAAGTCACTAGATACCATATACAACAATGCTTGCCAAAGACTGCTAAACTCTATAGCTGATCATGACAACAAGGAAATTAAAAAACTCTTCTTAAATCCATTTGTTCCCAGTCGATTGCCATGGCCCAGATACTCTAAGCAAATAGATAAACTTCTTGCCCTACGGAATACTAGTAATGCCAAGCCTTCAACTGCGCAACCAAACATGCCTAGCTCTTGTGAAGTACACACTAATATAAAGCTGCACGAAGAAGCCAAGCTTTTGGAATACTTCTCAAAGGCCCCAGCCTTAATCGCTGATAATTGCCACCATATATACAACAAACTCACTGAAAACAAGGAAAAATTAAGCGATATGGAAGCATCAAAAGCTAGGAACAACCCTCCTGAACGGCTGCCCGGCCACATAATCAACTTGTTATTCAGGGACTTTAAACAAGGAAGAAGATCCAGAGCTGACATTGAGGAAAAAATTAAGGACCAGCCAATTGTCATCCAAAGACTTATCTTGCCCCCCCTTGGGCCAAATGAGCTGATCCAGTACACTCCAAACGAACTAATTGTTCGTAATCTGGCGAGGCTGGAAACAGAGTTGCTCAAATTAATTGAATATAGCACTGATAGCACTGACGCTCCAAAACTCAATGAAAATTACAAAACAAAAAAAAGAATATACACCCATGATGGTTTCTACTAATAAAAATACTAACATAAACACTAACATCTCCATTAATCTGCAGCTACCCAATCATAGCAGGCCACCTGAGTCGACGAACTTGTGCCAGCTCTCCCAAGCGAATATCCAGAAGACCTCTGAACTGAACTCCCAGAATGCTATCGCTGTGCCTCCCCCTGCAGCCAATGAAGAGGCCGCATCAGGTTCGTCCTCTAATGTTTTCTACACAGAGCTGCCCACAACTGCAAACGGATGCACGCCTGAGCCTCTAAGTGGCACACTTTCTGGAGCCGGCCAAAGCACAACCTAAACTCACATGGAAATTCCAGACGTCCTCCAGCAGCTTCTTGTATGGTGCTTTACTTCATCCGCCAATCATCTCTCTCGTCCAATCCATCTGTTTGTCTGCCTCTGGAAACAATAATAAATAATATTCTTAATCAAACAGGCGAAGCAAAAAGAAATTCAGTCAAGGAAAAAAATGCAATGTCTCAACAAAAGGAAACCCAAATGGATTGTTAAAATCCAGCTCCAGCGTCCTGATTCTGTCCTATGGCTCATGACTTGTTGATGGCGACGCCCCTTGGCTCTTTGGTATCCTCTGCAGCCTTCAATGTGACTACTAGTGCCGGTCTGCCCACTACCAAATGCATTGTGCTCGTGCACTGGCTGGTGGCGGCTCGCACAAGCTAAGGCACATTCACCCAGTTGTTCTCGTCACAATGGTCTGCGCTGCTCTCTCCTGATGCCCTCCGCTGATGTTCCTGCAACAAAATCAAATTAATTCTAATTATTCTGATATGCTCATCACACAGCAACTGAAGACGTACCAAATGGAAAAATGAATGCTTAGCTGCATAAATCTCTTGCCTTGCAGCGAGGTTGATGACTCCAGAAGCTTGGTGTGCCTCGTCTAACAATGCAGTTGCCCTCGCCACAATGTTCTGCGCTGCTCTCTCCTGATGACCTCCGCTGATGTTCCTGCAACAAAATCAATGAGGGAGAGGACTCCGGAAACTTGGTGGGCCTCGTCAAACAATCCAGTTGCCCTCGTCACATTGGGCTGCGCTGCTCTTTCCTGATGACCTCCGCTGATGTTCCTGCAACAAAGTTGAATTGGTTCTAATTGTTCTGATATGCTCATCACACGGCAACTGAAGGCGTTCCAAATGGAAGAATGAATGCTTAGCTGCATAAATCTCTTGCCTTGCAGTGAGGGAGATGACTCCGGAAACTTGCAACTTAAGACGTACCAAATGGATAAATGAATGCTTAGCTGCATAAATCTCTTGCCTTGCAATGAGGGAGATTACTCCGGAAACTTGGTGTGCCTCGTCAAACAATCTAGTTGCCCTCGCCACAATGTTCTGCGCTGCTCTCTACTGATGACCTCCGCTGATGTTCCTGCAACAAAACCAAATCAATTCTAATTATTCTGATATGCTCATCACACAGCAACTGAAGACGTACCAATTGGAAAAATGAATGCTTAGCTGCATAAATCTCTTGCCTTGCGAGGGAGATGACTCCAGAAACTTGGTATGTCTAGTCAAACAATCCAGTTGCCCTCGTCAAAATAGTCTGCGCTGCTCTCTCCTGATGACCTCCGCTGATGTTCCTGCAAAAAGAAAAATATCTAATTAGCTGTAATTATTCTGATGTAGTCAAAATCTTATTTTCTTATTTCATGCCTTATTGTTTACAAAATGTAGGTACTGCCTTCTCTTTCTAGCGTCATGCGGCAATGGCCGCCATCTATCGGTATACCGATATAGTATCGATTAAAAAATCGAGCCCCATATTGTGCAATTATTGCGCACATCGGATAACATTTATCCCAGCCAACATTTTGTCAATACTGCCTCCAAGCCAAATCTAGAGATTTTTTTCTTTTTTTGGCACTATTCAAACATTGCTTTTCTATTTCGGTTATACGTTAAATACTCACTACAATGCCAAGTTTAAATTTACCCAAATCTTAATGCTAAAAATACTACTTTGTCTTCAAGCCATATCTAGATATATTTCTCTTTGGCGCTATACAAACAGCTCTTACCTATTTAGTCTTACGCTAAATACTCACTACAATGCAAAGTCCAAATTTACCCAAATCTCAATGCTAAAAATATAATACTTACTCACTATCCTAACGCTATAAAACAATCTTAGTTGCTACTATTATCTATTAATGTTAAAATCTAATGTTATAATTAATCCTCTTTCTGTTTTCTTGTTCTGTTTTTTACAATGTTAGTTAATAAGTTAGTTTATAATTAATTTTTAGTGACCCCCCCCCCCTGCTGCTGTAATGGCCTTTGATTTTAAATTTCTGTTATATACCCTTGATGGTGAAAGGACAGAACGAAATAAAGCGGCCTCAATCGAAAGACTGAGGCCAGGCGGACCAAACGCCCAAACTTAATGCCCAGCAGCAACAAAAACCACCAATATGCCCTTATCCAAATAATTCAAAACTAAACATTAAAACTACTCATGAACACACAAATACACCTAACAGCAACAAAAGAAAAAATGAAAACGACACAAATGATAACAAAAACAACAAAGTTCAAATTATTATACACAAAGCAACAAGTGAAACTACTACAAGCAACAAAAACAACTACATTGAACACAATGAAAACCCAGAACAACAACTACAACAACAAGAACTAAAACTACAACAACAACTTAAACAAAAAACACCTACTCAACAACAACAACATGCACAACAACAGCTACAAACACAACAGCACCTACAACAACAACAACCACAAGCTCAACTACAACAACAGCTGCATACACAGCACTTATCACAACAACAAAACAAACAAATTAAAAAACCCATACCACCAATTATTCTACCGGATAACGACGAAATTAATGCCCTTCTTAACAATCCATCAATGGCAAGTTTAAAAAATAAATTATTAATACAAAAAATAAATAACACATACGAATGTACCTGCTGCGATCTGGAGACTCATGGGAAAGCAATCGACAAGCTAAAGTCACTCAATGTCAAAGCTTTCACCCATCAGCCTCCGGATCTCAGAGGCTACAGGATTGTTATTAAGGGACTGCATCAGACTACCAATGCCAAATGCGTAAGAGAGGAGCTAGAAAAACTTGGCTATCAGGTGCGCTACATGGACCTGATGAAGAGCACCCGCTCCAACAAGGTACTGGACTTCTTCGAAGTTGAACTAGCGCCACAAAAGGAGGAGCTAAACGAGAAAATCCTCCAGCTGACTGTTCTATGCAGCCAACAAGTGGCAATAGAGAAACTAAGAAGGCGTATGCTGCCTATCCAGTGCCATCGTTGCCAACGATTTGAGCACAGCAAAAACTATTGCTTCATGGAGCCGAGATGTGTGAAGTGTGCGGGCGCTCACCTCACAACCGACTGCGAGATTGGTAAAAACCCAAATCCAATCTGTGCGAACTGCAACGGCCCACATGTAGCAAGCTACAAAGGATGCCCCACCTACACTGAGGAGCTGGCTCGTATTAGAGCAAGATCAGCCTCCTTCAACCAAATGCATCGCCCACAACGCAGAGAAAAAAACCGCCCTACCGCACCTGAAAACATAAACTTTAACAAAAACACCAACAACCACCAAAACACAAACTACAAAAATACTAAGCATAACAAAGTTTACTACAACACTAAACAAAAAAGATACAACAATAACTTCCATTACACCTCTAACAAACTACAATACAACGAATTAAACAACTATAAAGCTATAATTAACGACCTAGTTAACAACATTGAATCGCTCAACATGGTAATTAAAAATATAATTCCGTTAACAAATAACACAAAAGAATCAAACGGCACAATAACACTCATCAACAACATACTGCAAAATCTAGAACAAGAAACTATAAAAATTAAAACAAATCTAAACATATCTAATAAACCTATATATACACACACTCAATCCGCACCTGAAAAAGAAAAAGAGGAGGAATATTTCCACCCGCCTACTCCAGACAAAAATTAAACCTGTAAAACAAAACTAATAAAACACACCTAAAACAACAAAAAGACATACTTACCAAACTCAAATTAAATAAAACACTTAAACAAACCTATAGTAAAATCGAAAACAAACTTTATTTATTAATTAAACTTATAAAATTAACAGAACTTATTACACAAACAAGATAAATTGCACCTGAAAAAAGGAAAAGAAAATAATACACCTATAAAACTATAACAATACATAAATAAAAAAACACAACTAAAATCAATCAATACGAAAACAAACTAACTAATATAATCAATTACTAAACACTATACAAAAGCTAATACTGAAATAACACACTTGAAACACACCAAAAATACCTAAGCGATCACATGAACACTACACAAATTAACGCAATTCAATTTCAAATAAAAAATATATAAACACAAATACTAACGCAAATTAAATCCTAAATCTGAATTAATACATGGATTAGCTATCTAATACAACTAAATAAGTCCTAAAATGCACATCGAAACTACAAATACAACATTAAATTCGGTACACACTTAGAACAATAACATGTGATCACTTCACTAAACAACTCAATACAAACCCAAATTAAAAACACATAAATACAATAACTAACGCAAATTAAAACCTAAAAGCAAACTAATACAAACATTAGCCACTCAATTCAACAAAAATAATCTTCAAAAACTACATCTAAAACAACAATCTCTAAACACACTTACTACAAAATACATGATTCACCCTGCAAACAAAACACAATTCAATTTCAAACAAAAAACACTCAAATACTAAAACTGCCACAAAATAAAATCTAAAGCTAAAATATTATATAAATGGGCTATCTAATACAACACTTAAACTCCAATAATATACACTTAAACCTAAATATAATAACAAATTTGAAACACACTTAGAACAAAACATTAAATGGCACAATCTTAAAAGAGAATCTAAACGCATCTGCGAAGCCTTCATAGTTGGCGCCTTGGACCTGGCAACTCCAAATTGGACCCATAAAACCTATTAATAAAAAGAAATCATAAAACAAATTAATAAAAATTGCAACAAAACAAAATAACATGCAAACTCCAAGACTACACAAAACAAATCAACTAAACACAAATAAAATAAACACAACATGCAATCTACACCATGTACTACATCACAACAACACAAATTGCCACATGGCAACTAACTATGACAATTAGACGTCTCACCTGACCCTAATACGCATGCGTGAATTGTCGAGATCGCTCTGGGGATGTCCACACCACACTGGGCCTCCACTCCAAACACGCCCACACCTGTGAAATAAGAAGACAAGGATAAATCTGGGACTCTGCCCTGGAAAACCTCTCTCCTTTCTTCTTTCAGATCGCTACTCACCTCACATCGATGCCTGGTGGCCGCAAAACCTGGCCAGCAGCCTTAGGGCCATGCCGGGCACATGTCATAAGGTGTGAGCCCCAAACCAGCTGCTGCGATGAATATTCCTGTGGGCCCTCTCGAGGTTCGTCATGGGAGGTCCTGAAGCCGCATATGGTACCTAAAAACATAAAAAAAAGATATAATTTAAAATTTCTAACTTGCAAATTGGGCATTGTTTACATTCTACTTACCTAATGTGACCTTACCTTGTAAAACGAATAACATGCCCAGCCTATGTTAAAATTATGTTAAGTAACAGCCAATGTAAATGGATGCCGATACTTAACTATCGCATACATTTACATTGGCTTGCAAAACTTTTTTACCAATTACGCTAAATAACTATACCTATAAATAATCTAATGCATGCAACTAACAAACTACACTAACAATTTGAAAAAATTTAATCACATGCAACACTTAACATAACTCTATAAACTGATAACAGCATCAACAAATGTTAAACTACAGTCAATAACGTAAACAAAACACATATGTTTACGGCAGCCATAATTACTAATACATACAATCACGTACACTCAAATGGCTGCCATAAACAAACAAAAGAAACACACTGGTTACAAACATGTTGAAAAACATATGAAAATAATTTACTCTAAATATAAAACTAAAACATAATACAATCTATAAACAAATTATAAAACTATCTAAACATACTAAACAATACAAAACATTAATACTTACCTATGTATACACCCACCTAAAAATCATAAAGATGCTATAAAATCAAATATAATACCTAAATCAAACAATTTAAAAATAATACTTACCACAAAAATTAATACTAAACATCTACAAAACAATTTAAATCACAAAATATATCAAATAACACAAATATCACTACTTACCAAAATCATTTACCTAAAAATCAAAAACATGCCTAAAAATCATAAGACATATTTTAACTAATACCATTACTTACCAAAATCATTTACCTAAAAATCATAAACATACCTAAAAATCATAAAACATATTAAAACTGCCAAAACAAATTGCTAAAACATAATACTTGCTAAATCTAATCAAAGTCATCAATAAACATTAAAAATCATGAACCTAAATCATAAAAAAAAAAAAAAAAAAAAAAAGAAAATAAAAGAAATATTTTAACTAATACCATTACTTACCAAAATCACTTACCTAAAAATCATAAACATACCTAAAAATCATAAAACATATTAAAACTGCCAAAACAAATTGCTAAAACATAATACTTGCTAAATCAAATCAAAGTCATCAATAAACATTAAAAATCATGAACCTAAATCATAAAAATAAAAGAAATTACATAAAGAATTAATAAAGCTAATACTTACTACTAATTCAAGCTCTTAACTAATAAACATAAAAAGAAATCATAATACTTACCTCAATTTTTACTACCTAAATCTAAATCAAATCGAAATTAAACCAATACTTACCGTCTACATCACTTATATACTAAACACTATACCTATACTTACCTGTTATATCACTTAAGCTGAAATTTTATCTATGTCTAGTTCGTAAGAAATTATATGTTATCAAATTTTACAGGGCATCATGTCGCCCATATAGTTTTAAGTAGGGAAAAATATTGTAAAGATCTCAGTCGAGATAGAAACAATAAAGTGGCTAGCAACTCAGTTGCTTGGCTATAGGCAAACGCTTCGGCTGCCAAACAGAAAAAATACTTACTACTAATTCAAGCTCTTAACTAATAAACATAAAAAGAAATCATAATACTTACCTCAATTTTTACTACCTAAATCTAAATCAAATCGAAATTAAACCAATACTTACCGTCTACATCACTTATATACTAAACACTATACCTATACTTACCTGTTATATCACTTAAGCTGAAATTTTATCTATGTCTAGTTCGTAAGAAATTATATGTTATCAAATTTTACAGGGCATCATGTCGCCCATATAGTTTTAAGTAGGGAAAAATATTGTAAAGATCTCAGTCGAGATAGAAACAATAAAGTGGCTAGCAACTCAGTTGCTTGGCTATAGGCAAACGCTTCGGCTGCCAAACAGAAAATTAATAAAAATCAAATTAATAAAAATAAAAAATTAATAAAAATTTGCCCCGCCACCAACTCAACTAAAACCCACAACAAATAAATAAATAATTAAACAACAATAAATACGACATATAATTAAAACTCAATCCTGACAAATAAACCTAAAACCTGTGATACATAATTAAAACAAATAGCCGAATCTGTGATAAATTTTTCTGTTCAAAATTTAGTCTAATAAACTCATATTTGTGCATTGTGAAAGTCCTACGTGTTACATGTTAATTTTTTTGTGCTTGTGAAAAAATTATCTATGTACTAGCAGTACATAGGGTTCTCTCGCGCCCTTTTTCTGCTCCCCACACATACATGCCCTAGCATATATATAAGGGAGGCAGCTAGCGGTCCACCCACACACACACACGCACACAAGAGAAATCAAGAGAGGGGCAAACAATATGGCAGGCAAAAAGACGTCGAATGACGACAAGTGGCCGCCCCCATATACCCCCTGCCCCTGGCCTAAAAAGGTTCCAGGCGCTGAGCGAAAGAATGACGAAGAGCCCTCTGTTGCTAGGCAAAAGCAACTAGAGGAAGTTCTTTCGCTCTTTTCGCCTATTCCGCATCGCGCCCCCCGTCGCTCCCGCACTCCCACTTATGAGAATAAGGGAATGGATGATGAGGCTATCCAAATTATAAATGGTGTTGCCCAGCAGCAACAAAAACCACCAATATGCCCTTACCCAAATGATTCAAAACTAAACCTTAAAACTACTCATGAACAAACAAATACACCTAACAGCAACAAAAGAAAAAATGAAAACGACACAAATGATAACAAAAACAACAAAGTTCAAATTATTATACACAAAGCAACAAGTGAAACTACTACAAGCAACAAAAACAACTACATTGAACACAATGAAAACACAGAACAACAACTACAACAACAAGAACTAAAACTACAACAACAACTTAAACAAAAAACACCTACTCAACAACAACAACATGCACAACAGCAGCTACAAACACAACAGCACCTACAACAACAACAACCACAAGCTCAACTACAACAACAGCTGCATACACAGCACTTATCACAACAACAAAACAAACAAATTAAAAAACCCATACCACCAATTTTTCTACCTAATAACGACGAAATTAATGCCCTTCTTAACAATCCATCAATGGCAAGTTTGAAAAATAAATTATTAATACAAAAAATAAATAACACATACGAATGTACCTGCTGCGATCTGGAGACTCATGGGGAAGCAATCGACAAGCTAAAGTCTCTCAATGTCAAAGCTTTTACCCATCAGCCTCCGGATCTCAGAGGATACAGAGTCGTAATAAAGGGCCTTCACCATTCTACCAACGCAAAAATGGTCAGAGAGGAGATTGAGAACATGGGCTACCAAGTGCGCTACATAGATCTCATGAGAAGCACTCGTCCAAACAAAATCCTTGGCATCTATGAAGTCGAACTGTCGCCACAAGAGGAGGGACTGAATGAAAAAATTCTCCAGCTGTCCTTTCTATGCAGCCAAGAGGTCAAAATTGAGCAGCAAAGAAAGCGCCTACTGCCCATCCAATGCCATCGGTGCCAAAGGTATGAGCACACTAAAAATTACTGCCTTATGGACCCCAGATGTGTCAAATGTGCAGGGCCGCACCTTACAGTTGATTGTGAGCTTGGCAAAAACCCAAACCCAATCTGCGCAAACTGTAATGGCCCACATGTAGCATGCTACAAAGGATGCCCCGCCTATATTGAGGAAATGACTCGTATCCGAGCTAGGGCAGCACCTCCCACTCATCTGCGTCGCCCACACCACAGAGAGACATATCACTCAGCTACACCAGAAAACGTAAACTATAACAAGTATACAAACAATTATCAAAACACTAACTACAACAACTCTAAGCACAACAAAGTTTACTACAACACTAATAACAAACAAAGAATACATAAACCAATTACAAATACAACACACAAAAATTTTAATAATGACTACAATCCAAACTATAACTACACTAAACACAAAAGAAACAACAATAACTACCATTACATCTCTAACAAACCACAAAACAATGAATTAAACAACTATAAAACTATAATAAATGACCTAGTCAACAACATTGAATCGCTAAACATGCTAATCAAAAATATACTTCCACTAACAAATAAAACAAAGGAATCAAATGATGCAATAACACTCATCAACAACATACTGCAAAATCTCGAACAAGAAACAGAAAAAGTTAAAATGAATCTAAACATATCTAATCAAACTAACAAAACACACACTTAAACACACCTGGAAAAGAATTGAGGAGGAAGATTTCCACCCGCCTACTCCAAACAAAAATAAAACCTGTAAAATAAAACACACCTGAAACAACAGAAAAGATATACTTACCAAATTCCAACTTTAATAAAACGCTAACACAAACCAACACTAAAATCAAAAGTAGACTTTATTTATAAATTAAAACTCATAAAATTAATTGAATTTATTTGACAATCTATATAAATTGCACCTGAAAAGATTAAAAGAAAACAATACACTTATAAAATTACAACAATACATATACAAAAAAAAAAAAAACACAGCTAAAACTACCTAAAATAACATGCAAAACATTAGTTCTAACGCAACTCAACACTAAAACAAAAACGAAATAACTAAAATGAATAACAACTAGCACTATAAAAACATCAATACTAAAACAATACAATAAATACTCAAATAATACATATTGAATCACATCAACCAATTAACACAATTCAACTTCAAATAAAAAATATATAAACACAAATATTAACACAAACTAAAACATGAATCTGAGTTAATACATGGATTAGCTATCTAATACAACTAAATAAGTTCTAAAATACACATCGTAACTACAAATAAAACAATAAATTCGATACACACTTAGAACATAAAAAACACATGATCACTTTACCAAACAACTCAATACAAATCCAAGTTAAAAAACACATAACTATAAAATACTTGATTCACCCTATTAACAAAACACAATTCAACATCAAACATAAACCATACAAACACTAAAACTACTACAAAATAAAATCTAAACCTAAAATATTACATAAATATGCTATCTAATGCAATACAAAAACAATTATAATACACACTTAAACCTAAACATAATAACAAATTTGAAACACACTTAGAACAAAACACCAAATAACACGATCTTCATAGAGAATTAAAACGCATCTGCGATGTCTTCCTTGTTGGCGCCTTTGGACCCGACAACTCCAAATTGGATGCACAAAACCTATTAATAAAAAGATTAAAAAAAAAAAACAGATTAATAAAAAATAGCAACAAAAATCAAAACAATAAATCTAACACCTAAATTACACGCAAAATCTAAAACTACACAAAACAGATCAACTAAACACAAATAAAATAAACACATGCAATTAAAACAACACACACTACACCTAATCAACACAAACTGTCACAATGGCAGCAAACAATGGCAACGAGATGTCCCAACTGGCCCTTGCACACATTCACAGGCCGACGAGGTCCCTCCAAAGATGCCCTTTCTACAACTGGCCTCCAATGAAAAATGCGCCACACCTGGAAATGAGAAGAAAGGGATGAGTCCGGGACTCCTACTCGACAAAACCTCTTTTCTTTCTCCTTTCAGATTAATCACTCACCTGCTAAATCCTGGTGGCCGCAAAACCTGGCCTGCAGCCCATGGCCCATGCTATGAACGTCAGAAGATGCGAGCCCTTAAACTAGCTACTGCAATAAACATGCCTGTGGGCCCTCTTGAGGTTCGTCATGGGGAAGTCAGCAAACAGCAAATGGTACCTAGAAATGAAATAAAAGAAATAATTTAATAATTCTAATTTGCAAATTGGGCATTGTTTACATTCTACTTACCTAATGTGACCTTACCTTGTAAAACGAGTAACATGCCCAGCCTATGTTAAAATTATGTTAAGTAACAGCCAATGTAAATGGATGCCGATACTTAACTATCGCATACATTTGCATTGGCTTTGCAAAACTTTTTATCAATTACGCTAAATAATTTTACCTAAAAATAATCTAATGCATGCAACAAACTAACTACACTAACAATTGAAAAAAAATTAATCACATGCAACACTTAACATAACTCTATAAACAGATAACAGCATCAACAAATGTTAAACTACAGTCAAGAACGTAAACAAAACACATATGCTTACGGCAGCCATAATTACTAATACATACAATCACGTATACTCAAATGGCTGCCATAAACAAACAAAAGAAACACACTGGTCACAAACATGCTGAAAAACATATGAAAATAATTTACTCTAAATATAAAACTAAAACATAATACAATCTATAAATAAATTATAAAACTATCTAAACATACTAAATAATACAAAACATTAATACTTACCTATGTATACACCCACCTAAAAATCATAAACATACTATAAAATCAAATATATTACCTAAATCAAACAATTTAAAAAATATACTTACCACAAAAATTAATACTAAACATGTACAAAACAATTTAAATCATAAAATATCAATACTTACCAAAATCATTCACCTAAAAATCATAAACATGCCTAAAAATCATAAAACATACCTTAACTAATACCATTACTTACCAAAATCATTTTCCTAAAAATCATAAACATGCCTAAAAATCATAAAACATATTAAAACTGACAATACAAATTGCTAAAACATTATACTTGCTAAATCAAATCAAAGTCATCAATAAACACACCCAATAATCATGAACCTAAATCATAAAAAAAAAAGGAAAATAAAATCTACAAAGAAATATTTTAACTAACACCATTACTTACCAAAATCGTTTACCTAAAAATCATAAACAAATCTAAAAATCACAAAATTGCTAATACTTACCCAAATATAACTATCTAAAACATCATACTTACCAAATCAAATCATAAACATCTATAAACACACCTAAAAATCATGAACCTAAATCATAAAAATCAAAGAAACTATATCAAGAAATATTAAAACTAATAATTACCATTAATCCAAGCTCTAAATTAATAAACATAAAAAGAAATCATATACTTACCTCAATCTCACTACCTAAATCTAATCAAATCTAAACTAAACCAATACTTACCGTCTATATCACTAATATACTAAACACTATACCTATACTCACCTGTTATATCACTTAAGCTGAAATTTTATCTATGTCTAGTTCCTAAGAAATTATATGTTATCAAATTTTACAGGGCATCATGTCGCCCATATAGTCTTAAGTAGGGAAAAATATTGTAAAGATCTCAGTCGAGATAGAAACAATAAAGTGGCTAGCAACTCAGTTGCTTGGCTATAGGCAAATGCTTCGGCTGCCAAACAGAAAACTTACCTGTTATATCACTTAAGCTGAAATTTTATCTATGTCTAGTTCGTAAGAAATTATATGTTATCAAATTTTACAGGGCATCATGTCGCCCATATAGTTTTAAGTAGGGAAAAATATTGTAAAGATCTCAGTCGAGATAGAAACAATAAAATGGCTAGCAACTCAGTTGCTTGGCTATAGGCAAACGCTTCGGCTGCCAAACAGAAAAACAGAAAAACAGAAAAAAACAGAAAGAAACAGAAAAAACAGAAAAGAAATTGGCTATAGGCAAATGCTTCGGCTGCCAAACAGAAAAAAACAGAAAAAAGTGCTAAAAACCAAACTAAAATTAAAAAAAAAAAAATATATATATATAAAGGCAATAAAATATATATTTTTTTTCCTTTTTATTATTAAAGCCTTGCAACAAATATATATACATATGTCCAGTTTCTGTTCTGTGTTAAAAGTGGTGTCACATATAAAAGAAAAATCTTTTTTTTTTTTTTTTTTTTTTTTTAACGGTACAACCAAGAACAATTAAAACTATAAAATTGCTTATCTAGCATTTATGCTTTGCAATAAATATATATCCAGCTCTTAATCTGTGCAAAAAGTGGTTTTACATAAAAACAGTAACGGTGCAACCAAGAGCAACCAGAGAGGAAGGAAGAAAAAAAAAAGGGTAGAAAGGAGACATCCAATAACTATATATTGGCACAAGTACATAGCCAAATTCTATACATAAAGCGCCATTGCAAAAGCTCCTCTCTCAGCATAAAAGCTTACCGCAAGACGCCATATTGCCAATACTCTCTCACAAGCATATAAAGGTAATAGAAAAAAAAAAAAATCTTTTTTTTTTTTCCCCTCCATACACCAACATGGCCTGCAGCCCCAAGAAAATTTATGTCGACAACAGCCAACCCGGCTCACCTGATAACTCACCTGAATACTCACCAATAAATCTGACAACGCCGACCACCACGTCGCCAAGAGGAACTGAAAAAAATAGCTATGTGGGCACCATCAGGGCCACAAATGGGTCTCTAGGTTTAATCTTCGAGCAACTTAACCACAAACAAGGGACCAGAGCCTCAACTCCCAACATGCATGAACTACTAGAAAATGAAATCATTCTGAACAGCAACCCACACGAGGACCCAGATGTTTCGCTTGTCTTCACAAACAGAGACGACAAAAACATCTCCCTTGACATGCTATCTGCTTTTCTTTCGCCCAATGCCACAATCGGCAAAGGAAGAGCAATGCCCACAGCCCCTACTACAAATATTGCTAAACAAATAAATGACAAATGTGAACCACCTAGGTCACCTACTCCCTTGCCAAAACTTGATCGATCTGCTCCACATATGACCACCTCAGGCACACCTAGTGCTAAAAGAAAAATCGCTCTCTCGCAGGAAAATCTTGACCAAAAAAGACAGAACAGATCCAATCACCCCAATGATGTACCACCCTTGCAGCAAATGAATGAAAAATATCAAGCCCCGAAACCATTTGCCTTTAACATTCCTCCAAATAGGCAAACAAATTTTAATTTTAACAACGATACTGCAAATAAAACAGCCATCAACAAGAACTCCTTAGTTGCCGACATCGTAGTCCACAGAAGGCATAGCTCTTCTCCAGACACCCCTATGACGCGTCCCGCTCGCAGTGATAACATAATATCAAGACAGCATCACCAAAAAGGAATATCACAAGCAGACCGCATAGACATCCTGTCGACCCCTCAGGCAAAAACGTCTCAGAGACTGCAGACTGCAACTAAAAATGTAAAACTATCAACAATGGAGCCAAATCTTAAAAAACAGACAGATCCCAAAATTACGGATCAGTCAGCACACCCACCTTTAATTGACCACAGCAGCAAAATTCCTGCCATCTTCATACAAGGAATTGAAGATGTCCACAACATAGTAGCAATGCTAGATTCCATAATGCAAAGAAGCTGCTACAGAATAAGGACTTCTCACAATGGTGACATCAAACTAACCTGCAAAGATATAGAAACCCATGCCAGAGCAAAATTAATGCTTGAAAATAACAATAATAAAATCCATACTCACCAATACAAGAGCAACCAAGGCCTCAGAATCATGATGAAAGGCATCCATCATACTACGTCTACCGATTGGCTAAAAGAACTCCTGCAAGAAAAAGGATACAAAGCTAGATATATAAACCTAATTAAAAACAAAAGGAACAAAAAACCCTTTAATGTTTTTGAGGTCGAATTGGAATACAGGCCAGATAATTTTAATGAAACAATTTTCAATCTCAAATTTTTAGGCCCACAGCAAGTCCAAATAGAGAAAGCCAATCGTAGGCAGTATCCAGCCCAATGCCACAGATGCCAGGGCTTCAGACATACTAAGAATTATTGCAGCTACGACTTTGCTTGTATGAAGTGTGGAGAGAAGCATCCAACAAACGAATGTGAGCACACTAGGCACCCAAACCCGAAATGTGCTAACTGTCAAGGAGCACACATAGCCAGCTTCAGAGGATGCCCAGTATTCAAAAGAGAAATCGAGCGCTACAGGCAAAGCCACCCCTCAACCAAGACGAGAAAGCAAAGTACAGCTCCATCTTCAGCCCGAGGAAATCCTAGAAAACAGTACAACGTTAAACCAAACACGAAAAATATACTAAAACCACAAAAATACTCACCTGCTCCGGGCTCCACTTACAGCCAAGTCGTCAAGGAAGGTCAAAACCACATCTTAGATCTCGCAAATCCAGCGGCGAAACACCTGAAAAACCTTCAAGAAAAGCTGAAACAAAATCAAAGAAGGAAAAACATCGGCACTGCAAATAATGCTCCATCTCCAGCAGTTGCTCATCACAGGGTGGACCATCCATCACGAGCTGCTACAAGGAACCTACAACAAGCAACACCGTTCCGGCCGCAGCAACATGATTCTGCAAAGAAAAATAATAACAGATTAGTAAACAACAGAAGACAGACACTTCAGGAAACCAGCCGTAACCAGCCTTCACAAAAGTCCTCAATGAAGAACAACCCACAACAGAAACAACATCAAGCAACAGGAGCAAATGGTGCCACTCTCCTAGTGCTAAAGGAAACAATGGTCATGATGGCTGAAATGGCCAAAAAAATTGACGCATTGCTAGAAACGGTAGCCCTTCTTACTTCCGAAAACATTTATGATTAGACATCCATTAGCTGCCTGCATAAACCTTAATACGGCAACCCAAAATTTGCCTGCAAATATCCAGTCCAACCGCCCTCTTAAGATGGCACACTGGAATGCATGCGGCATTAGAAACAAAATCCCTGAGCTTGAAAACTATGTCCAACGGCACCAGTTGGACATAGTTCTCATCGAGGAGACAAGAATAGATCCAAACACAGCCAACTCAATCTCGATCACTGGCTACAACTTCTACCTAGCTCCAAACCCAGCCAACCATAAAAGCGGTGGAGTTGCAATTGTAATTAAAAATAATCTAATTCACAGCGTTCTTAGCCCAATCGCCTCAGGAAAAATGCAATGCCTTCCTATGACGATCTCCATCTCGGCAAAAGAGAACATCACAATCGCTGCAATTTACTGCCCTCCCCAGCCAGTTTGGACGACGGAAGAGTTTAAGCAACTACTAAAAACTATTGATTTTTGCGGTAATGACCGCAAGTATCTAATTTGTGGAGACTTCAATGCTAAGCATTCTTGGTGGGGCAACCCCAGATCGTGCAAACGAGGACAGGCTCTCCTCAAAGCTGTCCATGAAAATGTAAAAACCAATATCTTAGCCACAGGAGGGGCAACCCACTACCCTAAAGACACCAGGAAGAGGCCGTCTGCACTAGACTTCGCAATATATAAAGGGATTCGGGATAACCGTCTAAAAACCTATGCCAATAATGAACTGAGCTCAGATCACTTACCAATACATATTGATTTGTCCACCTCTGGTCCTATAGCCACAAATGATGGGCCAATTCAGCTCCTACCGAACGGCGCGAATATTAAAAAGTTCACACAAACACTGGAAAACACAATTAAATTAGAAATTGAAATAAAAACGAACGAGGACATTGATGCAGCCATTGACATACTTACAGGTAAAATACACAATGCTGCAAAAATAGCTACATCTCCTCAGCTCCTCCAAAAACTGAAACTGGAAAAAAACAAACATCACTCACAGCGTTTGAAGTCCAGGAAAATAAAGAGACTTACCTATATCAATAAAAAAGCAAAGAAGAGACTTATGAGGAACAACACAATGTCCAATCAAAAACACTTCAAGGACACCACAAATAGATTGAGACAAGCTATAAAAAAAGAAAAGAAAGAAAGGTTAAACAAGTTACTAAACACCATCAATCCATCAGACAGGTACAAAATGGCTAAATTATGGAAACTCACGAACAATATTAAAAGGCAGCCAGAACCGAACTGGCCAATAAGAATTACAACAGCAAATCTCCCATCCACCAGCACTGCCGCAAACAAGATGAGCCACTCCTGGACTAGGACAAATGAGGAGAAAGCGAATGCCTTCGCACTACACCTCGAGGACAGATTCAGCCCGTCAGATGCCGCACTAAACAACGCAACGAATCCAATAATCCAGGAGCTTGAACTAATTAAAACACAAAAATTAAGGGATCTCGAGCTCTCTAAGCTCCACTGGAATGCCCACCATTTTCATCACCAGGCAGCTCACCTATCCAAGGAGAATCCTTTCTTTTTCCGGCCAATCACTCTGAAGGAGATAAAGGACGAAATAAAAAACCTAGAAAACAAAAAAGCACCGGGAATTGACAAAATCACAAACCAAATTATTAAATACTTACCAAATAAAGCTCTTATTTTCCTATTGAATATATATAACAGCATGCTCCGTCTTTCGTATTTCCCACATCAATGGAAAAAAGCATCTATTTCTATGATACTAAAACCTAAAAAGAGTCCTGCCAATGTATCATCTTACAGGCCGATCAGTCTCATATCGGGCTTGTCGAAGATGTTTGAACTTTTTCTCCTTCGCAGACTCTTCGACTATGAGGATTTCAAAAAAGCCATACCCAGCCACCAATTTGGCTTTAGAAAGGAGCATTCCGCAGAACAACAACTGGCCAGAGTCACCCAAAACATCCTAAGGGCGTTCGATGACAGGAAGTACTGCTCTGCGATTTTCATTGACATCACCCAAGCCTTTGATAAGGTCTGGCACAAAGGGCTCCTAAACAAGCTCATCAAAGTGCTGCCAATTAGATATTACACCCTTCTAGAAAGCTACCTGAAAGACAGAAAATTCGTGGTTAAAGGCAATGGTGATATACTGTCCAGAGTGGGGAAAATCTCGGCTGGCGTTCCCCAGGGGAGCGTACTTGGCCCTGTACTGTACTCTCTCTTCTCCTCTGATGTTCCAACGCCTGAATATCTTGGCCTCACAGCAACACATCACAACTTCAGCAGCTCCTCTGCGAAAAACATGTTATTATCAACATATGCTGACGACACGATTATTCTTTCTACTCACCCGATTCTACAAACAGCACTCAAAGCCAACCAGCAGTATATGACCATCTTTAAGTCCTGGGCTGACAAGTGGGGCCTTAAAATCAATATAGAGAAAACAAATCAAGTAATTTATACGAATCTGAACATAGATAAGAACATAGTTCTGTCACACTCACCTGAACTCAATGGGCAAAAAATTAAAACCACAACAAGTCAGTTATATCTCGGCGTTCACCTGGATCAGAGGTTGACTCTAAACAGACACATCACTCACCTATACACTAAAACAAGGGCTGTAACTAGAAAATTGGAATGGCTAATCGGAAACACCAGCAAGCTCCCAATGAAATGCAAAATAACCATAATTAAACAACTTATCATGCCTATATGGAGCTATGCCATTCCAGTCTGGGGAGCTCTTACATGCAACACCCTGTTTAATAAGATCTCTGGAACACATAATACAATAATTAGGAAGGTGACCAAAGCCAACAGATTCACTACAAATAAAATCCTAAGAGAAAAGCACCTCATCAAATCTGTGGAGGAAATATTTGAATCAGCAAGTGGTAGGGCAGGGCTTGCTTTATGCATACATCCAAATAAAGAGGCAAGGGAACTTATCCTTAAGCCGTTTATTCCGCTTAGAATTGAAAAAACCAGATACACGGATCAATTTGACAAATTCTATAAGCCACTGCAACTCCACCAATTACAAGTACACACGCAGCAACAGGACGGCCCAACGGACCCTATAAAACTGCTGCCAACATTACTCCAAGGAGAGTACTACAAAATCCAAGAGAAAACAACTAGTGACTTTAATGAAGAGCGTAGAATCCAGATGATAGAGATACACAAAATGCTTGATCCCTATGAATCCTTCAGCAAACCAGTCCTTGACATGTACCTAAATTACATGCGATCCGGTAATGAATATGCAGAATGGGTTGATAAAAAAATGGCTTTCCAACCACAAATATACAGAAACATAGTACTCAATGAAGACAACATTGCTGCAAACAGAACTGCAATCCAAAATAAACCACGAGACGACAACAAACACCTTGAAAACCAAATGATTATCCTGGAGAGAAGGCTACTAAAACTGATTGACGAAGACGACCCTCAGCAAGCCCAGTCTGCAAAACCAGTCGGACAAAAACGTAAGATTGAAGAAGGAAGACTTGCAATCCTGAATCGCTTCCTCTGCCCACAAAGGAAAACCAATCCAAACACCACTCAACTCGACCGACACATCCTACCAACCTCGACACGGATCCTTAAACATGCTTGTCATACCACGAATGCAAGCATACGCACTATGAAGACTCACAGACCTAGATGCAACAAAAACACTACAAGGAATAAAAAGAAGAAAGAATATAAAAAGAAAATCTACACTGGCGACACCACTAACACACAACTCCACCAGCAGCACAGCAACCACACGAGTGACCCACAAGGACTGCGTAGCCTACAAACCTTCCAAGCTATACATTCCTCTTCTCCTCTTGCACCGTTGCGTCCACACGGCTGTGCCTCTCAACAATTGTTCAACGACAGCTCCCAATCAGAGGCCTCATGCATCATCCAAAACACTTGGCAACCACTCCTAAACTGGTGCTCCAACTAATCTGGCCGACAATGCTACGACAACGCCACCACGTGCTGAGAAAGATGTGCTTCACTCCCACCATATCCATGCAAATGGTACTCACCCCAAGAAGACCTATGTAGAGATGCATTATGGACCGCATGCTGTTTCTGGAAATAAATTATAAATTAGATTAGCTCAAAAAAAAATTCTTTTTACAAAACTTATTCACATTTCCAACTTTGTTTTTCTTATTTACTTAATGTGACCATACTTACTCTTCAAAATGTTAATTAACAGACAATGTAAATGTCTGCTGATACCTACCAAATCGCAGACAATTGCATTGACTCTGCCATTTTATTTCTATATTTTAAATAATCCTACCTTATATTAAATCCAAAGCATGCAACTAACTAATTTAATTTAATATATACTAAAAAAAAAATTCAATCGATACAACACAACATAACATGATATAATTGATAACAGCATCAACAAATGTTAAACTACAGTCGATAACGTAAACAAAACACATATGTTTACGGCAGCCATAATTACTAATACATACAACACGTATACTTAATGGTTGCCATAAACAAACAAAAGAAACACACTGGTCACAAACATGCTGAAAAACATATGAAAATAATTTACTCTAAATATAAAACTAAAACACAATACAAACTATAAACAAATTATAAAACTATCTAAACATACTAAACAATACAAAACATTAATACTTACCTACGTATACACCCACCTAAAAATCATAAAGATGCTATAAAATCAAATATAATACCTAAATCAAACAATTTAAAAATAATACTTACCACAAAAATTAATACTAAACATCTACAAAACAATTTAAATCACAAAATATATCAAATAACACAAATATCACTACTTACCAAAATTATTTACCTAAAAATCAAAAACATGCCTAAAAATCATAAGACATATATTAACTAATACCATTACTTACCAAAATCATTTACCTAAAAATCATAAACATATCTAAAAATTATAAAACATATTAAAACTGCCAAAACAAATTGCTAAAACATAATACTTGCTAAATCAAATCAAAGTCATCAACAAACATTAAAAATCATGAACCTAAATCAAAAAAAAAAAAAAAAAAAAAAAAAAAAAAGAAAATAAAAGAAATATTTTAACTAATACCATTACTTACCAAAATCACTTGCCTAAAAATCATAAACATACCTAAAAATCATAAAACATATTAAAACTGCCAAAACAAATTGCTAAAACATAATACTTGCTAAATCAAATCAAAGTCATCAATAAACATTAAAAATCATGAACCTAAATCATAAAAATAAAAGAAATTACATAAAGAATTATTTAAACTAATACTTACTACTAATTCAAGCTCCTAACTAATAAACATAAAAAGAAATCATAATACTTACCTCAATTTTTACTACCTAAATCTAAATCAAATCTAAATTAAACCAATACTTACCGTCTACATCACTAATATACTAAACACTATACCTATACTTACCTGTTATATCACTTAAGCTGAAATTTTATCTATGTCTAGTTCGTAAGAAATTATATGTTATCAAATTTTACAGGGCATCATGTCGCCCATATAGTTTTAAGTAGGGAAAAATATTGTAAAGATCTCAGTCGAGATAGAAACAATAAAGTGGCTAGCAACTCAGTTGCTCGGCTATAGGCAAACGCTTCGGCTGCCAAACAGAAATACAAAAAATAAATAACACATACGAATGTACCTGCTGCGATCTGGAGACTCATGGGGAAGCAATCGACAAGCTAAAGTCACTCAATGTCAAAGCTTTCACCCATCAGCCTCCGGTTCTCAGAGGATACAGAGTCGTAATAAAGGGCCTTCACCATTCTACCAACGCAAAAATGGCCAGAGAGGAGATTGAGGACATGGGCTACCAAGTGCGCTACATGGACCTCATGAGAAGCACTCGTCCAAATAAAATCCTTGGCTTCTATGAAGTCGAACTGTCGCCACAAGAGGAAGGACTGAATGAAAAAATTCTCCAGCTGTCCATTCTATGCAGCCAACAGGTCAAAATCGAGCAGCAAAGAAAGCGTCTACTGCCCATCCAATGCCATCGGTGCCAAAGGTATGAGCACACTAAAAATTACTGCCTTATGGACCCCAGATGTGTCAAGTGTGCAGGGCCGCACCTTACAGTTGATTGCGAGATTGGCAAAAACCCAAACCCAATCTGCGCAAACTGTAATGGCCCACATGTAGCATGCTACAAAGGATGCCCCGCCTATATCGAGGAAATGACTCGTATCCGAGCTAGGGCAGCACCTCCCACTCATCTGCGTCGCCCACATCACAGAGAAACATATCACTCAGCTACACCAGAAAACATAAACTATAACAAGTATACAAACAATTATCAAAACACTAACTACAACAACTCTAAGCACAACAAAGTTTACTACAACACTAATAACAAACAAAGAATACATAAACCAACTATAAATACAACACACAAAAATTTTAATAATTACAACCCAAACTATAACTACACTAAACACAAAAGAAACAACAATAACTACCATTACATCTCTAACAAACCACAAAACAATGAATTAAACAACTATAAAACTATAATAAATGACCTAGTCAACAACATTGAATCGCTAAACATGCTAATCAAAAATATACTTCCACTAACAAATAAAACAAAGGAATCAAATGATGCAATAAGACTCATCAACAACATACTACAAAATCTCGAACAAGAAACAGAAAAAGTTAAAACGAATCTAAACATATCTAATCAAACTAACAAAACACACACTTAAACACACCTGGAAAAGAATAAGAGGAGGATGTTTTCCACCCGCCTACTCAAAAAAAAAAAAATAAAACCTGTAAAATAAAACAAATAAAACATACCTGAAACAACAATAAAAATATACTTACCAAATTCCAACTTTAATAAAACGCTAACACAAACCAACACTAAAATCAAAAGTAGACTTTATTTATAAATTAAAACTCATAAAATTGATTGAATTTATTTTACAACCTATATAAATTGCACCTGAAAAGATTAAAAGAAAACAATACACTTATAAAACTACAACAATACATATACAAAAAAACACAGCTAAAACCACCTAAAATAACATGCAAAACATTAATTCTAATGCAACTCAACACTAAAACAAAAACGAGATAACTAAAACGAATAACAACTAGCACTATAAAAACATCAATACTAAAACAATACAACAAATACTGAAATAATACATATTGAATCACATCAAAAAGCTATAAATCACATGAACACTACACCAATTAACATAATTCAATTTCAAATAAAAAATATATAAACACAAATATTAACACAAACTAAAACATGAATCCGAATTAATACATGGATTAGCTATCTAATACAACTAAATAAGTTCTAAAATACATATCGTAACTATAAATAAAACAATAAATTCGGTACACACTTAGAACATAAAAAACACATGATCACTTTACCAAACAACTCAATACAAATCCAAGTTAAAAATACATAAATATAAAATACTTGATTCACCCTATTAACAAAACACAATTCAACATCAAACATTAACCACACAAACTCTAAAACTACTACAAAATAAAATCAAACCTAAAATATTATATAAATATGCTATCTAATGCAACACAAAAACACTTATAACAAATTTGAAAACACACTTAGAACTAAACACTAAATAACATGATCTTCAAAGAGAATTAAAACGCATCTGCGAAGTCTTCCTTGTTGGCGCCTTTGGACCTAACAACTCCAAATTGGATGCTCAAAACCTATTAATAAAAAGATAATATAAAACAGATTAATAAAAAATAGCAACAAAAATCAAAACAATAAATCTAACACCTAAATTAACACGCAAAATATAAAACTACACAAAACAGATCAACTAAACACAAATAAAATAAACACATGCAATTAAAACAACACGCACTACACCTAATCAACACAAACTGTCACAATGGCAGCAAACAATGGTTACGAGATGTCCCACCTGGCCATTACACACATTCACAGGCCGACGAGGTCTCTCCAAAGATGCCCTTTCTAAAACTGGCCTCCAATGATAATGCGCCACACCTGGAAATGAGAAGAAAGGGATGAATTCGGGACTCTTGCTCGACAAAACCTCTTTCTTTTTCTCCTTTCAGACTATCTACTCACCTGCTAAATCCTGGTGGCCGCATAACCTGGCCTGCAGCCCAAGGCCCACGCTATGCACGTCAGAACGTGCGAGCCCTTAAAACAACTACTGCAACAAACATGCCTGTGGGCCCTCTTGAAGTTCGTCATGGGGAAGTCAGCAAACAGCAAATGGTACCTAGAAATAAAAATAAAAGAAACAATTTAATAATTCTAATTTGCAAATTGGGCATTGTTTACATTCTACTTACCTAATGTGACCTTACCTTGTAAAACGAATAACATGCCCAGCCTATGTTAAAATTATGTTAAGTAACAGCCAATGTAAATGGATGCCGATACCTAACTATCGCATACATTTACATTGGCTCTGCAAAATTTCTTTACCAATTACGCTAAATAATTTTACCTAAAAATAATCTAATGCATGCAACAAACTAACTACACTAACAATTTAACAAAATTTAATCACATGCAACACTTAACATAACTCTATAAACTGATAACAGCATCAACAAATGTTAAACTACAGTCAAGAACGTAAACAAAACACATATGCTTACGGCAGCCATAATTACTAATACATACAACACGTATACTCTAATGGTTGCCATAAACAAACAAAAGAAACACATTGGTCACAAACATGCTGAAAAACATATGAAAATAATTTACTCTAAATATAAAACTAAAACACAATACAAACTATAAACAAATTATAAAACTATCTAAACATACTAAACAATACAAAACATTAATACTTACCTATGTATACACCCACCTAAAAATCATAAAGATGCTATAAAATCAAATATAATACCTAAATCAAACAATTTAAAAATAATACTTACCACAAAAATTAATACTAAACATCTACAAAACAATTCAAATCACAAAATATATCAAATAACACAAATATCACTACTTACCAAAATCATTGACCTAAAAATCAAAAACATGCCTAAAAATCATAAGACATATTTTAACTAATACCATTACTTACCAAAATCATTTACCTAAAAATCATAAACATACCTAAAAATCATAAAACATATTAAAACTGCCAAAACAAATTGCTAAAACATAATACTTGCTAAATCAAATCAAAGTCATCAATAAACATTAAAAATCATGAACCTAAATCATAAAAAAAAAAAAAGAAAAAAAAAGAAATATTTTAACTAATACCATTACTTACCAAAATCACTTACCTAAAAATCATAAACATACCTAAAAACCATAAAACATATTAAAACTGCCAAAACAAATTGCTAAAACATAATACTTGCTAAATCAAATCAAAGTCATCAATAAACATTAAAAATCATGAACCTAAATCATAAAAATAAAAGAAATTACATAAAGAATTAATAAAACTAATACTTACTACTAATTCAAGCTCTTAACTAATAAACATAAAAAGAAAATCATAATACTTACCTCAAATTTTACTACCTAAATCTAAATCAAATCGAAATTAAACCAATACTTACCGTCTACATCACTTATATACTAAACACTATACCTATACTTACCTGTTATATCACTTAAGCTGAAATTTTATCTATGTCTAGTTCGTAAGAAATTATATGTTATCAAATTTTACAGGGCATCATGTCGCCCATATAGTTTTAAGTAGGGAAAAATATTGTAAAGATCTCAGTCGAGATAGAAACAATAAAGTGGCTAGCAACTCAGTTGCTTGGCTATAGGCAAACGCTTCGGCTGCCAAACAGAAAAACCAAAATGCTACACAATACACTAACTATTGCAACACAAAAACTTGCAAAATATACAATTAAACCAAAAAAAAAAAACATAACAACAAATTTAAAATTGCACTTATAACAAAACAAATATAACACAAAGTTAAAAGATAAATAAAAGGCATCTAAGGAGTCGTCCAGGCTGGCGATTCTGCATCTAACATCTCCAATGGATTAACAAAGCCTAAAAAGAAAAAGAAACCAAAAACAAATTAATAAAAAAAAACAAAATTACAATTAATTATAATACAATCACAAAAACAAAATTTAAAACACTAAACTCTATAACTAAATGCTACAACACACAAACAGTTATGCAACTAACAACAACATACTCAAGCAAACAAGTGGCAACAAACAACTTACTCCGCACACACATGACACACCATAACTAAAACGCACACAAGCATAAAGCTGCCAACTACTACACATACTTGCATGCAACTATCACAAAACAAAAACTCTAAAACAAAACACAATCTTTTTAATTAATCAAAATCCAAATCCATAAATCAAATTACTAATACACAAACTAATCACAAATTACTTCAGTTAAAAACACATATGCATGCTAACTAAACAAACACAAACAAAAAAAATTAATGCAACATAACCTAATAAAAACACACGAACAACACACACAAAATATACAAACAAAAAAACACAAAATTAAATTACACAACTCCCACCAATAATAACACGCTCAAATAAAAGGAGAAAAGCTAAAAGCCACACAAACAAAATATGCCACAATTAAAACGCACACTGGCACAAATACCGCCAATCACTACACCTACGCATATGCATCTACCAATACAACTACAAAAACAAAACTCTAAAACACAAAACTCTAAACTAAATGCTACAACACACAAACAAACATGCAGCTAACAACAACACATGCAAGCAAACAAGTGGCAGCAAACAACTCACACCGCACACACATAATACACCATAACTAAAACGCACACAAGCATAAAACTGCCAACTACTACACATACATGCATGCAACTATCACAAAACAAAAACTCTAAAACAAAACACAATCTTTTTAATTAATCAAAATCCAAATCCATAAATCAAATTATTAATACACAAACTAATCACAAATTACTTCACTTAAAAACACATATGCAAGCTAACTAAACAAACACAAACAAAAAAAATTAATGCAACATAACCTAATAAAAACACACGAACAACACACACAAAATATACAAACAAAAAAACACAAAATTAAATGACACAACTCCCACCAATAATAACACGCTCAAATAAAAGGAGAAAAGCTAAAAGCCACACAAATAAAATATGCTACAATTAAAACGCACACTAGCACAAATACCGCCAATCACTACACCTACGCATATGCATCTACCAATACAACTACAAAAACAAAACTCTAAAACACAAAACTCTAAACTAAATGCTACAACACACAAACAAATATGCAGCTAACAACAACACATGCAAGCAAACAAGTGGCAACAAACAGCTCACACCGCACACACATAATACACCATAACCAAAACACATACAAGCATAAAACTGCCAACTACTACACATACATGCATGCAACTATCACAAAACAAAATCACTAAAACAAAACACAATCTTTTTAATTAATTAAAACCAAATCCCTAAATCAAATTATTAAATCACAAACTAATCACAAATCACTTCACTTAAAAACACACATGCATGCAAACTCCAAAAGCAAAAAGCGCACCTGAAATATAAAACACGCTGCCGGCCAATACCGACAGCCATACATGCCCCCAGGGGAGGGAAGAGAGACAACTTGGCGGAAACTGCTGGCCCTCATCACCCTGCTGCAGCCTAAAAACAAAAAGAAAAACATCAATTAATTAAATTATTTACATATATAAACTAACCTAGAACTAAAACTATTTTAAAATTATACATAACTTACCAATGTTTACATTCCCAACATGCTTTTATACTAAATGTGACCAACCACCTATGAATCGATTACAAATATTACACATATCGATAACTCAAAAAAAATACTAACCTGAAAAAATACTAACTAAATTAAAAACTTATCGATAATCATGCACAACCCGCCAAATTCAAATTAAAAACTAACAAAATACTTACCAATATACATGCAACTAAAATTAACAAAACACAAATAAACAAAACCCACTGTTAACTCTAAGTAATTTTAATAATATATGTTTACCTATAAGCTAGTTTTTTAAGAAATTAACAAAATATATTGTAAAGATCTCAGTCGAGATAGAAACAATAAAGTAACCAGCAGCTTTGATCAGTTGCTTGGTGAATGGTGCACCACCGAGTGGCCCAAACAGAAAAATGAAACCCCACCCATGGACCCACACACACCACCATATGACGCTTATCAACGCGTTACAAACGGTTTCGCATTAATTTTTTTTTTTCTTGTTCTTCCCCTTCCACCGTTTTCCTCTTCCCCACCCCTTTATACCCCCCACCCCCATTCCACCCCCTCGACCATAACCCCATTTAGCCCCACCCATGGAGAACCTCAAGATCCCCAAGCGCGAACAACTTACAACACCCCCACCCACCCACCATGCGACCCTTATCAACGCGTCACACACGGTTTCGCATTAAACCATTTTCTTCTTTTCCTTCACGCACAGTGGCCTCTCATTGGTTAGTGCACTAACACATGCAGCACCAATCAATGCTAAGTTATTTCTGTATAAACACTGTTATGCAATGTTTGTTCTGGGATATTCGAGTAATTCGAATGTTTTCAACATGTCTCATTCTTACTCAATTCGCTTTGCATGAGTTTCAAAATATACCACTACTCTATACACATTCATTCATTGTGTGCTTCTCAATCACTTAATTATATTCCATTCATATGTACTCAATTTTGCGTATTAAGTAAATGGTGCCATGCAGATGTCTAGTGCGAACCACTAACAACAGCCCCTACACTCGTCTCCAAACACCACCCACATGAAAACGATCAATTGCCAAATAACAGTGCCCGCACAAGCTATTTTTGCCTACGCGAGCACTTCGCCTACATTGCCTTCGTTTCATCGGTCGGCAGCATTCGGCTACACGCAAAATAACCCTTTAATTGGTCGGCAACACGCACAATGCCCGCTCATTCGTCGGCGGCATTTGCAATCAAGCACAATGGCCTCTCATTGGTCGGCGCCATTTGCAAACAAGCACAATGGCCTCTCATTGGTCGGCGGCATTTGCCAACACGCACAATAATTCTCATTGGTCGGCGCCATTAATATGTAGAAGCGCTGTTAAATTAACAGGCTTTTATTGAGTTATGTTAAGTTTACAGGTTCATTTTGAGTCTGTTAACTTAACAGGCTTATTTTGAGTCTGTTAAATTAACAGGCTAATTTTGAGTCTGTTAAATTAACAGTAGTGTTATCGATGTCGCAATGCCTTGTTATCGATGATCGTACTACTGTTAGCATCAGCTGTTAACAGAACTTGCACATGATGCTGCCAGCAACAGCTGTTAACAGGGCTTGCATATGATGCTGCTGGCAACAGCTGTTTATAGAGCTTACAAACGATGCTCTATTTTTTTTTTCCTCCTTCCCCCTTTTCCTCGTCCCCCTTCTTCTCCTCCTTTCCCTCCTTTCCCTTCCCTTCTTTTCCCCTTCCTTTTTCCTCTCCCCTTCCTTTTTTTCTTTTTTCCCCCTCCCTTTTTCCTTTTCTTTTCCTTCCCCCTTTCCTTTCTTTTTTTCCCCTTTTTTTTCTTCCTCCTTTTCCTTTTCTTTTTCTCTTCCCCTCTTTCTTTTTTTCCCCTTTTTCTTTCCCCCTTCCTTTTTCCTTTTTCCCTCCCCCTTTTTTTCCCTCCCTTCTTTTCCTTCCTCCCCTTTCCTTTTTCTTTTCCCCTTTTCTTTTCCTTCCCTCCTTTTCCTCTTCCCCTTCCTTTTTCCCTCCTTTCCTTCTTCCCCTTCCTTTTTCCCTTCCCCTTTCTTTTCTTTTCTTTTTTCCTTTTTCCCCTTCCCCCTTTTCCCCTTTTTCTCTTCCTCCTTTTCTTTTCTCTCTTTCCCTCTTTCTTTTTTCCCCTTTTCCTTTTTTCCTTTTTCTTTTCCCCCTTTCTTTTCCTTTTCCCCCCCCTTTTTTTTCCCCCTCCTTCTTCCCCCTTCCTTTTTTTCCCCTTTTCCTTCCCCTCTTTTTTCCTCTTCCCCCTTCCCTTTTTCCCCTTCCCCCTTTTTTCTTTTCTTTTTTCCCCTTCCCCCTTTTTTTCTTTTCTTTTTTCCTTTTTCCTTTTTCCTCTTCCCCCTTTTTTTCCCCCTCCTTTCCTCTTTTTCCTTTTTTTTCTTTTCTTTTTTCCCCTCTTTTTTCTCTTCCTCCCTTTTCTTTTCCTTCTTCCCCCTTTCCTTTTTTCTCTTCCCCCTTTTTCCTTTTCTTTTTTTCCTTTTTTTTTTTTCCCCCTCCTTTCCCTCCTTCCTTTTCCTTTTTTCTCTCCCCCCTTCCCCTTTTTTTCTTTTCTTTTTTCCCCTCCCCCTTTCCCCTTTTTCCTTTTCTTTTCCTTCCCCCTTTCCTTTCCTTTTTCCCTCCTTTCTTTTCTCCCCTTTTTTCTTTTCCCTCCTTCCTTTTTTTTTTCCCTCCCCTTCCCTTTTTCTTTTCTTTTCCCTTCCCCCTTTTTCCTTTTCTTTTCCTTCTTCCCCCTTCCTTTTCCTTTTTCCCTTTTTCCTTTTCTTTTCTTTTTTTTCCCTCTCCTTTCCTTTTCTCCTTTTTCCCCTTTTTCTTTTCCTCCTTTTCCTTCTTCCCCCTTTTTTCCTTTTCCTTTTCCCCCCTTCCTTTTCCTTTTTCTTTTCCCTCCTTCCTTTTCCTTTTTCCCCTTCCCCTTTTTCTTTTCTTTTTCCTTCCTCCTTTTCCTTTTCTTTTCTTTTCCTTCTTCCCCTTTCCTTTTCCTTTTTTCTTTTCTTTTTTCCCCTTTTTCTTCTCCCCTTTTGCTTCTCCCCCTCTCTCATTCCTCCCACCCCTCGGACCAAACACCGCCCCCACGCCCCTTTGCCATCAACCTCTGGACGAACCTGAAGATCCCCAAGCGCCAACTACGGCACAACACCCCCAACTTATGACCCTTATCAACGCGTCGTCAAAAAACGGTTACGCATTAAACCCCTTTCCTTCTTCCCCTCTTTTTCGTCTTCCCCCCTTTTCGCCCCTCTCGCACTACCCCGCCACCCCTTCACCATACACCCACGGACCACAACCCCTTTGGACACACCCATGGACCACAACCCACCACCATATGACGCTTATCAACGCGTCACAAACGGTTTCGCATTAATCTTTTTTTTCTGTTCCCCCCTTCCACCGTTTTCCCCTCTTTTTTCCTCTTTCCCACCCTTTTTACCCCCCCTCTCCTTTCCACCCCCCTTGACCATCGCCCCCTTTGGCCACACCCATGGAACCCCACCCATGGACCCCAACCCACTACCATATGACGCTTATCAACGCGTCACAAACGGTTTAGCATTAATCTTTCTTTTTCCTGTTCCCCCCTTCCACAGTTTCCCTTCCTTTTTCCTCTTCCCGCCCCCCTTTTTACCACCCACCCCTCCTTTTCACCCCCCTCTCCTTTTTACAACCGCCCCCTTCCCCCCCTTGAGCAACACCCCCTTTGGCCATACCCATGAAACCCCACCCATGGACCCACACACCACCATATGACGCTTATCAACGCGTTACAAACGGTTTCGCATTAATTTTTTTTTCTTGTTCTTCCCCTTCCACCGTTTTCCTCTTCCCCACCCCTTTATACCCCCACCCCCATTCCACCCCCTCGACCATAACCCCATTTAGCCCCACCCATGGAGAACCTCAAGATCCCCAAGCGCGAACAACTTACAACACCCCCACCCACCCACCATGCGACCCTTATCAACGCGTCACACACGGTTTCGCATTAAACCATTTTCTTCTTTTCCTTCACGCACAGTGGCCTCTCATTGGTTAGTGCACTAACACATGCAGCACCAATCAATGCTAAGTTATTTCTGTATAAACACTGTTATGCAATGTTTGTTCTGGGATATTCGAGTAATTCGAATGTTTTCAACATGTCTCATTCTTACTCAATTCGCTTTGCATGAGTTTCAAAATATACCACTACTCTATACACATTCATTCATTGTGTGCTTCTCAATCACTTAATTATATTCCATTCATATGTACTCAATTTTGCGTATTAAGTAAATGGTGCCATGCAGATGTCTAGTGCGAACCACTAACAACAGCCCCTACACTCGTCTCCAAACACCACCCACATGAAAACGATCAATTGCCAAATAACAGTGCCCGCACAAGCTATTTTTGCCTACGCGAGCACTTCGCCTACATTGCCTTCGTTTCATCGGTCGGCGGCATTCGGCTACACGCAAAATAACCCTTTAATTGGTCGGCAACACGCACAATGCCCGCTCATTCGTCGGCGGCATTTGCAATCAAGCACAATGGCCTCTCATTGGTCGGCGCCATTTGCAAACAAGCACAATGGCCTCTCATTGGTCGGCGGCATTTGCCAACACGCACAATAATTCTCATTGGTCGGCGCCATTAATATGTAGAAGCGCTGTTAAATTAACAGGCTTTTATTGAGTTATGTTAAGTTTACAGGTTCATTTTGAGTCTGTTAACTTAACAGGCTTATTTTGAGTCTGTTAAATTAACAGGCTAATTTTGAGTCTGTTAAATTAACAGTAGTGTTATCGATGTCGCAATGCCTTGTTATCGATGATCGTACTACTGTTAGCATCAGCTGTTAACAGAACTTGCACATGATGCTGCCAGCAACAGCTGTTAACAGGGCTTGCATATGATGCTGCTGGCAACAGCTGTTTATAGAGCTTACAAACGATGCTCTATTTCTTTTTCCTCCTTCCCCCTTTTCCTCGTCCCCCTTCTTCTCCTCCTTTCCCTCCTTTCCCTTCCCTTCTTTTCCCCTTCCTTTTTCCTCTCCCCCTTCCCCTTTTTCTTTTTTCCCTCTCCCTTTTTCCTTTTCTTTTCCTTCCCCTTTCCTTTCTTTTTTTTCCCTTTTTTTTCTTCCTCCTTTTCCTTTTCTTTTTCTCTTCCCCCTCTTTCTTTTTCCCCCTTTTTCTTTCCCCCCTTCCTTTTCCTTTTTCCCTCCCCTTTTTTTCCCTCCTTCTTTTCCTTCCTCCCCCTTTCCTTTTTCTTTTCCCCTTTTCTTTTCCTTCCCTCTTTTCCTCCCCCCCTGCCTTTTTCCCCTCCTTTCCCTTCTTCCCTTCCTTTTCCCCTTCCCCCTTTCTTTTCTTTCTTTTTCCTTTTCCCCTTCCCCTTTTCCCCCCTTTTCTCTTCCTCCTTTTCTTTTCTCTCTTTCCCTCTTTCTTTTCCCCCTTTTCCCCTTTTTCCTTTTTCTTTTCCCCCTTTCTTTTCCTTTTTCCCCTTCCTTTTTTTCCCCCTCCCTTCTTCCCCTTCCTTTTTCCTTTTCCTTCCCCTCTTTTTCCTCTTCCCCCTTCCTTTTTCCCCTTCCCCCTTTTTTTCTTTTCTTTTTTCCCTTCCCCTTTTTTCTTTTCTTTTTCCTTTTTCCCCTTTTTCATCTTCCCCCTTTTTTTCCCCTCCCCTTTCCTCTTTTTCCTTTTTTTCTTTTCTTTTTTCCCCTCTTTTTCTCTTCCTCCCTTTTCTTTCCTTCTTCCCCTTTCCTTTTTCTCTTCCCCCTTTTCCTTTTCTTTTTTTCCTTTTTTTCTTTCCCCCTCCTTTCCCTCCTTCCTTTTCCTTTTTTCTCCCCCTTCCTTTTTTCTTTTCTTTTTCCCTCCCCCTTTCCCCTTTTTCCTTTTCTTTTCCTTCCCCCTTTCCTTTCCTTTTCCCTCCTTTCTTTTCTCCCCTTTTTTCTTTTCCCTCCTTCCTTTTCTTTTTCCCTCCTTCCCTTTTTCTTTTCTTTTCCCTTCCCCCTTTTTCCTTTTCTTTTCCTTCTTCCCCCTTCCTTTTCCTTTTCCCCTTTTTCCTTTTCTTTTCTTTTTTCCTCTCCTTTCCTTTTCTCCCTTTTCCCCTTTTTCTTTTCCTCCCTTTTCCTTCTTCCCCCTTTTTCCTTTCCTTTTTCCCCCTTCCTTTTCCCTTTTTTCTTTTCCCTCCTTCCTTTTCCTTTTTCCCTTCCTTTTCTTTTCTTTTTTCCTTCCTCCTTTTTCCTTTTCTTTTCTTTTCCTTCTTCCCTTTCCTTTTCCTTTTTCTTTTCTTTTTTCCCTTTTTTCTTCTCCCCTTTTGCTTCTCCCCCTCTCTCATTCCTCCCACCCCTCGGACCAAACACCGCCCCCACGCCCCTTTGCCATCAACCTCTGGACGAACCTGAAGATCCCCAAGCGCCAACTACGGCACAACACCCCAACTTATGACCCTTATCAACGCGTCGTCAAAAAACGGTTACGCATTAAACCCCTTTTCCTTCTTCCCCTTTTTCGTCTTCCCCCCTTTTCGCCCCTCTCGCACTACCCCGCCACCCCTTCACCATACACCCACGGACCACAACCCCTTTGGACACACCCATGGACCACAACCCACCACCATATGACGCTTATCAACGCGTCACAAACGGTTTCGCATTAATCTTTTTTTTTTTCTGTTCCCCCCTTCCACCGTTTTCCCCTCTTTTTCCTCTTTCCCACCCTTTTTACCCCCCTCTCCCTTTCCACCCCCCCTTGACCATCGCCCCCTTTGGCCACACCCATGGAACCCCACCCATGGACCCCAACCCACTACCATATGACGCTTATCAACGCGTCACAAACGGTTTAGCATTAATCTTTCTTTTTCCTGTTCCCCCCCTTCCACAGTTTTCCTTCCTTTTCCTCTTCCCGCCCCCCCTTTTTACCACCCACCCCCTCCTTTTCACCCCCCCTCTCCTTTTTACAACCGCCCCCCCCCCCTTGAGCAACACCCCCTTTGGCCATACCCATGAAACCCCACCCATGGACCCACACACACCACCATATGACGCTTATCAACGCGTTACAAACGGTTTCGCATTAATTTTTTTTTCTTGTTCTTCCCCTTCCACCGTTTTCCTCTTCCCCACCCCTTTATACCCCCCCCCCCCATTCCACCCCTCGACCATAACCCCATTTAGCCCCACCATGGAGAACCTCAAGATCCCCAAGCGCGAACAACTTACAACACCCCCACCCACCCACCATGCGACCCTTATCAACGCGTCACACACGGTTTCGCATTAAACCATTTTCTTCTTTTCCTTCACGCACAGTGGCCTCTCATTGGTTAGTGCACTAACACATGCAGCACCAATCAATGCTAAGTTATTTCTGTATAAACACTGTTATGCAATGTTTGTTCTGGGATATTCGAGTAATTCGAATGTTTTCAACATGTCTCATTCTTACTCAATTGCTTTGCATGAGTTTCAAAATATACCACTACTCTATACACATTCATTCATTGTGTGCTTCTCAATCACTTAATTATATTCCATTCATATGTACTCAATTTTGCGTATTAAGTAAATGGTGCCATGCAGATGTCTAGTGCGAACCACTAACAACAGCCCCTACACTCGTCTCCAAACACCACCCACATGAAAACGATCAATTGCCAAATAACAGTGCCGCACAAGCTATTTTTGCCTACGCGAGCACTTCGCCTACATTGCCTTCGTTTCATCGGTCGGCAGCATTCGGCTACACGCAAAATAACCCTTTAATTGGTCGGCAACACGCACAATGCCCGCTCATTCGTCGGCGGCATTTGCAATCAAGCACAATGGCCTCTCATTGGTCGGCGCCATTTGCAAACAAGCACAATGGCCTCTCATTGGTCGGCGGCATTTGCCAACACGCACAATAATTCTCATTGGTCGGCGCCATTAATATGTAGAAGCGCTGTTAAATTAACAGGCTTTTATTGAGTTATGTTAAGTTTACAGGTTCATTTTGAGTCTGTTAACTTAACAGGCTTATTTTGAGTCTGTTAAATTAACAGGCTAATTTTGAGTCTGTTAAATTAACAGTAGTGTTATCGATGTCGCAATGCCTTGTTATCGATGATCGTACTACTGTTAGCATCAGCTGTTAACAGAACTTGCACATGATGCTGCCAGCAACAGCTGTTAACAGGGCTTGCATATGATGCTGCTGGCAACAGCTGTTTATAGAGCTTACAAACGATGCTCTATTTCTTTTTCCTCCTTCCCCCTTTTCCTCGTCCCCCTTCTTCTCCTCCTTTCCCTCCTTTCCCTTCCCTTCTTTTCCTTCCTTTTTCCTCTCCCCCTTCCCCTTTTTTTTTTTTTCCCCTCCTTTTTCCTTTTCTTTTCCTTCCCCCTTTCCTTTTCTTTTTCCCCCTTTTTTCTTCCTCCTTTTCCTTTTCTTTTTTCTCTTCCCCCTCTTTCTTTTTCCCCCTTTTTCTTTCCCCCCCTTCCTTTTCCTTTTTCCCCTCCCTTTTTTCCCTCCTTCTTTTCCTTCCTCCCCCTTTCTTTTTCTTTTCCCCCTTTTCTTTTCCTTCCCCTCCTTTTCCTCTCCCCCTTCCTTTTTTTCCCTCCTTTCCTTCTTCCCCTTCCTTTTCCCCTTCCCCCTTTCTTTTCTTTTCTTTTTCCTTTTCCTTCCCCCTTTTTCCCCTTTTTCTTCCTCCTTTTCTTTTCTCTCTTTCCCCTCTTTCTTTTTCCCCTTTTCCCTTTTTTTCCTTTTTCTTTTCCCCCTTTCTTTTCCTTTTCCCCTTCCCTTTTTTCCCCCTCCTTCTTCCCCTTCCTTTTTTCCCTTTTCCTTCCCCTCTTTTTCTTCCCCTTCCCTTTTTCCTTCCCCTTTTTTCTTTTCTTTTTCCCCTTCCCCCTTTTTTCTTTTTTTTTCCTTTCCCCTTTTTCCTCTTCCCCTTTTTTTCCCCCTCCTTTCTCTTTTTCCTTTTTTTTTTTTTCTTTTTTTCCCTCTTTTTTTCTCTTCCTCCCTTTTCTTTTCCTTCTTCCCCTTTCCTTTTTCTCTTCCCCCTTTTTCCTTTTCTTTTTTTTTTCCTTTTTTCTTTTCCCCCTCTTTCCCTCCTTCCTTTTCCTTTTTCTCTCCCCCTTCCTTTTTTTTTTCTTTTTTCCCCTCCCTTTCCCCTTTTTCCTTTTCTTTTCCTTCCCCTTTCCTTTCCTTTTTCCCTCCTTTCTTTTCTCCCTTTTTTCTTTCCCTCCTTCCTTTTCTTTTTCCCTCCCCCTTCCCCTTTTTTCTTTTCTTTTCCCCTTCCCCCTTTTTCCTTTTCTTTTCCTTCTTCCCCCTTCCTTTTCCTTTTCCCCTTTTTCCTTTTCTTTCTTTTTTCCCTCTCCTTTCCTTTCTCCCTTTTTCCCCTTTTTCTTTTCCTCCTTTTCCTTCTTCCCCCTTTTTTCCTTTTCCTTTTTCCCCCCTTCCTTTTCCCCTTTTTCTTTTCCCTCCTTCCTTTTCCTTTTCCCCTTCCCCTTTTTCTTTTCTTTTTTCCTTCCTCCTTTTTCCTTTTCTTTTCTTTTCCTTCTTCCCCTTTCCTTTTCCTTTTTTCTTTTCTTTTTTCCCCTTTTTTTCTTCTCCCCTTTTGCTTCTCCCCCTCTCTCATTCCTCCCACCCCTCGGACCAAACACCGCCCCCACGCCCCTTTGCCATCAACCTCTGGACGAACCTGAAGATCCCCAAGCGCCAACTACGGCACAACACCCCCAACTTATGACCCTTATCAACGCGTCGTCAAAAAACGGTTACGCATTAAACCCCTTTTCCTTCTTCCCCTCTTTTTCGTCTTCCCCCCCCCCCCCTTTTCGCCCCTCTCGCACTACCCCGCCACCCCTTCACCATACACCCACGGACCACAACCCCTTTGGACACACCCATGGACCACAACCCACCACCATATGACGCTTATCAACGCGTCACAAACGGTTTCGCATTAATCTTTTTTTTCTGTTCCCCCCTTCCACCGTTTTCCCCTCTTTTTCCTCTTTCCACCCCTTTTTACCCCCCTCTCCTTTCCACCCCCCTTGACCATCGCCCCCTTTGGCCACACCCATGGAACCCCACCCATGGACCCCAACCCACTACCATATGACGCTTATCAACGCGTCACAAACGGTTTAGCATTAATCTTTCTTTTTCCTGTTCCCCCCTTCCACAGTTTTCCCTTCCTTTTTCCTCTTCCCGCCCCCCTTTTTACCACCCCCCCCTCCTTTTCACCCCCCTCTCCTTTTTACAACCGCCCCTTCCCCCCTTGAGCAACACCCCCTTTGGCCATACCCATGAAAACCCACCCATGGACCCACACACACCACCATATGACGCTTATCAACGCGTTACAAACGGTTTCGCATTAATTTTTTTTCTTGTTCTTCCCTTCCACCGTTTTCCTCTTCCCCACCCCCTTTATACCCCCACCCCCATTCCACCCCTCGACCATAACCCCATTTAGCCCCACCCATGGAGAACCTCAAGATCCCCAAGCGCGAACAACTTACAACACCCCCACCCACCCACCATGCGACCCTTATCAACGCGTCACACACGGTTTCGCATTAAACCATTTTCTTCTTTTCCTTCACGCACAGTGGCCTCTCATTGGTTAGTGCACTAACACATGCAGCACCAATCAATGCTAAGTTATTTCTGTATAAACACTGTTATGCAATGTTTGTTCTGGGATATTCGAGTAATTCGAATGTTTTCAACATGTCTCATTCTTACTCAATTCGCTTTGCATGAGTTTCAAAATATACCACTACTCTATACACATTCATTCATTGTGTGCTTCTCAATCACTTAATTATATTCCATTCATATGTACTCAATTTTGCGTATTAAGTAAATGGTGCCATGCAGATGTCTAGTGCGAACCACTAACAACAGCCCCTACACTCGTCTCCAAACACCACCCACATGAAAACGATCAATTGCCAAATAACAGTGCCCGCACAAGCTATTTTTGCCTACGCGAGCACTTCGCCTACATTGCCTTCGTTTCATCGGTCGGCAGCATTCGGCTACACGCAAAATAACCCTTTAATTGGTCGGCAACACGCACAATGCCCGCTCATTCGTCGGCGGCATTTGCAATCAAGCACAATGGCCTCTCATTGGTCGGCGCCATTTGCAAACAAGCACAATGGCCTCTCATTGGTCGGCGGCATTTGCCAACACGCACAATAATTCTCATTGGTCGGCGCCATTAATATGTAGAAGCGCTGTTAAATTAACAGGCTTTTATTGAGTTATGTTAAGTTTACAGGTTCATTTTGAGTCTGTTAACTTAACAGGCTTATTTTGAGTCTGTTAAATTAACAGGCTAATTTTGAGTCTGTTAAATTAACAGTAGTGTTATCGATGTCGCAATGCCTTGTTATCGATGATCGTACTACTGTTAGCATCAGCTGTTAACAGAACTTGCACATGATGCTGCCAGCAACAGCTGTTAACAGGGCTTGCATATGATGCTGCTGGCAACAGCTGTTTATAGAGCTTACAAACGATGCTCTATTTCTTTTTCCTCCTTCCCCTTTTCCTCGTCCCCTTCTTCTCCTCCTTTCCCTCCTTTCCTTCCCTTCTTTTCCCTTCCTTTTCCTCCCCCTTCCCTTTTTTTTTTTTTTCCCCTCTCCCTTTTTCCTTTTCTTTTCCTTCCCCCTTTCCTTTTCTTTTTTTCCCCCTTTTTTTTCTTCCTCCCTTTTCCTTTTCTTTTTCTCTTCCCCCTCTTTCTTTTTCCCCTTTTTCTTTCCCCCCTTCCTTTTCCTTTTTCCCCTCCCCCCTTTTTTTTTCCCCTCCCTTCTTTTCCTTCCTCCCCCTTTCCTTTTTTCTTTTCCCCCTTTTCTTTTCCTTCCCCTCCTTTTTCCTCTTCCCCCCTTCCTTTTTCCCCTCCTTTCCCTTCTTCCCCTTCCTTTTCCCCTTCCCCCTTTCTTTTCTTTTCTTTTTTCCTTTTTCCCCTTCCCCCTTTTTCCCCCCCTTTTTTCTCTTCCTCCCTTTTCTTTTCTCTCTTTCCCCTCTTTCTTTTTTTCCCCCTTTTCCCCTTTTTTTCCCTTTTTTCTTTTCCCCCCTTTCTTTTCCTTTTTCCCCTTCCCCCTTTTTTTCCCCCCTCCCTTCTTCCCCCTTCCTTTTTTCCCCTTTTCCTTCCCCTCTTTTTTCCTCTTCCCCCTTCCCTTTTTCCCCTTCCCCCTTTTTTCTTTTCTTTTTTCCCCTTCCCCCTTTTTTTCTTTTCTTTTTTCCTTTTTCCCCTTTTTCCTCTTCCCCCTTTTTTTTCCCCCTCCCCCTTTCCTCTTTTTCCTTTTTTTCTTTTCTTTTTTTCCCCTCTTTTTTCTCTTCCTCCCTTTTCTTTTCCTTCTTCCCCCTTTCCTTTTTTCTCTTCCCCCTTTTTCCTTTTCTTTTTTTTTTCCTTTTTTTCTTTTCCCCCCTCCTTTCCCTCCTTCCTTTTCCTTTTTTCTCTCCCCCCTTCCCCTTTTTTTCTTTTCTTTTTTCCCCTCCCCCTTTCCCCTTTTTCCTTTTCTTTTCCTTCCCCCTTTCCTTTCCTTTTTCCCTCCTTTCTTTTCTCCCCTTTTTCTTTTCCCTCCTTCCTTTTCTTTTTCCCTCCCCCTTCCCCTTTTTTCTTTTCTTTTCCCCTTCCCCCTTTTTCCTTTTCTTTTCCTTCTTCCCCCTTCCTTTTCCTTTTTCCCCTTTTTCCTTTTCTTTTCTTTTTTTCCCTCTCCCTTTCCTTTTCTCCCTTTTTCCCCTTTTTTTCTTTTCCTCCTTTTCCTTCTTCCCCCTTTTTTCCTTTTCCTTTTCCCCCTTCCTTTCCCCTTTTTCTTTTCCCTCCTTCCTTTCCTTTTTCCCCTTCCCTTTTTCTTTTTCTTTTTTCCTTCCTCCTTTTTCCTTTTCTTTTCTTTTCCTTCTTCCCCTTTCCTTTTCCTTTTTCTTTTCTTTTTCCCCTTTTTTCTTCTCCCCTTTTGCTTCTCCCCCTCTCTCATTCCTCCCACCCCCTCGGACCAAACACCGCCCCCACGCCCCTTTGCCATCAACCTCTGGACGAACCTGAAGATCCCCAAGCGCCAACTACGGCACAACACCCCCAACTTATGACCCTTATCAACGCGTCGTCAAAAAACGGTTACGCATTAAACCCCTTTTCCTTCTTCCCCTCTTTTTCGTCTTCCCCCCTTTTCGCCCCTCTCGCACTACCCCGCCACCCCTTCACCATACACCCACGGACCACAACCCTTTGGACACACCCATGGACCACAACCCACCACCATATGACGCTTATCAACGCGTCACAAACGGTTTCGCATTAATCTTTTTTTTTTTCTGTTCCCCCCTTCCACCGTTTTCCCCTCTTTTTCCTCTTTCCCACCCCTTTTTACCCCCCTCTCCTTTCCACCCCCCTTGACCATCGCCCCCTTTGGCCACACCCATGGAACCCCACCCATGGACCCCAACCCACTACCATATGACGCTTATCAACGCGTCACAAACGGTTTAGCATTAATCTTTCTTTTTCCTGTTCCCCCCCTTCCACAGTTTTCCCTTCCTTTTTCCTCTTCCCGCCCCCCTTTTTACCACCCACCCCCTCCTTTTCACCCCCCCCTCTCCTTTTTACAACCGCCCCCTTCCCCCCTTGAGCAACACCCCCTTTGGCCATACCCATGAAACCCCACCCATGGACCCACACACACCACCATATGACGCTTATCAACGCGTTACAAACGGTTTCGCATTAATTTTTTTTTTTCTTGTTCTTCCCCTTCCACCGTTTTCCTCTTCCCCACCCCTTTATACCCCCCACCCCCATTCCACCCCCTCGACCATAACCCCATTTAGCCCCACCCATGGAGAACCTCAAGATCCCCAAGCGCGAACAACTTACAACACCCCCACCCACCCACCATGCGACCCTTATCAACGCGTCACACACGGTTTCGCATTAAACCATTTTCTTCTTTTCCTTCACGCACAGTGGCCTCTCATTGGTTAGTGCACTAACACATGCAGCACCAATCAATGCTAAGTTATTTCTGTATAAACACTGTTATGCAATGTTTGTTCTGGGATATTCGAGTAATTCGAATGTTTTCAACATGTCTCATTCTTACTCAATTCGCTTTGCATGAGTTTCAAAATATACCACTACTCTATACACATTCATTCATTGTGTGCTTCTCAATCACTTAATTATATTCCATTCATATGTACTCAATTTTGCGTATTAAGTAAATGGTGCCATGCAGATGTCTAGTGCGAACCACTAACAACAGCCCCTACACTCGTCTCCAAACACCACCCACATGAAAACGATCAATTGCCAAATAACAGTGCCCGCACAAGCTATTTTTGCCTACGCGAGCACTTCGCCTACATTGCCTTCGTTTCATCGGTCGGCAGCATTCGGCTACACGCAAAATAACCCTTTAATTGGTCGGCAACACGCACAATGCCCGCTCATTCGTCGGCGGCATTTGCAATCAAGCACAATGGCCTCTCATTGGTCGGCGCCATTTGCAAACAAGCACAATGGCCTCTCATTGGTCGGCGGCATTTGCCAACACGCACAATAATTCTCATTGGTCGGCGCCATTAATATGTAGAAGCGCTGTTAAATTAACAGGCTTTTATTGAGTTATGTTAAGTTTACAGGTTCATTTTGAGTCTGTTAACTTAACAGGCTTATTTTGAGTCTGTTAAATTAACAGGCTAATTTTGAGTCTGTTAAATTAACAGTAGTGTTATCGATGTCGCAATGCCTTGTTATCGATGATCGTACTACTGTTAGCATCAGCTGTTAACAGAACTTGCACATGATGCTGCCAGCAACAGCTGTTAACAGGGCTTGCATATGATGCTGCTGGCAACAGCTGTTTATAGAGCTTACAAACGATGCTCTATTTCTTTTTTCCTCCTTCCCCCTTTTCCTCGTCCCCCTTCTTCTCCTCCTTTCCCTCCTTTCCCTTCCCTTCTTTTCCCCTTCCTTTTTCCTCTCCCCCTTCCCCTTTTTTCTTTTTTTTTCCCCTCTCCCTTTTTCCTTTTCTTTTCCTTCCCCCTTTCCTTTTCTTTTTTTCCCCCTTTTTTTTCTTCCTCCCTTTTCCTTTTCTTTTTTCTCTTCCCCCTCTTTCTTTTTTCCCCCTTTTTTCTTTCCCCCCCTTCCTTTTCCTTTTTCCCCTCCCCCCTTTTTTTTTCCCCTCCCTTCTTTTCCTTCCTCCCCCTTTCCTTTTTTCTTTTCCCCCTTTTCTTTTCCTTCCCCTCCTTTTTCCTCTTCCCCCCTTCCTTTTTCCCCTCCTTTCCCTTCTTCCCCCTTCCTTTTTCCCCTTCCCCCTTTCTTTTCTTTTCTTTTTTCCTTTTTCCCCTTCCCCCTTTTTCCCCCCCTTTTTTCTCTTCCTCCCTTTTCTTTTCTCTCTTTCCCCTCTTTCTTTTTTTCCCCCTTTTCCCCTTTTTTTCCCTTTTTTCTTTTCCCCCCTTTCTTTTCCTTTTCCCCTTCCCTTTTTTCCCCCTCCTTCTTCCCCTTCCTTTTTTCCCCTTTTCCTTCCCCTCTTTTTTCCTCTTCCCCCTTCCCTTTTTCCCCTTCCCCCTTTTTTTTTTTTTTTTCCCCTTCCCTTTTTTTTTCTTTTTTCCTTTTTCCCCTTTTTCCTCTTCCCCCTTTTTTTTCCCCCTCCCCCTTTCCTCTTTTTCCTTTTTTTTTCTTTTCTTTTTTTCCCCTCTTTTTTCTCTTCCTCCCTTTTCTTTTCCTTCTTCCCCCTTTCCTTTTTTCTCTTCCCCCTTTTTCCTTTTCTTTTTTTTTTCCTTTTTTTCTTTTCCCCCTCCTTTCCCTCCTTCCTTTTCCTTTTTTCTCTCCCCCCTTCCCCTTTTTTTCTTTTCTTTTTTCCCCTCCCCCTTTCCCCTTTTTCCTTTTCTTTTCCTTCCCCCTTTCCTTTCCTTTTTCCCTCCTTTCTTTTCTCCCCTTTTTTCTTTTCCCTCCTTCCTTTTCTTTTTTCCCCTCCCCCTTCCCCTTTTTTCTTTTCTTTTCCCCTTCCCCCTTTTTCCTTTTCTTTTCCTTCTTCCCCCTTCCTTTTCCTTTTTCCCCTTTTTCCTTTTCTTTTCTTTTTTTCCCTCTCCCTTTCCTTTTCTCCCTTTTTCCCCTTTTTTTCTTTTCCTCCCTTTTCCTTCTTCCCCCTTTTTTCCTTTTCCTTTTTCCCCCCCTTCCTTTTCCCCTTTTTTCTTTTCCCTCCTTCCTTTTCCTTTTTCCCCTTCCCCTTTTTCTTTTCTTTTTTCCTTCCTCCTTTTTCCTTTTCTTTTCTTTTCCTTCTTCCCCTTTCCTTTTCCTTTTTTCTTTTCTTTTTTCCCCTTTTTTTCTTCTCCCCTTTTGCTTCTCCCCCTCTCTCATTCCTCCCACCCCTCGGACCAAACACCGCCCCCACGCCCCTTTGCCATCAACCTCTGGACGAACCTGAAGATCCCCAAGCGCCAACTACGGCACAACACCCCCAACTTATGACCCTTATCAACGCGTCGTCAAAAAACGGTTACGCATTAAACCCCTTTTCCTTCTTCCCCTCTTTTTCGTCTTCCCCCCCTTTTCGCCCCTCTCGCACTACCCCGCCACCCCTTCACCATACACCCACGGACCACAACCCCTTTGGACACACCCATGGACCACAACCCACCACCATATGACGCTTATCAACGCGTCACAAACGGTTTCGCATTAATCTTTTTTTTTTTCTGTTCCCCCCTTCCACCGTTTTCCCCTCTTTTTTCCTCTTTCCCACCCCTTTTTACCCCCCCCTCTCCTTTCCACCCCCCCTTGACCATCGCCCCCTTTGGCCACACCCATGGAACCCCACCCATGGACCCCAACCCACTACCATATGACGCTTATCAACGCGTCACAAACGGTTTAGCATTAATCTTTCTTTTTCCTGTTCCCCCCCTTCCACAGTTTTCCCTTCCTTTTTCCTCTTCCCCCCCCCCTTTTTACCACCCACCCCTCCTTTTCACCCCCCTCTCCTTTTTACAACCGCCCCCTTCCCCCCTTGAGCAACACCCCCTTTGGCCATACCCATGAAACCCCACCCATGGACCCACACACACCACCATATGACGCTTATCAACGCGTTACAAACGGTTTCGCATTAATTTTTTTTTTTCTTGTTCTTCCCCTTCCACCGTTTTCCTCTTCCCCACCCCTTTATACCCCCACCCCCATTCCACCCCCTCGACCATAACCCCATTTAGCCCCACCCATGGAGAACCTCAAGATCCCCAAGCGCGAACAACTTACAACACCCCCACCCACCCACCATGCGACCCTTATCAACGCGTCACACACGGTTTCGCATTAAACCATTTTCTTCTTTTCCTTCACGCACAGTGGCCTCTCATTGGTTAGTGCACTAACACATGCAGCACCAATCAATGCTAAGTTATTTCTGTATAAACACTGTTATGCAATGTTTGTTCTGGGATATTCGAGTAATTCGAATGTTTTCAACATGTCTCATTCTTACTCAATTCGCTTTGCATGAGTTTCAAAATATACCACTACTCTATACACATTCATTTATTGTGTGCTTCTCAATCACTTAATTATATTCCATTCATATGTACTCAATTTTGCGTATTAAGTAAATGGTGCCATGCAGATGTCTAGTGCGAACCACTAACAACACCCTCTACACTCCTATCCAAACACCACCCACATAACCCTTATCAACGTGACGCACTTCGTGTTGACTTTGGCATGCACACACACACAGCGGGGAAACGATCAATTGCCAAATTGCAGTGCCCGCACAGGCTATTGTTACCTATGCGAGCACTTCGCATACATTGCCTTCTTTTTATTGGTCGGCGGCATTTGCCAACACGCAAAATGGCCTCTCATTGGTCTGCGGAATTTGCCAACGCGTATACCTATTCAACGGAGCAACACGAAGTGTTGAATTCTGCATGCACACACACATCTGGCAAAACGATCAAATGCCCAATAACAGTGCCCGCACAGCCTATTGGTGCCTACACGAGCACTTCGCATACATTGCCTTTTTTTCATTGGTCGGCGGCATTTGCCAACACGCACAATGTCCTCTCATTGGTTGGCGGCATTTGCAAACATGCACAGTGGGCTCTCATTGGTCGGCGGCATTTGCCAACACGCACAATGGCCTCTCATTGGTCGGCGGCAGTTGCCAACACGCACAATGGCATCTCATTGGTCGACGGCATAAGGCAATTTTTTATCGAAAAAGTATCGGTACAATGCAAAGGGTGCCAATATAATAGAGGGAAGAAAGTAGGGAAGTACAAGGGGTACTAAAAGAATAAAGGGACAAATGTGGGGAAATAGAGAAGTGCTGAGGGCGCTGAAATAAATAGAGGGAAAATGTAGGGAAACGGTTTATTTAGCAACACTGGAATCAATACTTAATATTGCGTCAAGCGCTTACTCTTTGCTGCTTGGTTTTTGATTGCGGCCATTGGCGCCACTGATGCTATTTCAGTTTTTTTTTTATCCAGATTTGGCTATTTTAGACTTGCAATGGCGGGATAAATTTAAAAACTGCATGCAGCGCGAACTCTAGATTTTTTAACAAATTGAACATTGTTTTTATTTCACTTTTTTCTCAATTTGGTGAGTTCTTTCTATTGCATTTGACAATTAGTATAAAGAAAGAGCTAAGTAAAAAGGGAAAAATGTAGACGACTCTATAAAGTTCTGGAACAAAGTATTAATTCTGGGGGAAACGAGCGGTTTAATGAATTGGCTTCAGGGATTTAGATAATGGTTCTAATATAATTTTTGTTATCCTTTTGGTTAACTTTATGCCATGTTTATGCTTTAAAGCAAATTCCTTTTTTATGAATAGAAAAATATATTTTACTTGTTAGTATCAAAGGACAAATTTTCATATTGTTTTTATTTTTATGTTTCTGTAGACTTTTTTAATTTATGAGACGTTTTTGATAATTAATAATTTTAACAACTTAATACATTATTTCTGATCTGGCCCACAAATAAAAAAGTTGTTGAATTTTTAAAGGAGATGCCACATTAATGAAAGGAAAAGTTTCGCGCACACTGATAGGCTAAGCACAAATATTGTGTTGATGGCATAAAGTTGATTGGCCGCCATGACGAAGGTAAAAAATTTCCTTTCTCTCTTACTCATTAGGAACGTATGTATGTACGAATGCTAGGGGTGTTTTTAGTTTGATGTTTCTTTAGTCTGTTTTAATTTATGAGACGTCTTTCAATAAATAATTTTAACAAAATACATTATTTCTGATCTGGACCACAAATAAAAAAAATGAATTTTTAAAGGAGATGCCACATTAATGAAAGGAAAAGATTCGCGCACACTGATAGGCTAACCACAAATTTTGTGTTCATGGCATAAAGTTGATTGGCCGCCATAGTGAAGGTAAAAATGTCCTTTCTCTCTTACTCATTTGGAACGTGCGTATGCTAGGGGTAGGCACCTTTCGCCCGTAAAGCACTTTTGTTAGCCAATCCACAAGAATCGCATTGGTAAAATTGTAAATGAGTATGGCTGATCCTATAAGTACATATATGTATAATTATATAAATTTAATACGCATTCTAATAATACATAATAAGCTTTGCATATTTTGAAGGTAATACGATGTTTTTTTCTTTTTTTTTTTTTTTGTTACAATTTGTACCATTACTATACATTACTGATTTAATATAAAATGGACATTTTTGACCATATTATAAATTCGCACAGCAGTACGCACTTGCCGTTTAACATTTGTTCCATTATAGCGGCTTAAATATATGCTCTCCAATAAATTGTCGTTATATCCTTATTTTACAACTTCAATTGAACGAAATACATATCTGCAATCGTAGATAAATGTCCTATTTACCAGTAACGCCTTTCCACTTTGTTTTTGGCATTCCATCCAAAACAATTCCGATAAAATTTTTGTATTACATCTCATGTTGTTTAAAATTACAAACCCATATGGCGAAAGTCGAGAATTATTTATGGAATTTAATGAAAATGTCCTGATTTCATTTTTAAAACAAAACATTGGGCTAAATGTCGAGTACAAATTTTTAATTGCTAAGAATATTAAATGTTTCAAAAGACAGTAATGCTTAATTTAAAAAATGATGAGATAAATTACTATCTAAATTGCAAAGGTTGTGATTTCTTGTTGGATTCTTTTTTTTAAATTATTAATAATTTAAAATCTAACTGTTAATTGATTAAATGAAATCTCAAAAGATGTACAAAGTGGATAACAAATTAATGATATATTGAATTTTTTAAAGACAAATACTTTAGCAAAAGTATTGCAATTTGCTAATAAACTACAAAATTAATCTATAATTTTAAATAACAATAAAATTTCGAGTTGAATATGTCATATAATTTTTACTCTTAAACTCTTTATACAATTAAATAAAATGGATGTGATATTTAGTTCTTAAAGAACAACTACTTGGTGTATGCTATAAATTCTTTGGAGCTATGAGACGTTTTGTTGAAACAAGAGAATCTTTGGTCATGGTTATAGAAAGAAAGCCATTGTAATATTCAAAAGCAAGATCTACTCCATTTTAACAACAGTCTCACGATCAACACCAAATTTTCGTTGTTGTTGGGCAGCCGCTTGCATCGCATAGCTGGCAACGGCAAGTTGTTGTTGCTGTTGTTGGTTTTGTTGGTGGTGATAGGCCGCCAATTCATATTGCTCATCCAAAGAGATAGAGCGATTAAGCAGAAGATCCTCTACATGTTGCTGCTGTTCCAATTTAATCTGCTGCTGCTGATCCTGAGCGTCTTCAGTCAAATAAGGAGAAGGACCTGACTTGCACAGTGGCATTACCGGTTGACCCACCACGAGTTGGTGATAGGGATTTTGCAAGCTGATAATGGTGTTATTGTGATCGTGATTAAGTGTCGAAGCCGTTGTCAGTGTTGTTGTTGCTGTTGTTGGAAATGTAACATTGGAAGGCTCGGATTTTATGGTGTTACTCATAGCTGCTGCAGCCGCCACTGCGGCTGCTGAAATATTGTTGTTGCCCAATGGTTGAGCTTGCAGGTATTTCTGTAGAAATTTAGTAGTATTTTCGTTATTATTGTTGTTAAACAATGTATTATTGTTGTTTTGCAAATGAGTGGGCGACGGCATTTGATAAATGCTATTTGACACTGGTGTCGACGTGTTGGGCGACATGTCCAGGCCCGAGCAAAGTTGTTGTTGTTGTGAGGATGATGAGCTATGGGAGCTGGCTGGGGATGAGATATTTTCAAGACTTTGTTGTGGGTGTTGCGGTGTATATGCCATGTATGCGATTGATTTCATTTCTAACAAAGAGAACAGACAACACAAATTAGGCCATGCTATTATTTAATGACAAAGTCGCTTTTATACACTTACCATCAGGAACCTCATTCATAATATGATTTTCCAAAGGTAGGCCAGCATTTTGACAGGATAGATTATTATTATTGGAAGTCTCGATGCTGCTGTGCGAGACAATAGTTTTCTTTTTCGATTTTTCACTTTTGGTACCCTTGGGTTTTCGTTTCCGTTTCTACGGGAGGAATGTGACAAAAAATGTTAATTTTAATTAATCCAACAAATTAATATTCAATGCCTCACCTGTATGGTATCCTTTTTCATAGTCAACGGCCGCGCAACATTGTGCAACTTAAAGTAGAGCCCGCAAGCGTTACACACAGGCTCACCGCTAGGATTACGTCGCCATAAAGAAGTGTAGGTAGTCAAACAGTTGGAACAAGAGAGACCGGCTCGCCTAGACGCATTCTAAAGACGGAAAGCAAAGAATACAACATAATTACAATTTTGAATTTTTTCTGAAATTTAGAAAGCTTTTGTTTTAATATGTGGAACAACATTTCTGTATCATTTTCAAATAAATAAACTATGATTAGAAACTGTTAGTATATAAGCTACTTGAGGTTTAAATGAATGACAATATATTTAATATAGTTTGCTTTAATCGGTTTCAAATAGTATGTATCGGGTTCCGAATAACATAAATTGTTGTTAGTAATGTTTACTAATTGTTTGGCAATGCAAGAATTTATTTCAGTTTTACTCGTTAATTAGATGTTGGATAGTTTTGCATTAAAGATGTGTATGTGTGTTAATGGTTGTGTGTAAGTTTGGACGGGAAAAGGAAAATTCATTGGTTGGTTTTTGCGTATCGATAATTAATGGACGACCTACCAAGCGTCTCGAATTGGCGCGACTAACTTGCTCGTCGAGCGTTGTGGTACTTGTTGTTGCCGCCGCCGCCGCCGCCGCCGCTGGCGCTGACGCTATGCTGGTGCTGTTGGCATTTGTGGAGGCCTTACTCACATTAAATGAGTAGTTCTTATAGAAATCCCCGCCTGATTCAGCGGCCACTGTAATTGTAATTGTTGTAATGAAGAAGAAAGGATTTGTGAATTCAGTTCTACGTTTTTGTTTTTTTTTTTTATCATTGGTTTCCGTATTAAACTAATTGGTAAAATAATAAATTCAATTAATTTGTTGCATTTGACATAAATATTTTTCAAAGGGGCTTTGTTCAAAGAAAGAAGCGAGAACGTTGCACACAACTGTAGTCTGGCTGGCTGGCGGAGTCGGAGGCGGATTTCTACAAGTTTAACCCATTTAAAGACAAAGATTTCTCTGCTTGTTCAAAAATTTTGTTCCACACAAAAGCTAATTTGTTAGTAATAATTGTTGTTGTTTTGTTTGTTTTATTGACATTTACCAATCTTCTAGGCTGTTTAATTAAGGGTCGATTCATGCCGTTCATTTTCATATACAAGCCGCAGGCATTGCATAAATAGTGTCCTGTGTTATCGCGTCGCCATAATGGGGTTGAAATCGCACCACAATTGACACATTCTCGCCCCTCAGTGAACAAATCGGCATCGAAAAATGCTTCAAATATTTCGGAAAGGTATATGGAAAAATCGAAGAAATGTGTATTTTTCATCATTGGTTTTGTTTAAAAATGTCAAATTATAATAAGTTTCATATACATACATATACCTATATTGTGTCGTATGTTTGTGTGTATGTATGTGTGATAAGGATTTGTTTTTGCCGGAGTGCTTTATTACATATACAACTGATTTATTGTTGCTTCGTGTTCCTTTAATTTTATTACATAGTACATATGTATATGTTATGCATTTATTGTGTTTATTAAAAAATTAATTGAATTTATTATACCTCATTGCCAAGAATGTGTATGTTGTATAAAAGTAAAATAATACAAGTGAAAAATACTACCTGTTGCAGTAAAAGAATATACACAGTAAACTGTGAAATGCAAGTAAAGCCAAAATAATTTTCAAATATTCTAAACTCTTCGACATTTTTATGTACATATATATGTACATATGTACAAATAAAATTGTATTTAATTATTGTAAGTATTTTTGAAATTTAAATATTATCCCTTTTTTTCAACATTTGCCTACATCTGCATTTATTTGGATTCGACTGCAGATTCTGTTTCTTTTTGGTTTGTTCAGACTCGGCAAATAGTGGTAGAAACTAAAAGTGTGAAATTCTATCTACACTCTGAAACTATTTTCGGTTGTAGCCAAGTGACAGAGAAATGTGGCGGAAAAATATTAACTGAAGAAATGTAGGAATACTTACATGCAGTTAGAGATGCAGATGCAGTTAGGTAACGTGATGGATCTACTCCTACGCTATTTGTGGCTGCTACGTCATTTGCTGCAATCGCTGCGGCTGTATTTGCTGCACTTATAGCCCGTCCATTGCGAATAACTCCGGTTCCTAGATGTGACGACTGTGTCTGGCCAGATGCATTGGAGGATGCATAACCAATTGGTTCGTAATGATTCGCCCAGGCATCGTTCTAAAAGGAAAAATCACAAGCGTCAACATTTTGAAGATCGTCCAGGATCGAAATGCTCAATCCTACGACTTACATGTCCGCGGTAATTTGCCAGCGAAGCGTAGGCAGGCAGAACCCCTCCTCCACTTCCCCCATTAACTCCAACAAGTGGACCAGAACCAGGCACCGGACTACTACTTGTGGAATTGTTTGACTGGTCCTGTTGCGTTTGCTGTTGGAGATGCCCATGACTGTGGTTGGGAGAGGAACTAGCATGAAGTGCACCCAGTGGACCAGAACCAGGGCCAGGACTGTTGCTTGTTGAATTGTGGTGTTGATGAGGCTGCTGATGGAGATGTACATGATTGTGGGTGGGAGAGGGCATTGGCATACCGTACTGCATTCCATTAGCAGTTGAGGTAAGCAAAGGCCCCGCATAGACAGAACTGTTAAAAAGAAAGGAAATTAAATGACAATTCAAATATGCAACCAAAAAATAGTATTATTACCTATAGCAATAGTTTTTTAAGTACATATTATTATAATTCGAGAAAAACATAATTAGCTTTCCTTTATTACTAAATTTAACGATTATACTGCGTTAATGTTATATTCGTTTACAGGTTGAGGACGATTTTAAAATTCTGGATAACTTAGGATGCGTTTTAATTGTCTATTTTTTTTTTTTTCTGTATCTGTGGCTCACATCAGTGTAAATTTGAACAACGATTAAGGGATTGTTTTTGGCTTTTGTAAATGTATACAAAATGTAAGAGACAGCCAGAATATGAGTCTAAAAACAAGTCTATGTCTGTGGGAAAGTTATGAGTGATTATTTATCAAATTTTAAAAAGGTGTTTGGGAAGCGACAAAATGTACAATCTCTTAAGATATTATTTCAAAGCAATGTCATTTTAAAAATACTCCATTGGAATTTGTATTATAGAGGAAAGTAAATATCAGAAACGAGTTGTCAAATGCTCAATAAAAAATTAAATAATTAAATGAATATGTGTGGTAACTATGAATTTGTACTAAATTCACAAAATTGATAAAAACCATGTTTCGATATATCTCGAAAACTTGGAGGTTAATTTCTCGGAGACGTATTCGCGGGCATATCTTGATTGAGTCGAGATAAATAGCCGCCTTTGTGTGTTCTACAACCATCTGATCAATTTTATAATATTCTTTGTATCATGAAAAGATTTTTGTTTTGGTTGATAAAAAATATTATATTTTTCTGGGTGCCGGTAGCCGTAGTAGATATATTTTGTAGTTTTTGGGAACTCCAAATGAATATCTTATCTTGGTATAAAAATATATTATTGAGGGCAAAGATGACAATTAAATAAAATGTTATTCCCTGACCGCCTAAGGCACTCATATATAAGACACTCACACATATACATACATACAATGATCTGCATATGGACATATAAATATATACAATTATATTTTAAAGATATTAACTTTGAATAGCGGCCACAAAAAAGAAAATTTGCATTTACGATGAAACCAAGAATTTATTGATATCCAAAATCAATAATTGTAAAAAAAAACACGTGGATTGTCTTTTACAACCCTTTTTGCGTTTTATTCAATTCAAGGCGCAAAAAAGCATAGGATTCACCAGGAAAAACACGCACACTTTTTTTTTGTTTAGATTTAATTTAACTTTTTTAGCACACAAGTCTTAAAGACGAGAAAGAAACAACAACCGAAACGGGGCGCGCGCGTTCGCATAATGAATTGTGTCGGGTTTAACTGCCAATGTCGTTTTTCAGTTTTGACGTTGTGCTGTTGCAGTTGCACTTTCGTCGCTGCGGTCAGTGGGAAATGACAACCAAGATCTATCCAAAAAGATACACACAGAACATAAGATACAACATTTTACAGAGAGAAATGAGATGGCATACTGATGTACATACTTCAATTTATTCATACATATGACATGTATACGTATGTATGTATACGTATACGCACACAATACTGAAGATCCATGCAATTTGCATATAAAGTTTTACCTAATTTGAAATAAACAAAATTCAGTGCTTTGCTCACGCTCACTGATATTAACAACAACAATTATAGACCATGACAAATCATGGCAGATGCTCTAGCTAGAAAGCAATGCTTGGTATATAGGAAGTGTGAATACATGATATTATTTTATCGGCGCTTGAGTTGTTGTTGTTTGTTGCAGGTGAGTATTTCGCTTCTTCACTTCTTGTTTCTTATGGCTCGTTGTATGTGAGCTTGAAGCTGTCTGATATCTTCTTCTGGTTTCTGAACACGAAACTGACTAAAAAGTCACATACACCTAAAGATGCAGATGCATATCATTTCTCTCCAACATTTCCGTCAATTCCAAATAGCCAAGGAAAGTCTGCGTCTCTATTTACAGTTCCATATATTTATGTACAATTTATTTTTCTTTTTCAAAATACATTTGTTGAACTTGAAATGTTTACTTTTTATATATATTTTTTGTTTTCATGCCTATTTTCATATATGCAAACACGTTTCCAATTAAAACAACACTAAAAGCCTAGCAAACCTGACGGCTTAGCTGGAGTCGGGAGATGGGTGTATAAAAATTGTGCGGGTCCAGTGAGGGCGGGAGTGGAAAAAGTGTCACCCACCCGAATCCAAACCGTCTCACCTGCTTAGTCAGCAGCGGCTACCCTGAAACGTTGATGCCTTTCAAGCTGTTTGCGTTTCGATTTAAGTTCAGTTTCGTTTACGTTTTCTATGTCACTGGGTAGATTTGAATTACACCATCATCCTCAATGGCTTAAGTTGAATATTGTTGGAGTAGAGTTGCAATTGAATACCCAAAACAACCTAGAAAAATGCGCGAGAATTGCATTTTTTTAAATTTTTTGAATTTTAAATTGTTTCTTTATTTTCGTAGTTCACTAGTATATTTTAAAATTCGACAAATGCGGGTAACGCCCCTTTTCTACCTTTTTGTTTATTTAATTTGGCACGTGTTATTTTGTATATAGGGACACGTGTTGCATGCAGCCTGCATGGAGTTTATGAACCGATAAATACTGTATGTATTCAATGACTTTAGTTACGAAGAGGGCACTAACAGTTTATATATATTCCAAATCTTAAAGTATATAATAATATTTAACAATAATAGGCAGAGCTAAGCATAAAAACTATTAATAATAAATTTCAGCAATATAAGAATGATCAACTTAAGGACATCTAGAAAAATATTGCGATGCTACGTCGGCAACCAACTATTAAGATACCCCTCGTAGTATTTATTATTTGTTTATGAAATGTGAGAGCTGCAATAATGTTCCTACAGATGTCCGACAGTATAATTTTGCTGAGCTTTTTAGTTGTAGCAATGAGTGAAGACAAAACGTCGCAACTTTAAAAATTGAACAAAACAAATAATTTAATAGAACGTTGATGTTTTGACTGATTGAGAAAAATAGCTATTATCAAGTTTACGTTTCTCCAACTACTAAGTTTCATCTTTCTTAAATCCGTCGTTTTTATACATATATTTATAGCCATTTTATACATCTGTATTGATTGAAAAAAAAAATACAAAAAAGTAACTCCCAAGTACATAACTCAGTCCTTATTCTAGGCCCACCGCCTACTCACTACTCACAACAGCAAATACATATTGGAACAGATTTCTGCATTCCACAGAGAAAATGCCATGCGCACATAGGCACAAACACACACACATGTGTAGCAAAAACCACCTGAGTATGTCACATAAATAAACAAACCCATAACCATTGCTGAATGTATTAGAACAGGATGAGAACGGAGTAGAGTAGAGGTGAACAAAGTCTAAGACTTTCGATGACTCTGATTTGGTTAATATAAGCAAAAATTGAAAAAGTGAAATAATCAAAGTCGAGAATGCAATAATACAGAAAACAAAGCCAAATAGCATAAATACATGAATCAGAATTGGAAAAGTAACCGACGATAGGTGATCATGACATTTATTAGTGCTGATGGAGCTTTGCGCCCAAGCGTCGAAACGTTTTTTATCGAAAGGCACGTGCGCGTCTTATTCTTAGTTGTAGTAAGATGTATATTTGGTGCCGTCGTGATAATGAGCTCATACTTTATTTAAAATGTAAAGGTGCTAACTCACCTGGTTTGCAAAACAGGACTTAACGGTGTTGTAAAATAACTGCTGTGCTCGGGTGATATGCTGCCATAACTTTCTCGCGGATGTCCTGCACCGTTTAACTGGGTGAAACTTTGCAGAGTAGAAAGGGCAGTTGTGGGTGAGGGCGAGTCGCCGCCCACTGAACTGGCGGAATTGTTATTATTATTACTGCTCATCTGGTGTTGATGCGGCTGATGATGTTGAAGATGTAGCTGCTGTTGCTGGTGATGCTGCTGCAAAAGTTGCTCGTGACTTAGTGCGTAAATAGCTGAATTCGGGTCTTTGAGATTTTGCAGGTCGGAGACGGGTGTCAGCATGTGGAAGCTAGTACTGTGGGTATCATCGAAGCATTCATCTTTTAGAGTATCTTGAATGACCTCATCAATATTCGATGTGCCATGGGTCAAAGATGATGATGCCGCCGTTGCAGCCGCCGCTGCCGTTGCAGCAGCATTGAGTGCAACAACATGTTGCTGCAAATGATCGGGAGTGCCCCCACCGCTTCCGTACACACTATATAAAGCAAAATTATTACGCATTGAATCCGTGTTTACGACACTATTGAGATTTTGATGAGGATCGTAATGATGGGGATGGCTGTGCGTGTGGGTATGATAGGGCAAGTGGGCCAAATAGTGCTGTGGAGCCAAGGCGTAGAACTCGGTTTTGTCTCCAGGGTTTGAAGAATTGTTTGTCAAATCGTACGCCGTTAACCAATTAGTGTGTTCATAAATTTGTTGTTCCTGTTGATGCTGATGGGCATAGTTGATCACTTTGATTTTGTTATCAACACTTTCACTGGCGTTCTCAGTAACGTGTTGCTGTTGTTCTCCTTGATTATCATTTATCACATTAACATCTACTGCTGTCGCGGGTGCACTGACGATTGTTGTTGCAGATGAAATTACTGCTGTTGTTATTACTGTAGATTCGTTTGGTGACACTGACGCGATCGTGGCAACCGTTTGCTTTGGTGCTTCGCTGACAACTGAAGTGTGAGCCTGTAAACGCGCGGACTCAAATGACGATAAATTCGCTGTGGCAAGCGTTGACTGCGAAGTCAGCGCCGCTGCTGCGGCTTCAGCCTCGGTCTTGGATTCGGTTTTGGATTCGGCACCTACACCTACCTCTGTTGCCATCTCTTTTTCGTCATCCCTGCCATCGACATTTGATCCTGTTAGAGGCACTGATGCACACATTGTTGTTGCTTGGGCAGAAGTTGTAGTTGGTGAACGTCCTTTTTTGGTCTGCTGCTGCGTTTTGGTATTGGCCAGAGCCTTGTTTATTTTCATGTTTGCTGCACTGTTCAATAAACTGCTAGTCGCTGATACTCCTACATTCCTATCTTTATTCGGTTTACCCGTTTTGGTCATATTTTTATTTTAAAAATTTTATTCCGTGATCGCAAGCGCAGTGAGACCAAGTCAAAGAAATGTGTCCGTGTCCGACGCGATTTTCACACAAACTGAGCTCAGCTCAACCCAGTAACATGCGCTTAATTTCGAACCGCAATGAAAAAAATCAATAAAAATTGTTGTTTTTTTTTAGAATTTCAAATACGAATAAGCAGAACAAAAGCTAAATCCACCCAGCATCTCTCGTTTTTGTTGCTCCATTCATTTTGCCCCACATGCCGCTATATATATTTGAGCTTCTAACGCCAGTTGAGGTCTCCAAGACTCTCTTTATTTCGTTCACTCTTTCTCTCTCTTTATGGGGCCAGCTCTCTTCCTGCTCTGCGACTTGTCTGCGTCGACAACTTTGGTGCGGCTTTGCGGGCTTGCGGTGCGGACCTTATCGCACACACACACTTTCGGTTGACTATCAGAAATTTGTCCTCTCGCTTACTCAAATGCTATACCAACGACAGTACAAAACAACGACAATTTTTAGCTACGCCTCCAATATAATACATATACCAGGGCCGAATCAAGATCGAGGCAACACATTCTGTGGGCGCTAATGTAATGCTGATACTTCGCACCAAAAAAAAAAGAATTAATTCTAAATATAATAAGAAAATACTTTTAGCGTCTTTTTTGGAAAGTAGAAGACATTTAATATGTACCTGTTTTTAGAAGATGTTAAAAGCAAATTGGTCTTTATATCTAGGCGCTGTTTTCTCCAACTACAGCACAGTAGCAGCTGGGCCTACATAGCATATGAAGGGAGGGGCAGACTAGACATACAAAGGCCATGTCTTGGGATTGGTGCTGCCACACGACGGCAAAAATGATCAACAAATGAGTAAAGTATACGCATTTTAAACTTCTCTGCAAGCATTGACTAAGAAAAGCAATTAATATACATATGTATGTGTACATATGTATGTTCAGACAACCCTATTTACATAAATGTACATATATTACAAGTTTATCGATCTGTTAAATTCAGAGTGCGAAAAGTTAAATGCTAAAGCCTGCTTAATTAGACTTCCATAACCTCCTACATAAATTGGACTCCAAAATATTTAAAGATATATATGTATTTATACATATATGTATATATTATTAAAGAGAAGTGATAAGATTATTAAAAGGAATATTGTCAAAAAAGAATTGTACAGTCGGTAAAATTTTGTTATTTAGTAAACATTTTCCTATACAACAATTTTTTATGGTTATAAATCAGAATGAAATAGAAATTTTCAAAATAACATGCGTATAATAAAGGAGTCGGAGTTCTACGTTCATGCCTATTTAGATGGAATCATGAAAATTTAAATGAGACGCATATTGAATTTCAGAAACAAAGTAACAGGACCTGCTTCAAGTGACTACGGGGAGGCTGTGAGAAAATTAAATAGACTTTAGAAAGGTTTTTACTAAAAAGGCGACTTGGTTCGCAAAATCCCTAGATGTCGAGCCAAAAAGTATATTAAAGTGGAATAATAAAATTGTTTCTGTAACTTATGCACTTGAGGTTGTTTCATTAGTAATTCCGCTGATTAAAATATTATAATATTTGAACCAGGACATGGGGACAAAGAAACAGAGTCGTAAACTGGGAAATTTTTGGTAAACATTTTATGTGTTTTTTATAGTTTTTTGAATAGACGGCTCCAACGATCTGTTTGGACATTTTAAGTATAATTTTACGATCGATTGTCAATTGGAAAAGTAGGCAACGTTCTCTCAAGTGGATCGGTCTTCTGATCATTTCTAATGGAAGTAAGTATTTTCTTATACCTACATACATGTATGTATATAAGTAGGAGGCTCGCATTTAACCTTTGCGGGCATTTTAAAATATTTACATATGGACATACATATATGTATATATATGCATATTGAAAAAATTAAAAAAAAAAAAAATTAAAATTGATAAGGCCAGTCTAGAAGATGAACTGAAATTGGTCAGACACAAATCAAACGTCGAAGATTTGTGTTTACTCCTATATACAAACATATGTATTTATTTCTTCATGTTCGGCCTCATTAACAAATTTTCATTTTTTTTTATTCAAAACAAATTTATATACATATGTATATGTACATATGTATGCATAAATGAACGTCTATATAGTATATGTATGTATGTGATGACAAAATATTATTAAATTTTTCAATACACGGGTTCGTAGGTTACATGTGTCTGTGATTTATATGGAACTTTAACCTTGAAATTTATTTAAATGCTAAGCAGAAAACTTGCATGGACGTCATAAGCATGCGGTTAAAGCATGCATTAGAAGAACCTGAAAAATTGGATAATTCTAAAAACTTATACATTTTAAGGTTAATTAAAATTTTTTTATTCTTTATTATTCTTATTGTCATAAATTATAACTTTACAATTTGGTTTAGTTATATTCGACATTACATAGTTTTTATAAGTGTGACATTCATGCTCAGCCAAAGTTCCCACAATTAACTTGGCTGGGCTTTCTTGCCATCCAAGCCATTGTTCTGCTAAGTTAGTTTTGATAAGTTTTTGAGCACAAATGCAAATACTTGAAACAACCCCAGATAAAAATAGGTTGCCGATATGCAGTATGTATAATCACCAAAACAGAACAGAACTAGAACAGGTTGCTTTTTTTGTTTGTAAATTTTAGTCCTTTGTGTGGTTAGTTTTGAAAGAAAGAATGTCAACAAACAAATTCTCTGGGCCATCCCCATAAATTGTCGATGAGCCATGAATACATGTTAATGATGTGATTTATTGCATTCCACTAAACCCAGCTCCAGACTTAGAAGGATAAATATATACATACATGCTACAGAGTAAATGCTGTGTTTCACACTTCAATTGCGATTGCCAATGAGCCGCATATAGAGTTCTTTATTCCATGAGAGCCGTGGACATCTTGAAAATATCGAATGCCTTATATTTATAGCGAAAAAAACATATAATTATAATAGTTTTTTATACCCGCAAACGTTTCATACGTTTACTATTTACAATGTATGTATGTGCATATGTATGTACATATATACGTATAAACACTGTACATATTTATATATCCCACGAGACTTAACCCGACTCAACTCAACTCACACTTTTCTGATCTTGACATATTTATGGGCTGCTCCAAACTGCTTTGTCTAACAAGTGTCTCACATATCATCCATTGCCCGCACTGATATATTTATGCACGTTTAATAGTTTGAGCACACAATGCATAAATTATTATCCTAGTAATCCAATACCACTAAAATCTCTATTTCGCACTTCAAATAATTTCTTGATACCAATCGTTTGCCTCGTTGTATGGGCAATTATAAGTACTGTTATGTGGTAGGAAGTTCAATAAAAAAACGGGGAAAAATCTGGTCCAAGTCAAGTGCCCTGCGGTCTAACCGATTTTTAAGTAGGTTCATGTACATATTTCTTCTTATCAAAACCCATTAAATGACTCTACGATCAATTTTATGTTTTTAACACATAATTTTTTTTTATTGATGGTTAAAAATCTCAACACGTATTGGTTTTGTTAATAATTATTGTTAATTTATTAAATTACATACAAAGAAAATCTGAATAAATATTTAGAAATCCTTACATCAACAAGCAGAAACACTTTTATGCAATATTCCTTTAACACATATTTCCAACACATTTATATTCATAAATTGTTTTTCCCACAGTAAAAGTAAACAGCACCAGTACTTGAAGCTATTTAAATAGGCTTTATAAATTAGAAAAACTGTCAAAAAGCCAACATCAAAACCATTCTAATCAGACAACCACAGCAATTACGGTCGATGCAGGTAGAGCGTTTTCTCATCAGGATACTTGACCAGGTAAATGTTTTATTTGGTTGATGAAGATCACCGAAAAATGACAACACGCGCCGACAGGACCAACTGCAATTATTATCCTTAAGCCTAAACCAAACAAACAATATCTACAGCAACATCAAAATAAATTTGTATACACTAAAAATGTCTAGAAAAAATATTGGGTATTCATTGTTGGGTTATATAATTTGTAAATCTTGTTTATTTTTGTTTTTTTTTTGTGTTTTTACATATTTACGTGTAAATATGTCGCTTGTTTTCTTCCTTTTCTTCTTTTATTTATAAAAGTTTGCAGATATTTTGCTGTTTTTTTTTACAATTACCAACATTAATTGCTGATTTATATATACATATGTATATGTATGTATTTTAAAAACTTTCCTAATTAAAAACCAGTTAAAAAGCAAGAAACAAATTTCAAGCAATTCATTCACAAAATGTTTATAACTGAGTCAGCAATTTGGTATTTCCATAATCGGGACTAGGTCTTATGAATGAAGACCTTATCCTCATTAATTTTTATGCAGGAAACAAAACAATAATGTGCCGACTGCTATTTGGCAGCGAAAAAGAAGGACAGGCAATTAAACTTGCAAGTGACTGTGTCTAGTCTGGGTCTGGGTCGCTTGGGATCGGGGTCGGAGTATATCCTGACAAACACATTAAGACCAGGTAGAATAACAGCATATCAACAGGTACTCCATAGACTATGGACACGCGCGGAAAACAACATTACGTGGGTTGAACTTGAGTACGGATGTGCGTACATGCATGGATAGGCAAACAGGCTAATATGAAGTAGAGTAGTAGGTGCGGGTTTTTCATAGATATTGGCGCACTCCGATAGCCAATGCCAAATGCATTCATACATGTACTTAACATACATACATACATACAAATATATATGTATCTGTGTATCTTGTTTTGTCTTTTCTGATTGTTGTTCTGTTTGTCTTTTATTCTTTGTTTTTCTTTCGGGATTCCTTTTATATTACAATTTAAACGTTTTGCGGTATTTGTTGTCGCGGGGTTCTCATCATGGCCTGTTCCTATATTTGTCGGAAATTTTAGAAAGACTTAAGATGCGATCACTGCACGTTTAACCTGTGTTTATTTGAAGATTGGGAATATTGAACAAATGTTCTAGTTCGTATTATTTGCAGAACGACAATGCAGCACAAGGAACATGGATATTCAATTTTCTTCATTAATTAGTAGTATGTATGTAAATACGTATGGAATTTCCGTGTACATCTGTAGTATTTTTTATTTACATCGAATACACAGGATGCAAGTTTGTTATTCGGGAATATGGAAAAAAATTAAATTTGCCGATATGAGATATTAATTAAATTTCGAACTAACTTAAGATACTAATCTGGAACGATTACCTTATCGCCTCAATTGGTAAAGGAAAAATGGCTAAAGTTTAAACGCAAAATGCAAAAAGACACAAAATAATCGTGGGAATGCAAGTTAAATAATAATGTTGATACATATGAAGATATGTATTTGAATAGTCAAAGATGTAACAGGGAAACTTAGAAAATAAATTATTGCTTTGGAAGAAATTAATTATTCTTTCAAGCCGGATAAATATAACATTTCGAATATCTGCTGAAAATGTTTATAACAGTTTAAGAGCCAAAGCACAAATCAAAAATCTCTAACAGCGAAAATCCCATTTTACCCCCCTGCCACATATGTACATATATATTTACATACATACATACATGTACAAACATTGTAGAATTCATTACATTAATTTCTTTTGTTTTGAAATTCTTTTGACTCGAGGCATCGATAAGTATTATTTTTCCAACTTCTATAATGTACTGTTGTTATGTAGGGGCAAACTGATAAGGCTTCAACTCAACGATCGCTGGCAAAGACATATGTATGTATGTATGTACATACACATAAAGTCGAGGGACCCAATCTTGAATATATACAGACGTATACAAATGTATGTATATACTCTCGTGTATATGCAAATGTTTTATATACATACATACATACATATGTGCATACATACATAATTTTTTTATTTCTCGGGGCTAAATGGGCTCAGTTGGTCTGCCCTAGCTTAAAAGCACAAGTACATTTCATATAGCTGTGTATGTATGTATGTTACATACAATTATAAAATGGAAATAGTACATACATACGGACGTACATACGTACATATGTGAATTGCCACTTGGCTTGTGACAACAACCGTGTGCAACATTTGTGCCACGATGGGTTCGTTGCTCGTCATGCTGGTTTCATGTCATAGGATGTCGTTTGTTTATTTCGGTTACTGTTAAATAAATACAATATCTATGCAGTTTTTTTTTTACATAGCGCTGCGGTTTTGAAATGCTTGTCGCATACAAAAAAACGTCCGTCTATATTTATAAACAACGATTAACTTATATAAATTTTAATATAATATATTCTTTAGCAAAGTCTGCTGATGATAGAACTTGGTAGTTCTTGAAATAGCTATACAGACAACCTGCTCACCTTTTTGTGTTGCCTTTGAAATAATCTTCTTTTGGAAGATTGACCTCGAGCCGGCTAAACTGCAAGGTTTGATTTAAATTTCAAATATGTCGTAATCTAACCAGATATAATTTTAATATATAATTTTATTTACCTAGTGCTTGCTTCAGCTGCAGTATCCAATAAAGATTAACCCGGATTTTTAGGTCCGTTTCCCTCATTATAGGGGGCGTTAGTTCACATGTGGTTCATATTGATGATGACGCTCAGCAAACCAAAGACCAAGAAAACAGCATCTGGCATTTATACTCACACAAGCTCACACGCTTGTTTGTTAAGCAAGCGTTACATTTTATAATTTTTGGTTTCGCCCGATTTTTTGTAGGCGTCAACCTTGTTTATGAGAACGAGAAACAGTATAGTACACGGATATGCCCGCAGAGCTCAACTCTTTCTCTTGTAGGCTAACGAGAGGGTGGTATTCCTAGGCGCTCACCAAATCCCGCCGCTTTTGTGGTTAAACACACATTTAGAGGATTTTCCTTGCGCCGGCGCAACTTTTTTGTTTCGCGTTAACAATATTCCATGGCTTAGTGTGATTATCATCATGCCACTGCACGACCCACACATACTATATACCGGGACGCACCCGCATCAGATCCGAGCTCCGACCTACTACTACAACTTTTCAAATGCTACTCATGAGACACAGGCCAGGCCAGAGACCCACCAAAGCAATGCGAGTAAAATATTCTTGATTAAAACTTATCAGAGCACATTTCATATCACCTTTTCAAAAACGCAACAACAAAAACAACATGTACAACAGCAGCAATAAGTAACGCTCGTATTTATTATCGGGCAAACGGTCGAACTCGTTGCCGTAGTTTGGAAGGCTCCGCTGATTGGACGCCTGGTCCAAGATATGGCTATCACACCAGAGTATGCCGGGCATAGGCGTACAAAATACGACTTGATTAAGTTGCATCACACGCTTATCTCGGGACCGTTTCTCTAAGGGTAAACAGTGAATACTTTAACATTTTAGTGCCAATATAGTTTTGGTAATCTATTACGTTGGTAACGCTGCCTACAAAAATGGCGAATGAATGTTGTACTCTAAGCTTCTTCGATAATATCTTTTTTAATAGGTACTACGATACAATTGCAACTTTCGGATAGTACATCTTTGCCCATAAGGACCAGATCTACTCACTATGAACAAGAAAACTTAAATTATATTTATATTATTTTTTTGACTACTCAAGCCCAAATTTTAAACATTCTTTAACCAAAAAAATCATAAATGTATGTATAATATTTAATAATTAATAAATACAAAGAGGGCAAAGCCAGCGCGCCAAACTGTCTGCAAGAAAAGTAATGAAATCTAGCTAGAAAATAACAAAAGATAAGGTTTAAAAAGAAAATGCGATAAGTAAATAACAAAACTCGGGCTATGTGACGTCACTAAAGGTCTGAACAAAAACATTGTCACTATCTGGTCAATAGCGAGATGGAGGGAGAGAAAAAGAGATCTAGACAATAAAAACAATGTAAAAAGTCAGAGATAAGGAGGTAAATAACCTGCAGAGGCGCCAGACTGCTTTACAATACAAGGGTACGGGCAACGAGATAAAGATGTGAGAGTGTTAATCTCCGACTTAGCTTATCAGACGCTGCAGCAGCGGCAGTAGCCAGCTATATCCGAGCCCGGAAGAGTTGTTGTGGCAAAAGATAAACCCGAATTCGTTTCATGCCACATAGTTAAAGGTCAAGTCCTACATTAACCACAGTTTCTCAGCTCGACTCCAAGTGACTTATCAGCTTTTCTTCTCGTTCGTATTCATATGTATGTATGTATGTACATTTTTTGAATTAAATTTAAACACAAAATAATACTAATGAGCAATAACAAGAAGCAAAACACTAAGACGTGATAAGGCCAGCATTAACAATGACGGGAGGAAATCAGAAAAAAGAAATCCAAAAATTACAAAGGCAAGTTTAAAAACAAGAAAATAATCACATTTCTGAAATCCAGCACTCACCATTGGACAAAATACATTTAAGATTTAAAATATTCAAAATATATATCAACTGAAATACATATTTAAATTTTTTACCATCATAATTATCCAAAATATTTGTGAAATATATACACATGTACATACATAGCTAGCACACCATGCGTATACATCATTATTGGCGGCTGAAGAGTATTGGGCACTATATTAAAGGAAAAATATCAAAGAAGCTAACTTCGGCTATGCCAAAGATTATATACCCTTGCAGTCCCTGGCAATAATATTTTTACATTTCGAAATTTCTTTCCCTGCAACTCAATTCATCAATACACAAACAAAACATTCACATTATTACTCTTTTTACTACAATTTGTTCTTTCTATATTCTAGAGCTACATACAGGCGGACGGACCGACGGACATGGCCATATCGACTCAGCTTCTCATGCTGATCAAGAATATATATACATACATACTTTATGGGGTCGGAAACGTCTGATTCTGTGCGTTACAAACATCTCACCAATTTTATAATACCCTCTGCAAGGGTGCATTGATGAATTGAGTTGCAGGGAAAGAAATTTCAAAATGTGAAAATATTATTGCCTTGTAATAATATAAATCATAAAATTAAATTAAATTAAATAATAAAATTTTTTTAACAATATCCAGTTATAGATTGCTTTTTGTGGTTGACAATTTATTTTAAAGACCCGCCATTGTTTACAGACTTTTTACTAAAGGAATCTCAAACATTTTACATTATCATATGTATACACATAATTTTAATAAAAATATATGCTATGATATTTTTAAATAATTAATGACATTACATAAAATTAAAAGTCATTCAGGTGAATATATCCCCTTAAGCTATTGTTTTGCCAAATGGCGTCAATATCTTATGGCAATAGCTGCGATCCAAAAATATAGTTCAAGAAATTGCAATAAAAACATCGGCGCCCCTAAAGCTGGCCGGTTTATCTAATTAGAGTATATATCAAAACAAATTCTATCTGCCAGTGTGCAGTCCGATTTAGCGAACAAATTCATAATTTCCCTGAAGGAATCGATCGAATCCACCATTTGTTTGAGCCAAGATTCGAATTGGTTCGGCGAATTCATCGATTCAATCGATGGGCTTGCATCTCTAGATGTTGGATGTTGGCATTCGGTGTTCGAGGATCGAGTTCCAAGTGGTTGCATGTGTCGATAGTTACGCCGCTTTCACCTCTAGACGTTCGATACTGGCATCTTTGGATTCGAACTTGGTATGACGCACAAGTTGCATCGAGCAAATGTGTTCGGCGGGGGAGGAGGTTATAAACAAAAAAAAAACACTGCGTTGCAATTAATTTGGATATTAGCTGTAGTTAAAAAAATTTAATTTGTACCTAATGCCACTGCAAAAGATTCAAGGAGGATAACGGAAGTCCGCAGCTCGGGCGGATAGTAATTCTAGCCGCAGCAATAACAATAATAATAACAACAACAACAGGCGCAAAGAGGCGTCGACTTTGGCGTCACCGTGAACGTTCACAAACAATAATAATAAGGTTAATAACGGTATTTGGACTGAACAAAGACACAATAGTAGAAGGAAGACTGTCAGATGCTAGGACATCTAAGAGTGCAGTACTTAAAACGTCAAATTCGAAAATATATTTAAAATTTGTTGAAATCAGGCAGTCATTCGGTACAGCAAATGCTGAGGAGATAAGTATATAGCCAGTGACCAACAACAAAATGGGTGCCTGTGTGGGTCGCATGAATCCGGACAATGAAACAATGAGTGTCTCCTCTGTCTCTTCTCGTCCGGCCAGTGCAGGTGAGTGGCCTTATGTTTGATTCATTGTTCGATTGTGATGATTCGTTGCATTTCGTTTAAGGCATTGCTTTAGGTGCCTCCCGCAAAAACCGTCATTTATGTCACGAAACTATACGGTGGAGGTCAGATGTCCCTCTAACCGAAGGACAATTGAAGTCCAAGCGCGATGAGTTCTGGGACACTGCCCCGGCTTTTGATGGACGTAAAGAGATCTGGGATGCAATAAGGGCAGCCTCCCAAGCAGCTGAGGGACTAGACTTTCAAATGGCTCAGGCTATTATAGATGGAGCCAATGTTTCTGTGCCAAATGGGTGAGTAATTGTTTTGACCATTCCTCCGTTGGGAAGTCAGGAAATCGAGATTAATATGGTGCTTTCTTTTTTAACGTTGGTTTTTAATGATGGAAGTGCCTCCACAAAAAAAAAATTATATGCAAACTGCATAGAATGCAATACTCCGAAATTTCTCAATGTTTATTTTATCTAGAGCAAGTGTCCTTGTTGTTTACTAGCTAGTTTTGGGTGGGGAAAAATATTAAATACATTAAAACTACCGCAATCAAGACTAATGGAACCTATTTTTATAGATACCTCACGGAGTGTTATGATGAACTGGGCACGCAATACAAGGTGCCCATATATTGCCTATCATATCCTATTAATATAGTAAAAGAAGAGAATGGAAGGGATTCGCCCGCTGAATACTCAGAGCCAGTCGATGGCGGCACTGAAATATTCCTCAAATTGCGCATATCATCGACTATGTCGGATGTTAAACTTGCCGTATACTCAAAGGATACTGTAGGACAGTGCAAAAAGAAACTGCAGGTAATGCACCATACAAATTAATTCAAAAGCAAAATAATCTACCTCAACAATTTCACTGTTTAGGCTGCAGAAGGAATTGATGCTTGTTGCCAACGTTGGTTTTACAGTGGCAAATTACTTGGCGATAAGGTTCCCATTGATGAATGCAACATTCACCAGGGCTTTATAATTCAGGTGATTTTTAATGCCGAGCACTTCAATCATGATAGTACCACGAGTACGATAAAAAAGGCACATGCAAGCTAGCGACGCAGCAAAATTCAACTAGTCAACTCTAACAAATACACCAACAACAGCGGCAAAAGTAGCACCATATGTGGAAACAGCAACAAAACCTACATTAATATTAACCAAGGTGATGTTAGGTCGGCGAACGAGGGACAAGGCCATAGAATATACTCAGTCTACTATAGCACAACGAAGATTCAATACTGCAATAGCACAAATATAAGTGTCAGCATCAGCAGCAACCTATGTACGCCCTCATCACAAAAAATTAGCAAATAACAATTCAAAATTGTTGTTTCATCTAGTTTGTTTTAGCTATTATGACTCGATAGCTTGTTGTAATTAAGGATTAAGAAAACACACACTAGCTGAGAAAAACAAATTCAAAACGGTTAAAGCTTATAAAACGAATACCTATAAAGTAAAGCATATTTACACGCATCTATATTTTTTTTATAATAACTAATCGGAACTGTCTTTATAAAGTTTAATTTATATGATAAATAAAAGTAACATGCATACATCGGCTAAATAATTAAAGATTGATGAGTCTACATCATTTTATACAATAATAATTATAAAGTATAAATATTGTAAAATTTTGACTTTAGAAGAATTTTTATCATAAAAATACAAACGGACGAATTCAACTTGAAAAGTAGCAAATTAACATACTTTTGATATTGTAAAAATATAAGACGAATCGCTAAACAAAGTAACCGGAAAAAACAATTGAGAGTTGTAGAAATTGTGAAAAAGACCAAAAACACAAATGAGAAGTCAGGAATATGAAAAGCTTTGGGAGAACAATAAAGGCAATCCACAGTACTAATGCGTGTAAATAAAAAATCTGAAAAAGTTATAGCGATTTCTGTCGTTCAATCAATGATTCAACAAACTTGAAAAATATTTCAATTCAGAATTTGTGCGTTAATTTAAATTGTAAAACCATTTTTAAAGCATTTACCGCTTTTCTGACTATACAAATTATGTCTTGCTCAAATTGTCGATTGAAAAAGTCATGATATTTAGTGGATGTAAAATGTGAAGAAACGTTAATAGAGTAAATCCCAAGTACCTAATTAATGTATATGGATTTTATTGCTTTTAATTGTAAAGCCATTCAAAAAATATGTAATGAAACACTTAATTTATTTAGCCATACAGTTGATATATACATATATATGTCTTTTTGTTAAAGTATGTTTTTGCAATAGTTTGCTCAAATAAGACTGAACGCGAAACTTACAAAAAGTGCGTGTTTCAAGAAGTAATGTATAGAGTACTGAATGCTGTCTTTGTATGCGTATAAAACAAATTGACGTTTACATTTGGATTTTTCAGTTCGTTTTATATAAACTTATATAAATTTATAATATACATAAATGTATGGAATGTATTTTGAAATATTATTTCGCTTTATCGTCACATCAAATGTTAAATTTATCAGCAAATTTGTAATATTTTTATTTTTTATTATTAAATTGTGTAAGAAGCAATTGAATATTTCACAAACTGGAAAGCAACTAGCCTCGTGCATCCAATTTCTGCAACAGTGTTAGGAAAGAGAACGCTGTAGTAATTGTCTGAAACAAATGACATCGGCAAATGGATAAATCAAATACTTGGTAGTACATGCAACCATAGATTGTAATTGCTGTTGATATCAAAAAACAAAAGTTAATTTTAAACTTACACCTCGAAAACGGTCCACATTTAAATTATATATTTTTCCAGCTGTCAGTTGAAATTTTCTTTGGGAATTTAGCAGAAAGAAAAGATAGTCGCTTCGTACTTCCCACATATGCAAATGCCACGGACTTCGCCAAAGAGCCGCACCACATTGTTGGCTATTCTGATAAATTACCTCTGCGAAGTAGCAGATGATAAATAGTTCATACAGCACAAGCAATAGATATTGCCCAAGGGATACCATCCGCATAACTGAATTATCCTGACTGCTTTTGGTCGAAACAAAAGCAACAAGGCACATGAGGAACGTGACTTCTCCAATTTTTACCAACCAAATCGGGTTATAGAAATTTTCCATTTTTTGTAGTGCTGTTATTATATAGCGGTGATGCTGAAGGCATCTTTTAAACGACATCTTGAACGCAACTCGAAAGTTTGGATATATCTTTGATGGCTTTGAAACGAGTTCTTCAAGAGGTGTAAGTTTTTCTACTGAATAAGAATATTGCTCAGTATCTGCATTCGTTATTGCTTGGGCTTCAAGCAGTTTACTGTAAGAATTAAAAAAAAAAAACTAATTTTATATTGTAACAGCAAAAAAGAAAAGATTAGCATTTCTGCATTGCTATGGCTAAAATTAACAAGCTATGTACATTAATTGTAGCTTAAAGATGATATTATTCCAACTTACTTTAATTCCGCTCTATTTGCACCCATTTGGATATAGGTTGTGGCCAATACATTCTTTAAACTACAAAATAACACATCAAATTGTCCAGATATCAATATAGCTAATACCATATGAGCTCCACTGGATGATGCAAAGGCAGCTGCGACTTGAATCTGGCCAACTGCCTGTAGAAGAAATACTAACTCGTACACAATGGGTTGCTGAAAGGACATTTAAGATTTAACATTATGCACCATTTAATTCTTGACACGTAATGCTATATAAAATCAGAGAATTAACGCGAGACACCGCGAGAACAAGATAAAAAATAGGCTTTACCTAATAATTGATTACTTATAGAAAATACATTATCCAACTTAACAATATTCTTACCGTATAATCAAAAGGATACCAGCAGGCTAGGGGTAAACTATTATCCCTGTAGGCTATTGGAAGTATCAGCCAAAATATAGTGCCTACATAACAACAATAAACATAGCTTTTAATCCACAAATTCGATTGTTTTAAGGCACCCGACATTGTAACATATGTAAATCCAGGAGCAGAACGTTGTTCATATTTCTCATTTATGAACTGCAATATCTCATTCAACAAATTTGGCCGAATTCGACGAAAGTACAATTTCATGGCAATTGTCCACATATAGATAATGGTTTGTATCAGACAACTGACGAAAAAATCCAAATCCCCTTTGCCGAAGTTAATGTATATTGTACATATGTACAATACAGCTATATGTATTGATACCATGAGATTGAAAGCCTCGTAAATAAGATCGAAAGATCTTACAAGACCACTGGACTTGTCGCCGCCAAGAGGAAACATTGCAGCAACGCGAAACGTGATGCGAATAAAAACAAACAGGTCTCGGCGTTTAATTGTTTGATCGTCGTACTGCATGATGACAAAAATGATTAGATACAACATTGGATATGTCCTTATATAGCTAATAATATATTTGAAGGTGTGTCCTGTCTTTTCTAACTTAACACCAAATTATCAGCTACAAAGTTTTTGTTGTTTTCAATAAAACATAATTTGAATATATTATAAGACAAAAGTTTGATAAACTACCACCTACAAATTATTTACAAAAATATGTTTGAGTTTTATTATAATTACATATATTAAATTGCAAGTTTGGTTTGCATAATAAATTTAGAATCTCATATACCTATCTATGTATATCCATATTTTAAATTTTAATCAAAATTTAATGAATCCCCCAAGCAAGTATTGCCCTATACATATTGATGGAAAAGATCCTTGATTTTGAGATTCTTATACCTTTCATTCGATTGGCCTTTTCCAAGACTGTTTATCAATACCTACGAATAGGAGACCTTAAATTGTTAAATTAAATTAAATTAACCATAGTCCATGGCTAAATTTCAGATTACAAACAAGAAATTTGTCATTTTATTTGCTCATCGTTTACTATTTATTGTGAAAATTTACTGCACAATTTGCACAAGCATAAAGAAAATAATAATACGTATACATGCAATATAAGATCATGGAAAAGCGGTAAATAAAGCGAATTAATTTTGCAAGATGTGTAATTGATTCAAAATTTTTAATCGATATTCAGTTGACGGAATGTACCCTCCATTCCAAACAAATCGTCACTGGTCTTTGGTGCGCCGGGGCGCAACGATTCATTGGCTTTTTTATCCTCCTGCTCCTTGAACCACTTAGTATTGTCGGCTAATTTTTGTTTCCACCATTGATTGAGCTCCACTATACCACCAGCTTTGCCGCCGTACTCATTGGGAAGCAAATCCTTCGGAACCACCTTATATAGACTTTCTACATCATTGTGAAAAGTTATGCGGCTACGAATTTTCTCTTTAACGAAGGGCTTCACGAAATTAAAGATCGTGTCTACCAGCGGGGAAATGTTAATCACATGGACCTCTTTAACCTTAACGGGATACGCTTCCTGAACAGCAATAAGAAATTTCTTTACAACAGTCGGTGAAAATTTAGCAAAGTGCGAAGCACTTGCCACAGCTGCGTCTAAAATAAATATGTCGCCGGCAATGCCAACACTCTCTTCAGCTAGACGCACATCTCCAATCATTAAGGCCACCTTCATGGCATCCAAAATATGATGGGGCTGGAAGTCACAGTCAATTCCCCGTATAAAGGTGATGCGGCGCCCATTTGGCGTTATACCTGGTAACGTGGGGCAGTGTCTAAAGAGCAGACAAATGCATTATGAGTATTCTTAATGAAAATTAGTTCTCCTTACACATAGTCTAAAACAATGTTTAGTTCTTCACGGTTAATATCCCGGTTGGCAAAAAACTCCGGTACCGCATTCCTCATTGTATAGTACATATCCAGCTTCTTTTTCACCTTCTCCAAGCTAAATTTACAGCCACGCAAGAAGGTCGTTAAACGCATATCGTCCATATCCTTGGGCAAGTGCGGCTGCGTCTCCAACCATTCTCGTATCAACTTGATGTCACGCTCAATATCAGACGGGTCCTCTGGTTCGCGCAACTCCTCGCGTATGCTGACACGCTGAGCCGGAGTGGGATGCAACATCATCATCTATGTTATTGAGATATTAAAAATATATATATATTCATATTTACACCAAATACAGTCAAATGGTACATTTAAGTCGCTAAAAATTGATGTAACAGGCTTACTTCGTTTTTAATTAAAACACAGTGAACACAAAAAATAATTTTAAATGTTTAGTGTAATTGCAATATTTGGGAGTAATGATATTGAATTTATCTACTGTATTTCTTAACATCTTGACAATTGTATTATTTTAATTGTACGTCTTGCGGTTCGTCACACGCCAAAGACTCGTTTCATTAGCATGGCCAAAAATGCATAACCTCCAGCCCTGCGACACTCTCCCAATCAGGTATACTTAGACTACCGACAATCACGCCCACTTGCGTAATGTTTAATTGTTTTTGTTAGGCTCCAAAATAATCAACCAGCATCGACCTCAAAACAACATAGCCCCATGGCTGATGGGCTGACTTTTGCCGTTTTTTTGCCTATACAGCACATTTCATATTAACTTCACCCGCGCTTAGCAGGTAAAAATATTTATGTATTAGCAAAAAAAAAAAAATGAATAATTATATTGTTAAAGCAACCTCAGCAGTTCGATAGAGGGAAAAAGCGAGAAAGAACGATTCCAAAAATTGCTTTACGATAAGTTCAGTTTCTTACACAGACACCTAGACATCAAACTATAATATTTTTCTATGCATATAAATCCAAAAGGATTTACTACTTAACGAAAATGAAATAAATTGACATTATGAATAACGGTAAAACAAGTTTTTTCATAAACAATTACGGCTACCATACCTAAAGTTCCTAATAATTTGGAATCGTTGCTTAATTTTAGCACTAGAAGCTCATTGAGGCCAACATTAATAGTTATTGGTAAGAAAAGCTCACAAATTGCACAAAAAAACTACAATTTGCAAAGCGGCAGCTGCATAGGTGGTAGCAACTACAACCTGTTAGAATACAGCTAAAGCTGATGTGGCCGCTGCCGCTAATGGCTATTGCGTTCATTGCAAATGTTTACCCAGCAACTTTACCTCAAAGATTGCGAAAAATTTGGGGAAAATATGGTATAAAAAGGGGCAGACCAAGAGTCATAAAAACACGGCAAGAAACGAGTTGTGTTTCTTTATTATTTTTGACTGTTGGTCTTTCGGCTTGCGCAAAAGAGTTGTTGCCTCCTTCTTCCCCTTCACTCATTTTTCTCTCTTTGTGTGCGGTCTACTAGTCAAAAGTGTATTGCCTGTTACGATTTTGCTGTTGGTGTATTTATTTTTGTAATTATTTTCACAGAATTTCGTCAACTTTTAAGTGGATAGCGAAACGATTCGTAAATAACTTGGACAAGTTCTTCTCGAATAAGCAATAGAGCATAGTTTCACAATATGTTACGTTTTGCACTCAAAATTTAAAATGCGCTTGCTGAATCTATGCATATTATTTTTATCACACAAATAAATCTCACAGTTCAATGATCCTATTAATAAATTAATGAATATTTAAAATACTTATTTCGAAGACCAATTGAGCTCTTTTGTTGCAATACAATGTAGTTAGGCAGGCACTTGATTTGCAACTTCATCACGAATATGTAATAAGTTAATTTTTTGCGTTCTCATCATCCTTATCACTGCTTATTAAAATTCCAGGCAGTATTTTTGACGATTCTTTGACAATTTCTCACCTTCAGGCGGAGTTTGTAGAATGTGGTGTGTTAGCGAATTGAATTAATTTGGTAATCCTTATATTTTTGGTGCAACGCGGCGTATGACAAACACAAAATATACATATACACCCAGAGCGACGCACTCTAAAAGAGACACAACCGAATTGCTTGGAATGATAACTAAAACTGAGTGTCTGAAAACATGTTTCGGTGGCATTTAAATACAGACGAGTCAGTGCCGATCTTTGCGACGCTTGACGAAGCTCATGGTTACGACAATAACTAGCATGAGCCTGTATATGGCAGTGTAGAAAAAGAAAACCGAAAGCCGTAAAACAGATCATGCCATGAAAATCGGTCGAAGAGAAAATCCAGACACACGAATCAAATGAGCAGCTGCACGCGGGGTTGGCAAGAGGAGCGCAACGTCGGAATTTACGCAAGAGAAGTTCAATGAGCGGCGAACTGGCCAACGACGCGCTCCACTGAAGATACTTCACTTTACTCTAGCTCCACTTCAGCTGCCGTTCCAGACAGAAAATTGACTCTAGCTGAATTAGCGAAGTTTCGAACCAAAGTTCGTGTCTTCAGTTATTTGAAATTTGCCAATAAAGATAAAGAGGAAAAAACAAAATGTGTGGGGCATAATCGCCACCAATCGAATGCCAAAATTGTATTGTTTTTATAGATAATAATTACATTTCTCATCGTTTTCAACATTTCACAATTAAGCAACTTAATGCACATGGAGTGTCAGGCCTTTGGTCTGGTCGTTGAACTTGCAACTGAGGCAATACGCATATTTTCATTTTGTTGTTTTTACTATTTCATAGAATATGGGCAAAAAGACTGAAAGCAAATTATAAATTTTGCATATATTTTTTATTTTGTCTTGCTTAGCGTTTGGTGGTGGCCAACAATTATTAACGCTTAGTGGGACAACGAAAGAGTGGTACATATAGGGGGGTGGTCTCGACTTTGACTTTCCTACTCTTTAACTTAGTATGCTCTTTTTTTGTGCATTGTGGAACCCTTACTAATTTAAGTTAATATTGAGAAAAATGTTTATAAATAGTTAGCTATCAGTGATTTTTAATATTTAAATTTTTAAAATTAACGGCGTTTAGAAAACATTTTGATGGCATTCTAATGTAATTGTGATATACAAATGTGTTATTACTAAAATTTATTTCCTCAGTTCTTTCATAATATTTTTTAAACAAAATGGTATGACAAAAAAGGTAAACCTATAACACAAAAATAACGATTATTAATAAAAAAGAATAAGCTATCACATTAACGTAACGAGTATACATAAGTTAACTTGCTCATGTTAAGAAATTTTCATTGCCAAAGACGAAAGTCGACCGCACTTTAAAGAAATTAACAAGAAGCAGTAACATCAGACTTAGGAAAGCTGGTATTTTTGGTTGTTTTTGTGGATCTCTCAGATATCAAAATTACAGACTTCTCTTTAGTGCCAACAATATAATCGCTGTTAAAAAACAATTTCATTTTGCTATGCTAAACGCGTTGTCTAGCATTTTCTATACCTCGTAGTAGTAAAAGTAGACATATGTTTATATTAAATATATTCTCGATTGCACTCTTACAACTGCAAGTTTCTTTGTCAAAAAATAAATTGTTTCACTTTTCTTTCCTATTTACATATCTACTAACGCCTTAACTTGGTAGAGGGTATTTTAAAGCCGTTGATCAACATTGTGCTGTTTTGCAGTTGTTGCTTTTGGGCTCCGCAAATGGAGTTGGGTAATTTAAAAAACCGTAAAGAGCGCTTTCAAAATGCCCAAAAACAAAAAATAAACATATGAATGTGATTTTAAATTACATTTTTGCCACATTTCGTTTAATTGTTAGCTGCAATTTTTTATTACTCTTGCTGTTGTTGCGGCACTTGGCTTGGCCAACCATAAAGTTGCGACTCTGCCGAAATACAAAATTGGGGGAAAAAAACTTACAATCAGAGTAGAAATTGGCATTCATAATTTAAATTCAATTAAGCCGGCTCTGCACATCTGCCCAACGGATGATGTCTGAGGTTTGCTTTAACGCAGTCAAGCGTGCCGTGTCTGGACCATTAAAAATCTTGTGCATGTGGACTCTAGATGTCAGAGCGTTAACGGAGAGTAAAGTATTGGAAATGTATAGCAATTCAAGTTAATATTCTACTCTGTTCGATGAAGTTTCGTCTTAACCAACTGAATAAAAGGACAGTCACTATAATTGAGATTATAGATATAATAATTTATATAATAATAAAATCTAGATATACATAGTTTTGTTGTTGAGTCATATACTTAACTGAGACCAAAGAATAGAACTCATCATTCTTAATCGAATAAAGCTCCTATTCCAATGTTGTGCTTTTGAGTATTTGTTGTTAATCACTACACGTTTATTTGCATATAAATTTCTTACATTAGTTATGCTTACATTGAAAGCTCTATATAATATGTAGCGTGTGTAAAAAATGAATAAAGAAAATAAATTTATACATATACATACATATGTACATATATGTTAATAGATGTATGTATATGTAAGTTAATTGTTATATTTTGTGTACTCCAAAACATTTGATTCAATGTTGTTGTCACTTTTTTTGTTGTTGTTGTTAGCACAGAGTTTGTTGGCATATGCATTTGACATTGACTTCTTTTCATCACTCACTTAAGCTGGACAAGCACCATAAAATAGGTGACCACAGCGCCCAGAACCTAAGCATACAGCGAGAAAATTCAAAGATGGAGACAATAAAAAAGGAAATAATTTTGATCCGATGATAAAATTCAATAGGTTGCATATTACAGATTATCTTACCGAAGCAAACAAATCCAACGAGACAGTAAAAAATTTCGCACCCGATATGCTCATAGCCTTCTGGCATTGCTGGCAAACAATTTGAACAAAAGTTTTCGCCTCCTCGGAGCCATCGTACCAGTGGCAGGAGTAGGCAGCCTCCATAACAGATGAGCTCTATATAATTTGAATAAACATTGTTGTCTTAGCTGACAATTTCCAGCTGCACAGCTGTCTGACTACTCACCTCCTCAATCAGACGGTTGCCAAAAATGCAGAAATGAAACACCTGGGCCAGCGCATACCCCAAATATCCAATCACCGTAAAGGCGTAAACATTTACACCAGTGATTTTGGTGGCTTGGTAGGCTAACAGTGTCAGCTTGATAGTTGAGGTCAGCATATGCAGTAACAAGGCAGCGCCATAAGTATCCCCAATTGCAGCCACCAGGCTAAGAAAAGGTAAAGGATGCCAAGTGAAAAGCTTGATCAACTATGCAAGAAACTAAGTAAATAATTAAACGAATAGATAGTCAAAAAAAAACTGACTATGAGTCACGTTTAAATCCAAAAGTTATATTTTTATATATGTAATATTTACAATTTAATTCATCTTGCTTCCTCTCAAAAATCATTTTTAAGTCGCGTTCATATGCACTTACTCACCGAACAACATGCTTATGTCTCTCTACCCAATATTTAATGGCACTGCGCACCATCATCTCCTGTTTTTTTGTCAGGCCATTCGGATTAGCACCATTTACCCCGTTACCGCCACCACCGTTCGAGACGCCATTGAAAGACTGCAGAGTAGAGGGTGCTCGAAATTGGGCGCCCCAATCTGCTTTAGTGCTGTATATTCCGGACATGTCCATGTCGGCACCAGGATCTTTCTCTGCAATTCGGCAAATACCATTAGTTCCACCAATTTTTAGTACCATATCATCCCCTTCACTTACCTTCATTACGTATAAGCTCTGATTTTGAATTTGCCGATAATGATCTAAAAAGAGCTGCTGAATTTGGTCTATATGTATCTAGAGAGGCTGAAAGCTCCATCAACGGCTTCATAATACCCTTAAGATGCTGCAACTGCTCGCAGGCAAAAATTAGCCAAGAGCAGAACATAACATCGCACAAATTAGAGTGGATCATCGAAAATAGAACGTAATAAATTTGAAAAGCAAAACTAATTGTGTAGAACATGCTCTTGCTGGCATCCCAAGGGTAAAACGATTTAATGGGCAGACGTGGAATTTCAACAGCAATGCTTGAATTGGTCTCCTTGTCAACTACCATTTTAACGCTGTCACCAAAAAAAGTTATAGTAGTCCATGCAGTGGCCGATGCAAATGTAGTTAGCATGACCAAAAAGAATAGTTTACGCATTTTGGCCAATGCAATTGAATGATAACGAGCGTCGGATTCAGCGAATAATGGGTGAGTGTTTACTTGATTCCAGATATTCAAAGTTCTGAAACAACGGGCATGATCGCAATGAGAAATTTACCCTTATTAATTTTCTACAATGAATTCTCTCTTCGACAGCTTACCTATAAAAGTTCTTCTGATTGACAGCCAAATAAATGAATTTTGTAATGCAATGGGTGAAAAATAGAGTGGTTATCGTATTTCCCGATAACTCATTTACCTCATCTGCATTTAGAGCCATGTTAACCAATATAAAGGCAAACTGTATAAACAGAAGGACGAAATGCACCGACGAGTAGATCTTCTTCATAAAGCCACTGCCACCAGTAAAATTATGCATAAATAGACCTGAGTATTTCATGGCCCGTATATTAGGCATTAAGTCGGCCACGAGGCCCGTGTATTTACTTGGCTGCATTGGGGTCGTCATCTGCAAAAATTATTCGTGTGCGATTTGTTGGTCTGTTATTAGTATCTCGATTAAAATCATTAAGCTAATCAGTTTCAGTAGACACAAATAAAATATGAAAATAAAAATTGATAAAATTCCACGGAAGAGGTAGAGACTGTTTGCAGTGAAAACGCTTGCTTGATAAATAACTTTAATTATATTTTAGTCGAATCCTTTAGTATTTTTATATAAGACCTTTCTGTTTAGACCAATTACTCTTCTTTTTTGAATCACATAATTAATTTTCTTTTTGAATAACCCATAGAGTTTTTTTTTTACCTTTGTTTTATATGTTAATATATTATTTTAACACAAAGTTCAAAAACTTGTTTGTTGTAAATCGTTTTTGTTTTACTTTATACTTTTATGCGAAATTGATAACCGATGCCACCTTTGAAAACCATACATACAAAATGTAAAGTAAGTTGTATATAGACGATCCGCTGAAGAAGCCCGGGATAACTTGCCGCCAACGAGCTTTCGACATTAATGAAAGTTGAAAATTTTAAAAAAGTTTACAAGTTGGGCTGGAAAATTGTTTTACATAAAAGTGGGTTTAATACATAGTGACGGTTCCCACTATGAAACTTTAGGACAAGGCCATGACCATACACATTAGGATAGCTTCAATTGAAACAGTGAGAAAGGAAGGGTCCTGCCGCCTTGGCTTTAGCAGCGTACATGGAGTATGTACCATACATATGTATTACATACGTAGCTAGTCAAAAATTCCGTTCTTATAGCCACGACATTCATTTTCACTTTATATACATACATGTGATTTGTGCGTGGCAGACGCAAAATTCCCACAATTAAATTCAACGCCCACGAACTTGCCGACGCTGCCGTCCTTAAGTCTTGGACTTGGACTCAGGTTCAATGCGGCGTATGCGCAATGTGAAAATGCTCAATGGGATATATTGAATATGGTAAATAAGAAACAAGGTTGAGTTTAGCATCTGTGTGGTATCCAAACTTATGCAAATTTTAAAAGCATCGATTATTTTATTATGCCTCAGTGTGTGTCATTCATTCCACCGGCATCACCCCGTAACCCTATAACAAATGCTGACCTAAAAAAATTGAAATATATACATACATACATATGTGTTCACAAATGCGTGTACAAGTACATATGTATGTATGTATATGTGTTCACAAATGCGTGTACAAATACATATGTATGTATGTATATATAGGCTTTAGTGAAATTAAGCTGTTCTTCGTTTGGTTCCAGTGTATCGCAACTTTGGTGAACTAATAATGGTTTATGACGGAAACCCTTGGAACGAAATGGAACAACTGATGGTGATTCTGTTCTGAAACCTGTATATAGAATCCAATTGGTACTGTTATTTATTTTATATTTTGTCACATATTAGGACATACATATGTACATACACAAAAGCATGAACCAACTTACAGTAAGCAGTGTTAACGAAATTTAGTGTTGGGTGCTGACTGCCCACAATTAAATACGAAATCATCAATTGTTTTATATGGATACAAATTCAAGACAGTTTAGACAAATGTATGTATTAATTAAATTTATCTTTGCTCTCAATTTTAATTTTATGATAAATAATAAAGCCATTTAAGATAACCCAATCACTGAAAGCAAGTTACAAAAAAAAATGTACACAATCACTTGAGCAATTTTAACACTGCTGCTTTTTTGCACGATTTCATGCTTAGGTTTAAATAATCCAGAAAAAGAAGAAGTCTAAAATTTAACATCAAAAAACAGATTTTCATATTCGAGGGGTAACTGTAGTTTTGTCAAAAAGACCGATATATGTATTTGCATGTATATTCGCATTGAGTTACATACCTTACCCAGAAACTTTAGAACAACAACTGTTAATGGATGCGAATTAATGCACTGAACAGCTTGCTAGCAAACCAAACATACATATGTACATACATACATACATATGTAACTCTTTCAGCTGATCAGACTACTCTGATACAACTCTACATTTGCTATAAAACCTTATACAGACTTTTTATACGAACTATTGTAATGGGTGGAAAAACTTGTCTTTAATCCAACATTATGTGGTCAAGACAGATCATAGATCATGGCCCCCATTTACAAACAGTTAACGTTTTGTTAATTGTCATAATAGCAATTCTAGGTGCAGATTTTCTTTTTATACCCTTGCAAAAAGGGTATATTAATTTTGTTCAGAAGTGTCTGTCTGCCCGTCCGTCCGTCTGGATCAGCGCAAACTACTTATAGACCGTTAGATCCACAGATTTGAAATTTTGCATGTAGGCTTGTATATAGTGCACAGGTTGTATATCTCAGATTCAGCCGGATCGGACTACTATATCATATAGCTCGCATACAAACGGCGAAGTCACGAACAATGACTTTTCTCAACAACTTCGATATTTTCTGAGCTAATGTCATTAAATTTAATATTGGTTAGTTTATTACACCAATGTACGACTGTACTAATTTTGATCAAGATCGGGTGACTAAACATTTGTTAGTTAATATATTTGTTAATGACTGTGCCGAATTCGATAAAGGCCGGGTGACTATATCATATAGCTCGCATAGGAACGATCGGTGGAAATCAGTGACTTCGATCAATAACTTCGTTTTTCGTATGCTAAGATGGTAGTTCTTTCGCAAACATTAGACTTTTAGATTAAACGTTTCTCCACTTTGACGGCTATAGGTAAGGAAAGAGTAACAAAAAACTTGCAAGGGTATACAAACTTTGACGCGGTCGAAGTGAGCCCTGGCCCTCTGGGTACTTTATTTAATTTAGAGCATAAAACAGCAATTATGAAGGGCATTATTGTTACGAATAGTATTCTTTTAATGGATCGGCTACAGATTAACATACAAGCTCAAAACGCGAAAACAGAATGTGAAAAATTATACAAATGCATAAGTAATGAAGTAAGTAAGTCGTCTCGCCGACTTAGGTATAGCATACACCAGTAAAGCAAATATTTCAAATTTATTAAACAAATGCATTTTCGCATGCTTTTTACAAGTATCTCGCTCACTCAAGCATACGAGCACCCTAGCGCCCCCACCAGCCAACGGCCAACTCCGGCTATTTTTAGTCCGATTTTGATCAAAATTGGTATTTTGCTGGGTATTAGTATCACATCTAAGTGTGCCAAATTTGATTCCACAAGGTAAAAACCGACGGGAGATAATTGAATTCTTTAAAATTTGGGGGGCGGAAAGGTGCGTGGCAAAATCTTTATACATACAAAATGTGCCCATTTACTAAGCAAATATACATACCAGCTATAATAGTTTTGAGATAAAGTTTTTTTTTAATTGCGGGGGCGGAAAGGGGCGTGGCAAAAATTTGAAATAAACTTGATCACTCTACATACTACATGAGCCTACATGCCAAATTTGATGGCTCTATCTCTTATAGTCTCCGAGATCTACGCGTTCATACGGACGGACGAACGGATGGACGGACAGACGGACATGTCTAGATCGACTCGGCTGTTGATACTGATCAAGAATATATATACTTTATGGGGTCGGAAAAGCTTCCTTCTGCCTGTTACATACATTTTGGCGACTTCAATATACCATTTCACCATATGGGTGTATGGTATAAAAATGTATTAAAAATTATCTATAACAAAATAAGGCCACTGTTGCATGAGAATCAACACAACTCGTTTACCAAAAATTTAAACGTCTTATGTCTTTTTAAGACCAGATTTACTCAGGAAATCAATATATCAGAAATAAGTCCATTTAAAGAAAGTGATAACACAAAAGAACAAAACGGATAAGGGCCGTAATAACAACGAAAAATAAAAGAACTTACAAAATAGTGATAATAAGAAGATCAGAATATACATGCATATAAGCTTCAAAATAAATGTATATACATACATACATAGTTCATTTAATACAGTAAAAATAGGCATACATATATATCGGTTTTATTTAATTTGCGTGGGCGGAAGGGTGCAGGGCAAAAAGTTGACATAAACTCGATAACCGTAAATTTGGTAGCTCTAGCTCTTAAAGTCTCCGAGGTCAGGTGTTCATCCGGACGACCGGACATGGCTAGATCGTCTTGGCAAGGATCAAAATAAAAGATGACTGAAAGCAAGTACTGGTCTCTTAAACCATTCAATAGTAAATTAGCGATTACTTCTAATGATAAAAAATTAGTTAAAGTTATAACATTAGTATGTCAAACTAAAATTATTAAATTTTTAATATTTTTTGATTCCACAAATAGCCCCTATTAGATGATTATTTATTATGGGGTTGGAAAAGCTTACTTCTGCCTGTTACATACATATTGGCGACCTTAATATACCATTTCATCTTATGGGTTCAGGGTAAAAAAATTTAAGCTGCGAAGCGATCGATCGCGACCAGCGAATGATCGTCGTGGAAGCTATTTGATAAAATCATATCCCGACGAAATTTGGCACTGTCAATAATAAATATTTTCAACTGAAAAACTAATAAATTTCTGACAAAAAAAATACCACCCCTGCAGTAGGTCTAGGAGGAGGCGTTGATACAGACGAACGGACCGGTTGACGGATATTGCTATATGAATTGGTCTCGACGTGTGTATGAAAAATATATATATATAAAATTTATGTGGTCGGAGATTTTTCATTCTATACTTTGCACACTTATGGGCAAAAATAATATACTCGATTTGCAAGGGCATAATTATTTCTACAATCTATCCATAAATTACGACATCCAAACGAATACATATGTATGTATGTATGTATGTATGTACATACACCAGCTCACATAATAAGATATATATGCAAAGGTGGCCCACAAAAAAAAACTAATCAATAGCGAACAACAACAAATAAAGGAAAAATATGTTAGGTGCCAAAGGCAAATCTGTGCCATACTTAGCAGCTCAAGTCGGTGTTTGTGGATAGGAAAAGAAATGTTAAAACCTCCTAAGAGTTTTAATGGAAAATTTATTAATATTTATTTCCTACCCGTAAAGATATCTAAAAATGGCAAACACTACTCCAACCAGGAAGAGTAATATGAATTGTTTCTGTGTGTGTAGAAAAAAGAAAGAAAACGGCTACGAGTCATGCCGGGACAGTGTCAAAAGTTAACATTAGATTTATAAGCCATTTTGTACTTTTTTTGTTGCCTAACATGTACATATGTGCGTATAGATATGTAAGCAGGTCAATGCTTTTAGCTTGGCCAAAATTCTTAACAGAGAAGTCCGTGCACTCGCATGGTATCTTTCCTTAACTTGTTTTTACCCACCTTTATACCAACTACTTCTTTCATGACAACACACATTGTCGCTTTTGCCCCCCTTACTGTATCTCTATAACTCTCTGTATGCTGTGGGTGTTTTGCTCACCACAAAGTTGTCAGCACGGCAACTAAACGCGTTTTGGTCTTGTGGTTTGATATACATATACACATACATTTGCCGAACACTGTACAAATGTACTGTTTAGTATAACGCTGTACATGATTTTATACCACATTCCTCTTTCTGAGCTAAGCCCGAAATTCGAAACTTAAATAGTATTACAGAGAAAAGAAAATTGCGCATGCTCCAGTTCAAAGCAGAATGAATATAAGAGTAATATAAAAACAGAGTTACCAAGTAAATAAATACAAATTTACAGACAATAATATAAAAAAAAAAGTTATCAATAAAATATTTGTGGCAGGATTTAAAATTATTTGAGCTTTGAACTCTTGATACGAAATATATTCAACATATATTGAATTTAATGTGCAATGTGGCAACTCCTTTGCACATCGCAACAAAAACAAACATAAGGAACCCCTCAAAGGTCCCATTTTCATTTTCTCTATCTCTCTCCCTTTTTGTCTCTCTTTGTCTTTCTCAGCAAGTTGGAAGGATTTTTCTAAGCAAGAGCACCAGCAGCGGCAGCAGCTGGTTAAACTTGTATAAGGATCTCGCTACTGTCAAACGACATCGATTTGAAGACAGTCAAAAATGGTCCACCAAAGTGACATGAACAGCATCCGGGAAAATATTTGTAACACGTATAATTAAAATTTGAAACGAACCGAAACGGAATCGAAACGAAACCTTCGAACCGGGACAATCCTAAACAGTGTCAACAGCAACAATGCAAGCAATGTGAAATGAAATAGAAATATAGTTTGTTTGATTGTGTGTGTGTGTGTCCATGTTGAGGCAAGTCTGCACGTCTCTCTCTCACTCTCTCAACATTCATTCGTGTTTGCGTATGTATGTATGTAAGTGTGTGTTGATGACAACGACAAATGTCCATGTCTCTAGTGGTAGTGCTGCTCCTTGTTAGCGGCAAAAGAATTATCAGCAGCGCAGAAATAGAAAAGTCTGACTAATAGAAAAATGTGCCAAATCACTTACAAGCATACTCACACTCACAAGCACACACACACACCTCCTACACGCATACTCAATAGTTAAATAAAAATGTATGTACATATGTATATGTGTCTGTGTGGGCTGGATTTATGCAGCGTTAGTTACATAAGTTATCATCATCATCAGCAGCAACAGCACCAAGCAACCTAACCCATCACTGCTTCTACAACATGACTGCCGCCATTAACAATGAAAATCAAATTTTTCTTAGCCTTTAATATAAAGCAAACGAAAAATTTCACCCACTAACAGGACCATAAAACCAAAAGAGTAACAATGAAAATGAAATTTTTCTTAGCCTTAAATATAAAGCAAACGAAAAATTTCACCCACTAACAGGACTATAAAACCAAAAGAGAGCCGGCGATATTCTAAAGCTATACAACTGTTCATTTAAGATCCTACTGAATTAGAAACATACTTATTTATTGATTAACTAAATTAGCAAACTTTGTTGTTAGTCAGATTTCGCATGCTTTTATCTTTTTATGTATCTATCAATAGTTAAGTTTTGAAAAGCAATTGTGAATTAAGAGATTTGGTTAAATTCTTGTTGACTTATACCTTTTTTATTCAGTTGGGAACTACATGAACATAGCTCTTCGCAATTTCAGACATTCAACCATCTTCAAACATGCTCAGTACAAATATACTTTCTTATTTCATAAAAGCTTGCAATATAATTTTCAATTGCTGTTGGATCGCAAATGAAGTGTTCCATTACAGAGCATTTAAGTAGCCAGCGCAGAAAAAAACATTTAGTCAAACATTTAGTCTACTTTGTTTCCCACGCAATTAGAAACCCACTTTCCGCGCATAACCGATTAGAGACACGTCAACCCTTTGCCTTGGATAGGACTTTCCCAATGTTTTCTGGGAGCCTTCTCTTTTATTTTTTTTTTTATTCAACTAAGCATTAGCCAGGACATTAATAATGTAAACACTTCAACAACGGCGAAGTAAAATTTCATTTGGCCATGAGAACCAACAGCAGCAGATGTTTTACCTCCCATTCAAAATTTAGGCCTTGAAAGACAAAAAGCTTGTAAATTACGAATTCAAAGTAGCGCCCAAAAACGGAAAAGGGAGATAAAAATATAGTTGAAATATTTATCTACACTGAAGAAGCCCAAATAATTGCCTTTGAACGACAACTAACAAATAAGAAACAACAGAGCTCCGAAAGTGTACCAGTACCAGGTCACTAACAAAATTTAGATATATGTTGCCAAAGATAAGGCAAAATATAGAAAACCAGCGTAGGCGAAAGGTTTGAGAAGTTATTATATGTACATATATACAATGTTGGGGGTTTTCGGCCAGTCGGCCGATTCTTATCTATCTATCGACCATCCCGCAATGTTGCCTTCTTTCATTGGAAAAAAAAATGAATAAAAGTGAAACACGCTAAACTTTAAACAAACTTTTTCTCGTTATTTGTCTTGGACAATGTTTCTGCTTTTACTGTTAAATGTGTCAATAAAATCAATATTTGTCTTTGCCGACTGCGACTTAAATTTTGAATTAGCGTATCGACCAAAACCCCTACATCCAAAAATACTACAGAATTACAATCAATTAATGTTTTACCATTTGTGTTTTAGCTTTTTCTTTATCTGACTCTTGTTCAGCAGTTTTGCCGAGCCGCAGTCGAAACACAATGTTTTTTCAAGACATATTTGAAGTTCTGTAATTAAATTTGGCCCAAGTATTCATCAATATTACAAATAATACATTGTATACTTCAATTGACAATTCTCGATTGCACATAGTTTAATTTTTTGAACGATAGCAGTTATATTCAGAATTTCGACCAATATACAACTTTTCGCACTCTCCACGAGGGTGTAGCCACAGCGGGATGTTGTCTTATAAATAAAACACAGACATACAGCCATTTTGTTTGTACAAATATCAAAGAAGCTAACTTCGGCAATTCTTCGGAATTGGTTCGGTTTATACACCCTTGCAGTCCTTTCTACAACTCAAATCATCAATGCACAGTCAAAACCTTTCAAATTCATTTCCATTTATTTTCCTTCTTCTCCATCCTCTTTGAACGTGTACATACTGCGGCGATTAGCGCGCACACGCATACAGTTTGTGCGTGTGTGCCTGTGTTCTGCTGCGTTTGAGCAGAACCGGTTTGTATTGACTGTAACTTGTGTTCTAACAGTTATATCTGATCTTTTTCAAATTTGCGAAAATTATGTTTTATAATAAAAACATTAACATCAGTAAATTTCATAGGGATGCTCTATTTCATGCTCAGATTTTCATGCTGATCAAGAATATATAACGGGTCGAAAATTGCTACTTTTCTGCGTTACAAACATTTGACCAATCTATTAAGCATGTATGCAACTTCTTGACCTGGAGATTTCAGAACGAAAGTTTTTGCTCAGCCAAGCCAAATTAAAAACCCTAAAATGTCCTATGAAGACCTGGCTATACCCTGATTACTTAATATTCTATTTTTAAAACGTAGACGTAATCGTAAAACGTTTTCAAAGATCGTCACCTCGAACAATTTTAGCAATATATGGACACACGGCGGTCGGATATGTAGCTGCAAGAGCTAAACATGCTGGCATAGAATATATCTATTATAACGAGCTATGGAAGTTAACTTCGGCCTTGCCGAAGTTTATATACCCTTGCAGTTCTCTATTATATTTAATTCGATAAGAAAAGTGAAATTTCATACATCAACAGCATTAGTTGTCGTATTATGAATATGCTCAAATATTTTTCAAACTACTGAATTCAAAACACATTTAATGATTATTAAACAATATATGATATAGTAGTCCGATCCCGATGATTTTCATACTTTATCTCACACAGGTAATAAAGAGTCTCCAAAAAAAATTTCAACCCGATATCTCTTAAGATGGCTGAGTAAAACGCATACTTCAAACTACTGAATTCAAAACACATTTAATGATTATTAAACAATATATGATATAGTAGTCCGATCCCGATGATTTTCATACTTTATCTCACACAGGTAATAAAGAGTCTCCAAAAAAAATTTCAACCCGATATCTCTTAAGATGGCTGAGTAAAACGCATACGCACAGACGGACGGACAGACGGACAGACGGACATGGCTATATCGACTCAGCTTCTCAAGCTGATCAAGAATATATATACTTTATGGGGTCGGAAACGTCTCCTTCTGTGCGTTACAAACATCTGACCAATTTTATAATACCCTCTGCAAGGGTATAAAAAGATAAAAATAGCTTTAAAATTAGTATTTCCATTTTGCTAAAATGAGCAAGAAAAAATTAAATGAAGTGGGCGTTAAACTGGGCGTGGCACGGTCCTCGGAATGGTTTTTATATATTTATGCAAGTACGCAAGACACTCACAACCTTACACAAACATTCATGGACTTCTTATGAGCCTCTTAAGAATAGTTCAGGCCAAATCGCTTTGGGGCTGTCAAGATGGTGTACTCCGTGTGTTTCATTTCCCATTATTACAGCGCGCCTTAGCTTTCTTGTTACTTTCCTTGTCTTCGCTAAATTTTACACTAGAAATTCAGCTAAAGGGAATTTGCTCTCCATTTGCCATACGTTCTCATTTGCCACCCCATGAATTTTCTCTATATGTAACAGGGTTATCATGTCTTCTAATTAACCCTTTCATTAACACACTTTTTGGCATAGCCCACATGTGTGCTATAACAGGCATATTTGCATGTATGTATGAGTCAGAATAAAGGTTCGCAAGGATAAGAGTTGACCATATTCTATCGCAAATAATCAAGTATCATAAGGTAAAATTCAACAAAATACAAATTTTAAGCCTGTAAGATCCAGATTACGAATTTAATCCAATAATCATGATTCGCTTTAAAAACGATTTTCCCTTTCTACTTTCTATACCATAAAAACTTGGTACACCAACTGGTATTCCGTTTTAAGTAGGGCATTCAAAGACTGTTTCTGTTATTATATTTTCTTTTCCAATGGCAAGTCTTTTGTGCTCGCCAATTGTGCGATCCATTAATTTGACGAGGACAATAGAATAAGAATGACATCATGACAAATAAAAATAAGTGTGCATATGTGTGTGTATCCGCATCTTAATTATAGCAACAAAGATCAGTAAATATGAAGCAAGTCGCTACTGCTCGATTTCAATTTCCTCTGTTTGATTTTCCTTTTGTGCTTCCTGCTGCTCTTGTAGTTGGCTGCTTTCACGAAGCTTCTGTTCACGGTGCTGGTGCTTATGATAACGGCAAGAGCAACGTCGCTTTTTCATTTTCTCCGAAGCCTCCCTCTCTAAATCCACCCAATCGAACAGGAAATCATGATGGAAATAGTTTCGACGAAACAGCACTTTAAAAAGTTGCCTCAAATACATATAGTCAGGTTGTTCCGCGAAATGCAAACTGCGACAATATTTCAAATACATAAAGAATTCGATAGGTAAACCGCCGCAGAGCGTATGCAACGCCATAGAGGACTTCTTTTCTGCGATTTTTTCGTATTTCTGTTGTCTAGATTCAGCTTTAATACCCTGCCAAGGTAAATGTCCTCGGCGAAAATACAGTAATAAATATCCTACAGATTCTAGATCATCCCTACGTCCCTGTTCAGCATAATGGGCTCTAACCGATGCATATCGGGCAGTCCCAACCAAATCATGATTTTCACTATAGCCAATATGTCGCTTTGTCCGGGAACTATAGAACTTTTTTGCTAGACCAAAGTCGATCATAAACACTCGTGCACGTTGTCGACCCAGGCCCATGAGAAAATTATCGGGCTTAATGTCGCGATGAATGAAACATTTCAAGTGGATGTACTCGACCCTTGCCAACATCTGATCAGCGAGCATTAGAGTAGTCTTCATACTAAATTTGCGGGCACAGAAATTCAAAAGGTCTTCCAAAGTGGGTCCCAAAAGATCCAGGACTAACACATTAAAAACCCCCTCTGTGCCATAGTGCTTAATGTGCGGAAAACCCAAACTGCCTCTTAGTAAGCCATAAATCTTTGCCTCCCGAGGCAACAAAGGATGACTGACCAACGCATTTTCCAACTTTACTGCTACTTCTTCGCCACATTGAAGGCCGCATGCCCGATATAGTTCACCAAAAGATCCATGGCCAATGCGACTAAGTAGACGATACTTGCCAGCTACAATTATGTCAGATTTGGTATCGGCAGCAGCTTGGGCACAGGAACCAGCTGGAGGACGTAATTGAGGTGGCTGCTGCATGTGATACTGAAACTGAGCGTGCTGATGGCGCTGCTGCTGCTGATGCTGCTGCTGCTGCTGCTGCTGCCGTTGAAAACGATTACGCGAGTTTTTACGCGTCAAGCGACAGCAACAGCTGCTGATTTGTTGCTGCCTATGTTCATCGTCTTTGGCAGTTGCCATGTCCTTAGGGAGTTTTTGGGTTCTTTTTCCGTTCTACGTTTTGAGTAGAAAAATATATGTATTTTGTGTAATAATGATGAGAGTAACTGCGAGACTAATGTGATCAAAAGTGTGTGCTATTGTTGGTCTTATAACTTATCCAAACGAAATTCAAAACCGTAAAGCCAAATCAATAGCTAAAACAAAATATATACTCCGCAGATTGGATGACTTTTTTTTGTTAATGAGTATCACATAGTGATACATAGTGTTACATTCACACCATCCATGACGTAGAGATATGAATGGTAAGTACATATAATAGGTTTCTATTAGCCAAAAAATGAAACTAAAGAAGTTTCTAGTAAGTTCTAAATGACAATAAGGTAACGCGTTCTCATAATCATGGTACGCAAACATGAAGCACAGAAAACCAAATTGATTATAAAACTGTTAAAAAAATGCATAAGAAAATCAGATTACCGATTAAATTAAATATTTGCTTTTCATTAAAAATCAGACAGTAGTTATAATGCATTTACCTAATAAAAATATAAAACGGTCTAGTAAAGCAATAAATATTAATAAATAGAAAACCAAACAAATGTAATTGAAACAGTAAACGTAGGCAATGAGAGAAAGGTATACCACAAAGTCATACTTATAACTACGTAATGGTGCGAGTGATGCTGAAGTATACTAATGCCAGTTTTTAATTAAAACTAATTTGCTGTAGGCTTAAATGAATGCCGGCTCCTCCATACATGCATATATTAAAATGTATCTATGTATGTATATAAAATATAACAGGTGTCGCGACTATAATAAAATTTTACCCTATGAAATCCTTCGGGGGAAAACGGTTTAAAAATTAATTTGTTTTACCAGTTTCTATGTTTTAAAATATTACTTATCGAATTTTTTTGTCCAACTCTCCAGGGAATTGACTAACGCAGCCACTCAAAGATATGCAAATTGCAAGTAATTGGTGTGATTGTGTGTGTTTACTTTGTGGCTTCTGTTTTTATGTATGAAGCAAGATTTTAATGAGCCAGGCCGTTCGGCTTTTGGGGTTTTCACACTCGCAGCCTCGCCCTTATAATGCAAATTAGTTCAATATGACTTGCTAAGATTTGCAAATGTTCTGCTTGCTCTTATTTTGTTCTTGTCATAATGAAAATTATAATCATAATGACTCTGCGTTACAGGAATGCGCTTCTTTTCTTATACGCTTGTAGGCTGGCCTGATTATCATCACAAGCGAGGACAAATTCGCTGACTCTGTTACAAACACACACAAAAAAGAGAGCTGTAAGAAAGAATGAAAGAATTCATTCTACAAAAGAAAAAAGTCGTTAAAAACGACAGGCAAATTATGGTGGGAGAGGTTGAATGGAGGTCTCATAAAAGAAAATCTAGAACGATGACAAGACAAAACATCGGAAAAGTTTCAGAACAATGTTTCTATTGTAAGTACCACGGTGTAGTATTGTAACCACCATGGTGGTTTCAATTCTGAAATTAAGAATTTGGTATACAGGGTACCCAAATGCATGCAGCTGCAGTATTGGACCATCATTATAGTTAAATCGATTTAAGTACAATCCCCATTGCCTAAATACATATTCAGTATTTAATTTAATTTTCCTTTACTTTTATACCCTTGCAGAGGGTATTATAAAATTGGTCAGATGTTTGAAACGCACAGAAGGAAACGTTTCCGACCCTATAAAGTATATATATTCTTGATCAGGATGAGAAGCTGAGTCGATAAAGCAATGACCGTCTGCCCGTCCCTTCGCCCGTCTGTGCAAATCAACTTCACGCTGGCATCTTAAGAGCTATCGGAATGAAATTTGATATTTAAGCTAATTTTAGCCCGGAGCAGATAAAGTATGAAAATTGTCAGGATCGGACCACTATATCCTATAGCTCTAGAAGAAACATTTTTGCAGCAGTTAGAGTATCCCCATAAAATTTACCAATATGATAGTATTGGATATAAAATCTCAGATCCCAAAATTTGAATCTGATCGGATAAATAGAACACAAGTTATAGTCAATATAAATCGGTTCGAGCGCTGCTTGCTGCCTACTACGTCATCATCAAATCAACAGAGCACATGCATACGCACACAGACGCAACGCTACATGAACTGTATGTGTATGCGTGCCGTGCTTGGCTTAGGGAATGGTGGAAGAAAAAGAAAAAATTGTAGTAAAAAGAATAATAATGTTTTATTTTGTGTATTGATGAATTGATTTTCAGGAAAAGAAATTTCCAAATGTAAAAATATTATTGCCAAGGACTGCAAGGGTATATAAACTTCTGCATTGCATTTGATATTTTCTTAACAATTTAATTTGCGACACGTACGCCAAGCGAACAACATCTAAGAACCAAGGAACATAATTTCAAAGCATTTTGCCCATTTGAACACGTTCATCGCCCACAATCTCTTCCCCAGCTGAAAATTTGTGTTTTCTATTTTTAAATTCTGTAGGCATTTCAAGACTTTAATTTTTAAGCCGAATTTGAAACACGTACAGTATATAAAGACACTGGGTGATTAGGTTGGCGTACGGTTTGTAGCCGTATGAGTATTAAACGGAACAGGAACAGAAACCAGAACGGATGCTTAAATTGGCGTGACGAGTGGTGTGCATCAGGTTAAACACAATTCAGGCACAAACCTATAAGTTATAAAACAACAATATACAACAAACAAACTGGCATTAACTATTGACAACAGAATAAGAAAAACGAATAGGAGGACCTTATTTAGATTGGCAGAGGGGTTTGTATTGTACAAATGCAAGCAATTTGTAATTCATATATTTCATTTAGTTAGCCCTAATTTAGAATTTTTCCAAGTCTAGTTTAATTCTAATTTACTAAATTTCAGTCACAAAAATCATCTAAGGAAAAACTTGTATCTTTTTTTTTGTATTGATACCTACCAATTCAATTAGCAATGATGATTATATAATGTTCTTCATGTTTTTGACTACATACATACAAATATAAGCATACACAGGTAGAAAATTATATTTTTTTACTTTTGATGTTCCAATGTCTTGCCACCTAGCTTTTTCCTGGCCGTTTCTTAATCTGAACTTTGCTATTTTGCTTCGCCATGCACCATATATTAAAATTAACGTTTTAAATTTCCAGCTGCGATATCTTTTTATCTTTCCTCTGAAGCTGGTGTGAAAATCCGTTGAAATATCTTAGGCATACATATATGTCTGTGTGTGAATGGGTACGCGTGTGCGTATTTATGTGTTTATGTAAGTATACCTGAGTTAATATCAACTCGTGCGCAAAACAGTTTAAGCAAAAATTGAATCTGTCTTGCATTTTAATGATTTATTATACCATACACCCATAGGGTGAAATGGTATATTAAAGTCGCCAAAATGTATGTAACAGGCAGAAGGAAGCTTTTCCGACCCCCTAAAGTATATATATTCTTGATCAGTATCAACAGCCGAGTCGATCTAGCCATGTCCGTCTGTCCGTCCGTATGAACGCCTAGATCTCGGAGACTATAAGAGATAGAGCCACCAAATTTGGAATGTAGGCTCGTGTAGTATGTAGAGTGATCGAGTTTGTTTCAAATTTTTGCCACGCCCCTTTCCGCCCCCGCAATTAAAAAAAAACGTTTATCTCAAAAACTATTGCAGCTAGAGACCCCATATTTGGTATGTATATTTGCTTAGTAATTGCGCACATTTTGTAGGTATAAAGATTTTGCAACGCCCCTTTCCGCCCCCGAAATTTGAAAAACTCGATTATCTCCTGTAATTTTTAACCTTGTGAAATCAAATTTGGCACACATAAATTTAATACTAATACCCAGTAAAATACTAAATTTGATCAAAATCGAAATAAAAATAGCCAAGTTATGCATATAAAAGTTTTTCCATATGGCCGGAGTTGGCCGTTGGCGGGTGGTGGCGCTAAGGTGCTCATATGCATGAGTGAGCGAGATACTAAGATATGCTTGTAAAAAGCATGTAAATAGAACTTTTTTAAAATAGGCAAATGCATTTGTTATTACAAATTTGAAATATTTGTTTTACTGGTGTATGGTATACCTAAGTCGGCAAGATGACTTACTTACTTCATTTTTACATGCGGTTGGTCTAGCTATGTATCAGCTCGCTTTTAAATGTGTGAAGAGTTACTTTGGGCTTGTAATACAATTTGATGACATTAGCGAAATGCCTGCTTGAGTTTCTTGGCTGGGTGATCTGAGGGCATTCTTCTTTTCCCCTTCCTACGTCTTATCGGTTCTTCTCTTTTTCTGTGTTTCATACCATACACCCATAGGGTGAAATGGTATATTAAAGTCGCCAAAATGTATGTAACAGGCAGAAGGAAGCTTTTCCGACCCCATAAAGTATATATATTCTTGATCGGGATCAACAGCCGAGTCGATATAGACATGTCCGTCCGTCCGTCCGTCCGTCCGTCCGTCTGTCCGTATGAACACGTAGATCTCAGAGACTATAAGAGCTAGAGTCACCAAATTTGGTACGTAGACTCGTGTATAACCTACGGTGGTCAAGTTTATTTCAAATTTTTGCCACGCCCCCCTCCGCCCACGGAATTTAAACAAATTTGATTTTCTTAAAGACTATAATAGCTAAAGACATCAAATTTGGTATGATTAATCCTTTAGAAGGCGCGCACAAATTTGTTGCAAAAAAAATTTGCCACGCCCCCCTCCGCCCACGAAATTTAAACAAATTTGATTTTCTTAAAGACTATAATAGCTAGAGACACCAAATTTGGTATGTGTATTTGCTTAATAAATGCGCATATACTGTATATGCAACGATTTTGCCACGCCCCTTTCCGCCCCCGTAATTTGTGAAAACTCGATTATCTCACGTAATTTTCTACCTTTTGTAATCAAATTTAGCACACTTGAATTTGATACTAATACCCAGCAAACTACCAAATTTGATCAATATCGGACAAAAAATAGCCAAGTTATGCATATAAACGTTTTTCCATAAGGCCGTAGTTGGCCGTTGGCTGGTGGGGGCGCTAGGGTGCTCGTATACTTGAGTGAGGGAGATTCTAAGATATGCTTGTAATAAAAACCATGTGAAAATGCATTTGTTTAATAAATTTAAAATATTTGCTTTACTGGTGTATGGTATACCTAAGTCGGCGAGACGACTTACTTACTTCATTTTTTCTTTCTTATTTTGCTTTCTTTGTTCTAAACGAAGGCGCGTGAGTATGTTTTTGCCAAACTTTTATCGTAGTGGAATGCTGTTTGGCACTTCGTTATTTCACTTTCCGCCACAATTTCTCAAAAGGATATGCGTAATTTCCGAATCCAGCACCACACTCGTGCTAATGATGTCCTTCATGTCAACTGTAAGTTCTGTATTGCTTCCTGTATGTCGTTCTGAGAAACACCAACACGCACACTTACATCCACGCACAAAAGAAAAAGTGGAGAAGAAAAGGCAGGAGACAGCTAGAGACCTAGTTCCCACTTTGTAACTTTCGTCTTTTTTGGTCACGCATCTGGCTCATCAACACGGAAAATTTTTCTACTGTTCATATGTCGAGCTAGGCTTTCCCACTTGATAACTTGTTGAGTTTATTCGCTTGACTTTTTTGATTTTTGACTTGACTTTTCATCATATCCATTTGACTCGTTTCTGTAAAGTATTAACAAGCTTGATTCCAGCGGTAGTTTTGGCAAATGCATCTTAAAGCTGTTAAGATTAAACAGTAGCAGATCGTTCACATTCCTTTCGTTTCATTATTGAACTTCAGAGCGTGACAGTAAGTGCAGACACGAATGCAATACGATAGTATTGGTCATGTCGATCTAGTCTTATACCCAAATTCGCTTTTTTAGGAGACATTATTTTGTTTGTAACTGAAACAGGAGAATTTGTATTTTAATGAATGCCCCGCCTGCTGCGTTTGATACACGGAAATCCGTTATAACACCCACTTTATTCGTGCTCGCGAGTGTGATATCGACAAGTAGACAAAATCCAAGCTTGAACCTCACTCCACAGTGTGTTAAAATTTGAACGCAATCGGTTCAGTAGTTTCTGAATGCATAGCGATTGTAGGTACTCATACAACATTTTTATATAATTATATATATAGAATAATTTTAATTTTTTAAGTTCACAATAAATGGTATTAGACTACGAAGACGTTGTATAAAAATGTTATAATCTAGTGTAGTTATACAAAACAGGGTAGTTTTAAAAAATTCAAGTCAGTGGGGAACATACATACCTTCTCTCGTATAAATATATGTATGTGTATACATACATACATATGAATATGTATATGCTTCCGTATATGAATGTATGAAGAAACTTCCGGTACCACTATTGCTCTTATTGCTGGTTGACATTGATTCCGTTGCGTTGGGTTTAGATAATCCCCAAGCAGTGGGCACATGCATAGTCACAGCACGTGCTCACGCCTGACTACTATAACGTGACTCCACAGGCATCAGCAGTGGCTTTGGCACTGACGTTTATTAAGCGTATATTATCGTAAAAAAATTAGCTTATATAAAGCTCGCACGCAGTCAGCGAAGGATGCCAGCGTGCTTAAAATGCAAATGACACAAAGTATAGCATACTTTGCAGAGCCAGTCGCTTTTACCTCTACTTTCACTTAAGTAGTTTGATACGCGCTCTGATTTATTATCGTCTTCATAATTTACAATTTAGTTAAAAGTAGGAGAGACAATAACATTAATTGTTTTGATAGCTAGTTTTAAATATATGGTTGCATATATCCTAAATAGAATGGGGGAAAATATGAATCGGTTCCAAACCTAGAAAGTTATAACGCTGAATGCAGATGCATTAAAAATAATGCACATATACATATGTATACATTGTAAAAAATTCGAAAATCAAAATTATTATTATACGCCTTAAGGTTAAAGCGAAATGTCCCTTCGGTTTCTTATACACACACTTTTTTTAAATGCAATTTTGAGCCTTTATAAAAACTAGGAAAAAAATGACTACTAACTTCTGTTTTATTTAAATATAATTTAAGAGAAATTAAACCATGTTATTTAGTTGCGTCCCTTATCAACTTGAGATCTGCGAGTAGTATCAGTATCACTATTCAATTATTAGGGAAACTAATTTTTAAAATTATAAAACATGGTGTCGGAAAAGCTTCCTTCTTCCTGCTACATACATTTTGGCGACATTAATATACCATTTCACCCTAGGGGTGTATGGTATAACAACAAATAAACCAATAAAATTTCTGTGGCACGTAGCACAAAAAACATCCTACTCAAACGTAAAACCAAATATCAAAGAAGATAACTTCTATGCCGGCTATGCCGAAGTTTAATACCCTTGCAGTCCTTGGCAATAATATTTTTACATGTCAAAATTCTTTTTCTGCAACTCAATTCGATTAGACTCAAACAAAACAATCAAATTATTACTCATTTTACAAAAATGTTTTCTTGTTCTCTCATTGCCTTTGCAAACCACGGCACACATACACATAGTGTTTACGTAGCGCTGCGTCTGTATGTGTGTGATGGTCTGAGTGTGTGTGGTCTGCTGCTCTGTTCATTTTGACCAATGACGTAGTAGACAGTAAGCAGCGCTGTTGGCGCTCAGATCAGATTAAAATTTGGGAATCTGATGTTTTATATCCAATTCTATCACATGAGTAAATTTCATACTCCAACTGCTTCACCTACTTATCGTATAAAGGGGAAAAAGATATACGATCCACTACGGACCACTATGGTCCGATCCTACAAATTTTCATACTTCATCTGTTCCAGACAATAAAAAGCACAAAAAACAATATTAGACCGATAGCTGCTAAGACGGCTGAGTAAAACGCATACGCACCGATGGACAGGCGGACATGGCTATATCGACTCAGCTTCTCATGCTTTATGGGGTCGGAAACGTCTCCTTGTGTGTGTTACAAACATCTGACCAATTTTATAATACCCTCTGCAAGGGTATAAGAACAAACAACGGACTAGCGCCAGCAAGATGAAAAAACAAAAAGGGCAGTAGCTTAAAGGCTATGCTGCTTAAGTCTGTCGGCATAAATTTGGTGGCCGACATGGAGAGCGCAAATGACTAAAGTTAAAGAAGGGGAGATGCATATTGATAACGGTGGAGAAGCAGCAGAAAAAGGTCTTACACAATAACTGAACTACAATTGTCTTTGACTCCTACTTTGTCTTTGTCTTTTTTCAATTGTTAGGATTTTGGCACACGCTGTGTGTTGTGTTTGTCCTCTAGTAGCTTGGTTTTCTTCAAATTGCGAAGAGCAAATCAATCAATTGAGAGGTCTATGTACCTATATTCTGATTTTCCGGCCCTATGCATAACAAATATATACTTTGGATTTTCGAATTTCTCGATATATCATTGAAATAGTTGCCATACAAAAATTAACAACTCTAAAGGTACTGTACCACCACTGTACCACTTATCGTTTTAATAACGTTTACTCAAAACTTAGGCTCCAGTCAATGTTCCGTTATTTTAAGTCAAAAAAAGTTTTTAACATCCTGCTACTATGATTTATAAATTGCTTCTATGTTTCCCCCGCATTTGCAACTGACCTTCTATGTATGTATATAAGGTATCCGTGAATTCAGTTTATGAGTGTGTCAGCTTTTTGGCGTCAGGCAGACTTGTTTATATGCCAAATAATAACAAAAAGATTTTGCTCCACCCATTTTTAACAGTAAAGGCGGCAGTGAGACTCGGAAAATTTTATATATAAGAATGCTTCTGTATGTGGTGAGATATGCTGGTGTTATAGTGAGTGGGTGTTACATGACTACGCCCATTTGTGGGCGCTTTCAATCATATGAAATCAAATCAACATTGTCTTGCTGTTGCTGGCATTCTGTTTTTAGACCTACATAGACATAAAGCTAGTTGTTATTTAGGAGAAGGCGTCGAAGTCCTTTCGATGACGCATGCTATATTTAGTGAGAGTGGAGGGTAAGTAGGTTAAGGCTAAAGCTTAGATGTTCGCTATAAATAGCGCAGCGATTTTATGGCTGTGTGACATTTTTATCGGCCCTTAGACTCACGGCATATTTTGCGGTTATTAAATTTATTAAGTTTGCCCTGCGCAATGTGAGTAATAGAGATGAGGGATGTGGTAGAGATGTTGACGGAGAGCCCTAATGCGGATGAAGTCGAGACGAAAATTGTGATAATAGATGATAGATGAATTTGTTGACATCATGCCGGGCTAATAAAATGAGTTAAATAATTGCTTTTCGTCACATGTAATTGAAGCCTACAAGCCCAAAACTTTTAAATTAAAAACTTGAGAAAGTGGCTAAGGCAAAAAAAAACTTTTAAAACACATTTCGATTATCATTTTCGTTGTTCTGTTAATAAAATCCAATTTCATGAAAAAGTTTTCTAATTATAAAGCTGCTTTAATGGAAATTTACATGTTGCCCTAACAACAACTAAGAATAAAAGCGCTATGCTTTTTAAATACTTTTTTGTTTCATTCTCCTTCCTAAATACGAACATAAGAAATTGCGCGTTTCGGTAAAATGAATGAAACTTTTTTGTGAATTAAAGCAAATTGTTAAATTTAAAAAATATTATGAATTTATTAGTTTAAGGTACATATGTATGTACATATATTCATACATACAAAATCAATAGAAATTAAAAGTTCAGTCAATATATGCATATATGCAATATATAGCCCGTCAGTCTTTCGATAAAAGCTTCAACGTTTTCATATATTGTTAAAACATTTTTGAATTATATGGTTTTTTATCACAAAGTTCATATGCTATACCTTGTAATTAAATATACATATTTATATCTTATCATTAATAGCGAGCGCTGACTATGCGGCCTGACTCGATTGCCTTGTCAAGTTGAAACTTAAACATTTAATGGGTTTTACTGTACTACAGTAAAAAATAAATCCGTCAAGCTGGCGTCGTTAAAGCAAATAAATCGTAAAAACAATAATTATAACAATAATAACACAAATAATCTAAGCAACTATTCTAACAATATAATGTGGAGTAGTACAATATCGCCAACAAACTCGAAAAAACTATTAATCAATAGTTCCCGAAGCGTTGATTATGTCGGTAATAGCACAACAACTGCGGGTAAATTTAGCACTGAAACAGCAACAGAAGCAGCGAGTAGAAAAACAGCAACAAAAGCATCTGGAGTTGGAACAGGAGCAAAAGGAGCCGGAATCAAAGCAAGTGGAACAACAACCAAGATTTCAATTGAAATGGAACTTCATATACAAAATAAGTGCATCTCGGCATAGCGCATCACTCTGGAGGAGCCGCCATGGCTGCAGGGCCCCCTTAAAGCCGCATTTTTGGGGGCTACTGGCGTTGGCAAAACAAGTATATTACAGGTTTGTAATACGTATATAAATTTCCAACATAAATTCATTACTATGACCATTACTTCATATATATTAGCACGTATGTGTGTAAGTATAAATATATATTTCCGAAAATATAAACAAATTTCTCAGGTCAAAGTAGAAATTTAAAATTGACACTGAATGCACATTAGTGACATATGACACAAATTTATCCCGCTTTTCTACCACTTACTTATTAATAGCGAAGTACCGAGGACCAAGGATGAAACAGAGAACGAAGTTAGTTGGAATAAAGAATTAAAAACTTTTATCAGGAGGTTAAAGTTTTAATAGGCTGGTCGACAAAGTCAGGTAGACGTCTCTATCGTACTTAATACAGCTCATGCCAGCTGTTGTTCTCCCAGCTGCCACTTCTAATTGCATTTGTATGTGGGTTCGTGTAAAAGTGTGGGTCCGCCGTTAATTTGATTTGCGCTTCGCTTAGCAAATCGTTTTGGTATCTTTTGTGGTTTATCCTTTGTAGTTAGAAAATCGAAACGAGCACAAAATGAATAGAAACGACAGTGGCAGCATATATGTTTTGTGTTTTATTCAGAAAAATCAGAATAAGTAAAAGACGAATTAGCTTTATTAGCTATTTAGTATGTCACAAAAATCGTTTATGGCGTCCTAGAGCGTAGCGTTTATATTCCTCATTTGTACATTTAAGGTAGTTATACAGTTGATGTACGGTAAATACACTGCTGGTTTGCAATACTGAGTAACACTCAGTCTACTCGACGCCAATTCCCTTTACTCTTGACTCGATTTCCACATTTACGCTTTGGCTCTCTGCAAATTCAATTAACTGCAGTCGGCAGTTGGCAGTGTTGCTTAGTTGCTACGTTCCTGCATTTGGTTTTCCATTCCATTCCACAGCTGCTTTTAATGCATATGTGACGGAGTGTGGGTGCATTAATTTAATGGCCGTGCAGTCCCTAACCCCCATTTCTTCAAACCACGGCACAACGCTGTATTAAACGTAGGAGATTTGTGTTTAAAAATTGTGCAGTTTTATGGCATTTTAAGTACTGGAAAATCAATTTTACCCTGCGTTTGTCATGCTTTAATGGCTATTTGTGCTCAAGCTTAAAAAAGGACCAAATAGTGATGCTTTGGAAAATCGAAAAAAGAAGGTTGACATGAAATGCTGAATATTATCTGAATCAGTTATAATTAACGTGTTTTACTTCAACTCCCAAAAAGAAAGATTAAAACTTTAAAACGTTTTTAAATTCGGGTTTGACGGAGAGCTTAGACATTAACCTAGGCTTATGGCAATCATTGTAGTTTGTAAATCGTAGCTAAATTTAATAATTACGTACCAAAGGAAAAAAAATTTATTTGATATTAATATTGTTTTCGGAAATTTTAATGTTTTATCCTTTAAACTATAAACTTAAACCCAACAAAATCCTAGTTAACACTCAAAAGAATTAAATTTTAAATGTCAATGAAAGTAGCCCGCACGTCCATTAGCAAGCTTCTTTCAGTTATTTTAAAAGACTGGGGCAAAGTAATTTTCCACAACATTTTGACTCCCGTCAAAGAACTAAAAAAGGACAAGGACAGCAAAGGCATAAAATAAATTTAAAAAGAGCAATAGGGAGAGATACACAAAAAAAAAAACTGAAAGCCATCATAAAAAAGGCAAAAAAAACTGGAAGTGGGTCTGCATTTGTATGTGTGTGTGTATGTTTACGCCATCATGGGGTATCAATGCATGATACCAATGAGTGACAGACTCAACGGATATTTAACGCCTGATTGCATTTTAAAGTGATGCCTTGTTAGTATCTTTCTTTTTCACTTTGTTTTGCCAGTCAAAGGAGCCATCTCATTGAGATTCTTGTCGCTGGTTCGTGTGTGTTATGCGTGAGCGGTTGTGCGTATGTGTGGTTGGATGTCTTTAAGTACCTAAAGCGACAGCCGGCTAATAATAATAGTGAAAATCATTTATAGTTGTTAGTCCCATTGTTCATTCGTCTTGATTCGTTTTAATATAAATAAAAAGGATACACTTGTCAATTAGCATATACCTTCCTTTGTAAATTTATCTGCAATAAAATAAAGTGCAATTAATCGGCACTAGAATTGAAATAACCAAATTGTTGTGGCGGCGTTAAAATCAAAAATTATAAGCTGCTTTATTTCAATATATGTATGTACATATGTAACTACTCTAATTGATGTTCCAATCAAATCATCTTTTTTCTTAAATGGAAACTTGATCGACAAACAGAATATAACAAAAATATTACTTTTTGGTGTTTTTTAAAACGTTGGGATTTTGTATATTTTCCAATAAAGATTAATAGATTCGCTTCGTATTTTTCTAGAAAGGCTAAACGTCATATCAAAATTAAATTTATAAAAAAAGGAGTGGAAAAAAAAGCTTTGTAGAGAAGTTGTGGCTTTTATAACCCTTAACTCTATACGCCCCCGACGCATATCATTGAGTTTTATTTTTATTGAACTGGTAATTGAATAAGAAATGACATTGACGGTCGTTGGAAGAAAACAACTGCCATCATGTCCTGGCCAGCTTTACCCTTTTAATGCTGCTCCTGCTGCGCCATAAAATGCGCTACATTATCTACCATATAAATAACCAGAGAGCCGGGGCTAACTTCGATCGCGCCGAAGTTTGTATACGCTTGCAACATAGGAAAAAACGAAGTTATTGATCAACGTCACAGTTTTTGACCGATTATTCCTATGGGAGCTATATGATATAGTCACCCGATCTTTATCAAATTCGGCACAGTCATTACCAGATATATTAAACTAAACAATGTTTATTTTGAAAGCAATTGCGTCAAAAGTAACGTTATTGACAAAAGTAAGTGTTTTCGACCGATTGTTTCTATGGGAGCTACATATCTGATATACTCACCCAATCTTTATCAAATACGGCATAGTCATAACAGATATAATGAACTCGCTTATGTTAAATTTCACGACAGTAGCTGAGAAAGTAACGAAGTTATTGAGAAAAGTCACTGTTCGTGACTTTGCTGTTTATATGGGAGCTACATGATATAGTGGTCCGATCCAGCTGAATCCGAGATATACATACAACCCCTGCAGTATATACAAGCCTACATGCAAAATTTTAGCTCTGACGGTCTAGGAGGAGTTCGTGTTGATCCAGACGGACGGACAAGATTATACTTTATATGGTCGGAGATGCTTCCTTCTATGCGTTGCACACTTCTGACCAAAATTAATATACCCTTTTTGCAAGGGTATAAAAACGATGAAGTTTTAGCATTTTTTCCAGAAATTGTTTTACTTGGCTTTTAGTATACAAAGTTTGTATGTGTATAAACATCCACGTTACTTTAAATAATATTACCTTGGCGTATGTATGTTGGAATAAATGACTCTTTGATGTACTTCGTGAACTTAATATAGGATAAATAACCAATTCCATTTATGTATAACATACATGTCAATAATAAATACCATTGTATTATTTCTTTTTTTGTGAGGGCATTAAAATTAATTCAAAATGTATTCTACGGACAAATTGCCGTAAGAACATTTCCATTTAGTAAATAAATAATATCAAGATTTTTAATACAAAACAAAAGAGAATAAACAATAAACTATGTTTGTTGAATTCTAACTAAAATCTAAATTTGTTCTTTGGAGACTTTCTTTGGAGTCCCTTTTAACAATAATTCTATTTGCCTTTTATGTGTTTCCTTTAGCAATTTTTCTACCATGACTTTCCAAATACTTATCAAACAACCACTCGGCGAAAAATTTACAAGAACTGTTTGGTTTGCGATACCTGCATACGTGAGCTAATGGTACTAGACGTTCCGCCCCAGGTAAGTGATTGTCGCATTATTAAGCTCAAACTTTTTTAATATTTAAATGATTAATGACTAGTCCTTTTTATTTTGAACATTATCGTTTGATTATTTGGTTGCGATTGCTGACCCAATGTTTATTAAAGTTTCCAATAAAATTTACAAAATCATTAAAATGAATTTATGCGAAATACAACAGTCAACCGACAGTGGCCGCAGTCTTTGGACCACCTGCCGCCTTCTTATTAATATTCCTTAGATGGCGACTACGGCGAACCCTGATTTTGGTTCTGGCTCTTTACTGTTTCACCGCCTGATGGTGCTGTCTAGACTCAAGCTGCTGCCAGTGCAGTATTTTCATTACACGCAAAAGGTTTTTATCGCTTCTTCGCTTAAGCAACAGTTTACCACAGGCAGCAGCAGTGGCAGAACAGCAAGACTAGCCACAAAGGAAAATGGGCGGACAGAGACCATTTTGTTTCTTGCCACAACCAAACATACTTTTTCTTCCGGCAGATAATGACAAGAGATTTAATTTCAAAATTAGTTTATTCTATGCACCAACTAAACTGCACTAATCTCTAACCATTTCCATTTTAATAACGCAAATTATGCTTTAATAAAAAAAAAGTCAAATCGATTAGGGACAGTTAAAAATATGAGTTAAAAGTTGACGTTGTAACCTTTACGACTTTTTGTATTTTTAGCTATGGCGACCAATTAAAAAAATAATATCAACAAATTTCCGCCAAGCACAACATATGTATGCTCTTGTCTTTATTTACATACATAAACGTACATAAATGCATACACATATGTATATCTTGTACATAGGGTACAATAATACACATAGAACAATATTTTTGCTTGAATATGTGGGAGTATAATTCTGTGGAAAAATGAATATTGCTTTTTTATGTAAGTGAAAACCATTTAGGTGGACTCTGACTGTGAGTTATAGTTTTGCTCTGCACTTGACGATGAAAAATATAGCACAATAGCAGGCTGTTCTCCGTTCAGAGACCAGTAGAGTAGGAAAAGCGGGATCAGTTGGTCAACACAATGACTGAAACACACTCAAAGCAACAAAAACCAAAGAACGTATAGTGAACAACAAAAAACCCTTACTTGAAAACAAATTTACGCCAAAATGGGCATGAATAAGTTGAAAAGCATTGAAATGTTGTCAACTGGGAATGGGAATCAGGGCTAATATGACAATGGATGTGGTTGGCTAACTGCCAACTGGCAACTGCCTTTTTATCCAGCTCTCAACTCTTTTGCCATTTTGTCGCAGTCATTAATAGTATCGTTGTTTGCTTCGATGCAAATTGTTTTTCGTTTTGTTTTTGGCTTAGGATACCTATTTCCTCCTAGCAGCTTAACTCATTACCAAATGGGTAAAACAATATACTTATTTACATTTACATACAAATATATTTACTTTTGTATACGCCATTGATTTTTTTCTGATACTGCATACGTTTTTTGAAGGTAGAAACAAAGATAGTCTGTATATAAACACATACCTTCCGCATTTTACTCAAAACTGCAGACTGTTTTTAATTGAAGTCTTCAGATTTTATTTATTTGCTTTAATGTTAAAACCTATAATGGTAAAATAGTTTAATTAGTTTGTAATAATGATTTGGCAAAAGAAAAGAGCTATCACTGAGAGGGACTCAAAAACTACTACTACCACTAAAACTACTTTGGTTTTCAGTTAGAGTATAACTAGATCGACTAGCTGATGCTAGTCTCTAGCAAGGTCCTTCGGCCTTCAAGGACTCCTTAAGTTAGCGATTCGGTTATGTGGCCTTAAGCTTTATAGCATAATAAACTGCCCCCAGGATACACAGGACAAACTTTATGAGTGGCAATAATTGTGCTTTCATGCGAATAATGGAAACAACGAGCACCTAAATAGATTTATGTTTATACAAATGTAGTACATACTTTCGAAGGCACTCTCACATACTAGCAATTTCATGGCAATTGAAATTAATAAAAATTAACTATACACGCTGTCTTTATACAATGTTTCATTAGAGATTTCACATAGGCAGATTAAATTTAAGTTCCACATTAAAGATCAAATATGATGCAGATACCATTTGAAAAAAAGGTATTTTCTAACATTGGTTTAATAAAATAAGATTCAGAAGGAATTTATCCGTCTAAGCACAAGAATCCTTAATTTTAAAGATTCATTTTTTGTGAAAATTAGTGTGATAGAAACAGTGCAACAATTTTAAGGAACGCAACAAGAAGCAGCAGTAACTTGATAACATGAGACTTAAAGGGGGATGGATGTCAGTTGTTTTGTTGTTGGCTGACGATCTGATCCTCCAATTCCAACATTGCCTTACAAAGCCGGTAATTAACAAAAAACAACAACAGAAAAGGCAATCGCAAACAGGAAGCAGGGAAAGCGCAAATTAAATTAAATTTAATCAAAAACGTAAATCCAGCCAACTTAGACCAAACTGGATCCTGAGTTAGGGGGCTGGCAGACAGCCAGCAATTTATTTGAAATGGCACAAGATACAAACAAGTAAGCACTGAATAGACACAACGGCGCCATGGAACGCCGACTAAAACTTCAAACAGGAGCGCTTAATTGAGGGCATTGAGGTATAGAAATTTACGTTTATAAACGTACACTATGATCATATTAACAAGCGTGTTCAAACGTTGCTCCAAAAATTAAATCTGCGTGATTTTTTTCATTTTAAGTTTAAATTAAACTTTTTATAATTGCATAATCCGGACCTGAACTGAACTAAGCATAACTGTCCGCCCGTGGAAAGGCCTGCGAGGTTATCAGCATCTACTGATTCAGCTTGTCTCTTTTAACAAATTCTTTTGCTCGCCCTATATCCCTCTCTTTATCGCGCACACTATTTGTCCATTTTTTTTGAATATATTTTGACTTTTGTTTGCACCTAAAATGCTGCTGCGTAAACTTAATTATATCGTTTACTTACGGGCTATTGCTGGTGGCGTTTTGGTCCAAGCTAAAGCAGGCGTCTCATTAACTCTTAGTCAATATAAAATAGTATGAATCGAACAGAATTAAGCAACATAATTGCAAGCGACAAAATTCCACCCAATAAAACTATTTAATATTTCTATACTTATTTGCCCTGTAATAACAATCAAAACACTTTTTTCTTTCCTTTTCACAAATTTGCTTTTCATATCCGTGTGGCTGCGCCTTTCTGACGCAACAAATATACAAATGAACCAAAAATGTTGATGCACAAAAAAAAAAATTCTTATAAAACACTCAACCAATTGGCATGGAAATCTCACCAGAAGCGATTTCCGGCTGATAACTTTGCTGAATGGAATAATGGACATCCGCTGGGGCTGCGAACGGTGCACGCTTATGTTCTAGTCTATGACATGGGCAATTTGGAAACGTTTCAGGTACGTACAAATTCAATTATATGCAATTGGGACAAACAAATAAATGTAAAAGTGTATATCTAAAACCCAGCACATTTTTTCTATGAGCACAAATTTCACAAATCTTGTGTATGTGCATGTAAATTAGGAAATGAAATTCTACGAATAAGCTTAATAAGCTTTGACCATCAGGTGTCTTTAAAATTAAAACCCATTCTTTCGTATGAGTGATATTAAGGCATATTTTGGCAGACTTATCATTGAAAACCTTTTAGCAAGTCAGAAATTCAGTAATATAAAGGTTTACATTTTAAAATTTTACAGTACTGCCGCTCTATGAGAGATCAAATTTTGGACAGTTTCAGTCATCGTGATTTTAGCATAATTGTGGTTGGCAATAAATATGATAATGTATCTGAGGCGCAGGCCAATTCGCAGGTGAGCATAAATAAAATTTTATCCGAGCTAGTCAACATATCCATAAAACAATGAACGTACGAGAAAGTCACCAACACAAAAAGGTTTTTTTTAGTAATTTTATATTCAATTTTTAGGAGCTCAAGGATATCTCCACACTGGTCCGCAAACACTGGCGCTGTGGCTATGTCGAATGTTCGGCGCAGTAAGTGGATCAGATATATTTATATGACTACTTCCTAATTTAGTATTTGTAACATGACATGGTATTTATATAAAATTTGTAGATACAACTATAAAATCGGAGACGTTTTTCGTGAGCTAATGGGATGCACTAACAGCGGCATTAGTACCACAACTGTTGGGCCCAGAGCCGGTGGCGTTGTTGGAAGTGGTTTGGTTGGCACTGAGTACTCACAATCAACTAGGAATAAGGGACGCTGTACAATACTTTAGCAACTGTTGCATAAGTTTTTTAAGCAAATGTTTTGATCTAGTGCGTAAAAACAACCCGAAAAAATCTTTGGGTCTTCCACCGTTCAGCGTTTTTAGTTATTTTCTTTTTGCCTAGTGCATCATGATGCATAATTTAGCAAATATTTTTTCTAGTCGGTCAAAAGGGAATACCCCATTGTCCCCATTGTCTTTTTTTAAGCCAGTTTTTGGCGCTTTTATGGACGCTTTTGGATTTTGGCTTGCAATATTTTTATCTCTTTATTTCCTAAATTACGACAAAGCGTATCATTTAAATGGCATCGTTTACAACTTCTGCACAACTCTCTAATGTTATGCAATGACAAGTAACTGCAATAAACAACAATTTTAGGACTTTTCGATGCTACTGCTGAAAACGATGCGAACCTAAAAGGATACTTTTTTGCAAAATGCTGCATCTAAAGAAGTACCTATATAATACCATAAATTGAGCAAATAAATGCGTCAGCGACTTATTTGATGATCGTTAAATCACAAGATCCGTTTTTCAACTAATTTTCTTGTTTGGGGCATAACCCGGTATACAATTTAGAAATGTTTTTTTTTTTTTTTTTGTAATGGAACGTACATTGGTAATTAATCCCACCATAATTTACAATACTTAGACCTTGTTATTAACAACAAGAAAAACAAATTGTATTAGTAATAAACAATATTTGTTTGCGATACATTTATCGTATGTATATGCCAAACGAAGTATAGAATAAATATTTAACATCCTTTAACGTTGTGATCATTTCAAGAATTAAATAATAGGATGAAACACACGCGCATAAGCACAGTCGCTTAAAAGTAAAGTTAATGAAAAAGTCCCAAAAATAATAAAAAAAAAAATGGGCAATACGTAATTTTAGCTAACATCAAGTTTAATGAGTTGGTAAAAAAACAATTAAAAATCCGATAAAGATATATAATCAGCAAATCGACTCGAACATTTTAATTTTCATGTGGCCACTCACTCAATAACTCTAAATTGTAGCCAAAAGATAATGAGAGCCTACTTTCCGACAAATATTTGAATTCTCTTTTGGGAGTATCATGAAATTTTCATTAGATAAATAAGATGTTTTGAATTGATAAGCTTAACAAATTGTAGCATCAAGCCTTAGATTGAAAAAACGAAAAATTTAGGAAAGCAAGTTGAATATTATTGATATCTAATATTAAAGAGATACATATTATCTAATATTGAACAGATATTTAAGCGCACAAAATGAACGGATAACGATTGTGTTAAAATTAGATATAGGTTTAAGGTAAACAAAAAAATAACAGGATATCATTCAATATGCGAAGTTTTAGAAAAGACATTGGTAAAAGTCCATTCTCGCCGGGTTATACTCAGTACCCTAAGAATAGGTTGAACTAAAAACTACTGTTACAAAGTAGCTTATTAGTTATGGAAACGATACGTCGGATCAGCCTTTCTCTTCCTAACAGTCACATCGATAATTTAAAACTCCTTTAATCATACTCTGACTATTTCTTAACATTTACTCTACTCAACTGAACTTCAAAAAAGCAATCAAGGCTGACTTTGTACATAAAGATTTCAAAAACTATGCCAAGCTAATGACTTAAACACAACTAATAATCCAAATACAAAACAAATATTAGTCAAGAGTATACTTACTATTATAATAAAAAAATTTTACAGCAACATAAATATAAATTATAATATGTATATACAAAAAGTATTATACAGACTATGTACTCCCATTATTATAAAACTGGGCGAATACTGCCAATTCCATACAAAGATTGGATGGTCTCGGTTTAAGAATTTATTTTAAGTAACTACTTACAATAAGGATTAGAATGTGCAATAGCGATAATAATACCAGTATTACAACAAATATTTATTGATCAAAGCAGTAAAGAACAATTTGTAGGATTGTGGCTTTTATACCAAATAAGACACGTTAATGCTGTACTTGTAATATCGTGATCAGGCCTTAACATTTTTATACCATGCAACCGCAGGGTGAAATGGTATATTAAAGTCGTCAAAATGTTTATAATGAATGAAGCTTTTCCGATCCCATAAAGTATATATTCTCTTGATCAGCATTAACAACCAATTCAATTTACAATTTAATTTTGTCCGTCAGTCTGTCCGTCCGTATTAACGCTTGTTTTAAAGTCTTTTTTTTAAGACACTACACGAATGTTCACGAAGATCAAGTTTGTTTAATTTGATTGTTTTGGAGACTGAGAAAGCAAAAGTCACCAAATTTGGTATGTAGATTCCCTCAGTATACGCGGACAATTTCTCCCGCCCCCGTAACTTAAAAAAAATAAACCTCCCCGCACATTTTTATCAACCGAATTAAAAACAACTATCTGCGTACCAAATTAAACTAAAAACGGACAAGAAATAGAAAAAGAGTTGGCCATTGCAAAGTATACAAACTGAATTTAATACAGATACATTTGATATTATAAATTTAAAATAGGTGTTTCACTTGGTGCATGGTATAACGAAGTCGATGCATCGACTTGTTTACTTCTATAAATACCCAAGCAATATCACAAACTTAAAGGTTTTTTTAACCTATTAATCGTTCAAAAATTTTTGATTTTAAAATATATTTAGCTCATTTTTATTACTAGTTAGTTATATATCATGTAAATTAGTAAGCTTACGTTTGGATAAGACGATGTATCAAGGCTATACGCACTTCAGGTGGCATCAAGGACTATTTCTTTCTTAGCCTTGTTGAAAACGATAAGTAGCATCCCCAGTTTAAGTTTTAACTATTTAATCCAATAATCTTAATTCATGAGCAAACGATGTTATATAATTTAGTCATCTAAATATGAGATTGTTAATACTACTGTTTACTATGATAGCCATTTTCTAAATAACCATAATGGCCGCCATAGACATACATTTTTCTGTCATTACTTATTATTGGTTTCTAATTTCCACACAAATAAACAGCAATGCTCAAGATATAATGCATGTATCTAAGAAAATAAATATATAGTATTTTTTATGCCACATAAAATTATATATACAATACATACATAGTACAATTGTACAAAATGTATTTCTTTCGTTATCAAATTTTGTACTTATGATTTTCAAATTTACAGATTCGTCAAAATGGCTGTTAATTTTTTTTGGAAAAAAAAATGTTAGACGCAGTAAAGCTACCCATCAAAATGAGAAAACATTGCAATAAAAATAATATTCATTGTTAAATAACATTTAAGCATAACGCGTTGCCTGCTCCAAAATGCGATAAAAATAAGAAACAACCGAATATTGCTTGTTAATTGTTACAAAAGAAAAGCATAAGTCATATTAAGAACACATTATTAAAGCTAATATGTATAAGTTTAGAAGACAACAAAAAATTGGTTTGGCCAGTTTTGTTTTTTGTTCATTAATTATCAAGCAAATAAGAAACCACGCACTCAAAAAAAATATATATAAAGTCAAGCTATTTAAAAAGAAAGCCTCAACTCAAGATAAACAGAACGCAGAAAAACTATATACAACGTAGACAAATCGTACTGAGTATATGTATATGCAATATGCTAACATTTGTAAATATGCAATATGTAAGCACGAAAGCGAATAACCAAATTATGATAATCTGTCAAAGAAACCACGACGATTAATCCATTTTAGAGCTATAGCAAAAGTTTTTGTAACATAAACTTGACAATGGCGCTGTAGCATTCATAAATAGAAAAAACAAAAGCGGAAAAATACAAAATAAAGTGATACAAACATGCACAAACCTTCTTTTCATTTGAGCAACACCGCCTTACTGACACCTTATAACAACTCTGTAAGTACAGAATAAGCAAATTCAGTGAACGCAAATAAGAAAAATTTCTCTACTGCGAAATTTTCAAATATTTAGCCAAGGCTTTCAAAAAAACTGCTTTAAAATTTACAATTTGAAAGTGAGCTGATATGAGCACCATATCAGCAAAATCAATTGATTAAAATTTTAGTTTCCATAATAGACTTACTAATATCCAAATTCATCCATATCCAACAAGAACATTATTTTAAAATATTTTATTCTCTTGTTTCTCTTATTCGTAGAAATTTGTTTATCTTATATATGACTAAAAACAAATATTAACCGTTAACTTAGTTAAATAGCCATTATTATTTATTATTATATAATATAATGGCTGCAGGGAGCTTTCACAAATTGACAAACAACTAACGAATTCATATGAATTTCATTCTTATTATTATTATTTTATATATAAATGTATATATATATATATTTGATAAAAAGTCGCTTCTAAACACAAAACAAGTTTTATTTAATCATTTTTTGTTTTTCCTCTTATTTTTGCAATGTGGTTGTTTTGAAACGGATTCTGAACATAATACAAAAACTTTTAATGCAAGAAATAGGTAGTTATATAGATATTGATACACATCACTTGATGGCGAAGAGTGTGAAACATAGCCATTAATGACAGACGGGAGTTATGTTTATAATAGAGTAGAACTGGTTTCTATATTGGTAATAACTTATAAACGAAATGCTTACTTGATGAAATGGTCCTGAATTTGTTGTATTTCGTTATCACTACTACTAAAGGTACGACTTCGACTCAGTCGTTTGTTGGCTTCCACCAATGCAGCCTGTTCGTTACGTCCATTCGCAACGTGGTTTGGTAATTGCAAAATCTCATGCAGTTGTTGTTTCAATTGCTTTGTTTGTGGACGGCTTTCCGGCTGAGAGCTCAGCATCTGCAAAAGCAACTCATATTGTTTCGGATATTTTGATGTGAAGTCCTTGGGATATAGGCCATCGCGTAATGAACGTAGCGTTTTAATCCTTTCCATTTCGGTTGAGAAATGTACATGCAACTCGAAAAATATTAAGCCAAGCGAATAGATATCCACTTTATAGTCATAATGTTGGCCCAACAACTGCTCGGGCGACATATATAGATGAGTGCCAACCTGCTGGGTATGACGTGGACACGATGGTAACCCCGTTTGATCGCCACATTTAGCCACAAGATTCGGTATGTCCGCCATATCGGTAACCAGGCCAAAGTCACCAATTTTTATTTGTCCATCTTGAGAGAAGAATATGTTACTCGGCTTCAGGTCGCGATGAATCAGTCCCTTAAGGTGAACATAATCTACTGCATCCACTATCTGATGAAAGATGTGAGCAATATGGGCTGCGCGAGCATCTGTTTGATTTTCTCGCAGCCAATCCCGTAAGCTTTCTTTTCGACATAATTGCATCTGGATATAGAGATAAACTTTACTTGGTTTGCTAGTGATCGCCAACATTGGTCCATTTGGCTGTATCGTGGCACTACGGGGAGCACCACCTACAACATGGTGATGATTCTGTGTCAAAGCCAAAGTAAGTGGTTTCCGGGATTGACGTGGCAGATTACTACTTAAGTTATCCTCATCATTGCCTCCATCTTTTGATCGGACAGATTCAATTTGAAAAGAATTTGACACTAACTGATGTTGACTAAAATTAATATTTTTTAAATCAAAGGAGGCCGAGTGTATGTCGATAGAAACAGAGTTGCGTTTAAGTGGCTCGTCAACTTCGTCACTGTCGTCGTCGTAATCGTCATCCATGTTCCCTTCTTCTGCTTCTCTTAGAGCAGCTGATTGCGATTCACTGCGAAATTCTATAAGAGAGTCTTCCTCTTCTTCGGTATTTTCTTGCATTGGATTATATCTACATTTATCTGATAAATCGTAGCTGCACGCCGTGCTGGTGGCTGCATCGGATACCCAAGATAAAAGCTGCTGATGGCGTTGCTTATTTAAGGCTTGCAATTGATTGTCAGCAAAAGATGGCATTGTACTACCGTCCGGTGTCTCGATCTGAATAGAAGTGGAGAGTTCATGAGCCAGCAGTTTTCGGTCCTCTTCCTCCTGCCAGCCAACTGGTGGTGTTTCTACCCACGACTAAAGAAAAACAAAAATAAATTAGTTATGTGTATCTAACTTCTTGAAATTATTAACTAATTAAAAATGTGTTATTAGCAACCAACAATTTCAAAATAAAACGTTGAAACTCCTACTTACATGAAAGTATCGGACGATATTGTGATGCTCACAACTGGCCAATGTGCGTGCCTCTCGCAATACCCGTTGCCTAGATTGCTCTTTATTAGGCAGTGTAATTCTTTTAATGGCATAACGGTTTTCGTCCAACTTATTTTTGGCCTCAAAGACGACACCAAAACCGCCACGTCCAAGACATTGCATAAGCTCAAAATCAGTTTGAAATCTAGAGGTGAAATGTTCACCTGAATGTGAAGTAGATTCGGAAATCGATCTTTTTGTGGAACCCCTGTCGCCACCGTTGCTAGTCAAACTTCCAGGTCTTTGGTTGTGCTGCTGAATATGTTTTTGCCCTTGCAAGGACGACACAACTGGTCCTAGGAGAGCTTGTGTCGATGCCTCTGTTGCCTCTATAGCCGTTTGAACTGGCACATGACGTTCAATAACCAAATATTCACGCTCTACACGTTGATTACGTTGTCCCATAAAGATATTTAGCAGCACAGCCGAGGTAAAGGCAATAACTACAATCTCTTTCCACCAAAACCAAAGTGACAAGATGACTACCTTAACAGGCGCATCAATATCATCCAGGCTGAATCCCAAATCCTCATTAATGCTATGGTTCGTCGTCGACTCCATAGAGTCATTGGCAGTAACTGTCGTCGAAGGACTTGCTTCAATCGCGGGCCGACCAGCTTGCGGTGTTTCATTGGTACCACATTCTCCGCTAACATCAGGTGACTCCAGCTCCCATTCAGCTTCAGTGTAGAAATAAAAACCATTTCCGTTTACAAATTCGGAAGCATTCAGTACAGACTGAGCGGCCACAGCAACATTTTGATCGTCATAAAGTACTAGTTCAGCACCCCCAGTCTTTTCTGCTATAAACTCTTTATCCTTTTGATCATCTTGGAATAGTACCAACGAGTTACTGCTGGCAGCTATGGGTTTCCATGGTATTTTCGGCATTAAACTTGTGTCCCCAGTCAGCTGTTGATAAATCTGAGTTTTATCTAAAATTTCCTTACGCAGTCGTATAGATTCCTGTATATACAACTGTTTCTCATACATGCCCAAATAAATAGATGGCGGGGCACTATAGGGTTCGTCATTTGATGACCCTTCATTTTGCTCATAGAGCCACTGAGCTGAGCTAAAGAGATCTATTTGTTTAAGTTCATCTTGGCCATTGGTTTTCCATGCACTCACAATAGGATGATTGAACTAGAAAAACATACGAAAATATTAATAAACCATTTCATGGTTTCTCGTCATGTGGAGAATCAACTAAAAGAACTAACTGAATTTTGTAACAATAGCCTACCTGATATTTCCACAGAATGGTCTGTGGATCGCTTTTACTGAAAGCACATATTATACCCTCTGGTACCACCACTCGTATATCCACATCTAGCACAGCCAGCTCCAGATCACTCCGAGTCTGTTCATGGCATTCTGACGCCTTTATTACATCTAATTCATGTTGTCCCACACTAAAATTCCAACGTTCCATCCCGGTGCGGGATTCCACAGCACGAACAGTCTGTGTTTGACGACGCACGACAATGACATCGTCTAGCAGGGAATCGTGGTTTTCAACATAAGCATTATTTTTGTTACGATTTCCATAAGAATGTCCATGATCATCATCAAGCTCCTCTTCAGAAACCGTTGCTTCCTTGATAGCTCGGATATCATCTGTAGAATTTACACAACCATTTAAAGAGCATTCGTATAGTACTTGACCAGTTCGAATTGAGATGCCGTAGGATCTTGTCTCTTTGCCCCCCGAAATAACCAGATCATCACTGAACTTGGCACTTGAACTGAGTAAGTGTTCTGCTGTTATTGGTATGGGATCTATGGAATCACCATCAAATTTATATATGCCACCACTCAAAGAGGGTATCATGCGTACAAATTGGCCATTATTGGTCAACTCCAAACGATGAATGCTAGATGATATTAGGGGTCCTGGTCCCGTAGGTATACTCCAGTGAAGATTTCCTGATTTGGATATATCTAAGGCACTCAGCCTTCCATCTAATGTTGTAACGTACAGTAGTCTAAGGACAAACAGGAAGAGATCAATCATGATTAAAGATTTAAGTATGTAGTTTAATTTTTAGCAATTCTAAAAATATTTCTTATAATAGTCAATACATTAAGCTCGTTATTATTTTCATAACTAGTCATAAACATTCAGAACTGACCCCGAACAACAATTTCGACAACTTATCAGTTCCGGATTCTGTCTGATTAGTCCCAGACTACATTTGTAAAATGCCAAACCCAGAAAGTTTTGTTCGTAAATATTTCACCATGAAGTTGCATAATTTCACGTAAAAGGATATTGGGATTAATGTAAAAATTCACACTGACGGGTGCTTGGAGCTTAGCCAATAGTAAGGTTGCACATCAGTGTTTGGAGTTCTCCCCGGTACGCGAGTGGTTCCATAGATGATGGCGCGCATAGCTCAACAAGTGTCTGGCCGCTTTCTCCCTTATATTCTCTCTCTCTCTCTCTTTCTCTCTCACTTAAACAAGAGCCAAAGCAAGGCCAAGAAAAATTGTGAAATTCACCAAACATTTATGTTAATTGGCTCCAACAAACGAATCAAAACAAATTTAATCAAATACACTTTTTATGTTTAAAAACACATGGTTATCTTTCGCTGCGCTTAAGTTTGGTCAAAATGACTCACCGCATTTTTGATAAGGTGTTCAATCTATGTATTTCTATTACTCTGTTTAAATGCACGTTAGATACACTTTTAAAGAGAATTACTCTGTTGTGCGCGTTTTTTCCCCTATTCACCAAAATTTAGTAAAAGGTTAATGCAATTTTTTATCAACAAACGCAAATTCGTTTTCTTGCACTCACACTAACACGTTTAGGAAAATTAAGAACATTCGAGAAATACATCACACTGAAGGGCATTTTCCCTCTTCTCTTTCGCCTTTTTTTTTTTTTTTTTTTGCTGTTTCTTACCTACGACCAATGCGGCGTTCTTCCTGATCAACGCAATAAGTCAACGCCGGTGGAGCTGGTGAGCTTCCATGTTGGAGCTCCCAGTTATCCACAACTTCCCCCGTTGTTGCTGCTGGTGTAATTGCTGCTGCCACAATAAAAGTGAGCATAGTCAGCTGTAGGATTTTGGCATAATTCTCATAATTTATGCCCATATTATACGTCGTAGTCGTACACGTAAAACCTACGTTGTTGCTGTTTTTGGAATGTGTAACTTAAGTATTAATTGGCTTCGCGGTGTAACAGCCATTAAATATAACGCACATTGCCGCATCACTTAACAAAGGGACAAAGTAAGCGAATCAAGTGCACAAGAGTGCACGGAATTAGCAAGTCCTTAAGCAATAAATTGTGTCCAAAAAATTAACTAATACTTTCCCCACGATGCGTGCTTTTTGCAAACTATTAACACAACATTACTTGCGAGTTCTGTTAACAGCTGTTGCTAACAGCATCACTTGCGAGTTCTGTTAACAATTGTTCTGCTAATAATAACAGACCTACTGACATTTAACAGATGAGAAGTTTGCTACCCATTGTCTGAAGGGGATATTGGTGCCATATATTTTTGTTAGCAAACAACAATATTGGTGCCATATATTTTTGTTACCAAACAAATTAATGGGAGTATTGTACATATATCTTATGTACGACCAAGATGTAGTTGCAATATGGAACTCCACAATTGCCAACAGTTTACCAACTATACACTAACATTTATGTACCACGAAGATGTAGTTGCAATATGGAACTCCTCAATTGCCAACATTTAACAGACGAGAAGTTTGCTACCCATTGTCTGAAGGGGATATTGGTGCCATATATTTTCGTTAGCAAACAAATTAATGGGAGTATTGTACATATATCTTATGTACGACCAAGATGTAGTTGCAATATTGAACTCCTCAATTGCCAACAGTTTACCAACTTTACACTAACATTACGTATTAAATTTAAATTGTCTCATTTATTTTAAAACGGTTTAATGATGTTATCAACTGCTGCACTCAGGTAGTTAACTCAAATTGTTAAATCATTTAAATCCTTGAAGGATACAGCATCTGAAAGTAAATTTAATACATAAATAACCTGACAAAAGCACGATGCCTGGATAACACTTACGATGCGAACACGGTGTCCCATGGCATGACCGGGCAGATTTCTGTTGAAACGGGCACGCACAGAACCAGTATTGCCGTGGATACGAGTCACCTTACCCCAAACAGCGCGGACACGAGTCTTGCGCTCGGGATGCTGGGGAACGCACTTCTTGGTCTCAGCCTTGTATACATAAACACAACGCTTGCCAACGTAGAACTCGCCGTGCTCCTTACGACGGGCTCCCTCAATCTGTAATAGAATTGAAACTGTTACACAAACTGCACTAAACTTTTATTCAATTCGTCTTACCTTTAGGATCGCCTGGTTCTCGTGCTGATTCCTTAATCCACGCTTGTAACCGGTGAACACAGCCTTGGCAAATAAACGGCCATGACGTTTGTATTTCTTAGCCGATACCTTTGACTCAGTTGCGGCTACCTTCTCTGCTTTTGGTGCCTTAGCGGCGGCGGCTTTTGGAGCCTTAGCAGCCTTTGGGGCAGCTTTGGGAGCGGCAGCGGGCTTGGCTTGTGTGTCGGCCATGATTTACCTGTTGGAACATCAATGAAAAAGAAACTTACTTAACATCGGTCATTTTTTTTATTTACATTCGTTTTTTGAATCTGATTCTCATCTTTAAACATCTTCTTAGGCTATTTAGTTAAACACTTTGCAACTAATTAATAGCACAAGGAAAAAGTTCATCTAACGTATGGAACCATTATTAACATCAATTATGTCCATTTTCCACTCTAAATTATTATTTTTGTTAGGGTTCTTGAAAAATCGCGTACGTACCGGAAATATGTCAAATGGCGAAAGAGCGAATTCGTGTGACCAGCGCATGGAGAGAGAGAAAATACCGCAAGATAATAAATGTAAAAATACTAAAAATACCAAATTTGTTCATCCGCGCCACTGAGCGATTCCAAAAAACGCTAGCGTTTACTCACGCGTTTTAAACCGCTCGAACATGTTCGAGTTCGAGTGGTTGCGGCGAGAGGGCAAAAATTTACGGCGAGAAAGGCGAAAAGTTACGGCGAATATTAAATTATTTTTTGAATTATCGTTATATCAATTTTCAAACAAATTTTGATGCGCTACATATATGCCACATTAAAGAAATGTACTCCTGGATAAATAAAAGTGACACAATGAATGAAATAAAAGTAAAGGAGTAAAATTTTAAAACATTGAGATTATTTACTATTTTTTAACATTGCGATACTTGTAAACACAGTAAACAATAAAAGAAACGAGTTTTCTTTTTCAATTCAAAAATAAAATCCTTAGATATATTGGAATTACAAAAAGTGCAGACAATGTTCATACATTTGTATAAAGTAATTTGTATAAACTTATTGTTAGAGCTAATGTAATGACAACAGAGCTAGATTTGAACACAATTTACAGTATAGGGCAATATTAAATTCAAATAAGGTTAGGAATTGATGATGGTTATGCATATAGGTATGGGAGAACAAAACATTAGCCAACATTCAATTTCTCATAAAAATTTCTTCGTTACATTTCTTGTTTCTCCGCAAATGTGCAATAAGGCCATACGTATCACAGTTGAGTTTTTAAGGACTAGTTTTCCTCTTATTTCCTTCACGAGTAAAATCGTCTCACTTCCTTAGACAAACGCTCTACACTATCCTCGTCCACGGCTACAAAGCATTTCGCACCACGACTAAAATAATATATATCTCCAGTATAGATGTCGAACCACAAAGCATGTATGTGTAGATCATGGGATTCTAGTCGCGCCTTAAGAAAACCATATGATGCTATATTTGACATTTGTTGGAGTGTGTTTATCTGGGACAGTTTATCTTCAATGGAAAATTTCTGATCCTTATCGATGTAGGCTACAAACCGGCGTAGTGGAGTTTCTGACGAAAACAGTAAAGGATCGTTCATGCCAGCATCTCGCCATTCTTGAAATTTTTCCAAGCTTGTATTCGCATGAGTGCAGAGCCAAGATCGCAGGGGGGAGAGACGCCGATTGAGCTAACATCAAATGAAACGAAATGAAATACAAAAGCTTCAATATTCTTAAAATGCAAATACTTACTTTGGATGCAAACTCCGGATCTCTAAGTTGATAAAGCAAATTCATCGCCTTACAATCACTGTGTCCACAGACGATAATATGCCTAATATCATTTACCACACATCCCAACTCCAAAGCCGCTGGCTCACAGCTGAAATATTCATCCTGGAAATGTTGGGCATGAGGTATGAGATTACCAGCATTACGGACTGAAAATTATAACAATGATAAATATCCAAAATTTTGGTAAATTGATAAACTCACCTACAAACATATCACCCACATGAGTATCCGTATATCGAGTGGGAATCATTCGGCTGTCCATGCACGTAAAGAACACGGCCTTGGGCTAATGATAATAGAACGAAATAGATAATAAGTATAAGTAAGTGTGTGGACAAATGTATGTACCTATATATATACTACATATCGAATTGTATAGTTGGCACATGGCCAAAGTTCGTTTTAGTTGTAATGACCATTTTGTCAAAAGCCAGTTCGCTCATTAATAATTGTATAATATTATTCTTCACACACCAAAGAGATCAAATCAAACAACAACAAGAGAGTCGTCTAGAAAGCGCAACAGCCGTAAAATTTGCTGTCGTATGACGCGTTCTAGACGTGTAAAGTACAAAACAAAAAATAAAAACACACTGTATTACAGTGCCGAAGCTTATATACTCTATCATCTAGATCTATTTGATACTTACCTCTGGATTATCGCGCACTTTCTGAAATTCTTTGACCATTTGCTCCCTTGTTGTATTCCGATAACGCATAATTCCTCTCAAGATGCGCTCCATTTCTGATTTTTTTGTGCTTTTAAAGGTTTTAAAATTCACTACTCAAACGATTTGATTTTGTATTCACGCGTCTTTCCGATGCCTCAACAACAACTAATACATATGACAAATAAAAATGAAATTTGTTGGATTCCAAACCACGCGACGCCAGCAGCAGCAGCTGTTGTTGGGGCTCTCTCAGAGAGGCCCCAATACGAGAGAGCGAGTATTTTGGGGCATCAATGCTCCATGGAAGTGCGTGCAATGGATACATACATACATACCGGCACAGAGGTGTATAATTATGGATATGTACATTCTATTTGTACAAACATACGTTTTATGCTATCCTCAATCTATTTCTAAAACGCTTTAAAAAATGAGTAACAAAGCAACTTGTGCGTTCCCTCCCCTGAAGGTTAGGCTTTAATGTATCACTTCAAGCTAGGGATGTCCTAAGGGTGAGAGTAAAAGTCCTAAGGGTGAGAGTAAAAGTCCTAAGGGTGAGAGTAATAGTCCTAAGGGTAAGAGTAATAGTCCTAAGGGTGAGAGTAATAGTGCTAAGCGGCTAATTTGAAAACAAATGAAATGTTTCGAATGCAACGAGGAGTATCTATTTCTTATCCGATTTTGATGAACAATATCTCATTCGGCGGGAAATTCAAGTGTAGTTATACTTTAGTATGAATTAGTGGCGTAAAATGGCGCCAAACAGAAAGACCAAAGAAAATACATACCAAATAAGAAGAAATAAGGACTTCTTCCTCCTGCTTCATCTCCTTTATTAGTTTAGTTCTGGCTTTGTTTGTACCCTTTGTTTGTGAATATAAATTTGTACGTGCAACTTGGTTTTTATCGTTTAAGAAGCGAAGAAGCGAAAACGATTGAGAGACTGATCCGGAAAAAAACAAAATGCAAGTCAGGCTAACTAAAGAGATTATTTCTTACACATCAGATTTACTTTGACACGGCCGACGTTATCTGATTTTATTATTTTGAATGTACTTAAAGTAATGAGATTGTAATTTTAAATGCATATACAATTTTCTGTATTATTTATTAATACATTCTGATGAAATTTTCTTACACGGGATTCTTCTACGGCAAACGCATCGTATGGAAAGCGATTAAAAAAGAAATAGCAAATATATCTAACATGATGTCATTTTGAATGTTGACCAGTTTATTTTTAAACTCATTTTGGGAGTTTTCTAAGCATAATTTATATGGGTGTTACCTTTAAGCTTGGCCTTCTCCCCCTCTCTAATTCCACAATATCCCATTCCCTCATCTACAATTTGCCAATGAGTTTTTGGAGCATGATTTTTTTTTTGGGCTTAGGTTAATTAGTGAATATCTTTCTCTATAGCACGCACAACAATGTTTAAATTTGCTTGTGTGTGTATTAAAAATGAATGAGACAGCATTGGCTGTTCATATTAGCGCTTGGAGCATATACATACATACTTATGTATACTTTGTAAAACTGGGTCAGTGGCGTCGTTAAACCTTCCTTCTATGTATGTGTGAGTGAGCAAAATAAATATTCAGAGTTCTTGTTGTTGAATAAGCAAATCAAAGGTTCATCATTTAGTTGTTGTTCCACTTCCTCTTCTTTTTCTATGTCTGTTAAATTTTTTCAATCGGCAAATGTTCGACAATTCATGAAAGTGAATCAGATTTTTACTTTTTGATTCTCCCTTTTTTGAAAACCAAATAAGATCAAGCTTTGTTTAAAAATGAATATGTAAGAGTATATACATGTAAGAGAATATGTAAGAATATATACGTACATATACATTGCCATGTTGCATATTACCAAGTAGATGTACATATTTTGCTAATAGTATAGCACCCTGGCAATTTTGGAGTTAGGTAATTAGAAAAATCTATATTAGGCTTATACATGTGTGAGTCGTGTGTCCTAGGCAAAGGGATAGCGGTTTTTATTGCATAAAAATTACCTAAACCAGTCGAAGGTCTTGTCAATGACACAGTTACGTTTAGTAGAAGAGGTTTTTAGCATCATTTTGCACAAGTTTTGGGAAACTGAAAAAACATTTGACACGCTGCAGGGGTTAAAGTATATTTAAATCTGGGTCAGCCTTTCTTCCGGCTGCGTGTTCGACTGCCTGTCTTTTTGACAATTGTCTGACTGCATTACATACAAAAACATTGCCTCATGATTTACGACTGTCAGGTAGCCACTAGCAAACGGATGCAGCGTTCAAATATTTTTTTTGTCGCAGTGCCCGAAAATGTCATCTAAGCCAGCAATAAAAATTCGGCTTCCTCCATCCTTTTACAAAAGATTTATGCTAAAATTATACTCAACTTAACCTTTGTTAAAGATTTCTTGCCTGTATCTTGTGGGTGTTTAATACAATCGTTTATTTAGTAAGTATTCTTTTTAGAAACTATAGAACACAGACACTTTAGAATCATTTAATTAAGAAACCAAAAACTATACTATGCTAAATCCGTATAAAATAAGTTTCATTTCAACCCCTTGGAGACTATAAGTTATGAATTTCAAAATCTACTTCCGATTAATCTCTCCCTCTTGAGATACAGATACAGATGTGCATATCTAAATGTCTGTCGGACCGACCATTAATTTTGGTCAACTTTTGTTATAGCAAGAACTGATCTATCAAATGAAATATCTATAAGAAGTTGTTATACGAAATAATTTAGTTGGTCACCAGCGAATTTATGGAATCTTCTTACCATAAGTCAACTTATTCTATATGGAATAGAATTTTTTTCCCCGTTTTTGGAGTTTCTAGTTTATCAGATATTATAATGACAAAAATTTCCAAAATTTATTCCCTCCTTCTAACCTTGCTGTAATTTTTCATCCGTGTCCATATATTATACATACATACATATGTACATCAAATCTTATGCACTGGTAAATACATTCACCTAATTTTCAACCAACTTGTCATGCTTACTAAACTTTTGGTTTTGTTCCAGAAACTTTTTTGGCCGTATCAGAAGGAAAAATTAAAGAAATGCTAACACAAGTTTAAGTGGATGATTTTGATTTGTTCCAAATTTGAACGGATTTTAATGTTGTATAATAGCGCAACAAATACAGATAAGGACATTATTAAGCTCTTATAAAGTTTTTATCGTTTGGTAGGAAATAAATTGAACGCTTGAGTATTTCAAATGACACAAATCTACATTTAATGCACATACATATGTGGTAGATGTGGTTGTTATGGTCGTTGTCGATGAGTGACTTCTGTACACCCGGATTTAAAACCGGAGTTGCTAAAACTCGTTGCACACGTTTTATATTAAAGTGTAAGCTCGTTCCTATTTTCTTTTTATTAATCAAAGCACTTAACAACATAAAAAATTCTCTGGCTGCAGTTGACACACATTTATCAAAGGAGAGTTGAATCGAGCTCCAAAGTGGACCAGGTGTAAAGTCAAGTTTGGGGTTGATCTTGTTAATCGCTTTTGATTGTCTCCCGTTTTCAGCCGTTGATGATGATTGTCGTATAGACCAGTGAAAAAAATGGCTATCATTGCAGATTGCATACCATTTGATAAAAGCATGCTAACACCTTACCTAACCTGACAACCAACATCCATAAACTAAGTAAATATCGTCAAAGTATGGAATACTGCTAAAATACAATTCAAATTTAATTTTCTTCCAAGCAAAGACTGTGAGGCGGGGTAACGTTTAGATTGTTATGTTTTTCATCATACGGTAAATCATGCATAATAAATTGTGTCTTTTGGTATAAATTATAACCGTTTTTTTGGACATGGGCCGAAGCGCCAACTAATTGATTGTGTATAATGACACATTTATATTTATTACCTTCTTTCTTTTATTATTTCTCAATTGAAGTGTAACGGAAAAGAAAGGGAGATGAGACAAGGTAATGATTTTTAAAGTATTTACTAAAGTACAGAAAATATTAAGATGAAAATAAAAATATTCTGATTAAATGCAAACATCTTACTTCTTTGGATACTTTTCAGTCAACGGACACTCGTAAAATGCGAATCACAAAGAAAGACGAAAAGAATAAGGCAAAGAGAAAAAGGTATAGAGAGAAACTAAAAAGTCGGTCATGAAATCGCAAGTGACCCACTTGGCAGACGGCACAAACGAAAGACTTAAGCAACGAACGCCAATGGCAGACAAATATGACACGACGGAGATAGATAGAAAGACAGAGAAACATAGTAGCGCAAATAAAGAGGACACCATAATTGGCCAAACACACAAACATATGAATACATACTTAAATATATATACATATGTGTGCTTATACAGTGGTGGGGACTTTTTTTCTTCGCGGGGGTCTAGCAGCCCCCAATATATTAATCCAATGTTGGATAAGTAATACAAATCAATGAAATATAATTAAAATAAGTTGCAAGCAAACTTTGAAGAAATCCCTTCAAACCCCGCCACTGGTATTTACTTATGCTTTTGTTTATGTGTGCATACATATTTATATATAAACAAACAAGAAATAAAAAGAGAGAAAGATGCCAGTAGGATCGGCAGTTCAGACTGACTAACTGCATTACTAAAATGGTCTAGCCGGACCTGTAGCTGCATGAATACCAACATCCACTAAACTTGACCGAATTGCACTAGGAAGTGGTAGTCAGAGGAGACAAGGTACAACTTTAGCTTCTAGACAATTTGTTTTGGGCTGTCCACGAGTTCGGTTTTACTGTCTCTATCTGTGGCTGACCTCATAAAATGTTGTTTTCTCTTGCAATATGAGGTAATTGTATTTGTGGGTTTCCATGTACCTGTCTTTCTTTGTGACAGAAGTCTGGACATCCATGATAGGTTGAAATATAATTGTAGTAGTCGATTTTTTTGACATGTGTAGAAACATACTTTGCTTGCTGAAGTCCTTTAATTAAAGAAAAACGAAAAATCGAAAAACAACCTAACCTTCGATAGGAAATAATATTTATTACTATATAACATTTCGATAAACTGACAGTGTAAAGCTAATAACAAAGAATGTATTTTGCAGTTGTAAAAATATAAGTATACAATTTCAAAATATAAATATTTTCTTTTTATACGTCCTTATAATATCTTAAGTTTATTCCGACACATGTTTAAAGAATAATTTTCTTTTTTTGGCACTTTATGCCACCTTGAGATGCAGACTTTTTCGTAGGCGTGGTTCTGGCTTACCAATATCCAAATAATAGACTTGACTTTATGTAGGTCATATACTGTACATACATGTATTTTCATACGTATGTACATATGTACCTAAAGCATTCTTAACATACACAAACTCACAAATAAGTATAGTCAAGATACAATGCGAACACTTTTACTCTCATAAACATAATCATGCTTACTCAAGATAATCGGTTCTGCCTGGCGAATGGGATCAGGTACTTGACTGCTCATTACCATGCCAAAGCAGCAATGAAACACTAACAACAACAATAACAATTATTATACCAACTTTAACTAGTTTCCACACTTGGCCTGCTCTAGTCTTCGAGCTGGGTTTCAGCTTGCCCGCACAATTTTCCATTTCAATTTCCATTTTCCTTGCGAATGCGGTCGCCGTCTTTTTCTTCTTTTTACTCTGCTTCTTGTCCATACATACATACATATGTGGGTATAAAAAATACTTAATGGACATTTGAAAAAAGCTCACCATGTATGAATAATTCTCGTAAATTACAAATTCCTTGCATTCGATGAAAATAATCTTGACCAGTGGGTTACGTTTTGATGAAATAAACCAAGAGAATGAATAGCTTTACGTTTTTATGTTACATGAGTCACTCATACATACATATGTATATGTACATATGCATGTAATTGCAACTTGAAAGCAATAACAGACACAATGTACCAATATACACATACATATAATTATAACCACACGCACATATGTATGTACATATGTATAGTCTTTGCTTAAAACGTTTTTCGAATGTTTTGAATAACGGTGCATGGAATACCAAAATCAAATCAAGTGGAATCGCTGACCCGGTCTCCACTTGAAACCCACGGAACAGAAAAAAACGACAATGAACGCGAAGACGATGCATATAAATTTTTGTTGTTTTTGGGTGCGATGGTGGCAAGTGCGCTGGGAAACCAAAAACCTGTTGGCCCATATCACGTATTGCCTCTGTCTTCTACTTCGTCTCTACTTCGTCCGTTTACCGCAGCCACAAAAAAGTCTTGGGCCGCCACTTGCCGGAATTAATTATGTAGCCCAAAGCTGAGTTGTATGCGAAAGAAGCTGCATCTTCACAACCAGCAACCAACACCCCCTGGTCCCAAAAGAAAAAAAATATATGTATACAAGTTGCATTTCCAATATCCCCTCAGCCCTGCCCAGTCGTTCGTTTTATTCCAGAGAAGCTATGCGAAACTCGTTTACGCATTTAATTTATGGATGCATCATCCAAAAGAAACATTGCACTTGTTGGTTGCGAATCTTTTAGGAAATCCTTCAGCAGGCGTGTAGAGCTATGGCAAGGAATCAGGTAGAAAACCAAGAAAGGGAGGAGGAGTACTCTGCCGCTGGCATTCGCATCATAAAATTGTCAGATTCAAGCACGTGACCCAATTTAAGTTCGCATCTTATTCGATACCGACAGTCAACCCAGGGGAACGGCCTATCATTGCTGTCCACTTTGATTTTGCTGCGCCTGGCCATAATTGGGTTAATTTTTTCAGTATTCCTTTTTTTTTTGACAGGCGTTAAATTTTCATTGCCGAGAGAAATTTAAATTCAAAAAGGGTTTGTTTTTTATTCTTTTACTTGACCTGTGTAAAGTAACGAACCTAATATAATATTTCCATATATTCCAGGGATATGCTCGAATCCTTTAAAATGCAAACTTTTGTTTACAAAAACACTTAGTAAATGTAAGTACTAAAAGAACAATCAAAGTACTGCATCAATAAAAATGTTAGACAAATTGCTATGCGAACAAAAGGGCTTGACATAAAAAAAAACGAAGAATTTATGAATATAGTGTAAAATGTGGGCGTGTAGGTTAAATATGTAAATAGTTAGAGGGAAAAGCAATAGCAGCTATGGAATATATGTAGGTGTGGGTGTGCGGAGGCGCTGTAAAGGTCAAGATGAATGCAACACGCACAGAACTAGGCAACAGCCACCGGAAGTAGGTCACTAAAACCGGATCCCCCATAGACAAAAACACACGCAGCTGCACCTAGAGAAGCATAGAGAGATGAAGAGGCAAACCAAACAAGCAGACAATACAAAATGCAATTGAGATGCAAATGCAAATTGCACTCGAGCCACATGTTGCCATTGTTGCTGTTGTATATGCCTGTAACCTAAACACACATAAAAATAATGCACGCCATCAGCATTTCGACTGGCCTCAGAAAAGGCAGGCAGAACCAGTGAAGTAGAGGGAGTTCGTGTTTTCGGTTAGAGGTGGTTAAATGCCATATGTACGACAGGAGTGCATAGCTTAGAAATCAAAAGGATGCATCTTTTAGAGCTAACTTGTCTTCTTGTGAAGTGTTTGATTAGGGGATTCAAGAACCGCTTGTTTTTTATCAGACGATTAGTATATATTAACATAATCATCAGTCAGTACGAAAGCAAATATTTTCCTTAATAAACCACAGTCGCAAAGGACATGAGTGTTCTCGGTTTTATTAAAAGATGGTATAAAAATTTGACAATCCCCATACAACTAAAGTTCATTTTACTTTGCTTGTCCGTCCCATTTTGGAGTATATGGCATCGCAATGTCAATTTGCCTTCGTATTCTAGTAGACTCAGGGCCGGCGGCACGCGCTTAGCCCGAGTGGATAGTAAAAACAAATTATTTGATTCGACGCAAAACCGAGAAGCTCCTTTCATTAAAGCACGTTGATCCACGAATCGTAATTATCAATCGAATGAATCGCACAAATTCCGAAATAAGGTCCATATAACATTTGTTTTCTCTCAAAAAATTAACTATTTCACGGATATTGCTGACCTTCTTTCTTTCGCGCCGTAAAATTTGAAGAAAAAAATCTCTATCATTTATAAGCTCAGGATCTTTGAAGTCCCCTCGATAAAAGGATACAATTTTTTTGACATCTTTTGTTTAACCTATAGCGAAACTCTCCAGAGAATTACAAAAATCTAGTTGAATCAGTATCGAATCGATTTTTCAATGAAGAATACACTTGGTCGAAAATTTCACAATACATTTTCTTGTAAAAATCTTCAGGAGATTCGAAAACATGACCGTTGCATTTGGAATTTTGAAAACGCTCTGGCGATTTTTGTTTCCTTGGTAAATCAGCTTCCTCAATTTCAAAATTCTTAGCCATTTCATTACAATTTTGCCAAATCTTCGTAAATTTGGAATCACGAGTACTGTTCATAATTTCCCCAACAATTTCTATCTTTTTATTTAACAATTTTATTCACTCCACTTCCGGTCTTTTGTCAGTTTGTAAAGAACGATTTTAATCAACTTTTGATTAAGTTTGAAGATGCTTTACAGTGAGAACTTCAATAAACATACTACCATAAAATACGTGATTTACAGAGAATTCCCGAGTGGGTAATTACCCACTCGGCAATTTTCCGAGTGGGTAGTACTACCCATACTACCATAGGCTGCCGCCGGCCCTGAGTAGACTTCATTTTAATAAACATCCTTCCTTAATTAACTGTAGAATTATGCTTGGTGTTATTTTTATGCACAAGCTCCTAAATGGTGATATTGACTCGCCTGAGTTCTTGGCATGTATGAACCTTTTAGGGTCCACTGCTCTGACTAGAAGGTTGTAACCCTATAAGCTGCTCAGAGTTTTCTATTACTATACTTACCATACATACTTTGTTTGTATGGGTATGTGCACCTTCAATTATACAGGCACAAATCTTTGTGACAATTAAAGGCAGTTCATTTTTAAAAACAAAAGTCGGTAAAACCATTGCAGGATTCACCTTGGGCTACCTTTGACAATACTCGTGACACCGTCTTCAGTTTCTCAAATTTCTCTCAGTTTACCAAATATAAAGATGAGCATACAAAAGAGTCGACACTTGCAAAACAAACCTTTGTATATTTTGACTTCTGCTCAATTGTTTGCATCTTTATTTACAATTTGTTGCGGTTAGAATGCATTTGGAAGCAAGTCGATACCTGAGGGGGTTTCGACTGACTTTTTCACCGTTTGTATAACCCAAAATATGACAAATGCACATATCTTGTTTCTGGTCTAGGCTTTTGACCCCCTCTCATACCAATATTTATTTAATGAAAGGCTTTTATTTGGTTTACCGTTGGCCCAATGACCTCTTCCAGGTGGCTCTTTTCCTTGCCTTGATTTGATTACTTGTTTTATTTGTTTGGAACAAATAGCTCTGAGCTTTTTGACTGATGGGCCTGACTTATTCTCCAAACTCCAACTTCATCCCAAGTGTCACGCTGTCCAAGTTCAATTAGTTTTTCAAAAGAGTTTTGCCGTGTTCTTCTCCATTCCCGGTACCAGGTCGGCCGGGTTGGGGTCTTTTTAATACTTAAGATTGATTTTTCGACGTTCGTTTTGTTGAGCTGCGTTGGTTTCTGTGTTTCGCTGTGTTTGAAAAAGATTGACATTTGACGTGCATAGAATTTGTCTAACTGTAATTTTGCTATTAGCTTGGCTTTTACGCTGAAGCTCAATCCCGAAACCAAAACAGAGTTGCGCCCATGCCCCAAAGCAAGCAAGCGACTGTCTTCGAAGGTCTGGAAAGACTCTTAAGCATTAAAATGTTGGCTCTCCAATTCTGATTGTCTGTTACTATAGGAGAGTTTGAAGATGTTTTTATAGATGTTTAACAATGCAATATGTACATATGTATATACAAAATATGGAAAAGTTAAATTCGGTTATCATCAAAAATATGCCTACACCTAATGCCAATCTTTAAAACATAATAGTCTGTAAAAATCTAATAGTCCATCACGTTTCATTTTTTCTTAAAACAAAAGACTTAGACAACAAACTTGTATGACGGGCAAACATATAATATCTTTGCTCATTACAACAAAGAATGAAGTAAGTCGTCTTGCCGACTTCGTTATAGCATGCACCAAGTGAAAATATATTTTTGAAGACCAAATATACGTCTATTAAATTCATTTTGCATGTGCTATCTCGCTCACTCTTACAGACACACGAGCCCTTTCGCCGCCGCTAGCCTACTGCCAACTTCGCCCTTATGGACATGTTTATAGCACAAAAAAGTTTAAAACAAACGGAATCTGCGCGTAAATTAATTCGATCACTGTACATCTTACCTTCTTCCTATTACATACATTGGCGACTTTGATGTACCATTTCACTCTATGGCTACATGCTATAAAAACTGTCTATATTTTTACCTTTTTGAAGTTAAGTTAGTTGAAATCAATAAATCTTAGTAATTGCATTATTAGTCAAATTTATTGGCCCAAAGCAGTAAATGAAATTTATTTTTAATGAAGGGATACACACCAAATAATCAATACTATAAAATTCAAACTCACTGATATACAATAAATGCGGAAAGTACCCAATCCACACTGACGAAGTTGCATTCTGGCCAACATGATCATGATGATGAGATGAAAGATGATGTTTATGGTAATGCCAGACAACAACAATTCGTGAGCCCAAAAAACCCAACCTGTGAGTCAAGCGCAAGCTTTCATTTTCAAAGTGATACCGTTAAATGCAAAAACTAAAGAGCGCTGAAAAGAGCAAAAACAACCAACTATCCAACAACAACACGCGCAAGTGCGAATAGGAAATGCAACAACACAAAAGAAGAAAAACAACAACAACGTCAAAACTGGCAAAACAAAAAATAACAGGAAAAAATGTGAATTTTTTTAGTCGCTAAAGTAGGTCAGGTTGTATTTGCCAGTGAAAGAGCGACCAGCGAGTGGGAAATTGTGAGAGATGAAGAATGATCAAGAGAGCGAGAGAGAGCTTCAAACAGGTTCGAGCTAGAACTTGTTTTTTTAAATACAATAAGGAATACAAAATTTGAATTTATGGGAAATTTACGTATTTTTTTGTAACCTTAATAACTATTTGATTTCGATATATAAGTACGATTTTTGTTTCTTTGTTTTTTTTGCTGATACATCAAAAACAACTTTAACCCTGACTTTGAACCCGACTTACACTCCCTGGCTCTGACCTCGACTTTTACAGAGGACACCTGTTCAAACATGTTGGCCATTAAGCCACATAAGCGTAGCGCAAAAAGGCAGTAATTTCTTGTAAGCTTTTCTTACAAATTAATGAAAAGCTATTGCTGAATTTGCTAATCGACATAACTATATGCATAGTATTTGGAAAATATTGCTTTAAATATGAGAAAGCAACGAAAGTGCTGTTTTTGTCTATCCCTGGCCACCTCCGCTCATGACATCAAACATGTTGCATTCGCTCTCAGGTATACATGCCTCTGTCTCTTTTTCTCTCGTGGCCTGTGCGCGTGATTTCTGACTTCTTTTACCTGACGAGGTACAACAACATTCGGCTTCCACTTCTTTTGGCTCGAAAATTTCTTTTCGTGTTGCGCCTGCGCACAGTTGGCTTTCTACCTTCAATGTCTTCGGATTAGTGCGAATTTACTCTGACGCCGTCGCGTTGTGTATATTTCGAATACATACATATAAAAAAGAAAAAATAGTTTCGCGTTGTCGCTTCGGATTTGGTGTAGACGAAATTCCAAACATTTAAGTGACCCTAAAAAAATTCTACATTTAAACCAATCGAATATAATGAAATCGAAAATGCATTGCAAAAATTGTGAAAATGGTTGACGAAATGTTTCGAAAATGTTTTAATACATTTCAAATAAAATAATATATTTCGAAAAGAGTGATAAAGAAAGAGTGTCACACATATACATATTTGAGTGCAATTCAAAATCAACAACAGCAAAGGAAATACGAAAAAAGTTAAAATTTAATTCAAATCAACAATATACCTACACCTATTCCAAAATTCAGCAGAAAATTGGCATACCCGCTGTTGTAAATATTTTTATTTGAAAGGAAATACAAACCCAACCTTCAATTAATACGTCGTCCATTGTATATATGAAATACGACATATATTATTTAAATCAACCGTTTAAGAAACTTGTACTACATCCCACTATTATTATTTTTGTTTTACTATTTATGCCCTGCTCCCGTTGTTTTTGTGAGTATACCAAAACATCTACAACATGTATTCTGAGTTTTTGTTATTATTTTCCTTTAGCTTTGTGTTGCTTTTCCAATTAACATACATTTAAGATTGTACCTTAACCAAAGCATTTTAGAAAACAATTTGTGTAAATCTAAACCATTTTAAAGGCCATTTTTACGTCTGGATTATAGAACAAGGTCCAGGATTATCCAGCGAGGATTTTAATAACGGACAAAAAATATACATGTACTTTCACAAGTATTGGAACATCTCTCAATCTTTAAATAGGGTCGTCATTTCATAACAGTAAGTAATCAACTATATAACGAATACACTCGTATATGTAAATTAACAACAACAAATATTAACAAATATTCTTAAGTCAATGGCCTCGCTTATGTAGAAGAATATTCTCATGCTTGAAATTTTATAAACAAATCAGACAAAAGTCAATGACCGAAATCATCATCGCGTTTCCGATATTATTACTCACCTGTTATGAAATACAAATAGGCATTTTGCGTAGACTGAGTGTGGGCGTTTACAGCAGTTAAGGCTCGAGAATGGCAAACTAACATTAGGTAACTCAGAGTCCTATTTCATGGAGTGCAATACCACGATTAATGTAAAGAATGTGTAGATTTGGAAAAGTAGAACACAATTTGTTCACGGCATGAATTAAGCGTTTAAATCCAATTTTATTCGTATCTATTTAATTCTGTAATCATCAGAATCGCTTGGAAAATACATTTTTTGTCGTTTTCCTCAACATTTGTATCAAATCGAATTAAAGCATTTATACAAACATACATATGTAGGTATACATACATATGTATTTATAATTATCTAAAGGTTCGTGGTTGGAAAATTAATAAAGAACTTAATTTTCTTTTGGCTTTTGGTTTGAAAGTTTTTTTATTTTCATTTAATATAATTAATTTGTTACCTTCAGTTCATATCCGATAAGTTTACTGTTACAGTCCCCTATATGTATATGCACAAGCAAAGCTTAATTTGAAAAATACAATTAGAGGAAAATCTGGCCAAAATGCAACCTTAATGGTTTTAGGCGAATTTGATACGCTCATTGAAGCCGCCAGATAGACAAGAGTCTACACACCGAAAAACAGACTGTTGTAGCTTCTCTGTTTTATATTTGGGAAAACTGTTGCCTTGCCGCTGCCGCTTGCTGAATGAGTAAGCGTAATTTTGCGTCATCTAACGGTACAAACTGCCGCTACTGTTGTTATTGTTGTTGGACTTTTTTCGGAGGTTGCCATTGCCATCCCGTTGCTGCTGTTGTTGTTGTATATTAGACCATTTTTGTCAGACAAACAAACGGTTTTTATGATTTATTTTTAGATCTTCCACCGGCTTAGCAACAGAGTATGACAGAGAGAAAGAGATTGGAAGAGAGACCCAGAAAACTTCGTCTCATTAATTGTTAGCTGTAAACCGAAATATCTACTTCCGACTGCACTTTGTGGTACCAGCCTTTTTAATTGTTGGCATCGTCATTCTTTAAGTACAGTATATTGCCATGGGCATATAGCAATGTACATATTTGCATATTCATATATATTTATGTACGAATGTACAAGCGTTTATGCTGCCAATTGTTATGATAGATAAGGCTTTCATACATATTATATTTTATTTATACATACATATGTATGGATATTCACTTTTGTCAAGCAATTTAAAAGGCAAGTCAGTTGGTTTTGTATAGGTATATATATATCTTATAAATTTTATTATTGTTATTGCTTGCATTCCTAATATTACCAAATGTTTCTAAGATTATTTAATTTCAAAAAACAAATAATTACAAAATAATATTTACCATAAATTAATTTCTCATATCCCTGATACATCTAGTTAATTTGCACAAAATAAAATATGTTTTATAAAGGCGTGACGCCGACTTGAATATACACTGCACCAAGCTTAAACATACATACAGAAAAAAAAAATTTGACACAAAAGTTACAATAATTTGTCCACAAATAATTAGTATTCTTCTTTCAATTGAATAGAGTATCCGACATTGGTTACTCCATAAGATTTTAAGTTGCAACATGGCTTATAAAAATTTTTTGTGCCTCACCGACTCGACTTTAAATGTTATTCCAATTTTAATAAAGTGTTGAATTATATTTGACTACTGATACACATCACTTTAAGTTACGTCTGTAGGGTATAAAAAATAAGCAAATATTATGCACAGCAACATAAATATTTTGGGTTCGCTGACCTGAGCAATGTCTTTTTTGTTTTGTTTTGGGACTGGCCTGTCCAGATGACCACAACAAACAAAAAAAAATATATATATATATACATATATATGTATATAGACTCGACACGCACACACAGCCAAAGAGACACACCAAAAGTTAAGCCATTTAAATAACAACAAACTAACATAGCCCAAAAACAACAACTAAAAAAATTAAACACCGTAAAAATTTGCATAGTTGTTGTTGGTCCGCTAGGCACAAGCATAAGCACTGGGTGTGGTGGGTTCATCTCCATCTCTCTACTTGTACTACATACTATAACTTAAGTCATAAAAATAGCGCCAAGCCTCCTATTCCTCAGCCGTATGCTCCATCTCCATCTCCATCTGTTTCATGCATTCAAGTTTATCGTTAACTTGTCATCTCACTTGTTAGACACATGTTCGTGCACGGACTAGCAGAAAAAGGGAGTGGAAATGTAGGGAAAAGAAGCCTGTAAGTTAAAGTATCTAAAACAAGTGTTTGACCAGTTGCATAGTATTCATTCATAACCAACAAACAATTATAGGAATACGAAAAGGAATACCGTAAAGTTTACAAAGCGTCCACAGGCTGATGAAAGTATCAAGTTCATATTTCCATATGGAAATATATTTAATATTTAATATAGGATAATTAAATCTGTAAAGATTAGTGTGGGGGACTGCACACAATAATCATACTCATATCCCTTAATTCCACTCACAGACTTTGTTTTGATGCTTCATCAATGACATTTAATAACTTATCACTCGTGCCGCATGTGTAGTCAAGTGTATAGCTGCCCTGGGTGTATAACTCACGAGTTCTAAGGAAGAGATACGTTAAGAGGTGATGAAGCACGTTTCCCAATGCTATGGCAGTTTACACTTAACTCCGTACACACAGCCCGTTCTCGTCAATTGTAATTTGTTGCATGTTTGGCAGGGTTTAGAAGGGGCACGGGCGAAACCTTCAGTGGTTGGCGATGACCTCAATGGAAGCCACACGTTAGCAAGGTTGTTGGGAGATCAAAAACATACAATGCATACAAACAGACATTCGCACTTATGTACATACAAACGTTCATGCAACTTTTTGTCTTCTCGGTCTTGGCCAAATATTTTTTTCTTGATTGAAGGCCTTGGTGGAAGCTGTACGTGCGGTTTTACCGATTTTCGTCCAATTGTAAAAATTGCGGTTTTAAAGCTTTTTACCCACTTACTCTCCTTTTCACCAATGTCGAACCGATTTTGCTATTTTTTCGAGAACATTGAAATACTTTTAAGTGTAATTTTTTCTGCTTTCCTTCTTGGGTATTTTTTCGAATTGACCTTTTGCCTGTTGCATCGTCTTTAAACGGAAGTTGCCTGCCTCCATGGGTCAAGCACAATTCGATAGCATTAAATTTTTGGTATTTTTTTGCCCATTTAAGAACTAAATTTCATGCCAGCTGGTCTGGTCTTCATTATAGTAGTTCACTTTAAAGGCGAAGTTGTAGAGGTCAAACACTAACATTTAGTCGGCTGTTAAAATATCTAAAGTTCTTATTTTTATCTTCGGCAGAGCAGTGCAAAAATAATGTACATACATAGGTATACTTTATCTTTAGAAATAACTGTTATAATTTCACACAAATGCTGTGGGACAAGTAATTATAATGCCCACAGTGGGTCACTGTCACCTGACAAGCTCAAGTATTTTTGTGACCATAATCTTAACCAAAAAACAAACAAATACATTTACTAGCTTAAATTACAATGGAAGAGCTTTGTGGCGCGCCCCCGCATTTTGTGCGATTGGTAGGGGAAGCGTGTTGCGGCTATTCAAATGCAAAAGAGAGCCAACGGGCAACCGTTACAATGCTTGGATCATTAAAAAACAAAAAAAAACTGATTAAATGTGTAAAGTTTGACGCTGACCAAACAATAACAACAGTCCGAATCATAATCCAGTAAGTAGAATAAAATAATAGGTGTCTGTGTACAGTGGCAGATTTATTCAAATGCTACAATAGGCCCTGCCCTAGGGCGACGAGATATTGTGATTTGTAATAGCAAAAATATACGGGAAAAGTACAGAAAAGTTAAGTCAAAGTGAAATAAAATATAACCAAATATTGATATATGTATGTAGGCGAGGGCCCAACAATACGAAGCCAATAACTTATGACTATAGCTGACACACAGTGCGTATACGTTGTCTAAATAATGGAACTGGCTGGTGCCACATGGCTTATGGCGGCCATGCCTGCAAATCCGCCACTGTATGTGTATGTGCATTGTTTGGATTTACCCCTTCCTACACAGATACATATGTAGCTACACATATATATGCGAATAAATTTATTTATTTGCTTTAAAATATGTACTTTAAACAGATATAAAGGGGGCATTCCCGCTCTTTCATTGCCTCCCTATCTCTTTCTCTGACTCTCTACTCTTCTCTCTCTCTTTACCTCTCTGTCTCCCTCTCTTGTCACTCTTCTCTCGCGCTCTCTCTCTCTCTCATACACACTCTCTCTATCTATCCCCCTCTTTCTCTCTCTCTCTTAAAATGACACTCACTGTCAGACGTTAAAGATGAAACTGGGAAGTATGTCAGCAGGTCTCCCGTCATTGCGCTGTCGGCTTTGAAGCCGCAGTCGCTCGAGTAACGGTAGTTTGGCTGCTTCTGCCTGCCATGCTTAGCTGCGCATGCTTTGCGCTTCTTTCCGCAAAGCTGAGCTCTAAGCTATGTAGGCCTAGACAACCTGTTGAAAGCGAAACTCTAACTGGCTTTGATTTTTTGTATACGTTATTTCTATGTATTTATGTATGTATACGAATACATACATATGTATGTATATGATTATTTACCGTCGTCTCTTTTTTCTCTTACTTTCTGACCAAACCTCACAAACTTAACTGTTTTTGTGCTTTTGCTTTACCGTTTATTTTCGTTTTCTTGCCGTCTAGTTGAAAGAATACATGCATACATGAACGATTATACATGCATACATACATATGTATGTACACATATGTATAAATATTAAGTATACGTACAGATGTAGGTATGTGTGTTTGTACATAAATAAACTTACCTACATACATATGTACATTCATACGTACATATTTGCTTTTTCGTTGACTCTTTAATTCGTCGTCTCCTTCTACACCTGCGGACTTTCATTGTCGGCTTCCCACTTCTCAATTCTTTCATTCTTGTCTTTCTTCTTCCAACAATTTATATGCTAATTTAACTTGATTATTAATGTTTTGACCCAAATACCATTTCTAAATTATTATTGGCCATTTCTGGTATAGATTTCAGTTTTTCCTTTCTTGTTTTTTTTTCGATTTTTTTTTAAATACTAGTGGATAATGCTTTCTTTTAAATTCCTTTTAAATAAATCATTTTTTAAAGCATCTATCGTTGTATTTATGTAAGTCAAAAAGGATCTAGTCTAGTCAGTAGCTTAAATAATGTCTAATTAGAGTAAACTTAGTTTTGACATAATTGAATAAAAGAATTCCAGCTCCGTTTTTGTATAATCCATCATTAATCAAAACATTTTTTTTAATCCTACCTCTTTCGATTCCAGCTTAATTTTAACTACCCGACTCGGATTCCACTCGATTAAAGAGAAATACCCTTCGACAATACTCTGGGTTGACTGGACAATGAAGTTTTGCAGTATGAACGGCCCAAGTGAATCGGAAGTTGAAAGCCTACTGATGAGCCCCTGTTGGGGACCTACACAGACCGGCAGCGCTCAAGATCAGTACTTGCTAGATGGACATAAGTTGCTTTTGGAACACGATTTGGATTCGCTACCAAGTGATGCAGATCAGAAAAATTCGATGGATGTTTTGGATAATTTATTAATGAACAGCTCATCGCTAAATGCTTTGTCAGACTTGAAACCATTACCACCATTTACAGGCTATACAGGACATTTGTCGATCAATGGTATATCTGGGCATCATTATCATGCCATTGCTCAGAGACTGCCCGATGAGAGTAATAATAATTATATACAGAGTGCCTATCAGAACAACAATAACAACAATAATCCCACCTCTACCACGCCTTCTGGCTCCTGTAATGGATCATCTAATGAGCACAACATAGTCTCTTCCTCCACCTGCCTACCGGAAAGCGTGCTAAGTGGTACAGGTGGTGATAACTGCGCGAATTCATGTCTGGGTGATGTTAAACTATTTGCTGATAGTCAATTAGATTCTAAGCTTTACTCAGCGGACAGTTGTGTGATGAACGGGGGTGGAAATGGAGGAAATGGTAGCAGCTCTGCTCTCACACCCATCGATCAAGTAGCGGACTCACTACATGGAAGTGGCGTACGCATTTATAAGGATCTAACGGAATACGTTGATATGAACTCCATTGACGATATAGCTGCAATTATAGGATCAGCAATAGCCGATACTACAGTACCCAATCAACTCGATAAGGACGAGGGCACTGATACCCGCGATAGTTGGATGGATCTTGATGCCTGGATCGATGGTAATTGCATACAACCCGAAGCCAAAGTTTTGGTATCCTCCCATCATCAACAGGATACGTTAAGTGAATTTATATTGCCGCATTCACCGTTGCCCATGCATGCTGCTAGTAGTTCTACTCTGCAAAGCCTTCTCAGTCACGGCTATATGCCCCTTTTGCAAAATCGCCTACAACATGGACCACCTCCACCCAGCACTAACACCAGCAGCAACAGCACATCAACAAATTGTATCAAAAGTGAAGCAGCACCCAGCAGCTCTACCTCATACTGCACCGAACAACAGCAACAACACCTCAGCAGTAGTTGTAGTCCACCTGGTTCGGTGGTAAGCACTACGGATAATACATTAATGATTAATCCGCGTTATCTTACCCAAACGCAAACAAATCCTAATCAAAATCAGCAACAGCCCACATATCAATTACCTTCTGCAAATGGTTTAAGTTTACCAACAAATTCGCTTAAAGATAATGATTTATGTTCTCCCGAAATGCTTGGCAACTATCCACACACTACCACAACATCGTCATCAATATCGGCATCGACAAATTCTGGTAGTGGTACTCCCAAAGCGAAAAGATCCAGAGCTCAAAAGAAAAACAACCAGCAACATTCACATCATTCCACATCGGTCGAGAATATCAACGGACCATCCACGACAAATTCTTCTACTTCTTCCCAACTTGGTGCCCTTTCACCGCCGTCCAGTGTGCAAGGTAGTTTTAGTGCCAGTGATTTGAGCGGGCTTCTTGGCAAGGAGAAGCCTGTGCATCGTTGCAGCATCTGCAATCGGGGCTTTCTTAATAAATCAAACATTAAGGTACATTTGCGTACACATACGGGCGAGAAGCCCTTTCGTTGCGAAGTCTGTGCGAAAGCTTTTCGGCAGAAGGCGCATTTGCTCAAACATCAACAGATACATAAGAGAATTGGGCGTGACTGAGACTTGATTTAAAATTTAATCACTTCTTTTACTCGCTGGCCAATAACGAAGCTAGCAACCAAAAATGAACATGAATAGGGATAGAGAATAGTAAACGGCAATCGCACTCTGAGTGCGAACTTGACGATTTTGCTCTATTGCAGGGAAGACGCCTATTCTAAGTACCCTAATCAATGGCTTAAGGTATATACATATGGCTTAGTATTATTTTAAGCTATCTGATTAGCTGCTACTTAATAGTCGTTTTCCCATGTGTTCTGTGTGTGAGATTGCTTGATTAGCGACCCAATGGAAGCTTTGGTGAAGCAATCCTATACACGAACATTTTGTATACTTTCGTTGTTGTTGGTTGCTTTTGATCTCTTTACATATTAGTCGTTTATAGGATACATTTTAACTTTAACAATAAAATCAGAAATTAGAACTTGTACGCAGGTATTAAAATCAATTATCCGAGTCTACATAATTGATCCGAAACACGATCTACCTAAAAAAAAAGTCCCATTTATATTTTTTATTCGTTAGTCTACAGGTTTCTGATAAGTTAGTTCAGGCGAATACCCAAGTAATAAATTTTTAAATGCAAACAAAAATCAATATAAAAGTATTTGGTAAAAATCAACCTACTACCTCCACTGGCAAAGAGTATAAATACCAAGTAAAGAAGTCGAATAAGTTGCACAATGTGCAATTATGGACTAAATAATTTGCTGCAAACGACAAACATCTAAAGAGACCACAAGCAATGTAAGAACAACGAAGCGTCCAATTGTCTTTCTGCAACTGTTGTTTCGTTTTGAGTAAATCATGATAGGGCCCTGAACAAGCTATAAGCAAATAACATAGCAAGTAGATTTTTGGATTTATTGATCATGTACCTCATCTTGTTGAAAACTTTAAGTGTATAGCAATAAAATTTTTAAATAATGTATCATTAAAATGTACAAAAATTGTTACAAAAACAATTGACACACATATTTAAACCTAAATCATAAAACGTAGGATAAGAAATTGAAGCGGGCTTGGCAAAATATTTCGAATTAAACAAAAAAGTAATATCCAAATTAAAAATATATTTATTATACTTTCTAGCAAAGTACTCAAGTAATATTTTTTACAGAAAAATAATGTTGTTAATTTGTTTTTATAAAAAATTAAAAATTTGTTGCTAAAGTTTTATGTTAATTTTACACGTTCTTTTAAGGACTTATGTATGTATGTACATCAATAAGGTAACCCTCAGCACATTCTACATATAAGGAAAACAAGAAAAATATAATTTTAATTTCTTATGTTTTATAATTATTATAATAAGTTTTTGTGCAATTTTATTTATTTTTTATAACTATTTAATTTAACCATTTTGTTTGTAAATATTTACTTCAAATAGATTACAAAGACAGAAATTACAACTAAGTTTTAATAAAGAATTGATCAAAAAAATGAAAATTTTTGTCAGATATAAGAAATCGGAAGGAAACTAAATCTACATACATTTGTATATACAACAGTCAAAGAAGTAAGTATTAAATTGTGTTTGTTTCAAAAAAAAAAATTCCATTCCGGGCTAGTTATGTTTGCTATGAGGTCGAGATTTTATACTTATTTTTAAAACGGTCTCCAAAGGTAAAAACATCCAAGTATATATGAAAAATGTCAAAGAAGCTAACTTCGGCTATGCCAAAGTTTATATACCCTTGCAGTCCTTTGCAATAATATTTTTACATTTTGAAATTTCTTTCCTTGCAACTCAATTCATCAACACACAAACAAAGCATTCAAATTATTTCTCTTTTCACTACAAATTTTTAAGCAAAGCACAACACGCATACACATATATACATACGTGTAGCGCTACGTCTGTGTGTGTGTATGCATGTGCTCTGTTTGATTTGCTGATGACGTAGAACCGATTTGTATTGACTGTAACTTGTGTTCTATTTATCCGATCAAATTCAAATTTTGGGATCTGAGATTTTATATCAAATTCTATTATATTGCTAAATTTCATGGGGATACTCCAATTTTTGCAAAAATTTTTGTTCCAGAGCTATATGATATAGTAGTCCGATCCCGATGATTTTCATACTTTATCTCACCTGGGTAAAAATAAGCCCCCAAAAAAAATTTCAACCCCATAGCTCTTAAGATGGCTGAGTAAAACGCGTACGCACCGACGGACAGACGGACATACGGACATGGCTATATCGACTCAGCTTCTCATGCTGATCAAGAATATATATACTTTATGGGGTCGGAAACGTCTCCTTCTGTGCGTTACAAACATCTGACAAATTTTATAATACCCTCTGCAAGGGTATAAAAATCAAAATATATATAGTTTATTTGGCGTTTAAAATAATTTTTGATTGATTATGCGACCCACGCAAAGTTACAACCATCTGTAAGTAGGTTCGATGAACATACATATGTGGGTATAAAATTTCTTATACAAAATTTCTTAAACACATACATACATATGTACATACTTCTGACAGTAAAAACCGGACTACGTGGGTCTGATTTGCGCATGTTATTAGGCACGTCTTTGGCCAAGTAAAATGGAGTAGCGCTGCGTAAAAATATACACTGGCGAAGACGGCTGAGAACGAGTCGAGCAAAATCATTATATTGACCACAAAAAAAGCAAATGCCGATGCTCGGAAGAAAGACACGACAAGATAGAAGACAATTGAAGAGAAGCGAAGCGTAGAAAAAAGCAACCACAGCCAACTTACACCGTATAAGATATGTACAAATACAAAGACAAAATGCCATGCATACTGTGCCACTGACCCAATTTCAAGACTCGTTTGGAGAACCACAAAAGAAAGAAGAAAAAAGATAGAAGGCAACGTCAGCGGATTTGAAAGATACGAAGATATAGATACATGCTCTGCTCTTTCACCGCAGAGGTAGAGACCGATCATTGGAGTCCGCTTCTTCTTGCATGAGCATTTCTTTCATACAGCCCAGCTTAATGGCTACGTTCTGTTTTCATTTCCATGTTCATCATCGAATGTATGTATGTACATACATATCTACTATGTATAACTCGTTTTAAGTATGTATGTATGTACATACATACATATGTATGTATCTTCGTGCTTTTTAAATTTATGCAACATATTGGGCGATCTCGCAGTCTCGTGTCGTTCTAGTTTTTTATACTAATCTGAATGCTTCTATTTTCTTCATACTTTTTTTTAAAAGTAAAATTTTTGTTTTTTGACACAAGTCCTTTCCATGATGAAAATGACCTGAATACATATGTTTTAACAATTATACATACATGTACATATATAAAACAAATGAAACAGACTGAAAACCAACGTTGTCGACTTGTGCTATTAATATGCATTTTGGTTTATGTGGAGTAGTAGTTGGGTCATAGTCTGTTTTATTTATTTATGTATTTATTGTGGCGTGTGTTAGGGGTGGGTAATTGTGCTCACGACCCAAGTCGATAGCTCGCCGAGGCTGACCCGTCGATAACTCACGCGAATCCAGGGATACAGATTTATATTTGTCTACTTGATCCATAACAAATAATTATTTATTTATTTAAAGTGTCCGTCCGTTAAAAGTTAAACTACATAAATACACCCAAATCAATTATCAAACAATTTAAACCGAGACGAACTTATATACAAAAGAAGACAACAAACTTTATTTGCGAAAGAAAGAAAACTAGTTGTGGGAGTGGCAAGGAATTGATATTGCTTAGGCAAAAAAATAAAAATGACATCCACTGAGCGGCTCAAAAATAGGAAAGATTTGAAATTTGTTACAATAAATACAAGAGAAAACTTATCAAAATGTAAAATTTTCTTCTTTCTTACAAAAAAATTTGACAAAATTGCTAAAATTTCAAGAAGAAGAGCTTTTGGTTGTTGGTTTTGTTTTGATTCCTTTTCATTGGATATCGCATTTCTGCTTTGTTCTCCTTATTCAATTGAGATGGGAGGAATTTCGAAATTGAAACTTGAAATTGAGATGGGAGTAAAATTGAAATTCAAATAAAAGGGAGAGAAAAGTCGGGTTTTTTGAAATTGATAAAGATGATGAACCATCAAAGCAAAAGATCAATTGAAAGTAAACAAAGAAAATGGCAGCTTTAAAATTTAATGTCTCTTTTTCCGAAATTGCGGTGTTGAGGAGAATTCCCTTTGCTAAAACAGTATTAGAAAATAGCATCTTGTACGGCAACAATATTGTACACTCAATGACTAGTTACTAGTTGGTCTTTGTGGCTGTGACTGGCGTAGTTAAAAACACAATGACCTTGGGTGAAAGTTGCTCTCCATTTCTGTTTTGTCTGTGTATGTATGTATTGTGATTGTGCATATCTATAAATGAATAAGTTTACTTGCTGGCTTTTTTGTATAATAATGAATATATACATATATAGAGGTGCCTATGTACATATTTACACAACTAAACATTTATTTGTATGTTTCCTACGATTTTTCCAATATTTCTATTGGAACCTTTTAATTTATGTGCACATATGTATGTACCACGTGGAAAGGAGAACGGAAACTGCGCACAGGCAGGAAGTGGGCGGATTATATTGAAGGTGTGTGTTCTTGACTGATGATAAAAATTAAGTAATATTTACAAATTTGTTATTCATGCATATTGTGTATTTTGTTAGTTTTCGAGCTTTGGCAATTAAGTTTAATTTAACTTTTCATTTTGCAATATTTCTGTAGCCGTCTTTACGCCTGGCCGCCCACCTGACCAAGATTATAAATGGAATAATTCTGATCCGTAATTGCATTATATTCAATTATTAATACCTAAGCGTGATCTGGTTTGATTTTTGTTGAAGCCAACATTAATTACGTGCAGAAACAAACAGTGCACAACGACAGAATGTCTTACGAAACATACAGTTAAACTTTATTAATGGAAGTAAAATAAACATTGCCAAAAAAAATAAGAACTGTTACAAGAATCTCTTTGATCTAAAAGTGTCATTATCATAACTTACAAAACCCAGTGTAATTTTCAATACGGATGTATGTACATAAGTATGTTTTATAAACATAATAATCCAGATAATCCATTATAATACATACATACTTGTACATAAAAATCTTTTGCAACAGTTTTATTGATGTTAAACGATGATACAAATATTTATCTTTTAAAATTATTTCATTATAAGCGAAAGTATCTCTATTATACAAAACTAAAAAAATTTGACCTACAATTTGTTTTAAGATTATTTTCTTTGCCAAGTTCGTGGTTGCATTTTAATGTAAAATTGAATGGCCAAAACTGGTTAAGAACGGTTCAAGCCATAAGAAAAGCGACGCGACTGCAATTAATTGTAAATGCACAACAACAAAATCAGACGGCGCGTGATCTATGTGTGAGATGGGAAAGGGGGGGAAAAGCAGGCAACTGGTCAGCAAGTGACCTCAATTTTATTGGAACCTCTTAACAAGTTGCGTGGCTTATGTTTTTTGTGGCTTATTCTTGAAATTTCACTTTTTAAATAGGAGCGTATATGTGTACATGTGAGACAATTTAATAAACCTAATAATACTCTATGTATTGCAATTTATTTTAGTTGCAGTGTAGATATATGTATGTACATAAATATATACATACATACAAACATATATCAAAGATTAAAAGACAAGAGCCAGCCCAACTGTAAATGCACACACATATGTACATATGTATGTATGTACATTGTACATACATATGTAAGATTTAACCTCAAACTTCAAAGTGTCACTGTCATGGCCCTTTTTACCACTCTACTCACTTCATTGCCGTCGCCATAACCTGTTGGCAATTCAGTTTATGGATCTACAGTGGTTAGAGATCGTGGCAAAGTCGAAGGCACACGAACAACTCTTTTCATGATTTTAAAGTCGTTTTTTAAGCCCACTGTGTTGTCTCACGTAGCGCTACGAAAAAAAAGTGGGTCAAATAAAACAAGCCAAGCAACCACAGTCAAAACAACAATAACAACATCAGCCACAATAACGCTGTATCGTATCAGGGCATATTAGTTAGATTGGAAATAGAAATTAAGTTATTGGTTGTTAAATTAAAATCAAAAGGCTGCGACTTTACGATACAAACATTTTAGAAAAATTTCGAAACATTAAGCAAAGAGGCCACCCGAAACGAAAAGCTTCTGAAGAAGTTGTTAGATTTCGTAATAAATTTTTACTTTAGCTACTCGCGAATGCTACTTAAGGAAAAAAAATTCCAGGATTACGTCCTCTGGTGCGACTTGTTGATATATTGCCTAGTAACAGTGTAACTATTAACCAATCTGCCCAGAAGGTTCGTTGCAGTTGTTTAATTTCTTAAAGATCAGTTTTTGTGTATTTCGAGCTTGTGAAAATAAAGCTATTTGCATTTCTTTTACATTCAAAAACATCAAATTATCTGAATTGCTTACATTTTTCGTTTTACTATTTTTCCGTTGAAAATGATTATTAGATTTCGTTGAAACACTACTGCAGAGATGCAGTACATATGCTTACGCATAGGGCTGCAGATAAAAATGTATGTATGAATTATGGTTACTAAAAGACTTTAAATATTAAATATTTAATAAGTAATAAAATATATGTACCTGTGTATGTACATACATATGTAAGATTAGATCGATTTAATCGCCCATCATTTCTAAAAACTATGTTAACGAAATTCCCATTATAAAATTCCCATACATCCTCCATCTATTTCTTTGCACGTATGGGAAATTTCGCATACCTGTTTTTTTAAATAATGGGCGATGAAATCGATCTAATTTATGTCGGATTTTTATAAAACATGTATCATTTGTCGGGAAATTCAATTTACTTTCATACGTTAATCATAAAATTTCGTCAAACCAAAGGACCTCAAGTATTACATACAAAAACCCCAAATTTCGATTTCGAACAAATAACTGAAAAAAATTCTACATTTAATTTCTTAGGAGCCGAGAATCTCAAATTCAAAGGTAAAAAAAGGGGCTAACCCGATGACCACCACTGTATCTAAAATAATTAAGACACTGTGAATAGTGCCAGTGGGAATCAGGTATTAGTACCATCGAAAATAGACCGATTCGATAGTGCTCGACCCGATGGTCGATGCCGATAGTGCCATCGATAGTTTTTCCATCCCTATGACAAAAACAAAAATGAGTAAACATTCATTTATTTAAAAAGTGGGAATCAGGTATTAGTACCATCGAAAATAGACCGATTCGATAGTGCTCGACCCGATGGTCGATGCCGATAGTGCCATCGATAGTTTTTCCATCCCTATGACAAAAACAAAAATGAGTAAACATTCATTTATTTAAAAAGTTTGCTTTGTGAAATGTTATATTTTAGCACCAATGAACGCTCTGAGACAGTTCTATTTGGAGATACCGGTCGTGACAAGAGTGTACACGACGGTCTGTTGCCTTTGTACTCTGGCGGTGGTAAGTGAAGGAATGGCTTTGAGAGGCAGTGGAGATGACGTGTCCGCTTACTAAAAATATGTGTTGTGTGTTTTAGCATTTGGATTTAGTGTCGCCGCTCCAGTTGTACTTTAATCCGACGTTGATTGTGAGGAAATTTCAAATATGGCGGCTGGCGACCACATTCCTATATTTTGGGACGATTGGGATTAGTTTCTTTTTCAATATGGTGTTCACCTACCGCTATTGCCGCATGCTCGAGGACGGATCCTTTCGTGGGCGCAGTTCCGATTTCGTGATGATGTTTATCTTTGGTGGCGTGTTGATGACATTTTTTGGCATTTTTGTGAATCTCCTGTTCCTCGGCCAGGCATTCACTTTGATGTTGGTGTATGTGTGGTCCAGACGAAATCCCTTAGTGCCCATGAACTTCTTTGGAGTTCTAAATTTTCAAGCTCCCTATTTGCCATGGGTTCTTCTTTGCTGTTCCATGATCTTGGGCAATACTGTGTGGGTGGATATCATCGGGATGGGTGTGGGCCATATATACTATGTGCTAGAAGATGTATATCCGCAACTCTCCAATGGCTATAGGGTTATCAAAACCCCATATTTTCTGTAAGTAGGCATTAAATGAATTTACTTACATTTTTATTGACGACCAATATGTCCAGCTTAACCATCGAAGCAAAATATTTATTCGTCAACCTTTTATTTTTTAGGAAACGTCTGTTTAATGAGCATATGGATCAAAATTATCAGGCCGCTCCCGAAGATCGTCCTGGTGGATTTCTTTGGGGCGGTGAGGGCCAACCTTTATTACCTAATCAGCAGCGAGAGGAAGCAGGAGAACAACAACCGCCACAAGAAGAGCTACCAGTCCAATAACAAAGTTCCAAAATTTGTAAAATGTTTCACAGAATGACAACCAAGACCGTGTACCCCTCCGTTACATCCACCTTCCATTTGGTGCTTGGTTCATGAATTTAGGCACATAACGTAGTATTCAAAGGAGAGAGATATCGAAAAGAGCAGGTAGTGCAATAGTTAGCCCCACATATACGATTGTACTCTGTAAATTTGCCCAAAAGCATTCATCTTAGATCGATTCAGCGTAGCAAATGCACATGTGATTATAAAAAAAATAAATATGTAAGTATGTTCAAAGACATGCTATAAAATAAAAACTGATTGTAAAAAACAAGAAACGAAAACGAAAAACATCTAAAATGCAATGGTGAATTCTAGTCGTCAAGATTGTTAATCTGTCTTCCCTCAGCGCGTTGACTGCGTAGACAACACTGGGGCACATTCATAATTACATGAGACGATTTTCAGCCAATTTAGAAAGGAGATTTTTCCGACACCCTGGCCCTTATAATAGCAAACGATGTACGTATGTATGTATATACATGGAAAATAAAATGCATTTTATTATTCTTGTTTTTCAAAAACCTTATACTCATACTTAAGGCCGTTCTCCTCTTGAATGCCCAGTGGCGTGTCCTTATCAGGAGACACTTCACGGAAACTTTCGGGTATGTTGGGGAAGAAGGTATCGCAGTCAAATTTTGCGTAGATTTTCGTTAGATACAAGCGATGACAACGGGGCGATGCCATGGATTCGGCGTAGACTTTGCTTCCGCCTACAATCCAAACGTTTTCAAATTGATCCGTTTGTTTTTCCAGTTCTTGCATAGCGTCCTCGAGGCTGGAAAACAGCAGGACTTCGTTCGGCAGCTCATTTGGCTTGAGTGTGGAACTAAGTATTACATTCAAACGATCCGGCAAGGGGCGTTTGCTTGGCGGAACACCAAAGTAGGTTTTTCTGCCCATAATAACAACATTTCGTTTGCTGGAATCAAGACGGCGTTTCGTGGTGTTGCTAAAATACTTTAACTCTGACCTTTAAAAAAAATTTTATATGTATAAACATACATATGTATGTATGTATGTATGTACATGGACTATTCAGATAAAGTTGGTTTGTTTTATTAGACGTTAAACTTGCCTAATTCGCCAAGGCAAATCACCTTTGAGCCCAATTCCTGAATTCTCGCAAACGGCCACAATTAGGTTGAAACGAAGCATCTTTGAATCGGTGGAAAAAATAAAATGATTTATTAAATTTTTAAAAATAAAAAAGGCCTTCAGTAATCAGCTGTATGTATTAAGCGCGGTTTTTTTTTATTGTTATCGATAAGTGATTGGGAGCAACTCTAATTGAAAACAAGCGGTTTTGCGTAAACAAAAACAAATATTTTTTTTTTACAATTTTTGAACAATACAGTGAAAAAAAATGTTTTATCATGTAAGCATATACGATGGTGGTGTTGTGTATCCTTTAACTACGGTTTGTCTATTTAGATATCCCTTGAACACGAGATACTACTGCATCCACGGTACTTTGGGCCGCAACTGCTGGAGACTGTGAAGCAAAAGCTTTACTCGGAAGTAGAGGGCACATGTACGGGAAAATACGGTTTTGTTATAGCTGTGACAACTATAGATCAAATTGGATCGGGTGTTATACAACCTGGACAGGGTTTTGTAGTTTATCCTGTTAAATACAAGGCCATTGTGTTTCGCCCATTTAAAGGAGAGGTGTTGGATGCCGTCGTCAAACAAATTAATAAGGTTGGAATGTTTGCTGAGATTGGGCCGTTGTCCTGTTTTATTTCTCATCATGTAAGTGAACAAATCGGTAAAAGAAATCAAAAAAAGTACTTTGTTGTATTTTCGCTACATATAGTCCATCCCTGCTGACATGCAATTTTGCCCGAATGGCAATCCGCCTTGCTACAAATCCAAAGATGAAGACGTGGTTATTTCTGGGGAGGATAAAATACGACTCAAGATTGTAGGCACACGAGTAGATGCCACCGGCATTGTAAGTATAGTTAACAATTGCATGTAATTTAAAATAAGTGCTTATTTTCTGCAGTTTGCTATTGGCACATTGATGGACGACTATTTGGGACTAGTTTGCAATTAAGTCCCAAAAACAACAATTAAAACTTTTGCATATATATATATATTTATATTTAAACATTAATAAAACGCATTTAAGAGATATAAATTATGTATATAATAAGATCCATATTATATATATTATAAATATTTGCTTTTTAAGATAGATTGATTTCAATTTAAAAAAGGTACATTACAATTGTAGTTTAAATTGTAGATTTTGCAAACAAAATGTAATACACTTGCTAGCAAAGTACTTGCATACATTATTTATTAGGTAGTTGTTGAACTCAAAAAGATTGCACTTGGAAAAGCAGAGTGGTGGAGAATAAGCGAGCAGCTCTGCCTATTGAGATACAATTTCGCGCATTGGATTTCTGTTCCAGATTGCGGGCTGCGGAACTCTATACACATAAATGAAATAAAGATCGTGGAATATTTTGCTTGTTATAGATCCCAGGAGAACAAATGATGCTTCACCAACATGTCTCGAACTCCATCCTTCAGTGGCTGCGATTCTTTGCCCCGCTTGGGTGGCAGTTCCCAGTCGGGATTTAAATTGAAAGCGAATTGGGACAGTATTCGCAGTTCACATTTTATTTGCACCCAGCCGGGTGAATCAATAAAACTCCACGAGTGATACCACTTTTGAACCACTTCTTGGTTGGCACACAGGACCTCCAGCCAGAGATGCAGTACCTGCTCATTAAGGCCTAAACAAATAAGCGAACGTAATTTGACATCCATTTGGGCATGCGCATCGTCGTGGGTTTGATTAATGGCCTGAACACAACGGTAGAGCAGCTCTTCTGGAGTCAAAACTTTTCCATCTTCGTCCAGACGATACGTTTTGCATAAGACTAGGCGACTGTATACCGATTCAAAATCCTTTTCAACTTCTCTTGTTGCGGCCTCTTCGATAAACAGCCAAGGATGAATGGGTCCACCAAGAAATGATGGTCGCTGCATTCCGTGTTCAAGAAATGCTTTTATAGCTGGTGCCAAAGTACCGCGTACAAGATCGGTGACTGTCTCTGAAATAGCATCGTCGCCAGCTGATGTATATAATTTGCTGCGTTCATCAAGGAGTTCCACAAACTTTGCAGGAAACCAACCGCGCAGACCATTCAACTCACCAACCCAGCAATGCTCGTCTTTTTGACTAATGATGGTGATAATATCGTTACGTCGAAATCCCAGCTCGTCGTCATCGTGACGTTCGAAATCATGAAGAGCCTTTGCCCGCCGTTTCCGCGTTCTGGCCACATTTATAAAATTCTCATGATCACGCGAATGGGACTCGCTTCCATAGTTGGCTGTCAACTGAATGTGTCCTGCCAGTTTAGGCTCGATCGTAATAAAATGACGCCCTACCTTCAAAATAGCCTCACGCAAGTCCACCAGAATTTCAGTCTGACGTATATTTTTGTTCTTAAGCTCTTGCGCGGCATCTGTTGAATCTCCACTGTTGCGGAAGAGGAAAGCCTCTAAAATGGATTTGCTTTTACGGACCTGACGTCGTACCAACTGTTGTTTCGGCAGATTAGGTACATCTTCGGGATTGCCTATCTGATGACCTTGGTCGGCCATCAGATAAGCCAGATGACGGCGACGATGAGTTTCAATTACAGTCAGACTAAGGGATCCTCCCACCTCTAGAGCCTGCCGAAAAAGAACCTCCACATCAGTTACTTGGCCAGGTATATCCGATAAAGAGTTAAAGATCTGTGCAGAGTTTTCTAAATGTTTTAGTTCCTGTTCCTTGACCTTAAGCATTCCCAGCGTTAACTGGAATAGGACAATTGATCCTTCGTAAAAAAACCAATCCCAGATACGCACTAAAATTTTCATATGTACCACATTGGCGAAAAGAGTAAGAAACCAATGTAGTGTGATTAGAGACAACTCAATGTCATGTTTTTTCAACGACTCATCTACAGCCGCCAGGTAATTGGCAATTAGAGTCTGCATTACTCGCTGATCCGCTTGTATACCTAGTAGAGTGGAACTATAATACGAGGCTGGAAGCAAGTCCTCAACAATAGTTGCCATCATCCAGAAGGCGTTTTCTTCCTCCATGAAGAGTAGCAGGCAAGCTGCAATAACTCCTGTGCCCTGGCAATAACCAATATCGGGGAAAAGCCAGGCAATGCCGCGGAGAATGCGCCGCAGGCGTGGTATTCCTGTGCCGCTTGGATGGCTAAAACACGCATTAGTGGGTAAAATGCGTAACAAATCCTTTTCGATTTGCTTTGATGTCATTAGTTGATCATTGCTGGAGGCCTTTACAATATCTTGATAGCTTGTCTCACTCTTTTGCTTCTTATTTAAGGCGCCGGATAGGTGTAACCACATTTTTGGCCTCAATGTATGTGGGATGCCTCCTCGTACCATAGCCCTTAGCTTTTCCGTCCTTGGCAGCATTTGTTCAACACTCTCCCAACACAATTCAGCAGCCTCACTATTGTGGGAAAACTCCAGATGGGCTATCCACTGCATTTTTTGCTGTTCGTCTTCAATGAATGGAATGCTAAGCAATTTATTTGATATTTGTTCAGGACCATCCTCCTCTTCCATACGAAATCCAAATTCATCGAAACGATATTCGGGGTCGTTGGGTCCCAGATCTGCTTCACCGCCTGTCAGCTTTGCCAAAATCTCTTGGGGCCACATTGAGGGCGTAAGCGCTGAGAAAGGGCCGCCCGCATTTGGTCGAAGCCCATCGGAGACTTTAAGTTCCTCCATCATTGTCGGTAATTGTAATAAATCGGAATCTGGCTTTTCGGAAGCTGAGGTCAGATCGTCCAGTTTTCGCTAAGCAAAGGGAAATTACTTTCATAAACCTGATAAACAATTGTTGCCATTTCCAATTGACTCATAATTACCGTATGTTCTTCGCGCCCCACGTACCCTTCATGATCGCGGCCGAAAATGCTTCTAGCCATTTCCATTATGCCAAGTCACAGATTTAGTTTGCTAATTGTCACAGCAGGAGCATTTATTAATTATTTTAAGGGTTTTAATTCGCGTTTGTTGATTTCTTCGCTAACTACAGTAACTATGTGGCAACGTTGTTTCGCAACACGACTCAAAGAAAAAAAGATATCTCGGGGTTGTTATTGGGAAATTGACGTCAGCAATGTATTCGTATGGCATTTAAATACAGTCATTGATGACGTATGAACACAATAATCTTCGCTATCTTTTGTCTTTCTGCTTGCGCTGTCGCGATTTGTTTTTCTTTTTTGTTTGTATTAATTAATGTTGCTGTTCTCAATAAAATGTTGACAAAACCCACAATTACTTGTAAGTAACTGATTTAATGCACCTTTTTGTTATTTATTATTACGTTTCCTCAGATGCGGGATCATGTCCACTTTTCCGGTCGTTGGAAATGCAAATTTTGAATGCGATTCCATTGGACAAATGCGAATGGCGACGTACATTCCAAGTGAGTTCAAAGGATTTCAGAGTTTTCGATTTGTTTAATGTATCGTATTTTATATGGCAGCGTCCCACCAAACAGGTCCGTTTGGAGGCTCAGGCGCAACAGTTTAACGTGACTATGCTTGAGAAATATAAGCAGGGTGAGTGGAGTATTTTGGAGCATCCGATTCTTCACATTTTTGTAACAGAATGCAATGTAAGTTCCAATTTCAACAACAAAAAATTTGTACAAAAGGTTGGGCAAAACTTTAACTTTTTTCCCCAAAGGATATTGACACGTATAAGGCCACAATAAAAGACGAAATAGACGCCTGGCTGAAACTCCTGACTAGCTATGGCGTTTTGGATTGGATGATTTTGTTGGTAGAAACGCTAGATATACGAAAGACAAAGAACCTATTGCCTCGCACCACAGTACTGGATAAGATACGCCTTGATTTTGGCAGCAAAAACGATGATCGCTGTATATCTGTACTAAATCCGGCCAAATTTGAGCAAAAGTCAACAGAATCATTTCGCTGTTTGGTGCAACGCATCCGCTTTTTAATGCTTACTAGCTATAACAGGAATATTGTCAAATATGAAGATCTCTTGCGCAGTAAGCGGGAGAGGCGCAATCTTGATGGCTGGGACTTTCGTCAGTATTTTTTTTTACAAGAAGATTTGGCATTAATTTTTGAAAAATTGGAGTTGCATACTGAGGCGCTAATCCAATATGATGAACTGGACGCATTGTTCTCTCAATATGTGGTACAGCAAACGGATAGCTTTCGTCAACCTTTGGATGCTTTTAATGGTATCTACCTGAACAGAGTAGATAAATTTGAGATGCGAACTAAGATACGCAATAGATCTCTTCCCTGTTCCCTCTTGGAGTTCAGAAATTATTTATTTGAACGTCAGGCTCAACTTCTTTTTACCAGTAATGATATACCCGAGATAGCCAAGCGTCTATTAAATTTCCTTTTTTCAACATTGCGGGAAGTTGATTACATCAAAGTAGAGTGTCAGGAGGGATCGCTAGCCTGTTGGTCGTTTGTCTGCGCTTTGGAGGTCCTGCAGCTTTGCGAACAGGCAATGGAACCGAATGAAGTGACAGTGCAATGTTTTCAGCATTGTGCTCCCATCTGGAATCTGGCCAAGGATAAGTTGTATGAATTGGGAAAATTATGCGGCTTGCTGCCTGGTTCTACGCCCACTTCGGAGCAACTGCATACAGTTGTGCAGTTGTCATCAGGAATTGGAGATGACACTACACAATTCGAGCAGCAACAACACTTTTTGCTGGCCAATCCTCAAACAAGGGAACGTTCCCCCAATCGCAAGCCAAAGAAATCAGCAACACAGCAATTAAAAGAGGCTCTCGGCTCGAATCAGGCATTCGAAAAGCTTTACTTGGAGTTGGCCGAGCTGGCTATTAGCACATATAAACATGTAGCTCGATTACGTTCGGCTAGATTGGTGGGTTTGGATCTAGGAAAGTTTTATTGTATTCACATGAATGAACCACATAAAGCTGTGGGATTTTTTACCGATTTATTGCGTGAGCTTAAGACAGAAAATTGGCAAATGCTTAGTTCACAAACACTCCTTGAACTAGCCAATTGCTATCGTAAGATGGGCGACACATTGGCATATACCAAATCCTGTAGTTCAATCTCCTGCTGTGTGGAGCTTGAGACTCTAGTACGTACCTTCTACTTTGACGAGTTTCTTAAATCATTGAAAAATCTAAACACCACACTCTCGGCCCAGTCGTCTATGGAAAACGCAAACTTTTGTGTACTTGAAGATCATTTTCGCATCCTGGATATCGAAGTGATCACTCCTAAACCTATTATTCAGGATGATTTTGTGGTTGTACAATTAAAAATGGAAAGCTTCTACCCTAGAGAAATTGTTGCAGAAAGCATCAAGCTTTGCTATGAGCTGCAGACTCCACCTGCTCTTGATGATGTTAATATTACCACTCCAACGACAAAAGAATCCTCCATATCGCAATTAAAGGTGTCCCTGCAGCTGAGCTACAAACAAGACAACAAACTTCATATGTCTACCGTTAGTTGTGACTCGCCCAAGACAAAGCACAGTGTACGACGAACTAGCAGCACTAAGCGCAAACTTTCACCTAGTGTTCACGCCGATTTCAGCAATTTTGTGCTAGCAGAAAATACAGCCTTACAGCCTGGTGTAAATATCATTGAACTTAAGGCCAAGGCAATGCGAGTGGGTAACTGGCAATTTAAGCAGGTGAGAAACACGCCCACACCGTAACCAAAAAGTACATTTTTATTTTTACAAAATTTTGTTTTTTTTTTCAGCTTTCGCTCTGTATGTCAAGGCTAGAGTTTCTATCTGAACAACTGCCTATTTCTCCAGCTAGCTTCGAGGTCAGCACGAAACCGGCAAGTGCAACTCTGGAATTTAAGACCTTAATTGCTGGTATAATTCAACCCATAATGCTGCATGTTTCCGGTGGTAGTTTTATTTTTCCTGCCGATGGCAAAGTTACATTGCGATGTTCCAAAAATTTGCGGATACGGCAGACACTGGAGTCTAACGACGAGTCAAATAATTTGTGCAATGATTCAACGTTTGAGACTATTCTTCAAGTACCGTTGAAACATTTTAAGTCGTTCGAAGAGCGTAGCATTCCGTTGGAAGTGCTGACAGATATGCCTGGTCGCAAGACGACCAAACATCATGAACATCATATAGCCATCACCTGTCCGTGGTCGCGGAATGAGTTGCTGATACCAATAGAGTTTCAACCGGCCATGGAAGCAACTTGCCGGTTACATACCTGCGGCACGCAAAAATTTTTACAAGTGATTATGAAAGGGCTGGAAGCCCATTTATTGCTAAAACAAGCCATGGTCAAATGCGATGTGTCCGGAGTTAAACTGGTAGATCTGAATCCAAAAAATCAGCAGCCTATTGTAAGTTTAGAATAACAGCACACAGACATATGTAAATTGTATGTGGCCTTACTGATAATGCTATGCTTGTTGTTGCTTTCAGGAAATATACAAAACTTTGATGGTTACCTATCTGTATGAGATCCAGGTGGAGCCCCTTAAAACAGAAGAGGAGATGCCTATTGTTAAAGTGCATTTTGTAATTCAATATGCCTCCTTGGAGCAGCCGACCGTTTGGAGGAACTACGGATGTGCCTTTGACCTGGTTGACTATACAACGCTCTTTAAGCTTCAAGGCCAATTAGAGCCCAATGAACTGTGTCGTCTCCGTACTGTTTGCAACATGAATCTTAAGATTACCAAAATCCATGAGAATCCTTATGTGGACCTGATGTATGAAGTACTTAACGATCAAAATCTTTGGGCTGTTTGTGGACGCTCTGCGGGTGAGTATATTCATTTGTCATTATTATTTAAAATTTCGGACTAGCTCTACGCAATTTAAACCTATTTGAATACATTTAACATAAGGGTAAATTAAATTTAAGTTTAAACTGATGCAAACGAATAGATAATTAATATTATTATTTTTCATTTTTCAGGAGTTGTTTCAATGAAAGACGTTGATAGTCATTCGATATCTCTCGATGTTATGCCTTTAAGCACTGGATTCCTACCCATGCCAAGTATACGACTTTCAAAATATACAGCCGGTGGCAAGTCTAAAGCTGATGCTCATTCTAAAGTACATCCATTTCCGCCAGGACAGGTTTATAATTCCACCAAGAGTTTGCAAATACATGTTATAGCCAGTATCAGTGTGGACCAATAAACATTCAACGGGAGAAGGTATTCTAGCAAATTATTTATAACAAATGATATACAGACAAATAAAGCGTAACAGAACAGAATATTATGAGAATTTGTTGGCCAGGTTTGTCAGATTATTGCCTTCCAGGCGATAAAAATGCCATTTATCTCTGACAGTCAAATCTTCTGCCCCTAAATTTTCGTAGAATCTTCTTGCTGGATTCCACTCTAGCACATGGAAATCCAGACGTGAGCAGTTCAATTCCTTAGCTCGAGCGGCAACCGCAAGAAAAAGATGCTTTCCAGCGCCTTGCTGTCGATGTTGTGGTCTTACATATATATCTTCAAGAAATAAGCCACGCCCGTCCCAAGTGGAATATGATTTAAAACAGATCGCATAGCCAATGTACTCAGTCGATATGCTATATGAACACAACAATTTATCTCCGATTGACATTGACAAAGTCTCTTTCGTTTGTTTGACTTACTTCTCCTTTGTCAGTACATAAATCTCACAGTATTCGGGTCCACCATCGAGTCCTGCATCCCGTATAAGATCTACAGATATATTTGTCGGAAGAATTTCGTTACATTTCCAATATAAAGTCATTATCATTTTACCAGATTGACTCAGCCTTGGGCCGTCGCTCATATGCTCAAAATCTGCCAGTTCCTGGATCATATCTCTAACATGGCCAATATCCTCCTTTTTAGCACGTCGAACGTTCAGCATGTTTAAGATTTATTTATTTCGATGTGCTCTAGTTATTGATTCAAAGCCTTGTATCAAGACACATGAGTAACAATATAGTCGCCTCGATAACAGATAAGCAAGCTAATCTAATGTTAAAGTTAAAACAGGGTCGCATTCAGGGGGGGGGTCTGGGTAAATTTTGGGGTTTTTGAGCATTCCAAGGGGGGTATCTGCAGCGGGAAAATATGTTTCCAAAATTTCGGCGCTGAGGCAAACACGGGTTCGCACAAATAGGGGGGTTTGGTATAGTGGCAAATCTTCTTAGTATCTAGTACTTTTCTTACTCCACCTATTTTTTTATGCCACTATTTTTTCGTAGTACCCTCAATGGCGCTTACAATGCCTAAATAATGGTTTTCGTCTCTGTCTAGTGGATAACAAAAAAATCTTTCTCAATTACGCAGCAAGCAGCAGAACTTGCTATATAGGGTTTTTTCTTTTGGAGAACGCTTAGCGTAGCGTGCTTTTCATTCGGTTTCCAAAATGGAAGACTTGATGGAATTCTTTGACTTTTCAAAGGAATTTAAACGCACTGAAGCTCCAAAAGGATGTGTTTCGTCTAAAGTTGTCGTTCCTGTCACAGAAGAGGGAGAGACGAACCCGGCTAATCAAGAAAATCTCGGCACTGAATATGTCAAGGAAATAGTCGATCGCGAAAACAAAAACCTCGAGTCGGTAAGTAAATTCACAAAGGAATTTTGCTGAGATTACGGTTTCTATTGTTTTGTTTAAAGCTCGGACTCGGGGGTAGTGCTGCCAAACGAAATCGCACTTTGGATGACATTGATTCCGACGACGAAGACTGCTACGAAGCGCCTGATCTGCGAGTGGATGAAGAGTTTTATGCAAAATATCATTTCGATTTAAATCGTGACAAGACTTTGCCAATTTATTCTAAACGCGATGAAATTTTAAAAGCTATTAGATCGAACACTGTTGTCGTACTTAAAGGTGAGACCGGATGCGGCAAAACTACTCAGGTGAGTTAAACATGAACTGGTTCATTCACAGGTAAAGCAATTCTTGCAACGTTCAAACGACCGCCATAACGGCGGTTGCCATTTGTTGGCGAAAAGCAAAAAAGCGAAAGCAAAAAAAAAAAAACCAAAACAGATCTCATTTAAATATTTATTTAAGTTTTTGTAACTTGTAATTCGAGGAGATATATTTTCACCTAAGAATCTGCTGCCTCGTCACCACTGTCCTCGCCTCGCTGGTACTCTTGGGTGACCTCCATAGGTAATTGTCGGACAAATATTGTGGCGGAAGACATACGTCGTTGTGCCAGCATTGTTGTATTCGAGTCATCCGAGTTTTCCAATGAAGATTCAGTTTTTGCATCCTCCTGACCGTACATCGCTTTATGACGGACACGTTGACGCACTGCACCTTGACCCACCGATTGAGATATAGCCGAAGAGGAGCAAGGCTCCTCATTCTGACCACCTAATAGGTGACTAATTTCATCAAAGGTTTCCAGTAACTGGCTAAAGATCTGAGTGGGTGGCAATGCCCCATTATTTTGTTTAGTCAATTCATGTTTTTGCTTATTATATGCCACCTCCAGTTGACAAAATGGTCCGGTAGCTCTATACAAATCACGAAACTCATTCAGATCCTCTTCGAGACTAATCTGACCATGAGCTGGACGCATTTGTTGTTTGGAGCCATTATTCTGCTGTTTCCAACCACCCCCTTTTGACCCAACGATACTTTCTAAGCGGTCGAAGGAAATAAGATTGTCCAAACCTTGAGCATAGTCTAGAGCGGTAAAACGGAATGCCTGCTGCTGGTAAAGATGGGAAAAGATATAGCAAGCCTGCATGGTATCTTTCCTTGTGTTCCCTTCCTTCTGCAATTCTCTAAAATAGCACGTAAGGGTGTCCCAGGTACTCGATGCAACTTCAATTTTTACAAAATTCTGCGTCGGCTGCTTATTGTATATCACATAAAGCAGATATATTCCGGCAAAACGTTGCGCACGTGAAGCTTGAAATTCTTGACCATTAGGACGACAGCTGCAGGCGACACGTTTGCCGACATGCAAGGCTGCTAGAGTTGTGGATACCACCTCGATGTGATTCGTCTGGGCAGAGTAGATGTGTTGCATTTGAAACTCTCTCCAGCAGCGGCAAAACAGCTCAAATTCTGAATGTTGTAACTCCTCTGCTAGCCGATGGAATCGCTGCACTAGTTGCCAGCAATCGTGGTAAACATTCAGTTCCATTGGGGCATCTGCAATTGTTTAATGTCAATTCAAGTTATGAGTACGTTACACAACACTGTAGAAGGGAATTTATCGATTTGACTGGGCTATCGATTTTTGACTCTAGCGATAAATTTAATTTGAATTTTTCCCGCTCTACAAGGTGCCGCAATACATATTAGATGAAGCCTACCAAAATCGGCAGTACTGTAACATTGTGGTGACGCAGCCTCGACGGATAGCAGCCATCTCCATAGCAAACCGTGTCAGCCAAGAGCGTCACTGGGAGCCCGGTACAGTATGCAGTTATCAAGTGGGTTTGCATCGCCAATCAGGTTCAGAAGAAGGACGACTGCTTTACTGCACTACTGGAGTCCTGCTAAATTTTTTGATTAATCATAAGACCTTGACTCACTACACGCACATTGTCTTGGATGAGGTGCATGAGCGAGATCAGGAAATGGATTTCTTGCTTATTGTTGTTCGCCGTCTATTGGCCACCAATTCGCGACATGTCAAAGTTATTCTTATGTCAGCGACTATAGATAGCCGTGAATTTGTTCAATATTTTACGACTAAAAATAACATTCCTCCGGTGATAAATGCAAGTTATGGACGTAAATATCCTTTAGTAAAGTTTTATCGAGATCAATTAAAAAATATGCACTGTCCTGAGGACCACCCTAATCCAGATGAGCCTGGTATGGGATTACATGGATATTCGGCAGCTATTAAAATTCTGTTGGTTATTGACAATATGGAACGTAGCACTGAAGGACAAACAAAACGGAGCTACGAAGAAAACCTAAAGACTGGTTCAATACTGATTTTTTTGCCAGGAATAAATGAAATTGACACCATGGCCGAGAATATTGATCTATTGGTGCAAGAGAAGTATGTATATTATTTATCAGTCAATATTTAACCAATCTGTTACCAATTTCTTGCCTCAGTCCCGCATTAAAGGTTTCCATAATACGCTGTCATTCTTTAATGACTCCCGAATCACAGCGAGATGTCTTTGCTTCGCCTCCTGTTGGTTATCGCAAGATTATTTTGACAACCAACATTGCCGAGAGCTCAATAACTGTGCCCGATGTATCATATGTAATTGACTTTTGTCTTGCAAAAGTGCTTGTTACGAATACGGCCACCAATTTCAGCTCACTGCGGTTGGTGTGGGCTTCTAAGTCAAATTGCCGACAGCGAGCCGGACGCGTCGGTCGCTTGCGCAGCGGGCGTGTATATAGAATGGTACCTAGATACTTTTACATGAAACATATGCAAGAGTTTGGCATACCGGAGATGTTACGCTCACCATTAGAGAGTTCAGTTTTGAAGGCCAAAGAATTAAATATGGGGCCACCGATCGAAATATTAGCATTGGCGCTATCGCCGCCAAAGTTGTCGGACATTAGAAATACTTTGTTATTGTTGAAAGAGGTTGGCGCTTTATACCCCACTGTGGATGGCCACTATGTAGAATTAGATGGAGACCTTACTCCTTGGGGCAGCATAATGACTAAATTGCCACTTGATGTCCGTTTAAGTCGTTTGGTTCTCTTGGGCTATGTATTCAATTGTCTAGAAGAAGCTATTATTATGGGTAAGATACAATTCTTTTTGATCATGCTCCTTAATAGTATAGTCAATAAAAATATTTAATTTTTTTTTAGCTGCCGGTTTGTCTGTGCGTGGACTGTATTTACAGGAAAGAGGTTTTCAAAGCTATGAATCTTATTGGATGCACTATGTCTTTGCAGATGGTTCCTCCTCGGATATGGTAGCCATTTGGCGTTTTTATAAGGTAAGCTTAATTGTAGACTCAATCGTGTAAAAACAAAAACGAATAACTTGTGCTCTTTAGACCTATCTGAACATGTGCGAAAATCGCATAATGCAGGAATCGGCAGCTCAATGGGCCAGACGTTATCATATCTCGCTCCGGTCTCTTAAGGAGATGCATTTGCTAGTCCAGGAACTGCGTAACCGTTGCAATAAAATACGGCTTCACCCCATGCAGGACCAGTCGTGTCAAATTAAGGATGATCGCGAACGCGCATTCATACTCAAGATTCTCATTGCTGGTGCATTTTATCCAAACTATTTTATCAGATCAAATAAATCCAATCCGGACTATGGTCGTAATATGTTCCAAGTCCTCTGTGGCTACGATCCTTGCCGCACTGTATATTTCACCCATTTTGAGCCACGTTATATGGGCGAGTTGTATACACGTCGCATAAAAGAGCTGTTTTTGGAGGCCAAAATACCACCAGAAAATATGGATGTCAATTTTCAGGTCGGTTCGGAGAAGATATTTGTGACGTTTAAGCAAACGGAGGATGAGATGGATCAGTTGAACTTGATCCAAGTGCCTGGACGTATCTTAACAGATGTTTACAAGGCTGTCAGACTACGACTAGGGAAACAATTGCATCCTATAAGTGTCATGGAGTGAGTCTTTTACCATGATTTTTAAACTTTTGCTTTTGCCTTAATTTTTATTTATTAATTTTTTTGTCGTCATTCAAGCCACGACCACGCTATGAATTATGTGCAAGAAAACAAAATTGGGTCTGTTATTGAAGGTCAGTGGCATCCACCTACAAAGCCATTTAATGCAGAACTCATGGTCTTACCTTCAGTATATGACAAAAATATGATTGGATACATAACCCATGTAAGTATTTAAACAAATTTGGCCACATGGCTGGAATAAGAAAAATGAATATAAGTAACCACACTCATTACAATCATTACATTCCGTAGATTGTCAGCTGTGGCAAATTCTTTTTCCAACCGCTCAATTTGGTTGATTCCATTACCGACATGTCCGAACGGATAAATTCGCCGAAGAATCTAAGCCATTATGTCGTTCATGCCGGCTCTATAACCAAAAATTTAAAGCTGTTGGCCAAACGTGTCGATGATTTCCAGCGTGCCCAAGTAATCAGAGTGGAAACGCACAGTCATCAGTATCCCAAGTTTCGTGTGCGTTTCATTGACTACGGTGATATCGCTGTAGTGCCAATGAACCAATTACGTTTCATGTCCGACCGCCTGAAGCAAGAATTTGATGATTTGCCGCCACGTTGCTTTGAGTGTCGCCTCGCTCTGGTGCAGCCTGCTGCACTGACCAGCAACTATAACCGTTGGCCAGTAAAGGCTAACGAAATGGTCCGTAAATTAGCCATGGATGGACGAGTTGAAATGGAGATCTACTCTCTGGTTAATAATGTAGCTGCTGTTTTTATTAAAATGCGGGAGGGAGTTCTAAACGATAAGCTGGTAGAGAAAAACTACGCTCGGCGCTCCGATGAGGACTTTGCTTCATTACAAGATCACGATTTCCGTTTGCGTAAACAGGAACGTAGCTTCCATGTTCCAAAAGCTGAGCGTAAACAGACGAATGAGCAATACTTAAGAGTCAGTCAATTACCACAGGATATGGATTTGTCACCACCGCCGCTACACAAATGCCACAATGTTGTACGTGTGAAAGGGCCCTTTAGTCCGCTAGAGACCATCATATTCTCCACTATTCGATCAAGTGTTTGTAAAACAGTTAGAATCGACCCAGTTTCAGTGAATTCGGTTTTGCTTGACTCCAATCCACAAGACAGGCACGATCAGTTAATAGTAGCTGCCTCTGTGACGACTAATAATACTAATCAAGTTCTAACAGTTCGGGGATCCACAGTAATGCCCAATACCCACGGTTTTGGTGCTTTAATGACGCTCCTTTTTTGCCCCACTGTACAAATTAAATGCAACAAGGAATGTACGAAATTTGTTAGCCTTTTAGCTGGTTTGGGTTATAACCCGGAAACAATGGAGCCTTATTTTGAAGATCATGACGTTGTGATGAATTTGGATGTAAATATACTTGAAGATGACGTGCGCCTGGTGAGCATTATTATAGAAACTGTTGGAAAACTGATTAAATGGGGTTTTGCAAATTTATCATTTTTAGATTAATCAAATGCGCTATAATATTGATACCATTTTCTTTAAATATGAAGGAGAAGATGCCCCAGCAGTGTCTGTAGGTGATCGAAGCATAGTGTTTAATCAGTTACGTAGTTTGCTTAGCCGGTGAGTTTCATTAATTTCGTAATGATGTGTACCTTTGACTTATCTATCAACTAACGTTTTTTTTCGTTCTTTGACAGGCTTCTAAGCAAGGATCGTTGTTATATTGAGCCCCATAGCAGCAACTCAGACAGTGTTTGGGAAAAATTGGACAATGTGGGGCCCCAGTCAGAGCCTTACGGTAAACGTGCAATATTCCCAATGCACACTATACCAGAATTACTTAGCGAGAAGAGTACTGCTATTTTGGCTTTGCAGGAGAATTGCAAGCGACTATACAGTTGGCGCACTTTGTAAGTTACCAACAATTAATTGCAATATAACTTATATAAATATTACATATATTTTTATTTTTTCTTTGATTAGCGATGGCTTTTTACAGCCCTTAGACTGTAAGCTCTGCAATCAAAGACTCGAGACTGTTTCGCAGCTAAGGCTGCATTTACTAAGTCAATTGCATCGCGACCGCGAGAAGCAAATTGGATTCCAGCATAACTAAGCTTATAACGCAACTTGACGCAGATATTAAAACAATGATTGATTCAGTTTCTACCTATCCAAGGACAGGGCATACTCAACGAATTTGCATTTCAAAGAATTAAACCACTTCTAACTTTACGAAATGAATATGATAATTTAATTTAATTTCTTTAACACTTGAAATACCATTCGAATGAATCATTACTATACCGCTGAAAAGGTTATTTTTACTTTCATTTCTTACCAAATAAAATGTAGATCAAAAGACAAAAATTTTCTCGTAAATATTATTTATGTATTAACTTTTGTTTTACTATGTTGCCATGTGCTAATTCGCTGCAGACTTATTTTGGATTAATCCAGATGTTGCTGTTAAGGGAGTGCTCTCTATGGCAGCAGTCTCACATAGCGTATAATTCTGCATGCGATTCAGAGGCTTGCTGCACAAGCCACAAATTTGACGCTTGTTAAAGCCAAAGATTTCAAAATTCAAAATATTATACATATCAAATTGAATTGTGGCACTTAGTTGAGAGCATTCCACAATTAGAATGTTTTGCTCATTAAGCTCCACCCTGTAAAAAGTATTTGTTGAGATATTATCGGTTTCAATAACATTTAACTCACCGAAAATCATAGTCGCTAGTTTCTGGCCATTGGTATGGTTGGTCCCTTACATTATGCGGTTGATTGCCATTCAGATAGATAAAAACGGGATCGTCATTGGTCGCCTGACTAATATTGCCTGGTCTTGAGTTAAAGTTAAAGTAATTCTGTCCAATGTGGACACGTAGACCATAATTGCTGGAACTAGTTGGCATTAGAAAAACTGCCATTTTTGGTTGTGATGAACAATCAGCCGCCAGCAGTGTTAAGCACTTAGGATTAGTGATAATCTCACGCAGATTAATGAGATAATCATCAAATGTATTTATCATGCCATTGATAACCGAACAGGAACGTTTTAGCCCCGAGTCGTAAGTGAGCTCATGTGAGGCGTCGAATTTTGAGTCCAATTTGTAGAGGAAGGGAATGTGATAGATCCGCCAATTAACCCCATTCACCTCCACGTTTATCCAAAAATAGTCGTGGGGTGTATGCATTGTGATATTTATCTCCTGACTCATATGCAAGGAGTTAACTTTATGAGCCGATAAGGCTGATACCAAATGATCCAATCTCGTCGACCATAATTCAAACCAGGGGGGCATCTACCAGTGAATAGGCAAATATTTGACTTAAAGTACAAATTTGTTATTATTGCTTACGTTGTTAAACTTTAGGTCCATATCGTATTGTGTAATAGACGTGAAATTCTCAAAGTTACTTCGTTTGCAATATTTTGAGGTGGGAATGGGTGAGAATTTCAGAACTTCCTTGGGACAGAAATCCGTATCGGTTAGCGAGATCTTATCCGAACGCAAAAAGGCATGAGCATGCTCCGAGGGCTTATAACGGTAAAAGGGGGGAAAAAAGCAATAACAATAATTCAAATTACTTTTTCCGGATTAAAAGTTTCATACGTACGCCTGCTCGTGCTGCAAACTGCATAGTGGAACCACTTTCTGGACATTCTGCCACCTCTGTGGCGAGTCCAAACACAACATAGCCATTGAGGGTGTGTGGTCGTTTTGTGAAAACCAACGGTTCGTATGTTAACTTTGTACATGCCTGAAAGAAAACAAAAATTATTTTTATGTAAATATATATGTATCTGCATGTCCTTCAAACAAACAAATGCTAAGTCGCTCTAAGAAAAAAATTAAAATCCTTTTTAGTTGTTATGTTGTTGGTAAAAATAGTCGACTAAATGTTGTAAAATATTTAGTGTAAATATACAATATATTAAAATTATCCACAATAGTCAAGCACAATTGCTTAAAGGCAATTTTGTATATTATTGTATTGTATTATTGTTTGACTTTTTGAGCTGTAAACGTGAAGTAGAGGAGAGCTCCACATTGCCATGACGAAACGGCACGAGTTAACCACAACAACTCAGTTGTGGTAACGATTAGCACGCGTCCTGCGCTGCCTTTCGACAAGTGTATCTGCAAGTCCTTGTCATGTCCTTTCTGCGTCTGCTCTACCAGCAATGAGAAACAAACATTTTTCATGTGTTTGCCTCCCACTCAACCACTTTGACAGAAATCTTGCCCCAGATTCCCCGAACAAGAGTGCTCATTCTCATACTCATACATACTTGTATCCGCACCTGTCTCATTACCCAAAACATAACTAACAAAAAAAAAGTAACAAAGTAGTCTGGAACTTGTATGCCACCCCAGTTTGATCAATACGTTTGCTACACATTTCAGAAGGCAGTCAGCTACGATACAGTTAGGACGCATTTCTCCCGTCGGGAACGGAAATTTAAAAAAATAATCTATAAAAATTTTCTCTAATTTTTCTATGAACGTGTGAACAAAAATCTCAAAACGCAAGTGTCCACGAGTTTTTGACTGTCTTCTTTTCAATTTGCTTCGCGTTTTAAAAAAATTTTCGTTTGCTTTATTTTCTGATATACTATAGGATGACTTCGGTAAGCTTTTAAAATATATATGGAAAAATTGATATTCATTTAAAGATTTTCAGATTGAATCGAAACGTGTGCAATATCGCAAATATCTTGAAAGAGCCGGTGTCATTGATGCTTTGAGTAAGGCCTTAATTAAGCTGTATGAAGAGCAAAACAAGCCCGAAGATGCCATAAGATTTGTACGGAAATTTATGTGTGAAAGCTGTCCGGATGATGCACAGTACGATCTGATGAAAAATGATCTAGAGGAGGCCAAGACGACTATAGCGCGACTAGAACAGGAATTGGAACGCCTAAGAGGCCAAATGTGAGTAATGTTAAGAGCTTTTGATAAAGATTAATATGAATGGCAATAACAAAACAGCAAAAAATCACCCGAGGAATACCAGGAGCTCACTATGGCTGGCTATAAGTCTTTGACTGATGACGAGCAGAATGTCTCTTCGCTTTTACGCAAATATTTAACCCCTGAACTGCTGGAGGAATACATGCTTGTAACCACATCAGCACCTGTAGAAGCATATCTATACGATTGTGCGGTTTCTGGATTCGAGCATCATGACTCATCTGTTGGCATCTACGCTGCAGATGTGGAGAGCTATGATGTATTTGGGAAACTGTTTGATCCCATTATTAAGGAATATCATGGCCAAGAAGAAAACGATTCGGATGTACTGCAAAAGGACACCGACTGGGGAAATGTAGATGAAATTGAAAACTTGGATGCGGAACGAAAATACATTTTATCGGCCCGCATTCGCATTGCTAGGAATATTGAAGGTTATCCATTTTTCCCCAAATTGACGGAGAAGCAGTTTATCGAGGTGGAGGACCGTGTTCGTGCCGCAACCGAAACAATGGATGGCGAACATATTGGAACTTATATTACACTGGCTGATCTGGATGCTGAGACCCAACAGGAAATGGTGAAACGGCATATCCTGTTCCAGCGTGGCGATGAGTACCTGACCACAGCGGGTTGTTATCGATTTTGGCCCACAGGCCGTGGAGTTTATCATAATCCAGCAGAGACTTTTCTAATTTGGGTTAATGAAGAGGATCATATGCGCATCATTTCCATGGCTCAATGTGGCGACTTGGGCGATGTATACAATCGTTTAGTCAATGGATTGCAAGAGCTGGAGAAAAGCTTGTCATTTGCGCGTCATCCACGGTATGGCAATTTGAGCGCCTGTCCTACCAATTTGGGCACTACTTTACGGGCTTCGGTTCATATACGCTTGCCATTACTGGGCAAGGATCCTGATCGATTGGCAGCCATGGCTGAGGAACTGCAACTGCAAATACGCGGTACGGGTGGTGAGCATACAGCAATTGAAGACGGTGTTATGGACATTTCCAATAAGCGACGTCTGGGCTTCACAGAATTTGAGTTAGTTAAGTCCCTTCAAGATGGCATTGTGGCTTTGATTAATGCTGAGGAGGAGTTGGAAATAGCTGGACAAGAAGGTTAAGCCACTTGTCGATGAATCTTTTGTAAATGATTCGATTAGATCAGTCAATACATTCTCTTTCCCCTCACAAACACATTCACACGCATATTTCGGTTAAATAAAATTTGTCCTGTACTAATACCACTTACTTTCCAGTCCTCATTGTCTTTGGAATTGCGTTGTATCTTTCCAATTATTTTAAACCAACTGGATTTCTTTGTGGTCTGTACGTCTAATGAAACGTTCCATTTATGCAGAGCCTCTACATTATGTGTTAAGTCAGTGTGATGGAGAGTAAACGTAATTTGTTTGCTCTTCAAATCGGCTGTGTTCAAAACATCTTCGACGCAGGTGTTACCATCAACCTGAGAATAAAGAATATCAGTCGAATACCAATCAACTTAGTTATCGTCGCCAATTCTTACCCTAGTGGCATTTTCATTGAACATCAGCAAAGTGAAATTACGGTCATGACCAAGATGGATGGAACTTAGCTGGGTAAACCCAAATATATACATCAAAATACTTAGAGCCATATTTCGCGAGAAGCCACTGGAAAATATAAAGGATGACAATATAAACATATTTGGCGGGTATTTTGACAATATACTTCTCTATAAACTCTGATTTTAACAGCATTCCACGATATTTGACTAATTCATTAAGGTTCGTATTGATAGTCAACTTGACGCCTAAATCTGGTACATCATAGCTAAAAAGCTGGAACTATAAAAGAAGTTACTTAGCATATTTAAATTAAATATATATAAAAAAAAAAAACCATTTACTTACCACTTCATGATTTCTCTCTGGAAGCATTATTTCTTCAAATAGCCCCGCTGCTGTCTTAGTTATAAGTCCTCGTGTTTTAGTCACTGCCCGCGACTTAAACGACAGCCCACTCGTTAAATTTTGAGGGCGGATAAAGGAGTACCTGGTGCAACCATTCGCTCCATTTTCATTGCGATTCCATTCAATGCTAAATGGTATGTAAATGAGGAAACCTTGTTCCCGTATTATCTCATGATCCAAATTCAAAAATGGATTATAGCTGCGACTGCACACCGATGCATACGATGAATATCTCGCATCTATCTCCAATGTATGCCTACTGGCTGGCGGTGTTCGATGTTCGGTTATGTTTCCGCGAAGAGAGGTTAGCACTGTAGTTTGAAGTAGTACATCTGCAGATGTGCCTAGGACTGTCGGCACAGAGTATTTGTTCATAAAGGGCCAACGTACAGTCTGCATATTAATATGACTATCAGTTCGTATAACTTGCTGTAGGCGATCAAGAACTGAAAAACCAACAGATACATTATACATTTTGGTAAAAGCAATAATTAGACACTTACTATTGTCATAGGTCAACTGACGGAACGTACGCTGATTCAAGTAGTAGGAAAGAACCGTCTTACCCTCCATTTGTAATATAAACTCAATGTGGAGATTTTGGGGATTTATTATTGGAGCTTTCAACATAGAGAGTAAAGTCTTTAGGCTTCTAAAGCTGAAAGGCTCACTATTGTTTTTCGATTTTATTGTACTTAGAATGGCATCGGGGAGACCTCGGGCCTTGATGTAAAGCTGAATAAAAACGGTAAAAATAATTTTTCTGCACTGTCATCATATTTCGCACTCACCGCCAGTTGACCAGTGAATTTTCCCAATGCCTCGGTATCAAACTTAAAATATGCCACTACAGGCATGTCCGATTTAGGATCACCCACAAGAAAGGCTTGCAACATGGCTCCAATGCCAAATTTGGAATCCCTGTAATCAAATATATAATTACCAGTGACCCAATATCGCGGCTCTGGTTTTTGCGGCAAATGTCGATGCATATAGGACAAAAGGCGCCGTCTAAAAGCAAAGTTTATAAATTATATCAGTCAGTTCTTTACAGCAATGTAAATTCTTTAATTACAGATGCTGATAGCACGGGTAGGTTGTCTCCGATATACTTGTTACCGTAGTGCGATAATAGTTTATCATGTGTGGGTCGGTTTCACTTTGTATAATCCGATGAATGCTGATAAGTCGTGCAGCTGTTGGATTAGAGATTAGTAGCAGTGTCACAGCGGCTACTCTCAACTCTAAACTGGCGTTACGGGACTCAAAAATTGGCCAATAAATTTCATATATTCGTTCAGCTCGACTGTCGGCCAATGCTAAAGTGGTCCAGGCAGCCATAAACTTGAGATCTTCATTCTCATTGGGATCCGAGACAATCGGTTCGAGGTAACTAGCGACATTACCCAACTGTAAGTTACTAAGACCCTGGAGATAAAGCATCTTTTGCTCATAGTCACGATCGTCTAAAAGCCGTATAAATTAGAAATATATGAACATACTATAAACCTTTTTACTACCTACTTAGGTATAAATTGAAATATTTCTGCACATATTCTTCGAACTGATCCTTGTCAATGCCATGAGCAACGTACACATTGTAGACTAAAGTGGCAAAGCTTAAAATTGCTGCCTGTCGTACATCGGGACGATCAGGTCCTATTTTAAGGAAGTCTTGACATACATGCACCAACTCAGCGGATAGTTCAAAAATGTGAAAGGGCATTGGAATTAACAGTTGAACTGCAATTGGTGGTTTCACTTTTCCGTCGGTCGTTACCAGATGATGTGTAAGAAACACCGAGGCCTTCGTTCCAATTCGTGGTATAATCTCATGGAAGATATTTCTTATAGTCTCTTGACGATACGATGTACCAATATCCACCTCTGTGTAAAGTTTTTTAAGTGACTCAAAATCAAGTTGGCTGAGAATTCTAATCACATCGGATAAAGTGGAATCATAGGGTTCACTGAACTTAAACTCGGTGCTTTCCAAAGCCTCGGCTAGATTATCAAGCAGACCGGCTGCATCTGCTATAAGAGTTTCCTGCTGTTGGAAATTCCGACCGCCTGTTGGATCATTGGTTGGAGTTTCTAGTTTCAAGTTGGAGAGCTCGGAAGCCATCGAGGTTTCGATGTCAATAGGATTATCAATGGATGTTTCTTTGAGAAAGTTGAGTAACAATTCAGAATTTATATATTGAGCTTCCCCCGTTGATTCAAACGTATGAATAAGAGTCGTTCCTTTGGCATGAGCCATGCTGAGAAAATATCCCGTTTCATTGTGAGGCAATAATCCGTAGATAGCCTCATTTCCAATAATGACACTCTTCTGATAATCAAATTCACAGGTATTGGGTGGAACGTTGCTTCTAGTCACGTGGACAGCCTCCGAGTACGGTGTGCATGTCTTCAACTCTGGAGTTTTCCGGATTGAAATATAGTTAGTCTTATTCGAAATAAAATACTCCGTTTGACATTTGCCGTGAATACCCAGCTGAAAGCAAAAGTCTTGAAAAATCATTCTCTAAGCATCGTGGATCAGTCTTACCTCATCGATCACAAAAGCCCCACTGGACTTCATTTGGAATTGCAAAATTGAAGCTATTGCTCTCTTGAAATTCATAGACCAAATTGGATCACCTTCTTTAAATATAATATGCGATATTGTTCCTGTGTTGTTACTGTGAAGCAGATAAATTCTTGTCATCATTCTGGTGTTTTAATAAATTCATTAATCATTTTTACTATAACCAATTTTTTTTCTTATTTTAATAATTAATGTAATAAATTTTTCCAATATAATAATATTAGTGTAATATATATGTATGTGTATGTAATACTATGTACATACCTGAGCACTATCTTAAAAGGTTTGTATGGCGGATACATTTCCTTGTTTTGCAGAAACTTTTCGCCCGAATTGTTTAATGTTACATCGTCAATGACCAGCTAGTAAAGAAACAAGCAACGGTTAGGCTATTGGAAACTGCTTGGTCGCGACGGTAAGGTTTGTTTATTGGTTGAGCAATATTTTTGGAAAAGTGAAGGTTTTGAATGTGCGCGTACAGTACAATTTCTCACCCCAACTAATTACCCCACAACCTCATTTCACCACAAAGTTCAGCGTTGCCAGTAAGCAAACAAAACCATTTCATGAATAAAGCACTGAAGACGCTTCTTTTTTTTTTCTGTGCCTAGTTGTGGTTTTCATACATATACATACATATATGTATGTATGTACATCCATACAAATGTAAATCCTAAAGATGATCGAGTTAGAAGTGTTTTTAAAAGTTATAAAAGCCATCAAAGTAACAACAACAATATTTCGGTTCAACCTATTATGTATGTATGTATGTACATATATAAATATGTATATACATATGTACATGCATAGATGCGATAAGAGCGCTGAAGACGCCGTCGCGGTTTTTTTTTCTATGTGGTTCTTTTTTTTACAGTGTTTATATTTTAATCCTGTAATATCCTGTGATAAAGCCATCAAAGCAACAACAACAACCACAAAGTGGTATGTCAAAGCCATGAAAACTGGTATTTATACTCATTTTTATCCTAAATATTTACACATCATGTACATACATACATATGTACATATGTATTGTATATAATCTGCTGCGACAGCTCTGCCCCTCAATGAAAGAAGTTCACAGTCCGAGAGCTCAGTTCATTGTGCACTGTCGGGCTTCTGTCTCAACAGTGGGAAAAGTTAAATTGTTTTTAATTTATCTGCAATTTCTTGTGCCTCATTTTGCAAAAAAAAAGTCTTGGCATTGAGAATGTCGCATGCCTCGCGTGGAATTGTATAAATTGATAATAAAATCAATAAACTGATTTCATATTTTAATTGGTGTCAATTTTGAACTTTAATTTTTAAAAATATTGCATGCAAATGTACTTAGGATGTTCATACATACATACGTACATATGTATGTGGAATGTCTAGTTCCGCCGGTACTCCAAATTTTTCGTTCTAATCCGTTAGCGCTACTTTTCAGAAGTATTTATAACAATGATATGTAATGTAAAAGTGGCACTTACCGCCGCTGCCATAATTAGTTCACTTTGCCGCTGTAGTGTCAGTTTGCCCCGGACTATCCATCCTGTAGTGGGTGGCGAGGGATGTCCTTCATCTTGAGGCTTGGCTCCAACTAACACATTTCCCACATATTCGTAAAGCATTTGTTTGTTAATGCCGATTATGTTGAAGGCTTGTCCGGCATCGATGATTAAGAATAAATCTGATATTGAGCGGGACATAGGGAGGAGTATGGGGCGATGAAGAAAAATTGATTTAAACGGGCAATAAACTCTTTTGAAATTATATGTATGTATGTATGTGTTTAGTAAAAAGATGAATGGATGCTTGGCTGAGAGCAATAGCATTTCTCCATTTACTTTATCAATTTGAATTGCTCATACACACACATTCATATGTACATACATATGTATGCACATACATATATGCCTGCATATAATTACATACTTTTTTTATGTATATAATATTCAAATACATATACATACGTATGTATATACACACTACATATACATACACACATATGTATTATATACATAGATTTATATTCCTGTTGTCAATGAAATATACATATATTACGTCATGTTCTTTAATTAATTTCTGATTGTTTTTTTTTTCGTTTTTGTTTTAGGTTTATCAATTAGGTTAGGCCTTTAGCTACGTACACATAAACACCGAGCACTTGAGTCGCCTCATTCTTTTTTCTTTATTTCTTATGTTTTACACTGAATGGTTATACATAGACTAGATAAATATGCATATAATTGGGGAATATATATTTTGTTTAATGCCGATTTTTTAAAACTAGGGGATCTTCTTAATGATTTTCGCGTCCGCTCAGCCAGCGTTTCACACTGTACTAAAGTCTGAGCTGGGAATGGGTCTGGGAATAGTCTGTCTGGCCTTGCTGGAGGTTTCCAACTGATAAGCACAAAATGAGAAACAAATCGGTGTCTCTCCCACTTTATCTCTTGGTCTCTCTTTCATTCGTTGACTTAAAGACGAAGACGCTGTTAAAGCCGCTCTTTGGTCAAACGGTTACAGTAGCATCCGTTTACGTTGATCACCATTTTTCTAAAATATAGAATAAAATGTAACAAATTCTTCCGGTCTATTAAAATAACATGATCTCAAGGGAATAGGTCGAGTATACCCGGGACGATCACCAAACACTTAGGAACACTATTGTTTAAAATAGTCATTAAGAATTTCTATATAAAAATTACAATTATTTATTAAAAGGATAACATATTGGTTCTATTTTATAGGATAATGATAATAACTAAAGCCAGAATAATAACAAAAAAATTCTTCAACCGAAAAATTTATCGCGTTCCACCATGGGCGTGTCCTGCCCTAAAATATGCACCTCCTCCGCCACTAGCCTGGGGCTTTACGTCCTGTTGCTCTTCATTTCCAGCTGACAGTTGTGAATTTTCAGAGGTGCTTTGTTCTACAGCATCCAAATTTTTAAGCTGCTGCTGCCACATGTCTGCATAAATGCCATCATCTCGCTGAACTAACTGTTCATGCCTACCCCTCTCCACAATTGTTCCATCCTGCAGAACGAGAATTTCATCGGCATGTATGATGGTTGAGAGACGATGGGCAACTATAATTGTAGTGCGATTTGCGCAAACTCTGGCTAAAGCCGCCTGAATATTGCGCTCTGTGTGTGTGTCTAAAGCAGAGGTTGCTTCATCTAGTAACACAATAATGGGGGCCTTTAATAAAGTGCGAGCTATAGCCACACGCTGCTTCTCGCCTCCACTTAAGCGTAATCCTCGCTCACCCACTTTCGTTTCATAGCGATCCGGGAAGCTTAAAATTTTTTCGTGAATGTCTGCTGCACGTGCTGCTGCGTAAACCGCTTCGGAAGTGGCTCCCAATTTGGCATATTCAATGTTATAAAATATTGTATTATTGAACAACACCGTATCCTGCGGGACCACACCAATGGCCTGTCTGAGGCTCTGCTGCTGTACTAGCTTGATGTTTTGACCATCTATCAAAATTGCTCCAGTGTGTACATCATAGAAACGGAATAATAGTCTCATGATCGTGCTCTTGCCAGCACCAGAAGGACCTACAATAGCCACTGTCTTGCCAGCCGGCACACTGAAGCTGACATTGCGCAACACAATTTTTTCTGGGGTATAACCAAATGTAACATTGCTGAATTCAATGCCACCGCCAGCTGTCAAGAGGCGACTGCATCCTGGTGCGTCTACTATTTCTTCCTCCTCTTTTAGCAGCTCAAACATATTTTCCATGTCAACGAAGTTCTTTTGTATGGCTCTATAATAGGTGCCAAACCAATTCAGCGGCATGTACAATTCCATTAGATAAGTAGAAAAGAGCACAAAATCGCCCACCGTTAAAGTCTGATGGTGAGCTACCATGTAGACACAGAGCAGGGATCCCGTCAGCAGTCCCAAACACAAAATTATATTTTGAGTGGTATTTAGCATGTTCAGAGTCAGCATTGAGAGAAATTCTTCTTTCTGATATTTGATTATGGCAGCTCTGTAGCAATCCACTTCGAAGTTCTCCGCGCCGAAAAACTTCACAGTTTCAAAATTCAAGAGCGAGTCCACACTTCGCGCACGTTGCTCATTGTCGGCCAAGTTCATTCTCCTCTGATATTTGGTGCGCCACTCAGTAATTGCGATGGTAGAAGCTAAAAGAAAATTACAAATTTTATGAATATTGCGAAATAAAAAACCCGGAATGCTATTTGTTATTTGTTACCTATGTAAAGGAACATGGTTAGGAAAACAATTAGACCAAACCACCAATTAAAAGCATAAATGAAATATGCCACAGCCACTAATAAATCCAATATGGTGGGTGTAATGGAGAATACAATGTAGTTGAGTAGATTGTTTATTGAGTCAGTGCCGCGATCCATAACACGCAGAACTTCGCCAGTTTTTCTTTGCAGATGCCAGCGCAAGGACAATTGATGCAAGTGACGGAACAAATCGATTTCAATCTCCCGAGTCGTATATTGTTGCACACGTATCCAAAGAAAAGTTCTTAGATTATTAAATAATCCCATTGTGCCAGTGCCACCACCTTGCAGAAATGACAAAACCACATAGACAAGTACAAAGTCCCACCGAAATAGGATCGGCTCTATGGTTAAGCTGTCCACTACAAAAAAAAAAAAAAAAAAATTAGCCATATAAAATTAGCAAATCAAAGAGACCTGCTAGAAAAGCGATTGACCTACCCAACTTTTTGCGATAAATGGGTAAAAATAACTTAATAACTCGTCCGGCAATCAATAATATAACACATATGAGCACAGCAGTTTGAAGCATCCGATCCTTTTTGGGCCAGATATAAGGGAAGAGTTTGCGCAGCTTACGCCAACTGTTACGAAAGGCTGAGGCACTTATATCGTCGGCCGCTGCAGTTGACCCACTTGTTGAGTCGTTCTCCAAACGTTGATGGGGGTTGAAGAAACCCATTATACCCGGAGCTTTGAGACCTAGAACAAAAATGACTAAGGAGCTAAGAAAGCGGGCGACAAAGAGACCCATTTCAATCTGGTCCTTGTTGCTTTAAAGAAAACACTTTTGTTCATATAAAGGACATTATTTGTTTTGTATTTTGGTTACTTACTTCTTCAGTTGAAACCACCAGTCGTTGCGCCTAAGATTAATAAACGATAAGGACTCGTTTATAAAAGCCAAAGTAAAAAATAGAAGCAATATTAAGCCATGTCCCCTGGTAGGCAGCGAGGGTAGTTGATAAAAACGCTCCTTGAGTATTAGGCATATAGAAAATGGATATACAAAGCATATCAAACTGGTGGAGAAGATCTGAGGAAACAAATGCGTTAGTATATGTTTAAGGGAAGCATATACTTCTTTTGTCATACCATATAGCCGTAAACTGCACTATCAACATAGATTCGGGCATTTAAGAAGAATCGTGTCAAGGCCAGCACAGGTACAAAAAGTAGAAGAAAAAGCTGCAGGGCATATAGCCGCGATTTGGATATATGTGTGGGATCAGCGATGCGTGTGGCATATTTGTGGTACATTAGCAATTGGATGCTACCAAAGATCAAAAGGAATCCACCGTATATGGACGGTCCGACAGTATCCATGAAACAATGCGAAATCCCATGGTCGATCCACACAGTGCTTAGCGTCACATTCGGTGGGCAATATAACATTTTGTATAATTTGATTGCCTAGATTAGGTAGTAAGACATTTGAATCAGTGAGTTCCTTTTAGTTATTGTTGCTTTTTTATGCACTGGAATAGACACAAAGAATGATAGATAAGTTATTTTATAGATGGTAACGTGGCGTGACCGAATTGTGTGCCCTTTTATTACGATAAAATTGGAGCAGTGGCTTGGATCGATGAGTATTTCATCATATTATCTTTTGTACGGACCGCGCGGCACCAATGAAAAACTCTTTCTTGCATTCGGACTGTGCGCACAGTAAAATACCTAACCTAGGGCCGTCTGAATTCAATTAACACTAAAAAACTTGCAAATCATTCCACAATTAAAATGAAACATAATTATGTAATTTCCATATATGTATGTATCAGCCATTGTCTAGAATCTAGATAGTTCTTCAATTCTAGAAAACTCCATTTGCCGTCCTGCTAGTGCGTAGGAGACAGGACTTCTATTTTATCAACTTTAACTGTAGTTTATTATGAATATTGAGTTATTAACATTTTTTTTCTAATGAATTAAATTTTAAGCACCTTATCAACTCTATAGAAATCACTTTCACATGTGTAAAACACCGGCGTCTTTTTACCTCTACATTAAAGTTTTGATTAAGGTGATAAGGTAAAGTGGGTGGCAAATCTTCTAACATAAACAACGAAAACAAAGACACTGGTGGTAATAAAACAACCGATTATTTACTATCGAAATTTAATCGATTTTGAGTCTCACAGTGCTGCCAGAATCTCCTAAGTAAAAATTGCTAGATTTGTTGCTAATAGCATTGCTGCCAGATCTAGCCTCTAAAATGCCAAACTGGCAGCACTGCAGTGAGGCTGTATATGGCGCTGTTAAAAATGCTGTTCGAAATGAAAGCTAAATATAATTCTGTAGAATTTCTGAATATGCCCATTTCATGATTACCTTTGATAACATTTGCTTATTGTCCATTTAGGATAGATTTTAAATAAAAATAAAGATAAAAAGTAATTATATGTGTGACTATAAAAAAAACAAGTCCTGTTTAATTTTTAGAAAGCAAGGAACTAATCGTTGAAGATTTACATACATACATCGAGCATTTTAGCACTGCATTCGTTTAGTTTTTAAAATTCCTAATGTTTTTTATAATTCGCTACTTAAGTTAGGAAACTAAATTAACATTTATAACTAACGCTTCGAATTAAATTAATTGGGATTTTTAAACTAATTAAAATATCACAAAAAGTGGATACTAAATACTTAAGGATAAAGTGATAAATTACGATCCACGGAGGCCGCATTCCAACTGGCCTCCTGTCTTACAGCTACGAATTAATTTTGCCCAAAAGCGGTTGAGTCACACTGGCAGTTGCTGGGCTAGGACCAGCAGGACAATCCTGGCCGTATTTCCGGACAAGGTGATGGTTGGGAAACATCGTCGATGGAATGTTCTGAGTTTGTGGTGGGTGTTGAGGCTGAGAAGATGGCAGAGCAGTAAGCAGTGGCATCTCATCAGCTTCGGAAAACTGAATTCTTTGGGAAATCAGGCTGCTTTGATCAAGACCCCCAGTTGAGGCTCTGCTAGTGACATTGCTCAATAGTGTTGAGATCGTGGGTGAAGGCCTAAGGCGACTCCTGGTAGTTGTTAGGGGTTGTGGAAGTGGTTGCAAAATGCCACTTAAATTCGAGTTGGATTGATTATTGTTATGATTTTTGAGAGCTCCACTAAGTGGCAAGCGGAAATGAGCCAATTCCCAACTATCGGCCTCCTCCATACCGCGTAAGGATCGACTACTATATATGTCACTGACTTGCAAATGTGGCTCCAAAAAAAAATTCTCAGTCTTAGTTCCATTCAGCTTAGGGGAGCTTGAACTTATTTTCCGTTTAATTCGAAGCTCAGGCGGATGTTCGAGTTCCAATTCCTTTGGCAAATGAATAACTGGTGGTTGCAACGCAGGACTCACTGCCAATTCGGAATATTGTTTATTTAACGAATGAGAGTGCTGCGGTTGTCTCTGGGGATGCTTCAACGAGGATCTGCGAGTAAGCATGAGCTTGCTTGGCGAGTTTAGGACATCTTGCTTCACCACTTCGCCTTCCAACCAATATGTTAGCATTTCGCCTTTACCTTTCATTGGTACATAACCCCGACGTGTTGTTAAAAACGTGCCAAACTCATCGAGAGCATTTTTTGTTGTTTCGCTGATGTGGATTTTGAGGGCTTCCCCGTTCGACTCCATGCGCGATGCCGTATTTACTGTATCTCCAAACAAGCAATATCTTGGCATTTTCAGACCTACCACTCCGGCTACACAGGCCCCTGTATGCAAACCAATTCTGAGCTTCAATCTGTCCTCGGGACGATGATGTATGCGAAAATTATGCACCGCCTCCAATAGACATAGTGCCAGACGGGCTATTTCTCTTGCATGTTGGTTACCATTTCGTAATGGTAATCCAGATACCACCATGTAGGCATCCCCAATTGTCTCTACTTTATACACATCAAAATTTTCCACTATTGAATCAAAGCAGGTGTACAGATCGTTAAGAAATTGAACCACCTGCATAGGTGTACTCTCAGCAGATATGGCAGTAAAGCCAACAATATCGCTAAAATAAATGGTGACTTGGTCGAAGGTCTCAGCTACCACTGGCTTTCCACTAATTAACTGAGCGGCCACACTCTGTGGCAGTAGCTGATATAGCAGCTTTTCACATTTTTTCTTCTCTTCGTGGTAGTCTTGAGTCCGCTCCTCGACGAGTTCCTCCAAATTATTGGCGTAAAGTTCCATACGTTTTAAGAGATTGTCAACAATATTTCCCGTCTCATTATCTCTGCGATTAAAGTATATAAAAATATATTCGTATCTACAAAATATTTTGTTTAGCTCTTACTTGTTAAATTTCCTTATCATGGACTTGAGGATATTAAAATCGGGCCGCTCGGCTGGATCCTCAGACCAGCAACGACGAATAATGCCATTAATATCAGCTTTAGTATCACCATTTGGTTCTAGTTCGGGTCGAAAGGGCTTTACTTGTCTTTGTGGATGATACCCCTTAACCAGTTCAATAATTTCTGAAAAATAAAAATTAAAATCATTAAAATTTCAAGTCAATTTGTATTTCGTGTTTCTCTATGTGTTTTTTTAACCTCTCAAAAGCTATCTAGTTTGTAACACATGCCAAAACTAGAGATAACTACTAGGATGCGGATGGACTGGCGCAATTCTGTTCTTGTCGTCGCGACGGAAGTCTGTGAAGCCTCATAAAGTTAACGTTTTGCTAATGGGTGAAGGATTAATGTTAATGAGGCAATATTAAAGATACTACAACTTAAGGCAGCATTTTGTTTAAAAAACTTTATATTTCTTTGTGACACACTGGGAGTTTCTAGAAACATTATTATAATTTAATTGGGGCGAACTAATAATAATAGTTCGAGTGAGACTAACACTGTCACATTTAATAATAGTTCAAGTGAGTTTATCACTTTTGTCCCTTTTACCTTGCGGTGATTTCTCGTACGCACACTTGCCCAGGTAGAATGGACCTTGTCTTGTAATTATTTCATGGCAAATTACTCCAAAAGCATAAACATCACCCTTTTGTGTGCCCTCTGGAGCTCGGCGATGCTCTAACCGCAATAATTCCGGAGAAGTCCACAAGAGCTCTAGAAATGCCAAAATGAACGAAATATAAAAGACTAGTAGAAAAAAGGATAAAATATAAACACAAACTTACTGCTCCAGAATGCATGACTGTTGCAATTCTCCACCTCATTTTGCATATCGTAACGTAGGCATCTTAAACTATGAAGACCAAAATCAGTAATTTTGAGAACAAATCTCGAGTCTACTACGCAATTCGATGACTTGAGATTGCCATGTGACTTGATGTCGGAGCTATGCAAAAATTGCATGCCCCTGACGATATCATGCATTAACGATAATTTGAACATCCAGTCCAGCTGAAATTGTTCATTCTCCAATATATCCTGCAATGAACCTTTTGGGCAATATTCCGTCAGTAGAAAGCTACGACGCTGATCCAAACAAGCGCCATAGAACTTAACTAAGTGATCATGCTGCAAGTCTTTCATTCGCTTCAGTTCCAGCATTAGACTTCGGGTGAGCAAATTTTGGACATTCTGCACTTCGATTGGCTTAATAGCTACTTTACTCTTTCGGAACATGCCAACGGGAATAAAAATCTGACGATCACCATTTATCGATCCCATATCCTCAGACATGAGGGTAAGCTGGGAGCTCTGTTTAACTAGTGAATGAAATGAGCCACGTAAGCCTCTCTCAGCTGTTTCCCGAAACATAACATCTTCGAGTGACACTTTCCAGCTCATTGAATTGATTTCCGCTTCAGCTATATAATGGCGATATCCGAAAAAGAAACAGACTGCCATAATTATAACCATAATGCCTAAAACTATTGATAGTATGGCATAGCCGGGAAGAGCTATAATGAAATAGAAATAAATGTTTAGTTTAAAACCAAAGCTTAGCGAATCACCTGATAGTTATCAAAAATATATTTCGGCATACTGAGAATCTTTGAGGACTTACAATTATCGGGACACAGCGCTCCATCATAACCACAACTGGGTTGATCTGGTGGCGCCTCTTCCCTATCCCCGGCCCAATGTATCTCTTTGTTGGCCTCGAATTCCAGACGATTATGCAGGAAATGCGCTACAATTTCAAAACGTCCTGTGCTGGGATTCATATCCAAGAGCGAGTAAGCCGAAAGCCGGTCGCCGTTGGCGTCGATTGTGACGTTGCCTGTGATGCCAGTAAACGAACGATTCCACATGCGTCGTACCATGTCTGTCCCATTAATCGGTTGAGTTAACATGCTAGGATCCTCTCGTATACTGTCATTCAAAGCATTTGCGTAGAGCAGAACACCGTCGAAAAAGGATGTGACAAAAGCCGAAATAGGTTCATTGTCGCTAAACGTGTAATTGTATTTCGCTGCGGCAATTGCTTTGATCTGTAAAATAGTGTTTAGAACGAAATGAATTGGAAACGCATTAATCTCAGTGTCCTACAATTCGACCATTGCAAAGCATCCTTCGTCGCGTTGCGCTCTTGTCGTTTAATTACTTTGGTTACCGTGAAAATTCAATTACGCGTGCGCTTGTTTGTAATGGATGTCAGACACAGGAATGGAAGATAGCAAGAAAGTACAAGAAAAGTTGTTTACTTTGTTTTTTGCCTTTTAAGCCATTTTTGACTGTCACAAACCCATGCAGAAATTATTGCAAAGTTTTTGTATTTCTCTCGCTTCTTCTATTTTTCTTTTCCGATATGCCTTACCATTCCCATTGACTAGGTGACTAGCCACTCTCACCTGAAGTATTCTTAACTTCTTAACGATGTCAAAATTAAATTTATATGTGTTTTATTAAATATAAACTAAATACCTTTTAGCCAAAGTCAAAACTGAGGCTTTCATTTTATTACAAGCTTACATTGTAAATTATTAAATTAATAGATTCGTTTTTTAAATTATTTTTTGTTTTAAAAACATATTGCGAAATAAAAACACATTTAAATTTAACCACAGTAATTAGCTGTAGGTGGAATCAACCTAGGTTCTTGGCATCATCATCACTTTCTCTTTTTCGAAGAATGCCAAATATAGAGCCAACCTATAGACTTTTAGTCGTGGTAAGGTCTTATCATGAAACTGTAAATGCTTTCTCAAACACGAAATATTTATTGCAAGGTGTTGTTGTTAATTTTCCGTTCTATCAACAGAAAATATTCCCCATTCTCTCTCTCTCTCTCTTTCTCTCCCTGTCCTTTTACTGACCTCGCCTGGGAAATGGATAGGCTGTGACTAAGAAACAGAAACGTGCACAGGAATTAAGTATGCATGGGAACAACAACAAAACCCGCAAAAAATCAAAGAAGTCAAAAAGCACCAGAGGGCCGGGGCTTACTTCGACCGCGTCAAATATTGAATACCCTTTCAAGTTTTTTGTTACTCTTTCCTTATCTATAGCTGCCAAAGTAGAAGAACGTTTTATCTAAATAGTCGAGTGTTTGGGAAGGAACGGCCTACAATGTTAGCCTAGGAAATAACGAAGTCATTGATCACAGTTACTGTTTACCACCGATTGTTCCTATGGGAGCTATATGATATAGTCACCCGATCTTGACCAAATTTGGCACAGGTAAAATATTATAGGTAAAATAACCACTCACCAACATTGAATTTCACGACAATAGATTGCAAAATAACGAAGTTATTGAGAAAAGTCCCTGTTCGTGACATTGACGTTTGTATATGATATGGTGGTCCGATCCGGCTGAATCCGAGATATACACACCAGTGTATACAAGCCTACATGCAAAATTTTAGACAGACGAACAGTGCTAAATGAACCCGTCCCGTCGTGCTGATCAAAAATATATATACTTTATGTGGCAGGAAATGTTCCTAACCAAAATTAATATACCCATTTTGCAAGGGTATACAAAGCTCGGAAAAAATATTAAAGGTGACTTCCGTTCATATCGTGCAACGCTGCATCCTTTCACTCCCCGCTATTTCATTGTCTTTCTAACGCAAATTTATTTGAACTTTCTGATACTCACTTCATTGGAAACCCTTGTGTACTCATTGTCATTGGGTTGCTTAGGCGTCACGGTCAACATGGCTGTGTAGGATTTCCGAGCTCTCTCATTATTTAAATTCGTGTCATTCTTGTCATACCAGGGACGCGACGTCAAGTACGGAACCCTAAAAAAGAAACAAGTTGCATTTATTTCGTTATCATTGTTCAAATTTGTTATTACACTGCCTCCTTATCGATGCAGTTTTACATTAGATTTTGACATGCAGTTTTGAAATTTATTGCCAGGCGTTATTGATATGCGTCATAAATTGCTATTTATAGAATAGGTATATAAAATATTGTTCACTCTTTAAGGCAATGTACAATTCGTTTACCTGCTAGCATCTTATATTAACAAGTTAACAGCAAATAATTATGCGGTAAAAAAGAAACTTGTCATCGAAATTTTTGTGGTGGTTATTAAACACCAAACTAAACTAAACATTTAATTCGTTGTTGAGATAATCAAATCGAAGCATTTTTAACTCTATGCTCGCTTTACAATTGCTAATTTGTATAAGTTTCAGTAGAACACCAGGAAACACATTAGCTAATCCGTATATCGGCAATAATAAATAAATAGTACTGTTTTTCATACATATACACATTTTTCCATTGATTACAAGATCACGAAGGTTGCCAGATTAGAATGCGAGTGCATTAAATGCACATGCAAAACTAGATTATATAGTAATTTAGTATTTATCACCCTTGCTCTTTACCTCTCTCTCTCTCTCTCTCTCTCTTTCTCTCACTCGCTCTATCTTTCGCACTTTGTCTATGTGAAATACAACTTAAAGTGCTGCTATATTTATAAATTTAGAATCGGTAGTTCAATCCAATTTTGTAAATTGTTAAAAAAAAAAACAAATAACACAAAGAGCCAAAGAAAAATACGCGTATTGCGAGTGGGAGCTTAACCAAAATAATGACTCAGCTTTATATGTGTTGGATGTAGATAATCATAATGACCAATTAAGAGCAAGAGCCATGAATCTGGCATGTGTACAAATTTTGGAATTTCCTCAATTTAAGGTAAATGCAGAAGCTATTAATAAATTCGAGAACTTGAAGAACACTAAATACAAATTATAATTGTCTATTGCTTTGATTAATATATACACAGCTTGTGTATTTGTATTTATCTATGTACATACGTTCGAATATATGTACATTGTATTGTGATTTATTTTGAATTTTTTTTTTTTGCAAAGTGAAAGGCAATTCCTGACAATTACCATTTTGATTTAGACCGTACTTACCGTGAAAATAATTCAATATTGATGAAAACATATTCACCGCTATCGATCATATTCAACTCCTCGGCTGTCAGCATAATTTGACGTATGGACTGCGGATCGGCGCACATAATGACAACTGCAAAAAGCAAAATTGAAACCATTATTTTGTGTCTTTTGTTTGGGGGGTTTTGCAATTAAAAAGTAAAAATAGAAGTAACCGCCGCTCCAATCTCTCTTGTCATTAAAAATGTATTAATTTATTTGAAAAGTTGTTGAGCTTCTTTTGATTGAAATGGGATTTTGTAAACTTGTCAGTTTTCTTGTATTGCTTTGACGTCAGCCAAACTAGCCAGTACGTAATTTTGAATTCGGATATAATTGTTGATTCACTTTAAAGCCCAAATGACACCATACCAAAGGTTTTTTACTACATGTTCAGTGAAGGGAAAAGTTTCTAAGCATAGAAGGTAGTAAATTTGTACATTTTATCTAACAATAAGTATTATACTCATGTTTTATTTTCAGAAACTGTCAGTATTATCAGTCAGTGTAGTAAACGTAACTTAGACCTATGTGTGTATATTAACAACAAACAATTCCCAACGCAGAAGAACCATTTAAATAAGAAACTCTACATTTTTTGTCTATTATTTGTAGATCTGTCATGTGTAAGAAAAATGGCTACTGTTTGCAAATATTACTAATAAACAATTCGTTAGACGGATGAGATTCCCATAATTCTTTAAAATAAAAAGCAGACAATTCTTGGAATCCATGTAGGATACTTTTCGGTTCCAGATCCAACGTGTAAGATGTTCGTCATTAAAACACAGAAAAACTTTTTGATATTTTGTAAATTTCTGTTAAACCATACCTAATATAATAATAGGTTAAAATAATAAAAGTCTTTTGTATAATATTAAGTTATATTATTAATATTAATACAATGCAATAAAATATTGCAAATAAGGTAATTTTGAATAATTTCAACTCATCCTCTTCGGAATTCTGACGTGATGGACAAAAATTTAGTACAGGGCCGTGATCAGCACCCCCTAATTACTATTGGAGACCTATTGAACTTAAAATAGCACAAATACTAATAAATAATACATCCTGATGACCCACAGCAACACGGTAAATTGTTGAGCACAAATTGAATGCTGTCATATTTGCATATAAAACATCAAATAACAATAACATAATAACATCAATAACATCAAAGGACAAACGAACATCTGAAATTCAAAAAGATTTCTTTTCGTACTAAAAACTATTGATTTAATTAAGTTTGCCCAAATAATTGAATAGTTCCTACTTACATCACTCAAACAATAACCAATAACCTCACTATTTGACACCTAATGGACTTTGTTTTGTAAATTTATTTTACGATTTGAAAACAAAATATATTTAAAATTTCAATATTATGTCCATTGAAAAGACTTTTTTGTCTTCTAATCGATTTTAACAGCAGTCATTGTGACTGTCCTTGAACTCAAATCTACTACTTGCACTCGCCTACATTCATTGTTGGGGCGGTTATCCAAACGACCGACACGCGATCAAAAAAATGATAAAAACTTCATTGATAGGCGAAACTCATTTCGCATGCCCAACAGACTCTACGGATCTCCATAATTATGTTTTAATTTAAACATTAAAATGCGAGATCTTTGGCAGCTGCCATATAACGATATAAAAATAATTTTAATTATTTCCATTGCATTTAGAATGACTGTGCTTGAAACAGTAAGGCAAAGAAAAATATCATAGAATCCTTTATATTTAGACTTTTAGACTTTCCCAATATATATTAACGAATTTCTCAATACAATTATACGGTCACTGCTTGCCTCACAATTATTGTGATCTACCCCATTAAAAGTCAATTAGCATAGAGCTGTGAACAATTTGGTCTCCCGCCAAATTATGCATAACGCTTGCTATTGTTTATTGTGTTAATTGCCGATAAATGAAATTAAATGAGTTGTAATTAAACAAAATCTGTGGCTAGCAGACAGGCAGTCTACCAATGTACTTATGTATATGTACGAACGAATATATAATGAATGCGATATTTGGGCTATGGTTATATTTAGTAAATGGCAGTCGGAAGGATTTCTAAACTCTAAAGCCCTTCAATTGAAACTTTATTTCTTAAATAAGTTTAAGCAAAGTTTCAAAATTGCTACCTATACAAATATGAATTTAACATACATATATTAAGATTCTACCGTCTGATATAATGGCAATTATGTCACCAAACTTTTAAAATCCGGAAAATCCGGTGCCAGCTAACACCAATAAATGAGATTTTTAAAATGTATAACCGCAGTATATGAGAAGATGGGCAAATCTAAAATCGACAAGGTATTCGTTTTCGTTCTCTTTAAGAGCAATTGACAAGGAGGTCAGCTAACTATAGATAGTCTAGATGTGTGCATGCATTCATGTATGTATGTACATACATAGATACATATGTACTACGCATGTTTGGATGGATAGGATGGATGTATATTTGATGTACCTCTTGCACTTACTTCTTGTTTGCATCGCCACGTTCCGAAGCATTCGCGTTATATCCGCCTTTGTCCAGGTTGTAGTGTCGAAACCCAATTGATAGACGGATTGCTTCTCAATCGTGTCATGGATGGCAGCCAAACAAAGAAAACACACCGAATTGCCTTTAACCTTAGAATTCTCATTCTGATAGATAAGAGCAGTACGTGTCCAATTGAAGCTATTCAAAACAGCATGGACAACATTTCCTAAATTGTTGACCTGGGCTCCCTTTAGACGGGTAAGAGTTGAATAACTTTCGGATTTCTTATTAAACTCCTTGGCATTGCCGCCGGTGGTAAGGACGGGAATTTGCCAAACATCAGCGTAACGGGAAATCGGTGCTAAAACATATTCACATGGCAGACCGAAGACAGCATTCACTTCTGGCCACTGAGTGTATATTTCAAAAAATCCAATCGGTCCATATTTTGAGGAACAAAAAGTGTCACGGGATATAAGTTTAATATCAAAGTGCGTACCACCAACAAAGCCCAAATGCTGAATATGCCGTATTCCCAATTCCAAAACGGGCAACACCTTGGGCATTATGCAATCATTCTTATTGTCCGATTCCACCGATGGGAGCAGAGCCACAAACACCAATTGACGTTGCGCCTGTCCATGGTGATAAACACTGGTACCGGGGCTAACAAAGTGCTGCACTAGCTCGGTGCTCTGAGACTTGTGGGAGGTTTTTGTATCGGGTGTCTTGAAGCTATGGTCATCCGAGGAAGAAGATCCGCCACTAATGGCCATGGCCACACCTCCAATGGCTTCATTGTCATAAAACCAAGCAAGAACCGGCTTGGGCTGATAGAGCATAAAATGTAGTAGGAGGGATAAGATTATCTTGGAGTTCAGCGATTGTTTAAGTGCTTTATATCCCTGGTTCATACTGGATCCTACAGCAGGATCAATTTATAATTATTTGTTTTTTATGTTTTTGTAAAAACAATAAATATAATTTTCTTTATTGTATTCCGTTTATCAGTCGTTGCCTTCTGTCACTATAACACTTTTTTACAATATTTTTGTATCACATTCATGTCTCTTCTCTTCTCTCCTTTTATTTATTTCAATTGAATTTTAATCCGAATCAAAATTTAATTTTGGTTTGTTAATTGCATTTTTTGTTATTTTTATTGATGAATTTTAATTGTTCAAGATTTAATTACGATGTTGAACTTGTTTGTAATAAATTTCAGTTTTCTTTTGCATTTTTATTTATACTTGTCGTCTTGCATTTTATTTATTGAAGCGGCAAAAAAGACAACAACATATTTATTGATAAATATTAAACAAATGCACACAGCTGAAAAAAAGCATTCAAAAAGTAAGAAATCCACCCCAGAAAATTGGCATAATTTGACATATTTCTGGCTCACCTGCTTCTACATATGTAAATGAAATACAAAAAAACAGCTTAAACACTTGTTTTGTTTAAGATGGAAAAGATAGAAAGTACAAATATAATTCCTCATAGATCTAAAGCTTTAACTTGGGATATTTTAAATCGAGATTAGCCAATACTTTTTTTTTGTAAAATAATAATATGTTTAATTCAAATAATAAAGTAACGTTTTAATGCAGTCGATCTTTAACAGTATGAGAGCAAAAATAAAATGTGAACCTGTTCTGACTTTTATAAATGAAGCATCAGCAGCAACAACGTCAATTAAGTCAAAGTCAGAAGTAAGACAAAACAATAAACCAAAAGGGCTAAAAATAACGGCGGTATTAAATTTCTCTCGACCTGCAATTAAAGCAAATAATGTTTTTGTTTTTAAGACATTTACCCACCGGATAAATTAAAAATTTGGCGAATAACAAATGCGATTCAAATTTAACGGCAATTAGAAAAGTAAATAAGAATTGTCTACTCCCTCTATGCACAATGAGTCATCAAATTGCAAAATGGTAACTTAAAGCCGCTGTAAAATCTCTAGACCAAATTTCTGATATCATCATGATCATAATAATTTCCGACCAGCCAGTCGTTCATTAAACTCTAACCGCAAACTCTAAAAATATCCACGAAAAGCCCACAAGGCTTTGTAAATAAGAAAGAATACAATAAAATAAAGAAAGGTGTTCACAAAAGGTTTTTTTTTGGCTCTAAAATTTGTATACAAATTATTAAGCTCTACTATAATTATTTATGCCTTATGGCAAATGGAAGAAAGCAGACAAAACTCTTTTTTTGTATGTTATATCTTCATTTGTTTTCATCGTTTTGTCTATCTAAAAAATAGATTTTTTATTGAAATTTGGATTTTAGAAAGCTATATTTAGAGATTTTGTGAATGGTACCTATGTATATATGTATGTACATATGTGTAGTTCTAACTATATCCTTCAATTTGGGACATAGAGCATCTCCATATTTTGAAGGAACATTTATTCAGTTTTGAGTAAATTGAGAAAACTTTTAAGATTTTATTATTTAATTCATTTGCATAACATTTGTACTTTAAAAATGAAAATCCATATTTCGGACATAATCCAACACATACTACACACAATTTCTGTTTGATTGACACACAACAAGTTGATGGTTATAAATTTTCAATACTCAAGGTTGGGCAATTGAACGTCCATCCAGTTTTCTGTACGTCTCAGACTGAGACTCTGAGTCTGTGCTGCCAAATTGTAAAAGAAATATCAAAGAAGCTAACTTCGGCAATGCCGAAGTTTATATACCCTTGCAGTCCTTGGCAATAATTTTTATACATTTTGAAATTTCTTTCCTTGCAACTCAATTCATCAACACACAAATAAAACATTCAAATTATTTCTCTCTTTACTACAAATTTTTAAGCAAGGCACAACACGCATACACATACATACATACATACGTGTAGCGCTACGTCTGTGTGTGCGTATGCATGTGCTCTGTTTGATTTGCTGATGACGTAGAACCGATTTGTATTGACTGTAACTTGTGTTCTATTTATCCGATCAAACTCAAATTTTGGGATCTGAGATTTTATATCAAATTCTATTATATTGGTAAATTTCATGGGGATACTCCAATTTTTGCAAAAATTTTTGTTCTAGAGCTATATGATATAGTAGTCCGATCCTGACAATTTTCATACTCTATTATCTCCCGGCTAAAAGTAGCTCAAATATGAAATTTCATTTCGATAGCTCTTAAGATGCCAGCGTGAAGTTGATTTGCACAGACGGACGGACGGACGGACAGACGGACATGGCTATATCGACTCAGCTTCTCATGCTGATCAAGAATATATATACTTTATGGGGTCGGAAACGTCTCCTTCTGTGCGTTACAAACATCTGACCAATTTTATAATACCCTCTGCAAGGGTATAAAAATGGGTCAATTCACTCGAGTCGCTGCAGAAGCGATTGTGATATATGTATGTACATTTGAGTATAGATATATATTCATGTGTGTATATAAAAGCAAGCATAATTGAAGAAATATCCATTGAGTTTGATCCCAGTGTCGACTTTAAGATACCTAATGTTAGGATACCTTTAACAAATTGCAATTGGTTGGCCTACTGACGTTTCCTATACAACTCATACATAAGAGTCTAGTTTCTAAGCTTATTCCGGGCAATAAAGCCATTCAAAAATTTGATTTTCCTTGACTTTTTATGTCTATTGAAATCATCTCAATTTATATACGATTTGAATTGCTTATAATACGAATATAGGGTATAAAAATTGTTTTCTTAAGTTAATTTCAATATTTTTTTGCGTCTTTTTAAGCATGTATTTATAGCACCATACTTTTTTATTTTATTTATTTATTTATTGATTTTTTTTCAGCACAAGCTAGACTTGAGAGTTTACACGTGCAATGGATTAAAGGCAGATCGGAACGGATTGTATTCGATCAAAACGACCGATTAGTTAACTGGATTCATTGCCGTTATTTCTTGTTTTTAGTGTTCTCTCACTCTTTAAAAGTGATTTATGGGATTTTAATCTCAAATTCCCACAGTTAGTTTTGGCATAATTTTCTGTTTTTGTTATTTTAAGTGTTTGTTTGTTTCTCTCGCCTCTGACTTAATGAAGTTCACGCTTTATTAATACGTTTGTTTAACTGGTCAACGAGCTGTCCAGTGCGGTCAACGTCACAGTCAGAGTCACCGTCACCTGTCACCATTTCGGCCGATGGTTGTATGTCTATTTATAGATTAATTAACTCAGTATACGAAGACGTGTAAATGTGTGCGTGTGTGTCAGCATGTGTGCACCCTATCGGAGACAGTGACACTAACTCAAGTGGCGAGTTTTGCTTTTTCATTACATTAAACCATTCAGTTTCATTATGCAAATGGAACCAATTTCGAATTATTTATGTGTTTTGATTGTCTGTGATTTGATTTGATTATGATTTTATGATGCCTTAAACCGTTAATCAGGTAAATGTAAATTTTATACTTATTTGGCCTATTGAAAAATAGTTTGCAAGAATTTCTTGTAGATTAGTTCCAATTTCTATTATGTGAAGGGTGTCTTTTAGTTGTCTTGTATCTATTTTTCTTAATGTTTATACCTACCGTCTTTATTTGTCAAACAATTTTTTGTCAACGAATTTTTGTGTTTATGTCGTTGAAGAAATATGAGCTGCATATTCTGTTTGTGTATGTTATTTATAGCTTGTATTGTTGCTAAAAAACGAAAATACGCTCATTATTGTCGCGTTAGGTAATCGAAGCAAAAAAGAAAAGAAGAACAGTTTTTTAAAAATCGTTTCAGAAAACCAATTGAATTCAGCGCTAAACTGAACTACACACATACATATATCTTGACTAAGCACAGCTGTATCTAAATCTGAACATAAATTAGATTTTCCGAGTTCGGATGTGGGCGTTTAATTACCGCTCAATTACCGCCGTGAAGCTTTTATTCCCTTGCCGTAATGTGTATTTAGGGGCAGGGTTTTTACAAATTACTGCATTCTGGTTTTAAAAAACACAAACAACTTGAATATATAAATACACAAAAGTATTAATAATGCAAGTTCAAAAAACGATTTTATAGAAGCAAACAAGTTTGGCTATTGTTCGAAGATTGGCTATGGTATAAGGCTTATTACCTTTTTTTGAGCCTAATGATGGTTATAGAACTAGTCGACACAGACATAAAAGATAAAACTTAAACATAGAGTTGAAAACAATTATGATTTAGAGAGTACCAACAATAAATAATAGCAATATGCGCATCAAATCTCATCTCTATATTTTCTTATGTCACATAAGAAGAACGATTAATGACCATAATAATTAACTAATTCTACATTCGGTTAGCATTAATTTGCAGTGAGGTTTTAGTCACACGTTCAAGTTTTAGTGTTTGCTCGTTTTAGTCCCCTTCTGATGAACTGATGATTAAAATAAATAAAAAATACATGGGGAAAAAACACACTTCTTCAGAGCGACATTTTCTATTTTCCCTTTAACTTTAACGAACTCCAAAATTGCACATTTTCGCATGTTTGTTGTTCATTCACTTTCAATTATGCGCTTTCTTTATCTTATCACAACTGAATAATTTTTTGTTTGAATTATTCTTAATTATTTTTAAAGACGTCGCCATCTATTTTGGTTTGCTTTATCTTATTTAGGTACACAAGATTCTCTCATAGAAAACAATTATACACAAAATGTAAAGGCCGTCGTATTTTCAATATTGGTTTTAATATATCTACATATGTACATACATATGTAGGCTTGAATAAGTGATTGATATTGCACCCATTTGTGTTAGAAAACCGCGCGTTCCGAATATTGTTGACTTTTCAATGCTTCGTTCCGTGCGCTGTTTTATTGGCGATTCGCACACGCTCGAGTCGAAAACCGAACTGATCGAACGATCTACGTCTGGACTGGGATTCGGACTCCGATGACGACCACGACGTCTACAACGACCGCATACATTTGTTAACCCACTGGTGGCCAAAAGATATTTAAAAAAGGGCAAGAGTGAAAAAATTCCACGAACTAGTTTAAATACATAAAGTAATTAAGTAAATTTAAAGCGACAACGAAAAATACATCGAAGTATTTACAAGTTTTGGGAACATATCATAAAGTAGGCACTTAAAAGTTGGCTTTGTCTACTCTAAATAATATTTGGTATTGATCTAATGTAAATTCTAATCATATCTGTATGAGTAAAAGTCGTAATCGAATAAGCACAAAACAAAGCATTTCGAACCTAAACCTTCCAGCACATGTATTTAACACACGGTGCGCTCCCCCTGACTCTCCTACTACCACTATGCAGACTCCCCTGACTGGGCCCTCATTGTTGTCTTTTTACATGTGGAAATCCAATTTGAATATCAACTACGCTCGAAATTCCCATCCCATTTTCACTCGAATTCGCATTCTGGTCTTCCGTTTTCTACTCCTAACTCCTGCCTTTGGTGTTGTATGTTGATGGTGTTGGTTGTGTTCATTTGCTGATTACTCACAGACTGAGATAGAACAAGGAAATATTACACATACGTAGATACGTCTCAAAGCAGTCAAAAAGTATTGTCCGCATGCATGCAATTTTAAGTATTTTTTCACTTGGTGCATGGTATACCGGAGTCGGCGAGACGACTTGCTTACGTTTTTTTTATTATATTTAATTATTTGCTCTGAAACCTCTTACGCTTTGATAATTTATATTTGGTATTTCAGTATTAACTATTTTTGTGTTTTTGCAGCTTTTACACGGTCAAACAAAAGTTCCTATTACTTTGGGGGTTGCAAATAAGAGCAAAAAAGCAACGTAAAATAGTAATAACTATAAAATAATTATCAATACGTTATGTTTATTATCATTTTGACGTTGCTTTTGTTTTATTAATAAAGCTTTTTGCTTCTGTATCATAACTATTTGAAATTAAAGCCCTTATCCTTTTGCATGTAGGTATGTAGGTCAGCTTGTCTCTCATCATAAATTAGATTTTTTCTTGACACCCATTCAACTCAATTTAAATTACTCTGTAAAGGTGCGATTGATAAGCAAGTAAATAGCTATCTACTTAGAAAGCTAAAGACGGCGGACATGCAGAGATGGAGAGATACGCATTTTCAATCAAGAACCAAGTGAAAGGAAGTAATATGCATCAATACCCTGACTTGCAATTGAGTTAAGAAACACAAAAGTGGGATTAAATGTTCCTTTGGTGAATGAAATTACAAAATCTTGTAATATTTTCTAAGCCTTTTTATTGGCAGAATTTCTATTAAATGTTGAACGTGTAATTGCTATTTTTATTTCTAGAGCAGTAGATTACTATTTCTTCTTACCGTTCCTCTGTTGCGATTCCCGCATAAATTGTCAATGAAGCGCAAAAGAGTGAAATGAAGTTGGTTGCATGGTAAAAATGTTAAGTACATCGCATCTGCTGCTCATTTTCCCCCGTCTACTTCTTTCTTGCCTTGCTGACGGGCTGACAAATAGAAATAGCAGACAACGAATAAAAAATGAGTTGGAGGAGTGGGTAAGGAAACTTAAAGGCAAGCGTCAGAGCTGAAAGAATGCCAATGTTGATTGCATTGCAAAAACGGACAAGCGTAGACCAGGACAATGACTGGCTTTTAAAGTATATTACGCATACGCCTCGTAGTGTTAACAGACGATTTAATGAGAAACAAAAAGAAAACAGTGCAAATTTTATATGGTTCTTTAAATATTTTTATTTTTGCTTCATTTATTTGTCAACATTAATTATTTTTGCAGGCGTCCAGGGCTTTAGCCCTGCATTGTAGTAAACATGTGCACCATGTCGTACTTCACAGATCCAACCCCAAGGCAATAGCTACATATGTACATATATGTGTGTGAAAACAACAAAAGGCATTCTTTTCAAGTAGACCGCAAAATCTGCTCAAAAGAATGGAAAATATGTATGTGTCTGTATATCGATTGTTTCAAATTTTCATTCTAGCGAACGACCAAATAATCGTAACAGCCTTTCCGACCACATAAAATATATACGTATATTCTTGATCTCCACCTACATCTCGGAGACAATAAAAGCTAGAGCCACAAAATCAAGTTAATTTCAAACTTTTCCACACCTCCTTCGCGTTCCCACCTCCTTCGGATTTTTTTAAAATTTATTTTGACACTAAGCAAATATTGTCGTGTTCTTTGTGAAAGTGATTTTCACGGAGACTACCATAGCTACAGCAGTCAAATTTGGTATGTAGACTTCTTTAGAATGCGCGCAGATAATAAATGTTTACAAGCTTAGCCACGCCACGGACTGAAACTAGCCAATTTATGCAGAGTTGGCCAGTGGCTGGTGGCGGCAATAGAGTGTCAACGTACATTTGGTCTTTGAATAAATTTAATTTTTAAATATTTTATCACCCTGTGCATGGTATACCGAACTCGGCGAGACGACTTACTTACTTCATTTATATTATACTTAATTATTTTCTTTACAACCTCTTACGTAAATGTAACGTTTTATTATTTACATTTGGTATTTCAGTATTATTTTTTTTTTTTTTTTTTTTTTATTTTTTGTATTTTTGTTTTTTTGAATTTTTGTAGTTTTTTTACACGGTCATTTCAAAACAAAAATTCGTATTGCTTTGGGGGTTGCAAAAGAACTAGGTGAAGCTAAATAAAATCTCACAAACAACTCGTTTACAAGTAGTTCCCTAGTATACACATAAACACATGTGTGTGCATATGACAGCTAAGTGTTTGTGTGTGTGTGTGTGTGTGTGTGTGGTGTGTTTTGTTTCTTTAGCTCTGGTTAAGTAAGTTAAGCGAATCTCTGTCCTTTTACGGCAGTAATATTTTATTTGGCATCATGTTGAGTCCTACAACAAAGCTTAATATTTGAATGATGTAGTCCAAACGTAGTTTTAGTTTTTAATAATTTATTTATTTGGCACTCACACTATAGTATTCAGTGGTTTAATTTGGTTATTTAGCAGAACTTTTTCTGCTACTTTGTGGTAGTTAGTCACGTCCACTTGACGACTAGGCGATGGCCACATCTGTAGCCGGCACTATTAGCCCAGTGTTGCTGTGTTAATGATGCACTGCGGCTTCCTGACAGGCCGTTGGGCCGTAGACCCCACCACAACCTGAAACCCAAACAGAAAACCCAAAGCAACCACAGCTGCTCTCGGTTGTCCTTGTTGTTCGTCGGATGCGATTTATAGCATAAACAGGGTTTAAGTTAGAAGGGAATACAGTTTGCAACAGATTTATAATGCTTGCAGCAGTAGAAGTATACGAATAATTCTTTTTCCTTCCGCATAGCTCTTGTGACATATGTTGTCGGCAGAAGACAATTTGACAACTAAAAAATATACTGTTGTGTTCAAAAATATAGTAGCGCATCACCTTAAAACATTTATATTACTTTTTCGACATGTTAAACATTGAAAATCAAACTTTTATTTCATATGGATCGGGGATGTTTAGTTGCTTATAGGACTAAGTTTACTTTTTATACCCTTGCAAAAAGGGTATATTAATTTTGGTCAGAAGTGTGCAACGCATAGAAGGAAGCATCTCCGACCATACAAAGTATATATATTCTTGATCAGCACGACGAGACGAGTTCATATAGCCATGTCCGTCCGTCCGTCTGTCCGTCTGTCCGTCCGTCCGTCTGGATCAACGCAAACTCCTCCTAGACCGTAAGAGCTACAGAGCTGAACGTAGCACGTAGGCTTGTATGTACTGCAGGGGTTGTATATCTCGGATTCAGCCGGATCGGACCACTATATCATATAGCTCCCATAAAAACGTCAAAGTCACGAACAGTGACATTTCTGAATAACTTCGTTATTATCTGAGCTATCGTCATGAAATTTAATATTGGTGAGTTTATTGCAGCTATAAACAACTGTGCCAAATTCGATCAAAATCGGGTGACTGTATCATATAGCTCTCTTAGGAACGATCCTTCGAAAACAGTGACTTTTTTCAATAATTTCGTTACTTTTAACGCGATTGCTTTCAAATTAAACATTTGATAGTTTAATATATCTGTTAATGACTGTGCCAAATTTGATCAATAACTTCGTTATTTCCTATGCTAAGATTGTAGGCCGTTCTTTCGCAAACATTGGCCTTTTTAGATAAAACTTATTTCACTTTGATGGCTATAGGTAAGGAAAGAGTTATCAAAACAGTTGCAAGGGTATACAAAGTTCGACTCGGTCGAAGTTAACCCAGGCTTTCTGGTTCTTCAAATAAATCAATCTTGCATTCCAAAAATATTCCCAATCCCTATTCTCATCTTTGTATCCCAATCTTTGAAAAATATGACATAAAAGTTTAATTTTTAATGTTTAACATGTCGAAAAATTAACATACTTGTTGTTAGGTGATGCGCTACTATATTTTTGAACACAACTGTATTAGCTTTTCGATTGGAGTTTAATTTATGTTTGGTACCTAAACAAAAATATTCTTGTATTTAGATACATATACACATATATGTATATATAATCGTTGGGTACATTTTCGTAGTTTGTAACTGTTTCTTACTCTCTTTTCGGTGCATTCGTTCCATGAAATAAGCTTCTGCCTAACTTGGCATTTTGTAAACATGTGGAAAAAGGACAAAATGCAAAGCAATTAGATAATTCATGCTCAATTTGTGTCTGATTTCATTGGATCGAATAAAAGGTGTAAACGTGGAAATTGGTTTAATTTTATGCGCCACCAGCTAATACTAGTTGTTAACTATTTAAAATGTCGATATAGCAGCGTTTTTAAGTAGGTTGAAGGCCCTCAACAACAACTCTGTCTATTTTGTTCTCTGGGAAAATTGTACTCACTTAATAATTTACTTAGTTGCTAAGAGGTCAAGTCGGTCAATAGTCATAGGTAAAACACGAATGAGAAAGAAGAAGGTGCCAAGGGGTTTGTTGTTATTCACGTTGTTATACGTGTTTTCGACAAAATAAGCATTTGTGTACGTGTAATTAAAGAAATTAGGACGACCAGTCGATATTCGACAGCAATATTAAATGTCACAAGATGTAAAAAACTCAGTTCAGTACAAGCAAATCTGGTGCGTGTATCAACAAGCAAATGCCATTGTAATTGAATTTTATCCTAAACTTTGTGAGTTAAATGGACAGAGCTGGAAAGAGGCTAACATATCAGATTTGTAGTCATGAGATGATGCAAAAGTTTACAATTTCTTGTCTTTGCTTACGCTAAACTCATGGCGTATGGAAAATGTGCAGCGGAAAATGTCATTTATCATACTGGTAGCAATAGGGCAGACGATATGTGGTTGTTTGTAAGGCGGTTAATATAATGAAAAATTCCAAGAATGACATGCACTTTTTGCTTCTGTTCTTTGCCTCAATTGTTTTGTTTTTGGCAACAATGAATAAGCTTATTATTATTTATATTAAATTTAAACCAATCCTTCCAAAACAAAAAAAATCATTGAGGAACTGTTTTTTTGGGTTTTAAAAAAGCTCGGTAAAGCACAAAGCCGCACTGAGATGTGCCAATTTTGGATTCAACAATTTAAGAAACACTAATCGGTTCTAAGAAAGGACGACAGATCATCCTACCCTAATCATTGAAGTCCTTACAGGCTCCAAGAAAATCATTAAATACATTAAATCTATTTTTTTTAGCTTACAACCATGTGCTTTATGCAATCTGACGTTAAATATGTATAATTGAGTTAAAAGTCGAGTAGCAAGTTACATAGATCAGAGAGTTTTTACTACGCCGGAAAAAGCAGTGCTTTTCAAAGAACTTGAACGAAAGAAAGCTATTAAGTGGCATATAAATTTCGCAGAATCACAGCAGCCAAAATGAACAAAACACACGGAGAAAAAAAAGGCAATTGTTTTTCGTGGCCTGCAGGCTGAGAATAAATCCAAAGTCTATATATTTATTTTCATTGTTTCCTATGAAATGCGGCATGGTAATTGAGTTTGTGCAGTAAATGAAAAAAATATAACAACTTACACTAAATTAAGACGGCAAGCCGTATAAATCAATTAACAACGATGAAAAGAACGTTTAGGGTCTAATGCAAAAGTAATTAAAAATAATTTGCATATTCTATAGTGAAACTTTCAGTAGGAAGTAAATTATAGTTCTTTAAAAAGTTTAGGTACGAAACTTAGTGTACCCTAGGGTCCGGAAAGTTGAAAAATGTTTGTTTTCTCCAAATGATTGCCTCTGAGTTTCGTGTTTTCCTTTAAAGGCAAACCTAATCTTAGACGTAAGCAAACTCCTATACCTTAATAAAGGCCATCAAAGATTCTGGTCAGTTCAATAAAATAAATTTAATGGCATGTCGATTCCCCTTATGAATGCACACGTTTAAAAGCTTAAAAAACCTAGTATAGTTGGTAGAATTGCAGCACAGTAGACGAAGTAAATAAGTCCATAATTAAGATAATCGGACACTGCTCATTTACCTTAGTGCGTTTATTTTTGAATAGTGAACCATTTTATTGGGTATTGCAACAATGTCAGACGAAGACATAAAATTACATAATAAATTTTAACGAAATTTGCTGAATGCTTGTGGTATTTAAAGCAATGAAGTCTTGTATAAATATCTAGTCCTTATATAACAGTAGGTACATAAAGTAATTTATTGATCAACGTGGTGTCGTCGGATTGTAATTAAATCTTATACCTATTTACAGACCCGGTTGTTTACGTCCTCACTGTTTCCTCTCATTTGTCAAACAAAATTTTAGGAAGTTCGGGTCGGAAGGGTAAGACAAATGCATGAATTAAATGTAAAAGTTTTGTTTATTCTTTAAACATTAATTGTTAAAACATGATTTTTTGTTTGTTTCTACTAATGAGTAGAAGTTGTTCTATCTTTAAAGGTAGTTGTACTTCTTAGTTACGCATACATCTGATAATTTTCGGACTCATTTTTGCAGGTACATACTGGGAGACAAAACATTTGCATTCGCATGTACACATAGATTTGTATATTCGTAAATAAAGGTACACACTGCAGTGTCAGCATATTTATTTTATCGCCGGTCATGAAAATAAATATTCAGTTTTTATTTGTTTGACCAGCAGTAAGAAAAATTTGTTTTACAATAAATGCTAAGATAAATATATGACTAGAAACAAAGTTGGCAGAGTTTCTCGTTCGTTGCTATAATTTAACCTTTAAAATATATAGCATACTTTTTAGGGCACATTGTATCTCTTTGTTCTACTTTGATACTATAGCATATGGGAATATCTATGATATTATATATATAGATATGCTTTATTTACACCCGAAAGAGTTGTAAAAACAGTTAACTAAGATTGTTGCGAAGAAAGAACAACCATATCATCCACAGGGACAATAAAGTTAGTAAAGCGTTTAGCAATAAATCTTTAATATAAATAGCTCTCGACTATGCAGCCGCAAGTGCGGAAAAGTCACAGAAAATCCACATCTGGCTGCCAAATAAAATTCCTTTTATTATTTAGATAGCAATAAAATCTACATGTTCTATACGACAGGAAAATCAGGATTCAGCTTTGCAATTATATTTACGAAGTTAGCGAAGTCTGGTAGATTAAACACAAATGTGTTTATAGTATGCGAATAAGAAGAAAAGAATTTTGCTCCTTTTGCCAGCTATTCACGTCTGCTTGTCAGTGTTAAAATGGTAGATAAAATGGCGACATTTAATGCATAGCAATGAAAAATGGTGAAAGAAATATGAAACGACTAAAAAAGGCAGGTAAGGCTAAAGGAATAAAAACCCCAATTGAAAGTTGAAAATTTTTATTTCCCCTTCGTAGCCCTTTCTCTCATTCTACAACTTTTTGTGTGTTTCGTCTTAACACTGCACAAACACACAGTTTTTATCTACGATCATTTATCACAACTGCAGCTTTGGCTTGTCAAAGTCATTAAATGTTGCACGTACAATTAAGAATATATTTCCACAATAACACAAATTCTGCCACAATATTTTTTTCACAATTTCATCAATTTTTCTTTTGTTTGTATGTATTTACTATGTAAGTATTATTAATCACTATATTGTAGCTTTAATCAATCACTTAATTCGCATTAATCTGTCGTTGGGGGGAAAAAACGTAGTTTACTGCGTTTAGTTTCGTTAGTCCGCGGTCGATGTGATGCACACTTAACGGTTTATCACCGGCTTCTATCGCTACAAAACAGTCTCGCGAATGCTTGTAGCTTTGTTTGTTTCGAAATCGAAATTCGAAATACTGCAAGTGTAAGTCCTGCAAAGCCGGCGTTTTGCTATTTAACAGCTGTTGGCAAGTGTTAAAGTAAGCGCACGTGGCGATTGCGAAAAGCTCTTTTCTCTTATATGACCAAGTAAAACATTTCGTTTATGTTTTTCTATGAAAAAGTCATTCCTTGTTTATACTCTTGCATAAAGGGTATGATAATTTTGGTCAGTAGTGTGGAACGCACAGAAGGAAGCATCTCCGACCATATAAAGTATATATATGTATTACTGATTAGCACGACGAGACAAGTTCATGCAGCCTTGACTTTTTAAATAAAACCTTATTTCACATTGACGTTGGCAACAGGTAAAGAAAGTTTAACAAAAAAATTGCGGTCCGTGGCAATAATATTTTTACTTTTTCAAATTTCTTTTCCTGTAACTCAATTTACCAATACACAAACAAAACATTATTACTCTTTTTACTACAATTTTTTTTTTCATCTTTAATCATTCCCTAAGCAAAGCACGGCATGCATACACATACAGTTCATATAGCATTGCGTCTGTGTGTGTATGCATGTGCTCTGTTGATTTGATGATGACTGTAACTTTATCCGATCAGATTCAAATTTTGGGATCTGAGGTTTTATATCCAATATATATACTTTATGGGGTCGAAAGCGTCTCCGTCTGTGCGTTACAAACATCTGAGCAATTTTATAATACCCTCTGCAATGGTATAAAAACTTGCAAGGATATACATGCTTCGGCGCGGTCGTAGTTAGCTTCGGCCCTTTGGTTATTTTAAACTTTCACCCTGGAGTTTGTTTTCCCTCTGAAAACTATGTGTTAGCCCAATCTGAAGTATGTATATATGTACCATGTACATTGTACATACATACATATACATCTATATAACGCTCAATTCAATTTGTAGTGACTTTCCTAAGTAAACACTGTTTTGAGAGTTTTGGAGCGTATTAAAGGATTTTTTAAACCTATTACTCTGGTTGTTGTCTTAACTAAGCTGGTTTTATCACCAGGTCAACAAAACTTCACCACCAAACCGGATAATGTGTCTCTGTTAAATTTTCTAAATGTTATCCGGACTTACTTGCATGTTTATTGCCAATTTCGCGCCGCATTTCCTCAGTGCGATTACTTTCTACATTCGGCTCAAACGGAAATTGAGAGAATGTCATGTTTTCCTTACGCATCTGCATTCCAAGGGATTTCATCATTAAGAAACAAGTGTGTAGGCCAGCCACACTGCGCTGGCCATTCCGGTCGTAGTAGAATATGGAATTGGACCAGTTGTGTCTACATATATGGGATATATTAAATATGTTTATCTGTAAACAGACTTCCATGTATGCTATTCTGACACTTACCGTTTCATAACATTAATAGTTAATTCCGAAATAGTTTCGAAACTGAGCATTCCAGTTCGTAGCAACATATAAAACTCATCACCACAATCGGTTTTCTTCTGTTCAAAATCGTAGGTGGAACCTCCCACCGAAATCAATGGTGTGCCCTGGCTATTAAAATATTTGGTAATACGACTAACAGCGGCTAACAAATTAATTTGAAAAGAAATAAAATTATTCACATATTTCATCATTATACATATATATATTCGATTCTTACCCAGCGAGTAGTCGCAAACAGGACCGAAAATCACCTGGGCACATTGCTTAATAATACCGTCCATTGCCTTAATCACACCCAGGGACGCATCGCATTTCGTATCATAGGCAAGCCATTCGAAATCAATATTTGGCGGTATCATAGCTTTTGTTCGAATCTGTAGCTCAGCCACTTTTAGTATAGGTAGGACTCGCATCAATGAAGCTTGGTACATGTCATCATTGGGTAGCAGAACTAATGCTCTTATGGTACAGTTTGAACCACTCGGATCACAAATTGCTTCACACTCCCTCGCTGGCTCATCGCGGCATTTTCCATCGCTGTAGCTAATTAGGCTGCATATTAGCCAGAGTATGAGAAGTAGAATCATTTGGTTCAACTCCAATTTAAGTTTCCAATTTGTGAAAAATGCTTGTTCGTTATGGCATCCATCGATTGACTTTAAAGGCATTTTTATGGCTTTTCTTCTTTCTAGCTTGCACTCTCCTTTTATGCCGGTGCAAAGGCTGTCTTATAGCTTTATGCAAAATTAACTAATTTAATTTCTCTCATAGTTGCACACATGTCTGGCGTGTTTGTTGTTTCTTGTTATTAGGGCTACCTATGCAAGTTAAAATAAATGTTTTATATTATTTGGAATGTTTTGTATTAAGCATCCTCCCCACTAATTCGAAAAACTGATTTATTAAAATGGTCTTTGAGTTTAAAAAAGGTTTCTTTTACTAAAATTTAGCCTTCTCAGCATTACTGAAGTTAACCGGAGGATAATTAGGTTTTTACCTTTCTATTGACAAATTTTAATCAATTCTCCTTTACCAACCACATTTATTACCAACTTGTCATTGTTGTATGATTACCTTGATGATGATCGTAGGCTTCAGCCACCTTCAGGTGGTATTAAAGTTCTGCTGGCATGCTGATTCATCATTCAAACTGTCACCAATCGTTTCAAAAATGTTTCCACTTGTTGCACTTTCAATGGTGAAAGACAGAGATAAGGAATAGGACCCCGAGCCTCACCCGGTATAGACTATAGACTATTTAAGCCAATTTCAGCGTAACTATATTTGTGATTGGCCAGTGCAATTGTGGTAGGTGTTGATAACAAAATCAAACGAACACAATTTCTCGGGAAAACTGTCTGTTTCATTACAGTGCAGACGACCTTCACCCCAGTGTGATTGCCCACTAACAGACGTCACTTTGAATTAAAATCGTATGTTTGGTAACTTATCAGCACACTAAAACGTCATACCTATAAGAAGTTTTCCGTAAAAGAAGCTACAGCCACAACAAAAATAAATTTGTCAAAATGTAGCCAACGTGCTTCCCAAGTGAAGTTCTTCCAGAACGATTGGTAATCTTATCGTATTGACAAGCAATGAACTTGTATGATTTTTTTATTCAGTCTTGTTTGTTAGCCATTCAAAAAATAATATAGAAACATAAGAAAGCAACTGATAATTGTTCTAAACATTACTCACCCTGGTAGTTACTATGATTAAGCTATGTGCTGTTATGGTTGAATAGAGAGTTTTTAAAATATATATGAAAGTGCGAACTTCATTTTTTGTTGTTATGATCGTAACTATGTCTATGATAGTATCTCTGTTTAGAATTAAACTACTGCATTTCTATTTAATGTATACAAATTTGACCAGTTTTAGCGAATAGATTAAGTGATAGATAATACATATTATATAAAAACAGGACTTGAATCCCAGAAACTCTCTTGTAAAAGCCCAACTGCCAATTCACGACTGTAAATATGACATTGTGCTAGGCTTAATGTTTACTTTAGGCACCAAATTCAATTCAAAACAATCAAGAATACCAAAGTTCTGTTAGAAAAGATATCAAACTTTTTCAGGTCATGTGGCAGATATCAGATATCAGTAAATATCAAGTTCACCGTGACTACTTGAAAATAAAAATACCCTACATCAATCATTTTGAAGCACCGTATTTGCATTGATAAACAATAAAATATAAATATACCTACATACATTTATATTTATCTACTTGTTTGTATAGTGAAATGGTACAAACTTATTCCGTAATTGACTGAGGCATTGAAGTTAAGGAGTAAGTCTTATCAGACATTTATTTATTTTTAGTATCTTCAAAATTAAGTTATTACTGAGAGGGCATATCAATCATGTTTTAACATTGAAGCCACTTCAACTCTTTTACACTGCCTGCTATATAAATCCAGGCACTTAGACACATGGTTCTATTAGGAAATTTCTATTTATCAGGTACTCATTGTGTAAAACAAATAAGGATTTTAGTTGTAGAACGGCCTACATTAGTAAATGCGTTGAAATAACTCGTCATTTTTAGAGATGAAGGATGCAATTTTTGAATGCAAACGTTAATGATACTTCAAACGTTAAATATTCTAACCAGAACGCAAAGACAACCTGTCTGCGATTATAGAACTAGGCTCTTTTCTTTTTGCTTTATTGGATTTTTTATATTGTCTATTTTTAGTTCTTTGTTTATTTTTAATGTGCAATCAATGCGCGACGACGCTTGCGCCACTGGAGGAGCTGATAAGATTACGACCATCAAATAGTTGACAATGCATACAAATACAATAATAATTTTGATATCGAACTTCAGTGTCTCCCTGACTTACATAAGTTTCGCCATTTCAAATCGAACGTTGCGTTTCTCTTCCCTATTATACATAATTTAAGTGTCTTATCTTTATAAATCGGTTTTAAATCTAGACAATTTGCATGGAACTTAAATATCCATTTATCATATTTCTATTTCAAAATTTCCTTCGTTCCAAAGGCTTTCTCAATGAAGTCAAATTTATTGTCTTTAGACCTGTGTATTCTTCATGTATGTTTGCATCTAGAATTTAAAAGCATTGCCATTGGGTCGGCAGATAGTAATAAAGAACGACAGAAATGAAAACTATTAGGCTGACGAAAAAAATAAGAAATAAATTATTCATGCACTATTATTTTACTTTTGAGAAATTGTTCACAATATCAGATTACAAATGTAACCATCAATTAACTCGCACACTCTGCCCACGAGTCGCAAACCCTTTTACATATGTGAAATCGATTGTGCAATTAAGTTGAAAACTTTACACAACTATTATTTAACCAGATGTCAATTTACAAATTGAATAATGTATCCAAATATTTGTGTATTATTATCATGTTTCGATGCGCGAGGGTGGCACAAGGCGTGCCCGAAAACCATTTTAGTTTTTATTCTCTTGTTTGCTTTGTTAAGGCAAAAAGCAAGTGGCGACAGAAACTCACACAAACATACCTAAGCTTAAAAATGAATATGGCCATGTTTTATGACTGAAGTGCTGCATACTTTACAAGGCATATGCCGCGAAACTGTCATCGAGTAGTGCTATAGTAGTATAGCATATATAGTAGTACTATATTGTTTTACTCAAACTATAGGAAGAACAATATTGTTGAGACGTCTCTTTGGCAGGAGGTCAACTTGTTGAAGTGAGTATCCTAACAGCTATTTTATTACCAAAAGAGATGCAATGAAAGTTTACTATCAATTTTCACTTATGTATTATTAAAATCCCTTAAACCAATCAATGTTATTCTCTTGTGGTTGCTTCCTGGGTTTAGTCTCCTTCGTTCATTTTGGTGCATTTAAAATTTTTAAGGTAAAGGACACCATAAAACTAATTGTAGGAATTCAAAACGCCGGCTTTGAAGTGTTTATTACAGTCGGTATGGCAAAGTTTACCTGTTTAAATCATTTTGCACTTGAGAACAAAATTTTTTACTTTAAGCACAATCTTTGTTTCAATTCTTACGTTTGCCAAAAGCGGAGCACAGCATTTGATATTATTAATATTAGTCTAAATCCATTCGCGCATAAATCTATTATAAAACCTTATTAGCATAAATATCTTGGCACATAAAACTGATTTTGAAAAGCGGCAAATAATCGCTGGGAAAAAAGAACTGAAGTGCCCGGTTGCTCTGGTCAAACTGTTTTTGGTTCAGTTAGTCCAATATTACCAAACTATTTAAAAGCTCAACGACTCGCAAAAATAATTTCAACAATCATGAAGAAACTCAACAACGACACCAGATGTGGGTGATAAGAATGACTGTTGATAACGTTAACAGGGTAACTGTTAGCAGAATGTTAAACCTACAATTACTGTTACCTTAAGTTTTAGCCAACAGCACAACGAGGTAGTGGGCATGCCGTCTTTGGAAAGAGGGGGAAACGCCCCAATTGAAAAGCAAAGACAATCCTTAATGTCCATTTAGTTATTTAGAAGCATTGTAGTAGTAAATTAGAAGATAAATACGTATTGCAATTAGTCAGCTATATAAGTACTTTTATTTCCACATAAAACTGTTGCTTTTTATTTAAATGCACTGGTTCTACAGCTCGTATACGCAATACTACATAGCTCATACGCCGTATTTACCATTGCAAGAGCACGAACTTCGGCTAAAGTTGCTGGTGATTTTGCATTCTGCTTATGTGTGTGTGCGCGTATTAAAACTCATCAAAATTAAAAGCTTGCCACAGCTGCAATTAGTCGAATGTTTGTCTGTGAATAGGCTTGGAAATGGTTTTCCAAGTGAGCACTTCTACGCTTTACATATAAGTAAACAATTATTATTATAATATCATAATGATGGTTTCTTTGCTTGCAGTTTGTATGGCTTATGAAGAATAATTTGTTTTTTTGCTTCATTATAAAGAATTTATTCATGCATTTATTTATTTGTTTTCGTTTCTTTGCTACTTACAAACAATTAAACAAAATCAATGAGGAACTAATAGAAACATAAAGATACTATACTATGAATGTCACTTTGAAACTGCATGGTCTAAATTAGTGCTTAGGATTGACAATGTGTTAAAGCTTTTCCAATAAATCTTTGTGTATGTGTGTGTGTACAGTCGTGTGTGTACTTGCATATAAATATGGATTTTCATGTTTTCCTCTTTTCCTTTGCTTTTTGCTTTCAATTTATATTTCATTCGAATACAAAATAAGAATTGCTAACGATTATGATTTACTTAAAACTACATAAGCTGTGCCTGTGCCTGGCCTCTAGTTAGCCTTCTCTACTTGGCGTTGCCCTCATCATCAATTGCCTTAAAAATGATATCGTAGATATGATCCAACAACTTGGCCCACACTGCGCCTTGACTCTCATTCAAACTACAAGCCGCAGTTAAAATTTCCAAAATAATTCCTTTGAGTTGCTGAAAAATACAAAGAAAAACATACAGAAATTAGTTTGTAATTTCCTATTCTCTTGCCGAATTCCGTAAGAAACATGGCTGGCATTCTTTTCATAATTGCATCATTTTCGAAAAAGGTGTATATCGCATATTATTTAAATATGTCTAAAAAGTCTCTAAATATGATATTTTTGATCCGCTCCATAGAAACGATCGGACGAAAATAGAAAATGGAAAAATATCTTTGTTATTTTTCGAGCGATTGTTACAAAAGTTTACATTTATTATTACCAAATACGGATAATTTCTTCTGTTGTTCTGGCAATTTTTTATAGAAATTGAATAACTTCATTTAGACACATAAACGGATAGGTTTATTTCGCCTTAAGTTTGCAGGCTTTTATCGTACTTACATTATATGACTCTTTAGAGATTTGACGTGGTATGTGACTTGTGGCCACTTTGGTCCAGATCTCATCCAATTTCTGCAAATCTCCATCCTGTCCTAGCACTTGTATAGATTCGTCGAATACGCGAATAATGCGTCCAGCATGGGCGCGAAAACGTGAATTACCCTGCAAATAAGAATCGAGTCATTAGTTTTATTACAGAATATGGTAATGTTGGGTATATTTACACTCAATTCGTCTAACGGGACATCACGAAACGGGAATTTTTCCAAATTGGAAGGATAACGTGTAAATAATTGCATTAATATAGCAGCTCCAGAGTCTGTTGGAGTTGCCACGGGTATTTCCCAGGTCTTTTTAATCAATTGCACTTCATCGCTGTTCATGTTTGTTAACCGTAACAGATCTCTCTTATGTCCTCTTGTCTAAGCTCTCTTTCTCTCAATCAGGGATTTAAGTCTTCTTGCAGCTGCAAAAGATTACAGTTTTTAAAAACAAAATACTATGCACAATATTTGTATATAAATAAATAAATTAGGGGGCGCCCAGAATCGTGGCCAAGAGTCACTGCCTTTGACATGCCCGATTTCTCTTTAGATTATTTATTTTTTAGGTTGGCATTGCCTATGAAAATGATTACGTGAGTTAGGTTAATTGTACGATGATTATACCCAAGCTTTTGATATGGCTTGCATCTTGTTTTCGTCGCCCATCTCTAATCATTCCAAAACCCGGTCATGTTTTTGAGTTCATTAGCTGACCCCAAACCCCTCCCCAATTCGCCCCTGATCAGCCTACATAAATACGTCTCACCCTCATTTCACATCTCAACCTGCTGGGCGAGTAATAAACTTGTGGGTCGCAATCGTTTACACAAATTGTCATTCCACTTGTTCTGACTGAGAGAGACGCAGGCGGAGACATAGAGAAGAGCAAGTGAGGCAGAGAGAAGATATGTACAGAGTGATGCGGAAACGGAAATGTAAACAACAACAACGAAAGTTTGTTACCTTTTCCAACAGCATCTTACTTTTTGAATTTAAATGGATGACAATTACTTTTAAGAAAAGCAACCTAATAGTAAATTCAGAAAACAGTGGAAAAGGCATCGGATAAATAAATAATATTCAGAGTCACTATGTTCATGGCTGTCTTAAAAAGGCAAAACTATTAGAGTTGCCCTCGCATTTCTCCTTTTTTATTTTTAATGACAAAAGCACTTAGGCAACAACAAGAGGAAGTGGAATGAAAAGTCAAAGAAAAGTTTTTCCTACAAAAGTTTATTAAAAATTTACGAACTGTCAGATAGGTCAGATATATACAAGTACGCGTCGCGATGAGCGAATGGAAGAAATAATAAACAAACAGAATAACAGGAAAATAGACTCAAGTGCAAGCCGCAGCAGGTGGCCGACATGTTATTGTTGTCAGCTTGGGTAAGAGAGATAGCGGTCGAGCACGAGGAGTAACGAGTTCTACTATAAAAATTTGCCATCACTGGAATAACCTTGTCTACAACAAGCCCCCTTCGGGCAATGTATGTGTGTGTATTTTTTCGTTTGTAATATCCTTCATGACGAAATGGCCTGTGGCTTTTGTGCTTGTAGTTGGCATGTTGGTATGTGTATATGTGAACTTTGCAGTCAAGAGTGAAAAAAGCAGCCACAAATCAAGTGCTTGCTTTGTATCTATAACAGTAGCGTAGATGGTAATTCGGAAAATTACACAGGGGGCTTTGAAAAATGAATACCAAAAAATGTGTCCGATAAGCTTCCAATTTCCTAAACCTAACTGTTATTTTAATATTAATAAGCAAACAAGTGGTCCCTTTTATCGCTAAAAAAACGTGCCCTTGTCTTCTCTAGTGTATCTCTGTGTTCTGATATACCTGTGTAAGGACGTTGAGGGCTTAATTAAATTAAGGCAGTCTTGATGGACAGCTACTAGACAGTTGTGTTGAGCTGAGGCAGGCAGACCAGGTGTTGCTAAAGTGCCGTTTCATCCTCGTCTGTGTATATGTGGGATGCTGCCACTCAAGTGTCGCTGTAAATTCTGACATAGCGCTCTGGCACGAAACCCCAAAACGATATTTTTTGTTTAAAAACCTAACAACTGTTGCCATTTGATTATGTTTAAATAAAACTTTAAACGAAAATATATTTTAAAATGTACTTATTCTCTTAAGTGTACATATATGGAGTCAGTTGAACCAGAAGTCAATAATATTGTTTTAGCAAGGACACTGCAAGGAATCTATAAATTTGAAGCACACATTTATGCGCCTTTTTATGGTTACCATGAATAAACGAAAGAACATGTGAGGAGGTCATTTAAATCAGCTGTTGCCTGTTGAATAAAGACAAAACTCTAACACAAATGAAACAAGATAAAGAGTTCCCTTAATTTTTCCAAACATTGTGCCCGAAATATTCCATTTATTTACCCTAATCTCTCATTATTCTTTCCACTTGTGTTGATATTTGTAACTTTTGCGTGTGTGTCTTTTGTTGTATTAGTGTTAAAATTTGTTGTTTCTTTTCTGGGTTTTTGTTATTAGATTTGATATTATGATTGATCTGATTATGTCTGCTATATGCGCTAGCTTTTAGTGGGCGAACCGCACGCGTCGCGTTCAAATTGTATACTGAGCGGCGGTTGAAAAATCAAATGAAATTGTTCAGCTCTTTTTCTCTCTCTGCCGGCAGACGCATACTTCTGCATACATACATATATGTGTGTGTGCTACTTGTCCGTGTTGTAGTGCGCGCCAAAAACAAAAAGTGTGGAGAGAGTGAGAGTAGCAAGTGTCAGAAGCGCCCAACAAAAGGGGTTTCCATAATATAAATGCACATTTTTTTACGTCTTTCCCCTTCACCAAGTAATTTGTGTAGGTGTCCTCATCGTCACCTCAATTATGGCACCACTTTCGCATACATGTATGACTCATGCATGTGTAGAAATTATGGTCAAGTGCCACCTGTGGACCGTCTGAAGTTACAACAATGATTAACTGAACTGATACGGGGACTCTCCCAAAGCTTGCTCCCATAATTACTTGCAGAGAACTAAATTAAAAAGGAAATAAATTAAGAGAACGTGCCTTGATGGAGCCACTAAAAGCTTTTATAAACTTTCTTTAAATCTTAGCTTAAGCGATTTCTTTTTAAATGTAGAGTGCACTTGAAAAGCTTTCAAACACTTTTTTTTTTAATTTTATCTAGGTTATCGAAGAAGTCTTGACAATAACTAGGAACATTCTTTATTGATAGAATTAGGCAAAGCAATTGAAAATGAAGTAAGTGAGTCGTCTCACATGGACTACATTTTTATACCGTACACCCATAGGGTGAAATGGTATATTAAAGTCTCCAAAATGTAAGTAACTGGCAGATGGAAGCTTTTCCGACCCCATGAAGTATGTATATTGTGGATCAGGATCAACAGCCGAGTCGATCTAGACATGTCCGTCCGTCCGTCCGACTGTCCGTCTGTCCGTATGAACTCGTATGTACATATGTAGATCTCAGAAACTATAAAAGCTAGAGTCACCAAATTTGGTACGTAGACTCGTGTATTACCGACGGTGGTAAAGTGTGTGTTAAATTTTTGCACCGCCCCCCGAAATTTAAACAAGTTCAATTTTCTTAAATACTAAAATAGGTAGAGAAATCAAATTTGGTTGAATAATCCTTTAGTAAGCGCGCAGATATTTCTTAATAAACGCCCCCCTCCGCCCCCGCAATGCAAACAAAACCGATTTTCTTAAAGACTATAAAAGCTAGAGATACCAAATTTTGGTATGTACATATACTTGCTTAGTAAATGCTCACATTTTGTATGTGTAAAGATTTTGCCACGCCTCTTACCGCCCCCGTAATTTCAAAAAACTCGATTATCTCACGTAATTTTCCTCCTTGACTAAAAATAGCCAAGTTATGCATATAAATGTTTTTCCATAAGGCCGGAGTTGGCCGTTGGCTGGTGAGGGCGCTAGGCTGCTCGTATGCTTGAGTGAGCGAGATACTAAGATATGCTTGTAAAAAGCATGTGAACAGTGCATTTGTTATTATGAATTTGACATATTTGTTTTACTGGTGTATGGTATACCTAAGTCGGCGAGACGACTTACTTGCTTCTTTTAAATTGCGAAGACCAAATGTATGTTTATTAAATTAATTTTACATGCCCCATAGCACATGCTATCTCGCTCACTCTTACAAACATAAGAGCAGCTTAGCACCGCCAATAGCCTACGGCCACCTCCGCCCTTATGGACCATCAAGTAAAATACATTAAAAACGTATAATTTGAAATAAACATGGAAAAATTTTGAAATAAACTCGATCAACGTAGCTCCAACATGAGTCTACATACCAAACTTTGTGGGTATGTCTCTAAGATCTAGGTGTTCATACGGACAGACGGACGAACATTGCTAGATCGATTCGGCTATTGATCCTGATCAAGAATATATAATTTATAAATAAAGATTTATGATAACCAAGCATGTGTAATCAGTCTTATCTTTAAGACTACATTTAAATTTCAATGTCATGTCATCGGAAAATTTTATATTATATTACTGTATAAAATTATAAAATTTGATATTTGCATTGATCTCACAGAATATAAATGACACATTTGTTTTTTTCCTCTTGTGACCTTATAGTGAACTGTGTTATCATTTATAATGTATTAGATGACTTTGAAAATGTTCCAAATTGAACACGCCTTATCTTTATGAGCAATTACAAAACATAAGAAATTGATTTTTTCGTTGATTCAACTGATTTTTACAGATTCGGCTTCATTCCATGTACACACATAACATACATTAAATCGCACTACATATTATAAATATTAGTTACTAATTTGACGGCATATATTAAATAGAATTGATTTTCGAATGGACTGTATATTTGTTTGAAACTCACTCGCACAAATTAGAACCGCACCTAACAACGTAAAAATTTATACTGAGCAGCTTCAGCGACCTGTTTGCATGCTATATAAAGAAGATTTCCGAAGAAGGCAACGAAACTAGAACCGAAGCAATATCAGCTTACTTGAACCTCTAGTGGAGGAAAGGGAGTGGTAGAAATTTGTATAATTAACGACTATTTCGTAGACTACCGAATTTATTGCGTGAGCTGAAAAATAAACCAACTACTGAACTAATCAATTAACAACATTTTTCTAGCTCTATGTATTTGTACATATGGACAACAAAATGCATTTATTTATATTTTCGAATATTTATGAAAGCGAAGAAACCAAAAAATTGCGCAATACTTGTCTGTTCTATTGGAATTTTTTTTTCTAGACCGGGTACATGCTTTTTAATAAGTTTACCCTTGAACCGTTGTCCTTTTTTTGTCTTTATTTGTTATATTTTCGTGCAGGCTATTTGAAAAGTAATTAATTATATTTACGTTTTCGTAAGTTTTAGTTAACCTGTAATGAATATTTTGCATGTTTTGTGTAAAGCATTGGCAAAACTGTCACAAATCCATCTTCTATCTTTTATTATGTTGGCATTTATAAAAACCAATACTGATCGATTACTGTTGGGTCACATAGGGAGTATCTATTGCGTCTATAATTCCTTTCTTCCAAATTCATCGTCAAATTTTGTACTTCGAATATCTAATTTTGTAATTATCCAACACAATACTCGTAGAATTTTTTGCTTGTTTATTTTATTATTATTTCTTTATCTCATGAGCAGTTTCCTGTTTTATTGTTTATGCCAAAATTGGGCGTAATTATAAAGTATTCGAGACAGCAATACAAATTAATTACATATACATATATGTAAAAAAATATACATATGTATAATGTATATAAGAATATAATATATGTATATACCTACAAACACACTAGGTACTGAAAAGAATAAGGAGTATTTGTGCAGTAGAAAATTAAGCAATTCGGGGCACCGACTTCGATACACCATTCAACCGTTTTGATTCACATATAGTAAAACATTTACACGTGTAACTTAGATGTTTTTAAATCGATGAAATTTGTTGGACCAAATTATATTGATATACATATCAATAATGGCTTTAATTCAAAAAAAAACGAATCTCTAGTTTTTATAGGACAGGAGTCGCGCATTGAAACTATGTCGACTATTCGGCCAAAGACGTTTGTTTCTGCTTGCTACACACTTTTTGACACCTTCACTGTGCTTACCATATGTCGATAAATAAATGTAATATTTCCAACCTTTGTTTGAACTTAACCCGATAAGCAGCATAAAACATTAGCAAATACAAACGAAAAGCCAAAGACAAATGCAAATGAAAGCGAAAACTGAAGCATAGACGAAAAATGAGCGTGGAGAAAAAACAAAAACAACTAAGTAAACTAACTGATGACAATGATCCCCCAGAGAACATGAACCCCATTGAGAGCAAGCGCTGAATAAAAAATGTGGATATGAACCATGTTAATTTAACTAAAGATGGCAAAGCAAATGTAAATCTCTCAGGTCTTATTGACGTCACTAACTTCTCACTTCAGCGCTCTACAATATTTCAGAGAAACTAATGATAGTTTCTAATCATATTGAAATTCGGTTTACGTCACATATTTAAATATTCGGACCGAATAATTTTACCAGCTAGAATACAGTAAGCCTTAACTTTAAAGACTATAGCTACTTAATTTTAGATGCTGAAATAAATTTGGACCAAGATGTACACATGTTTGTCACAATTTAAAGTAAACTTAAAACTGTTTAAAACAGCATCAAAGAACCAGCCGCATTTTTAGTGCATTGCTGATGTCACTCCTAAATGATACGATGCGTAATCTTCTGTCATTGTGTCTCTGAGCACTATTAACAGAAGGGGTCCCATACTCAGCTAGCGTTCAGCAGATCGCCAGCTGGAGCGTATTAAAATTTTTTCAGTGATACACAGACAGTTGCCGTAGCTAGTAATTTTTGGGAAGTAGGCATATAAATATATAGTGCAAAATTAAATTTATAACAAGAAGGAAATGACTGAAGAGTAACTAAATATATGTATTATTAGATAACCATGCAGGGGAATATTAATATAAACAATGCCAGCACCATAGACAGCGAGAAATGTCAAAAACTAAAAAGGTTTGTAATTATTGCCCTGCTCATCACAATAGGCATCTTAAGTTGGCACTTCTATGGTGAGTTTCTGTTTCTCTTTGATTGTTGAAACAAACTTAAGATCACCAACTTCGCTCTTTTTCTTGGGTAGAGTATTTTCACAGCAATCCATTACCACATCCACCAGATGATGTCTTGAGTTTATCTAAATCCCTGTATGCAGAAGAATCTACGTCAAGCCCTTATATTTACAAATTAAATCTTCAGGGTAGGACCACTTCGGGAGCACATGATGATAAAGCTCCGAAGAGGTGAGTTCAAAATAATAGATAAACCTAGAGTAAATGAAATTGTTATAGAGCACAAACGAATTTTTGCAACATTTTAATTAAATTCAATGTATTTCGTTTGTTCCAGTCTGTTTGAACTTCATCAAGACCTGCTATCCAGAGATTCGAATTCCACAACAGCTCTACTCTTGCGATTATTTAATAACTATGAGTTAGATGTGGCAGTAGCAGAGCATGTAACACCAGAGCATAAACAAGAGCAGCATGAGTTCCTTAGAGCCATAATGCATACCAGAATTATGAAGCTTGCCATGAGATATCTAATGCATAAGGGTATATTGATTTAGAATTGCAAAGGATCTTTTAATTGTTATATTTTTTGCTCGGATCACTGGCAGGTGTTGTCAGCAGCGATTATGATGAGCAGTTGAAACTTTTGCAAGACCTCTGGTTTACACCCTATTCACGAGGTGGTGGCATTGTAGGCAGTTCCAGTTTTGAGCATGTTTTCATGGCGGAAGTTCGGAATCACAATGTTTTGGGGCTCCACAATTGGTTATATTTTGCCGAACAAGAGCAGCAAGGGCATATTGACTACAAGGGCTGGCTAAAACATTTGGAAATGGGCAAGGTAGTACACTGAAGTACTAATTTACTGCAGTGAATTTGTGTCCACCGAATAATCTATTTATTTACCATCTTTTGACTTGCAGCCCAATCAAATAGTTTTGAACGAGCGTCACACATTTTACGGTATTTCAAAGCCCAGCAACAGTTTCCTGGTTGGAACTTCCCCAGAATTGGATATGAGTCTCTATACTGTTTGCTTTCTTACAACAGAGAAGCAGGAGCCTTGTCCGATTCAATTAGGTCACGCCAGGCTATCGATTGTATCGCACGTGTGGGAATGGAATGGAAAACGATTAATAGCATCAGCTTATCCAGATATCACTCCTTGAAATAAGGCAGTCTAGCTTAGGAAAGACATGTATTAATCTCCGTCCATAGAATTTGCCAGATTATTACTAAATATTAATCTTTTCGTTTAAGTGCCAACGTCTAGTTTTGAATGTGGTTGTTGGCTTTATCAGATATTGATATATATTCTTTATTATACATCTGCATGGTTTCATTCGCATATTAAATAAATTGAGTACACTTGAATTGAATTGAAGTGAGTGAGACGCTCATACTGAGTGAGTGTGTATGAGTATTGTATTGTTTCCGTACTCCGTACGAAATAAGAATTTAATCAAAAGTGAAAGCATTTGGATAACTCGAATATCCCATTTCACATTTTGTAAATTTCTTTTCTTTGCGTCGTCGAAACGGAGCATACTCACTCAATTCATTTCGAGTGGTGCATATTCGAATGTGCTTGCCACTCATGCAGATGTTGAATTCTTATTAACTTAAAGACCAAGATAGATACGGCATATTTATATGTACACATTTTTTGATCAAAGAATTTTTACTCAGGTTACCTAAAGTTTTTTTACATTTACTGTAGCTGCTCTTGTAAATTAATTAATTTAGGTATGGTAATTGGATTTTGATTGTTTAATTTGATAAATTTAATAATTACAAATATTTAAGCCTCGGAACTTATGAGCCTTTTTGTTTTGGAAGTATAAAAATTAAACGCTGGATTAATTAATTGGAAAACTTTGTGCTGGTCTCAATGATGACTGTTTCGTTGGCTGCACTTTGCTGACGATGCTGTTGTACTGCAGCAGGAGCACTAGATCTTCTGGATGTGATAATCGTAGTATTACATGGAGACAAAGTATCCTCTGTCAATGCAATATCCTCATCTATTTCGACGACATAAGTTTCACTTAAATCAGCTAGCTCGGAACATGTTTCATCATTGGAGGAATATCGCATTAAACTTGGACTGCTAATGGATAAATCTAAATCGTTTGACTCTGGACTCCAACTACTTCTTTCCGGCGGAGGTCGGGGCAGGCTGTTGTGGCAAAGAGGATTTGCTAGAGCTGAGTGCTCCTGGGGTAACTGTTGGCCCCACAGTTCCACTGCTCGCGCGCGGTTGTTGTCGGCCCGCTCCTGTCGGGGAGGGAGTTGAAGTGGGTGGAGATGTGGGCGCAAGTGCTGACGCCGGCGTTGTGAGTGGCGGTGGTGAACGATTGTAGTCTGTTGAGACTCTGCGAGGGGTTTGGTATGCAGCTTGCTGTGGCGTTGCTGGTGTGGGTGTTGGTGCTGCTGTTGGCGTGGCATCATACTGATATCCTGCCTGTCCATAGTCGCCGTTGTTGTAATCATAGGCGGCATATTGCTGGGGGTCATAAGACTGTTGACTATACCCGCTTGGGTCATACGCGCTGGCATCGTATTGCTGCTGATCGTAGGCACTGTAATCGGTGTTGTAGGCAGCCAAGTTGGCACTTCCTGCGTTGGTGATACTGGTATCGGGCAGGGATTGTTGTTGTTGTTGATGATCGCTTTGCTCATTACTGTAGCGACGTTGGAGTTCACTTTGCTGTTGCTGTTGCTGTTGCAGTTGTTGTTGTTGTTGTTGTTGCTGCTGCTGCTGGTCGGCCTGTTCCCGTTCTCTTTCACGCTTCTCACGCTGCTCACGCAGCTCTCGAAGTTCCCTGTCTCGCTCTTCCCGCTCTCGTAGGCGTTCCTTTTCTTTCTGTTGCTCGCGCTCCCTTTCCCGTTGTTGTTGTTGTTGCTGCTTCTCGCCCAAGCCAAGGTTGTCCTTGAGATTTTCATCATTATCGTTGAGTCCATCAAGGGGGAGGACATTAGAGATGCTTGCTTTGCGTCCTGTTGATGCATTTTCATTTGTTGTTCCTGTTGATGGTCCTGATGTTGCTGGTGTTTCTGCTGCAACTGCAGTTGCTGCTCCTGTGTAGTCTTCGTTTGGGTTGTTGTGTTGTAGTTGTGATGTTGTGCTTTGTATTGGTTCGATTGTGGTGCCATATGTTGAAGTCTGGTAGTCATAGGCGGCTGTGTGATTATATAAAATTTTGATTAGTGTTGATTGCCAATTATGCGTGCAACATAAAAAAGTATCATAGTTGTGGTATGTTTTGTTAGGATTATGTTGCTTTTGTTCGATTTCCTGCCAAAGTGCTGTGTCTGTCTTCTGTTATTTATATTGAAATATTTGTGTTTTTTCGTCGAATCTGAAACTCAAAACTCAGATTTACCTTTTCCAGGCACTAAACTAGCATAATCATGTGATGTAGTATCTAATTTACTCATATGCTCCTCATTGCTTAACATTCGATTAGACAAGTATTCTAGATTCGATTGTAAAGCAGATATTTCCTCTCTATAGAAAACAATTTGCATTTGAATTCATACAGACAAACCGGAAAAAAGATAGATAGAGAGAGAGAGAGAGAGAGAGAAAGAAAGAGAAAGAGAAAGGGGAAAATTAATCAATATCAGAATTAACCATTATATTACCTGAAAAATGTCTAGATCGTGCATCGGCATTTCTTCAGAGCTATGCTCGGCATTGCCCCTGTGTACTAATAGTGACTTGTATTTGGACCAAAGTTGTTTAAGACGTGTCATCAGTTGCTCATTAGTGGCACGTAACTGCATTTTCTCTTGACTAAAATAAATAAAGTTTTCCAAATTCCAACAAAAAGAAATAAATATTAAAGCAAAACCAAACTCAATAGTTGAACAAACATAAGACATATTTTGGTAAAAAAGTAAAGCATTCTAATAATATTAACATGGTTATAGTTTGGTGGTCCGTTCTTGTTCCTCATGGTCATTGCCTTCGTCAGCCTCCAGAATTATATGTTGCTTCTGCTCAGCCTCATTAAGTTTCTTTAATTGCTCTTCAATGTGTAACAATTCCGGTGACGAACTCGAATCAGTAACAAAAGTTTCATTTAGCGCGTTTGCTACATCATCTACATCTTTGACAAATGTCTCATTCAGCTCCTTGACGCCCTGTGTTTTCATATCCTTTGATAGTTTAGGTACTAGTCGGACATTTACATCCACTTTAACGGGTGGCCGAGTCTTTTGATGGCAACCATTGCGTTGCAGTAATTGTTCAAAATATAATTTCGGTTTGATGGAGGCATTTAGAGCATTGCTTCCTCGACCTTTGCAGATGGACGATGTTCCCATTGTAGCTTTGGTCTCAGCATCCACTGTCAAATTCTGGCTCTGACAAGGTGGAGTGGTACAACTGCTACTGATTGATTGATTTAAAACTAGATGCTGTTGCCGCCGAGGCAACGGCTCAGTTTGGTCGAGGTGACAGCAATACGTCTCCGCCGTGTTGTTGATATTGCTACTGGTGCAATGTTGTACGTGGTTATTGCAATTTTTGCTCTTGTTGCATTGGTGCAATGATGTGGGTTGTGTGCGCGATTTGTAGGATGTTATTAAAGGCTTGTTGTTGCAGCTCCTTTTGCTACACGCCATTTTAATTTCATTATTGCTGTCGCTGTTGTTTTCATGTCTATGGATATATTGATAATCATGCTTACGACGCATAAAACTAGGACAAAAGCATTTAGACTTGTCGGCCAATGAATGTATTGGTACTGCTGTTGCCGGTGTGCTGTTGCTTCTTGTTGGTTTTAAATGACTTGATAGTTTTGGTAGTGGCGGCATTTTAGCCAATTCTTGGGCCAAACGCTCGTTGCTTTTAATTATGTTCTTTAAAATTTCAGTTTCTTCCGCCACATTAAAATCTTCTTCCTTTGGGACTTCCGATTCAATTGGCGAAATGTACACGTTTGCGTTTTCGTTTGCCTGAGCAATAGTTGCTATTGTTATCGGCATCTCTGGTTCTAATTATCAATGAAAATTGTTTGTTGGGGGCAGCACAAAAATAAGTTGAAGAAGTTGAGCGTCAGTCTCTGGGAAGTTGTTGTGTATATTTCTTTGTGTAGGTGTGTATATAGAAATTGTTGTTGAGTGAAAACTTTTGATTTTTGACCATGAATTTCATATTGCGCAGCTATACTCAGTACTTAAGATAAATAAATATTTTAAAACAAAATGCAAGAATTTTGTCAATGGTCCCTCCCAAACTTAATTTGTAAAAGTCAGCGAATGGAGGTGCGTAATCTTTTAAATTATGAAATTCTAACTAAATTACATAAATTTAAAAAAAAAGTTGTCATTTATAATTACTTGTGTCTGTAGGTTGTATCCTCTAACTTGCCCGTTAAAGTTTTACATTCACTTGTAAGTTTATCCATGAGTTGCTTCTGTGAGGTTATCATTTCTTCGAGCTCATTTACCGTTTCCGCTACAAAAAGTATTTATCAGAGAGTATATACATATAACAGAAAGTAGATAGCAACATTAACTCATGGATAAACTATTGATAAAACTATTTTTGTAAATCTCATTCTTAAAAATCCGATGCTTGTATAAATTCTAAAGAATTTTTGTCATCATGCACATATTCTCGCAATATGAAAATCAATAGCTTAGCCAGGAGTTTTCGAGAAAAGGTGTGTGTGTGTGTGAGTGTGTATGTGTGTTGGTGAAAAATAGAAATGCAGAGATAGAAAAGAACGAAAGAGTGCCAGGAAGTTGTGTTGCAAGGGTGGTTACTACATAGTATATATGCGGATCTCGTTGGTTTCCCACTTACCATGCTTATCTTGCATTTCTGATATACGTTTATCCAAATCCTTTTTGGTGGGTCTTATTTCATTTTTCAGTTCTCCATAAGCTAACTGCAAAGATAAATTTGTCGTGGAAGAATCTTTACGTAAAGTGCTTTAGCATATGATTACCTCCTTTTCCAAATTAGCTATCTCATCGTTCAGGCGTAATATTTCTCGCTTTGAATGCAACAAATCTGCATCGCCGCGATCCAAACGCTGGCGCAAGGAGTTTATCTCTGCATTTAGGCGAGCTGCCTCCGTTTTTGTTTCTCTAGCAGCTCGATCCAATTGCAATCGCAAAGAAGTTATCTCCTGCTCCAGGGACTGCTTTTCCGCATTTACCTGTGCCATATCGGCCAGGAACGTAGTCCTATTGGCCCTTAGTTCCATCTTTAATTCTTCTATCTGTGAGTTGCGATTAGCCACATCACGCTTTAGGTCCGTTTCGTAACGTTTCTGACGCTCAAGCTCCAACTGAAGTTTAGTCACTTGTTCCCACTGACTACTCAGATCGCCCCCCAACTGATCCACCTGACTGTTATAACGTCGTTCGGCACTAGCTCGCTCTTCTGCTAATCGCCGTGCCATCTCATGCTGCAGTTCACGAACTCTCTCGTGTTGACGGTCAAGTTCGTCTCGAAGATGACGGACCTCGAGTTCGGCCTGAGATCGTTCCATCTGCATAAGGTCCTGTATATAACGCTTGGAGCTAATACCTCCATGCCCCTGTGACTTTGCCTCGTCCAGCAAACGCTGCAACTGATGGACACTTTCCTCCAGCATTACTTTGTCCTGTTGCAATAGCTCTAGTTGCTTGCGATGAGCCTCACAATTGACTCCCATAGGCACCATAGCCGTTAGAGGATCTGTGTACGCCATTTTTTTTTTTAACTCCTCATTTTCTGTCTTTACACGCTTTAAGTCAATGTTTGCCTGCATCAACTCTGCCTCCAGCTCACTTATTCTGGCTTCGTACACAATATTCGGTGCACTGGCATAGCGTGGTGATTGCACCTTTAGATTTGACTTTCTAGGTGTACTTGGCGCCGTCTTTCTTCCAAAGGCCAAATGGTCATCACTATCGGATGAAGGACTAGTAGTTGCAATATTACCCTGGGATTGTGACTTGCTTCCTCCTCCCTTTTCCATAGCGGTAAACTCAGTGCGAGCATTTTCCGTCAATTGTTCATTCTCATTTATTACATCTTTTACTTTTCCCAACAAGTTGGTTAACTCACTTCGGCAGTACTTCGATTCCTTCTCTAATTGCTCAATATAGTCTTCTTGTTTTTCAATAAAATTAAATATTTCCACCGGAGCTGCAACGCTTTCGTTAGGAAGAACTGTTGGGGGAGTACTGGAATAGAGGGCAGCCAGATTTTCTTTGGACGCCGAAAGGTATGTAGAACTTAACGTTGGGCCATAGCTCTTCTTTGGACGATAAGAGCTCATACGTGACTTCTGACTAGGCGATAAGTATTTGGATATATCCGAATATACAGGTCGCTCTATGGCCTACAAATTCACAGAAAAATAATTGATTTCTCATTTAAAGATCTCCGTTATTAACTTACCGATAAATTGTCCGAAAAATTATCAGCTGAATCCTCATTAAAACTTCGCAAATAGCCTGAAGTACCACCTAACTTGGGCGTGGAATAAGAATTATCGGCTAGCATTACTTTTAATCGACCCACGGCCTCATTGTATGCATAATTTGTATAGTCCATGGTCTTGCTTTTCTTGCTTATGCCCTTTGAGGATTTCATTGAATGGTTTCTGAATTTGAAAAACACCAAAAATGTATACAACTCAAATGGGTCACATTTTTATAAAATTAAAAAAAAAAATGTTAACAGAATATTATTCCTTTGCTTTTGGCTGTCAGGTTGGTTGAAAACTGAACAAATAGGGGGTTGACAATGTTAAACTAGCTAGTCGCTGGCCGGTTGCCACGACAATGAATTGGCCAAAATAAAAACAAGTGCTATCTTATGCCATGGGGGTGCAAGTGTCTAGGGTGCAGTGAATGGTCTCGGGGGTTAATACGGGGTAGTTTAAATCCTTTTTAAGTTTAAATAATAAGTAATATTTCTAGCTTTTTAGACCGAAATTAAAATTAATCAAAATTAAAATTAAAAACATTCCAAAGCCAAATTCATAATAGACATTTTGGACACACTTTTTGCTACCTTTTTAAACCCATTTACCTTGGCCTTCTTTTAATCCTCCCGGTGGAATTATACACAACACTTGCTCGTTCGCTGTCACGATCCGAGTATCCAGAGCCACGGTGTTGAGTCTGTGTTAAATTGTTTAAATTCTCACTTGTCAATAGAGAACCACTCAACGTGTTGGAGAAATTCTGTTGACAGGCTGACAGCTCGTTCTGGAAATGAGCCCGAGTACTTTTGGAATCGGAGTACAGAGGACAAGCACGGTACTTAAGAAAATTTTCAGTTTTCATTTTTCACGAGCAGAGCTGGGACCGACTGCATGCAAAGGAAGCGGCAGAGAAAGAGGAAATCTACTAACACAAATAAGAACGGGGTCTTGCTGAAAACTTTGTCTGGGCAACAAATTTGACATGCAACTTTGTGGCTTTTTATAGACGAGGGAGCTCGGGACTCAGGGGAGTTAACAAGCAACACTTGTGGTATACACTTCCTTCCGACCAGAGGGTTTACACTTAGTAATTGTTTCTTTTCAAAAGGTGACAGCAGAACTACATCGCGGTAAAGTTGAACTGAAATAAATGGCCGCAAAGACAAGTCAAAGCTTTTATAGACTCAGTAAGGGGCTGATGCATGCAAAGTTATTTACAAATAGAATTTTTCCTACATACATATGTACATATAAATATATCTTGTATAAAGTTTACAGAGGCTTTTAATGTGTTTGGTGCCATGGCGTACCCATATCAAAGACAGGGATAGCAAGAGCCAGATTCCCTAGCATACTTATTAACATTTTTGCTAAAGCAATTTGTTGTCATGACCCGTAGTTGAGTTTGATCGATATGAACAACTGGAATAGCATGACTGAAGAGACAGATTTGAAGCGCGCTCTGCCAAATGTATGCAAATCACGCTTTGGTATAGGCATTTTGTGTCGATACGGGTTGTTCAACTTACATTTATTTTATATCGACACACAGAGAATAAACAAATGTCTTGAAATAACATTTGGTCCTTATTAATATTAATGAGTTGACAATGATTTAGAATATGATTATGATTTAACTGTATTATAAATTTTCTTATTTTCATCGCAAAAGATGAAAAATAATGAATAGTGATTTCTCTCAGTGTGAAGAAAACGAGGGCAAAAGCATTTTATTCGTAGCATATTTTTGGGGTTATGCCCATTATATTCTCTCGCAGTTGCTATTGGTTGCTTTATTATTGTATAATCAACATATTGAGCATTTATATAATTAACGACTGGGGGATCTTGAATCATAAAATAGTCTTAGTATATAACAAGGTCAAAATCAGGATTTATTGTTCATAAAAGGGTTCATTCAAATTCCGGTGGAAGCCTGCTCAAACACTGCCAACAACTCATGTTAAGATCAGTTAACTTATTGCCAAATCACAGACTATTTAATAGCTCAAATAACTCAAGTTCAGCTATCCAGCTACCAACCAAACCAGAGTCGAGGCACCGACAATCAATCAATGCAATCTCTGTTATCATGAAAAATTTCCTGGAGGGCATACAGTATATTCAGGGATGCAGAGCAGTGAGCAAGAAAATTAAAAAAAAGAACAGAGTATATGAGAGGCAAAAGTAGTTTCCTTCATACTTTATCAGCTTCATGCGATTTAATTACCCAGGCTAAACAGACAAAAAAAATTAACCCTTTGAGATAAATGCATAATTCCGTGTCCAGAAACGAACACATTGTAAGATAAGACATCGTACCGACTTTAAACCACTCTACACTAACTCTTTAATATAAATATTTAATACTTATATGTAGCTTAAAAATAATTATTCTTTATTCATACGTTAATCGCAATCTTATAATACCCTAATGGGTATGGGTATGGGGATAATTCTTAAAAGTACACAGTATACAAATCTTAAAGACAATTCATAAAAGTGAACCAAGCATGAATTTCTGTGTGCCTGTGTTAGAGACTGTATGTGTGAGTAAGTCTTATCGATCCTGGTCAAAAGCAAGAGGCGGCCGAAGCCCCATCCATGTTCGAGCCCTCGGGGCGCTCTCAGCAATATTCATTGCTGCTGTTGCTGCTGCTGCTGCTCAACTCTGGCCCGGGCTTGGGATGTGCCGACTTGCTCTGATTCTACGCCAGGGAAGCCAAGGTAACACAATGTCGCCTCGGCTATTTACAACGCTGCATTCCTCTACTGCAGTCATTCACAGTCGAAGTTGAGGCGAACTTGTTTCATGCCACTTTGGCTTAGTGTGTGCGCTTGGGTGAGCTCGTCGTCCAGCAACCCAACCTCCAATCCTCCTGACCTGTCCTGCCACTGCCCTCGTAAATGCTGTAATAACGAACCAAACAACAACAACAACTACATACTACATACAGTCATATATACTCAAAACATGTTATGAAAAGAAAGAAATTCCATAGCAAAAGAAATATCATTAAGAGAGTAAGAAGAGGGAGACAGTACAAATGTCTCAGTCTCTTTAGCTTCAATGGTAAGGAAATATTTTTATGGCCTAACTCAACATAGCCAGATACTTCACCTTCTCTCATCTATTCTCTTTACACCTGGCGCTCTCTTTCTTTCTCTCTTACCCACCTTCTGTTTAGGTTCACCCTTTACATTTGTATTTGTAGTGCGTTGGCTGTAGTGAACGTTCTGGTTCTATTAACAAAAAATAGCACAAATCTGTAAGCAGAGGCGTCCTACAAGTAGGGTATCCGAAACGAAGATAACAGAGACAGTCAATCACTATTTAAAATTTTGATAGTTTGCATTTTAACAAAACGGATACGCAAATTGTGCCGAATGCTGGATAGTGTCCGAGTTTTACTTATGTATTATATATATTATGTACTTATATGTTTTGCAACAACAAATTTTATATTGTTTTATTCCATTTCAATTGAAAAGTTATTTTCTTTAAAAAGTTATTTCCTTTAAATCTTAATTGTTTTAGAACCATAACTAAGGTTAAGGTTTGTTGCCTAAGTCATTCGTATTTTTTTTTACGTTTGGCAACGCTTTGCACATGTTAAGAGTCAGAGGTGAATATTTGAAATGGTAAAGAGAATCACTTGTTGATCACTGCTCTCTCTGTCTCTCCATATTTGGCTTAAAGAGGTCTCACAATATTGACCACCAAACCAGGCTCAGTTGCCATTTATCTGTAGTCGTACGCTGTTACAAATTCACACTAAGCCTTGTGAGCGGATGAAATTGAATCTTTAAGGGGCAGCATTGCGTGCTTGCTTGCCTCTGCATCAGTTCGTTTATCTGTGTGTGCGTGTGCTATAGTGTGTGTATGGATTGAAGTGAGCGAAGAAAAAGATAACACAAAGCAAAGTAAAAGAGGCACAAGTGAAAGATGAAAAGTAGAGAAAAAGTTCGTGTATAGAAGAGAAATGAAAAATTAATTAAATGAAGCTGCTGCAGAAACGACCAAATAGACAACATGATAGGAGCCAAATGGAATCCAAGTGCATAATAAGCCAAGGTAGAAAACGAAAGAAATAAATATATCTATGATTCGTCAAACAAGTGTTGTATAAAACTAACTATATGTGTATAAGTGTGCGAGTGTTGAATTATAAACATACGTACGACTCCATAGAGAAGCTTTTGTTTTGTGTGGAACTGAGCTCGATCGCGTTCACCTCGAACCAGTTGCAAAAGTTGTCACATTAAAATCACACCTTTGAGCGAAAATATTTATTGGTGTTGTAAACTCGTTCGCTCTCTCTGCCTCTCCTTTGCCCTCTTTCTCTCTCGGCCTCTCTTACAAACACACACATACATTTGTATACTCAGCAAGTAAAACGCCCTCTTCGAATGCAAATTATACGCCATGAAGAGGTGAAGAAAGATACATACATATATATACAGACACAAAGAGAGAATTCCTTTTAGGTAGCTACTCTCATGAGCCATTCAAACTAGCAAGAAATGGCCAACGGATATGACTATGGCCAATTGATTGAATTTTATCGTTTAAAAAAAAAACAAGGAAAATCATGGCCATTTCGCGTTATTTCTTTCCCAAATATAAGAGTTAATCACACAGGACCTTCCTTTATTAAATATGCTGAAAATGATTACAAAATTAGGTTTAGGTAGACGTACAGGTATATCGCCGTTATTATTAAAAAAGTTCCTTATTAAAATATATGTAACTGAAAAAAATAAATATTATTAGCTATGTGTATTCATGTAAGTTGCTACATACATATACATACATACATATGGGTGACAACAGATGATCGAAGTTTCCCACGACACATGTTGACCACATGATTTTGTTCTTCACATCATTATTCTATTACCTAAGGGCCAATGGTACCTGGATCTGTTTCAGCTAATTTACCATCCTTTATAATTGTAAAATCTATCTTTGAAATTCAAATCTTGAAAAAAAAATATTCAAGCTCTAGCCACAACTTCCATCGCATAAATGGCGCAAAAGTTTCATATAAATACCAAGTTTTTGTTATCTATGCAATATATGTATTTATAGCCTAAATAAAAAATCGAAGCTTACATTTATACATTTTTTCTGAATTCCAAATTTGCAAATTCAAACTATTTTTGTTGTGCTGATTTCATTTCATTTAATTACTTGCTACTTTAACTATTCAACTGGTCTTGCAAACAACTCAGTACAGTAAATGGAAACTGCATTTCCAAATGTATCTTTGTTTATTATTTTAATGTATATACAGATACTTTATATAAATATGTACATTGCAGATACATATGTATGCACATATGTATGTATGTATACAACATTACTCGCAAAGAGAGTTTGTTTTTGCAGTCTCTCACGCCACGAGCGACAGTTTTATATTAGAAGAAACGGCAACATGTGGCTGCAGCTAGTTACGGGCTTAACGTTGAATGACGAAGAAAGAGAGGATAGATGGTTTGGGGGAGCTGAAAGGTGGGCCAAAAGGAATGTTGTTGCAGCTAGTTGGCAATGTTGGCAAGTGACTGACATAGTTGTAGTCAGTGGTTATTGCTGTTGCTTGTCGTGGCTTTTACAGGGCAAATGCTGACTGAACTTATAAAAAATAAAATTAGTTAAGCAACTTATTAAATGGGAAAAAAATCCCGAAGAAAAATGAGTTGAATGTCATTTTCAGTATTCTTATGGTTGATGTTCCGTATGCGGGCGTCGTTTTGAGTAAATGCGGGTTAGGAGATAACCTGTTGCTAGTCCATCTTTTTCTCTTTTCTTTCTTTCTCTACTTTCTGTGACAAAGACAAAACGGTGCTTCACATTCATTGGTGAGTTGCTTTCTTATCATTGACGATGCTACATAGAAGGAGTAGATCGTCCATCGAAAGGCAATTGTTGAATTGTAGTTACGAACTCCATTTCGCTTCTTATCAATTTTCTTCATAGAATCTAAAATACCTCGTTTTGATTAAAACTCTTGCTCTCTTTTTAGTCTCTCTTTTGATCTAACTCTGATTCCTTCTCTGTTTGCCGCAAAAGCATTTTGGATAAATTAACTCTGACATTTGTCCATCAAGCTTTGGTATTTTTCTCTTCTTTTTTCTTTTTGCATTAAGTTGGCAGTTTTATTGGGCTTAGACATGGCCTGGTTTAAAGCCATCATTCACGTTCTCAATTGTAGCATGAGCCTGTGTAATTTAATTTCCACTAAAAAATGTAGGCCAAAAAGCAAACCTAACTCGATTGTTGTTGCTGATAAGTGGAGTCTAAAACATTTCAGTATTTTTAATCAAAGTTTCTTCCATTTTGTTTACACTTTATTATCTAAGCTTAAGGCTATTGTTAGTTTTATTTGTTGCTTAATTTGTTCTTAAAAAGAATTTTTATTAATGATGAAAAAACTCAGAGGATTTGGCGAGGATTCTCATTCGATATTGAGAAAAATGGGCATTGACATCTATATGTACATATATCAAACTGACATATACTAATTTTGGTGACAATGTGTCAAATGTAACGAAGTTATTGATAAAATCACGATAATCGACCGACCGTTTCTATGGGAGCTATATGATTATAATAGCCTAGAAAACAACGAAATTATTGAAAGAAGTCACTGTTTGTGACTTTGCGGTTTGTATATGTAGGTGCTATATGATATAGTGATCCGATCCTACTGGAGATCAGGAATATGTATCCATTACATATAATTACCATAAGAAAAAAAGTATAAATTTACAACAAAATGTGAAAAGCTAATGAAAAAGATTGTCAATGATTTAATTTCTTCCTTTTAATCGGGACTTTTAATATTAAATATTTGCATATTCAAAACGAATTGAATATAGAAATAATAACAGTTAGAATATATTTTGAGTACGGTTGGTTGGCTGTTATTGTTAGTTTAATTAATATTTTATTTAATACGTAAATAAATAAATTTGAACACGTACACATGTACATATTAATTAGTTATATGAGGTTGTTCAACTTTTGCTTAAATTGACATTAATTTAATGGAAATTAAAAGGGTCTAAATTTGATAAACTGAGAAACACCTGAATATATATATATATATATATACTATACTATATTTGTATGTCTCTCCATTTGTTTGGACATTCGAATATATTTGCTTATCAGAAAATTTAAATTTGGTATAAAAAGCATCAGTATAAAAACATGTATTTAAGTTATATTCACGAAATGTCAAGAAAGTACTCTCTTATTATTGCTCTAGTCGTTGTCATACACCTTTGTCAGTGCAAAACGTTTTCCAGTGAGTAAAATCGATATTTAAAACGAAATTTAATAAATGCCTTAATTTTTAAATAGCGCGTTTTATATGCCTGCTGCCAAAAAAAAATGGTTTTGGAGGACAGTTTATCACAAAATGGTATTATAGGTCATCAAGGAACCGATGTGAGACATTTAGATACAGAGGCCAAGGCGGCAATAGAAATAAATTTGAAACTTTAGCACAGTGCAAAAAAACTTGCATTTCGAAATGAAATGTTGAAATCAATATATTGTAGTTAACTTCATTTTATGGGAATATTTTTGGAAATCATGTATTGAAGCTGCAACCAGACACATTTCTTGTTTTCTGTAAGCCACCCACTTTCTAAGCCCAGGGACGAAGAAGAAGCTGTGGGGCGGGTATGCAACCAGCAACCACAACAAACAGCCAAAGCAACTTTTGCTAAATTAAAATTGACACTATGCAAAAAGCCAACCCACGGAAAACTTACTTGGAAAACGGTAGCTGTAGCTACTCTCACACGCGCAAATGGATGTTTGTCTGCGTGTATTCGTTCATAGTTAATACTCCAGGCCCGACTTGGGGCCAGGCCAACTGCTCAGCATGCCATGAAGATGAAGGCCAAGAGGTGCCTCAAGTGTGGGTCTGTGTTTCTTTTATTGTTAGGCGCGTTGCTGGTGTGGCGCCAAGCGTTAGGTCTCGACCATGTGGATACACCACACATACAAACACAACTACAAATTGCACAGTAGTTGTTGTCTTTAAAGGGTATCTATAAGTTTAAATAATAATTTACTAAATCTTAAATCAATCCCAAATCGCTTTGAGATTTTGTCCTAGTTTTGATCTTGTCGTTAGGCTAGAATAAACAAAAGTACAATATCGTTGCTAAAATTCAGATTTCTAAAGTTAATTTTCCATTTTATAGTTATATTACAAGCGTCTATATTTATATGCTATAAACTAATAACAATTGTTAGCTAAGTTCCATTTGCATAGATAATATATGGAAATTCCGCACTCAATAGACCGTTTGACACTTTTGTCCATACACCATGGTTGGCTCAGCTCTTTGTGTGTTTCTTTACAAGTGTGTGTGTGCGTATTTATTATTATTTATTTAATGTCTAACTTTCGTAAATTATACCAATGTTAAGCTTTTGAGTGGCCCAAGCTCTACGAGCTGGCTCGAAGCATTTTCCTTTTCTCTGGTTGTTTTTTGTTTTTGGCTAAGAACCAGTTGAACGACATTCCATGTGAGGCGCGACAGCAGTGGAGGAGATGCCTAAGATTAATCAGCTGCCATGAGCCAAATGACAAGTCATATTTATACCTTAAGTCAACAGAGTATATGTATGCACATAAGATCAAATAAACAGATACTTACAGATAAAAACAAAGTTGAAGGTTTAGATTTGGTTTCCCTTAATGATCTAATTTCATTAATGGTTTTGTCCCTCTAATTCATCTACTATATTGGAAATTCTGTTTTTGTTTTGTCTTTTTTGCGATACAGTGTAACTGGCAGTCGACTTGTTACTTTTCCCTTAACTTACCAATCTCTCAAAGATGAAAAAAAAAAAAATGAAATTAATTTCGAATTTGATTACAATAAAAATAAGCCTTGCAGAGATCCATCTCTCTATCTGGTTTCAAAGTGTAGGTGTGGTGACTAAGGCCAGGCCCAACCCAAATTCCATTTGTAACAACAAATATTCTAAAGATGATTTACCCAAAAATAAGAGTTATACTTCTACGCTTTGAGGAAAATGACCGCAAGACAATCTGTGGAAAATTGTAGTTTGCCAACCTCCAACTTTATGTTTTCGGTCTATTCCGACATTGCAAATGACCATAAGCTAGCCAAAATAGGGAAACTATAAGAAATAACATCACCTACGTCTTTTACCCTAAAAAACAAAATTATTAAAATAAACCGGTTTCGCCTAACCCAACCAAGGCATGAGAGAAGTTGAATGGAAATGACAGCATACGTGTGCCGAAAAGACGAAGTATTAAGTCAAACTGAAAATAAATATGAATTCGAAATAATTTAGCCTATGAGTGGGCGATCCAACATATTATTTTAAAATATGGAGGGGAAAAATGGTTAGGCGCCTCAGCAAATTTTACAGCTGAAACGGTTTTCAAAGGTTGAAGGCCTTTAACTCTTTTTTGAAAGAAGAGGCGATCTATCTGCAATAATATATGTAATATTTATTATATACAGCATCATCGTGCTAGCTCAGCTACAAACATTCATTAATTCGAAAGTATCTTGATAATAATTGGTAAAATTCGTCACTCTCTTCTGTCCTTGCAGACCTCAACGCCATTGATGAAAATTAGCAGATGTAAAAGTAGATATAACGTTAAAATTCACACACATCATGTCGCACAAAACGCAGCAACGACGCAGCACCACAACGGATTTGGAGTGCCCACTTGCCTCACTTGGTCGCAACAGCAATGCGGTGCGAGATCAGCTGGCGGCGGCACATTATCATCCCCATCCACTAAGCTCTAGCCCTTTAGATCCGCAGGCCTATAAAATGTCGCGAAAGTCGCCATCCATAGAACCCTTGCCATCGCGGAGTTCTACTCCGCAAGCAAATGAAACTGCCAATGGCATTTGTCATTTGGTGCAGCAGAAGGCAGCAACATTTGAGCTACGGGGCCGAGGGCACACTCGCTCTGACCAAAGCACAATGTATGGAGCAACACATTCCACAGCTTCGGTGGGTAGGCAGGCGAAGCACAAATCCATGGATAATGCTTCGGGTCCAGCACCAGCCATTAGGAGCACAGTTCCTGTGCCTCAACCTCGAAATTTCCTCACACTTGAACATGTGCTGCAGTATGGAGCACAGCGTTCCTCGTGGTTACATGGCAATAACGCCGACACAGAGGATTCTAGCGATAATAATACGGGGGTACCAAGTGGAAGTGGGACTGCTGCCGGCAGGCGTCGTCCTCAAGGTGGACGTTGCAGTGTTCCCGCTGTGCTCGCCAATAGCAGGACAGCTAGTAACGACTATTTATTGGATAAGAAAATGGAATCTCTGTTTTTGGGAAACGCGTTGCGGACTTTACCGCTAGGGGCCGAGGCGAGTCAGTACCAAAACGAATGTTACTATCTGGAGGACTACAGCAGTGGAGGAAGTGGCAATGAGAGATTAGCCGGTAAGTAGGAAAAACAGAACTCGTAAATATACAAATTAATTACTCTTACCTAAATTTCTAGAGAGACTACACCATCCACGCACTTCCAGTCCCAGCGAGACAAGTGGATCGGATCGTTACCTTCTAAACCGTAGTACCAATTCGCCAGCTAATGGCTTCCAGTTGGATCATTCCCACACAAAAGTTGGGCATGGCCTGTGCAATTTAAGCTTGGACCAGGGTTACGCCACGTTAGTATCACCCTCTCCCCACTCGAGCAGTGGAGGAGGTGGCGGCAGTGCCGGTAACGGTACTTGCATAGGCGTCACAAACATAACAAAAACGCAAAATAGTGACCAACACAGATCAACAACTGGCACAACTGTGGCAAGCGGAGACATTGGTCCGCCACCGTGGAATCGCAAGGGACCATTTCGAAGTGGTCCCTACTTTGAGCGTTTGCCGGACGACGCAGTTGTACGTATTTTAAGTTGGTTCGACAGCTGTGAACTATGCAATGTGGCTCGTGTCTGCCGAAGATTTGAACAACTAGCCTGGCGTCCCATCCTCTGGAAATGCATTTCCCTGAGGGGAGAACACCTTAATGGAGACAAAGCATTGAAGATGATTTTTCGACAATTGTGCGGTCAAAGCTGTAACGGTTCTTGCCCGGAGGTAGAACGTGTGATGCTTGCTGACGGTTGTCGCATCTCGGACAAAGGGTTGCAGATGTTAGCGCGACGTTGTCCAGAGCTTACACACCTTCAGCTTCAAACATGCGTAGCAGTGACCAATCAAGTCCTGGCTGAGGTTCTAAACAAATGCACTAATTTGCAGCATTTGGATGTAACGGGTAAGTGAAAACTGCGTAGTAAAATAAATGTGGAAACTCAATTTACTTTGTTATGTTAGGATGCAGTCAAGTGAGTAGTATCAGTAGTCCGCATGTGGAACCACCGCGACGACTACTACTGCAATATCTGGACTTAACGGATTGTATGGAAATCGATGACATAGGCCTTAAAATTGTTGTAAAAAATTGTCCCCAACTTGTCTATCTCTACTTAAGACGCTGCATACAAATTACGGGTAAGAGTCTTTACATACAGTTAGTTTGTCTAGTAGCATGTTTTATTTATTTCGGCTATTGGCATTGATTGAGAATATATTTAAATTGTATTTATACATGACTGTCTTTTTCTTTTTTCAGATGCTGGTCTAAAATTTGTCCCCAGTTTTTGCGTTTCGCTAAAAGAGTTAAGTGTTTCGGATTGTCTAAATATTACTGATTTTGGATTGTACGAATTGGCGAAACTGGGGGCCGCATTACGGTATCTATCAGTAGCCAAATGCGAACGGGTGTCAGATGCAGGATTAAAAGTCATAGCTAGGCGTTGCTATAAGTTACGTTACTTGAATTCTCGTGGCTGCGAGGCAGTGAGCGATGATTCCATAACAGTGTTGGCTAGATCCTGCCCACGGCTCCGAGCCTTAGACATCGGCAAATGCGATGTGAGCGACGCCGGACTGCGAGCTCTTGCCGAAAGCTGCCCCAATTTGAAGAAACTGAGCTTAAGAAATTGTGATATGATCACGGATCGTGGAGTCCAGTGCATAGCATATTATTGTCGGGGACTACAGCAGCTTAACATACAAGATTGCCAGATATCCATTGAGGGCTATCGAGCAGTGAAAAAATACTGCAAGCGTTGCATTATCGAGCACACAAATCCAGGATTCTGTTGAGAGTAGAAGATGCGCATAAAAGCTAAGAGGCAGGCCATATGCAACAAAGATTGTTGGTTATTTGTAAACTGTATTGTATGTATGTATATATGACTGTAAGGAAGCGGCGACGCTGGACAAGATTAGACTTAGGCTTAGGTAGACTAATTGTGGCTTAATAAATTATTATTCAACTTCTTTTACTTATTTCCCTTTCTGGCTTGTTAAGGTAATGATACCTATCTGGCATTAGTTCAGGTATGTTCTTAAGTATAAATGGTGGTCGAACATCAAGGATTTGCCTAGTAACGATGTTTTTCTTCTTCCTATTCGTTTTCTGGAAACATTTCAATGCTATGGTGGCACTGATATTCGTTGCCTCTGGTTTCGCTGTCACCTCTAGCCAATTGGTTCGATCAATGTACGGATTTACCTTTAATTTGTTGCACTGAGAGCGCTTTAAATAGTTTAAAGTAAACTGCAACTGGCGAATATCATTCATGGCCGCAAAAGTTCTTTGGTTGATCCTTACTAATGCCTTTCTGTCAGCTTCTATTCTAGCTAGACGTTTTTCAACTACCGGCTTTGTCCTCACCTGGGCAAAGGATACTCTGGCCTCAGAAGATGTCTCCTGGCTTTGTGTGAAATCCTTTTTTGTCGCAAATATTTCCATGTGCTTCACCTGTTTAGCTAAAGAATCACCAGGCAAGATTTCACGCAGTTTTTTAATCTTTTCGCGCTTAGTCGACGATAATTTTCTTTTATTGCGTTCCACATAGTTGTCTAACTCAGTACGCAAATTGTTTATTAATTGGACCTTGTACTCGTAGTCATGAACCTCATTGTCGATGTTCTGCTGAATTCGGTTGTGTTTATTCTGAAAGCGCTGAAGCTCTTTCTCCAAGCGGTAAATTTTAACTTGGTTCTTAAAATGCTCTCGTACCAAACGTTTCCAAGTTCGATTCCAATTCACGTTCATTTTACAAATTTTGATTTAAAATAACATGGCGGTTTGATGAAATTTTAGAAGTAATTTAAAATTCGATAACGATAAATAAAATGCTGGCAATGCTTTCGTTATTTCGATTATTTTTTAACAGCTGATTGACGTTGCCAGAGTGAGAAAATATAATGACTGGCATCTCTATCCAAAACGTGTTGTATAATTGTATTTTTTTTTTAAGATTTGTCAATTGTTTAAAACAGCAATATATGTACAGAAATTAAAGCGGTTGTCTAACGAAGTTCATAACAAGGAGGCATGGCTAAATATATTGCACAGATTATCGTGATGGGCGGCCAGGCCATTGGACGAGCTTTCACAAAAGCTTTAAAACAAGAAATTGCGGCTTCGCAAGAAGCGGCTAAACGTGCAGGAGGTGGACGTCAAGGAGATAAAAGCGCCGAGTCCAATTTGCGAACAGGTATAGTTGAATTGTGTATAATATCCACAAAATTTGTTAACCTCCCTCGTCTAGGAATGACTTTAGAAGAGGCCAAACAAATTCTCAACATTGATGATCTGAAGAATACTGACACAGTCGTTAAGAACTATGAACACCTGTTCAGTGTTAATGAACGATCTAAGGGCGGCTCCTTCTATTTGCAATCAAAGGTTTTCCGAGCCAAAGAACGTCTTGATCAGGAACTAAAGAGCCACCAAGAACAATCCAAGCCTGCCGAAGAGGAGCCTCAGAGTAGGACGCGGCAGCGTCGTTGACCTCCAGGTCCAGACAAAAGAACTAATTAGCTAATTATTCATACATACAAAACAAAAAAAAAATTATGTGTTAGGTATCAATAATGCGGGTGTAAATAGACTGTTACGAACGTAATTTCTGCTTTAAGAGCAGTTGCATATATTGGATGATGGAAATTTGTTTTAGTTTGAGCGCAGCAAGATGAAAGAAAACGTATTAAGGAAAACCTATTGGGTTCCAGCACCCAGAGAATTTAACTAAAATATCAAGTTCGAAATTTTTTAAAATTTAAATCTAGGGCCACATTTTAATTTTGTATCATTTTAGATTTTTTTCTGGTATTTTTTTCTACTTCTGGTATTTTGTCGTCACGATATGTTCGCTTGGTGTTCTTTTTCTGCGTTCTGAACACTAATTGTCATTGCTTTTAAAGTTTAGGAATTCGAAGATTTGTTTCTTTTTAACAATGAAATAAATTTTTGTGCGTAAGTTTTGATTTTGGAAAGTGACTTAAGCTACAAATTTGTAACGGCGAAGTATTGAGTTTTCTAAGCATACATTTAAAAGCCAAATGTTCTGCAGGAGCAGAGACATTACAGTATTGTTGGTTTAGATTAATAAAAGACGTGTCAAGTTTACGTATGTTACGTTTATTTTGATTATCAAAAGTCAAGCCACACATTGAAAAGAGAAAGAAATTAGTTGGTGCGCAAAATCAGAAAATAGACATTCCAGCACACAAAGGGAACATTGTCATATTGAATTTTCCAGACAACCCACTGCGAGAGATTTCCAGTCGAACGAAAAGAAAAGGAGGAGACGCGGAGCATGAAAGCGTACGCCAACGCCATGTAAGGATGTGCAATTTTCAATTTTCAGAGGACCTTCGCATAGACAAGACGAAAATCGCTTCGATTTCTTATAGAAGAGACACTTTGGAAATCCTGTAAAATTTTGTTAAGAAATAGTGATAATTTGTAAAGGCCGTTTAAACTCAAGTGCTATAAATTTGCGTGTATAAGTTTGTAAATCGATGAAAAAAAATTGTGTAAAAGAAAGGAAAAGAAAAGCGAAACAAATCTCAGAATCATTACACAATTTATAAATTTGTTTTTTATTGATTTTTCCTAGTGCACACTTATTTATTGTTTTCCCCCTTACAGCGCGACAAATTAAAGAAAAATAATTTTATATAACACGACGGCTTCCAAAAAAAGGGAAAAAATAAACTTTAAAAACGTATTATACAAATTCTGAAAGTTTAAAAAACCCTTCTCAGGCAAGAAAGAGACAGAAGCCAGAGAGGCAACTGGAACTGAACTGGAACTAAAACTAAACTAAGACTCTTCGAGCTTCAGAAATCCAAATGTTTTCGGGACTAACAAATCAATTCACCTCATTGGTGGGTGCTGTGAAGGGTGGAGCAGGCGACGAGGATGTACCAGCTCCAACTGGAGATGCTGCCACATCTGCTGCCCCCTCTACATCAGCAGAAACTGCACCAACGGCAATAGAACAGGACTCAGCTACAGTTGCAGCTGGTGGTGAAGGTCTAGAGGGCGAAGAAGCTGGCAAGAGGTGAGTCCAAATTAATTTAAAAAAGCAAAAAAAAAATAGAATATTACAAAATACTGAATTTATAAAGATTAGATTTGTTTTCAGAACTTGATTCTACAATTCAAATAAGTTGTATATTTGTTTGTAAAAAGGCCTTTCTTCAATTTGAAAATTGGGAATCCATTTTAAATGCCATCTAAATAAATTTGTTGCCCTTTTGACGTTTTTCGATCGCCCATGGCGTGACGATTTGTCCTTGTTCCGTCACTGTTTAAAACTATTTCTTTGAGATCCCTAGACTTCTCTGTCCATTTCTCATTGCATTTCACACGCGCTCTCGTGACTAAACATAATTGATATGAAATTGCAGGCAAACAGATATGCCTGGGCAATTTTTACCAAAACGTTGAAGAGTGTCAAGTCACCGATCTTTTACCATTAACAATAAATAATAAAAACAAATTATATACATTTGAAGTGAGAAGGTCATCATTTTATGCAAAATCACATTTTCTGATTCAGTTACTTTACACATATAATATTCAAATGATTTCTATTGGTGTTGTAGAACCTTGAAGTAAAAATGATGTACATATCTAATAGACAACTTTAACAATTGGCCTCTTAATGCCTCAACTTGTTGCCATTAGACAAGTAAAGACAACTGCCCCCGTGTCATTTTTTTCCGAAGTGAAGTGCCTTTCCTTAATTTCGATGTATTAAACTGTGTGTGCCCTTCGTTTTCTCCTTTCACACTGTTTCCGGTAATTGTGCTGTTGGGCTTTAAGGAGCTTCATCCTGGCTTTGAAGCGCGTTTCCCAACTCTCCACTTTTGCTCTCTCATGTAATCTTTTTGCTGGTCTTTTACCATTAATTGTAATTGGCAAGTTTTGGACCTAAACTGGAACGTTGCCTCTAAACTAATAAACCAACTATTTTGCACGTGGCTAATGCATAACCACAAAATGTTGAGTCATGCCACGAAACGAATCCTCCTCATGCCGTATATCCCCAGTTTTGCATACTTTGCTTTTTGTTAAAACAACTTTTTGAACAGCTTTTTTCATTCTTGTCACCCAATGTCACGGGGAGAGTCAGAGAGAGAAAGCGAAAGAGGCCGAGAAAAACTCGGAGTGCTCTTGGGTGGTTTCTTTCCAGTTTCCAATTGACTTTTGCCCATGGATCGATATGGCAGAGAGAATATGTGAGACAGAAGGAGAGCAGACGAAAACATTTGCTCTCTTTACACATGTGATGTGCACTATGTATATATAGGTAAAAAGGACCTTTTTTCCTTTCCTCTTGTTGTGATTTTACATTAAATCATTGTGCATTCAGCAAACTTGGCGAATCACACCGAAGCTGAGAAGTCGGTGATAAATACGACCAAAAGTCAACGTTAAAGCGTCCATAACTTTTTATTCAATTATTATATTGGATTTTGCGTTACCATGGATAATGTGAAGCTCAATACGGTGACTGACTAGAAAATTTTCAAAAGCATATGGTAGTGGGGAAAATTTTTAATTTCTGCAATTGAGTTTCATTTTACGTCTACTTTACAGTTTTCCTAACCTGGCTGTGTGCTTTTGCAACGTCATGGCCAATATTGTTGTTAGTACTTTCAAGGACATCTACACTATTTGCAGTATTTTCTCACTCTCTCCCATACTTTCACTTTTCAACCATTCATCTCCCTCTACGTCCCTCTACCTCACTATTTTGCTTTCCATGTCACGCACATAGCTTTGCGTATGCCTAAATGGTGCACCAAAAAAGAATGAGGAAATGGGAAATGCGACGTAAAGATGTTTCTTTTTCACTCGCAAATTGCTTGGCAAATAAGGTGGACAAACGAGTTTGTATTTTTAATGCCTCTTGACACAATTGCAGTTTCTCTGAAAATATGAAGTTAGAAAAATCAAATAAAAATTAAAACTCATATAAGATAGATACAGAATTTTCCCTAGTCTGCATGTATACCTCTATTAAGAATTGATCAATATATATTTTAAATCTTGTTTTTATGATTAAGTGTCGTAAAAAGGCTTCAAAGGTAAAAATTCCGTGTTCTTTTGGCTGTAGATTCGGCAGCTTTTGGCATGAAAAACAAAGGATACGTGTTCTTTCTATCCAATCCAAAATGCTGAAAATTGGATCGGCGAATGAATGAATAGAAATGAATAAAAAAAAAAGCAAATTGAATAATTTTGGTAATTATGTCACACTGTGTAATTAGTTTAAGTTTAATTCGCTCTTTCATTACTTTCTTCCGTTCCGTACAAAAAGTGGCACAATTAATAAAAGATTTGGGACACGATTCAGTCTGGGCCAATAACCTTGCAATTTTTATGTGTCAACTTGTAGGATCCCACTTGACTTAATCGTACATGTTTTTTCTGTATAGGAATTCAAATCGCGGCCGAAAAACTGGCACTAAACTGTTTTTGGTCAATATAATTTCCATATTCCATATCCAAGAAGTCATTATATGATAACAAAAAAAGTTGCCCAAAAGCAAATAAAAAATTTCCCCACACGGATCTCGCCATCTTCTTTACAACATCATATTTTGCTTGGTTAAGGACTAGGTCTGACTGACAAGCATACATACAAATGTGTGTGTAAACTTGTGTTTCTGCCAATAATTGAAACTGAAAGCAGTAGCTCATGCCCGTCCTTTACCCGGTAATGACAGCTGGCCTGTTGTCCGGTTGACTTTTAATTGAGAAATGTAATATACGAAGTCATATACGTTTCAATATACACAAGGGTCACAGCAACAAAGAAGCACATTGTCGCATATTGTATGCACCAATCAAGATAATACATAGCAAACGTTTGGTGAAAGTATTAGAGGCTGCGTATGATGCGCAAGCCCTTGGTATTTAGTTCTTGGTCATTGGTTTATTATGTTGAAATATTGCCACTAAAAAGCTAATAAAAGGATTCAATATTATATGTAGACATATTGACTATAATACATAAACAGAAAAGCAAACTATTTAGTTATAGATACATTACGAACTCATAACACATAAAGTTTAACTCACGAATTTATACAATTTTGTTTTGTAGGTAACTACTTATAATTGTAAAAGAAAAGATGGACAAAATGCAAGTAAATAGATTCGATACAAATGGGAAATTTGTTTTTTGTTTATTATGCTCGTACTTTTATTTATTGTTTTCATTTTATTTTTCTTCTTTTTTGGGCTCAGAATTCCAAAATCATCATCCCTGGTAGATTCATTTGTCAGTGAAGCCAAGTAAGTTTTTATTTTGAATCTCTTTTTATTTTAAACATTTATTTACGTATGTTTCTTTGCATCTTAAAAAAAGTATGGGGCTCGAAAATCGTTCACTGCTCTATTGCTCATCTGTTATTTATTTCAGATTAATTTAAATTGAGAATGAATATATCAGTACTTAATATCAGGTCTACAAATTAAATAAGTTTGGGTAAATTATAATAATTACCGACAGGAAAAAACAAGCGGATTAAACATTTGTAGAATAATAAGTTTAGTATGCAATTAATTGATTTTCCTTATGCTTAAGAAAAAAATACAATCTTAACTCCTGATCGACGTTGGCGCTAAAAACACAAAAATTTTAATTAATTATTGCTGTATCAATTAAAGCCCTTGCGAGTTATCATACTTACAATATAATATTCCAGTGGAGCCCGGCACAGCGGACATACCTTAAATAAAATTTAATTTTTAGTTACATTATAAGATTTTTACTAATTAATTGAGATTTTAAGGGAACCTAGAAAACGATTTCCCATTTAAGATTATTAAATTTAAGTATATGTACATACTCTGGCTGGACACACATTGTAGACCTCCTTGATGCACTGCTTACAAAACGAATGTCGACAAGCGGTGCTCACTTTATGCCGCTGCAGAGACAGGCACACAGCGCAGAATTCTCGATTGTCACTCATTTTCTTAATATGGGAACAATAAATTCAATTTTTCTCTTTCTACTGACACATACCTGATTTGTATGGAGAGAAGGTGAAAAGCCACCTATGTCCAAGTAAAAATTCTAGTTGGGGTGTTGCACATCAGTGCCAAATTAAAGCAAAAATAAATTGTCAGTTTGTTATATAATGCAAACGTTTCTATAAAATCTGCTTTGTTTTCTTCTTTCCACAGTGGTTGGTTGGGCAGTGCTAAGGGCTGGCTGGGAAACGCCTCAATTCCTTCAATGCCAGCAATGCCGGCCATGCCATCAATGCCCTCAATGCCAGCAATGCCATCGATTCCATCAATACCTGGTCTGCGCAAAACTGGAGCTGCTGAGGGTGCCGTTGAAGGAGCTGAGGGAACCGGTGAAAGTTTAGCCGCCGGAGGCGGAGCTGTGAGTGGTGGCGAGGAAGACGACAAATCGAGGTATATTAGGTATGGGTGCCAGCTTAAGAATGACGGAATTTTTTATACTAAAAATGATCGAAGTTATAGCTGATCATTATGATTGAGAGCGCGTTTGGTATTTATGTTTAATTTCTTAAATTTTTATTTCTCTAAACTTTAAAGAAAGGCTCAGCAAGCGGAGTTGTCCCTTTGGCTGACTTTTGTTTTTCAAGTTTATTATTTACTAGGATTGTTGATATTAATGTCAAATAACAAAATTTCCAAAAATTATCCGTAATAAGTCGGTTAAAGCAAACAATTTTAAACACATTGCTAATTTTTGTATTTAAAATAAAATAATTTAATCAGATTTATTGGTATATTGATAACTATCAGCAATCCATTAAGCACAAATAAAACTTTTGTAACGTTAGTTCAACTTTCTTCACACAATATTAATATAAAGTTATTTACCTATATACTCACACACATTTTTCCTATCTATACTAATTTTTGCTCTTCTAATTCAAAAACAATTAACTATTATTATTGTTAACACAAAATTAATAATTTGCTTTAATTAATACAAAACTCTTGTTTTCAATTCAAGTTACATTTAATTACTACTACCCCTAATACTAATACATCGTTTTTTTTATTTTTTGTTGTACAAGTTCTACGCTTTTGTATGTTTCAATTGAAATGATCATGCTTCCAAGAATTGGCATAGCAAATCTAACACAAAATTTTGTCCATTTGCCAAAGTTAAAGAAAAATACAAATATCTCAATAGATATACTTAATTAAAACTCCAAATTAACACCTCAACTGTTCATTATCAGAAAGTTTCTATTTATCATGGCATGCTTGCCATGATTCGAAATATAAATACATATATTAAAATGTAGTCAAAATAAGCTCCACCTACCATTTTTTGTCTGCTGTCCGTGTTAACTATTCAGGGAACTAACTCAAATTTGACACCCGAAAATGTGTCATTAACGTTTTATGTTAGTCGAAAACGTTCGTCAAAAAATGGTGTACATAAGGTAAGTGATGCAAAGGGACACAATTTTGAGTTAAAATTTACAAAATTAACAAGAGTAGCTCCCATTTCAACGCATACCATAACAAATCATTTGCTATTACACATTTATACATTGTTTTAATTGTGAATTTATATCATTTCATTTCGATTAAGTTTATCGTATTCAATTTGATTGTTCGTAACGCGTAATTAAAATCATTGACTGACCCCAAGTATTAGAGATTCCATCATTATTGGGCGGCCCATCACAAACCAAAACCGAATGAAAAATAGTCAATCGAAGGATTAAAGTTATCCGGAAGAAAAGTCGAATGACTAATTCAGTAGCTACAAAACAAAACCTTTAACTAAGGTTCTATTCTAATTGTTGGTAGTTGTTTATTTTTCCTTTCGCAATGTTGTCTAGCTTTTTTTTTAATTTTCCTATATATGGTTTTCTGTTATCTGTGTGTAGCAGCCGTTTGGATTTGGTCAGCTGGCCAATCACTTTCTCTGCCCTCTGTTCCCCTTTGCCTTTGTCTTTCCTTTTCAAATGGTGTGTCTTATTCCTAATGTCAAACATGACACAATGTAGCCTTACAGCATGTGCCCTGTCATAATCTGCCTAGACTCCTGGCCGTAAAACATTCCTTCTCTCTTACATTTTATCGTGCTAATTTTTATGATTTCTTTTACACGTACAGATTTGGTATTTGTCAATCATTTCACACATATACATTAAACTTACATATATCAACAAATGCAGTTATTCAATAATAGCATTTTAACACACAAAACTACTATTTACGAACCCCTTGCAAAATGCTAATTTTTATTACTATCTACATCCAATCCCTAGTTATTTACAAGTATCAATAACCGTATCAAGTAGTAAAGCGATCTCCAAATTTATGCATCTGAATTTTTTTAATGAAATTTCTCTAATTTTTGAATATAAAAGTTTTGTAAAACCTAGGACGTTGTCTCAAATCATGTAAATACATATAATTTTTTTAGTAGCATGAATCGAAAATATATAATTTTTAAGAACGTGAAATGCGTATGTAATGTATAAATTAGCATGGCGACATCTGCATGACTAAAAACAAACTCAAATCATTTTGTCTTAAAACTCAAAGTCTTACATTAAATTTTTTTCTCTCTGCTTTCCTTTTACATGTTTTTTCATTTTTGTTTATTGTGGATGCCAAATGTGCTCGTTACAGTGCCACAGAGGGCGCTGATTCGCATCCAGCATCGGGCGGCGGTACACCCACCGGCGATGAGGGTCAAATTGGACACGGTAAGGGCGATGAAATTACGTTTCTCTGTTGAAATCAGTAAAATCAAAGGAAAAGTTTTTCAATTGTCTTTAGTTATAATCTCTTTTCTTTGTCATATTTATGTAATATATATAAAAAAAACTGCATAGAAGCAATTTTTTGGTTGAAAAATGAGCTGTGTAAAGTTGTCTCACAGTGTTACAAAACCTACACTGTCTGTTCTGCTTGAAATAGAGCAGTTTAAGTCAGCTGCAATTGTTTATCTACATATTTCTAATAAATATTACTTGGAATCTCCACAGTTACCACAAAAGTGACACAACAGGCCAAGCATTTTGGTTCGTTCTTGTCATCGGCTATTAGCAAAGCTGGCAGTAAAATCAAGGAAACAGTTAAGGACAATGTGAGTAATAGACTATGGATGAACACTCTAAATAATGTAATATTTTAACCAACGTTTTCTTTTGCACTTTTGAAGACCATACTGGATTCGTTCAATAAAGAGCAAGAAGCATTTATTAAAGGTCAAGGTGGTGCTGGCAATGGTGCAGCCCCCTGGATAGGTCATGTCAATGAATCCAAAATTAAGGAAGAAATTTTGGGCTTATCGCAAGATCGCCGTAATTTTGTTCGTGCACCGCCAGCTGGCGTGGACTTCGAGTTTAGCTATGATTCTGCTTACCCAACAGCCATAGCTATTATGGCCGAGGACAAGGCGCTGGAAACAATGCGATTTGAGTTGGTGCCCAAAATGTGAGTACATCAAAACAATGCAAAACAGTGTTTAGTTTAACAATAATAAATATTTTTCAAGTATTACTGAGGAGAACTTTTGGCGAAACTATTTCTATCGCGTCTCACTGATCATTCAGGCTGCCGAGTTGGGCACTCTAGGAGCTGATGGAGTAGGTCAGGCCTCTAGTGGTGAAGATGGTAAGTCTTATGTGACTAGGAGTGGATGATCCGGCAAATGAAGTCCACACATTTTCTCTTTAAAACCGGTGCCCGCGTTTATCGAAACAACCAACCGACCAACCTCGTCCACATGAAACTCACACTCGTTACTCGCGCGTACTTTCTCTCTCGGCTTCAACTTATCGCTATCTTGCTATCACCAACCTATATCTGTCTATTTCTATCTTTAAGTCAAGTTTCTGTTTTCATTTTTAGTTTTAAACACACGCGCCAGTTTGTTTCTTTTGTTTGCTCCTTTTTCCCTTTCTCTGTCTTTTTTTGTGTCTCGCTGTATTTACTACACCGCCGAAACTGCTCAACTCAACTTTTTTTATTCATGTTTTTGTGAAAATATCAATTTCGAACTCAAATTTAACCTACAAATATGTCACAAAGGTGGTGAGGGGGGTCAAATTTCCCGAAAATTGGCGTCACGTGATGAAAGGCCCACTATAACTTTTTTTTATTGCCTATTTAATTATTTTAATTTCCTTTAATTCTATTTTTCTTTAATTTCACATTTTTATTTCTTTTCAAAAATGGTTCCAAAAAATTAATTAAAACTAAAAAATACTCAACTAAAACCCAGAAACAAAAAATCAAAATCCCGACAGTTCAGATATGAATAAAAATTCGGCGGTTATATCTCCGGTTGATGATGTCAAGCCGTCAAAATCAGACGTAACAGCAGCAGTGGCTGTTATAAATGACGGTGCTTTTGCCGATCAGGCCAAAACAGAAAATATATCAAAAGATCTCAGTGGGAAAATCTCAGAGTCTGAATTTGTTTCGGATGAGTTTCAGTCCACCAATGAAACCGATTTGGCTGAAATTAAAGATGGCATGCGTAAACTGGGCATAGACAGCATGATTCAGCCTCAATTAGTCCCCATATCCAATGATGGTAAGATAATGTCAATTTTTTATTTTCAAATTTCTGAAAGTTAATTTTAAATTTGGTTTACTATTTCTAATAGTTTTATTAATTGTTTTAGTTATTAATACAATAAAATTACTAATGCCCTTAAATCACATTAAGAATATAATCTTTCTGAGGCTTTTCGCCAACAATTTCTTGTTTAAATTCGATCAGACCTTTTTATTATCCGTTATCATATTGTTCGATTTGCTAAGGCTTTGGATGACACAAACCACAAATAATAAATCAGTAAAGACTCTTACACTGACACAGTATCCGATTTGAGATTTTATATTTGTAAAGACTTTATGTGCGATTTTTGGGTTAAAGTCCAGTTTTTCGATTTTCCACAAACATTGCCATGCATTTCTTATGAACTCAAGAGAATAACATTTACGACTGGTTCATTTCAACAAGTATAGCTTCATACACATCTGTATACATTTTCCTTCATATCCCGAATTTCCATAATGCTTTTTTTGCGGTGCATTTATTAAACAGAAAAAATAGACTAGATTTAGACTGATATCTACCTGAAGCAGAATCAAAAACACTTTCTGCAATATCAAATATGCACTCAATCAGCACAATTAACAATTGCTCATCGGCATGTGTCTTTTGCCTATAAATTAGCCACAAACCAATTGCTACCAGTTTTGGGTCATCAAATAGACGATATAATTCGGGTGTTCTTTTATTTTGAATAACAAGAAATATTAAGAGAAAAAATGTCTGTACAAATTCAAACAAACAATTCTCTTTTTCTCCTCTGCTCTCTGTTTCTTTCTTTTCTTTCTTTTTATGTAAATTATATTACTTTATTACTTATCATCAAATTAACATACCTACAGCTCTGGCTTTTAATTATTAAATCAATAATATTAATACCAATAATAATTGATGAATCAAACCAATAAACGATTATAAAAACCGAAAGGTAACTAATGAAACTGAATAACAAAAGTATTATTGCATCAAAATACCAAAAATTACACTCTAGGATGAAGCTGAACTCTAGTCTAATGTTTCGTAGCTTATTAACATAAAAATAAACAAGTAAACCAAGCAAGCAAACAAATTAATCAATTACAAATTTCAATTAAAACATTGTTATCTACTACAAATTCTCGAAAAAGTTGAGTATAACCAAATAATAAATCAATATCCAAGAAACGTTTTTATTTACTAATTCCATACATATATACTTATATATTGATAATCCCTCTATTTTTGAATACTTTTTCAATACTAATTAGATTAACTTTTTAAATAATTCGTCAATTAATCATTTATGTTTTAACTTAGTTTGGTTTTCAAAACATTTCCCTCCTCAAACTGAACACGCAAAATTCGATTTGATCGCGAAAACACACTAGAAATCTGTTTCCCAATCTTACACGTTAATTCAAATAGAGTCAACGGTCACCTGAAATATTTGTTGTTAACAAAATCATTTCTGTTTTTCATGTATGTATTTCTTTTTTTGGTTTTTTTTCAAATCATCTTGCAGAAGATTGAATGGATTAAAAATGCTAAACAAAGTCTAAATTCAAAATGCAACAACCAAAAACAAACCAAAATAAAACCAACTAACATCCCACAAGAAGAAGAAAACAACAAAAAATGCATATATATATATATATACAGATTTATATATATATGGTATAAAAACAAACTTATATATATGACAACAAAGTATTGACGCATTATTTAAACATAAACCGATGAAAAAAAAGAACAAAAACCCCTCTAAAATGTTACAAAAACTGAAACAAAATTTTGTGTGGTAAGTTAGAAATTGTTGGCTAACCAAAAAAAAAAAAATATTAAAAATATGTAACATTTTTTTATAAACATCTTGCAAAATTTTTAGTTAAGTTTCGTTTTTGATTTTCAATTGCATTTGAATATCGATCTATTGATTAGATACAAAAAAAACAATGTTTCCAATCATTTCCCAATCGATGTTGTTTGTTGCCGTTGTCTCGATTCTCACTGCCTTTCTCTGTCTTAATTCCTCTTTCAATTTCGATATTTATGTTGTCTGTGTATGTGTCTGTTGATAAATTTCCTTTTTTACGTGTATTCGAGCATTTTAATGCCAAAATATTTTTAAAATAGTTGTCAATAATCGATGTTATGCATTATCATTATTGTTTAAAAAATGTCTGTTTGAGCCTATATTGAAATTTAAGCCGGCATACCGAAAAACAGCTTTAGATTTAGGCAAAATTGTCAGATTCTTTATTTAAAATATTCAATATTGCAATACGTAGAAATTTGTTCTTCTCATCCGTTTTGTTTTCACTTCTTAATCAGGCTTTTTAAAAAATGTACCTTTAAAACCAACTCATCACACAAAATCAAAATATTGAAAAAACCCACCTCGGTAGCATTACCATTTCGTATTCTAGAATAGGGATATTTTGTTGATCCCTGCCTATTTCTAGACGTCTCGCGTCTTTCTCTGGCTCCCTGATTGACCCTTACTTCTTATTTAGTTTTAGAATAATTATTTTGAAACATATTCTGTGTTACGCTAGCTTTTTTATATTTGACTTGCTTTTTTCTTTGTGGTATATTAGAATTGTTGCTCGCATTTGTGTTATTTAGAAAAATGCTGTAAATACACGTGATTATTTTTTGAACCTTTATACAAAGCAATTTTATACATTAAGGAATATGTATAGGAATATAAACCTATTGGTTGTGGACTGCAAGCAAGTCTATTTACATATGTATTTTGGTGATTGAGGTGTCGAATTAATGAATCTTATAATAAGAAACGATTACATTGACATAACCGACTATTCGATTAAAATAAAATTGTTCCAACTTTTTGTAGACGATTACTTCACAGTTGCTGTGCGCATACCCAAACGTATTACAGTGTGTGAAACTCTGTGTCTTGGTTATACGCTAACAGATTAGGCAAAGTAAAAGGTAAAATTGAGTTCCATAGACTTGCTTGGGAGGTCACTAAAATCACATACTATATAAACAGCAGATTTAATTCAATGTATATCTACTAGTTATAATTGCTTGCTATGTGACACTTTCGATACTAATAAATACAATTAACAATATGTATGGCTCCAACTATATAATATACACTAAAAATATAAAGAAAAATATTATATATATCAAATCTATATATATTAAATATATCAAATCATGTAAGCCACGCACCTACTAATTTCTTTTATATTATGGAACAAATTATCTACAGAAGAACAATGGGAAAAGGATTTGGAAGCTGAACTCAAGGACTATGAAGTGGTGGACGAAGGAGGAACTGACGGTGGCCGCAGAAAACGAGATGGTAAAGATGATGCAGATGTTGATGAAGATGAACCGACAATATCAAATTTGCGCACACGTTCGACTAACAACGATTGGGAGGAATATGCCGATTTAATTGAGGATACCGATGATTTAAAGTAATTAAGAGCTTATATCGTAGTTTCTTCTAAGTTGGCCTCTAAGTTTTTATAACAATCTTTACTTTATTCTTTCTTTTCCATTCCTTTCTAATCTCTATGTTTACCCCATTTACTTTCACAATGTATCAATATTTGTTTGTAACAACAAAACTAAACCTTCAACATAAAAAGAACTTTAAAATGCCTAAAGCGCACCATGTTGGGCTATCCATGAGAAAATCGGCACTTTTAAAATGTGTTGAAGGGCGTTATATTTAGTTACCTTTAAACATGATATAAGACACTAAAACAAAATCCTTACACGTATTTTATACCGCAATCGGAGAAATCTGATCTGATAAATCGTTAACCTTGTCCTTTTCTTGTTTGTTATTGTGGGTAGTCGGGATTACTCGCCAATTGTTCAGCACACGAAATTTATATACAATATATATACTTGGCAGTCAGTGGAGTCTAAAAAAAAACGTATTAAGAATAACATGACACAGCTTGAAAGGGATACATTTTGTTATTTATATATATATATATACATATAAATTAATGCATTTGAATTTAATGTGTAAAAACTATTATAACGATTTAGACACACAATTATATATATACATATATAACATATATATATATATATAACATTGTGCATAAAAATAAATCTTAAAAACAAAGAAAATAAAAGTTAATCATTTTGATTTATAAACAACAAAAATAAACAGATTATCTCTGTTAATGGTTAAAAAAAAGAAAACTAGGAAACAACAAGTATTATTTGCCCAATTCTTTATACTAGTGCTTAAAAAATACAAATTTATGTTTATCCAACAACAGTCTAAATTTCTCCTCGATTGCAACTTCCTTAAGAAAAATGCCAAAAAAAGAAAAACTAGGACACAATAATATTGGTTAAAATGCAATTAATAAATAAAAAACAACAAAATGCAATTATAAACAATAAGCAGTTCAAATGACAAACAAAAATAAATTTCTTAAGATAAATATATATATATATAAATATATATTTCACTAGACAAATTTTTATGCATTACAAACAAAAATTCTATATTATCCATGTTTTTGCTCTAAATGTCTAACTAATTGTTATATGAGAAAAGCGAAATACAAAGTTCAAGAAAAGTCAAACATTATTTTCTACAGTTGAGAAGGAAAAAACGCTATAAATGTGTAAAGCAAAGATTATAAATTATTATACTTATAAACGTAAACATTAAACTGTATATTAAACATACAAAAATATTTTAAATTTCGATTTGCTTTACGCGTTTTTAAATCAGTTGGCAAAGTAAACTAAACAGACTAACTAAAAAAACGTTGGTGCGAAAATGCAAATATTTATTAAATATAATGTTGAAATTTATTATATATTTTACAAAAATATCAAACCAAAAGCCGACAACCCACAAACCCCTCCTACACAAGCATGATCACATTTTACTATGGTAAAAATAACAAAAATGAAAAGTTTATTGAGCAAAGTTCGTTGACACATGCAAATTCCATGATGAGTCTAATATAATATATATGTACATGTACTAATTAGTATATCACCTAAAAATATATGTATATTTTAGTTGTTTAATCATTAAAACCAGCAAAAAAAAAAGAAAGAAACCGAATTGACAGATACAAGACGAAAAATTTGAAAAGAGATTTTCAAATTCCACATACAAAAAATCTTCAAATGAAAGTATCCACAAATCAATAAAAAGAAAACTGTTCATTTGTGTAAAGTTTAGCGACACAGACAACACATATATAAATATATATATAAAAGAAACAAAATTTAATGAGAAAATAACATCAACTAAAATAAAGGGAAAAGTGTATAACTATTAAAACTAAACCAACAGTAAGGTTGTTTTTTCTGAATTTTTATACATTTGCGGCATTGAGGACTGGTAACACTGTATCCTAATATGGTAACACTGTATCTTAGATATGGCATTTTCACGCCTGCGAAATCTGGTCACACTATAGTTTTTTAGTGTTGTTTTTATTTTTAAAGTGAGTGGATGTGTCGCGGTTGTTCTGTTATTACATACGCTTTATAAATAGGCAAATTAATTTAAAAATATTAAATAAATTGGTAGTCGAGTGAAGTAACGAAGACGACTAAATTGAAACGGGATGTGGTTGCTATTAAGCAACAAACTGATGGAGATTTAAATTGTTTATTAATTTTGGTCTGATCTGTTTTGTGTTAACAGTTAAAGTTCGATGGAATACAATTGTGGAAATGTGTAACAAATCAAAACAAACAACAAATTCGTAAAAAATCACTGAAAATTTGAACAAAACACGAAATAGCTAGAAACAAAGCTGAGCAAAAGAGACAACTACAGCAACCACCGCAACTACATCGACACCTGTTTGATTTACATTCCTCTTTTCCTCGCTTTTCTTTTGCTTTGCTGGAAGTTTTTTTTAGTTTTCAAAGATTCGACCAATTTCAACAAATTTAAACATTGGTTTTTGGTGAAACAGTTTACCTTTCGAAGGCCTTAAAAACGCAAACAAACAAACATTGAAAGGGGTACAGATGAAAACCTGTTGAAACGAAATACGAAAATAAACCATAGCCTCTAAGAAGAGCAAACGAATGAAAACAAGAAAGAGTGAATCTCAAAAAAATTGTGTGCTTTTTTAAGTTTAAAGTAAACTAGGCTAATCGCATTCAAAACTGCACAAACAATTTGCCAACGCTTTGAGGACCTTCTTATCAAAACATCTCGAGGTAAGTCATCGTTTAAATTTAAACAATTTTATGTTTTTTTGTTAAGAGAACCAAATAAAATCGTAAATACTAGGCAGATAAGAAAGATAAGGTCGTTTTCCTCCTCCTCCATAGGAGGCACATTCCAGTCGCTTGGTTCATTGACAGAAGCATTTGTAATTTTGCAACTTTCACTGAAGGTTTGTTTGTTAAAAATTGGTATAAATCAAAGACCATACTGGGAAACCATTTTTTTTTCTTTTTCTTTGTCTTTTATGTAATTTTGGTTCAAATTTGGTTTGCAAGCTTCATTAAAGATTAAAGAAGCTGATTATGAGATAATCATACAAATTGCTTAACAAAATAACGAATGAGTTGTGAAGTCATAAAAGTTGGAGCTCCAACCAACTTAAATGGAGTTGGCGATTTAATTAAACAAACGAAGAGTAAAAAAAAGCAAAGGTATTGAATGCATAACTTGTTGTTCATATTGGATTTTCAGGCATCTTGCTAAGACCTTAAAATTTGCAATTATTTGTTTTGTTGTTATTCCGTAAGTTTGTCTTTTTCTTCGTTTGTTGCATTTAGAGTTTTTATATGGTACGATATGCGATTGACCATTTTCGAGCTCCATGTTCTGCTCTAATTAACATCTCCGTTCACTATCCACTGTTCCTATCGCACAATTGGCCCACTCCAACCAATTCCTCTGTCAGTGACTCTATGAGTCATGTCCCATACTTTTCCATTTTCCAGTTATTCGTCCTGTCCTGCTCTTTTACCAAACCCGTAGCCAAAAAATTCCAACCCAAATGCCAAATATTCCCGCCACATACAACAAATATGCAGAAATCAACCAAAAACCACTTTTTACTATGCATGGAAATCCAAAAACAAGAAAAAACCAAAACAAGCTGCGCTCACAAAACTATTATATAAAAAACACGTTCAAACAAGCCAGAAAGAGATGCAGCCATGTGAACAAGGGTAAGCGGTGTGGAGAGGGGGAGCGGGAGCCGTGTGTGCTCACTCTAAGCTACGCTTCAATTGCCGCGGCGTAGACAGAGACAGACGCTGACGCTGAGATACAACGCTGCCAGTCCCTGTTGTTGTTGTTATTATAGTAATTGTAAATTCTACAGGTTTTTTTAAAATGTGTATGTGCAGGTTTTTGTGTGTATGTATACGTTGATCTGATCAAAGAAAAGGCAGAAGGACGGAGTAGTGTGGGCCACAGTTTTTTATAACTCATGGAATATCGTATGTATGTACATATATAATTTCATAAAGTTCGATTAATTCAGTTATATGAAACTCTTATACAACTGAGAATGCAAGTACCCCCAGACTCCAATATCAAAGTATCGACATACACATGTACATACATACATATGTACATAGACTATGTGTTTTTACAATCCCAAGTAGCCAGTTAACCAGCTAACGAAAAAGAAATCAAACTTAATTTTATAATTTTGTTGCCCAGTTATTGGTTGTTTTCCCTTATTTGAATGTTGTCATAGATTAAACCACTGTGCAATTGGAAATCCTCAACTGCTTTGCCTATACTGCGACCAGGCCGGCCATTCCACGGCCTCTTGGTTTTGTTTTTTCTGTATTCGTAATTGTTTTATAAAACGCAAAAACTGCCCCGTCGAACAACACAAAAAAGAAACAAAAATACAGGTGCGCGAGCGCAATTTTTCTGGTTTCGACTTGTGACTTCGACTTTACATACCTTATTTCTTGGTGAACAATTTTGATTTTAACTGTGGCTAAAACAGCAACGTTGTATCTCCTTTTATTGAATGTGTATTTTAAAATGCTGCACAAGGTTGTTGAATTGCTAAGCGAGCAATCGTAGATAGGTAGTAAATTATGTGCTGAATGGCCGGTTTGCTTACTCTTGGAATTTATCAGAGTGGATTAGTATTATGGTGTGTAGTACTGTAATTGGCGCGGAACGCAACTATTTATAAGGGCGTTTAAATAAAAAACAATGGATCGTCAATGGATTGTTTGCTGCAATTCTGATATTTTCTCCATCTATGTACATCAATTTTCCGAAAGACTTTTAACTCAGAATGGGCTACGCGTTTGTTAGTATTAGGTGCACCTGTCTAACGTATTGAACTAATACGTGTCTTTTCCGCGGACTACTTAGGGCAATTTAATTTTGAGTGTGTGCACTACAGCTGCAACTGCATATAGTCCATATGTGCGACGCCATGCAATGCGAGTATACACTTCATTTATCTTAGGCCCTAAATCAGCTTTGAGCAGCTGTTGCCAGTTAATGAAGACTCGAAAATAATTAATAATGCTTAATAAGGTCAAATTAGCAATTAAAAGCGAAATGCCTTTAGTCAGCAGAATTCGAAGTCACGAGCTGAATAAAGTAAAAGAATAAATAATAATAAAAATTCAACGTTTCAGGAATTTTTGTTTTTGGCTTATGCAAATGAAGCGCCAAAATGTTGTACAACAAGTTAAGTAACAAAATTTTTTAAATATTAATAAAGCCAAATCATTTGCATGTATTCGTTCCCCTAGCTTGTTTTTGTATCAGATTCTCTTCTTAGTTTCTGTGCAGACTGAAAACTAACTACTTGGTACATACATATGTCAACAGGTATATTTACCATCTGCCGACTTTAAAGACACATACACAACGTTTGTGCTCCCAATTCTTGAATTAATCGTGCAACGCCTTTTTCTTAAACGTTTTTCGTTTTGCAAAAGTTGACCGCCTGCCTGCCTCTGACAACAATGATTGTAGTCACTGGTGAGCCTTGATTTTACAAATGAAAAACCCATAAATTAGACTACATATGTACGTATGTATATGTATTTCGAGATGGACAAATATGAAATACACAAATAAACAAATTGTAAGAATGATTATGTTGGTATTAGTTAGGGCTCACATTTTGAACTACAATCTATACAGAGAACTATATAATTAAAGGGAATCATCAAATCAAGCTTACATATATGAGACTAGATGGTATTAGATTGTTGATTTATTTCATGAAAGCTTCATCCACATAGGTCGTTGCCTTTTAATTGTGGTTAATAATGGTTCGATAATACCAATTAAGTTTCCTCTCAACGCCAATGGAAACATTTATACTTGTTTGAAGCAAGAGCAACCGCACAATGACTTTTTGTTATAGTTGTTGCTGTTATTAGTGTATTAGATTTCCTTTTTCAACTAAATGGCAAACCGACTGCCATGTTAGTGATCCCATTGAAAAACGCACTGATTTATCTGCGCGTGAAGTTGGGATGCAACCACAGGAAATTGTTATGTTAAAACGTGGCTTGATCTTCGCTCTGATTTTAATAGCATTATCGATACTAGTAAGTCCACTTCTCACTTCATTTCTGATGCACGATGATGAATAGAAAATGCATATAAATGTGACTCTTAGAAATGGGTTCATAACGTTTATTTAACTTGCAGCAGCAAGTTCCAGACTATTTTACTATTTTGCAATCCATTCGAAACCACCAACAAGGCAAGCAATAGGAAGAGAAGAGGCTCAACTTCACGCGAAAACATTACTTAAATCCTTAATCATCCATAGTGGTATTTTACTATATTTTTTAGGGTCTTGATCGAAATTACAATATGTCTTACTTTAAAGGCAAGTCCAGCGAGTCTGGTGTTGTTGCACAGACGCAATTGCTAACCAGTTCGAGGCGTTCAACTTTCTGCGCTAACTACGTGCCTGTGTGTGTGTATCAGCTGCAAATTGCCTCTTTACAGCCTTGCTTAGCTGATTATTTAATCGAAATAATTATGTTTTGAATTTACCTATTAAATCTGATCATGCAACTATATACACAATCACTGTCGCATCTGTAGTGGTAAAATGTTTGTTGTTTCGCCCAGGAGCAGCTTTTATAATTGTAATCAACGGTTTAGTATCCTTTTTCCGGTTCTTGGTTCTTTTTCATCCCAAACTTGAAGATATAAAGAAACGAACCTTATGCCCAGATCCGTCTGGAATTTTTTGTATATCTTTGAGCAGAAGAAACGTATCTAACACATGCCAGATACAATACAAAGACAATTAAATAAAACCATCAACAAACAGATTGTAGCTACATACTGCAGGGAAAATATTTATACCCTGCAAAAGGAAAAACAATGACTACTTTGTCATTAATTTTCTTTATAACTTCGACTCACCTCTCGTTTTCGTGTGGTGGGACTGAAGACTTAAAAAATATTGATCCACTCAAACAAGACACATATATTGAGTATATTACTCGACGTTTATTCGAATAGGATTAAAACTTATCGCTAGAAATGTATGTATGTAGTTTTGTTTAAAAGTAATCATTTTCTGGCCTTCGTTTAGAATTTGTTTAGAAATGATAATTTTCCATGGTATCGGTCTTTTATTTTATCGTATACCATCAGGTAACTATAGATCAAGTTTTTCACATATTTCTCACTCTATCTGTCTACATGCTTACATTCACAGTTTACTATTAGTTTGCATTCATAGTTAAGGGTTTTCTTCTGGCTTTGTGGAACAAGTTTATTAGTAATTTTAGCCTGTGCTTTGCTAGTAGTTAACCGTAAAGCAATGTATACGATTTTTTCCTTTTCAGTATGACAGATATCAAAACCAGTTGTAATTTTGATTGCCTATATATTTAAGTGTATCTCAAAGTCGACACTTCGTATTGCTTCGATTTATAAACATTTTACTTTCTGGTGTTCTGTTTTTGTGGGTTAGCATGGGAACCTTGAAAATTTGTGTTTGGCAGTGTGTTGGACTGATTTTTTTGCACATACATATGTACATATACATACATACATATAATGTTTTAATTTATTTGTGGTTTTTTCGGTCGGTTTTGTTTTGATTAAGAATGAAATCTTGTTTAAGAGGTGTTAAAAGAGGAGGAATTCCGTAACTCTGAAAAGTAATAATTCTCGCCTTAAATCTTAAATATATGTATACCTATGTACATACATATGTATATACTTACATATACGCGACAATCCAATAGTAACTAAACTGGAACAACATAAGATATAATTAGCTAAATTATTGGCGTTAAGCCAGAGAAAGAAACGTGTGGCTCAAGACTCATATAAAGTCTCGTTCAATCCGCCTTGCTGTAGACTTGGGTAAGTGTATAATTGTAAGAGAATTCAGATGTGTTATGAGTTGAAAAACGGGTGGACCAGAGACATCTTAAAGATGGAGACGAACTTTAAGGTGCGACTCCTCATTGATTTAAATGACCAAATGTTGAATGTCGTTTTAGCACATTTTGTCTATTGTTTTTTGTGGACAACCGCCATGATTGCGCTGATTACGTGACGCTGTCAATTGATTTGTGTGCAAAACATACAAAAAACGAAAAAAACATTAAGACATTTGCCTGGCCATATGAATGAAATGGGGCCCAAAAGCAACAGCAGAAACAACAATTGATGGGTACTTTTGATTTAGTCGTGGCTAATTTTTCATGAAGGTTTCTCGGTGGCAGTTGCCGGCCAAAGGCCTTAATTTGTTTTTTGTTTTGTTATAGGAATGTGTGTTTGGAATTTTTAATTTTTCATGTTGCTTTTTTATGGTTTTTTTGTTTTGTCTTTGTTTTGACGAAGTAGCCATGTTGAATTATTTTTTGCTTTCTGAATTATATTTGGATTTCATTAGCTCATTTATTTCAATCGAATAAACAACAAAATAAAAAAGTAAAGTCCGAATGAAGGAATTTTTGATAGTTATTATTGGCTAATCTATCACTAACATTACGTGTTAGTCACTCCAATAATTTCCATAACTTAAGTACTTTCCGAGCTAAGCATCGGCTGTACTTATAATGACTTAAATAACTACGTTATTGTTCACTAAATAGTTATCTCTTCACATATTCAAGCCTTTCGTCCCGAAATAGAACCAATATTAGTATCACGTAAACGACAAATGATATGATACTCTGTACTTATTTAGATTTCACTTCAAACATGTGAAACGGGCCGGACAATTAGAGAGTTATTTTTAGTAACTACGAAATCACGCATCGTCACTTATATGTATGTGTGTTAATGTGGGTATATTTTTGGAGCCATCTTAAGTGGACAATAAAACGTCACCACAGGCATCCAAAAGGGGACGGTGGGTGGTGGAAGATTCCGCACAGAAGCAGTTGGATCTGGCATCAAGCAATTGATTGCAGTTTTAATTAACACCCACCCGTACGGGGTCTTTAATTTTAATTGTCACTTGCTCTCCGACGGTCGAGGTTCGCTGGGTCTTAACCTTATCCACAGCGTCACCCCATCCATTGCCCCATTCCATTGCCGGAGCACATAGCGGCACAAAGTATTGGACATACATATGTCAATCAATGGCATACCGCTCATTAGTTATACCTTTTCCATTTGGAAATTTATTTAAGTATAGCGACCAATTTTGTTAAAGGAATTTTTTCTATTTCAAAGTAACAGCTCAAGAGATATTTTCTCTTAAAGTTAAGTGAAGAAATGCATTCTTAGGAGTGTGTAGCTAGGGCAGCAGTCCCCCAATACTTTAAGTATCGCAACTCTTAACCACATACTCATAGTTTACTCTCTGCTTAAGCAGAACAAGTTTTATTTCAGTATCAATCCACATCCATCGTATTTAACATAGTCAGCAAGCCTCATTTTGTAAGGTCTCATCGATGTCATTACGGGCACCACTTAATCTTGACCTTTATTTGCCATTTAGTGTTGCTTATTGCTGTTGCTTTTGTTTTTTGTTTGCTTGTTTTTTATTAGCAAAGCGCCACCCACGAGCAATCCGAGATATGAAGTTAACAATTGTAGTGGTTCACCGATTTTGGATTTGTCTTTATTTTTATCTGGACGTGCACATGTTTCCGTTTAATTCTTTTTAAATAAGTGTATGTGAATTATACATATACATATACATATATATTATGTGTAGGGAGTCAAAATGTTCTGGTCTCCGTTTTCTAATAACTAACTACATTACTCATTGAGTATGACTGTTGCTATTAGTTAATCAGAAAACTTGGCATAAAACATACAAGCGAAAAGTCATAGGGCGTGTCCGTATTGGTTTTTTCCTACAATATGAAAAGTACATACATTATGTTTATATTTACTACTAACAATAAGTGAAAAAAAATGTTTATTGGAAGTGAGAACATTTTTTCTTTGCTTAGTTTTTAAAAATTAACATAACACACGGAATTTTCCTACCACGTTAATATACCAAAAGTTAATAAATTATAACTTTCCCAACTGAAATTCTTAAGTCTAGACTCTAGACAAAAAGGTTCCTTAAACCAGTTTTCGTTTTCTATTCGTTTTATTAGATTCTATCTTCTGTAGGTTTTTTCAAAATTAACACCAGGAAAGGCAAAACAAAATAAGAATGGAAGGGAAGATGGTGAGGTCAGAAAACAATGGTCTTTTTTCAAATGGAAAACTAAACCTTATTTGGTTTTTCATTTCGGTGTTTTTGACCTTTGATGTCTACGGAGATGAGCTACAAAAACTGATTCGGTTTTTCTTGTTTCAAGTTTTCTTATAATAGAATTCATGGAATTTTTGTAGTCGATGGGCGAGGCTTTTGATTTTAATTTTGTTGAATGATCAATCAAGTGCAGTTGTTGGGAGATGAATACTGAATGAGTATAACTTGACTCACACACACAAACACACACACACCGAGACAACCAAAACGGGTTTAATTGATTCAAATGAAGATGACGATGTTGCTGCGATGACGTTTGTTTGTCTCTCAGCTTTTGTCTACTTATTTATTGTTATTGTTGTCGAGATAAATATTTCGTGATCCATTGTAACATAACTGCAGTGACTATTTATTCGCATGCAACGTTATTTTGTTGTTGCTGTTTCCGTTTTTGTTTGCTTGGTATATAATTGTTGTATGCCCCACCCTCAAAAATTCGTTGCCCACTTACTGCAAGTCAGTCATGGGCGAGCGTGCACTGAACTTTACAACTTTGTAAACAGATTTTGTTCTAATTTTATTTGCGGTCAAAGTTGAATGACAGTTAATACAGGTAATCACTACACCCAAAATAGTTTTAACCGATAATTTTAAATTCCAATGGCAGTGGTAAGGAAGTATGAGCCCAGGTAAAGCATAGAAGCTGATTGTGGACATGTTTCCAAAAATTTAAAAGAAAATTATCAACGCATAAAATATAAAAACAAAAAAAAATGCCTTTGAAAATAAATGGCATTCTCACTAGTTACCAAGGACATGTCCAGGTATTTCTATCCAGCAGGTAGAAAACACATTCAAATAAAATCATTAAAAATAATGAACATTTCCGCTCAAGTTACGGGAAAACCGTGGTAAGGGGATGTAGCTCGTCTTAGAACTTTACACACCATTAAAACTATGCAGAGCATGGAAAGGGGAATACCGGCGGGACCAACGTTTATTCCCCGTTTCGTTGTTCCAATCGAAATGCTGTTGTTATTCGTGAGTGGATCAAGCAATTGCAATTACACATGTAAGTTTGTTAGTTGTTGTAAGGCCAAAAATGAGAAGATGTGGGCAATGCCAACGAACGGAAATAAAGCCAGCTGCCAACTAAGACCCGGCCATAATATACCCCACACTTCCCGCTAGGTTTCCACCTTCTCCGTCGTTGTCTGTTGCCATCTATGAAATGCGCGTAAAAACAAAAGAAAAAGAGAAAGAAAAACAACTGGTAACTTGATTGTGGGGGCTGGACGACACATATAAATTATGAACCAGACTGCCCATGCACCAAGACATTGTTGTTGCTCAGGTCTTTCAGTAGTTATGCCCAGACATAGAGATATCACTTGGAAAATATTTAGGTGCAGCTGGTTTAGCCCACAATCACAAACGTATCTAGAACTGAACATTGTATTAATTATTTTCTTTAGCACACACTTCCAAAGAGACCAATCTACTGGACATAAAATGATTAACCCAGCAAACTCAAGAAATAAAGGATGGACTCGCGGTTTGGGGCTCAAACCTCAGCTATCTTTGATTCTAATAAAACCTGTCACAGAACACTTTCGACTGCCGAATTGGTTCATCTGCTCAGAAAGTGCGAAATCATCATATTTATGATATTGTCTCAATGTTGCAGTGGTAAAGACTTGTAAAGGCTGTGCGCCTTATTAGTCACATTTCTGTGATGACGCTAGGCGCCAGAAGGGAAACAAGGTCAGGCCCAGAAAGAGCTTTCCAACAGAAAAAGAAACAGAGAAAAAGTGATACAGACAAACTTGAGAGCTTAAGATGGAGAACAAACAATTAGTCAGGTTTTTTTCGGTGCTATGACATTCTTTATTTTATGTTTTTGTATTTCTTGCTGGTCTGCGGGGGGATAACCCGTTTTCCAAGTCAATTACCTACCAAGCCCAACACAGTAAGAACAACAACAACATTCAGCAGCATGAATCCGAGTATCTGAATTTACAGAGAGCCAAGAGAATCGTGTGAGGCAATAAACGCTTAAACACAATTGCTTGAATCATGGCAAAAAGAAGATACAAAAAAGAAAACACCAACCTACATAAATATGTACATAGTACATAAGTGTAAAAGTGTCTGTATCTGCATTTGTATCTCTTAGCTCCTATCAATGACGCATCTGTGTAGTTGCAGCTTTAGCCCAAGTCGCAGCGGCTTGTGGATTTATTGATTTTGGTTTAGTATGAATAACTAAAGAAAATATTTCCCCATTTTGAAATTCTTCACTTTTTAATGTGAAAGTTGTCGCCTTAAGCGCGTGAAATCAGCTTTACAAAAAGAACCAAGCCTTAAGGAAATAATTTGCAAAGATATTAGAGTAGTCTGAATACTATGACTAAATAATATAATACATTTTAATTTGCTTGGAGATTTTGTCTCACAATTAAAAGTGTTGGATATTTGGACAAAAAAGACGTTTTGAATAAAAGAAGAATTTAAAGAAAATAAGAAGGTTTAAAATGGTTCAAAACGTTAGGAATACTCTTTTAAATGCATTTATGGTATGAGTCTTACACGAGGGTCAGTTGGCTCTCACAGCAGCAGTAAATGTGCTTAATATTTTTGCATATGTAACTGTGGAAGTCCAGGTCCAGCCCTAATGATGATCGAGATTGAGGTTCCGTCTAAGCGTGCTTGGGCTTAGTTTTAATTGCAAAATGGCTATATGTATTTCTAGCGGCATTTAAATGCTAATTTCCCCTGATACTTACTTCAACGCGTTGCTTAATTGCATGCTCCCAGGCAGATCCGTTACATTTTAACAAACTAAATGCTTTGGCCCTTTTAACTGGTTTTTCTGTATCGATGACTTGACGGATAGCGCAAATAAAATTAGGGTCGCGACCTAAGCGAATAAAGGCAAGCAATCGAGTTGATTCGCATTTATGCAAATGTTTATCATTAACTCTCTGAATAATTTTCTTAAAACCTATAAAACAGTTTGTTCGTTATTGATAACCTATACAGTGGAACTCATTTGCGCACTGTTAGTGAAATGGACCACTATAGGTGTAGTTAAAAATGTACATAAAGATGATATCTACATACCAGGTGACTGAAATATGCCTTACTTGTTTTTGTTATCGAATTTTACCTGTTTATGAGTTTAAACAAGGTTTTTGGGCATGATGTTTCCCTTTCTCAGCCAGGTTATGTTCATTTTTGTTTATTCATTTTTATTAGCTTTATTTCTTCTTTATTTACTTGCTTTTAAATTCTTGAAATCGAGTTGAAAGTTCGTTTATCATTTAATAATTTTTATGCGAATATGTTAATTATGTCAGCACTTAACTTTGTTTACCCTGGAATTTAAGTTTCTTTAGACATTTGGAACAACATTCTTCCATGTTTTTTAAAATTCAAACTCAATTCCTAAACATTTTAAAGATTCTTTAAGTCTTCTTAATGACTTTAATTTATCTAGTGCAAACTGTGTTTGTTATTGCTTTCTTAATTACAACGAAAGTGTATAATAGTCATTTAGACGGATTGTTTAAGAAAATTATCACTAAACTGGTTCTGAGGATTAACTTTGACAATTTTCCTACAGCTGACAACTGATGACATGTGCTACAGACTCAAACCGGGAAATAATTAGATAACATTGCAATTGACAAGCATTGCGTGTGCATCTGCTGTAAGTACATTGCCAATAAATACCTCTCTGTTTGCGATCCGCAGTATTCAAAATGCAATATAATCCAGTACGCTCCTATAAAAACCGAACTGGCAAATTGCACAGTCATGTCGGACCTTTTATTCTGGTTAATGTTTGGAACGACAAAATGCTAAAAAGGTTTGCGACTTTTGTTATATGACAATTCACTGGATCTGTTCAGTAATCAAAAGTTAGATATTTTATTTTGTCTTATCGCTGGAGCGTGTGGCTAATTTATGTGCTTTAGCTTTGTATTTATACACTCGACAAAATGTTGTCTAAGCTGTGTTATGTCATTTTTTATTTTAACTAAGTTATTATCTCAACCCATTTACTTGTCGTTCTTGAATTGATATCAGCTTTACATATTGAGATTTCTCAGTGTTGCTTCCAAGTGCAAGTAATAGTTTTCAAGATGTACTTAAAAAGCGAATTGCGAGTTTTTGTTCAGAATGTTACCTTGATTATTGCCAATTTACACGCTTTATTGCCTGGGTCATGCATGATACTTGTTTATAATAAAATACTTTTAGCCGTCCTTTTGTACTGGATAAAGTCCACATTGGAGTCATCTGGTTCTCAATCATGCATTCTAATTGAAGTAAAAGTTATAACTTCAGACCGGCTTTTGATGATTTCACTTGAACTAAATTTCACTTGTACAAAAGTTTAATGAAGAGTTGTAGTTGGACGGCCCCGCACGTACCACAAAATGAACGTTTGACATGGCACTGACACAAGATAGTGACAGTGAGAGTGAAATAAAAATTCTCAAAGTAAAAGTGTGCACCAGTCATAGCACAATATAAACAAAAATAGGCTCAGCGCAAGTTTAGGCCAAAGAAACACTCAAATATTATGAAGGAGCTAAATTGCCTTGGCACATGCCAACAGATTAAGCAATGAAGATCAACAAGCCAGCTGGCTAATTTCGGGCTATTGCAAGACCTGTCTATCTGCAAAACCAAAAAAAAATTCAACAAAGAAATGAGAAAAAATAATTGGAAGGCCACTGCTGCTTTTAGACAGTCAAAATTATCGAGGGAGCTATGAATTCTACGTCAGAATCTGAGACAGCAGATTCAAAGTTTATCCTCTCGATTCCTTTCTACCAAATCAATGGGTGTAGCCATAGAGTATCTTTAGGTCGGCGAAACAATGGTCAAATGTTCAACTTTGATTAGACGCGTGCGTCGTATTAGTTCAGTGTTAATTTATAAAAATTAATTTGAATTTGAGTTTATGAATTATTTATAATTTGCGTTAGAAAGGTAGCTAGTACAAAATGAAATCAGCTTTTTATTTTTGTTATTTTTATTTTATTATCTTTAAAATTCTAATAATTAGTACTGACGACGTAGAAGAGGTTATAAAATTGTACGTTGCAAAACTTGCCTTGTTGTATCTATTTAAAAACTATATTCCAAGATGATTAAATTCCCTAATGCAAAAACAAATTAAATCTGTATTTTATGTTGTTCGATCTGCTAATATGGATCTCATGCTTGCTTTATTTGCCTTTGAGCTTTATGAATTAAACAAAATTCGGCTCACACGTTTTTGCTACAAACAAAACAAAAAATTATCTTTGTTAAACTAAAATTGACAAACTCGAACACGGATCAAAAGCTAACCGTTTAATCATATTTCTTTAGATGTTTTTTATACCCTTGCAGAGGGTATTATAAAATTGGTCAGATGTTTGTAACGCACAGAAGGAGACGTTTCCGACCCCATAAAGTATATATATTCTTGATCAGCATGAGAAGCTGAGTCGATATAGCCATGTCCGTCCTTCCGTCCGTCCGTCCGTCTGTGCAAATCAACTTCACGCTGTCATCTTAAGAGCTATCGGAATGAAATTTCATATTTGAGCTACTTTTAGCCGGGAGATAATAGAGTATGAAAATTGTGAGGATCGGACTACTATATCATATAGCTCTAGAGCAAAAATTTTTGCAAAATTTGGAGTATCCCCATGAAATTTACCAATATAATAGAATTTGACATAAAATCTCAGATCCCAAAATTTGAATCTGATCGGATAAATAGAACACAAGTTACAGTCAATACAAATCGGTTCTACGTCATCAGCAAATCAAACAGAGCACATGCATACACACACACAGACGCAGCGCTACACGAACTGTATGTGTATGCGTGCGATGCTTTGGATGGTAGAAGAAGAAAAATTGTAGTAAGAAGAGTCATAATTTGAATGTTTTGTTTGTGTATTGATGAATTGAGTTGCAGGGAAAAAAATTTCAAAATGTAAAAATATTATTGCCAAGGACTGCAAGGGTATATAAACTTCGGCATTGCCGAAGTTAGCTTCTTTGATATTTTTTTTTATTTTTAATATTTGGCAATTCAGTTCAATTCGATTTGATTCATACTCCTCCTTTTTATTTCATTTATTTATTATTTTGTTATTGAAATTAGAATTACAAACAATAATAATTTAAATTCAGTTGAGAAGAGCCCCGCAATGCGATATGTTTACCTGTCGCAGTATGCCGCTGGCATAGCAATAGCAAAATAAATGAACAGCTGAGAGATGCATACAAATTATAAAATAAATAATAATGCAAAAACAATTTAAGACAATAAACTATAAATAGCTAATTAAGTTTCAGTATTGTTTGAAAATATTTCAATTGATGTAAATATATATATATGTACATTTGCACATAAGGCAAATAATATACATATGTAATACATATTATGTATGTATGTATAAGTCAAAGTTAATACTAAATTCTAAATAAAAAAAATGGCAATAAAAAGATTTCTACCTTGCTTTTTCTGGCCAACAAAGTCCCTGCACAATAGCTACCAGAAACTAAAAAATGAGCTTCAAACTACAGTAACCATATTTGCCAATTTGTTCAGCATTTAGCCAGGCAAAACAGAAGATTTGGATTTTTTACAAAAATATTCTCACGTAACAAGTACACACACAGGGCAGCGGGCATGAGAGACGGAGGAGCTGTACAAGCAGACTAGGTAATTTACTTACTTGTTTGTTGGCTAACTTAAACTTCATAAGAGGGCATAAAACTGGCTGCTGTCGCTGCTGCTGCTGACTCGATTCTAAATATCAACAGCGACTACCTTGGCTAATGGCCAACTGACATGTCCAATGATAGGGAAATAGCTTGCTCGGCTCGACTTGACTTAACTTGGCTGAAGTTTGGTTAAAGTGTGTCTTCGTCCTGCTAAGATAAGCACAAGAATTTGACTCTTGATCTCGGCAGCGAAGTGAGTGAATTCAAAAGTGGAATATTTTCACACAAAAAGTCAACAAATAAGCGTTAATTGCTTGACTAAATATAAAGAATGTGCCGAAAATTTAAATACAAACAAAGTAAAGGTAAACCAGGGGGCCAACCTAACTTTGTCAGTGCCGAAGTTTGCTTACCCTTGCAAAGTTTTGTTTTATTTTTCCTGTACCTACCAATACATTAGCGAAATACCGTATACTATATAAACAGGCGGGTTTCCAACTAAATACTCTGGTTTAAATACCATATTAGGTAACACATTTTCTTTTCAGAATTAATTTGACAATTAGCAGGTACATATGTAGCTATTAATTTGAGAGCTAATTAGGATGAAAACTTGGTTAAAATATCTGCCAACAAAAATCAAAGTTTCTGTAATTTATGTTTGAAGTATAATATAGAATATTTCTTTACTACATATTTTCCCCTTTTAATTTCAGTCTGCCTTCTCTTAAATTATATAAGCCGGAATTATTTACCGCCGGAAGGCAAACACTTGTATAAGATGTTGCTGGCAAGAGAGGATATGTAGGAATAATTATAAAACCAAACTCAAAATGAGTTTAAAGCAATTGCGATGCAGTAAGGCAAACCACCAGGCAGAAAGCTATATGTCAAATGCCAATCAAATACTCTAGCCAACGGGGTCCCAGTTTATTTCGTTCAAATTAAAAGTTAAAAAACGTTTTAATCGAACAATTTTGATAGGAATTAAGTTCTTTATATTGCAATTTCAACATACTGTTGTATCAAATACCCTGTGACGCATTGTTAAACCAAAAGCTGGAGTATAAAGCTGTAAAAATTGCAAAACTTTTTTGAGACTCTTCATTGTTGTAGCTGTTGTTGTGCAAAGACACATACAAAACACACTTAATGCATGTTTTGCATTTTTCGCTTTGTTTTGTTATTGCTCAATTAACCCGTTTAGTGGCAGCATTTTTCTCCCTTTTAAACCTTTTGTGTACATCGCTAATAAATTTTATCAGCTTGTGAATGACATGCGGGGGACATGGGTCTCTAGAGGGACCCTTAGGGACTCAGCTGATGACAAACTATTTGATGCAATGTGTTGTTGCCGTGAAATCCACGATTTGTCATGCCCGGTGCAAGGTGCTGGTTAATTTCCAGCTATAACAACTTACAAATACCCTATCCAAAGGGCATGGTTTAAAGGACAATCCTGTTTTTACTTTACTCCAAAAAAGGAATGCCGAAGAAGATACATATGTATGTTCTCAATACGTAATACAATAATGCTTAGACGCTTGTCTATAATATAGACGGCATTCCGAATTTGTGGAAAGCCTAATCTCACAAATAACAAATAATTTGTTTGTTGTATATATTTTATCATTAACAAAAACGTACCGACCGTATTGAGATAAACAAAGACAACAAATGCTGCTTATAATTAGCCACCAAAATCGCAAACATTTGGGGTTTAACTTTCTCTTAACAAAAATAATAATTGCTTGATTATAGTATATGAAATTCGCTGCTAGATTTCCGATTTGTATATTTGTTTTCTTCGATCGCTTTAATTAAATCATTATTAAAATATTTATTTTTGCTGATTTGTTTCCTTCTAAGATATTTCTTTTATGTCAATGTTAATGAAATAGAAATTCCAAAAACAAGACGAACTCAAATATGTCAAAGAAAGGAACGTCGAAAGCAAAGCTCATTTGCTTCCAGAATTCAAGTATTTACTGCATAACAATAGTTAAAACAAATTACGTCTTTATTAACCCAAGACACTCCAGAAAAGTTATTATAAAGAACCACAAACAATCAAGAGTTCAAACTTTTTTCTCAATTTGTAATTGCCATAATAAGTGAGACTGCGAACTGGCCACTGGATCAAGATTAAGAGTAGGCAATTACGAAAACATTTGCTGCCCTTTGCCCAATTGACACTCAATTTTCATATGTTTATTGTCCTCTACCTGCGTAAATGGCTAAACCAAACCTTTGACCCTTCGCAACCCAGCTTTATTGTTGAATTCTATTTTAAGCCAGCAGACCAGAAAATTCCATGTCCCTAAGTGATTGCCCGGAGGATTATTAACATGTCTATTTCCTTTCAGGTAATTTATATATGCCTTTGTTGTGTAAAAATTAAAAAAAAAGCAAAATATAAGTTGAAGTCAACATCAACTGCAATAAACAATAGTTGAAAACGATTGGAATTTTAAATGTAAAGTGGAATATGAATACTGAGACTGAATCACAAGAAACCTTACCTTAGACCTGGATCCCAAAAACTATTGCTTGGTGTGCTGAAAATTAAAAATCATTCATTTAACACATTCCGATGCGTTCACGCGTTCCAAAGGTGGATACTTCCTTACCTTTTTTTCTCTCTGACTCGGACCATAATATGTACGCCTGCATTGTCAATTCTCGTTTTGTCGCCTGACACACATGCCCAAAATGAAATACAATAAACTAACAACAAAAAATAACACACATTGAATTGCGAAACTGATTAAATTAGTTGTTTGTGATATTCCCTCTTCCTTCCTCTTTCTTTTTCCCTCTCTTTCTAGACATTCTTGATGCTCAGGGGTATGGCCAAATACCATATAGCATTTATTAAACATGTCGCAGGCTTGAAATCTCAAAACCATATGCAGAGCCAAATTGAATTAGCCTATGCCAATGTAAACGTTTTTCATGTTTCGTACGATAAATACACAAGTCCATACATACATACATGTATATACACACTTGTACACATTTCTTAAATCAACTTTTCAATTTACTGTTGACACAGTTTTCAGTTAACTCCAGCATAAAAAACTGCACCTGAGCATAGAAAAAATATATGCGGGTCTTTATAAATTGCATTCGCTTTTGGCCCATTGAGAAGACTCGAGTGTTTAAACAAATTTGTGTCTGTGGTTTTGAATCTTAAGCAGCCTGGGAACTAACTCTCTTTAGACAGCTTCCTGAGCACTGCTCAGCGGTAAATTTAGCTGCTTCAAGTGTGCATTCGAGTGCATATTTCCGTACAAGTGTGGAAACATACATATGTATGTATGTATGTAATACATGCAAATTTTGCTGCACATTTTTTCTGAAAATTGATTATTATTGAACAAGTAACAAGCAATGTAAAGAAAATACCCATAATCAAACATAAAATAACGAAACACACACTATTACGTAATTCGTATACCTGTGATACACACATATGTTGTATAAAATTATTATGTATGTATATATGTACATACATATTTAAACATATAGAAATTTTTTTTAAGCTGAAGTATCATGATTATTCCATTATGATTCATTCTCGAACTTTTAAAAAAATAATTATAATAAATGTCCGTTAGCTACAATAGAGATTGATACGCTCCTGGTTGCCGTTGCCATTTGAATTGATTTCCTACATTGAAAAATTGAAATTTTGCACAGCACAAGCTGTTGACAATTTCCTTCACTTCTTCGTTACGTTTTTTGAATTTAATTTATTTTTGTCATACAATTTATAACACTAAGTAAAGTATTTTTTTTTTTATTTAATTGGCCTTTTTGTTTAAAATGCGTGGTCAGACACCGAAGACACAAAAGCAACAAAAGATTGGCAATTATGGGAAAAAGGGAAATACATTTTACAAATGGGAGAAGATAATGATAATAGTAAGGAAACAAGGGAGGTTGAAAGAGAAGGGCGTGTAGCAAAAAGCATAACAAAATAATTAGTTATGTATGCTTTTCGTATTTGTATTTTCTTTATCTTTTGCTTTTGCACTTTCTTCGTCTATACCTACTTTTATATGCCATGATTATCATCATCCTCATAATGATAATAATGTTTGTGGGGAAAACGCGAATGTCAATGCCCTAGGGGAGGTATTGGTGAAGGATGAGTTCAACTTCGATGACTACTGGGCTTTCTCATACATAATACCAACAAAGAGCTACAAATGAATGGGACGTGCCGCCTGCATGGGTGAATACTTCAAATAGCTGATACCGGAAAAGTGAAAGCCCAAACTTGAAATTACACAAATAAAAAAGTCTATATTGATACGATCATAAGAAAATTCAACAAAGAAATCTTTAAAACACCTGCAAGGTCATTGGAATGGACACATTTGAGTATGTGAATAACAAATTTCCTTTGTCTGGGCCACATCTACGTCTATATACATACTTAAATATGTACGTATGACATGTACAACTTTTTTCTCGATTACTCCGCAATTGATTTTAAGACCATAAATTAACATAAATTCCATTAAAAGCAAGAACAGCAATAGCTAAATCACGAGTTCTCGATTAGAGTCAGGTAATACTTAATACTTTATAATCGAGGTCTCATAAAAATCAAAGTAAGAAGTCCACATTAGATAAGATTGTACAGTTTTAGTTGGTCTGACTAGCAGTATGATTAGCAAAAGACCCAGTTATTCAACCAAATTACTAAATTAAATTCTTAAATCTTAATTAGACTCGACGTATGTACATACATATATAGCGCTAGCTGACATATTTATAATGGTGGGTCGAACCAGGATTGCTTGATTAATAATTATTATAATGAATGATAACAAAAAACCTTGAAAAATCAACAATAAAATTTTTAATTTGCATTTAAGCTTTTAGCTTAATTTACCTATAATTTTCTATAACTTTATAGTTTGGAAGAGTGGCGTTATTGTTATTTTGCTGTTATTTGTATTATGTAAAAAATGTGAAAAAACTCACACATTGATCTATTGAGAACATTCCATTTCATAATACTAATGATATATCCTTTTTTATAGTGGAAAACATGTTTGGAATGAAACTAACTTGAGCAGTTACTATAACAACAAAAACAACCCGAAAATGGCCAGCAAAAATTACAATAACGAAGATAATTTCAAAATGGACCCTAAGATATTAGACAGCTGCGATGAAGTGGATTTTGTACGTGTTACACACAACAACAATAACGAGTATGAAGAATTGAGTAGCACCCAAGATGCAGGTTTTACCGAGAGCAACACCAAAGCTACAACTTCAGCGACAACTGCATCAGCAGCAGCAATTGGCGAACCAAATGGCAACAACACATTCAAAAAGTCAAAGGAACGACGCACTCTGTTCAATTTTGGAAGCACCAAAAAATATCAACAACAACAGCAGCAGCAGCAAGTGGATGTTGCCGCGACCAGCGACACTTTTGAAACGCCGCCCGCACCGGCAGTGCCAATTGGTACACCACCTCGCCAACACAAATTTGTCAAGAGTCACAGTTTAGCTCGTCTTCTGGGCAACACTTACAATGCCAAGAAATTTGAAAAAGAAGAGCAAAAACGTAAAGCCCATGAGGTAGGCAATGGGAGTGGAAATGGTAAATTTAATACCTTTAGTGGGCGACGTGGTAGGGCTGGTCCTTATCTGGAACGTTTTACTCGGGTCTCTAAAGAGGATGGCGACATTGCCTACGACGATTCGAAAGTGACAAATATCATGACACTTACCACAGATTCGCGCGACTTGCTTTATGGATCAAGACAAGAGCATAGAGGAGAGCAGGAGTGTCAGCCACCCCAAGAGTCTTATGACTCCCATCATCACAAGCGGCAACAAGATCATCAACACAATTTAAGCTCCAGGACCATGAAAACACTGACACGCAGTTTAGGTAAACTATGGTGGAAGCGTACACACAGTGTGGAGATTAGCACACCAGACCCTGAATTTAAAGTTTCATATTTAGGCAATGTCCTAACAGGATGGGCCAAGGGTAAGTTTAAAAATGCCAAATGCCTGCGTTTTCTATGGTATCTATTTTCTCATATAATACTGTTATTTATTTTTAATAGCTGGAGAGGGTTGTGTGGAGAAACAATTGAACACACTGTGGCGCAACTATACCCAACATTCCAAACCCGACGTTATTATGCGTGTTAAGGTCTGTGCCTCCGGATTGAAAGCAACCACCAGACAACACGGACTAACCGAATACTGGAGTAACCGAATAACATATTGCTGCGCCCCCAAAAATTATCCACGGGTCTTTTGCTGGATTTATCGTCATGAGGGTAGAAAGTTGAAGCATGAACTACGATGCCATGCAGTTCTGTGCAGTAAGGAGAAGATTGCCCAGGATATATGCGAGACTTTGAAAGTAAGTATTTACCGTCTTGATATGTTAAAAAGGAAATCTTTCCAGTTTTCTAAAAAATTTATAAAAATTTAATCTAAATATCTTCTTTTTTTTTTTTTTTGTAGGAGAATCTTGAAAGTGCTTTGCGTGAATTTAAACGTGAGAAAATTCTAAAACAAAACGCTCGTCTCAGTTTAGCCAACGCTGTATACGATAATCCAAGTTTACCACGTCGCAAGATTATGTTGAGCGTTGGCGGCAATAATTATCGCCCACCATTGGAACGCTCTAAGTCAGCACCAAAGCTAATGGCCATCGAAGAGGCTATTGGCGAGGAGGAAGGTGATGAAATCGAAGACACAAACGAGCCAGAAATGAAGCCGTGCTGTCAGAAGGACTCCCTTTATCCAGCAATGACTTTGGGCCGCCGTCGTTGTCGACGAGGACACTCGATACGGCGCACAGGAAAGATAAAAATGGCAGCATCATGCTGTTCCACACATGAGCAGGGGCCAAATGTGCAGATAGAGACGAAGCAAGAGAACAAAGCTAGGGATATTCAAAGCAACGATGGCTCCGACTCCGATGACTTTGAAAAGCTCTTAAAATTTGACACAACTTTGAGTAACGAATTATTGCCTTATTTTGATATGCAACTTCATAAGAGTAGCAGCCGAAGCATGACTAGTTTAAGTGAATATCAAGACGGGGAGGCACAAGAAGTCGGTGACAAGGATGTCCTTGAAGAGGAACCACTTAGTCTGCTACCCATCATCAATAGTGATCCAAGTGCCGATCCTCAAGCGGACTATCAAACTAAAAGTGCACCAAGAATGGTTAGTGATGGCGATGAAGATGTGGAAATCGTTGGGGTAGAAGAAGAGGATTATATGGATGATGCCGATGACCATTATTTCCGGCAAGCGGCTATGTTAACCATGCTCCATCGCAGTTCCATGCGTAAGATTCGAGCCAGTCACGAAGCTGCTAGCATGCAATTTCGACATCAGGCTCAATCTTCTATTTCGTCGAATGCCTCTAGCTCTACAACAGCCAGCTCCACGGCCGCTCAGGCCAGCTCCGGATCATCTTCACAACATGGTCTTTTGCAAAGTCCAGACAGTGATGAAGGTTCCATTTCAAGTGGCTGTGAAACAGCCAGCACAGTTACAAATGTGAATCCTGAACATGAACAGGAGCAAGTACTGGAGCAAATGATGATGTACCAAAGATTGGAGCCGCAGTTGAGACTTAGCGATATAAGCACCACCTATAGCAGCTCTAGTAGCATTACGCTCAAAATGAGTGAAGAGGATGCACCTGATCAGACAGACGATGGCTCTGATAGTGATGAAAGCGGCTATGTAGAGTTTCAAGAAAAAGATAAGGTTAATGCTGTTGGTGCTGTGACTAATAATCGTCCTGCTCGTGTGAAGCCCCAGTTGCCTCCAAAGCCGGCGCCAAGGCGATCGATCAGTCACGTTGCTGTTGGTGCTGCAGAAAGTATGCTTTAAATTTTGTTATCTCTCCGCAAGGGAAATTGAAATCTTAATTGTAGCAATTAATTAACTAGTTGTAGTATACATATATTTTTTGTTGTTGGTTCATCATTCTTAACGAAATATACATTAAATAAATATGATATTATACCTCTATCCCTTTCTTTTGTTAATGGAAATAAATTTTATAAATATAATATAATATTAATATGATTTGTAAATACACTTAGCATTCTTAAGAAAATCACTCACCCGCATATACAAAATTGTATCAATTTGAATTATTAATTAAAAACGGTAAAAAAACTTGAAGACATTGTTAAAGGAAATACATACTGACAACGAGAATGAAAGTAAAGGACATTAGCTAAGTCAACAAAATGTCATTCTCCTTAAATCTTGATCGGGTTTGAGGATGTACTTAGTAATGTTTGACTGAACATTTCTTTTATTTTTATTTTACTCTATTTTTTCAACAAATTGTGTGGCAGTTAGTTGTATCCCGCTGTAGTAGTTCGTGTTCCCGGAGGAAACCCAGTTTTCATAAAGTTGTCTCACTGGCACACACTTTCATCCGAGGCCAGCAGATTTTGTTGTCGTAACATATAGCACACAGTAGCGCGGAAGTTCCGGAGTGAATGTTCCTGCAGTTGCACATTAAATACCTGAATCGAAAATAAAAATAAAAAAATTAACAAAAGTCAAATGGAAAACCAGTCTTAGGTGAGATACTCACGCCGTTATACACGATAGTTGGTATAAATGTTGGCTGATATAATTTGGTCACTAGCTCTGCCTGCAATTGGAGTTTGTTGCCTGTTCCTGAGTTGACACAATCGTCTACATCGGTTAAGATATTCGCCCCGCGTGCACACTGCAGGTTGTTTTTAAGTGTTAATTCTCTTAACAAAGTTAGTCTCTAAGTAGCAACTTTCACCTGATCCACACTGGAGTAGTCAAGGGCCAGCATTTGGCATATTACGAATTTCACTTTAGCTGCTTGATTGTTAGTAGAGTTGAGCACGCAGCTTTGCAGACGATTGCCCTGGCACTCAGGGGGACCATGTTGGCAACGGAATGTTATTTCATTTGAATTCGGATCTACCCTTGATTCGCTCTTGCCGAATGGTACCAAATCAATATTTAGAAACTGATGGAGCTCTTCATAAACCGGTCCCAATTGGTGCATAAAATTCCGACTGTCAGGACACAGTGACTCGTACAGCAAGGTTATATGAAGCTGAAGGTGTAACATTAAGAAAGATAATGACATGAGTTTTTTATATCTACCTTGTTGGCCTGACGTTTTTCGCGAAGAATTTTCTCTGACTTGGTCAGACAAAAACTCAGACCTATTAGCAGAAAACTGAGAATCCTAAGAAACTTAAACATAATTTCAGCAAAATCGGCGTTTTTTTTTATATATTCTTTTTTCAGCTTTCTACTAAATCAATCGACCTTCGATTTGGTTTTCGTTATGCCAATACAGAACTAAACGCGAACTGTTGAATTCGATTTTAGCTCAGCAACTGAACGTTTTTGGTATCTTAATTCACAGTGGGACCCCCAAAGCGCAATGTGTTATATCAGAGAGCACAAAAATGTCTCTCTTATAAGCCGGTTTTATTTTGGTTAATTTTTTCATTTCTGTCTCTTTTTTGCCTTTCTGTGTTTCGCACCTCTACGTGAATTATAAACACCGACTATACGTTTCCTTTGATCATTTAACCAAAATTGGTGTAAAATTTAATAATGTTTCGGCAAATGATTATGTATGTATGATGCTTGTCGAATAAACGGTATTCATATCTCAGCTTAATTAATAATTCTATATAATGAAAACAAAACAATTCAAGGTCCTGATCGTTACTACCATAAAAAAGACAACAACTTAATTGAGAGGTATGTGTCAGCGCTGTAGTCAGCGGGTTCTTTTTCAAATAGCATTAATTTTGTAAAACAATTCGGAATATTAGAATTTTAAATTAAAACAATATATAAATTACTGTCGTAATATTTATTGATATTTTTTTCGTTGAAGTCCTCACTGAGATGGAGCAGCAAAATTAAGTATTCAAAACTTAACTTATCGCGCCACACAAAAATACCAAAATCAAAAAGTTTCCAGCACTAAAAATATATTCAGTGTTGCCAAACTTCTGGGTGTGTTGTTTTTGTTTTGTACGCTTAGGAAAATTTGGTAATAAATAAACATAATAATTCCTTTAAGCAGAAGCTCCTTGACAACCGGAAATAGATTCGATAGGAAATAACGAAACGTTTTGTTTGAGGAACTGTTTTTAATGGCCCCATTTGAATAGGACTCTCAGCATGTTAACGTTGTATTATGCTAGCGCCACTTTTTTGCAATCGTTCAGGATTCAAAAAGTTTGTAATAAAATTGCTGAGCATTTAGCCCAACCGTCGAGCATTTCGTTTTATACATTACATGCGGGCAGCGACGATGGTTTCGGTAAGTCCGCCAATCCACTTTATATATACCTGCATGTAACTCCGTTTTTCTAGATCCCACCTACGCCAGCTCAGAGCTGTGCGGCAATCGAAATGAGGCCAAGGTCACGGATATACTATGGCTAATTCGTAATCAACGGGGTTGCTGCCTACGTCCCATTCAAACTTTAGAAATCACACCCTGGATTAGTTTTCCAGCAGCTCCAAGTTGGCTGCCATTTGACTACGCTGCCGATACTCTAACACCAGGTATTTAAAAATAAAAGGCGACGACCCATTTTTAAATTTACACTAGAATGCGCATGTTATAATGAAAACTTTCTTTGCAATAATTTAAGTGGCCAGTCCAACTGCGGAGTCGTCAACACCATTAAAGCCAAGAATTCTATTGTCTCAGGACAAATCTAAGCACATTCAATTGCTATTAGAGGCCAAAGTGCAACAATCAAAAAGCGATGAAGGTCCAAGCGCCAATGAAACGTTGCCCGTTCATGTAAGTTACATATGCACTTAAATAAAACAAAAAAAAGTTAATAAATAGGATCACATATACATTATTAACCATTATCCGTAAGTTAAATTTCGTTAGTTCACCCCGCATTTGCTGTTTAATAATTATTGATTAATTACAAGTGATTTGTCGAACTCATAATTCTATGACCCAGCACATGTTCTGTCTTTTCTTGCATGTCTACATGATTATGTTCTCCGTTTCAATGCGAATCTAATGTTAGTTGGAAGACTTTGGTAAGCTAATTGCATGGAAAATAGATTCTCACCTGGCGGTGCTCATTGAGACTGATGTGGAGCACTTTACGCAGTTGTTGATTACAACATTTTTAAAAAATAACTTATGCATTAATGATCAGCTGCCACTGATGAGGATTGAGTGTAAGCTGAATTCTAATTAAACAATGAGATAAAGCAATTGTTAACAACACTTCTTCTGATTTGTGCCTTTGCAGCGGTCCAGTTAAAGGGGCAACCTCAACCGTTTGAATTGTTGGCGAATCATCTCAAACGACAATCCCGTAATTCAGCCAAACTTACTGAAGACAAATGGAAGAAGCATCTAGAGGATTTGCGAGGCCTTAGTGTGCTAGCCCACCAGGCTACAGAATTTGAACAACAAAAAAACCGCACGGAAAGCAAACTAGAGGAAGCAAAACCAGACTTGCTAGCCCATGAAGACCAAAATCAGGCGCAGACCGAGGAAAACATCCAGTCACAGGACAAATCTATTGATGTGGTAAAAACTTCAAAGGCTGCTCAATCACTTTCACCTATTGGTGAACAAAAAAAACTAGTCGCCAAATCTCCAACACCAAAGTCATCTCCAGTGTCAGCTGCACCTTTAATTGAAGTTTCTGCCAACACAGCTGCTAAAAGTTTTTTGGCTGTTAAGCCGCGATCGCCCCCTGCATTACAACGAGCTGCACCTTCAGCGGCACCAATTGCCACTAACTCTCGTTCTACCTTAACACGCCACAAGCAGAGTACTAAGCAGAGTAAGCCTCTTAATATTCTAGTTTACTCCGACAGTACTACTGGCCGCGAATCAACCTTGACTACACTGCAACAGCTTTTAGAGCGAAATGTATACACCGTTTATCCCCTGCTGCAGCAACAGGTGTGCCAAAAACATTGGTTCGACCAAACTGCTCTTCTAGTGGTATGCGGTTCTGTGACACCGGCTATTGGCCAAATTTTCGTTGATTATTTTCTGCAAGGTGGCAAGGTGTTGAGTCTTTGTTCAGATATTTTACACTTTGTTTTGCCCAATTATCGCACAGCTGAGGTGAGTTATCACTGTGTCAACTGAATTTATTCAATTAAGGTAATAAAATTTCGCAAATAAGGTTCGCGAACATGAATTAGTTCAATTCTCCTATGACAAATGGCAGAGGGTTAAGATGATGCATCACATATTCTGCTATCAACCATCGCCTGTGAAAAAACATTTCTCCACCGATAGCGAAGAATCAACAAAATCTTCCTCAAATTCACGTAAACCGTAAGTGTGTTAATACAAAAGGCATGGACTTAATCTAGCAATTTTAAGACTGCTTTATTTATATGCATGCTACTGAAAAAAGTATTTAATTAATGTAAGCACAGAGTGCATATATATATATCATTCTTAATATTATTATACCCTTGCAGAGGGTATTATAAAATTGGTCAGACGTTTCCGACCCCATAAAGTATGTATGTATATGTATGAGTCGATATAGCCATGTCCGTCTGTCCGACCCGTGTTCGTACGCGTTTTACTCAGCCATCTTAAGAGATATCGGGTTGAAATTTTTTTTGGGGACTCTTTATTACCTGTGTGAGATAAAGTATGAAAATCATCGGGATCGGACTACTATATCATATAGCTCTGGAACAAAAATTTTTGCAAAAATTGGAGTATCCCCATGAAATTTACCAATATAATAGAATTTGATATAAAATCTCAGATTCCAAAATTTCAAGCTGATCGGATAAATAGAACACAAGTTACAGTCAGTACAAATCGGTTCAAGCGCTGCCGGCAGCGCTGCTTGCTGCCTACTACGTCATCAGCAAATCAAACAGAGCACATGTATACACACACACAGACGCAGCGCTACACGAACTGTATGTGTATGCGTGTTGTGCTTTGCTTAGGGAATGATGGAAAAATTTTTAGTAAAAAGAGAAATAATTTGAATGTTTTGTTTGTGTGTTGTTGAATTGAGTTGTAGGGAATGAAATTTCAAAATGTAAAAAAATTATTGCCAAGGACTGCAAGGGTATATAAACTTCGGCATTGCCGAAGTTAGCTTCTTTGATATTTTCTAAGTTAAGACCATCATCATTTAAAAAACTTAAAACGCCTTTTAAATTGATTGGTCTAAAATTGTTTTCTATTGCCAATATTAAGCAACGATTTTTTCCACTTTATAAACATCTTTCTGCTTTCCCTTTCGCCGTTTCTAAAAACTTCTTGAATACAATTATTCTATGCTTCTATGTATTCTTCTTACTGGTTGATTTGTTCCATATGTATCCTCTCTGTGCCTGCCATTGTTTTTTTACCTGTTATGTGTGTGCAACCGACACTGTTATTTTCCACAACAAAACAAACCCCCCAAAAACAAAACCAAAAATCGAACCGCCGCTTAGAGCTCTAGTATGTCCAAGGTCCATGGAAGTCAAAGATCTGTCCGGCCATGAACACAGACTGGATGTCCAAGTGCTTGGATTTGAGGAGACATGGAACACACCAAGTCTTTTATTGGCGAATAGTTTGCAAAGTGGCGGAACTGCGGTCTTCTCACAGGTAGAAATTGTTTTTTAGTTCATTTAATTCTTCATGTATTTTATTATGTGGAAATTTGTAGGTTCATTTGGAGACAAATCCCATTGAATTTGAATCAGATGAACTGAAATTTGAGATACTTAAACAAAGTGAACGCACACGTCTAGAGATCTTTGCGGACATACTGCAGAAACATTTGGATGTCCAGGTAGCAAAGGTGATAGCGGAGCTGGATGGAAAGACCGAGATATCGCAACTACAGAATTATCGCGGGGAAATCTATCAGCGGGCGTTTTTCCTAGGACGCCACGAGGTTCGCTTTCGAATAGTTGTGTTATTTTGAATCTACGTAAGTATTAAAGTATTCTGTTTTTAGTCCAAATTTGAGCTACTGGAAAAGCTGCGATTGCGATGCTCAGGTTCGGATAATGTCATTGCCACGCCAAACTTGGCACTTAAATTTTGCGGAAAAGATGACACAGCCCCAATGGCCAACAACACAAATGTTTTGCCCATACTTATACATTCCTGTCCTGATGATTTCTCCACAGTGGATTACTTTGATGTAAGACACAAATCGAAATTTCCAGTTCTACGTATGTATATATTTATTGTTATACCATTTCTTATGTGCAGCATCTGACAACGGAACATATCGGTCGTCTGGTAATCTATGCGCCTATCATCAGCAGTTCAATGCATGTCATTAACAATCTAGAACTTATCCACGGACTCGCTGTATTACCCCTGCGACAAACCGCAGGTGTCGGCCGTAGCCAAAATCAGGTAGAACTGCTAAACAAAATAAATTAAATTGCATCATTTAGAGTTTTATTTTCAGTGGCTTAGTCCATTAGGATGTGCCATGTTCTCGTTGCAACTTCATCTGTCTATGGATTCATCATTGGGTTCGCGTTTGCCACTGCTACAGCATGTTATTGGGGCTGCCATTGTGAATTCCTTGCGTAGTCATAAACTTTATAAGGTAAGTGATTCCGTTGAATGAAAGACGATGTATAAATTTCTTCCTAACCAAAAGTAACGAGATATGCATAAAACTAATAGCTTCTGCGAAGCCATCAAGAGCAATTTTTAAAGTGGACTTGGCCTTCATAGGGTATATCTTTCTTTTCGATATTCACTTTCGAGCGGAGCAAAAAAAAGAATTCACATCATAAAGCAGCTTTTTTCTTGGTTTGTGGCTTGTAGGAATAAGTTTTATTTGACATTTTGCTTAACTTGATTAAGTTTTACTGCAAAATTTAACGCACTTTCTATATACAACTTCGGGATTATACATGACGCTAAATGTATGTATGTACATCTTAAAATAGATGGCGCTTAAACTTAATTAACAATTTTTAAAATTGCTCACCTGATTTGGGGTTACATTTAAGAGTTTCTGTTTTTTTGTCTTTTCGAAAGTTAACCTTTTTTGTTTAAGCATATTTATTGTATGTCTGTATATATATATATATATATATATATGCAATTTAAAATTGGTTTGGCTATAATTTGATTTTTCATGCTTTTAGTTATTTACAATTTGCGAGAACTTTTACACACCAACAATGAATTTGTATCTTTTTTTATATTGTATAACAGTAATTGTACTAGACTTTATATCTATATATATATGGTTAAAGAGAACTCAGGTCTAGAATACCGACTCCGCTGATCGTGATAGATTTACCGGATGCGAGGGACTTCGTGCCAAACGTTTCTTGGGCAAAAGCTCAAGCAGTGATAGCAAGCGAGCAAATTCGGGACGATGTTCTTTTTCATAGGTCCAGCATAGCATCAGAAGATCCTTAACGTCTCTTCCCGACTGAAGATTAGCCAGAGATTGCTTCATGCCACGACCCACTTGCCAGATGATGGATTCAGGCGGCTGATCCTTAAAGGTGAATTCACCGCATATCAGTTCATACCACACTGTGCCAAAGGAATAGACATCCGAATAGGGTGTAAACTCTAGACACTCTCCAGCTGTAGGCTTACGGGCAGGTAAAGCCCGTATTAATTCCGGGGCCAGATAGCACAACCAGTTATGTGGCACACCCAGGCCCATATCACAGTATAATAGTTTTGTAGAGCTAAAGAGACCAAAATCCGTGATGATCACTTTACCATTTTCGATGAAAATGTTCTTTGTATGCAGATCTTTGTGGATGATGTCACGGGCATGGAGATACCCCATTCCTTGGGCAATCTGTTGGGCGATTAACAAAATGCGATTCATAGGAAACTTCTCTTTCCTTTGATGAATGTACGTGTATAAAGTATTGCCCTTGCAAAGAGAGGTGACAATAGCCAAATTTGGTGGATTCATGCAGGCACCCATAAAAAGCACCAAGTTTTCATGTCGCGTCTTTTTAAAATTGGCCACCTCCATGCGAAATGTTTCAAGCATTTGCTCATCCTGCAAGTAGTCCTCATTAAGTAATTTGACTGCCACATCCCCATGCCATAACGCACGGTGAACAGTGCCAAAGCGACCTTGACCAATTTGCTCAAGCACGCGCAAGTCCCCATAGGGTATGTCCCATTCCTTTAAAGATATGGAATTTTGGCGCCATTGACCGGAATCCCCGTCCTCAGTTGAGTCAACTCTTACGGGAGTGCGATCCGAGTCTGTACTAGTGCTGGCACTTCCTGAAAGCGACACTGTAGTGGTCTTATCGCTATCATTTGACTTGTGCGTGTCCGTATATTCTGAAGTGAAAGGCAATCGCTTGTCCACACCAGCAGTGCTCAATTTCCGCGGAAAGAAACTGGTAATGGTCGACGAGGAGGACGTACTTGATGCATTGGAAGCTTGACTATTAATTAGGGGCTGGCTATTGTGCAGAAGATGTTGGTGACCGTTCGTCGAATTATTATTGTTATGGTTATTGCTTTGCTGCTGAGGGTTGTTGTTGCCATTGGAGTAGGAGGTGGTGCAAGAGATGGATGAGGAAAAATTGGTACCAGCTGTAATGGTGGCGCTTTCAGACGTGAGTTCCTCGCTGTTTGTTAACAAAGTTTCCACTTGATTACTACTGGTAATGGTAACATTGGGAAAATAAAATTGACTTTTAGTCTGATTATGCGTCAAAGGGGTCGATCCGCTTTGATCCCGTTCCCTCTCACGCTGGCGTTCTTGATCCCTCTCATGCTGCTGAAACAATGCTGGACTGCTGGGAGTGGAGCTGGTGCAACTTGAGCTTGGTGAACTGCTATCACCACAAATCTGCTGCTGCTGTTTATTCACCATTGGTGATCCTTTACTATGGACATGTGGTAATGTTGCAGAATAACCAACTTGTTCTTTTCGTTGACGAAATTCATCCACATATCCCTTCGGCAATCCACACGATGGTGGAACGTGGGGTCGACATCGAAAGTGACAAATGTATTTGCAGTCGGTGCATTTTAGGTAAGGGGGAAACAATTGCTTTTGGCACAATGTACAGTGACCTAATAATCCAAAACCTTTGCTAAAGCGATGCTTAATGGCATGACCCATCCCCACATGTCCAACACCGGCACCTACTCCGACAACAGGCGAAGAGCACGGCACTTGCAGAACATTGGAGGAACTCGAAGAGCTTGTTGCATCCGCAAAGATATCCGTACTACTTGTCGAGCTATGGCTGTCGGGACTGGGATCGGTGTGTAGACGACTTCGTGGCAGTAAATCATCTGCAAGTCCTGCTGTACCAGCTTCTAGCAAAGTTGTCTGATGTTTTTTAGCGGGGGGCGGGGTTTTTCGGCTTCTCTGTGGAGTACCATTTAAGCTGCCGCCGCCTCCTCCAGTTATACCGCTTAAACTAGGCGTAAAGGGCGAATTAGGCGGAGAAGGCGTTAGAATTAATGTCAACTGAGAGCCTTGCCGGCTGTTGGAACTTAGATCCTCAGGAGCTGCTTGGATTGTAGAGGTAGTAGAGGTGGAAGCACTTCCACCGCCGCCACTTTTTGCCGCTTTGTTCCTATGATGAAGTCGGGGCGAAGCTGTAGCCAGACCCAAGCCTGAGACTGGCCCTATGCTCCCACGATGATGTGTTTGTGGTCTGTCCCAGGAGTCCCAATGCCATTGCTCGGGATCACCAATACCCGCCGCTGAAGCAGCTGACCCGTCTTCAAGAGTTTCCATGCATTTCCGTAGATTTTGCATGGCCCTGGTCAGTCGACGCATCTCTTCCTCCCGTTGCTGATTTTCAGAATGCTCGTCCAAAATTTCCTTTATTTCTTCATCACTCATTTTTAACGTTTCCTCTAGCGACTTAACCTTGCTCAATATTATATTGAGAGTCTCCTGGCCCAGCCCAACAACACGCAGCCATTGCCTTAATTCGTTTCCAGTGGCATCGTGATGCGGCAACAAACCATTAGCTGGTATCCTCTCGTTCAAACGACTCTTGGTTATTAACAATTCAGAGAAGAAACGAACGAGCTTTGACTCCAAACATCGAATCTCCTGCTGTGTCAACATGGAACTTGTGGCACACTGCGTTCGCAGACCTTCCAAATGGTTGGCCGAGAGATCAATCATATCCTGAATAATATCCAGATTTCTGTCCGTCGTGTCTCCTCCTGTATCCTGAGTAATGCTGTTGCTGCAGCTGCTCATTTTGTCGATTCTGTTGTCTCGCTTCAAATTGATTTTTTCCAAGCACTCACAGCAGGCTAGCGAAGCCGCACCGCATTATCTCTTTTTCGGTCACGTTCACTAGGACCACATTTAAATGACCGCAAAAACAGGAATTGCAGCCACTTTTTGGCAATGCAAATTCGCCAAACTATTCTTTTATGAACTATTTATTTTGTTGGCTGCTGTTGTTGCTTTAGTTTCAATGAATTTTCTCTACACCTCTGTTGTGTTGTTGTTAGAGCTGGTAAACAATCGGTAAGACAATCGATTACATCGATGGTTTTTATACCCTTGCAAAAAGTGTATATTTATTTTGGTCAGAAGTGTGCAACGCATAAAAGGAAGCATCTCCGACCATATAAAGTATATATATTCTTGATCAGCATGACAAGACGAGTTCAAATTGCCATTTCCGTCCGTCTGGATCAGCACAAACTCCCCATAGACCGTAAGAGCTACAGAGATAAAACTTTGAATGTAGGCTTGTATTTAATGCACGGGTCGTATATATCAGATTCAGCCGGATCGAACCACTATATATATAATAACTCTCATACAAACGGCAAACTCAAAAACAATAACTTCATTTTTTGAGCTATTGTCGTGAAATTTAATATTGGTGAGTCAATTACACATATAAAAGACTACGCCAAATTTGATCAAGATCGGGTGACTATATCATATAGCTCCCATAGGAACGATCGGTCAAAAACAGTGTCTTTTGTCAATAACTTAAGCATTTATTAGGAACGATAGGTGGTAAACAGTGACTTTAATCAATAACTTCGTTATTTCGTATGCTAAGATTGTAGGCCGTTCTTTACCAAGCATTATCCTTTTTAGATAAAACTTTATTCATTTCGATGGCTATAGCTAAGGAAAGAGTTACCAAAACAGTTACAAGGGTATACAAACATTGACGCGGTCGAAGTTAGCACCGGCCCTTTGCGGAAACAGCATCGATGGTTCCTCAGGACTATATACATTTTTCCATGCATGCAAAAACTTTAATTATTTGAATTGTTTATTCATTTTTTGCAGGTCCTTGACATAGCTTTAAAATGGCCAAACGATATTTATGCCAATGGAGATATTAAAATAGGTGGACTTATTGTAAATACTACTCTTTTGGGCTCCCAAGCAATTGTGAACATAGGCTGTGGGATTAATTTGAACAACTCAAATCCAACAGTCTGTATTAACGACATGATTAAAGAATTTAACGAGCGATCTGTGGAAAAACTGCCTTTACTAAAATACGAAGAGTTTATTGCCTTGATCTTTAATGAAATTGAGCGGCTTTTGACAGATGTTCAAAATGGTGACTTTGACAGTTTTTATACCCTTTATTACTCTCTGTGGCTCCATAGGTAAGCAGAATAATTCTGAAAATATATGTATGTAAGTTTACAATGTTTCTTTTCAGTGATCAAATTATTAAGATTTGCTTGGTTACGAACGAAAAAGAAAAAGAGGCCAACATTATTGGCATTGACGAATTCGGCTTCTTAAGGGTTAAATTACCTAACGGCAAAGAGGAAACTGTACAACCAGATGGCAATAGCTTTGATATGCTAAAGGGATTGATAGTACCCAAATACAAATAGGTAGTGCAAAAAGCAATGCCAAATTTTCGTCGCTTTGTTCACGCGTTCCTTCCAACTGAAGTTTAAATATACATAACTTGAGTATCCAGCAAAATTATTAGGCTAATCGGTTTGACAAACTAAGACACTGCCCACATATTGAATTTCATGTTGCGTAAGAATAATGTTTGATATATAACCAAAAATGTTGTATTTGAAATGCTTTAACGTAAACCAAATTTGATTATATTTTAACTAATCCATCTCTACTGTTTGCTATTATTATTATTCAAATAAAAACCACCTCAATACCGATAGCAGAGTATTTTCTCGGTATTTACACGGTATTTCTTGCTACGATATACGATATCGATAACCACTCTGTTGTCCATTTTTGACCACCCAGAGCAGATAGAAATTTGTATAAGATTTTTTATTGAATTCTACCGTCAAAATTTCCCGACGTCGCTGGAAAAATATTTGCAGGATGACATTGGTGGGACTGGCTGCTCGAAAGCTGGCACAAAAACAAAGGTAAACTTATTTTCTAAAATCGACGTAAAAAACCAAATGTGATCCCTTCTTTACAGGACAGAAAAATTGGCCGCCGCGTTTCCTAATGGGATACGCTGTCAAAAGTGTCTACAAAAAGGACATTGGAGCTACGAATGTCGCGAAAAACGGAAATATGTTCATCGTAGTTCGCGTACCAATCAGTTAAGAAAACATTTGACCCAAAAAGAGGCAAATAAGATTGAAACGACAGCAAAAACGGCAGATGAGACTCAAGATGGGATCAGCTCTCAGAATAAAAAGGCCAAGCGGCGACGAAAACGCCAGACTTCCTCTTCGTCATCTTCATCATCCTCTTCAGCTTCATCAAGTTCATCAAAAAGCAGCTCGGGCAGTAGTTCTAGCTCTGGGTCTACGGATACGGATTCCAGCGATTCTACCTCGGACTCACAAGATGGCAGCTCATCTGGGGAAGACGGGTCGGCAGGGGACTCATCCAGCGGTGCCTCAAGCAGTGATAGTGACAGCGATGATGCCCCCAAAAAAACAAAGAAACGTCGCGAGAGCTCAAATGAATCAGACGATGTAGGCGCCGGGGATTAAAGTTTATAATTCAGTACGATCATACATCATACATTTGCATAGTTTTAGTTTAATTTAATTTAATTTTGTCTTGATTTAAAAATGACAAGAATTTATTTTAGATTCCATTTTTATTCGAATTAAACTGACCCAAATTAATTAGCCAAATTTGTGAGTCTAATCTGAGTCCTGTTCAACATCGTAATCTTGTAATCTATCAACAAACATTTCAAGGTCAATTTCCTGTCGATTGATATCGTCTTGCTTTCGTAGCGGATGGACCTTAGCCTTGGGTGGATCATATAAAGTAATGTCCAAAGAATTATTAGTTGGAATTGGGGAATTGGTTTCGTGTTTATATTGCAGAGAATGTTGCAAAGACAACGATTTTAGATGGAGCTCTTCCACCTAAACAAAAATGCAAACTAATTTATTCAGCATCAGCAATGTATGTATGTGCATTTTTATACCTTTAGAGAGTTTAGAGCTTCCTGTATTACTGGCAAGACCTTCACCAATTTCTTTTCAACTGCGTATAGTTCAGTTTGCTCTTTTGCCAATGCACGGTTTGTTTGTAACATTTTTATTTTACACTAATATGCCAGACTACGTCTGTGATGCCAACTTATCGGAAATTGGTAAAAAGTTGGCGTTTTTTTAAATTGAAAACTGGTAGACAACTCTGCAAATGGTATCAATCACAACCATCTCTAATGGCTCACAACAGCTGTGATAAAAAATAAATAAAAATAAATCAAAAACCGAAAAGTAAAGCATCCAGCGTCATAAGTTTTAATCAACACCGATGTCTTGTCGCTGATTAAGTTACAGTGAAGCACAGAAAGCGTAAAACACATTAAATAAAAAGTAGTACACTCATTTATTGGCCCAACCCACTTGAGATTTTTGCATACATATAAAATGGATGGAGAGATTGTCAGAGGAACGTCACGGACACGCTTTATGACTCCGGAGGAGTTGTCCATGCAAGCAGTTTGCAAACAGTTGTATCGTAATCACATTTTTCGGGGATTTTATGTGGAACGTTGCTTTGTCCAGCAAATTGGTGACTATAGAGATGTTATAGCCCTGGATCGTGGAGAACGAGAGCTGGAAAAGTTGCTATTAAAAAGCGCTGCTCAAATGCAAATCTTTTATCAACGAATTGTACCCAGAATGTTTATTGGCATTAATTGCATTACCAGTAGGCAGCAACAAAACCAACTGGAAACCTGTATCTTGACCGAGCTAAATGACCTGGCCTTTGGTGAATATTGGTTTTGCATACGAACATTGCGCTTTCGAGATGCGGAAGTTCAATTGAAAATCAAAATGGTGAGACCTGTGGAATCCCAAGAATCATCACGGTCTCGGCATTCGCTGTCAGCTATCAGTGGCAGGACACTTACAGACAGAACAGAGCATATTGCTAACGAGAACGAAAAGGTTGATAACGCCCCCGTTAACAAATTGGAAAGTTATTCTAAAATTGGTCTCTCCGATTTCGCAGCTTTGCTGAGCAATTGGGGTGATTCCATTAAGGTCACCATTTATGATTTTATGGCCAAAGATGTAAACAAACAGAACTTTGTCAGTGTTATTCGATTTCTAATACTGGCTTTAGTTGGTTTCGTGGGCGGGTTAGTCATGGGGCTTCGTTTTATCGGCATTTTTGCGGTCCGTTTCCTATATGAGTTGAGCCGCCTTACTCACACGGCAACTCCCATTGTATTTAAATTAATAGACTTTATGAACAAGTTAGTTGGAGGATTTTTTATTCTATTAACTATGATTTGGAAGGATTTGATAGTGAATCGTGGTAAAAAGCCTCCACTTGCCGAGAATCAGCCTCTACCAAGACTGACCTATGAACGGCGTAGTTACAATTCAATTAGCAATTTTCAATAAATTTGTTACAGTGATTTATTTGTACATTTAAAATTATAGGTAAAATGTATCTTTGGAGTGGTTAATTTATTGTATGAAATAATAAATAAAATGAACGAAACAATTTGGTGTGGAATACAACTAATATAAATAAAAATTTTACTTGCAATTTACATTACTGCTATATATATTTTATATATAATATGAAATAATTCCACAAAAATCGTTCCACTGAAGCTTCAGAGTTTAGCAAAATTAAATGCTGTTTGTGGCGCAATAAGAGTTATATTTTTATCACTATTAATTGAAGGCTAAAACTAGCCTTAAAAAGGCTAATATGCCAGTACTAAATCAGTCAGTGCTGCGCTAGATTTCAGTAAAGCGAATAATAACAAAAATAATGTTAAAATTGAGTTAAATTTGTCAAACAAACATTTTAGTCGCAACAAAATTACGCTGCACATGTACAAATTTAAATAGCCAGCAGCCACCCACGAAAGCCAGGGCCACCAAAACAAATACGACGAAATAAACAAATTTGCATCTCAACATCCATCCTTATTAATCCAAATCTAAATGGTGGGAATACTGGTGCAGGTGTTCAAATGGGACAAGCGGTGGCAATTATTGCATAAATGTGATTTGATCTTTAAGAGAAATATAAAGAAGCAAGTGGTGTATCCAACAAAGTGAGTTGCTACAACCCCCTCCTTGAGGGTGGGTTTTGTTTACAACTTGCATAACATTTCCCTATGATATTGTCAGACTTGCAGAGGTTGGACGGCTGGTAGATGCCAAAGAAGGTAAATATGAGACAGGACAATTGTTCCTACATCGCATCTTTGGCTACCGTGGAGTCATATTGTTTCCCTGGACGGCTCGCGTCTATGACAGGGACTTACACAGTCCGAGCAAGATAGCATCGGTGGCGGTTAACACTTCACAGCCGCAGGAGCAGCAGCGTTCCAAAGAAGCAACTGTTAGAATAAAGCCAACAGTGGGTGGTAATGATTCGACGACTACTACACCATCGGCGCAGTTAACGAGCAGCGATTTATCGTCGGAGACTACAAACTTAGGAGTTTCATCGCCATCTAGTTCCACCTCCTCAAGCCAAGTCGATGCCAAAGATATAAAGGGCAAAGTGCAAACATTTTATCAAGTCCTTATAGATACCCGAGATTGTCCGCATATTGTGAGTAAATACAAAGCACTCCACATTCTTTTCGTTAATTTCTGCCTTGTCAGCGCGCTCAAACCGAGGCAGTGACATTTTTAGGTAATCAGGACTCCAATCGAAGTCTCTACGCCATACCTGGTTTGGATTATGTGGCCCATGATGATATTATGCCCTATAATTCAACTGAAAAACATCCGCTGCAGCATGAGCTGTTTGACAAGTTCCTTACCTACACGCCAGACCAGGATCCCCCATTTGTGAGTCAAGATACATTAAAGGCCTGGCAAGAGAAGAATCATCCGTGGCTCGATATGAGCGATGTGCACAAAGAGACAACTGAAAATGTTCGGGTCACTGTGATACCGTTTTATATGGGATGCCGGGAGACGCCAGCTAGCTCGGTGTACTGGGTATGGAAACTCACAACTATTATACAATTTTGGCTAACTAATATCCGGTTTTCTTTTTAGTGGCGTTATTGTATTCGCCTGGAAAATCTCGGTGATTTGAGTGTCCAGCTGAGAGAACGCCATTGGCGCATTTTCTCTCTTTCGGGTACCCTGGAAACAGTCCGTGGTCGCGGTGTAGTAGGACAGGAGCCTATTTTAAGTCCTAGATTGCCTGCTTTCCAATATAGCAGTCATGTTAGCTTGCAAGCGCCCAGTGGCCATATGTGGGGAACATTTCGCCTGGAGAGGGAAGATGGCTATTCATTCGATTGCAAAATTCCTCCCTTCTCGTTGGAAAGCAAACCAGATGATATGCCACCACCTTCAGCCACATCTCCTGCAGGATCAGGTGAAGACGACAAGAAACGTGGCGAGGACAGTGACTAACGTAATAGATGGAGATTGGAATAAGGACGAGGCTTGTTGTTTACAGAATAGATAAATGATTTTACCAGACAAACCAAACAAATATTTCTCCTCAATGAAAGAAATTGTACATGTGTTTAGTGCAAATTATAATTAAAATAATGAACAAAACGATTAGGCCAAGGAAACAATTTTATAAATTCCTATCCCAGCCTCACATTTTTCGTGTCCACATGAAGGCCAAAATCGAACGTCCGACGGTTGTCGTGTAAATCAAATAGTTTTTGCAATGCGTCAATCGCAGCCATTTCCTTAGCCGTTTGCAAAGTTTCACCAAATCCTTTGCCTAACATTTGTCGATTGGAATAAATGCCCACTTGGTAAGCGGCCAGAACTGTGTTTTTTCCACAATCTCCTTGTAGACGAGGCTCGGGTTCACTCCATTGTCGCTGCTGACAAGCCTCCTTAAGCAACTTAAAGGGCTCCACTGGTGTCCAAATCTCCAGTAAATCCTTTTGATTTAGTTGCGTGCATATAAAATCCCTTATAAACATAAATGCACGTTCAACACCACTGGAAACGGAGAGTGCTCCAATTACTGCTTTTAAAGAGTTTGCCAAAATCTTATCGCTAGGCGGATATTCTGAGGAATAGATCAGGTCTATGCTACCCAAATGCCTGGATACATTGGCTAAAGTCTCTGTGCTTAAAAGATAAGTCGCTAGGGCTTCAAGCCCTTCTTTTGGAACCTTCGGTAAAGATTGCTTCAGATAAGCTTCCACATAAGCTGCGGCTAAATTGCCTCCTTTCTCAGCTAGGTTAGCATTATGCGCGATTTTCAGATCCTCTTCCTCTATACCAAATTTCCTTTGACGTTCTTCTTCCTTGTGGGCATATGAAGGATCCGTAAAGGCTTGTTGTAACACTGGTAATTCAAAATTCTCGCTCAATCTCTTGCCGAAAGAAAATAATTCCGATCGATAGTTCCAATCCACATATCCAGACCGAGGCTCTGGTCCTCGGGAACCCTGTTTCTGTTGTCGGTGGGCTAGTTCACGTAACGTCGGTGCAACCCAGCGCTTAATCTGACGGCGTGTTTGTCCTGAAAAATTCCGTCTTATATATAAGGTTCTTGAAAGAGACTAAAAGTGTTTACCTGTTTGTGATTGTGCTTGAACCCGACCAGCCAAAAAACCGACCGCTAAGCTGCGTAAAAACGACATTTCAAACTTTAAAAATAATATATTTCCCAATTAAATAAATTGCTAGGTAGTGATGCCAGATGCAGCAATTCAATATAAATTGTAACGTTAAGTGCCATCTCTAACATATCGTTCTGCAGAGACTCGCGATAAAAATCGAAGACGACGCCATCTGTGTTTGTATGCATTAAAAAGGCCTGAAAATTTCGTTAAAATTGTGTTGAAGCTGGAAATATAAGCAAGAAATAGGAATTGGTGTCCTAAAAGAAGTTCAGATCCACCACAGTTATGGCTTTACAAACATATGGCGATAAGCCGGTGGCTTTTCAATTGGAGGAGGGAGGTGAATATTACTATGTTGGATCGGAGGTGGGAAATTATATGCGGCACTTCCGCGGAATCCTGTACAAGAAATACCCGGGAATGACACGTATAGTGCTATCCAATGAAGAGCGCAAACGTCTGGCAGATTCGGGCTTAAGTTCACATATCCTAGCTAGCTCTGTTTCCCTTTTAAGAGCAGTCGAAGTAGATGATATTATGGCCGGCAATGATGAAAAGTAGGCTATTGCACGATTATTATTTTTATTTTACAATTTTTATTAAAATTGACTCGCCATTCGTGTAGATATCGAGCAGTTTCCGTTAACACATCAGACACTCCAGTTGCCCGGGAAAGCAAGTCCAAGAAGCAGCCGCAGTACGTTCCAACTATGCCCAATTCGAGTCATTTGGATGCTGTGCCACAAGCCACCCCAATTAATCGGAATCGTGTGCACACCAAGAAAGTACGAACCTTTCCAATGTGTTTTGATGACACTGATCCCACGGCCAGTTTGGAAAATGCTGCTCAGAAAGAATGTCTAGTGCCGATTCGCCTGGATATGGAATTGGAAGGCCAAAAATTACGGGACACGTTCACTTGGAATAAAAATGAGAGTATGATCACTCCAGAGCAATTTGCCGAAGTGTTGTGTGATGATTTAGACTTGAACCCGCTGCCGTTTGTGCCGGCTATAGCCCAGGCCATAAGGCAGCAGATCGAAGCTTTTCCAAATGATCCGCCTATTCTTGAAGAGAGTTGCGATCAGCGGGTAATAGTCAAACTCAATATACATGTTGGGAACACCTCACTAGTTGATCAAGTCGAATGGGATATGTCAGAGAAGAACAATAATCCAGAAGAGTTTGCTATTAAGCTGTGCTCCGAGTTGGGTCTAGGCGGCGAGTTCGTCACGGCCATAGCTTATAGTATTCGCGGTCAATTGTCGTGGCACTGTCGTACTTATGCATTTAGTGAGGCCCCATTGTCCACCATAGACATACCCTTCCGTGTAGCCGATGCAGATGCATGGGCTCCATTCTTGGAGACACTCACCGACGCAGAAATGGAAAAGAAAATTCGAGATCAGGATCGCAACACACGGCGTATGCGACGTCTGGCCAACACGACAACAGGTTGGTGAGCACCAATTTTAAGTAAAATCAATATTATAATCCTCTCAATTATCTGAATAATAAAGAATACTTGTATGTGTCTGTCTTTGTATGGAAATTTATTAATTTTTAAATAATTATTCCACTTATTTCTAGTCCTAAACTAAAATATTAATAATAACATTTAAACAGAAGCCTTTTTAGTCTGTATACTATTCCTTGCAGTTATAATTGGATTCCTTGTGCATTATATAAATCTTTTTAGTAAGGCAAAAAAGAGTAATTATTATACACTTTGAGGCGATAGTAAACTGTACAAGATACAATGATTCTTAATATTATAATCATTAATCTAAGTTTCTGGTGTTACCGCATCGGCTTTATCCTGATCCTGATCCCCATCATAGAATTCACTTTTGTTTTCCACCAATTTGTCATCATCTGCCTGGGACATGCGCACATCTGGATCCGAATTCTCTTCTTTCTGCACCTGCCTGATCTCCTCCATGTCGACATCGGGTGGAGTCTGTACCATTTGTACACTGGGTGAGTGTTGACACATTTTCAGATTCTCAAATACATGCTTGACAATTAGTTCAAGGTATTGCTTTGAATTGGCATTATCCTGCCGGGAATTTATCTCTGGATGCAAAGTAAAGTCGGGAGCAAAGAAGTCGTAATATTCTGTGGGTGGCAAATCATTGGCAATATCTTGATCAACCAACAGTGAGGTTTCATGTGTCCAACAGCGGGCCACATTCCGCAAGGTGTAGCCGCCACCACCGACTACTAGAGTGGGAACATTGAGTTCCTTTACGAATTTAACACATTCGCCATGACCTCGAGTACTGAGCGAGAAGCAGCCTAGGCGATCGCCCGCTAAGGAATCCGCTCCACATTGCAGCACAATAGCTGTTGGTCGATAGAAATCCATTATGGCCGAAATGATGGGCTTAAAAACCTGAAAGTAGCTCTGATCATCGATTCCCTCTTTAAGCGGAACATTCACACTATAATAGCGACCGGATTCGGCACCAAGTTCGTACATATCCCCGGTGCCGGGAAAGAAATAATTCCCATACTTATGAAATGATGCCGTCATAACCCGATCCGTTAAATAAAAGGCCTCCTGCACTCCATCACCATGATGCACGTCAATGTCAATGTACAGGACGCGCGGATGGTATTTTAACAGCTCCAGAATGCCAATGACAATATCGTTGACATAGCAAAAGCCAGAAGCCTCAAATTTCTTGGCATGATGAAGACCACCAGACCAATTGATGCATATGTCACTGTGATTATGATTTAACTTTTGGGCTCCCTCCAGTGACGCTCCGGTATACATAGCACAAAAATCAAAAAGGCCATCAAACACTGGACAATCCTCGCCCACACTGAAATGGGCCAAATACTTGGTGTAGGCCACAGCTGTAGGTAGGCAAGAAAATTGAAGTGCAATCGAGTAGAAAACAAAGGAATACTACAAACTTACAATTGCACTGGATATTTTGGGGCGTAACCTGCTGCAAATAGGCTATGTACTCATCGCTGTGAAAGCGTAGCATGTCCTGGGCACTAGCTCTGGAATTCACATACATACATGTGTTTGCAAATTAATGAATCTTCTCGCCTCTTCCACCTACTCACTTGTATGGTCGGTATATCTTCATTTTCTTGTCCAAGCCATAGTTCATAACTAAACTGTGGGTTACAGCTAAACGCTGCGGCTTCATCGGATGTCCAGCTCCATAATGGAAATTTCCCACATCGGCATTGTAGAAATATGAAACTCGCCGGTCGATCGTCATTCTGTAATTGTATTTTATCCTTCCCGATCCTTACCAACCAAGTTTCAATTGTGGTCTAAGGCTACGCCGGGTGGCAATAAATATGTTTTTGCATATAAAACAATTAGCAAAACAACAACAATAAACAACAATCGCCGAGTCGTGTCGAGTTCGCCAAATAGCATGCCTAATTTGTTAAATGTGCCGAATGTTCCACTCTCAGATGTGGGTTCGGGGGGGAGTCTAATAAACTATTATTTATATATTTTTTATTAATTCACAACAATTTCTTTGATATTTATTTATTTGTTTCTCGCCGCAGTTTTTAGCGGTATTTACGGCGAGAGGGCAAAAATTTACGGCGAGGCAAGAATTTACGGCAAATGCAAAAATTTACGGCGAGTGCAAAAATTTACGGCGAGAGGGCAAGAATTTACGGCGAGGGCAAAAATTTACGGCGAGAGGGCAAGAATTTACGGCGAGGGCAAAAATTTACGGCGAGAGGGCAAGAATTTACGCGATTTAAAACGCGTGAGTAAAACGCGCGAACATGTTCGAATTCAATCAGCAATCGAATAATCGTTCAGCGAAATCGATTATTCGAGTTGGGAATTCGCTCGGCGAAATTGAAAATCGGTGTTGAAAATGTGTTTATTTTTGAATTTTCGCGCATTTTAAAATTCAATAAACATTAAAAATACTAAATTCCTCTAACACAAGCAGCTGAAGAATTTACAGCCAGCTACTAACTGCCTAAATATAAAAAACATAGATTGATTATCGCTGCACTGGCTTTATTTCCTAAAAGTTTAGTTTATCTTAAGATTTTAATCACTTCTTTGTTCCAAGGCATATTTTGCAAACCAGCAACAGCTGGCAATTCCAACTGGAATGTAAAAGAAACCAGACGACCTCGACAAAAGTTGTCGCAAGTAAAAGCAAAAAATCAACAAAACAGGCTAACTGCATGTTTGGGAATAAATAAAATGCACACCATCTAACGGTGAATTGTGAAACGAACGTAAGTTGTTTAATTAGTTAAGTAAATGCCTATCCAAGACTGTTTTTATTCTTAGTAAGTCTTTAATACCTTTAAACAACAATTTTTTGTTAAAATGTTTTTTCCAGGCAAGCAGCAACATTAATAACTGCTGGTAAGCCACGACAAGCAACAACCACTTCCAATAAGCAAAACGAAAGACTTCAATTCAGTTTGGCAAAGACAACGAACTCGAAAAGAGCTTCTCGCGGACCAAGACGACGAATACCAAACGTCAGCAGTTAACGCCAACTGAAAACTGGAAAAAGCAGTAACAAAAAGAAAAAACGGTACGTGCGCGCATGCGTGTGAAGTGTTATATGGCTGTGTATCTACAAGTGTGAATATGTGTGTGCCTCTGGCCACAAAACACAACTACCAACAAAAATTATAAACTAATAAAACGAAATCAAAATATAGAGCTAATCGAAAGAGTATATTTTACAAGTTTTGTGAGCCACGCAGGCATTTCTTCATTTTAAATGATACATGTATTTGTACATGTACATATTTATGTTTGTAAATGTATCTACATGCATACATTCGTACCTAAATGCAGTTTATAGGAACCAGCAAAATTTGTGGATAAATGGATTAATACTTCAGCACCATTCACTCTCACTCTCTTTAAGACAGTTTTAAACCTAGCTAATATGATTTTTCTTTGGCCTTTTGTTTTTTCGTTAATGGCTTCATGTTTTTTCATCGTCGGCAGCAGCAGCAGCATTCACGAACGGTAAAATTTTATTATGTGAAAGTTATGCTCCACCGCGCCTCCTTCTCTCCTCATTATGGAAAGACAACTTTTTCTAATTTCCTTTACTTTGTCTACTCTTAACTGGTTTCGTGTATGCAACTTTGGCAACACTTTTGCTTTTCTGTGAGACTTTAAATAAATCTGACCATTTAGCATTTGTCTTTATAAAGAAACCAGTTTCATTCTAAAATCTACACACCTTAAAACCAACTTGATCTATAAATTATGTAATTAACAGTCCAATATATATATGTATATAATATATATATATATATATATACATACATATATATGTTTATATAATATGTATGTATAAAACAAAGATACAAAATTCGGGTCATACATACATACATTTGGTGACTCAATTGCATAGGAAATTTAAATACCTACATTTGCATGTATGTATTTATATTAATATAGCGTTCCTCAAAAATGTGAGTCAATGATATTAAAACTTAATATTCTTGGAAGTTAATACTTTATAGTTGACCAAAAAGCCACAAAATAAAGAAGAAGAAATCCTCAGCAAAAATATTTGGTGACTCAGAAGGAGAAGGATTTGAGTTTTGGATGTTGTACCGCTGAATCATAAAAGCAAAGAGTTATCAAGATTGTATGAATGCAGAATGAAAGTAACAAACAAAGAAACTAGCAACAAAATTACGGACGCAGTTGTCTTCAAAATTCCCTTAATTGTATATACATTTCTTGTTTATGCTTTTCATCGTACACACAAAAGAACAAACAGCGTAAACAAAACTGGTTGCTCTCGAGCAAAGCGTTATATACTTTTACATTTCGGTTCGACTTCCAATGCTAGACTTAACTCAGGTATTTCGCGATCTCGTTTGGGTAGAGTAAATGTAGCAATCAATTTATCAGCTAGCCAATTACAGCAGCAGAAACAACAAAATAATGCGAACCAAATAGAAGCCGCCTTTGAGTGTGTAGGTTTATTCATACTAGAGCAAACTTGTACATATATGTGTGATGAAGTCTGATCAAGGACTAATATACCCAAAACATTTTCTAATTTAGAATTGATTAAAACTCTATTGGTTTTTAAAAATGTTCTCAGATTTATTTTTAGCCAAATTTATATAAATTTCTTTTTTAATACATTTTTATTTAACTTTCACTTTTAGTTAGACTGACTGCCTCATGGCTTAGCTTTGGCTTGGGTTGCTTTTAATTGTTTCTGCTTGGAGACAAGCTTATGATCTACAATAGCAATACATTCACTTCCATCGGCATCGACAAAATCCCCTTTTCACCCAAGTCCAATTTTAACGGAACTGCGGGGCTAATTTGATTGATATGATAACAAAAGAAACATTGTTGAATGCCTTTCAACAAAAATGCCTTGCAGTTTTTTTTTTTTTTTTTTTGGTTTATTGTGGTTTGAGCTATTAACCAGTTTTTGCTCAGCCGACAGCCTTTCCTACTTATTCTGCTTCTACCTCAGCACAATATTTTGTTTTCCTGTCCAACCGGTTCAAGTTAACTGTCCAAGATCTACTAAATATGCCCTGGAAGAACAGTATAAATCCTTCTCAGTTTTACCTCTTTTTGTTCTGTTTAGTGCAATACAATTCGTTAATATCTGGCTAAGCTCGTTCAACGGGAACTATTACGGATCTGTTTCAATTTTTCAAAATTTATTTGTTTTATTATATATTAATTTCGGTCAGAAGTGTGCAAGGCATAGAAGGAAGCATCTCCGACCATATAAAGTATATATATTCTTGATCAGCACAACGAGACGAGTTCAAATAGCCATGTCCGTCAGTTCGTCCGTCCGTCTGGATCAACGCAAACTCCTCCTAGACCGTTGGAGCTACAAAATTAAAATTTTGCATGCAGGCTTGTATATACTACAGGGGTTGTGTATCTCGGATTCAATCTGATCGGATCACTATATCATATAGCTGCCGTACAAACGGCAAAGGCGCGAACAGTGACTTTTCTCAATAACTTCGTTATTTTCTAAGTTATTGTCGAAATTTACTTTCGTTAAGTCGATTGAAATTCAATATTGGTGAGTTTATTACACATATAAACGACTATGCCAAATTTAATCAAGATCGGGTGACTATTTTATATAGCCCCCATAGGAATGATATGTGGTAAACAGTGACTTTAATCAAGAACTTCGTAATTTCGTATGCTAAGATTGTAGGCCGTTCTTTAGCAAACATTTCCCTTTTTTGATAAAACGTTTTTCCATTTAAACGGGTATAGGTAAGGAAATAGTTACCAAAATGTTGCAAGGGTATACAAACTTTGACGCGGTCGAAGTTAGCCCTAGTCCTCTGGTTTTTAAATTATAATTTTCGATACGGATTACCACTTTTTCTTTGTGCTAGCTAGTCTTAATCACCTGTAAGTGCATAATTATAGAGCTTAACTGGATTGGCAGTGCAACTAAAATGCGATTCTCTTTAAATAAAAAAGGATTCTTAAAAAATATAAATCATCCGACCGTGACAGGACTCGAACCTGCAATCTTCGGATTCGAAGTCCGACGCCTTATCCTTTAGGCCACACGGTCCTTTTGCATCGAACAGTTACTTTCTGTTATATAAAGTGCGAAAAGGAGCGCATCCCAGACACTCACTAGCTCATGTGTACATACACAAAAACACCCATCTCTCACCCACCATATAATTTGCCTGCGGATTAGGGGTGAGTCAATGGTGTGATGTCTTACTTCTGCGCAGACTCCTAGAGAATATGTAGCCAATCCCTCTCACCATCAATCATAGGCACAGCATCCTTTTAGCATCCTTTATTCCTGTAGCTACGACCCTGGTTGAGAATGCATTTTTCATGTTGATGTTTAATAAGCATTATCTTTCAATCTATGATCCTTCTCCTTCAAGGTCCTTCTTATCGTTTCTAAAACGCTCTACAACGTTTATTTTTGGTATGAAGTATTTGACCAAACGATCCAAAAGATTATTAAATTGACAATCACTTATGGTAATTCCTATTGAACTTTGTTTTTCTTTAATCAAATAAAAGCCAAATAAATAAGTAAATTACTTTAAACCTTAATCGAAAGAAAATGCTTACAAAAAATGCAAATAGTTATGACACACTAACACTAAATTTATCAATTGGTCAAAATCCAGGTTAAACTACTTCTAATGTCTTAGATCTAAACTGGTCGTGGTTCAAAGGATATCTTTCCGGTTTATCAATCTTTTACAGGACAACTTTCTGGATTCACAGAAATAATTTAGGGAGATGTCTGCAATGCGGCATCGCCCAATGGCCCCACCTGGAGTTGTAACGGCGAGTGGTGCGGGTGTAGGAGCAGTCGGCGGTGAGCATGGCGATAGTGATGACAACAATTTTACCGATGACGAGAGTTCACCACTTACACATGATATTTATGGCGGCAGGTATGTCCAAAAAAGGTCCAATTGAATTTAAATAGTGCTTACGATAGCGGGCAACCAAAGCTGTGTTCACTGAAATAGACAATCAAACTTTATCAAAGTCCAAGACATACCGTTTTTTATACAGTTTTGAATCTTTGTTACAGCCAACGCACTATACAGGAAACCAAAGGCTGGGATGTATTTCGGGATCCGCCTATTAAAATTGAAACCGGTTCGACAGCGAATCAGGAATGTTTAGAATTAACTATTAAGATCTTAAAGATCTTTGCCTATGTATTTACATTTATCATAGTCTTAACGGGTGGCGTTATAGCCAAAGGAACTGTGCTGTTTATGACATCACAAGTTCGGAAGGATAAAAAAATGGAATACTGCAACAAGGATCTAGTAAGTATTACGGTACTGCTTAGAAAATGCTGTAATAATACAATTTTTGATTATTTCCTAGGGACGTGACAAAAACTTTGTAGTACGTCTGCCTGAGGAGGAACGCATAGCTTGGATTTGGGCATTGCTTATAGCTTATGCATTACCCGAAATTGGCGCTCTCATTAGATCCGTACGTATCTGCTTCTTCAAGACCTTCAAGGTTCCGAGAACAGGTCACTTCCTGTTTGTTTGGCTAATGGAGAGTTTGAGTGCTTTGGGCACTGCATTGCTAATGTTTGTAGTGCTGCCACAAATAGATGCGATTCAAGGAGCGATGTTGACCAATTGCCTGTGCGTGATTCCAGGATTTTTCGGTCTTCTCTCGCGCACTTCAAAAGAGGGCAAACGCTTTGTGAAAGTGATTATCGATCTGGCAGCGATTGCTGCTCAGGTAACTGGTCTCATAATTTGGCCATTATTGGAAAACCGTCGAGAATTGTGGGTTATTCCGGTGGCCTGTGTTATGATATCGTGCGGCTGGTGGGAAAACTATGTGTCTTCGCAGTCACCGCTTGGTCTGGTGCGGGTTTTGGGGCGCATTAAGGAAGAAATGCGCTATACGCGCTATTTCTGTCACATGTTCCTTTCAATTTGGAAGATTCTTCTATTTTTCTGTGTCACTCTGCTTATTTACTGGGCCCAAGGAGATGAGCCTGGTAATTTGTTCACCATGTACGGCGATGCATTTGGTCCCCACAAGATTATCGTGTATGAGCTACCAGCTGGATTGGGTGGAGTCTTGCCCGATACTTTGGAGTCCGCAAATATTGACACAGTCGATGTTGATGCAGCATACAATACCGTGGTCTATGTTCTACTGCTCCAGATCTTTGGGTCGTATTTGTGTTATATTTTCGGCAAATTTGCTTGCAAAATTCTTATTCAAGGCTTTAGCTATGCCTTTCCCGTTAGCTTGACCGTGCCGATAGCCGTTTCGTTCTTGATAGCAGCATGTGGTATTCGAATTGATGATCCCTGCTTCTTCCATGACACCATACCAGATTATTTGTTCTTTACGAGCCCATCAAACTTCCGTTTTAATAATTTTGTCACCGAGCAAATGGCCTGGGCCTGGATATTATGGTTACTAAGTCAAACTTGGATCGCACTGCATATTTGGACACCAAAATGTGAACGTTTGGCAACCACGGAGAAGCTTTTTGTACAGCCGATGTATTCTGCTCTACTGATTGATCAGTCTATGGCCCTGAATAGGCGACGTGATGACCAAGCGGATGTCAAGACAGAGGTGAGATTCGAGTACTTACTTAAAATTGGAAATGCCCTTTAAATTCTAATTTTTTATCTCAACAATTTTTAGGACCTTTCCGAAATTGAAAAAGAAAAGGGTGACGAGTATTACGAAACTATTTCAGTACACACTGATCGTTCGTCTGCTCCGAATAAGCCTTCAATAAAATCATCTGATAATATAACCCGAATCTATTCCTGTGCCACCATGTGGCATGAGACCAAAGATGAGATGATAGAGTTCTTAAAAAGTATTATGCGTATGGATGAAGATCAGTGTGCTCGTCGAGTCGCCCAAAAGTATTTGAGAGTTCTAGATCCCGACTATTACGAGTTTGAAAGTAAGTATTAAAAAAAATCCCCAACCCAAATAATTTTTTTTGGATTTTCTGTAGCCCACATTTTTTTCGATGATGCCTTTGAGATTTCCGATCACAGCGATGATGATATCCAGTGCAATCGTTTTGTAAAGCTTTTAATAGCTACCATGGATGAAGCTGCCTCCGAGATCCACCAGACGACAATTCGATTACGTCCACCGAAAAAATATCCCACTCCCTATGGTGGACGTTTGGTCTGGACGTTGCCAGGAAAAACCAAATTTATAACTCACTTAAAGGATAAAGATCGAATACGTCATCGCAAGCGTTGGTCCCAAGTTATGTATATGTACTATTTGCTTGGTCATCGATTGATGGAACTGCCCATATCGGTGGATCGTAAAGATGCCATAGCAGAGAATACGTATCTCCTAACACTGGATGGTGACATCGATTTCAAACCGAATGCCGTTACCTTGTTGGTAGATTTAATGAAGAAAAATAAGAATCTGGGTGCTGCCTGTGGGCGTATTCATCCAGTGGGCTCAGGGCCTATGGTATGGTATCAACTGTTCGAGTATGCCATTGGTCATTGGCTGCAGAAGGCTACAGAGCATATGATTGGCTGTGTACTCTGTTCTCCGGGTTGCTTTTCGTTATTCCGTGGCAAGGCTCTCATGGATGATAATGTGATGAAGAAATATACGACACGGTCAGACGAAGCCCGTCATTATGTGCAATATGATCAGGGTGAGGATCGTTGGCTGTGCACACTATTATTGCAGCGTGGATATCGTGTTGAATATTCTGCTGCCAGCGATGCCTACACTCATTGCCCGGAAGGTTTCAATGAGTTTTACAATCAGCGACGTCGCTGGGTTCCATCGACCATAGCCAACATAATGGATCTATTAGCTGACGCTAAGCGTACAATCAAAATCAATGATAACATTTCCCTGCTATACATTTTCTATCAGATGATGTTAATGGGTGGAACAATACTCGGCCCGGGCACCATATTCCTTATGTTGGTGGGAGCTTTTGTGGCCGCCTTTCGCATCGACAATTGGACTTCGTTTCATTACAATATTGTGCCTATATTGGCATTTATGTTTATCTGCTTCACATGCAAATCCAACATCCAGTTGTTCGTGGCTCAAGTTTTATCTACAGCGTATGCTCTAATTATGATGGCGGTGATAGTAGGTACCGCATTACAATTGGGCGAGGATGGGATTGGCTCGCCATCGGCTATATTCTTGATTTCGATGGTGGGATCCTTCTTTATAGCCGCATGTTTGCATCCACAAGAGTTTTGGTGCATTACGTGCGGCTTGATCTATTTGCTTTCCATCCCATCTATGTATCTGCTTTTAATCCTCTACTCTATTATCAATCTGAACGTTGTATCCTGGGGCACTCGCGAGGTGGTTGCCAAAAAGACCAAAAAAGAACTAGAGGCCGAAAAGAAAGCTGCTGAGGAAGCTAAGAAGCGTGTAAAACAGAAGAGCATGTTAAGTTTCTTACAGAGCGGCATTGGTGATAATGGCGATGAGGAAGGGTCTGTGGAATTTTCTTTGGCTGGTCTCTTCCGTTGCATATTTTGCACTCATGGCAAGACTTCGGATGAAAAGCAACAACTAACCACAATTGCCGAATCATTGGATACAATTAAACAACGTATGGACACAATTGAGAGTGCTGTGGATCCCCATGGACATCATGCCTCACGTCATGGCAGACGACGAACGGCATCAGGCGGATCAAAAGATCATCATTTGCTGCAGTCAGTGGCCGAAAAATCGGGTGATGAGTCCGATGAGTCAGATTCAGACACTTCAGCAGAACCAAAGCAGGAACGCGACTTCCTCACAAATCCGTATTGGATTGAGGATCCCGATGTGAGAAAGGGCGAAGTGGACTTCTTATCGAGCTCAGAAATACAGTTTTGGAAAGATCTAATCGATCAGTATCTATATCCCATTGACAATGATCCCGTGGAACAGGTATGATCATTACAACATGCAGTATATTCAATTTTTATTTCTTCCGCAGGAATAAAGTTAAATTTGCCATGGCAAGTCATGGCAAATTTTTCATATGCCCAAACCATATCCGAAAAAATATTTTTCTAGGCCCGTATTGCAAAAGATCTGAAAGAACTGCGTGATTCATCAGTATTTGCATTTTTCATGATCAATGCCCTGTTCGTATTGATTGTGTTTCTGCTGCAATTGAATAAGGATAATATTCATGTGAAATGGCCGTTTGGCGTGCGAACCAATATAACCTATGACGAATCTACTCAGGAGGTAATTGCACAATAATACAAACCGTACTAACCTTTTTGTTTTTTGTGTTTTTTGTTGACGGTCTTGTAGGCCCGCATTGCTGCCGATCTGATTGAGCTGCGAAATAAGTCGGTTTTTGCGTTTTTTATGGCCAACGCATTATTCGTTTTGATTGTCTTCTTATTGCAATTGAACAAGGATAAATTGCATATAATTTGGCCGTTGGGCGTTAAAACGAACATAACGTATATTGAAGAAACATCTGAGGTTTACAAAAATCATATATATATATACATACATATATGTATATTCAACTTATGTACTACCAATCAATGTGTTCAATGTCTGTTCTAAATCCACCTAACTTTTTTTTATATGTCTCTGATCCTGTCTCACTCTATGAATTTATGTATACACATTTACATTTACATTTGTATATACATATACAATGTATAGCAGAGCACACAAATTCATTGTCAAATCACTATACTTTTGCTGATTCCAATTCTGACGTTTAAGTGTACAAGATAATTTGAGGATAAAAAGTTTTCAATAATTTGCTTTTCGACTAAGGAGTTTAATTGCGTGTTTTTAAGTATTGATTATATTCCTAGTAGATTTTAAAAGTATTAAGTATTGATTATATTCCTAGTAGATTTTATTTAATTTGTTTGATAACGCCCAAAAGCAAATAGACTGAACATACATACATATGTATACCAATTCAAATAAAATAAAATTAGAAGCCAAAGTTCATTCGACAGCTGACATTGCGTCAAATTCGAAATCCGAAAAAGAACGATTTGACAAATTTGTGGGCACTGCTGCATATATGTACATACATATGTACATACTAGGCATACATACCAGTTGATGGATTTTGTATATCTTTTCCTGTTAATTGTGAACCCCATTCCTCTGGTTCCAGGTATATCATTAAAAAACAAAAAAACAACAACAAATGCATACCAAATACCTCATAAAATATCATCGCAACAGTCTTCCTAACAGTTTTCCCCCAGAACAACCACATGATAAACTGCCTATCATAAGTATTTACACATTTGGTAAATAGTTTATTTCTTTCTATCAAAATACAAGCGAGATAAATGGCTGGATTAAGTTAAACTCCACTTCCGACCACAAATAGCAGCATGTTCCATGTACAAACATATAACACACCTATATTGATACCTCAAATCTGAGTTTCACCGATTTATAAATACGTTATCCCTCTTCCTTTAACATAACTAAATCTAAATGTAACTAACTTTTTAAAATAAATCTTTAAATTTAAAAGCTAATAAACTGATCCACAATGCAGGTCCACATATCAAAGGAATATCTTCAACTGGAACCCATTGGCTTGGTTTTCGTCTTCTTTTTTGCCTTGATTTTGGTTATACAATTTACGGCAATGTTATTCCATCGTTTTGGCACTCTATCGCATATATTGGCTTCTACCGAATTAAATTTTTGTAAAAAGAAATCTGAAGATCTAACACAAGATCAACTTATAGACAAGGTATGAATATGCTTATAAATTTACCTCTAACATTCAGTAATTTGGGTTTATTTTTTCTTAAGCACGCGGTAGAAATAGTCAAGAATCTTCAGCGCCTTCAGGGTATTGATGGTGATTATGACAACGACTCGGGTTCAGGCCCCGATCGTATTGCTAGGCGCAAGACTATTCAAAATTTGGAGAAAGCTCGCCAACCACGACGTCAAATTGGTACCTTGGATGTGGCTTTCAAGAAACGTTTCCTTAAGCTGACGGCCGATGCTGAGAACAATCCAGCTACCCCGATTTTAACACGCCGTTTGACCATGAGGGCTGAAACAATACGCGCGTTGGAGGTGCGGAAGAATTCCGTAATGGCAGAACGAAGAAAATCGGCCATGCAAACTTTAGGAGCGAAGAATGAATACGGCATTACCACGGGTGCACCGGTACGCAACTTAAATTCTCCAATGCTTACTACAAAAATTTATGAGATTACTTTAATTAGGTAAATAATAATGGTGGGTTACCCAATCATCGAAGCGGTAGGGTCTCAAATGCCGGCATTAGCATAAAAGACGTATTTAATGTTAACGGAGGTCCTAGCGAGGTATGTATTGCCTTTGAAAATTGGGTTTTAATCCTTTCAGTTATTTTTCTCTTATCATAGCAAATCTATGGCTCCAATGGGGGAGGCACCATTAATCAGGGCTACGAGCATGTCATCGACGAAGATAATGATGGTGATGGCAATTCCCTACGGTTAACTACACGTAATCCTCATTCGCATCCCCAAGTTTCCTGGAGTCAAAATACGAACGGAAATAATTTGGGGCGCTTGTAAAGTGAACTATTTACCATTTTAACCTATAAACATATATAAAAATATCTTTACACATAAGTACTTAGAGCTAGAGATTTCATTCAATCAACTGCCTATATTGTTTAATATTTAGAACTAATGTCGATACATACGATACCATATAAATATATTAAATAGAGTTAGTTCCATTGCAGGACCACAACGAATATGTTGGTTAGCTAATCACACTGCCCATGTTATTGTGAAAATGGCAAATTCACAACATTCATTTAATGTACTATATACACATACAATTGTTAGGTTACATTTAAGTAAATATTCTTTAAAATCTTGTGAAAACCCTAACAAATGTAGGTTGCCGCAATACCAGTGCATGCTGACATTGAATACTCAACAATAAATGAAGTAAGTCGTCTCGCCGACTTAGGTATACCATACACCAGCAAAACAAATATTTCAAATTTGTAATAACAAATGCATTTGCCTATTTTAAAAAAATTCTGTTCACATGCTTTTTACAAGCATATCTTAGTATCTCACTCACTCATGCATATGAGGAACTGTTAGTATCTAATGGACATCCTGATCGTCCTTGAAATGGCTGAGTTATAAGGACATTTATTGGTTTTTTGCGGTTTTTGGCCATTTTTCTGAATGCAGATCGATAGTCCTGATCCTGGAGGACTCAAAAAGGTGTGTCCAGTCGAAATGGCCTCGAGAAAATTATCCTTATTTCGTTTTTTAGCTCTAGAATCCACGAATCCTGCCGCAGGACGAAAGGCCATGGTTCCCTAGGATGTCCTCGATGATGTCTACAGATTGGCATCGAAAAAAGTTGGGGTCATCTAAGGATGCAGGACATGCAATATTGTGAAAAGGTCCTTTTTCTCAACATTTGGAAGGACATTCCAGGACCTCATGACATCAGTCGATGCGGACGAAGAAGGACTTCCACATGGCAAAAAAAACATCCCGATTATCCTTACAATGACAGAGTTATATGCAGTTTTCTGATTTTTGGACTTGTAATTTTTTTGCAAGTCCGAAATTTAATGAAAATTTTTCCAAGTCCCGAATTGAATCGGAAGAGCAAAAAAACTGCAGAAAACTACAAAATCCTTGATATCTCAGCTCTCCGCAGGACTATCGCCATGTCCTTTACACCGACTATAGTCCTTGATGTTTTGAATCTTTTGGGACCACTTTCGTCCTGATCCTTCAAAGGACTCGCGAGATATTTGCCGTTTTTCCTCAAACAGTAAAGTCCTTTTATCTCAGCTTCCCGAAGGACATTCCAGGATTTGGTAGTGTCAGCCGACGCGGATCAACAAGGACTGCCATCTGACAAAAGGACATCCTGATCGTCCTTGAAATGACTGAGTTATAAGGACATTTATTGTTTTTTTGCGATTTTTTGCCATTTTTCCGACTAACCCCCTTACAAAAATTCGAGTAATATTTTTGGAAGGATATTGAAAATCTTTGGATGCAGATCGGTAGTCCTGATCCTGGAGGACCAGAAAAGGTATGTCCTGTCGAAATCGGTCAATGTTCTGCAGAGATATGGCCTCGAGAAAATAATCCTTTTTCCGTTTCTTAGCTCTAAAATCCAGAAATCCTGCCGCAGGACGAAAGGACATGGTTCCCTAGGATGTCCTTGATGATCTCTACAGATTGGAATCAAAAAAGTTGGGGTCATCTAAGGATGCACGTCACGAAATTTACTGAAAAGGTCCTTTTTCTCAGCAATTCGAAGGACATTCCAGGACCTCATGACATCAGTCGATGCGGACGAAGAAGGACTTCCACATGGCAAAAAAACATCCCGATTATCCTTACAATTACAGAGTTATATGCAGTTTTCTGATTTTTGGACTTGTAATTTTTTTGCAAGTCCGAAATTTAATGAAAATTTTTCCAAGTCCCGAATTGAATCGGAAGAGCAAAAAAACTGCAGAAAACTACAAAATCCTTGATATCTCAGCTCTCCGCAGGACTATCGCCATGTCCTTTACACCGACTATAGTCCTTGATGTTTTGAATCTTTTGGGACCACTTTCGTCCTGATCCTTCAAAGGACTCGCGAGATATTTGCCGTTTTTCCTCAAACAGTAAAGTCCTTTTATCTCAGCTTCCCGAAGGACATTCCAGGATTTGGTAGTGTCAGCCGACGCGGATCAACAAGGACTACCATCTGACAAAAGGACATCCTGATCGTCCTTGAAATGACTGAGTTATAAGGACATTTATTGTTTTTTTGCGATTTTTTGCCATTTTTCCGACTAACCCCCTTACAAAAATTCGAGTAATATTTTTGGAAGGATATTGAAAATCTTTGGATGCAGATCGGTAGTCCTGATCCTGGAGGACCAGAAAAGGTATGTCCTGTCGAAATCGGTCAATGTTCTGCAGAGATATGGCCTCGAGAAAATAATCCTTTTTCCGTTTCTTAGCTCTAAAATCCAGAAATCCTGCCGCAGGACGAAAGGACATGGTTCCCTAGGATGTCCTTGATGATCTCTACAGATTGGAATCAAAAAAAGTTGGGGTCATCTAAGGATGCACGTCACGAAATTTACTGAAAAGGTCCTTTTTCTCAGCAATTCGAAGGACATTCCAGGACCTCATGACATCAGTCGATGCGGACGAAGAAGGACTTCCACATGGCAAAAAAAACATCCCGATTATCCTTACAATGACAGAGTTATATGCAGTTTTCTGATTTTTGGACTTGTAATTTTTTCCAAGTCCGAAATTTAATGAAAATTTTTCCAAGTCCCAAATTGAATCGGAAGAGCAAAAAAACTGCAGAGAACTACAAAATCCTTGATATCTCAGCTCTCCGCAGGACTATCGCCATGTCCTTTACACCGACTATAGTCCTTGATGTTTGGAATCTTTTGAGACCACTTTCGTCCTGATCCTTCAAAGGACTCGCGAGATATTTGCCGTTTTTCCTCAAACAGTAAAGTCCTTTTATCTCAGCTTCCCGAAGGACATTCCAGGATTTGGTAGTGTCAGCCGACGCGGATCAACAAGGACTACCATCTGACAAAAGGACATCCTGATCGTCCTTGAAATGACTGAGTTATAAGGACATTTATTGTTTTTTTGCGATTTTTTGCCATTTTTCCGACTAACCCCCTTACAAAAATTCGAGTAATATTTTTGGAAGGATATTGAAAATCTTTGGATGCAGATCGGTAGTCCTGATCCTGGAGGACCAGAAAAGGTATGTCCTGTCGAAATCGGTCAATGTTCTGCAGAGATATGGCCTCGAGAAAATAATCCTTTTTCCGTTTCTTAGCTCTAAAATCCAGAAATCCTGCCGCAGGACGAAAGGACATGGTTCCCTAGGATGTCCTTGATGATCTCTACAGATTGGAATCGAAAAAAGTTGGGGTCATCTAAGGATGCACGGCACGAAATTTACAGAAAAGGTCCTTTTTCTCAGCAATTCGAAGGACATTCCAGGACCTCATGACATCAGTCGATGCGGACGAAGAAGGACTTCCACATGGCATCCCGATTATCCTTACAATGACAGAGTTATATGCAGTTTTCTGATTTTTGGACTTGTAATTTTTTAGCCTAAGTGACAAATTTATGTAGCATACTTTTGGGATGAATAATATGAAATTTTCAAAAAGTGTTGCCTACTTATTGGGGGTGAAAATGAATCAACAAATTTTTCGAGTATCCTTTGAAGGATCAGGACGAAAGTGGTGTCAAACGAATCCTTACATCAAGTTTTTACATCTGTAAAAAGGACATTCCTATAGTCCTTCAAGGAGCTGAGATATTAAGCATTTTCTGTTTTTCCGAATTCGTTGCATACTTTTAGGCGATTGAGCTTGTGGGGTAGAAAAATTAAAGTCTGTTGCATACTTTTAGGCGGTTGAGCTTGTGTGATCTGCCACAAGCTCAAACGCCTAAAAGTATGCAACAAAATTTAAATTAGGTACAAAAATTAAAATCTGTTGCATACTTTTAGGCGGTTGAGCTTGTGTGATCTGCCACAAGCTCAAACGCCTAAAAGTATGCAACAAAAATTAAATTAGGTACCAAAATTAATTTTTGCTGCATACTTTTAGGCGGTTGAGCTTGTGTGATGTGCCACAAGGTCAAACGCCTAAAAGTATGCAACAGATTTTAATTTTTCTACCCCACAAGCTCAACCGCCTAAAAGTATGCAACGAATTCGGAAAAACAGAAAATGCTTAATATCTCAGCTCCTTGAAGGACTATAGGAATGTCCTTTTTACAGATTATTGTCCTTGATGTAAGGATTCGTTTGACACCACTTTCGTCCTGATCCTTCAAAGGATACTCGAAAAATTTGTTGATTCATTTTCACCCCCAATAAGTAGGCAACACTTTTTGAAAATTTCATATTATTCATCCCAAAAGTATGCTACATAAATTTGTCACTTAGGCTAAAAAATTACAAGTCCAAAAATCAGAAAACTGCATATAACTCTGTCATTGTAAGGATAATCGGGATGCCATGTGGAAGTCCTTCTTCGTCCGCATCGACTGATGTCATGAGGTCCTGGAATGTCCTTCGAATTGCTGAGAAAAAGGACCTTTTCCGTAAATTTCGTGCCGTGCATCCTTAGATGACCCCAACTTTTTTCGATTCCAATCTGTAGAGATCATCAAGGACATCCTAGGGAACCATGTCCTTTCGTCCTGCGGCAGGATTTCTGGATTTTAGAGCTAAGAAACGGAAAAAGGATTATTTTCTCGAGGCCATATCTCTGCAGAACATTGACCGATTTCGACAGGACATACCTTTTCTGGTCCTCCAGGATCAGGACTACCGATCTGCATCCAAAGATTTTCAATATCCTTCCAAAAATATTACTCGAATTTTTGTAAGGGGGTTAGTCGGAAAAATGGCAAAAAATCGCAAAAAAACAATAAATGTCCTTATAACTCAGTCATTTCAAGGACGATCAGGATGTCCTTTTGTCAGATGGCAGTCCTTGTTGATCCGCGTCGGCTGACACTACCAAATCCTGGAATGTCCTTCGGGAAGCTGAGATAAAAGGACTTTACTGTTTGAGGAAAAACGGCAAATATCTCGCGAGTCCTTTGAAGGATCAGGACGAAAGTGGTCCCAAAAGATTCAAAACATCAAGGACTATAGTCGGTGTAAAGGACATGGCGATAGTCCTGCGGAGAGCTGAGATATCAAGGATTTTGTAGTTTTCTGCAGTTTTTTTGCTCTTCCGATTCAATTCGGGACTTGGAAAAATTTTCATTAAATTTCGGACTTGCAAAAAAATTACAAGTCCAAAAATCAGAAAACTGCATATAACTCTGTAATTGTAAGGATAATCGGGATGTTTTTTTTGCCATGTGGAAGTCCTTCTTCGTCCGCATCGACTGATGTCATGAGGTCCTGGAATGTCCTTCGAATTGCTGAGAAAAAGGACCTTTTCAGTAAATTTCGTGACGTGCATCCTTAGATGACCCCAACTTTTTTGATTCCAATCTGTAGAGATCATCAAGGACATCCTAGGGAACCATGTCCTTTCGTCCTGCGGCAGGATTTCTGGATTTTAGAGCTAAGAAACGGAAAAAGGATTATTTTCTCGAGGCCATATCTCTGCAGAACATTGACCGATTTCGACAGGACATACCTTTTCTGGTCCTCCAGGATCAGGACTACCGATCTGCATCCAAAGATTTTCAATATCCTTCCAAAAATATTACTCGAATTTTTGTAAGGGGGTTAGTCGGAAAAATGGCAAAAAATCGCAAAAAAACAATAAATGTCCTTATAACTCAGTCATTTCAAGGACGATCAGGATGTCCTTTTGTCAGATGGTAGTCCTTGTTGATCCGCGTCGGCTGACACTACCAAATCCTGGAATGTCCTTCGGGAAGCTGAGATAAAAGGACTTTACTGTTTGAGGAAAAACGGCAAATATCTCGCGAGTCCTTTGAAGGATCAGGACGAAAGTGGTCCCAAAAGATTCAAAACATCAAGGACTATAGTCGGTGTAAAGGACATGGCGATAGTCCTGCGGAGAGCTGAGATATCAAGGATTTTGTAGTTTTCTGCAGTTTTTTTGCTCTTCCGATTCAATTCGGGACTTGGAAAAATTTTCATTAAATTTCGGACTTGCAAAAAAATTACAAGTCCAAAAATCAGAAAACTGCATATAACTCTGTAATTGTAAGGATAATCGGGATGTTTTTTTGCCATGTGGAAGTCCTTCTTCGTCCGCATCGACTGATGTCATGAGGTCCTGGAATGTCCTTCGAATTGCTGAGAAAAAGGACCTTTTCAGTAAATTTCGTGACGTGCATCCTTAGATGACCCCAACTTTTTTTGATTCCAATCTGTAGAGATCATCAAGGACATCCTAGGGAACCATGTCCTTTCGTCCTGCGGCAGGATTTCTGGATTTTAGAGCTAAGAAACGGAAAAAGGATTATTTTCTCGAGGCCATATCTCTGCAGAACATTGACCGATTTCGACAGGACATACCTTTTCTGGTCCTCCAGGATCAGGACTACCGATCTGCATCCAAAGATTTTCAATATCCTTCCAAAAATATTACTCGAATTTTTGTAAGGGGGTTAGTCGGAAAAATGGCAAAAAATCGCAAAAAAACAATAAATGTCCTTATAACTCAGTCATTTCAAGGACGATCAGGATGTCCTTTTGTCAGATGGCAGTCCTTGTTGATCCGCGTCGGCTGACACTACCAAATCCTGGAATGTCCTTCGGGAAGCTGAGATAAAAGGACTTTACTGTTTGAGGAAAAACGGCAAATATCTCGCGAGTCCTTTGAAGGATCAGGACGAAAGTGGTCCCAAAAGATTCAAAACATCAAGGACTATAGTCGGTGTAAAGGACATGGCGATAGTCCTGCGGAGAGCTGAGATATCAAGGATTTTGTAGTTTTCTGCAGTTTTTTTGCTCTTCCGATTCAATTCGGGACTTGGAAAAATTTTCATTAAATTTCGGACTTGCAAAAAAATTACAAGTCCAAAAATCAGAAAACTGCATATAACTCTGTAATTGTAAGGATAATCGGGATGTTTTTTTTGCCATGTGGAAGTCCTTCTTCGTCCGCATCGACTGATGTCATGAGGTCCTGGAATGTCCTTCGAATTGCTGAGAAAAAGGACCTTTTCAGTAAATTTCGTGACGTGCATCCTTAGATGACCCCAACTTTTTTGATTCCAATCTGTAGAGATCATCAAGGACATCCTAGGGAACCATGTCCTTTCGTCCTGCGGCAGGATTTCTGGATTTTAGAGCTAAGAAACGGAAAAAGGATTATTTTCTCGAGGCCATATCTCTGCAGAACATTGACCGATTTCGACAGGACATACCTTTTCTGGTCCTCCAGGATCAGGACTACCGATCTGCATCCAAAGATTTTCAATATCCTTCCAAAAATATTACTCGAATTTTTGTAAGGGGGTTAGTCGGAAAAATGGCAAAAAATCGCAAAAAAACAATAAATGTCCTTATAACTCAGTCATTTCAAGGACGATCAGGATGTCCTTTTGTCAGATGGTAGTCCTTGTTGATCCGCGTCGGCTGACACTACCAAATCCTGGAATGTCCTTCGGGAAGCTGAGATAAAAGGACTTTACTGTTTGAGGAAAAACGGCAAATATCTCGCGAGTCCTTTGAAGGATCAGGACGAAAGTGGTCCCAAAAGATTCAAAACATCAAGGACTATAGTCGGTGTAAAGGACATGGCGATAGTCCTGCGGAGAGCTGAGATATCAAGGATTTTGTAGTTTTCTGCAGTTTTTTTGCTCTTCCGATTCAATTCGGGACTTGGAAAAATTTTCATTAAATTTCGGACTTGCAAAAAAATTACAAGTCCAAAAATCAGAAAACTGCATATAACTCTGTAATTGTAAGGATAATCGGGATGTTTTTTTTGCCATGTGGAAGTCCTTCTTCGTCCGCATCGACTGATGTCATGAGGTCCTGGAATGTCCTTCGAATTGCTGAGAAAAAGGACCTTTTCAGTAAATTTCGTGACGTGCATCCTTAGATGACCCCAACTTTTTTTGATTCCAATCTGTAGAGATCATCAAGGACATCCTAGGGAACCATGTCCTTTCGTCCTGCGGCAGGATTTCTGGATTTTAGAGCTAAGAAACGGAAAAAGGATTATTTTCTCGAGGCCATATCTCTGCAGAACATTGACCGATTTCGACAGGACATACCTTTTCTGGTCCTCCAGGATCAGGACTACCGATCTGCATCCAAAGATTTTCAATATCCTTCCAAAAATATTACTCGAATTTTTGTAAGGGGGTTAGTCGGAAAAATGGCAAAAAATCGCAAAAAAACAATAAATGTCCTTATAACTCAGTCATTTCAAGGACGATCAGGATGTCCTTTTGTCAGATGGCAGTCCTTGTTGATCCGCGTCGGCTGACACTACCAAATCCTGGAATGTCCTTCGGGAAGCTGAGATAAAAGGACTTTACTGTTTGAGGAAAAACGGCAAATATCTCGCGAGTCCTTTGAAGGATCAGGACGAAAGTGGTCCCAAAAGATTCAAAACATCAAGGACTATAGTCGGTGTAAAGGACATGGCGATAGTCCTGCGGAGAGCTGAGATATCAAGGATTTTGTAGTTTTCTGCAGTTTTTTTGCTCTTCCGATTCAATTCGGGACTTGGAAAAATTTTCATTAAATTTCGGACTTGCAAAAAAATTACAAGTCCAAAAATCAGAAAACTGCATATAACTCTGTAATTGTAAGGATAATCGGGATGTTTTTTTTGCCATGTGGAAGTCCTTCTTCGTCCGCATCGACTGATGTCATGAGGTCCTGGAATGTCCTTCGAATTGCTGAGAAAAAGGACCTTTTCAGTAAATTTCGTGACGTGCATCCTTAGATGACCCCAACTTTTTTTGATTCCAATCTGTAGAGATCATCAAGGACATCCTAGGGAACCATGTCCTTTCGTCCTGCGGCAGGATTTCTGGATTTTAGAGCTAAGAAACGGAAAAAGGATTATTTTCTCGAGGCCATATCTCTGCAGAACATTGACCGATTTCGACAGGACATACCTTTTCTGGTCCTCCAGGATCAGGACTACCGATCTGCATCCAAAGATTTTCAATATCCTTCCAAAAATATTACTCGAATTTTTGTAAGGGGGTTAGTCGGAAAAATGGCAAAAAATCGCAAAAAAACAATAAATGTCCTTATAACTCAGTCATTTCAAGGACGATCAGGATGTCCTTTTGTCAGATGGTAGTCCTTGTTGATCCGCGTCGGCTGACACTACCAAATCCTGGAATGTCCTTCGGGAAGCTGAGATAAAAGGACTTTACTGTTTGAGGAAAAACGGCAAATATCTCGCGAGTCCTTTGAAGGATCAGGACGAAAGTGGTCTCAAAAGATTCCAAACATCAAGGACTATAGTCGGTGCAAAGGACATTGCGATAATCGTGCGGAGAGCTGAGATTTCGAGGATTCAATTTGGGACTTCATAAAAATTACAACGGAAAAGTGCTCATAAGTTGGACATTTTATGAAGTAATCACCTAACCACAAATCGAGCCAAATTTTTTAAAAGATATTGAAAATGCTCGAATGCAGATCGATAATATTCACAAATTCTAAAATTTAATTGTTATTATAAGTGCTATAATAATTAAGAATCAATCATTTTAAAATAATATGTAAAATTTAATATAATTTTTTGTCCGATTTTGATCAAATTTGGTATTTTGCTGGGTATTAGTATCAATTTCAAGTGTGCCAAATTTGATTCCACAAGGTAAAATATTACGGGAGATAATCGAGTTTTTCAAATTTCGAGGGCGGAAAGGGGCGTGGCAAAATCTTTATAATTACAAAATAAGCGCATTTACTAAGCAAATATACATACCAAATATGGTGTCTCTAGCTGCAATAGTTTTTGAGATAAATGTTTTTTTTGAATTGCGTGGGCGGAAAGGGACGTGGCAAAAATTTGAAATAAACTTTATCACTCTACATACTACATGAGCCTACATACCAAATTTGGTATCTACGCGTTCATACAGACGGACGGACAGGCGGACATGGCTAGATCAACTCGGCTGTTGATACTGATCAAGAATATATATGTTACCGCCGTCATCACAAATTTAAATATTAACCGTCAACCTGAAAATGCTGGGTTTGGCAGCCCTGAAAATACTGGGGTTGGCAACCCTGGAAAAGACGAGCGGGGACCAACCGAGAGCTTGGCGTCAGTATGTGATGGCACCAGGGGAGAAAGCGACAAACTTTTTTAAAGCACCGTCGTCAAAGCGAACACCACCACACCACCACGCCACATCATCGTCGTCTAAGCGAAGATCACACAACAAATAATACTTAATTAAAATATCGCTAAATAAACCGACCGCTAGAAAAACTGTTACTTAAGTTTGTTTTAATACAAACCAAACCCCGTGCGCCACATTTCTTTAAAAAAGTTTATTGAGGTTAAAAAATTTCCGCGTGCCCGAATTTCACCATATGTATAAAGTGCAAATACATAAAGACACACATACACATGTATATTAGAGCGTAACTACACATAAAGTGTTCAAAGCCATGCATGTGTAAAAGAACTTTAAGTAGTACATGCACAAATTGCAGGGGATAAATTCAAGGCTCAATATAATCGGAAATCAATAGACTAAAACAAATCCAAAGCATCATGAATGAAAATCAAGACATTTGTAGTGCCTGTAACAAGAGTCGCCTAAACAGTAGTACCCAACATTGGGTTCAATGCGACAATTGCCAGAAATGGTACCACTTTCAATGTGCTGGAGTCAATAGCTCAATAGCAGAGGCTGAATGGATTTGCAACAGCTGCCAACAAGCGCTGGACAACGTGGCATCAACAAGCACTGGTCGTGACCCGTCAACAGGATCGCCCAACACACCAAATGCCAACAAAGCCACCGAACAACAATGCCCCGAATCCCACGCGGCAAATACGCCTTATCTCGGTAAAGTAAAGTTAGTCGAGCAAACTCAATCGCCAAGCTCAAATTTTTTGATGTTGGCAATGCTGGAGGAAAGGCGGGAAGCCGAGAAAAGATACATCGAGCAAAAATACAACTTACTTGCACAGCAGCAAGGAACGCAGGTAACGTGTTTCCAATTAAATGGACCTACTGCTTCTCAGCTAGCCGCAAGGCAAGTTTTACCCGCAGATCTACCCATCTTTAACGGAAATCCAGAGGACTGGCCAATTTTTATTAGCATGTACGAGAACAGCTGTCGTATAGCGGGGTTTTCAAACGCTGAAAACATGCTACGACTTCAGAAGAGCCTCAAAGGTAAAGCCTACGAACTAGTTCGTGATAAGCTACTGCTGCCAATACTGGTTCCTGATGTCATTAATACGCTCAAGACATTCTTTGGACGCCCGGAACAAATACTCGATCGGTTGATCGACAAAATAAGAAAAATAAACGTGCACAAGGATAAATTAGAATCCATCGTTGATTTCGCAATGGCGGTGAGAAACGCATGTGCAACCATGGAAGCGTGCAATTTAACCTCACATTTAAATAACCCGATGCTTCTTCGAGAACTTATCGATAAACTACCCACCCAGCAAAAGTTAAACTGGGCTATGCATCCACGTACCGGATCCATCCCGGTTATAAAAGCATTTAGCGATTGGTTGTACAAAATAGCTGAGGCCGCAGCCACTGTAATGCCTGGCCAAAGCATTAAGTCCAGTAACGTCAACACACACTCGCAAGCACATCAACAACCACAGGAAGGACAAAATAATCAAGAGAATGGGCGGCAACAAAACTGTAAGCCGAAGGTACACTGCGTGATGTGTGCTTCCCCGGATCACCAGGTTGCTCTATGTCAAAGCTTCAAGCGACTGTCCGTTGACAATAGACAACGAATAATAAACGAAGCCAAAGTATGCTACAGGTGCCTCAAAAGTCACCGCCGTAAATGCTTCTCTAATCGTGACTGCGGAATTGACAATTGCAACTCCAAACATCACCCGCTTCTTCACAAAGGCAGAACCGAAGTTGTTACTGCTCATCATAAGGACAACGTAGTGGAAGGACAATTTTTCCGTGTTGTACCCATCAAACTGTATGGAGCCAATGTAACTTTTAACACGTTCGCATTTTTGGATGAGGGCTCATCAGTCACTCTCATCGATGAAAGCATTTTGGACAAACTGAAGGTCTCTTCAACGCCAGAGCCAATTTGCCTGCAATGGACCGGTGAAGAAACCAGAAATGAAGAGGACTCGGTTAAGACCCACCTACAAATCTCAGAAGCGGGAACTGACAAAAAGCTATGGCTCTACAACGTCCACTCAGTAAAGAAATTAGGATTGCCAAAACAAACCATCAATGTTGAAGAATTATCCAAGCAATATCCTTATTTGCGTGGCTTGCCGCTAAAGTCGTACCAAAACGGTACACCACTAATTTTAATCGGCAGTAACAATTGGAATCTAGCAATACCCCGCAGAATACGCGAGGGCAGACGAAACGAACCCATTGCTTCAAAGTGCACATTAGGATGGTGCATCCAAGGATCAACAAACTCAAGCAAACACGTAACAATGCATCATTGCGAGTGCAATTGGAGTGAAATAGATAATGCCATAAAGGAAAGTTTCGCAATGGAACCAATCGTATCTAGAGAATTGCAATCCAAAAACGACAAAAAAGCCAAAGGCATTCTCGAAGATACCTGCAAAAAGATCAATGGTCGATACGAAGTCGGCCTACTCTGGAAAGACGACACAGTCGTTTTACCCGAAAGCTATAACGCAGCGCTGAAACGCCTCGAATGCCTACGGGCCAAAATTAAAAGAATGCCGGAACTGTTTGATAAAATTCAATCACAAATTGACAATCTATTAGAAAAAGGATACGCATTTGAGCTCAGACCAGAAGAGGTATCCGATCGAAAGGAACGCGTCTGGTATCTCCCAATATTTATTGCTTTAAATCCGAATAAGCCAAACAAAATACGACTAGTTTGGGATGCCGCCGCCAAAAGTCATGGAAAATCACTTAACGATTTTATGCTTACTGGGCCTGATTATCTAAATCCATTGACTTCTGTTTTAATGGCCTTCAGAGTAGGACGGATTGCCGTGTGCGCAGATATAGCCGAGATGTTTCATCAGATAAACATTCGGGAAAGCGACATGCACGTCCAGCGTTTCTTATGGCTCAATAAAAACGATAACACTCCAAGGATCTTCGTTATGCGCGCGATGACATTCGGAATTAATTGCGCCCCCTGTATTGCCCACTATGTACGCGATAAAAATGCAGAGAATTTCCAAATAAAAAATCCACGAGCTTACGAATCCATTACAAAGGCCCACTACGTGGACGACCTCATCGACAGTTTCAAAGATGACCTCGAAGCCATAACAGTTACATCATCAGTTAGAGACATACATGCCGATGGTGGATTCCAAATAAGAAATTGGTGCTCAAACTCTGTATCTGTTCTCCAAAATCTAGGAGAACAGCAAATAAATCAACACCCCAAAGAATTAGGGAACCCTGAAAAGGTCCTCGGTATGTATTGGGACCCAAATAATGACGTTTTTAAGTTTATCTTCAGATTTTCGAGATTAAAACGAGACGTCCTAACCTATGAAATAGCGCCAACGAAACGTGAGGTTTTACAAGTACTGATGTCTATATTTGATCCCCTCGGTTTATTATCGTGCTACACCGTGGGCCTTAAAATGCTGCTTCAAAAGGTCTGGCGCACAGGAATAGGATGGGACGAAGATTTACCCGAACAACTCCTCGAACAGTGGCGACAATGGAAAGGTGTTCTACTACACGCCAGCAATTTAGAATTTCCACGTCACTACTCTGCTCTGCTGTTAAACGAAAGCCAGGTAGACCTTCACACCTTCGTAGATGCAAGCGAACATGCCTACGCCGCAGTAACCTATCTTCGCATTAAACAACGTCAAAACATCAGAACAGTGTTGGTAGCAGCCAAATGTAAAGTAGCTCCACTCAAACCTGTATCTATACCTCGAATGGAACTTTTGGCAGCCGTCATGGGAGTAGGCCTAACGATGCGTATACTGAGCACCCGAGGCCTAAGAATCGATTCCTGCACATATTGGTCCGATTCTAAAACGGTCCTTAACTGGTTAACCATGGACCCAAGGAGACTCCAGTCATTCGTCATGCATAGAGTGGGCGAGATAGTCGACAAAACCAGCCCAAACCAATGGCGCTGGGTTAGCACAAATGAAAACGTTGCAGACTTAGCCACAAAATTCTTTAAAGTACCAGACGCATCTCGTTGGATTAAAGGACCCGATTTTCTAGGACTGTCTGACGACAAGTGGCCAGATCAAAGAGGAATATCTGAGAATGTCCCACAGGAAATCGAATTGCGTAAGAATGTATTCATCATAGTAAAGCACAACCATTTCGATTTTGCAGTAGAATACTTTTCTGACTGGAAGCGCCTATATCGAGCAGTGGCCAATGTTATGCTGTACGCCCAAAGGTTACGCGCTAAGTGTTCGGGAAAGCCTCTACCACAAACCCTAAGCCCCGAAAATATACACGCGGCAAAATCTCTTTTATGCAGACAGGCCCAATTAGCGACGTACTCAAATGAAATCAATTCGCTCAAAGACAAATCAGTAGTGGACAAGTCAAGCTCATTAATTGCTTTAAATGTTTACCTGGATTCAGAAGACATCATCCGCGTGAAGGGCAGGTCAGACAGCCTAACTTCTGACGGTGACGCCATCGTAATCCCAAGACACAGCAGAATTGCCTTTTTAATCGCAAAGGATTATCACGAAAAATCTCACCATATATTTCACGAGTGCACCATTAACCTTATTAGAAGCGTATATTATATACCACGCCTAAGAGTCCTATATAAAATCGTCCGAAATGCATGCCAACACTGCAAAATATCCACAGCGAAGCCTCAAGTGCCACAAATGGCACCTATACCGATCGCCAGACTAGCTTGTTTTGAACGACCATTCACATATACGGGAGTCGACTATTTCGGCCCCATATTAGTCAACGTTGGAAGACACAAAGAAAAGCGCTGGGGAGTCCTCTTTACGTGCCTAACACTAAGGGCAGTTCATCTAGAAGTCGCCTACAAACTCGATGTGAGCTCATGTATAATGTGCCTAAAAAACTTTATGGCACTACGTGGCACACCGAGAGAAATCTTCTCAGACAACGGAACCAATTTCAAAGCTACGGAAAAACTAGTGAAGGAGGAACTTATGAAGATTGACTTCGATCAAATCGCCGTTCACTATGAAGCTGTAAAATGGCGTTTTAACCCACCAGCCGCACCCCACATGGGAGGAGCGTGGGAGCGTTTGGTCCGATCTGTAAAATCTGTCCTAAAGGCCATTTGCCCCTCTTGCAACTTTAATGACGAAACTCTTCGAAGTGCCCTAATGGAAGCCGAATTTATAATTAACTCCAGGCCTCTAACGTTTGTTTCTTTAGATACAGGTGACGATGAAGCGCTTACACCCAACCACTTGCTTCTGGGATCAAAAGCGGGCTACAAACCAGTATCAGGAAATGTGGTCGACCTAAGGTTACGATGGCATCAAACGCAATCGTTTGCTGATCGCTTCTGGAAAAGATGGGTGAAGGAGTACACACCAACATTAACTCGGCGCAGCAAATGGTTTACTAAGCGTCCGCCAGTCGGTATCGGAGATGTAGTTATTGTCGTGGACGATAATCTGCCGAGGAACCTGTGGCCAAAAGGCCGCATAATCGATGTCATAACCGCTAAAGATGGCCAAGTTCGCAGAGCCACCATATGGACACCAAACGGAACCATGGTACGCCCCGTTTCCAAAATTGCTGTTCTAGACGTCGGATTAAAGGAGAGTGAACATCCTGAGGTCGTTCACGGGGGGGGGACTGTTACCGCCGTCATCACAAATTTAAATATTAACCGTCAACCTGAAAATGCTGGGTTTGGCAGCCCTGAAAATACTGGGGTTGGCAACCCTGGAAAAGACGAGCGGGGACCAACCGAGAGCTTGGCGTCAGTATGTGATGGCACCAGGGGAGAAAGCGACAAACTTTTTTAAAGCACCGTCGTCAAAGCGAACACCACCACACCACCACGCCACATCATCGTCGTCTAAGCGAAGATCACACAACAAATAATACTTAATTAAAATATCGCTAAATAAACCGACCGCTAGAAAAACTGTTACTTAAGTTTGTTTTAATACAAACCAAACCCCGTGCGCCACAATATATATATATATATATATACTTTATGGGGTCGGAAAAGCTTCCTTCTGCCTGTTACATACATTTTGGCGACTTTAATACACCATTTCACCCTATGGGTGTATGGTATAAAAACGAGCTGAACAAAACTTCAAAAAGTATACATACACTTTCGCGAAAATGCAGATTACTATAGTTTTTACTGTTTACTGACTGACAGTATTTTTGACATGGATAACTTATTGGCGATTTTGAAATTGTGTTAAAACTAAAAAATTATTTTAAAGACAAAGAAATTAAGAGATTTATGTAAATATTGAAAATTTATCCGATGTGATATATTTTTTGTGTTGGAAAGAGGAAATATCACCCCATTAAACAATTCTCTTTTTTAAATGCTACAAGCTGACCAATGTTTTTGAGGATTTTTTACTAAAAAATTGAAGTTCTCCAGTACAAATTTCGTCCTTGATAAAATTAATCCTTTGATTCTTCTCGCGGCACAACAGCCAAAAGTTAAGACTGAAAACCCCATAACGTTGACCATAACATAAAAAAGACAAATCAATCTTAGCAACAATTAACATATAATATTAATTAAATGTGGATAACTTTATTCATTTTGTGTTGTAATAGTTTTTTTTTCTTTAGTGAATTTTCGGAAGCTGTTGTGGTAAGCCTCTGTTCACGTGGCAACGTGAAGAAATAACTCGTTTTCTTTTAATATGAATATAATATTGATTAGACACTCAACATCGAAAACATTTTTCTGATGATGTAAATGATTTGTTTAATGGAAAAGCATGTTCCCTTTTTTGGCTGCAATGGGCAAGCGATCTCCCTCTAAAAATGGATTTATTATGGCTTCCATCCGTGGATCTGGTATTTCGTAAACGCCGCCAGCCTTCTTTACCAAATTATTTCCATTTGAATTGACGGAATTTTCGTGACCAAACTGGCGAAGAAACTGCTCAACCAGTTCATCCTCATCTTTGACTGACTCAACCCCATCTTGACTGCAATCAAACATATGTTCACTATCGCAGGTGCACTCCTGTCCTGCCTGAAACTGCCGACTAAAGATTGCAGTGTTTTCGAAATCGGCAATGCAATTGGCACCCTGTGTCTCTACATCATAGCCCTCCGGACAGGGATTTGGGGGATTGCAGTAAGCGGGCAGACTAGCGTCTGTCTTTACAATTGTGTTATACCGGTTGGGCATCTCGCCCATGCCACCTGAAACAAACTGATGTCCCCACAGAGAGCTGTGCTGTAAGAATTCCTGGTCCCTTAGAGAAGGATTAGGATTTGGAGCCAACGCTTGTAGCATGCAGTCGGCATTTCTACTATCACTGCCACACAATCTGGCATATTCCGAGCGAGACACTAAATCAACGTTATCGTTGTCAATAACAGGAGAAGCAATATTGCTATCGTCCACATCGTAATAGCCCACTTGTATATCCTTTGCCATGCGATTTAGTAACTCGGATAGAAAAACATCCGAAAGAGGATTATCCTTTGTTTCGTAGCAATGCACTTGAACGAAACCTCCGCTCAAGAGCAAAAACATTCTAAATAGCACTCTCAACGCGAAAGCTATAAAATCATATATTACGAATTAAAGATAAAATAAAGAATTAATAGGCAACTTACTTTGTGACTGGGCCAACATATTGCAGACTTCAAACGAAGATTTTATTGATTTTTTATCAGCAGCTGCTTCGAACTGTTTTGCGTATATACCTATATATTAACGTTGTAACTACCAGTTGAATACTGTTCTGTACTTTTTCTTTGCTGATAAAACGTCGATAATACAGGGTTCATTGGTTTACAGTGCGCAAATGCAGTACCAAAAGCTCTTACAATTAGCGTGACATGTATAAATACTAAAATTTCCCAATTTTTATTATTTCTTTATTAAATTCCTATCAATCGTCTATCTTTTAATAGAATCGGCACAATTTTCAAATTTCGGATTGTGCAAACAGCCCCAAATAAAGATCACTGTGAATCCCCTCTCCTACAAGATGATGCAAACTAATGCATTTAATATAATTATTAATATGTTATGCTTAATATTGAACTCGGCTTCTCATTTCCGCGTAACTATGGACCCTAGCTACCATGGCTCTATGGCCTTTACTTTTTTTATGACTATACCAATGCAGTCGTATTGGGAACTCCTTTGAACATGGGATGCATCTGAAAAGAGCAGTAAATTATTGTTTGAAATTTTACGTTTAGGGCCGTACCTGTAGGGCGCTGAGTCATGGGTAGCCGTGTGTTCTTTTAGTTGCCATACCCTGCGGAAAACCATATCACATTCTAGACATGGAAATGGGCGTTCATTGGCATGAGTTCTATTAAAGAAGAGAGACACTTTAAATAGTTTTTTTGCTTATTTTGTAAGACTCACTTTTCATGTCTCTGCCTGTCTCCATAGGCAGCAAAGGTCGCTCCGCAGGTGGAACATTTAAAAATGCGCACGCTGCTGTGGGACTGTTGTCGATGATTGTTTAATTTGGCTTTGGTTGTGAAAGTACTCGTACAGTCGTTGCAGGGATAAAACTGTTTCATTGTTTTACGCTCAGCATGAGCCCTTAAATGTGCACTATAGGAGTTAAGATTTACCGACAAGTGACCACATTCATCGCAAATAAAGAATTGTTGCCGACTTTTGGCCGCCCCTGTACTCTGTTGTTCTTGAAGATCAGCTACATATGCTGCTTCTGCTGCAGCCATTACAGATGCTTCAGGATCAGTTTCGTCGTCTTCCTCTTCTTCCTCTACCCGATCTTCATTTAAACTTTGACCTTCCTCGTCCTCGTAGTTGGGATCCAATTCAATTAACTCTCCTTCTTCCTCAAACATCAGCTGTTCATCATCCAATTCAATCATTGGCGCAACAGTAACATCCGATTCTACAAACTCTGGTTCTCCTGTTTCACACTCTTTTTGCAGCATATCCTTCAGATATCTTTGTGAAAATATGCAACGCTCACGAAACTTGACAGCCAAATCCAATTCGGATTGACAGCGTTCACATATGAATTTGGGTAGACCATCGTCCTCCAGTATTAGCACAACTCCCGTGATTAGCTGAAGCTGATTCAAAAGACGTTTATGACTAAACACATTCTTCTGTCGTTTTTTATCTCTGATTTGATTGGCGCAAATACGGCAGACTTTGTTCAAATTCATGTTTTTGTTTTAGAAATTTGTAAATATTTTTTAGAGATGCGGAAAGTTGAGGAGTCAGATTTGTTATCGCAAAATAGGGGGAATCGGGACTTTTCAACACTAAAACCTTTTAACGCGGGAGTTAGTCTAGGATTTTGTCATCCTTCTCCTATCATAGTGTATCCGTCCATCTGTTAAGCATCCTGCTCCATTCTCCTTACATCCTCCATTTAACACCGCATTGGCAATTGCAATTGATTCTTACTGTAGCGGGTGCCGCACGAATCTCTTCAAGATTATACAGATATTGCAGGAGAATGTCAAGTGAGCCCGCCATATCCTCGAAATGGACCCGACCAGATGATGTGCGGCAAATTTAATACAATAATTACTTTTTTTTTAATTTAACATTTAATGTTTTTGCAGTTTATAAAGCTTGAACGTCTGAAACAAAAAAAAAAGCAATTAGCAGCACGTGTAAAAAACAACAACAATACAAAAAAGTACTTGGAATTAGATGAGAATGACAAAAGCAAGTTGTGGGAAACTAAATTGGCTCAAAAACGGAAAAATCCGTTTGCAAAGTTAGTGACTTGATGTGAGTGGAGGCAGGGTGAAAAGAGAAACTTATATCGTAAACTGTTTACTTTCAGGGCTACAGATGCAGCTAAGAAAATTAAGATCAATGCAGACGATGAAGAAAACGGTACGCCTAAAGCTAATTCTACTACCACCGCCTCCTCTTTATTATGCTTTGTGGAAGAGACTCCTACCCGTCCACCGCCTGCCAAACTAGTGCTACAGAAATTTGATCCCATAGCCTTTGCTAAACTGCTGAAGCAGTCTAATGCCTTGGCCGAAGAAGAAGATGATATGGCTTTAGCGGCACAACAGAAACATACGAAGCATTTACCAATGGACTGGTGTCTGAAGACGCGTGTTCGTTTCTTTTGCCCTACCGAATTGCCATCTGTTCAACTGAAAACATCTCAAGTGGCCAGTGGATTAACGAGTTTTGTTCGTTGTATAGATACACAACAGACAGAGGAGACTACACTGGACATTTCTGATGCCACCAGATTCAATCAGTGTACTTACTACTGGCAACATCCACACCTGCCTTGGGTTACACTATATCCACGTAATGCCAAAGAAAATGTGGCTCAAAAGTTAGGTGAGAGAGAACGCAAAGCCTTGTCTGAGGAATGGAATTTCAGTTTTCGCGGACTCTTTCAATTGTTAAGGGCCCGACAGTGTCCTTATTTTTACCTGTGTGCCAATAATTTCACTGTGTTATTCCGTGCTGCTGGTATAGGGGGTAGAGCAGAGAGTCATGCCCTAGTTACACCCTCAACGCGAGGCATGAGATTGGCATTGAGTCAAGAAGGCATAGAATATTCTCTGCCTTTAAAATTGAATGTAGACGCTGATGAGGAAGAGCACAGAGAAAAAGCTGAAGTGGATGTTCAAGAGAAACATTTTGATAATGATGATGATGAGGAATGGTTGGAGAACTTGGGTGTAGATGAGCATGAGCTTCGGCGTATACAATCCTCGCATGCTCGGAAAGTGCAGGCAACTGAAATGCGTGATGATTTTAGTGATAATTCTATAATTTTTATGGAAGGCGTGGAATGTCAGGGTTTCTTCAGTTATCTTTTGAATTCCAAGAGTCTAATCTCCCAAGTGGGGCGTTTAGCCGGAATACCACCTACTCTCTTATCACCAATAGCCTTTCCAAAGGCGACTATGCAGCATTTAGTTCCCTGCTCCAAAAAAGTGCGGCTGGATGGTGTAGATTATTTCAGTATTGACATTAAGGGTCTACTCCTTCCCACATTCCTGCCAAGCGTGTTTGACATACTGAGGGAAACGCGAGAAATGTTTAGTTGCACTTTGGCCAGTTCTAACAATACTTTTGCTTTTACCAAAGCCACCCAGAAGTTAATGGAATCGACATTATCACCAGAAAAACCACAAATGGATAAATCAAACGGAGAAGATGTCTTTAACCAGCAAAATCTTTCCGAATGCGGTTTATTGCCGGCAGTGGTCAAATCTATTTGCCGCTCTGGTTCCCAAGCAGTGGGACTCTTAGAACGTGTGTGCTACCAACGTGATCAAGGATTTGCCTGGAGCTAATATTTGACCCGTTAAGGAGAAGAACATTAATTTGGGCATCTTATTTGTAATTTTATTAAAAATATGAATTTAAATAGCTAAGTTCTTGCGTTTACATTCACTCCTAGTTATCCACCATAATCAGCTCATCTATGCTCCAATCCTCATAGGAGTGATCTGGCAAAAATCTACGTATAATAATTGGAATTTTCTTCTGCTTTAGTTCTTTCATGGCAATTTGCAAGGGATCTGTTTCACCATCCAATTCTACCATTATTGGTGCACACATTGCGATTTGTAGAGCTCTAGTACCGAGAACGCGGGCTCGCTCATACTTTGTCATGTATTTTGTCGTAATACGCTTGGATTTAGGTACTCCTCCGCCTGGCGCAGTTCCTCCCGGTGTTATGATTTCGATGTTGTCCACCTCCTCCTCCTGATTAATGTCCTCATCCACGTCTTCATCAACATCGTCGAAATCATCACCGCCCACGCTGTATATTAGAAATAATTTTAAGTGCTTTGAGTTATGGTATTTCGTAATTTTCAACTTACTCATCATTGTCAAAGTCAGCTTCATCCATGGCAAATGTTATTAATTTTTACTTTAAATATTTAACAAAAATAGGTTTCGAAATTTTTCCCAGTTTAACCACGCTTTGTTTTCTTCTTCTTTTTGGGTCTGCAGTAGAGCTGGGAAATCCATCGATGGATCCATCGATAGTATCGATGGAAAATAAAAAGTGCGATAGATCGATGGAAATTTTTCGATGGCGATCTATCGAACTTGATTTGTGGGTGGTCAGTGCAGTGCTGGTTGTGGTCGCCGAGCAGGTGGATTTTTTGCAAGGGTACAGGAGTTGCGTTTTGATCTTGGCCATTTAAATGGACAAGTATTTACACACCACCAGTAAGTATTTTACCCTGATAGTTTTTTATCCAGATTTTGATTCAGAGTCTTCGAAATAATGTAAATGGTGTATAATAAATTCCAATGGCTTCTTAACCATGAAGTCGAATTGTCATTCCCTTTTGCTTAGCTTGTCTTTTTCTGCAAGATTCTCATATTAATTTCGAAAGTAATTGTTTTTGTTTGAAGTTGAAGCTTTTGCTTCACAATAAGTATCTGTAAAAGACTTATATAGTTTTAAGTAATCTAGTTGAGACTAAAGATCTTAATGAATTTTGTTTTTGTTTGAATATGAAGTTTATGTTTGAAGTTGAAGTTTTTGTTTTTTTGTTTCAAATGTTAAATAAATTTAAAAACATAAATAACAATTTTGTATTTTATTTGAATAATAATTCGAATAACCCTGTTAAATTTCCGATGGAACCATCGATAATATCGATGGTTTTATCCATCGATGGAAAAAGACCAAACCATCGATACTATCGATTTTTTTTTTCCATCGTTTAAAAAACCATCGAGGGGGGAGACTATCGATGGATTCCCAGCTCTAGTCTGCAGGGCTGTAATAATTAATTGGTCTATCGAAATGAACAATCGATAGTTTTTTTTTAAATTTTGCCACGAAATTTTTTTTGAATTGCTTGAATCAATAAAAACTATAACAAAAATCGAGAAATGCGTATTAAACTAAATCAATAATTAGGGAATCAAAGCACTGTTTGTTTTGTGATGAAATGGCTTTTTACTAGCCAAATCATAAACGGTTTATTGCTTTTGTCCAGAAAAGAATGTTTCGGATTTTCAGAATATGTTTAAACAAACTGGGAATTTAGATGTCAAAAGAATTATAATAGATAATTCCCAAGTTTCTATATATCTATGCCCACTACGCCGTTTAATTTGGTTCCGCGTTTTATCTTGCCACCGGTCACAATCATTGTATGGAGCACTTCTTACTTTTTCGTTGCGAGCTACAGTGTCCACATTTGTTGACGGTGGTGCGTCTGACATAAGGTGGGGGTCCTTGTTGGTATGTCGCTTGGCCACACGTCACATTTGCATGCGTAGGCTGTGATTCATACCGATTAGGTGGAGCCACGGGAGGGGCTATTGGTGGTGCACATTGACACTCCAATTTGTTTGGCTTCTCATGGCAATTACACCGCGTCTCCGGTTGGGGCGGTGCTTCTACACGCTGCGGCCGCGAACAGGTGTAGTTATCGGCTAGAGGCGCCTGTACTGCTGATCCGCGATTCCTTTGCCGATTTTGAGTGCAAGCGCAGTCCACATTGGGCCTTTGTGTTGGTTGATATGGCTGAGATGGTGGCGGTGGTTGATAGACATTTACCTGACATCCACCACCAGAGGGCACCTGCGGCTGTGGAGCCTGGGAATGGTTAGTCGATGGTCTACGATCACAATGATCACCATTCGAACATGAAGGTGGTTGTTGTTGCTGCTGCAGTGGTTCTGGCGGAGGTTGCTGAGGTGTTCCTCCTTTAGTACCACAAGATCCATTAGTACCACAAGGGCATATGTTGCACTTGCCACACGGCGAACCTATGAGAAAATTGTATATTATGACTAACGCTTCAAGAAAATTTTAATGCGAGTATACTCACTCATTTTGTATGCCGCAAATGTCCACACAACTATTTTTTAGATAGAGACTAAGGCGGATCGGAGTTAGAAAACTAATAAAAAGAATTTCGACAGTTGGGAGTATTGGGTTTTTTTTTTTTTTGTTTTTGACAATTTTTACATTAGGAAGCAGTTTTAATTTTTTAAGTTTTTTATCTCAACAGAATAAAACTATTTGACGTTAAAAGTGATTGGGTATTGTACAACTGTCAGTTTATTTTTTGCCGGTTTGCATTTGGTTTTCGAAATTGGTCATTAATTAACCAGGATGTGGTAAAAACTACATATTTATAATTTTACGTTGTGTTTTGAAACTGGGTTTCGAATTCAGGAGACATTATAATCCTTCCAACCGTTAGATTAAACCATTGGGCCTGTAGCAGTTAGACAACACTGTCAAGTAAATTGGTCACACTGTCCATTTTCGTTGTCTATCTTGTTTCTTTTTTTTTTTTGTGTAAAACTTCATAGTTCAATTGGCTCAAGCCAAGAACAATAATAATGAAGGTACCGATTGTCTGTCGTACCTGCGACAGTGCTAAAGACACCGAGAAGCTATATAATCTAGACACGCCGAGCAAAGAATATCCGGAAAAATTGTTGTCCGAAATCCTCGGTGAATTAATAAATATTGATGTAAATATTGTTACAACCATAGAAAATTTTGTTATATTCAATCATTTTCGACTCATTCTGAAATAGCTAAAGCTGCATATGTCCAGTGACCAGAAGTTGCCGCAATCGTTGTGTCAATCTTGTTTAAAGAGATTAACTGCTTCCTATGACTATATGAAACAAGCTTTGTCCGCTAACTTTTTGCTGATGCGGCAGCTTCAAGATTGCTTGCAGGAGTCGCCAATGGAGCTATGTGCTGAGCAACATGTGGAGGTTAAAATGGAAACTGAAGGGGATGAGAGTGATAGAGAAAACGGAGAGACTGGGAAGATAACCTGTACTGAATTGCCCAATCTAGAAGAATCTGATGCTATTGGTGGTGATGCTGATGGGGATACCAAGAGACTAATTGATCCCTTAACGATGTTGGATCCGACGGCAGTGAAAAAGGAAAACGACATACAACATCCCCACATAGAAGAGGAGGACGATGAATTGGTTAATGCTAATGCTAATTGTAACGATGATGGATTCGATGACTCCGACGACGATGACGATGAAGAGTAGGTTTCTCAATTCCCATATTAAAACATATGATGTATGATGCAATTTCTTTCCAGCTCACTTGATAATATTCCTCTGCAACAACGGGTTTTAAAATGGAAAAAAAAGCGTAGTACTCACAAGTTGACAAGACGACGACCTTTTGAATGTAGTGAATGTCCGAAAAGTTTTATACGAGGCGAATCCTTAAAGAAGCATAAGTCTAGGATCCATCAATCATCTGGCCTGTTTTCTTGCTCTCTTTGCATTCGCAAATTTAACCGTCAAGAAAATTTGGAGTCTCATCTGAAGGTTCATAGTGAATCAAAGAGATCATCGCATCTTAGCGAGCACAAGAAGGCCAAATCGATTGATGTCAATCTTTGCAAACCCCATGGTTATAAACTTATTGAATGCATGCTCTGTCAGAGTCAATATAACAAAATATTAGATTTACGCCGCCATTTAGAGAATCATCCAGAAATTACTACGCTGGCCAAACGGCCCAATGTAGAGTCTCTAGCCGATTTCTTTTATCCGGACTCAAAAAATATTGGAGAAGAGCAGCTAAAGCAGCTCATAAGTCAAGACTTAATGGCTGGCCATTTTCAGCGCTTCTATTCAATTACCAATCAATCTGGTTATGAAATCGATTTGGACAGTTCAGAAACCGATAGCGAAGGTGAGGCAGAGCAAGAATCACAATATCTGGAATACACTTGTGAGCTGTGCCCGCAGAGATATGCGCGAAAGTATCAGCTTTACGATCACCAGCGTCAAATTCATCCCTGGTTGGAGGCTCCCCATGTCTGTGGTCGTTGTCAGGCCAGATTTGTCAGTCTTCAACTACTGCGACACCATAATGAGTCACAGTGCCGTAATGCCCAGAAACGATTTTTGTGCTACAAATGTCCGTTGCGATTTCGATGGAAACATAATTTCAGGAGTCACATTCGGGAGCATCGAATTACGGTAATTACGATAGTTAATGTTTTATATTATATACATATGCATAAGTATAGCATTCATTATCACAATTTTAGAATCAAACTTTTGAGTGTCCCGACTGTAAGCGTGTATTTGACAAAAAAAAGTCTCTCACGGTCCATTTACTCAGCGTCCATGCCGATGAGTCAAAGTTGCTGCCCTGCCAGTGGTGTAGTCGCAAATTCTACCGCCGTGATTACCTAGTTAAGCATTTAAAGCGACATGGATTTAAAGAGCAAGACATACCGTTAGCAGAGACTTTAATACAAGCCACTTCAAAGCCCAACGGCACTAAACGGATTAGCTGTAAGATATGTAACTCTCAGTTTAAACGAGTGCATGAACTACGAACCCACATCCAACTTGAACTGGGGCTGAAGCTAACGATGTCGTCGTCGGCATCAGAACAGCCAAATATCAATTCACCCCTAAACTATTCCATAACCAATGAATCAGGATTCGAGCTGCAGTTAAGTGATTCGGAAACAGAGGACGATATGTTAATGCCGGCAGTAGGTGGTGGACACAATGTTGGCTATATGTGTGAGCTGTGTAGTATACAATGTCGCCGCAAATACGAAATGATTCAGCATCAGCGGGCTATGCATCGTTTCGACAAGATGCCTTACGAGTGCGAAATGTGCATCTTTAAGTGTGTTTCCAAGGTGAAACAGGATTTAATATTAATATTAATATAATCCATAATCGTTTCCTTACATCTCTTGTAGAGCATTATGGAGCATCATCGATTGGGACAATGCGGTAACTTAAATAAAAAATTTTCATGTGGACAGTGCAGCTATAGATTTATGTGGCCAGAGAACCTTGAGCAGCATCTCTGTTTGCAACATGGCCAAACTCCATCTACGGCTGAGCAGCAGCTTTTAATCAGCAATGACATCCCCACGGCAAAAACAATTGCCAAGGAGAAACAACAGCAGACGCAAATAGATGTCCAGCTACTTCAATGTCCACACTGTGATAGAACCTATCAAATGAAGTCTCGTCTAAACAATCACATCCGTGATGTGCACGTAAATGGCGATCGGAAGCGAAAGGAGGCGGAAAAAAGATTTCTTTGCTCACTGTGCGGACGTGAGACAAAAACAGCCGCTTGTCTAGTTACTCATATGCGACGACATACTGGAGAAAAACCCTTTAAATGCGATTTTTGTGAAATGGCGTTCCCCCGACACTCTGAAATGACAGCACATCGGCGAATGCATACAGGTGAAAAACCATACCATTGCACGGTATGTGGCAAGGACTTCGCTCGCTCGGACAAATTAAAGAGACACATGCTAACACACAGTGGATTGAAACCGCATGCCTGTACTTATTGTGAAAAAAGTTATCGGCAGGCGAAGGATCTAAAGTTACATCTCCAACAGCATACTGGGGAGTGCCCCTTCATTTGCGGCACATGCGGAGAGAGGTTCATCCAAAGCAGCACACTGGAAAAGCACCGAATGATGCGACGGCATTTTGACGAGGTTGAGGGGGCATCGATGTCATTGACACGAAATTAGTTTCAATAAAATATACGATTAGCGTTTTCGTAATTGAATTTTCCAAAAACCATAACACAAGTACTTTTTCATTTCTGGAGTACAGAAATGTATCTTGTAAACTCATTTCACGATTTGTAGTGTTTCTTAATTTTTATTTACAACATAATATTTTGATGTACCTTAGGGGTTCAATTTGATGCTGATTTTGTTGACTAGTATAACATCTCTGTGGGGTTGGTCTGATGGGATCTTACTGTTTGCTGGTGCGTCATGGTTCCAACATGCTGCTCAAGCTGATGTTTGCGGGAGAAGGTTTTATTGCACGGTAGACATCTACACAGAATAAAAAATTAACATTGAATTTAAACATAATACAAATACAGCCGTAGAACAATACACAATAATTAACCAATTCATTGACAAAGTTTAACCAGTTGCATGGTCAGATTTCCCTCATCGATTTATAAAAAATTATTTTAAATATTCAAATTTACTTTAAGTGAAAATAACTTTTGTACATACAAGAAAGGTTTTTCTCCTGTGTGGGTCAGCATATGATTCTTGAGGACGTTTGAATAGGAAAATGATTTGCCGCAGGTGGAGCACGTAAACGGTCTCTCATTTGTATGAGTTCTGCAAAAACAGGAGTTTATGGAAGATTCAAGATTTGAAGGATAGAGCTTAGGCTTTAATTAGTTAAAGTGATCTACCTCTCGTGACGTATATTGGAGCTGCGATCAGCAAAGGATCGGGAACAGTATTTACAGGTAAATGGCTTTTCGCCTGTATGAACGCGTATATGACGATTTAGCTCCGATGGTCCGGCAAATGTTTTGCTACAAATTTCGCATTCAAATGGCTTATCAGCAAGATGGCGACGCATATGAATATTTAAAGCAGCCCGCCTGGAGTAAATATTTCCGCATATTTCGCACATTATGTTCGTAGAGGCTTCTTCAGGAACTTTGCCAGCAACAGCACTACCAGCAAGTGATGACTTTTCAATAGGAGCGTGACAACTACGGGGTCGGCCTCGTCCCCTTTTAGAAATTAGACGTTTGGGCCTGCGTACTCGTAACCTAGACTTGCGTAAATTCTCGTCGGGATCATAGTCACTGTCACTGCCATGGGCCATAACAAGCAACTCATTCTCATCTTCATTCTTATCATCATCCTCTTCCGTATTTTCATCTTCATCATGATCAGCTAGACCTTCATCTTCGGCCAGAGCATCGCCAATAACATGCTCAACTTCTGATCCCTCTCCTGTAGCTGTAGGTCCTTCTGTCCCCTCCATCTCATCCAAAGGCTCTTCAAGAAATTCAATGTCTCCATCAGTTTCAATAAATTCATTGGTCTCGTAGATGTATTCAATTTGATGATGATGACCGATGGCATTATTCTCATCTGTGGGCTCCAATTTCATTTCCGACTTCACAATGTTGCTGGCAAAGGTCCGTTCGCTAGCCTGGCAAAGTTCACGAAACTTAAAAGCATGGGTTAGACGGTCCACACAGCTGTAACATAGCATACTCGGTATATCCAATGGAGCCAACTGTAGACAGTGATTGTAGAGATGAGCAATTATTTCAATTTCCACTTTCTATTTATTTACCTTTATGCTGCTCACTTCCTCAATTTTACGGCGAAGCTCACAACACTGCCCATCGTCCTGATCATCAAATAGCGGAGTCATAGTATCCGAGTTGATATCTTCTGTTAGGCAAATTCTGCACAGCACATATTCCGGCATTTTTCATTAATATATGTAAACAAAACAAATTCAGCGTCTAATAAATGTTTCCCTTTTTTGCCCAAGCAGTGCCAGGGCTGCCAAAATCTGGATACTTGTTGGATTTATCGATAATTGTAGGACACAACTCAATATTTTAGTATTGAAAACGAACGATTGTCAATCCAGCCCTATTAAATACAACGTCCGGTCGCTGCAAATATTTTTTGTTTCTGAGATTTGTTAATATAAGTGATGGTTACAAATATTACATAGAAAAAAAAGCGTTGCAAAGCAAACGACCTGGTTATTAACATACAGTTTCCGAAAACGTGCAGTGATTGAAATTTAAAAAGAGACAAAAAACCCGGAGCAAACCGGAGCCGGATAAAATTTACAACTTTATTTATTCTGCAAACGTAACCAACAGAATGTTTACGACACGCAAAGAGGTGGACGAGCACGTCCATAAGTTATTGGGAAAAGTGCCGCCGGGGCCAGAGGTAATGTGTACTTCTATGCTTACACATATAGGAATTTTTCATGATTGCGAAATCTTGGCGCCGTTGTCTCTCCGCCATATGTATGTGTGTGTGTAGGCACGCGGACATGTGTGCGTGTGTCTGAGGCGGCGTCAGTTTAAAGAAAATGCGCGCTTTTCGCTAAGTGCCGAGTGCAGAAAAATGTATATGCTACATGCATATATGTATATATGTATGTACATCGTATATATACATATATGTATGTACATATGGATATGGATATACAATTATGCAGATACTTTATTATTTTTTATTACATTTTGCGCAGAACGATATTTGTATTATTGATTTGATATGAAAGGTTAGGTTCGAAACGCAGCTAAGTTGAATAGAGTAGAAAACTATTCGAAATAAAGTACCAAAACCCATTGATGCACCAGAAATCAAAATAAATTTCCCTATTGTCTAATTACAGCGCGACATCAAATGTCTGGCCGTGGCCCGTTTATATATTAAAATTCAAGAGTATTCTAAGGCCGCAGAATATTTAACGTGCTATCTGAAGGTTAAGGATGAAGTGGTGGCCCACCGTTTGATTGCCCAATGCTTTAAACAGCTCAAGCAGCCGGATAATATTCGAGCGTTGCATCATTTGCAACGTTGCATGCAGTTGAATCCCCGTCAGAGAGATGTTATACGTGAAGCATGTCAGCTTTTACTTGATGATTCCAATCTATATACCGCAGAGCGTGCAAACTATTGGTTGGGTTTGGCAACAGAAGATGGAGACGAGCTGCAGGAAAGTGAATTAATATTTTCTTTGCGTCTGAAGCTAAACCAACAGGGTAGAGACAAAAATGGTGGTGGTGGAGATGGTGATGCTGATAAGGATGATGAAACCCTGGAAATTCTTATGCACAAGGAGCTACAGGCACGACCACAAGATGTCAGTGTGCGAGTCCGTCTATTGCTTAGCTATGTGGAAACAAAAAAAATTGAAAAAGCCTTTTATTACGCCTATAATGTGGAGTTACAACTGGATGAAAAGGTTTTGTCCACCAACGGCGATGGTACTGTAATATCTGTTGGTTCTCCGTTTAGTCAATCAATTGAGTGGTATAAGAGTATATGGCTGGTTCTTACCAAATATGAACAATCGAAAGATTTCAAAAAATCGTGGTCCTATTGGCATCTTACTTTAATGACGCTAGATCGTCTAATGTCATTAAGCTTGGATTCAAACAATGCTCTGACCGATGGGACTAGCCAATTGTTTCGCTTCGATCAGTACTTACACAAGTTCAGCAGTGAGTTAGAAAAGATTCAAGCGGAGAATCAGAATGATATCCAAAATGATTTTCTGAAATCGGCCCAAGGACATTTTAGTGGTCAGTTAATGCTCCATGCTGTGTCTTTATTATTTAAACGTGAGATAACGGGCAATAAGAACAAATGGATTGGTACCTTAAGGGATGCCTTGCCCTTGCTGCTGTTGGGCTATCAAATAAATCCTTTTCCAAATACGCAGCCGAATTGGCTGAAACATTGCGATAAGTCCCAAAGAAAGTTGTTTCATATATGGCGTGCTCAGACCGCATTTAGGTGCGCTCAAATGGGCCGCACATTGTTAGGTTGTCTGAGACAGAACGAATCCCAGGATGATGACGAATATAAAGAGGGGTTACCGTCTTTGTGGTTGAATTCAGATGATTTGTTGGCTGAAGCTAGGCAGATATGCGCGGACAAGCAGTGGCGACGTCAAGTCTATCAGATACTGTTTACACATGGCGACCAGAAACTAAAAGAGCAAACATCTCACTTGGTGAAGAATGCACGCTTGCAGCAGCCACTTTACGATTGGCCACATGTCTCGGATTTAGAATCATACGAGCAAGAGGCATTGCTATCTTCCCCCCAGTCACTAAGTCAGCATGTTTATTTGGCTTTGTGCACGAAGCCAGAAAATTTGGGAGATCATCAGCGTGTCCGCTTCTATGGGAACCTTCGCAAGGATATCAAATCGAATCAAAATCTAAGTTACTGCAGTCCCGACTCTTTAACACAAATCGATATTGATATATTCCTCTATGGTGTCGTCTTGCAAACCCAAAGAAAACTTTCTGTGCAAAGGGATAACTACGATAGGTCCAACGTCGGTAATCGATCAGCATGTGCTCGACCCCATATGTTGCCCTATAATAATATTTTGAAACAATTAACCACCCCAGAACAATCAACTTGGTGGCAATTGGCCCAAAGTTGGAACGGCCATCATCAGTTCACCGATGGCAATCGTATCGAGCAAAGAGCTCAATTACAAGTTGGTCTAGAGGCTGTACGCGCCACCAATGGCCCTCGCATGGATCTAATTATTCTCTTTCAATTGGGTCACATCCTTAATTCTCGCCAGGATCGGCTTAGTTTACAGACGCGCATTAATCTCATATTCAAACAGGGCTTTCAAATGATGCGTCGTCAATCGCAACAAGATTTAGAGCCATTTGCGCGTTATTTTAAGTATTCTGCTCCATCTTCGACTGCATCCCTGAAACTAATGCACAGTTTGGCCGAGAAAGCTGTAACCTATTTGAGTAAAAAAGCGTTTAAGGAGAACCAGTTTGAAGAGTTCATTGAAGAGATACGGGGCCTACATTTACCCATAGCCAGTTACCTACAGGCCGAAGCCTATCGAATGCTAGGGGAGTGCAATCGCACCACGAAATCCTCTCGAGCACGTTATTTGGAGCAACGCCAGAACTGCCTTCAACAAACGCAACAGCTTCTACAGTCCCACCCAGAACATGCACTAGCACCCATTATAGGCAGGGACATAAAGCGCTGCCAACAGGAGGCCGGGCACCTACATCAGCAGCGAAGTCCTGACTTGCACAACAATTCGTCTACGTATGAGGACGCTGAAGACGCTGATACTGAACCCGACTACTATGGGGGTCTTACTAATTCCAAAGTAAATGAGAGCCACAGTCGATCGCGTGTCCGTGATGCTGATGTTCCTTCGTTGGATGTGGATCGAATGTTCAAAAAAATTACCACTGAGTTTTGCCAATTTAAAGAAGACGTCAACGATAACATTTGCGCTATGCGTCAGGACGTCAAGACATTAACCGCGACCCTGGAGGATATGTTAAAGAGACTTAAGCTCAGCACATCCAGTCACAACCAAGAGGTGGACCCGGCAGCTGCTTTGGGTTTAGATGATTTGTTCATTATGGAGGACTTGGCAGTGGCACCACAGCCACAACAGCATGGAACACAACCCCCACAGCAAAACTCACAACAGCAACAGCAGAGCCAAATCCAAGCACATCATCATCATAGCCAGCAACAGCAGCCACAAATGTTGCCCCCTAATACTCATCCTGGCCCTGGCACATTTGGTGCTGGTCCACCTAGTGGTTTTTATAACAATGGCTTGCCGCCAATGACAGCAGCTAATCCTGCCCAAGCCGCTGCATATTCCAACCAATGGATGTTTGATTATTATAATTTATGCAATCTTTATGGTAAGTATTCCTAAGATTGGCCAAGAACTGTGTTGGGCGATTTATAAAATTGAATTAATTTCGTTACAGGACCACGCAATTCAAATTTTAATTTACCACCAAATGCGATGTATGGTAGTGGTCCACCGGCAGGCGGAGCCCCATATCTGGATGCGTTAGGCCACTATGGACAATCCCCATTAGCTCCACCACCACCAGGACCATCAGTGCCAGGATCTGGGGCACTTGACCCCACCACCCCCGTAGGCGGAATTGGAAGTCTGCCTAATCCTACAACTACAAGTTTTTTCAATACCCCGCCAACCCCCTTAACAACTTTTGGTGCACCACAGCTTTCAGGGACGCAGACACAATCATTAACGCAACCACCACAACAGCCGGCTGCACCGCATTCACAGCCGCAGAAATCATCGATGAATGTTCCTGCCGCCATGTTTAATCGCGCTCTAAACAATCAACCTGTAGAAAAGGAACCCCCTGCTAATGTCGTCATAACCAATTCGGATCCTTTACCTAAGGCAGATGCCTTAACTAGTGCTGCTGGCCAACTGCAGCTCAGTGTGACAATACCAGCTCAGCATATAAAGCCAAGCTTAGCTCCTGTTCCAGCGACGGCACCTTTAAATCCTCTGTTAGGAACTGGCGTAACAGTACCTCCAGCCGTACCACCTAGTGGAGCGTTTAACTTTAGTGTAGGAACACAGGGAAGCAATATCTTTGGTGGTGGAGGTGGCGGTGGTGCTGGTGGTGAAATGACTTTCTCCTTTAAACCGCAGGTAGCGCAAGCTGCTGCCGAGAAACAAAAGGAGAAGGAAAAAGAACAGCAGCAACAAAAGGAGGAGAAACCGGCTGCAGTGGAAATAGATACCAGCTTTGATGGTTCAGCTGAATTGGACTATGATCCTCGTCCAGACTTGCAAGGCATTATTCCGCTGCCAGATGAAGTTGAGGTTCGTACAGGCGAAGAGGACGAGGAGATTAAGTTTAGCTTCAAAGCCAAACTGTTCCGTCATGTGGACAAAGAATGGAAGGAACGTGGCGTTGGCCTGATAAAAATATTAAAAAATAATTCGAATGGAATTTATCGTGTACTCATGCGTCGCGATCAGACCCATAAGATTTGTGCAAATCATAAGATAACTAAGGATATGGAGTTGACTCAACCGATCCAGGACTCCGAGAAAAAATCGTTTATCTGGGCAGCTAATGATTTCGCAGATGAAACTCTTCATTTGGAAAAATTTTTGGTCAGATTCAAGCTACCCGAAACAGCTCTTCAGTTTCAAGAAGCTTTTAAAGAGGCACAAAATGATATAAAAAAGCTTAAGGATAATCAGGACAATCAGCAGTCGAAAGTAATCAAGCAAGATAATTTTGTGACCAGCACTCCAGCAAATCCAGTACTTAGCAAGCCTTTGGAGTTAGTTAAGGCCCAGACTACAGCCGTAGAGACTTCTACTGGACCTACGGGAGTCAATTTCGTGGCCAAGTCATTGTTTGGGGCAACGGCGCCTCCTACTTCTACAACCACAACAACACCTTCGCCATTTGCTAACTTTAGTTTTTCCAATATGTCTAATTCCAAAGTAAATTCTTCACCCTTTGGCAACCTCTCTTTTGGAAGCGTCTCGGCCTTGTCCACTGCTCACAGTACTTCTACCAACAATACTACACTCTTCACCACCGCTCTAATTAAAGATTCGACAGTTTTGAACGCCAATCCAACTGCCACTCCTGTCGGAGCTACTACTTCTGCTGCTGAAGCTGAAGTGGATATATTGGATGAGTATGTGCCGACTGCCCAGTTTACTCCAGTCATCCCTCTGCCTGAACTGGTCGAAGTTGTCACAGGTGAGGAGAACGAATCAATTTTGTTCGAGCACAGGGCCAAATTGTTGCGATATGATCGAGAATCCAATGAATGGAAGGAGCGTGGCCTTGGCAACATCAAACTCTTGCAATCAAAATTGAACTCTCAACAAATACGTTTAGTTATGCGTCGCGAGCAGATTCATAAACTGTGCTGCAATCAGAGACTTTTAGCGGAGACTAAATTTAATTATCTAAAAAACTCTCAAACAGCACTGACATGGGCTGCCAAAGACTATTCCGAGGGAGAGATGACCTCCGAGCTGCTGTGCATTAGATTTAAAACAGCTGACACATGTAAGGCATTCCTTGACGAGATTATCAAGGCTCAAGAATTGCTGACACTAGAAAAAAGTAAAGTATCGGAGCAAAAAGCAGATGAAAAAAGACACCAAATGAATAAGGAAGAAGCGGACAAGAAGCCTGTTGTCGGCTTCGGTGATGCTTTCAAGCCTGTGTCAGGCAGTTGGAGTTGTGAGAGCTGCTACACCAACAATGGAGCAGGACAACTTTATTGCTTGGCATGTGAAGCACCCAAAGATAATTCAGTGCCGCCAAAACCAGTTAACGCTGGAGTTTTAGATAGCGGAAGTGCTTTGAATTTATCCATCAGCACTGCTGGCAAATTTAATTTTGGCTTTGGGACTGCCGTCACCACGGCAGCAACCACCACGGCAGTAACCACCCCGGCTGCCAGTTTTGGATTCGGTGGCTCCAATAAGACCAAGGAAAAATCACCGCTGCCATTCATTGCCAATGCTGCCCCTGTCGCGGTGACAACATCAGCGCCTTCCGCTTTGGGTTTTGGTCCGACTAAAAATGTATCATCAGGATTTGGAGATAGTTTTAAACCAAAGGCAGGTAGCTGGACATGCTCAGGTTGCTATGTGACCAACGAGGCGGGAATCGTGAGCTGCAAAGCCTGTGAAACTCCCAAAGATGGCGCTGAAGATAAAAAAGACAGTAAACTCGGAAGTAGCAGTAATATAAATTGGCCTGCCGCTACTCAATTTAAGTTCGGATTTAATTCTGCTACTCCAGCCATTGAAACGCCGTTTGGATCAGCTAATTTCAGCTTTACCCCGAAGGCCAGCGGCATCATTAGCACTTCAAACACTTCCAGCGTTCCTACCAGTACCGGAGGCACTGTTCTGGGGTCGAATAAGTTTTCCTTTTCTATGCCCAAACCGGTAGCTACAGAGCCCAAGAGTCCTCAAGCTGATGAGTCCGCAAATGATAACGATTATCATGTTGAAGAAGAGAATAATGCGTATTTCGCTCCAGTGATACCCCTGCCAGACAAGGTAGGTTCTCCACTACTAACTGCTGAGGTATATTACATAATTTTTTTTTTAGATTGAAGTCCGGACCGGGGAGGAAGATGAGGAGCTACTTTATGAACACCGGGCAAAATTGTACCGCCTCAGTCAGGAAGGCGAATGGAAGGAGCGTGGTCTAGGCAATGTGAAAATCCTGCAGCACAAGCAAAATCATAAATTACGCGTTGTAATGAGACGTGAGCAGGTCTTAAAAATTTGCCTTAACCATATTCTGGATCAAAACGTGTTGTACAAACCGAAGGATGAGAAATCATGGATGTTTGCTGTGAACGATTATAGTGAAGGTGAAAATATCCTTGAGAGATTTGCCTTGCGCTTTAAAACCCCCGAAATAGCCCAAGGTTTCTATCAAGCGGTGATGAAAGCATTGAATATATCACCTGAAGATGGAGCGGAGCAGAATGTGCTTGCTCCAGTTTCTGCAGCATCTAAGGAGATTCAAAACTTAGCCGAGAAATTAAAACTAAATGAGGAGTTTTTACTCAGCAATAAAAAGTGCATCGGCTGTCGAGGATGTGACGTGGACTCGTTTGAATTCGGAACCACTTCGGTAGATGAGAACGGGGAAGATTCGACAGAGCCCGCTTTACCACTTTACTTACCGGCCCTTAAACTACCGCACAAAGTCGAACCGGCAACATCAATTCCAACTACTAACACTATCCAATCACTGGCAACTAATCGCACTTCTATATTCAAGGCCAGTCCATTAAGTGCTGCTGCTAGTGGGGGATTCGGTAGTTTCGGTGGATTTGGGCAAGCCATATCAGCAAATTCAACTATCTCCGCCACAACAAATCAGGCAGTCGAATCAAAACCGTTAGCTGCATCTAGTAATAGCTATGTCTTTGGCAGTGGCAAAACTGGTAAGTTTAATAATTGGTATAAAATAAGATTTTTTGATAATTTTTGTTTTACTCTCTACAGAGAATCCTTTAGGAATCGTATTCAGTGCATCCAATAATCAAAGCCTCCAACAGAGTGTCGAAAGTGGAGTGCCCAAATCAATTTTTGGGCAAACTCTTAGCAAACCTGATGATGGCGAAAAAGCGAAATCTATATTTGGTGGTACTTCTTCGAACTTGTTTGATGGCAGTGGTTCAGGTAGTGGGACCGCAGGAGGATCTGCAGGATTTGTATTCGGTTCATCGTCAGCTATTTCAAACATAACCTTTGCTGATATAGGCAAGGAAAAGAATCAAACGGAAAAGGAAAAGCCATTGAGTAACGACAACAGCAAGCTAGATCCAAAAATACCTGTTTTTGGAACTTTTAACTTTGGCTCTAGTCTTACCAATAAAGAGATCAGTGGTTCCACACCCAAAGTGTTTCCTGATTTGGGTGCCAAGGCTGGTGATGATTTCGCCAGTTTGGTGGCCAAAGGACAGAATACTAATGCGTTTCAAAAGTCCACTACTGGTGGCTTCTACAATTTAACTCACCAAAATGATTTTAAGAATTTCGAAGCCGCCAAAGTTACCGATGGCGACACAGAAAAGATTGCAGCATCCGTTGAGAATGAAGATGCTGATACAACTAATGATGATATTTATGATCCTTACTATGCGCCTATTGTCGAGCTACCCGATGAGATTGTGGTCACTACTGGAGAGGAGAATGAGACGAAACTCTTTGGCGAGAGGACAAAACTCTATCGCTATCATCCCGATACGAAGCAATGGAAGGAACGAGGTAACTTTCGAACACATCAACCTTCTGGTAATAAATTAGCATCATTAATTTTTGTATATTTTAGGTGTGGGTGAAATTAAAGTTTTGGAGCATCCAGAATTAAAAACCTTCCGAATGGTCATGCGTCAGGAGCAGATCCATAAACTTATCCTTAACATGAAAATTAGCTCGGCTTTTAAAATAGAGGTTATGAATGATCAAGGTAAAAGTTTTCTATGGGCTAACTATAATTATGCTGTAGACTCAGAAGGTAAGATGGGTACTGAAGGTGTTTTGGAACGCTTGGCCTGCCGTTTTAAAAAACAGGAACCTGCCGATGAATTTTATAATATTGTTAACTCCTGCATTGATCGTGCTAAGACATTGGAGTTGGAGGCAGGAACTATACTTGAAAACGATGAGGAAGCCGAGGATTCACTAAATGACAGTGCTGCCGAAGCAGAAGATGAGGAAACGGAGACTGAAGATAGTCCGAGAACTGTCACCGAGCAATCGGAATGAAACTGTAAGGCGGAGCCTAAAGATGCTCCGTGTGATAATGCTGCTAAGGGAGAAAGAAATCCGATTCAAATTTAAGAATACAATGAACACTGAATTATTTTTATGTTTATACCATAATTTTGATTGTTGTACTTCTGAAAATATAATGAAAATAATAAAAAACAACATTTTTAAGTAAAAATTTAGACACTTAAAATAATTAATCAAAAAATAGTTTCAACAGCCTAACATTATTAACCCTACTTCCTTATAGTATCATTTTTGACTGAATGAGCTTGGGCCTTACGATTCTTACGATCTTATTGTTGTCTTCAATTTAGACTTGGAAGAGTCACATATCGGGCACGAATGTAAGGATAATCCAGACTTCGTCTCCAAAGATGGGAAAGTTTATTAGCATACATAACCGACCTCCAAACAACTGAGTTATATGAATCTATCAATTCAAATTGATAGATAAATAGACACGAATAATTTCAAAACATCAGCTTTAATTATCCAATAGTGCTTGTAAAAAACAGGTTTCCCACACAGCACCACATAAAGGACGCCAGTGCTGAAAATAAGAAAAATCCGATCATGATCATGATACAACAATAAAACAAGGTGTTGGTATAGGAACTTTTGCTGTTCTTGCCAGAAGGCTTGTTGTTCTAATTATTAAAAACGCTACAATTTGTGCACTGATTGTGAAGGCAATAGCTAAAACATAATAAAACATACAACTAAAAACAGAGTATATACCAATTTTTGTTTATTAAATTAAAAAGTATCATTTATGACCCTAACAAGGAACTAAGGGGGGTTTTTAAACAATGAAGTAGGGTTAAGTTAATGAAAAAATCGTTAATTTCAAAAGACTACGATTTAGAGTTGCCACCGTGACTTCGACAAGCTATCGGCAAGTCGTACTATCGATTGTTAAATCAGCTGTTAACCAACATTTAAAAAAATAAAGTAAATATTTATAATTATAGAAGAAAGAATTCGTAAATCCCTTTCTAAGTAACGAAACATGGTTCGTAGATATTGTAACTGACTTTATGGAGCAGCCGTAACAGCATCATTCCAAGAACTTACCATTTCCGGTAACACCATGTCGAATGAGCTGCAAGCTATTCAATCCACTCATTCATCGGCTGAATCTTTGAGGAGCGAGGGTTCCGAGCGAGATTTTAGTTTATATCAAGGAAACTCTGTCTTTCGAAATCAGCCTTCATACAATATTTTCAACAAATCTATTGAGTGCGTAAATGACTCGTTGTATGCTTACCTCAATGCGGTGGATTTGGAAATACTTCAGAATGAGCAGTCACACACCAAAATGTTTGGATCGTATACCCACGGTTCGGCTTCAAAAGATCCACGTACCAAGGAGCCAATCTGCCAGACTGTTAGGGATTACACCAGCGCTGACGAGAATGTACAATTGTTGGTTTTTCCCAATATACACGATGGGGAACGCCATTCGACTTTGAGCCGCGACCAGCAAGCGGCTTGTTTGAGAGTGCTCCTGGCTGGGCAAAATTGCCAACCACTTCCCGAGAATGATTTTATTATTTGGAGAGCTACTGAAAGCAAACGCTGCACTGAGCAACAGGTAGTCCAGAAATACATATTTGATTATTCGCAGGACCAAAAGGAAATACTTTTTAGGCCTATGAAGCCTCTAGTAAAGGCGTATCAGAAGTGGTTTCAATTAAAAATTCACCAAGTGCTTGCAAACAGGGAATCTGATGAATTGTGGGTGACGTACACGGGTTTACCACAGCTGAGCCAATGCAAAAACGACCAAACCAGGGTTAAACTAGAGGATGTGCATCTAAACATAATTAGGGGTGATCTGAGATATTGTTCCAAAGGAATTCAATTGGAGAGAGACGATCTTAGATCACTAAATATAAGACTGGAACGATATGCCACACCAACACAAGGCACTCATAATCAGTTGATGGATGTGGAGGATTATTCTGATTACTTTGATGAGGGTAATTTTTTTGTTTTGCCCTTGGAGTCTCTTTTAATGCTACTTACACCAACTGCAGCTTATGTCGATTTGCCCACAGAAATGTTTATCAACATTAAGGAAATTGATGAACAAAAGCAGATCAAGTTCGATATTCCTTTGCCAGCTCATCACTGTGGCTGGCATACTAACAACTTTATCATAGCTCGTGCTTATGAGGCATATATGAGTCAGCCAGGCCAAAGTCAATGGATACAAATGGGTGGAGTGATGTCAAAGGAGAGCGTAAAGACATCAGATGTTTGCTCTGGTACTTATAAAATCCATGAAATAGATACCGACTATTCTTCTAAAGAGCCCACAAAAACTAATCAGGCTTTAATCTCTTGGTGTCTGAACGATTCGTCGTCCAGCTCCTATTTAAAAATTCTTACACAAATGTCTGTAAGTGGTTCAATCGATCCTCAGGGGCATCATCTTTTGGCCTGTCATCATCTAAAGCTAGAAAATAAACCAGATTGCGGCTTGGAAATAATGACCAAAAATGAATTACTTAAAATATGGCTACAGTTGCAACTCCTTCAAACGGATAAAGCGCATTGTTCTCGTATATCGCTGGTGAACTTTGAGCCCCTACTTGAAGAGGAGCTCACACTAAGCTCGGTAGAGCAGCAATTGCTTGAATATTACAACACCAACATGCATAATTTATTGGCTAATCTGTCCGAGTTTCTCAAATTGCTTATTGGTCTGCCTCAAGACGAGTATCTTTTGAGATACTCGTCCAAATACAAAGATAAATTCCTGTTGTGCCGCAGAACTAAAGAGAAAATACCACAAAGTTTTAGTTTGAATGAATTACTTCAAAAGGAATTCTCATTGCCGTCTGAGCATTCTTTTCTTACCCAAAGCAACAGTTACTTGCCCATCTCGACAAAATTGTGTGGACCGTTGCACTTGTTTAATCAAATGTTGCCTTGTGCTTTTCCTCCCAAAAAGAATGGCAAATGTGTCAAAAAAAATAAAAGTACAGAGAAACCAAGGACGGCAAGGATTTCACGATTGGAAATGGCAACACAGAAACGTCAAGCAGCCACGTTGTTGCGAAGACGACAACACAAATCACAACAGAAAGCACGGTCTAGAGCTCGAAAACGAGAAGCAGCTAAAGAGGAAGTGGAAAAACAGAAGCAGCTAGACAAGATTTTAAACCTTTGATTTACTTATTAATAAATATGTAAATGTAATATTTTATCTTCATATGCATGTTAATCATTTAAACTTACGGCACTCAGTTCTTCCGAAATCTCATCCTCGTTAACTTTGAGGAGAGGACAACGTGTCCAGAACTTTGTGTCAGTTTCACGGGGCAATAGAACGGTGGGAAATATATGGAGTGACAAGTCGTTAAACACATTTTGATACTCATAGTCATCTTCCAATTGCGTTTCCAGGCAGTGTTTTGTAATTCTATTTATGTGATCGTCTCTACTAACTCTTTGATTTAAAGTTAACATCTCAAAACTATTGCATATGAGTAATACATTTTTTAACTTTTCACGATGCCAATTTGACCATAGAAGGTTATTCATTAAGGCGTAGGGACAGTGGGGCAAGTAATACAAAGTTACCACTTTGGCCTCATCTTTGCCTGCACTGTTGTCCGGGATTATAATGCCTTTGAAACGCTCAATAAGCTCTTTTTCTGTATCCCTAAACACAGGATCGTAATAAAAAACCTCTTTGACATTGGTGTGACTTTGTAGGCTCATTATAAATGCTGCCTGATGCATAGCCTGATGTGTACGGGTAAATGGTCCCAAGCCCAAGCACACAACACGCTCTAGCGGGCGCTGCAGATTCAGTATATCCATTTGCTGTTGCAGTGCTTCCATGGACAAGATAAAGTAATCGCTTTTCATCATCTCTGAACAAAGTCGCTTGAGGCGTCTAGATAAGAAAAAGAGTGTGATATTTGAAATTAAAGCAATATGTATGTATATTGAACACTTAAACTAACATTTCGAATCTATCCACATCTACATCTGGACAATCGTTCAAGTAATCAGTTTCAGATTTTTGACGATTTCGCCGGCTTAGGCATTTTCGTGCGATCCATTTCTTTCTGGTTACCACTTGAAATTCCTCTGCCACGGGAGTTGCATTTACGGATTCGGAATGAACCTTATTCTCACTTTTGTCCTGTTCTAAATGTTGCATGTTTTTTTTTTTTTTTTTTGTTGATCTCTTCGGCACCACACCACTAATATTTTTATCGATATAACAATTTTTATTGTTATTTATCGATTTACAATTTGGACACTCTGAGTTAATCAACACTGTAGATTTGCGGGGGAAAATTTTTATCGGGAAACAATTTATTAATTTTGTTTTTCTTAAATATCATAAATAGTTTCGAAATTCCAACTCTCTTTTAAGCAATTTGTCATTCGAAAATCCAGAATAACCTACACCCCTGAACAGCTGTAGGTATATGTGAAAACCTCAGTTAACTTAAAATCAATGAATTCGAAACACTAACAATTCCAGTTGGAAAAAAATTATCAAATATATGTAATTGAAAGAAACATTATGGCAGACAGTAAAGAGATGGGAACAGATGCAGAGCCGGTCGAGAAGTTAAAACTTAATAACAGCGATAACATGGCGTAAGATAATCATTATTAATTTCTGGTTGTTATTGGTACTAAGGACCATCTCATTTAATTGCAGGCTCAAAGGCCTTTTGCACCATCGTCTTTCGGAATGTGGTTGGCGGGAAGACATTGAGCATAAGATTCGCGAAAAAATATCAGAGCTTGGAGTTGCCAATGTGACCCACGAACAGTTGGCCGCAGAGATTTTACCACAGGTGTGGTGAACCTAATTCAATTACATACATATATTGTATATACTAAAGTTTGATCTACTTCTTGTTAACAGGCCCGTGCTTCCGTTCCCGAGGATGTGCGTAAGGAAATGTTAATACGCGTTCGTGCAGCGCTAGAGTCTTCTAATAAACAAAGCGACTAGGCGACTTCGCAGAGTCGGTGGGTCTCTTGTTTTAGCTAGCACAATTCATGCGTTTGTTAAATTATGTATGCATATTTATTATGTTATGTTAATGTATTTACATATACATATGTATATAAAAATATATGTATATGGCGTATGTTAATTCATAAATTTTAAAACAAATATGTATGTAATAAATAAACATGTTAATAATTAATTCGATTCCTTTATTAATTCTACATATTTAGATATTGGCTAAACGTGTTTAAATTTTGTTTGTATTTGTGGTTTTCTTGAAGGAAATTAGACACGCGCGGGTTTTTGTGGATTTCTGAGGTTTATAGGTATTGGGCTATGAAATTGGAAGGCTACATCTTATTCATTGCAAATTGCGTCTACTTGCTGATTCCTTTTTTATTTTATTTCTAATTTGCAGAGGCTATTGCTTTAATTACTTATTCAGTAACGAGTCGATTGAAAAGTCTTTAAATTTGGCGTTAGAATCATCGTTGATAGTCTGCAATTGTTCGCTAAGTGGCTGCTTTTCAGATTGCTCTGCATTTCTTGCTACTGACGTGGTTGTTGTTGTCTGCAATAGTTTCATTAATTTATTGCGGGGTTTTCGCAAAAATTTAGCATTTATCTGAAATTTTGGTAATTTATCCTTGTTTGAGGAATGAGTGTGGTTTTGCGATTGTATTGATATTGTGCTTGTTGTTGCCCCTGTAGATGTTGCTGCTGTGCACGTTGAAGGACTGCGATAATTCTGACGCCAATTACGTAGCTCTGTACTAAGTGTTGTCACCGAGGTTGTTGTCGTTGTTCCTGCTACTGGGACCAAAGGAATGGTACTCGTCGCTAATGTAGCTGGTATTATAGCTGCGGTTGACGCATAGGCAGTGGGTCCAAAACATTTTAAAAAATTCTGTACATGTATTAAATGTTCATTCTCATTTCTATGGCATCGCTGCTTTTGCTTGTCCTCATTTTCGTCTTCTGCTTCGTAGTCAACTGATGATTGTTGTTGAGAAGAAGATGAAAATGTGGAAGAGCTGCTGCTATTGTTGCTGAGCTGTTAAGTAAAATATCGATGATATATGGTTCATTATTGAATTTAGTGTCATGTTGTTGTTAAATACTAACATCGTCATCCTGTTTTTCACGTAGTTGATGAAAGTTATGTAGACTTTCCCTCGTCTTGACGTTATTGTTCCTGTGGTTGCTGAAAGTGTGCGTTATTTTGGCTTTGTTGCAGCGTCCTATACCTCTGCCTGTGACTGGTTTCTTTTTCACTGAATCGTGTTGCTTAACTGAATTTTGTTGCTGATGCCTTTTATCACTATTTGAATTTCAGCTAGTTTTTGCTAAGTTATCGTCGCGCCTTAGTTGGGACTGAAATTATATAATTAGTAGAAGAGGTTAAAGGATGTGCTCATGGGGATTCTTTTAATTTCAGCCTGGCACACACAAAAACAACAAACAATTTCGGTTATGGTTATAAGGCGCATGAACAATTGATTGATTCAATAAACTGATTGATTGGTTGGTTGGTAGAATGAGATGAAAGGCGGAAAAAAACTCAAAAAATATTCATATTGCATTTGGGCCAATGGCTTAAACAACAGGTATGAGTCGATTATTTTCTGTGCACACACACACGCACACTACCTGTTGATGCGTGTTGTTGTGATTGTAGAGCGACGCATGATGCGTGGCATAGGAGGTAGAGGAGGAGCTAGAGGTGGTGCTATTTAAATCATCTAGATTAACGCGATTGTGGTGGTGTTGGTGCTGTGGATTGCTGTTGTTGTTTAGATTGTGCCCAGGACCACCACTACCAATGTGATTGATAACAACAGAACCAAATGGCGTCAAAGTGGTTACGGCTGTTGTTGTTGTTGCTGTGCCTGTTGTTGCAGTTACAGCTGACCCACCTCGTCCAATAGTAGCTGGCGCTACGGAGTTTTGTTGCTGAGATTGACTGCTGCTGTTGGTGCCGGCATTGTTGTATGTCGCATGAGTCGAGGCCAGATGCCTAAGAAAATGTGAATAGTTAATTAAATGTAGGCAACTGTCTCTATTCTATAAAATAGTTAAAGAAGTATTAGTTTACCTCAAAGCAAAGTTGGTTACATTCGACATAGCCATACTGCCAATTGACATGCCTGTGCTTTGTGACCCTGATGAAGGAGTTGAGGATGGCCCACCCGCGGGAGTACTGGCACTAGCACTGGCTGAGTTAATGCAATTGCTGTTGTTGTTCCCACTGGAGCCACGATAGTCGAGTACTACTCCACTTGAACTGGCTGCTGCCACAGTGGACCGACTGTTGCCTGTGGGTGTCGATGTATTAATGGCTGTGGTTGCTAGTGAAACAGCCGCTGCAATAGTTGTCGCAGCATTAAGAGCACTGCTAATGTTGCTGTTGTTTCCTCCAGAAGCTAATAACAATAATATGGAAATAACAAAAGTTGAACAAGTTCTTGTTGTCTTTGTGTGTCAAATTGCAATTTTTTTGTTTTGTTGTTGTAGAGTTCTGTTAGATTGTATCCTGATCCAAATGTCTAAGATTAGTCTGCGTGTGTGTGTGTGTGTGTTTGTAATGTGTACGTGTATGTGGCATGCAACAATTAACAACACAAATTAACCTTAAGAAGAAAGAAAAAAAAAAAAAAAAAAAAAACCAATAAAATAGAGCACCTCAAACCCAATTTTTATTTCTTTTTGTGCAGAATGAAGTAATTTTTAGATTTAGTTTTATGAGTGTGTTTTAAAAAGTCTTTTATTCATTTTTCAAATAAATAAAACGAAAAGTAGTAAGGATTTAAATATGACTTAAGCATTAGGAAAGGTTTATATTATTAAAATTTATATAAGTTCTTAAAAATCGCTAAACACAAAAGTGGTGAAAACAGGCCAGCCTAAAAGCAAAATTTGATGGATCAAGTATCGGCCTTCTATGTTTTTTCGACTGGTGTACACTTTAATTTGAGACAATTATTATGGATAAATTAAAGACATTAAAAATTGGCAGTGTCATTCGTATCAGTCAAAGCATTTTGATTTGAATTCTGACTAATGGGAAAATATAACTTGGATTTTGCATTACATGGTTGCCCTCTTTTCAACCTAGTGACTTATGTATCTGCCGCTATTGCTTCCTTCTTGAAAGGTGATTTAAATGGATAGTTAATTTAGGAATATGTTCATCTATGTAAATAAATTTAAAGGTATATTATAACATATACAGACGTATATGTAACTATAGCGTTTCTTATAGCCTTCCATTAGTTTATGTAAATGGATCACTGTTAAAAGTTTTAGTTAGTAGGTAGTAAAATAATAACTTAAAGTTTAATCTTAACTTTAACAACACATCACAAATAAAAAAAGGGAAACGTAATGCAAATGAAACAATGTTTCAATTTCGCTCCTTTCTATATATGAATATGAGTTATACTTTTATGTACAAAATGAATTACAGAAACAAAAATTAAATAACCAAATAATAAGTTGGTATTGTTTATAACTTCTCCAGAATAGCTTGGCCGACACCAAAGAGTACAAGGTTAGACATTTGTCCGCTGTCATTGTCCTTGCCACTACTTACCGTGGGCCTCGGCTTTAGCGTTATTGCTAATCGTACTTAAAGGAATCTGTAGACGTGCATTAACGGCCAATAAATGATCGCGCCGAGCAATCAAGCTGGTTACATGCTCCTCCAAACGGAGATTTTCGCTCTGCAGTTGATGTAGGCAATTTAACAGAGAAGCAACTAGAAGAGAAATATGCATGGATTGGCATAAGTTTGGTTTTACACAAAGGGAACTCTCCGGCGACTCATACTCACTGTCAAAGTGCTGGGCCTGTTCCATAAGAAACTGTGAACCCTGCTCCCATTGCCGCTCCAACAATTGCTCTAGGCTCTGAGGTATCGGCATGTTTCCATTAATACCACCACCACCAAACATGGACTGAAGAGGATTCGGGGCAACGAGGGTGTTTGCGATATTTCCACTACTAGAGGAGGTTGTCGAATTACGCTGCGAATAGAGGAAATCCATTAATTAATTTAAATTGCACACATTTTTCCCTACATACCTGTTTCCCCGGAAACGGTACTCCAGTGAATTGGGAATTCATTGAGTCGGGTGTATAAATGGCATGATCCTGAACCTCCATGTGCAATTGTTCAGATAACTTTTGGGCCACGCTACTATTGGGATTTACATGATTACCAAGCATGTGTGTAGCTGTGTGGGCTATAATGGACGTTGAGGAGGAGGAGCTGGCACTGACTGAAATTGATGGCGTTGCCGGCGGTGTCGGAGCTGGCACCAATGGTGAGCCTATTGTAGTGGCAGAGTTGCTGGCTGTGGCGGAATTGTTGCCTCCATTTTGCAAGATACGCACATCCTTGAGATCAGCTACCGCTTGAGCTGCCGCCTGGGTTGCCAGCGTTGGGTCTTTGGCCTTGCGCCCACGCTTGCGAATATTTCCTCCTACAGCAGCACCGGCAGTATTAACAGGCGGTGGCTGATTAGCAATGGCCGGATGTGGATTCACGCCTATCTCGGAGCCTGGTGAACTGGGTGGGGAATCCTTAATGGAACTTACTGGCAACATGGCCACATCTAATTGACTTTGCGCCTCGTACGTGAATTTAAGGCCACTGAAGCTAGATGAATTGGCATTTGAATTGCCGCTGGCACTGATTGCCGATGTTGACACCGTTCCAGAGTTGAGATCGGGCGTTCTACTTGGCAATTTCGTTGTCGTAGTCGATTTCAAGATGTTAGTGGTGGTTGTGGGCGTCGTGGAGGTTGTAGAAGAAGAAGTGGTATTTGTATTTGTATTAATGAATTGTAAAATTTCTAAATCTTGATGTTGATTTTGTTGCTGTTGCTGCTGTGCTAGATTAGATACTGAGCTAAGATTGGTGGGTGCTGTTGGTGGTGATGTGGCTCTGACGGGGGGTGATGGTGCATACTGCTGTTGCTGATACATTTGCTGGGTTTGTTGGGCACGCAACATTTTTTTATTTAGGGGTTTATTACAGCTTGACGGCAACATATTACTCGTAGTGTTTCGAAAATTGGCGTCCCCTCTTGACGAAGTCGACATATTTACCGGTGAATCCAATAGACTCACCACACCATTGGACGAGGACGATAATGAAGAGTTTGAAGAACTCGAAGACAGTGTTGGATCACCATTGTTATTGTGGCGTGTGTTGCGGCTGCTGGTAGTGGTTATTGTCGTTGTTACTGTCGTTGAGGGGGAATCAATGGAGGAAGATGACAATGACTGCAGTAAAACCACCGGTGATAACAATGTTGAAGACGAGGACACTGCTAACGATGCTGCTGATGCTCCCCCTAATGGTGGCGGTGTAGGTGTGGCCCGAAACGAATTATGTGGCGAGCTGTGACGAGACTGTTTCTCCGAGGACGACGTCGTTGTGGCAGTTGTTGTTGTGGGAGTGTCGGATTTACTGAGATTAGAACCACCGCGCTTCTTTCCCGATCTTCCTAAGGTGACTTTTGTAATTGGCAGTGTATTAGGCGACGTTACTTCTCTTGATGTCGAAGTCGTTGTCGTCGATGTAGTCGTGTTGCAAAAGCCAGAGGTAGAAGCAGGCAGTGACTGGGTCAACTGAAGCGTATGTTGATTGCTATTGTTGTGATGGTGAACATTATGATGACTACTATTGACACCACTCTCACCCGAGCGGGATCTACATAGATATTTATATATGTATACATGTATATATATATATTTATGTAAATACACGTGTGTGTGTGTGTGTGTGTTTGGAGTGCAAGACGAAAACATTGCGGTTGGGAAGTGTGGGTGAAAGGGAAGATATTGAGCAAAACAAAAGAGAGAGAGAGAGAGCGGATATTTTTTTTTTTTTTTTTGCGTTGGTGTTATTTGAGTTTAAATTTAATTTTAAAAAAAATGCTGATATTAAAAATTATGAATAATCCTTTAGAAAAAAACAATGACGCGAACAGCAACAAAATCAACACAACAAGAATAAATTATCCAAAAGTAAATGGTAAAAATTAATTTTGATAGCCATATGAATGTAACTAATAAAGAGACATTTTGGTGCAAGGTTTCCACACCAACGTTTTTCTTGAATTTCAAGCGGGAAAACCCGTAGACATTTACGGGTTGATCGCTATCATTAGACACCAATAGAAACCTTGCAACAAAAAAAAAAACAAAAAACAAAATTGTATAATTTTAAGCCCATTCATACCTGCTTCTACGTCCTGGCGATGACTCCTGCTCTTGCAATTGTTGCACTCGACTGGTTTGCTTCTCATAGCTTATTTTCAGGTTGCCACTTTCCGTAGTGGTCGCGGTCAAATTCCCAGAAGAGTGGGTGGTGCTAGTGCTGGTTGAACTAATAATGTTACCACCGCAATTTCCACTGACTAGAGCGCCGCTGGTGCCTCCGCTCAAGGCACTGGCGGTTGATGACTTCCCACTTGGGTGCTGATGCTGGATAACCGACGATGATAACGCGGATAATGATGATGAAGATGAGGAGGAGGCGGAAGTAGAGGTGTTGCTACTAGCGGGGGTGCCACTTAAACTATTCGCTGAATGGGGAGTCACATATGCAGCATTTCCTGTTGTGCCCAAGGACGACTGATTCTGATTGGATAGAGATGGCTGAGCAGGCGTACTGCCACTACGAGTAGCTGATTGGGAGGAGTCTGCAATTTTAACAAAATAGTTGGTATTAACCACAAGGGAATTGTAGTTATAAGAATTACCAATTGAAGTGCCCGTGCCATTGCCAGTAACGCTTCCAGATGCATTGGGCAGATTTATTCCAGGTACATTGGCCGTCGATAGCGGTACTGAAACATACAAACTAGGTGCATTTGCATTTGCTCCAGTTGCCTGTTGCTGATTACCGCTGCTGCTGCTGCTACTGCCACTAGTAGAGGTGGTATCCTTGATCCCACCATTAGATCCATGTTTAGTTCCACTTCCTATCGTTTTACTTATGTCTGACTTCGCAAAATTCGAGGCAGGTAATCCGGATCCTGTTGTTGCGTTGTTATTACTGCCGATGGTCGCTGTGCTACCACTAGCAATATTACTGCTTGAGGTGTTTGGCGTAGTCGTTGACCCACTACTGCTGCTAGATCCTGTTGCACTTGTTGTCGATATTGCGGCACATGTCGCTGGAGCCAAAGAGGCATTCACTTCGGCCGTCGCAGAAGACTGATGCGTCGGCGGACTTAATTCAGTGCGTTGCTACAATTAAAAGAAGTTTGCTTTGAATTACTTACTGTTACATCGCCCCTACTCAAAAGACTTTGGTAAATCCAAATTATGGTTAACAAAAACTAAGGCCAATCTAGACGACCAAGGCAAATCTTTTAAAATTGTCGACCATTCTACCAAGAGTATATAATGTTCGTTTTAATGAAAACCACAAAATTTAAATGTTTTGTCGGCTGATGCCATGTTGTTGGGTTTGTGGTCATTAGGAACATCCGGCCTTAAATGTGGCATGTAAACACATGTTTACAGCAATAAAACCAGCAAATATACAAAGAAAGAATAGCAAATACAACAAAAGAAGCTTTAGTTTTTAACAGGGATCTAACAGTGCAATGGAAAACTAAAAGCACTCGTAACTTAAAGCTCTAAATACTCTCTGCAGATGGTTGCTGGTGCAATTGTTGCAGGCAGCTGCACTTAAAAAACGTGGCAGAGGAAATTGCAGTTCGACTTCGCAGCATGAGTCACATATTGAAAAGGGAACAAATGTTGCTGCAATGATGGGAGTTTCTGTTTTGCTCATGCATTTGTTTTGAGGATTGGCATATGCTGTCATATCCATTAAATGCAAGCACATGCAATGCATATACATACACATGAGATGAAGCAAAATAAAATGGGAGAGAGAGAGAGAAAAGAAGAGAATGAATTGGAAGTCTTCATGTCAACCCACGCAACTGTTCTCGCTCTCTGATAATGGGCTGAGAGAGCAGGCAGCAGGCAGAGAAGAGCTAGGCCTTTCTGTTGTTGTTTTACAGTTTTCGGTGGTAGGTAGGGGTTTTCTGTGTACACATACATTGTAATTTGGTCACGTAGACCAAAAACAACAGCAACAATCAGTAGCGTTGCCACCTGACGCACAATTAGAACATCTCCGTTCCGCAATCATTATTATTTGTTTTAGTTATTGCTATTCCTCAACAAACGGGCGACAACAACATCAAATATTAAAAAGGAAGTATGTATAATAGACTTGGAATATTTAAGATGGTATTCTTAGATGGGAGCGTGTTTTTCGGACCCTTTTTAGAAAAATGTTCATTTCAAAACGAAAACAGTTCATAAGTTCAAAAACCAAAACAAATGTTGCTACGAGGCTTCTAAAGCTAAAAAACAAACAAGAAAATCCTGTGGCAAGGATGATGATCATGATGTTATTTATCATCAATTGTAGCCTTGCCGCCAGTTCAAAGAAATTGTTTTCGAGGAAAACGACGTTGAAGTTTAAAGTCACAAAATTTCATGTCTTCGAAAGTATTCTCAATACTGCAAAGAATAATTTAATCCAAAGAAAAAAACTCGAGTACTGAATTTTCCCAACCAAGAATACCCGCTTAAGTCCTATTGAGTTACAAAAAAAAAATAAAAATAAATAAATAAATGCTGTTTGTGGCAGCTGCCGCTTGAAACGAAGCATAAACCTCTGGCACTCCATGCCATTCTTAAACAAAAAACAAGATCAACCCTTTTTCTGCACATTTTTAAATCGGTTTCGCAACACATTTTAATTTCCTTTATTTGTATTCTTTTTTTCTTTGCATTGTACTACAAATTAAACTTAAAATATTATATTAACCCTCGGGAATACCCCTTTTAATCGGTGTCTATCGCTGTCGCGAAAATCAAGGCAAACAAATATCTGCTGCTTTTGTTGAGTTGACATTACAACTGTGATCAATCTTTTTTGTAAGTTATGTTAATCTATGTTAAATTGATTTCTCAGAAAATCTTTTATGCCACATTGCCTAATCTAACTCTTCCATAAATTTTGTATTTGTTCATATAATTTTATGTAATTTAGAGACTGACAGGAAAATGTTCTCAAAATGATGTTTTCAAATATCCATTGCGAACAATGCCCTGCCTGTGTGGTTCTTCACTATTCAGGTATCGAATAACAGGAGATGTATGTAGATCTTATTTAGCCAGGAAAAGCAGCAGCTGTAACCAGATAAAGGGATCGCAGGATCAACCGACAAAAAAGTAAGGGTAGCAGCAAAGGAACAAGCATTTTGACAGAAGGCAGCTGCCGTAAACTAGGCGCAAATGTGCCAAGATGTTTGTATATGTATGTGTGTCGTATACCAGGCCAGGACACAGGCCCTGACACAAGCAGGAAAAAGGAAATGGAGATCTCTCGAACATTTTTTATTTTTTCATTTTATTTTCGTACGTTAGGTTTTTTCCTTGAGCGCGCGCTCAGAAGGGATAAGTCGAACTGTCCTGAACAGTTGCATGTAAGGATCGAGCCGTGTTAACACTAATCAATAATCGGTTTAGGACGTACATATGATTAGTGTATTGCACAATTGGCAAAGAGAGCCAGGCCATAACATTTTCTTTTATAGCAGGTGGTCTTGGTCTTTCACAAATACACATAAAAGCAGCAACAACTAGGGGGCAGGTGCAGTTGCAGTTCGTCTTGAAACTGGCACAAAATTGCTTTTTAAGTATTGATAAATTATCGGGAGACATTGTGTGGGGCAATGGAAATGCAATTGTGGGCTAAGAAATGAAATAGTTCGCATAAATAATGAATTAATGTGAATGCGGAATAGTGTAGTCTTTTCTTATCATATCAATATCTCCTCGACGCCGTTGAAAAATATCCATTGTCGATTGAAAGCTTTCCTGAAATTACCCAAACCCTTCGGTTCCTAGTAATGAGAGTATGTATGCGAAAGATATCTTCCATAAATAGACCATAGAGAGGAGGTTGGCCACAACAGATGCTTGTTGCATGTTGGCGCCAAGCATGCTGCATGCACACATACATACATATAAGTCTATAATCCTCATTTATTTCTATGGAGAATGAACTGAACTCTTACCCCTGAGAGCAGGAAACGTATTTTTAAGTTGTGCGGATATGTGGTGGCTGTGCTGTTACTACTATTCGATGCACCACTAGCTGCTGCACTGACGCTGCCACCACCACCCAAATAAGAGGGTGATGCTGAGGCTGAACCACCAACATATTCGATGGTAGCCGATGGTGTAGTCGATGCAGATGAAGGCGATGATGAGGCGGAGGTGGAATGCTGGCTGCTATTGTGACTGTTACCATGATGATGATGATGATGATCCCGGTCTCGGTCGCGGTCCCGACGATGTTCGCGACGATGCTTATGATGTCGGTGCTCTTTATCCTTCTCACGCTTCTCACGTTTCTTTTTCTTATTCTTGCGATGCTCCTTGTATTCCGAGGAGGATATCATTTCAACAATATGATTGTTATTGCTCTCGGCAGTTGCTGCCATATTCACCATGGTCGCGGTGAAGTCTACAACTGTGGTGGCAGCCAGAGCAACTGCTGGAACTACATCCATTGGTTGAGATGCAGTTGAAGAGCTGGCATCCAATGTGTCCATCATCATCATTTTGTGTGCCGTTTTTACCACTTTTCTTCTTTCTTTTCTTGTATTTTCTCTGGTCTTTTAGCTTCAGTTTTGCTTTGTTGTATGTAATTAACTGGACAGCAACATAGTCTTTCAGTTTAGTCGTCGTCTTCTTTTCCACTTTTTCTTTTTCCTGTTTTTTTTTTCTTTCTGTTTTTGTTGTTTCTTTTTCAATATTATTATTTTTCTGGCTTTTTATGCCTCTCACTCACTCACACACAGAGAGAGACACTGAAATCACAGACAACGTAGTGAGAGCCTCCCCGTACCTCACCTACCAATCAACAGACTCTCTGACTGTTGGTTGTATTTGTTGTTGGGGTGAATAACTTGCGTGGCGGCGTTCACTCCCTCTCTTTCATTCTTTTTAACTCTTAGCAAACACGTTCTCTTTTCTCTCTTTCACGTTTTTTTAATTTCACACACAATGTAATATCTTTTAAATAAAAACTCCAATATTTCACGTGAATATTTTTTATCAGTTATCAAGTACACAAAAATACTTCATTGACCCCACAGGTATTCGTTAGATACTTTTTTTCTTTCGATTTTTACAATTTCTGTTTTTTCCAAGGACCTATGATCCGCATGCACAACCTCTCCGCTTGAAAACAAAAACAACACTGACGCCGACGTCGACGCAGACGGTGACGACAAAACGACGTTGCACACGTTTAAATTATTGAGGGAGGGAGAGAGAACGTTGGAGAGAGATCAAGAAAGAGAGAGGAGAGCATTTGTGCATTGTTGCTGTTGTTGTTGTTGTTCCTGTTGGTAGCAGCCGGTTTTCAGTTGGGGGATTATTGAGAAGTATATATGTATGTTTGTTGTACAATATATGTATATGTACATAAATTTGTGGCTATGTCTGCACGTAGGCCAGACAAGCACAAAAACAGAGTCTGTGCATAAGGTTGCTCAGCCGAATTCTAAATGCTCTGTTTAGCTTTGAAATGTACATATGTATGTATGTATGTATGTACATACATGTGTAGTCTTACTTACTAAATTTGTATGTAAGATTGAATCTATCAAGTTAAGCTGCGCTGCAAAACCAGACAACTCTTCTTGTTCAGAGTATTTAAACAGCAAACAAAAACCAACAGCAAAAAGAAAAACACAGATTTAGTTTTGAAAACAGAGATACATGTATGTATGTACATATTTATGTATGGAGGAAAGTATCTAAGTATGTACATTCATACATAAATATGTATGTATGTATGTATGTAGATAAATGCGCTGAGAGCAGAGTAGTCGTAAAAGTTAACTAGGCAAATAAACAAAACGTCACCCAATAATCAAACTTAGTCAAGAAAGATATCGATGGGGATGGAAGGGGAACCAATCAATGACGCAACTGTTGAGATTAGCAGATCGAGTGACTAATTGCTGAAATGTTTTGAATGTAATTTGGGTCTTCCCCTTAATATTTAAAACCGGGAATTCGAATAAATACGAATACTGGAAATATCTACGAGCATTCCTAAATAGACATTTCGGTTTTTATTTCGGAGTTGGAGATAAGATCTGCACAATTAAAATTAAAAAATTACGGATATTTTGTTTTATTTTTTATGAATATTAACTCCTTTTTAGCATCTAACAAGTTTCATACACATATGTATGCATGCAGAATTGTATTTTTTTATTTCAAATGTTTATTGCGTTGGCAGCAAGACAGAACACCTACCTCAAAGTGAATCTCACATGCAGAGAGAAATAGGAATGCAATCTCAGAGATATAACAGTGTTTGAGCGAGCAGACACACAGATAGAGAATGAGAGAGGGAGAGAGAGAGAGAGAGAGAGCTTCTTGCAGCGCATGTCGTAATGCTGTTGATGTTGTAATAATAAAATATAAAAGAAGTAAAACAACATTGACAACATTATCATCGACACGACAGCAGATAGGGCAGAAATACAATGACAAACGATTTAGCAAAGCAAAATATTAAATAATAGAAAATGCAATTGTTTAAATGCAGTTCTGCAATACAACAATTATGCTATTCACGAAAAAAACAGCTGAAAAGAGTCATCCGCAGTAATAGAAGAGCTTTCGGGAGTGCATCAAATACTAGATTTGTTTAATGTTTACAAAATATTTAAAATAATATTTATAATATTTATCGATTTTTTAATAGAATTTTTTTTATTTTTTGGTTGATTTGTGTCTAAAAACTCTTGAATGTAAGGTTTAAGAACAAATGCACAAATGTTGGCGGAAAATTTAACCATTTCATATTCTGCTTCCTTTTTTCGTAGCTCAATCAGTCGCGTTTTCCTTGTTCAAAATTGCTTGTATGTATTACCAAAAAACAGGTCCTACAAATTTAGCAAGTATAAATATTAATCAATATAAAAGAACAACCTTAGATTTACCCGCACTTACATTTAGCAAGTCTAAGAACCTTTTTGGGATCAGCCCTAGATGTAAAGTTCAATGTTGGTTGATTAGATGGAGCAACAATGAGGATATATGTATGTATTGCAGAGATTTTCCATCATATTCCACGTGCTTCAAGGTTTTCCACACTTCACTTTTTCCAACCGAATTTTGTTGCACTTCTAGTTAAGTTTTTATACCATGCACCGATATGGTAAAAAGGTATATTAAAGGCGCTAAAATGAGTCAGCAGAAAGCTTTTCCATCTCCATAGTGATTAGCATCAACACAATCTAACCATATCCGTCCGTCTGTCCGTATGAACAACTAGATCTAAGAGACTGTAAGATCAACACTCCCTTCCGCCCCGCAATTTTAATAAGTGTTTTTCTAAAAGACTATTCTAGCTACACAGACATGAAATTTCGTATGAACACTTACTTAATAGGGGGAGAGATATTGGTTGTATAAAAATCTTGCCAAGCCCGATTCCGCCCCTGATATTTAAATAAGGAATTTGTTATGTAGACTCGTTTGGACTTCCACTTCCTTTCGGAACACTAGTTAGCTGTATATTTTTCAATATTAGTTCAAATCGGAATAGAAATATTTAAATTATACGTATAAACGTATTTAATTAGGCCGTATTTAAGAGGGGAATGGGCCGTATTCTGGAGGCGGAGACTGCGAGATAGCGTATTCTTGCTTTGAAGCGGGTAAATAGAATTTATTGGACATATACACATTTGGTCTTCGCAATTTAAAACATGGTATTCAGTGTAATTTGTAATAGGAAAATGAAATTTCCGTAACTAACCCAAAATCGACATTCAATAATGTCGCCCTGGAGAGCCCCACGGACGGATGCACCCATTTCAGTCAAATGTCGAATGCCACGGTCGGTTGGAGTTGTAGACCAAGTGGGAAAAATGATTCAAAATTAACCATCTCATTTTCAAAAAAACAGATATTTCAGTATTCAATCAACAATCCTTTCGGAGTAACATATTGTGGTAGGTAAATACATAAATATTTATCCACGATATTTTCACTAAGCCCACGTCTTTAACTAAACAATTACGTTTCGATCTCCGTCAAGAAGAGCATATGTATATAAATAAATTTTTATTTTAAATAAAATAATACATACATATGTATGTCAGAACGTGTAAATGTTTTTACGATAGTTTCAGTACTGTACCATGTCCACGACGTTAAGGGAAATGTCGTGGCAATAATCTTTAGTAACGGGACACGTGTCATGTGACTGAAATGGCAGGCAACACGTGCAACCTACACCCACCATTTCATACACACACACACACACACACACGCACACACACACACACACACACACAGAGGTCGTATAAAAAAGGTGTTGACTGGAAAAGAGGACTTTACAACTTTTGCCCAAATCTGATACTTTTGGGATTAAAATGTTTGGTCAGAATACACATAATAGATCCATACATTTACATATATGTATATTTTTACATTTTTTATGACCTGTACTATACAGGAACCACTTAAAGGCAGCTGTGCACCATAAACAATTATCGTATACCTACAACAAGAAATTCGTTCCTGTTGCAAAAAAATATAAATAATTCTTTGATTATTGGTATTTTCATAGCTGCATTCTAGACAACATTTCATAATTGAAGACCAAACAAAAATGATCACCCACCAAACAATTCTTTGTATGCAAAACTAAAACAAAAATACTCCTCATCCTTTCTCTTACAAAATAATACAGTTAATATAAACACACAGAGTGGGATATATAGATCGGAAATATACGCAGAAAAGTGCAATGACGTTTTCAATTTAGGAAAACATGTAAATATTTGGTTTGGTTTAGTTAAATGCACATCTAACAACTAACGTCTAATATTCATTTGTTTCTACGGTCATGATGATAATCGAAAATCAATGAGCTAAACATTTAGTGCAGTGCCCCGCAATCCATGCCATGCAGCAGTAGATTAGATAGAGGATAACAATGTGTGACTGAACAACGTATTGAGACAGGGATAATCAAGACCAACAATCGAAACAGCTTCGCACATTATTCAAACCCATTTCCCCGAATCAAAAATAAAAAAATGGCAATCAACATTGTACTCGATATACAAATAGTCACATATTTCATCGAAGCATAAATCTATTCGCAACAACGATCATAAGGAATATTAAGGCATTAATTAAATTCAAAACGGCAACAAAACATACATATATATTCGCATATGTTTATAGAGCGTTTATTATTGACCGAATTCTAAGTTGTATATGTGCTTGTACTTGCTGTTGTTGTTAATCAATAAGTTGAATTTTTAAGAGCTATGTGTCATATGTGCAAAAATGTTGAACCAAAATCACTCAAAAATAGATGATGATTCGCCAGAGGATCTAAAAATAATCATGCAACCTACAGAATATAGAAAGAAATTTGAAGTACGTAACAACACAACACCTGAGCAGAGGTTGGGCAAATGTGAAAACAAAATATTTTAAATTATCGAAAATACAAAAATCTGGTTGGTTTTTCATTTGGTTTGCTTTTTTATACCCTTGCTGAAAGGGTATATTATTTTGATCAAAAGCGTGCAACGCATAGAAGGAGCATGACGAGACGAGTCCGTGTGAACTCGTCTAGACCGTAAGAGCTACAGAGCTGAAATTTCATGTGGACTTTTACATACATATGTATATTTCGGATTCACCCCGATCGGACCAATATATCATATAGCTCCCATACAAACGGCAAAGTACCGAACTGTAACTTTTCACAATAACTTTGGAAAATATTCTAAGCTACTGTCATAAAATATAATATTTTTGAGTTTTATATATCTGTTCAATAATTGTGCTGCTAGTGACTAAGCCGAAATTCATCAAGATCGGATTACTATATTATATAGCTGTCAAATAAATATGATGATACGTATACGACGAATAGCATGCTACATGCGAAGCGTTATCCAGCCTTCTAAGACTGTATAACGTTCTTTTGCGAACATTAGACTTTTTAGATAATCGTTTCATTTTTTTCTTTCACGACTGTAGGTATGGGAAGAGTATCAAAAAACTTTGCAAGGGTATAGAAACTTTGCCGCATCTTAGGTTAGCCCCGGCCGTTCGGGTTTTCTTTGTTTTGGTCAACGTCACAACGAGGAGAAGAATATATTATTACCATATACTTATAATATGGTCTATGCAATTATGCAGAGAATTTTTCGTGTAAACCCACTAATATGCATATGATATAATCGGCGCATAATCGCATTATAAAAAAATCACATCAGAGTCATTGGCAAAAACCCGGCACGTGCCTTAGTTTTTGGAAAAATTATCACACTTTGAGTAAAAGTTTTTGACTTTTTGATGGATGAAGCTTTCACTCAGTTTTCCACTCAGGTCAGCTGTTCCCAAAGAAGACGCACAGCGACGGCGATGGCCTCACCATTATATTTATATTTAGAAAAATCATGTGAAAACACATGATTATGGAGCATTTCGTGAAAATTGGGAAAAGAACTTTTCCTGTCTTCTGCATCTCGTACTACATGTTGAGCAATTATTATTTTTTAGTCGGCCGAGTGATCTAAATTTAGATCATGAATCCACATACACACGAATACGTATTCGTTATGGCTCAACTTAAAGAATTCAATTCAAACACCCAACCATTTATATTCTATAGACCTGCACCATACCTGGTGCATGTATGTATCTACATACATAGAATCATACATACATTTTTATGTACATAGCAATTGCCCGATTAAAAAATAATGAAAACTACAAGAAACAATTTAAAACTGTTCCTTTGATATTCTTTGGATTTTTGTTTTTCTTCATGGAACCCACTGGGGCATATATATTATGGATGTTATACTTGAGTGTGTGTGTGTGTTTTGTTGATATGATTTGTTTTTGTATAAAGTTTCTTCAATATTACACATTTTATCAAGGTTTCGTAAGTATTGTAAATATCGTAAGCACTAATCATATATAAAATATACATAAATATCATTGTGAATATTAAATTTATCAGAACTCTTCCATTTTGTGTGTTTTTTATTTCATTTCATTTTGGAGCTTAAAACACACAAAACGATAATCGACATTCGGGCTCGTTTGTTTATAAGGAAGCATCGAGAGGATCACTCCTTTATTTGCGTAGGCGATGTTGCCTCTTATATAGTTAGTTAGCTAGCCAAATTTCATAGGTGCTGACTGTACCACCGAAGAAAACTACCGCTGTTTCTCTTGTCGTGATACATCGTTAATTAGTTATGTATTCGCTGGTTAGTTTCGTATAGATTCGTAAAATGTTTCTTTTTTTTAAGATTTTAAAATTTTATTTTTTTCTTCTCATATCTTGTTTTCACATAACCTAAATCAAATGGGGGTCGTTCATCAAAAATCGTTGAAAAGTAAAAAACGAAGACTACGTCAGCTAGTTTGGGTTTTTTTTTTGTTTTTGTTTTTTTATGTTGGTTAAGACACATAAGAAAAGAAGAGTTGGGGAAGCATAAAGTAGGAGAAATCGGAACGGTTTTTCTTTTTGTGGAGGTCTTAGAACGTTGTTAAGGCTCCCGCTCCTAGACCATAGCCTACACCCTTGGGTCCAAAATTGCGGCCATAGCAAGCCCGGCAATAGATATCACCATCTGGTCCATCATTAAGATTGGTGGAATCTAAGGATTTACGGCAATCGGAGCAATAGAAACAGCGTTTGTGCCAAATGCGTGTTTTACTGATCATCTGTTCAGCGGCGAAAACAGCAAAACCACAACGTGGGCAACCACCCGAAGTCTTTTGACCATTGAACGGACGTCCATCTGGGAATTGAATGGTCGACTCACCACTGGTGGACACCAGAGTTGGAGCATGGCCATAACCGAATCCCTTGGGGCCAAAGAGTTTGCCATAACAGGCACGGCAATGTATATCTCCATCAGGTCCATCACAAGCCAAAACCGAATCTAAAGGACGATGGCAGTCGGCACAATTATAGCATTTCTTATGCCAAACCTTGCCTTTGGATAATTGCTGTTCGGCTGCGAACACGGCGCCTCCGCAACGGGGACATCCCTCACCCTCGCGTGCCTTAATGGAGGTTGTATCGGGATTGTAAAACGGACGGTTGGCACTAATTTGATCCTCAGTTAGGCCATCAGTTTGCAAGAATCCCGAGCCGCAGGCAAAGCCATAGCCGTGGGGACCCCACTTTTTGCCGTAACAGGTTCGACAATATACATCACGATCAGGACCATCGCTGGCATTAATCGAGTCAAGGGTCTTGTGGCAGTCTTTGCAATTAAAGCACTTCTTGTGCCATTCTCGACCCTTCGAAAGTTTCTGCTCAGCTGCAAAAACCACACCGCCGCAACGTGGGCAACCCTCACCGGGGCGGGCCTGGATCTTATCCACATCGATGGCAGCCCGGATCTGTGGAGCACCATCGTCATGAGCATAACAATCCGATTGAAGGGCACCACCGCCCTGGCCATAACCATAACCTTTGGGTCCAAATTTCTTGGCGTAGCATCCCTTGCAGTAAATGTTCTTATCGGGAGCCTCACAGCAGAGTATCGAATCCAATCCCTTTTTGCAGGTGCCGCATTTGAAGCACTCTTTGTGCCAGCTTCGACCACGGGCTAACATTTGTTCGGCGGCATAAACGTAACCACCGCAGCGGGGGCAACCTTCACCCTCTGGGGCCCGGGCAATGGCCCGGGGTTCGAGGCGGGCGCCATTCCTTACTGCCGGCTCGCTGCCATTCACACGCAAAAACTGTTCGCCATTATCCATGGAAAGGGTGCCCGCTCCAGTGCCAAAACCATAACCCTTAGGGCCAAATTTACGTCCATGACAGGTCTTGCAATAGAGTTCACGCTCATGCTCTGTGCAATTGGTGGAGTCCAGCGATTTGTTACACATGCCACATTTAAAGCAATTCTTGTGAAATACATAACCGCCGGCAAGACGCTCCTCGGCGGCGTATACATTTTTGCCGCATCGCGGACATTTTGGGGCCTCGATTGGTTGGAAAGGCATATTAACTGTTTAGATATATGCTTTGATCGATTTCAGATATAAATTATATTTTTTGTTATCTATTATGTTTATCTGCAAAAAATGCATAGAGAATGAGTAACGTATATAATTGTTGCAATAGAAGCAGGGGAACAAAAGCTATGGCGGTGCAGGCTGTCTAAATTTTCAAATTGAACTAATTGCTGTCTAATTCCACTGGATAGTAATCTCCATTAATTAAATACATAGCCATGGTGTTCTTACTTCCTTGTTCTTTTCAAATGGTTTATATAACAAATAACATCATGAACATGGAAATTGTTTATAATTCTGCCAAATGAATTTTGCACACAATTAAGAAGGTGCTTTATTAAGCATAAACATTTTCATAGAACATGTTCTAACTGTATACATATTATACATCGATTGTAGGTATATTCAGCTACAATTTTCCAAAAGTGGTGATCTAAAAAAAAAAGTGATCTACAATAGTAGTACTGTAGTCAACTCAAATGGAGTAAAACCGTTATATTACATCTATCACATACATGTACCAATATATATTAGAAACGTATCTCTTAATTGAAACGTCATCGAAAGTTTTGTTCTAAAAATTACTCAACTCAAGCAGTACGTAATACAATATATTAATGATGACCAGCCGTCAAAAGAGCGAAATATTTTCTTATATATCTTGAATATTTCTGCACAAGACGCAAACAAACATGAGAAATAAATTTTGTATGTATCTATCTGGGAAAATGTGTGTTCTTTTAAAAATAACACAGGTAGAAACAAAGCTACGACACAGTTATATGACAAAAAATATATATATATAAATATATACATATATATTCAGTATGATCTACATTATCTGAGTCACTCATAAACTGCAGAGAGCAAACTGTTGTCTATAATATGACTGGCATAATTAAGGCAGATGATGATAGATGTGTTAATAGTCAAAAGCGAACTGGATGCCAATATCGGTTAAAGCCATTTTTAGATACAGATGCTATCTATATGTACCTTCAAAAACGCACACAACCACCACCACACGAAAGCAAGAGCACTAAGAACTGAACTGGAAGATTGCTCAAAGCAAACTAATCTATATAATTGCGAGTGCACACGGCACCGACCTAAACATCATATCTGGCCTGCTCAGTTTTTGAGTTTTCAGAGAAACTTTAGATGTACGGAAGAATTTTGTTCATCTAATATTGCCCCCAGCACAGAGCGGGATAGAAGATCAGATTTGTGAGTATATGTTCTTGTTCTGTGGGGCGAAGTGTCTGCGGTTTTTCATTTTCTTCCATCTCGCATATATTCTCTTCGATAGTTTTTTATGTGGGTTAACTGGGTAAAACACTTGCGTAAAAGCATAGATAAACGGAAGACGACTAAACGAAACTAATCAAACAGATCGTAAGCCAACTAGGAAGTGCATTTTCTAAATTAAATTGCAATTAATTATATTAGGCAAAAGACTCCAACTTTTGATGTTGACATTTCTTTTTTTTAATTTTCAATCACTTATAGTCAAATCAATCTTATTATTTTTTGGAAAACATTTATATTTTATGAACATATAAAGTTGTGCTAAAAATATGTCACTTTTGGAGTCCCAAGTGAATGGGTCAAAAATGCTTCACAAAATTTCCCACACATGCTCGTAGTCAGTATCTAAAAAAAGAATCATTCGCACACACCACTTCAGTTTTAAATGATCATTCTAATGGCTTTAACCGATATTTTGATGAATATAAATGAGCGAATATTCGTATAATATGGCAGTATGAGTAGATATTTACTTTTCGTTCGTAAATAATATAATGTATTCGAAATAAGGACTTCTTAAATTTTATTTAAAAGCCTTTATAGCTTCTTCGATTAACAACGATTTTCGACTGAGCGATTCTCTAAAAATTTTGTCAACATTTTTGAAATGTTGGGAAGCATACATACGTATTCCGATTCGGACGTTTTTTTTTGTCTGCACACGGCACACACCGATGATCGTTTGGTTATCGTTGTTTGTTTGTCGCCAAGAAGATGAGGATGACTATACAGACGGATTCAGAAAGTCCAACTGACTCATATATGTATGCATGTATATATGTACATATGTACATACATATATATAATATTTTTGTTGTTTTTCGTTGTAATAAATTTTATATACGAGTTGGATGGATGGTTCAGAAGTTTCCAGGTGCCAATAACGCGAAACCGACGCAAAAACATGACCATGCAACAAATTTTTCAAATATACAAATTTCTTAGATTAAACGACGGCCACACACACACCTATATATGTATACATACATATATGTACATGTATGTTGTCTTGTTTTTGTCTGTCTGATTGTATTTCAACATCAATAAATATCATTAAAAACATTTGCATTTAATTAAATTCTAATAAATTCTTTCTGCATCCATGCATTGAGGGCTTAGAGAAGAAATTAATGGGGCACTCAGCACGTCAATAGACATCAATCAACTCAGAAATTGTTCGGAAATTCACAATAAGATTTCGAGTGGAGAAGGAAACAAATTTAGCTAACAAGTAAAATTGCATTTCCCCAATTAGACATGCATTTATCTGCTTTACTTGCTCAGAGTTTTAACTACAAATATATGTATCTATATCAATCTTTGTAGTTTTCAACATACCTTTCATAAATTATCCATTGGAAGGATACATGACAATATATCTCCTTAAAACATCGAATACATGAAATTCTCGTATTGTTGTGCATAAATTACAAAAATACTAAATAATATGTATATAAGCACACCTTGTGTTTTCACACAAATTGAATACCAAGGTGTAAGCTATTACAAGTGCATTTTTAAATGTTTCTTATTAAATACAAAAATACATACATACGTACAGGTCATTAAATACATACTGACAATATACATACATATGTATATACATATTTTAATCTATATGTATATGCATATTACAATTTAAACATTTACAATGCGCCTGCGTCGAAGAATTTTGGGGGCGAGAATGAACCAAAAGTATGTACTCATTTCTTCGAAAAATTGAGAAACACTGAGAGGAGATGAATTCGAGAGCGACCGATCATTAAGTGAAATTGCAACATTGTAGCCCACACATTGGTACACACAACAAGCGAGATAGAGAGAGTGAAAAGGGAAAGGGAGAGGGAAAAGGTACAATATAACTCAAAGGATCCCATCGTCAATATGCAAAGAGTCAAACGCTTTTCGACCATATTTAGATACCTGTGAAAAAAATGATAATGCTCTTTCACTTACCCTCTTTGAGGTCTTTTCAATTTCCTTTTCAAAATCGGTTAAGGGCGTTAGAGTTACTTGAACATCTTTGATAATATCCCGAAATGAGCTGCAGGAATAATAGTAATTTTAAAACCACACGCAAATAACACAGGAATATAACATGGAATGATTATAGTTACCTATTCTCATCCAAAACTGCCGACGAGGCGGAAACGGCTGAGCTTGATTTGATCGAATCTGCTTTTCGTTTTTTCGACGTTGAATTTAAGGAGCTACTGCTGGTGGTTGTGGGGTTGCTAGTTGAAGTAGGTGCCAAGGAAGTTGTTGGCGATCCTGAAGAACTAGATGACGTCAATCCTTTGCTAGTACTCAAATTGGTGGCAGCCGGAGTGGTAGTGGTAGAACTTGTTCTTTGAGTCAAGCCATGATCTCTAGGCTCCAGAGTAATAGCATACGATGATGCACTTGAATCGTTCATCGAACTGGGATTCGGACCAGACCGACTCAGTTCAGAATCAAAGCCTGAACTTTTACCACCAGCAATTGGTTGATTTGTACTTAAATTTTGAGCAAGTTCATGGGAAGAAGACGTTAGGCTAGATGAGGTGCAAGAAGTGGTGCCAGTAGCGGAAGAACTTATGTTCGATCCACTAATAGAAGTATTAGAAGCTATTGTTGATGTGGAACTGGGTGGGGTAGTAATGCTGGTGGTGACATTGGATTGCATCAAATCTTTATTTTTGTTGGATTTGGAGGATGATTTCGTTGAGGCGGAGCTTAAACTGGACCCGGATACTGATAATGATGAATTTACTGACGACAAACTTGATGAATTATTATTGGAAGCATTATTGGCACTACCCTCCTTTTCCTTATCTTTGCTTGAGCTCGATTTATTTAAATTCTTACTATGTTTATCTTTGTAAATGGAGCTGGAAGCAGAACTTGCACTAGTTGAAAATTTTGTAGGCGCAGTTGCTGATGAAACTGATGACGAAGTGGCTGCCAAGGAGGGCAAAGTGGTGGAAGATGCTGTAATAGGGCCTCCTGCTGCAGTACTCGGACTAACACTTGCTGCTGTTAGATTGCCGGCTAAGTTACTAATATTGCTGGTACTGGTAAATGATGTTGTTCCAGCAGAAGTATTCGTCATTGATATTGTCGAACTCCCAGATGTAGAGGACGTAGATAGATTTTGTCTGTCTGTTCCACTCACGTTGACCCCACCACCTCCACCTGAGCCCGTAGAGCTGCCGCTACTACTGCTGCTGCTGCTGCTTGACGATGACTTTCCTGAAGCATTGCCTTTACGTTGCTTCGTTGAAGAAACTCCACTTGCCGCACCAGCGATCCCTCCTGTATTAATACTACTAACACTTGAAATACCCAAATTGGTAGTACTTGTAATTTTGATACTTGTACCGGATGTCGATGCTGCATTTATTGTGGAATCAATTTCTTTTTCCGGCGACGAGCATGAATCGGATGAGGTGTCATGTTGTATAGGTTTATATGGTGGAATAGTTTTAACGTTTCCACCCTTTTTCTGCAGCAGGTATATTAATTAATAAGTTATGGACGTCACTTTAAATTTACATGTGCATATACTCTTACCAATTTACTATAGTGATGCTGACAATAGCCACAATATTTAACGTTATCGAGATAATTGCCAGCCTCCTCGCACAGCAGCCCCAAACTTTGGGCGCAGGTTACATGGAACTGTTGCTTACAATTGGATTTATTGCACTGCATGCAGGCTCCGACATTGGCACGATTAGGTTTTCCTATCTCCAAACAGATGTAGCATGCTAAGGGAGCACAATATTCAATGTTAAAAGTTTTCGTGTTTTATTCTATACACTGCATTGCTACATACTTTTCGAATACCGTTCCTGCGGTATTAGCGTCAGTATAATGGGTTCCATTGTGGTAACATTACCGAATCGGACTTCTGGTATATATAGCGCACAAACCACGTGTGCCCATCCACTGTTATCGGTCTTTTTCAGGGCACCATCTCGCGAAGGACACAACTCACAACGAACGCGTGATGTGCGTTCTTGGGACTCACATTTCCGACAATACCAGGGTCCGGTGGGTACCGTTACGATGCCATAACATGCCTGATGCACCGCGACAGTACAGTTCTGGCCGTCACAATAGACGAGCGGGTTTTCCGGCCACCCCCGCTCGTCTGAACAAACGCAACAGCCGCCCACCATCTCCTTCATGTCGTCCAGCTTGAACTTTTTAATTTTGACCAGTTTTTTATTCAAGTTTGAGGAGTGAATGGTGACGGCGGTGCTGGTGGCAGCGATGGAAGTGTCGTCGGTTTGGCTGGAGTCAAGCTCCAGTTTTGGGTTCAATTTTGAAGAAATTGTGGAACCGACACTGAAAAAACAAAAAGACATACATACATGTATCACTATTAATCTAAACCTACATACATACATACATATGTATGTATGTAAGTATATTGATCACACTATCAGAAGTTTATTGTTTTGGTACACTTTTTAAGATAAACACAGATTTTGTATTTGTTGAAACATTGCATATACACAACCAAATCTATTGATTTCCTCGCTGTATTGACAAGTATGGCAAGGTCATTCGCTTTAGCTGATTCGACCCACCGATTCATAATTAAAAAATATTACTTGTGTATACAATTTCAATGCCCCTCACGCATACACACACACACACACACACACACACACTTCAGAAAGCTTTCTACTTCTCAATGTCAAGGTAAATTTGCGGTGTTTTGCACAAAAACAGGCTTATATATGTATGTACATACATACATATGTATGTATGTATGTAAAAATAATTAAAAAGCTGCGAGTTGTTGCAAACGGATTTATAATATTTATATTTTATATTGATTGAGATTAAGCATGGAAGTCTAACAGATAGTTTGGATACCATTTAAGATTTTAATTCATAATGCATGCCGGTTTGATACATACATACATATATGTATACATACATGTGTATATATGTATGCAAATAAAGATGTTTGATCCCGTTATTGGGTCAACGTGTTGTTGCCAACAGCCGAAAAAAACAATAACACAGAGAGCTTTGAAAAGGTAACGGTGTAAAAAGCACTCACACTGACACGCCCGCACATGAAACGAGGCCGCACTTTTGTTATGTTTACAACAAGAGAACCAGAGACGACAACAGATGAGCAGCAGCGGCAGGTAAAGAAAACGGAGGCAGGAGAAGCCAATGCACTTTCCATGCTAAATAGAGATCTGTATCCATAGATATATATGTATAAACGAGGGCCGTTCTTTAATATTAGAAATGTATTTATGTATACTTTTCACTCTGATAACGAAACATATTATTTCTCAGTCTGCTACTAACTTTTACCAACTATTAAACCGCTCCTCGTATATGTATGTACGTTTGTATGTACCTTCTAAGTGTGTATGTAAACACTTTATGTAAACCAAAAATGCCGCTTAAAGGGGGCGCGTTTTCCTCATTGAGGGTGGAATACTTGGAGTTTGGAGCTCATAGGAAGAGTGGAAGAGGTATCCCTCTGTAGGCAAAAGCAAGAGGGGGTGGATTGTGCCTTAAAGTACGACAGCATTTTCTTCTTCCTCGCTTTGCTTCTGTGGCACGATTGAGATAAATTTCTGTATACGCTTGAAATGTATTGATTTTTTGTTTAAAGGGCTTGAAACACTCTTCACATGGACATTGTTTTTATTATCACGTTTTTTAGGGAGCGGCATTCGCACTCGTATTCGTTTTCACTTGCCACTACACTTTATTCTTATTTTCAAACATATTCTTATTAGAAACCTATTGAATTTCTTTCATTTTCACCGAGCTTGTAAATCCCTATTGGAGTGCCTGCATTCGGAATAGTTTTTCGAAAGCAAGAGAGAGTGAGCCGCCCACCATTAACGATAACCGAAACGCAGCACGCCAAAGTATATATGTATGTATATGTATACAAACGTATATAAGACAAAAAAAGGCGCTGAACATCCACCAGCAACAACAACACTAACAAACGACAATATTTACAACACCAACACATCAACACACACACACACACCTTGTAACTTGTTTGTTGCTATTTCGCTCGCACATTAAGAGCGTGTCGGGGGGCTTCTATTAGCATGAACGGGACACGAATACGGGGCTGTGTACACAAGTGTTATTCTGTTGCCGCTTCTTTTTTTCGTTTTTCACGATTTATTATTATTTAGCACTATTTATTTATTATTATTTATTCCTTTTCGCCACAACTTCGCTCTGGCAGCAACAACCACATCGAATTCGCTCAGCGATACCGAATTTGCTTTGCCAAATTGAGTATCGGCGAAGTGTAAGCAAGCGAATTGGATTCGCCACGGCGAATTATCGATAACACAATTGAAAATTTTATCGATTAAAATTATCATTGTTTCTGCAGTGTTGGGAAGCGTCAAGAGATAGTGTTGGAAAATGTGGCGGCAATTTGAAAAATCTGCTGAATGACGAGGGAGCAGGCAATGGAATTTGCAAATTGTTGTTTTCTTAATTAATAAATGCAGCAGATTTTATGCAGTTTTGCTTTGACATATTTTGAAAGCTATGGAATATTCTTTATAGATATTATTTATATGGTGTACAAGTTATATATATTAATGCAATAATATTCTTTATAATACTATATGTTAATTTGAAATCAGCGAAATGAGAAGCCAAAATTAATATTAAAATAAGTTATAAATTATCACGCAGAGATTACAATAAATAATGAATAAGGCGAAAAAATGATAATCACTTTGGAGTACGCTTGAATTCAACTATTTCCTGGAATGTCAAAGATTTTCTCGTTTATTTTTAGCGATAGAACTTGACCTCTGCTTCTACGCAATCCTTGAGTAGTTCGTCCAACTCCTCACTGGGATGGTCTTGTAGAAAGAAATAATTGTTTAGCTCATCCACACAGGAACGCTCCAGGCTACGCAAATGCTCCAAGGCCGCTGGTTTTTTCTGGTTGTGCAGCTTATGTAGCAAAGTCAATTCCGCCTCCGGCTGCACTTGAGTCAACGGGGATATTTTTGGATTCGGGGCAAATACAAATGGTTTGAACACAGATTCTGCGGCATTTGGCGTGGCGGTAAACCAATGGCATGAAATGCTTTTGAGATTTAGAACCGAGACATTGGCTCCCCTAGAACTAGATCCTCGACTGGCTGCTCTCAAGGTCTCAAACATGTCATAATGAGTATAGGATTTATCAGCCAAAGGCTTGGGGCCACACCACTCTTGTGGAGGCGCCTGAGCTTCAGCGTCCTGGCTAGAAGCAAAATTATCATCGACATTCAATGATTCTGTGGACTTGGTTATTTTTGAACCCACAGTTAAGCCACCACTGGGCACGCGAAGAAAAGGCGCCTCCACTTTCTCAGCGGCCCAAAGCTTCCCCGAGCAACTGACTAACCAGCCGGAGGACGAATCACATACAATAAAATTAAATTTAAAACTATCCTGACTATAACTAGATACCATTAGCCCAAGGCGGTCTACAGCAGCTTCGGCAGTTGAGCAAAGGGCCAGGGCCAACCGCACCATGTCCGTTGCCAAAAGGCTGTCCGAATCCTTGGCTTCTGCATCGCCACTAGACCAAGTCAAACCCACAGCCAGACCCTGGTCATTGGCTCCAAAGTCTCCACCCCATAGTCCAAGTTTGGGTTTTTGCAAAATCACACGAAAGGTATCCGTCGCCGTCTCCACTTTGGCTCCGCCATCAGTCTGCAAATCACAATGACTCATTTTAATGAAGCTTGACTCTATTCCCTCCCCTTTTTTCACCAGCACCCACCTTTCCTATTAAGACTTCGTCTGGGTCATAATAGCAAATTTCGGTCGACATGCCTAGCAATTGTCCATCGGCATCTTCTGCATTGCGACCCACAATTAAAGATCCAGAGGCACAGTTTGCAGGCAATACAATAAAACAATCGCCGTTGGACATTTTTCAGTTTTTAATGCTACGAATATGTACTTGATTTTTCGTAAAGGGTTTCGACACTTTGACAGCCGTTAGCCAACACTAGTGCAGGCAAGTGTGACCTTAATTGCCGACAAACAGTGTTTGCAGATGGTGCTGGTTGCTTTTCTTTTTGAAGGGATTTCCCATTTTGATTTGAAGTAAAGTTGTAAGAAGTTAGAATATGTATTGGCAACTTGCGATTCTCGGCTTCACTGTTGCAGCAGCTTTGTGTACGTACTACATTACGAGCCATGAACAAAATGTACCCCAGCAAAACCATCCCAAACCAAAGGAGGGTAAAAAGACTCAAGCAAGACGTCATACTAGATTATTAAGAGAAAGGTGAATGTTGTTGAGTGTTTGCACATGTATTTGTATTTAATCTCATAAATGTTTTGTGCCTTCTATATCTGCAGCAAACCCGGTGATAATTGCTTCTGGTGCATTCAAGTGTTGTCATTGGAAGATTGGCAGATTTTGCGTTGTCGACATGCCTTGCATAAGGATTGCTATAAAGATTTTATACGGATGGATACAAAGTGCCTAATATGTCAGTTGGCTGATCCCTGTGTTATTTGTTATAATGATGACAATCCACTTAACGAGGAGAATGCAACTCAATTAAGCTGTTGCCACGCATTACACACAAACTGTTTAGCTAAATACATGGAAAACAGCTTTAAGATTTGTCCGTTATGCCGCAAGGCAATCTAGCTTAACTTTATTTATAGTTGCCCTTTTTATTCCCTTGCAGAGGGTATTATAATATTGGTCAGATGTTTGTAACGCACAGATGGAGACGTTTCCGATCCCATAAAGTCAGACATCAAGACATCATGTCGTTCTTAACGAAACATTTTTGCAGAAATTGGAATATCCCCATGAAATGTACCAATATGATATTGGATATAAAACCTCAGATCCCAATGTTTGAATCTGATCAGATAAATCGAACACAAGTTACAGTTTGTTTTGTTTGTGTATTGATGAATTGAGTTGCAGGGAAAGAAATTTCAAATGTAAAAATATTAATGCCAAGGACTGCAAGGGTATATAAACATCGGCATAGCCGAAGTTAGCTTCTTTGATATTTAATTTTTCATTTTACAAAATGGAAATGACTAATAAAATGCCTCAAAAACGGGAGCTGCTCTTTGTTGCCAGTTTTCGCGCCAGCGCAGTTCTTGGAACTCTTGAATGGTGCGAGAAAAGTGGGATCGGGTCTCCAAAATGCTAGGGTTGTGGGGGAAGTCCTCAAACCAAATTCTAAGCTGTTCACTCAATTCCTGGTGATTGTTAAACACAAATCCATTTTCGCCGTGTTTTACTAGTTCTGGCAAACTGAAATTGGAACAAAACTGCAATAACCCACAAACTATCCGAAAAAAGGATGCATACTTGGCGACAATTGTCAAGTACTTCTTACCATTTGAAATTATATGCACACACAGGGAGACCGCTGCCAAACATATCAACCACCTTCATGGGCAAGTCTAGACCACTTGTGCTCCAATGTAAGCACACACCCAAATCAGCGCTGGCCAAAACCTTTGGATAATCTTCAATTTCCAGCCAGGGTGTAACTATTGTTACTTTTTTCCATTGGAGTTCGGCTATCTTTTCTTCATATTGGGATTTCTGAGGTCCTTTGCCGGTTATAACCACCAGCAAGGATGCATATTTAAGTGGCTCAGCCACAGCAGATTCTTCATAGGCTTTCAGAGCTTTAAATAGGATGCTAAAGTCCTCATCCGGTGTCCAACTGGTACTTGAGACAAGTATGGCCTGTCGTTGAGGCTTGTAAAGAACAGATCCATTTGATAGTTTCTGGGTTAGGGCTGTCGATTCCTGTACTCCGGACTGTTTCAGGTCAGCGTAGCATTCCGGCATAAATTGAGGGTAATCTTTAGACAATTTCATAAACAAGTCATGCTTTTGAGACAAATCAATGGGATGGAACTGCGAAGGAGCTCGATCATACAGCACGGTTACAGGTCTGGAAGAAGCAAATAAATTGAAGTCTGAATTTCTATTAAGTTTCGGCTACTCACCCAATGTTCCAGTTATGTTGCAGATCATCTTTCATGGCCTGCGTCACACAAAAATGAGAATGGGCCTTGGAACCAAAATAACGTTCCAGCCATTTGACCAAACGTATAAGACTACTCTTCTCTCCCCCGGCCATGCCGAGGGCCAACACTGTGAACGTATAATTGTGCCAATCAATGACCAATTTGCATCTGGTCACGGCACAATATAAATAGCAAACAATCAATGTGGGAATGCCCGGTGGATTCTGAACCAGCAGAAATTGGGGTCGTCTTATAGAAATGAGAGCCATTAGAAGGCTTAAAGTTTGCCAAAATGCTTTGAACAGCAATTTCAATTTTGGAGTCAGGTTGGTCACCGGCACCGATGAAAGCTCATGGATTTGACATTGTGACTGTGCCTGTGTGAGCGAGTCCAGGGGTCTCGACTCCAAGTAGCTTATGATATCCACATTGTAGTTGTCCTCCAGCAGACTCTGGGCATGATATTGCATACGTGGACTGCGGCCAATGTCGCCCAATACTATGACACAGGCCCGACGTTTTTTTAACTGAAGTTCCACCATATCCGTTAACTGCTCATGGAATTTTGGTCAAGACCAAAATAACAAAAACAAAATAATACCAAAAATCGAATGTTTTTCTTTTTTTTTCTTGCACCCCCTATCAACCAGTTAAGCGGTGTTGCCAGATAAAGAAATGGCATTAAACAGCTGATGACTCAGAGATGCCATCTAAAATTGTAAACAGCTGAAAACTATCACGCTCTGAATAAACAAATATTTGCTGTTGTTGTTGATGTAAGATGCAAAAATAAAGAAGATATACCCAGTTTGCCAAATTTAGAAGAAAACTTTTTTTTATTTTGCACTTAACCACGAGCGATGTTTTAGTTGCCATGGCAACGTGAAGTTAAGCAACAAACAAGGTCATAAAGAGTACACTAAAGCTATAACACCAAAATGATTCTGGAACAAATTTTTCCATACATTCGACCATTTATTAAATGGTTTCTTCATGTATTTACCCGCCTATGTGAACTGCAGCGGATATGCTACGGTGCCAGGACCGGGGCAAGTAGAACTCGGCAAGTGGAACGATCGTTGAGGCTATCAAAAAACTCGGATATCAAGCGGTTAGTGGTAGAACTGGATGAGGCAGCGCCCTTTGCCGAGGACAGAGAATTGCTTTATTTTGGTAAGAATAAGGAAAAGAGGTCTCTATTTTTTTTAATCCTTGTACACTTTTCTTATCAAGCAGCTCCTCGGGCGGCCCACATTGTTATGCGTGCGAAGAGTATCAAGAGCACCGTACATCCTGATTTTGCCCGACTCTTTGGCAATTGTGTTACTAGCATTTGGGGTTATCAGCGGCTTCAACATCAAGTGGAGGAGCTACGCGCCGAGAAATACGATTCGGAAGATTTGGAACATGAACAGAAATTACTGCAACTTTGGCAGCTTCTTATGCCTGAAACACCACTATCCGCTCGTATAACCAAACAGTGGCAAGACATTGGTTTCCAAGGCGATGACCCCAAGACGGATTTTCGTGGCATGGGTCTACTTGGATTGGAGAATTTACTTTACTTCGCCAGTGCCTACAACGATGCAGCCAAACACGTACTTCTGCATTCAATGCATCCCACATTAGGTTACACATATGCAATTGTTGGCATTAATCTCACCTCGATGGCCTACAAACTGGTCAAATCAGGAGCCGCAAGAACCCATTTCTATAATCAGGCCGCCTTACATAAGCAAAACTTTAGTTCTCTTGAAGATTTTCATAAGTTGTATTGTTATTTATTCTTTGAATTTGATCGATACTGGCTGGATAGCGATCCCCGAGACATAATGGATTTTCGAGAGATATATCAAAGTTTTGAAATAACCAAACTAGAGGCTTTGCATAATGATAATACTCTCTTTAAAACCAATTTGGTAGTGGAAAACGTTTAAATAAAATTACTGAAATATATAAATGTTTTAACAATAAACTCAAGCACAAAATCTCGAACATATTTTGTTTCTTAATTGTCAATTAATAACTGTTAATATTTCAGAAAGCGGCCCAATATCTGCTTGAAGGAACGCTGCTGAGATTGTTCAAGGCGGAAATCTACTGAAAATATTTACAAACTATTGATTCATATCAGTTATTATTGATACGAAGTGTATCTCTTAGTCATGTCAAATTAAGTGAAGGCTAGTGATAAGTTACTCATATCGGGGTACTAAAAGCAGCTTGCCGACTGAGTGTAAGTAATAGTAATACATAATCTTAATAATATAAACAAAGTACCTATTACGAAGTATCAATGTTATGGTTTTTTTCAACTTTGCCTCCTTAGAATGAGGTTTAGTTTATATTATATTGAGCTCTTAAATAATTGTGTAAATCTTAAATAAACGACAAGGCAAAGTCGAAGTCATACATATGTAGTTATGATATCTATTTTAAAATATTAGACTAATCAGTTTAGCTGTTTCCGAAAAATCTTGGTCAGCGACTTTAATAACACAATTTCGAATATTTAAAATACCAAACCGATTTTCCATACTTGTGCTGCAATTATTTATATTATATTTATATTAAAACAAATATCGTTTTTACATAGCTATCTATTACGAAGTGTTGGCGGTACCATCTTCTGACTTATTTTTTTTTAGATTAGGCAGATCTGTGTCAGAAACAGGCTTAGGTTTTTTATTGGGCAAAAGTAATGACTGTAACCCACCCAAAGGTGCTTCAAATATAATATACAGCACATATGACAATATTACTGCGAAACCAAAAGATGACCAGAACTGCAACATCTAAAGAAATAAACAAAATCAAGAAAATTCACAAAAATTAAAAATTTATCATCGAAAATCTCACAAAACACCTTACCATGTCGTAGTTTGAGAAAGTTCCTACTGATCGCATTCGCCTGTGATTAATCTCCTGGACAAAAATGTGAAAAATGTATATCGAATAGGAGAGCTTTGACAATGGCTGCCAAAGCGGCGAAGAAAGAAAACTATTTGCTAAGCCGCCGCAACCTTGCATAGAGGCAAACACCACCCAACACAAGGACAACGGCCAGCCGATACGCGTCAGGGTATAATAAAATGTCTCTCCCAGAGTAGACAATGCGGGTTTCAGCCAATTGCCATAGGGATAAAGGGCAAAGATCGAAGTGAAGATCATGGCAAGACTTAGCAACCAACCCAGCCATACAAATAATCGATTTAAATCAAATTTTCGTCCACGGTTTAAATGTAAAAAATATCCAAAAAGAAATCCGATCAACCAGGGAGCGGCATGAGTATGGGTGGGAAAGTATAACTTTTTATGTGCCTCTTGGGCCTTGGCGATATTCCTACAAATAGGGAAACAATGCATTACGTTGAAATTTTTAAATAAAAGTTGGATACTTACTTAAACTGCCGGGACAAATCATTCAGAAACATAGTGGTAAAGAGGCAGGCTGAAAGCAGCAGTATCAAAACTACAATCCCGCCTGCAGCCTTCTTACGCCACTTGTACACGGCAATAAGTAGAATGGGTGAAAGGAAATGGAGCTGCATATCAACCGCCAAGTACCACGAATGCGACACACACTATACGAACCAACGGTTTAGTTTATAAAGTAAATGCATATTATCCTTTGAATACTTGCCATGTCCGTATTAGCATAGTTCTGAATATAAAGTAGTGTTTTATACCAATTCCACTCGCACACGGAATACTCGTCAAAACCTTGATCCGATAGAGGACCATTGACAAAATAGGGCAGGAACTTCCAATAGACCAATATGGCCAGGGCTAAAATTGGTGTAAGCCGAAGATAGCGATGCAAGTACATCAAAGGAATATTTATTTTCCCTTTTGATCTGTATGGATAAGATAAGTCATAGAGAGCTAGAATAACGATCAAACAACTTACTTCTCCATAGATCGTAGAGTAATCATCGCTAACAACAAACCACTGATAAATAAAAATGTATCCACAGAAAAGAAGAATTGTATTATAAAAAAGCTGAAGGGCTTTTCGTACCACTATAAAAAGTAAAGGCAGATTTAACCAATCAAAAACAATTCAACGTACTTATTGACAACTAATGTAACACTCACCCTAATCAATGTCCAACTATTTAGATTAGGTGCCAGCATACCGAATGTATATTGGTGACCAAAGACTACCCAGATCAGCGACATGCAACGCAAGCCATTGAGGCAATCTATGACATTTGGATCCTTATTAGGTTCCACCAGACGAAATAAGAACCGTGAATTTGCACGTGCTGAGAAAATCTTCACAATGCGATGGAGTTGTTCTAAAAATCAATTGTTTTTTTATCTGCGAAAGCGGGTGTAGTTATCTATTTACCTTGATTTTTGCAGATGAAGTAATCATAGAGGGTAGCCAGCGTCGTGACCAAAGTAAACAGCGACAAAATTACACTGAAACATTAATTTTTCATAAATACATTTTCGTATGCAATGGGAAACGCCACTTACATTAAGAATATTGTAAGGCCATCATATGGTTGACTATTGTTTGTTTGGCAACTTTTCTCATCTATGATAACTAAATCAGGTTCCTTTTCTAAGTTAAGTAAGTTTTGGAACATTATTGTCAGCAATTGGTTCATTTGTTGGGCGGAGCAAGTAGCCGGAAAACAGGAAGCGATTTTCATGTTCAAAATGTTCAAGCCTATACCAAGAACATATTTGGTAACTGGCAGATCCATAAAGCCGTATTTGCCCTTTATATTATGAGTAGAGTTAATGACTTTGTTGATCTTTAGGCATTCATCGTAGTTGCCCATATCATATAGATTTCCATACAAATACCCCGACGGAATTGAACCCCAGGAGTCAAACACTTGAAAAGAAAAACACGACTAAGTGTACATAGTCATTTACATATGTATAAAGTACTCACTTTTTAAAGCCCAATAACTGCTTGAATTGATGCTGCTCATCCATAGAGTTAAGTCGGCGAAACACTGTAGATCTGACTGATCGGTTGTATCTGGTAATGCCGAAGTGTTTTGATAATACTTGACAAACTCCACTCTCAATGGACGCAGCTCCATGAGTTGATGGAACTTAAGGCTTTTAGCAGATTCTAGTGCCTGCAATTCTAGTTCCAGATGAGTGGCCCCAGTTAGGCATAAACCAGCTAAGATAATCAGAGCACCGATAATATTAAACATATTGTGGCGGTCGGAGCTTAATATTGTATTGTGAGAATTTTTGCTATCCCGACCCTTATATACGGCTATGTCTGAATAGATAAGTATGTTGATAAGCTTCTCGTACACAATATCAAACAAATGTTTGAGAGGTTCTAGTTAAATTCCACTTACACGGTAGTTTTTCAGTATGTGTTTATACACACCGAAATTTTAAAGAGAATTCTAATTTTATGAGTTTTTTCTTTGATAAGTAATGCCTTGTGCAAGACATACTGAATTTGTGTAATACTTGGCCATTGCTTCTCCAGTGGGAGTAAAAGCGAAATAAATTAAATGATCAAATTGATCTTATCAGTCGCTGCGACCGTATCTTGACACTCGGTGGGGCATGCAAAGAACTGAGTAACTGCATATATACACAAATGTATAGAAATATCAAAGAAGGTAAGTGTTTATAAATGTGTGGACTGTATTAATCTTTTATTCGGTTAGAGTGTAATTATGTAATACTGAATACGACTGTTCTATTACGCTGTAAAAAAGTGAGTGAATATTAATTATACGCATGCATTTCAAGCTGAGCAAAGTGGCCTGTGACCTTCAACACCTTGTAGTCTATCTGTTACAATTTCGCTGTTCTTTCCCATTTCAAACCAATTTTATGTGTCAGCAATGCTGGCAGCCTTCTAGCATAGCCGATGAATAATAATTATACTTGTGTTCTATTAATCTTTTTAAAACTTTGGAACATGACGTTGTATATAGTCGATTTGGTAAAAATAATTCCACTCCACCTATTTTCAACTGATTATTTTTTTTAAATACCAAGCTTCATCTTAATAGCTTTTAAAATGAATTCAACACTTTTAAGGTGCTAAAGAAAAATGTATCTATTCTGTGGGGTGGGCTGACGTTTCAAATTTTAAGTCCGATCCAGTCCGATACTTGGGACTGCCTTTGCAAAAGTCATTCAAATATTATCCTGAATGGTCATACATCAAAAGTTTGGGCTATTGCCACATGGCCACATGCATTTGGATTGCATATTTTTGGGGGCAAAATATTAAAGACCTCATATCGTTTTTATTTGCTTTATTAGAAAACAATTTTAATGAATTTTTTATTTTATTTCTTTGTTTTGTTTTTCTTTTTAAATGTTTACTTATACTGAATCTTTGTATTTCTTTGTGGCTTTTTATATTAGTTTACACAGTTTTTACTTGTTCTTCGTTTTTTGTTCAAAGTTCTCTGTGATATTTGTGTGTGTCATTATTAATATTTAATACATTTCTCTGCCAATTTGATGTTTTTTAATAATACAATTTAGACGTAGCTTTAGTTTTTTTCTTAACTTTGGGTTTTTTACATATTCATGTCACAGTTTATTGTCGTTTCTCGACCGTCGAATTGTTGTCGAGATAATAAAATACACAGTATAAGTATTTTTTGGAGCCTTTCTCCATTTTGTTTGTTGCCTTTCTGTATATTTGAATTTTTATTCTTGCTTTTGTTTTTGTTTTCAATAAATTGCAATAAATGATATTTTTTTGCCATTGTGTTTGGTTATATTTAAACTTGATCTTGACAAATAAATATCATGTTGTATTCTTCCTCTGAAGTCTGTCTGTGGTTTTTCATATGGCAACGTCTTCCTCATTGGGAGAGAAAGATAAAGTGTCCTTCTAATAAGAATTGGAAATGTGCTTGGTAAATGTTTCATTTTTCTTATTACAACAAAATGAATGAAAATTCATGAAGAGATTTTAGATTTTGGGCATCAACCGGAAAAGATCCCACAAGTTTATCGAGAACGAAAGAATAGACTAACTGGTCTTTTGACGACCAGTATAAGAGAGGACTACATCTTGTAGAGGGATTCTAGTTTTCCCTAATGAGGGATTTTTTTGTCGTAGGACATCAAAGATAATTATTTTTGAAAAAGTTTTCGCAATGGAAATGCTTTGCAAAAAAATAGATAGATATATATGTATGTATATAGATAGATTGAAATACATAAATAGGTATAGAGTTAGAGATTGAGGAAGATTGTGAAGGGGTTTTGTCATGGTATGTCTGTGTGTGTATATGCAAGTGAGGCTTTTTATATCGTATAAATTAGTTTGCTGGAAACCTTGCTTATACAATACTTAGTTTAAAAGTTTTTGTTTTCTTGCATCTTCTGATTTGTCTATAGTTTGCAACATTTTGTATGCATTTTGTTGCTTTTGGGACTTTTCTACGATATCTCTTTAATGTATGGATGTCGAATATGTAATGTATGTCTATTATTTGTATGCATTCGGCTATTTTAGGAAGCTTGTGAGTATGTATGTGCGGAAAGCTGAATGGACGGAAAGGTTGAAATCAATTTATGTGTTTATGTATATCTGCTTTATATGCTTATGCAAAAGGAATGTATTCGTTCATAGTTTCTCGATATATGTATCCATTGAATAGGAACAATAGCTGTATAAATATATATGTTTGATATGTTTACCTACTCAAAAATGTGAAGAATGCTATACTTTCACCACCTCTATTTAAAAAATGCATTACAAAATGTTGCAAAACCATAAAGAAACAAAAGACATATCTGTATTTTAATTTAGAAAGTTTGCAATAATTTTTGAAGTGTTCTATGCAGTTTAATATCTCTTTGGCAAGCAGGTAACGTTATTTTGTTACTTCTTTTTTGTTTTGTTTTTTTTGTATTATTATTAATTTTTATGATTTTTTACAGCTCCCGCTTTTTTCTTTCTTCGAAGGTACTTTATGCGTTTTATCTAATTGAAATTGGCAAAATCAAAGTCAAAAAACCAAGGGAATAATTCTCAGAGAATGCAATTGAACTCGATTTTGGCAAACGAAATTATAGTTTGTGTCGGCTATACGAAAAGAGTTCTTATTAGAAAGAAGAATTATTACGCTCAATGCATACATATATATTTTAATATTTTGAACTTAAGTGAAATTATTCAGTTCCATGACAGTTCGATTGAATTCTCCGATTTCTATTTAGCGTTCTAAAAGCGAAAATAACAACAATGCCATTTACTCAGGATTTCTAGCAAAAACTCGCCCATTTTGGGGTGACTGGGCGAATTTTTGCTATTGGCAATCAATAAATCAGTGTAGGCGTCTGTCTATACGTGTGTGTGTGTGTGTGTGCGTGTGTGAGGGTATCTATTTACAGGCATTGAATTTAATTTGTATTATTCAATTAAAATCAATTGAATTTGTTTTAGTCACTAAACTTTTTGAATTTGTTCATCATTTCGTAAATATTTTATTTAGATTAACACATACAATATATGTACATATATATCTTCAGAATATATGTATATGTATATATATAATATATATATCTCAATTTTGTTGTTCTTTGCATTTGTAACTTTAAGTTTAATGTTAAGTTAGGCTTATTTAAGTTTTAGTGGTTCTTTTGCTGACTTAAACTTTAGATATATGAATATTCTTAAATAATCCGTCTTTTCTTGTCGAAATATATCTATGTATATGTGTATATAGTATAACCAGTTTTTTTTTCATTTATTGATTTAGATTTAGCTAATTATTAAACAGTTTCAATTATGTTTATACTTCTTTCTTCTTTACATCAGTTTTCAATAGTTTAAGTAATAATAATTTAGTAATAATAATAATAATCATTATCATCATCATCGTCATATTTTATATATTAGATGGTATTACGAAAACAATCAAAAATAATTTTTCGAATATTTAATAATTTACATTTTATATTTTCATTGTTTCTTAATGTTTTTGAAATAGTTTCATATTAGTTAAATGTATTTTGTTAGCTAAAGTTAGCTGTTTCTCATCCTTGGATCTATTGTATTATAGTATTTTTTCTCCCTTCTTGTTAATCTCGTTATTATTTGGTTGTTTTTTCTTTCGTTTTTTTTTTTCTTTTATAAATGCATTTGTTTTCATGACTTATTTTGGAAATCCATTCTAACATTAGTAGTTAGTTAGTATATATAGAAAAAATTAGACTTGGATTTTACTTAGCTTATTGTTAAAGACCAGCAAGTGCGGATTGCCTGATGAGCTTTCCCGTTTCGTCGCCGTCATTCTCGCTGCTGTTGTTGGGCAGATCCTGACCATCATTGTGGTTCTTTGCTATTTGGCTGCCGCCTGGCTGGCAGCTCTTTGCAGGGGTTACTGTAATTATCATTTTAGATTGGCAAAATTAGTGATACATTAGCCAAGCTGCATATGTTCTGGTGGTGGTAAGCAATTGTTGTTTGTTATTCAGGCAGGAATTTGCTAATCGGCTTAGGTGTAAATTTAGATTTAAATATTATAAATGTACATATGTATTTTATGTTTTGTATTTTTCGGCTGTAAAACGGCAAAGTGGCTTTTATATAATGCAAAATATATTATCGCTGAGTATGGCATAACGCAAACAGACTGCATTATAATTTACATTTCGCATTCATTTTCGCAGGGTGCTTCGAAATTATGCCAAATAACCTTTACGATCATTTTTGAAGCAGTCTGTGAACGTAATCACTACGTATATGAAAGTTACTTGCAATTCTTGTGAAATAAAACTTAAGTCTGTGTTTTCACTTACAATTCAATTCAGTTCGATTTGCTTATATGGCAAGTTTTCGAGTTTTCAATTACGATTGCATATTCAATTTGACTTTCGATTTGCATGCTTGTGTTGGTTTTTGATTTTGTTGTGGGTGTTTAAAGTATTTTTGTTGTTGCTGGTGTTGGTTTCTTTTTAGTTATTCAGCCGGATCCTCCATAATTATAGATTCACCAGCCCAAACAATCGGACGACCCTGGTAGGGGTGGGTTTTATTTTGAAAATAAGTTGCTTCGGTTTAACCATTTCAATTTCCTTTTTAAAGATCTATACTAGATCTAGCGTACTAATATCAAACAAACAAGGCGTGTGCTGGTTTACTTATCTAGCCTGAGTTTGCCATTTTATATACAGTGGCGGTCACTAGATTTGGTTTCTTTGGTTTCTTTAACTTTGAAGTAATTTAATGAAAAATTTGTTCAGTAGTTTGTTGATAATTGTATTTAGAGAATGAAAATCTGTTTTCAAGGCCTCCCATTAGTTAAAAAACCAAAAACGTACTAACCTAGTGACTACCACTGTATACACGTATGTGTATGTATATATACCTATAAGGAGTTTATGTCAGTATGTAGATTAAAATAGAAATCAGAAAACAATACTAAACAAATTTTGGATTATATGTATATGAATGGACTATAGCTACACATGCGGTGAATATAGTTGCTAAATTCTGAATTTGAATTCTATGTATTTATTGTGGTTTATGTGTATTTTTTGTTGGGTAGTTGGGGATAGAGAAACATACCTATATGAGTATTTTTTTGAGTCTAGAAAAAGCTACGTTGAAAGTAACGGTAACGGTGATTTTTAGGTGACTTGCGATAGGATTTTCATTTCTTGTCCATTCAATTTAACAATTGTGTTGTATTGGATCAGCAAACATTTATATATATATATACATATATATATATAAATAATTGTGAGTGTAAGTGTGTATATGTATGTCATAACAAGCGTTTTATTTATAGTACAGAAAAGGTGCGTGTGTTTATGGAAGATTTTTAGTTTTTAACTAAATGCAAATGTACATGTTTTGCATATATGCATAGAAAGTTTGTTGACTGTTGCAAATATTCCAATATTGAATTTGCTTCGATCTAATTATGCGATTTATGTCTATATAATCTGTTGTACGAAGTTGTGTATGTAGAACGGCTTTTAGTTAAAGTTGTTGTTGTTATTTTGTTTCTTTTAGAGTTTAAGTGAATCGAGTGAGGCTAATGATGAACGCCTAGAGCCTAAACCTATATTAGTGGGACAACTGACCAGTGAGGTGGTGCCAAAGAGCTTGTACCAGCCAATAACGATATTGGATAGATTCAGATCGTCGAGCATTATCTGTGCCACTCCCATAAACACTTTTTTTTCAATCCGGCCATAATCGCCCCAAACGGTCACCTTAAAAATATATCAGTAATGTCAATCCGATTCTATACTCAAGTTTAACCTCAAGATCTTACCTGTAGAACACAACCATTATAGGGCTGCTTGAAAACCAATTGTTGTTGATAAAGCGGATCCAATGTGCGTCGCGCTGTTGATGTTTTCATTTTGTCAATGCAACGTTTGCCGGAAACCAAATAGACTTTGACATAGGGAGCCGGAAGCATTTTTGATGACGGTTTTTGCTACAAATTGTTTAGGTTTAACGAACAAATGCAGACTGATAGACTGGTGAGCGCAATACAAACCTGCAAGCCCCTCGCTCGTATAACCTCTACCTCCAGAAAGCCCTTCTGATGGCACAATGACAGCTGTATGTCCCCTAACGAAGGTGCACCCAAGACTTGCCGGCCCACCAACTGGCCTGGCCCAAGGCCATCAACAAACTCATTCAGTGCACCATCATTACGCAATGAGGGTGAGAATCTGTTTGGGGTTTTTTTTTGATTCCATGGTTTGTTTTTGGATGATTTACATAAAGATAATATTTTAGTACATAGGTATAGCAATAAATGATTAATTTGTATTAGTTCAAATTAACACAAGTAGTTTTTGATTTAGAGAAAGAAAGAACTCTTATACACAGGGAGTTGTAGAAAGACAGTTTTTTTTTGTTTTTGCTTTGTTTCGATTACGACTGTTATATGGTTAAGTATAGAGGTGGGTGAGATGAGTTCAATTGTTTTGAGGTGAGGTGAATGGTTGAGAGTAGTGCCGAACAAATACTCTAAGTTGGTCTTTGTCATTGTATTCAAATTTTGTTTTATTTGCATGCGAGTGTTTGTGGTTGTGTCCGGACTTTAAAAAAAGAAATACAAAAGGACAAAATTTGAAAAACTATGAAAATCATAAGAAATTGAAAGAGGTTTTTGGACTTGATGTAAGTATAAATTATGTACAGTAAGTTTGTCCTGCAGCCGGAATCGAATTTAACGCCTTTAAAACTTCTGTCTGTGTCTGTCATCGAGTCATATTTAAAATTATAGGAAAAACTGTTATAATTCTGGAGAAATTTCTTGGTTGAAACTTCACAAGAGAATTGCTCATATTAATGGTACGAATTATTTCAGTAGAAGTAAAATGCAACTTATAATATTTCAGTATATATGTATATGTACTTTATATATGTATACTAAAGTTAAAGAAATTATAACCAATCTTTTACAAGACAAGAAAGAAGGTACACAAAAGTGATGTTAAAGGAAATACAATACATTGGGGTATTTGGGTGAAAGGTCATAGAGAGACATGTTAAAAGATAAATAAGAATAAGGAAGAAAACACAAAGAAAACACAATAAAAGAAATTCGAAAATGCAGGTCCAAGTTTTTCAAGGCTCACATAGAAATAACAAGACATATTTTTACAATACAAAGAATCAGGAACAGTTTCAAAGATTGACAGATTTATAGAGACAGATAGAAAGAAAAATATCCAAATATATATATACATAGAGAGAGAGAGAGAGAGAGAGAGAGAGAGAGAGAGAGAGAGAGAGAGAGAGAGAGAGAGAGAGAGAGAGTCATAGAGATAGAGAGAGAGAGAGAGAGAGGATTTGGCCACATAAATTACCATATACAAAGCCAATGAATAGAGAGAAAGAGTGAGTCAGAAGCACAGACGAAGTAGGAGAGTTCAGTTTTGGTTTTTTATTTAGTTTTGGACATTTTTTCGTCCAAACTTTGAATATAAAACTTACGATGAACCCTCGGAGCTAGATATCGAATGTATACTCCCAGCACTGTAACGAGTCACCGAAGGCACCGGCGGCACTTCCACCGATCGCTGGATACTGCCCGCCGAGCCGCGCGATTGACGTTGGTGATATGGATGTGGTGGAGGTATTGTGATATGATGGTGACTAGTGGTAGAGGAGCTGCCTGAACACTGTCCCAGATATTGGTCTGTCAAGGAACAACGAATGGATATATATATATATATGTATTTATATCAAATACAGTGTGTTGTACATAGATTCGATATGCAGTACAGTTGAGTCTAGGTATATACAGCAATTTGGAACTGTAACTGTATTATTCCACATTCGTATTTTTTTTCTATAGCTACCAATTTCAATGGACTTTTAGTTTTGGATGCATCCGACGACGCTGGGCTTTTGGAAAAGTCGATCGGCCGCACCGGAAAGCCGGTAAAAGCGACTACTGTTAAGATAGTAGCCATAGCCCGAGTGAGTTGAAAAACCCCCGGAAAAAATATTTAAATAATACAAAATAACAACTGAACAAATGATATTATATACATATGTAATACATACTAGGCGTATAAGTATTTTTTTGTATCAAAAATAAATACAGTATATACAAACACTAAAATGAAATATATGTATGTATGTATGCATATATTAATGAAAAAAAAAAAAAATAAATAAAAACCAAATTGGAGTTATTCTTCTAAATCGACACCCTTGCAGAAGCCCGTTTTTGTTATCGATCTCTACATCTTTCAATCATATATCTAGATAACTTTACTAATTTTGTACACCCACGTGGGGACATGCAAATACTCCATTACAACTTCAAGATCTTCCGATTTTGAACACATATATATCTCAAATGTTTCACTTCCGAACTGCTCGATTCAGATAACAATTTTGGAATTCTACATGACAATCTGCAAGGGCATCTTCATTCCGGAGAACCGAAAGTTTATGCACAAAATGTGTGCGTTGCGACTTTACCAAGTCGAAAACGTGGTGTGTTCCATAAGTAAGACTTATAACATTGTAGATACAAGTATGTAATGGATACATGTTGAAAACGTTATGCAATGCTTCACTTTTGCCGTTGATATACATGTACAATTGTATATTCTTTTTTTTGCCAATAATTAAATGATTTTTGTTGTAGTTTTTAATGTGTCTGTTGCTGTTGTTTTTGTTAATGATGACTTTCTATCACAGAGCTCCCTGTATATATATAAAAATATATATGTATATGTTCAACCAAATTTAAAGTCTATATCGTATAAAGTGAAATAAAACAAATGAAGGACGATAAAATTTCAGTTTTTTAAAAAACAGATGATAAACATTAGTTTCTTCTTTAGTTTTTTTTTCTTGTAGATCGCAGCAGTTTTTGGGCATGCAATATATGTAAATATTATTATATCTGTTGAACGCCTTTTGTTTCTTTTTAATTTCTGGATGTTTTGTAGGCTTACCGCTTAGGGTTAGTAACGTACAGGTATAAAATGTTTAGCCATTAGATGACTGTAACAGTTTTAAATGAACTGTATACATCTTGTATGAGTACGTTCAAAAGAGTTCAAATATGTTTCTATGTTTGTATGTATATTTTAGCAATTAAGAATGTAAAGTAGATATATCGATGCATGCATATCGAACGAAACTCTAGATAAAACTGATATTCATATAATGATATTTAGTCGTAAATTGTTCAAATTAAATCTAGTTGGATAATAGGATTATAACATGTTGTTTCAATAATTGATATGTATGTATGTATTAACAATATTCAACAAGTGGCTTTTATATATCCGGGGGTTAGTAAAATGTTGATATATATGTAGGTAAATAAAATAAAACAAATATAAAGGTCTAAAAACAGTAAATTAGGCGTTTGTGAACGGTTTGTTATATCTTATAGTCCATCTTTGCCAAAAGCTTTGCTTAGTTTCGCCATTTGCCTTAAAGAACGTGGCAACTGCCTGGAAAAACAAAGCTTTTGGAGTGGAAGTTTATCTCCTTCTTTTTTTTGTGTTAAGCCTAAAAATACGTATCGACTTTGGATTGTTTGCTGGTTAATGTTTCTTTTGATTCTGCGACTGCGCTTCAAGATGAACTTAATCAAATATTTCGGTAAATTAATAACAAAAATAATATTTAAAAGAGTAAAACCGAAGTACAGTCATGCCTGCGCGCGCGATATAAAGAGAGCGTTTGATTGCATTAAAGCTTTGCGGGTAAGTTATCAGTAGTACTCTGAGAATAGGAAAGAGAGAGAGAGAGAGCGCTAGAGCAAACTTGACAAGTAGCAAATTGAAAAGCTCTTACAACTACAAGGACTGTGGAGGGGGAGCTTTGCATGTTGTTTTTTGTTGTTTATTTCTGTTGTTTTTGTTCTTGGCCAACTAATGTTTATCATCATAAATACATTTCATTTTATCTTTTTTTTTTTTTGATTTAAAAATGGAACTCAAACCAAAAAATAAATAATTATAATTTGAAACGAAAAGTTAAACAAAAAACTGTAAGAGCGAAATAATCAAATAGACAGTTACTGATAAAATATAGAGTAGTAGAAGTTGTGCGCACCTTTCCCCACCAGCGCCATCGCCGAAAAACTGTTCAATGGCATCCGCCTCCGATGAGGAGCCACGCGAAAGGCCACCGGCACCAGCTCCACCACTGATACCACTGCCTCCGCCGCGCATCTCACGCGTGATATCACCGGGTAACACTTCTTCGCTGCGATGCACCGTAAACGAGTTCTTACCCTTCTTTCCAAAGCCCATACGTCTTTTACGACCTTTCAATTTAAATATATGTGGGTTTACACTATTGTTATGCTTGATGCTTGTTAGTTTCAGCCTTAACATAATGTTAATGATGAATTAGTTAGTTAGTAAAATAACGCAAAAATATATGCAAATTTATCGTGAGAAAATAAAATGCACGAAATGCATCCGATAGAGAAAGAGAGACTAGCAAGAAATATAACAATTTATGATCTTACGATACATTTGATTTTAGTCTGATAAGATAATTCTGGATGAGTTTTCAATAAGTTAATTGAACTAGAACTGTTAAACGAAACGGCATATCAATAACAAGGCAACAAAGTAATCCTACCTGTTGCCGACAATTGCGAGGTGGAATTGGATTTTTTCCCCATACCGCTGCCGCTCTTGGGTGAACGTTCCTGATCGATGGCACCGGCTCCGCCTTTCTTGCGGTCGGTTGTCGTATCAGAGAGGCTTCCATCTGTAGGTAACAAAGTAGGATACATCAATAATAAATAATCCATTAAAAATATGAAAATAGGGCTGGGACGTTGTTTTAGAATCACATGTGTAATTGCTTATTACGCCTGTAGCGCTCATAAGTATGCTATAGTTTGCTACTCACCCACTTTCTCTTCAGCCTCGGCACCACCTTCTGTCGATTTGGCACCACCGATCCCAGTACCGTCTGTGCCGTTTTTCTCTTTGTCGTATTCGCTAAAATCATCATCCAACATCGCATCAATTGCGTCCCAGTCGATAACATCAAGAGCATCCGCGTCGGTGTTTGTATCCGCATTTACATTTGATTCGGTTGTTGCGTTTGGTTCGTTCGTTGTGGCAGTTGTTGTAGCATTTGTTGTGGTTGTTGTCACAGTTGTTGTTGTTGTCATCGTCGCCGCCGCCGCAGTCATTATATTCGGCGATGTGGTTGTTGTTGTTGTGAGATTTGTGCATGTATTTGTGATGTGTGTGGTGGAAGTGGTGGTGGTTGTTGGTGTGGGATTATTGTTAGTTGTTGCGTCATGTAGCGTCAAATTGTTGTTGTTGGTGTTGTGTGGTGGTGTTGTTGTTGTTGTTGTTGATGTTGTTGTCGATGATGGGAGTCGTTGTTGTTGATTGGGTGATGCATTTGTTGTTGTTGCCATGACACCGTGATGTAGTTGTTGTTGTTGTTGTGGGGGATTTGCAAAAGAGGAAGAAGAAGCATTATTAGCATTATTACCACCGACGACGACATGACCAGCAGCAGCAGCGGATGCAGTTGCACCACCGCTCCCACTACCAATTTTCGTCTGTTGTTCCGATGCCATCGTTCCGCCTTCTTTCCCTTTTTGTTGTTGTTGTTGTTGGTGACTATGACTACTAAAACTAACACTACTCGCTTGGCTATTGAGATTGTGGTTGGTGGAGGTTGTGGTTGTAGTGAGCATTTTGTGTGGATCTGGATTGGTTGTAAAAGTGTTATGTACGCCGCCCCCGATTCCGCTGTCGACACCAGCTCCCACACCGAAATCGTTGCCATCCATCATTCCCGCTGTCCCGCCTCCACCCACCTCCATTGGGGAAAAATTATGTGCATTTTGGGCACTTGGTGGGTGGGGTAGATTTCGTCGTCGTTTTAGATATGGCGCAGCAGGTCCATATAGTTTCTGTTGATTCGTCCGTTGTAAGTCTAGCGACATGTGGTGACGATGTGGTCCCCGAAAATGTGATGGTGCTATTCCGCGTCGTGTCCAACCGACATCAGAATCATAGGTGATTGTCACAATTTTATCATCGGTGACTAGAAAGTGAGAGTGACTCAGTGGATTTTGGGCATCTACGTTGGCTCCCATATAGGATTGGCGTATATTTGTTTCGGAGCCAAAACTACGTGATATGGCTTCATTAACAGCATGATTAGGATAATGGCATTGCACCTCATCCTCATAACGAATACGTCGTCGTCCCCAACTTTTTGTATGCAGATCATCATAGTCCAGGGATCGTGATTGGCCGGCCTCATGAAACATGCGACGACGATCAAGCTTTGGTTTCTTCAGTATAGATGTGGGTTGTGCCTTGGCAACAGCCTCTGATATGGGTACGGCTGACACTAGAGCGTCTTCACTCAATTGACGTGAAAGTCGCAATACCGATTGAGTGGGTAGTTGTGGTGTCGGGACTGAAATTTTGGTTTTGGCTCGACGATGAGCCGTGGGAGTCGGAGTATGCACATGGTACGTGGGTACAGCACCAAGATTTACTTGCGGCCCAGTGTGCCCGCCTAGAAAATGCTGATCCACGCATTCACCGCACATAGACGGATCCATGGTGGGTAGCGATGGTTCCGAGCTGGCACTTGATGTTCTGTACATGGAGAGTGAGGGCCGGCGCATCAATTGTTCGGCACTATACGGATAGGCAATGGGTTGATGCTGGGGGTGGGGATGTGAATCGGCCAAGCAACAAGGATCCGAGCAAGCGCCAATTGCTACACCAGGTGTGGCCAGGGCAGTGTTAGTGGACAGCACCACCGGCTGGCTGCCATTTTGGCAATGACTACAGCTCTTGTCCAATTGATCACGCACATAACCAACATACGACGAGGGAGACGAGGATACTGTGTGTGCATGATCGTGGGCAGGTGGCATGGGCGAGGAGCTGCGAAAGAGATTCATAAATTGCTCGTAGCTCGTAGGTAGCGCATAAGTATTGGCAGCAGTGTGAGCATGGTTGGAGGCGGTGGTGGTGGCGTGGGCGTGGGCAGGAGCGGGTATAGATTGGCGTCCGTTGGGCGTTAAAAATGAATGGCAAGTTGGCGACAAATAAGAGCCGGAGGTGGCAGAATGCATATGTAAATGAAGATGAGGATTGAGTGGATCAAGTGAAGATGGCCTTGCTGGTAGAGGTACTGGTACTGGTAAAGTTACTGTTACTGGAACTGGTGTTAATGTTGCTGATACCAGTGGTATTTCCTCAGCCACAATGCCTGGCTCTATTAAAAACTGTTCCATCAGGTGGCCTCCATCTGCAGCATCTGTTATGACAATATGTTGCCGCCCCAAACCAGCCGTATTGGGTGGTGAGTCGGCTGCAGCCATTGAAGCCAATTGCTGCAGTTGCTCCAATTGTTCCATTAACAGCATCGATGGCAAATAATCAAAGTCGTCTACCTCAATGGTATTGGCGCGGTTCGGCTCCATTATAGTTCCTCCTCCAAGTCTTCCTGCATCATGAGGCTGTAGGAAGCTGCGCCAGTTGCGTGGGTAGCTAATAGTTATGTGATCAGTATTTCGAAAACAGGAGCGGAGGTCACACGGTACATGGGGCCGGCGGTCGTAACATTTTTTTTTTGGTTATGATTGTGGATTGTGTGTGAATTGGGGGGCGTTTATGTTAAGTTTACAAGCGAAAGGGGTGGGCATGGTGGGTGATAGATATAAACAGCGCAGCGTATGGTATGTAAGTGGAACGAACGTCCGTAGTCAACGAGTTGTGGTTGTTATTTGTTATATTGTTGACGTATTGTTTTTGTTGTTGTTTTGGTGGAGTTGGTGGTGGTGGTGGTGTGGCGTATAGTGAAATAGCATTCGCAACACAAAATAAACATACAGTTGTTGTTGTTGAGAAATAGAGAAATTGAGACAGAGAGTATGTCGCGCGGCGAGTAATTTGTTTGTTTTGTTTGGCAAAAAGTAAAATGCAAAAAAAAGAATATTTTATGTTCTTCGTAACCTTTTTTTTTCAAAAAACAGAACAACATAAAAGAACAATTTGCTGGAATGTTTTATATATGGGTGTGTGAGTGTGTGTGAGTGTGTTAGGCGTTAAGCGGTAAATCTGATCTATCTCTAATATTGAGAGCCTAATTACACAGTATTGTTTATTTTTTCGATAAAATTTTGGGGCAGCTTTGCCTTTTGCGTACGCTTATGGTGGCTGCAATCTCATTCCTTCTTCATCTTCTTTTCTTGTTTTGAATGTTTTTTGATTTTTTCGTTTTTCTTTGATTTTTAGAACACTCACCTGAGTCCACGGGAAGTACGCGGTCTTTCGGATTGCGTAGAAAAAGCACTAGATGTCACACTAACCACCGATTCCATATCAGAGTCACCGAATTCGCCCATAAAATCCTTGTCCGGAGATAGCGAGTGCCGCGGACGCATTCGTGTGGTATCCATTGCATGCAGATCACTGTCAGAAAGTCCAGTATAGTGTCGCTCCCATCCACCCATCCCGGTGCTGCGATAGGTGGCCTGATGATGCGGCTGTCGTGTGCGATGCCGGCCAAAACGGCTGCCCCCGGCCAAGCGTTCATCGAAATCTTGTCCCAATCGGTCTCTCAGCATGGCACTGCGTGAAGACTGTCCGGGGACCTGACAATCCAATTAAAGTATAACACACAATTATACATAATGCACATGAAGTGGATTTTTAGAAACAAAAATTGAGCCAACGAAGTTGGTTGAGTCTACTCACCTGCGGCAGTTGCCGCTTCTTTGGGGAGCCTGTGGGCGTGGCTGTAGCGGATCTTGATTGAAATCGTTGCTGTTGTAGAGTTGCCGCCGCCGTTCCGCTGCTTTGTCCACTTGGATGGTGTACTGGAAGCACTGGATAATCTGTATACCGATCGTCGGGTGGCGATAGTGATCCACGTCGTGGACTGCTGCTTCTATAGCCGTACCCGGAGCCTACACCTGTACAAGGCGCACCACCCTGTCCTACTCCTCTTTCGCCGCTATGGTAATTATCACTAGGAGCTGCCGAATGACTTCTTTGATTCAGGCTCATACCACCAGGACCAATGGCGGGACCCACACCATTTCCACGTCGGTAATAGCCAGTTCCAGATACCTGTTAAATTGATGATGGGTTACCAGAAATGTTAGGAAAGGCATAATGCTTAGAGTTGAGAGTGTGAGTAAAGATTGTGACCTAGGAATCATCAAATTTCACTGATGAATCTCGATCTTATAGACTAGATATGCATAAATATATAAATATATAGGTATATGATATATGTATATCTATAGTTTAGTGCTCTCGTTATTTCTTGTGTGTGGGTCTGTGTGTTTGAGAGGAACATGTGTGTATTGTATGTGTGGGTATGATTGTGTGGGCATAGATTTTAGAACTTTAGTTACTGCAACTTCTACTGACACATTAACATGTACATACATATTTAGAAGTATATTTTTAGTAAGTAGTAAAGAAGATGGAGAAGCATGTTAAAAGTTATTAATGGTTTGAATACATTATTCGAAAGGAACTCAACGGATAACAAGAACTTACATTTTTATAATTGTATAGATTTAGGTTTTTAATAACAGCAGTGGGATAAAGGCTTGATTATTAGATTATCAAAATTATATATCTCAATAAATTGGTGCACTAAATATTGGACTCAATGGGCTAGAATAATGACAAAGATGTAGATAAAAAGTCACTAATCTGTATATGGCTGATTATGGGGAAAGGATTTTTCTGACAAGTCAGTCTTTACATTGCATTTTGCAAGCAGTTATTACTTAATTTAAAGAACTTACAAATTGCTGTCGTGTTTGATAATACAATAAATATACCCCGCACATGTCTTGTTTTTTGTCGTCTGTTTTGTTTCGAGTTGTTTCTATTATTAAGAATTGGTGGTAGCTTATTTTGGGGTGCAAACCTGATTATGATAACTTTGTCCAATGCCAGATACAGTGCGATAATCACGAGCCACCATTCCGGCTACCCGTTTACGGCCTTGTGGTGACATGTCGCGTCTGGATCGACGCTCGTTTAAATCAAGCTAAATTATATAGTTTTTTTAGAAAAAGGATAATGGAAGATAGTGATGTTTTTTTGGGGTGGGGCATGGGGATATTTATACCATTGTGAAAGAAATAAATCGATCAAGAAAAAGAGAGAAAGAGAAAAGGGGTTTAAATGAACGTATGGACAATATGAGAGCAAGTTAATAATTACATAAATGTGCGTGTATATGGGTGTGGTATGTGTACTTCTGTGTATGAAAGTGAAATATTCGTCATAAATAATACTATTGGAAATATAATAGTTGTTTGGAATTATGTGTTCTTTCGCTGCGTCTTGGTGTGTGGTGGATATTCTCTGTGAGAGTGGGGCTGGGGGTTGCGGCGTGTGTGGTGTTTTAGGTGTCGTAGTTAATGAAAATTATACATAATGTCACTACACACATACTTAAAACTACAAAAAGAAGCCAAATTATTGATATTTACAATATGTTATTCTATATGCAGCTGGTTGGGATAGTATCAAGCGAGTGTATCTTTTTTACATTAAGGAACCATGCAATATAAAACACAGTAGAGAAACTGCTGCCTATACAATAAAATTGTATAGAAATTTGAGTAGGGGTATTTTTCTTTTTGTCACAATTTTGTGGTTGCGATCCTAACATGTGTTCTCAATATTATTCTTACGTTCTTATCTTAAACAATTTACTTAAAATTATGTTCGTAGTTTAACATTATATCAATATTTCTTATTTAGCTGAAAGAAGATTTTCAGTTCGCTATTAATGTATTGAACTGTGAAATAGTTACAACGCGCTGACAGAAGTTTGGATTTAGAGCTGGATAGTTAGAAAGTTTAAAAAGAGAGAAAAATTTAACACACGCAACAAATGAAACAACGACACCAATTAGTTACAAATCAATAAAACAAATGAAATCGAAAACAAAATAAATAACTGAAATAAAACACATTTACTTTATACAGTTGGAAAGTGTTATGTAGTATCTCTTGCTGATCACTTGTAGTAGGAGATAAATGGTCATGCAAATTATAGGTTCATGAATCGATGGGTATGTGTCTAGCTATGTATGTAAGTCGTCCAATGTAAATGGGTATGGTGTGCAAATGACCAACGAAATAGTGAATTGGGACTTCAGTAAAATTTTGAATGCCGAAAATGCTTAAATACATACATACATGTATGGACATAACTAAAGGAAATGAAACACAAGAATGGAAAAGGGAATAAAGTGCAAGAGCCATTTGGTTGCATATTCACATATTAAATTTGTATACTCTCTCCATTAAAAATGTTAAGGTAATAAAGCAAAAGTTGCTGTCGAATATTGGTAATTTCGTGCAGGAACATATAATTGAAATTTCCTTTTACTTTTATGAATCAATCCGGATTTTTAAAGATTTTTTTAATCAAAGAGTATACAGGAATCAACACAAATGAAGAGATTCACAGAAAAATACAAAGAATGTATATCTGTTTGTGTGTGTGTGTGTGTGAAGTGGTACTGCAAGTGGCAAGTTTCGATTGAGTGTGATGTATGTATGTATAATGTGTACGAGGATGCTTTTTTAGGGTATGTATGTCCCGTTATGGGTCCTCACTAGACTTTATGTCGGTTGTTCTTGTTGTTGGTTGTGTAGTAAATATATATACATAAATAAAATTTCATATAATTTTGTTGTTCTCAGTGTGCTAGCTGGCTGTTGTTGTTGTTGTTGTTGATGTTGATATGGTGGTTGTTACCTCTATCAAAGGGGGCGGCGGTGGGCTGGCTGAGCTGCCCATTGATGATATGCTGGCCCCGGGTGTCATTCCATCGATGTCACATTCGGACATGGTATCCGAATCACTAAGACGCGACATGGTGCTTGGTGGTGATAAATGATCTGTCGGTGTCAGTATCAGGCCGTCCACATCGCTGCCCTCGTCACGTAACTATTGTTGTCATAAATTTTTCCGTCGAGATGTTTCAAGATGTATGGAACGGAACGAAACGTAACACGGTAACGTAACGCAGCATGTTGTTGTTGTGTATAGTTATGGTAGGAGGTGGTATTTGGTGGGTGGTTTCAACGTTCATGTATTTGGCGGGGTGCAGGACAATAAAGATAAAAAACATAAAACAGCAGAAAACAAAAACGATACATATATGTATATAATATATAATATAATATATAGGTATATATATTTATGTATATATATATACATATATATATATATATATGTAATAGAATAACAAACACACTCCATACATACATATGTATATATGTGTGTGTGTGTGTATGTATATATATTTATGAGAATGCTAATGTTTATAATTTCACTAAAATTTTGTTGTTAATGATAGCTGCAGGGCTTGGGACAGGTTTGGATTAGGCATTACAACGAGTAAACATAATAAACAAAACAATAGCAAATTAAACGAAATATTATTTTTCCCTCTTTTTTTTGGTTTTGTTTTGTTAGTTTAGACAGTTTCTGCGTTAAGTTTTTCGCCCAACAAACTGTAATCTGGATATAACTACGTAGATCCAAACACATTTGCACGTCTTATCCAAAACACGCTCTAAATATATGTATATGCTATATACATATACATATATCAACAAAAATTTAAATGAAATGAAAGAATAAAGGAAACTAAATTTCCAGTTATCCCCCCCGGCCCAGACATACGAGATATGAGGTATCCTGATGCCCTTGCAGCTGATACCATTCAGCTTCATCGTCCAATATCAGATGACTTAAATCGAGTACAACCTCGCCAAGGAAGTCGTTGGCTCCATACCGCACATAGTCCCAAAGTGTGACCTAATGAGTAATTAGGAGAGTCGGAACTCATGTAAATACGTAAATAAATAGAGAGAAGTAGAGATAGACAAGCACCTCTAGCAGACGACCATTGAGATCACAGCGTCGCAGCCCCGAATACACAAATGTCTGGCCCCAGCGAGGTTCACAAGTGGTGCCCACTGTTTTCGTACGCCTCTTTGACTTATGACTACGGTCGGGCAGCAGGAACACCTGTTAAAAAGGAAAACAAATTAAAGGCAATGCAAATGTTATATTTAATGATACACTTACTTTTGCATAGGGATTACGAGCTGCACCGCTCTGACGCAGGGATAATCCGGTGGCGCACACCAAAGTCACAATCAACTGAAGCGTATTCTGATCGTAGCCAATTTTAAGCTGCAATCGCCCTTCAATAGGTATGGGTTGGGTAGTGGTGCCCATATGGGGGTGGCCATGATGCGCGTGCGATGACGATGATGGCGCTGCCTGATGGCAATGATGATGGTGGCCCGCCGTCGTTGTGCCGTGCAGACCGCCAGAAGTGGCGGTAGATTGTAAATTGGCGTTGCTGCTGTTGGCGGTGCCGCTGCTGCTTCCGCTGCTGCTGTGACTGCTGCTAAGGTTCGGTCCAAGTCGCTGCTGCTGTTGCTGCTGCTGAGACTGTGAAGTTTGTTGGTTGGAATTTTGGTGCTGTGAGCCGCCACGTTGTCGTAGTCCTGTTCCTGACGAAGAAGTCGTCAATGCACTCACATTGAATTCTGGCGAGCCTGGCGAGGTTATCAAAACGCTGGGCTTATCACGTTGACGTTGAAGTTCGATGACATCAACTGTTGGGGCTGATGGTTAAACGTGAAGGGAAACGGTGTTTAGCCAATTTGAACAGATTTGAAAAACTACCTATTGTATGTTCTGTCGACGGCTTTTGCCAATTTTCCACGAAATAAAGTCATATTTTTCAATGGTCTCAGTTTTGGTCGTTAATAAGTTTGTTTAATTGTGTGTCATTGTGAAAACAACATTGTCTCTATTGGACATACACCTTGTTTGTTGCATTTATTTAGTTAATTGCTTATGCAATAATGCCAGTATGGATTTGGTATACAAGTAAGAAATAACTTGAGCGGTTAGCTAAATAATCAATTGCTTTCCCAAGACAACATCAGCATCCCACCCACAACACACTCACACACACACACACACAGGCATAGTTTATTTATCATCTCATCTTAAGACCAAATGTATATACCTTTACGTTGTACATAACGTCCGCCGCTGCTGACCACTGCACTGCCTGCCATACTGCTGGCCAGACCGCTGTGCGGAAAATTGGCCGTTGATCGACGCGTGGCGTTGCTGCTAGTGGCGGAGCCAGAGGCGGCGGAACAGGCACTACTTGGGCTTACGTTGCTACTACTTCCACCACTATCGCCACCACTGACTCCGATTCCACTTGTCCCCCCTGTTGGTGGTAATAACAACGAGCGGCACACAATCAATTCCACTTGTGCATCCAATCGACTTTCGTCAATGATATCGTAGACCTCATCAGTGCTTTTGTTATGTAAATTGCGCCCATTCCATTCGATGATCTCGTCGCCTGATAGAGTGATTTAAGATTATGATGAGAAGTGTGTTAAACAGAGAGAAAAAAAGAGACAAATAGAATGAATAGATAGAAAATGTGAAATGAGTAATGACGGAGAGAGAGATATGAATGTATGGTTTACCTGGTCTAATACGGCCTTCAAGATCGGCCACTGAACCCCGTTTGACTTTTTCAACAATTGCAGCACGTTCACTTCCGCCTCCTGCTCCTCCAATGTTGCGAATTGGTTGACCACCGTTCACCTTTAATCCTAATATATCTTCCCCATCATAGTATTTACGTAAAATCATGTGACCAATCATGCGAGTATTATCCGCGGATGTTTGCCAATTCACCGGATTCTATACATGAATTAGGTATGTATGTTCGATTTGGTTGTGGATTGGAGTGGTTGATTGGTGGTGATGGTTGGTTGGGTGAATTGGATTGTTTGGTGGAGATTGAGGTTGATGTTTTGGCAATTTTGAATAGATTTTTGTATGGTGGCGAGTTGTGGTGGTGGTTAAAGCATTGTGTTATGGATGGTATGCAGGAATAGTAAAATGTTTTTTTAGTTTTCTTTAAGTTTCAGTTTTTCATCACAAAAGTTCCTTAAGTACTAATTGTAAGTAAATTTTTAGTCTAGGTTAGTCTTAAAAGAAAAACATGTATTTTAAAACATCTTATATATATGTATGTAGATATTGTTTTTGCTGTTATCGTTTTTTTTTTCGTTTTACATTCATTTCGTCTTATACACTAAAACTTTGGTTGCTTTCTACTTTTAAAACAGAGAGAAATAGTTTTCAGATAGTTTGGACAGTTAAATAAATAGATAGATCATTGGTTATGTATCATTCACAGAGTTTTAACGTTACACAACGTTAGGCCTACATAAATACGTTTTGAGAACACATACGCTTGTTTTGGTTTTCGGTTTGACTTTATTCTATTTTGAAAAGATGTAGAGTTTGGAAAATTTTACTAAGTGCGGCAAATGTTGTGGTTTGATACATGCTAAGAGGAATAATTAATGATTAACGTGCATAGAGAAAGAATTTTGCGGTAAAGTGTAGCCATGCACAATATACATACAGAGAAGTATATATATATGTTGGTATATAAGTACAATATATACAGGATTTAGCTGGAACATGCAATTTTAAGAGCAAACTGAAAATGACTATTTTAAGGGACATTCACATTATGATAAAAGAACAACAAACATGGAAAAACGTTGTTTGTAGTTTTCCTTTGAGAATTGGGTGGGGCGTTGGGTTTAATATTGGGTAATATTTTTTTTCGACAGACAGACGGATACAAAAGAAAAGTGGCAAAGAAACAGACAGAAAGAGAGAGAGAGAGAGAGAGAAAACATAGATTTTTGGGGGAACACACTCAGCGACACACAATGCAGGAAGAATCTTTCTTTCCGATCTTTTTAATCGGTCACACTCCTCATCCATAGTATTCCCCGTTTCTAATACCTTCGGCACATCTCCACGATTGGAGTCCTCGCTGCTGGTAAAAGTGCTGCTTGTATCAATTCCTGAATCCTTGGTGGCTGAATCTTGACTACCCTGACGCTCGTTATCCCAGCGTCCAGACCAATCTGTTGCACCATCGTGGCTTAATATTTTTCCGCTAGTCAGTATGGTAGCCGTTCCCACATCAACCGCCGTCGATGGCAATATTGTTGTGACAGGGGGCAGAGGGCCTCCACCACCCACTGGAATGCCCACAACAGTGACATCACCATCATGGGCATCAAATCGAACGGTTTTCTTTATTCTACGCTCGGTAAAACGCCGTGAATCCTGAGCAGCCGATGATGAGGAAGTGCTGCCTGCAGGGTCATCCCAATAGGCAGCTTCAGTTGAACTGACCGAACTACTACCGCCACCTGCAGCACCCAATAGACCGCGCTCTCGGCTCAGGCTGCCGCGTGTTGTGGTACTGACTTCGTCTGCGGACATCACACCCCGATCATAGGTTGTTGTGCCAGCCTCTGAACCAATCACAATTTGTGGCTTTGGATAGTAGCTGCTGCTGGTGGTACTGCTGCTGCTGCTGCCGGCCCCAGCACTGGCTGCAGCCAAGGGCGGCGCACGGCGGTAGGCGGAGCCACCAGAACCAGCTCCACCAGTTCCTACGTAAAATTGTCGCTCGTGATTACTGCGACTTAATGTATTCCGCTGTTGCACATCCAGCCGAGCTGTCCTCGTCAATGGATATTGTTCCAGCCGTTCGCGATGCTGCAGCTGTAGTTCGTAGCGATCCCGCTGATCGGCAGATGAGTAAAGCCTCTGATTAGTATGTTGACCAAGAGTGAGGCGGTAATCGCTGACACTCAGCAAATCGCGCTCATTTAGGCTACGCTGTTGACGCCACGGATCCTGTTGGCGCACTTGCAGACGGCCGCCTGTAGATTATTTAAGAATTTGTTGTTTTTTTCGGGTGTAAACTCTCAACTAATTAAAAGAATTATTTTGGGTACGGAAAGGCATTGGTTTTGGGGCGAGGGCTGGGTCTGAATCAGGTCGGAATTTTTGGAATCAAATTTTGCGACTCAATTGACTTTCTTATGGTTTCGCTGCACTTGCCCTTTTATTAGTTTGTTGTCCTTTTCGAACTGATTTTGCATTTAAAATGATTAACATCAAAATATAAACGATAAAAATTGAGTAAAATTAATGTATACATAAATTGCTTTTTAAAGAGACTTAATAGAAGGTGATTGGAATGGGGAATCTGTGTGTAAGTCTGACAAAAATTTAATACAAGCAGAATACGTGAAAGGAATCAGCTATACTTTAATGTTTTCATTTCTCTTATGATAGTTCCCTGATTGGCTTTTTCATCTAATAGCATCTCGCAATAGCGAACGATTTCTCAAAGTTTTTATCATGTACATATGTGCTATAGTTGTAGAAAAGTTATGCAGTAGCGAAAGACTTAAATTATATAGTGTATTTTTATACCCTAACGTTATCGATAATAATTAAACTAATTTCAAATGATTTTACCTAATAGGAAAGTTTCTAGAGCCTTTGGGAAAATGGCAATGCTCAAGGATATAAAACATTGGCGAAAGTTGTATTAAATTTGGTAGAAACTATTTGTAAGAATATCATCATATAAAAGACCTATACGAAAATACATACATTAAAAATATTAAGCTGGGGGAAAGTGTACTAAGTATATCAAAATAAGTGGCACAAGTGTCTAATGCTTCTGGGGATTGGATCAAGTTAATGTATTATAATTGTTTTCTTTGTGTTTTACAGAAATACTTATCTGTTTTGCAGCTAAAAGTATTAAGAGAGTTAACTAAATTATATTTTTAGTAAGTATGACCACCGATCTTACTTACGCGGTTTTTTGATAAATAAACAATGAGACGATTGCGGATTGGGGAGAGGGTCATAAAAACATGTTTAAAAGGTTGTTCGTGTGTTACAAGCAGAGAAAGAGAACGAACAAGACAGAGAGGGAGAAAGATGGAGATAGAGTGTTTTGTGAAAAGGAACATGTTGAAATCGGAGTAAATTTGTTGAAGGAAACAGGAAACAGCGTTACGATATCCATGCAAATTCTTATTGCAAATGCAAATTTTATTTTTCTGTATTTTGTTTGTTTTGGGTTTTTCGATTTGCTGATATTCACATTTAAATTAAAAGAATATTAAGAAATGCGAATTGAAAACCAAAATAAATAAAACAAATGAAAATAAAAAAGACTGTGCACAAAAAACATCGAGCAATGTGTGTACGTTAAACAGGAAACTGCAGTCTTATTCTTACTAGAAAGAATCTGTATATATTCTCAGAATGTGTGTGGCTGTGTTGTAAGTGTGTGCGCTAGTGTGAAAAAAGGACGACGACGACAACAACAACAGTTAGTGCTCGAAAGAGAATATAATAGAAAGTAAGAATAGAGCAAAAACAGATCAGACAGAGATGGCAACTTTCAGAAAAGAACATATGACTTTTATGGCTTTACGAAATAGAAAATCATATTAAATATGCCAAGAAAATATTTGGAAAAAAACATTTATGTTAATTGTGGAAAAAAAACATTTTCTTCTTCGCTTGTTTTTAAGGAGGAAATTTTCTTTTAATTGTTTGCTTACATTTGCATGAATTTGTAGATCGCCGGACGTGAGAGCTACTTGGACACCAGTCAATCCGCCAAAATTACCTGTTTTAGTATTTACGAATCGTATTTTTTTTTGTGTAAAGATTTTGATTTAGGATTGATTTTGATATATAACAGGATTTGGTTTGGTTTATTTTAAATGACAGGGCCACAGACAAAGAGAAACATACATATAGAGAGAGAAAGAGAGAGAGAGAGAGAGAATGTGTGAGAGAGAGTTTTGGGATAAGGTATATGGTACATAAATAAATAAAAAATACATATTTATACCATAAATGGCCAGACTAGGTTGATAGATATAGCTTATTTAACTTAGGTAGATAATTATCGCTAATTTACTTTACTTATTGCAAAACTAATAACTAAAATCGAACAGCATCAGTATCAATCGCGTTCTTTGTTCTTTCAGGATAACAATGTGCGATGACACCAAAAGAAATAAGCTCCATAGTGAATCGTTTCTATTCTCTATAAGAAGGCATTGAAATCTTTGAGAAATGTGATATATGTATAATGCCGATCGTAAAGTAAGTCCTGAGCAGTAAATTTCGTTCGTAATAATGAACTTGATTAATAGTCAGTTTGCATTTTCTATGGCTTAATTTTGTATGATTTTAACAAGCACTTAAAATAAAACTGTATACAAATTGTGAGTTTATATTTTGGGGTTTGCCCTTGAAATCGCGCCTTCGCGCACATACACACAGACGATAACCGCCTTGGTTGTAACTGTAGTTTTATGTCACACCCACACACACATATGCAAGCGCGCACACACACACACACACACACACATGAAAATCGACACAGACACACATATACATATATGTAGAAACACTCAAAATGCATATGCATATGTATGTAGATATGCATGTATGAGTTTTACCCCTGGCATACTTTCATTTGACTTTGGTCACGATACAAAACGTTTATTGTAGGCATAATGGGCAATACAACAACAACAACAACAATTGGAAAAACAAAAACACAATAAAAAATAAAAAACTCGGAATGACAAATTACATAAAAAACGGCAATGTAAACAAAAGCAGAAGAAAACAAAGCAAAAGTAAAGTAAATTCGAATTTTAAGAGGCGACACGCATCGCAAGAAGCAGAGAGACTCCGAGGAGAGGATAGAAAAGCAAGCAAAAATCAATAAGGTGTACAACAAAACCCACACACTAACACATACACAAACTAGCACATATAGAACACGACGGTCATTTCTGTCCCTTGGCGACGACCTTTGCCTATTGTTGTTCTTGTTGTTTTTGCGCAGGAACGAAAAATTAAACAATGTTTGCATTTGTGTGTGTGTCAGTATGCATGAATGTGTGTGTGTGTGTGTGTCGTTGTTTGTATATGTATGTATTTTTGGCCATAAATTCAAGCAAATTGTGTTTGGCTAGGGGCGGGCTGACGGGCAGGTGTTGGACTGGCAAAAGAACAGCCGCAGCCGCAGCAGTAGAAAAGAAGGAGAGTAGCTTGTGCTATTTTTAAACCAAAACGCACAACGCACACACACATATACAGTCGTACACCCACATACAGACGCAGGCGCATAAATAGCATACCCACACAAACATACGCACCCACATTCAAACCCACACACCTACACTTACGCACAGCTTCAATGTTCTCGCATTAATGTCACTCATACGCACAGTTGCACATGCAAACAAAACAACAACAAAAATAACGATTACATTGACGATGGGCGTCGGTTGGGCATTTTCGGGGTACGCGGAGTGACAGAAAGTGTTTGGTTATTGGTCAACGTTTTAATTAAATTCAGCCTCATACCTCATTTGGCTGGCGTTGCTCACTCATTTTAAAATAGCAAAAAAGAACCCACCCAAACGCACACAGACACATGGACAGGCATATACAAAAGACTATGGTCTATATTTACATTAATGTGAGCATATGCTATGTGCTAAATCCTGTTGCAACAAGCTTTTATTTTCTTTCCTTGTGGTAAAAATAATTTAATATAATATGAAAATGTTCTTTGCCTTCAATTCAGAGCACATAATGAGTCCAAGCAATAAAGGTTGCCTATTTAAATGGGCAACAACGACAACCATACATAGCTTATTATTTTTAATGAATTTGTACATATACACTGAAATCAAACACTCAAAAATATTTAAAACCGTATGTCTTTGTTCAGAACAAGTTTAATAGGCAGCTGAAACACAGCCAAATAACTGAATCTGTAGCAGACAGATGGCAACAATGTTAACCGTTATCGAAAACCTGGTCAATATTTTATAGCTGAATAAAACACTCAAGCAATAGTGTCAGATTAAGCAGAAAAGCAGTCTGTTTTAATTCGTGAAGACGTTGTTTGGGTTATCCACATGTCTGCCGAGGGGTTTCAATTCAAGCGAATTGAAGAGAGAACTTTTCCCTTTTGTACTGTAGTTACATATTGTTGTTATATATTTCTATTATTTCCCATATCTAGCTGGTGTAATTCTGTGTTTGTATATCTCAAAGCGACTTTTTTTTTTTGGTAAGCAATTTCTACGTATTTGCTAGTTTGGCATTATCGTGATGCTAATCTATTTGAGTTTTGCATTTGGTTCTTGACTAGATAAGCACTTTTTTTTGGTGTAATTTTCTCTCACTGTGAGTGTATGTGAGTGTGGCAGTCGCTGTATTTGTTGTAGTTGTGGGTGCTCTGATTAGTGGTTTTTTAGTTGTTCAGGATCAGCTAGATATTTATATGAGCAGAGATCGACACTCACCTTAGTATTCAGTTGTATTGAATTGGGAAATCACAAAAAGAAATGTAATTTGAAGAATTTAAAGTCGTCTCTGCTTAAATTTGGCTTTTTAATTTTACTACACAAACAACGACGAGACCGTGTGTTGACTAAAGATGAAGATGCCCAGGTGGGCGGGGCAGCAGCAGCAGTAGAAACAAGAACCACCACAACAAAGCTGATACTCTTTTTTTTTGCTTTATTGCTAAACACACAATCAATTTTGTGTGTGCTGATTGAATTCGTTCACTTTCAGTTGCTCACTTCTCCACTATTTGAACTATTTAACGCCAGCTGGTGGACGACTTTAGGCTTCTCTATCACTTTAATAGTAATTACAATACAATTTTTCATTTGATTGTTATTGCTTTTGTTTTTCACATTATTTTCACTTTATTTTCTGTTCTGCTTGAATATGGTATTGTTGTTATTATTATGAATTTCCATTATTTCTGCGACACGTGCGAAAAGTTCCATATGCGTAGCAATCACTGCGCACAACTGTTTACTCGCTGTTAAAGTTCATCGAAAACTAATTTCACTTCGATTTCACACGGAACCAAAAAGCGAACAAAAAATTTCAATGGAATTTTTGCTTTTACGCTTTCATTTTCCCTTAGCGCCTACTCTTGGACGAGTTTTCCTTCCTATTGTTCTTGTTGTTGTTTTTGTTGCTGCTGCTGGTGATGCTTTAGTTGTTGTTGCTATCATTGGAGCCTACAACATTTCCCATAACCATGTTACAATCTCATTGCAGTTGTTGTTGGCTTTGTTGCTGTTGCGGGAAGCTTTCCATAAGTCTTCCAATGCCTAACTAAAAATAATGTTAAGCATGGCCAACATACTACGACGTCGACAGCACCGATAACATTGACAGCTGCTGCCCACGCTGGGGTCAACGGGTGAGTTGGGATTGAACCTCTTCCCCTTTTCGTCTTTTGGCTCAGTGTGTTTGTATTTGCGCGCTCTGACTTTCCCGTCATCAACGTCAGCGTGTTTGTCTTTGTTTTCCAGACGTAAGTGTGCGCGCGTGTTGGATGCCTGACTAACTGGATGTTAGTTGGGATGGTCGGTTAGTCGCTTACTTGGTTGTAAAGACCGTGACGTTGCATGAATTCGCATCCAATTGCAACTGAATGAATAAGTCGACCCAAGTAAAAAAAAGAGCGCATGAGATAGACAAAGAAACAGAGGACGATGCATTGGATTCACTTTAATGCGAAATTAAATATTTAGAACAAACTTTATATGCAAATAAGAATTTTAAATATTTCCCAGTAGTGCCATAAATGCTTAATATTTCCTTATTTCAAACTTCTTATCATTCATATATAGGTAGGTATTCGGTTTCTTAATATAAAATATCCTTATACAAATGCAGTCTTACTTAAATGGATATATGAATGTAGCACTGCATATGCTTAATCCTACATAGCTCTAAAAGATTCTATTCGAATGCATAAACGCGCGAAAAGCTAACATCAGCTGGTTAGCTACTATTTCTACATAACTTCAGTTCGGAAAACCTCCTATACGTACTCCTCTATTATGTTTAGCGCTTGCGCGGATCACGTTGTATGTTGGAAATTTCCCTAAAAATGTCTTCCAACGCATGACAGCGACCTACCGACCGACTCGTTATTTGTTCGCACGTACGAAGGAAAACCGTGACTTGGAGCAGTGAATTGTGAATTCTGTGGTGAAATTAAAGATGGCGCCCAACTATGGTGGCTAAAGGTTAAATGTATTGAATGAATAGCTGACAACTTAGGCTTTGTTAATATAATGTTACGAAGCGATCCCTACATCCATACACTGATGTCCCAGACTTGAGAAAGAAACCAAAATCAATATTGCACCCCAATAAAAATTTAAAAATTTTGGGCCTATGTTGTAGCACATGAAAAAAAGGGGGGTACAAGAGGAAAGTGAGTGAGAGGAAGAGGAGCTCCCTTCCAAGCAAGTGCCAACACAAAAACTTTCTAATTAGGATAATAAATTTCAGCTCAACATTGCCGCGCCGTACTTGACAATGTTGTTCGTTGCTCTTTACTCTCTAAAAAATTTTGTACATGAAGAGCAGAAGAAGTATACCCTTTACGCGGCAGCCCCCTCCCCCAACTGTTTCGTCTGAACCTAAGGAAACCATCTGCTGGGCGAACTTCTTGATGTTTTTGCGGTCGTCTGCCAAAAAAAAATGTAATATAAAAAAGAAAAATAGGAAAAGCTTTTCCTATAGTTTGTTGGAAAATGTGTTTTCGGGTCAGCTGTGCAAACTACCTTGCGTCCCTTCCTGCATTCCACTGTATATAATTTATGCTGATTGCATTTAACGGGCCAACAAAAAAAGGGTAAAGAATGTCGGTACGCCTTAAAGTATGCAGAAGTGCATCCTTTTCGCGATAGTTTTGCTATTTGCTGTTGCTGCTCTTGTAAATAAAATATGTAGTTATATACGCGCGCATACATATGTACACATATACATAGGTAAAAATGTATTTGATTTGCTTCTGGATTTGGTTTACTTCTTTTTGGTTAAGAGTTCATGTGCTCTCAAGATAAAGACTTTGCAAAATGCCTCTGATATAAAATCATCTTTGAAATTCTCTTTCTTCCTACCCTTACATATATTTGTTCCGAGTAAGACAAGGAGTAGGATGAACTTAACTAAATCCAAAATCAATAATAGGAATTTAACTAATGCTTATTAGTTATAATATTATCTATCATAATTTATATTTTCTCTAAGTAGTATGAAGAATTTATGAAGGAGGTTAAAAAAAAATTAAATAAAGTAATGGATAAAATGTGAGATGATAAAAAACTTTCAGAGATATGTATTACTCTTCTGGTCCTCGTAGATGGTATGAGCTACTTTCTTATATTAATTTATATTATTAATTCAGTTAATTAACTTATTATATAAAACTATTGTTAAATAATTCAAAAATTATAAGGCAAATGATTTTATACAGTGTTGTTCATTAGTTTACAATCGAGTATGCAAAAATAAAAGAAAAAGACAACACACCAATGAAGAGACAAGAATGTGTTAATCATTAAGAAAAAATTTGATTAATTTTTTTTTTTGTGTTTTTTTGTTTGGTTTTAATTTTCCAGCGAGCGAGTCAAAAGGTTCAAGGAAATTTTTTTGTCTTAGAGTTTGCCATTTATCACAAGGAGATTGAGATAACAAAAATTTGTGGCGAATGATAGAGGAGAATAGAGCCAAAGAATCCAAAAAATTTACTAAATCACAAAGAATAGTTGAATAGTGTAAGACAGACAGACAGAGACAGCGAGAGAGAGAGAGAGAAAGTAGGAATAGAGAGCAAGAGCGAGAGAGGGAAGGAAGGAAACAAGTTGTATGCAAATTGGACAAAACGTGGTCAACTTACCATCATAATCGGAGCCAGCTTGAATAACTCCTCCACCACCAGTCTGACTTTGTGCGGCCTGGGCAGCCAACATTTGGCTTTGGAATTCCTCCTCAGAGCTGCTAAAAGATCGTTGCTGTTGTGAGGCATATTGAGAACCGGCTAATGATCTTCGTTGTTGCTGGTTAAATGATGTTGAATCCATAGCATGTCCACCACTAATGGTTAGATTGCGTGTCAATGGTGGAGGCTTTTGATAGCCAGATCCTCCGGATATTTGTTGAGGTGCCTGCTGAGGCATTTGCTGCTGCGAAGATTGTGGTTGATAGTGTATTTGGGCTTGGTAAGTTTGTTGTTGTGTTGGTTGATGTTGTTGTTGCTGTTGTTGTCTAACTGAATATTGTTGATGCTGTTGCTGCGGTGATTGACGATGTTGCTGCTGAGAATGCACTTGACTGGGATGAGCCAAATGGGGATGTTGCCGCATTAAACCATCCAGCTCGCCCTTAAAATGAAATTCGAATAAGTAACAAAGTAAATTTTAGTTCTCTGTCTCTCCCACCTGATAATAGCGCGGATCATCTTCCGGATAAGCGCCTGAGGGCCCTGCCCGTTGTTGTTGTCCATGGCCCTGTGGTTGTTGTTGTTGATACTGCTGCTGCTGTTGTTGTTGGTATTGCTGCGCTTGTTGAGGGTTCATGGGTTGCATTCGAGGCCGTGGTTGCTGCGATTGCTGCTGCCCAGCATTAGTGCCAACACCTCCTGTACTCCCCATCACCATCATAGGATCTAGGCCAGATTCAGAGGCTGACAAACGGCGATTTGTGGGCTGCTCTTGCTGGGAGTATTGACGCCGAAGCATGCTGCCAGCCCGTTGCATTGGCTGATTTTCTTTCTCAGCGGCACTGCGAGTTCGTTCCAACTTGGGACGTTTGTCCGTGGAATCATGCGGTGTCATGGCCTGCTGTGATATGTCCTGTCAAATCAAAGAAAAATATTGATTAACCAAATAATATATGAAATAATTGATTTTTTCCGGTTACTCACACTGCTGCCATCGGGCTCTATGCGCCGAATGAAACCGTCTTGGTGGACTGTGGATTTATTCATCCATTGCCCTGTCTTGGATAATAGCTCCTGTTTCTTGCGGCATAATATGCATATCCAAATAACCTGGAATGATAACAAGGAAAATTCAAATATTTTTTAGTCAGATTAGATCAAATCAGAGTTGACTGTCATTTGGTTTCATTCTGGTAGTTTATTATTTTCATAAACTCGGAAAGTGGTTAAAATTTCATTGATGGAGCACTCCGACGCATCGCCTCTTGCCGGCGTCCAGCACGCTTATGCTATGTTCCTGCTATACCCGGCTCAAAATGAGGGTCGATTTCACTACTATATTCAGCGCTTATGGGATTTTTGGGGATACTTCAGTGTCTATGCGACCACGTTAATTGAGCGTGGTCAAAACGAACACTTTGCCGGCTTTGTCAACTTTCATATTTTTACCCCGTCGCTACACCACGATGACGATCTAGCTGCTGATGATTCTGATGATGATGCTGATGATGATGATGATGCTGATGATGATGCTGATGATATTAATAATAGCGATCTTAGCCAGAGGCAATCAGAGCAAAAAATTCGCTGGCTACATATGTCATTAGTATTTCGTGGAACCACCTTTGGTAGAAGCATTAATTAATACCGATGCAGGATATTATTAGGCCAACTTATTACCGAAATTGAAAAACCATTTCGTTTTCAGTTTACTATAGTTATTTTACTTGGTCCAATTTAAATTCTTTCTTTCTTTATCTGTGCATATATGGCTGTCCCCACAAAATAGTGACATTTTGGCACTGTTTCAATTTTAGCTTAACGAGAAAGGAGACGAAAATCTGTCTACAAAAATGTTTCCAAATGTTAAACCTAGCGAAAACGGCAGAGGCTTACGTTGCGTGCTGAATAAAAATTGAAATACGGTTCTTCAAGGATAATGTGAATGGAATTGGTCATGGGCTTGGGCAAGCTGATGTTCTTAGGGATTTGTAGGTGTGACAGATGTAGTCAAAGCATTTGCATATCGCAGAAGGCACGTTACCAGGGCCTAAAGAATCAAAAGCACATTTTGATTTCGTTAGCCCCAAATAAAGTTTTCAATAATTATAGAAAAATGTACAATGAAATAAAGGAAACGCATTGTTTGGGGCTGTGAGGCTTATCACTCAATGGATCACATAGAGATAATTCTTAATTAAATAATTCATTTTATTTTATGTAAATCAAAGCAAAGTAAAACAAAAACATGCAAGGGTATTGAAAATTCGGCACGTCCGAATTTACTAGATAACCCTAAATATTATTTATTTTTTTAAATGACTGCGGGAAGCTTGTCAATAAATTTAACTAGTCCCCACATATTTTTAAATTTGCTATCTACAAACCATTGGCCGACAACCATAGCATTTATTTATGCATATTACTTATTACTGTGAGGCGTCATCGTATGCGTGATGTTGTCTGATTTGGCTGCTTAGTCGCCAGAAATATTGGCGTCAGTCAGCTATTTTTTTTTTGGCAAACCAAACTAAAGACTATTTCTTCAAAGACAAGGGTAAGAAGACAGGACAGTTATTTATTTGCTTCCCGCTTTCAAATTCAAGTGGCATTTTTGAAAATTGAACGCTGGTAATGTGTACTTGGCACTCAGTCACTCACTGTCTCTGTCACTAGCATTCTTTGCAAAAGGCTTAGACCCTCCACCAGAACTTCAGCATGTGCACTTACCTTGTTGCTGCGTAGTGTCACTTTGCCGCCACATCGAGCACAACAACGTATATTACAGTAATGGCAAATGTGTCCGACACCATCGGCAAATTTTGTCTTAAGGCATATGTGACAGGTGGCATCCAGTTCGACACCAGCCTTCTTTTGCTGTTCGGAACGTTGTCGGATTTGCATTTCCAAGGAGACAACTTCGTCCTGCTTGCGTCTGTATGAAACATAAAAAAAAATGTTTCTTTATAGTAAGGTTACGGTTATCTGCCTTCTCATCATTACTCACCTCATTATCTCATTCTGCTGCTCTTCTTCCTGTTTCTGTCGCATCAGAACATTCTCAATCTGCATTCGCTCGTGTGGTGTCAAATGCGATAAATCCGGCATCTCGTCCATGTTTGATAATTATAATGTTTTGGTTTTGCTACTAATAATTCAATTTGGATTAAGCTTATTGTGGTAATGCTATTTTTCTTGTTTTAGCAAATTTTATATATTTTTATTTTATATAAATGGGGGTTTTAAAGCTTTTGGTATTTTTTTTTTGTTGCTTTTGGTTGTGGTTGTTTTATATATTTTGCATGTGTATTATTTAAATTTTTTGTTTGGATTATTATTTAAACCATGCTGATAGAAAATCACAGAGTAAATTTCAATTTTTTTCTTTTTTCGCGTTTTGTTGTTTTAAATTAATTATTTAATATTTTGTTATCTTCGGTTTATTAGAATGAGACTTTTGGAAATTCGTTGGAAATGTTTAATATTTAATTGTGCACTTGCACTTATCTCCATGTGTGTGTTTTAGTGTGTGTTTGTTTGAATGTGTTTGTGTGGGCCGAATTGGTTGCTGCAACATTCTAGTTTCATATGGTTATATTTGGTATATTTGGTTTGGATTCTTTCTTCATTTTATTTCCTTTTATAGCTGTCTAAATCGATGCTTAGCTTGGGATAGTGTTATAACTGATTGATGTGGTTGTTGCTGTTGTTCTAAACAATGGCCGTTTTGTAGTTCATATTGTAGGTATTCACGTTGTGGCGCCATTATGAATCTGAAGTTGGGTCGAATTGGTTGTCAGCACTGTATAATGAAAGAGAAATATACATATATTAAATTATTAGCTATAGGCTCTGAAATGTAGGCAACACTTTTTAAAATTTAATAATGTGTGAGTGTACGTGAAAACATGGCCGCCGTTGCAGACTTTAATGTTCAACTAAAACTGCATTTATGATCATCAACGTCGCAAAGCAAACAACTTTTCACCAACGCCAAGAGCAACAAAAAATGAAGTAAGTAAGTCGTCTCGCCGACTTAGGTATACCATACACCAGTAAAGCAAATATTTTAAATTTATTAAACAAATGCATTTTCACATGCTTTTTATTACAAGCATATCTTAGAATCTCCCTCACTCAAGTATACGAGCACCCTAGCGCCCCCACCAGCCAACGGCCAAATACGGCCTTATGGAAAAACGTTTATATGCATAACTTGGTTGTTTTTTGTCCGATTTTGATCAAATTTGGTGTTTTGCTGGGTATTAGTATCAAATTCAAGTGTGCCAAATTTGATTACAAAAGGTAGAAAATTACGTGAGATAATCGAGTTTTTCCAAATTACGGGGGCGGAAAGGGGCGTGGCAAAATCGTTGCATATACAATATATGTGCATTTATTAAACAAATACACATATCAAATTTGATGTCTCTAGCTATTATAGTCTTTAAGAAAATCAAATTTGTTTAAATTTCGTGGGCGGAGGGGGGCGTGGCAAAATTTTTTTGCAACAAATTTGTGCGCGCTTACTGAAGGATTAATCATACTAAATTTGATGTCTTTAGCTATTATAGTCTTTAAGAAAATCAAATTTGTTTAAATTTAGTGGGCGGAGGGGGGCGTGGCAAAAATTTGAAATAAACTTGACCACCGTAGGTAAAACACGAGTCTACGTACCAAATTTGGTGACTCTAGCTCTTATAGTCTCTGAGATCTACGTGTTCATACGGACAGACGGACGGACGGACGGACGGACGGACGGACGGACGGACGGACGGACGGACGGACGGACGGACGGACGGACGGACGGACATGTCTATATCGACTCGGCTGTTGATCCCGATCAAGAATATATATACTTTATGGGGTCGGAAAAGCTTCCTTCTGCCTGTTACATACATTTTGGCGACTTTAATATACCATTTCACCCTATGGGTGTATGGTATAACAACCCATCAGCAACTAAGGGGTAAACGAGGTAGTAGATGGAAATGAGTAAGCGATGGCTGATGGGTGGGTCGGCAATGCGGTTGACCCGGTGACGCACATATAAAATGCGAAAATACATGTTCATATAACCACACACATCTACGACACCATCATCATCATTCTCTGCACACACGCCGCATGATGGGACTATGAGGCCAGTTATTTATGTTGACAAACTCACTGGAAAAGCTACATCAGAAGGATGGGGTCGAGGGAAATGTATATAAATACATGTGTGTATATGTACTACGCCTCATATCCAATTTGTTGGTGGATTTTCTTAGTTCAGATTGAAAAGCGATTTTCGCTTCAAAAGTGCACTTAGAGTAGGACAATTTCCATAAGGAGGATGTATATGTCGCTTGTGTCTAAGTATATAGGATATCGACCTTTAGTCTCATTTTTTTATTCGTGTCGAGCTTTTTGACGGTGTGTGTGTGTTTGTATGTATGGCAGAGTATTAGTAACATGCATCTAGTACAGATAATAACAAATTTAGGAGTTACAAAGCGGTATATGGTATTAAGAAAAGGGTCTCGGTTTTTTTTTTATTATTATATTCAGTGTGAAATTCCCATTTTGTATATGTTTATCCTTTACATTGTACATATATCTGTGGCAGCTCTTTGATTCATACATATGAATTGATAATGGAGCAAAACAAATGCAGCTTAGCTGCAGCCACCAGTTTAAAAACCAATGGCAACTGCCTCTTAGGGAGGGTATAAGCATCTCGAGCCAAACTAGAATCAGCTGCCTCTACACAACATGTGTTGGGATTCAACAAAATGCGCGAAGGAGAAGGGAGAGTTGTAGGAACTGTGGAGATTCACCACACGCACATGCTTTCTCTCTCTCTCGCTCTCGCTCTCTCCTTGTCTATCTCTCTATCCATTTAAAGGCGCGCGCTCACTTGCGAAAGAGCAACTTATAATGAATTTCCCCATATTCGTGTTATACGTACTTGAAATTGACCAACCGCTGAAGTTGAGCAAGCAAAACAAATAAAAAAGTTTATCTAGCTCCACTGTAATTATGTATTTGTAGTGTATACTACATATATAATAGGTATGTATTATTTGCTAGATGAGTAAACAGTCTCGATATGGTTATCAATATTCCCGTGCTTTTTGGTATTAACACTATGCTAACGATTTGCAGAACAAGGTTACTTTAAATTACGTATACGCCCACTTGCAGCAGTATTAAATGTGAGAGTTCACACAGAGATATTTATATATAAAGATGACACAATAGCAAAGGAATAGAGTAATTCTTTGTTAATTTCATACATTTTTTTTAATGAAATTCGTTTGAGTCAAGTTTAACAATAATATACTCCTGGTTTGCTAATATTTTGAAACGTCTGGCAAAATAAAATTTCATAAAATGTTAAGTTTATACCAAATAGAATCAAAGTTGTTACTCATATATTTTAAGGAATGAAAGTTGTGTGGAACATATTTTGAAGTCAGTTTGTTTATTCAATGGTTGGCTCAATTTTGGACCCGTTTGGAAGCTCTAGTTACGCCATACATTCATTTAATTGGTCAGTCTTGAATTTTTGGCTCACCGCCCGTTCATAGCCTTAAATATAAAACGTAGACACTTTCTTTTGGATGTCTTGGTCTTCTATAAGAGTGCAGTAGACTCTCACAGAGAATAGTTTGGCCAACAACAAATATAAAACTATAAATGAGACAATGACTTCAGTTTGTTGCCAAAAACTCATTAATTCTGTAGTATAATTATGGTCTATTTAAAACTAGCGAAGGATAAGTAACTGATGATATTAATTCACTATTTTAGTTCATAATGCTTAGATCAATCATTTGTATGTTAAGAGGTGACTTTAAGTCTTAATAATTAGATAGGGCCAACAATTATCGACAATTGTATTAAAAATGAATGCTGCAAATAAAAATGCAAATGGTCGACAAAGGGACAAAGGCATGGCAAAAGAAAAGGGCAAATAAGGGCATATTAAGCACATATATATGTATTCCGGCAATAAGAACTTTCTACAATAGCAGCGAGCTCAATTCTCATGCAATTAAATGAAAACAAAAGAAAAACTTGTCATTCCTAGAGAATGGATGTGTGGGAGGACGTAGAATACAGCCGACTAGAATAGGACAGTGCACCGAACACTAGGAAAAAATGGCCACAATGGAGACAGAGAGTGAAAAAATGGTGCATTGACATCTTTGATATATTGTTCAAAGCAATTTTATGCATTCGGAAGGATATACACAGACACAGGCATGTGGCTGGTCATTCGAGTGGTCAATGAATTTAATAAGTTCGCCGCCCACAATGAAGCACACGCACACTGACAACGATACACAGTACTGAGAGAATATTTTCTGTTGCTCATATGACAAGAGTGCGAATTTTTTATCTCTCTCTTCGTTGCCGTTTGTCCTTATTCACTGACTCACTCACTAACTTACTTAATGACGGACTGTTGCCTAGTGACGTTTGAAATTTCCAACTGACGAGCAACAGCAAGAACAACAAAATCGATGCCTTTGTCAGCCTGCTCTTTCGTCGATGGGAGTGCTGATGAAAAGGGTAAGGGAGCTGTTGCAGTTGTTGTTGTGTTCGTTGTCCTTGTGGTAACTAGTTTACCTCCTAATTAAATCGGCAACCAATCTTTACCAGTTACCCCGTTGACTCTTCTATACTCTTGTTTGTCTTTATTGGCTGGCAAACACCTTAGAGGCAAGTTGGCAATTTCTTGATCATTGTTCTCCTTTTTACATGCCATAGAAAAACTTTAAAAACGTTAGTTAACCCTTACTATTGTTACAAGTGTAGACCATATGGCATATTGAAGGCTTTAAGCCGCAAAAGATTTTTGTCTAGGAATCATCATGGGCATTATGTTTGCCTGTGTCTGTATTGTGTGTATCTGTAGCTACATTAAGTTTTATTGTCCTCTATATACTTATACATATATCCGATTACACTTACATTCATTCATATAATATCATTTCGTATCATATCATATCATGTAGTTATGTATTTCCTCTCTTCTACGTGTGTAAATGGCGTTGTTAATTCATTCGTTGTTTCACTTGTTGTTTGTTTTTGCTTTGTATTCAAAATGAAGTTATATTTAAGCTGGTTTTTGTTTTATTTATATTTAGTAAAGCGATTTTTGAAGTTAAAATTTTCACCAACTTTATTTGTGTATTTATTAGATATTTCCTTCTACAAGCCTTGATCGACGTCCATTGAATGGCCAAGGAAAAGAGAGGTGAACGCGGAGAGAGAGAAAGTGAAAGGAGATGATGGTGAGAGGTGCAAAAAGTTCAAAAAGTCAAGTCGAATTATGTTGGAAGGGAAATTAACTGAAAATACTGGGAAAATTTGACGCTTAGTAAAGTTAATTTAATCAAACTTTAATTAAACGTAAATAAATTTCTATTGTTTCTTTTGTGAGAATACATTCTAATGAGATATTCTTTGTTTGTTTTCGACTTTTTGTTGCCTTTCTGAATTAAAGTTGGGTTTTATATGAATTGCTGTTGCTTTCAAGAGTATCAAGTATTTGATGCACTCCTTGCCCGAATCAAAAATCCGAACAAACGGGGCGGGCACGACGCCCTCGACTTCCACTTCGTTTATGTGTGTGCGTCCGTGCGTGTGTGTGTGTAGAGAAAAAATAAAATGGAAAAAAAGACGACAAAGAGGGAAAACTGAACAATGAAAAGTTAATTTGTCCTTACACTTTTTCTTTTGCTTTCGTTATTCTTTACTGCAGATTTGATTTTTGTTTTAATTATTTAGATGAATTATTTTGTTGTATTTGTTTCTTTGTTACTAGCTTAAATCACAATTGGTTTGCACTTATATATTGTATGTGTATAGATTTGTGTGTGTATAACATATACGCATATATATTTGCATATACATATATATATATATATTTTTGCTACATGAATAAGTGTATGTAAGGCAGAGTAGGCCCTAGGTGCATTCCATATGCGTAAAATTAATTTTTAATTTGGTTGCTGTTGCTATCGTTTTTTTTTTTTGGGGCTGGGGGGGGTTTTCAGTTGTAATTTTTTGTATTTCTTGATTTGCTTTTTTTTATTGTTTTTTATTTAATGGGGTTGTTGGCGCGCGTTGTTATTGTTTTTGTTCTTCTAGCTAAAGCCTGCCTCTGCCTGCTGCTGCTGTTGATGTTGTTGCTGTTGTTATTGTTGCTGTTGTTGCGCTGCGACTACAACAACGGCGACGGCAATGACGACGACAACGACATCACGACACGACAACGACTAAAAACTGAAACTGAAACAGCCAAGCAGAGCAGAGAAGAACCGATGAGCTTTCCCAAGTTCCTACAAGTTTCCACCTACAATGGTGGGACCAGCAGTCAGCATATTTGCTTCAATTGTCGTCAGAAGTTCACTCTCTCTCTATCTTTCACTCGATTGCCCTCTTTCTCTCACTTTTAGCTCTGTTAACTGCGTGTGGTGAATAGTAAGCCAGGGAGTTGCTAGCCAGGCAGCAGAGGGAACAAGTCTGTGTGTGTGTGTGTGTGTGTTCTGAGAGTTCCTGTTATGAGTGCCTTTTCATATTTCATGTGCAATTTTAACACCTATCAACTAACTATTCTAATAAATGGGAATGTAGTTGCACGTGGGTGTGTGTGTGTGCACTAGTCTCCGCTATATTCACTTACTTCGTTCAATTCCATATTGAGTTTATCATCGTGCTGCACATTCAAAACAGTTTTGGCTTTTGTACGTTGTGTTCTGTGGAACAATTATATTTATCATAGCCTACAATTTGGGGCTCTATTGAGGAAATAAATATATTTTTAATTAAATTATTAAAATTAATTGAAATGCTTTTCATTAATAAATTCATATGAAGAGCGATAACAGAATGTAAAGAATTGTCCATAAGGAATACACTCCTATTAAAAAGGGCTTAACTAGGGTCAGGGTAGAATGTGAAACTTATTGATAAGATTTCCCATAAAAACAAAGTCAAATTTAAATAGCAATTAGTACTAAAATAGTTTTCTGTATTAGTATTAATAAGGAGTTTAAATTTTCATATATACTCGAAAATAGTAAATTTTTGAAGTCTAACAAAAATATCTGCAATATTCTAAGTTAATCGACAAAAATAAGATAAGTCCCAAAAAAGGATTACAAATTTAGCTTATCTTTATATCTTTCAGTTACTGCATTTAATATTTTTTGTTGACGTCTTTTGCGTCTGTTAATGTGCCCATAATGTGGTTGCGTTGTTTGTCATTAATGTCAATGCCTTATCAGTTTTCAGTTTTATGTTGATAGCCCGCTTATCGCTGCTATCATGAGATTTATCAAATATAAACAAAATTAGCTTGTCTTTGCCAGTAGAAGGAAGGGATGAACTCGTTGATATGTATGTAAGAGTACATGTGTTAGTCCCTTTCTTATGGCCTGTTTCCGTGGGGCGAAATATTGTTCCGTCTTGACAATTTCAGTATAAGCAATGATGCCTTTTAGACGTGGGCAAGAATGAGTGTGGGTGTCAGAAGGCAAGAGACAGGAGTGTAGCAGATGAGTCGGGTGGAGCATTTCATTTTGCTAGCGGCCGTTGCTTCTGTATCCATACGTATACATATGTGTGTAACTGACTGACGTCATTGAGCTTTTTTATTGATTTTCATTTTTACCGAAAAACGCTTCTTGTGCTAGGACACCGATGATGCTAAGGGCAGGCCAACAGATGGTAGACCACATCGGACGATGGGACCGCAGCTAAAAAAAAAAAAACCCGAGCGGAAGAGAGCAATTATTGCAAAAGCAAAACATTTTCACAATAGGCTTCCTAACAAAACATTTCTGAATAGTAAATGGAAGCGTCTAAAAAGCAAATATGAACTGGTGTATTTAAACTATTTCAGAAATAGTTTTTTTAGATTATGAATCACACTTTTTTTATACACAACGATAATTTAAATATTTGAATTAAAGACAACGCAATTGAATACAGATACCGATATTTCAGAGTCATCAATATCAGATTGGCAGTTCTCTTAGATGGTTCGTTTATAGGGTTTTAACCATAAAGCTTAGCCTAAAGCTTGTTACAGTGGCGCCATCTACTACCGCTGTCGACTGAGCAGTCGCTGTCAGTAGTTCTCTGTAATGTCTCTCTCATTTCATGCTAAAAGGAAGCAAATGTCAAATTCTCGCAAAAATGAAACACAAAACCAAAAAACATTCAGGTGTAGTAAAAGTATAAAATAATCACTTAAAGTAACCCCCAAAAAACGAACTTCTTCACACCACATATCAACCCCAAAAATGTCTGAATATAAAAAGCAGAGAACTAAAGAAATTGAAAATTAAATTTTGTTTCTATTTTTATTTATATGTATAAATTTCAAGTTCCTTGTTTGAACTTGTCTGAATTTAAAAAACCGCTCATATTTCCATTTTTACCGCCCATATATACCCAGCATCCCTTTCTCTCGCCACTCTCTTTCACTCACTTAGTCTCTCTGCCTCTCTGAATTTTCGGCTAGTGCGCAGCAATCTCGACCAAAGATATAGCGAAAATCTCTAAAATAAGCAAACCATAAAAAATTCATAGCCTGGCATCCGCACACAACGGCTAGAAGTTCGTGAGTAAACGACAGCACTTTGACTCTGCCACACGCAGTGAATAGCACCAGCAAAAAAACAAATAAGAAAAATTTCAGAAAATTAACAAAACAAAATCAGAAAAAAACAAAAAATGGAAAGTCAAATTAACTGAGAAATCGCAAAACAAAATTTGCAGCATACCCCTAGGCGCGGGCAAAGGAAGTGAAAATATAAGAAAGCTAAAAGTGAATCAAAACAACGAGTGAAGTTATTCAAAAGGCGAAATTGATAAAAGAAAAAAGTTCGTTGATTGTATAATTTGTAATAAGCGGGCGTGAGGGTTTTGCAGACCAAACCAAGCCAACCCAAACAACGGCAGCGGCCCCAAACGGCAGAAAGGCAAGGATAAAACGTAACCACACACATACAGAAGAAGAATCAACGCAAGAAGGGAAATCAATTGTGTCTGTGCCGTTATGTCAGCTTATACAAAATTATTGGCTATAATTGGAGGCGCATAATTTTGTGACAGTTGATATCGGTGTTGTTGTTTTCGGTTTTGTTTTTCTTGATACGGTGAATTACAAAGAAACATTCAGCGAATGCTCCCACAAAACGGAATCGGAAAAAGTTGCGTACAAAAACGAAAAAAAAGGAATACATAGAGATATTACCAGTGTTGCCGTTGCCGCTGCCGTTGCCATTGCCGCCTGAAGTTGAGAGAGCGAAAGGAGAGCGGGCAGGCGCGAGGGGCAAGCCCGGAAAGCTAGGGTGTGAAGTAGATGGACGCGGAGTTGGAGACGACTACGAAGAGACTTTAGTAGTCAGAAAGAGAGTGAAGTTTGGTTTGGTGGAGCTTTCGCCCCAAGTAGAAAGAGAGAGACATCCCCTAAGAGACCGCTACAAAGAGCAAGTGGAACGTATTCAAAGGAACACCAACCTGATAAACAAAACATAGGGTAAAATGTTTTAACGAAACGAAATCGAAAAATGCATTAAACTGATGATAAAGATATAAACAAAAATCAGAAAATCTAAACATATAATGTAAAAGGTTTTAGAAAAAACCAACTACAGCACGGTGAAGACGATTTGAGGAAACCCGAGCAAAATATATTATTAATGACATAGGCTAGGAAAACTACATGCAAATTATCGCATACATATCAATACTCTTGCAAAGAGTCAACTTAAGTATAAGATATTTACATACGTACATATAAATACGCATATATAAAGATTAACAAGAAGTTTGTTAGAAGTTTTACATCGTCTATAATAGTATTTAAATATACACATACATATTCACATATATGCAAAAGAGAAGTTCATACATATCAAAGCCAACATATCAATCTTCTACTACTGCATATAACAAATGTTTGAGTTACATAAATGCATATAAATACAAGTTGAATATTTACGGAAATATCGAAACGAATCGAAATATCATGTGGACCAATTGATCATCTTAAAGAAAACTCCACGGAAAATTCTATTAAGCGGTTAAGACACTTATCAAAAGGAATTGAAGGTACGTAACATGCAACTGAATTACAATTGAATAGATGCTATTACCTTTTAACCCCAAGATAAGAATAGATAATTCTCTAATCACTCTAAGTGAAATAATGTTAAGCATTTTAGAGGAAAAGAATATTTCAAATGCATGCAAATACATACATATTAAACCGAAGGTTTTGTTTTCCGATATTTAATCAGAATGGGTTCCTTCTTTTGTATATAATACTTACTATATATTTATTTGCTATCAGTGCGGGCATTATCTGGATCTGTCTGTCTCCCCTTCTCTCTTTTTCTGTTGAATGCTCTCTCGCTTTTCCTTACCACTTAGGCCATAATATAATAGCATGTCGAAGTGAATTTTTGTTTGGCTCAGTGCCTAAAAGCAAAGTTTTTTCGAGTAAAATCAATATGTTGGCGTGAGTGTGTGTGTCCATGGGGTGTGTGAGCGTTGCGTTGCTTATTTCTATGTGTGTGTTTGTGTAAAGGTGGGCTAGAAAAATAACATGCACACACGCAGAATAGGTTGTATGTTATGAAAAGGGAATGGTGGGTGGTGGTAGGTAACCGACACGCGCGCTATTAAAATTTTCATTTTTATGATTATCGCGCTGTGAAAATCCTACACAATTGTGCGAGTTCTCACGGCACCAAAAAGCTGTAGAACGGGAACAGGGACGAATCCAAACCTTGCCAAAAGGCTTCTTTCTAACTGGTTTTGTTTTTCTGTGGCAACTTCCAAATGTTTAACTTTGGTCGTAAAATTAAATTTAATTTTCAATTATTACGGTTAACGTTTAACGATGGCGACGATGTGACAAGCCATCGAAAAAAACTCTCCAAATTTGTATACACTTGAGTGGGCCTATTAAATATATGTACATACTTATGTACACTTTCTTAGAAACATACCTAGATATACATGTATGTATGTATGTATGTATAATTTCATTTTGCATAACTTCAGACAAATTTTTGCGATTACTTTGCCACTTAAGCGGGCTAAGCTGCTAATGCAAGTGCTTCGAATTTCCAAGCCGACATAAAAAATTTACTATATACTCTCTTCACTTCCAAGTTGATAGCCCAGTGAAAGCCCCACAACTCTCTCCCACATTCCTCGCCTAAAGTCACACCATAGATAGCGCAAATTGGCCAGCAGCTGCTCCGTTTTTGTTGCTGTTGCCTTTTTGACTTCCTTTCGGCCATACTTTGGTGCTATTCTGGTGTTGCATATTTTCAGGCGTCATCGCCTAATGACTGCATAAATGTGCTTTAGGGAACTTGCGATATAGGAGAAGAAAAACACAGCGGCAGAACAGGGAACAGCAACTGAGTAAACGCATTTCAAACTTTTACACCTAAGTGGGTGAAGGTAATTTTGCACGCCAATCGTTTTTTACCATTTTTTTATTATTTTATGCTATGTTGCTAAAACCTTCTGCTTATGTCCTTTAGGAATGAGCTTTTTGGGAGGGTATTACAATAATTAAAACACTGAAATAAATAACTGCTAGATCAAACGTCAAAACACTCTGAGAACATACAATTTTCCAGAATCATACCTTGATCAATTGTTGATTTTACTTTACTTTGCCAATCCAGTTTAGCTGGTCCTCAAGCTATTATTAATATAGTCCACGAATTAGTAAAAATACTGAGGAAAAAGCACTTTGTGAAATATTCATATAAAAAAGGAGAAAAATAAGGATGGCAAGAACCTTTGCCGGCTTGCATACCAAAATCGTACCTGCTCAAAAAAATAAAAGATGAAAAAACCTTTGCTCTCTTGCGCTTCATTACATTAGATGACATAGCGACAAGGGAGCTGCAAAAATAAAAAAAGAGAGCCGGGGCTCACTTCAACCGCGCCGAAGTTTCAATACCCTTGCAAATTTTTTTTTATTAATCTTCCATTCCCTTTAGCCTTTAACGTCAAAAAATGTTTTATCTAAGAAGTCTAAAGTTCGCCAAGCCTACAAGCTCATTTCATGATAAGTTTATATGACAGCTATGTGTATAGCACAGTTATCTGGTTTTGATCTAATTGGCAAAGTCATTAACAGCTTTATTTAACTATGAAATATAACGAAGGTATTCATAATATATTAAGTCACTGTTTTCGACCGATCGTTATATGATATAGTCATTCGATTTTGATAAAATTTGGTCATTAAGACATTAATAAGAAAACTAGACTGACACATTTTTTAGTTTTTATGATAATCGCGTCTAAAGTAACGAGGCTAACTGTCGCTTCTATGGGATCTATATGATATGGTCATCTAAACTTCATCAAATTTGGTTAGAAAACAACGAAGTTATTGAGAAAAGTGACTGTTCGTGACTGCTATTTGAATGGGAGCTACATATATGCATATACATACATATGCATACAACCCGTGCAGATTTCAGAAGCCCACATTGAATTTTAGCTCTGTAGCTTTTACGGTCTACAAGGAGTTTGCACTAATTCAGACGGACCCGTGTTGTCGTGCTGATCAAGAATTTATATACTTTATATGGTGGGAAGTGTTTCCTTTTATGCGTTGCGAATTTCTGACCAAAATTAATATACCCTGCAAAAGCAAGGGTATGAAAAGAAAAAGTCGGAGAAATAAAAAACGAACCTTTAGGCTCACTTTTTGACTCGCTTCTAAGCCCAAGTTGCCGTAAAAGTGTCAGAACGTGTGACAATGACGTTGTATAACATTTCATTTTTTTCCAAAAACCAAACTTGGATGACTAACTGCCAGCGGCTTGGGCCACGCATATACTTAGGCTATCTGGGGGTGTGTGTCTCTGTTGTGCCAGTACGTGTGTGAGTGAGTAGAGGTTCATTTTTAATTCATGAAATGTTTGCCACTAACAAAAAATTACGCTTAATGCCAACGTGGAAGGAACGACTAAAAGAGAAGAATGAATGAGAGAAGAAGAACAGAGAATAAACAGAAAAAGGAACCCAAATAATTGTCACTCACTGACTGATATACCACACTCACACACATACAGAAATATATGTGTGTTTGTTTGCTACATTTATTATATATTTATGAAATGGCTTACCAGGATATATCCATCCTATATATATGCGTTCGTTCGGTGGGAAATTGATTGACTGAGTGACTGACTGACTGAATTGCTTGACGCCTGATTGACATTTTAGTTGAAGAAACCAAAACCTTGGTTTCTAGAAGATAATTCTCTTTAAGTCTTTTTGTTAGCTTGCAAAATAATATGGATACTTTATTTTGGTCTACCATATACTAACGCAAGTAGTTGGGAAATCAACATTCAGTCGTTTGATTATTGGCGTGTTCGAAATATAACATACCACAGATGTCTTATTGTTAGTAAAAAATGCTGACTATTGACAGCTGTTTGGATTCACGTAGGTGGTTAAAAATGGTTCAGAGTAAAAATATATGCACCTATTTTAAATGAGTTTTTATCAGACATTTGAATTGAGCTATAGAGAAAAGTTTTCTTAATTATATGGATTTTCATTGCTTAACTGTTGCGGCTGTCAATCTGGCTAGTTTCTCCTTTTCGAATTGCTGTCGCCTTCAGACGAATGTTTGAAATGTTAAATGTAGACTTTGATCTTGCAATTGTTTTTAACGCCCCTACTGCAGCATTTTCCCTCACATAAATTAAGTTTCTCTTTTTGTGTGAGAGGAAATCTGTGTCAAGTTGACGTTCTGACTAATTTAAAAAGCACGCCTAAACGAAAAAAATTAACCTGGCCGAAAAAGGGAGAGAAGGATAGAAGATAACATACATTTTTGCGCTGAAAAGTATGCTACACTTGCACAGAGACATTTATGTATATGTATGTATACATATGTATGTATTTATGCTCAGGTTCTGTGCAGTTTTATGTAGCATGTTTTGAAGCGCTTGCAAAAGAAAAGAAAAGAAAACTCCCCACCTCTTTGCATATACATCTCCTCTCTCTCGCAATCTCTCTGTTACCGTTTGTTTAACTGCGCCACATTTTACGGCATTAACCCAAATTAGCTCTTAACATAAAGCACACAAAAATTCAACCCTCCCGTACATATTCATCCACACATGAATCTTGCATATGCAGAAGGGCTTAAAAACGTTCCCCTCCTTCATTCTCAATGTTTAAATAGGCCAAAAAGGAAACTTTGGTTTTTTGGCCCTTTTTCATTTTAAACATTAATCAAAATTGTTTTTTGATTATCAAGCAAGTGGTTTAATTTCAACTAAGTTGTCTTCTATACATGAGGAAAACTATTTTTAAGGAACATAAGCGTTACGTCTTTTCAAAAAAACAGTATAAGTTTTATGGTTTATTCAACATACGGCTAAATCACATTTTAAACAGTCAATCTACCAGGAAAAAGTAATTGTTAATTTACCACATTTTGAAGCAAGGTAAAGTTAGTAACATTTTCATATGTAAATTATCGACCGCTTTTTGACTTGCTGCTTTTGTTACTGCTTGGTTTCTGATGGTGGGAGAGAGGGTAAAGTGGTTAATGCTACTTGCCCGTTGGCCATTTGTATACTAGGACTTGGAGTGTCTGGGGAAGGATATACTTGGTGTGTGTGTGTGTGTCTGTTCATGCATATTCTCATGCGTGTCATTTGCTGGCAGGACCTTCGTGTATATATGTATACATGTGTGTGTGTGTGTGTGTGTCGTCACGTATTCATTATCATTATCTTAATGAAGCGTTATGTAAGGTGCATTATAATTATGGGTTTTTTCTACCGTTTCTTTCTTTTTTGTTTTTGGTCGAATTGGTCGCCTTTGTTCTGCTTCATCTGCTTTGCTCTTTATATTTCGCCCTCTACATATTTCTTTTGCTTCTTTGGAGTCAATAAAATGTAAGGTGGAGTCATTAAGTGAGCTTCTCTGGGCTGCTTTTGGGGCGTTGTTGCAAGGTTCGAACCAATTAAAGAAGTTGTGATTTCATTAACCAAACGATACCCAGGCGGTATATAAGTAAATTTGTATTTGTATTGTGTATGCCTTTGCATATTATATACATAGATATATATATATATATATATAGCGAGAGTAGCGGGCTTTTTGGCCTGTCAACCATTAAAATGTCAGTGTCAGTGATAAAAAGGGATTCTCTTGGCTGAGCCCCGCCGCGGTGGCAGAAATGGAGGTAGAGGGCGGTAGAACGTGAGTCCTGGTGAACAATTAAAATTAAAAATTCATATGCACATGGACAGTGGAAAATGTTTGACAAGCCTGACACACAAATAACTACAGCAATATCCATACATACATACGTCCTATTTATGTATGCGTATGTGGGTATATGTATATACATGTGCATATATCTTTTTGTACCTGATTTTTTTTATGGTTTGTGTGTGTTTCAGTATGTTGCCAAGTGCATTTCAAGTATTTTGCTATTCAATTTAAATTTTTAATAAATTTTCAAAAATTGATGAGTGGTAGACAAGCAGCTATGTACATCCTCAGTTGAGTTCAGCTCAGTTAAGTCTAGTCGAGTTCAGTTCAGAATTTTTCATTTGATTTATTGTGAGATTTGAATGGCAAAATAAATTTGATTTACCTTTTCTCTCTGCCCTGGACTGGACTGGACTGTGGTAGTGTAGTGCTTTCAATAGCCATGTCCTTGGCTCTGCCAAGTATCCTTAGAATATTTCATCATATTCGTCAATAAATTTATTGTACAAGTACAATGTATGTCAAAATTTTCTAAATAATTAAAAACTTATTTTGTTGACATACATTGAGCCAAAGGAACATAAGAACAGGATAACTCCACTGATTTTATCCTGTTTTACTCTCATTCTGTTGTATATACATATAATAATTTTCCAACAAATTTTGATTTATGCAAAAGACTCCCATATAAAGTCAAAGCAAAAATGTATATACGTATTTCCAGTCCTCTGTCAAAAGCAGAAGCAGCAACAGATCCTGGCAACTGGCAGAAGGCTCACCAGCTTAGCTGTCAATCAAAGTTTTCTTTCTCTACCATTTCATTCTCTTTCACTTTCGAGGCAACCTTTAAGTGCTATAAAATGCTAAACGGGTTAGAAAGAAAACATCGTCTTCAGGTGGCAGGAACACAGTAGATGCTACTTTATGGAAATTCAATCGCCGTATTTTCCCTTCTTTTCTTTTCGCTGCTTCTGCCGTTTCCTGTTTGTTGTTTCTGTCTAATGAAAATTCAATTCAATTGGAAATTGCTTAACGTGAAATTGATTTTCACTTTGAAGTCGTTGCCACCGCCACCGTCATCGCCATCGCCGCTAAAAAGTGAGTGAAATATCTGGCAATGACGGTGCTAAAAAGCCAATTCTATTCAGTGGAACAAAATAAAAATCAGCTGGATATCTTTTAAAGTCTATCTTCATGATACAGGATTACGTTTGCCAAATTGCTTATAGCTCTGACATTTATAAAATTGTTGCTGCTCGGCATTATTATTGACCAATTAATTTATGCAATTAGCTCGATTAACAAGTTTCTCCTGTACCGCCAAGTAGGATAATGGACATGGTGAACAGCAGTCTGCAATTACAAGGGGATAACAGGAGAACGACAGACAGCGGGTAATGAGTACAAAATGATTGATTTTATTTAAATAGCAGTTAATGGCTTTTGTCAATAACATTGTCTGTTTCCGCATAGATCAGAGTTGATCATATATGAATAACTAACGTTTCTCTAAGCTATAGAGCTACAATTACCTTTGGTTCCAATTTAAAACATCGATACGCCTGTGCCTGTGACATTGATTGGGCATATACTTCTAGATTTGAGTCTAAACTCCTTGAAAAGTTTAATTTAATTGATAATGGAAAATTTTATCAGCCGATGAATTTTATTTTACACATATTTAATTTTGGTACTCTTTCGGGTTTTTATTTGGTTGCCTTGACAACACTTTGCTTAACGGTTTCTTGTTGGCTTGGCCAAAACAAAGCAACGCAGCAACGCGAAGGACATGCCATATGATGTATGTACATTTGTATGTTAAGCCCTGTGGACTGCCTAGCCTAGGCTGGGCCTAGCGTCAGCTTTAACCTAGGCACGCAAAAATTCCACAGGATATTGCTAGGATACGTGAAGGGATCCAAAACAAAAACACGCACGCCTTTGCTATGCCAGTTGGCCATAGGTCGTAGAGCAGCAAACAGTGTCGAAAAAGTACCCAGAAAAATTAAGAAAAAATAATCAAGGACCGAAAATGGTGTGACACAGAAATAAAACTTAAAGCAAAAGTAATGAAACATATTAATCTCAATAAAAACCAAAAAGTATGATACAATATGTCATTTAATCAGAAAATATCTAAAATCAAAAATTATACCCAAAAATTTTGTCACTCATTGGCAAAAAAATTGCGCAAGGACAAACCACTGGGAAGTTTGGCCTAAAACACAAACGGAGAAAGAACGTGTGTAATAGACAGAGCAATAGCTAAAGAGCAAGTGAGAGCAGGACCAGCGAGGTGAGCGGCAACATTTCATAAAACATTTAATAGTGAAGAAAAAGAAAAACAGGCAAAAAAATTAAGCAAATAACATTTACATTTCCGTGAAGCGAAGAAGAAATACATAGGGAATGGTGACAGAGAAATAGACAGAGAAGACACGACAATGTAAGAGACACAGAGGGCGAGGAGAAGAAATGGAAGACGAAGTGGTCCTTGTATTTGTGTGTTTGTGTGTGGCTTATTGACGCGTAGCCAGGCAACATGCCAATACCCAAACAAACAGGGCAGAGGTAGAGCAGCAGCAAATCTACATAGCAAGCATACAATTACAGTAAATTTCTGCCCCTCGTTCTTCTTCTTCATCGTCACTAACCGCTAAGGACCATGGATATGTATATAACATTGTGTGTGTCTGTGTTCGTGTAAATATGTATGTATATGTATGTATGTATTCGAACTGTTTACTCGATTTGTTTAATCGATTTTCGTTCTTTTAGTCAGCTCAGTGCCAGTAGGTGGATTGAGCCAGAGGTTGAATTGAATTATATAGTTATATATGTATATATAACGTACATATTTCTTTATTTATATATAGTACATCAAAAATGAGTCTCAATTGCCGCTATTATAGATAAATATAAACGATTTTTCTTGCCGCACGCACGCAACTTTCAATAGGGAAATGAAAAGGAGATGGGGAAAAGGGGCAGCATGGGTTGGAGGGGCGGCACTAAAGCATCATAAAGCATGCGCCGCTGGCTGTTAGATTTATAGGCAACCACTTTGACCCTGGGCACTGTTCCCCTTGCCCCTCTTCGTTCCATGAGTTTTAACAATAAACTCTCGGACTCAAAGTAAAAGAAGGAGCAACAGCACCGTAAATTATCGTAATTGCATCTGCTTTCTCCGTTTTCCTCATCCTAAGTTGTTGTTTAAATTCAAATTATTCTAAGCTATTTCGAGGTAAAAAAAGTGGCTAACGTGGCCCTTGATATTTTGTACTAAATTTATGGCTGATATATGTATGTAGTAAATCATCTCATTCTCAAGTTTCGTGATCGTTTTGACGTCGCTTTTCAGTGAATCAGTTAGTTTTTTACTAAATAAGTAAAACAATTTTTGCCTCTTATGTCCAATAGTTCTCCTCTTGTCCGCCTCTCCACAGTTTAATACTTTAATGAATACTTTCGTTGTTGCTGCTACTCTTCGAGAAAAGTGCAAAAATATTTTTCTTCTTCATGGTCTGACAATTAACACGCCTTTTGCATTTACTCAATATAAATCGAGTAACCGAGTAACAGGGCCGATAGCAGCAGGCGGAATGGTGAAATTAGTTTTTAAGACTCAGTAAGCGAAAACGATAGTTCTCTCTTTCTCTCTCTAACTTTATTTAGGGGAAGTCCTTAACAGAATATCCTGTAATATGAAACAACTGTTCCAGCCATTCTCATGAAAGTAAAGTAACGTTTCTTTTCTCTGTATTTTATTTAAGGTTTTGTAAATGTCTGCCTGTGTGTCGAGCCAACTGTCTGTCAGTCTGACTGCCTGACTGTTGCAAGTGCGCGAGGCTTAACGTGCCTAAAAAAACTCAAGACCAAATTGCAGCACAGTGAAAAGCGGCACGTAGCCGGCATCTTTATAGAGTTGTACATATAAATCGACACTGCTGCAAGAGCAGTAGGGACCTATTTTCTGTCTCTGCACCCATCACCACCTATCGTGCCCCATCGCCCGCTCTCTTTTTCTGCTGAATTTCGTGTGTATAGAAAGCTTTAGCAAGCTGCTGGGCTATTGGGCGTGCAATTGCACTGGCAAAAAGGCGAAGAGTGCCTTAAATTAAATATTAACATATCGACCGATCGATTATTTTCGTTGATTGTATAATTGATTGATTGGTCGAATTTTTATTAACGTTTTTCAAATTGTATTCCAATTTTCAAAGAATATTTAAAGACCAATGGAAAATTATTTAGGAGCTCAATCGCATAACTACGTCAGAAACCGGAGAAAAAGTTAAATTAGTTTTTTGGAAACTAGAATAGAGGGAGTTCCTTGTACTTTCATTTATAATGACAGTGTAATACAAAATGTAGTTAAGCGGTGTGCCTGAGCCTACATCTAGGGGAACACCATTTAATTTCAACACCGGGGCAAAAAGAGTTGGAATGAAATATAAAATACTCGGGCCACGTTTCACGTTCAACACACAACATAGACTACTACTCTAGATATCGTGACTGGCTGTTGAAGACTTCAATTTGTAGCACACTCTAAGAGTGTGTGTGTGAAAGTGCCACGTGCAATCAGCGAACACGAAAGAGTTCGACTTGAAGGCAATCCTGGGCTCAAGCCCAAAGCACATACGATGAGGACGACGCTGACAGGAGAAGGCTGCTGTTAGTCGACTCCCAGTCAACTAAAAAAATTGGGTCAAAGTTCAAATGTGATAAAAAACAAAATCAACAACAACAACTACAGGAAAGCAAAACGAAAGAGCCGACGAGCAAGCCAGAACCAGAGTCAAACCCAGGGACAGAGCGGGTGCCGAAGCAGGAACACGGGAAAGAAGTGCACTTGCCGCATTCTGGATGAATGGCTTACTGACTCAGTGCTTCTGGCTGTAGGTCCTTAGTCCTGAGACTGCACCTTGCTTCAACGAAGCCTTTTCATTGCTTCTCCCAAACTTAAACATTTCCATTTTAATTGACAGCCTGTCGATGGTTGGGCAAATACGTTGATTTCTCCTCTTTCCCACCATCTTGGCCACTCACTTTGGTCTTTTTTTGACTCTACACAGGGAGAGATGCGAAATTGCAGTGTGCATTATCGAAAAGCTATATTTCGGTTGGATTAAACAGGAGGATGGTTATGATGATATGTGGGTGAAGTGCTTGAGGCTCGTTATATGTGGACATAAAAAAGACAAAAGTTCTGATTGAAGAACAAATAAGGAGACATAAGGCTGAAATAGGCAAAATTCTTTCTGGTTCGAATATTTTAATAATAACCCATGAGCCATTTGACAACTAAAGCGTAACTTCTTTTGAAGAGCATTTTAGTCATACCTATCGTTAGATTATTCTAGTAGATTCATTTTGGCTACTACTGCACACCACAGCATTTTTCTCACTTCCTCTTACGTTGCAGTCAAATTGTGTGAAATTTTTAGTATTATTGTTTCTTTTTTTCTTTCAATAAAATTGGCTTAGAAAATTGAGCCTCCACTTCAGTTTGGCCCCCAAACAACAGTAGCAACACAAACAAGCTACTGCACAGGAGGACCAGCAGAAGAACTAGGAGTACGAGTAGGGGTAGGATCCCTTAAAAATGCAGCTCTGTGTGTGCGGGGATTTCATTAAACATTTAAACAACATATGGTAAATTTCCACAGAGTAAAAACATGTACAAAAAACAAGCCATGGACATGGCTAAAAAGCAAAATGACCAAGTGTAAAAATGACATTGTTTTCCCCTCCACTCTGTCAAAAGAAGGCAGAGATGTGTGCATATAGTGGATGAAGGGAGGAGCCAGTAGGGGCATTTGGTTGAATTCTATCCCATCGGGTGCCCTTTGGTTGTGGCACTGTAATAAAATTAGTTGCTGGAGCAGGAGTTGGATTTTTGTGTATGTGTGTTGGGCCTTTTGTCACTTGCAATTTTGTGGCCATATGGACGACAAAGGAACCTCTTTCTCTTCAGGTCCCCCTCCTCGCCTTCTTTCTTGTCCACGGTCCCCACGCTTTGAGCTACTATAGTCCTTTGCATAAATGCATCAGCAAAGGAATTTACGAGTGCCGAAACAAAATTTACAATGGCGAAATGAGCTTTGGGTTGCTATTCCCTGGGACAAAACGAAAATTGATTTTTCTAGAGCAGAGAAATGAGAGAGAAGCAGAGTTTAGAGTCTACCTAGCAACAACAGAGCTAATTGCAAAAGTAATTTATTAAGAGACAGACTGAAATGTGGACCAAAGGCAAAACAACTGCAATTTTCAGACTCAAAGTACATACCTAAAGCTAAAAGACAGCTTAGTTGGATTGTTTAGCCATATTAAGTGTGGTCAAAGACAAATTCAATTGAATTATATACATTAAATGGAAGGAATTGGAAAGATGCCCGAAAAATACTTTTTGTGGCCACTTGCTACATAGTGGTCAAAGAGAACAAACAATGCTCATTACTATTGACCACTATTTCTTGCCCAAATATTTAATATATCTCTTCATTTCTTTTCAGACTTTAATTGTCCAACAGAAAGAAGCCAAGGCAACATTTTTATGAATTGATCACAAGGTGAGTTTCAAAAAGAGAAATTATATATCTCAATATTCAAATGAACTCAGAAACGCATTCATATTCTTGATTGAGACTAGTTTCCTTGACATTCAGTTGAATATCTCTCTTCAACGATTTGTTAAATAGCTATCACATTATGTATGCAAGATAAGAGTACTCATTTCTTATGTGTTGTATTCATAAACTCAAAGCAATCAATTAACTTAATCGCTATTAAGCTTCGATACCGTTCAATATTTGCATTGAACGTAACGACAGAAATCAAAGTTGTTGGCAAATGTAATTAAGCGGCATTTCGATGGTTTAATCTCTGGCAAATGTGAAACTCTGGACAGGAAATCATAAATTACAAAAAGCAAGCAGCAGCAAACACATAGCAAAACATATGTAAAGTAAAGTTCGTCCAACCGCAAATCAAATGACCAAATGCAAAAACCAAGCGACAAGCAACCAAAACAAAGCCGCTTTAGAGGGGGCAGGAGAGGAGCCAACTAACGTCAATTAAATGCATAAATTATGTGTTTGTTGACTTGGCTCAATTGGAGGCACTTGTCATTCAAGTTGGCGAATTGAATTATTTCTATTACTTCTAATTAATCCAATAGAGAGTGAACACCAAATACTTCAATGAGAACAGGGATTAAATAAAACTAGGACTTTGTGATGTTTAGTCTTGACGACGATTAAGTTGAGATCCGAAAGCTCAGACAAACCGTTATACAAGAAAGTTTCCCCTTGGCTCCACACAACTCAAAGAGGATTCCCTGCGGTGAATTTCAGCCTAAATTGTCTTCTGACCTGAAAAAAACCTAAAGATGTAGTGGACAATTCAGTCGTGGACTGAATTCAGTCCACGACTGAATTGGACCGGACTGCCCATGGCGTTCAGACTGATACCATCAATCAAAGTGTGTGAAGGCTTAGATAAGTCTGATGCGAGAAAAATCTGTTTCGCCACTTAAGTAATTTTCTCAAATGTTTTCTTTAACTTTCCTATTATATTTTGTTGCTGTTGCACCAAGTTTTTCTCCTTCAATTAATAAATTTAGAATTTTTGCCAAGTGTCAACCGAGAGGCATGTCCAACATTAAATGAGTCAGAAAAGTGTCTTCAACCATTTCAGGCCTTTAGTTTGTTGTTGCTTGACATTTTCGAACCCCCACTTGGTTAACTGAAAGCACTTACCAACAACAACACTTGGCAAAAAAGGGAGACTTACAACTTATTAAAGAAATTATAAAATTATAAACTCATTGTTTTTTTCTTACAGTGTATTTAGACAACTGCTTTGCTCTTTTACCTTTTTCTTTTACATTGTGGTAAATTGTGTTCCTTTTTTGTTTTTAATGAACTTTTGCCTCTGTATCTTTGAGCATTTATATCTTTGGCACGCACACATACACAGTCGCTTTCACACATATAGAATCACACACACACAAACACACCTATACCTATGTATTTATATGGACAGCCAGCTATGTGTAATTATTTGTCACACCTGAGTTGGCGGGCGACTCAGACAGCAGCAGCAACAGCAACAAAAGCGTCTCACCTGGCTGAGCATTTCAAGCAACAAACAAATGCTTTAGAAAAGCAACCACTATTCTTTATATTCCATATTCACCACTACCACCACCACCACACCACCAGTTAGCACCACCTCCCTTCACCCCTCCCTATTTGATGAGATATAGAGTACACTTCCACAATGCTCGTTATATGTATGTATATATCATTTTACGGGAAACATTTACCTATTGGCTAATGCTTTTGATTACGTCAGAGATGGGAGTACGATATAATGTTGACCATCAATATGGTCATACAAAAAGGAATGCACTACATGATTGACAGCCAGTTAGACAGTCGGACAACAAACACTTTCCTCCAACACACTTTCCCATATTTAAGTATTTAAATATCGATGTTTAGTATTTAGTATTTAAAATGCTCTCTGTGTTTAGCTTCGTACGATGTGGGCAGGACGAAAATACGTTTCGTTGCTCTTTTCAACCTGCCTTGTTATATAGGCCACTAATCGATAGTAAGCCTTAAATTTTATTGAATCAAGAACCATTAACAAAATGAGATTGCCGTTAAGCCAATCGTTATACAATTTTCATGTAGAAATTGTAAGGCTTAATTAAACGTACTTGTCAAACAAATGAATGTATTGTCAAAGATAACACTTTACATGAACTAATGCAGCTTCTACTCAAATAATTGATTGAAGGGCTCAAGTATAAAACGATCGATGGTAAAATTCATTTTATGGACGGATTGGCTACACTTGTGCCAGAAATGATTTCAGCCAAATAAAAATATTTCTTTATCTACGATATTTTAACCCTTCAATTGTCTGCCATCCGAAATCATTCATTGATCTTTGTTATTTGTGTTATTGTCTGTTTTTATCAATGTTGCTGGTGCTGCTGTTGCTGATGCGTTTTTTAACGCTGTTGTAATTCCGCTGATTGCCGCTGCTGAGTAAATCACAATATAAAGCTATTAAGAACGGAAACGGAAGCATTCGCCGCTGCACACGCATTGAAGCATGGACGTCAACATTCAGTCAGTCAGACGGACATATGGACAGATGGACAGACAATACTTCTCACTCCAACATCAATTTATGGGATGGGATAGAAGGCAGCATATTATATCATTCCTTAAGGATAATTTGCAAAAAAAAAATCCAATCATTTGAAAGTTCATTGAACGTTCAGAATAAAATTCTCTTTCGACTTGGCATGGCAACGCTTTTTTACTTTTCCACAAATGTAACTAATAATTTCTTAATCAGACATGCATTATGCATTTCCATGATTGTTTATGGCCATTGTCTGCCCGATGATTTGCTCATCTTTTTATATCATTCTTTCTCTCTCTACAAAAAAAATAACTGCACAAAAACTGCCAAGCTCATGGCTAGTAAGTGCAACAATGACTAGTCCGACTTTACATTTGGAAGCTTATATACCCTAACATATGACACATAGGGTATATTAAATCAGTTAAATTGCAGGAACTACCACACAACGATCGAAATCAAGAGAGCACATACAATTGTTTGAGCTTTAAGTTTTGGTTTAGTCGGTAGATCTTGAAAGTAATAGTAATAAAGAAAAGTTGTTGGATAATACTTATATTTAATAGAGGGAAAGCCAAGGTCTGTGCTCAAAATTTTGTTTTTCTAAAGGTCTCTGGCATTGTCTATACTGTTTTCTGCATTGTCATTGTCTGCCTCTGTTCGTCTGTACCTTAGTTTCTTCTGGCATTTGTGTACTTTTATTGCAATTGCATGAATTACACACACAACTACATATACTCAAACACACACGAGCACACAACGAAATACACACGAGTCGCGAACTAACCAGTTTTCCAACCACTGCCCTGTGCCCATTGCCAGTACCCATTGCCCTAGTACATTCACCTTGGCCTGTTCGAATAAGGAGACAGCAACCCCCGAAAAATGAATGGTAATATCATAAAACACCTGACTTTTGTGTGTTTACACACTTGAAATTGAAATTGATGTAAAGAGCAGTCTGGCAACTGCACTCCATCCCGGCAGCACCTGCTGTTTGTCGAGACCCAAAGAAACACATGTGTCTTTATTTTTTCCACCGATGCACCGGCTAGATGTACCTAAGCCCAGATAAGAATCTAATGCGAATGGGATGAAACCAATCAGCTTCAAACATTCGCAAATTTGTTTTCCAGTTATAAACAAAACTGGTAATAGAATAACAAAATTGTATGCTCCCTCAATTATGACAAACCAATAAATATGACCCCGAACTTATATAGTTAAGAATCACGGCACCTGTCCCCAAGTCAACTCTCATGTAAATTCTGCAATTTCCTCCATTTTAATTGCCTTCTGACATGAAACTCAAGCCAATTTTCTGAGGTCTCCCAAAAAAAAAAAACAAAATATTTTATGTATGTCAAATGGGGTTCCCGCATAATCAACTAGGATAATAATAGAAAAAATATGCAGGGAAAAAAAACAACTATAAACTCTGCCCTGCACGTTATGAATAAATAAATATAGGAAATGCTATGCAGATCGTGACTGCCTGTCATTGTGTGTGATGATGAGAAGGACGATTACCACTATACTATATTGTGTGTACATATATAGCATTTTCTGCATTGGTTCAAGGCTAAATGATGTAAAGGATAGAGGGTGGTGCGGTTTAGGTTTATATGTATGTATGACATGCAAATTGCATTTTGTTATTCATTTAGATTGTTTGATCAATTTTTATGACAAATTATCGGGGCAATTTCAAAGAAATTCTCATTTTGACAAATGGGGGCGTATAAGTGATTTGAGAATAATTTAGATCGTGAGTCACTCACACAATTCTAACGAGTTTCCATCATCCTCTGTGAATAGGATTTCTTTCAATTTATTTTCACTACATTCAACTTCGATTGGAGACGTAATGAACATGGGGAATAACTACTTATATCCCACCTTTTACAATTACAACGCCCTTCCAATTATCCAGTTAAGACGAAGAGCAGTGAGAAAAGTGCAAGTAGCAAAACCAGAAAGATAGACAAAACTAGACTAGACTTGGCCAATGCAGTTTTAAGAGTCGTTCGTACATATGATGTATCTGGATTGCAACTACACATAGGCGACACTTTCCAGAGTCTGGCATAAATGTATCGGCCGTTCGACCCGCCTTCAAATCAAGTTTTCCACATTGCCTGAATTCCTGCCACTCGTAACAGTTGCTGTCGCTGTCGCCTGTGGGGTTAGGTTAGTCAGTTAGTTGGTTACGTAATCCTTGTTACCAGAGTGCAAGTCAAGTAGATTTCTAAAACTGGAAAAATGATTTGTGTGAGCTGTCTTTCTGTCGGTTTCTCTCTTTGTAGGCTCGATGATTAGTTCGCATAGGTAGTTAGAGGAGGATATACATAGGCGGGGATATTAAGATGGGGGAGGAACAAGTTATTTTCCAGGAGGACATTTCGCTTTCATGTGGTTTTGAAGAGATACTTGTACCAGTTTTTCAGAAGTCTAGTACACATAGCTAGAAGAAATACATATGAAGCTAAAATTAGAAAATTTTTCTCCCTCTGTCGTTTTTTGTCTCTCATTCACTCCATTATTGTTTCTCTTAGCTAGATAAAATCCACAAAGAGCGCTGCTATTGCCATGGCTCCACTCTCTTTGTAAGGCGAACTGCAAAAGCAAAACAAATGTGATGAAAATTGCCATAGCCCTAGCGGGGGTGGAAGAAGAATAGTTTACCGCTACGCTTCGGCAGTCCAAGAGCGGCACTGCCATAAAGTGAGGCAGAGAGCGAAATAACAGAGTCGAATCGAGACGAATTAAGACGAGTTAGCCGAACCTTGCCGAGTTGGCCCAAGCAACCAGTCGTTGTTTCGTGCTGTCGGCGTCAAGTATCCGACGTGGTCACAGTTAAGTTCACAGCGCCAGAGTTTTTGGTTCGGCTTTAGTCTAATGTCAGGAACGCAGTTAGCTGCTCGTCGTGCGCAAGTTTTTGAACCAAAAACAAGAAAAGAAAAACAGTTTAAATAATCACAACACAACAGTCAAAATAAAACAACAACAACAAGTTCGCCTAAAACATATATCATATATAATAATAACTATCGCCCCACGCTCGAAACTTGAAGCATTATTGTAAATCAAGCAAAATTGAAACCAAACAAATATTGGAGATATAGTTCAACGCTAATGCAGTATTCGGCAATCTAAAAATAATAATAATAATAATAGTAATACAAAAAAAACTACATGACGTTGATATTGGATATAGTTCGCATTTCGTGTTGATTCCCAGTGAAAAAGTTAAAATTGTAAAAAGAACAAGTGCAATTGTTTATTAACAAAAAAAGGTGTGCATATGTCTATACATTATTACAATATTTTGTACTGATCATTGTTCGTAGAGCAATTGTTTTCATAGCCACAGCTATCTTATACAGACACAGATACAGATACAAGAGAATGAGAATGACTCAGCTCGGGCGAGGGGAGAGTTGAAGTCTCAAAAGTTATTTTATTTGGGTTGAATGGTTGAAACGGAGAACCCCCAAAACAACCATCCATCCCAAGCCAGAATAAACAAAAAGCAAGAAAATAAAAATAAATAATAAATAAATACATACATAATTATTTATGCAAATGTGTCGATAAATTTACAAAAACTTTGACGTTTGGCAAGTCCGTCACAAGCAATTACTGTGAAATGGGCAACTGAAATTTTCCAACCATTAACGGTTTTAATTTTCGGAACAAAATCTACAATTTTTAAATGAAAATAACACAGAGATAAAAAATGTGACAACAAATAATATAATACTGAGTCTGATATGGGATAAACCAACCGTAAAAGATATTATTATCTAAATCTCACGATCCTACGGAAAATATTCATGTGTTAAGCGATATTACACAGGATATTTGTAATTTATCTAAATATGCATAGTTCGAGGTTTTCATAGATTCCCTTATTAATCTGGAATACTACAAGCTTTTTTCTCTGTGTAGGTTTAGAAAGTTCTTGATTTGATTATTTTTTTTCTTAATTTGCTGGCTAACATTTATGTGAATTTTTATATTGACCAGTGAACGCAAAACCATTTAATTGGCTATCAAGGCATCTTTTAGCCACTTTTTGACTTCATTTCGACTTACTCCGAGTTCAATTTTGTTGAGTTGAGTTTGCAACTTTTGCTCTCATCTTCTACGTCTTCATTAAAACTGCTTGCAATTAGCTGCAAATTGAATTATGGATGCCAACACAGAATAGAATAAAACAGAACTGAAATGAAAAGAAAAACAAAAAGAAGAAAACTCAAACTATTTGGTTTTTCGAGCTGTGGGTCCCGTCGCCTCGGCCTGTCTCTGGCGCTTGGTAGAAATGTTAACTTGATTTTGTGTTTTTATTTTGGAAACCAAAAACTTTTAGTGACACCCAGGCGAATTCGGTGGAAGTTGCTGTTGCCGCTGTCGTTGTATGGCTTTACTTTTTACTTATATTTAACGCCAAGTTCAACGGCAGACGATGATGACGATTTTGATGATGATAATGATGATGATGGTAGTCTACTGCCTAGACTAGTTCTTGCCATTCATTTCTATTCCGCTTTGCTCTAAAACTTTTATTTTATGTCTTCCTTCTAAGTTTTTTCTTTCTTTAATACATACATATTTGTTTGTTTGTTTCTACCTTACTTTACGATTATTTCCGTTGAACGGGCAACAGACATGGGAGTTTGACTCTCCTTCTTCTTTTTGTAATTCTTCTGCCCATTCTTCTTGACGGCCGGTTACTTTCGACCTTTTCAACTCGTCTGATAGAAGGTAGGGACTCCCCCCCGCCCCGGCTTAGTCTTTTTTTGGGCGTGTGAAAAAAGTGAGTTATTCTTTATTAATTTTCTGTTGTTTTATTGTAAGGTTTTTCGTAAGTTTATTATTGAGTGAAGAAAATGAATAAGGGTTTATCGCTTATAGATAGTCAGGTAATTAAAAAATAATACAAAACTTGCCTTCTAACACAGATCGAGGTTAGTCTTTCAGTAGTTAAATTATGCAAAATATTTTGAACTAAGTCCGTTTGCGGCGGAGTTGTATTATTCCCACACCCTCGAAAATGGAACGTATTACCTCCAGCAATTGCTGGCAAATTGTATCAATTGTTAAAGACTTTTGCTAGCTGGCCAAGAGGGAAAACCGGTCTACCATTTTTACTAGGCTCCAGCATAATAAATCAGCTGCGAACTAAACCAAACAGGTTTACTTTTGTTCATTTAATTTTTTTTTTTGTTGCTTCCTTTGTTGTTTTGCGGTTTAAACATATATGCAAGACTCTCTGTATCTGTATCTGTACGTAACTGCATTTATTATCCAAATCTGTGTGTGCCTCAATCATCAACAGAATGAAATAAAACTAAGCTAATTGTGATAAGCGGCTAAATTGATTTTAGCCAAAAAAACACAATTTTAATGCAGTTCTAGCACCTAGCTTACCGACATCGATTTTCAGTGGGCGTTGCAACTAATACAAAACAATTTCAATTACAGTGCAAACTAAAAGTAAAACCACAGTAATAACCATATTGAAAACCAGTTAAAAAGTGACAGGCAAACAAATTACAAGAAATACAATTTGTCTTGTGTTAATCCCCAAAATAAATGCAACATACGATTCCAAGCCATTGTTAGTAAATCGCTATATAGCCTAAGCCGAATTCGCCAAAGTCGTACTTTTAAAGGAAATAAGCCGCACACATATGCTCAAGGAAAAATGGTAAATCGACATACAATTTGTTCATTGTTTTAAGCACACTGTGCATTATACACATATCTTATTGTGTACTTGACCCACAAACTAAAGTATAGGGAACAAAGGAGGCGGCGGAGAACCGCCGAAGCAGCAACTATTTAAATTACTAATGCATACATAACTCTCTGTTATCGCACTTTGCTCTCAATTCAAGAATTTCGCTGTAGTCGTATAGCAAATCCTACAATTGAACATTAGTACATATGTACATATCTATGTACATATGTATGTATATACAGCTTATATAAGCTAATGGCTTATCCGCTTAGTTTGAGTATTCTTTCTAAAGCGTGCAAGAATTGAAATAGGTTCAAATTACACTTCCGAAAACCATTTAGATACATTTGTTAGAATTCTTTATGACGAGTCACACGCACAAAATTGACCTCTGCCACAAACTCCCCTTGGTTACAGTACCAGCACCAAGTTCATATGACCCACATTGCACTCCCTTTTCCTTTCTCGATCTGTTTCTCTTATTTGCCACACACTTAATGATCATTTCATTCGATTGTCTCGAACAAATTATAATGGTTGAGAACAAAATTCAATTAGATATTTATTGATGATTGGTTTCCCAAGGCAGAAAAAAAAACTAGAGAGAAACATGCTGAGACAACGATAGAGAGAAATAGGGAGAGAGAGCGAGAGTGCGGATCGTTATGTGTGTGGGCTCCGCTAATTGTTTTTAATTCAATTAGGCAAAGGCAACTTCTATGGTGGCCTTTAACCTCGCCCTCTCGCCCACCCTCTCTCCATTTCTCGTGCCTTTAATCTATCTGTCTATAACAATAGATTACCGTTTAGTTAAAGTTATTAACAAAATGCGCATAATGTTCGCCCATATTTCTTGCCGCGCACTCCTCTTTAGTGATCTCCACTTAACGAATAAATTGTTTAAATATTTCATTGCAACTGCCGGCTCATGTTATCTCTTCCTCTCTCTCGTTCACTCTCTCTTTTTTGGTCTCGCATTCGAGTTCCGCCTTGCTTCTTTATCGATATTAAGTCAAACATCGTTAGCAGGAGAGATAGCGTAATGACAACACCTAGGAACAGTTACTCCCCCCGCGGCTTCGTGCCATCTCTTGCTTTTACCTCATTCATGGCGCGCAACATCGATCACAAGTCATGACCAAAGCATTGAGGGTTCGGGTTTGGGGTCTGGTGGGGTCTGGGCTCCGGCATTCCAGTATGACTTGCCTAAAGTGCAGACCTTTCCATACCGGCCCCCTCCTACCCCTTCAGACAATCCATCACCACAAAGCTTACACTCTTTTTTCCCTTCCACTCTGTCTCTTGCTTTTCTATCGAGAAACTTGCATGTGTTTGAGTTTATTGTTTTATATACATACATATATGTATGTATAGATGTGTGTGTGTCTCTGTGTAGCAGCTGCTTCGTTTGTTGTTATTGTTGTTGCCTTATATATATGTATTTTTACCCAGTAAGAGTCTTATATAAAGTCAAATACATTGTATATACATATATACCTATATGTATTTGTATGTATGGGACCTAGCCAAAGTCGTAGCCACAGCCAGTTCATTTTAATTGACATCGATAATTAAAAACTATTTTCTGTTTTACATTTTTCGCTGAGCTAAGCAGCTAGCTAGCGCCTTCTCTTTCACTCGCATGAAGGTTGCGCATAGTTCTGATTGTGTTTTACTTTCTTAAAGGTCGAGTTAAAGTTGACTCATACGCCACACAGCGCACCCAGCACAAAAGTCGAACACCTTCACCCACTTGTAGATAAGCGTCAAGTCAAGTCGAGTCAATTTTTTAATTCTCTGTTTTCTTTTGAATTACCCACCAATTAATAAAGCGATAATATAAACCAGTAGTTGTTAGAACTTTACAAAACTTTGATTACAAATCACAAAAAAGTATCGTAAAAATGTGGGAAATGACTATGTATATAACGTTGCTACGACCTCATATGTATAAGAAGTTGATATCTATCAGGTATATTGATAATATGTACTTTTTACCAGTCGACTGGGTGGTAGCGCCACACACAGGCAAGGCTTTAGATAAGAGAAGTTATATTTCTTTATTTCTTACTATCTATGTACATATGTAGGTAAATGAATAGGGCGGCACTATAGTGTTAGTTCTAGAACTACTCAGAATGCAACTTCAGATATAACCAAATCTAATTGCATAATTCGTTAACCGTTTGCATTCAATGAATCAAAACGAGTTGGCAAATTTAAATTCAATCCGCAAACGTTATGGTTGCTTTTAAAAGAAGTAGGAAATTAAAACTAATTGAAATCTTTATCTAACTGCGACTTTTTCCATTTAACTTGGCCATTATTTTTTGGGCATAACTCAAATGCAAATTGTCAAGTGACGGCTGCAAATACTTTGTTCACCATTCTCTATATTTTTCTGTTTCGTCGTCTCTCCTTTTCGCTCTCTCTCTCTCTCTACCTCTCTTTCTCTCTTCCTGATCTTTTTCTCTGTGTCTTTTTGATAACCACATACACAGGTGTGTCAATGACTTGCCAAGGGATTGCGGGTAATGAAAACGAAATGTACATAACTGAAAAAGGTAAAGGTAAAGGCAGAAACCCAAAAGGGAGCCAAGGGAATACACCAATGGTGGTGGTGAGGGCAAGGGCGACAGAGTTGGCGTCGGCGTCAGCGACGGCATCAGCAGCGGTTGTCAGTCGTCATCAGGGCAATGGCAATGTGCGCTGGATAATTTCCACTTCCGACATGAAACATGACAAAATATATATACACACACACACACACACACATCATATGTAGTTTGAGCCAACAGATGGGCAGCAAGACAGGATAGAGGAACCGTGAACTAAACTGAAATGAACTAAGCGAACCGGCCAGGCCAAATGCGAACCGGTGACGAGGTCAAGCTAAAACTATTAAAACCAACCTGCAGAGAAACAGAGACAGAGAAAACGAGAGACAGAGATATAGCTGCTGCTCCCCGGTGTCCGTGTATGGCCATTTATTACTGTATGTGAATGTGTTTGTATATAGTTTTAATCAAGCCGCCTTGCTACAGTTGACTTTAGCGCCTTTTTTAAGGTGCGGTTCAGTGCCCTTTGGTGCCCATAAAAGTGACGACGACGACGACCAAGAGCCGGCTATTCTGTGGGCCAGGCAGGAAACACCATCAGCTGTCGCGAGGCTCTTTAGAGGAGAGGCCACACCAAACCAGGCCGGGTCGGGCTAGGGGTTGCATTTTGCTGGTGGTTTGTTGCTTTGGCAACTAACTGTAATTTACAACCAGCATGAATATCAAGAAGCGACACAGCACGCAAAGCGAAACCGAACTAAACCGAATGAACATGCAACATTAATACATACACATGTATGTACATACAAGAAGGACATACACACAAGGAGAAGAGACATGAATATCCTTTTCCCTTTATACGTTTACGCTGCCTGTGAATCAAGCATATAATGCTTCAATTCTCTGATAAATGAATAGAAATTTGTTCAAGATAAATATCGTATTTACTTAATTATTTCATAACTATGATCTCGGAAATGTTTAAAAGGTCAAAGGTTCGCTCCATAATATTTATTTTGCTTCCCCCAGTAGTATATATAAATTCCGACCTCTTATACATACATACTTATGTATGTACCCAAATTTATGGCATTTTGTTATTTATTTAAGCTGATTGATTAGGTTCATTTGGATTCTCTTTCATAATAAATGCGGAGAGACAAATTGCTATACTATGCAAATGAATATCAATCTAAATCCATATTGTAGGTGAAACTACTTTAATTTTCACATTTATGCCACAACGAATGTAATACATATATATATACTCAATATTACGCAATTTAATATTCAATTGCAACATCAAAGCTATAAAACCAATGCTCACGACAATTCTCTAAAAGATACAGATACTCAGATACGTCATTACGTTGCATTTCTTGGCGTTGCTAAACGTCGGCAGCACCGCAAAAACAAAACAAAATACACAGACAGAGGGAGAGAAACTGCGAAACATAAGACAAAAGAGACTGCGAGAAATGGATCCGTGTTAAACAAATGGAACTACTCAGGTGAAGTCGCTAGACAATGGTTGTCCCAACGAATATGGGGTGCAAATGCAAAACAAAAGTCTGACAATGAGATAAAAGTTAGAAATTTCAAATAGCAACAACCTGCAAGTCACCAAATTGCACACTCCGTGAAAGTATTGGAAATCAAATTTAGAAATAGGTTCTCCATTCAAAAGCCTTTTCAACTTGTAATAAACATGTTTGGCATTATCTTGTTCGTGTCACGTGAACATCTTTAGTTAACAAAGCCATTAAAAGTTTTACAATCATCATCACCATTAGGTATTATTATTATTGTTGGAATAGCAGCAGCACATCAAAACATTGTCATATGAGCATTTTCAGCTGTTGACTCGGATTATTATAGGACTAACTGAATAACTGAAAGCCAAGGCAGCATTTTGTTTATGTCTCCACTGGAGTAGTAGTAGTTTCAACACAGTGAGCTTGGGGCACTGCGAAGAAGATACACGGCAAAGTTAACGTTGACTGCTTATAATTCCCCCTCAGTGGAGCTAAAGGGTATATTAGAATTGCTACAATACATGAGTGGATAGATTTATGCTCTGCTTCAGCTGTTTCAGAGAGTATCTTAAAGTCGACGATTAAAGAGTGGGTATCTTTTCTGCTGAGGTTGGCTGCTTCTTTTTGCTTTTGTTGATGATGTTGCATCATTTTGTTGTTGTCGTTATTGTTGCTAGTGGTGTTGCTGCGGCAGAAGTGAACCAAAGTGGACTGACATTGTGCGAAATGCAAACAGTTGCCAAGTGAGTTGAAGTTGAAAAATTGAAACAAGTTGAAGTTGAAAGTAAAACTGAGCAGAAGGCAACCGCAAAGACAACGAAACAAAGTAAAATGTGTAACTAAATAAATAGATTTCGCGCTCTAGCTTAGAAATGAGTTTGCACCTGTTGACTCCATGCAAATTTGCGCAACTGTTGCTGCCAGTAAACCCCTCTCTTTTTTCTCTTCTTCTCTATCTCTCTCTTTCTCGCTCTTTCTCTTTCCCTCTCTTTGCTAAACACATTTTCTTCACTACTTCTTTGCTCTATCTTTCTTCTTAACTCGCTGGCTACTTAAAGTTGGCGAGAGATATTGCAAGTTCTGCGGTATCTTTTTATACCCTTGCTAAAGGTATTATTAAATTGGTCATGTGTTTGTAATGCAGAGAATGAGATGTTTCTGATTAGCATGCTAAGCTGAGTCGATGTAGCCTTGTCCGTCTATCCGTCCGTCCGTCAAATTTCAAAGCTATTGGTTTTTAAGCAATTTATAACCTGTGTGAGATGAAGTATGAACTCATCCGGATCAGACAATAGCATTTAGTGCTATACAACAAATCGGTGAATTAGTGGGAGTAATGAGATACATAGTTTTGAATGTAAAACATCATATCCCAAAATCTTAATAGGATTGGCTAAGTGTCAATGTGTTGCCAAGGGGATGGGGAAGGTCGAGTATAGATATATTCAAAGGGATTGAGTGAGATCTTGAAGGCTTTGATCTCAGAAGAGCGAGGGTATATAAACTTCGGCATAGCCGATGTTATCTTATTTATTGCTAATATCCATATACATATATTTTGTTGTGTTGTGTTGTTAGTAGTTGAAGTGTTTTTAGCTTGCGCTTCATTGGAAAGCCTCAAATCGTAGCAATGGGAAAATAGTCGTTCACTCTTGCTTGAAAAAGTTCATTAGCCATTTTGCCATAATTAGTTGTAAATAAATAAATACATACTTTCCATTTTCTCTAATATTATATTTAATTATATAGACATGTCTCTCTCCAATTTTCTGGTTTTTCTGTTACCTCTGTCATAATTTGCATAAACTTTTAGGCAATATGATAAACTGTTTAAGCGTGGAGGTAAGAAGCCCTCCAGCATTGCCATCAAAATTTCATCTTTAGAATTTATTCTTGATTCCTGATTCGTTTAAAAGTAAGCAAGCCTCAAATTCTTAAGGCTCTAAGGCATATGTCCAAAAATGGACACCTTGAAACTAGTTAAACTAGTTTAGTCAAAAATAAGAAGTACTCAAAAGATATGACGTTTTATTTTTTATACATAAACAGAGAGAGAGAGGAAGAGAGAGTGAAGAAAATAGAGGACAACTTTGTCTTGCTTCCCTTAGTAACAGCGATTAATTATAACTTACAGCTTCAAGAAATTGTTTCACTATTGAAACCGACATGGAACCTTGAAATTGTGTTTCGTAGCCGTGTGATCAAACGACTTTCAACTTTTGTGGGAGTATATGGACAACTTCTTTTAATATATTTTTAAAAGGAATTTCCGTTGCTGAAGATATTCTTTAATGAGAATTTTTAAGCAGTAACTTTCTTTCCATTATTGTTTTTAGGTCTATTGATGAAAATTTTTATGGTATTTATCATATTATATCATTATATACTTTATCATTCTGATCCCTAAAGCTAGTACATTCTATTTCGTTTTTTTTTTTTTTTTATTATTTTCCTGTATTTGGCTAGTCTAGATTTGTCTGGTCTCATCCCATTTGGCCATCCTCTATCCACCATAGAGTTAACTAGGAGTAGAAGGCAGTCTCATTTCTTGGTTTTTTCGGCGAAAGCAATTGATGAATGTGTTAAGTGCTTGCCGAGGAACGTTGAGTCGGATGGAGCCGAAGGGTTGGCAAAGTGTTCTAACTAGAACGCTATTCCTTTTTGCATCAGTTTTTTCGTCCCTTTTATCGTTGTTTCCCAGCGCATCGTTTTAAGTGGTTGTTTTGGGGTTGGTTTCCTGGTTGCTGGGTGGGTTGGTTGTTTCAATTCTATGTTTGCTCCACCGACAAGTCAATTATGGCCGTGGTCCTGAGTTTTATTGGAGTGCCGGATCTATTGTGTGAGCCCTCAGAGGGCTTAAAGCGTAAACCAAGTCAAATTGTACAAAAATATGTATGTATGTATCATAGAAGATGTTACTCTCTCTGTGTGTGTGTATCAGTATTTCACCTTCACTTTGTTCTCATATTAATTAAACGCTAAATTTAACACAAAGTCAATTATGCTAATCAGCTGAGAGGCGATAGACGTAGGCGTAAGGGTCTTGGGGTGGCTTGCTTCCGCCATGAAGTAATTAGAAATTAAATAAACCGCATAAAATACAATCAAATTGCTTGATTGATTGAAGAGATTGAGGCAAATTGATATCAGTGAGGTAAATAAAAGTTAAGTTTAGATTAGTTTAGATTCGCCTTTTTTGGCATCTGCCTAGCTGCCCGCCCATCTTCATCCTTTTAATTATTAACACAGAACATACTTTTCATTTCGAGCCCATTCAATGGAATGGACAGTGAAAGCAATATCTTGTCAAGGATGCCGACAACATTTGTTTGCCACCTGTTTCTATTTGCCTTTCTTTCTGCTTGGATTTCTATCTTCATTTTCGACTTTGCCTTTGCCTTCTTCTCTGTTGTTGGCACCTGTCGTCACCTGTTCTCCGATTGCCAGCAGCTGTTTATATTGCGTCATTCTGCCGCGAAGCGGCATTAAATCAAAACCACTTCCGTACTGTTGTTTGGTTGGTGTTGTTGCCGTTCTCTTCTTGCTGCTGCTAATGTTGTAATTGCCCTTCCCTGAAAATGGTTGTACCCTTTTTTGCTGTTCTTGTTATTTCTGTGAGACATTCTGTGTGTCTGTGCACTCTTGGCGGTTTTTGGTGGTGCTGGCTGGTGGTGGCGGCGACAACCAGTTTTAGTCATTTTGTTTTAAGTAAACAAGCGCAAATGGAAACAAAGACTGATACAGCTACGAAGAAGAGAAAAAGAAGGGTAGGGAGAGAAGTCGTCAGTTGACGACGCGCCCATCCATCAAGAAAAGGGCTGCCAGCATGTAATCCGAGACTTACCATAACCCAACCCAAGCCCAGAGCTCTATACTCCCTTTTTCAAGGGAACAGGTACAATACACTCTTTAGCCCGAGCCCATCAAATAGCATGTGTAAATACATAATGCATACATCCAACAGCTAACAAGAAAAAACAGGAAAAGGATATTACAGAGACAAAACTGAAAGGATTCACTCTTCATTCATTCTTAGAGCTCTCAGCTGTTTATAAGCATATTTAATGTCTTTTGTTTGTATATGGTTAGTTAGGCACCCAGGAGCGGATTAACCTTGAAATCTTCAATAAGATATCTTTAGTAAAGTGACCAAACCAATTGCCCAGTTTTACGAAGACTCGAATTTTTTTACACTTGTTTTTTCCAAAAACAAAAAGGGCATGTTCACTTGTAGTTAAGATGAGGCCCATGATATTCTACGCCCCAACCTCCGTCTGTATCTTTGTTTGGATACATGTATGTGGGTGAGTTCCTCTCTGCTCTGTCAGCTAATTGAAGAATGGAAAATGCAGCAGTAGTTTTTTTTTTTTTTTTTTTTGCCATATTTGTTTTGTTTTCGAGGCAGCAACTGAACAAATGAACGCGCGATTTTGCCTTTGTCAAGTGTTTTTTTCTTTGGTCTCAACGACGCGTGGGGGACGCCCATCTAGTAAAACGAAACTATTTGCACATCATTAGAGTGAAGAAGGCGAAAATGTTATAGTAAGAGAATTTAATGCTACATAGTTTCCACTTGAACAATAAACCACTGATTAGATACGGAAAATTTGAATGAATTTAATAAAATAACTGATTCTGATTAACAGGATTAATAGTTCTTGCGACTTGTGGGGAAGTGTGAGTGTTTAGTGAATAGAAATCCGATGAAGTAAGTCGTCTTGCCGACTTAGGTATACCATGCACCAAGGCCTTACACTTTTGTTTAAATTGCGTGGCGGACAAAAATTCAAAATAAACTTGATCACTGTACATACTACCCGAGTCTGAATATCCAATTATAGTGTCTAATATCTACATAGGTGTTTATAGATGGACAGACGAATAAGGCTAGATCGACTCTGCTGTTGATGCTGATCAAGAATATATATATACTTTATGGAGTCGGAAAAGATCCTTCTGCCTGCTACACACATTTTTGCGACTTTAATATACCTTTTCAACTTATCGGTGCATGGTATAAAAATACAAAAAAGTTCATGAGCCATGAACTAGTTGGCTTTAACTACATCTGCAGCTTTGTCTTGGACTCCAACTTCAGTTCCCTGGTCGAGGTAGTACTCAGTTCATTCGACTATTGCTGGTGAAAGGCTTGACCACAGCAAATTGTTTTCCCATTGGTGTGGCGGCACACAAATCGAAGGCAGGGTTTTTTTTGTTTTGGTTTGCCTTTCTTTGCCTTTCGCTCGGCAACGAGAAAAAAAAATTGTAGCATCATTTTGTTGGCCAATTTCTAAACAAAAGCCACAATTTCAGACTCTGGTTACGCCTCAACAAAAGGCCAATTCAATCAACTTTCCAATCACATATATCCTAATACTATATTTGGGGAGATTTGATCGAAATATAACTAAATCTTTATTTTTGCATAATTCTCTTTCATTGCAGGTAAGCCACTAGAATAAATGTTAACTAAATAAACGAAGCGAAATACTCGTCTCATGACCAAGTCCAAGTGTAAGTTATGACAAATCCCTTTGCTCCATACTATGGGGAACTCTGAAAGTTTTATCTGTTTAATGCCTTTTTCTTTTCTTTTCTTTTCTTTTCGCTTTCCTTGCCCAACAATATATCAACCAGATATTTCCCTGTTGGATTTTCATTTTATTGCACTTACTTATTATTATTATCATTTCTCTTATTATTTTCATGTCAGCTGTAGAGGCAGACTTTCATTTGGGGACCAGTCCAGACATTTTAAACGATTTTGCTTTGGTTTTATTTTTGGGATTTTGTTTTCCATCTTGTAGAGAGAGAGACTTTCAACTCCGACTGTGAACCTTTTTCATTTTTCTTTTCGTGCCCTTTTTTTTTTGATATTGTGGAATAAAGTTTTAAGTGGAGTATATGAGAAGATGATAAAGCTTTAAACTTTTCCCTATCGTTAAATGAGAGTTTTCCAGATGAGCAGCTGTTTTAGCAATTGCCTTATGTATGTACATACATATACATCTGTGTGTGTGTGTGTGTGTGTGTACAACAATCAACATCAAATCATCAAGTGCTACAACAAATTATCCAATGCACTTTGACTGATGTCTATTCAGACTCTCTGTCTGTTCTCTTTGATTCTCTCATCTTTCTCCCCCGTCCTACGTTTCCTATGGGCCGGCCATCAAGTACGCTTTCCGCAGCTAATTGACATCATACTGAACTGAGCTGAACTCATTCACATTAATTAATGACATCATTCTCAAGCCGTCCCAGCCACTGAAGAATGAATGGGCGCATAGGCGTGTCGTAGGCAGAAGGCACTCAGTGGCAGTATGCATGCACATATAGTGTGTGTGGAATAAACAAAAGCGCAATTTATGAACAAAAAGAAAAACAAAATTCAGAAATAATAAGATCAACGAAAACAAACAAGTAAGACGGAGAGAGAAAGAGAGAGAGAGAGAGAGAGATGCAGACTTACGCACATTGCGCTTAATTTAACGCAATTTCTGAGTCTTCACCAAAAGATGCAGCTGGAACAGGGAAAGTAGTTCAAGACTCACAATTAGACCGAGCGGAAACGACAAATTCCAAATGGATAAGCACACATGTATATACATATGTACATACATCAATTTGAATTACGCATACCTTAAATAAAGTAAATTTCAGGTTTTGAGAGTTCAAGTCCCCGAAATTGTATAATTTTTATCACCTTGTGAAATATGTCCTAATGTCCTAATAAAAGCTGTTTCATTATTTTAAATACATGCATTCCTATGAATTGTGAATGAACACATTGAAAGCATTCTCATGTCTTTTATGAAACAAATGCCTGTCTCAAAATTATAAAGCTAAACCACTGACCTCTTGTCCAAATAAAGTCCTACAAACGTACAAAAGTACATATATTCCAACGTATGTTCTTAAAAAAGATACGAAACAAACAAAAAAATGTCGTTAGTCGTATTATACTCTGGGCCATTCGCCTAAATTATGCAAAATTAACATTAATTAATCTCGGTTGGAACAATAATAATAGAAGCAGATAGAAAGAGAGGGAAAGGCAGAGAAAGGCAGTCATTTTCCCAAGCGAATTGAGTTGGCTTTTTTCGCTTGTTTTTAGCTTAGAAATTTGTAAAAATCTTAGCAAAGATGAAAATTAATTGCAAATGCTAATGGATATGGAGGCCAGATAGATGATGTAGACAAAGGGAATGAGATCCTAGACCTGACAGTTATTTGAATTGTTTTACATGTACAGACAGTGAAAAAACAAGTGACAGAGGAGGGGAGAGTGACAAAGAGAACGAGAGAGAAGAGAGAGAGAGAGAGAGAGAGAGAGAGAGAGAGAGAGAGATAGAGTGAGGGCTATCTATGACATTGAGATGATTGTCATGTTGATGATGATGACGTTGGCATTTTGCGCCAAGCATTTGTCATTGTGGGCTTGTTGTGGTTTACTCTACCTCAAACATTTCTCTGTAATTGTAAATGGTTTTTGTTACACCAACACATAGACATCCATGAACGTACATACATATATCACATGTCATAAACACGAAAATCAATGGCAATTGACTTGTGGTCGGTCGTTCCGTCTCTCATCCTAACATCTGAAATCTAACAAAGATTGTGGGAAAGCTTTTCAAGTGAACCACAAAATATGCTGCGAGGAGATTGCTTGACTGTTTGGTTAGATTTGATGTTATGATGATGCCACACAAACAGGAAAAAAGAACCAAAAACAGAAAAAATATGATTACAAAGATTGTTGGCTGCCCAATCAGTCCAGTAGTAGCAGAACAAAAAAAAAACAAAGTGAAAAAAGTAACCAAAAATAAATCAAAATAGAAAGAAATCTTTTTTCAATGACTCCCTTTCTCCCCTTTAATAGAACACCAACAGTAACAGCAAGAACCGTGATCGTTTCTCAAAGTCTTTCTCAGTCTTTGGAGCTCTGTTCGCTTGAACTTTTGAACCAGTTTTTTTGTTTTTTTTTCTTCCAACACATACACTGTCAGAGAGAATTAAAGAGGAAGAGAGCTACAGAAGATTTGGCTCAATTTGCCAGACGTGAGTTTTATTTTCTTACATCTTTCTTCTGTTTCTTATTCCGCCGCTCTTCTCTATGGCAATTTTTGGTCTATTATATTAACAGTTGGAAATCTACATCAAACATAATCTATGCAAGTGTGTGTGTGTGTGTTAGTGTAAAGTGATTTATGGCAAGAAGATTTTAAGATTGAAAGGATGATATAATGTTACACACTATCAAAGACTATTAAGTCTTATTGATTATATCAAGAAAAAAATTACATATACGAGTGAAATGTCTGTCTGTCTATCTGACTGATTGAGCTCAAAGTTCGCAGCCAGCTTGGAAAATTAAATTGAGAACCTGAAGAAGTGAATGGGGTGGTTAGGACGGGTGAATGGAGGCGAGAAAGAGCTAACCAAGAAGATGATATAGACTCAGCCCAACCTACTTACCTAGTCGAGTGTCTGAATGTTTGTGCATTAAATATGGCGTGGATAATAAAAGCAGCAGCATGCGAGGGTTTAGGGAGGTGTGTCTCTATCTCTATGCATACTACCATTACGTTTCTCTTTATCTCTCTCTCTCTCTATCAGTTTCTATCTCTCTTTCTATCTTCTCTTTAGCTGTCTCACTTTTCCTTCTATGTGTGCCACATGGCGTATGATGGATTTATGTTTAAGTTGCGTGCAAGCAACTTAATGGATTTTGTAATTTTCAAAAAACTGAAAAAAAATAGTGAAAAAAGCCAACCTAACGAAAAGCAAAGGCAAGGCCCAAGTTAGCAGAACAAACTATCTTGTAGATACCGAGTGCTAGTAGTAGAGGTAGAAGTAGAATGAGACGTTGCCGAAGAAGAAGAATAAGTAGGAGCTGAACACATACATATATGTATACATTGAAAATGGGCTGCCAGTCGCAAATAGAGACACCCCATGAGCCATTGCTATGGGCCAGAGCTGATTCAGAGTCTGAGTCTGAGCTGACTCTTGCACCAAAAAGAATTGGAGCATGCCAAGTTATAAAAAATGTTTCTTGAGCATCATAATATATGCGCACATAAGCACCGCCAACGAGCATTGCAAACTACCCAAAAAGAAAAACCCGCCAACGAACGAGCAAATGTATGAACAAAACTGAGCTATCTACTTGCTGGTTTGCTTCTCCTTCAAGTTTTTGGGAAAGTTGAAAACGAAAACAAACATGGAACAGACAGAGAGGGAAGCCTGATCAATTGGGCTGAAAACAAATCCGCACATTGAAATACCCTCAAAACGTCTACCATATATGTACATACATATACCTACACTATCAATAGTTGAATATACTGATCAATTATAGCCACACAATCGATCAATGACGTTATGGTAAAACAAGGTTTTTCACTACGCCTTAATGTGTTCAGTTCTATTTGCTTCTATTTGAAAGATATGTTTGTTAAAGTATGAAAGGGTATGCCACATTTCCCTCGAAAGAAACAAAAATAGTATTTGACTTTTCTTCTTGGGTATAAATTTGGTTTTACTTTGCCCGGGTGCGCACATTAGAGTCATTTTGAAGAAAAAACTTGGCCCGAGCTTATTAAATATTAATTATGATATGAAGTACCAGCAGCAACAACAATAAAATAGACAACAAATTTTATAGCCAGATCCACTTTTCATAGAGCCACCAGGCGTGCCATCACTCCATATATGTAAGTGTCTATGTATGTGTGTGTCTGTGTAGTTAGTTATTCAACTGAAGCAGCTCATCGAAAAGAAATACACGCCCAGGCAGAAGCAGCAGTGAATGACAAATTTGGAATGAAAGCAAAAACAAGCCAGTCCACTCGAAGATGATACTGGTGCTAGAAGCTTATGCCAAATCTGGACAATTGGATTATGGGCAATAGTACAAACTAAATTTCGATATCAGTATATGAGGCGACCCTTTCGCCCAAACTGAATTGAATTCGTATCTGAACTCAATTGTTGGTTATTCTGTGGGTGGTGGCAAGTGATGCGAATCGCTATTTCATTTTCAGTTTATCTCTACAGCCATTAGCGATGCTAATTGTACAACTGAATTCTGTCGTGCCAAAATAGTCTTCTCTGTCTGAGCTGTTATGGCAAAAAACTAGTTTCTAGATGATAATGGTGATCATTATCATCATTCACATCAGCCTCATCATCATCATGATGCATGCGAAAAACGTGGGCGTGCATCAAACAAGCACGAGTGCCTATCCATTACATTGAGAAACCAATTGACAGGCAGGCGGGCAGTCAGTCAGCTAATCAAAACTTTGCAGCGAAATAAACAAAGGAAAATTGCTAACAAAACTAAACCGAGGGCTATGTAGACGTAAGGAAACATTTTGTGGGCCAAGTTAAAAGTGTTCCCAATTTCAAACATTAACATTTACTCTTTTTCTTGTGTTGTTTTCGGAGATTGGATATCTCTAATTAGATGATTCGTTTCGTTCATTTCGAGGGGGCGTGCCTAACAACAGCAACATAAAAAAAGGCATTTGTCATTATAAAAATTACATTTAATTATATTTATTTTATGCCAAACGCTCCCAACTTCCGTTCCAATGCAAAATAAAATTGAGAGACGATTAGATGAGAGAAGTTTCTGTTGCTTTTTGCTATTGCTGCTGCCGTGTGAGCTCAGCAAAGCGTGCGGGAAATTCATTAGCAATATTTATGACTAGTTGGTTGTTGTTGTTGTTTTGCCTTTTTTTTGTTACTGACTAATTTCCAAGGCACCAGCAACAGCAGCACCGTCATTATTGTTGTTACTTACTGTCAGGGCTTTCGTTTCGGTTCGCTATTGTTGCTGTTACTGCTTATATAAAACATTCATTTCTATTGTTGTTAGTGATGATGTTGTTGGTTGCTGTTACTTATTTATTATTGCATGTTGAAAATGCATAGCAAATGTATAAGATTATTCAAATTCAGAACAACAAATTTCTTGAGTTAAGTAAAGGAGGAAATCTTCCAACGATATTATTATTTATTTTCCATCCCTTTTTTGTCCACCAATCTATCATAAGTAGTTCACTTCTTTTTGTTTCTTGAGGGGTTTTCTCAAATTTTTTCTTGCCTCCGCCACTGGTTTGCCACCATAAATAGTTATGCTCTAACAAAATTGCCACAATTAATTGCCATCACAGAAATCAATTTAATTTTGTTATTCAACCCTCAAACTAAAACCAATATCTGTCATACGTTCACGCACACAGCTTAAAGTACACACATGCAATACATATAAATGACATTCTATATAAATATATTCATACCGATATATATGTTTGGCTGCATACATATGTATGTATGTATGTATATGGTGCATGCATATTGCCCATACGCCTGGTTGGTCATTAATCGAAAAGTGGCCGCAATTTTGGTCATAAATCTCACGCCAAACGATGATAACACAAAAGCATATTTAAATATATACGGAAAATATTTATTGTGTGGGTGTATATGTGTGTGCGTGTGTATGAGGATTGCGGCTTTATGTTTCTATTAATTATAAATCATTGAGGAGGGATTAGTTAGACAAAAGTAAAAGATGAAGCCGCCAAAGTTGGTAGTCATTGACGATGAAGCATCTGCCGCCACCCACTTTGTTATTTATGCATATTTAAAATATGGTTAGTTAAGTTTACTGACTAAGTTAAATCGCTTGCAATCTCTTGACTCGTTGTCAGTTTATCTCTGTCTTCACTTCATTATCATTATACTTGTGGCCTATAAACTTTGCAACTTGCAGAGTTACCCTTTTCAAATCGACACATCGACTCGTTGCTTATCGTTTGCATAATTTGTCCAATGTGTGTATCAATGTATCTACATAGAAGATACATATGTAGATACAATTCAGGCTCGCCTATTCTGCTTCATCTATTTTGTCCTTCGCTGTCGCCACGTCTTTAAAATATCATGTTTGTGTAACTAGTGCCAAGAGTGTATATGTACATACATATATATAGACATCCATATCTGCATACACTTATGCATATACAGTAAATGTATATAAATGTAGCTATGTGTATATTCGAGTGAGCTCAGAGCTTTAGATATGTGCATATTTTTCGCCCAACCAAGGGAACTTTTCTGCGAACCCCAAAACCGTAACCGATTGTAATACAATTTCGGTTTGCTGTCATCTCAATTTTCAAGTTGTTTCACATACTCCTACTTACACATATGTATGTGTGTATTTTGTACTCTATGTATGTGTATATTCTCTTTGTTTGTTTGCCCTGCGGTTGCTTTTATTCTCATTTTCATTCGCATACTCTCAGCTGTTGTTGCTGTTGGCATTGTTGCTGCTGTTGCTTCTGTATATTCAGATTTTTTCTTAACAACAACAGTTGACAATGCCGATGCTTCGTGGCGATAAACGGTAGCTGTACACTGTCAGAAATTGGTGGCAATACATCCGTGACAATTTTGCAATGCTTTTGCGGTTATTTTAGATTTTTGTATAGTTCTTTGAGATGTGTTCACTGTTTTCTTTTTATTTTTTCACTTTTGTTGACATATTTGCTTTTGATTTATGGATTTATGCAGCGTTGTTGCTTTACCCTTAACCCCGTCGCCTTCTTGTGTAGTTTTGTGTAAACATTTGCATTATGATAAATAAATACAAATACGAATACGCAAAAGTGTTTTTGACAATGTCCAAAAATATTTGAATATTGTCCAAGAACAGCAAGAGAAGAAATAAATAATTCAAATGACTGGCAAATATTAAGTGCGACTGAAAAGTTTCTAACGTTTCTATCATTTCTACTTTTCGTATTCCACAGGTTAACTGAGTCGCCAACATAGCCAACTACCAGGATCTGTTGGGCAGCCATCATCACCAACTGCTCATAGCAGCAGCAGCAGGAGTGACACCAGCAGCAACACTCATACCCTCGCCCACGCCCGCGCCCCTGCCCATCCAGTTACCGCAGCCACCCCCAACCATCCAACAACAATTGAACCAACAACCAACCAACCAGGGACCGGTGTTCGAAAAAGCCATCACCATTTCGTCGTTGGCGATTAAACGCAGGCCGACGCTGCCGCAGACGCCAGCAAGTGCCCCACAGGTGTTGTCGCCGTCGCCTAAACGTCAGTGCGCCGCCGCCGTCTCCGTTCTGCCAGTCACTGTGCCTGTCCCAGTGCCAGTGCCCGCTGGAGTAGCCGCCTCTTTGAAGGGTCATCAGCTGAGTTTTGCCCATCCGACACAGTTTGCGGCCGCAGTAGCTGCCCATCAGCAACACCAACAGCAGCAGCAGGTTGTCGCCCAACAGCAGCAACAGGCTCACCAACAAGCGCAACAACAACAGGTTGCAGCTGCCGCCTACCATCATCACCAGCAACAGCAACAACATCATCAGCAACAACAGCAGCAGCGTCTCGTACAATTCAATCAGGCAGCTGCCGCCGCTGCTTTACTCAATCAGCACCTACAACAACAACAGGTTCAAGTTCAACAGCACCAACAACTATCACACTACGGTGGGTACCAACTGCATCGGCAATACGCTCCTGCACAACAACAGCAGCCACAACAGTCCCACATTTTGTTGAGCAACAGTAGCAGCAGCACTGGTAAACAGCACCAAACAGGAGGAGCAGCAATATCTGTGACAGCAGCAACACCAACGACCACTGCAGCAGCAGCCACAGCAGCGGTAGTAGTAACACCAACACCAACTGCAATTCACTCTAACACCAGCAATAGTTCGCCCAATAGCCCCGCCCAAGAACTGCAATCACACGAATCCAATTCCGCGTGCGCCTCTGCGCCAACCACGCCTTCGCCGGCAGGAAGCACTAGTGCTAACTCTACATCAGTGACGGGAACAGCCGCAGTAGTATCAGTCAGTGACAGTAACAACAACATTAACGTTAACAACAGTAGCAGCAGCAGTAGCAGAGACGCCAACGCCATAATGGAAAATCAGATGGCTCTGGCCCCGCTGGGACTCTCACAGAGCATGGACTCGGTAAACACGGCCAGCAATGAAGAAGAGGTAAGTTTCAGTTTGATCAATATATTCAAAATTTTTCGATTGGCATGGGTGGAATTAAAAGTAAGGCATAACTAGCAGGGACACGCTCAATAAAATCAGGTTTACTTCATTCTGCCCATTCTTTGTGGCGCTGCTTGAATTAGCAGTTTAGAGACTTTTCTTTTGGGGCTTTTGTTTATCTGCTGTCCATGCCGTCAATTTCATTCTTCATCACAAAAATGAATGAAAACTAAGGTACTTGCGTGAGTGGCAAGCCGCCAGCAACCCCATTTGTATGTGCGAATGCATTCAATTCAATATGGAGGCAGCAACGACAACAGCATTGGCCGTGGCATGACGGTGACGGCGACGGCTTTGTTGCTTTAGCTTTTACTTTTGATTATGCGCCTTGTCTTATGCTACACATTTTTCATGTTCATTCTTTTCATATTTTATTGCGACTGCTGCTACTGCTTCTGCGGCGTTAGCGGCCTCGTGTGGAGCTCAGCGAGCGGTGGCGGCACGTGGCCTGCATCTCCATCCTCACCCTCATCTCCCAACCCATTGCTTCTGCGCTTCTCTTGCAGCAGCCATGTCAAGTGGGTACGTGGCCTTTCATACACACAATCACACACACACACACACACACACACACACACACACACACACACACACACACACACACACACACACACACACTCACACAGACGCTGAGAGGTTTTTGCTTTCTCTCCTTGGATCAGTCTTTGCACAAATCCAAACGATGCGTTAAATTTGATTTTATCCTTGCTGAATATTTTTCCTTCATCTTCTGTTCTTTTCCTTTATGCTTTGTTTTAGTATGTCTTCTATGTTTGTGTGGGTTCTTTTTTTGGGACCTATATTTACGTGTGCGTGATTTTGTGAAATTTATTTAAAGCAGTTTTTTAATGGCTGCACCCCAGATAGGTGAGGTGAGAGGAGCTAAATTCTTGACTTTTATTTATGAATGCCTCTTCGTTGGGGAAATTTAACTTGATTGCATCATTGGACTGGGACTTTGGCTGATTTCATCCTTGCTGCAGTAAAACGCATTAAACCGGCCACCACCTAGGAGAAGGCACATTAAAATTGCATCAATCAACTGGCAAATACTTTACCCTGGTTTTTCGTCCTTGCCACTGCAGTGTACATCGAGAAAAACAGAGAGGAAGATATCTAGACAAATATTTTACTTAAAAAGAAAAAATAGAAAATGTTCTTGTTTCATTCGAATTGAAATTACACTGCGCCATTTAGTTATTTTCAAATATTACACAAGGTGTTAATTACATTCAGTTTTACAAAAATGGAAAAGAGCTTTTCAGGTCGAGTTTATCTCAGTTCTCAGTATCGTCGAAATCACGATACAGTCGTTGACCTGGCCGAGGGCGAACTGCGTTTCACCTTTCCCCTTTCAACGTTTTTGCATTCACTGCAAGCTGACTTCATTTGTATTTATGAGTAGAATCACTCCTTCGGCTACCTCTGTCGCCTCATCTCACTGCGCTTTCCAGTACTCACTCAGTTGAGTTGACTTCATATGTATGTACATATATGTGCAGTGCATGAATTATTGATAAGTCAATTAAAAAAGTATGACAGCGGTCTGATGGCTGGTAAATATTTTACTTAAGCTCGAGCCGACATCACGGTGTTGCTTCCCCCGAGAATATAATGGGCATAGGGGGGGTGATGAGTTAAGGAGGGGGTCATGAATGAGAAGAGGAGCTGGCGGTCTGTCTCTGTTTGTTTGTCATTTGCACAGGAGGAGCCCAACATACAATATTGTTTTTCTTTCATTTAAACGTTTTATGTGTGGCAGCCAATTCCCCAAGGGAGAGAGAACGAGAAAGTGAGAGAAGATTCCAGAGTCGTGTAGACCGAGGACCCTTGAGTCCTGCCTGCCTGCTCGCTACAGTGGCTGGCCATCGAGTAATCAAATGTGCGCAACCTGCCATGTAAAAAGTGTGTAAGAATCTCTCGTTTTGCTTACCGATCGCCCTTCGTTTTCCCATTCGCTAGCATCAGAGTTGCAACAAAGCTGTCCAGCTGAAGCCAACTTTTATTTTAAATATATGTATGTATGTATATATAAAATAAAAAAACTAAACTTAATAAAACTTGTCACAGATGTCCGCCTTCTGCAGCAACATTTACCCTCACCTCATCCCACTTGTCTCCAGTCTCGTTGCCTCTTCTCTCAGGCGAAGAGTTGCGCACAATTAAACTTTTAACTTTTTGCAGTTTGCAAAAAGACTTTGCCGTTGCCCCTGTGACTCTCTCTGTGTCTTCTCTCTGCTGATATTCCACATTTTTTGTCATGTGCACTCAACGGAAATTGCCATGTGCCAAAATGGCAACTTCCCTGCCTCTCATTCGCATTCTTTCTGTCGGGCTCCGGGATCTCGTCTTTTTCTCCTAACCTCCACTTTGTTAAAGATTACTTTTTGACATTTTTCGTATTTGTTTGGGTTTTTTCGGCATAATGCAAATAGCATAATGGCCAAAAGTTTTCTGTTGCAAGTCAACTGTTGCATTTCAGGAAAGACAAAATAAATTTGTAGCTCCATAAATAGGCGAACTAGAGAGGAAAAAAACAACAAAAATATCAACCAAAAAAACTAAAGGTTCGCTCCAATGAATTCCTAAACAATTTTCAGCCCACTAGAATCACTATAACCCATACATGAAAAAAGAAAATAAAAGAAGATAGAAGAGACAGATGCGAAGGCGAAAAGTGTTTGCTTTCCCCAAGCTAAATGTCAATTTGTGTGTGCATATCTTAGTTTCACATTTGCATTTTGGTTGTCCTTGCTCACAACCTCTTTATGTATCTTTCTCACTCTTTGTCTCACTTTTACCCTTTTCCCTATCTCTGCTTATGTCTATCTTTTTCTGTCTATTACCAAAACCCTACTTCCGCTTTAGAAATTTTTTGACAGGGCTTTTAAGTTCTTTCGTTATTGCCCGTGCCCGCAAATTGCTTTACGTGGTATCAGCCACTTGCTATTTTGCCACTTTTAAATTCCATTTCCAATCGCTTTCGAAGAAAGGGAACACTTTCACACTTAAATTGAGGCCAAACATTGTTCGCACTCTTGTGGCCCAAAAGTCCTTAACTTGAGCGCCATTTAGCCTGGACATAGCCATTGCCATTGCCACTTCTACTCCTCCAAAAAGCAAACTATTGCATTTAGCTGGATGGTCGATAAAAAAAGGTGTATAGGAGTGGGTGGTCTTTAAGTATAGGTGAGTGTGTATATTGAGTGGTTTGTTTTCTTCTTTTTCTTTTTGAGTCTAGCGTACTTGCCTAATTCAATTTAAGCTTAAGACAATTTTCTGCACAAAATGAAATTATTAAAAAAAGGTTCAAGATTTTATCGAAAATAATTTGTGTGTGGAAAAACTAAGAAGTAGATAAAATCATCTTCAATGAAAAGAGTGGCTGGGCATTTTTGGAATAACATCACATAAATGTTTTAACCTCGAATAAAGCAATAATAGTAGCAGCACCAGCTGTTGTTGAATCTGATTAAGTTTTAATTAATAAAACAAATGTCAGAACAACATCAATCTCTCACTCTTTCTCATTTATTCTCTTCCCATCGCTTGTTGTTTTACTCTCCGCCTCTGCCTCAGCCTCAGCCTCATTATGCATTTAACATGCATTAACCTCATGCCGTGTAAATGCAATTTAAAATGCCAACTGCAACACATAAATTTCATGCGTAAATAATGTAGAAATTAATAAGAGCTCCATGGCCATAACTCTTAATTACCAATATGCTCTGTCCCCTCTATCTCTCTCTCTCTATCTGTTTTTGTGTAGGTGTGAGACCGGGAAAGCCACTATAAAAGTATAACGATGATAAGGATAGAGAGAAATAAAGATAAGCGTTATTACGATGAATAAGACAAAAGAACAAGGAATTGCAGTTTATCACCATTAATATGCTTTAACTTTAGGTTGAAGGGCAGAATACGGATTGCTAGATTCATCGTGTCCTTCTTTTGAGTCATCAAATCATCGACAATCCCTTCATATGACTTTCCTGGCTTTGTTTCTTGTGTGTGTGTATCTCTTTTTCTGCTCTAGCATTTAAAACTCATTAGCTGCTGCTAATCTCTGACATGCTGACTCTTTCTAAGTCTGGATGTGTATGCGCTAAACATACACATGCAAACGCCTATTAAGGAAAAACAATGTCCCTCAGGCTATAACAATACCAAAATCAAGATGAAATATTCAAGCAACAAAAACACAGGTAAAGGCTTAAATTGAATAGCAAGAAATCTTCAAGTTAACAACAAGCTGCAACATAAATGCCAGATGACGGACGATTTTTGATAAATGCATTATGAGGTTTTTGTTACGGTAACATATTTTTTGTGAAGTGTTTTAAATTTTTCGCGACTGTTTAGATTCAGAGTTCACATTTGTTCTCAAACCTAACAAATTAACCGCTCTATAGTTTTTTTCTCCTTTTATCAATAAAGCCCAAAAATCATTTGACAAATTGCCCAGTTGTCCATTTTTTCTATTCTGTCCGCATGTCCGTGACAACTACGTGTCGAAAATGCTGTTAACTGTAACGCCTCTGACCCACCACACCACCGCCCTCGTCTCAACGCTACCCCCTTGATTTTTTATACAATAAATAAGGCAGGCGACGGAAAAAAAGGAAAATAACAAGAACCAACCAACCAAAATGTTGCTGACATTTGCAACAATTTCCGCTTTTGGTTGGTTACATCCTGCATCATCCTGGCTCGTGTTTTGCAACCCCATTCCCCATCAGACTCCCATTGTATGCAATGGGAATGTGAATGCGGCTGGCACTGTTTTTTTATGATTATTATAAGCTTTTGCTCTTTTTCTGGTGTTTGCTTGGTAGGGTTTGGGTGAAACGGAAAATTTCAGTTAGCCATTCTTTGTCCTTTCGTTTTTCGTACTTCTACCCCTACATTCGTTTCGTTTTTGTGTTGTGTCATCATCGACACGCAAGTCAAACAAATCAACAAACAAATATAAGTGAAAAGGGCAGTTCTGGGGTTAAAGGTAAATGAAAAGACAGGAGCTCGGACTCAAACTCCAGCCTTCTTGCGTTCTTTTCTCTCCTGTGTACCGCAATTCGTGACCAGGACAAACAGAAGCATGAGTTTGCCTAATGTTTTTTTGTTGTTTTCGTTTTTTTTTTTTTTGTTCTTTACTCTTATTGTTGTTGCTCGTCTTTTTATGACCTTTTCTCCTTTTGCTTATTTTTTACGTGGAATAATTGAAGTTTCATTTGAGTTACTCTTCAACAAGTTTAACTAAAGTTTTGCGGTCAAAAAAAAAAACAAGGCAAACGAAAAAAGGTTAAGCTTAATTAAATATTAATAGAGCGGGAGTAAAATGGAAAGGAGTTTTCGGGTGAAGGTCTATCAATTGAAAATTTATAAGCTCTTGCTTCTGCTTCTCCCGTCGGATTTTTTTTTTTGGCGAGAATTCAATTTACACCAGTTGCCAGTTGATTTTATTTGTTTTTACTCAAATTGTAAATGACCAAAGAGAAAGTGTGTAAACAAATAGAATCTGCCCCTTGCCACGCCCCCCTACTCCTACAGCGGAAGCGGGTGTTGCGGCTCCTCCTCCCCAGCCGCCGTCGCAGCCGCAGTCGTTCCTAATGTGTTGAACATGTTGCCTTGTAATGTGCTGACAACACGCAATGAACGGAGGAACACACACAGCGGACCGGAGAGATCCAAAATCCTCAGGCCATCTGCAGACCAAAGACAAATGACAATTCCGCATGCCACCCACGCCAGTCCAACGCTTATCCAACAACAGCCCTAAAGAGTACACTCAGCGAAATATTTCAAGAATTTGAAGGCATTATTACAGTTGACTTATTCTAATAAGAAATCATGCGAGAATTTTGTTCGTCAGTGTAGCCTGTAGTTTTGTTGTACTGTTTGCTCTGTTTCCGCTTCAGTTCCTTGGGGAAGTTGGTCAAATAGAATGGATTTTTGGTGCGTGCTGTTTGATCAGTTAGTTGCCACTTTGGGGGCCTTCATTAGATGCTGCATCTTACTCTTGTTGGCAATTAGGGCCCCATACATATACATATATCTTTGTGTGTTTTTGGGTTTGCCATATTAATAAGTTGGTATAGTGGAAATTAAATTTAAGAAAACTTTTGTAAACTTTTATGCTGCTGCCATTCAAAATGCACTTTCTGTGTAGATGTGTATGTGTCTGTGGGTGTGAGAATGTTGGCTGAGAGTCAATCATAAAATATGAAATTTATACAGCCCAATAGACACGCTTCACCCCAGGTCCCTCCTACACCTACAATAACCCTGCAGGAGATGCATTCGAGCGCAGAATTCTCACACGAGTGCGGCTACAACAGGCCAAGAAGGGAGAAGTGGGGAGTAGAGGATTGCCAACGTCAGCCATTTGAGCGGAAATCAACTTTAGGGCTGCTTTTGTTTATGCGATTCTGTTGTTTTTTTTTACCACTATACAACTACCGCCTGCATCAACAGAAACTGCCATAACAAAAACTTACGGGGTGCCATATATAACTAAGGCCAGGGCCGCATCACAACACGAAATTCAAATGTATTTTAGCTTTTAACAATCGGAAAAAAATGCCTAAAAGTCTATCTACAAAATATCCCAATTTTTTGCTGATCACTGTATTTTAATACGAATATACATTACTTATATTAAATGCCAAGAATCTGTCATTTAGATAGAACATTTGGTCCGGCCCTGTTTTGCATTTGAGTTTCATTTTTGCTAGTTTTTTATTCTTTTTATTTGTTTAGCGTGCCAAAGTGAGTGCGAGCGAGGGGACTATTTATTTTCGCATAGCTTTTTGATGTTTTATGCAAGCTGAGAGTCAGTCTGCTAGTCCTGCCCATTTGCCTGTCTATTTTTTGTTGAAGGCAGTGTTTCTTTAACAGGACTCTGATACCATCAAACCATATTTGCTTAATTTAAAGAAAACACATAGTACAAGTTGTGCTTACAAACTAAAACAACAAAAAAATGCAAGCAAAAAACAAATAATTTTAATACGCAATTAAAGCTTTAAAATTGGTGAAACATAAATCATTAAACAAGGATAGGGGGTGGAAGGCATTGGGAAGGCAAGCCCCACTGAAAATGTTCCATAGTTCATTTACCTAGCTAAGAGCAACTGCTTGTTTGGTACCTGGAAAATTCCTCCTTAGCTGCTTCTGCCACTTGGTGGCGTGCAACTTTTAGCCAACAGCAGCAACAACAACAAAAGCAACTCCCCACAAAAAGCAAGTAAAAATGGTCAAAAACCATTGAAGCATGATTTTAATGGCCAAGTCAAGGGGTGAGTAGGTGGATCCAGAGGGGTAAATATTACAAAAAGAGGAGTGCCGGTGGGAGATGGGTGGGGTGGTTGAGCAATTCATTTAATTCGTGTTGCATGTAACAGCAAATGTTGTAGCTTAACTGAATGCAATCGCCGCACAGTAGTACACAATTTACCATTTATCTTTGCCTAAATTAAACTTCTTTCTAAATAATGCTACGACATCATTTTGTCCTTTTTTCGCCTTCTTTCATTACACTGTGTTTGAGGGGAGCTAGGAAAAGAAGAATAAAAGAATCTCACAGGCCACTTCCTTTTCTGCCCTTTTTGCGCAAACATAATTTTCTTTTCCGCCTATTTACGCCACAAAATGAAAGCGGAAGTCGAGCGAACCGGGTGAATCCGGCGGAGCAGGAGCAGGGGTGAGGAGTCGATAAATAAGAAAAGGCATCGACTGTCGTTTGTCGTCGTCGTTTTTCCTAATTTCAAAGTAGAGTCGGCATGCATAGAATATGCCCAAAAAAGTTACATTTAAGCTAAATAAAAAACCATAAGAGGGTAAGGAAATCGAGAAGTAGGAAATTGAATGGGGCCCATTGTGAGCGATAGATATGTATGTATTATAGACAATTTAGCACGCAATATTATTTCGGAATACTTTTCCTTTTATTTAACTTCTTTAAGAAATACAATAAATTTCTTAGGTTTAATGATTTTCATTCACTTTCATTAAAGGTATGTGTATTGTCAAACCTTTTACTTTATTGTAAACTCACGCAAGTACTCTCAATGTCGAATGCAAATATAAACCAGAGGGCCGGGGCTAACTTCGACCGCGTCAAAGTTTGTATACCCTTGCAAGTTTGTTAGTAACTCTTTTATCTAAACTAACTGTTTTATCTAAAAAGGGTAATGTTTGCGAAAGAACGGCCTTCAATCTTAGCATAGGATATAACGAACTTTCTGATGAAAGTCACTGTTTTCCACCGATCCTTCCTATGAGAGCTATATGATATAGTTACCCGATCTTTACCAAATTCGGCATAGTCATTAACAGATATATTAAACTGACAAATGTTAAATTTGAAAGCAATCGCATCAAAAGTAACGAAGTTATTGACAAAAGTCACTGTTTTTGACCGATCGTTCCTATGGGAGCTATATGATATAGTCACCCGATCTTGATCAAATTTGGCACAGTGGTTTATAGTTACAATAAACTTACTTATATTAAATTTCACGACAATAGCTTAAAAAGTAACGAAGTTATTGAGAAAAGTCACTGTTCGTGACTTTGCCGTTTGTATGGGAGCTATATGATATAGTCACCCGATCTTGATCAAATTTGGCACAATTATTAATAAGAACACAAAACTGACCAATACCAACTTTTATGGCAATTGGTGATAAAATAACAAAGTTTTTGAGAAAAGTCACTGTTCGTGACTTTGCCGTTTGTATGGGAGCTATATGATATAGTGGTCCGATCCGACTGAATCCGAGATATACAAACCCTGCAGTATATACAAGCCTACGTGCAAAATTTCAGCTTTGTAGCTCTTACGGTCTAGGAGGAGTTCGCATCGATCCAGACGGACGGACGGACGGACGGACGGACGGACGGACGGACGGACGGACGGACGGACATGGTTATTTGAACTCGTCTCGTCGTGCTGATCAAGAATATATATACTTTATATGGTCGGAGATGCTTCCTTCTATGCGTTGCACACTTCTGACCAAAATTAATATACCCTTTTTGCAAGGGTATAAAAAAATGAAGTAAGTAAGTCGTCTCGCCGACTTAGGTATACCATACACCAGTAAAACAAATATTTCAAATTTGTAATAACAAATGCATTTGCCTATTTTAATAAAGTTCTGTTCACATGCTTTTTACAAGCATATCTTAGTATCTCGCTCACTCATGCATTTGAGCACCCTAGCGCCACCACCCGGCAACGGCCAACTCCGGCCTTATGGAAAAACGGTTTTATGCATAACTTGGCTATTTTTTGTCCGATTTTGATCAAATTTAGTATTTTGCTGGATATTAGTATCAATTTCAAGTGTGCCAAATTTGATTCCACAAGGTGAAAAATTACGGGAGATAATCGAGTTTTTCAAATTTCGGGGGCGGAAAGGGGCGTGGCAAAATCTTTATAATTACAAAATGAGCGTATTTACTAAGCAAATATACATACCAAATATGGTGTCTCTAGCTGCAATAGTTTTTGAGATAAACGTTTTTTTTGAATTCCGGGGGCGGAAAGGGGCGTGGCAAAATCTTTATAATTACAAAATGTGCGCATTTACTAAGCAAATATACATACCAAATATGGTGTCTCTAGCTGCAATAGTTTTTGAGATAAACGTTTTTTTTGAATTGCGGGGGCGGAAAGGGGCGTGGCAAAAATTTGAAACAAACTCGATCACTCTACATACCACACGAGCCTACATTTCAAATTTGGTGGCTCTATCTCTTATAGTCTCCGAGAACTAGGCGTTCATACGGACGGACAGACGGACAGACGGACAGACGGACAGACGGACGGACGGACAGACGGACGGACAGACGGACATGGCTAAATCGACTCGGCTGTTGATACTGATCAAGAATATATATACTTTATGGGGTCGGAAAAGCTTCCTTCTGCCTGTTACATACATTTTGGCGACTTTAATATACCATTTCACCCTATGGGTGTATGGTATAAAAACCCATCAAACTTCATTAGCCATGCCGAGAAATTGGGTCGTGAAATGTCCATTAAAAATCACATAGAAATTATAGGAAAACCCCATTCTCCACTCACACACACAAACACACACTCACATACACACTGTATCAACTTTTTAATGCACGATATCAAACGATTCAATGGCCATATATAATCGCGCTAAATCGCAACTATGCATGGGCAAGTGGTTCGGGTTGGGGGTATCAGTTAGAGGTTGATGTTAGTAAGGGAGGTACATCTAAACTATAGATGAAATGGCTTCGATATCCACTGAACCGTCACGTCTCGCCGCGTACTCTCCTGACCAGCAGCAGCAACATTTGACGTGCGTTCTCGTAATTACAGTCCAAAATGTCGACATGTTTCTATCCCCATAACGTTCTACCTACTAGTGCTTCTCCATAATCATTCGTCTCTACATGTACCTCCTTCTTGGACTTCTCTCCCCACTCTATCCGCTCGCCTTATTGCTTATGCAAAATTTTCAATTGTGTTTTGGTGGAATTGCGGATGGGGACAGACAGTGTCGCCTCTAATGTAGCTCGTGCAATTTGCCAGAGAACTGAAACTAAATTGTTCTATTGTATTTAAGTTAATTACTCATACTAATGCTAATTTGTGTCGTTGTCATTTCGTCGCTGCTGTAAAACAATTGTCATGAGTCTCCTTCTACTTAAATAGCAAAAATTCCAATTTTGAGGGCTTATTTATTTTTTTAGGCAGTAAAATTATACATTTCTCTCAATATAAAGAATAAAACTTTCTTAAGATCTTTCTAACCGATCTAAACTCGGAATTAAATGTTTTAGATAGTTAGTATAAGAATGGATGACTGAACACAGATCATAGATATCACGTTAAACTAGATAAAACTAAAATTTCGTTATAAAATTGATTTTTTACCCTCTATTAAAAAATAAATGACTTGTTTTATACACTGCAATTATATTTGAAACGCAGTTCACTTGGGCATTCCATTGATATAAACCATACACGTTTCTATATACCCATTTGTTTTAATCATGATTATTATTGTGAAGTATATATGTATGTTCAGATATGGAACTTTCATGTATATATAGTTATATATGTGTATATAAGTGATACTATGTACGTTTTAACCTTCACGCTTTGCTAACTTTGACAGTTGATGGCGACGTCATATTGTCAGAACATCCAAAGTTAATTGTTTTATTTGCGACGCTTGCGTAATGTTTGACAAATTAGTAGCACACAAAGGCAACATTGCAACAATAGCAATACCAGCAGCAAGCAACAGGAAGTTAATGACTTTTGCTGTGGCTAACACACAAAATAAAAGAAAGACTGGAGAAAAAGTAAAGTAGATGAAAAATAATAACCTGGAATAGATTTAAATGCGGTGGGGGATTTGTTTACTCAAATTACACATTAGTCCAAGGAAAAGAAGGGTGGGTTAGGGAGGGTTGGGGATTTGTGTAGGGGTAGGGCAAGGTGTTGGTTGTGGTAAATGTTAACTACGCTATGACTTATGCAACTCTTCTCGAGTAACCACAAAAGCCAAGCAATGTTATTCAACTTCTCGTGTTACCACGCCTCCTCTAAGCAGCAGCACCAGTAGCCTTAGGCCACACATTCAAGTTACTCCACCCTCGAAAAAGCCAGCGGCCCCACCGCATCCCGTCTGTCCCACTCTTTCTATGACAATTGCATGTGGTTTAATGAGCTAATGAAATAATAAATATTAATCAGGCGCCAATTACTCAATCGTTGGACGTACTGAAGCTGATTTTCTTGCCGTTGCCTTGCCTTGGCTTGGCAAATTGAATTCATTTGAGATTTCTATGAACATTAAAAATAAATTTTTGAAGATTGAGTCCAGCAATTGTTTAAGTTGGCCATGAGCCACTAGCAGTCTCCCTTTTACTCTATAGTTTTATGGCCAGCAGTAATTACACATTCAGTCAGTTACAAAGTTTATTAATAACTCGATCGCTTTCAATAACTCAATCATTTTAATTGAGATTAAAACCACACACAAACGGAAACATATACATATACAAAGTAAAAAAAATAATAATTTATAAGCAACTTTCGCCTACAAAAGAAAACTAAATTTTCCATGTGCCAGTTCCCAAGTGAATTTGTAAAATGGGAAAGGGCTCACTACTTGGAGTATGTGTCTGTAATTGCTAAATATAATGCCCATGATGAAGGCATCAACAAACACAAAATTGTGCAAATAAATTGCCAAATTGAAATTAAAAATGTTCAATATTTACAAAAACTAACAGGAAAAAGTGGCTAAAAGTATTTCTATTTATGGGTTAACCGACATTGGTCTAAATCAAATCAAATGCTAGGTGTTTGCCCACAATACATGAATGAAATTGAAATGGCAAAATGCTTGAACTGAATCGTGCTAATAAATTGGAATTTCTGTTTTGTGTTTCGAGAGACAAAAGATGCTGATTGAAATGTAACTTAATTACAACAAACTATGGCGAATTACAATTTATTTTTTCAAATATACATTTGGACATACTTGCACCTACATACATAACCTCAATTCATTTGACCGATATCGATGATCTAATTGTTATGAAATTTTACTTGAAATTTATCCACTGCCAGCAATTATTTATGTTGAACTTGTTGCATTCTGTTATTGCAATTAAGAGATTCAATTTGAAATTTCCATTTTCAGATGTTTACCCATGTTGCTTCTGTCATTTGGCAAACAAATTACTAGCAATGAAACCAGCTTGCTACAGCCTTTCAGTCTTTTCTCTACTCTCCCCATCTTTCCCACTTGAGGCAGATTGCCCACTTTTGATAAATATGCTCAGGCTGCTGGCTTCTGGCTGCTTCTTCAGCACCGGAGACATCCAGACACTTTCATCAAGTTTATCGCGGCAATTTCATCTCATGACTAAAGGGAAATAGCAGCAGAAACACTGCGAAAAACAGAAAGTTGAGTGGCATTTCCCAGAACTGATTTCTTAGCTGAAAAGTATGTGTGTGTATTGTAGCTAGTTGTGATTTCTCCTCTTCTTTTTGCAATGATAAGATACGATTTTTTTTCTCTTTTGGCTACTAATCAGAAAACCATTTCGGCAAATGGGCCATTAATAGCGCTAGGCTGGGGCGTGGCTGCATAAGCCGACTTAAAGTTGCAAAACTTTTTGCTAAGCCAATTTGTCAACACCTGCACATGGAAGGGAAGGGCACAAAATAGTGGTAAAAGAACACAACATGCTGCAAAAGAAGGGGAAAAGGGCGGAAAGAGACAAAGGAAGGGAATTTATTTTACGTGTTTGGCCAACAACCTTAAACCGCCAACGAAGAAAACCACTGAAAATTCTCATTAAAATGTGTCGTCCCTATCTCTCTTCTTTTCTCTCTATCGCGTTATTTGCTGGCTGCTTTTGATGTACAGATAATTTGTTAGCAAATGTGGTTACATCATTAGCGTGCAGCGTCTGCCTCAGCCAAGCTTCCTGCGACCTCCAGACCCCAGGCTCTAGGCATCCCCTTCCTTGCTTACTTTCTCTGCCCTTTATGTGCGTGTGTCTGTAATAAATTTATTAGTCTCCTTCGCGTCATCCTCCCCGTCCACTTGCCGTAATCCATTCTTCACACAACTGCCAAATGATGCATGAAACGTTGGCCCCATGGACAATATATTAACGGTGAAGTTTTACAAACAAGTATGAAACAAAGGAACAACATCTTCCTTTTACTTCCCATCCCTAGCCCCTCCTCAACGTATCCTGACGGTTCCTTGAACTTCAGCATGTAGACAAATTATTTAGACTGCCTTTTACCTGCACCGAAGTGACGGTTGAAGATGCGGTGTATACATGTATCTATGTATATATTAAAACCGTCATTTTAATGAGGTTTATGATATTAATCTTTGTTGACGACATATGCGTGTGTTGGTAAGTAAGTTGTCTACCGCATAGAAGAAGAAACCGCAGCAGCATATTAAAAAGCAATTAAATTTGACCCTGTCATAGGCTTAAAATTAAATGAATGAATAACTCAGCTTTAAAAATTGTCTGTGAGAAATTTTATTATTTGAAATGCCAACTCATAGCACAATTTTTTGCACACTAATGGAATGTTGCAGACAAAAAAAATTCTTGCATGTGCAAAAGTGTCGGGCACAAAAGTTGATGACTGGGGTCAAGCTTCATTCGACAAATTCCCATTTGCAACTTGGCTAAGTTGCCGTTGTTAATTAAAGCCAGGATATGCCAGGAAATATTTTACATTTTTTGACATTTATAAATGAAGAGAAAAAGAGAAAGTAACAGCTGACTAGTTTTTTATATTTATATTCCGTATTTCCTAAATAATAACTAGCTATGAAAATATCAAGTATACGCCCCATAAATATTCATTTCTCGAAGCACTTCTAAATAGCTTATGTAATGAGTGTATAAAGCACAAACACACACTCATAATATGGTTGTGTGTGTGTGGCAAGCATTTTGCCACTTTAATGGCCACAAATACATCATGACTTTTCATAAGTGTCTGCCACTTGAGGCATGCCCTGAAACACCCACCCCATCCACTTATTCTCTTATACTTTTGCACCCCTACAAGCTGTTTTTCCTAGCCAAGGACATTATCATCGTCGTCGGCGACGTCGTTGTCGTCTGAGCCATCATATATCCTCCTTCTAGTATTTGCCGTCTTGCTCTTGCTCGTATATACTGTTTTAGTATCTCTATACATCTCGCTTACTTGGCGACAACTCGTCATATTTATGTGGAGAACATTTAAGCCAACTTGACGATTGTTAGGCTAAGCCAAGGGCGGTTAACTCGAGATGTATGTATGTATATATGCATGTATGTATATGCCACAATTTGGTTACAATTGGCAAACACAGATGACCAATATTAAATGCCAAAGATTAAAAAGAAGTAACAATATCCATCACTCTCAACAACTTTCTCGTCTCCGTTTTCTTCAATTAGAAAATAAACTTTTGTTCTTGCTCCTTGCAGACATCTGCCAGATGCATTAATTTAATAACTGCAAATGTTATATGGCAAACCATGTCCGATTGCTGACATCAAAACTTTTGCTTTCTCAAAACATGAAGCATAACTTATGTCCAGCAAACATACCTAATACATACAAATGTACATGTAAATATTGTATATTATATTTACATATATTTAAATATGGGTTAAGATATATACTATAGTGGCTGATGTTAATGCCATCCATCATTAACATTAAATTTTAAGTAGGAAATAATGGACGACACACACAAATCGTGGGGTATATTGTGCGTGCTAACAATTTTTCTATGAAATATTCATAAGTAAAAGTGGCAGAGGGAGGAACCACTTGGTAATGCGTGGCACGTCAGGACAACAGAATAAAACAAAAGAAGCAGAGAACGTAGATGTTCATTGATATGCAAAGTAATCCTAAAAAAAAAACAGGCTACCTAACATACATAATGAAAATATAATTTAAAGTGCAGAGAAATGGCGAAGCAAGTCGTACAAGCATTTTTAGAAGCCACAGAGACTGATATAATGGGAAGAGACCACTGAGCATCGCAGCATTTTTTTACTTCATTAAGTGGACCGCAGATTTTTTGTAATGCGCCGATTCTAAGCGACAAAAATAAAAAATATCTGACTCTCGTCGACGGTCGACGGTCAAGAGAAACAACTGCTTGATGCAGACGAGGAAGGAGCCAAAGCAACGACAAGGATACGAGGAAAGCTTGCTAGAGGCAAAAACCCAACCGCACATTATGTTAATGAGCTTTTTGATACTTAGCAACGGCGGCAACGGCTGCTGCAGTTACATGTTAATTATTACAGCCGCTGATCCTGTGCTCTGCTTGGCTGACCTCCTGCCAGCCGTTCCTACCTTTTGTTACGTTTCTATCCCGGCGCTCCCTCGGCGGCGGCCCTTAGCTTTGGATAGAGCTATCTTTTAATTTTCCCCATTTTCACCTCACTCAAACGCAGGCTGACAAATTATGCGCCTGAAAATATTTCATTTTTTCCATTTTGCTATTTTTACCTTTCCCCAGTTTATTATTGTTATATTTTCTCTTTTTTGCAATGCGGTTTAATTATTAAAATGTTGCATATTTTTAGGTACTCTGCACGTTTTTTATTTATTTTTTTTTTTTCGTACATATTAAATGCATTTATTTTTTTGTTTGTCTTTTTGACGTAGGCTAATTAAATTAATAGCATAAATCTGAATGCTCAGCCGCCAATTGTAGAGGATTTTGTAACTATAATCCAAAAGGCAAGCGCCGACGCCCAGTGGATTGTGGTTAGACCGCAAACCAGGAACTGCACTAGGTGAAGCTACCGTGTAATACCAACTAAACCAACTAAATGTGTTCTTTGTGGCTGATGAGCGAAAATTCCGCAATTTTCATAAAACAAAAACACAAAGCAACGCGATTTTTTGCATAAATATTTAAATAATTTATGAATAAACAGGCAATCAGGAGCAATTTTTATCCTACTCATCAATATGTTTGCCAGTTATTCTCTTCGTTTTAAGAGTAATCTCCTGAAGGAAAAAACTGTGCAGCAAATCACACAATTCCAAAATCTGGTTGACATTCTTTTTGGTACAGTAAACTAATTTCGTCGATGACAAACAAACAACTCACAAATTAATGAAACATGTGATGGCGTTGCTGATGTCGATGGCCATGCTGCTTGTCAACGTCAATTTCACAAACAAAATCCCTGCGACAGATTTACCCGCAAAAATTCACTAACCGACCTGGACATCGACGCGGTGGCAGTGGTAACAACTCAACCAAAAACCCCTTCGATGAAAATGTGCCCAGACATTTACACATATTTCAAATCTACTCGTCCATTTGTCCATTCAACGACTACGGCAAATGCAACGCAACGAAACGCATCATTAAATGATTTGGTAACCTGATTAGGCAACGTGATCGGTATTTCTGATAACCAGGCTAGGGTTGTAAACGTTGCGTAATTGTTGCAAATTCTTGTACCCAAACATCCACACTATCCTGCTATCAATGGCCGCCAAATGAGTGTAAATTGTAGAGCACAGCTCAGCCACAGCACCCATTCAAAGGCAATTGAAATTTTTGTGCTCTTCAACTCATATTTACTTTTTGGTCATTTCTCCTTATCTCACGTAACCAAATATGTTTGCGGACGGAGAGAATGCAACAGAATATATTTGTAAATTGCACGAACAGGTCAGAATTCATCCAGAATTGTTAAAGGAAATCATAAAAAAAAACTCTATGAGTGCAAGAAAAAACATTGATTATAAAACTAACAGAAACTAAATCACCAACAAAGCCAGGTATTATTACACTACAAAAATGAACTACGATAATTTTTAAGATTTTTTAACGAAACATTTCATTTAAAATAAGTTGCAAAACATAAAGAACATCTGGCAAACACAAAAAACTTTTTTTGGTTCGGGTTAGGCACCGACTCACATGATTAACCAAGCGCAGATATAATTGTAATTGGTTTTTATTGTTGCTGCTCTCAACTGTGTCGCTGGTGGAATTTGATTGTACATAGCTACTGCTACTGCATACAATTGTCGTTGGCTTGTTCTTTGCTAGCGATTTTTTTGAAACTGAATCGCAATTCTTGCCTAGCCTATACCCCTCTCTGCATCTTTCTCCTCTTTCCGTGTGTGTCGCCACACACACTAATTAGCGCATATTTCACCTGGCCCAAGTGCTGTGGGGCAAGCCAAAAGAACCCGAAAAACGGATTTCATCTTTGCCTAGTCTCGTGGTATTCATTTGTGTATCCGTGTGTGTGTCTAAATGTGCATTACTCTGTATATACATATATGTGCTTGCGTGTGTGTGCGTGTATGTGTTTGTTCTTGCAATTACAATTGCAATTATCATTGTCCGCTGCGGACTTTTGTCGAGTGTAGAGAAACTAGTTTAATTTTGATTTGTCAGTTTTGTCTCATTTTGTGAGCTGTAATGGAATTTTTAATGTCCCTGACTTTCTGCAAGCATAGGGGCCTTGGCTGACCCGTTGATAAGCTTAACTCTATCTCTATCTCTTTCAGTGGTACAAAACCAGGAATAAATGTTAGCAAAGTTAAGTTACACTTAGTAGAGTTAGAGGGAAAATGTTGTGAGCAACATTTTTAACTTTTCTCTTGTATTCTACTTTGTTGCATAGTTTTACGTGCATCTTATGCCATGACGCAGCTTGAAATTAGCTCAGGCAGGACCAAGCATAAGACTTTTGGCCGGGAGAGAATTTTCTGTACTGTCTTTTAATTATGTTTTCCCTATGGACATAAAAAAAATATGTGAAATTCCTACATTAAACTAAAACTGTTACTCATTAATTAAACAAATAAACGCGTTTGTTATTCTTACAATGATTTTGAATATAATTAATAAATGGTAAACTAAATACAGATGTGAATGTATTTATGCTATGTAATGCCATTATTATGATCTAATTAAATTTGCAATTTTCTAAATAGATTTTTTTTGTTTTGGGAAATGGAAAATGCATAATCATGACAGGAAATGGGCGCAGTATTTTTATGTCAACTTTAATTATGGCAAATCATTTTGGTAACTGCCTGCCAGAGGTGTGCCAGGGCAATTAGACTTCCTCCCCATTTCGATCCCATACATTTGAAATGTTGTGTGTGTTCGTTCGAGGGCCAAATTATGTCACGTTTTGGTTCAATGATCAGCTCAATGATGATTTCACAGTGATTGCCTGTGCACTATGCATGGCGCAACTAGCTAAATGGGCGTGGCATTTGCTGTGCTGACTTTCCATTCGCGCTATATCACTGGCAATTAATCTGACTCTACCCATCACCCAATCTCTTTATCTGGTTTACTAATTTGCACGCCTGGGAAATGGAGGTATCAAAAATAATGCTAAGGCTCAAATAACTTTTTGATGTAGCAAATTTGAGTGTGTGTTTTTTTCGGATTCTGCAAATTGATGCGGCTCAAAGTCAGTATATAAAGTAGGTTTTTTCCCATGCATTTCGCTGATTTGCATTTTGTCAATTTATTTGCATATTTTTTTGCGCCAGAAAATATGCAACACAAAATTGTTATTAATATTTTAATGTAAAAAGTGCGAAAGGGAGGCCACGAAAAGGACAAGGCGAGAGAGATAGAGAAAGGAGAGGAAGAATTTGGTCCCGGCTTAGTGCGCTGATTTAAAGCAAACACAGAGTGTAAGCGCTAGAGCTGACGGCCTGACTGTCAGACGGATGGGCGGGAGCACTGGAGTTGGGGGATCAAGAGAGATTTGTTTCCCTTCTCCTCTGCTGCCCTGCATCACACTTCTCGACTGCTGCATGCCAAAGTGTGCGCAAATATTTGGAAAATGTTGCAACTGGCACAAAAAGCATTAAATATTTATTGAGTTCACAAAAAATAAAGGAAAACCAAACAAAAATATTGGCCAAAGCTTAAACCTTTAAAGATGATCATAATTTTTTGGGTAAAACTGTAAAAATCATATGGTTGACATACGGAAAGCGTCATTAAAAAGCGAAAAGTATATCCCAGAGCTCAAATTAAGTAAGTAAAAGGTGGAAAAACAGGAATTATTCATTCTGGTTGGGGGAAATTGTGAAAAACTTACAAACCAACAATAATAAATTATTCCCAAATGCAAGTCGTCGTGGCCAACAGAAAAAGGTGCAAAGCAAATCGAATAAAAACTCGGAGAAAAACTCAAACAGAAAGAAGAATGATGGGATGGGGCACCAGGAAACAGATATGGAGCAGGAGTAGAAGCAGAAGGTGACTGCGGCATCCAGTCGAGCATGAAAACAGTGCGCCGCATGCATCCTGCCTGGATGCTTCCATCTTTTTCATCCTTCGTCCATGGGGCAGTCAACGGTATAATTTCTCATATACATGTCACGCGTCCCAACGAACCGTGCCAAATGTGTTGAGACACTTGGACACGTGGTGTGTGTGTATGTAAGGGGGTGGGGCTCCAGACACACACACACAAACATTTTGGTCAGTTGGCTGGTTTAAGCACAAAGTTTTATGCGCCGCATTGCATAAAACACGAAATATGTTAAGGCAAAAACATAAAGCATGAGGGTGAAGCCAAAGGGATGGCAGACACGTCCAGGACACTTGGACAGTTATTACCCGGTTGGTTGTATCCCGATGTTGTGTGTACACATCTTGTCCAAGAGTACACCTCCTTTCTCTCCCAACCTGCCTCTTTGGTTGTATCAACTCTTTAAGCAGGGACAATGCAAGCAGAAACATTGTCAGCGAGTGTCTTGAAGCTGCCTTGGAATGTACGTTCTTGTCGTGCTTCATTCTCGTCTCCGTTTACATTTCCATCTCCATCTTCATTCTTATCCTTTTAGTGGCTTATTTATGGCAAACTTTAACTCCCATTAGACACATTTCAATGCATATGCAAAGTAAGAACTCAAAGATTTATGTGGCCAAGTGCATAAGCAACGCAAAACTCTTTTTCTCAAGACATCAAGTGGATATACATATCTTTTTGTTAGAGCCAGGGAGTTTTCAAGCTTTCCATAAGTCGCAAAATATAAATCCTTGAACTTACATCAAATATTAAATCAGCTTAACATATTATACAATTATGTGCAATTATAAACTTTTACATTTTCCAATTCTCATTAGGTTAAAATTTCATTTCATTTGTTTTCCCATAAAACGACCTAAATTCAATATTTTTCCATTTCTTCTCTTTTTAGGTATGTACACAGAAGAATTCGCGATGTGCCCATCAATTTCATTTATTGAGTCCATCTGTAAGTGCGCCATAATCTATGTATTAGTATTTGGCCTGGGCGAGATATCAACACAAAAGCCAAAAAAAGAAGAGACTGACAAGCGCTAGGCAACAGAATCTCTGAGAATGTCAAGCAATAAATTAGTCGCAAATTAATATTAATGCGAGAGCATTTATCGCCGTCAGCGCCTAGCAAGCATTTGTACCTCAACTAGTACTTCGTCCTACCCCGGTTCCCCATCGCTAAGACCCTTTCCTCTAATAATGAATTTGCTCGCAAATCTTTTCTTGGCGGACAAGTGCAAGAAAAAATGCTGTACATATGGTAAAAGTATTTTGAAAGATTTTGACACTTGGCTGAATAATTGCAATTTGATGCTAAAATTGCCCTGAATAGTGAGTTGTAGAAGAGAGCAAAGAAAAGTCAAGGCAAACAAATTTCTACAAACAATATTTTCAGTTTATTCTACTTCAAATTTTAAATTTCAAAAAGCTATAAAACAATGTGCCATATTATATAATTTTTATCTTGTAGACTCCGTCTCTCTACTTGCCACCTGCACGTCCTGTGTTTAAGTCACGTGTATGTGTCTACTAGAGTTTGTGCTCCAGTTTCAAGCCAAACAACCAACCAACTAACCAGCCAAGTAAAGGGATCTCACTTTTTCGGCCACGTCTCTTTATGTTTACCCATTCACGACATGTTTCGGCAAGTGCTGAAAATTTGTTTGGCAGGGCCCAACTTCCCATTCCCGTTTACTATTAAGGCACCTCCTCCTCCTCTTGCTGTACACATACATAAACACACACACACACAAAGACTAGTTTTTTGACGTTGGATGTTTGCTACACTTTGGAGCTATTAAATTTTTGTGTCTACCACCAACTGCTTTGACTCGGCTCCGCTAGTTGTGGCTAAGCCCTGATAAATTTAATGTGTTTTTGTTGGCGCCTGTCGCTGCTCTACTCATGTCACGGCCCTCTCTTTCTTCTGTGTCTTTTGTTTGCTGTTATCATAGTGTTTCGCTCATCATTGTCATTCTGGTGCTACTGCCTGAGCTTTGGGCTCCATATCATGTCAATGTAGAAACAATAGCCTGACAACATTCCATCAATAACAACCCAACAGATGTGGCACGGACTGCAAAACACAGGCTTAAATTCCAGGCAGACTAACCAATTTCAACTTTAAGTTTTCCTATTTACACAAGTGCTAAGAAGTTCTTTTCTGTTCCCGTTCGTTTTTGTCCAGTTGAGCTTGTCAACCGCCAGAAAAACCTTTTGCATATTGCAGTAGCTGTGAAAGTTTTGCCAATGTCATTGGCCGATGTTGGCCAGGACTGCAATATAAAAGAGAAAAAATACAATTTCACCTCTGTCACTGTCTGCCACCCTTCTGCTCCTCCTTCTTTGCAAGTAGTTGGAAAATTACAACTGCTGGCCGCAGAAAAACGGGGGTGGTGGTAGTGAAAAAAAACAACCATTTCCTGATCGAATCAAAGCAAAGCTGAAAAAAATATAAACCTCACCTGCATATGCAAAAAGAGGGGAGAGAAAGATAGAGAGAGAGAGAGAAAGAGAGGCAGACAGACAAACGAAGAGCTACAAACTGTCAGTCGCAAGTTGATGGGTTAATGCCATTAGACGGCAGCAGCATTGATTTGATTGGCGTTGATTGGAAAATGCCATCAAAACTCTGTGATTCCACCCTGAAGAGGGAGGTAGGCAAAAAAAAAAAAGAAAACTAGCCGACCAGACTTACTGTATGAATCCATTTATGGCACATCAGTAATGGGCTATTCAATTTCAAGTGTAATTCGCATTATATACTTCGATAAACATGTGAGAGTTTCACTTAATTGTTATTTAGTTACGAACAAATCAATTGTTTAGTGCTGAACAAGTCTTGTCACACTTCACGCTGCCACTTGTACTTCTGGGTTTTCTTCAGTTGTCCAAATCCAGTTGACGACCTACAGTTTGAAGCTTGATTTATATGCACATCAATCGTTGCCATGTTAGAATGTCCCATTCTGTTCAATAGATTTCTCCCTTCAAGGAATTTAATCAAGCATATCACATAACGTGTTGCCGTTAGCTACCTGAGCAAAGTTATTGCCTTTTGATTGATTTTGAGTTCAAGTGCAAGGCACGAAAAAAATTATTGTTCAAAAATCCTTCAGAGATGACAAAAGTTCTCACTTCCCTTTACCCTCTTTCACTATCTACCATTTTTCAAGACAACAAAAATTCTTTCCAAATGTGGCTCAGGTTTTTGCAGGACATATGTATGCATCAGCAGCATCAAGAAAAGGAAATGAAGTTGCCACTTTTAACACGTTTTAACAAGAAAAGTTAACATGCAGCTTATGATGCCAGTTTTTTAGTTATTTTTTTTCTCTTCAAGCAAAAGCCAATAGAGCATGGAAAGTAAAAAAAAAACAAAACAAAATGGCAGATGCTGCCACAACAGCAGCAACAACAAAAACAAACAGTGTGATAAGTGTATTGTTGGTTGTTGCTTTGTGCCTTTGCCTACTTTAGGGCGTTCGCTTCATTTGCCTTTTGGCTGGTTTTTCTCAGCTGTTAGTTGTCAGTCAGTTGCTGCCGCGTCAAGGGAAATCCACTTCACTTTTCTCACTTTGACATTTAACTGACAGTCGTTTGCTGCACATTTTCATTGTCACTCAAAAGTCGGCAGAATTCATTCCAGAATTCTTTCATTCTCCCCTTTTTACAATTTACTGCATCATAATTTCATTTCCCCCAAAGCGTCGGGAAGGGACGAGTTGAATTACATGAAGCAAAGTCATGAAAACTCATAATATTGATGAGGCTTTTGCGGCAGGCCATGGCTAAAACGTGCAACCTGCAAAATGTGAGCAAAATTTGTGAAATAAGCCAGAAATCGCATAAAAATCAAGTCAACGATGCCAAAACCCGAAAAACGGAAAAGGACTTACAGAATGAAGGCACAGGAAATGCAGTTGTCGTTTCAAGTTGTTTGCCACCAGCAGCAAAGGAGAGAAATCAAAAGGGGAGGGGCAGCCATAAAGAGAAGAATTTGCCTCAACAATTTGGCAATTGTGTCCCGACTACATTATGGCAGGCACGTGCTCCTCTAGCATTTTGGCCCCGTGCAGGCATTGTGCATTGTGTGTGTTTGTGTGTGCATTTGGGAAAATATGGGTCGTATTTTCCTTTATTTCCCCTTTTATTCTTTCGTTTTTTTTCGTCGAACTTGATTTAATTTTGAGTTCATTTTGCAAGCAGCAAATAGAAAATAAATCGTTCAACATTGGCCACATCCACACAGACACACACACACACATATATTTCACTATAGAATATATAGCCTGAAACACTTTCAGCTTATCGGCGAAGCGCCAAGCATTTAGCTAAAGTTCGAAAAGCTCTGACAAACCACAGAGCATTTATATCATTAGAGTCAGCCTATCATCTGCTATCTGCTATCCTGCGATGTAGCTGAATGGTTGGATGGCTGCCTGCTGCCGGCACAAAAACAATAAAATTGTTACAAAACGTTGCCTGAAGAGAAAGGAAAAGAGAGCGGAGCAAGCTGGGGACCAGAACCACTGATGGAGATGAAAAAGAAGAAGGAAGCGATAAAAAAATGGCTGCCCATAAAAAGGCAACGATAAAATGCGACAAAACCCAACAAACAAACAAATCTTTTCAGGGGAAAGAGAAAAGAGAACAAGCAAACATTCCTCTGTTTGCCACAAAAATCACAGCTACTGCCACTAACACTGCTACAGCCACATCCCCGGCCACATTGCCAGCCACAGCATGTTATCCTTAGAGGGCTTGAGGCGTCAGACAGACAGACAGTAAGACAATCAGACGGTCGCATGTGAAAAATGTCTTCATCTGCGCCGTCTTCTCTGCTTAGTGTGAGATTGCTGTGGATTGTCGTGAGTAGTTTAAATTGTGTGTTTGTATTATATCCTATATCCTACAAGCCGGGACTCTGATAAAAGGAATGAATACTCGTAAGTGGTTTAACGCAGTGACACTTGCAACTGATTTGATAACACCGAATGGCTAAACGGGTAGAGCTAATTTGATAACTTAGATTGCATGTATGAATGTTTTGTTAATTTTTTACCAATAGGGAATGCTGGTGTAATAGCCAGTTACAATGGCATATCATGGCAATGGTGTATCAGTATGTTTTAATTGGCGAAAAAGTTAAGTTCAGTTGTAGAATAGGGAAAGTTTTTATGCCGCATTTCTATATTTTTGCATTTCATTATATTCATTCTACGTATCTTATCCATTACCCAAAAGATATAAATATTAATATGGCAGTTGTAGATTGTTTTTATTGTTCCTTATTCACAATTATTACCATATTCGCAAACACACTCACACACACACACACATATGTTTTGCCTTGGCGTTTGCATTTCATTAGCCAGAGTGGAATCCTCCCCATTCCAAAGTCTGTCTCTTTTTTCTCTTTCTCTGTGTATGTTGCCATTTCTCTCTCCCATTGTAAAAAAATAGAGCGCATTTAGCAAGAAAACAACAACAGACAACAACAAAAAATACCTAGCGAATGCAAAGTATCCAAATAGACTCAAGGACACTCCAAGTCCTGTGTCCAAGTGTATCTGTCCTATTGTCGTTCCGCCCCCGCCTATATAAGAGTTTTGAGCTAAAAAAAAATATGCTAAGCGAAAGCTATCTTCATCTCACTCTAGCTTATATGTAGATATGTTTGTATGCATGTATGTTTGCTCAAGTGGTGTAAGTGTGTGACAAGCTCGCTTTAGTCTCTTTCCTCAACCCCTCTCCTGGACTCACACACGTCCAGTTTCTACACTTTGACTGCTTTTTATTTTTAGCCGAGCGGCTAATTGTGAATGGCAAGCCACTGCTGCTCGAGAGGATTGTGCCGCAGTCATTCGAATCGAAATATGTATATAGATATATGTAGATGTATATATTGTATAAGTGAGTGTGTGTGTACGTGTATGTGGGATGCGTGGGCACACATCGATGGCAACTCAAGTAAGTGTGAAAATTGCTGGTCATTATACTTATGTGACAGAATGAAAGAAGATATGGAATGGGGACTAAGGATGAACCAATAGAAAATGCAGAATGGGTATGAGCTGACGGGCAACCTCATCTCTATTAATAGCCCCTAAAAATTCCCAAGACTTGGACGCAGTTCCCCTGCGGCAGCAGCAGTGCCAGCAACAACAATTCCTGTTGGCTGTTGACTGCATACATTTTCCACTTGGCCACCTGCCAAGCAGCTAATAAAGTTCTGCCAAAAGCTTTGCGAAAAAGTTTTGCCTAATTTGTGGAAAAAAAGGAAAACTGGAAAAAACCCCAAGAGCCAGCGAAACAACTTAAAAAGTAGAAGAAGTTCTTTTTTAGAGTTTAAAATATTTTTTTCGAATGCAACAAAACAATCGCCCATTCTTATTCCTTTTTTCACCTGCAGCTGACAATTCCGACAAATTAAAGAAGCTAAGAATAGTTTAAATATAGTTAACGAATTAAATTTTGAAATGCTGAATGAATTTACCTGATCCCTAAGTATATCACAATGGTTGGATTTTAATTGTATTTCCAAAGATTTTCTACAAAAAATTAACTTAATGAGAGATATTCACCTGCGCTTAATATTTGCCATTCTCCCTCTGTGCTTCTCTTTCTATACCTGTTTGCTTTGGGAAACTTTTTGTCTATGGCTTTAATTGCAAAGAGCGGGCAAAACGAGTTGGTAGACGCCCCCACTTGGACCGCCCACTCATCTAAATATTGGCCAGAACAAACTTGTTCCCTCCAAAAGAGTAAACAGTAAGCCCGAAATTCAGTCACAGTTGAAAGGTGAAAACGGTCCATATTCGGTATCGGCCTGGGAGAAACTCCTCTGACGACGCTTTCAATTTGATTTGCTAATTGAAATGTGTACATCTATCTGTCTTTCTCTATGCTCTTTCCCATTTTATCTTGCTGTGAGTTAAAAATTAAAATGTTTGGTAGAAATGATGGCTGGCCTTCACTACGGCAATCTCTGGAATGTTATTTCAATTAGCACTTTGCTGCGTGATGCCTTAAAGGGTTAAGGGCAATGTCAAGTGATTTATTTGCTGATTTATTCATAAATTGAAGTTCAAGGAATATCTAATTAAGTTTAACTCGCCAAACAGACAAACAAACAATCAGATGAGAAAAAAAAAAAATAAAACCAAAGGCAAATGTATTCATTATCAAATATTCTGTACAAATTTTACAGCAATTTATTGTGCGTTGTTTGTGTGCTTGACCAGGCAAACTAATTGAAATTAATTACAACATTTGCTCATGTTGTTCACGTGAAATGCAATTTATGCATTTTTAAATGGCCGACAAGAGTAACAACAAATAATAAAGTTTATATTTTTATTGTTGCATTTTTGATGTCAGTAATTGAATTAAAACAAAATGACAAATATTTGACTTAAATTTTAAATTGTAATTAACCGAAATAAAAGCGGCAAAAAAGTTTAAACCGTACAGTCCAGAGATTCTGTCCCAATCCAAATCACTCCCTCGCGTAGTCTCCTACCACCCAATCAAAAGGACGAGCCATGAAGATAAATAAAAATTAAGCGAAAAAGAAAAATGAGAAAATGTGGAAGGTGTTTGTCCATGGCGGATGAAATAAGAAAAAAGGAAAAGCACATAAAAATAGGAAAAAAAGACGGATCAAATAAAATGTTTGCCAATAAATGCGACGACAACTAGCAAATGTCCCACTCCCTCTTTCATCATCCCCCACAGACACACATACAGACACAGACAAACTCACACACACACACACCTATTGTTCTGTCAATAAACATCAAAAATGAAAATTGTAATGCGAATGAATTTTGGTGCCATACGACACAAGCGATGAAAGGAAAAAGACAATGTCAACGTCATAGTCATTCCCATCCGTATCCGGATCCAGTGTGGATACAACACAACCTGGACCTGAACCTGGACACGAACATTCTGGGAATGCTTGTTCCGCCCGTTTGTTGTTTTATCCAACTCTCCACTATCCCTCGTAACCCTCCCAGCGTAGTTTGGTACTGTATTGACGGCGCCAAATTCATTAATGTCACTCGAAAAAAAGAGACGTTAAACCCAGCGGCAGTGCAGGAAGAATTTGATAGTGTGAGAAGGAAGAAATAGAGGAGTTATCCCCACCAATATAATTCAAGTTTATACTCCAGGAACAAGAGGACGAATGACAATTGAGAACAGCGTCATGGAAAAAAGAGGGGAGTTAGGGAAATGAATGGCAACCAAACTGACTGAGTTATCACCAACATCAGCAGGCAGGAGCTGCATCAGCAGCAGCATCAAAGGACAACATACGCGTAATGAAGTGACAGCTTTATTTGCAAATAAATTCAGTGTTGCAGCCACTCAACGTGGCCAAGACAAAACAAACAATCGAACAAAACAAAAACAATGAAAATAGAGTAAATAAACAAAAACTAATAAAAAGAAAATACATGGCAAAAAAATGTAACTGGCTTTTGGCTTCTATATAACAAACGATAAATGCGAAATTCCGTTAAATAATATGTGAGGTAAATTTCAAATCTATTGGGATACAGACATGGAGAAGCTAAGTCATGGAGAAAAGGCAGATAGAGGCATAACATTGCATCACTCAGACAAGCAATTGTATGTATGAATTATGCAAGAAATGTGCAGATTAAATACCAAAATAGCAAAGCACTTAAAATGCCGGAATAACTAATGCTCACCCCTCTACTCCGACTAAATATCTAGGGACAATATATTCCAACGATAAGGAAGAAACTATTGCAGTTGGATTGACAATGCATTAAATGACAGGCTGAATGACAATGCCAAAACTAACTCGGACTCCAAATGGACCTCTAGACTTCGACTCATAGACGTGTCAACGTAACAAAGGCAATTTAAATTGCTTAAATATTTACACAAAATATAAAATATTCAATTAAATGTATTAGCACTCGTTTCAGATCCTGTTGAGGTTTCATCAAATAGTTGAATTATATCACATTTATATTCATGTATAATGTAGGCTGAATGCAATAAGATTCGGTGAAATGTTTATTAACTAGGCATTCGGTGTATAAATATGTATATTAAATGGTAATGATTAAAACAATGTCTTACTTACCCATATAAATGAATGTTTATCCAAAATCTAAAAAGATATAAAGGACAATAACATTAAACATGAAAATACTCAAAACTGAAAAGATATTCAGTGAAACAAACATTCTTAATCGATTATTCGATTTGCCATTAACCCATCATTGGCCCGTGCCAATCGACTCTATTTACTTTTTCATTCGGTGCATTCGAAAGTTCGGATGTGTGAATAACATTTATGAATATTTCATATACATATTTATGTCAGAAATTTGTCGCTATTTGAGAAACAATGCACATGCCCAATATTTTAATTGTCAACTGACATAGACGATAATTGTCAGGTATTAATTATTCAGAAATTGTTCAGTCTGTCTTTATGTCGGTTCTGTCGTTCCTTTGTTTTGTGTGGTAAATTTTACTGTTTGCCCCTGTGGAATATATAACTTAAATATTTTATGTACACAAATGTTTGTGGAATGACAAAAATTCAGCATGTTGTTTTAACGCTTTTCCCCCTTTGTATATTGTTTTTGGCAAAACTAATTATCAACAATCAACAACAAAATAAAATACTGAAAACTGTAAACTGGAGGGAGAGAGCAATGCAGTGCGACAACGCTTAAACGTCTCGCTCATAAGTATGCAACGAATCAGTAAAACTGTCGCATTGAAGGCGAACCCAGAGAGTAAGCCCAAAACCGATTGCCAAGTTATTTCGACTCAAAAGTGCTTTGGCGATTGAAAGCCCGCAGAGAGCGCAGCATCATTTATTTAGAAGGGCTGATGAAGGATAGAGTAAAGTTGACTGGAGTTGAAAGAAGTGGGGTTAGGAGCATTCAGCGTGTTTAATATGCGTGCCTTGTTGTTTGGTCAATCGGGGCAGAACATTTCGAGTAACGAGAAAGTCACTGGGTGAGTCTCGTTAGCCTACAAACAGGGACGAACCAAGAGGAAGCCCAAAGAGACCAAGAGAGGCGCAGAAAGTGAGAGAGAGTGAGAAAGAGAGAGAAAGAGTAGGTACAGAAATGTAGCACAAGTAGTTTTACACAAAAATAGGATGAATAAAAAGCATATCCAAAGCACGTAATTCATGTCCATCTCCCTTTCCATTCCTCTTGGTTTCAGTCTTTTTATCCCGCCTTCTTTTTCTCCGTGTGTTTCTTCTTCTATTTTAGTGATTGACCTCAAAATGCGCTGATTCGTTTTGATTTTTACTTACCAAATAACTAAATTTTGGCAAATTGAAAAAAGAAAATCCGAAAATATGCCACATGTTTGGTATTTCTAAAATTTTTCCAGAAGAGAGAAGAAAATTGCCTCAAATCACTGGGGAAAAACTTCATTTTGTTGTCTTTTTTGTAGAAAAACATTTGATTTTTTTTTATTATTGAATATTGATTTGATTTTCCTGCATGCAAATTAAAAAGCCACAAGTTGGAAAAATTTACAATAGAAAGCACAACTTCATGTAGGAAAAATATGAGTGGGAGTAGGATGAGGAAGAGCATCAGCAACAGAAATTTGCACTAAACCTGACAGTTAACACCTGCACTTCAACACCTACCCACACATAGCCACAGACACACACACACACACACACACACACATAGTACTATGAAGAGCTACAACTAGTTAAACACATTTTCAACCTCTTAACGTCCCGCTTTCCTCTCTTGCAGCCGCACAATTCCCATTTTCCCTCTGGGCTGCCACAACATACTTTTGGCATAATAAATTAGCTGCTGCTGTTGTTGCTGATGTTTTTCCCTCTACCTTTTTCTCTGCATTTTGCACTGCAGCAACTTCAATCTTAATTAGCTGATGTCGACGCAGTTTTCAGTTATCCACTGTTGCAGCTTATACCCGAAATATCACGTATACGCCGCATATGCGCATTTAGTTGTACTAAAGACCCAAAGTTTTTTTTTACAAAGAATAACAGTCAAACAATAGGAACTTACATTTTAATTGTTAAACTTTCTGAGATAATTAAAACTGTGATGTCCAAAAAGAAAAACAACAAATATACAATAGTTATCATAACCGTCAATTGTGTATGAATTATTGATTGAAAATGATGGTCAAGCTTAGAAGTCGGGTAACTTTCGCTCTCTATCATCTCAGCATTTCTTGTTATTGGCTAAAATTTTGGTGCGCTTCAATTAAAATGGCAACTCCTTAGGCAAGGCGTGTGAATAATTCTGCTTGTCAAATTGTTTGGCAATTTGTTTTGTTCTTGTTGCTATTGTCCCATAACATTTCACAAGTCAAGGCCCATAGTGTTGTGGCGTTTTTTTCTTTGCGCCATTGTTTTTTTGTTATTTTTTTGTCATTTGTCTCTTGTGTTTTGTGACGGAAACAGTTTATGTTGCCTTGGTCTAAGCGGTTTTCTTGTATTCATGTCAGCAACCTTGTACTAAAAACTAAGATTCCCAGTTACAAGATAACGTCCTACTTAGTCGACGTTCTACTTCTGGCCTTGTTGTGTCTTCTCCTGTGCTCTGGTATCTCGCCTTGTGTTGGTGTTCCCTAATGAAAAGGTTTCTTGGCAAATTTAGTTGCTTGCAATTACAAAAATCTCATAAATTACAAACAGCTGTTAGACGAAGACAAAGATAGAAATCAAGAGGGCAAGTAAGTTAAGTTGCTAGAGGAATGAAAAGGAGAAATGAAGAAGACGAAGCCAAGTTATCCTTTCATAATTAATAAGCGCTCCAAGCTGGCTCTGAAAATATACAGTATCTCCCAATAGTATGCAGCAGCTGTCGTTGTTATTCCTGATGTTGGACGCTCTAAAAAGTCATCGCTCATTTGTTATTTAATCTTTACTGTCCAGCAATAGGGGACCCCATCCGCCGGCCCACTAAAATAGAAAGTGTTAATGAGTTTTAATTATTCAAATGTGAAAATATTGCTTGCATTTCCCGAAATTGTTCAAGTTGACGTAGAAGTTTCCATATGAATTTATTATAAGTAATAAATTAATGCACATAGGAGGCAACATTTTTAATAAGCTTAACTGGCCACCTACTTTTATGTCTTGCCCCACTGCGTCCCATTGTGACGGAAAGGTCTTTTTGTGTGTTTTCAGTGTCAAAGAATCGTTTCCTGGGTTTATTTTGTTACAGAAATTTCTATTTTAAAACAACAGCAGCAACTTTGGTTGGGACTATCTAGCCATAACAAGTTGCTTTTGCTCTAGTGGCAGCCAACTTTTGACATTCAGTGTGTGTATGTATATGTGTGTTGCAAATAATATGCAATCAAAAGTTGCAGGCTATGGCAATTCCCAGTGTGCGGGTGGGTAGTTGGGTGTATCAAGAGGCGTGGCTGTGGCCTACAGCTATTTGTCTCCCTCTTTCTTTCTCTCTCTCCTCACTCGGCTTCAGAAGTTGCCGAATATGTCCTCTGATATTTTGGCTAATTTATAAAATAAGCACAAAACCGGAAGAGGAAGAAAATGCAAAACTTTCTCCCAAATGCCACCCAACGCCACTTCTCATCCTTTCTCGGACTATGTGTCTGTCTATCTGTCTGTTGTTTGCATAGCAATTAAAATATTAGTTTTGCCTTCTTCTTGTTTGTAAGCTTCGGCGAAAGCTTAAGGATTTAAAAACTAGAACAAGTCCAGAGACTGGAGGTAGATATTAAATCAAATGGAAATGGATAACAGCAAAAAGCGCTAATTATCGCCACAATTGAGAGTGAGAGATGAACAATAGGTAGGAATTCTATGCCAGGAGTGAAAAGGAATGCAAAACAAGATTGCCAAGAGATTAAAATCTCACCCAGACTTAATTGAGCGGTGGTAGAGGCAGAGGCAGACGTGCCAGAAACAAGAGAAGGACTCGCGATGTTTGCCAAAGAAAAGCCAAAAGAAAAGGCACGAAAAATGCAAACAAAACATTTCAACTTTGTTCGGGTTGAAGTTGCCCCTGCTACCGTTCATGTTGCTCTTGTTATTCTGTTAGTGCAGGACTCTTTCTCTCTCTTTCTCTATAGGTTAGACTCCTACATCTATTCACATTTTGCATGCAAAATGCATAGAAACCCAGAAACTGAACCAAAGCTCTATTCCACTCCTCTGCACCTGCGGAGCCGCATGCATTCCATTCATTTCGGTTTACTCATTTGGCCCGAGTCAGACTTTGTTTAAACAACAATAGTTTTCTGTTAAACAGGCAACTGCATCTGCAACAGCAGCAACAAAAAGTCCTTTCTCTCTCTTATTGCCTCCCAAGCTTTCTTTCTTTCTTTCTTTTCTGTTGTGTTTTGTTGCGGCACACTTAAAGATTTGTTAGCTGCTTTCGCCAATCCCCCTCCAAACTACCGCATCTGGCCCAAAGCAACAAAAAAAAAATGAAAAATAATACAAAAAAACGAAAGCAGAAAGAAAAAGCAAGCATAGCTAAATAAGCAAACAACTAGCGGCTACACAACGGCAGCAGCAGGCAACAATGGCAACAACAAATTGTAACATCAAGTATCAGCCTCGGGGCCATTTAGTTGACTCAATGCTTGACTTAATTGGCTGGCAGCGCAGCTGGAAAAGTAGATTTTCTTTCTAAGAGTATTTTCAATGCCTTTGCCTTTTATCAATTTTAAATTTCCTAAGCAGGGGTGGATGAAACGAACAACAATTTATGATATAAAAATGCTTCACATAGCAAAGCAATGTTTGTTCCAAGTCACGTGTAATTCAGCGTTTCTTTGGAAAATTGCTTAGCTTTATTCAAGTTTTACCCTCAATACGAACTTCTCTCTTGGGAAATCTAGATAAATTTGACTTTAACAAGTAAATTTTTAAAGCTCTTAAATAAAAAAACACACACTCTCTCTCTCTCTTATATACAGTATTATAGTATGTAATGTTCTCGAATTTTAGTTTTGCATATTAATTGTAAACTATTTATTGTAAACTATTTATAAAAAGTTGCACTTGGCAAATGATTTTTGTAAGAGATGCCGCCAAATGATAAATATCAACAAATACACAAATACGTAGATATACTTCTCTATGTTATACATATGTACATAATATGCAAATGACAAAAGTTGCTAAACAGCTGAATACATTTGGCACTGAGCAAAGAATTTTAAGGTTGCCACGCCTACATAATCCCACTATCAATTCCAAGTTGCGCGAGTGTGTGTGTGGGTAAGCGTCATGCCTAATTATTGTAAGTCAACACTCGCTGAAAATGCTAAAATTACCTAAAAGACAACTTCAATGTGGATTGAAAATTCATGAGAAGCAACGGTAAACAATTGGAATCGGCCATAATTATAAACAAAGTTTTTGAGACTGGATAATAAACTTCGACTTGGCCACACACACACACAACACAAATTACTGGGATAGAGAAACTGCACATTGCGGCAAAAACACAACCAGATGCAGGGTGAGAAGAGGGGAAGTGGAGATACGACAGAGAATGGCGAAAATTTAACTTCTTGGCAACAATAGCAAAGCAAACCACAAATGGCAAATATACACATAGTACATACCGACAAGAGAGGGCGGCGGCGTCTGGCTGGGTTGTATATGGGGGAATGAAAAAGCCAAAATCAGAGCCAAGTTGCAAGGTTGACCAGCAGCAGCAGCAATTGCACCAACAACAGCAACGTTAAATGGATTTTGGCAACAAGAACACACACCCACAGACATAACCAACTTCAACTCCAACAGCAATTCTGACTTCACATCCAGCTCTAACTTAACCAGAAATTCCAATATAATGTCGCTAGATATGTAAACTCGAGTTGAAGTTAGAAGTTGGATCAGCAGCAGCAGCTGCAGTTGTTGTTGTTGTGACTGTTCTTGTTGTTGGTTTCATGTTTGCCAAAATGCTGAATGTCTATCCGCAATGGCCACAACAAGAAAAACATTTAAACAAATACTGGAGCAATGAACGAATCAAAATAGGAGGGCTAGACCAAAAGTCATGTTCATGGCTGATTTGAGTTTGCTTAACTTACTTATGTGGTTTCCTCCACAGTACGAAAGTTCCCAGGCAAAGAAAATATATATTCCTAATCAACATCCGAGCTAAAATTAAATAGAAATATGAATAAAAAAATATCAAATCCTCGTGATGTCGAACAGCGCTGTGTGGTTAACTTGTTTTGGTTTTTATATTACAGGATTTTCAAAGAAAATATGCGGCCAAGAAATGTTTAGCTAGTTTTTAATTTACCTTCTAAGAGAACCTTTAAAAATTGTTGTCTACTTGGCAATTACATTTCAGTGGACACACGAATTACCTTTTTCATCTAGTCGTCCGGCCGTCTTCACAATTAACATAGTAAAATAGGTTATCCTACAATTAGCTACCCCAAAAGAAATTTCAACCGCATAGCCAAATGCATAGGAATTAATTTTAATTGCTATTTAACTGACCATGCTCCAAGTTATTCCCTTTTTCACCCCCTGAACAAAAGTCTTGCTAATTAATTTGTAAAATGCCAAACCAAGAGAATAAGATGAAGAAAATGAAGAGGATAACCCCTCAAATAAAAAAAAGTTGCTTTTGCTGTCTGCACTTAATAATTTTCCTAGGATTAATTCCCGGAACAATTGGACTCCTGTCGCCCACCTTTCATCCCCGTTTCTTAAGTGCCTCTGCATAAAACATTGAAATTTTTTCCCCTCTATACCACAACCTTATAAACTCGGCAGATGATGATAGATCCTTGATAAAACACGTTTTAATTTTAGCACACGCATGGATACATATTGAGAGAAAGAGAGAGATTGGAAGCGGCTAAGAGAAAAAATTGTTACACATCGAAATTTAAGGTCTTCTACAACGAATGTTAAAACATGTTGGCAAAGAAAAAATACGAGTTAACACGATGGTGGCAAGACAAAGAACTTACTAACCAAAAAAACCAAAGCCACATCCCTGTCTAACATCTAAAGATCCCTTGTGGCATTCCATTTCCATATCTTTCTTTCATTTTTTATCCCCAACACACACTTTTTGCCTAGGTGTTAAAAATAAAAAGCTGTCAGCTCGACGGGACTCATTAAGCAACGCTAACCAGCCGCTTCTCCTCTCCTTTATTCCTTGGGCCACATACTATTCCCACACTTTGCGTCACGTCGCTGCCGTTGCTATAATGAATTCAGCGTTTATGGCGCTTATTCCATTTGGTTTCATTATCAGAATGCTCTCTTGTGTGTGTGTGTATGTGTGTGTGCTCATGTGGGGGCCATGGGTAAGAGAACGTTGTCATATCTGGTGTCATGAACTTTTTAGGAAAATGGCAAGAGGATGAGGCCTAAGGTTATGTGTATGGGGGCAGGCAACGTGACAGCTTTAACTTAATTATACAATCATAGGAAATTGGTTTTGCACTATACAGGATGAGAAGCACACAAAACCCAACCAAAAATAAGCTCATAATTCTTAATTCTAAATTCGGTTTCTAAATCTCATTTATCTTGTTGACATTTTACAGGTGCGAACACTTTTCGTCAGCGGTTTACCCATGGACGCCAAGCCGCGTGAACTTTATTTGCTGTTTAGAGCCTATGAAGTAAGTCTTCAATCGATTGCAATGCTTCGAAACCTATTTTAATTAAATTTAATTCCTTTCAACAGGGCTACGAAGGATCTCTGTTAAAAGTGACTAGCAAAAATGGTAAAACTGCTTCGGTAAGTTCAACAGAATAATTATAGTTGTTGTCCTTTACAAATATATAAATGTATTTCCCCTTTCCCTCCCATAGCCTGTGGGCTTTGTTACATTCCATACAAGAGCAGGAGCTGAAGCTGCCAAACAGGATTTGCAGGTAAATATAATATGAATTCGCTTTGATTGTCCCTAAAAGTATTTTTAAACAACACCAACTTAATTAATTTGGCAAAGTTTTGCGACTTTCAGAATATATATACACAAAGTAAAAAAAAATCAATTTTAGAAACGATCATTCTAGATCCTTTTTTAAATTTCTAAGTAAAATCATTTTCGAGTAAATTTCGTAATGGGAATGATCATATTTAAAAGAATTTTTTCCTAGTTTATAAAACTGGAAACGACTTTAAACAATTCTGGGCATTTCACTTCAATTGTAAAGCACTCAAGAAATCAATAAAGAATAAGCAACCATAAAGAGGAATAATTTAACTAGTATTGCCTGGCTTACTGTTAGGCCCTCCTGCTGTTCAATATATTTTATTCCGTAAATCTCGTATCCACACCCACTACAACTACAACAACAATAAATACACCAGCTTGAAAGAACTTTATCAATTTTGACACTCACCAAAGCTGTTCTCCTTTGTTCAACATAACTCTATCTCCCTCGCCTTTGTATTGATTTCTATTCTTCGGTAATGCATCGCCCTCTCTTCTATAAGAAACTCTTCTATTCACACCCACACACAAACACAATATCACACTCACACACCCACACTTTTACACTTTTCATCTGCGGCAAAAGATAAATGAAACAACTATCTGCAAGATAAAAAGATGAAGCACCAAAGCAAACCAAAACCCTGGATATTAAGTCGCTGGTGCATGTGTATCCGCTTTCCAATATCACTAACTTCCATCTCTATACCCTAATCCTTTACTCCCGTAGCACCATAGATCCCTAGATTCTAGTTTCCATTGGTGAAAAAAAATGCAGGTTACTGATTGCTCACAGTCGATGATCCAAAGAGCTGTCACCAGTCCACTTCATTAGTCTTTAATTATATACCCTCGAATCATTCATGTTCATCAGATCCATCCGGACTCCGTAATTTTCTACGAACAGTGCTAGGCAGCATTCTTCACCAGGCACAACCTCTCGACAAAACCAATAAATATCAGAATAAAGAATCAACGATTTTGCAAGCACAAGAATTATTTTAGTTCTGTGTCCTTCCCCCTCAAATATGAAAACCATAAACGAAAGACTACGAACTTTGCCACCATTTCATTCTCTTTTTGTACTTGTCACTTTTATGCGACATTCTAAATTACTTTTTGGCGAATTGATAAATAAAATAGAAATCAATGAATCTGTCAATTATTACAACAACAAAAATGAACAAAAATATAGAAAATACAAACCGCTGTATCTTGATTTGATCATTTACAGCAGGGTGTACGCTTCGATCCCGATATGCCCCAAACAATTCGCTTGGAATTCGCCAAGAGTAACACGAAAGTGAGCAAACCCAAACCACAGCCCAATACAGCGACAACAGCCTCACATCCTGCATTGATGCACCCACTCACAGGACGTAAGTAAAGAAAAAAAAGAAAAAAGAAAAAAAGCAAGAAAAATAACAATTAACAAAGAGGAAAAACAAATTTGCTACATTTCTTTTTTGTTTACTTAACAATTTCTTTTTTTTTTTTTTTTTTTTTTTGTTTGTTTGTATGGTTTATGTATGTAGTTAATAAAAATAATTATAACAATTATCAATATCAATTATGGTTTATATATGGTACGAACCGAACGCGTACGCCAAGGCACTACCTAACTACTATCGACATACACCGAACACACACACACACACTAAACACACACACCGTACTATCCAACAATTAAGCAGTTGATATGTTAATTAAAACTTGCTTTAAGCACACATGAAAACTATTAATTTAAATATATACATATATCTATCGTATAACTTATATGTATGTATGCTCTCTATTATACATCTACCTATTCCAAAACTATATTCTTATCAAACGCCCAAACATGAATTTCGCCCTTAAATATCTCTATAAGTATTCAACAACCAACTACTGCACTTTGATCACTTGTAAAACATTGTTAAGAACACACACACACACACACACATATATATATATATATAAACACAGCCACAAACAGACAAAGAGAACACAAGTCAAATACTCCTCAAAGTGCAGCAGATTTTAAGGGATGGATTGCAAATGCTAATCAATTAGAATCCCAATTTTAAACTATAGTTCAAAGTGCTGGTAATTTCAAGAAGAACAAAAATTTTCAAAAAAAGTAGCAAGCACATTTAAAATTTTACAACATACATACGTAACAAAAATCATTGTTGAAAAACTCAACAAGAATAAAAAACAAAAGACTTAGACGGCGAACTTTGAAAAATTGCGAAGTCTCGAAAACTGTTTTTAATGACATAAAATGTAAAGATTTATCTCTTTTACCTTTTTTTATATAATTGTTTTTGTGATGTTCACCTGTATTCAATGTACATTTCTTCATCTATTTTTTTGGTTAACTTTGACTATGCAGATCTGGGTGGACCGTTCTTTCCGGGCGGACCAGAGCTATGGCATCATCCGTTAGCCTATTCAGCAGCCGCTGCTGCTGAACTACCCGGAGCTGCTGCCCTGCAGCACGCAACACTTGTACATCCGGCACTGCATCCGCAGGTGCCAGTTCGCTCCTATCTCTGACTAAATACAGACAAAGTAATGGAGCAGCCTATGCATCAAGTAAGTAGAGTAAGAACTGCTCTATATACCAAACTATATAATTAGCAATGTCTAAATCAACGGATCACCAATTTAATGTAGACTCAAGTCGCTATGCCACCACATCATCAGACCACTGCAACTGCTATACATCCCGGAGCTGCTATGGCTCACATGGCAGCTGCTGCTGCCGCCGCCGCCGCTTCTAACCCAACAGGGCCACCTCAAGGGGCAGCTGCTGCCGCCGCTGCTGCTTCGCATCATCATTTTTTATCCAGCCCAGCGCTGGCGAGTCCAGCTGGATCTACGAATAATGCCACACATCCAGGCAATCCCCAGATAGCAGCCAATGCGCCGTGCTCGACGCTGTTTGTGGCCAATTTGGGACAATTCGTGTCCGAGCATGAGCTAAAGGAGGTGTTCTCTAGGTAAATTCCAAATCCCAATCCTGTACTTGAATGTCCCTCACCCACCTGAGACCCTATTAACTTCAGCCTTTGCACCCAACCACACACCACCAAGTAACTAATCTTTCCCACTTGAACGTAACTAATCGAATTTTGTGTTCTCTATTTGGTTCATTTGTTGCTCCACCACTATCACCACTAACCACCATCACCAACCACTACTATCACCACTTGTATTATACATGATAACCGACTACTATATACCGTATATATAACGCATATATATCCAACAACAACAAAACAATATATATAATGCACAGTATGCCTGGCTTTTGTCGCCTACGAATGCACACAAAAGGTATGCACCAAATCACAACTTCTACTCTGCCTCTGACTTTGTCTTCAACTGCAACCAAATCAACTTCAACTTCCTACTCTTCAATTATCACCAATGCAAATGCCAATGCTAATACCAATGCCAACGCCAACATAGTCGATTCAACAACCACCAACAGCAGCAACAACAACAACACCAACGGTATCAACAGCAATATTACCAGTCCAGTGGCATTTATTGAATTCAAAGATGCTCCAAGTGCTGCTCAGGCCATGCAGCACTTGCAGGGCAAATATCTACTTAGCTCGGATCGTGGATCAATACGCATTGAATACGCCAAAACCAAAATGTTGAACGATGTTATGATGAATCCCAAATCATCGGCAGCAAGCATGGCAGCGGCAGCAGTTGCCGCAGCACCACCGCCAGCACCGCTTCATCCTATTTTTATGCTGAATGGCGGCAGTTTGGATATAGATCATATCAGTAATAGTAATATGCTAGTTGCTGCCCATCCACCACCACCTCCGCCACCACTAGTAGCACCACTTCATTCTTTAGGCACCAACAGCAGCATCTTGACAGCAGCAACATCCGCACTTCAGCAGCAGTGCCAACAACTTCAATTCCATCAGCAGCACCAACAACAGCAACAACAACAGCAGCAGCAGCAACAACAGCAACTTCAGCAACAGCAGTTGGTCGCGTCTTCTCTTTGCACCACCAACAGCACCACCACCTCTAACGTTGTTGTTAATTCACTTCAGCACCACCAACTTCATCCAAATCAGCACCACCAAAATCATCTCTTTAGAGACGTATGTATATGAGCAACAAAAAATGAATCAAGAAACCTTCCTCTATGTACATGTAGAGCCTATCTATCTAACACAAATATGCTTATTCTTTCTACCACTTTAATTGCTGACCCACTTACATTTTGCCCATCCTTTTTAAAGTAATCGCATAAATATTAGATTAAGCCGACGCAACAGCCCACAAAAGGGTTGGTGGCGGTCTTCATAGCCTTGCAGCATCCTTTTTCTTTTTTTTTTGTTCTCTTTCTAAAGCAAATGTATCATAAGTAATATGGCATGCCTCCTACTTACCTACCTCCCCTATATGTAGTTCGTATTTTTGTATGTGTGTGTGTGTGTATATCTATATTGTAATCCCTTGCCCCACCGTTAACTCCACAACCCACAAATTTATCCCTTAAACAACACCATCAACAAATTATATATACAACCCCATTAACTATTTATAAAATTGCAAATTGTTATTGTTAAGCTTGCCCGTTTATTTTGCATGCCACCACAAACAACAACAACAACAACAACTACAACAACAACAAGCAGCCAAGCAGCAACAACAAGTAAGGACAAATACATACATGCATGCAAATAAGGGGTATACGACTTAGGCGTTATCCTCTCTCAAAAATATACACACAATATAGTAGATATGCAAACACCCATACACCCATACCCATACAAGCTGCTTAAAAATCAAATTGACTAAACGAGAGCCAGGGTTGTTTGGGTTCCTTTTGAGCAGTTAGTTCATATACTAGGTTATATTTAAAAGATTAATTTAATAGATTGAATTAAAGATTACGTATCTTGGATTAATCTAAAAAGTACACTTTGGTTGTCTCCCTATCCCTCTTTTTTCACACATTGCCTCAACTTCAATTGGGATGTTCTTATAACAAGGAAGAGTTAGCATTTGAATACAAATTAAAACGTATGTAAAAAAACATTCGAAACAGAAGCAGCTAGTAAGTTATAGCAGCCTTAAACCTCTTGACTTTACGATAACAACACACACATATTAAATCGAGGGCAAGGGGATGTTCATAGAATGCAGCTAAGGAGAGAGAAGGATACTCGTTTCATATAGCAACCTGAAGTGGTAGCCCGCTCAGACATCCTGCTAGTTAAATGCAAGCTTCCCTTTAGCCACTGAATAATTCTTACTTTTTGCACCTTCCCAGCCACCCCCAAGCCTCTTAAATATGAGTGTAAGGGTCTCCTGCTAGTATATGTGTGTGTGTGTGTGTGTGTGTGCACGTTTTTAAAATGCTAAAAGACCACATAAATTTATTTCATTTTTTCTCATTTTCAATTTTGCGCAAGAAAAAGCAGCGTGACGAGCAAAAAGAAAAGAAAAAACTTTATAAAAAATGCAAAACATACGCTTGGCACACCCCTTGGCCTCCACTCTAAACCAAAAAGCCAGCCCACCCACTATACAGAACCGCTAGACGGTAGACGGCGTTAAACAATTTTTACGCTTCGCCTGAATGTTAAATGAAATCTTGCTTCAAACTTATTGTATCCACTGTATTCTAAGCGTTTAATATGAATATATCCGAGTACATGTCGAGTATAAATTTATGATCGGTATGGAAGGTGTGCCAACTTTGAGTTGAGTTGAGTTCAATACCTTAGCTTCTGCGTTAGGGTATCGCTGCATCGGAGATGCCGCTTGAAGACTGTTAAGCATTTTATTTTTATTATGTTTTTTTTTTTCCTTGCTAGCTGTTTGCTTGTTGAAAATCAATTTAAATCGTTTACATGTACATCCAAGGTAAAGGGTCCGTAAAGAAGAGTAAAAGAGTGGGGAGTGACTATACACGATGTATAAGGCGTGAAAAGTTGGGAGTAGGGAAAAAGTTTTGCATAAAACTTGAAGCCATAAAAATGGCTTGGACAACAGTGAATGAGACGGACGGATAAAGCTGACTCCTCTCTATGAAATTAACTCGACTTGAGTTGTTCAAAAAATTTTTATGCACCACTGGGCACCCACCCATAATTGAAAGCATGTTGTGTAGTGAATTGCACCCTATCATGGTTAGCAGCAACCATCCAGCCATTTACCAAGCCAATCTCGCTAATCAATTGGATGAAAATTTTTTCTATTCTATTTTACAGAGGAGCGGGTATGGAATCACGGCATGATTTGCTAACTAAAAAACTAGAACGCGAAATGCAACAGCAGCCACAACAAACGCAAATGCATCTCCACCAAACGCAACAGCAGCAGCAACAACAACATTTTCATCAGCAACAACAGCAACATCATCATCAACAGCAACAACAACAACAACAGCCGCACCACCATCACCACCAACATCATCAACTCCATCATCACCATCAGCAGCAGCAGTTTTTGATGACGCCGACAGCAACTTGACCCGGCAGCGCGACCCTCCACCCACAACCACCGCCGCCGCAGCCGCACCACTATGCGCACCACCACCATCATCCACATCATGTATATTCGTACGTGTTGCCAGTGGTCTGAAGAATTACAACCAACATCAATTTTATCTTGAGTTTGATTGAAATGCAACAAAACGCTCCGCATGAAACGGATCCATGCAAAAGGAGGCAAATAAAAAGAAAAAAACAAAAACAAAACTTTAGCTGTAGAACAAAAAAAAAATGCAAATTTGCAGAAAAACAAAAAAAAAAAAGACAAAAAAAAAGACAAAATCATAATTTATATAAAAACAAAAACCCAAAAACCAGTTTAGTAAAATTTTTCGAGAGGAAAACAAAAATTTGAAAACCAATTAAGTGAAAAAAATGGGTTAATACTTGTAGAAAAATATACATTACAATAGGATTGATCAGTCGATATGCCCATATATAGATTACGTATAAACAACCATAACGCATATATATAAAGCAAGCTAAATTTGATTCGATTCTGTGTTTCTGTTTGTGAATTGATTTTATTCCGACATTTTTGTTTTCGCCCTTCCTGTTTACCCTTTCTGATTTTCGCAATCCACAAAAAGAAAAACATATGGAATTGAGAACATTTTTGCATACAACTTTTTTTTACAATTATTTTCCATATTTGTATTTATTATTAATTTCCTCGAAAACATTTCAACATGTTTAGCAAATTACAAAGTTAAGGGAATAAGGAATAACAAAGACAAAACGAAAAGAAAACATAATTATAGCTTAACCGAATGTGCCCTTTAAATAGCTCTCTTTCTAGAATTATTAAACAAGGATATGAAAATAAAAAGGAAAAATAAAAAACATTTTAATACATAATACATATAGATGATGTCATATGTATGTATATTACGTACAATATATAAAACAGAACAAAAAACAAAAACTATAAATACAATTTTTGAAATGTTACTCAAACTATGTAGAAACAAAACAAAAAACTGAAAACAATTCCAACAACGAGTAAAAGTTGATCAAGTGGAAAAAACGTTGCGCGTTGTCGTCATAAGAAAATTTGCTGGTTTCGAAATTTATTTGTTAACAAGTCTTGTGACCAACATAAAAATTTATAATTCATAATACAAATATGCAAAAGCTATGAATGATTGATGAAAAGAAACAGAGAGAGGAAGGTATAGGAAGCTAGTACTACTAGGTGAGGTAATAGTGTGCTCTGCAAAGACTCGAACTTATTTATAACTAACTGGAACTGGACACCCTAAAACTCTTTCCGCCCATAACTAAAGAAAACAGAAAGCCGAAAACAAGAAGAAAATTATTTATTTTAACCTACTCTCCCCACTTTCTACGACTGCATAAAAAAAAAAACAAAAAACAAACAAAAACGAACTCGAATTCCTAAAACAAAACTTTCAAAGTGCTAGAACAATCAAGTCACATTTCTTGCAGATACAAAGGGAGTAGACAAGTGGTAAAAGGACCTACAAAGGCAGTTAGAGACCGACAAATGAACAGTCAGAGAGAGGAAGCGAGCAAATTCGAGGACAAGTAAATAAAATCAATTTACATATCATCTTATGTAGCAACATGAAATAATATAACATAAACGAAATCCAATTATATTAAATATGTATATCAAGACAGACACAAGTACATGTACGAGTATAATAAATAATGCTAATAGGCTAAAGGCTAAAACAAAAGCAAATGCAAACAAAAAAGCAAAAAACAAGGCTAGCGCAACTTGATTTCATTTTTTAACCAATTTCGGTTGCCTTTCAATGAGAAAAACTTTAAGTATATATATAAATATAAAAAAAAAGAAAAAACCGATATGATTTAATCTTAAAACTTACCAAAGTTGTCCTTACTAATTAAATGAGTTATGTTAACAATATTTTTTCCCCTATCCCCCATGCCCTATCTAATCTCTATACAAACATTTGTTAAACAAAACAAGCAAATAATTTAAAACTTATTTTAGAATAAGGCTAAAAACAAAAGAAAAAACAGAAACAACTAGACATACCAAAGGCATATTTTTGAAAATACAAATCGATCGATTCTTGAACTAAAATTGGCTTAAGCCCCACCACCCACGCCTCAACCTCTTCGATTTCCAATGTCTTTAAAATGATTTCTATATAATTTAAATGTTTAGTTAAATCTATAAAACATATTCCGTCCAATTACATTTCTTGCTTATGTCTATTTCTTGCCTAATAGTCGCAGCACCGCAGTCCAACAATATTTTGATGGCCCAAACCACACAGAGTCAGCTGCATATCAACACAATCTGAATAAAATATTGGATGTGTCTCATTGGTAACAGCTACATATAGCGTACAAATAGGGACTCTATATTTTCACAAGACAAGCTGTTGGACTGCGTATTTCGCCCGATTGTCGATAGCATCAGCAGATTCAGGGCATTTCGCGTTGGTTTACTTCAAAATAATGAATATCTTTACAAGTACACACACACGCATATACATACATACTTATGTATATGTATATGAATATACATAAATGTGTATATTTATACACACTTACAGACATACAAAAATATATACATACATATAGACTACCGCACACTTTCATCGGAAAACTTAAACAATTAGGTGTAATAAGTAACTAAGCAAGTTAAATTATATATTACAAACTAATGCATATCATTAAATTGCGCCTTTAAATAGGAAATAACAAAGAAACAAGAATAAAAATCAATTAAAAACAACAACAAAAATATTTACAACTTTAAAGTAAGCTTAATTCAACTAATGTGAAACGTTTACCAAAACAGAAGAGGAAAGTAATAGAAGCTACGCCTAAGCAAATATTTTCGAAATTAATTTTAATCTAAGAACAAAGTCTTAAAAGAAGAATACACATATGTACATACATACATACATACATACATATATACATATGTGGCATTCAAATGAAAAGCAATGTAAAACGCGTTATACATACGATTATGAATGACTGTATGAGTGTGTGGGTGGTTGCATGGGTGTGCTGGTGTATGTGTGTCTGAATATGAGTGTGAATCTGTGTGCATGTGTGTGTGAGTGTGTATAAATGTTGTCAAGAATGCAATTCGTGCAATTATTGTCGCTTCGACAAGCGAAAACCAACGCAATTTGTCTCTGACATTTTATGTTTTATATATGTATATTCTCATGGCTTACTTTCAACAATGACATTTCAAAATTTTGAATATAAAGTGAATAAAATAAACATTTTATTTGTTTTCAGTAATAAATATTCTCTTCGAACACACATACATATATACCTATGTATAAGAAGAAAATGGAAGACTAGTTTGTAAAACGATAAGAAAAGCAAAACAAAAACTAAAAAGACAGACGAAAAAAAAACTAAACAATATGAATTATGGGAACATTATATGAATATATATACATAAATAAATAGACAACAAGAACAACAAAAACTACATACAGTTTAAACAAGATACATATCAGCGAATTAAAGCTAATGGAATAAAACATTTACCCAAAACTAAGAAAAAACAAATGAATAAGAAAGAATATGAAACTTTTACAAGCGATATGTTTTGATGTGGTTTTTAAAAATTTTAACCTAAGCAAGGCAAAGCAGTTACCAAAAATAAAAACAATTAATATGTTCGCATACAATGGCGATCATGTGTAGCTACATAACAACATATGTATGTACATACATATGTATGTGCAAAGTTCATGGACAAACATTTTTAGTAATAGTTGAAAGGGAATACTACAAATAATCAACATACTTAAAACCCCAAGCACATTGGGACGCGATGCAATCTCTCTACTAATTGTATTTGCCATCTCTGTGTTTTTTGGACACTATACTTTATACTGATTCCCAAAAATAATATCCAGCAAATTGTATTTGGAATAACAAAATTGATTAATTTTTAATTTATTATTCTGTTATCCCCGCCCCTAACCTTTTGATTGACACTTTGATTGCCACCAAAAGACATTTAATGAGAATCATCTAATAACTAATATTTAAGTAATTTATATAGAACATCTTACTATATACTTACATATATACAGATATATTTATATATATATTCACTTATTTTGCGTTTTCAATGTGTAGCGTTTACTTAGCCTCTTTTTTCAATTGACGGTATTAATTATGCATAATAAATATATTTTGTTCGTTAAACAAAACATGAAACTTGTTTTATTTATTCGTTCGTTATATTGTTTTTCGTTTTCCGAACCCATTGTTATTTAATTTGACCAATTTTTCCTTTCACACATGAAGAAGATGCGCATAGGAAAACCTTAAAAGAAACGAATTTTAAATTAGTGAAAATTTTTGCGAATGAAAAGCAAATTATACAAATACATGGATTTATATAATATATATACACACAAGCATATAAGTAGAGAAAATTGATATTGATGAATATGGCTAAAGATGATCGATGATTTAAAAAACATGAAGTGGAAACACACATACAATTCAAAACATATCAAACTCGTGCCCGATTTAAACTATACACAAACATATATAAATAGTACATATATGGAAAAAATCAGCGGCAATTTTCAGAGATATAATGATTATAATTCCGTATTAAGGCAACTTTTATCATAATAATACTTATAATTATAACAAATAATATTAACTAAAGAACAACAAAAGGGCAAAATTTTGCCTACTTTAAGGTTCATTTATTTAAAGAAATTTGAAAAATGTTCAATTTTATTTCAACAAACAACATTGAAAACATTTACTAAAAATGTAAAAAGATTCTTCAACCGATAACAAAAGAAAGTGAAAAATGTAGCTAATTATTATTAAACAAACAAACAAAAAAATTACATAAATATCAGCCTTGTTCTTTATATATATATGAAAAACAAAGAAAACCCCATTCAATATATTAATAAATTATAAACTACTAAAAGAAAAAAAACAAGAAACGCATACATAAATATTTAGAAAAAATATTGTATTGTGAGTTTAAATGTATTTGTATTGTTGCATACGCAAACAGAAAACCGAAACGATAACCGAAACTCTAAAAACTGAACCGATTGGCAAATAGAAAGCTGAAATGTAAACAGAGTAAAACTATTGAGATATTGACAGAAAATCCAATAACATTTGCATTCGGCGATAGGAAATAGGAATTTCAACCAAAAAAATTGTTTCAATTAATTAACAGAACTTTATGATTATTGCAAGAAAAAAATTAACAGATGAAACCAAAGCAAACCACTAATCAGCATACCCTATTTGATATATATACTGATAATATTCCCCCCTCTGGCATTCGAACGCCTCAGGGAGACAGGCGGATCGAAAAAATAAATATACAATGAAAAGCCGCACTGCAGAGAAAACAGCAATGATAACAGCAGACATGTGCAGATCAACAAGACAAGTAAAAACCAACAAATTATTATAATAATAATACAAATAATAAATAAAAAATTTAACAATTGTTTTGTGTAATTGTGAACTACTTAGTTTCAATGTGGGTGTGTGTGAGAGTATCTATACTACTGCTCTTTATTTCAACTGAAATAATTTAAATATTGCAAAACATTTGACAGGGAGGGAAAATATTTGATTTCTTATCTCATTGAACGCTCTGTCTTTCTCTCAATACTATTCGAAAGAGAGAAGAGTTTGCTGATAAGGGGCCAGATGGATTTATGAGGGCAGAGTACAAAAACTATAGGGTCAACTGAATGAGATCACCAAATAGGTAGATTTTCTATTACTTCAGTAAAATGTTTTACCTGACCTGCATGACTACCTGATGGGCTACCTTAGCAGACTGGGTTAGTACCTTCTCGCGATTAGAGACACCCTGTAAGAGATTCTTCGCACTCAATTTAATAAAGAAATGGAAGCTGACAGTTAGTTATTGACGAACTGCGGTTAACGACGGATGCTCCAGAAATGAGATTATTTTGTATTTGGCTGTTTATTGGATGGACTAGCTGCTGCCTCGCTAGCACCTCCACAAACAAGAGGGTTTCCTGCAAAGATGAGCATGGCAATGATGTCGATTGGTGAGTATTCCTATCTAGCCATCTAGGTTATGTGTGTATGTATCTCCATCTAATCCAAAACTCATTTAGGTGGTACATGTATAAGTTGCCCAAGCACTTCTCTAAAAACCATGTTGGAGCAGATACAAGTGGATTGCGTTATTTTTACGTGACCAGCAATAGCTATGATAGCTGGCAAATGTCTGGTCGGCACATTAGCGATGCCAACTCAATACCAGCTCAGACTTTGAATCCCCTCTACGCAGATGATCGCCACATCCTTCTGGCTGCCTACAATGATGAATTTCCCAACGGCACCGTGTCAACTACGGGCGGTCATACCAAGGGTGTCGTTGCCAGCGATGGCGAGACTGGCCTCTGGATAGTCCATTCTGTACCTAAATTTCCCACTGTTCCTCAATACAGCTATCCGACGACTGGAGAAAATTATGGACAGAGTTTACTCTGTGTAACTCTCGATCCGGCTGGCGTAGAAAAAGTGGGTGAAATTTTAGTGTTTAATGAACCACATTTCTACTACGAAAGGAATCCTCTGCTTCAAACAGCTAGCGAGCTGTTTCCAAGTTTGGAACGCGCCCTACAGCGGCAATGGCGCACACAGTCGCCCTACGAGAAGGAACTGGAGTTGCGTTCACTTGGGGGAAAACAATTTCGCGTCTTCGGCAAGAGCCCAAAAGCTAATGTAGAGCTCTACGCGGATGTTGTGGCTCCGGCCCTGAATGTCAATCTCTTTGTTGAAGCATGGCGCGATGGTGCAAACAATTTGCCCAACCGTTGCGATGGCAATCAAAAGGTTTTCAACGTAGAGGAAATCTCAAGTTCCAGTTTATCCCTGAATTTTCGAACTACTCTGGATCACTCTAAATGGGCTGTTTCCCAGGAGTCGGGCATTAAGATACATCGTTGGCGAATTGGTGGAGGGGATTGGATTTGTATAGGAGACATAAATCGTCAGGGGCATCAACTAACACGCGGAGGAGGCACTGTTTGTCATAAGAGCTCTCGTGTCTCTGATTTATATCGGAAATTAGTGGTCAACTATGAAAAGTGCACCTGAAGTAAACTCTTTAAATGGTTTGAATTGATTTAAAAAAAAATAATAAAAAAAATATATTAAAGCAAAGTCTATATAGTTAAGTTGACCTTTCAGTTGACTATTCTTGTCTTTTTTTCAACGTCATTTTTTTAACGGTCATAGTAAACTGGAAAAAATAAATATGCAATCGATAGGGAATACTTTACAGCTTATGAATCTAAAATATTAAAATAGGGTACCAATTATGGGTGATAGTGGTGTTGAGACACTTTTAATATGTGCAAAGGAATGATAATTTTAATCAAGTGCTTCGGAAGTTATTTTGAAGCTTACGCAGAAGGAGGCAAGCTGAAGTCTCTATCAAGCTGTATGAAGAATATACGAATAATGGAAACGCGTCCAGATTTTAAATGATAAAATGAAAATAAATAAAATAAATTTTAAAATGATAAAATGGAATCTTGTGTTAATCATGAAATCATTCAGAGTGGATTTAGAAGCTATAATTTTGAATAAACAAAAATGAGCAAAGGCCCCACGGTGCGCCGATGATTCCTTTAACAGCGCCATCTGGGCGTATTTAAAAGGTTGGTTATCGATGAAGTCAAATCGGTATGACATTGGCATTAAATGTATCGATAGTTTTGCCGTTTCCAGCTCTAGATGTTCGATGTTCGCCGAAAAATGGAAAAAGGTGGCCACTCTGGTTTCCACCCCCACCGCAACCCGCAACCCGTAATCTTTCAACAAAATATTTTCGTACAAAAACTAATGAGTTTTGGGTATTCCGCGATAAATTGGTGAAAATGTTTTGCTGCCTACGCATGTGCGGCCAACTAAGGAAACCAACAACAGGTGCAACTCGGGTAAATATGCATAATTGCGCTACGGACCTCTGCATTTTTCCTAGGTCCTTCTGACGTCACTGGAATAGCAAAATCAGTGCTCCAAGGGCGCCAATTTCAAGTGAAATTTTTAAATCATAAGATTTATTTCCATTCTCTTTTCAGTTCAATAACTCACAGCCAGAAGTACACCTGGATGCGGCCCATATGGGTAATACGATAATATCTAAAGTCTCTTTCGTCGTTGAACCTTTGCTTATCTTTTTTATGTAGGTCCCGACGTCATACTTTTATCGCACCAGCTGCGGGTCACAGGTACCGGGGGAGTGTTGGCCACAGCCCCACTGGTTCAGTCCAAATCGTATTTTGAGGTAAAGATCCAACAGAACGGCAGCTGGTCAATTGGTCTGGGTACCCATCAAACTGATCTAAGCCGAAAATGGGGTGGCGGAGATAGGGAATCCTGGTGTCTGTGCTCGGACAATGCTACGCGACACAATGACGAAGAGTTTCGCCCAGTGGTGGCAGCCAGGTGCAAACAACCCGAGGCCACCAATCCGAATGGAATTCTTAATAATTCTGTTGCAGCAGCGGCTGGCCTAATTGCCATAGAGGATCTGCATGAGGATCTTTTAATGACGACTGGTACTACGGAACCAAGAGCAAATGAATTGAATGTGGGAGATGTTTTGATTCGAGCGCCACAAAGGGATTTTCCTGATGAGGGCGACATTGTTGGTGTGGCCTTTGATCATGTGGAATTAAACTTCTATTTTAATGGTAAAAACCTCGAAGTGCCCTTTAGAAATGTCCGTGGATCTGCCCTCTTTCCAGTAATCTATGGTAAGTTGAAAAACAATATTAATATTTGATTTGAGAAATAAATAATTTTGATTTTGCCAGTGGGCAATGGAGCCATATTGGACATCATATTGGACAACTTTACGCATAGTCCTCCACCAGGGTTTGAGCGCATCCTGCTGGAGCAATCTCTTCTCTAGATCTCTGCAACTACAGCAACAACAACAAGCGATGAACAACAACCAAGTCTCTGGACGTAGTTTCAGAATCGAATTGTATGAATCGTATAGCATATTATCTAGTCCTCAATTCAAACTAATCAAAAGCAAAAGCTATAAGAATCTATTCTCTTCTCTTCTCTTTTCTCAAAAAATTACGGTAAAATGAATTTCATTTGTATCTACATTCCTGAAGATCAATCAGATCGAACTGTTGTATCAAAAGCTAGTTAGAAAGTAATCGCGACTGCTTCAAATTGTATTATACACACCTAGCTGTTCCAAATTCTAAGCTAATGGACCACATCCTATTTATTATTGAGCACGGAAAGACCTCTAAGTAACTATGTATAAGAACCATGTATTCTACGTATTGTATATTAAAATCAACTATATGATGATCTAAATTGCTTTCACACAAAAACTGACTTAATCCGCGTGCGGACAATAAATCAATGTTATATTCTAAATGAACATGAAAGAGCGAGAATGTCGTGCGTTCAGCCCATTATTTATTTTCGGTCGATCACATTATTGTCATGTATTCTATAAAACAAAACAAAAATTCGAAAAAAGTATAAAACAAAATTTTCATGTTAGACTTGTATTTTTGCAAAATTCGCAGCTTTATTGACCAGGTCGAGTGGGTGGGTGGACCTGACGGCGGCTTTTGATGGCCGGCAAGGGCGAGATCATACAAATACACATTGGACAGGCTGGCGTCCAGATAGCCAATGCCTGCTGGGAGCTGTATTGTCTTGAGCATGGCATTTTGGCCAACGGGCGTCTCATTCAAAAGCCGTGCGACGACTCCTTTCTGACATTCTTCGAATTCACAAGCCAGCAGCCATGTGTGCAGCCGCGTTTAGTAATGGTTGATTCGGAGCCAACTGTTATAGGTGGGCGATCTCATTTGCTTCTCATTCGATTAATATGATAGTTTTCCATTTACAGATGAAATCCGTACTGGGGCATATCGCAATCTATTTCATCCGGATACCTTAATAACCGGCAAGGATGACAGTGGCAGTAACTTTGCTCGTGGATACAATCTTATGGCCAGCGAGCTTCTGGATAGAGCAATGAATGCCATAAGACGTGTGGCTGATCGTTGTCGCAGTCTAAGAGGATTTCTAGTGTTCCGGGCCATTGGCGGTGGAACTGGCTCAGGCTTGGGCACACGAATAATGGAGAAGCTTGTGGAGGATTTTGGAAAAAAGATGACGATCGTTGAGTTTCTGGTTTATCCCTCACCATCGTAAGTAAATTGAGAGAAAAAGGATTCTTCATTACTTGCAATTCCACCAATTGCTTTCAGAATCTCGCCGGTGATTGTGGAGCCCTACAACGCTTTATTGGCCACGCATTTCTCCATGGACTGTGCCGACGTGTCGTTCATTGTGGACAATGAGGCACTCTATGACATCTGTGCGAATACTTTAAATGTGCTAGCACCCACATACACGAACTTAAACCGCATCATCGGTCAGGTGGTCTCTGGATTTACAGCGTCACAGCGTTTTGCAGGACAAAATAGTGTAAGCTTCCAGGAGTTGCAGACGAATCTGGTGCCATATCCCCGAATTCATTATCCCTTGATCAATTATGCCCCTCTGGTGCCAATCACACATTCTCAGTTCGTGGATATGTCGACGGCCCAGTTGACAGGTCAGTGCTTCCAGATGAGCAATCAGATGGTACGCTGCAATCCGGCTCATGGCAAGTACATGTCCTGCGTACTGCTTTATCGAGGCGATATTGCTCCCAATGAGATCAATACGGCTCTGGAGAACATCAAGCGGACAAAGTCATTTCGATTTGTTAACTGGTCGCCAACAGGCTTCAAGATCGGTGTGAGCAGCATGCCGCCGGTTTATGTGCCCGGCGGTGATCTCGCTCCTACTAATCGCGCCTGCGTAGCCATATCGAACAACACCAACATACGAATCGCCTGGTGTCGCCTGGTGAATAAGTTCGACAAGCTGTATCAGCGGCGCGCCTTCGTTTACCACTATGTGGGTGAGGGACTGGAGGAGGGAAACTTTAGTGAGGCATCAGAAAACATTTGCCAACTGGTCCATGATTATCTCGAGGTGGACGCCTCAGGGACAAACTCACAGCGTGCATCCGACCAGGATGACGATCATGACGAATAGCAGCGCTCCATGAGTCGTTAGTTCACCTTGCTTGTGACTTGTCGCTATTCCATTTTCTGTGTCGCGTATTTTTTTTCTCTTCAGAATTGGTCGCTTGGAGAATAAATGGTCAGGTAATTGCTAAGCAATTGATGGACGCGATGACTTCATCAGGTCGAAAACCGTTGGCCAAATTAAGTATTTATGGCCCTTCGTTTTGTAAAACAAACATTGACCCAGCCAAGCAATTTGCGTCGCTTTGACCCTGCCAAAAGAGGAGTGGAAATGTAAAGAAGCAGAGAGAGAAAGGGGCGCGCCTGATGTTGGATTGTTGTGTATAATTAAAATGATCGCAGCAAAAGGGGTTTAGCACGTACCGCAACTGAGGCAAAAGTCGCGCTTATCGCGATCGCACCCAGGGCAAGGTCTTCCTTGATTTCCTCTTACTTTCCCATTCCTTTCCATCCTATGGTGACGTGACTTACGCACGCTTAATGCGCGATTATCGATGAAGACTCGAAGATGGAGGCTCACCTTCTGCCGCTAACCCTTTTTCCGCTCTCCATCTGCATCGAAATCCTATCCTACTATCTGGCGCATCTTTTCTGTGCATACACACACAGAGACCGGACAGCATCTTATCAGCACTGGTGGTTTGGTGGTCCTGGCTGACCGACTGTTATTATTAAGTATTATCATTATGAGATCCTGGAGTGACGCCGCCAATTCCTTTGTCTACCCTTTTTTTTACCCTCTCTTCGGCTTTTGGCAATCTTTGTGTGTGTTAACTGTTGCTAATCTTAAATTGCTTGGAACGGCTTTTGTTTTTTTTATTTTCTTGGGGCGCAGCGTGAGAACCGCTGCGTGTGGCTTGCATAGGGTGAACGGAAAGCTCTGCTATGCTTTTTTGTTAATCGATTTAGGGAATGTGTTAATGAGCTGAAGGAAATGAAAGAAATCCCTAAGGATACGACCACCCGCCGCAGGGAATTAAACGAGAATTAAGTTGTTACTAAAAGCATCGATCGAGACGGATCCTTCTTGTATCGGCTCGACCTCTGCCACATCATTTGAAATATCTAGTTAACTCTGACGCTGCTCTGACCTTCTTTATTTATGCACTAATCCGTGGGAAATGCTCGCCTAGCCACCTGGGGCCGATTTATGTCCCAACCCACCCAACATATGAGTCGAGGAGGAGGAGGAAGACGACGCCCGCACCCGCAATAACCACAACAGAAACAACAATTTTTTTGAGGCAAACATTGGTAGACGACTTTGAAATACCCTCTGTACAATTAGAAATATAGTACTCCAGAAATATTCAAAAGGATGCATCGCCGACAATCCATTTTAACCTCTAATATTTATTCAGGATATACATATGTATGTACACCCCCAAAAAAAGTAAATTTCGAGCATTTAAACTAGAGTTCAATCAACAGGTAACTAGTCAAACCCAAACAAACCCTATTCAAAAATTGAATAGTTCCGCCAAGATGCAGCAGCCGTCGAGTGAATTAATAAAGCGCCTGGCTGCTAAAGCAGAGCTTGGCCACATGTGCTGGAATCAGCTAACCTCTAATAGATATGGCCACATGACCGACCAAAACGAACCGTCGTCGTCGCCGTCTCCGTCAAAAAGAGCGTTCCCTCACGCCATTCCAACAATGTATGTATGTACACAACAACTGCTACAGCTTGGCTTGTATCCACTCTACATTTTAGCCGAGGGCAAACGTTTTGGAATTGCAATTTTCGACTTCATTTCACAGTCGCAAGTCCTATTCTCCTCTGGTCAAAGCCAGGCCAAGGCAACACCTACCAACCGATCGACAAACCGACCAAGGCGCACAACAAATGGAACCTGCTGCGCCTGGGCGGTTCCTGGCAATTGCGGGTGGGGGCGGCACAGGCGCAGGCATAGCCATACGCAGCCGGAGCAAGTGTTTCGATTTATGTTTTTGCGCCTCAACCAAAGTCGAAATAGAGTTAGAGGAAAAAAGACAGAAAACTACTCTTGGCATCGTTTCCATTCAAAATGTTGCAACTATGACCAACTTGTTGCTCTTTTATTCATTCAATTTGTCAGTTTTGCACCAGCCTGCAAAACAAGCAACTGGGGCAGAGAGGGGAACAAGAGAGAGAGTTCCTATCGCCGATGCCCAGTTTCCCGGCCAGAGTCAAAAGGTTATCGCTATGAACACTTGCATAGCCATCATCATGATGATCATAACGATGATGATGATGACTATCGCGGTCTGAGCTCTTCTCCTGCCGGTCTGGGGTCTGCATGTTTACATGGCAAAATTATTAGTGGTAATATTTGTGAAATATTTGTTTTCTAATCTGTAATCACCAATCATATTAGCAATCTGAATAGATGCAAACAGTAACATGCCTTTGTTGCTAGTGGCAGATCATGGGCGTAGGATTTTTCCAGTGAGCATACAATGGAAAATAATCAAGGATGGCTTATTGGTCAAGTAGATATTAAATTGGTCATGAAATTTAAGATTGAAGTTTTCGGTATTAGGTCTACGCCCATGAATTTACCTGTAGAAGATGGTGTTGGTATAGTGGTCAACGGTCATTGCTTATGGCTTGTGGTATTAGCGGATTAGGCTAGGTGGGTGGATGTGGATGCGAATGCTTAGGTGGGGCGTGAGTTATTATCTATTCAATTGTGGCACTTGACTGCTTACCAATTGCCTTGAGCATTTTTGGGCTGGTCAAATTAATTGGCCATCGTTGGCACTGTCGTTTCCCTTCTTTCTCTCTGTTTCCCTCACTATATCCGTCTCTTTAAACAGCATTTATATATATTTATGATGAATGCAAAACGAAAGAGAAAAAGAAAGGCGAAGAAACGATGCCTCGTTAGCTTCCCATTGCAACGTTTACAACACTTTAAGAGTCAGCCATTAGCCAAGCAATTGACATACTCCTTCCTTGACAGACAACCGACATACTGAAATCGACTCAAGTGAAGTCGATGAGAGCTGTAAGTGGTGGCTGTTGGAATTTATCATCATTGGCTTATCGACGCAGCGTTTTTGCCAAAAATGGCACAAATAACGACATAATTTCAGAGATCTAACAGACATCTTTGCAAGCAAGGAAAAAAAGAAACTGCTGGCAACTGCAAATCCGACATATGCAAATCAAACAGACAAGCAACCAGACCAAAAATGGAGGCCAAATCGTTAAAATGCACTTGGCAATAGGGATAAAGAAGCATATATAATATTCCTATGCAATATATATGTACATCTAATTTTGTTCAATTAATTTTTTTTCTTTAAGTGTAAGCATAAAAAAACATAAATAAATCAATTTGCTATAACAAAATTAGCAGCAACATTTACCAATCTCCTTTGATCTTGGCTGACATCATCGACAAGACAACTCGCCGCATGGCTCACGGCTTTCTCGGCCAGATCAAATGGATTTTTTATTGAAATGTTTTGAACTTGAAATTCCATATTAAGTGCAATTTGAAATACACAAACTATTCTGTTTGGTGGTATCAAGCAGCCATTTACTACATACCCTCATCCTCCCATGACTTCCCCCATCATTTTTAGCATGGTAATTACCATTGCCCCTGTGTTTGCTCCTCAAGTCTTTAACACAAAAACGTAAAAACAAAGTCAAATTCTGCACTGAGTGCAATTAATCAGTTGGCCTGGGTCGTGCCTGGCCAAATGTTGTTTAGTCTTAATGATGCCGTCGGTGGTTTTTGGCCAGCCATCTCAGGCTACATGTTGCGCAAATATGGCCAAAGTCAAAGTTCAAGCATCAGCTTTTGCTGCGACTAATGTCTCACTCACAAGACTTAAGACTTGAGAGTGAGATGCGTGAGAATAAAACGAAATGTTCTTTGGGTTCTAGTTTGAGTTTTTTGTTTGTGGAAGGTGGTCACGTGCTAGAATTAATCGTGATAAATCGCCGCAAGACAATTAAGCATCGCCCCTCAGCACTCCCCCTTCGATTACTTGTCACTTTCTACAATTTTTCCGTTTGCATATTGCGAAATTCAAATCAATTTCAAATGCCTGACGAGGCGTCATAAACACGCCTTTAAAACAAAATAGACAAGACTAAATAGAAGGAAAAACTATTGGCAAAGTGTTACAATTTCCATTAGTTACAGTTATTTTCGCCAATGGCGCAAGATTGGGGCCGGGTCTTAGCTCTTGGACTATGTACACAATTATCAACTGTTTCGTTGATTACGATGATGGATTATAACACTTTGCCAATGGACACTACAGAGGCACAGGTGCTCAAACTAGACGCACACACAATCTTGCCACAAACCAGACTAGGACAGGCACACCCCGAAGGAGCCGTAACTGGGTCTTTTTTTAGTACACTTTAAATTAATTCATTTGGCTTAGTCACAAAGGAAAGCAAGTGTATAGCTGAAATTCTCGAATAACCGATAGGAATGTAGCGGTTCAATATGCATAACATCATCAAGTTGTATGTGTTTTAAAACATTCCCTAGGCACGACTCAAAATTTCTTATTGTTAGATAGTTTTTAAAATTATGCCCACTGAAAACGTAGCCGCAAAATTAATTTAACAGCTTGACAGGATTAAAGCATGACCAAAGTTGAATCTGGCAACTGGGCAATGGGTTTTGCCTTTAAAGAGGGTCAAACACTTAAAAAATCAACGCTGATTGGTCACAAGTCAAAATCCAAAAAACCAAACAGTAGTAGGGCAAACATTAAGCCCTCCAAACCATGGCGAATGGAGGCCAGGCATAACCAATTAGCAGCTGGCTTAAAGTCGATTGACCTGACACTGCATTGGAGAGGAATCGAGTGTGTTAGGGATGAAGTGGAGTGTAGATAGCACTGCATCATCCTAATTGAAGTTTGGATGACTAGCGCACAAGTTTAAAGTCGGTTTAACGATCATTGACTAAAGCAAGCAAGCAGCTTAGCAGCTCGCTGTTTAAAGCGAATATGCAAATATGCCGCCGATTAGAGAGACACAAACCCAGGGCCTGGCAGCCGAACTGGGAGCAGTTCCAGCTACTGGCGACCGGCCTTAGGCGATTAATCAATGATAAATCCGAAATAGATAAATGACCAGCATATGGTTGTTTGCTGTGTGGTCTCCACCAAAAGTTGCAACAACAGTCACCTGCTGGAGTCGAGCCCCAACCCAAGGCCCAGCGGCAGCCCCGGCATCCAGTTGGTAGCGGGTGCAACATAAATGCCTCACTGATGATGCTGACAGTTTGCAACAATTTGACTTTGTCACCCGTTTCTGGAATTTCCATCTAAAATGCTCTCTGCTCTCTTTCTGTTCACCAAATCGTCGTCTATATTCGCCTTATTGGGATTCAGATAGCGAAACGCATTTGCATCGTACGGTTAATTGTGACCGCTATTTTTGTGGCCAATTGTGGGTGGCACTACCGAATTGGGCATCCCAGAAACTAAACTGGTTCTATTTTTGTTGCAACTGCATCTGCCAGGGATAAGTTTTTGTATACCCTCGCAAGAAAGAGTATATTAATTCTTTGCCGAAATTCGGAATGCTGGAAATAAAATTTATAACATTGAAACATTTTGAAATAGAAGAGAAATGGATTTTAGATGAATTGATTTTGGAGGTTTAACTAAACACAACATTTTTAAGATTATTTTGGGACTTAAAGATTGGCAAGGGTGTACAAATTATGGCAAGACGTTCGATGTTTTTTGCAGGTGTCAAACATGAACAACAACTACAGCAACAGCATTAGGAGGATGTTTCAGAAGCTTTGCCCTCGTTAGCCGGATATCTATATATAGCAACTTGGTGTGATTTTGATTCATGGCCCGATTATATGTGTGCACGCAGTTTATCTTCTTTGGCAGTCGAACTGTTGCCCAGTAGCCCAATGCCACCTCGACCCAGCATGAAGGCATGAAATCAGCTTCACTGGCTTCTTTTCCCATTTACCTTCATTCCTTCCACATGCCTTGCTCTCTTGCCTTGTGGCACTTAACATTTTATTGTTAATAAAATATATTACAAGGCGCAATACAAAAGGCCAACTCAGTTTCATTTCTGGCCTTTAGAGACAAAAAAAAAAAAAAAAAGAGGATACCAAATGCGTTAACGAAATCATCTACCCCTGGGCTCTGGCTCATGAGCTGCAGCTCTTGTACCGACAGATTCAGATTCAGTTGGTGTACAGGTTCAGATTCTTGGCGAATGTCGCGTGAGTTCATGTCGTCCATTTAACGCGTGACTTTTTTCAGGAATTGTTCATAAATTTTGCGCGTGTAACAGTAGCAGAAAGGCAACGGTATAAAACGGCAAGGCAGACGACAAGACGACAGACAATCAGCCAAGTAAATAAAGACCCAAATTAAATTTGAAATCAAAGCAGATCAGTAAGATCATAAAATGACGAATTTCAGCTGTTCCTTTCCCTTTTCTGAATGAGCCATCTTTGCCATTTGTTTGAATTAGATGAAATAAATGTTCACAAATTTCTAATTAATAAAAATGAACGCAATGTAATCAGCATTATTAATTAGGCACATCCGCTCCGATTGCGGTTATTCGTGTGTTGTTGTTGTTGTTGTTGTTGTTATTGTCACCCCTAGCGAGTTTCATTCATAAAAATCTTGAGATTTGCCTCTGCCCACATGGTATTTGCATACTGACTCGTAGTTCATACGGTTAGCCTTAGCCAAGTCAACTTAAGTCAGCAGCAAATGCGGCACAAAATCGTTAAAAAATGTTTTTCGATCGTTCGAACAACGAAATAAATAAATGAAAAAATAAAAAATAAAATAAACCACAAACACGAATTGGTTAAACCAAAAACCAGTTTGCTGCCTTGATTGTTGGTTATGAAACTGTTTTTATGAATGAAAGCTCATTTTTGCGTAAAATTTGGAAACAAGCACGTGAAGTAGTGCCCTGAGATGATGATTACTCAACCCAGTAAGACCCAAGTAAGCACTGTTTCCTCGAAATACACAATAGAAGTTCCAACAAACTGATTTCAATAAATTATAAATAAACAAATTATAGGATGATGCATTATTCTCTCGTCTATGATTCAACAGATTAAAGTATGTTTTTTCTCTGACAGGTGCTCAGCGAGACTGAACTGAACTGAATCACCGTTGGCGCATATAAATTGCTTCTTTTTATGTTATTATTAATATATTATTTCCGTTCCATGTATCTATCTGATTTTTCTATTTATGTAAATTAAATTATCAACACAAAATACAATTATGTCAATTTCATATGGAATGGGGAAGGGGAATTGGAAGGAACACAACTCTTTTAGCCAGGCACTCAACATGTCTGCACTGCCTTTCCAAAAAATAAAAAAAAATTGAAAACTAAGAGCGGAAACCTGTAGCAAACCAAATTTCGTTGAATCCGACTCTGTTATGCCCTTGAAATTAAATATTCATTAAGTGACAACTCCTCCTAGGAGATTTTTAGTCTTTTTGTGGACTAATCTGTGACTTTTAAAGGAAAATAAATTACCAATACCAAAACTAACTTAGGCTAATATTAAGAATGTTATCTTCCTTGAGTCGAAAAGTTGTTTGTGTTGCCAAACCTATCATCAATGTTAATATACCCTTCTTGAATTTAAAATCGAATCCCCCAACCGCAAAGACGAGGTCACATCGATGCTGTGCAATCGATTTTTTTTAAGGCTGTTTACCTGCCTGCCTGTCTGTCTGACGGACTGACTGACGCAGCAACTGACTTCGATGTTAGACAGGCAATTTGTAGACTTTTAAAATGGTTGTTGCAAATCCAATAGCAGCTCCACTACCGCACCCCACCCTGCAATTGGCCTACTAGTTGGAACCTGAACCTGTGCCGAGATCTCGATCTTGCAGCCCAAACAAACAAAAAAGCGCATGCAAATTAATAGCCAACTTTGGCCAAAAAATTAATTGATCACTCCAGACAGGCAGATATTGCAGCAGCATTCGATCGTTGATTGTCGATAGCCGATCACCGATCGTTCCAAATTATGCATCATGTATAGTGCCCGCATATTTATATACAACCTGACTTCCTGAATTTGAATTAACTATCGATAGTTTCCAATATTTGGTGAAATGATTTTTTTTCTTCAAATATTATCATTTAACATATTCACGCAATAATTGCTGAAAGCCCACGCTTTTATGAACTTACATATATATGTGTTTATACATACATATGTGACTCCCATTGTGGTCAGATCTAAAGCCCACGCCCTGTCTTGGACCCCGAGACACGTGTCAAACTTCCGATCATTAGAGAGATGCGGCCTATATGAAGCCTCTCATCGATGGAATCACGCCCACACTCTCATGCATTTGGGGCCCTAATTAATAAACAGACAAACAAAAAATAAATGAAAAAAACAAGAAAAATTAAGTTGATAAATTATCGAAAATGCAGTTTAGCGTGTGCCATAGACAAAAGATATTGAGATTAATCATTGGGCCATCATTTCCAATGTTATGCGCTATGGAAACGATGTTTTGCGTTGGCGATCGTTTTCTATCCATCGTCTAATGCCGCATAATTAATGATCTCTCTAGCCGAGAAAAGCGAAATGAAAATTTGTCGGGTAATCTAGTGGGTCACATAAGCACAAAAATCGAAATAATTGTCAATTATATAGAAAATCTTGATTCTTTTAATATCAAAGCAATGCTCTCGACATTATTGTTTCTCCACCCAAGTCCTAAGTTGGCCAACAAATGTCCCAAAGCGATCTCATTGCAAATATACCAGTAACCTCGACTTTTACTCTCCATTCATTTTATGGTTGTATAAACTAATCTTTCAGTTTCTTGTTTCTCTATTTCTTGTTTTGTTTCTTGTGGGTGCCTGTCCTGCATTATCGTCTAATTGCATCGCCAGCGCCAGCAATTCCGATGCTCATGGCATTTAGCGCGTCAACAAACGAGCCGACACCGTCTCGACCCCAACTAGAAGTCCCCGCCAACACTCCTACCCCCAGCCCTCCCACGCTATGGATCTCTACCTAAAAAACAAAAAAAAAACCAACAAAAAAAGACAAGGGAAATCCAAAATAAAGAGTGGACCGCAGGCCGTTCCATTTATCATTTTTCGTTTAGTGACGCGCGTGCCTCGTGAGTTTTCAAATTGAGACGTCATGATTATGCGAAGATCGTGTTAAGTGGTATTTGTGGGAGGGTCAGCAGGAGGAATATTCTTTAGCCAGATTTCGGGGCTATAGTATGAAAGAAGACTTTAACATTTATTTTGTGATCGATTCATTAAGGCGCTTGATACAGGCCGCGCAGGCAACAACTGCAACATTTATTGGTTACAAGTTATATAGAGAAATACTACAAAGATCAGTACAGGAAAATACGAAAGATACAACCGATATTACTAGCCTAACTTATCAAGTAGATATATGTGTATGTAAATGGTATATGCATGTAAATTTGTTCAAGTTGTTGTTTACGTATCCCCTTGAAAAGAATTACTAAATAGTTATGTCTATATATGTATTAATGAAAAGCTGGAGTATTGATGGCTAAAGCGGCTGCTAGTTTTCCAAGGGTATACGTATACACAATCTTCGGCAATTCCGAAGTAAGTCACACCGAGAACATTTTTGGTTTTTATACCTAACCTATGTTATGTTATAATAAAATCGTTTTTCTTTGATATTTGTTGATTTTTGGTTTTACGCCTTTGGTGTAAAACTAAGACTTAAATAGGGAGGTGGGGGATCTTCTTCTTCCTCCTCTTCGTCACTGGTCGAGGGCGGTGTGTCCAGATTGGCAATATCCACATCTAGATAATCCTCCTTGGCTTGCAGCAGCTTGTCCATGTACTCGACAATCTCCGTGAAGGGCGGACGATCGTCAGCATTAAAATGCCAACACTGACGCATAAGAATGTAAATGTTGATCGAGCACTTTGATGGTTTCTCCATGCGCTGACCGGACATAAGATAGCTATAGAGCTCTTCGGCTGACAAAATCGCCGGATAGGGTTGGGCTCCAAATGTCATTATCTCCCACAGCAATATGCCATAGGACCAGACATCACTTTTGGAATCGTAAAACTTCTCCTGCAGCGACTCTGGAGCCATCCACTTGATGGGCAATCTGCCATTCGTGTTTTTCCGATAGTAATCTGTGCTCTGTATATCACGAGCCAAACCAAAGTCCGCTATCTTCAGAACGTAATCGTCGCTAACGAGAACATTACGTGCCGCCAGATCACGATGAATACAACGACGCGAGGCTAGGTAGTCCATGCCGCGGGCAATTTGATGGGCGAACTTGATTAGATCCTTTTCGTTGATTAAATGCTGCGGCGGAGGCAGCGGAGAGGGTGGAGATTTGCTTGAGTCAAGTGGATCTCTTCCATACGGCCGATTCTTGTAGAGGAAATCTTTGAGATTGCCATGAGGGGCATATTCTACGATAACATAGAGTGGGCCGCTTTGACTGCAGCAGCCCAAAAGGTTGATGATATTCGGATGTCGACCAATTATCTTCATCACCTCCATTTCCCTCACCAAACTGGCTATGTCGTCGTCAGTGTGTCCTTCCTTAACCATTTTTACGGCCACAATAGCATTATTCACCTCAGCCATGACAACTCTGCCGAATGCTCCTTCGCCCAAGGTGGCACCCAAAATAAGCTGTGCTCGTGGAAGTTCCCAGTCGGAGTCGAGTGGAAATTCGTATTCATTAAAAGGAGTCGGCTCATTGCCGCTTTGTAGGACAGTGGTACGTTGCTTCTCTATCTTAACCACTGGCATAATCATGGTGTCCATTGAGCCACTTGAATCCCCACCACCAATGCCAGCGCCACCCTCTGGCTTGTAAATTATTACCTTTTTAGTCCACTGGTGTACCCGTTCAATGCGCTGTTTAAGCAGTTTGTCGTGTTTCATCTTTCTCATGGCATAGACTACGAAAATAATCCACAGGAATATCAGTATGGCAATGCCCGTCACCACAATAATCATCAATATGGCTTGACCAGTGCCCATTCCGGCTTCAAGAAGCTGCAGACTGCTCATTACTCTCAGATAGGCTTTGCTTCCCGACTGCCCCAGGCTATTGCTTTCGATGCATGTGTACCAGCCTTCCTTGTCCTGGGTTACATTGACAAACTCCAAGCTGTCCATATCTTCGCCAATAATAGTCCGCGTCAAGGAGCAATTGTTTGCCGACTGGCAGGGTTCAAACATCCATGCCTTTTTACTGGTCAAGTCCGATAGATATTTACAATCCATTTTTCCACTCCCATTGATCTGCAGGGTTAAGTTGGCGGGGCCGATCAGTAGAATAGGTTTGTGGTTAACTCGATCGCTGACAATTAAATTTGCAGTATGATTAATGCAGCCCAAGGGATTGCACACAAGACACATGTAATGATTGGAATCATCTGGTATCAGATCCTCCATGATGAGTTGCCAACGCCCCTTTTTCGTGCGGCCATAGGTCCGGGTCCAATCACTAATACCATTACGATACCAGGTGATATTTGGATCTGGATAACCTGAGGCATGACAGCCCAGATTCACCGAAGAACCCGAAGGTTTAGTATACATCACGGACATTTTAAGGGGGTTCTTAAAGCTAGGCGATGATTGCTTTTCCGTGTTTCCTGGTACTGATTTGTGGCTCAAATCATCATCCTCCGAATCTTGATCCATGTCCTCGGCAGCTGGAGTTTGGAAAGTGCTGCTGCTGTTATTATTGTTTGGAGATGTTTCGTAGTCCTTGATCATTTCCTGCGAGCTAGATGGTGGCCGTCTGGCCTCAGCTTGAAGAAAAATCAATGCCACAAGCAACAAACACAGCATCGGGATCTGACTTTGAATTCGACATCGACACTGCCGTCTACTACTTCCCGTACTCATTTTGCTGCGTCTTTGGCTGGCAACGTTGCTGTAGCGACTGAAATTTCTGTTGTTGTTGTCATCCATTTTTAGCATATTTATTTTTGTAACTGTATATCTATATCGGAGGCTCTGATGATGCTGATGATGCCCTGGGGCACCCTAAGTGCCACTCGGCCTGAGCGCCCTTCAATGGCAATGGCAACTGTAACTCCGTCTGTTAGTTGGCGTCGGGGTAGGCTTCGTTTTGCGGGGTACTGTCGCATGTGTTGTTGGTTTTTTATTCACCGGAAATCCACTTTACTCCATCACTCTCACTCTCACTGTATCACTCTTCGATTTCTCCCTGTGATCTTCTAGTTTTCTAATTTATTTCAGTTTCCTTCTTCCTCTCTCAGTCCTCTGATATCCCAGCAACATGTGTTTTTAGCTTAGTCTTTGAAGTGATTCCGAATCGCAATTGGAGGCTGATGATGATGATCACTTCTCATCACTCTCACTCTCACTTGTAACGGAAATATCTTTCCTAAAAATAATATATGTGTATACCTTTCTGTATATCTATATTATGGCCTCTTTAATTATTGTTACTTGAGTTTGATTTACTCAGCAAGTTGATGGATTTATGGCAGCAGGCATTTTTGTCACCAAAATAAGAGAGAGCGACAGAAAGAGAGCATTGCGGTGAATTGAGAAGCGAAGCTGTGGGCGTTCTAAGAGTTCATAGATCATTCAGCAGCTGCTTCTAAGGGGACACTTTTTCTTGTTGATGATGTTGTTCACTGATGTTGATGTTGTTTTTGGTGTTGTTGTTGTGAATGCAGCACCTGAAAGAATTTAGATGATTAGATTTATGTGCATTTCCTTTGAAATCAAGAAGTTTCCCTTTTCCGAAACGCAAACAAAAAACATGCAAAGGAATCGGCTATAAAAATACATATATTGAACCCTTAAGCAAAAAGACAGAATTTTTCCTTTGATCTTTGTTCACTAGACGAAAATTGTTTACCAAAAATTTCGCCAATTTCATTCATAAGCTTTTTGACGAAAACTTTATCTACATACATGCATATGGTATTTATTTATGAGTGTATGTCATATACGTACATACATATATGTAAGTAAGACTAAATTTCATATAAGACCATTTTCATTTGGCTGGACTTAAATAGAATGTCGTGCTCGTTTCCGGTATAAAACCGCGAAATTTTTAAGCGCGTGCCATGTCTGACGGAGAAAAGAAGGCGAGAGTTAATCAGAACAATTTATCTGGCACAAGTTTAAAACCAAGATCAGCGCACTTCAAAAGTTCATCCAGCCTGCAATAGAATGCGGCAAGTCAATGGAGACTGCAAGTAGTTCGCATATAGCAGGGACTTTTGTTTTTTGAAAATACATATTCTATTTTTTGCACAACACATTAACAGCACACACATAGAGCTACGTGAAAAATACATATGTATATACATACACCTAAATATCGAATGTGTATATCACATTGGAGGGTGGCCCGTTTAGCAGCAATTTCTTTCCCCGTACGTACAATTCAACGATCTTTCCGTATGCGAGTTGTGTATTTCCACAGTGCTAACAGAAAACTGTGTTCTGTTTAGTAGCAACGTAGTTCCTACGCTCACTCACTCACTACACTATACTACAGAACATCGTCGTCGGGTAACGCACACTAAAAACATCCTACTCACTGCGCCGGCGTCGACGACTCAATTTAGTGGCCCTGCTTCCACTTGGTACAACATTTTATTTATTTTGTTGTTTTTGGCTTTCGGTTTTCGGTTTTTTTTTTTCTTTTTGCCGTTAAATTTCCAATGTTCTGTGTTCTGTGTATGTACAAAAAGTCTCATTGTTGGTCGTTGCCTTTAGCTTCCCGCATCTTTTTGCGCCTTTTTTCGCTTTCAACGGTTGCCTTAATTTTTCACATATGTAGGTACATATGAATGTGCAGCTCTCTCTCACTCGGATTCTCTCAACTATCCCACTCACTCACTCCCTCTCATTCCTGATCTCTCGCTTAATTAAAACAGACACAAACCGAGTGTAGTGTGTGCCTCTTGTTGTGTGCTCACAACAACCCACATCTGGCGGCGTAGAGAAAATTAAAGAAATTAAAAACTGGGCCCTCCGTCCCAGCCGTCTCTTTTATGTCAACGTCCAGAAGAAGCAAGGGCAAATATTGTTTCGAGTTGCGTCTGGTGTCTATTTGAGGCAGCAAAACGTCACTCCTCTCATTTTCCTTCTCTCTCAGTCTCTCCATCTCTCCCTCTCTCTCTATATATATATGTACATATATCCCGCACACAAACACTCTTTGGCAATATGCAGAAGGCACATAATTTCACTTTTCTACCTAGAATACGATCGTGCCACACATATGTTGCACAGACGCATCTTTTGACTGGATCTGGCGTCTTTGGTAAGCATTCAAAAAAGGATGGGCGCGAGTCTCCGATTTTTTGAGAAAGGGTTTGGTTCGATTTTAGCTTCCTAGAAGATATGTTCCCTGCAGAAATATATTTCCGATTTGAAGGTCACAATTTGCATTCAAATTAAAAACCTAAAAAAAAACCACACCAATATACTAACATCCTGCCTAATATGTGTATGTATGTATGCTACATCTAGTATATTTCCTGTCCACACTCAAAATTAATAAACACACAGCGAAAATAATTGCCATTTTTCAACGTGAAAAGTAAACAACATTTGTAGTAAAATATATAGAACTCATCACCTTTCCAAGTTGAATTTTCGGAAGCCAGCAAACTGAGGGTGTGACGCACATTCGATATGGGCACGAGTCTGTAATATTGGAATGCATCGTTGGCATCTGAGACTGCCGATTGCCCAGAACGTGAGAAAACGAAGGTTTTACAAGAAGCTTTATCGAGTAAATCGAAACAATGAAGAGGTTCTATTAAGTTACAAATGTGTATATTATACTGTATTTGAAACAGGTATAATCTTTATTTATGCAACGATTACCGAAACTTATAATAATTGCAAAGTTGAGAACGCAAAACGGAACTGTATCGACAACAAATTGAGAGACTGCCAAAAGCAACAAAACAGAAGAACACATTGTACGACAGAAGAGAAGAACAGAAAGCTTCCTTTCCATGCCAACAGATAGATCGGTATATTTACACATACATATGTGTATATACATACATACATACATGCATATATACATATGTATATGTATAGTATATAGAGCAAGTCGGACAAACAGACAATTTAACAATGTTTGTTTATGCGGCTAGAAAATATTGCATGTTCATATCGTACAAATATACATTTATATGTCTATGTATGTGTTATAGACTACATGTACGTGTATACATTTGTGTAGTAGCATGCTGTCGATCGAAACTGTGTTGATAAACAGAATCCATGGAGAGAAAGAAGATGATGAAGATACTATGCCAGGCATATGGGGAAAATTTCATGGGAAAAGCAGAAAAACTAAACTGAAATTTGTTATTACAATTTTTAGTTGCACTGCATAAATAAATATGACTAGAAATATTACACACAAACAAGTACACTAGTGAGATATTGTGGAAAAGTGCTTTCAACTTGGGCATAAACCATAAAAATTGATGGCTTGTGTTGGGACGTTTGAAAGGGGGGAGAGCATTCACTGGCCTAACCGACCGAGCATAAAAACATTTGTTAATTGAATGCGACACAAAAAAATTGGACTAAAATCTGGGACTGGCCCCCGTTCAGAAAAGCAACGAAAACAATTCTAAACTTTGTTAGGAAAAAAACAGGCAATTTGTGCTCTATGGCGGTCAATCAAAATGTAGACTAAACAAATAATTCGCGCAATTACGTAGAACAACAAAATCGACATATAAATATAGTTCACATATTACACAAATTACGCACTATTTAAGTGTCATAATACTCAACATCTTTAGCTTAAACCGTTTAAATTCAAATGGAAAACATATAGAAATATTTAAAATATCTTACCTTGTTTATGTGTTGTAGATTGATTGCAAAATTTGTATCCAAAAGTGTCACCACTCTGTATCTCTCTGTCTCTCACTCTATGGCATTTCACGGTTAGCACTTGTTGTAAATATTTCAACAACAAAAATTTCCATTCAAGCGTTTTTCACAATGTATCCACTTAAAATTCCTCAAATATTTCTTATTCTATTGCACTTAAGAAACAAGCTGCATAAACAGTGAAAACACAAAACAAATGTACAATAAATAATTAAAAAAAGAAAAAGTAGTAACTTTCTCGATATCAATCCAGAATAGCTGCAGTTCATATGGGTTCGAATCGCTTTAAAACTGTACAACTGTAACGACGCGCTGTTCTATGGCAACTGATCGTCAGAGACTGCAAAATAAATCTCTTCAATTGAAAATGAGGGAAAGAATGATACAAATACGAGTACGAGTGAGTGGCTGGCCTCCCCATCATCAGATGAAACAGAAGCGGGAGCAGCATCAATGCTGAAGGAGAAGATCTCTTTTTTATACCCTTGCAAAAAGGGTATATTATTTTTTGTCAGAAGTAGACAACGCATAGAAGGAAGCATCACCGACCATATAAAGTATATTCTTGATCAGCACGACGAGACGAGTTCATATAACCATTAAAGCTACAGAGCTGAAATTTTGCTCAGGTTGTATATCTCAGAACTAGCTGGATCGGACCACTATATCAAACAGCTCCCATACAAATGGTGACTTTTCTCAATATTCTCGTTATTTGTGAAGCTATTGTCATTAAAATTTATATTTCTCAGTTAGGCAAAGCTATAATTGAGTTTGATCCAGATCTGGTACATACGATCGGTAGAAAATACTGACGTTTATCAATAACTTCCTTACTTTTGACACGATTTTCATACAAAATTAATAGCCTAAGCTTGAAGTCTGTTAGGGAAGGGAAGATGAACAACACAAATTTGCAAGTGTATACAAACTTCGGCGCGACCCCAGTTTGTTTCTCAAAATGCATGTATTTTTGCGGTCGAGTCAAACATAGAAAACATTGTATAATCCACATAATATAAGGGGAGAACTAGGAATAGAAATGGCGGGGCGGGGCGGAAGCATATGGGATATCGGCGACGGTGGCGGCACACATGTGTTACTGAGTGGCCTTCCCTTGGAAAGTAAAATGTGGTTGAGCATCGTTCTAGATGCCAACAAAATTATTGAGTCAAACGCGTGACAAAATTGAAAAAAGTGCAGCATAATTTTATGCGCTTATCCAAATATTTTAATTTGGTTTTTTAATTTTTGCGCTCTATTATTTTGAGATATGTTCTGGCAGATTTCATTGGAGCCCTTTTTGAATAATAAATTAAAATAATTTTAAACGACAACAGAAACTTAAAATGTTAACAATAATCAAAATGATATGTGAACCGGTTTCCAAATTTTAATAACTTCAAAAATATACCTTATATATATGTATGTACATATACATATGTATGTATTATATTAAATATAATATACACAGGTTTTGTGACATAAATTATTTGAAAGTAAATTGAGTATCATTTAAAAAAATTTAATATTGGATTATAGAAATAATTTTTTCAACAGAATGTTAGAAAGCTTTGTCAAATAGAAATTTTCGAATCGGTTACAGCCCGTTAAATTTAATAACAAGAATTCCTATTCCGTCATTAATCAATCGTAAATTTAATAATCCTACAGACCTGCGATACATTCCATCCAAAATAGATTTAAAGATGTTTAGCATCTATGTAAATGGGATTCATTAGCTGGCACAATGTTGGACTCTAAGTCAGTTAGCCGTTTATTAATTGGAAGACATCTTAATAACTAGCAAAAAAGCAAGACACAAAAACAGTAGCCAGTTCTAACAAACAAAAAAACACTATGCATATGAACTCTAATGAAGAAGACACTTGAGGCCATCAAAGCACACACGCTGTGACGAGAGATTGTCCCAAAGCCCCAAAGACAATGGCATCGTTTAGACGTCAGGCAAAGAAAAGGGTACAACTATTCCAAGGGCAATACAGTAGAGTATAGAAAACAATTAACGATTATTGGCTGTTAATTTGTGACTGGTTTCCCGCTTTGGGCCAAATGGCGTTTTGCTTGATTGATCAATAGCAACACAATTAGTTATCCAATAGCAATAGAAATAATATAACGCAGATGGTACATTTTCTCCTTTGTACAGCCAACACTTTATGGCCTCATCCATAACGGAAGTTATATGGTCATAATACTTAAATTTTATAGGTATCCAGTACTAGCAAAAATAGCTGCAACTGCAACTTCGACATGAGCCTCCTTTTTCTAAGCTTCCGTATGGTTTTTCAATTTGACCAGAAATTGAACACAAGTTGTTGGTCTCTGCAAACATAGATATAAATATTGAAAATTGGCCCAGATGCACGAACTGGGAACTGAGATGCGAACCGGCTTGGAGACAACACGATCTGCAAACGATCACAGCGAACAGCTTCGATGATCTCGTGCGGTGAAGCCAAACAGCATAAAGTTAATTGCTAATATGATTAATTGCACATTAACATGAAGTTTTATTGCCAATTATATTGAAAATATGCCACGCTGACTTGCCAGGATTATGGGAAAATCCAAAAAAGGAAAAAAAACAACAGACAACCGAAACCAAAACCAAACTATGCTAAGGAAAGCCGGAAAAGGTAACCCCAAAAACAATCGCATGGCCATTAAAGCTTTTAGTCAATGAAATATGCAAATAGAAATTACGGAGGTAATCGAAAACGTAAACCGTTACACTAAACATTTCATTGCTTAACACAGAGTGCCAACTGTCAAAGTTTGAATACAAATAGTTACATCAGGCAAAAATTTGCCATCTGCTCCCTTGCATTATGAGTGGGTGCAAAATGATGCGGGTGAAACTGCACCACGAGAAAATTCGAATCGCATTTCAAATCACTCAAAAACTTTATATTGAAGAGATTTGAATTTGAATTATTGGCTCTCCCCTTTTTGAGCATTTCCGGTCTTAAATCTTAAAAGCGCGTGAGCTAATCATAACTTACAATGTGGTCCGGCAGTTTGACAGGCGAGGCCCGGTCCCAATGCCAGAGCAAGAGATCCCAGAGTCTTCAGAGAGTCTGCTTAGTCAGTCTCATTCCGAGAGAGGATCATGGATCATGCTTGGCTAGAGCAAAAGCTCGGGGCTCTGGCAAGCTGTGCGAGCTGTCAATGAACTTGTATGCTCTTGATTGATTTATATTGTGTGGCACTGTCTTTTATATGCATGCCTTATGCCGATGTCTTGGATAGATCTTTGGATCTGTATTGATAAATAGTAAATCAGCTTAGGCACGAGTTGATGTTGCGGGTTTCTTGTTTTCAACACTAAAACAAATGAAAAGAAACTGTAGAATCGTCGTCGTCGGCAGGCAAACTAATGAAAGGTGTATTAATTGTATTAGACAAACTCTTTTAATCTCCTCTCGGCATCTTCTCTTCTTAGTCTTTGTATGTCTGGCTGGGAGGCAGTGCTACTGTATACAAACAGACGAATAGAGTCTATACAGAACTATCATTTAAGCAGAGGATGTGCATGACGACGTTGAAACTGGCGCTTAAAAAGTGCGTTTAAGCCTGGCTTCATCTTTGGCTTTGGTTCTGTCTCAGGCCGGATTGGGCTTGGCGCGGGCGTGGCTCAAGCTTTTCTGCCTAATAATAATCATGTGATGTAGTAATTGACGATTTATGCTAAGCCCAATATAATTTACGCCGCTGGAAACCTTGCCGACGACTGGCACAAGCACAAGAGAATGCAAGAGGGGTAGAGATAGAGATAACAGGAGAGCGGGAACAGAATTACCCATAAATCATTACTGCAGCTGGGACAAGAGGAATTGAATACATACATATAGACGCGTAGATATATATGCTACAGATCCGGGATATTTCCAGTCGGTTGGTGCTACTGGCCATGGACTGTCGGCTAAAGACTTAACAACTTTCCCACACACCATATCGACAACCGACCGACCATGTATGTATATGTCGGCCAGCTTACTCACATCTCAAATTGACAATCAACTGTAAGATTTCAAACGAATTCTATACACCCTTTGTTGATGTTATCCAAATAAACTCTTCAAAAATAAGTACATATCTATAATTTTGTTTTGTTATAGCTTTCCTTAGATCAATCACTCAATGGTTAATTGTGTATACCCAAGTGCAGAATGCGAAAAAGTTGACATTAGTTTTGGTGCAATACTCTTCTCTTTAACCATTTTGGATTAAAGTGTTGGCACGCAAATTTATTGTTGTCTGCTGTAGCCGACCCACCGATATTTACATATATCCGCCGATTCATACCACAAAAGGCTACCGTATTTCTTGTGCACCTTAACCGACCTTCTCCTACCACCAGCGCTGCAGCGGTTCGGTTTTGTTTGGTTCCGATCTGCGTGCCAGTGTGTCTGGGGCTGCTCCAAAAATGTCGCTGACATAACTGTACCGCATTATAAGCGGCATGCGGTATAAGGCATGTGGCATGCGTGGTGTGTGGTTCGTCGGCGGTGCGGTGGCGTGCGCCTAGAACTGCTTTTTGGCAGCAGCGGCAACAGCCCCAGTTCAGATTCAAGGCACGTCGCTGTTTTTGGCATCAAACACATGTCGAAGGCACATGAAAGGATCGCAGACTGTGGCCTGGCCATGGACCGAACCGACAATTTCGAGAGCTTTGGCTTTGCATGTTTGGCGTTTCAATGCGCATTAATTTTGTGGCTGTTGTTGCTGTTGTTGCTGTCGACACGAATGGCCATGAAAGGTTAATAAATCAAATGCATATGCATGAATTACTGCACCTGAGTCCAAGTCTTAGTCCTGGCATGCGACTCTTTTTTCGCTTTATGCTATTATAATTTCCTTTACTGCCATTTATAGCCAATCCCCTCCCACCACCGCATCTAAAGAGCATTCGGCTATTCATCCATTGTGGGTAATCAAAATCAGCGCCTTTTGTGACTCAACGCAGCATTAACACCAAATTAAATTTGATTTTACAACCCCAACTCCGTCCGGTGGAAATTGGGTCATCATATGGTCAGTATCCATTAAGTTTCACTTCTTTTCCTATGCGCTGAACATAAATGAGTTATAAGCAGCGTCACTTAGATGCATTTAATCTGCATTTATGACCCAGTTTGGTCAGCTTTTGTTACACAAATCACGTACGAGGATTAATCACTAAATTAATTGAAACAATTTTCCAGCAAAGCCGACAACACCATCAGAAATTGCTAGTAGCTGCTACAGAAGAAATTAATCAGCCGATCTTGGGGTTGATGGCGCCGATCAACTCAACTTGTACCTGATCATTTGAACTGATGCTGAAGCTGATGCTGGTGTTGATCGGCATGTTCGACGTGTGTACGTGTTTGGCATTTACAATGAGCCTCAAATGAGTTGTCCAACCATCTTACACATGTCGCTGAGATCATGATCATCGTGGCAAGTGATCAATGTGCTAGTGATCAGTGACCAAAAAATATGGCCAATTGCCAGCTACTAAACATAAAAGTCAAGTGATCATTAATGATGATGATGATCAAGCAGCTTGTTGCTATTGCCATTGAGAGAGCATAACGCATCGATTGCCGCTGATCAGCAACGCTATTTTGTGCTGTTACCCAACAGCAGCATTAACAGCCTTGAAGGCTACTGCTAATAACTTTTAATTAAATTAAAACTCCGCCTATTTGCGTTCATCTTTAGATTCGTGATCATCATCAGCGGCAAAACAACAAATGCATTTTCACACAAAAAAAAAAGAATGAAACCCAGGACTTGGTAAACCAAAAACTGGCAAAATGAAAGAAAACTGAAGACAAATATATATATTGGCCTATAGGCAGGTGCAGGCACGACTCCAGCCTTTTGATCGTGGCTTTTTTCAAGTCAAATCTAGTCGGGTAGGCCTCGACTACCTATCGAGGAAACGCTGCTCCTCCTACTCCATTCTCCCAAGGCTTTGGCAATCATTTAAATCGTTGTGATTATGATCAGCAACAGGCAGACACATTTAGGCGTTATGTTTTCTCTAAGCTGCACCACTTACTGGGAAGGTTGTTGCATTTTTGTCAGTTGTTATTGTTGTACATAATAATTGATCAATTAAAAATTAATACCAATTTTGTTGCGCTTGAGGTAAATGATCCAAAAAAAAAAAAAAAAACTTCCTCATTTGGATAACTCTTACAAGACAAAGAAATCGCTAGTTTATTTTCCATTATTTCCATATCTTAACTAGCGCCGGCGCCATTCTCAATTGACAGAACTCTTCATCTGTGAACTTAATCGCGTATAATCAAGACTAATCAGGTCTAACTTCGTCAAGGGATGGAGAGAGGAAATTTCGCGCCATTAAATTGAGCAAAGAATGCGGAAAATCTTCACTTCCAGCTCATATGTAAGTAAATAACAACTAGTTTCGCACTGAAATGCAACTGCTACAGATTCACTTTACTTTGCTTAATGCAGGTCTACGCTCCAGCCTCGGTAAATCAAATCTATATAGTTTTGCCCTCAGCTACTTACAGACAATCAGCACGAACTCATATCCCAATTCCAAACCCAGGCGGCTGTAATAATTTCTCTTCTACAGCATTAGAATTTGTCTCTGCATTCGACCAGAGGCCAGCGGGCAGCCACTGCGCACGCGCCACGATCGCATAATAGAACCGAATGGAAGGGTCGGTAGTGGTGTGGTAATGGATATGATCTGCAGAGAACCTGCCTGCATGGAAGATGCAGGTTCTGTTCGGTTTTATTTTTCTGTTTTCTCTGTTTGTTATGCGCGTTTTGTCGCCGGCGGTGGAATTATGCTCAAAGTCAAAGTGTTAATCAGGAAATTGTTGCATGAAAAGTCAGTCTACTGTTGTGCTTACTCTAATCATTCTAAAATCTCTCATACCCTTATAATGTATGGCGTCTGGTTGAGTCAAGTTACTAAACAGGACGGGAAGACTGATTTTCAATTGCTGCTATGCTATAATGTCCATTATAAGTTTTGATTACTGGTTCTAACAGTAGTTAGTTGTTAGCAGAACGCCTAAACCCTAAAACTATGTATAATTGTCATAAATCAGGATAAATTTTGGTAAACACGGCCTGAAATCAACATATCAATTTAGGCTGACAGTTTTACAGTATGTAAGAACACAAAATGAAACGGGTCAAAACAAAAATCCGACCACGCCCAATGATCTCTGCTCATCGCCGATCAATAGCGACACACTAAACTAGTTGAATTTCAATTAACAATAAAATTGAATCATAAATCGGACAAAAGGCCACACGCAATCCACTGAGACAAGAGGGCCAGCTGGTGACGTTTGTTATGATCGCTTACGATCGATTGATCGCCGGTGGTCCAAGAAAATTAAGTCAAGATATCTACAGCAATAACAACGACAACGGGTCAGACTATGCTTAGAAGAAATTGAATTATCAATGCGGCACAAGGAAAGTGATCGTCGTCGGGCTGTGTATTCGTTTTCTTTGAGTTTTAACAACGATGGGATCATTGGCAGCAACACCTCGACAGCGCCACACCAACAGAGCGGTCCAGACCAGACCAGAAGATCGCCGGTGATCGCGCACCATGTGTGTGGCATACTTTAAACTGTCACATAAACTTGAACGCTGATTAGCACAACAAAGTCGGGAGGATTACAGATCTGGGGTTTCATTTGGTTTTCGTTTCTATAAATCAAAGAGCCGAAACTTTTTTCCATTGTTTACACTTTTGTGTGTCACTGATATTTGGTGGCATTAACTCATTTGATTTAAGTATAGTAGCATCCCATACGTTTGTTATGACAACATATTTGTCGATGATTCCAAAACGTGTGAGGTCTATAGAATAAGAGAGAAAGACCTAAAGACCACCCAATCGGGTGGAAAAAGCTGTTTCCAAGTCTAATGAAAAAAACTTAAAAATTCACTTCATATTCTGCTTAATTTGGTAAATTGCATAACAACTTCAAGAACTCTAAAAGATTTCGCATATTTTCCAAAAGAAATGCTATGTAAAGGCCAAGAGCTGATCCCCCTACGACTTGTATAGGGCTCTCTTCACCACAGCAACTTGAATGCAATTCACCATGGCTCTGGCTCTTGCTCTAGCTCTTTCTCTCACTCACTCTCTCTCTTCACTACCGACTCTCCCCTACTTCAAATGCGTTTTTCGAATTTCGAAAAATGCACAATGCGTTAGCTCTGTAGCTTTGCTGTCCCCAACTTTCAGAGCGATCTGGTGGTGTTGGTACATCTGTTTGGTACACTTTTCACTAGTGGCTCACTCGCTGGAGACAAGAAGCTATGTGGTCATAAAAGTCAATCCGCCAAAACGGCAGCTTTTGTCTGCAAATAGAGTTTTTAGTTACTTATTTACGAGACAAGCAACAATTGAGTTTTTCCTACGTTGCAAACATCGAATGGAAAAAACAATTAAAAATTCGCAGAGCTCCTGTTAATGGCTTACTTGAGGCAGCAGAGACTCTGGCTTGTCCAGACCGGGCCAGTGGCCAGTAAATGATGTCATTTGCTTCTAGGTTGACAGCCAAAGCATTTGACAGCTCTCAGTGAGACATTTATGGCCCCAACTTGCGCGACGTATAGAAATAAAGTTGTAAAATTGCCTCCATCAATCCATTTATGATATTTAGAGTTTGAGCAACTTTCGCCTCAAATTGAAGTCCAACTTTGAGCTTGGGTTAAGCTGGACAGCTTAACCTTTTAGCTCTACTTGCGCTCTGTGCTCTACTGCGCGTGCCAAAAGGCAACAAACGAGCTTTTTACGAGACAACAACACAGCATGCATCCCCCATGGACTCATGATGCTCAATCCTATTCCATAGAGTTGAATGTTGAACTTGGGCTCACAGATTTATAACAAAGATATTGGTGGGGCAAAAAACCGCAAAAAAAAAAAACGAAAAAAAACAGGCAGACATGCTGCGTCGTCGAGTACGTCTCTACGTTTAGGTCTGCGGCGTTGCTGCATCATGGCTATGAGCTATTAGAGTTCAGGCAAACCTAGTCAGGATAGGGACCAACAACGCCGACACAGAAAAAGACCGAAGAGAGACCGGGACCATCCATTAGCCATAGTAACTGCTACGTTATTTCTTCACTCCTCCCCTCTTCTTTCTCGACGCTTTTTTTGCATGACGACCGGACCGCATCTAACAAATCGTTCTGTAATTTGATAGCTTAGAAGTTTATGACTTTGGCCTGGCAGATTTTAATGGGAGATCTTATGCTGCGGTCCAAAAAAAAAAAAAGTCCAAGAAAAAGACCTATAGTCAAAGTAGTAGAGACGACTATTGAACACCCTACATTCGATTGTTCACATCAAGTCCATCACATTTTTTCGGTAACATATTTCTTTATCTGCAAATTAAATTTCGTCATAATTGTATTTTTATTTTAATGTCTTATACGCAATTTGTCTATGGTTGAGGAAAGGGCATTTAAATTTCGTAGCAGAGTAATCAAATCTCTCCGCCCGGAAAAACTTGGTGCCAAATCGCACAAAATATGCTAAAAGGTTTTGCTAGATCAATTTAGAGATTTTTTGTTTAGATAAGTCGCTCCCCCTCCTGTTTATTGGCCAACCAGCCAAAACATGTTACTTAATCTCAAATGGCGCTGACGCTGCGAACGGTATCGACAGGCTCAACATATGTTTCCACTCATATCTGATGCAAAGAGCCAACGGCAATGACAAAGCAGCCAAACGAAAATCAGAAAGAAGCACATAAAGGAAGCAAGCGGTTCGACCGAAACATACGCTGTAGACAAAAATAGTCTCAAAAGGACTCGCCAGACTATTCCCAAAGCGAATCAAAGCTAATTAATGAACCAACATTTAAAATTGACCTAAGTACATTTATATTTTAGTTACACAGTAATATTCCCACTTCACACAGGGTATCCAGATGAAAAATCCATTTCGATCTTTAACTCAGGTGCAGTGTCCAAGAAAGTGACATATGTACATGAAAGACGGGAAGGTGGTATGGAAGGTGGAAATGATTGTGTGCTTTATGGCTGAATGAAATTGAAATAAAAGGCCAAGCCCATATTGTGGGTGTCTACGGTCTAAAGTCTTTGATTAATGAGCAGGGCCAGAATAGACTGGACCAAATATGAAAAAGTAAACTTACTTTGGCTAACCTTAAAGTTAAAGGCAAAGAGGGAAGTACTTTCAGTTTGCAATTTATTCGTTCGATCGCTCGTCATGGCGTCATGTCAATGAGAAAAGAAATCGCAAGTTTAATTAAATAAAAATTAAACAGATCTTGTTGTCTACCAACTTCTCATTCCATTCGCCCAGACGCAACTTCTTCTCCTTGCGTGTCAACCGAACATCATGCGTAGCTCACCTGCGTTTCCCTCCTCCTAAGCTCCATCTCCTTCCTGTACTCCCAATCCTCTAGATCTCTTTTACATGTTACATGTTACACCAATTTCAGTCTGGAAATCCTTGTCTAGTCTTAATATGATTTAGTAGCCGCTTGCATGGCTTGACAAGTGTCCATTTGAATACTCATTGGCTCAACAAGCAGGCTGGAGCCGGACTCCCCCTTCCTTGACGACCAACCCACCCCACACCAGTTCCTCTCACGTTGATTTGTGTGTAATTTAATGAAATTTACATAATATTTTGTTTTTAATGAGGCCTAAGGTGATGTTTAAATGCTTTGACTTGGCTTAGTCAGTCGCTAGTCGGCTCTAGACGGTAGTTGCTAGTCGTCGTTGGTTAGTTAGCCAATTGCTGGCTTAGTCTGGTTAGTCTAGGCGCCAGTTGGTTGTTGTTGTACCAGTTTTCTTTCTTTTTTCCATATTTTCAATTTTGTCGGACTTTAAATCGCGACCTGCCGCAAAAATAAAAAGTAAACAAGAAAAAGCAGGAACCGAATTCTTTAATTGTCTGACAAATTGGTTGCAACTTAATTAAAGGGGCGATAACTTTATGCCTTCATTCTGAAGTCCTTATTTTTGGTTATTTCTTTAGCTAATTAAATGCTATCAGTAGCTGGCATATATTTCATGACTCTTTCATTTTCATTCCCATACCAGATCTTGGGCTGCAGCAGCAGCTACTTGCGAGTGGAGAAGCGTGTCTTCATCTCGGGTTTCGCAGGGTTCCTATCACAAAAAAATGAAGCAAAAAAGTGCCAAACACCTTTGCAAATTGCACGCTCACTGATAACTCGCAACACCTTTTGGAGTCGCCGTTAATAAGCTGAGATTATTTATGTTTATTAACCCTTAACATGTTTACATTTTGTAAAACGAGACTCTTAATGTGAACTTTATCATCAGCATTCACTACACCCATACCCCAGCCACATCCTCTTTATCGTCAACATCCCAAAGAGATTTGTAATTGTACACTCAATGAGGAGTATCAAAAAAAAAAGGTTTTGGTCAATCGACCCATGACGTTAACAAAAATTTTAGAAAAAATAAAAACCTATATTTTAAAAACATTGCGATTTTATAAAAACAACAAAAAAGTTTCAATGATGCAGCGCATTTAAAAGTTTCATATGCCCCAAACATTTCGGAAATAAGTGGCAATCATTGTGGTGGTTGGGGTTTGTCACTCTCTAACCCAGCCCAATCACATTCAATCCAAACCAATCTCATTGATTTCATGGCGCTCCTCTGAGCCTTTTTAATGACTCTGGTCAATAAGGGGGGATATGGCGCCCATTGCCTCTATTTTTCTCCCTCCTCTCTCTTTCTTTCTTGCAGTGTTTCTCTTCCTCTATGACGTTTTGAAACGTTGGCTTAATGTATTTTTACATGATCATATGGGTTTATCTTTTGTCTCTGGCGGTTATCGGCCAGTTTGCTTTTGCCTTTGGCACTCATTTAATAAGTTTGTTCTGGCTAAGAGATTACATGAACCTGCAGTGTTTCTTTTTCTTTTACGGGACTTCCAATCGCAATCATATTTTTTGCTCTGTGTTCCAGTTCTTGGCAATGATCTGCAGGTTCTTTTTGCAGACATGTGTACAGAAGAAGAACTCAGGTATGTACAACCGCGTATTTTTATTTATTTTTTCTTCATGTGATAACTGTCGCCCTTTTTGAGTTGGGTCGGCGGATTGGGAGAGGGAGAGAGTAAGTTGAAAGTGTTCGTTCGATCTGAAAACTGGCCAAGTTCGTGTTTTTCGTTTAACAATATTTTCAGCTCAAAGTGTCCAAGTCCAAAGTCGACATCGTCGTAGTCGGTTCGAGTATCGTGTGACATATCGAGTGTGAAATGTCAATTTGAATTTATTGATAACGTAGCTACGGACATCGTTCGTGCGTTCATTTTTCTTTCCTTTACTTTCATTTTGGTCGTCATCTTCATCTTCATCTAAACAGCCTTACCCAATTATAGGTGCATAAATTTTAAAAGCCAAGTGCTTTGGTGGATATTTATGAAACGTTGATTCGCAATCAGCTCCACTCGCTTCGCTATAACAGTGTCCTACTGCCCAGACTTCTCATCATCATATGATTCCCTTAGACTGCAAATTGTTATTTATAACGGGTAGCAGCAGCGCTACCACAAAAGCAGCCAAAGGATCCTACACAATATTCATTTAATTTTCATATTCTCATGTGGCAGAGGAAGGGCAGCATCTAATCAATTTCGCTGCTATGTCTAAATCAATGATTAAGAATGTCCAACACAATGTGGCGAAATCTCTTTGGGTCTGTCGCCTTTTTGCATATTGTATGTATTGACAACAATTCGATTCGAATCGATTCGAATGCGACGACAGGAAACATCTTGTGAAACTAGCAAAAAGAACATGTTGTGAACATGAAAGGGCTCTGGCCCAGGCCTAAAGATCTTTCTGTCTCTCTTTGCCTGTGGGTATGGGGGATATGGCTTGGCTTATCGCAGAACCAACCCAACAATGAGAGCGGCAACAACATTATAATGGACAGGGCAAAACCACACGCGCGACGACGGCGACGGATACAACGATGGAGATGAGAAAGAGGATCGATCTGCGCCTGCTCTCCTCCACTTTCGACACGCTCCGATAAATAAAAACGGCGCTGCGGCCCAGGCGACAATGAAACGTCTATTTTCGCCCCAGCCAAAAGGACAGAAGAGCGGACATACATACATTTCGATCGAGGGCTGGGCTAATGTACACACTTACACACACACACAACACATGAATGTGTTGCAATTGTCACGCCAAGTGAAGTTACAAATTTATGAATGCCAAAAAGGCTGAGACTCAGGCTGAGGCTGGGCGTCTTGTGGCACGCGGTTGGGCTGGCGGCTGGCAGAGCATAAAAACCCATAAATATGTTAAAAGTCAAAGTCAAAAGTGTTGCGCTACCCTGGCCCCAAAGAAGTTCATTACATGTTTTCTTTATTTTTGTCTTCGTTGTGTAACCAACTTTCTCATTAAGCTCAAAAGAGTTCAAATAGCTTTAAATTGCGAGTCTGGCTCGGGTAAGGACAAAGAACTTTGATCTCTAATTCGAATCAAGTAACATCCGCCGCCGCCGCCACCCCAAGTTACCAACAACTAAATAGGCAATTTAAATAAGATGATCGGCTGGCTCCATGGAGGCCGTGGAACGAGCCGAAATCCAATTGTAATTAAATGGCAATATACAACGGACAACTTTTACCCGGCTCTAAGCTTTCAGACAATATACTTACAGATCCACATCTCGAGACACAGCTTCAACGGCCTTCTCAGTCCAGTCTTCTTCCTCATCAATAGCGATTGCTCGATCGCTCGCCCGATCGTTCGTTCCAATGATTTATTGAATTTAAATCACTTGTATTGGCAACAATCCCGCTGTGAATTTGTGACATTTTTGTAAACGAAAAATGTCAGTTACTATTTTTTATTGGCTCGAAGAAAATGCAGGGCCAGCGCACATCAGTATCAGGATTATATTGATTTTGCTGCTGCTGCTGCTGATGATGATGATGCTGATGCAGCAACGCAAGTGTTACGGTACATGGGGGCCATAAAGCTGCGTTAAACTACTGTAAAATATAGTTCAAAACTCATTTATAGCAATAAATACCGGGTCGATGCCATTAAATGAAAACCAAAACGAAAACCAATGTATAAAGACAATAAAAGCGAGACTAGGTTAAGCATCTCTTCTCTTCCCACTAATAAAGTTATTAACTACTATAAAGTTTACTCAAGTCTCCCTTGTTAAAACTCAATAAAAATTCAAAATATAACACACGAACGAGCCGGAGAGAGGAGGACAAAATCAATAAATGCATATAAATGCCAGTCAGATACACCTCATTCATGTATGTAGAGTACCTGATGACATGTTCGTTCATTAATTAGAAAGCGTTTCTGTTTTCGTCTCTTTTCGTACCCTGTATTTTAGGACTGAAGGGTATATTACAACATAATAATAATAAGTGTAGCCAACATGTAAGCAACTGAATTGTGTATTATTATAAGTCCCAAATATCTACTCAAGAATTCTAGAGTTCTTTGAGAACTAAAACTGATTAAAAATTCGCTTATTTATTGCAACAAGCTTGATGTAAAATTACTACAGGGTTTATAAATGTCGATGCATTAACTTGATTAAACATATTTGGTCTATTCCTAATTAGAAATATAAACAAAAACGACTTCATTAGAAAACTATAACACGCTTGTTAATGTCATGTCCAGCACAATGCGGGCAACTCCACAGCTCCAACTTAATGATCAACCTCATCCTAGGTAATAGGCCGTTCATTGGCCTGCCGTGGGGCCCTTTGTTTGTTAGAGTTTTAATTATTTTAGGTTTATCATAAAGTTCTTTGTTGTTTGTTTGATTTTTTAATGCCAAGCTCATTATCAAAGACTGGCATTCCACAACACAATGCAAGTGACGTCTGTTATGTTGATCTATGGCGGTTATAAATCTCGTGGAAAAAATCAACTATACTTTGTATGACAAGCAAATCACTTTGGCTAAATGAAAACACCTTTTGCCCTACTCCAACTACAATCCCACTCCCATTTTCATCTTCTCTGGGGCAATTGAATTCAATTGGCTTCGGCGCCAAAATCACGACTTTTCAAACGATAATCAATTTTTACGATCAATCTCACTTGTCATATTTGCCTGTGTCTGTATGTGTGGCTAGAAAATTGGCAAATTAGTGTGGAAAATTGCTGATACATAAAAAGAGTTTCCCTAGTTATGGTATGTCCCATTTCATAGGCAATTTATTCTTTAAGTTTAAATATGGTGCTTTCTCATTTACCGCCTTAAAATGTAAATTGGTTAATTAAATTCCTAGTTATTACAATTTTTTGATCAGATTTTATCTGCAACCTTATCGCAACGTCGGCATCTGTCTTCCTTCTGTGGCGACAAACTGAAAAATTTCCCTTAAGCATACGAAATGCTTTTAATTAATTGCATTTTCTCTGTTCCATCGAAACTTAATTTCCCCCCTAAACGCTAAGAGGATGCTAAAGAAAACTTGTAACCCTAATGACTTGCTTTGACACTTTACCTTTGTCTTTGTGTTGAAAACCCTTTTCTTCGTTTCGTTTTTTGTTTTTTCTTCTCTTCAGATCTCATAAATTCAACGGCAATTATGTCAGTTTATTTGGAGCAAAGCGTCTCTTAATTTATCGATCGATAATGGAGCCAAAAAAAAGACTCATTTGAGAGAGAGGCAGAATATGGGCAGTTCACAATTAGATGCTGATTTGGGTATGTAAACAGCAGGTGTTAACAAAGCATCAGCCACAATACTAGCAACGGCAACAACGACAACAATTTCTTCATAATGTTTTATTAATAATGCATAAACATATTCAATATATTTTGTAAAGTTGTTCAAAACTGGATCCCAGCATGACTTTGGTGCGACTACATCTTGGGTGGAGAGATTTTTGACTTATTTTAATTTATTTAAAAATTTTTAAATATCTCTTGTTTATAAAGGTTTAACAACTATTGTAGAAATCTCGCAAACATGTATAGCGATATATGTATGTATACATATATTGGGAAAATTCTTAACATTTCCCCTTGCGAATTTCCTTAATAATAAACATATAATAAACAGACGATGCCGAGCTGCTGGCTAAAATTCAGCCTAAGATTGGGCCCTTCGTTTGTTTTATTGTATGACATTTACCACCCAGGCATTTGTCAACGCTGGCGCCAAGTGGATCCCCCAATCGCTCAACAGAAGAGCCATGAGTTATTTGCAATCTAATTAAGTTGTTTTAAATGAAATCTGACTTGCGAACAAAATGTCATATTTATATATTTGCAGCGATTAAATTGTATTCTGATTCTGACTCTCCCCTCTCACACATGTATTTGTGGCTGTTTTTAACGTATGTACCCGCGATTCCACACTTGTGGACATTGCGTTGTCCGGTGGCGTCCTTCACACTTTGGTTACCTCATAAATTATCCTCATAATGAGCGGAGCCACAACAGGCGCCGCCAGCATCAGCCTTAGCTTCAACTGTAGTTCCAGCTCCGATTCGAATTGCATTTAAAATACATTTAAAAAAAAGTTGCGCCATTTATCATTTTGGTTTATTTATGGCTAGATGATCTTATGGTGGAGATCTCACTCTCCCTCTCTTTGTCGCTCGATGAATAATTGCTACCATCGACGCGGCGGAATGTTATCAGCACCATAATTAAATAACGCCAGGAGGTGTCAGGAGTAAGTGTACCACGATCAACCACGTCCTTCTACTCGCCCTCCTCCTAATGCCTGTTATTGTACTCAACAATCATGTTTCCTTAATTTACCATGATCTAGCATATTTTCACTCTCTCAACTTATGTTTCCAAAAGTCATGCTAGTCAAAACAAAAATTCAATTACAGTTCAACGCGAATAATCGATCAATTGAAAAGAAATGCTTATATAAAAAAAAAAAAAAGAATGAGATCTCACCTGATCTCAGATCTCTCTGTACAAAGATAAAATAAAACGCAAAAACGAGAAGATCGAGAAGAGCGAGCCAAGTTCCAATTAAACGTCACGCTAAATGAAGCGTAAAATTGCCCGTTGCTGCTGGTCTTGAATGTGGTTTACAGACAGAGAGGAATAGGAATGTACGATCTCCGATCGGCGATCGATGATCCCGAGTCGAGGGGAGCGGTAGACAGGAAAATGTGACAGTGTAATAAAAAATCAATTTCACAATAAATATCTCGCGCTAAAGAAGAAGGAATGAGAGACAGAGGAACCTGTACCTGTATATAGTATACAACATATCTTATCACAGTCAAGCATCGCCTGAAACCTCAAAGTGGTACTTACTTATGGATGGGGATCGGATGAAGGAGGAGGATTGATCTGAAAATGAAAAGTGTGGTAGCCCAACTGTCAACGATTGATGTAGCAGCCCTTTATCATTATCACATCTGGACTTAGGGCAGAAGCAGGTACGAGCAGAGAGAGAGGCAAATGCCTAAGCAGCGTGTCAGAGCGTCAGAAAGTCTGGCCCAGATCCCAAATCTGGTATCCTCGATCACCTGTGGCATGTTCCTGCTGCGTTCCTTCTCTCTGTTATTTGTGTGTGTGCCTGTTATCTTAAAAACCTTGTTGTCGTCTTAATTATTGCGTTAATGAGTTTTCAGTTTGCTCTGCTTCTCTGTATCCAGTTAACCAGTTTGCAACAGCATTTCGTGCTATTATCAATCAATCGAAAGACGATCGCCGATCGATGGTCGATCGATGGACTGTTGCAGGAATATACTATGTATACTGTATGCTCTGCAGATCAACGATAAGCGTTGAGAGACTGACTACCAGGCCACAATATCTTTGTTTGTTGTTAATACATAGTGTGAGTGCTATCGCCATCCATTGATATTTATTAAGAAGCTTCGATAAGCAATCTTCCTTTTTTTGAATGCCGATCTTAAACACCGACAGGATATGAGAAACAAATCAACTACGAATTTATATACATATATGTATACACATATTTTTATCAATACATATATTGATATGCATGATTTACAATGAGAACAATCTTAAACTTGTTCTTCTGCCCCCTAAATCCCGACGAAATCCCACATTTAATTAGCATGTATCAAACAATTCAATAACTCAACACAACAATAGATCAATAAACAACTTAACGGGGTGTGTTTAGATCTATGGTACATACACATGATCTGCTCATTGGGGGCGATCCATTTCATTGCCTCTGCCAAGTTGAATTCATTTTTGATTAATTGTGGGAGCAAAGATTTCCCACTGTGAAAAAGGGGTTTTCTTTTCTTTTTCAAGCATTTAGAAAAGAAGTTAAGAAGGGAGATGGAGACGAAATTGTGGTTACTGAGGCGTACAGTTAAAAAATTAATGATTTGTTGATTTATGAATTGAAACGGGAACGGCAACAGGAACGGAGGTCAAGTCAAGTGTACAACAATGATAAACGAAGCACACGCTGTGGGGTCTGAGTGAAAAATTAACGTTGGAATCATCGCAAGTACACTACAAATAGATTGAATTTTAAAAAAGGTTCCAAGATGTTTTGAATTTTGTAGATAACATTTGAAAGTTGTTGTCAATAGTCTAAAAAATCGAATTTAATCCGTTTAAATGGCAGATCACTTTATAGAGTTATCATCCGACTTTATAGTGTTAGTATATGTATATACATATGTATCAGATGAGATTTTGTTAGTCAAGACATTCAGAAGCAATTTGCAGTAAAAACTTCATCTACATCTTTAGAAAACAATAGGGATGCATCAAGTGCAGCTTTTGACTTCCACTTTACGACCAGGTCGCATTTATCTGTTTTTTTTTTCTTTCTACCTTTTTTAGGTGCAGCTTCCCCAGGCCATAGTGAATGCCGCCTTTCCGCAGGTTACATTCTTATGCAAATCAATGATCAAACAATAGAGACTATGTAAAGGAGTAGCAGCAGCCGTATGACCAGTTGATCGCTCTACATTTTGTTACGCATCGTCAAATGTCGTGGATCGTTAGTAGCTTATTGTTTGCCCGACTTTATGAAGCGCCAATTTATGACTCTTCGGTTGAAAGAGAAGAGAAGTTAAATTTTACAGTGTTAGCTACCATTAAAGTAGCCAAAACATTTTAAACAACATCGGGTGAATGTTAATTTCTGTACAGCTCAATTTGTTTTCACTTTTCGAACAGAGAACATCAGCTATAACAACAGCAGCAACAGGCGACATAATTGCAACAACTTAAGAAATCACAACAAATAAACTCAAACTGAAGATTCAAGGCATTCAAATTGATTACATACAACCAGGATGGGTCCTGCCTGGTGTCTACAGTCAGCAGTAAGTAGTGAGCAGTCTGAGTTGGGGTCTTCCGATAAACATGACTTGGCGTTAAAGTCGCTGCTGCTGCCGCTTGTTTTTATTGTTTAGCTCGTTATCAAGTCAAAATAATCAGGAGGCGCAACAGCACTAACAATTGTCATTGTTAAGGGCGAGGCGATGCGAAGCCATGTGTTGCGCGAGGCATACAGGAGCCAAGTTCAATATATACACACACAGAAATTGTGCCCCATCATTGCCATTGGGGGGCTATAAAAATGAAGCTCCTCATCATCACCCAACAGAAGCAGCAGCAGCAGCCACTACCGCAGCCGCCCCAAACAATGCAACATGATTCGCGAATTATAAACACAAGTCTTGAGAAGAGTAGATCGGTATAAGCATCTATAACTAAAAAATAACTGAATGGCAAATACTCTAACAATAATTTTAAAACTATCAAAAGAAAAAAAAAATTGCATATGTTCTTACTGAAATAGTAAGAAAAAACAGATATTAATACCCATAGCCGGCGTCAACCATAAACCAAACGAATTATGCGCAGTCAAAGAATACCTTTACTTGGCTGATCTTTCATACTCTTACAGACTAAAACCACGACCATGATTTTCGTATATTTCTAGAGCAATATAATCGCAAAAGATGTTTGCAAAATTAAGCAGCAGCAGCAACTGTTGCTGATGTTGGTGACTGCAACGACAGTAATTGTGGCAAGTGATGATGCCCCTGCTCGGCCCCTGTGCCTTGTGCCCTCTTCTGTGTGGTGATAGAGCGCAAGCAAACAAACAGCTCCTCTAGACACACAGAAGCCAAAACGTGTCGTCCTTTGAGTCACTTCACTTGAGCGACTTCAGCCAGAGTCTTTTTCCTCTTAGCTCTTAACTTTTGGCTTGTTGTTGTCATCTTTTTTTCTCTGCACGTGGTTCTGGTGGTTCTTCCGCCGTCTTCGTTTTTAATTAAACAATGTATAAAAAAAAAGAAAGAAAAAAAGTTGCCTCCTGTCGTTTGTCGGTGTGAAGTGCAGGAGCAACACTAGCAACAGCATTCCCTTTTCTTCTTATTTTCGAGCTTCTTCAAGCTTGTGTGAGTTATGAGTTGCGCAATCACGACTTCTTGTCTTTGCTTCTTACTTTTCTTGTTTTATTTTTATTTTCGGTCCCTTTTTTTAGTTCAGGGGAATGAGGCTTGATTAAGTTTTAGAACAAATGAATTAAAAACGTGCGCCAGGATCATGTCTCTCTGACCATGTTTCTGAGGTGTGAAATAATTTGTGATTCATCTGTGTGTACCTGCCAAACCAAAATTAAAATCCAAAAAAGTAAACGACAGCTGTTATATATTATATGTTACCTCTTATTTTCGGATCTTGAGAAGTTTTATGACCATTGAAAATTCCAAAGGGACAGCTGCCGTTGCTGCTGCTTGGAAACTTCTGAATTTTATTTGTTGCAGTTATGTACATACATACGTAAAAATCAGAAGATGCGACATCACTCATAAAGCCTCACAAAAATTTAAAAAACGGATCTCTTCTTAAAGATAACATATTTATTTTGTAATTCATTTAAATGAACAAATCAGAGAGTGGCACTTGAACCAAGGAAGATTGTTGTGATGTGATTATGTCAAAATTATTAAAACAGTCTCGAGTCAGTCGAGTCCGTCGAGTGAGTCTACATCGCATTTCACAATTCATCTGCCTTGGATTTTGATCGACACTGATCTGAGATAAGGCCAAGTCAAATAACCGAAAAATACATACACAAAAAAATATATGAAAATATACATATACACATAAAATCCCAAGCCAGACAAGTGCATTTGCATCAATAGAGTGGCAAAGAAGAGAGGGGGGAGGGAGAATCGTGTGAAATAGCTTTCCCAAACTGCTTAAGAAATAGGTGCTCAATGAATTTGTTGAAAAAATATGAACATATTTGAAAAGACTTTAGAGAAAAGTTTCAAATAATAAGAAAGACATTTAAAGCAGGGACACCAGCTTTATGCTTTGACAAGGCTGACAACAATACCATTAGGAATTAGACAAAAGGCAGCACCACAACGACAATTGACAACAACAGACTTAGCATTTGATGATCATCATCGCAAGCATCATCAATGTGTCTTGTTAGGCTGGTGTGAACCTTTAGGCCTTGCCATTCTCAAACTGAATCACTAGCTAGATATCTGGCTAGCTAAGCTGATGACAAAACAGCCTACAAAACAAAAACAAATTCTCTTTAGGTCCACGATGGCAAACACAAAGCTCTCTTAGATTATTAGATCGGTGGTTGCGAGCATTTCCTAGAACGTAGCCAACACGATGACCACGTTTCCCCAACGCATCCGGCCGATGGCATGAACTTTACACGTCTTGCCACATGTAATATGCAAACTAGACGAGTTGAGTCGAGTTGAGGCGATGACTGTACACAGATAAGCAACAGCAGGCAGAACGTGTACAAATTGCAGACACTGTAAGGGGATTTATGACGACGATGCTGCGAAATCTGAAATCCTTCTTTGGAGGGGTACACAGGTAACCTAACAGGTAGCCCACAATGGATACCTAGGAGAAAAGTGTCACAGCTGTCATTTTGGAAATGGATTAAATAAAATTATGATTGAAATTTAAACGAACCAACAAATACCTACCTGTATACATATTTCTACCTGTTCTGACGGTAAATTTTTTGCATATAAAGCAAAGGATTTTCATCATTGGCATACATTCACCTCGCAATCTTCCAAGTGTTAACATCTCAACCGGATAAACTAGACGTTTCGCATCAAATTCAAAATGTTGCAAAATACTGCCTTCTATAAGCACGCTCTCGAGGCCCAGCACAAAGTATTGCCGACCAGTGAACCAAACTATATAGACAATTTGCACGTGATATTTTTCGAGCAGATCTTTGAAAGAATTGACTATTTGAGCGATCAGGTGCGCATGGCACGAGCCTATCCCCAGTTTTTGCCTCAGATACTGAAAATTTGGGAGAAACGCCTGCATTATCGTATCGTAGGACCAAACACCGCCTTTCTGGGTCTTCTGGATATTGAGGACTATGTCTTCTTCATGGATCACATGGTGGATCGCTTTACGGAATTGCATGTCCATGACGATGGCATTGGATCATTTGCCGAATTCTATGACTACATTACACATCTGTGTGACATCAACATTACACGACTTCCGAAGGTGGATACCTGCATATTGGCTGGCAATCCAGATACAATGGTGGACGAGGATGTCCGTGACTTAACCGTGATGTTGCCGAATCTTAAAAGACTTACCACTTGCATGAATCTATCTGGTGCCTATATGCGGGGATTTAGGAAGCTTGAAGAGTTGGTCTTCAAGTCAATGTATCATTCGCTGCCCCTGGATAGCCGTTGGATTCAGGACATTTGCCTGGGAATGTCTCAGTTAAAGGTTTTAGACATCACCGACTCCTTTGATAGTGGTGTGCGTCTTCATGACATCAAATTGCCACAACTGGAGGTCCTGCGCATTAATCTAAGTAGCGTGGAAACCATTGTATCGCAGGTGTTGCAGTTGCCAAAGCTACGCAAATTGGCTATAAGGTTTGACGACTCGCGACAACTTCATGCCGATCAAGAGACCATCTTTCAACAGATCGTAGTGGCCAAAAGTGAATCAATCACTCGAATTGCTCTCAACAACGAGGTAGTCCAATTGCCATCGCGCTGGCAGCAATCCTTGCTCCTGGAGCTGCCGAAACTACGAGCCCTCATTTGCGAAAATTGGTACCACAATGATTTTTTCCTAGATCGTCAGCATATACCATGCGCCCAAATGGAGATGCTTAGTTTCAGCGGCTGGGAAATTGTTCGGGAATATCAATTGCTTGAATTAGTGGCCGAATGCTCACAGCTCCAGCAATTGGCATTGAATTCGTATCACAGCAGTATGGATAAGTTAAATAAACTGGTCAGCATTCGGAGGCAAGAGAAGAATCCAAAGCCCTTGCAAGTTTTCAGTGACATGATGTGGACGCATCTCACACCACAGGAATATCAATTCTGGCACAACAATAAGTACGTCCAAGTCACCTGCGATGGCGCGGACTATGACTATCAAGAGGATGGCTTCGAGTTTGACTTCGAATAGCTGAAGAGTTTAAAGATGAAAACGAAGGAGAGAATTGTATATACACCTAAGCAATTTGTATTTTCTAACGTAATTGTTGTAAATATTTAAAAATAAATATCAAGCACTGGCAAAATCATCCAAGTAAATGCAGTCTTTTCTTTCTTTCACAACCGTTTCCCATTTTTCCTTGTTATTATTTATATACATTGCAGCGCTTTAGGGTCTCTGGCAAAATGGAAAAATCAACACACTTTATGGACCAGCCAGGTAACCGAGAATCAGTAATGGAGTTGGTCCCTCTTCACGTACGCACATAAATACACACACACACACACACACAAGTGCCATGACCTCCACTCACTTGGCCAGTTAATTTTGGCTAGGCATAAATTATTTGATTTGATTGAGTCGGAAAATGAGTTCGCAAATGGCCCAAAGCGTTTGAATGGCAACTCTGAAAACTAACGTTGCTGCCAGGGTTGGAGTTGGTCAAGAGGTGCAAATTTCTAACAATCTTTTTTAAGATAATGTCTCGAGAAATCCATGGGTTGTTTAGTACCCATCCCTGGTAGCACATACACATGCATCTGGCTAGTTATATGCGAAGAAAATTAAGCAATTTTGAAAAATGTTGAGCCACAAAATGGTTTACATAAGATTTTTTTTTTTTTTCACTAAAAGAAAACCAAATTTTTATGGCTTTCGTTTTCCATTAAACATTAGTAGGGGAGAACTGGTGGAAAGACAGCCGCCAACCACCAGCCAACTTGCCTTGTCTCCCGATTTAAGTTATTGGCCGGCATAGTGACAAGTCAACACAAAGTCAACGTTCCAATATTTTGGGTGGACTAATTTGTATGCCTCGATTAATAAGACAGAGAGAGAACGATTAAAATGCAAACGAAGTCAGTCGAAAGGCAAGCGGAATGCGTCCGATGACAGTTTGAAGTATTGAAAATTTAAAAATAATGGACTCTTAATTTATGGCCATCAGAGATCGATAGGTTGCCATTTACCCCATACCGCCAAATGCTATGCCAGGTCTAGATCTCTTCCTCTAGATCTAAAATAGATCAAAATCGGGGCATATTTATTGCTTTTTTATTAATTGACTAATTGCAGATTGTAAAACAGCAGAGACGAGAGTGAGAGAGAGCGTATGGTATAAGAGTAAAAGAAGCCCAAAACTAATGTGGCCCAATTAAAGGGACCAGCCTATAACTGTGCATTTTGCCTAATTTCTCAATTAATTTTATTTAACCTAAAACTCGCTCGACGATAATTCGTCATGGTAAATGTGTAACGAAATGTGAACCAATTCGTTCAGAGCCATAACTATATGGATTTGCGGAGCGGCAAGCTACAAACTACAAAATCAAATCAAATTAAATGAAATCGAATGCTCTGAGTTGATGATTTTAGCATAATTAAATTAAACATAAAAGGTTCAAAGGTTGCGTTAGTTAAGTGGAAACGGAATGGTAAAAAACACTCTTTATAAACTTTAGTCCATAAATAGTGCGATAAGATGTTGCGGCTCGTTTGAAATGGGTTTTCACGGATTTATTGAGAAGATCTTCTACTTCTCTCGATGATGAGCTGGGAACAGTTTCAAGAAAGCGGCAGCAAAAAAATGTGATTGATTTCGACTACCTCAAAACTTTGATCAAGTTCTTCGCCTAAGTCTTTTGTTCTCTGCTATTGCCCCGTCTAATGTCTTCATTAGCAGCCACGCGGCAGATAAGTTGGTAAGCTCTTTTTAATAATCCCGTCAACTATTTATACCTTTAATTAATAGAGTGTAGAGCAATTTAAATGCAAATCTGGGCTGCTTCTGAGTGCTTTGGATCGTTAACAGGGGGTAAAAGAAAAGAAATTCAATTTAAAGCAATCTCTTTAAAGTTTTTAGTTTGATTTTGCTGATGCCGCTGTTGCTGCAGTCGCCGCCTTTGTTCAAATGTAGTTATTAAATTTGACAGTTTTCCAATTGAGAGGCTTTGAAGCTTTGCCGGTGTATAGCAGGAAGAAACAAGGCAAACGTATTTCTATTAGCATTTTGATGGGTCCACGAACAAATGAGGCACCCGTCGAATCACCAACACTAACAATTTGATAGGCCCATTGATAGCACTTCATAAAGCAGCAGTCGTACCGCAGCAGAATCTAGTTGATCGTCTTACCGTTCGATTGGTTCGATTAAATCATTACTGGACTTTTGAAATGTCACGCGATTATGGAAAGAAAAAATTGGACTCCAACTGAGTCGAGCTCTGACAGTATTTGCGAATAATTAAATGTTTATTCCAACGAGTCGAGAAATTAATAGACCAATTGATAGACCATTTATCAGTGGAGAAATTATGGCCAAGTAATCAAGGATGCAGCTTGTCGAAAAGTGTTTGCTTACCATAAAGCTAATGAAAGGCCAAAAATAGACATCGTTTTGGTTTCTTTTTTTTTCATTTTTGCATTACACAAAAAAGTATTAGGTTACATTAACGATTTGTCAACGTTTAGTTAAGGTTACAGATGCAGACGATAGGATAGAAGCAACGTATGGGCTAAAGAGGGATTGTTGTTGACACATGCAACGATCCAAGGCAAATCAACGCAGCAGACCACCTGCAAAGCTTTTCACGAGATGGAGTGTTGAAATCAACAACAACAACAGAAACAAGAAGACTCGACAACAAGACAAACCTTTGATCAAAGCAACTTGTATTCAATTCAATCTAAAACGTCTAACAAATCACTGATCTTCAAAAAAAAAAACTCTAACAGAAATTAAAAGTCTGTGCACACATGCGCTCGTTTTGAGAGGGAAGTTTTATACAGCTGATTTTAAATGAACATGGCCATACTTTGAGAGTAGCTCTCGCTTACACACACTTACACACATACGTACAATACAATATATATTGTATTTGAAATCTGAGCCAAGTCTCCTCATGGTGCCACATTTTATAGCTGGAAGGCACGTGTATGCAATTTTCATTCATACATTATTCATTCATAATGTACTCTTTTTTCATGGACAGAGATGATGATGATGGTGGAAGAGAAGAGCCATATGTGAACTGTCTGTCTGTGGTTTAGCATTTTAACTTACCTTTTGCTTTACTCAAAAAATAATTGCCAATTTCGAGTCAATTGGCTATTTACCCTGCTTATGGTTAATAGAGAAATCGCTGGCAGAGAATGGGGAGAAAACTACGGGGACCTATGGCACCATAGGATGTTGATGTTGATGGGTCTCTAAATGGTTAGGAAATTCATTTGCATAGCCCAACAATTGGTATAATAGAGAAAATTTCACCAGCAATTACATATACATACATACGTATAGAAAACTAGTTGACGACTTGTTGTTGAGGTGGTAACTCAATTTATTTATTTAAATTTTACATATTTTTACAACAAGCGCCAGGACAGACCTTTGGAGCCTTATGATTTATATTATACAACAAGCGGTTCGTTTCTGCACCTCTGAAATTTTGTTTGGTGGGGCGTTGCATTAATTGAAATTGCAAATGTTCCTGCTTGATAATTAATAGACCTTTTATGCGCAGTTTTTGAGAAACATATACCTTTTGGCTTTTGGTATTTTTTTATTATCATTTTTTTTTTTTGGGCTAGGCCATATTTATAGTGTGACTTTTATTAATTATAGAATTATATAGTATACGCAGATCTTTTAAGATATGCCGAGATATATATTGCATTGTATTGTGTTGTATTGTAACCTCAGCCGATTCATCTTGTGTGGCGTGCCATCAAAAAACCATAAAACAAAATAGAAACTCATTTCGGGAAAAATTTGCATAAAAGCAATGGAACACTGCATACCTAAACATATGTAGAAATAGAAACAGATCTTCATGGGTCATGTTATCATAAATCTTTAAAACTAGCCAAATAAAAGTGTCACTAGATAGCGACGGCATATAAATATGATCATGATGATGATGACAATGATTATGACTATGTGATAAATAAACTGCTGGCAGTCAATTGAAATGTTTAATGATTGGAAAGAGGAGAAAATATATACTGAAGAAAAGAGCCGTACATCTGACCCTTCTCTACCCAACCAGCATAAAGTTGAAAATGACTTAAAAGTCACTACAAAAGGTGTGGCTTGGCTGGAGTTGCCTGCAAACGACAATGCAATTCTCTTAAATCTGACCGAAAAAGAGTTTTTGGGATAGGCTTAAGGTAGATCTAAATGAAAACCCAAAGAAAAAGGTGAAGCAAAAAGTTGTGTTTCCTCAAGTTGCTGTCTGTACCAACATGGACAACAATAACAACATTTTACAGTCGATTTCGCTAATGAATGGAACGCGTTTTTTAGTAAATTGTCTGTCCAAATGAATGAATAAGTGAATTGAGTGAGTGAATGAGAGAGTGAGTGACAGCGAAATGGCAGCTTCTTCTTTTAATGAGCAAGTGACGATGTCTTCGTCATCTTCTACTTCAAGTACAAAATCCCCTTTGTATACCACTTGACGATAAAACAACTTCTAGTCAAAAGATATTTTTGGTTTTCCAATGATGGATGGAGAGAACGACGCTCATTAATTCAATGAATTGGCATTTAAACGGAAGCAAAAGTCAGTTAGTTCCAGACTTGCTCCTATGTATATACATACATACATAGATGCGTATATTAATGAGTTGAAAACATGGTCGAACAAGTTCCTGTTGGCTTTTAGCTTCCTTTGCTTACTAATAACACTAACACTCTTTGATCCACCATCTTTTACAGGATAAGCTCAGCTTTTATATTTTTTAACCTTTTTAAATTTTAATAATGTTATTAATGTTTGAAATTGAGGTTGTTCTACTTCATTATGAATGAAAAATTACAAACTATATGCACAGACAAGGAAGAACATGAAAATGTCAAATTGGTGTTAGATCTGGAGGCGTCAAGGATAATTAATGTACAATTATTGAAGTCAGCGGACATTTTGCTTTGTGTAAAGCACTTGAACTAATTTACAAGTTTCCATATTTAAGCATTTTGTTGTTCTGCCTGCAAATGTGAATGAATGAACCAAAATGTAAACTCTGATGGACTAGACAGGAGTAGAAAGGGGGACTGAGTATGTATGTATATGAATACGATTAAAAACCAATTGGTTTTTGTGAATGTGTGTGTGTGAAAGAAGCCAGGCATTGTGGGCGTTGTCTCTCAGTTACTCTCTAGCGGTTTATTCATTCACAAGATCCACACCCACATAAGATGTCATTTAAAATAAAGCAAGTGTGTGTGAGAGAGAGAGAGTTAAAGAGAGTCGCGCTCTTGCGAGGTACAGCTGCAACAATTTTTGTAATTCAATTTTGCAGTGAAAATTTATCAATGAAACCTCCCACACATACATACATAGCTTTGCAATGGCGTCTGTCTGTATGTAACGATGTCGACGTCGGCGACGATGACGACCCTGCGTGCCAAAAGCTCCTTTCGTTGCGTCAAAGCTTTAGGCAAACTTTAGTTGGTGTTATTTTTAGCTGCCCGAAGCTTTGCATAAAAGCTTAAAGGACTGCAAGTCCAACTTGTCGATGTAATTTAAATTACTTCGTATAAACAGAATTTACATAGTAATTTGATAGGTAATACAATAACAAGTGATGCAAATTTAAAATATGTACTTTAATAATAGGGCTAGAGGGTTAAGATCAGTATGTGTTTGGATGTTTGCATGGTATGAGTGTGGGCTGAGAGCTTCTCCCTCTCCCTATCTCTCTCTCCTCAAAATAGAAAACCCACACACACACACAGATGAAATTTAAAGGTGTTTGTGACTGACAATAAGATAGAAGCTTACTTGCGGGGGTTGGGTGCCCGTTCCCCCGATTTGTTCTCTCTTACCATCTAACACACATGCGTGTGACAGGGACAGCTGTCTGAACTGCATGTACAGTTGCCCACACAAACAACAGCAACTTGGGCGACAGATCTCTAAGTAAGGCGATGATCAGCCCACGATATGCCGACGCTAAAAAAAGAGAAGAAAATATCCAAACCAACCAAAACCAAAACTAAACCAAAAGCGCTGAAAGTCCAAAGCTAAAACAACAGTTTTTTATGCCTCCGACACTCGGACGAGTCGAATGGCAAAACGCAACCGGAAGGAAATTATCGTCTAATAGAATTAACGCGCCCCGATCATGAGATCGTTAAATGGAATTAAGTCGACGAGCGCTTAGGAAAACAACGAATGTTCCCTACCCCACTCCATTAAAGACATATCTTAGCCGGCCCATCAAATTGCGTGTTTCAAATCAAAATTGCATAATCTTTAAAGGATAGCAGTAGACCCCAAAAATAAAGATCTGTGTAATATTTCCATCTCACTCTATTAAAGCTGCTCTGTGTCGTCGCGTAATCACAGTAGCTGCTGCTGCACTCTGCCGCTTCCTTTGACTAGGCTAAGCAGAGCTACTGAGCTGTTCTTCTTATCGCTGTTTGGCCATCTTTTCTGGACTGTGAAGCTCTGAAGAGTCCGCGCGTGCGTCGCTGGTCGCCTTTTGGCCCGCCTTGTAATTAATTACAAACGTAGTCGCAAGTCGTTGGAACAGTCGCAGTCCCTCTCGTCGCTGAAAACTTCTTATTTACGCGCTAAATCTTGATTTTTCATCGGTTCTCTAGAGTCATTCTCTCTAGGGTTTGCGTGCTCCTTCACCTACTTGGATTGCATCGCCGACGACATCTGATTGCCTTTTTATGGCTGGTAAGTAGCTTGACTTTTTCTACAACCACGACCAGAAAAACGACGCCAAGTCAGAACAAGTATATTAATCGACGATGGCAAATCAGTTCTAGTCTAAGCCATAAGACGGATTATTGTAACTACTAGAATGGTTTAATTATTATTATTATCATTCGCTCTAAAAATTGAGATTAGATATAGAAAGAATGCTCGGCAAATCAAATTACGTTTGCTTGCTTTAATTCCCAGTTTCCATATGGGTAGCATTTTTAGTCACAATACAAAGGTCAAATGTATTGTTTGTAGTTCCGGTTGGAGCCAAGAAATCTCAACATTTTCAGCTAAAGGTCAAATCACTTGCATTCTTTGGCATATACTCGTAAGGAGTAAGTTCCAACAATTTGAAAGCTGCTTTAATGCCTGCTCCTGACAATTACAGTTAACTGGACGAAGGATAAAAAATTCGAATTGAAAATGACATTTGATTTAAGCAAGCTTAGCTTGGCTAATGCTAAAGTTCAAACGGCCCAACTGCTCGCTCATTTTACTCTCTTTTACACACACGCACAAAACTGTCTGTTAGTATATATTTTTTCGAGTTTTAATGTGAATGAAATGTGAACTAAAGTTCAGATGAACTTAACCCAGACCACACTCCTTTTCCCCTGTCGTTACGTCACGGGAGCTTTTTCATTGATGGTTCTAGCAACTTCATTCATATTCCAATTTAAACCAACAACATTTCCATTTGCCGCCATTTTTTTTTTTTTTCGTAGTCATAGCAGCTCAACCCACACACATATTTCTAGTTGGGAGCTTGGCCCCAGGAAAAGGGCAAAGTACCATCATACCATATCCAAAATGCCGCTGCCTTCTCCCACATTTTCTTAGACAGTTTTTCTGAAGACAACATTTTCGAGTAGCTATTCGATGCGTCTTACAGTGGTACTGACCTGTATGAAAATTACTTTACATTATTGTAATTATTAGCTATTTTAATGAGCCTTTTAGTTTGCTTAACTAAATCGCATGATAGTTGGACCTATGTCAACGATGAAGAATAAAGAGACCATATCTGTGTTAAGAAAATTATTTTATAGCTTTGAGCTCATTGTGCGGGGTAGATTAGTTCCAGGAACTAAATATCCTTGTTTGACATTGTGGGCGGTTAATCGCATCTATTAGCATTGAGCATTTTGTTGGACCGCCTTCGCACAAAAAAGAGATTTCCAGTGAAAAAGAAAAGTTGTGGGAATCAACAAGTATTCGTTTGAAAAGGAGGAGAGCGGAGAACGAAGCTGTACGAAAATATATCCTAGATTCATAGTTGAATTGCTGCCTTCTATTTCTTTTCCTTGACGACCTCGAAATTGACTCGGCGGTGGAGCCGCCGTCGATTTCTCATTATTTTTTTGATATTATTGTTTCATTTTCCTCATTTGGCGAATTGAATATATTTTCACTGTCATGTACTATTTGTTTTGATTGATGCTCAACTTTGACCTTTAAATGTCAAGAATGGCAGGATGCTTGCAACTTCTAATTGCCCCAGCCTGGCTCAATGTTGTGTTTGTTTATACGTTGTGGGCGTTCGTCTCTCTCTTTCTTTAGAATTTTTGCATAATATTTTTGCTGCCCTGACTTTTGAAGTTCACATTAGACTGGTTCTGCGAAATTGAGCAGTAATGACTTTATGAAAAGGCGTATACGTGATAAAAGAAGATTACAAAAAATTAACTGAACAATGATGTGTAGAAAGTGTTGATAACACTTAAAACGGAACTTTTTGTTTTGGTTTCTGTCATAAGGTTTTCCCTCTCTACGGTTTTTTTTGCTCAATCCGGCAAACATTTGCCCACTTCCCACTCTCTCACCATGCTCAATGGCTCTCACACTCGCTCCCGGTATTGTTGCCTATGGCAGCCATCATCCACCTACACTGAGACTATGTGGATTGCTGTTGCTCTTTTTTCGTCTATTCCCTAGCCGAATCGGAAATGCTGCTTTTCCACTCTCACACAGCGGCAGCGGCCCACCACCTACACACACACACACACACACAGACACCTATAGATACACTGATGGGGACTCTCATTGAGGTGCTCCTCATAATAGAGAATCAACAATTATACAAAACGACGACGACGATGAGGCTAAACAATTTTCGAGCATTTTCATTTCATCGTTTCCGACGCTTCCGTCGACGGAACGCCAACGCCAACGCCGGCGCAAATATACGACAACACTCACACTCCAGACGAAACGTTTGGACGATTTTCCACCGTTTTTTGCCGAGTTTTTCCATTTCCATTTTCAATTTTCACTGCTCGTGCCAGTAGCGCATTGACGGCTCAACAGCTCGTCTCGGCCAGCTTTCGATTTTCACTTTTCACCATGCCAAAATAAAAAGAACAATATCATATAAATTTTAAAACTACATGAACAATTTGATTCGCGAGCTACGTAAATCTTCATCTTCCACTAATAAACAAAGAATAATACAAAGGTGCCAAAGCACATTCTTTTCACAAAATTTGAAACAAATGATAAAATAAATGCGAAAATAATACAAATAGTGCAAATAATGAATACCGACGGCATTTGTTATTAAATTCAGATATAAAGTGTCCATATATTTATTAAGAAAAATAATAGAAATATGTGTAATGTTGTTACCTCTTTTATGGTCTTACTATAAGTCAAAGTCTGAGTGTCTGTTTATGTGATCTTTTTAATGTAGAGTGTTTTTATTGTAGTTGCATTCTGAAAATAAAATCATTTTTAAAATATATTTGTGGTAAAAGCATTTTTTAAGGATCAGGTGAAAACAAATTCGAATAACTTATGAAGCTGAAATAAATGCAAATCAATCAAAAATCTTAGCTAAATACATTAAGAGAAAGGTGAGTGACAATGTCCCAACTGATAATTACAAATGTATTTACTTTAATGAAACAAACAAAAAATTATTATTAATGAAACGTAATAAACGTCTTGATCAAAAAACGTAAAACGTCTTGATCAAAAAATAATAATTTATCGAAAATATATATAATTCTCTATGGATGATTCAATACATATGTCAATTAAATAAACTTTCGACCTCTTTGTTTTGCTTTCAGCTCTCAATTAATGGAATAAAAAATCGTTCTACACATAAAAAATTGCGCTAACTGAAAGACTGAATTACATGTTAAATTAAACATAAAGAGGATAATGTGTTTAAACAAGAGTTGTAATCGTAGTTAGGCTGATTCCCCCTTTTCCCAATTTGAATTTATCAAATGGAGTCTATGAGTAGGAGTTTGTGTTTTTTCTTTTATTATTTTTGCTTTGCCTTCGTTTTCTTTGCTGATACCAACAATAAAATTTGCAAAAATGATGCTGACAATGCGTCGTCAGAATGAACTAGGAACAGCAGCAACAAGTGCCACATCTTCACCACCGCCATCCAATCCAACGCTTAGCATAGTGCCACCTACTCCGCTGACTACCAGTGGGGCAGCGCCATCAGCAGCAACACTCACTCCATCTACCCCACAGGATTCACTTAATACCCCTACAACTCCGCAGCTGGGTCTTAATCGGAATCCCTTGCAATTTACACTCCCTGCTCCGCCCATTGCTGTGCAAACGGCATCGTCAGTTGCGCCCACTTTTGGTTTTTATCAGGGTGCAACTACCACACAAACAGCTACATTACCCATACGTACGCATCCTCCACCATCTTCTTCTTTGGGTGCATCGGATGGTATCAAGGAGTCATCGAATCATGGTGTGGAATTAGATGAATACGTCGATATATTGCAGGTACAGCAACTACTTCTAGACTCTTCGGCGGCAGCAGCTGCGGCAGCAAATCAAAATTCAAACAATCTCCCGACATCAGCAGCAGCAGCAGAAGCAGTAGACCAACTGCAGCAACAGCAATCATCTCTGCAGCAGCCTCAATCCCAACAACAACAACTAGTGGCCAAGCCACGTCCGCGCATCAATTTACAAAAGACTTCGGAGTATGCCGCACAACTAGCTCAGGGTAAGTGCGATTCAAATCCTATACAGCTTTTGAAAGTGATGATAGATTTGTATTATTTGTTCTTCAGCCGAATCCTCATCTTCTGTGTCCGCCGCAGCCGCCGCAGCAGCATCGCGACGCGTTCTCCTTGATTATCCGAATCCATATTTGTACGGTAATCATCATTATCATCACCATACATCACCAAGTGAGGACCTTGTGGCCCTTTGGTTTGGCAGCAATGGGACAGGTGAGTTTACAACAGGTCCAAAACTAAATTGTGAATAGTTACAATATTCAAATGAGATCTGGTGCCGCTTAATTGCTTTCCACTTCCTTTGTAAAGCTTTGAATCATTCCGACAAAACCGCCCCTTTATAGTTTCCCCTTCTCGCCGTGTTACATCATAACTCTCATGCTTTTGGGTCTCCATGCGGCGGCGTTGCAAATGCCGCATGTTGCACTTACTCAAAACTATCTCAGCGGCTATAAATTGCCAAAATTAATCTGTGAATAAGCTGACAGTACCCGTTCTCCCTCCCATCTCTCTCCAGCACCCTCACTATCTCCTCGTCTCCTCGTCTAATGGCTCAATAAATACAAAACTGAAAAATATTTCGCACAATTTTTGATGGCGCCTTTAATATGTGTCCCCTATGGCGCCGCTGTTGCTAGTCAAAGTCTCCGGACTATTTGTGTTTCTCTATCTATCTGTGTGCATGTGAGTGTGTGTGTATGTTGAAACGTTGCCAAAAACTTGAAATTGAATTTGCAAATGATGCAGTGCATCGGCCCGCCACTTGAGGGTGCCCTTTCGCTTTTCGTTTTGCCCATGAGTGCAGTGCAACAGGTGTGTGCCGGGACGTTATCGTTGGTGTTTGGGATTCATGTGACGACGTCGATGTCTTGGATGTGGATTCATTTGGTCTTCGTCATCGCCAGGGCACGTCTCATCGATTACTCGACTGATTCAACGTGACGGGGGCATTACCATTGGGTTTGGTCTTTTTTCGCTCGTTTCTTTATTTTTTTGTTGCTGAAGTTTGCCAAAATTAAGTCAGCGCCAAGACCACCCAAAGTGTGTCATTGCTGGCACTGATATTGGGAGTTTATATTGATACTTATTAAATAAATAGCAGTAAGATAAGAATATAAATAGACCGAAGGCAGGACACGTAGAAAGCATTTTCTGATAATGCTTTCAGTTATGTCAACCAAAAAGACTCAATTCAAGTAATTTGTGCTTGCGACAACAATCAGACATAGGAATCGTCTTAATTAATTAATTTCATAAATATGCAACTGAGCATAATTGCCAATGGTGGAGGAGATGGAGCAATAGTGGAAACAGAATTGCAGGCGCAGCCAGCACTAAGCAAATCTCTCATGGCCTTTAATTAGCCAGGAAATGACCCCAACTGACCGAGAAGTAGTCACACAGCTGACTAAATATACTTCTTTTTTGCCTGACCCTAATCGACAAAGGAAGCTGACTCAATCTGTTGCTCTTTGCTGCTGTTGCTGATTCTGTTGCTGTTGCACTTCACTTGCAATCAATATTCATAAATCTTTTGGCAAGGGTTCACCAATTAATAACGTGACCCGTTTTTGAGTTTCTTTTTCTATTTGAAAATCAAAATCAACCTGGGTGATCGAACCGCACTTACAGCGTAGAGAGGTACGGCAACTCCAACGACGATGACGACGACGGACGAAGTTTTCCAATGAAAATCACACACAAAGCCTTTCAGCATTTGTCAACGAGGCGACGCGGCTTGACACCGCCAACGACAAACACGAAAGCAACAGTCCGACAGCCAGCAAGAGTTAAGAAAACTGCAAGGAAATTACAGCAAACAAACTAACATTGAGAGCAAAGCACAGTGGTTGAAAAATTATAGATGTAGACTTTTTATATAAATCTATATTGTCCACTTGAGTTCAGGCTTTTAGCAATATAAAAGCCAAGTTATGAGAATGAAATGGGGAACTTGTCTGATTATAATATTTCACATTCTTGAGACACTGTGCCAATGGCATTGAAGGGGACAACCTTTGTGCCTTGTGCAACGGAAATCGCTGACATGGACCACACCAGACCAAGCCAAGCCGCACAATCTCCAACTTTCAGTTGCAACTCTCAACACAGACAGAAGCTTGGGCATTCAGCGAGGCTTGCCTAATGTTTAATTAAGGTGATTGCTGTGCGGTCACTCGATTGTCGGTTGACTCGCTTCGTTGTTTGTTTGCAGTTTGTTGTTGTTGTTGATGTTGTTGTATTTGTTGCTGTTGTTGTTGCTGTTGTTGATCGCACACCTCACGATCACCCAAATTGGTTTGTAAGGATAAAAGAGACGGAACAAATAGAATCGACTAGAATCCCTATGACAAAGGACATTTTTAGGAGCAGTCTTAATGAAGATTAATTGCAATCAGCGAGCCACTTGGGCTGCGATTAATTGCAGGGAACAGACATGGAAATGAAACTGACTTCACTCTCTGGGAGTTTGACTTCCTCCTAGAGACAACTTTAAACCAAACAATCTGTATCTCGGTGTATGCTGATGACGCTAGATGCTGAATACTGGATACTGGGAAGCTGCTGATGATGATGCCCGGGCTGGTTCACAAGTTCACGATGGCGACGGCAACTTAATTGCCATTTACATGAACATCAGATTGTGAATTGCTCCCGGGTCTGTCTCCTTCTATCCCTCTCTATTTCCCTTTTCATCTCGTTGCTTAGATTTGCCTTTTGCTGTAGCTTCAACTTTGTTGGTGGCACAATGCAGTTGATGAATTGCCTATTTTATCTGAGGACTTGGCCCACCTGGACGGAATCAGACAAGCCGATGACAATTTGTCACAGTTTCTTCTACTCATAGTCAATTTTTAAAAAAATCGTAAATTAACCCTAAGCTGATTATTTAACATAATTTGTGTGGGTTAGCAGTAACAGCAGCTCTAGTCTCGTTTTTTTGCATTGTCACCTGTTGATGCCGTCGTTGTCGTCTGCCGGAGAATCGGACATGAATTTTAGAGTTGGCGCCAGTCTCTGACCCAATCAAAAAATATATAAAATAAAAGGCAAAAAAAACGAAATGTATATGTGAAACCGCAGCATGTGGGCAGCACCAGCAGACAACAGCAACAGTTTGATTTGTGCTTTTTGTGGTTTCGATTTTGCATTTGAGTTGAGTTATAATTTGTGTATTTTACTTTTTTATTTTATTATTATTTAACAAGTTTTACCATCATGGGTCTAAAAATAGATAAAGAGCTCAGACAATGCTTAAAGTAAAAACTTGACTGTGTTTAACGTTACAGTTTTGTTCGATCCAACCAATATACATACATACATATACATAAGTCAATCAAAAGTTCGTGGAGAATACAAAACTTGCTTTTCACAAACAAAACTGTGAAGGCTTTGGGATTTCTTTAAAATTATCAAAGTAGAGATATCAAAGTATTCGAACTTTCAGTCGATTATTATATTAGCTACTTGGGATATTATAAATCGAAAATAATTATTAGTAGAAACAGAAAAGAAAGAAAAAAACATAACATAAATTAAACGGCCTCAAAATGATGCCTGGCATGAGACCCTTTCTCTTCTTTTTCTATATGCTGGAAACCATAATGAATATCATTCTGATGAGTTATCATGTGCGCGGATTTCTTGCCATTCCCGCGGTTTTCGAAGGCTTTATTTCAGTGGAGAAGTACCTGTACTTAATTATGTTCTATGTGCTAACAGTTCTTACACTATTCGCCAGCATTAATGTGTGTTCTGGTAACACACCATACATTTGGAACGAGATCAATCGTTGTGCAGTGGGTGCCATTGGTTATATAATCATATCAATAATGACAATGCGGGACGCCGAAAATGAACTCTGGGTCCTTCTTGATAACGAGGCCGAGAAACCAACGCATCCGTTTTATATGTTTATGCGAAGCCAGTCGATTTGTGCCCTTCTCTGTGGCACTATATACTTGCTGCATTTTACCATAGTCTTGGATTTTTTATTGAGCAAGGGGGATGATGACCACATTACATCTGATTTCGATTTGGATAAAGATGATGTGGACGATGATGGGGCCTCAAATGACTTAATCATGCCAGTCAAATTGTATGTTATGGGTGAATGGTTCGAGAGGCGATTAGCTAAATATGGTTGGTTTAAGGATTTCGTTGATAGACGTCGGATATCGATATAAGTTGTCGCTGTTCATTTTGCATGTTTTTAGTTTTTGTTTCTCTCAGTGTGTGTGTGTGTGTGTATTATACTATTTGCATAAAGATCAACAACAACAACAAAAATGGTTGAACCAAACCCCTCAAATGATTTCATTCATGAGCTCCATTCATAAAGCAAACATTTCTAGTTTAAGGTAAGCCACTGAACAACGTACACCTACGACAATCTGATCGGCCCGATCTGTTGGAGCTGCAGTTGCAGTTCGAGCTGCAGCCTGCAACTGCACATTATTTATAACATTTTGCTGTTTTGGGGTCACATGTTGGCGTGTGTTGCAAATTAAATTTGCAAATTATAGGCTGTCGCTGGAGGTTTCCGGTACCAGGCGCAGCAACAACAACCCTACCATCACCCGCACCGCCACCACCCAGCTTCAGCCAGCATCAGCACCACCGTTCTCTCTCAGGGCAACATAAACATAAACCTCCTGCATCTCCATCTCCAACTGGAGCTGCATCAGCTGCACTTCAACATGCTCGTTTTTATTTTTTCGGCTCTTGCCGCAAATATGGCGCGTCCAACGAAAATGGTCTGAACATTTGAACTGTCATGCCACAGAGAGAAAGATAGAGAGAGAAACAACAAGGCATAGAGAAGACCGACCCACCATCTGACATTTTAAAGCGAAATGTCAGTCAACTACTCAGTCATTTAGTCAGTCAGTCAACTACATCATGAGATTTGTGGTGGTTCAGGTGGTTCAAATGTTAGTTGAGCGTTGGCCGCGGCAGGCGGTAGCCATTATCATTCTCCATGCGACTACAAGAGCCATCTTTGACTCTTAACCAAAAGCTTAGAGAAAGTGATGCTAAAAACTGATGAATGCGATCAGTTGAAGGTAATACAACAAGAAGTAAATTTAATTAGGATTATTAAAGCGCTTTTGTTGTCCACAAAAGATTTTTATCAAGGATCAACAGGACAAGAAATGAATGCTCTTAATCGAAGGTTTGAGTTTAATTCACCATGCCTTCTTTAAGGACAATTATATAAATACGTAAAGAAAGCATGGTGAATTAAACTCCAACCTTCGATCAAGGGCATTCACTTCTTGTTGACTTTGTGTTACAAATTTCCAAAAAGAAATAAATATGGTGAGTGGTTGGTTAAAAAAAATAAACTTACATCAACGTTTCTTGGTTGACTCTTATTGTTGTTTCTCATTTGGCCGGGCTGTTTCTTTCATGATTTGAAGTTTTTTGTTTTTCTCAGTAGGCGTAACGCGCGCTTAGCTCTCTAGCATTTCAATTGTTGTTGCCCACACTTTGTTGCCTTTTTTAGTACCGACGACAAGACAGAAAGACGTACAAATGGACATTGGCAAGAGAGAGATGGCGAGAGATACTGAAATAATGTGATTGGTGGTGGTCAATGCCTGGCCACGATGATTCCAAGCCTCTTGACACATTTTGAAGGCAGCCAGCAACAAGTAAGCAAATCAAAAATAGACCCAAAATATGCTCCCTTGCCTCCTGCTTCGCCTACCACCCCACCACCCCCTGCCATCGCACCATGTCATCCCACAAATTACGCGCATATTTTCTAATGAGCTCATGCATGGCACATATTGCCATGGTCTACTCTTGCTGCCCCTACCATGGTTCCCTCCCTCAAGAGATTGACTTGACATGAATGTGGATCGTGTGGAGAAGCAAGATTTATGCTTTTTGGTCCCCCTCTTAAACGAGGGCCCATCGAAAACCATATCAATAAATTGATTGAAGATTTCTAAGTTGTGGACTACTATTTCGAACTTCCCTCGTACTTTAGAAGATTTCTTAGTCTTTTGGCCAGAAAGTGGTGCCAAGTTTTCGAAGGTGCTGTTGCTAAATATTGTGCTGCTTCTGCTGGCGATCGTTAGCACAAAGCAAAATCTATCTTTTGGCATTCTGTTAATGTCAATGATGTTGATAGATACGACAAAAATTTGTTTGGCTGGGCAAAACAATACTAGAAGTAGAAGCAACAGCAGGCTAATTAGGCTTAACTCATCCATTAGACTGCAAAGTGGAAAATAGAAACCAACCACAGGCTGTTTACCGTTTGTGTCAAAAAATTTCGCACAGCTCTTGCCAAGCGTATTACGACCGTTTTTATGGCAAAACACCATAAGCCATGGTCAGGCCATGTCTGACGTCATAAATGCATAAAAATGCAAAACTTGGCGATGACATAAATTGCATTCAAAATGTTGGCCAACTGCACCAGAGTCTCAGCTAGAGTCTGGCAGCTTGGCCTTACTTTTCAGCTTTCAGCTTGTCACGATTTGATTTGAACGATTTTCTGTAAGCGACTTATTGAGCAGCTGTAAAAGATTGCCAAAAACAAAATCTCTTAATGAACAACAGCAACACCAGCAACATCCGTTCCATTGCAGTCAAACTCAGTGCCTGTTGTTGTTGCTGCTGCTGCTGCGTGGGTTGCTTCATTCATAAGCAACATTTTGCGCTCAATGAATTGCAGTTTTGTATCTTTAACTAAAGCCACATAACGGCACACACACACACACACACACACACACATAGAAAGAAAGAATGCGACCGAGAGTGAAAGAGATAGAAACGAAGAAAAAGGTAAGCACTCGAAATGCACTGCTGATTGGGAAGCCCGAAAACGAAATACAAAAACCCTGTCTCGGCGATTTACATAAATCAGCTGCAAATTTGTTCCACTGTTCAAATCCAATGCCCCCCGCACATTCCCTTCTCCTTCTTTTTCTACTACTCAAACACTGACAGTGAGTGCAAGCGAGAGGTTCGAGGAAGTCAAAGCAGCTTCTACCAAGCACAAGACACAGACCAGAGAAACGTATAGAGGAGATGCCAGAGGAGGACGCGTGTCGCAGCAGTTGGAAAAACTTGCCCATGGCTGAAGCCGTTTTTGGGTTTCTTTTTTATTATTTGTTTTTTTGCGGGGGCTACTTGCCAAAGTAAGTAGCTTTGTGTACAGCTTGGTCGTGGTTAACAAAAAAAATAAAAAGAATAACAATAAATAAATTAAAACTAGGTCTGATTGCGTTTGCCATAAAGATGGTTCTCACAACTCATAGGTTGGTCATTATTAATGACCTAAAGAAACTCTCGAGATTGCTTTATCAGTAAAGAAAGAGATTGGAGAGTGAAGTAGAGACAATCGTTTCTCTGAAAGACTCTGAAAATATTAGATCAATTCCTAAATACAATGGTCCAAGTGATGTGTTGAAATATGATAGGGTTCCGTTTTCTCAAAAAATTCAAAACCATTCCACCCACTGTGCACGGTTGGCTAACATCAAACTGACCAAAATGAACAAACCAAAGAAAAAAGATTTCATTCATAAGAAGATTTCCAAATGATGTTAAAGCAGTTTGACAGTTAATTTGTTTTGAGGAAAAAGTATTTTCCGGACATGCTAATGCGGTTCCGGTGTCAACTTCATTTCCATCGACATCGCTTCATCTCCATCTCCATCTCCATCGTCATCTTTATTGTGCTCTTTCAACTCAGGGCCATAAATTTGCATTTGCTGCTAATGCTGCCGAACGAGCTGCTGCGCTGTTGCCCACGTTTCACGTTTCTGTTTTGCCCTTTTGGCTTCGAGGGGTTTTCGTTCGTTTGTTGTTTTTTTTTTTTTTTTGGGTCTCTTCCATTCATTCATTGGGGATTTCATCAGAGTTGTGGCTAAAAATGTGGGCGCAGTTTTACTACGACGACTATTTCATTCATAAAAACCCGTGCCAACGCGTGCCCAAAACCCTGCATGCCCAGCAAGACAGGCAGAGCGATCATCTTTTGGGTAATTTAATATGTGTCTACCCATTGATTTTATTAGGTTAAGTTATAGCAGGGAGAAACAGACAATAACCGGGGGGAATGAGGAGATCTGCTGTACGTTTGCCTTGCTTAAATTTAGCAACATTTAACCTAGTTCTGTAAGTGTGCGTATGTCTCTGTGTGTTTGTTTGTTTGTTGCTAATGAAGTGTCAACAACAAATTGAATGTCTAACATTTGTCGCATGTCGCCAAAGTTGCGACTAGGCAAAGCAACAGCAACATATGTCTCTCTGTGTCTTTGTTAAATGCTTTAAATAAATAAATGCAAAAACATTGCACGAAATATGCAAAATGTCACTAAAATTGGAATCTACCAAACGGAAAATCTTTCAAATTTGCATACCCTATCAAATGAAATGGTCTGGAAAATAATTATTTTTGATTTTTTCATGAAGTTCTCTTAAATACCAACCTTTCCGTTACACATTTTAGATAATATTAGATTCCACGAAGGAATATAATTGACTTTAGTCTTTGTCTTCTCTAGGAAGAGCATTAATGAAACGCATTAGTTATGGGAAAAACATAGCCGACTTCTTGTATTTGGGCCCTGTTGGCTTTGCTTTGCTAGACTTGGCCCAAGGCACAATTCCGATTCATTCATATGTTGGCTGTTTGCAATCATTGAGCGAACATCGTCACTGCTTGCCAAGACCACATCGTTGCCGATGTCGGTGCCGTTGCCGTTGCCATTGCCAGCAGCAGCTACTGCACAAATATAAAGTAAGCACACTACCAACAACAATAACAACAACAACAACGAAGGCAACACCAGCACCAACATCGACAGCAATCAATTTGCATACAACGGCGGCCGTTTTGTGAATGAAACTATAGTATTTTTTTTATTATTCGGTTTTTTTTTTTCGTCTTGGTCGACAACAACAACAAATTAATACAGCAAATGCAATAAATTGTTAAATTTTATTATATATACATATATATTTATACATATATACGAAATGTTGAGTCTAAGCAACTGCCTACGCACAATAGTCGTCCGTCTGCCCACTCGATAGTAAGTATCTTACAGATACAAACTGCGACTGTGTAGCGGCTAATTCGATTGCTTGCCAATTGCCAAACGCTTTGCCAGTCAAAAAAAAAAAAACAAAAATAAATGAATAAAAAATTATACAAAACAAAAATCGAAAAAAAGAAGAAGAAAAAAAAAACCTGTCCACGCCCACAAAGAAGTATATATAGACGATTTGCTATTGTGATCGATCCATTGATGTTTTAAGATGCGGTTGCTGCTGCCGGTCCTGCTCTTGCTGCTTGTATGACATTTACCTTCACTCTGTTAGTTGATTCATTCATTTAATTTTCTCAGTTTTCCCATTTACTTTTCATATTAATTGCTGGCGATGCCAAAGCCGTAAATGTGATAATAAATTATTACAGAAAAAGACATTTACCGGGTGGGCGTTCCATTACAACCACAACAAAAACGCAGACAGACTAGACTCAGTCGCAGTCAGTAACAGATACAAATACATACGTACATACATCTCTAGACAGATACTACTCCAAAAGATACTTTAAAGCGGCTTGGTTTGCCTTTGTGACCTGTTCAGGTGTTGTTGTTGGCCGTTTTCTATTTTGATTCATTCATTCATTTACAATGCCTTTTAATTGTATTCAACAAATTATTTCTGATAAACATTTCCTGCTTAATGGTAAATGATTTACTCATTCACTGCGGTAATTAAATATTTGCATACATCAATCTTTCAAATTGATTGTGAAATTTATATTTATATCGAAATATTATATTTTTTAATTTATCTGAACACAAAAAGAATCGTTTCGGAATTTAGCATGGAGTTCTTTCAGATAAGACAATGGACACGAACCTGATTAACACATTGTTCAAAGCAATATCTTTACAGTTCTCTCAGTCATCTTTAAGTGCATAATTTTCCATATCAATTGAAAACATTGTAATGATGGTCATTTAAAGTGCCGAAAAAAAACACCGAGAAACATAAATGATGACAAACCAGAATGAAAATTTATATGGGAAGCCATAAAGAAAAAAGGCGGTGGCGGCGATGCCGGCTTTTAGGAAGCGGGATTGGTTGGCGGCGAGGGGTGCAAACGCATAAATAACCGAGCGAATTCCCACTGAAGCATGAAGAGAACTTGACTATGGTCGTTGCACGCGCAACTAATTAAATTAAAGACGTTCTCGCGAGACGCGATCAGTCGAAAAAAATCATTATGCTAGTGTGATCGAACGACGACAAGGGAACCACAGTGGGGGTGGAGGTTTTAGGCTACTTTGTATACACTACATATATGCTTGTGAAATTTATGTGGTATAATTTACAAAAAGGCGGTTCACGATCGAAGGCAGTTCCCACACCCACACAACAGAAATAAATAGACTAGAGTATAGACCCCTGGCCAGAAAAGTGCACCCACTTTTCACTCGCCAAAAACGGCCAACACACTCACACATAAAGTAAAAACAAAATAATGTCGCGTGGCAACGCCTCCGATCTGGCGATCTCTACTGATCTCTGGATCTGTTTTTGGAGCGAGTTCAGTTAAGTGACCCGATGCCGCCAACAACTAACCACCAACATTTTGTGTAGGACAATTCGGCACGCGACTTTCCGACCAGATCGCGTCGTTGTTACCTCCTCCACAATATTCTCTGTGTGCTCTTGGCATCGACAAGTGTAGGGGACGCGTCGTCGTAGCGTCTGGTGGCTAAAAAAAACACACACACTCACAATTTTTGCGGGGGTTGTTTGTTTTTCTCACATGCCCACAGCCAAAACTGAACAAGAGGCCGGACCGGGTTGAGTGTGACAGACCGATTGGCCAGTATAAACGGTAGCACCATCCCATACACACACCCACCTCATATTCTGACTTGTGATCAAATGTCGGTCAGTTTTGGTTTCTTATTTCGTTGCTTTTTGATGAGTTCAAGGGCAGACTGAATCTAAACCTTAGTTCTTCTAGTTTTGTTTTTGGATTCAATTTGGCACACGACACATACAGCCCACCTTGGTTTTGGCACACTTCAAACTGAGCGCCATCGCCGTCATCGTCATCAAACGCCTCGTCGCCATTTTGGCCCACGTTCTTTAAAAATATTGGAGGAACTTGCACTTTTTTTTTGGCTGTCCATTTGCGAACGTGGACGTCGTGTGCCGCGGCAACGACGGTGACGACGACTCAAATAAATCAACATGTTTTCGCCTATCTAAAGGCATCCGGTTCGCCCAGGCTTTAATTTTACTAAACATACTTTTTCCATACATACAATATATCATTTTGGATTCCATTATGAATAACGCGACTCAATCAAGGCACTTTATAAACTGTTTTCGAGGTTTTAATTTGCAAAACCAAACCAAACCGAGCCGACAATGCTTTTGGCCAATTCAACTCCTCAGTAACGAGAAAGAGAGAAAGATAGAGACTGCGTGTGACAGAGGGAGCGAGCAAGTCAAAGACCAGGAGAGTGAGTGAAGCTGCTGCAACATGGCAGTCAACAAATTTACGACATAATAATTTACATTTATCTGCCACAGCGCCAACTGCAACAAAAACAAACTTGATCGCCATAAAAATATTTACTTGTGTGCGTGTTTCAACATTGATTGCCGCTTTCCAATAGTCGAATTGGAAATGTCCTTGACGAACAAAATATACATATTTAGCATTCAACTTGAATGGTCAGATTCTCCTACATTAATTGGGTTTTGTTTATACCTTCGTTTCAACTATTATATAATATCCTATAACTATTCAAAATAACAAATCGTATAAAAACATGGTGTAGACTTTTTTGGCCTCTGAGGGTATGCGAAAAGGCACCGCCATATTTCTTAATAAGTAACATAGTCTCGTACGTATGGTAAGTACGTGTTTGTTGTACCTTCTTGCGATATGTCGACGTCAGACGACGACGACGAGACGATGTCGCCTCTTTATCAGTTTATTACTTGGCAAACTTTTCATTTTAATATCTTTTCGCATTCGCCGCATTTGCGCAATGCATTTTGCTAGATTGAGCGACTTTTAATTTTCAACGCCTTCTTACCATATGCAAAATCAGATCTGCAATTCCATTGCTGGTTGGCTCATAACTTGGCTGGTTGCGCAACTCGTTAAGACTGTATAATAAAATAGTTGTCGGATCCAGGCTCTATTGTCTGTAAATACACTACCAAACGGCACTACGGGCCAGAGGTCGAGCATTGTTTGCCTGGAGTCAAAGTCAAGGTGGCACCAAGTAAGGGGCAATCTTCGCACTTTCCCATGTGTGTGTGTATGTGATAAAATCGATAGAGCTAAAAAATTCTAACATACAATATGTATATTCCTTCTCTCCCTCCCCTTTTCTCTCTCTCTCTCTCGCTCTCTCTCTTTGGTTTTCTTTTTTTTCTCCCTCCCTGTTTGCGTAAATTGTTTGCCCGGCCAATTTTATGAATGAAAAAGTAGAAGGAAAAACCATAGCATACTTAACAGGGCGCCTGCGTTATATTTGTGTGTGTGAGTATGCATTGCGGAAGTGAGCTATGACGAAAGCAAAGCACAAATATGTCCTTGAAATGTACAACAGGTGAAGGTTTATTGCCTGCCAGAGTAAAGTTCTCAGCATTTTATAGTTCCCCCACCCCATCGCTTCCCTCTGCCCATCACTGCTGCATTGGCTGCTGACGTAAATAATGATTTCAATGATGACTATCGAAATGATAATAATGAAGCCCCAAAACAGCAACAGCCAGTATACAGTTATTGTGCGCTTTAAAAGTTCTTTCAATTCAATTTTTAAATCTCGGTTTGAGAATTTTGATCTGTTTCTTTCTGTCACTCACACTGTCTCTTTGTATATATGTTGTTGTCGATGATTAAACATGATGAAATTATTAACTTGTTTTTTTTTGCTGAGCTTCAAAATGTTGCCATTTTTGGTGCGAGAGTCTTAACAAGAAAAAAACAACAAATACAAAACTTACTTAACCATAACACCGCAATTAAGCACAAATCACAAAAGTTTGACCAAAATTGGAAGTACAACAACAACAATACCACGAAACAGCAACCAAAGGGCAACAACAACAATTTGTGTGATGATGATGATGTGGCCGAAATTTTGTGGCATATACTTTTGACCAAATTTGGTTGGACATTTATTGCTCGGTTTTGTCTTTTTCGGTTTGGCATTTTGTTACTTGACCCGTTTTCGTGCATATTTAAAACGAAAGAAAATTATATGCAAAAGATTTCAAGAAATCTGGAAACAAAAGCAAACAGAAAAAGCAAAAAGCTTCACATTCAATTCGGGCCATATCTTGTCTACCTAGACAAGATATACATACCTATACATATGTACATACATGCATACTTATATGTAAATTAGATACCTGGTTAAGTCTTTTAGAGAAATTTTAGTTTCTTTTAGCATTTAATCATAATTAAACAGAATATTAAAAGTGATGCACTTTTCGTTTTACGTGTTCAACATTAATTTACCATGAGATTATCTTCATAAGACATTTTAAATGAACAGAGGCAACATTTGTTGTTGTTATTCCTGTTGCTGTTGCTGCTGTTGTTTTTCATGTTGTCACCAAAATTGTGAAAATGTTCATGTCTTTGCTTGCTTAGAGACCAAAAGAGAAAAGCAGACAAAAATGCAACTATTTGAAGTTATTTTCGCACTTTTCCTGACAGTGTGTCTTCTGTGTCATTGTTCCATGTTGCTGCATTTAATGTGTTGTTGCTGTTGGAGCGTGCCAGCCAGTGTAAAGTGTTTTGGTTGTTGGCCTGTCGCTTTTATTATACAATATGAATGCAGTCAGCCAGCCTGACTGCCTGGATAGGCAGTCGGGCAAAGTCACCCAAAGTCTCTCGGACCGAATAATGTAGGCGTATTTTGATTATGATAAACTGGCGAATTATGTTGTCACTTTGCATTTTTCATATAGTATGTGGAAATGAAATTATATATTTTATAAGCGAGCTGCAGCTCTCCAACTGTAGCAAAACAAAATTTACATGTCGTGACATTTTTGTAGGGATTTATGTTTTTATATATGGTTACAAATCTTATGACAATCCAACAAACGCATCAAGCAACAGCCCACAAATGAATGAACGAACTCCTCCCCTTCTGCGTCAAGAACTTTCCGGCAGTCAAGACCCATAGATTTCACAAATTCTTAAAGCAGAATGTTATTGCAACCAAAAGGGTTATCTCTTTCTAATAAATTGATCAAATTTAGGTGATTCTGATCAAATACATTATAATTTACCTAGACCAAATGCATCGATCTAAAGCTACATTTTCCTATATATGTATAAAATAAATTAATAACCAATTTAGTTTCTAAATTGCTCTCTCCTCCGCATTTCTTCCAATCTGTCTTTCTCTCTTTCTGTCTTTGTTTATTTTCACCATATTTTGTTGCTAATTTTAAATACTCAGTCAGCTATTTTTATCATTTCACGTAACGAACATTTACTTTGTGTTTCTGTTGATGATGTTGTTGCGGTTGTTGTTGCTGTTGATTATAAACAAAATACTTTTTTGCCCCGAAACTAGTTTATTTATTTATTTGCCGACGTCAAGTTCACGAGAAAAAAACAATGACGTTCTCGAGATATTCATTCGTGAAAATCTAAACAGACTCCCACACCAAATAAATATATCTATCTATAGGATCGTATAGTCTATATATAGGGTAGTTAGTTGTTTTTCCTAAGTTAAAAATAGATTTTTGATTTTCGCACAGAAACAAAAAAAAAAACTGAGAAAAAACACTTTTCCTCACTATACTAGAGGACGTCATGGATGTTCAGTTAAAGGTATGTGTAGGCATGCATTATGTGGAGGGGAGAGGAAACTATTATAGGAAAATGGGCCAATTCGATTTGGAAATTTTTTGAAATGTTTTCAAATTTCGACAGCTGTGTGATTTTCATCCATTGCTAAATCAATAAAATCGAAAGGAAAAAAAAGAAAAATGAAAATGGAAATGTAAAGACGTGACACACTTGAAGATGCAACTGGCAGTAGAGCTAGAAGAGGCAAGATTGTGAACACATAAAAATTACAAGATATATCAAGAATTCTTCATCAGATATGTGCATATATGTATAAATACTTATATATAGAAAATTAATGGCAACGTTGTCTAGGCGCGAACACGACAAAAATTTGTTTTAGTCTTTAGTCAACGTGAATTAATGATGTAACTTTGGATGTGTGTCATGGATGTGTGGTGTCTAGTGCCCATGTATTCGAGATCCTCCAAAACCGACCAGAAAACAGAAACGGAAAAGAATCACCAATGTAAAATATTCATTAACACATTCTCTTCTTTTGGAAAATTGGTTCAAGCCCCCCTCAACCCGCGTCATCCATCGATCGACACTCGGCTAACGGTGTAGTTCTGTTTTGGCTTTTAATCAAGTGTGTATATATATCTTCTTTTTTCTTTTTTTTCTATCGTAGGTATCTATGGGATCTATAATATATATCTTTGTGCTCAGATTGACTATATCTAAATTTAGACAGGGCGACATACATACATACTTATTATGCTGATTGACGCACAATGTGAGCGAACTGTGACGCTATCCAGTCTTATCAATAATAAATATATACATTTAGATAGATACAATCTGTGATTTTGGCTCTATATCTTTATCGATATGACTGCAATCTGTGACGTAGATGACCAAACGACGATAACACTGCAAATTTACGTAGGAAGACCAAAAGAGGAGAAGCATATATAGAATCAAAGGTCACAAACGTGGCATGAACTGAGCAGCCGACAGCTGATCCTTTAATAATTTTAGACCAAATCATTTTATACCAGCAAATATGTACATATGTATGTGTATTTGCTGGAACCCTAACAAAGTTTATCTATCTAATAATTTTTTTAACAAGTATCTCAGCAATTTATTGGAAATGTGATCTAATAATTTACAGAAATTCAGACAATGCTTTATTTGAAAATCGGAAGAAAATTCCAATGCGTTGCGCATTTTGTCGTCTCATTTCTATTAATAAAAATTCTTGAATATCTCTTGATTTTCTTTTCTTTTTATTTCATTTTGTGAGTTTTCTCCTCCAACAACAAATCGTAATATAAACTATCAACGGCATTTAGTGAGATTAACTTTTTGTGGCCGACATTGTCATATAAATATATGTTTGTATATGTATGTATATGAAAAAGAAGAATGAAAATGAAAAGTCATAAATAAAATCATTAAACTGCGCTATTTGGAGGCATGAGATGGGCAATACTCAAAAGAAAAATCCAAATCAAAAATGACACAGAACACAAAGCCAAAAAGAAAATGAAAAACTGCAAAGCATTTGATTGCCGTCATCAATCGTCTATAATTATACACCTTGACCAATAGCTACGAAAACTGAAATCTATTTGCCTATAAATAGAATCCCGTGTACCGTCGGCAGCATCGAGTACTGCCAAAACCCGAGAAAAGCTGATTAAGCGCAACAGAATTTATGAACTTGATGTGAAAATTTATTTGTAATTATTTTGCCAAGCTTTTCACGTCATTAGAGATAAAAATGGAGCGGGAAAAAGCAAAGAGAAACAAATTAAAAGAGTAACCATGAATATTTGCCAATTTAGGCCCGATCCGTTTGGAGCGCGCTCTCCCACTCTCTCTCTCTCACTTTGTCTTTCGATGGGTGTTCGCTGTTCATTCAGCTGATTAGCACAAGCAGCTGCTGTCAATCTGCCACAAAAAGAAAACAAGAGAAAACTTGTGCAACCCAAAACTCGGGTATCCGACTACTAGATTCCCGTTAATCCCATGTTCTCCTTTATGCCTGTTTGGTATAATTCGCCCAACTTAATGGATACTTTTCGTATTAGCCATTAATTATGAACATTCTGGTGACTTAGGCTATATTCGTTCTTCAACAAATTATTTTTAAAACTAGTTCAATGAGCCACGCGTTTTATAATTAGATGATTTGCCAATGTAGTGAAAGCTTTTTCATTTTGTGAACCAAAAATAAAGAAAGCAAGATCAATCTCACAGTGGTGTACAAATAGAGCATTATTGTTTATTTGTCACTTAATAATTTTTGACCCACTTTCCCCCACAGCAACCACCATCCGACCAAAATTGGGCATACTTATTTTTTCTCTATGAATATTCCATCATGTTTATGCCAAAACTCATACAATTTGTAATTAACCAAAGAGGCTAAGTCTTGGACGTCTGTGTGGGTTTTTCACCAGGCCGATACTACTTGCCTTTTCAAGTAAACGAAATGTAACAATACTTTAGATTCAGAGCTCCACCACTGTAAGGATTTTATCAAATTGATTACAAAATATTAACTGCAGTTTCAGAAAAATATGTGAAATAATTTCTTAGATAAGTGATATTTTCTCAAATAACCGTCAAACGAAAAATGAATCCTTGTTGTCTACATAACAGATTATAATACATAATTTGCAGATTTTACGAGACCATTAAGTTGTTTAAACTTTATTTTCACATTGAAACATGCATACGTGGCCCGTTGAGAGTGGTCGAATTTCTATTTCTGTTTTTCTGAAAATTAAGTTTCCACCTTGTTTTTGTGTTCTTACCAATTCAATGGCCCTTCAGTCACCCCCATTTATCTTTTTCTGTCTCTGCTCCATTTTAAACTTATGGAATATTTTTTCCTCAGTCTGTCCCTCAATTATATTTGCTCTTTTCATTTCCAATTTGTGTGTCTTCTTTGGATTTGGTAGCTTTTTTGTTGACTGCAGCAATTTACGGCAACATGCCAAGATCATAAAGCATATTATGATGATCATAAATTAAATGAAATAATATATATAAAAATACAAAACAGATGAAAAAAACAATATTATTTATGAATGTCCAACAGAAAGAGACAATTTACACTACTTATACAGATACAGACTGGTGTATATATACATATATTTTCGATATCTAATACAATATATAAATTTATTCGCACCTCAACTCCAAATATAATGATGAGGACGCCCACTGGCCATTGGGTTTATAGCTCCTACCATATCGAGAGATCAATAGGGTAAGGGATTGGGGGGTTTGAAGGAAAATGAAGTTGACGACTTGCGTAATGCGCAGCAGCAGCATCTGGTAAATGGTTAGCATTCAAGTGCCTACTAAATAGAGGGGCCAAAGGTGGAGGAACAACTTTACAATGTTTCCATTGGCCGCTTGGCTAAATAGAAAACAAAACACTTTTTGCTGTTGTTCCCCACCCCATTTGTTTTTTCTTGGGGACGGGGAAGTGAGTCTCTTACAACGCAGCAACCAATAACAACAAGTGAATGGAGGATGGATGGAAAAAAACACACATATTGAATATACATATGTATACATAGTGTAGGTACATATATAACTCATAGATTGGGAGAAAGAGAGAGATGGCAATAAACAAGTTGCAATGCAATCAATATGCTTTTAATTACAACCTACACGAATCAGTCTCAGAAAGAGAGAGAATGAGCTAAAGAGACAGAGATAGGGGACTCGCAAGTCTCCAGTCGTAAGTCTCAAGAGTTGCCCTAACAAAAGTTTTCACCATTTATGGGCAGCCAGCAGACCTTGGGCTCCAACTAGAGACTAGTTTTAGCATTGGCAGTTCGGAGATCTCTCGAAGTATGTTTGTTCGTTTGTTTGTCTGTCAGTTTGTGGTTTGTTTTGTCTGTTTTTTGTTTTTTCTTTTTGAGGCGCGTGCCATGTGTCATGCGACTTGCGACTATCTAACGCCTCTGCCTCATCAGCGTCTCCTCAATTGACCCACGCAGAAAATCCACAAAACACACTCAGCCAGACACAGAACGAACAAACGAACATACTATGCCACGTTCTGAATGAGATAACTTAAAAACAACTGGCAACCCACACGACGACATCACACACATACAATCATACACAAAATTGGCATATAGATGGATATTGAGAGATATTTACTGTGATGGATAATGAAATGAAATCTTGTAATGTAAAATCATGCAACTAACCTGAGCTTATATTAATTCAATGCGGTCAATATCTGAAAAAAGTTAAAAAAATACAAATTAATATACTATAATATACTTTTCTGTAGTTTTTGTTTCACCCTCCTTTGTGCGATTTCGATTATTGGTTCGTCTATCGACTGTAATTAGAATGCTCATGACTAGGTGTGCACTCACTCAATCGAGGAAAAGGTGCAGTCAGTCAAGCAGTTTCCAGTCATCTTAGTCACTTCTAAAAAGTTAAAACTCTGCCTCGGGCTCCATGTCCATCTATGGCTGACGTTTTATTACAACAAGTCCCATCGACTACTTCCAATTTTTATATTAGACAATTTAATAATTGCCTGCCAAAGTGTAAATTGTATAGACACATACACATACATATAAAAATATTTATTCGTGGGTGTTGTCAGGGGCTGGGCCCAATATTTTTGATCGTTTTCTTCCCCTCCGAAAATGCTTCTCCCCCAAAATACTTTTTGATTAGGGACTACGTCATAGAGTGCCTGCAGCCAATGGAAGGGTCAAAAAAGAAAAATATAGTGTGAGTAGGCTTAGTTATTTTTGGATGCCTGGCGTAATGAGTTTTCATTTGGCTTAAACAGCTTCATTGGCGAACGTTTGTCTACAGGTGGCACAGTTCGTACGTCTTAGATTCCCCCTACCACACAAGCTCCACCCGCAACTAGCTCATCACACATCCCTCTCAAAAATCATGTGAAGGTTAAAAATAGTCAAAACAAAACAACGCCAAAATGAGGCAAAGTTCTATTTTTGGGTGTAGTGAGAGAGCAAAGGAGAAGGAAGCGGTCGAGCGGTCTATGGCAAATCGTTGAATCTGCCGAGATTTTGGCGGACGAGCACGTAATCTTTGTCTGTTGAACTTTGCCGACTATTTGCCGTAAACAAAACAAAACAGGGAAAGGAAAATTCTCCAAGGTGTTATTTTTAGGTCATGGCGCGCTGCTGCTGCGGCTGTGCTGCCTCTCTACCTAATATCGATGTCTGGACTGTGTTTATAGTTTTGCTCATCATCATCATCATTCTCACCGTTATTAAGAAGGCCGGCCGGCTTGGCGTTCGGTCATTGGACACGCGTGCCACCCACCCGACCTCTCCTTAAAACACTCAACACCCCCAAGACTATTGCCTGTACCCGCTAACAAGTGTATTTTCTTCTTCTTTAGCATTTTCCATAGTCGAAAAATTGCATTTTGCGCTCTTTTCAGTTGCCTCCTGGCATCGTTTCAATAATTTCATTTTATGTGGCATTTTGTTTATGCTTTTCGTTTTTTTTTTTTTTTTGTTGATTTTCCTTTTCAACAATGCGGAATGCAATTTCGCCTGTCTAACCTTGTCCTTAGCACATGAAAAATGTTTACAGCATGTGGGCGGAAAATGAACAAATTTTGGAGTCAACTTGAGCGAAATATGACAAATACCATGTAAACATTAAAATATGTATCCCAAATTTGAAAATTTTTTTAAATGTTTGGGTAAACTATTGAAATAAACAACACAGTTTATTGTCACTTTATAACATTGATAGTATCCCATTGTACGCTAAAGGAGCTTACATATGTACATATCGCAGTTAAAGAAGAATTAAACATTTCTGGTTTATTTTGATAGTGAATAAATGTGTTACGCTTTTAATTGATTTTCCAATTGGCCAAATAGTCCGGGCGCATAAGTTCTATTCTACCGTGCGGTACCGTGATTTAATAAACAAACAAGAATCAAAATTTTAGTCTCAGACATTGGCCAAAAACTGAACACGAACTGTCCATAAATGGTCAAGTGAATCATTTTGTTTAAAATTTGCATACATTTTCGGCGGCTGCCTCATGCCAACAAACGAAAACCGAAGAACGAAAAACAATGTGTTTACGGTATTTACGTAGATGCAGAAGGAATAAAAAGGAAAGAAAGGCTAATGGGCCGCAAATTTTCGCGCGGACTGATGACGTATTTTGGGAAATTATCAACAATATATGTACAACTGAACCTACACATATGGGAATATATAATCTATGTGTATATCTATGTGGAATAGGTGGAGGCTTGCTCTGCTGGGGTACCTGTTGTGTTATTTTTACCTCGGAGAGTCCAACGCCAAAGCAAGAGAGAGATCTCTCGAAAAACTCACCACACCTTACCCATCCATACACACACAGACACAAACCCACCGAACAGCTATTGCTTCGGTTAGTCTTGTTGGCAAACTGTTGATTGGCTGCTCTGCGCCTGCGCCATGAAAATGGCTGCAGCAAAGGGAGGCAACAAGAGCTACGATTGGATCAAATCGGCCAGAGGCACCGAAACCGGCCGGCTACAGTGACGTCGGACTCGGAGCACTAAAGATTTTCCCCACTACAGACCAAACTTGCTCTCTCTCCCTCTCTGTTTGCCTCTCTTTCGAACTTGCCGCTGGTGGCTTTTGTGGGGCGCGTGCCGAGAGCCGCCAAGCAGTGGTCCCCAAGTAGGGGCAATCCCTCCTCTATTATATAGTTTTACTGATGTTGAGTTTTTCATTCATAAAACCCGAAAGAGTGCGCATCTCGTGCCTCAGTTTTGTTCGAACAAGCAAACGCGACGGTTGAAACAAAGCGAAGAAACAGTTCTTATACAACAAGCTAAAAGCATAAAAAATTTAAAGCAAGCTACAAAAAAATAACCAAGCAGTAAAAACTAAAAGCAAAATTAAATTAAATGCAATATATAAATATATATTGTCGCACCTCCAAAAAACAAAACAAATTGTGCTAAAAAGTGTAAGGCATTTCAAAAGTGAAAGGATTCTCTGTGGCCATACTCAAACAAAACCAAAAGCCGCTCATTCAAATTTCAATGAATGAAAATTTTATCTACACGCAAAAGAAAAAGATGTTAGCTTAAGTTAACCGAAAAAGAGAAGGAAAAACCAACGAAACACAAAAGAGAAAAGGAATATATCTATTGATTTTCTTTTAGCAAGTACAAAACCAAAATAAAGAAAATAAAAAGCAAAAGTGAGAACTCAAAGTGTTTAGTATTTAAGTGTGTATGTGACTATTAAGTGGAAAACCCACTAGAGCATCCAAAAAGAAAGGGGACTTTTGCTCCTACACCCGAATTCTTCTACACGTGCCATTGTGATCCAGGTGGGTGAAAAGCTGCCAATTCTCAATTTTTCTCATTTAAATTAAGTGTACAAGTTTTACATAATCATTACAATTTTAGAAACATTTCGAGTGTAATATTACAAATAGAAATGGACAAAATATTGATAAACAGATTTACGATAAGAAATTTCAGAAAATGTGATAAATTTTAGTGCATATATAATGATATACATATATATTTTTATGACCCTCGAAGTTTTCTTCAAATTCAAATTGTAAAATTCTAAATTTCCTAAGTTTACAAATTTTCTTTATGAAAACTTGTGAAAATTGAATTTAGCAGCCAGTATTTCGTTTTTACATGTGTATATAAATTCATTTAACGCCTAATAAAAATTTCTGCACGTTACACCTGAGAGAGATATATGTGATGTGATGGGATGGTTCGGCAAAATGGCAACTATGTAGCAGAGCAAGTGAAATACTTCTACAAAATATGTACGAGACGATTCCATATATACATTTGCTAATTTATAGACAACATTTTGTTAGTGCGGTCAATTTAAACAAATGACAACAACAACAAGAACTTTGAGAGAAAACAAAAATTTCATTCGGTTTACAATTTAATGGCACATTTTTGTGTGGCGGCGGCGGCGGCTGGCATCGAGTGAGTTGCTTCGGTTTGATGGAAAAATAATTAGCAAAATGATTTACAGGCAATCTCCCATGACCCAAAGTTGAGTAGTAATGGAAAGAGATGGCTTTAAAATAATGGATGGAAAAAGTATGCTGGAGGTTTTTCCCGATACGGCAGAGCCATATACATACGTTTATGTTTATGAAAATAATTATGAGATCAAAAATGAAAATGCCGACGGTGGGCAAAAGTTCATTTAACACTTTTCCTTCCACCAACAACCAAAAACGACTTTGACAAACTTACGCCGATGCCGCCTCCGCCAACGGTTGCCGCCGACGGATATGTCTGCCAACCTAAACAAGAAAATCGGTTTCGAATCTTTCCTTAGTTTTTGTTTTGTTTTTACGTTTTTTTTTGGCTTTTGTCTCTTAAGTGCCTACTAAAATGATTTTAAAAACTTTATAAAAATATACCTAAATGCACAGACTTACATACACACATACATATGTAGGCCTGCGGCTGTTTATTTTCATTAATTGTTCTCATGAGGAAAACACAGCAGAAAGAGCAACACCAACAACAACACCAACGAAGCGAAAAGCTGTTGGCATGAAAAGTGTGACAAAGTGTTACGCATCCACAGAAGGTGGAGGATGGATGCATGGATAGATGGATGGATGGAGGAGAAAAGTCGGCAAAAGATACATTTTGTTGGCGTTGTTGCCGTTGTCCATGGGAAGGCTAGTGGATGGTGTTGCTGTTGCTGTTATGCTTAACTTGTTGCCTGCTGCCCGCTGTGTGAATGATGGACTTTGTTGTTGTTCCCCTTCCATGTCAGTGTGAGAGGGTCCAGAGAGTTGCATGTTTTGTATCTATGTATGTATGTGTATCTGCAAGATACTTTTACTCCTCAAACACCATCAAGTCTTTTGCATTTTGACTAATGATGCCGATGCTTCGACTTTAACTTGGACTCGGGCATCGCCTTCGCCAGGTTTCTCCAATTTCTTTTTATGTTAATAACCAACAATAATAACAACAGAAACAACAACAACAAAAGTCATATTATTATTATTATTATTGTTAATTGAGAATTCTTTTTGTTTTATTGCCATTGTTGTTGTATTGTCTTTTCCCAAGGTTGCATAAGATTTGGTTTCAAAAAAGCAGGAAAAAACTAAAAACAACATTCGTTGAGTTATTTTTGGTTTGGCTAAGTAGCCATAGTAAAAGGTCGCCTCGCATCGCGTAGCCTCCGCCACTTAAAGACTTCACCTCAACTCTTAATCCTCAATAAAAACAACAACAAAAAACACATATTTAATCATCAAATCACAGCACCGACTTGGCTATACCTCTTGCTAACCTGAGATCTAGGATACAGGGTACACATATGTATCTATACAGATGATCAACAAAATGTATCTTCTGATGTTGTCTGTAGGTCAATCGATGGCAGCCACTTGCCGTCCTAACAAATTGTCGCCTATCTATCGAAATGTTAACACTCACGAGAAAGAAAGAAGAAAAAACAAAACGCAAACTGTAAACTGTATAGAACTACAACTAAATGGTGTGGCAAAAAACAAAGTTTCAAACCAGTTTGCATCAAACTTAATTAAAATAATATCAACATAACAATTTTTTGCCTTCTTCCTCAGCAAGTCGCGAGTCAGGCTTTAACTCCCCTTTACTCTATCTCTCTCTAGTTTTCTCTTGCTGACTCTTTCGTTTTCTGTCTATCTATCTATCTAGCTAGCTGTGTGCCAATATTCATTCATGGCAAGATCTTGACATGTCTCGATGTATCTCTGTGTCTGTCTGTCTTTCAGTCCGTCTTCTACTCCATACAAGCAAAGCAAAGCAAACCAAAATGCTATGCAAAAATATGCAGAGTGAAAGAAGCCTGTGTGTGTGTATATACATAGGTGAAGACCAGAGACACAACATTTACAAAATACATGGATTTTATACAGTGAATTTTGTTTAAAATAAACTACAGATTAATAACCCTTCGATTTGAGACCATTTGAGAATAAGAAAAAAGTGTCTTCTCTAAACTTGTTCAGGCAATTAATCAGAGAGATACTAATTTTTTTATATCAACTGCTAAAAAGCCATTCATTAATTCATTAATAAATTTCTGCATCGATTCATTAGAAACATTTCAAAGCGAACCTTTTTTAGGTTTTCCTTTAACAAATTAAACTTAGGCAATATTCACTGTATACCTGTAGCTCTGTAGGCAACCACTTGGGCAGCTCTTGGATCGTGGGTCGTGTGTGTGTTGTTGTTGTATTTTTCTTCTTTTTTTCTTTTTGTATTTTTTATTTTATTTAAGGGAGTGTCAATTGTTGGCCAAGTTATTAAGCGCAAAGCCAAGAAGAAGTCAAGAAGAGATCGAAACCAAAGACACAACACCCAAGACCAGTTCCAGGTTATCTTAGAGTGTATTTCTGTTGTGTGAATGTGTTAGCGTCTCTGTGAATGTGTGTGTATGTGTGTATGATTCATATGGCAACTTAAACTTCAAAAAAGCCCAAGATACAAATCTTTGATCGACTGTAAAAATTATTGACTCTGGGCGCATAATTTTATGAATGAACCGAACCAAGCGAGACACACACAGACACAAATCAACAGACAAAAGCAAAGACAGCACGCGCGCTAGCTAGAAAGGAGCTGCTCGAAACTGTTGGTGGTGTTGCCAGTGGTTCATTGTGTGGCTGATGGTACTGAGCGGTCCGAGATTGTTGGCCGCCGCCGGTCGAGAGACTCTGCACTGAAGTCTGGAGTGCACTTTGCCATGGAAATTATGCGTGAAATCAAATGTAAATAAGAAAGCAAAAGTGCCAAAAACCACTAAGGGCATAGAGCAGCGGGGTCGGCAGAGAGGAGTTTAGGGGAGGATGGGGACATGGCACAGTAGTTATTTTGGCGCATAGCTGCCTGTCAACACGAGTGCACTTGTAATGCAAATCAACGCGGTCAAGCGGCCGCCAAAAACACTTGATAGTTACGACGACGATGATGAAGATGAAGATAATGATGATGACGCCATGGCATGAGGCAAGAGGATCGGATCGGACCGAGTGTTCGAAGCTAGCTAGATTGCGTATGCCTAATGTTAGAGTTAAGGAAGACGTGATCAAGAAATCATTAGACATAATAAGCCAAGTTTATTAGACAGGCTTTAATTAAGAGACGAGACGCTGTTAAAAACCGAAAAATAAAAAAAATACAATTTTTAACAAAGTATGATATGAAGAAAGAGATTGCACAAGATCACTTTTGAACCTACTACACTGAGAGAAACTAATTCTTCTACAATTGTCACAACGCTGACCCATTTCCCCTTCAGCTCAGCATTGCTTTGTCTTCTGTTGTCTTCTTCTTTTGGCTTAAGGTGTGGGAAACACAATTGTTCTACTTCTCAGCAAATGTAATAAGTTCGTTTCATAGTTTTTTAAGTGCTTAATCGATTTTAATTTAATTGCCTAGGGTCATGTGGGTGGTGGTGTCTGTCGCTGCTGCTAGATGAAGCGAAAGTTTCTGTGACAAATTAAATTGTTTTGTGGTTAGTAAATTGTCAAATTTTATGAAGGCAAGAAGAGGGAAACTAGCCCGGGGAATTGGTTATGCAATTGAACAGCTGTCATGGCAAATCAATTGAAAAAACGAAACCGAAAGAGGCGGCTGGTTTTACGGTGACCATCGAGAGACTGAGTAAACATGATTTTTTGTCATTATGTGGTTTTTTTTTTTTTTTTTGGTTTTTATTGAATGGTCAAGGGAAGTTGCATTAGCAATATACCGTATTTTTTTGCACGTATTTAAAGATAGAAATTGAAAAACAATAACCTTAATTTTGTTTATGTTTTAAGCTTTTGAGACTTAACTAACTTTGTAGTTTCTGCTCTTTTCTATGTTTTTTTCAGGCGGCGTAGCCCCTGGAACCCAATCAGCTACCATGATCATGGAAGGGCTTGAAACCCTGGTGGCGCCAACGCATCACGCATTCCTGCTCACCGAAACGGCCGCTGCGGCCCATTTCAATGTCCTGAGCTTCGATACGTGTCTCTTCAAGACTAGCACAGCGGCTCAGAGCAGCAGCCCATCGACGGCGGCATCGACAGCCTATTTTGGCAACCCAAGTGCTAGCACCAGTTCATCGACGAGCAGTTCAAACAGTTCCCAAACATTGCTTCATTATTCATCCGTATCGGCGGCGGCAGCAGCAGCAGCGACAGCAGCATCAGCAGCGGCTTCAAATAGCAACACAAACAACTCCGTGTTAAGGGCTCGCAATCAAACAACCACCCCAACTCAGGGCGGTAGTCCAGGCCTTGCACAAGCAGCACAGCCAAGTGCTGCAGCCAGCAGTGGCCGTAGCTCGGCCTCCCATTTGAGTCTATTGAACACAAGTCAACATAGTCCCGTACAGCCCGAAGGTGCAGAGCATCACCACCACCATCAACAACAACAGCATCCTCAGCAGCATCACCAACAGCAGCATCCGCTGATTGAGGCTCTGCCCGGTGATCTGAATACGCCGGTGACTACATCTACCGATATTCCCTCGTTTTTTGGTCCATCCACTGTGGTGGAGCCACCCCCAATTACCGGTAAGTGTTCTATATGAAATTTAACAAAGAAATTTAGAAAACGTTCGCTATTAGTAAGCTTAGCTTAGCTTGAATAGGAAGCAACAATCGGTCTTAATTTTGTGTTTTAGTTTCGTCACTGTTACCCCACTCCAACCCATTCCTTCTCTGTGACGATATCAATCACAGTTCGCTTGAACAAGCTGCCTCTCCGGCTGGCTGGCTACTGCAGCTGGGCACGCTTTAGTTTCGCAGAAATCGAACAACACGGGAGGTCGCATCATCGCTCATCGTCGCCAGCGACCACAGACGGCGACAGAGACTACTGCAACTGCAACTGAGATGGAGTCAGATGCAGAAGCTGCAAAAGGCAAAAGTGTCGGCCATAAGACTAATTACGCGACAGAGAGAGAGAAAGAGAGATAAAGGGAGAATCAGAAGAAACCCAGGCCTGTCCCAGTCCAAGATTTGTTTTTTTTTTTTTCTTTTTGTTTTTGTTTGTTTTTTCCACGATCATCATTAATGCCGGCATTGGACTTGAAGTATTGATTGAGTTGCATTGCGGCTAATGTGCAGCGACATCAATTTTGCTTCAGCGAATGCATTGGGAAGAGAAGGAGGACAAGGCAAGGGTGCGGGAATTGTTGGGAGAATTCACAGAACTCCAATGCCATATACAAAATACATATATTTTGACAGCCTCCAGGAAGTGCAATTGTCCAATTTCTATGTATATTAGCCATGACAGATATGGACCCTGGCCAGACATTTCGACAGATAGATAGATATGCGTTTTTTGGTATAAATTATGCCTTCTTCTTATACTTGAATGGCTTGCCAAGTTTAGCGATTAAAAACTGCTTTATCACTTGTGTCTCTCTATGTCTAGAGTAAATTGTTTTGCTCTCCATTTTTTGCAGCAGCAGCAGCAGTGCGTGGGGGATGATTGGATGAAGAAACCAGAAATTTATGAGTGACAGTTTTTTGGCTTAGAAAATTAAATGAACATAAAATATATATAGATAGATAAGTATGTATATGTACATAGTAGATATATCATTTCAGATTTTTAGTTCCTTCAATTGTTTCAGACTCTAAGGGCAAAATTATGCCAACAATTAAACTCAATTGAGAGAGAGGCAAGTCGAATTGAATGGAGAGGGGGAAAAATCTAGTTTCAGTATACTTTATTTGCCTTTAATTCAATTAGAAATGTGTCGAGCAGTCTCATATTGTACTACACTATGCTGGAGTGTGTGTGTCTGATATGTCTGGACTTGGAATGGGAATGAGAGACGTCATCTTCTCGTATCTGCTGGGAAATTGCGCTTGAGAAACATTGACACTGAACGGAAATGTTTAATACATGCGCGAAAGTGATGATGATGATCATGATGCAGTTGTTGTTGCTTTAGATTAATTAAGAGCTTTTTTCTTGTTCTTATTATTATTATTAGTATTGTTTAGACTTAGCCATATCACGCAGAAGTAGATAAAGCGAGACAGAAATAGTTTTACTTTCAATAAAATTCAGAGTAAATAACTAATACAAATGTTGATATAAATACATAAACGAAAGTAGTTTAGGTTGTTCGAAAATATGTATATAAAAAGCTAAATAGATTTAAATTTGTATGCTCTACCTTCAGCGAAAGAGAAGGAAAGACTGATTTATGTGAACACTGCAGTCTGACAAGGGATTAGTGAGTTATTTAAGATGTGACTCCTTCGCCTTGCAGCTGCATCCATTAGTGTCTCATAGATAAAGCAACTTCCATTCAATTTCAACTGCAACAACTGAAACTCTTAGGCGCATTTTTTCTCTTCTTTTATTTTTGACAATTTTCTTTATTTCTAAAGTTTTTTTGCAAACTTTTTATTGTTGCAGGCTCTATTGAATCAGAGGACTTATCTCTTGAGCCACAAATTGTCTCTGTGGCCAGTCCGGTATTGTCCTCGTGCAGTACATTGAAGGAGGAGCGTAGCACACCGCCAATTTTGACAATTGTTAAGGAAGAATCAAGTAATAATAGTTGTAATATGTATTCACACAACAACAACACATCAACAACAACAACACAGGCAAAACAGAATACAAGTGAAAACAATGATCACACAAATGAAAGCGGCGTTGGTTCGCCAACAACAGCCTCACATTCACAACAACAACAACAGCAGCAGCAGCAGCAACAACAACAACAGCTGCATCACAACAGTAACACGAATACCAATACGAATTGCCACCACAGTCATCAGCAGCAACACCAACAACAACAACAGCAACAACAACAACACATGAGCTCCCCGCAACATCAGCAACAATACCAACAACAACACCAAATATTACACGAACAATTGCCACATCATCATCACCATCACCATCATCATCACCATCATCCACACAATCACCACCAACAACACCAACAACAACACCAACAACAACAACAACAACACCAACACTATCAGCAGCATGCTCTCCAACAGCAACAACAACAACAACAACAGACTGGCAAAATCTCATATCGTGGCATTTTTACCACCACAGGCAACCTCAACAACAACAACAGCAATCACATGAGCCAACAACAGCAGCAACACCAGCAGCAATTGGCCTCGCCGCAGCAACTAAACGTATTGCCTGGCCAAATGTCACCACCCTCTAATAGTCTCGGCAATAGTTGGGGCCTACCTAGCCCCGACAAATCTCTATTCCAACCACCCATGTTTAATTTGCCCGCACAATATGCTATGCAACAGCAGCAGCAGCAACAACAACAACAACAACAACAGCAACTACAACAGCAGCAGCAACATCCCCAACATCAGCAGCAAACTCTTACGCCCACGTCCTACGACGATAGCCGAGCAGCCGCCGCCGCTGCAGCAGCTGCTGCAGCTGCTCAGCAACATGCCGAATTGCTTGGCCTAACAATGGATTGCACTCCATTGTTGCTAAAACCAGGACCGCCGCCAACATATACTGCAACTACGAGTGTAGCAGCCGCAACAGTGGGATTTACTAGCCTGGCGGAATTGCAAACCACCCATGAGCAACAGCAACAACAATACGCTGCTCGTAGTCAGATTTCCGGAACCAAATATCAATGGTTGGATATGGATCAGCAACAAGTACAGCAACAACAGCAACAAGTGCAACAGCAATCGCAACAGACATTGGTATTGCCGGGACCGACTTCATCGGCTAGCTCTAGCAATGCAGCATTGGGTGTTCTGATACCCAAACAGGAGCAATCCTATCCAGAGCCCAGTTCAAATGGTACCGGTTACTCAGCGACGTCTGGCGCTGGGAGCAGTGGCAATGCTAATGCTACAGCAGTTCAACTAGCTGAATATAGTCCTTCTACTAGCAAGGGTCATGAGATATTGTCACAAGTCTATCAACAGAGCACCTTGCCCTTAAAATTAGTTCCGGTCAAGCCACGAAAATATCCAAATCGCCCCAGTAAGACACCCGTACATGAGCGACCCTATGCTTGCCCGGTGGAAAACTGCGATCGCCGATTCTCCCGATCCGATGAACTCACCCGCCATATACGCATTCACACTGGCCAGAAGCCATTCCAGTGTCGCATTTGCATGCGTAGCTTCAGTCGCAGTGATCACTTAACCACCCACATACGCACTCACACGGGTGAGAAGCCATTCAGTTGTGATATATGTGGTAGGAAGTTTGCGCGATCCGATGAGAAGAAACGACATGCCAAAGTTCATCTAAAGCAGCGTATCAAGAAGGAAAGCAAAGCGTCTAGAAGTGAACAACAGCAGCAGCAGCAGCAACAACAGCAGCAACAACAACAACAACAACAATTGCAACAGCAGCAACAACATCATCAATATCAACCGCATCCCCATCATCATTTGTTACAGGCAGCCGATTTGGCAATCGTCAGCTCTGCGGCAGCAGCAGCAGCAACGTCCATGTAGACCGAAGAGAATTCAACATCAACGATTGATTCCCCTCATCATCATCATCAGGTGCCATTTCTGGATCTCAATCTGGAGCATTTAGAGGTTGGTTTAACCTCAGATTATGGCACTTTGTCGCCGTTAAATAGCCCCCGATTGCAGTTTAAATACGTGTTTGTTAGTCAGAATGCAGAGGATAGCCAGCCGCTATTCAGCTGTAGGGAGGATAAAGAGGGGACTGGGGAAGAGGAATCAATTGTAGATGCTGAATCTGATTAAGAACATAAAAATTCGATATAAGCAAGAGAGTTAAATGTTGTTAAAATTTTGGGTTGTAATCTAAATACATATGTGTATTATGTATATACGTACACCTATTTTTATGTGTATGCAAGACACTAAATCTTAAATTATAGCATAGCCCACACGGACACTCAAACACAGACACACGCACACGCACACGGACAAACAAAAAGTTACTAACAATGCCTAATTGAAAAATAATCCTAATAACAAATACACACGCACACACAAAACCATATTTAACTTATATCTCTAATACTGTGATCTCATGTGTAATAATTATTAATTTTAATTTCTTTTTTAACTAAACAACAATTAATTATTATTTAAGAGAGATAATTTCAAAAATTATGATTATTATTATTATTATTATTGTATGTATCTATTATTAAACAAAACAAAAAACATAAGCAAACAAACGAAAAAATTCACCTCCTTTTTCTTAGCTAATTGTTCATAATTTAACACACTAATTTATTCAATTTAAGTAAGAAAAGAAAACAAAAATTTGATTAACTTATTCACCGCTCTTTGAAATCTGATCAGATTTTAGATTTAGGTTTTAACAACAATACTATAAATGTATAAATTCAAAACTTTATAAATAATTGCGAACAATTTTACCATATCATTTTTTCGATCGAAGAAAGAACAACCAAGAACAAGTAACAAAAAAAAAACCATTGTACTTCCTTAATTTGATTCGAAATCAAACAAAACACAAAACAAAAAGCATAAAATTTATTTAAAATTCTTAATTATAATTTAGTTTTAGTTTATGTTTTACGTTCAAAACACACACACACACACGCATACACACAAACATACAACACATATTTTTTATATATGTATGTACCTATAAATTAGTTCATTTTATTTTTCGAAAATATATAACAATTTTTCAAAAAAAAAAAACATAAATACTAAGAAACTTTTGATTTATTTTTCAATTTTTCTTTATTTTTGAAAATCTATCGTTTTGCTCTCAATCTTTAGTCTTTACATGACCCTGTCGCTTTTAGTGCAATGAAAAGTTATTAAATCTTCAAATTTTATGAAAACATTCATTTATATCAAGATGGAATGAATGGCAGCTCCCACAGTTGGAAAGAATCCGACTGAAACAAAAACTAGTTTTCAATTTTATATACATACATATTCTTCTTCTGTTCTATTCAAATTTTTTGTTTCATTTTTTTTACTAAATACGGAAAATATGGTGCAAAGTAATAACGAGTGCGATGGTTTCGGATTGATTGATTGAATGTGCACAGATACTGGAGCCAAATTCTAGCCTTAAGATTTAATTACAAAAGCACACAAATTATGATTAAACATTATAATTGAAAGCAAATAGGTAAAAACTACAAGTATATGAAACTTTAGTGCCACATGAAGCAACGATAGCTGAACAAACGAAATACAAGGTTTGGATTACATATTGGTATTCGATGTAGTAAGGATTTTTGGAAAGTGTTTAAATAAAAAAAAAATGCATCTATACATCTTTTTCATTAAAGCAACTCTATTTTAATAGCAAAATTATATATACATATACATACATATATATATATATATATATAAATATATATGATGTTATATATTTTGCGTAGCCGCTTCAATGAGACACAAAATACATATGTATATGTATGTAACTAGGATAAGGGCGGTGCCAGATCACAATAATGCTGAATAAACCGCATAAATCTATATATTTATACCACATACAACACAATTTCGGTGCAAGTTCAATAAAAACAAAACGTTTAGGTAGAATAAATAACAAAACGAAGGTAAATAATAATAATGTCTTATATAAAACAAAGAGGAAAATTCAAAATGCGTGAAATTAATGTGCCATCAAAATTCAAATTGAAGAATAAAACAGAATCTAAAACTGTTCACACATTCACTCACTAACTCACACATGCACACTATTTAAATCCTTAATTAGTATAGAAAACTTTTGAATTTTTAAACGTTGTGATTTATATATGGGTTTAAATTAATTGCATGATTCAATGTTATTAAACAAACAAAAACAAAAAAAAACTTTAATGCGTATTGTAAAACAAAAACATAAAAAAAGAAATATATGAAAAACTATAACAAAATTTTAAAATAAAAAACTGATTTCTCAATATATATGATATATAATATCGAGCATGAAGCTTTCAATAACGTTTAATTTTAAATTTTACAATTATTTATATTAAAGCATTTCCTAATCAGTTTCAAAAAGTAGCTAAGTGACTTAAGAATCCTTAGATTCTGAAATCGATCTGAGCTTAGTTAAGCTGCATATTGGAAAAGTCGTTGCTTAAAGGCTCTAGATTTGAAAATCACACGAGTAAATCTAAAATCGAAAAATATCATCTAAATGTACAGTAAATATAATGAGATAGATAACTATATTAATGTGGTTTATATTGTCATGTTGCTTATGGACAGTTTTTTCTTCCATACACCGACACAAGTTAATTGTGTCATTTTGGGATAAATGTATTTATTGATGCATTCTTAGTTAGACAAAAAGTATTAATGCTCAAAGAAAAGAAAACGTGAACAAAAATTAACGAAGACAAACTGTTTGCTTGGATTTGTATTAAAATTTGTATGGGTTTTCTTTCCATCTTCAATTAGATGTTTGTTACAAGTAATTCATGTTTATATTGTTAAGTATAATGTTGTAGGTTTTTAATTACAATGGTACTTCTATGTTTAAGCGATAATTATTTCAATTCCAATTTCAAATTATTTCCAAAGACTGTCTTTGTGTTAACGCTAAGCATTCATTATATAATAAGTCTATCGATCGGTATGTCCTTATATCAAAAATTGGTTTTTACTATATATCAGAGTTTTCCAACCTTTATATGCATAAGTGTGTGTATATGCTATCCCACATCTCCACGTCCTGCTCCTAATCTAATCATTATTATATACATACATAAGCATAAGTTCATATTTTGATGTCATTAACTATAATTAAATGATTATGTATATATGAATTTGGCAACAGAAAAACTTTTTGAACATATAAAAATGGAAAAATTTAAAATTTATATATCAACAGTCTTTGATTTCTTTCGTTTTCTTTCCTCTCTTTCACTAAACCAATATAAATTACTTTGGTATTCGGTTTATTTGAATGAGAAGTGGACGAGGGGGCTTGAAGAGTGGATATAGAAACCAAGACGATGAAATGCAGGCCTACCAATAAAACGCGCAATAAAATTCAAAATAATAGCCAAAGCGGAGCAGCAGACGGCGACAGCAACAGAAAGCACGATAATGATGATCAGCAATGATGATCATGACGATATATGCCAGCACTCAAAACTAATGAAATGTTCCAAAGCCAAAACGATTGCAACCACCACACGCGCTCACTGGAAAGTCGACTGACTAGCGGCCACAGAGCCAGTTCCTTGCTCTGTCCCCCTACATCATGCAATCCTCCTCTGGCATATCACCAAGCTGTCGTCCATCGTTGTCGTTCGTTGTCCATCCTCCCGCAGCCACTAGCGACAGGCTCATGTCGTAGTCGAAAATTCTTCAGTTTTTCCACTCTGCATAAAAAGACAGAAGCAGCAGCTAGCAGGCGGACTAACTTCGGTTCGGCCAATGGTAGTGGACAGAAGGGGGCTAGGGAGGGCTTTTGTCGGTGAAAAATTATGAGCGCAACTCTATCGTAAAAATGTACACGAAATTAAACAAAAACGAATATTCAAATACTCTGATCAATAATTAACGATTGGAAAATATTTCCCATGGAACAGTAAATGTGTACTTTTCTTTTGTTTAGTGTCATATTATAGGACTCATGGAACTTTGCCGATCATTGTTTGAGTATAGGGTATATGAAAATGCAAAATGATTCCACGGCTGCTGCCATAGTTAAGGTTTTCTCTCTCTCTTTCTCTTAGTCTCTATTTCTCTGCGTCTTTTATATTCATGGTCTCAGAACTAGAAATTCTTGTCTTCATAGCAATCATCATTGAGCGAATAGTTTGGGGATAACGGAGGAAATAGTGGGAGAGGAAGGCAGGGGGGGGAGGCCACTGCGAAAACTGGAGCGGGAGCTGGAGGTCCGTCCGTTTTGTGATTTGTGTGCTTGCGGTACAATTTGAGCCGCGAGCTGTGAGAGAGACTATAGTGGTAGGTAGCAGCTTCCAATAGACAGTTCCTGTTCCTGGCTCTACTTGCGACAGGCGCAAACAAAATTATTTAAGTCAATTTCAACTTGGTAGAGTTTTCGAGGAGGAGGATTACTGGAATCTCCTCCTATGCCAGGTGATGAACTGTCTCTCTTTTGCTCTCTCTCTCCAGCTGTCTTTGGAGGCAATCATGTGTAGATGTCGCCTTAAGTGCGTCTATTTGACATGTTTAGGTGTTTAGATGGCATGCCTAGATATGAGCATGAAAATTGATTTCATTTTGATAAGAAAGTCCAAGTTGATTTTCCTTAGTTTTTAGTTTTCTTTTGCCATTCGGTAGCTGCAATATATGGCCGACCATATTGTCAGTTATCGTCAAATGGGATTGATAACACATACAGTACGTGAGTGAGTGAGCCAGTGAGTGAGACAAAGAGAAAGACACAGCGAGAGGAGAGTGGAAACCGGACTCTATTCAAATGGAATGTCATGCAGGCAATCTCTTTCGAGCCTTGGTATAATATCTTTGGTTAGTTGCTAATGAGTTGCCGTTAGTGATTTATTTTGTTAAATAAATAGAATTGCCAGGCAGTTAGGGGAACCAGCAACAACCAGATAACTTTGCATGCCACATGCAACTGCCACTGCAACACAGTAAAGTGATACATGGGAGTTTCCATTTTAAATCAAATTTTCTCCACAATTGAGTCATGAGCCAGTAACCAAAAAAAAAAAACCTTTATCCTTTTTCTTTTCTCGCTCTCTTTCACTCTTGCTTCAATGCCTTCTTCAATTTGTAAATGAGCCGCAAAGGGGAGCATAAAATTAAAAAAAAAAATGGAAAATGGAAAAAAAATATTGAAGAAACATCGAAAACAGCATAAGGCAGTCGTAAAATGAATGCTAAGGTCAATGTTGGCAGCGGATCTAATCATAGGCGTCGAGCGCTCTTCCATTATCCTCAGAGGGATGAACTTGCTAACGTTCCTCTACAAGTTTAAGAAATGACATCTTAGCAAGCTCCTATGCGCTATACGCCTATGGAATGACTACCTGGTGCGCCTCGTAGCTGGAGCTGCAGAACTAAGGTCCATAGGGATTTTATTTCCCTTTTTGGTCTTTGGTGACATTCACGCTGTTGAGTTGTTGTTATGGCTTTTGTAGTTGATCGTCTCCGTTGTTATTTTTTTTGTTGTTGGTTGTCATTTTCAAAATTATATGTCACACTTTTGGCGTTAAAAAGGCAGCCTGGCAGGCACACGACCAGGCTGGAGGAGTTTTAGCGAGCGAGCAGGAATAAAAGCGAGACACCAGACGTGGCATGGCAGTCGAAGGCAGAGGGCAGACGACAAAAGGCAAGAGATATCTGGACCTGTTTCACAGTCCTGAGTTTTATTGTCATGTTTTGATCTCTTTTTCGTTTTTGTTGTTGCTGTTGTTCTTGTGCTTGTGCCTCGAATGGAATGCGCATAAAAATGTTTTTATGCTTGAGAACTTGTCCAAGTTTTTTGATGAGTTTTTGTCGTAGAGTTGTTAGTCTCAGGTTTAAGATCATCATCATCATCATAATTAGTGTTTAGGAGGACAATTGAAGCGTTAAATTTGTTTGTTTTTGTCTAAAAAAAAGACAATGGAACAATAAATATAAAACATACTTAGCATATAGAGTCACATGCATTTAGAGTTCCCAGATTGATCAGTGAAGCATTTAATTTTCAAATTTGTCTGCACGGCAGTTAGTCAATGTCAAGAAGAATGCTGCTGGTTGCACGGTTTGGTGTGGGAGGTCGATTGACTAGTCTGTCGATCGGTCGATCGATCAGAGTTTTTCATTAATTTGCATGATTCTCTTACCATTTTAGGGTTCGGTTTCTATAAATGCTTCAACAGGTTGCTCTTGGTTTGATATGCTGGTGGTGCTTACTTTTGACCAGAAACCAATTATGTATCTAAGCCCGTTTCCTTCATCTCTACTCTGCTGTCCTCTCTCTCTGCTGTTTCAACTCGTTAAAGTTGTCAATAAGTGCACCATTTTCGGCTTCTTATCGGGGCAAAAAAGAAAACAAAACCAAAACAACAAAAACTCGACAATTTAAATGTTAATTTCGGTTTTGGATATTTTCCTTCAAGATACCCTGTACCCATCTTAGCACGACAGGTATACACAAATCGTAGAAAATGCTTAAACATAAACTCTAAAATTGTGAACAAAACAAACCCTTGCAGGATTAAATTGCTTTAAAATTTAAGATTTTCCACTGTGAATAAGTTGCTTTTTACATATTAAAGTCAGGGATCGTTTTTAAATAATAGGGTGATACAAAGTTGAAGCCCTAACCCTCAATTTGAGAATTTGGTATTTGTTTTGGTTTGTGTGATAATTACCTCAAAGCAATTTTGTTATCTATAAACTTTTACATTAAATACCGTTGGAAAATTTGTAAAGAAATGTTAATTTTTTTTTTATAAATTTTTGGTTTTGTTCCAGGGGAAATGCTTGTGTGGTCTTTGACTAAAAACTAATTGGTTTTCCATAAACCAAAACAAAAGCATTAAATAAATTTCTAGCTAAATGGTCACAGATAACAGATACGAAAAGGAGGAGAAGAAGAGCTAGAGAGGGCCCCTGAGCAAGCTATTATAATTCTTGTCACCGATCGTGGACAACCAGCAACAAATTGAACAGCAATTTTCCATTTTCCACCTCAAACACACAAATTTGCCAAGGACGTGATGGTCGACAGGCCTAAGGACACACACAGACTTCACGTCACATGGCCAAGACCAAGCCAAGACCACGAACAAATCCAAGACCGACACCAACTCTCCTCTCAGGGCAGATTAGCAGATGGCCAACACATGTAGTTGTTGCTGTTGTTCCTGCTCATCAGCGAACTTCGCACGCAAGTTGTAGCTACAACTTGAACATGAGGTAGATCGAGCTGCTGCTGCTGTTGCTGTGTGACACGGATTGTCTGTTGCAATTTTAATTGAACCAGGCCATTAATTAATTTTTCCATTCCTTTGATTCCAAAAGGCAAATTTCGAGAATTGACCGACACCAAGAATCGAAAATGGTAGTAATATAGGTGAAATTCTACCCAGTTTCCGGTACATCCGCTGACTAGCTCTAACTTTAGAATGGTCTTTATGTCTTATGTTTAGTGTCAGCAATTTATGTATTAAGATTCATTAGCTTTATAGAGCAGTATATCTATATAAATATGTAGTATAAATGTCAGAGAGAAACCCATAGAGGGCATGGCATGGAACACGCACACACAATAGACGCCACTGCACCAGCCACAGAGCATCCTAATATTTCCGTCTTCATTCCGTCAAAATGCAAATCCCATTCAAAAATATAGCGGCAATAATTTCAAGATTGATGGACCGCGCGTACTTCAGTGAACGGCGCGGCGGCGGCAGAGTCGATCCAGAGACTATCCTCGCAATTGAAGCGATCGACATGCGATCAACCGTTGGCAGCCTTTACATAAATAATAATAGACTTGCGGACCAATTGTGCGCTAACATGCCTGGTGGTTAGCGTAATAATTCATAGACTTTACATTTCGCCCCTCTTCTCTATGGACTTCCCTACAGATGGGGAGTTATCATTAGGCAGTCAAAACGGCTACTGAATTTGTGATGATCGAGCAGCAACAGCAGCCAAAATCGCTGAGAAAGTCATTCCAAGAGAGAGAAAGAGAAGGAGAGATATGTATATATAGCATCGACGACTGCTCCTGCTGCACCTGTTGCTGTAAATTGGGGCGTGCCGCTCTCCAAAGAGGCGAATCATCGTGATCATGATCATCCAACAGTAATGATCAAATCAATAAATGGCACGCCTGTTTCTGCATTTCGCGACGTGAAGTATGGGGTGAAGGGGGCGGAGATAATTGGCTCAAATGTGTGCGGAAAATGCGTTGCCAAGTTTGTTTAAAATGCCATTAATTAGTTAGTTGTGTGTGCATAATTGCCACCAAGATGATTTCAGATTAATTGGAATATGAAGATATGAAAGATCTCGAAACTGTGACAACACCAATAGAAAGGAGTAACCATCTACCAATGGGGATCTCGGCGGCGATCGGGACGACAATCATAAATTTTCTCAGCTAATTGCACACGGCCACAAGTCAAATGAGAATTAGAGATGTGAAGAAACTAGTTAAACTATCGCTCGATCTTATAGGGAAACGATTCCTACCGATTTTGCCATCCTTAAGAATTTAATTTCCAGGCAGAGATGGTCAAAGAAGAGCAACTGAGCAACTTAATTGATGTGTCTTGGAGCGGCTTTTGAGACTATCTATTTAATGTTTTGGTTTTAATTCCCCAGCACTTCCTGGCACCATATTTATTCGGAAAGAGACAGAGAGGGGAATAGTTATATCCAAATACAATATATATCAGTGTTTGTGGTCTTCATTTTATAGGAAATTATTGCTATTTTTAATGCAAATGCGCTAATTACACTGATAAAGGCAACAGAGATACACCGAAAGAGAGGTAAAGAGAGTGACTTCCATTCCATTTGGTTAGCATTAATCAGCCGACATACCACAACCAAGCAGCAGCCGATCCAGTCTAGAGATCGTCGGCTTCTTTTTTTGGATTGCACGCCCGCGGCAACAATAATCCATGCACTTCGAGAGAAACTTGACTAAGTGGTGGCGGCGGCAAAGCTTCCGCAAAAATGTCTCCAAGGAATGCATTAACCAGTTTATCCGACATCCGAATACCCTTAACGCCCTTTTTACGTACCAAACAGCATTAAAAGTTATGAAATCGATCTAGTTTAGAGTATATTTTATTGCTGGGCGGACCACTCGCCGCTGCCCGCCATCGAAATTGCTTCTGTGCACGACGATGAAATATGTGGCCATTGATACTGGTCTGGCTTGCCTCCTTCTTTCTCCCTACTAGGAGGCCCTAATGCATTCGGCAGTATTCATGATGAATTAGTTTGTGATTAGAACAGAGAAAAGAGCAGACAACAAGCGCACGTTCGACCTGGTCTCAGGTCCAGCATTTTACATACACTTTTTCAATGTCATCCGCCATGCAGCCGTCATCAAACTTTCGCTGATGGCAGTCTCTCTCGCAATTTATCAAATGTGTAAAGTCAGTGCGATATGGTTAAATATTAATAGTTTACTGAGCTACTGACCATCTACGAAATTCTTCTACTAGTCAGACATTTTAAAACTGCAACAATTATAAGTTGTTATTGTTGTTTGTTCAGAGCGGAAGTAGCAAAAGGGATTGGCTGTTCTCGGGAAATGGCAAACAAATTTATTTGCGCCTGACGCCAAAGCAACTAAAAGAGTATTGCAAAAATTGTCATTGGCCTGGGTTGCTTTGAGGGGTTTCCCTGTCTTTTTCTTTAAGTTTTTCATTTGTGAAAATGGAAAATCTTTAGGACCAAAAATTAAAAAATTGTAATTAAAAATTCGAGTTTTAACGATTTAACGATTCTGTTTTGGTTGCTCCCCCGCTGTGGAGTGTCAAAGATCTTGGAGTGTTTGAGATTATTTTCATTTACACCTGGTCTCTGGTTTTAGGTCTCAGGTTAGGCGTTGCTGCTCCACAAGCAACACTATGTGGCTAGTGTCTACATAGTCCAGTTCCATGACCAAGTCGAAACGCTAATGAGCCAGATTGAGCCGAGTTTGACATTTTTTTTCTTGGTTGATCAGACCACCAGCCGCGTCTGCGTCTTGTTGATTTTCTCTTCTCTTTCTTGGTGTTGTTATTCGATGGTTATCAGCAGCGAATGACTTTGGACCTGTCCCGTTGCCTCAATTAATGAAAATCTGTTTTAGTTTTGATTTCTATACCCAGCACACAGTGTTGATAAGATGAAGTATCAAGATTGCTAAGACTCTTTTATAAATATCTGTATCTTTAGTGTTCTCTCAGTTTTTTCTTGGGTGTGCAGAGTATCTTTAAGTCGGTGATTCGATTAAATGGAAGTGTGCCTATCTTTACATTTTTATACCCTTGCAGAGGGTATTATAAAATTGATCAGATGTTTGTAACGCACAGAAGGAGACGTTTCCGACCCCATAAAGTATATATATTCTTGATCAGCTTGAGAAGCTGAGTCGATATAGCCATGTCCGTCTGTCCGTCTGTCCGTCCGTCTGTGCGTATGCGTTTTACTCAGCCATCTTAAGAGATATCGGGTTGAAATTTTTTTTGGAGACTCTTTATTACCTGTGTGAGATAAAGTATGAAAATCATCGGGATCGGACTACTATATCATATATTGTTTAATAATCATTAAATGTGTTTTGAATTCAGTAGTTTGAAGTATGCGTTTTACTCAGCCATCTTAAGAGATATCGGGTTGAAATTTTTTTTGGAGACTCTTTATTACCTGTGTGAGATAAAGTATGAAAATCATCGGGATCGGACTACTATATCATATATTGTTAAATAATCATTAAATGTGTTTTGAAAATGCGTTTTACTCAGCCATCTTAAGAGATATCGGGTTGAAATTTTTTTTGGAGACTCTTTATTACCTGTGTGAGATAAAGTATGAAAATCATCGGGATCGGACTACTATATCATATATTGTTAAATAATCATTAAATGTGTTTTGAATTCAGTAGTTTGAAAAATATTTGAGCATATTCATAATACGACAACTAATGCTGTTGATGTATGAAATTTCACTTTTCTTATCGAATTAAATATAATAAAGAACTGCAAGGGTATATAAACTTCGGCAAGGCCGAAGTTAACTTCCATAGCTCGTTTACATTTTTGTTGTTTTTTTTCGTTGGTTTTTGTTGCGATTGTTATCTGCCAAAATGGAAACCGATTAATGCAAATGTTTTAAGGGAGATAACTTACAATTATCGAAAAGTGTTGAAAACCGATTTGATTTGATTGCCTCAGACAAAATGAAGGAAGAGGAGAAATTGAGTGAAAAATATATATGTATTTTTGATGGCTGATAAGAAAACCTCAAATTGAAAATGTTTTAAATATTAATTTGTTTACACTTGACAAGAAAACTGCATAAATTAGTTAGCCACGAACACATTTCCCTCCACTACTCTCCACTGGATGCACAGCATTGCTGCTGCTCCTCCTCCTTCTGTAGCCAAACGGAAGTGAAGCATTAATCTCGTCTAGAGAATCTCAAGCTCAGCCGTCTTGTTTGGGTCTCTTCTAGTCACAATTTGTCAAGCATTCTCATGAATGAAAATTGAACATTGAATAGAAAAAAATCCACCGACAACGACAACAACAGCCCCTCAAAACCACCAACAATAATATCCATTGTCCATTTGCAGGTTTTATAAATAGAAGTAAATTAATAACATAAGTACCTAATCCAATCAATCAAACTGTAAAATCACACAAAGCCCCCAAAACCTAAAGCTAAGCAAAAGGTAAAACAACAACAGCAACAGCAGCAGCAACAACTCTCCCAGTGACTCTCTGACTGACTGACTACAAGATAAAAACATCAACAGCAACAACAATCACAGACAAGCAAGCAACAACAGAAACAACAACAAAAAATAAATAACAAACCTCGACGTAAAGTTTTAGCTGTAACAAAACCAGCAACAATAACAACAACAGAAAATCGGATATGCCCATCCCTAAAAAGGCAACTCAAAGACGAAGAAAGAAAAACGATATCAACAGATGAGATCTGTATACCCTAAATGTAAAAACTTTAAATGGAGTTCAAAAATTGTAATTAGGAACATCTCAAACAGAAAGCCTTTAGCCTTAGCCTTAGCCTTAGCCTTAGAGTCCACACTAATTCAATATCAGTCCAAAAATAGATCTCTCGTTTTGTCTATTGTCATTTGTTTGCCTCATTCAAGTTAAATACTATTGACTTAATTTTATATATACTGTATATTAGGTTTCAATATACCAAAACTCAAAGCGAAGCTGCTTCAATTGTAACAGCTAGTCTATCTAGCAATACAACTTGTAAGGGCATTTTATCTTCGGTGTGGGACAAAGCCCTCTGTTTTTCGTAATATTTGTCCATTGCTTTCCTTATAGAAGGCATGTTGAGTTGATGTTGAGATGCTGTCGCCTGGCGACATTTGCGGAACTGGAACCAAACCAAAGCAGAGGAAGGGGAAAGAATATGTGTCTCTGCGAAGCTTTCGCGTTGCCTGTTCGAAGTCTGTGTCTTAAGTCTTTTGCACAAAGATCAGGTCCAGTTTGTCAGCCTCAGCGTAGATGAAGTTTGGTTGTCTGCGTCTGCTGCTGCCTTCCTTTTTCACACACACCCCCACCACATGATTCGCCCTGAGTTGGCCTGGCCTGCCAATCCTTAATTCCTATACCCTCTAACCATTCGTTTGCATGGGTATATTGCGTAAGTTCTTCAATTAGTAGTTAGACGACACGCACCTCGTCACTTGCGAATTGCTTAAAATTATTGACAGGAAATTCCAGAATGTCTCATCGAAATTAATATTTCCCGGACAAAAAAAAGGGTATCTGTAGGTGCAGACTTTCCACTCTCTTTCTCTTTCTCTCTCTCTCTGTTTGCGCGTCTTGCTTTTTGGTATTGGAGGCTCTTTTATGTGGATATGAATGGCTTAGCACGCGCCTTTTAAGCCACCAGCTGAGATGACTTGTGCCTTTTCAATTTCTTGTTTTGTGCCCCCTTCGTGTCGTTCATATTGATCATTTGATTTTCAATGTTTCTTTCCGTTTTCTTTATTTTTTTTTTTGTGAATTATTGAGTACTCGTAAGATTTTTGTAAGTTGGCTTAGCGTAATGACAAGGCATTTTTTTTTACCTCAATTGTAATACTTGGGCGATTACTTGAAATATCATTGTGTTAGAAAGTACTAAGATAAACTAAAGAATCGTTTAAATTTCGCTTAGAGCATCGGGTAGTCGTTTTTAACGTAGCAACTTTCACAATTGCCTTTGACAATTTGTTTGGTGATGTGCACCGGAAATGAGTAATCAAGATTATGCGATATTAGCAAAAATAAAAACTGCTAAAATAAGAAAAAAGATGAAAGAAATCAATGTTTGATTTTTGAAAAGCGCACACAGTTGATTGATGGCCGTACACAGCAGCAAATAGGCCAAAGAATGACAAGCAAAGGATGTGATGGAATAAATGTGGTAACCAGGATTAGTATACATATGTACATGTACATGCCTGTGCATGATATTAGTAAAGCTTAATATAACCTTAAAGAGTACCAAATATTTAAATTAAAATATGGGTAATGGTCATCTCTCCCTAAGCAAAACTCCATTGTGGTTCGTTTTGACGATGCGTCCTTAAGTTTCAAAGCAGTTTTTCGGTGAGAAACCCACAATAGGCATTTATCACCCAATAGTTTTACATATATTTTATACAATCGCAAATGGGGGAAATATTAATGAAATTAGATGCAAGCAATTTGTAGTCAAATTAAATAAAAGGTGAATGGAGGATAAACGTCAATATAAAGATGAAAATTTACGATCCGCACAGTAACTCTGTCTTACCCAGAGAGTTAGTTTTGGTACCTATCATTTTACCCTATCATATCGCGTTTCCAACACACGCACACGATTCAAACTGGGCCGCAAAATGAAGTTCAATCAGTTAATGACCAAAAACAAAAACGAGATGATGGAACATTTCCATTTATTTTTTTGCTTGAGACATGAGGAATACAAGACGGACGACACAGATCCAGATACAGATCAGTAGCGAGGGACTATAAAACGAAAAGACCAAGCGAGATCTCTCAAGACGCTACTAAAACAGCGCAAAGACGTTCATGGCCCTTCTAATTGGTGGGGCAAGTAAAGTATCGCCACATACACATACATACATTCAAAAGAAAGAGGGAAAAAACGGACTTAGCTTAAAGTGGGGCATAAAACTCAACATTTTATGTAATGTGTTCATTAGAGACTATAGGCAAGCCATCTCTCCCCCTCGATCACTCTCTCTATCTGCATCACTTTTTCTTTCTCTCTTTCTATGTAATAATTGTCCCAATAACCCAGCAGGCTATCGATTTTTATAATCTAACATTAAAAAGTTTAACTATCGATCAGTACAATCGCCACGATATTATCGCAAAATTGTTATTAATTGCTCTTGGAAAAGAATTTCTAAAGCTCTGCCTTTTGTCTGCCTTTATGGAGAGACAGACTCTAGAAGAAAAAAAGGAATAAGCTAATTGGTTTATTTGATTTGCATACTAAACAAATCAAAACGTTTTTCTGGTATTTAGAGTTTGATCTCACAGTGGATGGATCGGCGCCATAAGAATCCATAAAATGTTCTGTTCGGTGTTTTGGATTAAAATCTATTAAATTAGTTAATAGATTACATACATTAGAAGAACTTTTAAGTCCACTTGGGAGTGAAAGACGCGAAAAAAAATCACAAATGTGAGTAAGAAGGACCACGGACAGCAATTAGTTAAAATATGAGTAGACTGAAGAGTGAGGAAAACAAAGAAGTTGGAGGGCAACTTTGTCACTAGACTTAAGAGCTGTCGTCTCATCCAACAGCATAAGTGACATGCCACACACACGCTTCTACTAGTCATAACTGCCTCGTTATATGGCATGGTATGCCTGTGGTGTGTGGTGTGGCTCCTACGTTTCTGTTTTCTGTCTATTTCCATACTTGGGCGTCATAAAATCACAGAGCGATGCTCTTGCAGTTGATATTATTGGTTGTTATTGAATGTTGGCTCTGGTTTGTTGTTGGCATAAACTAGCCAAATCAATGATCAGATCATCATTAGTCCCCTCCGTCTGTCCATGTGCGCCTAGGCAACAAAATGGTATCCAACCATTTCCATTGGTAATGTCGACTAAGAGTTTCGTAAGAGTCTTAAGTAAGTTTAACGCGTTTTAAATATTTTACTAATTGAGTGCTTCATAAATCACACAACTAACGAGAGGGAACGGAAAAAATAAACTGGCTCAAAAGGTTCAAAAGTTTGTATTTAGAATGAATTATTCGAATTCAACTGGAGTTGCATGTAAATCTCAGAAGCTTCACTTTGCACAAACTGGACGCAGTAGCAAGTGTTGACCTGGGGGCCGTCAAATTACCAGACTGAATGACTGACAGCTACCGCTGGTCGTCGTCTTCGTGTGCCAGGAACACAGGCTTCTGCTCCTAATAAAGCCGTAAAATTAAACGCCAACGTCATGTTGGCCAATCTGTCCCCCTTCTCTATATTTCGCTTGCCGCTAGCCAGTGATAAACGCCCTGAGAAGTTTTTTGAATTGTTTATTTGCGTGCATATAATTGCTAACTCTGACTCTGTGATTAGTTTGTCGATTGTCTGTCTTGACGATGGATCGTCGCCGTCATCAAGGAGCATTGGATGGCTAACTAGCTAACGCTAAAGGTGCGCTTGCGTGCAATTGTTAAAAGGGCGTTGAAATGTTCGCTTTCGCGTCAATTTGCTGCACTAATAAGCCGCTAATGAGAAGATGCCAAACATTAATTGAAAAATCATGCAGTTCAGTTGGTAGAAACAAAATGAAAGTTTACCATACATACATCGATTTTTTTTAGAGCCACAAACACAAATACTTGACCAAAAAACAGTCACCCAGTCGAATCGAGTTTTGGCTCACCAGACAATGAAATTGCAAGAAAAAAATTTGCGCTTTTTTCTTAAAATTTGCCTATTTAAATACTTTAGATACTTTAATTATCTTATGGTTGCTTTAGCAATCAAGCCATTAACGATTTTGTTGGTAGCACTGCAAATCGAAACACATTTTGACTATGTTTGTATCACCACATCTGGCTAAGCCACTCAGCTAGCCACCACCCAACGAGAAGGCAGAAATACAATTTTTCCCATTTCGAAATGTCCAAACTGTCACCGAATTCAACATTTGCAACGGTAGTCGAAAAACATTTAATTAACTTGTGTGTCCAAAGCTGTTGAAAAATATTAATAAAACATTTCAATTTTCATGTTCATCCCATGAAAGAAAAAATAAATGGTAGAAAATAATGGAAAAAATGAAATCAAACGTTTTTTTCGACCGCCGTGAAACAAGTTGATTTTTAATTCCACAGATTTTTGGTAAACTTGTTTCTAGCTCTGCTGAGGAAGTCTCTGTCTTCATCTCCAACTATATATGTCTCTGCCACTTAGTAGATGCCACAGTATGTAATGTTTTGGAAACAAAAGCATAGATATGACCAGACAAATGCTATAAATAAGACCCAAAAGAAACATGGCCGAGTGGCGGCAGCTCATTAGCAAGCGGCGGAGAAAACTCGTGCACTAGACGACACAAACCAGGGAGTCCCCGCCGATAGGGGAGATCACATAGAATATTACACAAATGCCGGTTACAATAAAAACATAACCGATGGCTCGTTAAAATACGGCCCCCTGCAGCAGGGTGGTGGTGCAACGGGTTTCCAATCATCTCAAGAATCTATTCCAATTTTATGTAATTAAGTCACAGAGTCGCCCTGCCGAAATGAACTCATTTCATTAAAATTAATTTGGCAGGATCACGGCTTACTAAACTTCTTGACGGATTGGAATTTGGTAAGAGTTTAATAAGATTTGAATAATAATAATCATTTTTGTATTGAAGGTTGGAGATTTCATATATATGTATATATAATATAGTATTCTTTGTTCAGATAATCATATTACAACAAACATTTTCTTTTCTTTTATTTTTATCATTTTTGTTTGTTTTCCTTTTTTCCCCAACATTCATAACAATGTCTCAAGCAAAAAGGAATATTAAACAGCAGAAGGCGAGCATCCCAAAGAGGAACTCACAGTCAGCAGCAAAAATGAAGAGGAAATCTGAAGATCTCAGACGTATATGTAATATCCTCAGTAAACTTAGTATTAGGGATCAGGTGCGTTTAGAGCTAAACTATCGCGATATACCAAAAACATCCACTTCACTTTGGCGTGCTCACGAGAAGCATTTGGATCTACGAAATATCGAAAGAAAATTAAGCGGAAATAGTTTGACAATATTTCTTCAAGCCATGTGGCGAGATTTTCATCACGTGTACTTTCACAGTGAGCGTTTGCAGGAGGAATTGAACATTTTGGAGAGTGCCGGTATAGATTCTCTTCCAGGAGTGCAGTATGCCGAAATCAGCTGGGACGGAGATCAGACAAAAAAATACCATCCACCCCAGTGGCCATTGCACACGTTGCCAAAATTATTAAGAGGCCTGCGTCGTCTTAAAGTACATTCGCCTGTTCAAGTTTGTTTCATTGAACAATTCCCGAAATTAGAATATCTGTCGCTGTACGATGAGGTGAGTACGGACGCCATGCGGGCCATTCTGGATGGTGGATGTAGGCAGCTAAAACATTTGCATTTGCTGGGCAAACATACGGATCATCAAATGCAAGGCGTCTCAAAGTGTGGCAGCCGATTGAAGGATTTGGTCCTCACTGTCGAAACATTTTTGTCCAGTTGGGAGGAGATACTTCTATTACCTGAGCTTTTGCTTCTAGAACTCAGGCCCAATGAGAATAAGGCACGAACAATTGAGGCCATATCGCATGTGGTTCGAACAAGAGGCCAGCAAATCAAAAATATGCAGATTAATTGCCATTTACTGGATTCTCCGCTATCCGATTGTCTTGGCCAGCTTAATCTCAGTGATCATTGTAATCATTTTGGTGGTCTAGTATTGACCCAAAGTAGATTCGACGCGATCAATATTAGTGCCTTGCAATTGCCTCCCGTACACGGGTATGCTGTGTTCTGTCAATGTTCGGATCTTAAGAATTATCAATTGATAGACTTCATCAAGTCATCGTGTGCCAAAATAAGGGAGGTTTATCTCATTAATTGTCCTCTTCTTACCGAAAGATTAATCGACGAAATCTACAAAATCCGAAGCAGTGAACAGGCCACCACTAGTCCTTTAATTATGAAACTTGACAATTGTCCAAATCTCTGGACATACTACCAGGAAAATGTATGTAATAATCTAAGCTATAGATTCTTTACTTTTTACCTTTTCTTCTTTACCTTTGAAGACTACAGACCTTTGCATCATTTTATCTACCTACAACAAGCGTTTTTATTATTCATTTCTTTTTTCAGTTTATCGATATTTGGCAATGCAAGCAAAATTTCCTGAGAGTGGAAACATTGCAGCAATCGTTTTGCCCCAACGAGAATATACAATTTCTATTCCGCCAAAGAAACAAAGTGGATTCAGCACTTAATCCCGACGAGAAAAATAATCTTTTCGATTGACTTTTTTTTACTCATCTGGATAACAGTTAGGAGGATTCGGAAATGCTCAGTTAAAATTATTAATATATACTCCTATACCAAATAAAAAATAAAAAACGACAAACCAGTCCAGTTTTCTTGCTAATTGGACGCCTGCCATGTGGCGATTTGTCAAACGCATTAGGCAGAGACTCCACGCATACGCATGCTCAACACAATTTTCAACAACAAAATTTGTCATATGGTTTACTTTGACAATGTCCAACGGCGTGCGGCTCTGTGGTTTTTGTTTCTTTAACGTTTTGTCAGTGGTTCAGTAGTCCGAGGTTCGGTGGTTAGGTGGTTCGGCCACCATCGTCATGGAATGCAAACAAATTTGTGAACATGACGTCAAAATGGCTAGAGAGCCGGCCCACCCATTGTTATAATTATTGGGCGCCCATATGCAAGTGACAATTTAACTTCGCTTGGCATTTTTGGAGCAGCCAACAAGCGCACAAAAAAACAGCTGCCATCTAGAGAGAACACATTTGTTGAAAGTTGCTGCCAATGATCAAAGACCAAGCAAACAATGGATGTGATTGGTACATGAAATCGAATTAGTGATTACCTCTATAACGCTGTTCATCAAATATGCAAAATATGAAGGTAGCGACCTCATAACCACCGTGAACAGACTGCTCAGGTATCCAAGTTTTGTTCGCCAAAATATCTCTCTAATTCGTTTTCACACTTTTCATTGCATCGGACAGCTATGAAAATTGTTTGCTGGCGGCGTATAGCTGGTAACAGCAACTAATTCTGCCCCTCCATGCTTCTTTTGACCAGCCAAACTAATGTTTATATTTTGCCCTGCATTTCTCTTCGCCGGCGTCGACAACGACGATTCAAGATGTTTGATAAGCCAAAATCGAAACCAAACAAGTCCAATAGGGTGAAGAGAAAGACCGGAGGGATATCATTTGATGACGGCGAGAGGTACAAATAAATAATTTGCAGTAGCCAAACAACCTACCTACCGATCACCCAACCGATCTACCGATCGTCCGACCAGCCACTAGACGACAACCCACTGCTCGAGCCAGACAAATATTTTATTGCAAATTTGCTGATATTGGACGACAGACGACAGGCGACCAGCCAATGGCCACTAGCTCCAGTTGTTGCGCGGCTGTTTTGCATATTAAATTTATTTTATTGAATATACCCAGAGATCTACGTAGATATACGAGGATATATTGAGAAGTTTCATGATTTAGGAGGTCACTCAATACAGAGCAGACAGAACTTTGGCTGTAATCTCAAGCTAATAAGGTAAAAATCTTGTACAATTCTTTGCCAAGAGAATAGTACTCAAATATAACTTGACAGCCGTTCGTTTTGGGATAGAAATTGGTAAAACCACCCTCGCATTGATTTGAGGCATATATTGTATGCATTTTGGCATTTCTTCCTTCCCTTCTCCCGCTTATACATTCATCCATAATTGCCATCATGCCAGCCAGCACCCGGAATCAGCCGCAGCCCCAGACCCAGCCCCAGCGGGCGATGAATTATTAATTGTCTTTGATTTGCATTGAGATTTCGATTTGAGGTCTCTCTTTCTCTATTTTTTCTCAGTATGTCCCTCTTTCTTTGGGATTGGGGATCATTAGAAAATATCCAAAGCCATAGTGTAAACATAATAATCAACAGACATTATATGCCGATAGAAGAGATTTCTGTTTAAATGGCCGCCGGACATGAGCAACGGCCCCCAATTGACACCTGAGCGGTATTATTACTGTTGCTCCGCCTGAAACTGTTGTGTCGGCTGCTCCAGCAGCTGTAATTGTTATTTATGCACTTGCATTTAGTGGAATGTAATGGCCATGCCCCCTAGTGTGGGCGTAACGGTAGCAATTTGGTTAAAGCAATGCGATTACACAAGAGTTTTTCACCTTCGTTCAACCCAAAGACTTGGACGTGATCACGAATAGCGTGTCACGAGGCAACCCTAATAAACAGCAACACCAACGCCCCAGTCCTCAGCTAAAGGAAGAAGCAAAGCTACACACGCGGGCCAATCCACGGCCGGATCCAAATGGCCCTACACATTAATCTTTCAAGCACATCTAAAAACTATTTTAGGAAATGAGTACCTGTAGATTGTTTAATATACAATTCCTTGGACACAGCTTGAACTAATCCAACCCTGGCCTGATGATGACGATGAGGAGAATTGCGAATTACGGTTTGGAGATGATGATGAAGAGGTTGACTACTGTGCGCAGTGGCTGCTACTGCGCTTGCTGTGCTTCATTTGTGATCCCTGGAATTTCAACTTGGAGGCCTTTTGTTCCGCTCCTCATCGCGCTCCAAGCAGCACTTAAACTCGCTTAACTCGCGCTCTGTTCGCTTGTCAAAATTGCAGCAACCGGCAACAGGCCGCCTAAAAGGCCGCCACCACCACAAAGATGACGCAGCGCTCCGGTCTCCAGGCTTGTGGCCAAATGAATTAACCCTTTTACTTTGCACACACGCATGCAAAATACGGTGGCTACAACAATTGAGTGCGGTTTTTACCCAAGTTTACACCAATGCAAAAAAAATTGATCATACCCATTTGATATATACATACTTATATGTACATACATATGTGCATTTAATAATTAAAAGTATTCTAAATTTATTTCTGTTCTTGCCATTTCCAAGGGTAATCCTGTTTTAGTTCTTGAAAATATAATTAAAGATCATAGGCCCCAGACTAACATTTTCTTTTTGTAGTGTATTTTTATTTTTTTTTTTTTCTTGTTGGGTTTTTTGGGCATTTAGATGCTGCTTACCACTCTTGAGTCTTGAGAGTCGTCGGCTGAAGCTTCAGTTGAAGTAGTACACAAAACAACCGTCCATCCATCCATTCCGTACGTACGATTGTCCCTCTCGTCCGTGTATATGAGGAGAGAATTGCGCGTAAATTCGTTGCGGTTGCGGTCTGGCGCGTCGTCATCAACATAATCGCCGTCAACAGGGCCTTCAACGGCATCAAACTGCCAAGCAAACGTTGCTACTGTTTCTTCACCAGCAGCAGCAGCACCACCAACTATAAAGGCAAATGTGAAGAGGTTTCTTGTAGTTGCTTTGTAGTTTTATTTTGCTTCATTTTGTTTTTATTATGATGAGCCCAAGCACTTTTGAACAAAAGCGTGTCTTGTCAGAGATTCTGGGCGAGATCTGTCTGTTATATTGTACTTACATATATGTACATGCATACATAGGTACATGCATACATATGTACATAGATTCATATGTTTACATATGCAAGTGTAAGTGTGCTAACCAAATGCAACCCGATAGAGAACAAAAACACAGACTTTAGAACGGATGTTTAAAATTCAAGTAATCAATAATAGTTTGAATAGTTTCGTTTGTACAGGGAATCTAAAAGCCACTTACTTTTATATTATGAATTCAGCCAAATGATCAAAGAAAGTAACCTACAATTTAATTGTACACATATGTATCACATCTAGTCATAGGCTAAACAATTATTTAACAACTTTGTAATTTTTATTCCTCTTGTAGACACCAATGAGGTTTGGTTCTGTGTTCTTGTGCTTTAATTGTGATGTCAAGATACTAGTTCTGTATGTAAATGTAAATGTAAATTTGTAAAATAAAAATGATGTTTCATGTTATTTGTATATGCATCATAGATATTAAAGATCAGAAGGATTTAAATGCATCTTTGCATCTTTTCAGTTAAAACATTTGTAGCAATTTTACAAGTAGACCAACAATAAGTGTTGCATACTTTTCTGCTAACAATTAAAATATGTACTTGCTCTTACAGCAACATTAACAGTAAGAACTTTGGCTAACTTTTTCCGTTAATATTTAAATATTGCTGACTTGGCCATAATTAAAAACCATTAACAAATTAAATACATTTTATTAATACGATTTATCTTTTAAATATATTCATTGTAGACATTTTCAAAAAAAGCTTAGACATATAGAAATTTCGTAGAATCACTTTGTCTACTCAATAAATTTATGTTTTCTTGATGACGTCAGCGAATGTCGCCGCTAACAGCAACAGTTACGGAAAAGAATCTCATTGACGACAATGTCAGTGACAGAAGCAGATGATAAGCAAAGGAGAAATGAAGGGAAGAGAATAGAGCCTCTGACTCCTGTTATAAGGCGCATGTGCCGGCTTTTGGTCTTTTGGTACGTAGGAAACAAAATGAAACAGAATAATCAATAAATTATGGGGTAAAACGGAAAGTCAAGAGCAAGGCAAAGCATTGCCCTACGGAAAGCTTTCAGTGGTTGGGGGATTGGGGTAGGGCTGCGGCTGACCCTGAGTATTGGGTGCGGTGCGATGCGTTTTCATTCATAAAACTACGCGTTCACTTTCAGTTCTTCGACTTTTATTTCTCCAGACTCTCTCTCTCTCTCTCTTAACCAATAATGTTTGACTTACTCAAGGCTATTTTTAGCTGCTTCCTGAATCTGAATCTCTGCGCACTCGTATGCAATTATGTATGTAGTTGCATCTTGAAAGCATTAGTCATTTTTAAAGAGGCTTGTCGTATTTCTGTTATATAAGCAAATCGAATTAACGCAACAAAGGTAGGATCGATCAGTTGTTGGTTTAACTGGCCCATAAAGTAGGCAATACTTTTCGCACCGTCGCGGCGGTGGTGAACTGTTTGAATTTCCGTTCGCTTCGAAGGGTTTGCTTTATGATGCTGCAGTTTGGCACGTGTCGTAATCAATCTATAGAATATGTATATATTTTAGCATTTTCATTACACGATGACAATTCCCGTGTTTGGCTTTTCTGTTCGGCATAAATGTATGTAAGATGAAAAAGTTGGATTGTCTTGAAAAGAAAAAAAAAACGCAAAAATAAAATATGTGAAACGCCAACGCAAAAAACACAAAAGACGAGAAGGGAAAATCGATATGGACGCCAAAAAAAAAAAAAAAAGAAAACAGCGGGAACCGAATGTCCTTGAATACGAAAGCAAGGGAGGTAGGAAGCCGGGTAGAATTTTGCCATTCATTAAAATGTTGGAACGCAAAATTTCATGAATGGAGCTCTTCGAGGTTCAGGGGAAATTCTAGTTAAGGTGAGCACGCGCAATGGCAATCTCTGGGGCATCTGGCTAGGCATGGGTGAAGGAATGTAAGAAAGAGATGGGGTAATATTCGAATTAGCCAATTCTCCTGACCAAGGTACTGACGCAACCACATGATGCGATGCCTTCCAAGGTCAGCGTAAAATTTCATTCATAAAAATGAAACGCCCTTAGCAAGTACATACATGGGTATACATTGGTGTGCGTACACGCGCGTGTCAACTCTACAGGGTGCAGGGAGACGAGTATTAGCAGGAGCAGGCCTTTAGATGTGGATAAGTTAGCGCTTTATTTGCGGCTTGTTGATTTTTCTACGCGTGTAAACACAAACAAAGCGGAAAAGCCATTTTCATTCATTAAATCTATATATCCTATAGAGTCTATATACGTATCTATTTATATACATACATATATGCATATACATTGTATGTACGTTCCATTTACGCCTATATAAATGGATGATAACATGGTTCTCTTTTCAACTCTTTAAACTTTGACATACAATATTGTATAAAATATATAAACTAACCTTTATCACTTTGCTTTATACGAGAAATTCCGCGAGTTAGCTTGGAAATAATAAAGCTCCTGTTACCCCATACTTTGCGAGAAATTTAACGCATTTACTCCTTTTTTCTTTTAACGGTATAACGGCATTACAAAGCACACACAAACACAGCGCTCCAAAACAAAGCGAAACAAAAAGAAGAGCGCGATTACAGATCCAAAACTGTGCGATTGAGAGAGCCCACACGTACACACTCACTCAAACTACAAATACACTCAAAAAAAACGAATTACATTTTTTAGGCGGCTCAGGCAATCTAAATGAAGCTATTTAAGCAGTAAAACACCTCTTTTACGTTGGAATGTTAACACTTTTCACAATTTAATGGTAATTAATTGCATTGCAAACAACACATACATGTATGTATGTATGTACGTACGTAATACACTCTCTAATTTTCGAGAAAAAAAAAATGGCGACCAGCAAAAACAGAAAGCGATGCCACAAACCGAAAATTGCCATGCAACTTAATATGCAACTATGTAAACATGTATTTATTACCTAATCACAGCAAATTCGATCTGTTTTAACTAATAACACCGTTTTAATGGCCCGAATTAAATACACATAACACTTCAGTTGCAATTAAGCTAAGACGAGTGAGAGCGCGGATTATTCTTTTAATATGGTACTCCAACACGGCAATATTCTATTTATTCAAGCGATACAATTAACTCTTTCATATTTGGCTATAATAGACCACCGGTTGATCATTTCTTTCGACACCTGGCTCACTTAAAAAAAATTAAAATAGAAAACCAACCGCGATTTGGTGAAGAATGAGCCAGTGTTACCAGCTCTCGATAACTTAGAAAGCTTTAAGGACATATTATCGGATAGCGATCCAGCTCAAATTGAGCTAAGAAATTCACGATCGATTCAGTTAATATGCATTTTTCTTTATTTATTACTTGAAAATCTAATTATCTTAAATACCTAATTTAATTCTAAAAATATTTTTCTTTAAATCGCCGATATTGAAAATAGAAGGACAAGACGTTGATCGATTTATCAACTTTTTAAAGCTGAAGAATCTTCAATCAAAATTTGGTTCCTAATTATATGGTGACGGCTAAATATATAAGACTTTATCTCTTTCTCTACTAAGGGAAAAGTGTCTTTGGCTACGCGAAAGTTAAAGTTGTAGACTGTTCTTATTGTTTAAAACTAGACGGGGAAAATGAGTGCTAGGGGAGAGGAAAAGGGCATCCATGCCATACATTTTTATAAATTACAATAAGTTTAACTTAGATTATATTGTGCCAGTATCAAGTATCAAGGCCACCATGGACAAATCGTACATAAAATTATAACAATAATTATTAGCTTCTATCTGTAGGGCCACTACCGGTCAGACCAATCGATGTTCCCTTTTCCGATAGAGTTTGTATTCCAGGCTCAGATTCGGAACGTTTATGCGTACGTTTGGGTAGTCGTTTGGCTGCCTGTTTCGCCTTGGCTATCAAATCTCCAGTAGCAATATTAGCAGATCCTGCACCATCGCCTTCTGTGAACTGAATCAAGTCCGGTTCGCTGCGCGCCAGATCCACATCCCCTTTAGCTTGGTAAACCACATCCTGTTGAATACTCGTAACCTGCTCGTTTAGGCACACATCATCAAGATCCACATCACTGTTGGAGAATAGAGCAGTTGCTCCCAGCTCTAATGAATTGGTAACATCCAGTTCCTGTTGGCTTATTGCTTTTTTGGGTGTGGAAGTTGATTGCGGTGAGGGCGATACTAAGGGCTTGTGTAGGCTCTTTGCTCCCAAATTCATGTTATTATTGTTGTTGTTGTTCTGATTTTGTTGCATTGATGGAACAGGGGGTGAGATCTGAGAAACCGGAACGGTTACAACTCCCCCAATGACTGGTACATTTGTCATGCTACTTGGTGTGGAGCTATTCCTCTCCGTCTGATGTTCTTTCATCAGTTTGCAAGCCTTACCCAGGGCACAGATGGTCAGGCATATTCTCAATCCCAGAGTGAACAGATAGGCCAAAAAGAATAGTAACCAGGCGGCCGCATTTTGAAATGAAACCGCTGTATATATGGCTTTGATCAAAACCACAGCCAAGGGAAACGGTATGAATCCCATTCGACGAGCCACCAGGTCTGAATGATCCGAAAATGCATGTTTCTGCCTCGTTTGCGTCATATCATACGCCAAACTTGTAGTATATTCCCTATATATGCCCTCGGGGAGCTCATTGAAACGAGTAATGAACGCGTGCTTCACCCAGTCAATCAGAATTTCGGTGAATAGCACTGCAAAGCAATCGGGCAGCATCACACAGAATTGTGTTATGCTCCAGTCGAACTCCTTCATCGTTTGTATCATAACAATGAATAGGAGTACAGAGAGGTGAAAGCGTTCCCTTACATCACTGCACGTCAACTGGAATAAATTGTTCTTATCGAACTTTTTAAATACTGATCCCTTCAACTCGACGAAGTTATTCGATATCATTATGGTCAACAGCCCCTTGTTGTTCGAATTGACCGCCACATTAAGACAAGTAGCCTGAAAAGAAGCAAATATTGAATATCCAGCCATGTATACAATAATACGCAATCACACCTGGAACATGATGAGTCCACTGTGCAGCACCACATAGATGAGGGTGAAAAGGATGTGCGTTAGAACGCCAAAATGCTCACGCTTTGAGTGCTTGGGCTCTGTGGCCGTCCAGAATAGGGCATCAATTGTATCCTGTCCAAAGGCAGAAAGTAATCGATCGCCCACCTCCAGCATGTTGTAGAATATGTATAATTTGATGATCGACTGCGATTTTATGATATGATACACCCGATTCGTGTCGACCAGCAGCATAATCAAGGTTACCGTGATCCAAATAGCACCTTTGAGCAAGTCGCAAATCTCGGCCGGAGAGAGCAGACGCTGACCGCCACCGCCACGGCGACAAATTCGAGCTGTTGCTCGCGTCAGGAGAGACCATACTGCTAACAGGAAGCGTACCGGCAAAAAGGTATGAATATACAAAAAGGAATCACAGCATTGCATTAGTCCGAAAACCATAAAGCGTTCCAGATCTCGCGGAATCCGCATGAAGCTATATATTTTCTGACGACGGGCCGAATACCGTTCTTCGTCATGTTCGAGCATATAGCCGCGTGTCAATTCTACTTTAAAGAAGTCATAAAAAGTATTTGTAGGAGTCTCCTGTTGTGGAAGCGTTGCTGCCGCAGCCTCTGCTGCAAGGTCATCGTCCTTCTTGTCCTCTGTTTGATTAAAATGGTTTAGATCCGCGATGCGACTGGAACCACTGACATCTCCTCGAAATCGCAGATGCCTTTTACTGGCTCCAGAGTTTTGATTTACTGAGCTAGGCATGGCATCAAATATTTAATACTTCCCAAATCGAGGTTTAATTGTTAATAAAGGACGGCCATAAAAATGTAAATAAACAGTTGGTAAAGAACCAAAGTGGCAACTCCACGTTATCGAAGTTATCGGTGCAAACTGTTGATAAATTGTTAGTGGCGCCACTGAAAAATAGTTACATCTCTATTTTGTACCATTTTTTAAGAAAAAAAAAGAAATAAAAAAAAACAAGAACATTTTAAACAAACAGCAAAAATGAGCAACTCCGTTGAGTTAAGCTCCTATCGTGACCAGCATTTTAAAGTGAGTAAAAAATTGTGTTCTTTCATTTAAGGGTAGGTGTATAATTCAATTTATCCAGGGTTCCCGCTCAGAACAGGAACGCTCTTTGAAGGAATCGTGCACTTTATATGTGGGAAATTTGAGTTTCTATACAACAGAAGAACAAATCCATGAGCTTTTCTCCCGCTGCGGTGATGTACGATTAATAGTAATGGGCCTGGACAAGTACAAAAAGACACCCTGCGGCTTTTGTTTTGTGGAATACTATACGAGGAGTGAGGCCGAGTCGGCCATGCGGTACGTATGGAGATGCATTTAAGAGTAGAGCAACATCTTATGCTTTTATCCTTGCAGTTTTGTGAACGGTACCCGCTTAGATGATCGTCTTATTCGAGTGGACTGGGACGCCGGCTTCATAGAGGGCCGTCAATATGGACGTGGAAAAACAGGTGGCCAAGTGCGCGATGAATATCGCACAGATTACGATGCTGGTCGTGGCGGCTATGGCAAGCTGCTTTCTCAGAAAATTGCTCCCAATACTGACAACCGTTAAACAATATTCATAAGTTATAACTTCATTTAGATTGTAAAGTAAAAAAGCACTATTTCCATTTCCAATTTCACAGTTTAACTTTATTTAATGTGATATAATTTGTTTGCCCTAATCGCTCTAAAAGCAGCATCACTACGTGCAAGATAGTGCGTTTATTCATTCAATTCCTATTTCTTGCCAATATTGTTGGCCAAAGAGCAACTGAGTCCAGTGCCGTCAGGTTCAACATTCAATTCGGTTACAGACCCATTTTCCACCACTAACGAGTACCGCTTAGAGCGAACTCCGCCCAATGGTGGCAGATCGATAGTCACATCCAAGGCCTTGGCAAAGGCACCAGCTGGATCAGCCAGCAGACGCACTTTTCCATTAGCCCCATGCTCTTTACCCCAGGCAGACATCACAAAGGGATCATTTACCGACACACAGACAATTTCATCGACTCCTTGTTGGGATTTTAACTGATCCGATGTGGAAATGTAGCCAGGCAAATGAGTCTGGAAAATATTGAAGTTTGACCTTAGACCATTGTATTCAATATATTTGCATCGTTTACCTTGGAGCAGCCGGGTGTAAATGCTCCTGGGACCCCAAATATGATAACTTTTTTGCCATTCACCAAATCGCCGGTGTTGATTTTATTTGCTGGCGAATCCTCAAAGAGATCCACAGAGGGCAGCTTGTCTCCCACCTAAAAGAGAAAGTGAAGAAGAAACTTTAACCTTGAATCCAAATGCAAATACCCGTGCCCCATTCCACTTCCTGTTTGTTGTTTGTGTTTGTTTTAAATCGTTATTTTATTCCTTATGTAATGTACTATTTTTAACGTACCTTCACCATTGCCGCTGTTGTCCTGGAGAATAATCGCTTGGAATTGAAGTGATTCGAGTTAGCTACTGCACGACAAAGCAATTTGTAAGACATTCCAAGAATATCCAAGAAAAATTAATTAATTGTGCAAAAAGTAAGAGCGAATACAGCAGGGTTGCCAGGCTTAGCAGCGTACTGAATAAAACAGCTGAGATGAAAGAAAAGTGGGAAAAGTTTGGGAAAATAGTGATGACAAAATATAGACAATTTAGTGAAATTCGTAAATGTCAATTTTATTTTGTAATAGATATAGAAACACTTAAATTTCTTCGTCTTATTTCGCTGGCGTATTCTAACTTTGCTTTGAGATATGGAAAATACAAATTGTTACTGACTTACTTTAGTTTATTCTGGGCCGCCCTCAAGGTAATAGCAGAAGCTGAGCCTTTTTTTTTTTTGTTTAATATACATGTTTATTTTATATAGCCGCGATCTCCCTCACATTCAAATCTACACATTGAAGGTCCATTAAACACTCGTTATGTTATCTGCCAGCCTCTCCAAATCGTCCAGGCTTAATTCCTTGGTTCTCTTTTCGAAATCGGCGATAAATTGGTTTGTCAGTAGCTCCGACTGCTGTTCCGTGTAGAATTTGCGAAACGCCCGATGAATGCAGTCTCGTAGAGCCGACTTCATTACGACTAGATTTAATTTAGTGCCATCCTTAATATTGGGATAGGATGCAACTGTTGCCTCATTATTGAGTGGTCGTCCCAGAAGTAGAAGTTTCTGATTTGCTGCATGTATTTTCAGCTTTGATTCTATTTGTTTTTTTACATCCAGAATGGTGGATGAGGGCAAGACCTATACATGAGGAAAAGATTAAGGTTTTATGCCAGTTTTTGTAATAAAGCCAGTTATACTCACATCTAGCGTGCAGTCTTGGCCCTTAAGGACTTTGATTATAATCTGCATTCCGTATAGCTTAACAAAAATAAAACAAATTTCAACCAGAACAGAAAGTGATAGGGTTGCCAATGGTAGCTATATGACACTGCACTAATTAAAGATATGTCTTGCAAATTAATTAATTATCGATAATATCGACCATGTTCGACTGGCACTCACGAGGTAAAATTACAGTACTTAATTACTGACAATCCAGGCAGTCCTTCGAGTTTAAAATTAAATTTAAACATCGAATTTGGCTTTGGTGGGACTGATTTCAATTTCATTAAAACATGCCTATTTTACTAAAGGTGTGCGTTGGCGGTTTATTGCCTATTTTTTGAGTAATTAAGAAAAGACAAATTATCGTATTCGCGAGACTATGGCAAGTTAAGAAAAGAAAAATTATCTTATTCGCGAGACTATAGCTAAACATATCTGTTTCCGGCTAAAAAAGCTGACAAATTTCAAGAAGTATTGGAGATGCGCTGTCATTTAGCAAACAAATGACTAAACATCGATGTTACTGCTAAAATCTCTTAGGCTAAAGTTGCTAAATTTGGGAGGGGAAACATTTTTTTATGGCCTACTTCAATTTGTATTTAATCATTGTCTTCGGTAGGCTTGTAGCTAATTGCATTTTAAACGAAATCAAATTGCAAATTTTTGTAAAAGTTACCAGATCTAGCAATTAAATTGCTAAACTGACAGCACTACCATCGATGTTTCTCCAGCTCTAGGCCAACGTTGCGTGAATTGAAGCAAACGGGGAAAAAAAATTCTACAATTAGTTATTTATAATTAAAAACAAAAGAATAAAAATTAGCCATTTATGGTGGGTGACTTAGCAATAAGAAGTAAAACATTAGCAATACATTTTGTAAGTTTTGCTGTGATCAGTGTGCAAAAAGAAGGCAAAATACAAATTCAAACGGGAGAAAAAAAATTGCAGCGCAAATAAATTACACAGGCGGTGTATGTGTGTGTGTGTGTTCGTGCGAGTGAGCTGCTGCGTTGTGCGTGCGTGTGTGTTTGTGTATTAGAATTTCGCATTTTACGTAAAGATCATCTTTTTATCAGCAAAAAAGTTTGATGTTCTCAAACCTAAATCGCAAAGGCAAATTAAACAAAATCTTTCAGCTGCTAGCGGTAAATAGAAGAGGTCCCCTTCGTTAATGCTACCTCCTGCACCACAAGTCCATCCCGCCCCGCCCCTTGACATTCGCAATCGAAAAATATTTACATACCAATTTCTCTGTACCTTTGCCTATGTGTGTGTGTGTGTGTGTGTGTGTTTGCATATAAAATTTTGCACATCTATTAATGGTATGTGTTTAGTTTTGTTGAATGCCAGCAAGACCCATTAATTATTCATAGTACACAATTAAATAAAATATATTATTACTCATTTTTCTCTTTCTTATATGCTAAAGGAATGCGCCCTCTCTCTCGCTCTCTCTCTCCCTTCCAATCAGAATCTTCATAATAAACCTGACAACTCTGTTTTTGAGGCACTAACAACAACCTTAATTCCGATTTGACGGCCATTGTAACTTGTTGCTCTTTCTCTCGTTCGAACTCTCTATCTCTGCGCTAATGTGAATCGGTGTGTGTGTGCGTGCGATTTTATTCTTTTTTTTTCTACAAAATATATTTGCAAAGAAAATTGTCAATAGAAAATACACCTAATAATATCTCCAGAGCTCTAACTCTGGCAAGTCGATTGCAAGATTGAAACAAGTTCGACTTAGAACCGGATTTTAGTTCATGGCATTAATTTGCGGTCACAACAGCGCAGCGGCTGCAGCAGAGCAGTTCTTGTGACAACTTTTTGAGGTGGAACAGTTTTTCCTGGCTTCTGCCCCCTTTTACCGGCGTTTGTACAACGCACAGTGGGTAAAGAACAATTTGCCGCTGATTCCATGTTCCTGTTTTTGTGAAGTGGCTGGTTTTCGTTTTTATTTATCCCACCGTGCAGTGAGCACCAGTTAATTGGAAGCAAGTAACTAAAGTTTCCTCAAGTTTATCAGAGTTGGCCTATTGTATCTACATATGTATGTTTATTGTTTCAACGAGTGTGTGTGTGTGTGTGTCTGTGCGCGCATGTTGTTAAAAGTTTGAATTCTTTTCGTTAATTTTCTTTTTAATTCCAAAAACTGTGTGGGCAAAATTCAATCAAAGGTTGTCAAGTGTATTGTTTTAATAAATATTTTACACTTTGCTCAATATTAAAACAGTTAAATATAAATAAAACAAAAAAGTTAATAAGGAAAATAAGAATAAAAGCTCAAGCTTAAAGCTGAAAGCGTATTATGGATAACGAAGCGCTAGAATCAACGACAGCAGCAGCAGAAGAGGTCAATACGTCGGCGTCATCTACACCCACAGCAGCAGCAGCGACACTAGCAACACCAGCAGCAACAACAACACCAACAACAGCATCAGCAACAACAGTGTCGGCCATTAAAATTGAATCGGCCACAGTTAACAATAACAACAATAGCAACAGCGGCAGCAGCAGCAGCAGCATAGTCACAGCAGCAGTAACTAACGGTATCAAAGAAAATAACAGTAACTTTAGTACAACAACAGCAACAACTAGCATACCAATCGTTGTGACCAGCGGCTCTGTTCCCATCACCACCAACAGCGAGGTGAGTCGTGAGTGTGTGTGTGTGTGTTAATACATTTGTCCAGATCACATCCACTCCAATGTGTTTACCTGGCTTCTTGGCCCCCCCAGTCCCTTTGTCCCCTTCATGGCATGCCTCAAAGTGTGTTAGAAACAATTTATATTATAATATACATACATATAGAGTACATATGTGTGCAACCACCACCCCGCCCCTATCAACATTTGTAGCTTTATTATAACCTTAACACAAAATTTTATCTAATCTTATCATTGGCAAAATCGCGTGTAAATTACTCCTCATTGTACAATCCAAATGACCAATTTCAATTAGAGTTTGTATGTTGTGAAGTGAATATATATATACATACATACATTTAGAAATCTAATAACTCAAATCTTTAATTGAAAAAGAACTTTAAACGCCCTAATACAATCTGACACCTAGATATAACATCAATGACCAGAGCTTCCATAATATTTTAGTAGAAAATTCTCCCTTTATTTGGCTTGTTGACATCAATCAAGATTCAGAAGTATCGACCAAAGCTTCCCTATTTCTGTAAATGTGTGAAGAGTCCAAAACAAAGCTTCCCCTGTGCACTACGTAGCATTCTGCCTTCCTCCCTCCTTCTCACTCCATTGCATAGTGTGCACACAATATTGTTCGTGCTGGCATTACTAAACTAAAGACTAACCCCCCAACAGGCAGCTCGTCTTAGGCGTCAAGGATTTGCTCTGAGCAAGGTAACATAATGACAAAGAAAACGAAAACCTATAAAAGGCAACGAGTTGATTTGGTTTTGCAAGTGTACGTTTTTTTTTTTTGTTTTTGTGTATTTCTTTCACTTGGTTCATGTAATTCTTTTGGTTACTCAAAGAAAACTGTCCACCCCACAATTTGCTTGACCCGACAAATTAGACAAGTGAAACACTAACACCTTATTTTAATGGCTTTTCAGGCTAGCAAAGATAACAAGGACGTCCCAACGACACCACGGGATGCTCCACCGCCAACACCGATCACGAAGGGCTTGAATCTAACCACCACTCCACTAGTGCGCAAGGAGAAACGTCAATCCAGCGGTCGTTACAATGTCTCTAAGAACTGTGAATTGACGGCACTGAGTCCGCTAAATGAGAGTGAGTAGCTAAATTGATTAAAAGTTATTGATTAGGAATGTTTTTACACATTTCGTGAGTTCGTTTCTGAAACTGTTTACATAATTGTGACACGACGTAATGCATTAATTGTAGAATGATGCATTGCGCATTGCGAAAACAGATATCGGGACTCAACTAATAAGATTGAAAGAATTGTGGTCCAATTCTAGAAGATCAGCAAAGTGTCTTAAATTAATAAAGATTCTTAATCCCTTCAAGTTCAGAATATTATTGAACAATTCTATAATATTGCATTTATTTATTGTTACCGCTCAGCTGTTAATTGTGTTTATACAATTTGTTTATTATTATGTTTGTTTTCTATTCATCACATAAAGGTCAAGGGGAGATCGAGGAAGAGTAAGAGAGAGAGAGAGACCAGCTATAATCATCTGATTCGTTGAGGGTGGTCACCCTCCAAATAATGCAGTTTGACACTTGCGCGAAGCTCCATCTCTCTCTATCTCTCTCTGGCTCTCTTTTTTCCAATACACACACACCCACTCTCCCTGGTGGGCGCTCTCGTTGGATTGTTTTTAGCAGTTTTTACTAATTTCTAAAGGCAATTTGCCTAGCTATTCTAAACTTTTTAATTATCACGATTTAATTAACAATTCGTCATATTTATTTTCCCTACTTCTCTCATTTTTCGCTTGAATTTCTCTTGCATCTTATCTTCCTTTATGTCTCTCTCTCTCTCTCTGTCTCTGTCTCTGTCTCTCTTTTGAAAAGTTTACTCTCTTTATTCTCCTGTATTGATTTTTCCAAGTCCTGCACTCTCCCATACTCGGCGTGAAAATCAGCAGAGTATTAAACCGATAGGCGGCGAAAGTTTATAGTTTTTCTTTCCTTCTACTAATAAGCAAAAAACAAAATAACATTTCCTTTTTTTTAAATATTATTTTGAGTAGTTTAGATTAGATTTGTTGGGTTTTTGTAATTAATGAATGAGACTAAACTGTTCAAATTTCGTCTCCTTAGTTTCTGTTGTTAACTCCATTGTGTGCCAATTTTTAAACCGGTCAAGCCCAAGTAAAATTAGTTTACTTGTTTAAATTCCTATTGTAAGTGATTAAAACTGAGTAGGATAAGGGCTCATAAAATATGCAATCTGTTTTTTATGTTTCATTTATTATTCTCCTCAACTAAATATTCTCTGGGTTCACGAACAAATGTGTGTGTGAGTAGTGTGTGAGTGTGTGTGACTGTGTGTATGTACGTGTGGGAGTGTGTCATTAATATCATTATATCTCTACCATTACAGATTACATTATCTTTGCTTATTAATCATTGTGAATGTGAATAGAAAGAACTTTAGCTATTACAATTAGATGCGTGAAAACTATATATTCCTAAAGTAATTGTTAAGGTTGGGTTAAATGGGAAGACGTTAATACAAAATACAGAATAAATGAATATCACAAATGTTTCACTAATGAAATGGTTTACGGTGGTGCCATGTTGCTGACGGGTGGCCAGCTAAACGGAACCCAAAACCAGCAGCAACAGCAAGAGGAACAGCTACAACAACAAAATTCTCGTCAGGATCAACCATTAGAGCAGACATTAAACCGTCGTCCTACGGGCTATTATGCCTTGGGCATACGTATACCCAAATCTCCCTCATTTCATAGTGGCTTAGATCAATTGGCTGACGATCAGCAGCAGCAGCAACTGCAGAAGCATTTTGAACAACTTGGGGATACCACTCAAAGTTCCAAACTGGAGTCGTCCTCGTCGTCATCAAAATTTAAGTTTTCCAGCGTTGAGGAATTGAAAGCTAAATTTGAGCATCGTAACATGCCTTTAACGCCTCCAGCTGAAACTATTGTAACCACCAGCACGACTAACGCCACTGCAACTACTTCATCATCATCTCCCTCATCTTCATCAACCTCATCCAACTCATCGGCCACTGCGTCGGTCCTGTCATCATTGTCTCAGGCTGCCTCCTCCTCTCTCGCCTCGGCAGCAGCCAATTCATCGGCCTCATCATCGGCCGCCACATATGGAGGGGGAGCCAATTCGGCGGCAGCTGCATTAATAGCATCATCGTCGCCGTTTGGTTCGCAATCATCCACGTCCAGCTCCAGTTCCAATTCGAGTTCTCACTCTGGTTCGCTAAACTCCAACCCAAATGCAGGTGGATTAGCGGGATTAGGAGCCGGATCTGGACCGGGAGGCATGGCCAAGACATCTGGAACAACCACATCAGCAGCCACCTCATCTGGCGCAATAAGTGGTAGCATTGTGTCCACTTTGGCTCAGCATTTCTCATCTGTGACCTCCTCCGTGGCTATCGTTTCTGTTTCGGCGTCGGCTTCCACCACCAATAAGGTATCAGCACCACCACAGCCAACACCAACAGCATCCATACCCATAATGTACAATATATTGTACATTACACCCATAACATACACACACACACACACACACACACACCCACACATAATTTCACAATGTATTGCCAACTACTACGCATCCGAAACCGTTAACCGTAATATTGACTTATTAACGTTTCCGTTGCGTATATGTTTATTGGATAATCAAATCGATTTATAAGCAAATCTCAAATCCTAACTCTTTTTCATATTTCCATCAAATCGAAATTCATTCATCTCCTCCTACTACTACTCCTCCTCCTTCCACTGCAGTCTCCAGTGAGTGCAGCCGCTGCCATTAAGAATATATTGAGTGCCACCAAAAATGTCGGCAATCAATCCACAACAACAACTACTTCATCGACATCATCGACATCGACATCATCAATAACATCATCAGCAGAGCCCGCTTTACGTGCAGAGGAGTCGCTGCTGCGCCCCAATAATACTGTGGCTCAGAATCTAGTTGGTGGTATTAGTATCACCTTGGGCATAGGCCAGCGTGCAAATAGTGGTAGCTTACGACAAAATGGTGACATATCCACCACAAACCCCGCTACGAGTACAACTACAGCCACATCAAATCTAGCATCACCCCAAACACTGCAACAGCTGTCGGGGAGTCCAGGAAGGGCGCGTGATCGGAATCTTTTTCATTTGCCACCGACAGCTTCGGTTGCTTTGGCTTTGCCGCCATTGCGAGGTTGATGATCCCATGATTTTCTTCTCTTTCGTTCGATTCGTTTATAATTTTTAGTTATTCAACTAGATTGACTATCATCCAACGAGCATTAAACAGATATATACTTTGAATATATTTCAGTCTTTCTGTGAAGACTAAAATGAATGAAGACCTTAAGGTTTATAAAAACTTGAAAAGAAGTAATGTTATTTTATGTTGCGTTTAGACATGATTTGCTATGTTTGGAATAGTCAACTGGTCCGCAGTTTATTTTCTCGAATTCTTTATGATATTAAGTTGCATTTAGACTTTGGTTTTTTGATTTTTTAAGCATTTAAAACATATATGTTTGACCCGGAAAAATCTCTAAATGTTCCGAACAAATTGTCCTTTCTTTGAATTTTATAGAAACTGCTCCAAGTGAACGTGAAGAGCTTTTCATACAGAAAATCCGGCAATGTTGTACTCTCTTCGACTTTTCGGAACCGCTGAGCGACCTAAAATGGAAGGAGGTGAAACGGGCGGCCCTACACGAAATGGTCGAGTTCTTATCGAACCAAAATGGGGTTATTACGGAAATCATTTACCCAGAGGCCATCAATATGGTTAGCATTAATATATAGCTGTCAATCTGCGAATCTCTCATTTATTCTTTCTCTATTTGCTACAATTTGTTTTATTTTTTATTTTTAGTTTGCTGTCAATCTGTTTCGCACTCTGCCACCATCATCAAATCCCAATGGTGCTGAATTCGATCCTGAAGAAGATGAACCCACTTTAGAATCCTCTTGGCCACATTTACAATTGGTCTATGAATTATTTTTGCGTTTCCTAGAATCGCCAGATTTTCAACCAAATATTGCTAAACGTTTCATTGATCATCATTTTGTATTACAATTATTGGACTTATTCGATTCGGAAGATCCACGTGAACGTGATTTCCTAAAGACTGTTTTACATCGCATCTATGGAAAATTTTTGGGCTTGCGAGCATTTATTAGAAAGCAAATCAATAATGTTTTTTACAGGTAAAGTGTGGAAGAACATTTTCCATTTCAAAAAACAATCACATTGATATTTACAGATTCATTTATGAAACTGAGCATCATAATGGCATTGCTGAGTTGTTGGAGATTTTAGGCAGCATTATAAATGGTTTTGCCCTGCCCCTTAAAGAGGAGCACAAACAATTTTTACTTAAGGTACTGCTGCCATTGCACAAAGCCAAAAGTTTATCGGTCTATCATCCACAATTGACTTACTGTGTGGTGCAGTTCCTGGAGAAAGATCCCAGCCTATCTGAGGCAGTGATCAAGTGAGTGTAACATGCGTGATGAATTGAACCTTTATCGTAATCAAGCATTCATTTTTACAGAAGTCTATTGAAATTCTGGCCCAAGACCCATAGTCCCAAAGAGGTGATGTTCTTAAATGAACTGGAAGAGCTTCTTGATGTTATTGAGCCGGCTGAGTTTCAAAAAGTGATGTGTCCGCTGTTTCGTCAGATAGCCAAATGTGTGTCTTCGCCGCATTTTCAGGTGGCCGAGCGGGCTCTTTATTATTGGAACAATGAGTATATAATGTCCTTAATAGCGGACAATTCGCAAGTTATATTGCCCATAATGTATCCGGCGCTAAATCGCAACTCCAAAACGCATTGGAATAAAACCATTCATGGTCTAATCTACAATGCTCTTAAATTGTTTATGGAAATGAATCAACGGCTATTCGATGAATGCAGCAAGAACCACCAAAAGGAGAAGCAAATGTAAATGAATTCGACTAGAACTTCATTTGACAATACGTTAATACTTATTTTTGTTTAAATTTTTTAATAAAAGGGAACGAGAAAAGCTCTCGCAGCGCGAGGAATTGTGGCAACAGGTGGAGAGCCTGGCCAAAACGAATCCTGAATGGACAAAGTCTAGACGGTTCTACGATGACGACGACCTACAGCTCTCCGTTAGTCAAGCACAACAACAACCACCACCACACTATGATCAGTACAATGAGAATTGTGATCTAACCTATGATAAGATCGATCAGCCACAACAACCCAGCGTAGGCCGGCAGCCACCACCACCGCCACCCCAAAAGCAAACTGGGCTGCAGGAACCCAGAGAGGTGAGACAAGCGCTAGCCACTTTAACAACACTTAATAACTACTAAACTGTTGCTCCGAATTGATCGATCGATCGCCAGATCGATTTTTTGTGAGCAATACCAACAAAAAACCAACCAACACAACACAAACATCCCACTTTAACTCTAATTCTAATCCTAAATCTTAACCTAATCGAAAGAATGTCTGTTACAAGAATTAATAATAATCGCATAACTCATGTCATTTATAAAACACGAAAAAAAAAACCAAATACATTTATTGTAATCTGTATATCTGTTATTTGTGTGTATTTACTTATTTATTGACTATCGGTTATCTAACCTAATCTTCCACCCATGTATACCTACAATTTACCCCTCATCCACAACACTTATTAGCCATGCAAAAAGCACTCAAGTTCCTTTCTGTCTATTCACTTCTTACTTGCTATTTGTATATATATTAGACTCATATATTTTGGTGTTTTTCATTAAAAATTGATAATTAAGTCGCTTCAAGTTGACATCATTTGAACATGGAGTAGTGCACTCATCAACATTAATTATTTCTAATCACCTGCATACGAAATAAACATAATGCTAATTGAGCTGTATACCACAAAACTATTAATACAGTGAGATTTTTCTACCAACTATTGGCCATTAGACACAAGTCAGCTCGAAAATGAAATGATGTGTAATCAATCAGTTTTATTTGTGATTTGACACGTGCTGGTTGCTTGTACCTTCACCAGTTAGTTTATGATGTACATCTATATGCATTACGTAGTGCTGTGTCGTTTTGTGCGAAATTCTATCTAACAATCTACCTCAAAAACAAATGTAAACCCACTTGATCGACATCTCAAACATTGCACTCTCTTTTGTCGTCTATCCTCTGTACATATTGATGTTGTGTTTGGGGACAATTTTACGGCCGTTTTCGATTTACACTTCCTACTCCAAATGTTACAATAGATACGCGGCGAACGGAATAAGGATAAGCCGCTAATGCGACGAAAATCAGATCTGCCCTCGGATAGCGGGACTGTGCGAGCACTCATTGAGCATAAACGAACCGATGAATACCTAACAACGCCGCCGTCAGATCCTGCGAACAACTAGGCTACTCCATTTTGCACTCAAGAGCAACCGAAAACCCCAATGTTGCCCCTCCCTTCCGCCTTCAATCTAAAAGCAAGCAAGAGACGATTGCGATAAAGGGTCAGCATATTTTGCATTTTTATGTAGGGGACACTTTATGGCAGGAGCTTGGCAATGGATTACAAAAATGAAATATATACACACACACCCACACACACACACATCAACAAACAATTTCTATAGATTATACAATTTATCAAATAAATAAATATGCTTTATAAAACAAATAAATCCCCGAAATGTAATGATGCAAATGCTTTTGGATCATTTGGAGTTATGTATATCTAGAATGCATGGTTGTTTCTTACTGCATGGCTCCTGAATAATCTATAATTTACAATAATGTGTTCTATAAATATTCTATCCTCTTACCGTTTCAGTAAAAACGTAATCGAATTTGTACAGCTTCTCCTCAAATTGTCATAAAACTTACGTGGGTCCGAATTCAGATCCACCTAAAACAATAACTGCAAAAGCCACTGATACTATATATACCTACTTACATTTTGTTAGAAAACAACAACAACATAAAACAAGAAAAGAATGAAACCATTGATAGGAAAAAACTAAATTTTGTGGTTTGTATTTAATGTAAATTGTGTGTATTTTTGTATGTGTAACATAAATTTGATGGGGATATATACAGTATGTATGTATTTACCCCGATTATCCGTCTATATATGTATGTATGTAATTGTATATAAACAAAAAAGCGTAAACATCGTTATGAACTTTAAAGAGTTCTTATTTGTAAACACAAGTTGAAGGTGCAGAATGCACTAAAATGTTTCAAAAACCTAGATATTTTTGACTAATGGCTTAATGTTGGCAATACATGTGGATTCAGTTCGGTCCATTATTGCAATAGGATTCAACTGAAGTCCAAATAATTGGGGGTTTCTTAACCATAGACTTGGAAACCTTACATAGTGTTTCAATTTTATTCTTTTAATTTAAAACAGAAGTCGTGTTAAACTATCTCTAGGAAAACAGATTAAACTAGGCAACGTGAAATATTTATTTCATTTCTATTTCATCGTATTTTTCAAAAATGGAAACCTTACAAGAGCTACCTTCCAAAAATAAGAATACGAATGGTTTTGAAGACTTGACGAAATCGGGATTTCCAAGACATTTACCAACTGAGAATTTGAATTAGACCTATATTTAAGGTATAGGCAGCTACTATCCTCCAATTTCTGGCTCCAGATAAGCTATACTTTAACTACATTATAATATATCATAAGATCTATGTCAACTTTCCAAGTTTTTGGTATAGTCATAGCTAAGTCGAATCTCTGTCTAACTCCTGCCTCACTTCCCATCAATTAATCCCTTAAATTATTTAATAATGTCTTTCTATAGTTCGATACAGGCAGCTCCGATCCGAATAAGTCAAACACAAAAGGATTCAGATAGTTATAGACACTTATGATGTATTTACACTTTTTGGCATTATAGTTACATACACAGACACAAGGAGAGGAGATAATAATAAAACCTGAATGAGCCAAGGGTGAGGTTACGTTTTCATACAGGAAATGGTGAAAAATCAAAAGAAGAGAATACAAATAACAATAAATAAATATATATATAATAATATAAAGCAAGGATAATTGTAAATGATAAATGTAATTTTTGTAAAACTATCAATAAACAAACAAAAAAAAAACGGGTATCCAATTAAGAGATGGATAAGAGAGTTTAACATAATCCTGCCTTGGATGAGAAAAGGAACATGTACAGATCGACTTTAACTACTAATGAATAATTACACCATCAATTGAATAAACTTGTAGATCCATATATATATGTTTATCCTATGCAAACAAAGACATTTACTGCAACTTTTCGGCCAAGCCGCGTGCCTTAATGGCCATTTCGTTCAGATGTTGCTGCAGCAGACGCTTGTTGGCCTTTTCCCTAAAAGTAAAACGTTTAGAATTGTTGATATCGAACTATTACATCACTTACTTGACAATTAGGCTAACATAACGTGTCTTTTCCGCCGGACTTATCAATTGTGTGGGAAAATTTGCGACTGCCATTAGGGATTTCATCCAGACGGCCATCTCAGCGGGATAGTTTTTATTCAGCGCCAAGAATATATCGGCAAACTTGTCAACCTGTGAACGGGGCGTTAAATATCCCACACAGAGCAGCGCAGTGTGGACAATCTGTTCGCCCGACGTTAGAACCACTTCCGTTATATGGCTATGATTCCTCGATTGCATTACAAAGTTCGTTATAAACTGTATACTAGTGCGAATGGCTCCACTCTCTGGTAATGTCATAGCCCTTTGCGCATAATAGATGAGGCGATCGTAAGCCAATGTCTTGTCCTCAAGGGTTTGAGGAATTTTTTTTATAATTTGCGATAAGCATCCGAAAAACGTCTCCATGGTATCCGATATATTGGAGAAATTCTGCTCGGGCGTTGATTCAAATAATTTGAAGCTATGGAGAATAAATTCCAGAAGCAACTGTTGCATTAGCTGCTTGCACCCCTCATCCTTATAAAACATCACAATGGCCTAAGTAGACAGGGAAACGCAATTAAGGTCTGTGAAGGCAAATGCCGAGTTATATTTACCGCCTTAGATATCTCGAGTGTCGGAGCACAGCATCTTGTCTGGAAGCTGGCCACTATAAAATAGCACAGATCCTGCAGCATAGGTTGGAATGCGCTCCTCAGATTCATAATGGCGTGCTTCATAGCGCTACAGGCAGCCTCCAGCACATCTATTTCTTCCACCCACATCTCGGCTATTGACCGAAAGATGGGCATTGTTTTCTGCATGACCAATAGAACAGGTTGTACCTTTTGTACGTCCTTGAGCTCATCATCCACATCCGTATTGAGGGATGAGAACAAAGTGGAGATCATATTGAGTCGGAAAATTGTACGTATCCGAGCTGCGGGAGTTTTCTGAAATTGGGAATGATGAAGTCAAAAGTTTTAATAAAAACATCAGATGGTCTCACCGATTCCGCTTGACAAATCGCCTGTAGGTCCTCGAAACAGGGACTAACGATGATATCCAAATATTTTGGTATATCCTCAGCTGGTAATAAACTCATCAACTTGCCAATGCTAAACATCAGGCGTACAGAGTCCGAATTCTTCATGCGTCCCGTACTAAGAGACGCGTGACAAGCGTTGAGCAACGGCTCGGCATAAGGTTTCAATTGCAACTGGCAATCCCGACACAATTCCTTTAGCCCCAATGTAGCCTGAGCTGACATGGAGGAGTTGAGGCCTCGGACCAAAAGATTAATGGCTGATGGTATGTAAGCCGGATTATCCATTAGCCAGGTACAATATGAGCCCACCGTTTCCAAGGCGGTTCCCAGGAGTTTGACATTTAGTTTTTCGTATGGTATTTCAGACAGGACTCGCATTAATCTGGGAATTTGACGCGATTCGTCGCCGCTGAAGTGTTCGGCCACCGATTGAAAGGAGAATATACAGGCCTCCAGTTTCGTCCATTGTGTGGGATTTGTTTGTAACTCAGCAATGGCCTCATCTAGCATTGCAGCCAAAATTTCAAGAATATAGTCATGTAGCACATCGTAGCAATACATAAAGGTATCGGATATATCCTGGCGATAACAGCGAAAGCATTCCAAATCATCAGAACTCCATTTATCTAAGGATTGCTCATCCGGTTGCTCAGATTTTCGTACTAAAATGCTTGTTAAATGTGCGTACAGGGGCTTTATGTACTCCCAGCATTTTAGCTTCTTATCTTCAATGGGCATGGCGAAGACCTCTTCCTGCAACATATACCAAAAAGCCAAAGCCATGGTGCTGCAAGATTCTTCCACTGGATAAATTCCAGGCTTATCTGTGCATTTCAATATCTCCTGAATCATACGATTCATTAGCATCGAAAGTTCCGGATCTGATGCTGTAACTCCACTCAATAATAAAGTTGAATGACGCTCTACAGCTGAGACAAAGAGCATGTAAATGTGGACAATAATGTCCTCATTATTATTATCTCGCTTCCATTCCATTTTGGTGATCTCTGTTAGCGAGTCGAGAAACATTTTGATCAATAGAAACGCCGTTTTTGGAAAATTATGGCAATCCGGTTGAATAATTATATTGATTAAAGTCTTTAAACAGGTCTCAGCCAGCTCATTCTCATCTGACGACATGCATCCATCGCCTGACCGTATACAGGGCCAATAGCAATTGTTGACCACCTCTAAGAGAACTCCCGTAATGCTCACACAACCTTCTATTGAGAAGCCAACGTTCCTAATAGAATGAATTTTCCATTAATCTATTATTATTTCGGAATAGACAAAAACTCACTTTATCCAAGTGCCCACGCATTTCACGGCTCGTATCATATTGCTGTAGCTTTCGGCATCATCTTTCCATTCAACCTGATGGCCCATCTGTGCCTTCAAATATCCCTCACAAGTCTGCAGAACTACGGACATCCGGTTACCCAGCTCAGCCCTCAGAGTAACTCGCTTCACCGATGTGTGTATCACCTGAGCCTCTTCTGGTATTGCTTGAAGCACTTCCAGCATTATCCAGAGCTGAATATCGACACTCACATTTGGTATCCGATGCTGTTGGAAAGTATCGATGACTTCTTCAATGGCATTTGGCCAATCATCTTTAAGCATATGGACTATATACGCTCCCAAAGCAATGCACAGTCGATTCAAAACTATTTTGGGTCCACCGGCAAACCGGACAAGTGTCTCCAATATCTTCTGTTTCAGCTCCTCGCGATTCTCTGCGGGCACCTCATGCCAATGCTTCATTAGTTTCGAGTGCAAGGTTATGGCTCCAAAAAATTGCACTTCCTGACTCTAAGGAGAGGGGAATGTACGAGAATTGCATTTGGTTAGGGGGCAGGAATGCGATACGGGAATTGGAAAAACGTATACATATTGATGCGCAGGTCATTTTTGTTGTTGTTGTATTTACCTTGCCCAGTTGCATGAGCTCCCAAGCCCAACGCCAAGCCAGAGGACTTTTTTCAGCCTCCGTTAAAAACTCGTGGGTGATTGCCTGCTCTTGAGAGTTGGACCGATAGAACACCACAACGGCCTCCTCCAAACGCTGCAGATCAATGGGTTCCATGGCAGATGCCATTTTGTCCACTGCTAATAAAATGTATTTATATTTGCTTAACGATCTCACGGCTCCAACGACTGCAGCAACAATTTTTTTCTGTTTTTTTCTGTGTGTCCGCACCCCCTCTGATTACAAATGTGAGACCGTATATTATTCTAACTGCGCTATGGCAACGCTACATGGAAGACTTTTAAAAATTGCGTGGATAATTTGCTTGGACGCCAGAAATTTATCTAAAAACTAAACCAACAACAGAAATCATTTCACAAATCTTATACTCAAATTGGTCCGCTATCAAAAATCGTCTTTAATAAGTTTTACTACACGAATTCAACAGTATATAGTATGTATATATATTTTTGTTTTCTTGTAAGCACTATGTAATAATTTTTTATCTCTTGTTTTGTGTGTTTCTTGGTTTCCTACACCAAAACAAATTTAATTTATTTTTATTGGCCCAACCAAAGGAAGATTCCCCTAAAAATTGAACAAATCTTTGATTTCCTACACCAAAACAAATTTAATTTATTTTTATTGGCCCAACCAAAGGAAGATTTATACGAAATTATGCAAGGGACGAAACTCCTGCCTCTTCGCCTTAAAAAATCAGCTCCGTCACATCATTGCCAAACAGAAGATTCCATGATTTGGGGACTGTAAGCTTGAAGCTGCCGTCGCCTCCGCTGCGTAGCTGAAGGAAGTCCTCACAAAGTTCGTTCAATTCACGAACAATTAAAGAGGCATCAGTGGAATTGTCTCCTTCGAGAAGGTAACGGAATAACAACATTACTTGCACGCCTGCCTCATTAAAGGCTGTGTATAATTGGAGCCCATTGCCTCCGCCATAGATGATATCACCGGTATGCTCCTTCCACTTGATCACTTCGGGATTTCCCAATTGCTCTGCATGGGCAGCTTTAAAATTGTCACTAGCCCGGTAGGCCCAAGGCGATTCCTCGATGACCCGTCGCTCAAAGCCAAAGCTACCACTTAGAATGATCACACGACGAGCTCCTTTTAGTTGACCCACTAGTTGACTCTGAAAATCCCTTGTGTGCCGGGCAATCCAGGGAGCCCGAAATTGTACAACCAGGAGCTTGTCCTCCACACTCTCGTACAGTTCGCACGATGTCACCTTTTCGTTGGGCTCGTGTTGGTAGGCCGAGGGCCCGTAGACAGGAATTAAGGCTGGATGCGTCAAACTTCCAATTTTTTTTAGCTGTTTGGATGCAATCAGCAAATCGCATGCCAGTTGTGCAGCATTTCCCACGCAGATGCTGGGAATGATCACCGTGTATTCGGTTACATTTAGCTCCTTGCTCTTGCTTTTTAGTTGTAACATGACTTGGCAATATAAAAGTTGGAATCGGGAATCTTTATCTGGAATCAAAACTTAAAAATATGAAAAATGTGTCAGTGATGACTTTGAATTTTTCTACTCGCGAACATAAACACAACACAATAAGCACATGGCATTGCCAGATACAAAATTTCTGGGCGGGAAATCGAAAGTTTTTCAAAATGGATAAAAATAGTTTTTAAATGTATGCAAATGAGGTCATTTTGAAATTGCAACGCATTTCTTGCGAAATCCTTAAGAAAAACTACCCCCAAATTACCAAAGAGAAATTTGTTATGAAATAATAAGTAAGTAGTAAGTAAGGTGTCGAAATGCTTTAAAAAGTGAACTTCCTTTGAATACCCTTTCCGAACCACGTCGAACCGTGAGTAAACGATAACTCGATAAATTGACAACAGCTGCGACAACAGAGTTGCCATCGCGCAAGCAGAATAATATACGGTCTCACATACCATAAATTTTTGCCCTCTCGCCGTAAATTTTTGCCCTCTCGCCCTAAAAACTGCGGCGAGAAAGAAATAAATGATATAAAAAAATATAAATATAAAAATATAAATATAAAAATATCAAAGAAATTGGACTTGTGAAATTCGAGAAAAGTGTTTTTTTTTTATTGTGAAATTTTTTAAGACGTGGTATTCGAAGGAGGTTCTCAAACAAATTCTCCCGGTTTTATTTTCGGAAATGTCTGCAAATTCCGTAAATATTTCGGTGGAAACCACTTGCGAAAACCAAATACGAGAAATCGGCTATGATGGAACCGAGCTATATCAACCGTAAGCCAAGCATGTAACTAAATAAATGCAAAATGATTTAACAAGAAGTTCTCTTCCTCTTCCTGTTTAGGCCTCCGACTTTGTCCGAAAGCCTGGCCAAATGTGCGGCTCGAATTGATTTCAGCAAAACATCACTTGACGACTTAAAAAAGGAGGAAAAGTCTGCGACCGAGGCAGAGGAAAGCAGAGAAAAAGATGGCACTCAATTTCAGGAAAGTCTCTGGCCATGGGACGCAGTACGCAATAAGCTGAAGGATGCTTTCACCGAAATTTGTGTTCTGTCCGATGTGATATCCATTGCCAAGGATAAGCGTTATTTGGTACTAGATCCTTTGCTGGAAGACGGCGACGATACCAAGCCCATAGTACAGGTGTATAGCCGCAAAAAGGCTATATCCCAGGCAGCGCAAGTTCTGTTGGGTGGCGCAGAGCGCTTGAGAAATGCTCATAGCGAGCAAAGAAGCCGCAATATTTCAGATTTTCATATCGAACTATTGCGCCTACGTCAGAACTGGAGGCTAAAGAAGGTCTCGAACGCTATAATAGGAGATTTAAGTTATCGCACGGCCGGCTCAAAGTTTAATATGAGTGGAACTTTTGAGGTGACAAAAGCCGAAGAGCTTGCCGATGAAGACCAGCTGCAGGGACAGAATAGTTCATCGTCGTCATCATCGACTGCAAATGGCATGCCAATAAAGGCTGCTTCAGCTCTAAGGGTTATTGTCCCTGCCGAGCTGCAAGGAGTAGCCTATATAAAAGTCATTACTCAAAAGGATCAAGAAGATCTCTGCTCGGCGCAAGTCAATCTTATGGGTCATGGCCCGAACATAACAGCCCAAGTAGGTGTTTGGCAAAAGACCTTGGAGTTTGCCCAAAATGTGCTGTTCTGCAAGGAGCTTTTTGCGCAATTGGCTCGTGAAGCTATACAACTGCAAGCTCCCATTCCGCATGTTGTAATCGGGAATCAGATTCGTGCAACTCTACTGCCTAACATACAACTAATCATCTCCCTTTGCCACTCCACAACATTTGACTCTAGTCAACCTGCCCCCATCAATGATCATGATCATGTGTTGGAGCATTCATTGCATCAACTGCTCAGAGAGGTTCATTATAAGAACTCGCATCATCCCTTCCCCCATCCATCCAGTGCTCCGCTTGGCCCCAGCAAGAAGCGGATGATGGCCGGGCCTATGGCTGCCGATCGCGAAACTCTAATGGACATGACCAAGTCTCAAACCATATTGGAACAGATCATAGCCCAAGCACAACATATCTTCATGAGGAAACGTACCCAATATGTGCTTGACACATTGGCCCGGGATGTGAAGGACCCCCAAATTGTTTCCCATTGGAACGCAATGAACAGCCCAACGATGTCCTGTGTCAAGATAAACATTGTAACTCATGGCTATGACGCCATTGGACGAACATCATTGGTTATTCACGTCAAGGAGCGTTCACTTAAGTGCATTTGCCGTGACGGTCGAGTCATGCGTTTGTCCTATGAGCCGCAAGAGTTAAGGGATCTCATTCTGTGTCAAATTAATTCTCATCAAATCACTTGCCTCGTGAGTTTGGCTCGTTGCATGGCTTGGACTGTCCTATCGAATAGCAATCATTTGGGAATAGGCAAAGTGGAGCCATTGGGAAATGCTAGCTCTTGCTTGTTGGCCTCACCAAATGGAGATCGCATGATCGCGGTGCAAATACGATGCGATCCACAAATAGATGTCAAGGTGTACATAGCCAAAAGTCCGCGTCAGGATTTCTTTCCAAATCCCCTCGTTCCCGAGAAGCTTTGGGAGAATTTGGGCGGTAGTTTTAAAGAGGTAAGCAAACTGATGTTAAGAACGTGTTATTCACGACAAATTAATTAACCATTCCCTTTGTTTACAGGTGCGTTTCGATAAAATTGAGGGCAAAAGTTTTCTTAACAAAATGGAATTCTTAATGGCTTCCCTCACTAGTAATACGGCCTAATTTATATCTATTTATCTAACGTTATTGTATAGTCTAAGTTACAACATTTCTTCAAACGGGAATAAATATAACTAGTATTATTGGCGAATTCTATAAATGCGTAAAAATACTTATATCTTATTCAAGGATTGTCCTGCAGAAAGGACAGCAACAGTTGATTGCATAGAATTCTCTGCCATCGATTCTTGGGATTTTATTCGCCTTAATATGGACATTTTTTATACCCCTGCAAAAATGGTATATTAATTTTGGTCAGAAGTGGGCAACGTATAGAACGAAGCATCTCCGACCATATAAAGTATATATATATTCTTGATCAGCACGACGAAACGAGTTCAAATAGCCATGTCCGTCTGGATCAACGCGAACTTCTCCTACACCGTAAGAGCTACAGAGCTGAATTTTGCACGTATGCTTGTATATACTGCAGGGGTTGTATATCTCGGATTCAGCCGTATCGGACCATTATATCATATAGCTGCCATTCAAACGTGACTTCGCCACGAACAGTGACTTTTCTCAATAATTTCGTTATTTTCTCTATTATTATCGTGAAATTTAATACTCGTGAGTTAATTATAGCTGTAAACGACTGTATCAAATTTGGTCAAGATCGGGTGACTATATAGGATAGCCCCCATAGGAACGATCGGTCGAAATTAGTGACTTTTCTCAATAACTTCATTACTTTTGACGCGATTGTTTTCAAAATAAACATTTCTCAATTGAATATATCTGTTAATGACTGTGTCGAATTTGATAAAGATTGGGTGACTCTATCATATAACTCATATAGGAATGATCGGTGGAAAACAGTGACTTTGATGAATAATTTCGTTATTTCCTATGTTAAGATTGTGGACCGTTCTTTTGTAAGCAAAAAACTTGCAAGGGTATATAAACTTCGGCCCCGGCCCTCTGGTTTTATCTTCCAGTGGCTTGCAAATTATAAAAATAAGGCTCAAGATGTCAAGTCAAAGACACCAACTGTTTTGAATATATGTATGTATCTCCAACCACAGGTAAGGTAAATTTTGCATATGCAGATTATATATCTTCAATTTTTAATCCAATTCTTATAAGTTTACTCTTAACTGCTCAGTCTTTTCCACATTCATTTTCCACAAAAATTTAGTTTTCCTTTTCATTTTGGTAGTTTTATGATTTATTAAAATTTGTTTTTTTTTGCAGTTCTGCTGTTAAGATAGGGATTAGTATATTATGTTTGACCTTTTTGAGGGATTTTCAGTTGTGTTCCAAATCATATTTAAATTGATGATTGTAAGGCGGATAATTATTCCAGAGATGGTGCTGATTCTCCGGGGAAATAATGTTGAATGTGTCTTCCAAACTGACGACATTAGCTCGATTTGTGCTCTAAAATTGTAACATTCAAGGAAGCTGATCGGTTATCTGATTCATAGAACTCACTCACCCAACGCTCTAGATCACAGAATGTGATATTATATCTCTGGTTGTTGCTGATTTCATGGTCATGCATTGCCGGCTGGGCTAGACGTAAATATAGACCACAGTTTGTGGAGAAAAGGACTGGAACACGCTTAGCCGGCGCGGAACCAGCAGCTCCATAACCTGTCCCCTGGATTTGGCGATAAGTCAGACAATTGGGTAGGGATGTTATAGGAGCTATGGTTATTGTTTCCCTGTGCCCCTCTCTCTCCATGCGACTCTGTATGCTGGAGCCTCGCACGAATTCGAAGCAAGCTTTAAAACAGAAACAGGACGACGCCACTTTGCTGCATTTGCTGAAATTGAATTATTGTCGCTGACCAAATCTGAACTGATATCTTAGGATATGCATTATTTTCTGGCCGAATGGGTTATTGATTTTACTGTATATATATATTCAAAGTGCAACCCGTCAACACACTAGGAACTACCTCTCGCTCTGGTGTGTCCAGTGTCAGTGTTCAATTGAGGTAATTAGCGTGGTGGACATTTGTTGGTGACTGAGCTGAGTTGGCGGCGTTGTCTAGGTAACACCATTAGCTGCATGTGGGTGTGCGTGTGCTGGGCCAATTGTCTGCCAACGTCGATGTAGTTTCTAGATGGTTGATTTCCGTGAACAATTCCAAGAGAAGATAACTTTTGGCTATCAAATAGCTCTATTAACCAGAGGCAGTGGCGATTTGTACAGCCTAATTGTTGATAGCCAGTGAGTCATTACCCAGAAACACAAAGCAACGAGAGATCACAAAACTCTACTCTGCTCTTCAAGTGATTTCTTTATCATTATTGCCTTTAATATGAAAGTTATTTAATAATATGTACATTCTTAGAGACCTACACAAAAATGTTGGGATCAAATTGTTTGATTAATTGTATTTTTCTAATAAGTCGAGAAGGACGATAATCCCTAAATGAAACATCTTCGTCATACTTTTTACAAATATTGTTTTAAAACTTTATTTCATTTTGTATTATATTGTTTTTGTTTTATCTGTTTGTTTGTTTGTTTTTTTTTTTTTTTGTTTCGTGTTGTGGGTGTGTTGTAAATTGTATAATTAACTCTAAAATACTTATTTCAAACATATTTTTATATTCAATAAGTTTTGTTTCTTTTGAAATCTCTTATCTTTTTTTCCTTTTTTTTTTTTGTTTATTATTTATGTCGCTCTTATCATTTTTTTTTTTCTATGAGAGGCAAGGTAATGGGGGGAGGAGTAGGGATGGGGTATCATTGCCATAGATATAGATATATGTGTAGATCCAGAGCAATCGAAACGCTCAACACACTAAAGCGCCTGGGGAAAATAAATTTAACTTAAATACTATTTAAGTTTTCTTTCGCATTTTGTGTTTGTATGTGTGTGTGTGTTTTCTTTTCAATTTTCCCGTTATTAATATTATTATAATTATTCCGACTTATATATATATATTCCGATCGACGCACATTAACCATATACAAATATTTAAAATAGAGTTTTGTTATATTAGATGTTATCAATTGATTTGTGTCTGTGTGAGAAGAAATTTCAATTCAATTTCCCATCATTTTGATTTGTTAATATGTAAATACACAAACGAGCAAAACTGTAACCCCAGTTTGCAGTCTTCAGTTGGGTAGATCATAGGTCACCTACAATGATGATTCGTCTACCATTTGATTGTGTAACTATTTAACTCTCTTGTCCAACAGTTCAAAGTCATTTGGTCACCCAGAATAGAAATGGTAGTCAAAATTGAGGGAAAATGTTGCATATCCAATTCGACATTGTATGTATGTTAAGAGCATAGTAAAATAGAATTCCAGTAGATTAGCCCCCATTTGTCCTTTGGTATCCATCAAGCCAAAACATGGAAATTCTGATTAACTATTAATACAGTTACTTGAACAGTTTTCTTTCGGAGAGGAATACAAATTCGGTCAACACTTTTGGAGAAGCGTGTTAAATAGTTAGGAAATGGTAGAGGAATCATCACTGTAGGTGAACTCTGCAAGAGTTATAAGCTACCCAACTGAAGACTGTAGACTGCTGCTCCAATTTTGCTCGTCAGTGGATGTATATATTCCTTTTGTTTCGCTTTCTTCTTATGAACTAGCTTCAATTCATCGTCTAATACTAATGTACGGGGGTGTTTATATATATTATGTGAATGTGCTTTTGCTGGAGATGGGTAGGGGGGGTGACGGGAGCAAAGTTAAAAGTATTCAAGCACAGATACATATACAATATATATAATCTATAAGTATGTATATACTATGTACTTTATTTTGTTTGTTAAACTTTTGTACAGCATATTATTTTCGGTAATATAGTTTCCGATATTCTGAAGAAACTCAGCTTTAAATTTCTACAATTTTTAGAATATGCATATAAAACATCTAATTGTAGCTATTCCCTTTTTGTTTTATCGATCCATTGGAAACAAGAGAAATTATAAAGGAACTTAATACAGACATTAAACAATGTACACAATGAGAAACAGTTTTTAAAATCAGAATCCCTACGATTATACAAAAATATAGTATAAATACAAAATTTCAAACGATACTTTATCCGAAACAAAACGAAAAACGATTAACTTTACCAATAAAAGTATCCTTAAAAATGTTTGAGACTACACATACTATATACTATATACAGTGAAATTCGCTTAGCTGTATTTACAATTAACTCCATATTTTGGGGTAATATTTCGGAAATCTACATTTTCCGTAATTATGAAAGCATTGAATATGTATAATAAAACGTATCTTGTAACTGCATAACTTTTCAAGATAGCTGCCGCAAATTCTTTACAATTAATGAACAGCTAAGAGAATTAAACTGTATTGATATATAGGTAGATGCACGCAGAATACATCCCGTGGAATAATGCTAGCTATGCTCGACTACAATGCCATTATTAAACATTTCATTATAAATATATAGTTTTTTTGTTTTTGTTTTTTGAAGCCACTTTTTGTTGGTATTTCGCTTTGTTTGTGCCTCTAAGACATTGCTTCAATTTTTAGTAGTCGTATCATGTAATAGATTAAAGATGAATATTTGCAAAGAATCACACAATCAGAAGATCTGTTTACATAGTTCGTTTCGTTTATATAATATTGCAATTGTGATTTTGTATAGTGAAAAGAGAATTACAGGCAGAGATGGAAAGTTCAGTTTGGCTTCTAACTAAAACATATTTTTAAAGCATAAAGTTATTTTAAATGAAAAAACAGGTTTTTCTAATTGGTTTATACTAAGGACCTGAACCACTTTAGATACTTGAGTTTTCTGAATTCTGAAAAGCAGTTAAATAATTAGCTTTAAATTCGATAAATTATACATTTTCATTGAAAGATTTCTCATGCATCGGGTATATACTGGATTTATAGCAACTTTATAGTTGCTCTGCATGCTACAATGGGTTTTAGTACCCATTCTTCCCGCTTAGTATCTTAAAGCCTTGTTCACTAGAATTTGATAAACCTAGGACTAACAATTGTCGATTGAATACCTTTTCAAGTTTAAGTTTAAGTTACAATTAAATTGCAAATCGAATTTCAGAAGATCTGTGCCTCTATATATATAAAATACTTTTCCGAAGACCCAATTCGAATTTAAGAAAATTACTCGGATAAAATTATTTGAAACATTCAGGTCCTTAGCATTTGACTCAACGTCCTTAATTTTTCTTCCTCTTGTTAAGTATACTTGCTTAAGTTTCTTTTGCTTCGATTCTATGGTGCTAAGTATTTTTTGTTCTGTGTTCGATTCTCAAATTAATCTTTTTTCTATGGGCCAATGTTTTTACAAAATATTTGCGTTTCGACTTAATTTATTGTAATGTTTCATATTCATATCTGGGATTCCCACTAATTCAGATTCGTAAAGCCATCCAATCTTAAAACCGATACTGTAGCTGATACTTAAAAAATATGGTTTTCGAATTTCAAACCAAAATCTTTTCCGCGTAAAACAAAACTTTTTGAATTTAACATTAACCAATGACAGAGCCATAGATGGATGGAGGCATTACGAATCGGAATTCGGAACTGGTCCTTAGATTTCTATTCAATGATGCGGTGTGTGTGTGTGCTTCCATTAGATCTACTACTCTATTGTATATAATTGTGTGTGTGTGTGTATAATTAGATTTTAGTATATTTTAGTTAATAATTATAATTATTTTAATTTAATGCTTATCAAAAAGGATTTCTACTACCGCGATTTCTGATTACAGTATTCATTTTCAATAGATTTAGAAATTGTTGTTGTTGTTGCCATTGGTGAGCATGTGTGAGGCAGCTGTCGTGTTGGTGGTCGAGGAGGATGAGGAGCCGTTGCCTACAGAGGAGATATTGAGATGCTGCTGCTGTGGATGTTGTTATGGCATAAAGTAGTCCGGATGATCTGTATCTTTCTCGAACCTCTTGGCTTCCTCGTGCATACTTTCCTTGATTTTCAATATTGCCGCTGATTCGGTTTGATCATTCTCACCAGGACCACCACCAAAGCCTCCCAGATTGTAATCTCCCATGCCGCTGCCCGAATCTTCTCGTGGCGTTCCTGGCCCTCCGTTAGCTGGTGAGTTTTTCATGCCATCGAGACCAGAGCCATCTCCGGGACCACCGCCTCCACCATTTAATACAGGGCCCATTGAGTTGGGACCGCCTCCCATGGGACCCATACCGCCAGGACCACCTCCTCCTCCACCGCCGCCATCAGGGCCTCCTCCCATTGGGAATTCGGGCTTCATTAGAGAATACATGCTATCGCCAGGTCCACCGACGCCAGGTCCGCCTTGTGTGTTATCCTGCGGTGACGGCATAATAGGCGTACCAGGTCCCGGCGGTCCATTTGAGCCAGGTCCAGGACCATAGTTTCCAGGCGATGACGATGAATAGGCATTCATTGGTCCAGATGCATTCGGCTGCCACTGCGGAGGACGACCACCTGCTCCACCCATTCCCATGCCAGGAGGCATGCCACCTGGTCCTGGAGCCGGTCCTCGCATGCCACCAGGTCCACCGTAGCCCATTGGTCCCATTCCACCGGGACCGCGAGGAGGATTCATGCGTGGATTCATTGGGCCCATGCCTCCGCCTGGCCTTGTTGGATCCATGCTATTCGGCATCATTGGCGGTTGTCCTGGCGGTCCATTGAACTCATTCCCCATGCCTTGCATTCGAACTCCAGGTCGAGGGCCGCCCGGATATCGGGGACCGCCCATAAATGGCGGCTGACCAGGCATCATTTGTGACGGCGGCGGCTGCGGACTCGATGCATGCGTTGGCGGCGATGGCCGCATTGACGAATTTGGGAAAAAGTTTGGACCCATTGGTCCACCTGGGCCCATTGGACCGCCACCGCCATCAACTCCGCCAGGCGGCATTTGACCCAAGGGACTTGGAGCCGGTCCTCCAGCATTGTGTGGACCTCCAGGGCCGGGTCCAATGCCATTTACACCGTAACCCGAACTGACAAAGCCATAATCATGAAAAGCCTTTGCTTCCGAACTGTGATCGCACTGATCTCGTCGTTCTGGCGCGGCACAATACAAATCCCAAAAGACGCACCACCAAGTGTGAAGGAATCCCGGTGGCTCGCCCAAGGTAATATTCTTCTCCCATCTGATCTCAGAGAGGAATGTCTGGGCGGCCTTTTGAGCGCCCACATGCAGTAGATATTCGTACACATAGAGAGCAAGCTTCTCCCGGGCTTGTGCATCGGAGGGGACCGCTGATGTCTTTGATTTACCGTACATTGTGAATTGTTGTTGTTGCTTTTGCTGTTGTGGTAGATTTCTTTGCTTAGTTTTTAGCTAACGATTTGAAATTTTTTTAATTAAATTGGATTTTTCCCTTTTTGTTGGTTGCTGCCGCTGTTTTGTTGCTTCGTTTTACTTCTTTTCCGTCTTGTTCTTCTCCTTAATGTTGTTGTTTTTTAATTGGCCGCGCTTGGAGCTCTCACGCAGCCGTTCTCCGCCGCTCTATTACTTCCACCATTTTTATATATATGTATATATTTAATTTTTTATGGTTTTTGCTCAAAAAATTTAACAGAAATTGTGTGCTTTTACTTTTTGGTTTCTTTTTTACAATAAACTTTTTAGCGCGCTCTCCTTTTGCAATTGTGTGTGTGTGTGTAGCCACTTCTTCGTTTTACCGTTTATTTTTTTCAGGTATTTTCTGCCTGATTGTTGCTGTTGTTGCTTCTTCTTCTTGCACAACCACTAAAAAGCAAAACGGAGAGAGAGCAATAGAGAGAGAGAAAGAGAGCAAACATTAGTGAGTCTGTATGTACATACATATATCTATTTATCTGTGTGTGTGTGTGTTGCAAATTTGTGTAAGCGTGTTGCCACCCAGTTGGAACATTTGTGAAATGGATGCAAATGCAACTTCGTTTCCAAATCTTTAAAATATTAAGATTCTTTTGCAAACTAAAAATTTGCATACATATATATATCCGTTGGATTCTTGTAGAAGTTTCGATAAAAATAAATATTTTTACTCAAATTTTCCAAAAAGTTTATACACATAAATTTCATGTTTCAATTTGTTATGAGCCACGGCGACGCAAACACAAAACCTGAAAATTTTAACAAAATGTTACTTAACAGTGGATGAGAGAGTGAGAGGGTTTTTGTTTCTACAATTGGACGAGAGAGCGTTAGGGTTTTCGTCTAAAAATTGTTTGTTTTTTAAAACTCTCTGCGAGAATATCTTTCGAAAAGGGGGAAAAAAATAAAAAATAGTTCTATGCACAAATGTTGAAAAAGGAATGGTTAAACAATCCTCTTTTTCTTGTCGCAAAATTCGTTTTCTTTTCTTGGCTCTTATGTCTCGCAATAACTATTTTTTGTTTTGTTTTATCGAAAATTGTTTTTTGTTGTTTCCTTTTTGTCGTTTTAGGCTTCACTCGAACCTGTTGCGTTTGAGATTTTTGCTGAAACAATTTTTGGGAACATTTATAACTTTTTATTGTCCATACTCCCTCCCTTTCAAATACGTATTGATGCAATTTTTTCCCTAGTTATACAACAAAAGAGCTATGAAAGCATGGTAACATTTGTTAAATATTTCAAAATGTGCCCTAATAAAGGTTTGATATCTTTGTTTAATACATAGTAGAAGGAAGTCGACTGCGAAGCTACAAACACCTTGTCAGGCAGACACACAAACTCTGGCTTTTATGTTGTAAAATCGTAGAAACTGCTAAGCCTTTTCCTTCCTGCCCTAACCATAGATATAAAAGAGAGCCACGGAGTCTGGTCAGGTGAGTAGTGGGAGGGGAGGTTTGGGCAGCAGCAAACAACATTTAGCTTAGACTTTGTGTCGTTTCGTCAGGTAAGTGAGTGATGCTCTTGGCTCAGTTTTCTTTAGGTTTTAGCCAAGGCTAATACCGTAATTTGTCTGTTTGTTTTCATACAAATAAGGCTCGCGTACCACTGTCAAATGGCTTTTTAACCCGAAATTCTTCAACACTCTGAATTTACTGGTAAAATGTTTCTCAGTTGACGATCGCACTGACAATAACAAGGCTAGTATAAATAGACAACGCGCGTGGCGATAAGGGCAGAATTGGCAGGTGTATTAGTTACTAGGGTACTGCTGGAAATATATGGCATTCTCCGCGATCTGTTGAAGCCAAGAATCTGTATCTTAGCCAAGAATCTGTTAAGTGTCTTATCTATAACGGTAGCGTATCCATAGTTTCGTAGGTAAACAAAACACAATGTAAAAGTTCCAACACCCTTGTAAACTACTCAGACGGTTAGGGTTTCTAGTGGTTTAGTTATATAGACTAGTCGGAACCGGCTGGACCAAAGTTAATTTTGAATTTCTCTGATTGAGATATGGAGATGGTATCGAATAAGCTACCACAAATTTGTTGAGAAAACCTTTTGGTTTCTATTTACTATCTTGTCCCATTTCAAGTACACGTTGTTTTGTTGTTGGAGCTGCTGCTATTGCGACTCGTTCTAGTGAATCTTCTTGTGGACTGAAAAATACCGGTCCGTTCCCCCTTATGCTGCGAAAGCTACATGATATGTTGTTGTTGTTATTGGTATTGATTATGTTGCTTGTGTTCTTCTTGTCTAGTTGAAGACGTCATCAAATTTTGATACAACTACACGGCGGCTTTGCTCTGCCGCCTCCCTCGCATGTTGCACGCACACCACCAAAGCACAGATAGCCACAGATGGTTGTTGTAGCAGTTTTTGTTATGTTACTTGCATACGCACCTTTTAAGATTTTTTGTTTTTTCTTTTCAGATACATTTATTTGATTTAGTACATTTTTGTTGGTTTTGCTGTTGATTGCAATTTTATCACAAAAAAAATCAACAAGATAAACAGACACTCACACACAAACACCTATAAAATTGAGAGGTCTCTGCTGCTTGCGAGACAGGGGAGAAAAAGAGAGAGAGAGCAAGCGAGCTAGCGAGTGGTGTGTGTGTGTGGGGGAGCGATGGAATGAGAGAGCTAGCTAGCGAGAGCGAGAGCACAAAATACGGAATTTTTATTACAATCTCATTGATTTTTCGCATTCGTATTTTTATTTGCGGCGGCTCCCCCCGGTTTTTTCAATAATTTGCGCGCATATATGTATTAAGTATGTATGTGAATGTATACATGTATATATACATATATAATTATTTATTATTAAACCGCGCGCTACTTTGCTTTTGTTTCGTTTTTTCTTTCGCACCAATTCGCTTTATATATGTTGGTGCGTGTATATGTGTGTGCATGTGTGTTTTTTGTTGTTTCTTATTGCTGTAATTTTTGCCAGTTCTCTTTTCACACGATTCTCACTCGTCTGCTTCTTCTTCTTTTCGGCTCTTCACTGATATTTATCAATATTTTCTAATTTCCACTGCGCGTAAAGTTTATTGATTGTTATTAATCAATTTGTTTATGTTTTCTTCATTCAAAGCTTGCTGATTGCTCGTTAATTTTATTTTTCTTTATATTTTTCACTTTCATTGCTGTGTGGCAGCACTTTTCTAGAGATGGTAAACGGTCGACATAGGTTCAAGTCGAACATGTTGAACATTATCGATACTCGACTTATCGGTTCGACGCTGTCAACTTTTTTCGACTCATCGGTACGACGTTGCATCTTGGTTTGAAAACATAAGAATTACCCAATTTTGCAATTTAGATAAAATTGAATTATTTTGAAATAATTTTTAGTACAATTTTATAGTCATAAGAGATTTATTGCAAATTGCCTTTTTTCTTCTTCTTTTTTTATGTTTTTTTTTTTTGGAATTTATGCTTTTACAAATATTTATAAGTATTTATACATATTGATATTGATATATACATATATATCACGCAAATATAATCCTATATAACAGGAAAACATTAAAACAACAATTAAAATTATAAGCCAGTTCTTGCATGCTTTTATGCAAACTGAGAATAGTCCTGTGCCCGTGTTGCTCTGTGCTGGGTCCTAGTCCTGTGGTCTGGCAGTGCAACTGCAACTGTTCATAGCATCGGAAGCTGTGCGCATCCTTTGCGAGAAAATTGCGAAAAAGTTTAGTTGTTGTTTTAACAAAATCGCGCAAGATTCTGTTAGTTAAATATATATATTTTTATTTTGTATTTAAGTGTCATTACGACGTTTTTTAAAACGATGCATAATTAGTACTGCAATTATATATATATGTTGGCACATTGGTGAATCTAACAGTTAAGTCCAATTGAAGATAAATACATTTAAGTTGCTCACAAGACATTTAAAGCTCTTTCTCTAATTCATCATTCTATAATGCCCTTTTGACTATTTTTAGTTGACACATTTTATTGAAGCAAAACGTTTGGGGTAATCCCATTTTGCATTTCAAATTTTTTGTAAATGTTTTAGGACTATGGCAGACAGAGACTATGCAGGACTCCCATTCCCAAGGGCGGTTTGCCTTTTCCGCATTTTTTGTTTGTCTGTGATTTTGTCAATCTAAATCCCGCAGTAGTCGGTTCTATCCTGCTGCTACCTTCATTGGTTTCGCGTTACAGAACTCACACATACTCATACACGGGGGTTTTTTTCTGCCAGTTTAGCGCAATTCTTTGCCACGTTGTATCCCCTTTTCCATATGTAGATACATATAGAATTGTTCCACTTCGTGCCACATGTGCAGCATTCAATTAAAATCGCTTTAAATCGTACTCAAGCCTTTGAAGGTCTTAACCAATGGTAATGGAATTGGAACTGATTCTCTGATGGCCCAGTGATTTGCAATGGCTACAAAACGAAACATTTACAAGTTCCACTTCCCAAATTACATATTACGAATCAATATGAAATGATTTAAGGTGCCTTGCCTTGATTTAAAATGCAGTTTTGGTTATTAATTTAATTCACATCTATTCAATTAAAAACAAAAAGTTAACTTTGAAGTTACATATGTGAATGACAGTCTTCTTAAGCGTGTCAGACTAATAATTTGTTACATACAAGGTGATTCCTGTGGTGCATAAGGCAGCTAAAATGTACATAAATAAATAACCATTTTCAGATGTTAAGCAACTTGCCATAAAAACGTCTCGTAATTAAGAACAAATAATTAAGTATACGCCAGGCATACCCCAATTTCTGTTCATCGTGTGCGAATTTCAATATTTTCTGCCTTTGCATTGTATTTTAAGCTAATTGAAATGAATTGCTTTAATTTCGTTTTGCTGGAATTCAAATTTGCAAATTATATACCAAGAAGCAACAGTCACAATGTAATTTCTATCTTTATAAATTTATTATTGCTTAATTAATATGGTCTCGCTACAAAATTCGTTTACTCTATAATTCATAAGACTGGGGCCTTCGCTTCCTCGTTCTATCTCCTTTACCCCTTCGTATTACACTCTCATATTCACACATTGACACTTTGGAAACCTCATAAAATGTACGTTGGGGGAGGGAAAAAAGAACAAATGACACGCGAAAAAATTTACCATTTTCATAAATGCTGGCAGAAGAAGGAACAAGGATTTTAATGTGTGCAGTCTGAACTACTGGGCCAGGTTCAGGACACACACAAAGTGTTCATGCAAATAAGTAAGCACACTGAGAGAAAACAATACTATAAAAAAAACATATTAACTTTTATTCGTATAAATTAGCTTGTGGTAGAATGTTAAAGCAGTTCATTCGTTCATTGCCATTTGAAATTTAAGTTTATTTTAAGCCTCGCTGATGACTTTGGGGATGTGTGTGTACAAATTATATTTGCATGAGTGCGTACTGAATTCAGAACAGGGGCTGAAGGGCTGAAGGAATGCCAATGCGGTGGTCATTCTGTGAGCCCAGCAGAATGGGAAATGGGAGGTGACTGTCACAACCAAAACGAAAACATGCCAAAGTAAACAGGCGTACAGTACGTGCAGCAGAAGTGTGTATGAGGAAGTGTGTAGGGGCGGGCAGCAGTTGAAGGGACATGTAGTATGCAGATGTGAGCGACATGTGCAACATTGCAACAATAGCATTAAGGCTGACAGGGAGTAATCTCATTTGGTTGCAACGCAAAATGCACCGCATTTCACGCATACAAAATAAGCAAGCAAACTAGCGCTGAAATCTAAGCCTCAACCTCCTTCTAGATCCTGGATTAATTTTACGAAAAGGATTGTGTGGTGTTAAAAGAAACCATTTGTCTGACAACCACCGGGCCCATGATACTTAAGGAATCCAAGCAAAACATTTACTCGTTAATGCATTTATAATTGTTTTAATCGGCTTGTTATTCATTTCTCAAACAGTTTCCCATAGAAAAGTCTGAGTTTTCAGAGAATGAAGTGAAATTGTTTTCATTATCAAATTTCTTTTGTTGTTTAAATGTTTATCCCCAAAACCCCCCGTTACTACGCCAGTAAATTTAGCGATGCAAAATATAAGAATTTTGAAACTTAATTAACTTTGAGCTATGCATAGATTCGCTTCTCTTCGTGCTTTATAAGCATTTGTTCAAGCATTTAAGACAAAAACATTTAAAGAGACCAAATTCCAGTTAAACTGCATAAATCTCGAAAGTAGTTGCGAATAAAATTTATAATTGTTAAATGTTTACAAAATTCAAATAAATTTAAGAACCAGAAAATACCTAAAATGCATAAAATCTTGCACAACGCAAACTTTCACACAAAGACAGATTTGGTTTTTGCTTTACTGCTGATCTCATTTTTTGTTTTTGTTTTGCTTTTTGTTTTATTTAAAACGTTTTAATTCCACTAAATGGCAAAAGATTCAACATTTTTTGTATGGCATTTATGTAAATGTTGCCTAGACAGATTTGCATTTTACCCCATTTTCCATTTCCATTTCCTCCATGCAGCTCTCTTATCCATTTCATCTCGTCCTGTTTGTTGTTGACAGGCAAATGACGAACGTTGACAACAAAATGTTTACTAATGCAGGCACTCACACACATACACATATACATACACATGCACACACACACACACCCACCTCCATACGTACAAATGGAGGAAGAGATGGTTGAAGAGCAAAGTGTTGATGTTTTTGCTTGGTCACATTGACAGTTAGATACAGGATATAGGGCGAAAGAAGAAGCAAGCAGCAGGCAATGCACTCCAGAGCTGGGCTCTGATTGATGTTTATGAATTATTAACGAACTTCTCTATATCATACCCTTCTTCTCTCTCTATACTCTTTAGTGCCCTTTGAGATAATGCGAGAGCCAAAGTTTATAGTTAGTGTTCCTCAACTAGTTTCGGCTCTTGGGCGTGCTGTTATTAACTAAATTATATTGCATACTCATTTAAAGTTACTTAAAACTCGGTTCCTTGATACTATTTAAACAAATGTAGTCGGGAAAACATAAAAATGCAGGTGTGTTTCTACTTTGATTTCACAGAAGTGAAGTTGAGTGTGCGATATTAAATCAGAAAAAGCATCTGCACATAAACAGCAAGTTAAGTGCAATAAAATGCAGTAAGTTTCTAGTGACGACTGCAGCATTTAGGCAGGGCCAGGACCAAGACCAATGGCACCAGAACGTGTCCTTGCTAAGATTATTTTTGTTACTTTTTCTTTTATATATACATGTGGGTATGTACCAGTGGCGGACCGTGCATTCGATTTTGGGGGGGGTAAATCGAAGTCAAAATTTTGTTTGACCAAGTAAAATTTCTTAACCAAAATCCGATTTCCTATCCGACTCGGAGTTTTGGGGGGGGAAATTGACCCTTTTTCACCCCCCGTAGATCCGCCACTGGTATGTACATATGTATGAATGTATGTATATACATATGTATGATGGGTAGTTCTTTCTGTTGTGCTTTTTGCTTGTTGTTGGTTCTGGCTGGCTGACAAACTCTAAGTGTTGCATAGTTATAGGCGTCATGCTCTAATTTTGTTTTGTTCTCCCATTCTACCAGCTCGTCTGTCGTCATTTATTTTTTCTCTCTGCGCTTTATTTTTTAACGTTGTTGCTCAAAACTTTTGCAGTTATAATCTACTTATGCAGTATGGAGCCCGTGAGTTTGTTAGCTCACTTCATCAACAGCCAGGACCTTAGGTTAAAACAGATTTTCATAAACTGCTATTCAAACTTTCGTTATTGCAAAAAGAAGGCAACGGTCAAAGCAGTTTTCACCCTGCATTTTTTAGTTTTTTGCATTTTTACTAATTTTTAATTTACAGAATTTTTCAACATTTTTCTGTCTCAACCTTATTATTCTTCCCCTTAAGAACAACTATACATGAAACTTTTGCTTCTTTGGACTGAATTGTTTGGGACAATGACCTTAAGGGACGATAATAAACTGTTGAATTGAATAATTGCCAATACAAAGAGCGCCAGGTTCAGCTGCAATGGTCTTAATGGGTGTTAATAAGCCGTCAAATTGCATAATTGCCGATTACAAACAGCGCTAGAGGAATAGCAAACACACAGCTTATTTTTTGCCTGTTCATTCTCTTCCTATATTCCGCGTTCGCTCTTGTGTTTTATCCTTCCTTCTGTATCGTCTTCTTCCTCTTTTGCATACTTGAGCGTGAAATATAGCTTCGGCTGGCAGCGCTTCACTTAAAGCTGGTCCGAAAGGAAGTTTAGCCTTCCCCTGCTCAACCCCACGTTGGGCGTCAAACCAATTTTCTGCTCTTTAATGCATTCCGCAATGCTGAGAATGCAATATAAGCGAGAGTGTTTGGGAGAGAGAGAGACAGGGGGAATGCCCTCAACTAACCATGGAGCATCTGCTGCAGTTGATCTAGCTAAAAATTATTCACGACATGCTCTTTACTGCATATATTAACGAAGGAACTGCACTCATAGATCAGTCCTCTGAACTTTTTGAAATAAATGTTGTGTGTAGAAAGTATGGCGAGAGAAATTGAGAAATTTCTTAAAGTGCTTTAAATACTTGGTTGGTTTGTTTGGTTTCCTCGCATGGAATTTGCAAGCATAACGAATGCTCGACTGCATTTCAAGTCCATCAAAGCCGCTTCCAAAGCTTTAAAGGGAGCAAAAAATGTTGCAGTTTCGAATTTTGAAGTTTATTTTCATTTTTGTGGCAAGCAGCCAAATTGTGTTTCGACTAAGTGGGTGGATTGTGGGTGACGGGGTGAGCATTGTGAATGATGTCGATGGTTCGAGTCACAGCAGGAGCCGGAGCGAAACGACCATGAACATAAATCGGTCGGCAAATTGGCCCGGTGGCTTGTGGCGCAATTAAATTTAATTTACAAAAACTGTCTGCAAATGCTTTTGTTAGCTGCTTCCATTTAAAAGCGAATGCAATTAGACAGAAGCCAGGCATTCATCCATCGAGACACCACAGAGAGGAATACAAAAGTGAAAGGACTTCAGCTGGTTACAGAAAGATTGGGTCCATTTTTATGCCTTGCATAACCCTCTGGGCTTGCCACAGTTTTTAGCACTCTCTTGTAGGCTCTCTCCGCCTTAGTTAGTTTGTTTTCTCTAGTTTGCCTAAGTGTGGTATATGTATTTTACTGCATACACTCGTAAAAACATTCTTTTTTGAGACTCACAAAAAAAAAATAGCACACATTTGACTAGGCCTTCAAAATTTTTTTTTGGCAAGACGCATATACATCTTGGCAAGGGAATTGCGAACAAAATGGGTCAAAATTTCGATTTTCGTGTTCCATCATGATTCTCATCTGAAGATATGCACTTTCAGTTTTGTAAATGTAAAAATAATATACACATACATACATACATACATAGAGATTTGTTGTTTAAATGATTTATTTTAGCCACAACTTTTATTACATTTGAATGTCGTTCATTGATGGTTCAATTGATACGTAATTGCCAAGTTTTGCATAAATAATGGACCCCTTAGACAACATCAACTTCGAGCGGTGTCCGTTTAAGATATGCCCAAGGATTCTCATGACACAAATTCCAACTTTATCTCCCATCTGACTGCCCCTTTCTTACTGCCCTTGGTTTTACCCACATGATAAGTGAATTCAATTTCCTCTTAGACAACTGCACAGCTGCACATTTCCACTTGAACACTTGGTTAGCAGCGGAAGAAGCCATGTTTGCGTCATATTATTTTTACTTATTTCTTTTGTCAGCTGCAGCAGGATCTACAAGCAGGCACCTACATATATTAACGATGTATGTGTGCATATAATAGTTACAGACGTTCAAGTAAATGCAGGCTGGGATTGGGACAGAGAAAACTCATTTAAATGGGCTCTCTGGCTGTCAGTTTGGGCCTATTCAAACGAATAGAATGGAAAGCGGAGGGGCAAGACTGTGGCCAGGAGAATGAGTTGAATTTTAGTTGAAAACTTGAACAAAGGTAAAAAGAAAATCTTACTGTAGGCAAGGCACAGTGGGCCATATGAATTTGTTAAATTAATAAATTGACTTAAACTCGTTTGAGATGCCATTATAATTGTATTTTTGCGGCAAGCATTACCTTAATATCAATTATTCAAATATGTAATTTCATTTCAAGTTCAGTCAAGTTTCAATCTCTTTGTGTCACTGTGTGGCGACTGCAGCTGTGGCAACAGCAACAACACTTAACCTCAATGAGGCTACCCGCATCCGTGGCGTATGAGTAACGTCGGTTAAGATTTATAGCATAACTCCCGGGGCTACTTGTTGGATCTTCAAATATTTATGAATGGCACAAAGGGTTGGAGTCAGCAGCTAGTAGGAGTAACTTTGTTGTTTTTGTTGTTAACTTTTCTCCCCCATATATCTCATCTTCTTTCTTTTTGCCGTTGCAGATGCACTCGAATCTCCTGATATTTATTTGGCGACGTAAACTTTCCTTTTTGCTGGTCGTCTCTGGTCTAGTTTTGCTTGCTCTTTGGTCGTGGGCTTTATTAATTGAGAATTCAAGTACCCGTACACCGCAGTTGCTTACGACGCAACGGTCCGATGCTGGATCCTATCATCAGGAGGTCCACATCATCCAGAAACTAATTGCACAGGCGAATCGTGTGCTTAGAGCAGACCGCCAGAAGGATAACCTACTCGAGTTAAAGGAAAAAAAATCATTGGGTAACGTGCGTTTCTTGCCCACCCAACAGACAAAGCGGGCTCCTCGATTGCCACTAGCCGAGAGTTTATTATTGGAGCAGGAACGCCTCAAAATTCTCGAACAGCAACAGAGGCACAGACACACGGGCGGCATGGAGGAATTAAATGCTAATGCAGGTGAAGACGAGCGTATGCTTAGCTCAGCGGAAAGGCAAACCCAATATGAACACGAACTGCAACGTATGGGGGTGCCTGTGGTGGCTGGAATCGGGCCTGATGCTCCTCGACCACCTAATGAACGTTTTATACATTTGGACTTAAAAGGCGCTCCACCCAAATTGAGTTTCCTAAAGCAACTGTTGCCCATTCTAAGGACTTTAGGGGCCACTGGATTGCTGATAGAGTACGAGGACATGTTTCCCTTTAGTGGAGCATTGGAAGCCTTGGCGGCTCGGAATGCCTACAAGGAGGAGGAACTAAAGGTGAGTCTGGGTTAGATGAAAGTAGATAGAACTATTTCTTTACAGAATTCTTCATTACTTTTCCAGGACTTCCTCGAAAGTGCTGCTATGCATGGACTCAGCGTGATGCCGCTGGTGCAGACCTTTGGTCATTTGGAGTATGTCTTGAAGTTGGCCGGTTTCGAGCATTTACGTGAGCTTCAGGAAAGTCCCCAATCGATTTGTCCAAGTCAGGCCCAGGGAATGGCTCTGCTGGAGCACATGTTAACCCAAGTGATTGAGTTTCATATGCCGCTATCCAGTAAGCTGACACATCTTCATCTTGGGTGCGACGAGGTGCAACGCTTGGGCGAGTGTCCTGCCTGTCGTCAGCGGATGCCAAACGAGTTGTTCCTGTCGCATGTTATAAGTTTGGCCCATTTTGTGCGTCAACGATGGCCCCAGCTGCAGGTGGTTATTTGGGACGATCAATTGCGGCAAATGGCATTGAGTGAATTGCAAAACTCACAAATTGGCAGCTATGTGGAACCGATGATATGGGTTTATGTCAACGATATATATCGTTTCATACAGCCTCAACTGTGGAATACTTATGCCAAGATCTTCCCAACAGCCTGGGTGGCCTCCTCATATAAAGGAGCTTTCGGAGAGAGTCTTCTAGTTCCTCCATTGCAGCAGCATCTTGAGAATAATCTCCGCTGGTTGGCTGTCTTGGCAAAAGAAGGCGGCCGTTTTGTTAAAGGATTGCGTGGATTAGTTCTAACAGGATGGCAGCGATATGACCACTTTGCCACCCTCTGTGAGCTTTTGCCCGTGGCAATGCCAAGCCTAATGACTTCATTATCGACTGTCGCCAAGGGCTACTTTAGCACCAATCCCCGAGATAATGACCTATTACGGGTCCTGCAGTGCGTCTTTCAACCAGATAGTCGGCGATCAGGTCATCCATGGTTGGAACTTCATCCGAATGCTCATCACAGTCAATTGTTTGTCGTATGCACTTATCCAGGACATCTGATCTTTAAATATGCCCTTCGGTTATATGGTAAGCTGCAGGAGATTTCCACCTATTTGCAACAAACGAGAGAGCATAGTGCTTGGCTTTCCGACTATAATGTGCGGCATAACTTTAGTTCGCCGCTCAGGGTTAGGGATCTTATCTTGCACACTCCCCGACTAATTGAGGAGATGCGTTCCATGGTTGGTGAGGCTCAGCAGCTAATGTGGGAGGTCTATGATGAGTATACGGTATCAGAATTTGTCGAACAGCATATCTACCCCAAAATCGAAGCTTTGCATCGTCAATTAGAACTGGGGGAAATGCTTATACAGCGGCGGACATGGCCGCAGAGGCCACTTCCACTGACATTGAGGTTGCAAGAGGAGCTGCAGCCAACACCACAAGAGCATCAGCAGCCATAAAATGTCAATAGTTTGACTAGTGATCAATTAAAATGTTAACAAAGCGTATGCGCTTTTTCAATATCTCTGTTTCTTGCTTCTCTCATCAGCAATTAAAAAATTGTTTACACTTTTTCTATGTAGCGAAATAAAAGTATACCATGTATAAGAAATACCAATTCCAAAAATATAGAGACACATATATGTATATATAAAATGTGTGTCATAATGACTTTTAATTAAAACTTGGCATATTCCATTGAAAGGCGTATTATATAGCCGTCTGATTCGTGGACGAAATAAAAATAACGTTAACTTCAAAAGGACTAGTTCCTCTCTTAAGTGTTGTCGATATTTATCGATAGACTGTAGAGCTTTAACAGGACCAAAAAAGGACGAAGGACTGTGGAAATGGGGGGAGGAAAGGAAATCGATGAATGAACGAGAAAAGTGCAAAGCGTGGCATAACAAAAAGTTAATATTTTTATAGCTGAACCGAACAACTGAAAATATATTGTTGAATCAAAATGGGAGTTACGGAAACACCAACAACAACGGCATCGGCTACAGGAGTGGCTGGAACAGAAGCAGCCAAGGAGGGCCAAACAATTCTAACCCTGGCCACATTCCAAGAGCTATTCAAGCCGGATATACAAATCGAAGCCTTTGAGGTATCTAATTAACTGTGGCAAGGAAGTGATGCAAATAACATGCAAATTTTAACGGATTTCTCTTGCACAGCTTGCTCAGGGATCCGACCGTGGTGACAACTATACAGCCGCATTATATCGCATCCATTTGAGGGGTGTCCAAATGGACCAGCATAAATGGGAAAAAAATGTCATTTGCAAGGTTATGCCAGAGAGTGTCGTCCAGCGGGAGGCGTATAAGAGTGATAAATTATTTCGGTGAGTCGCCAAACGATATTTAAATTTAAATTTTATTCATTGCATCTATTTCAGTAACGAAGTGCAGTTCTATACAGCTATAATGCCAGAGCTCATAAAATTTCAAGACAGTAAACTGTCCAAATCGTCCTCACTAGGCTTATTGCAGGCGATACCCCAATGCTACACAGCTAGGCATGATCTTTTAATAATGGGTTAGTGTAGGAGAATACCCATCATCCATGTCACTGATAGTAATCCTTTAATTTTCTTGCAGAGGATCTACGTGAGCGCGGCTTTCAAATGTCTGATCGGCATAAGGGACTTAGCATGGACGAGACGCAATCCGTGCTAAAGCAAGTTTCCCAGTTTCATGCGCTAAGTTTGGCCTACAAGTTTGAACATCCTCTGGAATTTACCAAGCTGAGTAGTCTAATCAGTGAGGGAATCTTTTGTACAGCGAATACGAGTTGGTATCGCAACTATTACGAACGTCTTACAAAGAATGCCATTAAAATGGTATCGGATGTCTTACCCTCGGACTCGAAATATGTTATGAAGTTCCGAAATTTCGCCGAGGAGGGAAATTTTTTTAGCCAAATGGTGAAATTAGCCAGTGCCCAGTCAAAATTATCGGCCATTTGTCATGGTGACTGTTGGGTTAACAATTTTCTCTATCGGTATGATCAAGAGGATCCACAGCATGTGCTAGAGGTGGCCTTAGTAGACTTCCAGCTAATACGCCACAGTTCGATAGCTCTGGATGTGGCAAATCTTTTATATTGCTGCACTACGAAAGAGATGAGGGATCTGGAGTTACAGTCATTATTGAAAATCTACACGGAGGAATTGTTTAAGTGGCTTGAGCTATTGTGCTCCAATTTACCGGATTATTGCAATACGCTAGAAAAGTTTCAGGATCTGTGAGTACTTTAAGTAAATCATATAGTCTTCTTTTAAACCCATATATATGACATTTACAGCTTTGCCGCAGAGTTAAAAACTTACGGGCGTTTCGCGTTGGGCCTGGCTTTGGACATTATTCCCATTAGTACTTGCTCTTCTGAAGATGCTCCAGATATGTATTTGAATAGTCAGCAAACCCTAGAAGATGAAGGGGCACCCACTTTGAATTTCCCCCCCAACGATTTGTGTCGCCAAAAAATGTCCGAGATAGTCATTGATATGGTCGATGGCGACATGCTCTAGAGTTGGTTTGTTTCCAACTCATAGAAAAACATTTTGTCTAAAACACCAATTACTATAGAATCAGACTTCTGGTTGGACTCTTAACTTACTTAGTCATATGAAAATTTAGTAAAGAATTTTTGGAAATGTAATCTTAATATTTTTTATGCTTAAACATTATGTTAAATTTATTTTAAACAGCCAAAAGTTTATTTTATGGGTAGATAATGGTACTTTAAGATTAATGATTTCCTAATTTGTTTGCATTAGCATGACGGTATTTTTCTACTAATTGGCTTTACATCTGTTTCATCGCAATTCTTTGGAGTTATATTAATTGATTACTATCATAATAGTTTATGTTAATATTCTTAGATGTATTTAACAGTATTTATAATTTTAGCTCATTCAGTACCCAGACAAAGACAATAGCTAATGCTTGTCCAGGTAGTAAGTAAAATGTGTTTTCGAACGATATTGTTTACAGAGAAAGCAATAAAACGATAAACAATAAGATTAATAGTCCGCCTTAGCTGTCCACGTGGCCTTATTGCTTAAAGCATCTTTATCGCAATTATTTCGCAGAAATCGAAGTCCAGCTTCAATGGAGCTCTCTAGGTCGCCTTGGGTCTTGTGACGCTTTGATGAAGATGGTTCTAAATCTAGCTCTGCTGGAGGCGGTATGGCAGCTTCATATTGAGCGGATGTGGATGCTTCGTTGTATTTTTCCTCCTCTGCTGTGGCAGCTAAATAATTGCGTCGCTGCATATGTTTCTCTCGTTTGGTGGAATGGAAATTTGAAAATTCGGCTTCACTCTGGCCATAAAGTGTCCGCAGAGTGGGAGGTACACTAGTGAAGTTGGTTCGCTTCAGAGGAGCTGAGGAATCCATTTCGGTTGGAGGGGCAAATTGTTTTGGTCGTAAGGCACGCTGTTTCTCATTCCATTGCTCTTGCGACATTGGCAACCGTTCAACCTTGCATTCCCAAGGAACCTCTTTCTCTTCATCAAAGTTAGTAGATTTGCTGTGGTCTTTTAAATCTTTCTTATCCTTATCCCAATCTCGTACATAATCTTTACGTATCCTTTCACGTTCGGCCTCTTCTTCTTCTCTCCTTTGTTCTTCTGCTTTCTGTTGCTTCGCGTGCTTCTCTTTTTTCCGTTCCTCCTTTTTGTTTGACATCTCTGTTTCCTTGGCGACTTCGTCCTTGGAAATAGGAGGCAAGCCATTCCTAGCTCGTATACGGTTCTTGGCTGCCAATACACGATCTGCGACTATACTGTCTCTTTTGGCCCGCATCTCTTCGCGTCGTTTTTGTTGCTCGGATGTGGTTTGACGTGCTTTTTCCAATTCGCGCTGTTGCTCCTTGCGCTCCTTTTCATCGGTGGAAAAGGCATAGTAGCCCACGCCGTGAGTCCGAGCCTCATCGAAGAATACGTCCTGATAATGAACGTCAGGCTTGTCAAAATTCTCTTGCTCCTTGCGCTCCCAATTCATACGCTGCTCATCATGTTTTGTCATTGTCGACAAGGCCTCACTAAAGACACTCTGTGGTGGTGCCGGATGCTGAAAGGGGGTTTCATTGTCGTCAGAATCAGTATTGTCTTGAGATGGCTTCATGGGAACGTTGATCAGCCAATTTGCTTTTGTTTGGTCCAGACGTTCGGGCATACTGTCGGCCAATTGCTTATCTCGACTTTTGGCCTCCTTTAGTTCTTTTCGCAGACATTTTCTAGTCCTACCCAGGCAGTCCACATACTCCACCTCCTCCTCGTCATCTTCATCGTCCTTACTGTTGTCACTGCTGCTGCTGCTGCTACTCAGCCTCTCTCTAGGCTGTTCCTGTTTTTTCCGGTTGAACATCACCAGGCAATTGTCATCAGTGTTAAGATTGCCGCCACTGCGACTCATTTTCTCATAGAATTTGCTCTTAGCCTCCAGCACCCGCCGGGACTTGGCCAATTGGGCATAATCCTCACTTTCATAGACAGTAGCTTCATCGGAGCGGCTAACTTTTGTGTATTCACGGTCTTGTTTTTTTGACTTTGGCTTAGAGGCTTCCTTGGGCTTAAATTCGCTGGATGCACCCTTTGTGGCCTTGGCCAGCTTAACCTCATGCTGCTTTCGTAATAATTCGGCTTTTAAACTAAGCAGCGAGGATAAGTTTACGTTTATTGCTTTGTTTGGGTCGTTCATAATTATTATTAGTGTTGTACAACGACAGCTTGCCACATTTATTCTTTAGTGTTGGAAGGAATTTTGTATCGATGACTACTTCTGGCAGTTCGATAAACAAATTTCGATTTGGCGCCAGTGAAAACTATCGACTGTTGCAAATTTGTTGTCTTTGGAATATTTTATTAATTAATTTCCCAATTTCTTCGTCGGGAGAGCAAAGTTAAGTCATTGCATAAAAAAGAATCACGTCCAGTTGCATTGCACAGGTCGCACAGGTATAAAGTTTGCGTGACGTTGTGCTACAACTACACTGCTCTACAATTTGGTGGTTTATTTTTAGATTGTTTCCGTCAACAAGAGTATGCTTCCGCCAAAGCGAAAAAAGTTGGCACATATGTTCGCTGCAACTGAAGGTCAAGGACGTGAGCGAGATGCAAGTTGTGTGCGATTTCCACTTGTAAGTTTTTAAAAAAATGAATTAATGATGTTTAGTTGTGTACATACACACACACAGAAACGCATAAGAATCTCGCTCAGCTGGTCGGTATGAGTTGTAGGTGTGTGCTCTCTTCCTCTTTCTCTCTCGCTCTTGCTCTCATCGTTAACAAAGCTTCCACGTTTTAACGATATTATTTCGCTTTCAGTTTTTCTCTGTGGCGCAGTACGTTTGGAGGTGTCCCCTTAATTAATTTGTCGACGTTTTATTAGCACAACAAAGTCTGGAATATGTCGACAGCTGTTCAACCACCTCTACCTCCACCTCCGCCACCATCTGCAGCAGCTGCTTCTGCAGGAAAGGGACTGCACTCCAAGCTCTACAATGGGATGATTGGAGCTGCCGATAAATTTGTGCCTGCCAAGCTGCGTCCGCTGTGGATGCATCCAGCTGGTGAGTGACACTCCAGCTGATCAAATAGGGAAATCCTAATCAATTGTTTCTTTATGTAGGACCCAAAACGATTTTCTTCTGGGCTCCTGTATTCAAATGGGTGAGTTACCTGCAGACAGGTGGTTACATAATCTCGGACTACGTCTCGACCTTGGCGAAATTTTCATTATCGCTACTGACAGCCCAATACATACGCATAAGTATAAATCGAAAAGAGGCCATATACAAATCTGTGCGGGAACGATGCCACGATTATAAATATTTTTATTATTATTTGTTTATTCTGGCGCAACTTGTTTGCGACCAGGTTGAGCGTTATATACATACGCGTATCAGCCTGCGTGTGGGTGAAAATTTTTCTATAGTGACCAATTTTTTTTTTTTTTTTGTTTGATAACAGTACATACATATATGTATATTGTGGCATGACAGTAGGAATATTTCGGCATTAAATTGATAATGAAAACGACTGATGTCGCTAAATTGTACGTTCGTTTGTTGTGTGCAAAATCGAAACAGTTGCGACTCGAACAAATAACACTAGACTGTTTTGTTATGAGCGTGTATGCAAATTAAATTGTACTATCTAGATAAACTAGGGGACATTCTAATTTTAAACCCCATCTGTTTGTTTTTCAGGGTCTCGTTGCAGCCGGATTGAGTGATTTGGCAAGACCAGCTGATACAATTTCCGTTTCAGGATGCGCCGCTCTAGCTGCCACGGGAATCATTTGGTCTCGTTATTCTTTGGTGATCATACCAAAGAACTATAGTCTTTTTGCTGTGAATCTCTTTGTAGGCATAACGCAGGTGGTTCAACTGGCTCGAGCATACAACTACCAATTGGAACAGGATAAATTAAAAAAGGCACAGACTCAGGATGAAAAGCCGGCCTTAAAGCAGTAGATTTATGGTGTATTAAATGGTGCTAGGTGATGTACATTATGTACATATGCATAGAGCGCACAACGAAAGCGTTTTGTAGACTAGAGGACGACCAGTTTTTTTGTGGTTTATTGCCTTATTAATGGAACGTGATTCTTATTGATTAAGTTTTGTAAATTTCTTTTGAGGCTTTAAAGTATGAATCATATTTTATTTACATGTAAACAGAGTTGCAAATAATTATAGTTTTTGTGACAAACAAATAAATTTTAAGACTACAATATAGAAAATATGAACGATGGTGTTGATTCTGTTGATTACAGAAATGATGCTTAAGAAATGAGAACTACTGAGAACTGTTCAGAGCGATAGATAACATACAATTTCTCTCTGTGGGACTGGAACATATGTCGATTATTTCATCAGATAAGCTGGGCCCAAACAACTCATACTAATTAGTATATTTTGTTTAGTTGCCTGTGAAAGCTTCATTGGAGCGGTCGACTTACTACTTTGGTTTATAAGCAACTATCTGGAAATTAACTTGATAATTCATAGGTCGAAACTTATTGGGAAAAGAAAATGTCACAAACAGGGCGGGTGGGCTTTTCGTCCAAGGTATACAATGGGATGATTGGAGCTGCCGATAAGCATGTTCCAGCCAAAATGCGTCCTCTGTGGATGCATCCAGCAGGTATGTCGCGCATTCATCTATCTCTAATCTCCTTTTATTAATTTCCCAATTTCTAGGACCCAAGACTATATTCTTCTGGGCACCTCTGTTTAAATGGGTACGTTACATAATCTTTGACAGCTCCACGACCTTCGCTAATATTCATTATCGCTTTTGATATAAAAATCTGTGTGTTAGTGTGCAGCTGCTTCTGTGATTAAAAGCAACAACTTGCATTGTTTTTGCTTTTTTATGATTATTATTTGTTTATTTTATTTTGATACAACTTGTTGGAAATCAAACTCGAACTGTGTTGGCTCTGGCGAAGCACACGAGCGTTGACTCTGATGACTGATAACGACTATGACTAGCCAGATTCCATTGACGTCTATACCATAAAGATTGTCATAATCTTCATTATTTTCATTGCAGGGACTTGTAATAGCTGGCCTAAGTGATTTAACCCGTCCTGCGGATACAATATCTGCCAATGCTTGTGCTGCCTTGGGCCTAACAAATCTCATTTGGACCCGGTATTCGCTTGTGATTATTCCTAAAAACTATAGTTTATTTGCAGTGAACCTTTTTGTAAGCATAACGCAATTAGTTCAGCTGGGTCGAGCCTACAACTATCAGTGGGAACAAAATAAACTGAAAGCCTCCAAGCAGGAGCAGTTAAAGGCGGAGCTGTAGAAAACAATGTACCAAGGAATTCAAAAATTATGCATTTAATGTCTGTTGTCGTATCGTTACATTTAAAAAATAAACGTTTTTAGTTAAGAAAATAACGGTCACTCTAATTTTGGCTGAGCGGCCCGATAAACGATTAAATTTCCTCCATTAGGAGAAACATCGATAATAAAATTAGAAACAGCTGTCTGCAAAGTGAAAAAGAAATAGAATTGTTTAATAGTTTATAAATCAATTATTTAAAAATGAATCTAATCAGCGGCATTAAATTGTACATTGAAAAGATGTGCAGTGAGTCTGGTCCCGGTATGAAAATTATTTTGCTTGACAAGGATACGGTAGGTGGACCAAATCCAATGCTTCCATATCCCACTACCGAAAACAATCTGAATGTTTATATTCTCTCCCCCGCAGACTAGTATTATTTCAATGGCATTTAGTCAATCGGACATGCTGCAGCGCGAGGTATACCTATTCGAGCTTCTTGACCCTGTGCGTTCGAATGAACGACTGAAGTACTTGAAATGTATTGTCTTCGTCCGCCCCACAAAACAGAATATCCAGTTTCTAGCTAATGAGCTCCGTAATCCCAGATATAGCGCTTATTACATCTGTAAGTGATTATCCATTCCAATCATCGCAGGCTAATGTACAAGATCTATTCTGCAGATTTCAGCAATATCATACCAAGAACGGACATCAAGTATTTGGCTGAATGCGATGAATCAGAGTCAGTAAGAGAGGTTAAAGAGCTCTATGCGGATTATTTGTGCGTCAATCCCAATCTATTCTCACTTAACATTCCCCATTGCATGGCTAATTTGAATTGGCTGCCGGATGCATTAACCCGTAGCATGCAGGGCATAACAGCTGTTTTGCTCTCTCTGAAATTGAACCCCGTAATACGATATCGTGCTGGCTCGCAAGCGGCCCAATTACTGGCGAAAATGATCTATGACCAAATTACCAAAGAGTCCACTCTTTTCGACTTTAGGTCGAATGTGGATGGTGCTGCTCCTCCATTACTGTTGGTATTGGATCGACGAGACGATCCAGTGACCCCATTGCTGCATCAGTGGACTTATCAGGCGATGGTGCACGAGCTTTTGCAGATAAGAAATAACCGAGTAGACCTTTCCAGTCGTCCCAATGTGCCCAAGGACTTCAAGGAATTAGTCCTATCTGGCGATCAAGAAGATTTCTATGGAAATAATATGTATGCAAACTATGGTGAGATTGGCTCTACCATTAAACAGTTAATGGAGGAGTTCCAGCGCAAGGCCAATGATCATAAAAAAGTGGAAAGCATAGCTGATATGAAGAACTTTATTGAATCGTATCCCCAGTTCAAAAAAATGTCAGGCACGGTACAGAAACACCTGTGTATTATTGGAGAATTGTCAGCGATATCGAATAAGCGCAACCTCTTTGAGATATCTGAGCTGGAACAGGAAATGGCCTGCAAAGCTGAGCATTCGGCCCAGTTGCAGCGCATTAAGAAGCTTATAGCCGACGACCGGGTAGCCATTGAAGACGCCCTTAAGCTGGTATGTCTCTATGCGTTGCGCTACGAACGACATGCCAACTGTGACACCTCCAGCTTGTTACAAATTATTAAAACGCGCGGTGGATGCCCGCAAATTGTGCCTGCTCTGATAGAATATGCTGGCACACATGTACGTCAGGGAGATCTCTTCAATATGGTGCGCATTACGGATGCGGTCAAGTTGACGAGAAATCTAATTAAGGGCCTCAAAGGGGTAGAAAATGTCTTCACCCAGCATACTCCTCTACTTAAGGAGACTTTAGAGGATGTTTTCAAAGGCCGCGAACTGGATCCTGTCTATCCGGCCATAAATTCAGAGCTTGTGCCATTCCGTAGACCTCCACAAGAGGTGATTGTCTTCATCATTGGCGGCGCCACCTACGAAGAAGCGCTGGCTGTCTATCAGCTAAACAATGCTGGCTACAAAATAATCTTAGGTGGCACCACCATACACAATTCCCAGACCTTCATCAACGAAGTCCTAAGCGCTACCAATGGCATACAGTTTAAGCATACCAAATCAATGATTAAATACTGCTCCACCGACAATCTGTAAAGTGGAGAGTACGAACAGATAACTACCAAACTTTATTGTTAACTATTTATGATCCAATGTACATCTAGATGTATGTACTTATTTATGTGCAAATTGTATCCATCATAATTATTTTAAGTTTACTGCTGTTATACTATTTACAAAACATATACCCCCATGTAATACATACATATACAAAGATATCTTATATTCCGTTCATATTAATTCCATTGAGAACCATGGCAACAAAATTTCCGTTGGTAACCCCAGGAGGGTGGGTTTTTAAGAAATCAACAACTTCTAAATGCTTCTTTTATTAAAACATAATCATGTCAAGTACCTATTTTAATGAGATTTGGCATCAGGCTCAACATGAATGCGAATTGTTAAGTACTATCGACTATGAGCGTCAGCATCAGGACTTGGACACAACGGTAGGATCGATTAATGCCACTGTGGGATCTGTAGCAGCCGATGCCGATGCCAAGGCTCTGCTCCAGGCAAGTCTTTATGAGTTTTATTTGCGTTATATTTGCCTGAGCAATCGATTGGAGGATGTCTATGATAATGTGAGTATTTGTCTAGCCTAATCCTGTTGAATCTAATGGATCCTTCTCTTCGTTCAGATGATACAACCGCAAAAGCGGCAACTGGTGCGAAAGCTCTTGGATGCCTGTTTGGGTCGTGTAATAGAACTCAAGCATGATTTGGTTAATATTGACTTGATGGAGTTTAGCTATAATGATGATGTGGTCGAGCGATTGCGTCTAACCCCTATGGAGACGGAATTAAAAATTCCAAGATATTTTTTACGTGAACGAGTACAGGAATTGGAATTCCGTAAACGGGCAATGCACGAAATCCTTTTGAAGCTGGGTTGGCTGGAGGAGCACGAGATGGAGGAGACTGTGACAACGGAAATTGAGGCCATTCGGTTGCTCCAGATGCATGAGAGGGCCCGACAGGGTCGTCTACGCGCGCACTTTATGAAGGAGATTCGTATACTAAAGGAGAAGGGCAAGTCGGAAGAGCGTAGCGAGAAGGAAAGGAGTGATTCCGGACTCCTGGCGGCTATGAAAATACAAAAGATGTGGCGTGGACACACAGCACGACGTATAACGCGGCGTCGAAAGATGGAAGAGATGATTTTAATTGGAATGCTGCCACCACCGGCTGCAGTAGTCAGGGAGCGAGCCGAGAAGCTTGAGAAATTACAGCACAACGAGAAGCGCTACGAGGCCCAGGTTGTGTATGCAGAGCAGTACGAGGCACGGCAAAGGGTATTACAAGAGGAGATCAGGCAGAAACACGGAGCATCCATAAAAGAAGACATTGCCGATGAGATTCGTGCTTGGATCAAGGATTGCTATGAAAAAACAGGCAAGCTACCAGATTTTCCCTCTGAAGATCAGGGCGGCTCTTTGCACATCTTTAGCAGACCTGGGACAGAGAGCGAGCATAGTAGGTCTTCGGCACGATCATCAAAGGAATCGCGAAAAACAAAAGATAAATCCAAGTCGCCGGCCCGCAGTGGAGACTTAAACGTAAACGAGAACCAAGAGGAAGAAATAAGCTTTCAACCGGCTCCCTCAGTAGTCCTGCCCGACATCCGTGCGGAAATTGATCTGTAAGTATACCTTTTAGGCACCATAAAGTATACCCTTTATTTAGCATACTTTTGTCCTATTTAACAGCTTTAATGACACCTGGCGAGACAAAGACGAGACGGGTGTGATCAGCCAGGCAGCATATGAGGATATGATTTACTCTGACAAGTATCAAGAAGTCGAATTGGAATTCAGACGGGCCGTGGATGATGTGATGCGTCAGGAGATTGAATTGCTCCAAACGGCTGTGGGTAAGAAGATTAAGAAAAGCAGCAAAAAGACGCGACGTTCCGGTAAGAAGAACAAAAAGAAAAAGGAGAAGGATTTGACTCCAGATCGTACCACTGAATCGCTATATGAGGAGTTGGTGACCAATGGCATCATTCGCAAATATCCTGAGATAAACCTAAAACAATTCCTCGGTGACAAGGCCCTAACTGCTCGAAACGGAACCAATCCATCGCCAGGGGATATACGTCAGATTCTCACCGAGTACTGTATCCTACCAATGGGGTCGGAAGCAATACATAATTCCACCCCATTAATACGGTCTGTATTGCTGGCCGGTCCACGAGGATCGGGAAAGAAAGCACTTCTACATGCCATTTGTACTGAGGTGGGTGCTGTTCTTTTTGATCTGACACCTGCAAACATTGTGGGCAAATATCCTGGCAAATCTGGTCTGATCATGCTGATTCATTTGGTGCTTAAGGTCTCCCGGTTGCTGCAACCAGCCGTCGTCTACATGGGCGATGCAGAGCGTCCGTTTATGAAGAAAATTCCGAAAACAGATCGCACTGATCCCAAGCGTCTAAAAAAGGATTTGCCCAAGCTAATTAAAAACATTGCTCCCGAAGATCGCGTCATTTTCGTGGGTACAACAAATCTGCCTTGGGAAGCCGATCAAAAACTTCTTCAATCCGTTTATAACCGATTCATTTATATACCACGTCCGGATTATGGAGCCATGTCGCAAGCTTGGAAGATATTGCTTCAGTAAGCAATGCACACAACGATTCCAGTTTCAAGTCTTTTAATTGTTCTGGCATTGCAGGCAGTATTCTGGTGGCCAGTCTAATTTAGATACCAGTGCTATGGCGAAAATTTCTGATGGCTATACTATTGGATCCATTGATGCATGCCTCAAAGAAGTGATGACATGCAAACGCAAACTTCAATTGCGAACTCAGCCGTTGACCAATGCCGAACTAATTAATGTCCTTTGGTAAGTAGTTTACATGTTTCATTCCATTTCTCTATTGGTAATTTTCCCGTAAAGCTCTCGCGATCCCGTTTATCGCGAGGAGGAAGAAGCGTTTGAGTCGTGGTGGTCAAAAACGCCACTGGGTCGTCGGCGTCAAAGATTTCTAGAGCTGGAAGAAGAGCGCCTCATCGAGGAGCAGGCCCAGGCTGCCAAGCAGGGAAATGGCAACAAAAAGAAAGGACAAAACTGATTTCTATGGCAATTTGGTATTCCGATTTGCTATTTCAGCTTATAAATAAATTGCTTATTACCACATTTACAGTGCAGTTTATAAACATTAAGCAGAAGTGGGTCCTCTGTCTCTAACAGACCACGTAGTTCGTTCAACTTTTCCTCGAGTACACTTTCATGATCGCCGACACACCAAAGTAGACTAACGTGAAATGAAGGTGGATCATAGAATTGCGGCAAGCGATAGTCCAGCATCACCTGATCAATTGGCTTTAGGATCAAACACATTTTCTCCTTGTATGCTGCATTCACTTCCACTGCTATAAATGTCCGAGTGCGTTCCTCATTTGTGTAGATGCGGAGATCCTGTAGGCAAGCGAAGAAGCCGCACTGGTTCTCTAGGGAATCCTTTAAAGATCTAGAGAACTCTTCGATCTGATGATGCTGCAGGACAATAGTTCTACTAAGGCTCAAATGAAAGGGTAATTCGTTGGGCTGCATGTCCAACTGTAGTGGTTCCAGAAGGGACAAGGCTGCACTTTGAAAATCCTCCAGTTGTTCCACACAGTTCTCTACCGGCACATAGACATAAGTAGCCCAATTTCCACGCTCATGTTTAAAGCTTCGTATACGTCCGCCATGACAGTCCGGATTGTCCTCGGCTTCATCACTGTCCTGCTGATGTAGTCTGACCAGTTTGGGTCCTAATAAGGTAGCAGCAGTAGGCAGAGCTGGTCGAGATCTTGTCGCGATTAAAATGCAGGAAATTGACAGAGAAATTTAGTTACCTCTTTAAATTGGTTTGTTCCCTTATACTAGGTTGGATTTCTTCGTCTTCGGAGCTGCAGCTGCTCAGGCCATAGTCCACAAGGGCCATGTTTGTTGTTTAAGGACACCAAATTTGTATCATACACGTTAACATGTCCGTAAAGTTAGCGACGCTGTTAAGTTTGAGTTAGCGACGGTCCTCTGTTAACCCTCTGTTAACTTTTTTGCAATTTTTAATTTTCAATTTTTTCGTTATTTATTAACTTTTTTGGATGAAATAAACTTTTATTTTGTTAAGAAAATCAAAATCTATTGATTTAACTAGTTTTTGAGTTTAAATTTAATGGTTTTAAACGTTTCTAGTATTAAAAATTTGCACTGGAAAAATCGGCTCCCCACATTTTGGAGCATAGCTCCACTCAGGGTCACCATCAAGCAATACACGATACGCCAAAATGAGCGCTACATATTCAAGAGTGTCTCCAGAAAGTTTTATCAAAGTCTACTGAGCAGTTTTTGAGAAAATCGCTTATCAGTAGAGCAACCTATGATTTCGCTCCATACAAAAATCGTAAAAAAAATTGCATTCGAATTTGAGCTCGAATATCTCAGCTCAGAGCCACCATCACGCAATGCACGGTAGCTTGTTCGATTGGGCATAAAATAGGCTATATATGGGCGAAGTTTAATCAAAATCTGCTGAGCAGTTTTTGAGAAATTCGCAAAAGAAAATTGCAAAATTATGAAGATGGCAGATGGTGCATATCGATACGAAAAGGCACGTTGATCAATGTATTTCATCGAATAATAAAGAAAGCTGTTGTTTTGTAATAGTACGATTGAATTTGTTTTGTTACTTATTTAAATAAAATATGAGAAAAGATTATTAGTATGATACAATGGTGCAAGTCTTATTTGTTTGCAGCAAATTTGTTTCCAGTTGTACAAACATACATACTGTGTATATGTTCATATAAATACATAACAATTTTAACTTAAATGAGAAAGACAAATTTAACAATTACATATTTCATTAAGTTTCATTCATATTCTTAAGGAAAGCCTGCATAAACATATCTAAAATTATTATTGAGAAAAAATCAAAATTTTTTGGCACAAAATCGAGCGGCGAATTGGCTTTGCTGAAGAAATATATGCACCTACATTTATGCATTTTTCTCGACAACCTTCCCAACATTCGGATTTCAATTCTAGGCACATATTCTAGAAAGTTCAATGAACATTCTGGCATTCAACCTTAAATGAGCTGTGTTCTAGGAAAAGTGTGCATTGGCTCCAAAGTCGGGGCATTTTTTGTATGGGGATGTAATATGGGGGAAGAAGAAGAGAGCTGAGCGGCGAATCTCAAATTGAGGCGAATTGTCTTCGCTCAAAAAATATTTATTTTTTCGAGGTACCCATATATTTTTAAATATTTCTCGAAAACCTTCCCAACATTCGGAATGAAACTCCGAACATATATTCTAGAAAGTCCATTGATCATTCTGGCATTCAATCTTCAATCAGCTGTGTTCTTGGAAATGTGTGCTAGCATGTTAAAATTAAAGCATTTTTTTGCATATTTTGTATGGGGAAAATCGTGGGTGGCCAACAAAAATGCAATTTTCTCGAAAACTGTTCCAACGTTTTAATTGAAATTTTTTGGGGACTAAAATGAATAATTGGGGAAAATTCTGGCATTTCATTGTCAATGAGCTGTGTTTTTGCAGCTGTGCCACACGAATACGTAAAATGCCCATTTTCATGGACAAATTGTAAATATATAGAATGCTCGAAATCCCCCAAAATTGAATTAAAACAAAAATTTCATCCATTCTTTATAATTAAACACTTTATTTCTTTCAAAAATGTTCATAAATAGGTGAAAAATTGAAAATTAAAAATACAAAAAACTTAACAGTGGGTTAACAGAGGGTTGTGGATAACTCGACATTAACAGTGTGGCTAACTTTACGCACATGACATATGTATTTATGTATATAAGTAAATCTGTCCACTTTTTGCTTTGCTTGTCTTTAACAAAGTCACTTTTTAAACAAATTTTTCCACATTTACCCGGTCTACGGTTAACTAGCTTAAGAGCATATAAAATATTGATATAAATTTAAATTAAAAGCAATATTATAAACCTGTGAAAATTTCTATAAGTGTACGTCAAAAAATAAAAAGTTAAAAAGTCTTATTCATTTGAACTACAAATTAGTTGTCTTTCGATAAATACTTAGGCTGCACATGCAATTTTACGAGGTTATTATGATAACAATTTCATTAATAAATAATTTGTTTTCAAAAATAACCGAATACTATTTGCAGAGTTGCCACCTAATTGATCGTATATGAGTTAAATACACACGCATGCTTTTGCAACATATCTTGTCAGATTCTCAAAAAAGTTGCAGAGCAAAAAACAAATTTTTAACAAAGTGTTTCATTGAAAATACAAAGTGTACTGTGCCTGCAACTGTATTTACGAAAAACAGTTACAAATAAACTTGTACTAGGCCGTGTGCATAAAGTACGCTACAGTTTCAGTTTTGTATGTACTGCAGGGTCAATCATATAAACACCCTCGCACCTACAACTAAAACCAAAACGGATTGTACAATTGCCAGGTGAGACATTTTGGAAAACAAATTCTAATATCCAAAACAAGTAAAATAAGAGATGTTTACTCGATTTTTATATCCACTGTCTAATCTTTTGCCACACAGTTTCAGTTGTGACCCTTAGATTCGTTTTCATACTGATTTGATTTAGGAATGTGTATTCCTTCTGCTAAAATTTTTAAATGTGAGGTAAGAGCCATTGTTATTACTTTCTTTTAGGCTTTTAAAAGTAAAACATAAATAGAAATTAATTAGTATTTTGGTTAGCCTGATAAGAGAGTAACAATGGCATTGACATTGAGGCATCATAAGACTACGTAACAAAGCCATTAATGCGTTGACTAAATACAAGTTTTTCTTGTTGTCGTCTAATGTCGAGGAAGAACAACTTTATAAATATAAAAATGATATAATGGAATCTCAATATATGGGAAATTTGTAAATAATCATAAAATTGAAAGCATAACTAAAAATGGTATTAAAATTCAATATTCAATACGCAGTGTGCCCGTATTTTTGTTTGGCAAATTTGGCAAAAAAGAAAATACTAATTACCCTTGCCAAATCGTTAGCAGAGATTTGAATCTTTGGTTTTCAAATGTAATTGCAACATTAAATTCCAGCAGAAGGAAACGATATTCTTGTCAATGAACAATAATTGTTCGATTTTTAGAGTTACGCAAAAAAGATTACCAACTTCTCCTAATCAAATGAACCCCATCTAATTAAAATGTTTTTACATTTTTACTTAAGAAGGTTTTAAGTATCTACATTAAAATGTAAAATTATACACCATTCTGAAACTTAAATGTTTAGTCAAGTTCTGTTAATTACCTAGCTATGCAGCTTAGCAGCCACCTGTTCTTACAAGCCATGAAAGTAGATGTAGGCCTTGAGAATTTGAATTCTGATTTTTTAATCTAGATTTTTTAAGTTTTCGCTTTTTGTGAATAACTAAAAAATTTCTCTTAACGTTTTCAGTTCATGTTTACAAGCATCGCATTTGAAATGTTTTAAACGAAAACAAAAAAACTGCCAATTACTAATCTAAAAGCAATCTGGCAACTCTGTGGCTCTAAATACCAAAAAAAAATTCAAATATACCGAACGTGTTTAAAAGAAAAATATACAAATATATAGAAAAGAATCGATTTACAAAAATCAAATTCATCGAGATAAGTTAAACCATTGAAAACGGTAAAGTTTATTAAAAAACAAAAACTAAAGAGAATATAAACTTCAATGCAAGAAGCGAACTAAAAAAAATACCAAAACACTAAAAAAACGGAGCGTAAAATGCCAGAAACTTTGATGCGGCGCAACGTACAAAATAAAATCTTGTCCTCCAGTTAAAAAGAGTTGGGACCAGGACGCGTTTTGTGAATTGTGTGATATTTGATAAAAATCGAAATATAGTTCTCAAAAAAAAACTGAGAAAAGTTTTCGCATAAACGGGCAAAATGTTGCCAACCAACGGAGAAATGAAGCGGGAACTGAACACCACCAAATTGATAAATACAATATCCAGCGGCGGTCTGTCGACTATACCCAAAGAGGAGTTGCGTTTTGTGCCTATTACAAGCATGTCCTCGGCTACTAGTTCCAGCAAATCCTCAAATATAACCCTAGGCACCTACAAGACCAACAACAATAATGCGGCCATAAAATCAAAACTAATGCCAATCAATGTGGTTCCACCATTAACCATTAAAGCCAGTCCAGGAGCAGTCGCCAATGCGACGGCAACAGTGGGACATTCTCCTACACCACCTCTAATACAATTGGTGTCCACTGGTGTGGGAGCAGGATCAGCTGGCAACGTGTCAAACTCGAATTTATTGGCCATTCTAACGCCCAGTGGCAAGACAGCACTAATAAGTGCTTCATCGGCCAAGGGAAACGCTCAGCCAATGTTAATACGTTCGACAGCCGCATCGTCGTCAGTTGCTTCTCAGCCACAGTCACCACATCAGCAGCAGATAAATGGTAATCCCGGCCAGACCACCAAAACGACCAGTACCCTGACAACAGGTAAGTCACAATTTGGAGTTATATAATTATAACGCCCCCAGAGATCTTGAAAGTTTCCCCATATAACTGTAGCTTTTCTTTTAATTTCACTGGAAATTTTCATTGTAAGGTGCAAAATTCCTGAGCCCTGCACAGTGTGGTACGGGAACACGACAGAACTGACTGACTGACTTGTGTGTGTATATATAGATTAATTTTTACATGTTTATAGTTTACTTTCGTTGCTCTCATGGCCGTATTTAAAATTAAGTCAGGGGCCAAAAAAAAGAAGAAAAATTTGTTAATTAAGCACAAGCACAACGGGCAGCAACAATTTTTTAGAGGGTAGTGAAAGTAAAAATAATGCGGTCACATTCTTCTTCTTCTGCCCATGATGATTATGATACATACATACATACAAACATATGCAAATAGTTAATAATATTTAAAATTTAAAGAGCATTACTTTGCATTTAATTTCATGTGAATTATGCAAGTGGTTAAACTGGTTTTCTTTAGAAAATTGAAAAGTTGCCAAAAATTCGTATTCACATTTTTAAAAACTATTGGAGAAACAAATTTTAATTCGAATTCAAAAGAAAAACAAAGTTGACTATGTTCTGATTCATCTGATATCACACATACATATATACACACATATGCATCTGTAAGCGTTGCATATATTTCGTGTGTGCCCCTCGGTTGCACTTTGTAGTCCGGCCCTGTTGCTGTTGTTGTTGTTGTTGTGTTGTTACTCTTGTAGATTTCATAATGGGAATCGTTTTTGGAAAACGTAGAAAATAGTTGATTGCATTTTTGTTTGGAGTTTGGTATTTTCCCAGTATTACTTTCGCATGGTAAATGAAAAACATCAATTGAGTAAATTTAACTTATTTTTATTTACTTTTCTGTTTGGTTTTAGGTTTTTTTTTTTTATCAATATATGCTAAAGGCGGGCGGGGTGCCAGCAGCAACAACAGCAACAATGACCGTGATGATGACGATCAGGTTTTTGCAGCTGCATTGAAATTGAAATAAAAATGAAAAATTAAAGTTAAAAGTAATGAAAAGATGAGATGAGCCAGACTTAAGTAATAGTGTGAAAGATCACAGAAAGCTATATACATACATATAAGTTTTAAGTTTCGGCAATTGTGACTCACAAATATAAACTTTTATATTATACCTACTTATTAATAATGTGTGTACGTATTTTTTTATGTATTTTTATTATTTTTCAGTTTCAGCGCCTGTTTCTGCTCTTGTGGGTGGTTCTTCTTCTGTTCCGGCTAAGGTAACACCCAATGCATTAGTGCCCAGTGGACAAATCTCGCTGTTGGCCAATTCACGGGCTCCCGTTATTCTTAGTAAGGCGGCTGTGGACAAACTGAGGATGAAATTCAATCAAGCTAAGGCCAATCCTAGTGCCATTCTGTTGAGCACAAATAAGAATCATAACAACAACAACAACATCAACAATAATAATCCGCCCAAAATCAAGCCTTTGCCACCAGTTAAACCTGACCCAACACCTGATACTGTACCTGCTGCTACAACTGCTCCACCTGTGACTCCGACTCAAGCTGTTCCTCCCACTCAAACTGTTACTCCAACTCAAGCTGTTCCACCCACTCAAACTGTGACTTCCGCTTCAGATGTTGCTCCTGCTCCAGCTCCAGCTGCTGCATCCATTGCCATCGTCACTGCTGCAGTTCTCGCTCCAGCTATTCTTCCTGATGCTCCTGCTCTGGCCGAAACGGTTTCAACGGCTCCCACTCCTGCACCTGCTGCTACTGTTGCTTCTATAACTGTGGCAACCGCACCCAGCATCACAACATTGCCTAGTTTGACCGTAATGAAAGTACAAAAGGCCACGATTGCACCATCAGTAGTGCAAAGAGATTTGCCAACCTTAGGTCCAGCTGTTATTGGCGTGAAAAAAGTGCCACACAAACTGCAACGTTCGAAATCTTTTGTGGCCATTGAGCAGTCCTCGCCTGGGAGCGAACGACGCCATTCAGTTGCCATAATGGCCAAAGAGGTGGATGTCATTGAACAGCCAAGGACAATTGAAACCATCACCATAGACGACGACGACGACGACTACGACGAAGACGAAGACGACGGTAAGAGTGTCCAGGAGGATAAACAAGCAACAAAACCGCAAAAACCAATAATAAACAAGCCAACAGTGACTGTGACCACAACTACAACAACAAAAACACAGACACCCTCGTGTACACCAACACCCACACCCATATCTTCGAGGAAGAACTCTTCAACCAGTGCCAGCACTTTGAGCAGCATTAGCAGCAGCAGGAGAAGCACCAGCAGCGATGTAGAAGAGATCCACGCTGAACCAAGCGAAAAGAAATTCAAGAATAAGGACCCAACGGCGGCAATGCCAAGCATAAGCATTCTAAAAGCGGAAACCCTAAATTTGTCCAATGAGGATTTTGAGCGTTCATTGCGCTGCGATGAGCAAGTGTCGCCCTCATCGAGTTCTTCTTCAAGTGCTTCGATTAAACCTAAGCAAAAGAATAGTGCAACTTCTTCTCCTCCGCCTTCTTCGCTTCCGACAATCTCCGCCAACGAGCAAGCACCAAATCGCCCCATCACCTCCTCCAGTGGTGGCAGATCCAGCCTAATTTTGAATAATTTGAAGAGAAGCGTATTACAAACTCTGCCCATGGTACGCTGGCGCGGCCAGCAGCCAGGACAATTGCCCAATTCGTCGCTGCGCTTTGAATTGAATCGCTTGAACCTGCTGCAACTGAACGAGCGATGTGAGCCTCGCCAGGGGCCGGCCAACTATTTTGAGCGCTCACTGTTCGATCGTCCTGACCGTCGGCCGACAGCAACTGCAGATCCTTTGCTCTATCTGTGTCAGCGTTGCAATTGCCATGGACCTGCAGCTGATTTTTTGGCGCCTCGTGAGTACTGAGTTTCCATTTCAGATTTGATGCCCGGACTATAGGCAAATGACTTGAAAAATCTTTAATACTGGTTTCCCTTTCCCTTTTTGCCCATTTTGTAGGTTACTGTTCCCTTGCTTGTGTGCGACGTGGACAAAAACGACGACTGCCTCCTGGCGGCAGCAACAACAACAACTCACAAGTGGAGGCCAAGATGAGTCGCTTGTCAGCGGCCATATCATCAGGAGCATTAGGATCGTCTGCATCATCAGCTTCAACCGGAGCCCCATCGTCGCTTGTCTCAGAGGTGGTGGTTAAAGCTGCTTCAACCGAAGCTCGCAAAGTCGCACATCCAAAGGGCAAGGTGAAGAAGCAGTTTCGATGGAGCGAGTATTTGGCCAAGAAGGGCAATGATATTGCTGCACCCATTCATCTGTTTTTCAATCCGTTTCCCATCAATCCGAATGGCTTTCAGCGTGGCATGAAAGTGGAGGCCATTGATCCCGAGAACTGTTCGCTCTTCTGTGTATGCACCATAGTCGAGGTACATGGCTATCGATTGAAGCTCCATTTCGATGGCTATGCCAGTATGTACGATTTTTATGTGAATGCCGATTCCATGGACATATTCCCGCCCGGTTGGTGTTACAGCACTGGCCGTGTGCTGCAAGCACCCAAAGGCTATTGCGCGGACCGGTTTAGTTGGTCGCGTTACCTGATCAAGATCGATGGGAAGCCAGCACCTAGGCATCTGTTCAGCCATCTGAATATGTCACCGCAGCCATCGATGACAAATGGGTTTATTGTGGGTATGCATCTAGAGGCGGAGGATCTAAATGATACGGGCAAGATTTGTGTGGCCACTGTGGCAGATATATTGGATGAACGTATACGCGTTCATTTCGATGGCTGGGATGATTGTTACGATTTGTGGGTCCACATCAATTCACCGTACATTCATCCATGCGGTTGGCACGACGGACGACAGCAGTTGATTGTACCTCCGGACTATCAGAATGTGGTTTTCAGTTGGTCGGAGTATATCAAAGACTCGGGCGGCATTGCGGCTCCTGATCATCTATTTAAGCCGCGACTGCCTATGGAGTTTCACTCGCGTATGAAATTGGAGGTAGTTGATCAGCGCAATCCCTGCCTTATTCGACCTGCCACAGTGGTCAACCGCAAGGGCTATCGCGTCCAGCTCCATCTGGATTGCTGGCCCACGGAATATTATTTTTGGCTCGAAGACGATAGCCCAGATCTGCATCCGATTGGCTGGTGTGAGGCCACCTCGCATGAATTGGAAACTCCGCCCGGTTTCCTACAGAGCAAGTCCCAAATGCCCTGCGATGTGGAGGGCTGCCGTGGCTTCGGCAATGCCAAACGTTTCAATCTCAATGTGCATGCTCTGCGCGATTGTTGTCCCTATGCACCGGAAAATTGGCGTCTATGGCGTTCCAAAACGGTTAAGCCGGCCCGTGTGTCACCTGAGAATATCAAGCGATCTCCGAGCAAGAAATCTTCCAAACCCGTTAAGGTGGCACCGTCACCTCCACCACCTCCCCCACCTCCACCAATAACTATAAAAACAGAGCCGAAAACCAAATCGCAGCCGGAAGCAACCAAACCGAAGAAGATGTCTGGAAAAGCAGAGAAACTGTTGGATGTTCGCGCCATGGCCATAGCCAAGACCATTGTCAATGAGTATGGTCCTCAGTTCCAGCGCAATTATCGCCTGTGGCAAAAGAATTGTGACTTTGATCTGGACAAGATTAAAAGCAATCCACTATACTGGACCAAATGGGATGTCTATGAATATGTGGAACGTGCCCTCAACTCAAAAGTGATAGCCAATAATATATTCGACGAGGATATCGATGGGCGGGCTCTCCTCATGCTAGGCCGCAACGATCTATCCGACCATCTTCAACTAAAAGTCGGTGCGGCGGTGAAACTATTCTCTCTGATTGTCAACCTGCGCATCGCTGTGGTCTGTAAATTTGACACTTCCTCGACGGGTCTGAGTAATAGGGATGTAAGCGAAGCCAAGTTGGAGATGCCAAAGCAAGAGCCAGCAGATGACGTGAAATCTACTCAGGAAGGTGAACGCCAACCAAATGGAATGGCCAACGCTTGTGATCAGGAGAATGCAGAGGAGCTATCAACCTCTGTCAATGACGATGACGAAGATATGGTTCTTGACAATGAGGATTTCCTTAATGTCCAGCCAAGCAGCAGTGTCTCTGCTACTACTGTTAATCACAACAACAACAACAATGACTCGGATGATGTACTTATGGCACCGGTGAAAATTCGCATACCCCTGGCGGCCACAGCATCATCCTAGATTTAGGTTTTCTATTCTTTTCACACTTGTCGTTGATTCATTTTCTTGTTTCCTCTTCCTATTTTCTTTTCTTTTTTTTTTTTGATTGTTGCATTGGATCGTTTTTTTTCCACTGGATTAAATACTTTTGGGTATTACCAAAATTTATAAATATAATAATTAAAATTTACAAATTATATATAAATATGTAATTAAACTTAGTATTTATTATCTTTAAGCTGGTATCGATAATTTTGTTGTTCACAGTTTTTGAACCGAATAAAAGAAATTAACAAAGTCCTTTAGCTTTTACTTGCCCTTGCGGAGGATGACGGCTGCTTGTGATCCGTATCGGAATGTTTTACGGCCAATGTGCCATCAATTTCAAAGAGAACCTCATCAAAGAGTTGAGTAATCTCGACAAATTGTTGAAACTTCTCCATGTTATTGTAGCGCAAATTGTTTGATATCTGATATTTCTTTAGAGCCGCCAAGAGATCCTCATCCGAGACGATCTGCTTGTCCTTTAATATTGTGATTAAGGCTTTCAGCTCATCCACTCTTAGCCTAAGAAAGGAGTTGTCATTCAACACTTGGGTGGCAATTGGCAAAATTTTCTATCAATTAAAAATAACAAAGAAAATAAATCCAAATTGATTTGGGGATTGGATTGGTTACCTTTGCTACCAAATCCATAATGGCTGGACTGCTATGCTTATTGGCCAAATGGAAAATTTTCAGCACCGTTTCGATGGGCCAATCCTGACTGGCCAATTTCTCAATAAAGCAGTCAACAAAGTCATAGATCTTATATTTGGTGGCCAAATGGAGGATTTCGCTGTACATATCCAGATTGATGGCATCGCAGATCTATAAGAGAGATCAATAAGATTCGAATGGACACTTTGAACGGGTCAAACCTCATATGTGTATATATAGAGGAGCAGTGCCTCGTAGGCATTTGGAGAGGCGTCATCCACGTTGATTACATGCTGGTTCTGTTTAAAGTCCGGAGAGTTGATTAGATTTTCAAACTCTTTGGAGGCGGACGCCAGCATTATGCGATGACAGTGAAACTGGCGGAAACAGCGCTTTGCCTTGTCCACATACCACACTTGAAGCTCACAGTCCGACTTGGGTAATTTATTGCCATTACGGAGGAGATCGAGGCGACGTAGTTTACAATTCATTTTAAATTTGTTGCTTTATTTTGCTCTGTACAATTTTTATTTACATTTCAAAATTTTAAGGTGGAAATGTCAGACCCGCTGGATGACGTGACGGCGGACTTTAGGACACCCCAAGCAGATGAAAATGAACCGGAGAATGTGTTGTCCCCATTGGGAGATGAAGAACAGTACCAGGCGGAGCCTGAGGAGCAGTATTCAAGCAAAAAGCGTCGCCTGGAATACTTTCGCAATGGAATATCCGCCGATTGTGAGGTTCATGTGGAAAACACTTGCGCGGATACGGACATTCAAAGCGGGAATGTGTGCTACCGAAAGTTTGCCTGTCATCGCATCTTTTTGGCAACGGCCTCTGAAAAGCTGGAACTGGATATATATCAAAACAAACAATGGAATGGGGTACTTCAGATCAATGGTGTCTCTCCTGAGAGCGTAGAGATTTTCCTGGAGTTCATTTATACATTTGAGGTGACCTCGCCAAATGTCCAGCTGCAATTAATAGGCGATATATTCATTTTATCGTCTGCATATAATATTCCCGAACTGATGGTCAAGTTCTCTGATCTGCTAAAGGATAAGGAATGGCCCATGGAAGGCATCTTTCCGGCTTTTGATCTAGCCTTTCGTCACAATATTGCCGAGCTGGAGTATGCTTGCCTGGTGGTAAAGAAACATAGCACCTTATATTACCATAGTGAAGATGAATATTATTATTTTCAGAAAATCCTTGAAAATGCTGACCGATTAATCCAAGAGCCAACCATTATGAACATACAAATCTACGCCCTGAACTATGTGATCCAACTGTGGCTGGTTACCGAACTATTAACACCGAACGATCTTGTCCAGCTGCTGCAGGAGTATCAGGAAGTCAATGATATTAAGTTTAGTAATTCTGAAAAGTTTCCACATTTCACAAAGATCATCAAGTACTTTCCCAATGTCCTCCTTGATGCTGAGGGAATAATAACAAAATATTAATTATAATTAAATAACGAAATTTCAATTCCTTAAGTTTCCGCGCCCTAGAAACTCATCCCTGATACAATACTGCCAACTTGTTTTACACAATTTTAATGCGGGACCGGATAAAAAGAGTGGTATTCGGATAAAATATAGTCGGATATGAGCAAAAACTAGCTACTTTTTTAGCCATGGCTACAAAATAGCTAACCGAGCATCACTGTCTGCGCCATTTTCATTATAATAAAAAGCCGTGTAGTACAGTGGCCCCAAGATATCAGACAAAAATTGCATTTCGCAAAAGTGCAGAAAAATAATAATTGCGGGCAAACTTAGAAGTAGCAAGTGCAAGTGTTTAACGTAGTTTAAGTTAATACTGCAGCAATGTTAGGCAGTTAATTTGTTATTGTTCATACAGTGCGCTTTACTCTCCTTGTGGCCAGTTGTGGTTGGTCCATATTCCGATTCTTGGAAAATCATAGCAAACGAAGGGCTGCTTGCCACTGTGTTGCAACTAAAAAGTACGTGATAATGCAATTGCATATAATTAAGTGTTGGTGTGCATAAATTTGTTGCATGGGTTTTCATTTGTTGGCGCATGTTTTGTTTTTTCGTTCACTGTACCATGGTGCAGGTACAGTGTGGCCAAGTGTGTGCGTGTGCGTACGTGTGTGTGTGTGTGTGTGTGTGTGTGCTCATGTGCCTGTGTTGGTGAGTGTGTGTGTACACATTTTAGGCGGCAATGGTGTGAGGCCCTGGCAATGCTTTCGAACTTGCTCAGGGCTCGACAGCGGCGCTTTCGAACTTCCTCGCGGCTCGACTGCGGCGGGATTGAAAACATAAACATTTTATCATTGTTAATGTATCTCCCTTGTTTTTTTCTCACCCAGTTCATGTCTAGGAGGAGGAAGAACAAACAAAACGCAAGCAAACGCACAAAGTCTACCGAAAATTTAAGCGAAAAATCATAAATCCAAAATGGAGGAAATTTCCAGCTTAGATTCTTTTGGCGCCGACTCCAACAACGCTAGACCCGAAACAGAGACGCCAAAATTTGATGAGGAAACGGAAAATTCTGGCGAACAGCAAGCGGCAATTGTGGCCGAGGGGGATACGCCAGCTTCTCCACCAGCCGAAGATGCGGGCGGTAATGTTGAGCCCGTGCCAAAGGTGGCCGGCGAAGCAGTTGATGAAGATTTTGAACAAATCTCTGAAGGTTCCTTGGATATGGATGAGAATCAGTCACAGGGGAAGGTCGACAAACGTGAACCAGAGAAGACAGACGCAGATTCGGCACAAATTGCGGATGTGACAGACACGGCGGAGGCGGAGGTGGAAGAACAGGAACCAAGTGAAAGCACAGAAGTCGAGGCTAGCACAGAGCAGCAAGATGTCACGGCATCTGCTCCCCAAGAAGATGTACCTGAGGAGGAAGCTGTGGTTCCCCAGGATGAAGAGGAGGAGGAGGAAGAGAATGTCAATTTTACAAAAACAAGTATCCTAGAAGAGACCGCTGAAACGGATACTCTCGAGCAGGAGCAGGAGCAAGAACCAGTGGAAGGCGAGGATGCAGTTGATGCCCCGCCTGCATCCAATGAAGCAATGGAAGTGGATGACGAAGCTGTTGCCGAAACAGCTGACAGTGCAGCGGTGGCAGCCACATCTGACGATGTAGATATGCATTCCTTGGGAGGAGATTCTCATCATGATGCTGATGTTGATGCTGATGCCACAGCGCTCGATGCCGAGGGCCGGGATGAAGTTGATACCAGCCTAGAGGATAGAGAAGACGAGGATGCCGCGGCAGATGACACTGTAGAGGGCGAGGTTGATGCGGAACCAGAGCATGGTGATGGTCAGTTGGATAATTAAATTTTTGATTCAGAAAAACGTAGACTTGACATTTTTCTTCTTGTTTTTTATAGAAACCGTTGAGAATGTCTTGGAACCAGAAGAGTCAGATGTTTGTCTTATACCCGATGATCCTGAAACAGAAGTAACCGAAGCTGAAAAAGAATTGGCCCGCGAAAATGCCGAAAAAGCTGCCGTTGAAGAGGAAGCAGCGGAACAAGCAGAAGCCGCCTCCAAAGTAGCATCACCCGCAAATCAAGCAGATGCCGCCAGCACAGCCGATTCATCTGTTGATAAAGATCCGGACGCCGCAGATGCAACAGCCACAGATCCTGACCAAGCCGACAAAGCTGCCACACCAGATGGTAAGTGGATTGTAATATATCTAACTCTTCTTTAAATGTCTCTCCATCTGCCATCAACAACCAATCAATCCTTTCAATTTTTTGGTCAGCAGACGCTCAAGCTGATACAGAAGCTGGAGCTAAAGCTGGAGTGATGGCAACGTCCGAAAATGCTGCTGCAGGTGAGCGCATTGGAGCTCAGCAAAGAAACGCAAACAATTTTATTCACTGTGCAGCAGAATAAATACAGTAGAATCCGCTTATAACGTCCGTCCGTAATAGCGACTAAAGTTCAATGAGCGATTGGTTGGTCCCAATACAAACTTATATGAAAGGGCCTCCGGTTAGCACGTCATCCGGAAATACCGACGAATATCGTCGGCCCCTTGAGCCTCGTTATAACTGGATTCTACTGTATATAAATATCTTTATTTTGTTTTATTTCTATTCAAACTGAACGTTTCTTTAAAGCCCTTCTCGGACTATTATAGTTTTATGGTTCAATATTTTGTTAATCCGTAATAATTAATGTTGCACAGTTTCTATTTTATATATTTGAATAAGTTGTTCAATTAAATTTTCACTCGTGTTTTTATTTTATGCAGCAACTAACGAGAATGTGGATACGGATGCTGATAGATCTGGTGACGCAGCCGAAGCTGATGGAGATGCTGATGCTGATGATGCAGCAGATGATTCAACAACAACTGCAGGAGCGGGCGAGGCAGGAGCTAGTTCTAGTAAAACGATAATTAGCTGGATTGTGGGCATAACGGAAAAGTGTCGGCAATGTGGCACTGAGAAAAATTGTGGTTTCCGTTACAAACAGAGACCGGAGACAACAGCAGCCACAGAAACCGAAGATGGTGGTACTGCTGGTGGTGATGGAACAGAGAACACGTCAGTAATTAGCATTTACGAATATTTATGTGATCAAGCCTGCTGCGATGCTTTAATCGCTGAACATCCTGGCAAATATTTTGTGAGACGTAAGAAATTTTTAGTCGAAGAGTTACCCCAAGACGCATCCAAATCTCTGGATGTGGGAGACGATGACCAAGACAATCAGCAGGCAGCAAGTGCTGAAGGTGAAGGCGAAGGGGAAGACGCTGCACCTGCTAGAGAGGAGACAGACAGCAGCAGCCGGGGACCCGTAAACAAGACCTGTCTGCAATGCAAAGAGGAAAAGAAATGCAAATATTTCCTGCGACAGGAGCAGGAATCGTTCTATATCTGCGATGATGATTGTTTCAATCTCTTGAATGCCGAAGAGCCGGACAAATTTAAATTGAAACGGCATTCCATACGGGTACGAAATATTGGAGCCACAACAATACGTTCGCCCAGTAAGAGGGCCGAAAGCAGCGGCAGTGTGGTGGCCCGCACCAATGCCGAGGCGGAGGCAGCTCGTTTGGATCGCATGGAAAGTTTCCGGCGGCGTTGCTCTGACTGCAATGCGGAGATAACAATGAACGACAAGCAACTTGTGTGGGAGACCATGGATTTCTGCAATGAGGTTTGCCTGGGCAGTTATCAGCGCACAATTGGAGCCAACTGTGAGACCTGCAAGCAGGAGGTGAGCTCAACAGCTCTCGGCAAGTATTGTGTACGCTTCGGCTTCGATGTGCGTCAATTCTGTTGTGCCGCCTGTCTCAACACCTTCAAGAAGGGCCTGAAGACGTGTTCGTGTTGCCAGAAAGACATTAGCAGTGGCCAAGAGGGTTTCCTGGCGCCAGTCGGTGACAAGGATCAATTCAAAGACTTTTGCTCACAGGCCTGTCTGCGGCGATACGATAGCATGTGCAATCCCAAGAAGAAATTGCGCAGCGACATGTGTGGCGTGTGCAATAACGAGAAGCCAGTGCGTGTGGAAATGCTTCTGGAGGACAAGGAGCACTATTTCTGCTCGAATCCCTGCTTCTCGGCCTTTAAGTTCGTGAGCAATGTGAATGCCGATCCCTGTGCCATGTGCTCCAAGTATTTTGAACGCAAGAGCGCCGATGCCTACACCATCTACTATGATCAGCAGCAGGCACCGAAAATGTTCTGTTCGCGGATCTGCATCAACGTGTACATCATTGTGAATCGACACATTGTCTCCTGTCAGTGGTGCAAGGTGAAGAAATATAATTTTGATATGATCTATCAGCAGCAGGGTGACCAGGAGACACTCACCTGTTCGATCAATTGTCTGACCATGCATGGTGTTAGTTGTAATATATCCGCACGGACCGTAACCAAATGCGACAATTGTAGCAACTTTAGCACCCCGCAGTACCATCTGACCATGTCGGATGCATCGATGCGCAATTTCTGTACATATCAGTGTGTGATGCAGTTCCAAAATCAATTCGCCCGTGTCCCACTCACCCTGGACAGTGATTTGCCAAGCACCAGCAGTGGCAGCAGTAAGTCTCAATCTTCATCTGGTTCGACGCGAGGTAACAAAAATGCGGCACCATTTCCCACTGGTCTACCCAAGCGGGTGAAACTAAAGACGGTGAGTTCAAAAATTGTTTCCCCCCTCAGTAGACACATTTTGAATGTAGAAATTCGACTGCTACTAGGATTCAGATTCTCTCAGTACGTAGTAGTAATAATAATCCTCATATATTTTTCAATTCCTGGCACAGGGTGGCAAAAACAATTCCATTGGTAGCAGTAACAAGAAATCAGCTGGAGGAGGCACAGTGGTACCAGTTATATCGACGGTCCAATCCTTAGCTAGCGGTGAGACGGAAGCCCGCATTGGGAACTTGACGGTGCGACGTAAACGAGGACGAGGTAAATTGGACTCACCGCCACCGCTGGTCATGTCGGTAACCCCGTCGACAACGACTGCCCTGGGTCGTGGAAGGCCCCGCAAGCATGTCGACTACAATGTGGCACGTTCACCATCGCCGCCATCTCTGCCAGGGGCAGGTCTGCCGACTGGCCGTAGGACTACAGTAACTGGCAACGACTTTGGGACGAATACCGTTACGGAAACGAAAATCATCACTGTGCCGCCTTATCCGAAGGCTGTGCGCAATGTCAATATCAGTTGTAAACCCATGACAGTCAACCAGGGCGAACAGTGTCAACCTTCGGTGAGGGATTGTGTTACACAAACGGATAAGGATTACTCCAATAAAGTGCTGATCCCAGTGCCAGTGCCGATTTTTGTGCCACAGCCAATGTATATGTATTCGGCACCGTTCCCTGTACCCGTGCCAATTCCGTTGCCCATACCAGTGCCGATCTTTATACCCACCACACGTAACACATCCCAGGGCATACTGAAGGAGATTAAGAAGATTCAGGATAAGATGCCCGAGGATCCGCTGGAGGCGGAACTGCTAATGATGGCCGAAATGGTGGCTGAAGAGAAACATGACTCGGACTCGGATTCGGACAATGAGATCAAACCGGATCCGGGACTAGTGACGTTGCAATATCAAAATAGCCTCGATGCAGTCAACCAGCAGCAGCAGCACCAGCAAGTGGTGGATGTCAGTGCGACGGGCCATAATCCCTATGGTGACGATATGCTTCAAATTGCTCTCAAAATGGCAACTGGCGACTACGATAATCATCATCAGACGACAACAGTGGACCTGGAATCCACAATGACAGCAAATACGATTAGTAATCAATCGCCCATGGGTCATGATTCTATGTCCCAAATGAGTGTGCATCATTTAGATCAACAGCATCACATGTTGGATGCCTCACAGCGGTAAGTTGACGAAAATCCCCTCCCTGGTCATCTCCCTTCTAATATTTTTCTATTCGTTCTCTTAGTTCTCCACGTGGTCGTAAACGCGGCGCCATCCTTGAGTCACCCGTCCGTAACAATCGTTCGCCGGTAAAGAGACAACGACCCGGCGATCTGGATCACTCGGCCCTACAGCAACAATCACAGCAGGCCCAACAGCCCCAGGAGAAGCCCGATGCCCAGATGTTCCTCAAGTATACGTTCGGTGTGAACGCCTGGAAGCAATGGGTCATGACAAAGAATGCCGATATCGAGAAGAGCTCAATGCGTAGACGTCCCTTCAAGACGGAACTATTACAAATGACGGCGGACGAATTGAATTATTCGCTTTGTCTGTTTGTCAAGGAAGTACGCAAGCCAAATGGCACAGAATATGCACCGGATACCATATACTATTTAGTGTTGGGTATGTTACGGCTTAACAATATTCCAATTTCGAAATGATCTGTCATTTCAACAACATTTGCAGGTATCCAGCAATATCTTTATGTAAATGGGCGCATTGATAATATCTTCTATGATCCGTACTATGAACGATTTACGGAATGTCTCGATGAGGTGGCTCGCAAGTTCTCCGTTCTGTATAATGATTCACGTAAGCATCTGTTCACGTTATTTTGCCATCTGTTTGGCGACTAATTGTTCTTTTATTTAATCAGAATATATTGTTACCCGTGTGGAGGAGGAGCATCTGTGGGAGTGCAAACAACTTGGAGCCCATTCGCCGCATGTTCTGCTCAGTACGCTGATGTTTTTCAACACGAAACACTTTAACCTAACCGTAAGTAACATTCTTTTCTAGCATTTACTCGAATAAAATATGAACAAATCCCTTGCAGACCGTCGAAGAGCATATGCAGTTGAGTTTCTCCCACATAATGAAGCATTGGAAGCGCTCATCACAAAACTCAAAGGTACCAGGCACACGCAACGTCCTGTTACGATTCTATCCACCACAGGCGGGTCTGGGTAAGTTTATTTTGTCACGTATCATTTCTGTATACGTTTTTCAAAATCAATTTACCACTTTTAACAGATGCCAATCCGCGCAAGAAAAAGGTCTATGAACAGCAGGAAAATGAGGATAACCCACTGAGGTGTCCGGTGCGGCTCTATGAATTTTATCTCTCCAAATGGTAAGTTTATTGTTCAATGTCATTTCGCCGCAGATGTTTAATCATGTGCATATTTTTGAATTTACAGTCCTGAGAGCGTAAAGACACGTAATGACGTATTCTATCTGCAACCGGAACGTTCTTGTGTGCCCGATTCACCCGTTTGGTACTCCACACAAGCTCTTGGGCAGGATGCCCTGCAGCGGATGTTGCATCGCGTGAAAATGGTCAAAGAAATTAACATAGCTCTATTAACAACTTAATGTTTAGTTAGGCAGATGATAATTTACACCTATATATATATATATTTGTAGATTTATATATATATATCCAAGTGTATGTGAAATGCAGACACACACAAGCACTAAAACAATATAAATAATATATATGTATGTATATCTTTCATCTCGGTGCTTAGCACGAATTTGTTTGCGGGCACAACCAAATAGAGCTAAATGTTAAACTATTTCAAGAGTTGATCAACAGGAATTATCGTGGATTGCCAAGTTCTGCTGCATATGAAGAAAAAAAAAAAAAGATGTTTTAAATCTAATTGTATACACTTAGTTATTTTTTTCTTTCTCGTTTCATTTGCATTCATTTTGTTTTTGTATAAATTGTATCTTTAGTACCAAACACCCGAAAACAACAGATATAAATATATATATATTTGTACCCCATCTCGACTTGCAACTAAACTCTTTAAATAAATCAAACTATCCAATCAATTTGCACATTTGCATTAGTTTTAGAGCCACTTCCCCCACTTCCTCCCAGAATGGAGGATAACAGACACACACACATTTTTAGTCATTACTCTTAGATTGTAAAGAAGAAAATATTCACGTACGGCGGTGGGAAAGTGTTTCTCCAAACCGACCCCACCCGAGAGCCCCCCTCGTTTTTAAGTGCATGTACATTGAAGTAAATATCTAATACATAAAAACAAGTGAAGAGTAAACAAAAACAAAAAGAAAATACTATAACTAATGCAGAGTATAAAAGAAAACAATAAGCCGTGCTATTGTTGTAAGTGTTTATTTGTAAAATGCTGTACTCCTTAACTACTACAAGATTCGGTATATATATACATATATATATTAATATTAAATAAATATAAAACAGAGAAATAATATTCTAATTTAAATTGAATTTTGCTTGAAAACCTCCCAGAAAAGAAAAAACAGCTAAGACATCTTAAATCAGACGGATAAGGATAACTTTTGCTTACGCCGATCCAAGAGGGATTGAAATTTTAAACGAAAACTCCAGAGGAAATAAAGAACAGCCAAGAGAGATTTGTAATAACCTTGACAAATATTTCAATTTATTGACAAAAATTTTGCGGCACTATTTTCATATATAAATACAATATACACATAATAGAGATATCGATTAAAATGAAACGCAAATCTTATATCTGTGTGTGTGTGTGAGTGTGGGTGTGATTTTGAGCTAATTTTTAACATCAGTTGTAAACTGAAAATAAGATACATTGCCAGAATTCAGTGATCTGCTTTGTTTTGGTCACGCTCTGTGTTTTTTTTTCTTTCTACGAGATAGGGATACTTTTTTTTTTTTTTTTTTTAGATGAGGCTCCTTTGTTTAAATGTCTTTTTATGTATATCTTGTCAAACGATAGCGGGGGAATATTGTTTACCATTCGGCATCGCCGTTTGATTTTTGGAATACATAATCCTTGCCACGCATATTCATAATGCCGTCTTTGAGATAGAATTTCCATTTGTTGCGTGAGCGAGTGATCTGTGGGTATTAAGCGAGAATACAAATAATTCAGAAGTCGAGAGTTGGTTGGTTATTTTGTTTTTCAGTTTACCTTATCGTACTGACAAACAATCACATTATCTGTGTCAAACATCTCAGCTGAATCCTCATCGGTGACATCGTCTTCACTATTCAATGGTTCCTCTTCGGCAGCGTCTTCATGCTCGACATCGTCATCATCGTCTTTATCCAGATCATCGTCATCATCGTTGTCGATGTTGTCATCGCTCTCCTCGCTTTCATCCTCGTCCGATGAGTCCAAGGCGCCATCCAACTGTTTGGCGGCAGCCAGACTCTCTATCGAATTGAATTGGACAATAAATTAGATGAATCGATCGGTTGTTGGTGAGATGCACTTACTCTGATGATTGGCATTACTGAGGGCGGCATTTACATGTTGCTGAAGCACAGACGATGCCAGGGTGGTGGGCAATGTCATAATGGATGAAATTAGATGTGCTGTCAGTATTTGGGTCAATTGATTCTCCTGCAATGCAGATGCTGGCACTTGTATGGTTAGCACACGAGATTCCGTGCTGGCGGATCCAGGTGGCGAAGGTAACGTAATCTGTGTGCGAGTTTATGGACAAAATTATACATCATCTTCAGGGATATCATGAAACACATCTTACATTTACGGGCATGATCCGATTGGGATCCAGCGAGGCAACAATTGGTATGGTCCCCCCAGAGCTAGCTGCCTGCTGTTGTTGTTGCTGCTGCTGCTGTTGTTGTTGCTGCTGCTGCTGCTGTTGCTTTTGTTGTAGTAGTGCACCCGCAGTTGGATGTAATGGTGGCGGATTCTGTGATGTTACTTCCTGTTTGATGGCAACTAAACCATTTTTCGGCCCACTGCCCATGGTTGAAGGGCCTGGTGATTTGGCTACCAATTTGCTATCTGTATGATTAATTGTGGATATTCCACCGGCCATGCTACTGCTAGTGCCGCTTGCGCTAATTTGTTGGGATGTGGCTGCAGCTGCTGCAGCTTTTTTGGCCTTAGCATTGGCGGCCTATAAAAACACACACAAATATACAAAATTACAACTATTATAGGAAATGATGCTATTATGTCATTTACCTTGTTGCTCTAGAGTTGAAATTGTTATGCGATGAGAAGATGTGTTGTGATGAAGAATGGTTGTTTGGTGGTTTTATGGAATGCAGGTATGGAAGAGAAGCGGCGCATTAATTGTAGTTGTTGTTGTTGTTGTTGTATTGTAGGCATTTGAAAGTAAAGCAACAATTATCATACAATTAGTTACATAGAGAGAATGAACACACACACACACACACATACGAATACGAATGCCATAAATATGAGGATGATTGATCCTTTTTGCTTACCTTTGGATTATTGGCCACTATTGGTGGTGGATGGGGTCCGCCGTCGCTTTGCTCGTGATTCAACTCAACGGCCTTACTTGCCATTAGTTTGGTACGCCAAATCTGTTTCATTTCCTGCAGCACTTGCTCATCGACGCCCTCATCCAGGAATGCATCACGCACATTCGAGATGACATCCTCCATCACGGCATGATAGACCTTCAACTGCAATAATACAGAACAAAATATACACAAAGTAAGTGGAGCAGCAAGTGAACAACCGAACCAACAACAAGTAATCATCATCTGCACGATAGACAGCATTTCCACATGTACACAGGGAAAACTTATTTGGGCGTCCGTTTAAAGATTATTTCAATTTGAGTTTTCACTGTTAATCTTTGCTGATTAAAAAGGCTTATGTTTTCTAAATGATGCTGTGACAATTTTTGCCAAAGTTCTTGGCTAACCGCATTTTACTATCAGTAGCCACAGATAAGGCATGAATGTCCATGAGAGGGTAAAATACATCGTACATTCTTTTGGCTGATCAGCTAAAAACTATACGGACAAATTTATCTTCGAAGGGGGTGAAGGAGGATCAAAAGAATGCAGGTGACACAGAAACCCAGCAATACCAATAATTGCACCAAACACACACAGACAGAGAGAGAGAGAATGGAATATGCCGCTCATACACACACACACATGCCACAGACATGATGTCGCCGTGTTGCGGCAACTTATGCTGCTCATGCTCGGACGAAACTTTCACTTTTTTGTGGAAAAGCCGCAGGGATAAATACTCCTAGCCCAACATATGCCAACAACACACGTTTAATACTTTTTCCATTTTTATTTTAGTCTGTTGTACTACGCAAAATGCGATGTTGTTGTTGTTGCAGTTTGTTGGAATGTCGTTTTTTGAGGCATTTCGTCTTACCACTGACGTTTGGCATAAAGCCATTTGCACTTTTTTCTCCGCCAGTTTGAAGCCTTGTTTTGTTGGTATATAAAGTACTATTAGTTTATTTAAATACGTATTAACAATTAGTTTTGAGAAATTATAAAAAAATGGTCACTTGGAGTCCGTGACTATAAAGTGTAGTGTTGCCACACATTTAGCAATATAACAGCGTTACCATATCTTTCACCTGGGTCATCGAACCTGAAATTCGTTTATGCAGCCCTGTTGCACTATCAAGTTTAACCACTAAAACAGCTGGTTTAATTTAAGATGATAAGTAAGTGGAATTCCACTCAAGAGAAAGTACATAATAGGACAAGTTAAGCAAGTAAGTAATATTTACAAGAGATAATAAGTTATTTCAAACTTAATCCCACACAACTTCCAGATAAACTGATAACGCCTACAAAATTTACTACAATTAGTTGTATTTGGTCGTGTGGCGTGTGTTATGGATTTGAGTTCTATGAATCAGCACCAGTAATTAAATTTTAAGAAAATGAGCATTGCAGCAGCAACAGCCGAGGCGCAGTCGCAATCGCCGACCACAACTCCAACTGCAATTGCAACTCAGTCCTCGTCCCACCCACGATCTAATCAAAATGGGGTAGATGACACATTGCCAATACGCTTGTTACCGGTTGCAGTAGCCGTAGAGCTATGCCATCATCTGGATACTTTGGACGTCTGGGAGCAGATGGCCAATTTTGTCAAGCTGTATCCGGCACAAATAGAGCAGATTCGACAACAACAAAGACGCGGAAAATCACCAACCAATGAGTTTCTCATTATTTGGGGTGGCCAATACAATCACACGGTCCAGAGTTTGTTTGCCCTATTCAAAAAGTATGTGCTACTTAAAAAGTTTTACTAACACACTAATGTCTTTCAATCTTTACAGAATGAAACTACACAATGCGATGCGTTTGATCAAGGATTATGTTAGCGAGAATTTGCATAAATACATTCCCCGCAGCATGCCCACAATTAGCGAGTTACGCGCTCCACCAAGCTCTAGCTCTAAAATTGAAAATGGTCCACCCTATCCCTCATCATCGGGTGTTAGTAATTCCAATAATAATACCACAAATACTACCACAGATCCGAGTGTTAGTTTAGAATCTCTAAGTAATATTCATCTGAGCACTGTGCAACGGGCCGCCGAATCCTTGTTGAAAATCGACTATACGGAGCTTGTGACAGCCACCGGAGACTGGGCTACAGAGAATCGTCTCGGTCATGGTGGATTTGGCGAGGTCTACAAGGGCGAATGGAAGCAGCTGGATGTGGCCATAAAGAGAATGAACTATCGTCATCCGAATATTGATAAGAATAAAATAGAGTTGCAGCAGAGCTACAATGAGCTCAAGTATTTGAATACCATTCGGCATGACAATGTATTGGCCCTATATGGCTATAGCATTAATGGCGAACATCCATGTCTGGTGTATCAGCTGATGAAGGGTGGCTCCTTGGAGTACAGGCTAAAAGCACCCAGATATAGACAATCGATGACACCCATGTCTTGGCAGCAGCGTCTCAGCATATGTCTCGGCACAGCCAAGTAAGAATTAAACCCAAATTGATGATTCAATAAATTGCAATTGAGTCATCAAGAGTTACAGCTAATTAATTTATGCAAATGAGTTGATTAATATGTGTTGCAATCAACCACAATGTCAGCAAATTTGGCATTCCCAGAAATCAATGATGTTTATTTCTAATTAGGAATATTTAAAAAATGAATTCTTTATTTGTTTTCTAACTATTTGTATCTATCTATTCCCAGAGGCATCTATTTTCTTCATACGGCACGCAGCACTCCTCTTATACATGGCGATATTAAACCAGCGAATATTCTACTTGATCAGTGTCTTCAGCCAAAAATTGGAGACTTTGGCCTGGCCCGTGAAGGACCGAAGAGCATTAATGCTGTAATGCAAGTGAAACAATTGTTTGGCACTCGTGTCTATTTGCCACCGGAATTTCTGAGTTCCAAGCAACTTTCCACTGGTGTTGATATCTACAGCTTTGGCATTGTCCTACTTGAAGTGTTCACCGGACATTTGGTGACAGATCGTGAGCATCCGGATTTACTGAATTATGTTAAACAAATTTGGCTGGAATCTCAAGCGCAGTGTCTGCAATTGCTCGATAAGCATCTTGTGAAACCGCAGGGCAAGGAGCTGGAGGATTGTTTGCGTGCCATAGAGGCGGGTCTCAATTGCACTGCCCTCGATCCACAAGAGAGACCTTCGATGCAAGAAGTTGTCAATCGTTTTAAGGCATTCCAAATCGAATTTTGAATGATTCCAAGCATCGATTTATATTCTTATATTTATACTTATACATATATTGTTACTCACTTGTTTTTATATATTATATTTTTATACATATTTTGTATTTGAAACAACATTCCAAGGTTTTTAGGGAGATTGAGATTTTCAGTACTAATTTGTATTGAGTCTAACGTCATTACTGTTAAGGCTCTTTCCCTTTTTTGCACAGCAACACAATACAACAAAAATAATACCGTTACCTTGTTATATTTGGGAATATTTCCGGTCTTTTCGTATAGACCTTTGTTCAGATTTCCAGTTTTACCTTAGGCCAATAATATTAGAGTTTTTTTTTTTTTGTTTTTATAAAAGATCGTTTTTTTGAGAAATGAATTTAAAAAATTCCAAGTTTTATAAACGTATTCAAGAGCTGCGCCATCTTTCCAAGGAGAAGTTACGTAAAGATCGAGAGCAACGCTCGAGAGTGACTCGTATCATTGACATGGCACTCAGTGAGAGGCGTCCCAATCCGGCCTCCGATGAGGAATTGGTTAGTTCGCACACGTCTAAAGCCCCTTTTACACAGCTGTCTCCCCCATCACCTTGCTGTCGTTCCAAAAAGATTAGAAGTAAGAAGAAAACGCATCAATCAGATGGCGATTATCGACCTAAGGCTGGCCAGGCGGCCGCTTCTAGTCCCGTGAAGCTGGCCACATCAGAAACGGACACAAAACTCGAAGGCTTCATACAACTGAACCAGAAATGCTTTCGTGTGGCCTGTATCAGGCGACAGGATGCTGCCGTGATTCAGGAAGAGGAACGCTCCATTAGGTGAATTAATGAGATAAGTTTTTGAAATTTGCTTACATGATAAAGTGTTCTCACAGCGATTCCAAGAGCACTATTTGTGTGTCCAATTCACGGTATGCCATGATTGGCAAAATATCTAAAGCTCTGGGCTATAAGCTGGTGAAAGAGTCCAAATTGTGGAATATCCTGTGGTCCGATTCGTTTCCAGGTGTTGAACTGTTTAAGAACATGAAACGTTTCCAGCAGATTAACCATTTTCCGGGCATGATTGAGATATGTCGCAAGGATTTGCTATCGCGCAATTTGAATCGCATGCAAAAGTTTTATCCGCACGATTACAAGATCTTTCCAAAGACCTGGATGCTGCCGGCGGAGTAAGAATCAGGCGGGGGTATCGTTTGAAACGTCTACTAAAAAAAATGACTCCTTCTCCATTGTAGCTATGGCGATGCCATGAATTATGCCCTGAATCACAGGCGCACTTTCATCTTGAAGCCAGATTCGGGGGCACAGGGACGTGGCATTTGGTTGACCAATGATCTCAAGTCCATTGGTCCACATGAACGTCTTATCTGCCAGACCTATGTACATCGAGTGGGTATATGGGTAACTCAATCTCTTTTCTTTCTACATCCTATCTCATTTTCTATAGCCTTTACTTATCGATGGCTACAAATTCGACTTGAGAGTCTATACTCTTGTCACCTCAGTGGATCCCCTTCGCGTCTTTGTGTACAATGAGGGCTTGGCACGCTTTGCCACCAATAAGTACGTGGAACCCACACCTGGGAATGCCAACGATCTGTACATGCATCTGACCAACTACTCGGTGAACAAGCGGAACTCACAGTACGAGATGTGCGACAATGATGATTGCGGGAGCAAAAGAAAACTGAGCGCCATTAACAATTGGATGCGTCGGCACAATTACAATGTGGAAGAGTTCTGGAGCAATGTGGACGATGTGATCATCAAGACGGTTCTAAGTGCTTGGCCAGTGCTGAAACATAACTATCATGCCTGTTTTCCAGGCCATGACAAGATTCAGGCCTGCTTCGAGATCCTCGGCTTTGATATACTGGTGGACTGGAAGCTAAAGCCGTATATTTTGGAGGTAAATCATTCGCCCAGCTTTCACACCAACGAGCAGGTGGATCGTGAGGTCAAGCGACCATTGATACGTGATACACTGACCCTGGTGAGCACCGTGCTGGCGGATAAGAAACAGATCATGCGCGAGGATCGCAAACGGGTTAAGCAGCGTCTCCTCAAGACCAAAGGCGAAACGTAGGCATCCTTAATTACATTCATTGAACAACACAAATTCCAGTTTTCTCCATTTCTTTGCAGGTTGCAGCGGCCTCGCCTCTTGTCTGGCACATCTAGGGTTGAGCCTTCTCCAAATCCAAATGCTGGAGCTACTGGCGATCCAGAGATTAACTCGCTGGCCCAACAGATTGCCTGGGAGGAAAGTCACATGGGCAATTTCAGGCGCATCATGCCACCACCAGATCAATCTAAAATCAATTACTATAGCCGCTTCTATGGCCAGACCAATCAGGTGTCCATTTTCGCCGAGACGGCGGCCAGTAAGAAACGTGAAGATCTGGCCCGCAAGATGCGCATCCAGATCGAAGAGAAGAAAGCCAAGCAAATGCAAATGCTTAATGGACGACCTAAGCGTGAAGCTCGCGTGAAGCGTCTATCGACAATGTTGCCACGGGCTGTGCGGGAGAAGAATCGTATCCATTTATATCGTCTTCAGGAGCACTGGACGCCCGGGTTTATATCAGAGGCAGAGGAGCGGCTGCGCCACACTTGGCTACAAATGCGCACTGAAGCCATAAGGACCATGAAAATTACCGAAAATGTGCGTTCCAGCCCATAACAAACCCTTTACCATCTTTAATTGCTGCCTCTTCTACTCTTCCTTTAGGTTTTTGCGACGCTCTATGAGTCTGGAAATCTGACTAATACAGACATGGTTGTCTATCCACATCTCTATCATAATGTACAAAATGGTCATGATATCAAGGCCATTGCCTGAAGTCATACTAAGCCATTCCAAGTGATGATTAGTGACAATATTGGAAGAACTCTAAATCTTCTCCAAATAATAAGTAGATACTACTTTTCAAATTCATTATATTTCAAATTTTACTTACTTCCAAGGTCGAATTAATTTATAAATATGTTGTTTGAGCCCTAAGACAATCCCAATGCTTGACTTATGGAATCTTTTCCTTATTTCTTTCAAAAAATTTGTCGCCAAAATTAAGTGCTCTGTTAAATGCAATAAATTTTGAGTTGAGCAATACCAAAAAAAATGTGTGGAAACAAATTTCGACTTTTGGAAATGCGATTTGAAGAGTATTTTTTGAAAAATTCCATCCATTCCATTCCAAATCTGTGAAATTAGCAATCCTTTTTGTGGACACTTTGGAAATGTCGCCGATTTTTGAAAATTTACGCCTTCAGTTTGTTGCAAACTGTATATTAGTAAAGCTTCAACCTACTTTCATACTATCTCCATTGATGCTACTCGAATATATGTACAAATATAGTATTGGCAGTTTGCCCATTAAATAGCCTCATAAACATTTTGCCAACTAAATTTTTTTGGCGCTTGTTTTTGGCCCCGTCGTGGAGAATATTGAGAATCGAGTATTCCCGAATACTACACACACACACACACAAACACACATGCTTAAATTCATATACATAAGTATACATACATATGTACATTTTCCCATTTTCCTCAATCTATATCTACCGAGCACACCCGCAACTTAACTCAGTGCCATTAGGGAAAGGAAGAGCAAACAGTCTGCTACGGTGTCTGTCCATCATTCGATCAACAAAAATAGGTTTTGAAAGATATTTGGGAGAAATATTTAAGTAAACATAAAAAGTAATTTTGGGGGGAGAGCAGGGGAAATATTTAACATTGGCATGTTTAAAGTGTCGCAGGAGATTCGTTTGAATATAAATGCGGCAGGGAGTGTCTCCTCTTCGTCCATCATCTCGGGCATTCCAGATCCGGAGAAAGATGGAACTTTTGGGCGGTATCAACGCACGCCCGAGGCGGGTGAGTAAAACCGACCGACCGTCGAATGAGGAAGTAAACATTCAAATGTCTATTTATACACACACACACTCCATTTCGATTACCATGGCCCTTCTTCTTCCATCAACATTTCTACAGATGCATATCCCACTGAGCCGCCACACGTCTACATAGCACCCGAATTGACCGATCCGAGTAAAGTGCAATTGATGCACTTTCCCAATGGCGCCATACGTGTCGACTCTTCGTTGAATTTTATTATTAAACGGAATGGAGTGAAGGGTAACTTCGAGGTTCGTCTCGAGGGACCCAGTGGTCAGCCAGTAGCAGTGCGTCAACAACAATTGGACCCGGAGCGTTTCCAAATTGAGAGCAATCTGAATGTTGGAGCAGGTCTTTATAAGGTTCATATTAAATGCAATTCCGTTCCCTTGCCCAGATCACCACTTATTATTGTGGTCATTGGTGAAGGAGCAAATCTCAACCAGTTGAAGTCAGATTCGGACTTTCAATCGGATGCCAGTAAAGTACAGAGTCGTGGCCTGGGTCTAAGTCACATTAATCTTGTGGAGCGTAATGAATTCACTGTGGATGCCAGTCAAGCTGGACATGATATGCTCTTTGTGGGCATCCTTGGACCAAAAGGATATCCCTGTGATGAGGTATTTGTCAAACATTTGGGACGCAATGTCCATCGAGTGATCTATCGTGTTAGTGAATCGGGAGCTTACATTTTGATAGCAAAATGGGGAGATGAGCATATACCAGGATCTCCCTTTAGACTAAGTGCTCAATAGAAAACAATCTTGTTTTAAGAAAGTCCTGAATGTGGCCCATTCACAACCGACAACCTTAGGTATACGAACTTCTGTTTAAGATACAAATAGCCAAATAAAATCTTTTAAATACCTTACATAATGTAGGGATTCGGACAATCTTTAAGCGCTTGGTTTGCTCTTAAATTTCATTTTGACCTCTTCATTAGTCAGTGAAAATTCGAATGCCAAGGATAGGGAGGATAGTGGGAGTGGGTTTCAGTTATTTTGTCTTAAGAGCTACTAGCTCAGGACTCATAGCCCAAGAAGAAATCGAACCAAATCCGTACTTCAATACGAACATATGTATGTACATACATATGTATGTACCTATGAATATACATCAATTTGAATGATACTGGTGACCAGTGTTGCCAAATCAGCTTTTTTCCCGTCAAATCTGGCTTTTTTGAAAGTCCAATTGCGGGAAAAATTCCAAAACAGCGGGCAGCGGGAATTCTGGATTTTTTTAAAATATAAATTGCGTTTTTCCGCTCTTTTTCTACAATTTATAATTTTTGAGCGATTAATCGTGGTAAAATGTTATTCATCTAATTCAGTGGGAAAATACTGAGGACACTGAAAATTTTTGGGTTGAAGTGTTTGCCTATAAGAATTCTGGAGGATATAGCCGATTTGAGGACTTGGCCACTTTTGCAATGTCCTTGATTTTTTTTTTCGTGGTCAAACGCCTTACTCAATTTTAAGCGTCGCGTAAAATATATCATAAAACTAATTTTTAAAAGTTAATTAAGAAATGTATATATTTACAGATACGGTTTGCGTCGTTTGAACAAATGTTGCCATGATTATGAATCGCCCAAAAAAAATGTAAACATGATTGGCACCATGGAGGCAAACGATAAAAACAACAACTGTCACGAAATTGACGATATAATAAATTATTTACTAATTTAAGCCCTTAAAAACGGCAGAAAACATTAGCTTTTTTCCAGCTTTTTTCCCATAACATTTCAGCTTTTTTCGTAGTGTATCCCCACTAAAAACAGCTTTTTTTGCTCAACAAAAGTTGGCAACACTGCTGGTGACCTTGTTGTCTCAATGTTGTATTTGTGTGTGTGTGTGTGGGTGACTTCGACTTTGGCTTCCGTGTGTTCAGGCAACGCTACGACGACGATGCTGATGTGCAATTTAATGATGATTACCCAAAGCCGCAGAAACATTATCATTATCATTTTTTGTTATTTAGCTCGACGCTAATGACGTTCACATTTGGGGGCTGTTGCTGCCGCCGCTGCTGCCGGTGCCAGTGCCCGACTCTCTCGCTAATGACGTTCACATTTGGAGCTGACGCTGCCGGAGCTCAAACCAAACCTAATGATGATGACCGGCGTGTATCAATGTGTGTGTGTGAGCTCCAACAAAAGCAGTTGCGCAGAGGGATGGTTATGGAATAGCGAGGGAGGAGGGGGTACTCTACTGATGATGATGATAATGCGTTTGCTTTGTTGCTTTTGCTTTGCTTGCCTCTTAACGAGCTGAAGCTGGCAGTTGGAGTTTATGTAGAGAAGGTGGGAGAAGCAACATACACATACATACATAAGATAAATTACATGGCCAGGCTTCAAAAACTCAGCTAGACCTGGGTATAAATCATTGACCGGTGGTAGAATGGGCGTTGTCGACCTATGATTGTACATTTTCATATAAATATTTTCATTTTCCTTAACATTGCCATTCAATTTTCAACATTCTTTTCAGTTTTTTCAAGCTGGTTGTGAGCTTGTTTTGATTTCAATTTCAACGTTCCAAAAATTGTTCGTTGATAACTTAAAAAAAATCGGTCAACATGTCAAAAGTACACTTAAAAAAATGTTTCTTGACAAATCGGAAAAATTATTTATCTTTATTGAAAATTTGGATGAAAATGTGTAATGTGTTAGGCTAAGATGGAGGAGTAACCTCTTCTTGAATATTTGGACACGCCGACACCCCCGGACAAAGGCCAAAAGGGAAGTAAAAGCTCCCAGAGTAATATTTTAATTTGTTGAATTTTTATTTTTTCTCTTTTGTGTTTAATTTCTATAATTTTTGTTTACCTTTAATGATTTTGAAATAAAACATGTAATAGTCTTTTTACCGTTTTAGTCATTTATTTTAGTTACCCATCTCTAAATATCGATATATTGTTATCGGTCAATCGGTACGCAAGTGAACAGAAGAACTGTGTTTTTTGCGTGTGTTTCTTTTCCCTCTTAAATCGTTTTTCGAGTTTAATTATTTAACTTATTTATTACGTTTCGTGCTTATACATATGTCTGAGTTATGGTTGTAGTTATTGGCACTGCCGCAGTGATTGCAAAGAAACAATAATTTCCCTTTTGTTGTAATTGCCAGGAAAAGTATGTACCTGCGCGCATGAGTGTGTGTGTGTGCATATGTGTGTATCTCTGCAAAAGGGAAAAAGTTGTATGTGTGCGTTTATGGCTGTGTATGTGTAGATGTGTGTGTGTATTGAAGAAAAGTAACCATCTATACAGCTCATCTCTCCTTCCCCATTTGCCATGCCCTGCCCTGCTACTCTCTGGCTGACGACTGCCTGTTGTTGTTCTCGTTGATGGAGCATCTTCATTTTGCCCCAAAGGTGGAACTCTGTTGTATACTTGAATTACCGCTTCAGTATGATTTTAGCCAACGTCGCGGTAACTTCGCTTTTCTCCGCTGCCTCTGCCGCCGTCGCTGTCGCTGTCGCTGCTGTTACTTCAAGGGGTCGAAGGCGCATTTTGCCAGAGATAGTTTTTTTCTGTTAGCATTTTGTTTAACGTTTCCACTTTTCGTTAACGTATGCGTGTGTAGGTTATGCGTGTGTGTGTGTGCCGGTCTAATGATGATTAACCATCCGAAATTGTAATTAAATTGTGTTTTAAGCTATTGGACATTTTATAATAATTCTAATAGTTATGCTATCCATATGGATGGACGCCATTAAAGATGATAAAAGCTATAGAAGTTTAGGTTTATGTGATTAATTCTGCATAATATTCAACTCATGATTCGTCTTTGTTAGCATGGCTAAAAAAAGTGATGGAAAACTAGCAGATTAGTTTCATTTCTTGTCCGCATCCGAAATTAGTTTAATGATATTTGAGATCGGAAAAATGAATCAACATAAACAACAAAAATGCTAAATTGATCAAGTTTTATGTCCAATATTTTCAAATTTCTAATCTATTAACAAATTCATTTTAATCCATTGTAGGTGTCCGGATGTTGGGTGCAAAAATGTTTACCGATCTATGCTAAATAAAACGCTCCATGTTCTGCTTTAAACGGCAGACAAACGTTGTTGGGCAAACCCATTTGTCGCCAGTGAGACCCATGTGAAATGCCTGTGAGTATCTATGTATATAGTTGATCTTTCAATCGTTAGGGAATCATTTTCTAATACCTAATATCATCTGTTTCACACTTTAGTATGAAAAATTCAATAAAAAGCGTCGACAATGGGAGGATAGTGGTGTATTGGAACTAATTAAACTATGGAAAGTTTGCGCCTATGAGTTGCGCACCATTAAACGCAATGGCCATCTTTATGTGGCTATGGCCAAGCAGTTAACTTCGCTTGGTGTACCTGTTACAGCACTAGAGGTGCACTTTAAAGTCAACAATCTGACGCAACGTTATCGCCAGGAGCAGAAAACACTAGAGACCACAGGTATAATAAGCACCTGGAAGTTCTATAGTCAAGTGGATGATGTGTTTAAGAGTCTGGCATCTCACACGGGTTACAAGTGCGTAGCTTTAATTTGTTTTAGCCCTTTTGGTGATCTTAATCAGCCTTTATCACTCTCTCACTCTCTTTTCACAGAGACAAACGTATGAGCTCATCGAGTGCCAGCAGCCTACCATCCACATCAGAGTCACCAGTTTGGAAAAATCCAATGTCTCAGCAAGAATTCAATAGCAACAATACGGAGGGGTTCTACAAGTAAGCTTGACCCCTAATTACTAGCTTTGATTTAATCTAATCCTGATTAACATTGCAGAACGGAGTACGGCATGCATCGCCATTTTATGGACCACTCCCAGCCTCCGCCCAATGCAGGCAGTGTGGATAACTTTATGGCCTCATCGGCCGCTGTGGCGGCAGTGGCTGCTGCTGCATCCGCTCGCCTAGCGGATAGCAATATGGAACAGCAAATGAATGCTGCTGGCGCCAGTTCTGGCGGACCCGGCGGCAACACCAATGGTGGTGTACCCAACTATAATAAGATTAAGAAATCCCACGAAGATTATGATAAGTTTGTTGACATTGTCAAGAACATTGTCGATGCCCACAAGAGCACGCCCGATAAGGTGGACACATTCAGTGATTTCATCAAATCGTACATGAGACGCTGGCCCGAGCGACTGCAGGACGAGGCCATCAATCACATTACCAACTATGTAATTGTGAAGAATATGGAGCATAGTCTAGCTGGCGCAGGCGGTGTCCACAACCCGGAGGGGGTGAGCAACCGACAATAACAATACAAGCAGGAGCCCAACAACTGAACGCAGTCCGGGCAGCGCCGAGTTGTTGGACGACCGCCGACCATCCAAAGAGGTCGTAGTAGCAGCTCCAAATGACATCGATGGTGATGATTCGAGAGAATCATCGAGCGGAGGGCCAGGGCCAGTGCGAGGACATACTTAAAACAAACAAATAAAATAGAGGGGCACATAGTTACTTATCACACAAAGAACATGGGCCGACAGTTCGGTCCCAGTGTTATGGATCGGATCGAATAAGATTGTCTGTAAAGACGTAACAACAACACATCATAGCATGCAGATTCAGATACAGAAACAGTATTTTTGTTTGTATAGTTCAAATATACAATTTGGAGTTTCATTTAACTGATTTAGTTATTATGCGAGAGATCCTTCACTTGATAAACGAATAGAGTTCGATATAGTGTGTGGGAATACTATAATCTATTTGTATAATTATTATTATTGTGCGTGCATAGAGACATAAAGAAAGAATTACACATACATTAATTATATATTACATCAAGCGTACATTATAGCGAGTATATATATCACAAATATATATATAAATAAATACATTTAGATATCATTTCCTACTGTTAGCTGTAAACTATTATTATGTAAACATAAATTAATAAATGCTTTAACACTTATTTTTTACAATAGGACTTACTGCATAAGCTATATAATCCGAACAGGCTACAACGACGAATAAAAATCCCACAATTCTTGCTTCATTACACAACAACAACAACAAAAATATATATACATACTATCCTTCTGTTCTGTAACCTCTAAATTTTAATCCTTTGGAATTTGTTAAATGCGGGATTAGTCAGTGATTAATCAGTTGGCATTCCAATTAATCAAGATTCAATTTTAGTTTTTTTCATTTGGCAAACAAAATAAAAGAGCATTAATTTAAATTATTCTGAATGATTTTCCATGATTTATTTACCTACAATTATTAACTAAAAATAAAAGTATTTTATATATGTATGTATGTATATAAGAATGCCCGATAAGATCCAAGCTGCATTTAGACATTCTCCAAAAAATTGGAATTGTTTTTAGATACGTTGGATTTGACAGGCGGCACTGTTGAACATATTGACCGACTTGGCTGTGTCTGTTGGAGCTGTAGGTGTCACTAGGAATCGGGCGAAGGTGCCGCCTTTTGTTTTGGCCAAACGTCCAGGATTGATTACCAAACAGTCGCTGACCAAACGGATAAAATGTCGCTGATCGCTGGGCAATATCAGAATGTTGGGCAGCTGCTTGAGTTGCGCATACTTTTGGGCCAGTAGGGTATCGTAGCACATATTCTCATCGCCTGGTGGACACATGGGATAAAAGGAACCCTGATTGAGCAGATGATTAATGGCACGGTGCATTCGCTCGCCAGCATTAACAGCATATTCGTGGCTCAGCAGATGGCTCACAATGTCCGTGGATGTCACACCCACAGTGATGCCGTCTAGATCAACAATCGAGGGATCGGGCAGAAAATGCAAATTGGGATATATCCTGCGTACTGCAGGCGGTGGCGTCGGATACACAGAGTGGGCCATGGCATCCCTTTGGCTGCTAACCATCAGCACTTGGGTATGACTGCCGACTACCTCCATTATGCCAACAATCATTTTCTCGAAGAAGGAGTCAAATGCTTCGGTAAGCTCCGCCACCAACTTGTGCTCTGCCTCCACAAACGGACCGGTAAGCAGAAGAACATCGGGTCTATGATCTTTAAGGTACTTAAGCAGATCATGCAGCGGATCGTAGAGCAGGTCCGTGCTATGCGTAAACGGCCCAGCGGCTACGACAAATTGCAGTTCCCGGTCCAGCTTGAGGGGTAAGGGTGGCGTCAGCTTTCGTTCCGCATAGATTTCTTCAACCACGAAAGTATTGCCTTTGGGTATAAATCCTTTCAACAGCACCACTTGTCCTGGAAAAATGGACGCCGACTTAATGCGAGAAAAGTTAAGCGTTAAAAAGCTGTTCTGCCGCTCATCCGCATCCAACACTGCTAACAGGGTAGAATGCGGATCCAGAGGGCCGTCATCTTCAGAATGCACCATGCCCACTGCGTGGATCATATGTAATGCTTCCAGGGAATTCCTATCTTGGGGATACCAGTTGCATTCAGCTGGTCCATCGGCACCCAACTTCTTTTCGACAAGTCCTTCGCCTATATCCAGGAAACGATCGTGCAAGTCATTGCATCTTTCGCTGAGTAAATCGTGCATATAACACAAATTGTCAGCTGTCAATGGGGAATCTTTGTGCAAAATCTTCTGAACCACAGGTACGGAATGATCCACCGAAGCTTGCCATGACGAGCCGAAGATTAGCTTGGGATGGCCGAACGTATCCACAATATCACCTGGTCGTCCCACAACTATGTCCGTTGATGTCGGTGTTCGTTTGGCCGATTGCGGTGTGTAGCTGGCGGGACTAAATAGAACTTCACTCTTAAGTGAGGCGGAGCGGGCGGAATTCTTGTTAGCCTTGGGTGTGTACATCGCAGAGTCCGGCCCATTGTCAGCACTATAGTCATAGTTCAGTCCCAGCATAGACTCATCTTCCTTAACACCATAGGTAGCCAAAGAGCTAGTGTCGATGACGGATGCGGATGCCACAGTTGGAGTGGACAGAGTGGACAATCTGCTTTTTTGGTTGTTTTGCCGAGAGCCAACCTTATCACGTCGCAATTGCAAAACCTTGCGCTCAAACTCGCCAAGATTCTCAATGGTCGGCTCGTCACCATGCAGATGGGACAAACTGAAGGCCATCCATTGTTCGACAAATTCGGTGGCATCGTTGACATTGTATGAGAGGGCCAGCTCCATGCACTTGTCCAGCACCACTTCTGTGGGTTCAACGCCCATTTCGTCAAATTGTTGCTTAATTTCCGCGTCCATTTACACCAATATATTTCCGCAAATAATGAAAACAAGAAGTGAAGTTTGTATTATTTTTGGCGGGACACCAAATAGTTATCGATTGACACAAACAAATATCGTTCCACTTTCCAAATCGTTCCAGGGCCAAGTCGTTTATTAGACATTGCACCTGCATGCAACAGCTGTTTCTATTTCTCTCGCCAAGTTTGTTTTTTGTTTATTTCGTGAGAAATATAAAATAATTCGAAAATCGTGCAAGACCCTCATTCAAGTGCAATCGCGAGTGTTAGTGTGTGAATGCTATTATTAATGCAAAATGAGCACAGATGGTTTATTGGTGCGTACACAAAGTGAAGACGCCCAAGGAGGATCTCATAATGCAACGCCACCAACAACTCCAGTGCAGACGCCCAGTTCCAGTTCTTCCTTTAATCTTCTGCGTAATACTTTTCGTCGTACCGAAAGTATCTCCTCGAACATTCTTAACCACATCTCAACGCAGTTCTCGAACGCAGCTGCTGCAGCTGCAGCCTCAGAAGTAATTGATGGTACCACAACATACCCGTATCCAGAAGTTCCTAATACAACGACTACTGCAACAACTCCTGTTGCACAGCCTGAATCTACTTTACCCTCATCCACCAACATAATGAAAACCAAGCGAAGAAAACCCGGTGAGTGCACCATAAGTTCCTATTGAATTGCATATGCCATTGCAAGAAGAATTTGATATTGAAATGGTATCAAAATATATACATACATACATACATACATATATGTATGTACACTCAAAAGTTTTTCATCTTGCCTAAATTATACAAAGATCAATTTAATTGTATTTGCTCTTTTCAATTAATGCATAACGAGGGTTTATTTATAAGTATTTATCTTATTTTCATTTCATAAGAAAAACCTCAAAAATACTTAAGTTTTTGGATTAGGCAAATGTGTAAAATTCCTTTTATGTCCTCGAAACTGTTTTTAAAATACGAAATTTATTCATTATTCCTTTTCCCCTTTACCTTCTTGGAAGAAAATTCGTATTTAAATCAAACCTTGCAGTTTAGCCGGCTCGAGGTCAATCTTCCAAAAGATTATTTCAAAGGCAACACAAAAATGTGAGCAGGTTGTCTGTATAACTATTTCAAGAACTACCAAGTTCTCTCATCAGCAGACTTTGCTAAAGAACTCCGGAATTGCAATAGCCATACCATGTCTTCAACGCTAGAATTAATTGGGAATTGCAGCAACTAAATGAAGCGAAAGAAGTTGGTAAAGCCTACAACACCGAAGACCACCTTTTTGTGCATACCCTTAGGCGCTATGAAAATATCACGACCTGTTATTTCATATACGGTATATTGTACCACATAGAAAAAGGGGTTTTTTTTCTTATTATAATATTTTGTTTCATTTCTGTTTCCACATAAATTTTGTCTACTTGTCATGCTTTAAAATGGTTTGCCTTTTATTAAATTTTATCCCCTCACAAATATTCCAGTTGAATCCTTTCTAATTTGAAAATGTTTCACAAATATGAACGTAAACAAATAAGTTTAAATAATAATAAATATCAAAGTTTAACTTAAAATCTCAGTATTTATTATTATGTGTATTTAGAATTTCGAACGATTCTTTGTTTCTGTATAATTTTCGGTCCGCACGAATACCCTTGATGAAAGCTTTTTAAAAAGAGCTTTCATGTCCCCCCACAACATGCTGGATAAATCAATATATAGAAATTCGCCTCAGTCTTACTCAACTCTCACACACAGCCAGGATAACTGAGTTACTTATTGTGATGCAGGATTAGTCATATATTATTTAGATAATTGGGTTCGATCTGAAGGAGACACACATCACGATATCATTAAAGGTATAAAGACAGGCGATAACTTGTTTTACTTTTCATTTGGAACTCGTTCAACTGACCTACTATAAAAATGTATACATGTATCTATATTTAAATGTCATCTACGCACAACAATACATTGCATATGTATGTGTATGTATGGAGGGACTGCAGTTACCTGGAGTCAAAAAACAGTGCAAACATGCGTGGACTTGTCGAGGATACGAAAAAGACTAAGTTAACTCAACACAATAATAACAATGTGGCCAGCGGAGGACGTATTAAAACAGCTACACCAACAGCAACCACAACGGGTTCAAGTGCCAGCAGTTCCAGGCCACTGAGGAGCCTCAATAAAACGGCATCAACGACGTCGACGACGACGACGTCATCAGTTGCAGCAGCAGCAGCAGGAGGAGGAAAAAAGACGCCGCAAAGTATGCAACAACAAGTCGTCAAAGGCACGAAGTTGGCTGCAACATCAACAACAACCACGAATCGAGCAGCAATTGCGTCGACAGCTACAATAAAGTCACAGAAGGGTCACAATCCACCCTCGCAAATGCAAAAGACATCACACCAACAACAGCAGCAACAACAACAACAACAACAACAGAAAAGCAACAACACAACAAGCAACACAATTGCCTTGCCAAAAGCGTCCCATGCCAATACCAGCGAAGAATTGGCTGGTGGCGTACAGGACACCATTTATCTATGCAACTTTCGCGTTTCTGTCGATGGTGAATGGCTCTGTCTGAAGGAATTGCAGGATATCGATGTACCCGGCGGCCCTCACACCATTGGCGGTGGGGCAGCTGAAACTGTTGGCAGCCTCAAGTCATCAAGTGGAAACTCTAATCGTTACAGCAGCGGAGGTGGCGGCTGCGGCGGCAATCAAAATAAACGCTTCTCCGGGCTAACTGCGGCCAGTGTGGGTGGAGCATTGGAGGATAATGGTATTATGGCAATTGAATATCTTATCGGTCGTCGTCTTGGCGACATAGTAGGCTCAGGTTCAGCCTCCCGCTCGAATGCACATGCGTCGCAGCACAAGAATGTCGGCCTTATGGGCGGCACACTTGCTGAGTTGTCGCATCTCTGTAGGTTGCTTCCTTGGCCCTTTATTTTGCAGTAGCGTTTTGTTAAAACAAATCCTGTTGGATTTCCAGATTTCTGTCATGGTACATAGACAGAAGATAGCGCCACAAAAGCGCTACTTACTAATCTTATCATCCTTTATCTACTCCCAAATGAAATTCCAAACCAAATCGGTTTTGTCTATCCTATTTTGTGTTCTGTAGTACCTCTCAAATAGATCAATTTAGGCTTAAAAACATTTATTAGAAAAACGATTCCAATCAAGTCGCTGGTTAACTATCTTCTGGCTTTGTATCGTCGACTTCTGTAGCTTGTTCTTAAAGATTTCTCTTCATTTGTCTTCTTTTTCCTTTTTTGATTTAGCATGCTCTGGCTTTACGAGATTTTTAGCTGTTATTGGATCAATTTTAATATTTAAAAAAATATAGTGCAACAAATAAGTGATAAACAAAACAAGAAAAAATTGAATGAACGTCGTGTGTGCGTGTGTGTCTGTGTCAGGAACTATCGTCTTCAAAAGTTGTCTCCCAACTTAGAGAGGTTTTAGACTGTGGACAGACATTGCCACCACCTTTTTCTCGTCCTGACGAATAGTACGGTGATTTGTCTTTCTTGATTCTCTTTTTCGATGAAGATTCTTCAGGGTCCTTACCACTTGTTTTGTCGTCAGTCTAAGAAGTCAAAATTTCAGAACTTATATATACAATTGTCATTTGGTTATTATAAAATGTCACTTACCTCATTGATTTTTGCTAGCTCCTCCTTTCGCTTGTTTTTCATATACTCTTCACACTCTTTTCGTAGGTTCTCCTTTTCGTCTTGAATCTTTGCGTTGTCCAAGCGTCTTTGTTTCTTTGACTCACTTTCCTCTCCCGAAGTCGGAGGATTCTTTGTTGAACGCTTGGACTTATACTCCGCTGGAGAGTCTTCCAATTTCTTTGGCGAAGAAGTTCTTCTAGGCGATGATCGCTCTTCTGAAATACCATAAGAAGGAGCTATCAAGCGATTTTTTTGCTTTGAAGTTTCTTCGGGACGTCGTCGTTGCTTATCCCTTTTTTTTGATTGAGCATTGGACGGTTCCCTCTCGGAAGTTGTATAGTATTCGTCACGTTTTTCTCGCGTCAATTTAATTGGTAGGCATTTTCTCGACAATTGACAAGCCAGGGATGAGGTCGATGACACAGGTGCACGTTCTGCATCAGTTTCCGATCTGTCTGTTGTCTTGTGGGACATTGAATCCGTATAGCCCAATGAATGGGAATAATTGTCAGGGCCGCTGCTATCCTGAAAACCCATGCCTTTTGGTTGTCGTTTTCTTGAGCTATCTTTGGTTTTTTTCTTACTACGGAACAATGAGTTCCAGCAGCTTTGTTTTTGTTGCTTTGTTGACGGTGGTGTACTAGGTGGCGGTTGTTCTTCCTCTGGTGGTTTTTCTGCTGGTGACTTTGGCCTTCGTCGATGTTTACGTTGCTTGGAGAACGCTCTTCGCAGGCATAGGCAAATAAGAAGTATAAGGATCATCAAAAGAATTGCCAGAATTGCCGCCACATAGACCACATACATTCCATCATCGCATTCAATACAGTCTTCAGTATCGTTGTTTCTCTTTGCCTTAGCTAAAATTAGTTCCTGCCCGTCTCCCAGATAATTACTTTTTATGTGTTTTTTGATCTGCTTGGGCGAACGACTCTGCTTGCCGCTCTGTGAGATTTTTTTGGGTGCGCATTTCTCGCCCTCAGTGTTCATTTCTTCGAGAGACATTTGATAATCCCTGGAGTCTTCCTTACTCATTTGCGGCTCTTGATCTTCCTCTTTGGATGTCTTTGTTGCTTTTTTGGGGCAGCCAAGAGCTTCGGAAACCTGCAAAATGCCCCCTAGACCGGGATAGAATACTTCATCCTTGTAATGCACTTCCAAATTGTCGCGTATCCAATTACCAAGCTTCATATTATATGTCCGCTGACTTAGTCCCTGAAATCGATGACAATTGGTCACAATCTTGAAGAATTTCACCATAACGAAGGCAGAATTGGGTGACTGCAGATTGTAGATGCGTCGCTGACGAAAGGGTATGAAAATATTTCCCAAAAATCCATTATTATCTAATGGCTCTAAATGAGGCAGTGTTACAATCATCTGGTCGACAATGTCTGCCTCTTTGGTGACATAGCTTTGGTCGAGAAGAGTACAGCTTTCAGCGTCACTCTCACTGTTCTTAAAATCCTCAATGCTAATGGGACTAATGGGCGTTTTAAGCAATTGTCCGAGGATATCTGCGGAAGGTGTACGCCAACCATTACCATTGGTATTGAGCACCACTCGACACTGACGATAGAGGGTCACCAAACGTTCCACAGTGCACAACTTGAGACGGCCAGCATAGTAAGATAGCTGGGCAACTGGCAACAAATAGAATCGTAGATATCCTCCTAAAGCATCATAGTAGGCACGTTGCAGCAAACGCCTCGTGTCGGCATCGGCCTTACGCTTGACAATCTGATTGACAGTGTTGAAGTACTTCATTAGCATATAGACCACGCTGTCGGTAATCAGGCATTTTGGATATGCCATCGGGATTAAACTATCAAAGTCCTTGCGTGCCGACATCAAAGCTATATCCTCGATAGAAAAACATTTTTTGGCATAATCACCAAATAGATTCGTCCCAAGGAATCGATCCGATTCATTATTTGCGCTACGTGACACTTTTGGCGTCTGCTGTGATGCCTCGTCCTGTGGGTCCCAATAAAACATTTCTTTTTTGTCACTCCCCCCCACTACAAAGGGGTATGTAAGTGCGGATCTGACATTAATTTTAGCATTTTCAAACAATTTATTTCTATACTGATTGAGTTCAGAGTTGAGCATTGACTGTAGCATCAGCTCGTTTTGAAAATCACTCCGCAACTCCAAAGTGGATAGATTAATGCTGTACGTGGGACAGCCGCCGGGTGCCAGAAAGAAGATCCACAATGAGAAACGCCCATAAATGTTCATTACTTTATTGAAATGTCACATTTACTTTTTTTTTTTTTTTTGTTTTGAAGCAAAACTCTTTATTGTAAATGTAGTCAACCAGAAAAAACAACACAGAATTAGCACGAAATCGCACGTACTTACCTCTTCTAACAAAAAAAAAAAGAAAAAGTATGTGAATTTCATTATTCTTTTTAAGTGGCGATCCTTCTCGTTTTTGTAGCACGCGACACGGCCGAGATTGAGCGAAGTAATCTGGTGAACATCTGCAAATTGGTCGTCAAGGAGCTCTTAGAGCAATCTTTACGATATGGACGCATGCTGGATTCGGATCATCTGCCATTGCAGCATTTCTTTATTGTCATTGAACACGTACTGGGTCATGGTTTGCGTACCAAAAAAGGCCTACTGGGACCGCGCAAAGAACTTTGGGACCTGCTGCAAAGCGTGGAGAACTATTGCCCAGAGGCGCAGGACATTACCGCCAGTGTGCGGGATCTGCCGACAGTTCGCACCCACATAGGGCGGGCAAGAGCTTGGCTACGCATTGCCCTGATGCAGAAGACACTGGCTGACTATCTGCAGAGTCTAATTGAGCATCGGGAGGATTCTCTCTGCGATTACTATGAACCCCATGCTCTGATGATGAGTGATGAGGTGCGTGTGATGGACTATTCGTTTATCCTTCGTTATCAGGATTTAATTTATTTCTCCCTCATCTTTAGATTGTTGTGATAATGGGCATTCTGGTTGGCTTGAATGTAATTGATTGTAATCTATGTGTCAAGGAGGAGGATTTGGACTCACAACAAGGTGTTATTGACTTCTCGCTGTATTTACGATCCAGCTCACGGAATGCCGATGTCGCCGATGATGGCAATGGCAGTGGAAGTAATCCACCAGCTTTGCTAGATTCCACTGGACAGGGTAACATGATAGCAGTGCTCGATCAGAAGAACTACATCGAGGAGCTGAATCGGCATCTCAAGTGTGTTGGAAATGTTTGTGTGTCCTGGTCAAGTCATTCTGATATTTCGTACAAATTACAGCGCAACTGTTGGCAATCTTCAGGCCAAAGTTGAGTCTTTGACCACCACAAATGCCCTGATGAAGGAGGATCTGGCCATTGCGCGGAACAGTTTGTTGGCCCTTCAAGCTGAAAATCAAGCTATGCGTCAATCCAGCCAACCAAACTTACCCAACGCCGAAGCTGATAAGAATAGCGAATCCTCTGAGCTAATTGAAGAACGGAAGAGGTCAGCGGAACTGGAGAAAGAGCTTAAGCTTCAGGTCTCCCTCAAGGCTGAGTCGGATATGGCAATGAAATTGCTGGAGAAGGACATTCACGATAAACAGGACACAATTGTGTCACTCCGTCGTCAATTGGACGACATTAAACAGATCAATCTTGAGATGTATCGCAAACTTCAGGTACGTAAGAGCACACATTTTCACATAATGTACATAACAAAGTAAAAAATTCATCTGCCCACATTCTCATCTGGTCATCACGTTGGTTGTTAGTCCTTATTCTTTTTAGTTACTTTCCTTTCTTATTCATCATTTGTAACCCAAAAAATTTGTGAAAACCCAAAGAATTTGGTCTTAATCCAAACACACAAACCCGTTTGAAATTCAACTAGGAATGTGAAGATGAACTCACACAGAAGGGCGAGATGGTATCTCGTCTACAAACGAAAGCCTCACAAATTGGTAACATTTTACAATCGCTAGAAAAGAAATATGAGTCAAAGCTCGTCGAGCAGCAGCAACACCAACAGCCACATCCTGCCGGAGGTGGGGATAGATCCCCTAACACCAGACGTCAACAGAATTTGGAAAAGTTCGAGGCTCTCACCAAGAAGCATAAATACGACACTGGACCGCCCATGAAACGTTTGCATTTAAAGATGGATGGCATTCCTCCCTTCAATCCGAACAACTATCGCAAATCCCCCTCAAGTGCAGTTGTTGGACAGCGGCAGGAGCCGCCGGATACTGAAACGGCAACGGAGACTAAAGATTTGAAAACACCCACATCGGCCAAATCCCTAAACGATGAACTAGCCGAGGCGGCTGCAGCGGTAACCCAGCACTTTAAGATCCCAGGCGGTGTGGATGCTTCTCGCAGCGATTATGTTTTGTCCAGAGAGCTGCCGGAACCTGATATAGCTGATTCTTAAGACCCAACATGTACATATACAACAATATTTACAATGTGCATAGTTCATTCAATTGATTTTCATTACAAATTATAAGAAAATGTCAACTATAAATATGCAAAAATTAGTTCATATATTTATTTCAAATATTATGTCAAGTAATTTGCCTTTCCTCTGTGAAATACAGTGAAACCTCGATATAACGAATCTGAGGGGGATCGCAAAATTATTCGTTATATCTATTGATTCGCTATAGGTACTGAAATGTAAAACCTTAGTATAACGAAATTTAAAGAAATCTGAAAAAAAATTCGTTATAAACATTGTTTCCACCAAAATAATGCTAAATTGCACTGAAAGGGGGTAAATATACAAAAAATAAACATTTTGTTTTGCTCTTTTGGATTTCGTTGTATAGAGGTATTCGAAAAATTTCTTCGCTACATAGAGGCTTTTAAGAAATTCTCAGAGGCTCTTAAGAGGCTCAGAAATTCGTTATACCTATAGTGTTTTTTTGTATGAAAAACTTCGTAAAAACGAGGTTTTTTCAAGGGACTTAACAAAAAATTCGTTATATTGGGTTTTTCGTTATAACGAAGTTCGTTATATCGAGGTTTCACTGTATTTATTATATACAGTGAAACCTCGATATAACGAACTTCGTTATAACGAAAAACCCAATATAACGAATTTTTTGTTAAGTCCCTTGAAAAAACCTCGTTTTTACGAAGTTTTTCATACAAAAAAACACTATAGGTATAACGAATTTCTGAGCCTCTTAAGAGCCTCTGAGAATTTCTTAAAAGCCTCTATGTAGCGAAGAAATTTTTCGAATACCTCTATACAACGAAATCCAATATTTACCCCCTTTCAGTGCAATTTAGCATTATTTTGGTGGAAACAATGTTTATAACGAATTTTTTTTCAGATTTCTTTAAATTTCGTTATACTAAGGTTTTACATTTCAGTACCTATAGCGAATCAATAGATATAACGAATAATTTTGCGATCCCCCTCAGATTCGTTATATCGAGGTTTCACTGTATATATAATTATTGCCACAGTAAATAAAAAAAAAGCATCCGCTTAATAACAACAACAACTTTAGCCTCTACGTATACATACAAATATATTGAATATGCCTTTACTATATAGTATATACATAGTAGTAGAACAAAGAGATTATTATGTTATAGCATGGAAAGGCATTTACTACTAAATTGTTGACAGTTTTGAGATAATTGTTATACCCCTTTGCCCCCCTCCGCCAGCAGCGTAATAATGATTTAATGTCATTTTCATTTATCTGTATAAATCCGCTTTAACTGTAATCCGAAGAAACAAAACGACAAACTAATGCATTCTAGTCAAATACTAATAAAAATAACTAACTATAACTATGTTAATATCTAATTCAAACAAAATTCGTTGAGGGCATCTGCATATACATACATACATATACATACATATATAAAATACATACACATATATATAAATACTAAACAATAAATTCTATTAAACCTCGAGTCTTTCAATTTATACTAACTTACAAAGTAACTATGTATATATTAACTCCTTTTCTCCGGAGACGTACAAAATTATTTTTGCTCTATCTAATTGACAGGATTGTAATGCCTCGCTTACCCACAAAACGGAGCTAATGAACAAATTGGAGTGCCAAAAGGAAGATATGTCTAGTACAATTGAACAATTAGAGAAAAAGTAAGATCGGCTTTCTATATATGGAGGGGCTATGGCTGAGGTTTATATATTTCTCATAGCTCAAATGGCCGATTGATCGAAGTAAAAGCGACCTACCGAATAAATTTAGACATATTCTTTCATCGATCATTTGCTAGATCATAGATCAGAGTAGACACCATTGTGTCTAGTAGGGGGAGAATAATTTGATTGAAGTAAAGAAATGAAACTTATCCCCAAAATCTTATCATTTTTCCAACAGACATACGCATGACAAAACCAACCTGGGGGAGATATTAAAGACCACATCCCAAACCCTTTCCACTCAAGTTACTGCTTGCGAGGAGCGTGCCGCTCGAGCTGAAGCCGAGACGCGCATTGAAAGGGAATGGCGTATCTCGTTGCAGGAAAAGGAGCAAAAGTTAAGAGACAAACTAACGAGTTATCAGAGCTGCTCCAAAGAACTGACTGAGGAGAAGCATAAGAATGAAAAATTGAAATTTGACTTGGAAAGGGCACGAACTCAATGGTCTGAGGCGCAGACAACTTTAGAAGAGTTGGGCATCCAGCTGAGTATGAGTAAGCTTAAAATTTCCGAGCTGCAGGATCAGGAGAAACGCCATCAACAGCTAATGTCCGGATCATCACAGTCGCTGCAAACTATGTCGGAGTCACTCAGCAATCCGGGCATTTGGGCACCCGATTCCATAGCCACCCATTGCACATCTTGTGCAAGGGAATTCAATTTGACACGGCGCAAGCATCATTGCCGCAGTTGTGGTGAAATCTTCTGCAAGTCCTGCTCGGAGCATACGCTGCCCTTGCTAAATGCCCAGGGGCAGCCAGGAAAGCCTGTGCGAGTGTGTGACGCCTGTTATGCAGCTAAATGATAAACAATATTCAATTCAAACTCGTATATTATACAAATGTGTATATATTCTATAAAATTTTCCAGGACGCACATTCCCCATACAATTACTGGTAAATTTGTGTGTGCTCTTTTATAAAAAGATTTTGTATTTTTCGTGTGCTCATTAAATAAATAAATAACGTTAAATATGTTTTCAAATGCCTAACGGGTTTCTTTACTTTACATACCTATCGTTTTGTTACGTTCCAACGTAAAAGCATTTTATTTGCAAATGTAGTTTATATTACACAATCATTACTTTATATACAATAGATATTTCTATTTATGTTTATTACCTTCTTAAAATAAAAAAATACAGCCACCGCAATATTTGAAACTTTTATGATTATTGGCGCCACCTTGCAATGTAATTCAGCTGATGCAGCCCTGGCTGCCTATCGATAACTTTATCGACTGCAGTAAAAAAAAAAGAAATTAATAAAATTATCTCAATCCGCATTATTTTATATACGCTTTATTTAAAACATGTGAAGATATTGAAACGAACACAGAACCACATGGTTTAGTTAGTTAACGCGACGTCATCCATTTCCGTCGTAGTCGTTCATTGATTTTTTGTTGGTGTTTTTGTAACTTCAATACCAAATAAGATCGCAAAAATTTATAAGGCTCCTCTGGCTGGCTGGCTTATCCTAAATTAACAAAAAAAATGGAAAATGATCACATTATTACATTGCCCTCCGGCGATGATCGAGCCCGAAAAAGTTTACGGCGGGTAATAACAACACTTTGCTTTATACTAAAAATTCATGTCCAATGTATTTATGCATACATAATTATTTATGCAATTTAGACTTGGAATCAGCTGCCGCGTTGTCAACGCAATCTTATTATACTGGGCATAATGGCATTGTGTCTGATGATACTGCTGTACTTGCCGGGCGATCAAATAATACGCGATGCCGATGGGCAAACTAAGCCAGCTCCCCAACCCTTGCATAGGGATAATGTGCCACTAAATCCCCATCATCATCCCAATATCAATAAGGACACGCAGCCACAGGTGGTAACAGAAACACCTGCTGTGGCAGATCGTCTTGCAGATAGCATAATAAATCAAAATATGGTCAACGGCGATGATAAGGTAAGAGCTACACACTTCAGTTTATTGGGCATTAATTTGAGTTCCATTTGAACGATGGCAATAAAGATAAGATACGGTGCTAATTGGAATGACAGGTAGCGCGTACACAAGTCTTAGAAATGGAAATAAAGCAAAGACAAACTAATTCCTAATCATTTTTGAATCACCAAAAAACCTAATCCCCGCCGAGTGTCATTAGAGATAGGGAAATAAGTAATACGTGGCCCTATAATTATCAGAACAACAAACATTGCAATATTTACATATTGTGGGCTTTCATATCAATATTAGTTTGTCTGTTTTTCTATTTGCAGTTAAATGAGCAAGTTGCTTATGGCGAACCCAATTCAGCTGAGAATGTTGTCAGGCTGCCAGAAACAGATGCCGCCGCTGTTGTCGCTTCCCGTGATAATGATAATGATAATGATGATGACACAATGCTGGACAATGGAGCCGACGAGACAAATAATGTTGACAGCGAATTTGTGGAAAAGACAGTTACAACTTTGAATGATCAACTCAACGAGGCCATTCAGCATCCGTTGAAGTTAGGCGGTGAAAGTATTGCTGAGCACTTGCGAAAAATCCAACCGCTGTTGGCCAAGGAACAACACTTCCATGGGGCTTCCAATGAGCGTCAATCGGCGGTGGTGGCAGCCTTCAAACATTCATGGGCTGGTTACAAGAAGTACGCCTGGGGCCATGATAATCTCAAGCCAGTGTCGCAATCCTCCCACGAATGGTTCGGACTGGGTCTGAGCATTGTTGATTCCCTGGACACCATGTACATAATGGGTCTGGATGAGGGTGAGTTAGCTGCCGTTTAAAATTCAAAACATTTGTGTTCAACTTGTCAGTCATTGCAGAATTTAAGGAGGCCAGAGATTGGGTGGAAAATTCTCTAAAATTCAATACCAATCGGGATGTGAATCTCTTTGAAGCCACCATAAGAGTCTTGGGTGGTTTACTTTCGGCTTATCATTTGAGTGGTGATAAGATGTTCCTTGTCAAATCTGCCGAACTGGGCAATCGGCTATTGCCTGCTTTTCTCTCGCCATCGGGCATACCATTTTCGGATGTAAATCTTGGAGATCTGTCGGCTCATTCGCCAAAATGGTCTCCGGACAGTTCAACAAGTGAAGTCACCACAATACAATTGGAGTTCCGTGATCTTAGTCGCTCGACGAATGTATCGATTTACGAACGCGTAAGTGCAAAGCATTCTGTATCAACTTTAAACTAATTTAGTGTCTCTCTCTACTCTTAGATGGCCAGCGGTGTAAACGAGAAGCTACATTCACTGGACAAGTCGCACGGATTGGTGCCCATATTTATTAATGCAAATACTGGCACGTTTCGGAACTATGCCACCATTTCATTGGGAGCACGCGGTGATTCCTATTACGAGTACTTGTTAAAGCAATGGATTCAAACGGGCCGCAAGGATAACGATAAGTGAGTGACCGATTGAAGTTTTCCACCATAAGGGCCATATGTAATGTGTTTCTTTTGGTCTCTGCAGTCTCATTTTGGATTATATGCAGGCCATAGACGGTGTACTTACCCAATTAATGCGGCGTACTCCACGGGAACATTGGGTTTACATTGGCGAATTGATAAATGGAAAGGATTTCAAGCCGAAAATGGATCATTTAACTTGCTATTTGCCAGGCACACTACTATTAGGTCATCAAAATGGCATGCCCGACTCCCATTTGATATTAGCCAAGGATTTAATGGATACCTGCTATCAGACTTACACGAAACATCCAACGCACTTGGCACCAGAGATCACATACTTTGCCACTACCGATAAGGAAGAGCAGGATATGTACGTGAAGCCCAACGATGCCCATAATCTCCTACGTCCCGAATTTATCGAGAGTTTATATTATTTCTACGCCTTAACCGGAAATCGAACCTATCAGGATATGGGGTGGCTTATCTTTCAGGCTTTCGAAACGCACGCCAAAGTTGAAGCTGGCTACACATCTCTGGGCAATGTAAAGAACACCCAGAATACCCGGATGCGTGATCTAATGGAAAGTTTTTGGATGAGTGAGACCCTGAAGTATTTCTATCTGCTGTTCAGTGATAATCGCAAAGAAATCGATCTGGAACAATGGGTATTCAATTCGGAAGGTCATCCACTGCCAGTTTATCCGACTGCATCGTGATCCTCGTCAATGTTTTAAAATTTGCGCAACTGAGTTGTGTCAATCTCAATGGGAATTCGATATCAATTGTTGCAACATTCACTTGCAACAATATATATTTCGTTTTTACTTAAAGTGTAGCGCAGAAGCCAAATACTAAGCTAAGCTAGAGTTGCTTAGGATTAGTGTGTAAAACGAAGCGAAGCAATGCACTACCCCCTCCCCAATCACAATACACTTACACTTACACACACACACCAACAACTACATACACACACCAGTCTACTTACTATATGATATTTGTACTGATAGCTGTTATTAATTTGTAATTATTTATTTTCTTATGCTAAGCACTTACTTAAGCATGTTTTTGCTGTTAGTTTCATCTCATTAGTTGTAATGTAGTAGTTTTCTGTTTTAAATGGTTTTTAGCCACGGATGTTATAATTTTTGAATTATAGCTGCACATTTAACTAGTTTATGTTTAATGGAAACATTAGTAAGCAATATACGAGCATGTAATAAATATGAACTAAACCCAATGCTAGTTTGGGATTATCAAATTGGTATTGTAAAACATTCAACTTTTTTGTGTAAAATATCAACACTGTCTAATATTTAACAAATTTCAACAATGCAAACATGATCGGTGGAGTTATCTTTAGATCAATAAAACATAAATGATATTTGTAAATGTTCAATATGCCTACTTCTTAAAGTAGGCGTGATTTCTACGAACTTGATAATAAAAATCAATAAAAAAAAATGTAAAGTGCTTCAAAAATTATGACTTGGAGAAAATTCAATCATTTTGAGAACGATTTGTATGTCCCTTGTGAGATTGTAGTCCTTGTTGGTGTGACATCACCAGGTACTGCAATATTCATTGTAAATCTAAGAAAAAGGACTAAGAAGATTGCATGTCCTGCATCTTAAGATTACAATACTTTTTTTTCATGCCAATCGATAGAGGTAGTCCAAGACATCCCATAGACCCAACAATTTTTTCATTATCGTCCCGTGGCAACATGTGTCGATAAAAAACGAAAAGGATCATTTTTTCGAGACCATACCTTCCGACAAGACATTGCTTTTAGAATTCTCTAGAGTCAGAACTATCGATCTGGATTTAAGGATTTTCAAAATCCTTTTAAAAAATGGACAATCAAGATGTCCTTTTCATATACATACCCTCTTAAAATGAGAACCATCCCCACACTTTCTTCCCATTGAAACGTCTTTTGGATCTGATTGCTTTTTTGTTTTTATTCACTTTCTCTTTTTTTTTTAATTTTTGGGTATTGTTTGTTGCCTTTTCAGTGAGATTTTTGTTTTAATTGTTGTTTTTCCTCATGGTTTTTGTTTTTCGTTTCGTTTGTTATTATTTAATGTACTTAATGTTTATGACGACTATGAATGGATGGGCTTAATAAACTATGAAATATTAAACTTGATCGATTTTTCATTATTTATTTTCTTAGTTTTTTGCTTGTATTTTGTTGTTTTATTTAATTAATGCTGATGATACATTGTAATTAAAACTCGCAATGTTTCATTTTAAAAATCTTTAGGTTGTTGGTTTTTGTAAATTACATTTAGACACATTTAGCAGAACAATTTGTATTACGATGACATTGTGTATATTGGGGGAGGGAAACAGGGTTGGATTAGGGAAGTAGGACTTCCATTATCCCACATTCAATTACAAATTTTGATTTTATTTTGAAATACAACTGAAAACAAAGGGCATTAAGGTGTTTTTAATTAAATTTTATTCAGTTTTCGGTCGCTTACTTAATTTATGCTAGTTTATATGTTTATTTGTTTTTGTATTTTTACATAAAACCTTTATTTGTCTTTGAATAATAACTAGAAAGTGGTGCATGCTTCCATTGGACAAGTGTAGTAAGGGAGGAGGTTCAGGCAAATGGGAGATGGACATGCAAATTGACACCGAAATGACTATGATTTTGTATCATATGTCATTGGGGTCATCATGGAATTTGGCGGTGGCCTGAATAAGTTAAGCACGCATCTTGCTTACAGACTACACCTAATACAAATGTGGTAGTAGTATTAGTAGTACGTACGTATCGTAGTAGGTGTGGTTTAGTGGTGGTATTGAAGTATTAGTTAGTAATTCAATTGGTTGCTCAATTAATACATCATAAAGGACACAATTCTCTGTCTGTCTGTCTCTCATACTCTCTCTGTCTGTCGGTCGATCTCTCTACACAATTCACAATTCATTTGGATAAAGTTTTGTAGTTTTTATTTAATTTAAGATTTTGTTTTACGTTTGTATTTTTGTTTTGTTTTTGTTTGTTTACAAGCTAATCAGACATCTATATATTTAAAACGTGGCACAAATCACAAGTCAGATTTGTCGCAAGATCAAGATACAATTGATACGATTCGTTATGTATAAGATATTACATTTAATTCAATAATTTATAAATGGTTTAAACTAAATTGGCTAAAATTGTGATTTTTGAACTGCTTTTGGTTTGCTTCGTAGTTGTGTTTTGTTTGCCATTGTTGTTTTGCTATTCATCTTCCTAAATCCCTAAGATCATTTCGTATTTGATGATACTGCTGATACCGAAATACATATATACGAGATGTACATATATATAGATATATATGTCATTGAATTGAGCACGTTTAATGATTAATTTAAGTTTCATTCTTTCATTTCTTTGCTGTTGTAATATCAGTAGAAGAAGAAGCAGTCAGTTGTAAAGCGCTTTAAATCATAGTGTTGTTGTTGCTGTTTGTTTGTTTTGGTTTTTTTTTACATTAAAAATGCTTAGCAGTTACAGAAAAGTTGATAACTCAAAGATATATTATTTACAAACTGTTTCCCTTTCTGCTGTTGCCTGTTTGCTTGGCCTTGGCCAGCCACATGCATGGGTCCGAGAATATTATTTAACAAAATTGGCAACACGATTAATTCATTTTGTTTTTTGTTTGTTTTCTTGTATGGGAGTGTAAAAACTTAATTATTTTATGTATTATTATTATCGTACAACCAATTTTTTTCATTTTGCGCGTTCTATTTTGAATAAATTTTCTAACTTCACTTAGTTGTTATTGTAGCTACATCATTGTTTATCCTTTATTTAATTTAGTTTCTCAATTTTAGTGGTGGCATTTAATGCCATTCGTCGTTTCATGATCAATTCTCCAAGGTTCAATTGCTTTTTTATTGTTATAGTAGAAAATTTGCCCCCGCAGTTATCTGTTCGGTTGAATCTTTCACAATCTATTCATTTGTTTTTCTTTTCTTTGATTTTGTAACAAGCAGCACTTGACAAAATATTGTTGTCTGTTTGACTTGACAAGCAGCACCACTCGACCAAATATTGTTTCGTGTTGTACAATTCAAGTTTACTTACATTGGACTAAACACATAAAAAGAAGTAGTACTCAAACAAGAAATAATAAACAATTCATGCTACAGGTATATTATCTTAGGGTCTAATAATGTTGTACAGATCAGGATAGATAGTATATACTATGTACGTAAATGGAACTCATCGTATTTAGTACTGGGTGTGCGGAGTTGTGGGGGGGTCAGTGGGTGGGTGGGTTAGTAACATCAACTAAAATGAACTAAAAATAGGTTCCTGTACAATGGGCAGTTCTTGCTACTGCTGCTGCTCATAATGTTGTTGCATTGAACTCAAGTATAAGACTATTGGAAACACTTTCGGCTGCGGCCGTCACTGGCCCAAGTCAAGAGGTCATTATTGACTTGACTGGATCATCTAGGCCGGCACCAACGCAACTGAAATCATTTATCTGTCCCATATGCTGAGCCTGCGCTTGGCTTAGACTCTGCTGTTGGTGATGATGATGATGATGCTGTTGCAGATGTTGCTGCTGCTGCTGCTGGCTAACATTGTGGTTCTGTAGCATTTGATGATGATGATGATCTAGCAGCAGATTGCCACTATTGTCGGTCACCGCCGATGCAGCTGAGCCAGCGCCGCTTATCAGGCAATCACCAATTTCATCGCCCAGCGGACGCCGACGTGTACTACTAACCTGCTGCTGTTCCTGCTGCTGCTGCTGCTGTTGTTGTTGGCAACTTGGCAAATTGGCCGCTTGACGTTGATCATCTAGAATGCTGTCACCAAGAAATGAACCCAACGAGAATTGCAACGAATCGCCACTGTTCTGGAGATTGAGTATGCTATCGATGGCACTGGCCACATGGCGACTAATGTCATCGTCATATTCTCCGGTGACTACAGATGTTCCACCCATGTGATTGACATGCATTTGCTGTTGTTGATGATGTTGTTGTTGCTGCTGGTGCTGTTGTTGCTGCATTTGTTGCTGCATATTATGTTGTTGGTAATGATGTTCTTGTTGTTGTTGTTGTTGCTGCTGCTGCTGCTGTTGTTGTTGCTGCTGCTGCTGTGGATTCATCATACTTGTATATGCCTGATGATTGGCAAAACTATGTTGCTGTTGTTGTTGTTGCTGCTGCTGTTGTTGTTGCTGCTGTTGATCCATCCAGCTGGCTGATCCATTAACAGCAGCCAAACCATCATGTAAGCCAAGCATATCAGTATCCAAGAGACCATGTTGCGCCACCTGAACATGTTGCTGCGACGACATGGGCGATGATGAGGTTGACGATGCTGTGCACAGACGTTTGCTGCTGTTATCATCCTCCAAATCACTGCTGGAGCCACCCATCAATTGGCTATCCCAGTGTCGTTTGCGTGATTCACTGCCATTAACCACCAATAGATTCTGTGACTGGCTTTCGGCAGTGCTGGTGCTACTTGTCATAAAATCACTGTAATGAGCCTCCATGCTTTGCATCCAACGCGGATTATTATTGCAATTGAGTTCAATGTGATGTTGCTGTTGTTGTTGCTGCACAACCACAGTTTGTGCCTGTTGTGTGGCATATTGTTGCTGTTGCTGCTGTTGTTGCTGCTGCTGCTGTTGTGGCTGCTGCATAAATCCCGCATCGGATGCCCACATATTCAACTTAGTTTTATGATTAGTTGCCGGCGATTTGGAGTCACCGAAAATTTCATCCAAATTGGATTCAATATCATGTGTATCATTACTATTCTTTACATCCAAGTGAACTGGGGATTCTCCAAACATAGCCTCCAGTCGGGTCTCCACAGATTTCTGGACATCAGAGTCACTGTTGAAGAACTCACTGATGGCCGGATGTTGATTTGGTTGCTCTGTTTCCACCATAGCCACCACTGGTTGTTGTCGCTGGCCGCTGCACGAAGAGTTTTTCGTCGAATTGTTGGTGGCCACATTGTGCTCACTACTGGCACAGCTGCTGTTGTTGCTGCTGCTAATGCTCTGATTGCTTTTGTCAATGCAGCCATTGGGAAAGAGATCGGCCATGTGATTGGTGGCATTATCGAGAAAGTGTGGTTGTTGCTGTTGCTGCTGCTGCTGTGGTGGTGGCTGCTGTTGACTATGTGGAGGAAGTGCCGAGTGTTGTCCATTATGTTGGGGCAAAGACTCATTGTTCATTAAATTGAGTTCATTTTGCAAGCAATACCAGCCATCCTCTTGATCGACATTTGCTACCTCATTCGTTTTGATATGTGCATGTTGGTGAAGGTGCTGCTGCTGTTGATGTTGTTCTTGGTGTTGTTGCTGCTGCTGCTGCTGCTCTTGACTCTGTGATTGTTGTTGCGACTGGGTCTGGGGCTGAGTCTGATCCATCATTGCTTTCTCACCATAGCCATTATCCTCATCCACTTTATGTTCTACCTTTTTCATGATGAAACTGGGCGTCAGTTCGGATTCAATATCAAAATTGTCAAAGTCCTTTTTGATATATTTCGTTTGGTCCTTGTTTGAGGGTTGTTCCCGCTCCCTCTTCACAACTGTTTCTTGGATTTCGGTTTTATTCTCCTCTAGCTTCAGTTGCTGATGCTGCTGCGAGGCTGCGGGTTGCTGCTGCTGCTGTTGCTTGTTATAGGCCGTATTCACATCGGCGCTATTCTTTAGCAAATCAAATTTATCCACTACGCCGCCGCCATCAGAAGAGGCAGAGGTATTAACAGCTGGTCTATCCTCTGGCTCTAATTTGATTTCCTCCTTCACTTTGGCATCTAATGCAGGAATATCGAAAGAGCATACTGCCGCCTCATTGGCCTGCACCACTTCTTTCAACTGTTGATTGAAGTCCTTAATGTCGCTGATTTCACCTTTCAGATCGTCAATCATTAATTGTTGCATCTGCAGCGATTCCGAAGTGCGATGAGGTAACTGTGAGGAGAATGTTTTTATTATAATCAATTTTCTTCAAGCTCTTGTAGCCCATGACTTACCGTCGATTCCTGATAGAGTATTTCTTGGAATTTTCCATTGAGCTGGCGGAATTTATCTTGAAAACCCACAGCCGTCGCCTCGAACAATTCATCTTCGTCAGAGGGCAAGTCCACATCGCTTTCGTGCATGCAATGGTATCTATATATATGTATATACAATTGGTTAATAGATTTCTTTCCAAGTCATGTTTCTATTGTTAATCTAACCTTATCAAGCGTTTGACAGCCTCATCCTTGGTACGGAATGGTTTCACATAGTCGGGCTTAAGGCAGCTCTCTTGATCCACCTCGAGTTGTCGCACAAATCTGTAGAAGAGAATTCTATTAGTGTTGTCTATTTAAATGCTAGATGGAAATCAGTTGCTCCAAGTGTCTCATTCTATTGGAGGCTCGTTAAATGGGCATTTTTCAACCAACTACTCACAAGGAGAGGCGTGCAATTTTTGGCTTCGGTGTGGGCAACTCATCCGGCTTGCCTGGCATATAAATGGGCACCGTTGGTAATGAGGGCATTAAATTGCTTAGTCCAGGAGGAAGTAAAGCTGTGGTTGCTGCTGTTGCATTGCTCACTCCTGCTGTCGTCATGGGTGGTGTTGGTGCTGGAGCTGCAACTGCTGCTGCTGGTGGTGGCAGAGGTGGTGGCAAAAGCTGAGCTTGCTGTTGTATAGGTTGTTGTTGCTGATGTATTGCCTGTTGCATTGTTGGTTGTTGTTGTTGTGGTTGCAATGGCGGCATGGGTAACAAATTGCCAACAGACATTGTTATGTTGCTACTGGCATTATTGTTGTTATTGTTGGTGTTGCTGCTGTTACTGCTATTGGCCATTAAATTGCTGGACGAACTGGCAAATATAAGCGGCGGTGGTCCGCTTTTATTATTGATAAGAGGCGGTTGTTGTTGCTGCTGTTGTTGCACCACTGGCAACAAGTTAATTTTCTGCGGCAATACAGTAAGAGCTCCATTGGGTTGTTGTTGCTGTTGCTGTGTAGTTGCCGAATTGAGTTTACTGCGTTGTACATTGGGATCCTTGGACTTCAGTTGCTGTGGCTGCTGGTGTTGACCCACATTCGCAGATGTGGTTGCTTTCTGCTGTGCCAATTTCTGTTTATTGATCTGCTGCTGCTGATGTTGCATGGGATAGATGTGTATTCGTTGGGCGGCATTCTGCTGCTGCTGTTGCTGCACATTGACTACTGTTGCCGCTGTTCCGGCTGATCCAGCGATTGCCGTTGTTGTTGTCGTTGTTGTGGAATGATTATTTGGCTGCACCACATTGGCTGGTATCACAATCGCATTGCCAATTGTCTTCACTGGAGTTTCACTGGATATTTGCTGCTGTTGCTGCTGCTGTTGGATCATCAGACTGAAGCTACCATTGCCATTGGGTGTCGGCAATATGCCCTCTGGCGTGGGGACTTCTTTGCCAGAGGCCAAAATACGATGTTGCTCGGCAAAGAGTCGCTGGAGGGCAACATTTATCTCGGCATCGGTCATCGGTTTGTTATATGCAGCAATGACATTTGCATCCATGTCCGGCAACGATGTCGATAAGGTTGGCAGAAAGGTTTTATTCTGCAGCTTGATGTTGAGAAATTGTATCTGCATCTGGACTTGCTTGAGCACCTGTTGCATTTGAGCAGTTACTTGAATAGCTTGGACACGGGAAACAGTACTCAGTTGTTGTTGTTGTTGTTGCTTGGGAGGTTGTTGCTGCTGCTGTTGAGCTGGCAACACTTGCAAATGAGTCACAGTAGGTGCTGGAGGAGGAGGAATCGTCGCTGTGGGCGCAGTACTAACCACCGCCACTGTCGATCCCGATGCAGTGGTAAGCGTCGTATTAAAGTTAATTCGTTGCTGCTGATGTAGCCCGATAGAAATGGGTTGTTGCTGCTGCTGTTGCTGTTGTTGTTGCATGGGCGCCGTCACCCCGATAAGTTTTGTACCACTTGTCGTTTGAAATGGTTGGATACTGCTACTCATTGTGGTTGTCGTTGTTGTCGTGGTCTGACTGGAACCAGAACTTCCCACTACAATCATATGTTTACCACTGGCCACATTGGGTTGGACAATTTGCACAGGATTGTTGTTGGGTTTCTGCGACAATGGGTCCAATTTGGGCATTGGCTTAACCACACTGGCATTCTTTAGGTTCGCCAATTCAGCGGCTGTGGATGTGGCTTTAGGTTTACGCACCGGTTTCTTTTTCACCACGGCTCCAGTGGCACTTGTGGCGGCACCAGATCCTGGCGTTCCACCAGCTGCAGAATTCTTTGCTCCAACGGGCTCCAACTTTGCCTTACTTTGATCAATAATGGGAGCCACATTGGCCACCTGTTTGGTCACTGTCGTCGTGGTGGTACTGGTGCTTGTCGTCAGTGTCGTCGTTGCTGTCGTCGTAATGGCCAGTTGTCCATTACTTATCGGCTGTATGGGATGAACAATCTGCTGCTGCGGTGGTTGAGGCCGCAAAGGAATCGTCAGCGTTGTCGTCGTCGTGCCGGCCGCAGTCGATGTCTGTGGTGTGGGCAGCGGATTAACATCATTAAAGTGCAATTGGCCGAGTTGTAGGCACTGGGCCAGTTGCTGGGCATTAATGCCAGCGGGAGCTATTAACAGACGTTCGGTGGGTCCAATAGATGCTGCTGTTTGGCCAGCACTCATGGCGGTTATTTGATTCGTCACACTATTCAAGCAGAACAGTTGCTGTGTACTCGGATCAATGGGTGGCAAAGCAATATATCGCTGCTGTCCATTGCTGACTATCGGTGCTGTCTGTGTAGTCTGTGGTACTTGCGCCGTCTGCTGAGTTTGCTGTTGCTGCTGCTGCGGCTGCTGTTGGACAACTACTTGGGATGTCAGCGGTAATTGGGGAAAAGTCAAGGTGGCTTCATTTGCCTTGATGGACATGGCCGGTGCCTTTATGGTGGCGGTGCCCGAAGGATGCACAGTAGTTGACATCCTTCGGTTGGCAACTGAAAGCGAATACAATACAAAATGTTTAAACTAATTCTGTTGTTATCACACTCAAAAAGTTTCAAACTTACCCTTCATTTCAATCTTTGGAGCGGGGCTAACTTTGGGGAACTGCTGCAACACTGGTTGGGCCTGTATTGTCTGTGGCTGTGGCGGCTGTTGCGGTGGAGCTATCGCCTGGACTGTTGGCTTATTCGGATCTGCCCGTGTTGGTTCATTGATAATGGTTACATTGGGCAGGGCTCCTTTTAGCAGCGCCTGCAAAATCAATTGCGATTGATGATCTTGCGGATTATTGGGATCATGGCGTAGAATCAATCGTTCACAATGCTCCGATACAGCCAGCGTAAGGCTTCCAGTTAGTTGTGGCACCAAAGCAGCTGCCGTGGCTGGTGACCCCACCGATATGGATAAATTTCCTGGCATTCCCGTTAACTGCGGAGGCAACATGGCAGTCGGTGCTGGAGCAGGAGCCGCAATTGGAGCTGTCAGAGGTGCAGAAGGCGGTGTTGCTTGGGGAATGGCCACCAATTGCATCTGACGGCCATCATTGGACAACTTAATGGCTGTAGTTGGTGATGGATCGACACCAGCACCACCACCGCCTGCAGATGCAGCTTGTGTTGGCTGGAACACCAACTGTGTGGTGGTCTGTTGTGGCTGAGGAGGATTTGTTGTTGCAATTGGTGTTCCGGGTGTACCGCCCATTACAGTGGCACCCGGTGGCAGGATGGGCATGATTTGAATCTTATTCTCAACGGCACTGCTAATCGGCAGTGTGGGTTGATGGTGATTCTGCACTTGGGAGATCTGTATATTTCCTATTTGACTGGGCACTGCGGTTGGGTTATTTGTGGCCAGTCCATGGGCCAGCATCAGAGTGGAACTCGGAGTGCTGCTGGTACTTACTGGAGCTGGTGCTACCGGAGTGGTTAACGTGATGGTATTCACAGTGCCATTCCCAGTGCTAGCTGATATAATGGCGGCGGCGGAGGTGTGGATGTTACTACTATTGAGGGTTGTGGTCGTAGTTTGCGTTCCTGGATTTATGCTCATCGCAGTTGGCTGAGTACTAATGGTTTCCGTTTTTTTGGTATTTCTTCTTACGGCGGGTTTTCTACGTGGCTTCACTGCAGCAGTTGTCGATGGAACAGGGACAGGAGGAGCAGCTGCCGTTGTTGACTGAGGCGTCGGCAGGCTAATACTTATCGTTGGCGTTCCTCCTGTCGTCTGGAGCGTGCTTGTGGTAGCATTTTTAGCTGCTGCTGCTGCTGCGGCAGCTGCCGCCGCCGCCTGTTGAGCTAAATGTTGTTGAGCCTGTTTCTGAATCTCCTCGGCTGTAGGCAAGCGTGGTGTCGATAGGGTGTACGGTGGTAAAGTTGTAGCCGCTCCCACTGTGGAGGTGGAGGATGATGTGGCATTCGCATCGCTTGGATCAATCTTAATTAGGATATTTGGTATTTCGGTGGCTTCGTTGGGCGGCTGTGAATGCGACGGCTGTGGCGCTGGTATTGTCAGTGTAAATGGAAGACCATCGCTGCCGTTTTGGTGCGGTATAGAGATCATGATATCGTTGGAGCTAGAAGCTACTGCTGCGGGTACTGATGCGGCGTTGACTGGAACTTGCGCGGGCGCTGCTGTCGCTGGCGCTGTTACCGTTTCATCTGCTGTGCCACTGGACGCCATCAGACCTGTGCCATCCAGACCGTAATCCTCATCATCATCGTCGTCGCCGGTGATTCCACAAAATTTCATCACATCGCCGAGATCAAGTTTGCCATTGCTGGCACGTTGGATATGCGTTGGAGGTGGTGAGGGGGATTTTGCTCGCTGCTGCTGCAGCGTCGTTGTGTTCATGGTCGGGTGTGTGGTTGTGGGCGTGGCCAATATGGCTATCTTTTGCGGTGTCACTATGGACGACGCCGTCGATGTAATTTGAGGTGGCTGTATCGTGGTCGTGGAAACTGCCTGTGACGCCGGTGGCTTTTTCTTGCGGGGACGTGGCTTCTTTTTTGCTTCAACTGGTGGCGGCGGCGGCTGCTGTTGCTGAGCCTGCTGCACCTGGGATTGCGTCTGCTGCAGCTGATGTTCCAATTGCTGGATCTGTGCCTGCTGTTGTTGTTGTTGCTGCTGCTGCAACTGTATCGTGGCCATGGCAGCTTGCTGTTGCTGCTGTTGCAGGACCGGCACCGGCGTGGATTGCCGCAGCGGCTCCGGCGTCACAGCCATCGGAACATGCGCTGGCGACGATTGAGTAAATAACTCCGCTGTAGTAGTACCACCCCCGATTCCAGTGGTTGGAGCCTGCGGCGCCTGAAAGGCAGTAGCGATCTGCTGGATATGGGCTCCATTTAATTGATTCAGATTTATGGTGGCCCCGCCTAAACTCTGCTGCAGATGAGCCGGCAGCTGGGAGATGGCTGTCAACCCGTTCGGCATTTGAATCTGGGCAGCTGCCAGCTGAAGGTTCTGCAACTGGGCCGCTACACTCTGCCCCAGGAGCTGGGTATTGATGGTTGCCGTCGTAGCGAACGGCTGAGATCGTGGCGCCTGCGCCTGTGCCAGAGCCGCGTGTAGGCCACTCAACTGGGTGCCCGTCTTGATGGCGTTTTGGAATTGACCGGCCGATGCGGTCTGCTGAATGAGGTTCGCCTGCGAGGACACGATGAAAGTGGGCGCGGCAGCCAGCTGCATGGTAGCCCCATTTGTGCCCACGATTCGGAGCAGCTGCTGCTGCGCCGGCTGAGAGAGTTGTGCTTGGCCCCGAGGATTCTGAATGACCAGCGAGGGTGTCGCTGTCAATTGTGGTGTGGGTGGGCGCAATATAAGCTGCACTCCCTGTGGATTCTGTTGAACCAGTACAGGCATTTGGTTCAGCAGCAACTGCTGCGGCTGAGCACTTGTCGCCGGAAGTAAAATCTGCTGTTGCTGTTGCGTTGCATTGGTCGCCTGATTACCGGCGGCATTGGACGTGACATGTTGAGGTGACTGCGAGATTTGTGGTTTAGTTTTGGCCTGTTGCTGTTGTTGAATCGAATGCGTCGTTAGCTCCTGTTGCGGCTTGGGCAGGATCTGTTGTGGCGTTTTGCTTGATTTTGTTGTGGTGGTACCGGTGGAGGATGTGGTGGGCAGGGCAATTGTACCCGTGTTGGTGGTGACAAAACGTTGCTGCTGCTGCTGTTGTTGTTGTTGTTGTTGAGGGTGATGTTGCTGCTGAGCTTGTTGCTGCAATTGAGGCTGCGGGGCAGTGGCTATAATCTGACCTTGGGGTCCCTGAATAAACTGAAACACTTGCTGAGGCTGCTGCGGATGTTGTTGCTGCTGTAGTTGTTGGGTTGTGCCCCCCGTTATTGTGAATTGTTGCGGCAACATCTGCACGGCTTGTGGTGGTTGCGGCGTGGGTGGCTTAATAGCTGCTGCTGTTATCGAGCCACTCGGACTTGGTATGGGGCTATCTGCTATCAGTGGACTACTGCTCTGATAGTGATGGAACTGCTGCTGCTGCTGTTGGCTCACCAATGTGGTCTGTGCGGCGGCTTTTTTCGCTTGACCTTTTGGGCTACAAGCCACATTTGCTGTCGCAAACGATGTGGCCGGCCCCCCATAGCCTCCGGCCACTGTCGTTGTCGATATCGAAGTGGGAGCTGCAGCGTTGCTGCTAAAGATTTGATGTGTCAACTGCTGGGGGTGATGAAGTTGCTGTTGTTGCTGTTGCTGCTGTTGCTGCAGCAACTGTTGCTGGCTGTTGTTGTTTGCCCGTTTATTGTTACCCTTCTGCAAATACATAGATTCAAATTATTATTATCCTAAACACATTTGAGTTGAATGTGTTTACCTTGTTTAGCTGTATATTATTAGAACCCACAAGAGTGGCATTTAGCTCACTGCCAATTGCATTGCCAACTCCCGCACCCGCACCAGCGACACCGACACCGCCGGCACCTGTTGTTGTGGCTATCAGACCACCACCAGTTGTCACGCCAATAACCGTGGTGGCTGCCGCCGGCGATTGAGAGGGACTTGGCTGAAAGACCACTGTACCAGCATTTGGACTGCCATTGGTGAACTGATGTATAGATTGTCGCCTGCCAGGCGTCGCCGCCTTGCGCTCCTGTTTGTTGAAAATGTCAAAAATATTGAAATATGTTGACCCTGTTTCCATTAAACAGAAATGCTTATTCAACTTACGTGTTCCTGTGGATTGCTGGTAACGTTCAATTGATTGCCACCGGCTACGAGCACCACATCCTGTGGAAACGGTGAGAGCGAGGGTGATGGTTGCAGACGTGGGCTAGCTGATATCGATGGTGATGGACTGGGCGTCAGAAACGGACCCGGAGGAGACAATATTCCTATGAAAATAATACATAGCAAATATTAATTATAGGTTTTTGTTCAAAATCTGTGTAGATGTGTAGTCTTTTCCCAATGTAGGAATCATTATTATTATAAAGAGGGCAAAGGGATATTAGGAATAAACAAAAATTGGCCCTAAACTTGGCTCAGTTTCAATTGATAGAGATATAATTCAAATAGATGATGCCAGCATTTGCACTACTATTGGCAATTCTTTACTTCTTCACAGTTTTTTTGCTAAAGTTCATAGACTAATTGAACAAAAATAGAATTTGAGAAATTTCCTCAATCCATTTTCCCTTAATTACACAAATTGAGTAACTATTAAAGGTACAGTTAGTTAGTTGATGAAATGAAAAACCACAAAAGCAGAAAATTTGAGAGGAATGAAAAACTGAAGCAAAAATTGACGCTGACGGCGACGACGACGACGAAGTTTCAATCGAATGGAGAAGAGTCATGGGACAAGGAGGAGGAACAGCAGCAGCGGCTTACTTCGAGCTGCTGACATGGATACATGTCGACGACGAGATGATTGTACAGATGGATGGATGGATGTATGGTTCGGTTTGTCATGGTTTTGGCCTGCTGCCTGCCTGCCTGCTTGATGGCCATTTACTTGAGTGTCTGTGCGCAAAAAATTACACAGACTCAGACACACACACACACACTTGCAGTGGCAGTGGCAGTGGCGTTGGCGGTTGCCGGAAGGATTCCGGAGGGGGAGAACGCAGGCAAAAAGCAAGAGAGCGTTGAGTAGTAGATCACGTTATTTTGCATTTTATGCAGAAGCCAAACGCCAGTTGTCCGCGTCGCGAGATGAATCCTATTTACAAGGCACACAAACAACTGTGCAACTGTGTGTATATATGCATATACATATATACACACACACAGAAAGATGCACTCACAACAGTTCTCAGTGCATGTCAAAGTCAGTAGATATTTTGTGTCGGACGAAAGGAGAAAAGGTAGAAAAAAAGTTCGCGCTTCCTCTGCATCCCGTCCCTTTCCTTTTGGCAACAACTTCTGTATCCTTTTATGACCTCCTCCATCGTCTCGTTAGTTTTAGTTACCTTTGAAGGCAATTTACCTTTGAATCCAGTTGCAGCACTTGCACTAATGGATCAACTTCTAATTAGGAATAGGTCTCACCTTACCCAAATTGATTATCGACGAAATTCGTTTATTTCGAATCTAAGTAAGATCAAGAAACTTACTTAAGACTAGCAATAAGTAAAATCCTATCAGTTGCCCTTTCTACTTATTTAATGATATATAGAGAAGAAATAATGAGAAGAGAGAAGCCAAGCGTCATAATCATGTCGTTTGAGTTAAGAACACTCAAGTTCCCAGCTTTCAGTCGAGTCGGTCGGTTGTTGTTGTCCTTTCCTCTAGTAAATTTTATGTCAAAGAGAAGAGAGCGAAAAATAATAATATTTATTTATATGCGAACACACACACACACACTCACATACACGAGAGGTGGAGGTGGAGGGGGGGGGGTGAAAGAGTGGAAGAGAAACTGTGGGCATAGGACACTCTAGAGACGACAACAGAGCCTCCAACATCGTTGCCGTTGGCTAAAAGACAACGGGAGGAGAGAGACGTACAGAGCGGAGTGTTGGCGGGAGAAAAGTGAGCCCCACCTTATGCTTTCGCATATATTTTATGTATCAGTGTATGTGTCTGTGTGTGTGTATGCGTTTGTCTTTGTTGTTTCATTTATTTGGTTGACTGGTATGACCTCAGCCTGGCGTCCCATCCCTCCTCCACCACCCTTCCCGTTTTTCATCCCGTAGGTTTATGTCGCGTTCTGTTCTATCTGTCTGACTGGCGCTGCCAGAGAGGACTACTCTGCTAAGTAGAAGTTGTGCTAGAAGCGCCGCCGTTTTGAAGTTTTCATCCTGTGTGTGTGTGTGTGAGGCGGGGGGATGTGGGCGAGTAGTAGTGAGTCTGGCCTGGCCTGGCTGCTGCTGCTCTGTTCATTCTATTGTCACATTTTGCAACAATAGCAGCCGTGCGCGAATCGGACTTCAAAAAGGATCCGAGTAAACGACTAACAACAACTACAATAACAAGGAGTCCTCCTGCTCGCTTGCCTTTCGCATTGGTATATGAACTGTTGATGGTGTTATGGTGATATGTTGGTGCTGCTGCTACGGCCTCCTGACTACATACACACATATACATATGTATGTACAGCCTCTTAACCATCACCCCAAACCAAACCAAACCAAGTCAACCCACTTTAGCCCCTTCTTGCCCAGTCGCAACGCGTTTATAAGTAGAAGCATATATAAAAAAAAATGTTTGTGAAAAAAGAAACAATGCCCAAGCAGCAGGCGGAGGAGGGAGGAGGCAGAAGCAAGGGGCAACGGAAGGCATATAAGACAGAGAGCTTGAAGCTTTTGGGCTCCTCGTGGAGCGGATAAAAATGAAATAAAAATCGATAAGTAAAGGCACGTTTGTATATGTTTATGTGTGTGTATGGATGAATGTGATGGTGCCATCTTCTCCTCGCAACATGCATCATGGCCAGAGAGTTGAGCTTAAGTGGAAAGTAGATGAGGAGAGAGAACGAAAGACGTATGAAGAAGGCAAACCACGGTGGCAGAAATGATTTTGCTAGATGATTGCATGTACACACACTCACATATGCAAAAGTATGTTTATCTTTAGGGATGTCTCTTTAGTTGTTAATTTTCTGGGAAACGTGCTCAACATCAAATCAAATTACCAACAGTATGCTATACCTTTAATAGGTTTTCTGATCTTCTGGCAATATGTTACGATGCGATACATATGTAAATGCCCCAACTATTTGGTTCGACCTCAAGTGTATATGCAATATTCAATTAGTTAAAACCGTTTCCGTTTGCAGGTGGAAAATGCAATTTCAATAATCGACACATGGTCAATTAGAATAATACCTCCACTTCTGCACCACCCCGTAACCACCACCACCACCACTGTTGGCTGACGAGAGACCAAAGAAAACCAAAACATACCCCGTCATGGCCACAGTTGCCCCCTCCATCCCTCCATCAACCAATTGCACACTTCGCGCCACTTGAAACAATTACGTTAAACGCAGGTGAATGAAATATTTATTAATCGCCTATAGAACGAACATGACAGGCAGACAAATATCGCTATATGTCTATATATACATACATGCATATGTAGATGTATATCCATCCAATTAATCGATCGATACGCTAACAGCAAACCAAACTATTAAGTGCAAACTAATCGACTTACTGGTAAAAATTTATATTTTCTCAGCTATAATACAAATAATACTCTTTGCTTTTCCCACCAAATCGGATCCACTCTACATTACTTTACAAAATTTGTGTAGTTTTTACGAATTCTGGTGTAAAATTTAGACAGAGAGAGAATTGCACAATGCAGGAGAGGAGGATGGAATTCTAATTATAATATTCCTCATGTCCCTGGGACCTTAGGGAAATCCCATATAATAGGGAAATCCGTATTCCATTTGGGAATGTGTAGTAGCTCTTCGCCTTCGTTTCTCTTTATAAAGGAAATAACAAATAACTTGTTGAGGATCTGTAAACCTCATTACATTATATTCCACAAGCTATTCCATAAAAATCTTTTAAAATCCCTTATGTGTATCTGATTTTTGGCAGGATTAAAGTACTTATAGATAATTTGTTAATAGTTTTTAAATTAACAAATTATCTATAAGTACTTTTTATTCAAGTCCAGATCTCAAAAGGTCTTTATAGGCATTGCGACACATAAATATTATACCATTTTATAGATATTCTTGATCTCATGTTTTATATATAAAAAAAAAACACGTTTTGTTTAATTTTTGAACACAGAGCAATTCTAGCAGCACTTAAAAGTTAATAAAAAGTATTTAATTGAGACTAAGGTTGAAAATAATTGCCCTGCCTAACTGTTTATTCCAAGATTAATTGCTGAAAAAAAGGTTGTTGAATGTTTTGAGAAAAAGAAGGAAAAGGACCCTGCCAACAATTTGAAACCTGTACAGATTGACTTTTTGTCGCTTTGTTTATTATTGTGTGTGTGTGTGGTTCGGTGGTTTTACATAAACTAAAATGTGTGGTTTAAATTAAACCACATTTTTGGAATTGGTTTTTGGGACGATGACGACAAGCTCTTCATTCAAATGCAATCAACAGGAATTGGGTAAGTATAGAACTCCGTGGAGTGTGTTGTACAGCATATGCTGTATGTGCGTGTGTGTGTGTGTGTGTGTAGTGTGTGGGAAAAGTTTTCTTTGTGCTTGGTTTTATTTTCTTTCACTTTTTTCGGTCAAAGGTAAAAATGAAACGAAAAATGTATCTATATCTCTATTTGTTTTGCTTTTCCGAATGGTGAGAAGGCGGCAGTCAGTAGGTAGGTAGGTAGGTAGGTAGGTGGGTGGGTGGTTGGTTGGGTGGTTGACAAGGCTGGGAGGTTCAAGTTGGTAGCTGGCAGGTCACACGAGCGCGCATTTCTTCACAATTTACGTAGTCATCGTTGTCGATATGTTGGTGTTTGTGTATGTGTGTGTATCTCACTCTATATTGACGTATCTGTATGTGTAGTATGGCCCAAAGACGTGCGCTTTACACTTCTGCGCCCCAAAACGAGCCACAGCTACAAACAACAACAACAGTGGCCAAACATCATTTTGCACGCGTGCTCTTTTACTGCTTTCTGTAAGGGGGCCACACAACACACAGAGCATTCGGTATATACATATATATTTGTGAAGGGGTGGAGGGGGGAGGAGGGGTTCGGGGATTGTGGGTGGTTAGAGGGGTGCCTTGAGAGGCATCTTTTAGATACTCACTAAATATTTGCGGATAAATGGTGAAAATTTTGACTGCTTTTTGTACACTTTGCCACAAGAGGAATTAAATGAATTTTTATTCTGTCGTCGCACTTGAACTCTGTTGTGGCTTATTAACAGAGAGAGAGAGAGATAGAGATAGGACGATATCCAAATCAAGTTATTGAACTTTTGATTCAAAACACACACACACTCACACTCAAAACAGACCGAACGCACCGTAGTAGTTGATTAATTTTTATTTACTGTCGATGATAAAAACGTTGTGTGCGTGGCGGCGGCAAGGACCGACGAACAGGACACGAATTTCATTGCGACCCCGGCACGTACATACGTAAGACTAGTCGTCGCGCCTCGAATTGCACTCAACATTTTTATATCCCCAACAAATATATACATATATATATGTATATGTATGTACATATAGATACTCGTATTCCTCCAACCAACTCGGCGATGTTCGCGTTTCTTGTTCTCGTTCTCATTCTCATTCTCGTCCTGCTTCGCCCGCCAAGAATGGTACGAAAACAACAGAGCGCGCGGCGTTGGTGGCAAAAAATAATGCGAGAGCAGCGAGCGCCAGAAAAAAAAAAAGAGAGACAGTGAGAGAGAGAAAGAGGGCAAACACCAAGAAAAATCGAAACCAAGTGGCAAGACAGAAACAGGCTTAGGAGACGTGTGTGGTACACCAAACACGTAAAATCACTTAGTCCCAAGCCAGAGAGAGAGAGAGAAAGGGGAGAGCAAGAAAGGACATTCGACCAGTGTTGCCACATAGGCATAAGTATGACTCCATTGATAATGATAAAAATGGCAAATTATTCAGCATAACAGGTGGTGGGTGGATGCTGGATAACAACTTAAGGGCTAATCAAAGAGGCTAATCTATCAAATTGTCACAAGAAATATTGTCTGACATTAAGATTCAACATATGCGGAAGGTAAAGTTAATATTAATATTAATACCAATGCAAAACACATGTTTAGCTTAAAGAACTAAAACTTCTTGGTTTTAAGTTAATTTAATTTCAAAAAACTCTTGCATACGAATTAAAATTTTAGTAATTCTGGTAATATTAAACAATATATTTGTTAATTCATGTTTCTTTTTTTTGTTTTTTTTGCAACCAACCTTGAAACGCCATCTAACGGTGATAATTGACATTTTTTAAAGGTTGCCAACAACAGAAAAAAATGAATAAATGCCTTACTAAAAAACAAAAAAACTGTCAACCAAAACACGTGAAATATCGCTAGATAAGAGAGTAGAAACTCTCTCTCTCTCTCTCTTACGCTCTCCAAACAGAGAGAGACTCTCGAATTCATGTGCGCATCCACCACCACAAAGTCTCCCCATTTGCCTCCTCTTCTTCTCCATCTTCTACTACTACTACTACTAAAATAATAATAATAATAATAATAGCAACAAAAACAACCCTCGAAAATTTGTATACAGATATAATAATAACAACAACAACATGAGCACAAGACAAAGACAACTGACAAATCAAAATATGGATATGGATTATTATTCCACACAAAAGAAAATCCGTAAAACGAGAACGAAAAACAAAAATGGGGCACACATACATACATACAAAAGAAGCAGCCATGGCTAAGCAAGCGGCAACAAGACAATGAGATATTTATGAGAGCAAGAGATGCCAATATGAAGAAGAGAGATGAAAAAAGAGTACAAGCTCAATGAAGTTTCTGCCTGCTGCTAAAAGCAATTTGCATTCTGTAAACACTTTCAAAGAAAACCTGTTACTAATGGGCAGCTGCTGCCTCCCTTCCCCTTCCTCTTCGCACCTTTGGTGTCTCTTCTTCTTATTTCACACTTGATTTGTGTCTCATTTGAAGTATAAAAAAAGCAAAAGATTATTTCTGATTGAATGTTCTTCCATATGCGGAGTAAATATTTCAACGCCATTTAATCAGAATGCAATTAACACACTCACGTGTATGTGTGAGCCCCCACTAATACGTTTGCACAGGATACAAGATAAACTATCTCAATAAAGTCAATAAAAACAACAGAGCATGAAAACCTAAATAAAAGTATTCTCCCATACACACACACACATACATAAGCGCACCTTGATTACAGATGTTGTTGTTGTTGTGGTTGCTCTGTTAAATGGAGATAAAGATATGTATGTATGTGTATATGGTATACAAGCAGATATGTGTATCTTGTAGACACGTTTAAGAGAATCAAAAGAGACACCAATATACATGTTAGTCGTGGTTGTTGTTGTTCTTGCTGTTGCTGTGATGATGATGACGGTGCACTCAAAGTGTTACAATTCAAACAAGACATAAAAAGAGAGAGGGAGAGAGAGAGAGTGACATCTTTGTGGAAGAGTACGAAGCGATGAGAGATGCGAATTCGATTTGCATGATAATCATTAAATATCGATGCGTATACGTAATATATTTGAACTTTAGGTTGATTAGATTCCAGTCGGCACAGGTAGAGTGAAAACTTCAAACAAACTTTAAACAAAATCCAACTCATTAAGAGCGGGAGTAATCGACCTTAGTCCTTAGTAACTCTCTTAGTAAATTAGACATACACAATAAAATGATCAGTGAATTCTGAGCCAATTCAGATAGAATGAAACCCTTTCTTATCAATTCATTCAGGATATAACATCGTTCAAAAAGAAAAGAGATTTCTGCTAATTTAGTTGGACTCATCAAAAATTGCTATGCAATTGAGATTTCCTGTTTAAGTGCAATTAAAAATTAACTTGAAATCAAATTGTAAAGATTGACAGCATTAGGATGAGAGGGTTCGTCTGACCATAGAAACTGCATTCACACACACACACACAAGTCCATATGTTTCTACATAAAAGGGCCACTGAGTCGTCGTCGTCATCGTCGACGTCGTTATTCAGTTCCAGTTTTTACTAAACTGGCGGAGCAATCCATTTGTCGACTAATTGACATACATCAGAACCCAGTGAAGAGTGTGTGTGTGTGCTTAAAACGCAATGAGAAATTATATTTTTAGCTTGTGACTGGGACTGGGACTGGCCTGGTCTGGTCTCGTCTGGCTCGATCTCCCCCGTCTGGCTGTCTGGCAAAACGACGTCGAATCAAAACGTGAACACTTTATTAAAGTGGATTGTAAAAAGAGGGGCATGGATAGAGGCAAACAAAACGGCAAATCAAAAACCTCTTGTAAGAAAATTAACAGTGAACACTCATTACAACCGATTGTTTGTTCCATTTAACAACTATTTATAGACATTGCTAGATGATGTACTTTGGATTTCAGTGAGCCGCATATCCGATCACTATCATTTGCCTTCCCTTTGCTCTCTACTTCATAAGTGTTGTCATATGTCAGCGTGTAGAATGTCAGGAGGACTGAGCAACACTATGCAACAAATTCATAAAAACTACCATGAAAAGAAATACCAAATGTCTGCCACATTTTCCTTGCCGTCATGACTTGAATTTATATCTTCCTTCAAAATGAAATATTGAAAGGAATTGATATCTCTGAATCTCCAAGATTCGATAATATTAGATCAGGAATCTAATACAGTGTTGCATAGTGTAATTAGTCGTCTCTTGAGTGACAACAGTGGGGCGGCCGATCCCCATTTCCCACACTTTTTTAAAGTATGCTTACAATGTCGTCTTCATCTTGATTTATCCCACTCAGTGGGGATAAGCGGAGGTATATTCCCACCTCTCCCCACTCACTCTCTCTCTCTCACTCTCTCTGAGACTCTTTTGCATCCCCCCAATTGGAACTGTTGTTCGTCTGTTGCAGTCTGCAGCTGTCTGCATTAATTAATTTCTCTGGATGCACACAGAAAGAGAGAGAGAGAGGAGTCCTTTTCCATCTAAATGGATAGACATTGCATTTGGTTTGTGTGTAAGTGCATTGGTTGTGTAATACCATATACACACACATATGTATGTATATTAGTGTGTATGTTTCAAAATGGTATATCAAATTTGAGTATAGCTATACAAACAAATGCGTAACAAATATTTCCGCATTGACATTCATTTATGGGAGGAGGAAGGGGAAAAAGTTGTCTTTTGTATATGCTTAACCATACATACATAGATATGTACATACATATGTATTTATCTATTTGCTTTGATCTTAGTGAGGCATTTGGATGCTATGCCTGGCTATGGCTTTGAGCTAAATTAAAGTTATTTCATAAAACTTAATTTGATTAAAAATTTGCATTATTTTCGTATAATGATTTTCAATTTCCATTATAACCTTTTTTTTAGCATTTCGCAGAAAAAAAAGAAAGAACAGACATTCTCTGGTTGTGACCTGGACAATTTATGTTTTTGTATTTTCTTTGTCCGTAATTAATTTCTTTTTTAAATAAAATCATTAAATTCTTTTTTATTTATGGCTAAATGGGTGGTCAGGCACAGGTATTAATATAGAATTTGTATACCCTTGCAAAAAGGGTATATTAATTTTGGTCAGAAGTGTGCAACGCATAGAAGGAAGCATCTCCGACCATATAAAGTATATATATTCTTGATCAGCACGACGAGACGAGTTCAAATAGCCATGTCCGTCCGTTCGTCCGTCTGGATCGACGCGAACTGTTCCTAGACCGTAAAAGCTACAGATCTAAAATCAAGAAATGCAGGGTTTGTACATATATCTCGGATTCAGCCGGATCGGACCACTATATCGTATAGCTCCCATACAAACGGCAAAGTCACCAACGGTGACTTTTCTGAATAACTTCGTTATTTTCTGAGCTATCATGTCATGAAATTTAATATAAGTGAGTTTATTGTAGCTATAAACCACTGTGCCAAATTTGATCAAGATCGGGTGACTATATCATATAGGAACCCATAGGAACGATCGGTGGAAAACAGTTACTTTGATCAGTATCTTCGTTATTTCCGAAGATTGTTCGTTCTTTCACAAACAATAGCCTTTTTAGATAAAACGTTTTTTTCTTTGATGGGTTTAGGTAAGGAAAGAGTTGCCAAAAAAGTTGCAAGGGTATACAAACTTCGACGCTGTCGAAGTTAGCCCCGGGCCTCTGGTTATTAAAATGTTTCTGTAGTTGAATTTCTAAAAGTGTTCAAAAGCTTCTCATATGTTTGAAAATCCTTCGTCGCCTAGTTTTTTCCGACACGTAAAAGTTTTAGTGATCGAAGATTTAGATTGATTTAAATGATTTACAACGTGTCAGTTTGGCAAAGAAGTGTCCTTTTTGACTTCTTCTCCCCGAACCCCCCCTTGCTCGTCTGTTTTTCCGCTGCTAAATACAGAACTCGACACTTAAGAGACAACAAAATAAACGACGAATTGTCATAAAAAGGTGGGTGGCACTTTATGTATCTGTGTGTGTGTGTCTGTAATTGTGATGTTTGGTGAGAACATTTCTGTGTTCGTTTTGATTATGTTGATTACACGAAAATGTTAAATGTTATTGCCGTTGTTGTTATTGTTGTTGCTCGCGTCTTTTTGTCGGCTACTTGGCTTGTCAAATGTTGCTTTGCCGCGCACTTGACATAAGCAAAGTCATAATAAAAATTTCCCGCGAGAGTCACGCACACAGAGATACACACAATCATATACATACATGTATATGTATGCAGGCGTAGCAGTTTAGAGTGGAGCTTTAACAAATTGCAAAACAACAACAACAACAAACTGTCTGCTGAACCACTTCACATGCATACATACATACGTACATACATATGTATGTAACATACAGACAGAGCGAGAGAGGCAGGGAGACAGACACACAGGCAGAGTACACAAAACGGTAAAATTGTCATTTGTGTACAAAACGGCGAGTACTCCCGCCGCTCTCACTCACACACATGCACACACACTCACTCGCAAATAGCGGGTAGATGGGTAAGGTGTAACCCAGCCAGGCCTACGAAGGGGGGGCGGGAAGAATAACTCGCATCAAAAATAAAACCTACGTATGGTTTGCCGCACGTGAAAGTCAACGAACTGGAACACACCGACCGAAGCTCCCTGCACACCCTTCCTCTCCGTTGCATTCATTCATCCTTCACCTGACACTGGCCCGCAACTCTGCACAAACTCTTCTTGCCGGTCTAGAAAAACAGAGAGACAGACAGAGAGAGAGAGAGAGAGGGGGCGAGAGAAAAATAAGGGCCAAACCGTTGGTGGTTCAATGCATGCACCAACAGGTCCACCAGCACAGGGTTCTTCTCAATTGTCCAGCGACCATTTGCCGTTAATTTGTTGTTGTTGTGTGCTAGGTAAAAACCAAAAGTCCAACCATGTAGGATCAATTTCTCAATTGAGCATAGAATGAAATAAAAACATAAATAAATAAAAGGCATAAAGTGTCTAGTCGATGTGTGTGTGTGTACATACACACATACATATACATATGGCCAATTGATTTTTTTGTTTCTTTGCCATCGACTCTTGCGGTGGTCCCTGAGCTGTAACTAATGGGCAGGGTTGCCTGCCTTCGCATTGAAATCAGAATCGTCGATTGGATTGGGAATTTTATGCCCCCTTGCGGTGCATTTTTTATTATCGTTCAAGATTTTTGGCCTTTTTTGGGATTATAAAAATTGAACTAGAGTCCAAATGAGTCATTACAGTAATTTGCCCATAAGAATCACAATAAATCTTAAAAGTAGTTAAAAACGATACTCAAGGAGTGAAAGGCTATATAAATGTTTGATTTGAATCAAGTTATACATTAAATACATATACATATACATATATAATTAACGGTATCTATCAACAAACTCTGAACTTTTCTTCATTTCATTTCAATGGCTTTTAAAGTGTAAAATTTTGCTGGTATGTGCATTTTATGTGCACTACGTGTCCTGAAAGGACAACGAGTCGACTCAAATGGGAATGGGAAATCTACGTGTCTAATAATAGAACAAATGGACACCAATCTGAACTGACAGCAGTAGACTTTTTCGCTTCAATCCTTTTTATATTTTTGCTTTCCTTTTCGTTTTTCATTTCATTTACTCAATTTCATTCCATGAATTACATTCAGAATGTACTTGAAACATCAAAGGCAGACACACAAACAAATGAAAGGGGTGGGCAGACGAGTTCATGGTTGTAAGAAGGGTCAAAAAAGGGCAACGTTCTTTTAAGAATCAAACATATTGAAATATTGTGAATTTCATCAAATGTACGAAATTTACTTGATGGTTTTGGGAATTACCCCTTCTCTAGAGTCCTTTTAACCTACTACGCCCATGATCCGTGTGGTCGTCACTTTGCTAAACATGTCAGGCATGTAATTAGATTGTCACACAGTGCAAAGTAGTCGCAGTTGGTCGGTCGGGTCGTTGATTGCCATTTCATTTGGATGACCATTATGTTAGCTTGACCGAATCTTTATTTGCAATTGAAATAGATGCCTGAATGCCAGGTGTCAAGTTTTAATGGATATAGACCGATATTACATGACGGATTGATAGAGTAACTAAAAGAAGGAAAAAGAAAAACGGGCACAACAATCGTTTCATCTGGTAATTCGAAACGAACCCTTTTTGCAAAAAGGATATTAATTAAATGCACAGCAAACAATTTGAATTCCCGGGCATACACCGGCAATTTTCTTGTGTCACCGCCGTCACCGGCGTCGCCGCCGACGAGTCAATGTGTCATCTCGTCAGTTTTGGTGGTTGCACAACTCGACGTATACGCAACATCAGGCAGGCATGTGACCGCAAACAACAGGAACAAAAGGATGCCTGCTAGGCAACAACAAAGGACATTATTCTTATATGGCATTTGTGTAAAATGCAATGCCGACAGGACACATAGACCCACGGAAACAGGAAAACACGCACACGCACACGCACACACACACAGGAACACTCACATGAATTGAAGTAGACTTACACAGACACACATAACCTCTACACTTGTTAAGGCAAGTTCCTATATTAAGTATAGTCATATTTTAGTGGGCCTCTACTAACGTTAGTACAAACTCCCTTATAGGACACCTCTATAGCAAAATTACTTCAAGAACATTATGATTCAAACTTTTTAGATACAACAACAAAATACCCTTTCTTCCTTCGAATGTATGCGAATTTCACAGTAAGTGTGTAGCAAAGGAAGCAAAACTAATACTCCTATCTACAGATGGCAGGAAGGTCAAGTGCTAGGAACTAGCACACAAAATGTTAGCCCAAATGTTCTCTATTGATCTCTCAGCCCCGTTTTAGGAGGTCTTGCCAATGCCAACGGCAACAAACTGCTGCGGCAGCTGTTTGCAACATTTTGGCATAATATTTATTTATACATAGACGTGGCTGTGTGTGTGTGTCTATGTATTGATGTGTATAATATCGATTTACACTGAATTGTTTGAAGCTAAACAATGCAAACTAAATAAAAATATCAACAGTAATAATATGCTGTTAATTGAAAAGACAACAAATACATACACCCAAATTTGTTTATATTTATCTAAGGTTAACAACCATAAAATTCGATAGATGAGGGGGAGAACTGAGAAATTCACTTGCTTAATATATTTTATTAAATCTAAATCAGCCTACACGAGCATTTTCAGTGTATGTGACACGGCAGCGCTGCGGCAGAACTAGGCCCTAGTCCGACGAATGGGCCGTACCGACTGATCATTTTTTGAGAGATTAAAATACATTTAATCTTCTAAGAATCAGAAAATTCCATGAGAACAATTTTATAATGGCTCCATGAACTTGACCAATATATAGAAGCATTAAAAGCTGATATCAGGCCTTGTTCCACGATAAGCTGGGTGAAAGAGAATTCATCCAGAGCGATAATGGAATCCTAGTTCTGCTCCGCCCACATAGAGTAAAACAATCCCAGAACAGAAGATTTGACGAATCAATACCAATAATAGACATCAATGCAGCCCACTAAACAGTTTTGAGCCTCTTCCCTTCTTACATTATCCCCACATTTTCATTCTGTATCTGAGACACTAATTTAACATATTAAACATATCTTACGTGTTTTTTTGTGTTTCTTTTTGCAACATAAATCTAAGTTTCGATCGATCCTATTGATTACTAATACTATAGCCAACTAGCTGTAACCTAAATCTTTTTACAGATTAACTTTTTGTTTTTATTAGCTCATTAAAACGATTATGTACTTTTTGTTTTTTGTTGAGTGTCACAAACATTTGGGCTTATTCCAAACACATTCACTCTTTGTCTTTGTAAAAATGTTGATAAGCACAGCAATTAATTTCGTATAGTTGCCTCAGGCCTTTTCTTCAATGGGTCAGGTGGGTGATAAACCAAGAAAAAACGAATAAAACAAAATATTGCTGACAGTCATGAACAATTTTTTTCAGTTGCCCTAATAAAAGGCTGCCAGCAAGCAAAAAAAAAAAAAAAAAAAAAGAAAAAAACAAACTTTTAAGTGAAATATTAATAAATTTCGATGCGGTTCATTCATGCCGCTGGTGGCCTTCTTTGCAATTCTCTTGTACGTGTCATTAACCGAATATTTGCGTAGATTTTCTATATCCGTTGCTCGATAAACTGAAATAAGAAAATTATATTCATTTTAAAACAAGCTTTTGGCGTTTAATTGTTTTTGATTTACTTTTAGAGTAGAGACGGACTGACGGACGGTTTTCCTCAATCTTCATTCCGCCCCATCATTTAAGAGCGAGTTCATTGCCATCATCAAACATGCAAAACAGTCATTTTATTCTCACACACACACACGCACACCAGAGAGAAACGTATGTGGCAAATAATTTGACTTGAGCTACAGCCAAACAACAATTTGGCCAAAATCAACACAATGGGGAAACTCGAAATTATATTCTAGCAAAAACACAAGACGGCGATGAAAAGAAAAACAATTATAATTGCGACTTGGATTTGTTATACCATACACCCATAGGGTGAAATGACATATTAAAGGCGCCAAAATGTATGTAACAGGCAGAAGGAAGCTTTTCCGACCTCATAAAGTATATACAGTGTCGGAAGAAATAATAGAAACGGCAATCTTTTTTGATTTTGAAGACTCTTTTTTCAACGTTGGTCAAATTATCGGACCTAAAAATCAGTGTTTAAGAATGTGGGATAGTACTTCTATTATTTTCATACATTTCGACACCTATTTTCGCGAAACTTTTTCTTCTACATGCTTCATAGTAAAACAAACCCGTTTTTCGGTTGGAAAAAAAAATAGAAACGCTCCGTATATTTTCAGTCAAAAACATTTTAAGTCTCATAGATGTGAATTTTTCGGTTTTAATTTAATATTCTACATTAAAGGTTTTAAAGTCCACTAAATTTAATAACATTATATGCAGTATGGGACGTGGCACTCACTTCTTAGAGGATGAAAGGGAAATTATAAAAAAACTAAGAAACTCTGGTCGTCCAATTGGAAAGATCGCCAAATTAATGAATTGCCCAAGAGTAACAGGGCTTTGCGCTATTCATTGTGAATATAAGCAAGAAAATCGTGGCCGCCCCCACGTCTCAACGTCAAAATTCGAACAGATCTTCATGCTGGATGCGAATAAAAACCCATTTCTTTCATCGGCAAAGCTCAAAAATAAGTTAAATGCATCAATAACCAGGAGAACTATCCGGGAAAGATTGAAATTAAAGCGGTTAAAGATATATAGTGCTCGAAAAGAACCGTGCTTGAGCAAGAACAATATAAAAGATAGACCAGATTTTGCTAACCAACATGTGCTTCGGGCCTATGTGAAAAACGTGCTGTGGTCGGATGAAACAAATGTAAATTTGTTTGGATCTGATGGCAGGGTGTTTGTAAGACAGCAAAAAAGTACTGCTTATGATCCAAAACACGCTTTAAAGACCATTGCGCACTAGGGTGAAAAAATTATGTTTTGGGGCTGCTTTTCTTCTTCAAGTGTCGGTCCGTTAGTTTGGATAAAGGATAAAATGTGCGCCATCAACAAAGTAAATGTCCTTAACAATACTATGCTTCCTTATGCCGAAGAAGAATTGCATTTAAAGTGATAATATTAGCAGAAAAACGATCCCAAACCCTCGTCCCAGCTGTTTGCCAGCTCGTTCTAGGAAAATGAAACTAATGTTTTAAAGCCACCATTCCAGTCCCCGGACTTAAACTTAATAGAACACCTTTGGGGAATATTAAAGAATGGAACTGCTGGATATAAACCAGAAAATAAGCAAGAATATAGGGAAAAGATCGAGGTTAAATGGTATTCTATAAAATCAGCTATTTGCGCCAAGTTATTTGATTCCGTGGGATGTCGTTGCCGCGAAGTCTTGAAAAATAAGGGTGGAATGACTTCATATTAATTCAAATATTTGTTAAAACCAAAAATTGCTATGTTTCTTGAACAACAACTTCCTATTTTTTACTTTAAAAATTATCGTTTCTATTTTATCTTCCAAGGGACTCATAATAAATGCCTTAGTTTTTATATTGAATTTACTTTAGAATATACAAAACATAATTTTTTTGATTCCTTGGTTTAGCGTTTTGATAATAATCCATTCAGTTTACAAAAAATTAGAGTTTTGCCAAAGACAGACACAAAAGTAAGTAAATTCTATGCCGTTTCTATTATTTCTTCCAACACTGTATATGCTTGATCAGTATCAACGTCCGAGTCGATCTAGCCATGTCCGTCTGTATGAACGCAAAGATCTCGGAGACTATAAGAGATAGAGCCACCAAATTTGGTATGGCTCATGTAGTATGTAGAGTGATCAAGTTTATTTCAAATTTTTGCCACGCCCCTTTCCGCCCCCGTAATTATCTCACGTAATTTTCTACCTTGGGCAATCAAATTTGGCACACTTGAATTTGATACTAATATTAAGCAAAATTTGATCGAAATCGGACTAAAGATAGCCAAATTATGCATATAAACGTTTTTCCATAAGGCCAGAGTTGGCCGTTAGCTGGTGGGGGCGCTAGGGTGCTCGTATGCTAGAGTGAGCGAGATACTAGTAAATTTGAGATACTTGCTTTACTGGTGTATGGTATACCCAAGTCGGCGAAACGACTTACTTACTTCATTAATTTATAAATTTGCGTTCATAAAGAGCTGGAAGAGTGCATATTCTCGGAAGAATTTCCAATTTTGAACAAAACATTGACTACAAGATGAAAATGCTTCTACTAGAAGTTTTCGTTTTTATGCAACAAACCGGTAATTTGTTTACTTTTATTGCATAAGTACAAAATGAGGCGTCAATAGACTTTGTTTATGTCTTTTCCAATTTTTTTGTCAGATGAAACAGTCAACTTATTGATTGTTATTTTCCAAGTGTTTCTCGTAGACAACTGTAACTGTTTTAGTTTTTGTGGCTGTTATTATTATTATTATTACTATGAGCGGGTTAATCATTTAGTTAACCCACAAATGTCAAAGCAAATGCTAATAACGTAAGCAATGAGAGTACATACTAAAATGTATACTAAAAGTACCTAAAGTAATTTCACAGAGCAAGTCGGTCCCTTCCTAAACTCTACGTCTCCATCCCTCTCTCTCTCTCTGTGTTTTCTTTGCTCCTCGCACCTTATACAATATTTTCATTTTATGGCTGTTTGTTGCCGTTGTTGTTTTTGGGTTCTGCTTCGCTGACCGACACACAACAACTTAGACCATAGGTGGGAAACGGTGGAAGGAGAACATGTGGAACGAGGAGGAAGAGGAGTAGCTGCGGAGGAGCTCTGGAAAGTTAGTCGGTTAGACGGTTGGTTCGCCCAGTTGGTTTGTCTGGGGCCAAAAATGGCCAAGTTGAGTGACTGCGGCAGCCAGTTCTACATACATATAAATGTGTGTGTGTGTGTGTGTGTTCTGATGATGCCTCAAAAGCTTTATGTCGGAAATTAGTTTTAATCCACTTCCTCTCTCTCTCTCTTACTGACTTACTTACTCTGACATCTTGGATTTTTATGAAGCAAATTTTATGCTTTATCGTGTATTTGAAGGGCCTTTAACTAAGTGAGTTGCCGTAATAAATAAATAACTAGAAACTCGTCTATGCATCTAACAAAACTCTGGTGGCCAAGTTGTCAATTAGCCTGTCACGTGCGCGACGGACGACACTAAGAATATGATTTGAAAATCTCTTTGGCATTTTGGCTTGGAAATTATATTGAGGGTCACTTCCCCCTTTTCCATCTCTTACACGACCATGGCTCACCCGCCCTTCCCTCCGCCAACCATTCAACGGCTCTTTTTGGTTTTAATGGCATATTTTTCTGTCTTCTAAATAAGGTTTATTACCTTTATAAACGTTGAGAAGTGTTGCTGGGAACGAGGTCATTAAACCTCGATTCAAGATGTGTGTCCAGAAATGCAAATCATTTCAAGTAATTCAGTGTCATATTTACCTGTAACGAAAATAAAAAGCGAGCGGTTAATTTAAATATTCAAATGCAAATCATAAACAAACAATAAATTCTGCAATAACAGATTGATGATGAATCGAATAGCATTTCAAAAGTATTTTTAATAGACTTTAGAATTTCCATAATTAAATTTAACAAATTAAAGTGTTAACCCGTTTTTAGCAACACATAAAACTATAGACTATAAATTACTTGTTCGAAAATGTTTGGATTTATATGTAGATTAAAGTGTTGGGGAATTCTTTCAAAAAACTGCATTATTTTTTATAGACTGCAAAAGTTAATTGAATTCTTTTTATTATGTAGTTAGCATTAAAACTAAAAGGCAGAGTTGTCTGATAAATATAAAACTGATTGACTTTTCAAACATCATCATGATGAATCATAAAAGGAATGTGAAGAAAATGATCTTTAAGTTGAAGTGTTGGTCGGTTAGTTTGGACGATTTGGACTAAAGTGATGGAAAGCCAACTAAAGACAAGAGAGGCCAAGCAGAGAAAAAGAGAGAGAGGAAGACACACATACAGACAGACGACAAGACAAGTTCAAACAAACCTGTGAAGGTGGTCCAAGGAAAAAAAAACTTACTTCAGTTTCACTCTCTTCGTCTGTTTCTCTTTATCTCTCTCTCTATCGTTCTCTCTCTCCTATTAAGTTGGTGTCTCTGTTCTTCTTTTACTCAGTCTGACCCAAACACAATGAGAGGCTAAATGACAGATACACACATATTCACTCAGGGCTATTATGGTACAGGTAAAGAAGAAGAACACACAACAACAGCAACAACAACAACCAAACGGGGAATGGACAAGGGAAATAACTTTCAGGTGTAACTCGGTTTGTGTGTGTGTGTGTGTATGTGTGTGTGTTCTTCGTTTGTATGGGAACAAGAGGCAGATGCATAATAACAAGAACAAAAGCAACGCGACTAATGTGAGAAGGAAATGCTTGAGAAAATTGAGATTCGAATAGTCAACACGAAGCGAACGAATGAAAATAATGCAAAACCAGGGTTACACTAACTTAATTTTCTCTCTTATCGGTAGAAGAGAACTGGAATTGAATAATCCTGTCGATTATTTCATTACTTTCTGATAATTTTTGAAGTTCAACTCTTTCAAGAGAATAACACATTATCTACTAGCTTAGCTGTAATTTGTGTTATTTAGATACATCAAGTGGACAAAGGCATCAACTCCAAAGGTAATGATGATGATGATTATCCCCTCTTATGATGTATACAGAATCCAATGGAACTGCGAAAATCGAATGCAGCTGTTATGTTGGTGTGTGTGTGTGTGTGTGTGACTGTTGAAGTGTATCTGTTAGATACATTTTTACAACAGGTAATAGGCTGTGCTGCCAAATGCCTGAAAATTGGCCAAGTCAAAGGAGGGCTAATTGCCTGGATCAATTTTGGTTCTTCGTCTCTCTCTCTCTCTCTGAATGCAGTTGAACTACCTGTAAGTAACAAAAAACCATGTATGCATGTGTGTGTGTGTGTGTATTTCCTTCCCCCTCGTTCTTTCTCCCTTTCTCTCTCTCTCTCTATGTCGCTGTGTTTGGCATTCTCTTTGTCAATAAGCTTCTTTTCGCTTTTTGTGAATTTTTATTCTTTTTTTTCTGTTTTTTGGTTCTCATTGTGCTCCGCTTGTTCTTGCCCAGAGACTGGCAACGAAAATCATCAGTAGTAGCATCAACAGACGGGCAGCTTTGCTTAATAGAATGGCCAGCAGGTATTGTTTAGATCATTTATATGTACATACATATGTATGTATGTAGTCGTAAGTAAGTAGAGGAAGCAGCCATCCATGGCAGATGGTTTGGTTCTTTTTCTCTTACCTCAACCTTCGCCCTCATCGTAGGTCTTGTTACTCCCCCGCTCTTGCCTTGTCTGTCAGTCAGTCAGTTAGGAATGGTTTGTTCCCTCTTGTCTTGCCATTCCTTGTAATCATTATCGACCATTACATGGTGTCTTATGTACATTCGGACACAGCTTCAGTTGAATCATCTTGAATATTTGTTCTTCTATTTCAAAATACATTTTCGGAATTCATCATTTGATTTAAAGGGATTTCGCATCAACTCAATTCATCAGTAAACATTTCTGTGTGACTTTTAATCACAATTCTCATGTATGCATGTATACCTCCCCTTCCATCTCTTCCCACTGCCCGGTGGGCACGTAAATCAATGTGGTTAGTTAACCTCAAAGATTAATCGATGAATCGGTTTTATGCATGAATGCGGCGGTCATTCAACAAGTAATTCATTCCTCATCTTCCATTTTTCAATAGCTGGGAGAGAGTAAATGCAACAACAAACCGAGAGGCCTGTCTCAATGTAAAGTTTCAAAGTCGAAGTAACTTTTGCCCCAAAAAATTGGGTCAACAAACTTGGCTTGGGCCTAAACAGCTGCAGCGACACGTCAGTTGTTTAAGTTGGGAGACATCGCTTAGAAGAATTTGTTAGGCTCTACTCTCGGATAAACTTTATAAATTTCAATCTCATGATCCTTTTATTTAAAGATTGTAATAATTTCGCCCCAAAAACCCCAAAATGGGAAAGAGAGTACGCAAAACTTGCATGAAACCAACGACACTTGTATAAATATTTATCAGATGAATTTTTAATAAAGTTTCCAAAATAAAAAATGAAAAATCCAGAGCTAAAGGGAGAGGGAGAAGTCAAGTCGAAAGCCCGAGGCAAAGAATTGCCAAGCGTAGCAGAAGTCAAAAACAAACTTTCAAATTTAACGAATATTGTTTTATTCCAAACAACTGGCGGCAGACATTTTATGCATGATATACATATACATATGTACATACGTATGTATGTATGTATGTGCATACGGGATACATACATAGAGAAATTGTGATGAGAGTTCGAGAACAAACCGTCCCATCCATCCCATTAGCTACTCGATATTCGTAACTCTTGTGCTGAATAGATTTTTAATGCTCATATGAATGTCAAGTGCCATTGTCAAAGTCTAGTCTACACTTGACTGATTTTTGGCCCAAAAGAGGGGGGCGCAGGGGGCGTGGGTGGGGAGGCTGACAACAACAACACGGAATCATTCGACTGTAATAAGATGCTTTTGAAAGCTCGACAGGCGGTAAAATTTGTTAATAATGCAAATACTCACACAAACACGAACATACCAACACCCACACACACACACACTCTTACTAACACAACATTGTAAAGGAAATGCATATTCTATTGTGCAAACATTTTGTCGAATTGGGAAACACGCTGAGTAAATAGCAAATACATTTAAACACACACATATGTATAAATAAGCAAGTATTGTTTATGTAAACAAGGATTAAATATCTCAAAGATAGCAATTACAAAGGAACTAAAAACAATGACAGGGCTTTTCATTAGCGGCAAAGACTTTATTTTATCTTAATTAATTTTTCGCTCAGATTTTGTTTGGATAATTATAAAATAGAATTTACTAGAAATGGTTTTTGTTTTTCGAATTACAGAGAAATTCGAATTAAAACGCGGCTCAAACAAATAATGAAGTAAGTAAGTCGTCTCGCCGACTTAGGTATACCATACACCAGTAAAGCAAGTACCTCAAATTCATTAGTATCTCGCTCACTCAAGCATACGAGCACCCTAGCGCCCCCACCAGCCAACGGCCAACTTCGGCCTTATGGAAAAACGTTTATATGCATAACTTGGCCGTTTTTTAGTCCAATTTTTATTAAATTTGGCTAGCTATTAGTATCAAATTCGAGTGTGCCAAATTTGATTGCCCAAGGTAGAAAATTACGTGAGATAATCGAGTTTTTTGAATTGCGGAGGCGGAAAGGGGCGTGGCAAAAATTTGAAATAAACTTGATCACTCTACATACTACATGAGCCTACATACCAAATTTGGTGGCTCTATCTCTTATAGTCTACGAGATCTACGCGTTCATACAGACGGACATGGCTAGATCGACTCGGATGTTGATACTGATCAAGCATATATGTATGTACTTTATGGATTCGGAAAAGCTTCCCTCTGCCTGTTACATACATACATTTTGGCGACTTTAATGTGCCATTTCACCCTATGGGTGTATGGTATAAAAATTCAAATAAACGAGCCTTTTATATTTCATCATTTATACTTAATCAAAGATAGAAATTTGGCCACATCGATGTTTCGATGTTTTTCAGGAAAAAACATCGATGTATCGATACTACATCGAAGTAATATAGTACATTTTTTGTTTTTCTATATATAAGATACACATGGAACACAACTAATATTGTCTCGTATCAATTAACATTATAAATTTTTAATAAATGGAGTATATCGAACATGAATTCATTAACTTATACACATATATATAAATCTTTATTAAAAATAACATCCTTTTTCCAAACTTAAAACCATGTTTGACTTGCTCAGTTGCAGATGGTACATGACTCGAATGCTCAATAGCATGTGGAGTGGAGTGGAATAAGTGTTCTCTTCGATTTCCAATCGGAAGTCATTATTATATTTCGATTTCATTAGTTAGAAGCTCTTCATGAGCCATGTAACAGAAGCTTTTAGAACATGTTAATGTAAATACAGTGGTAGAAACTCCAATAATCTTAAACAAATAATACAAGAAATCTTAATACTATATACAAATGTTCTCTTCGATTTCCAATCGGAAGTCATTATTATATTTCGATTTCATTAGTTAGAAGCTCTTCATGAGCCATGTAACAGAAGCTTTTAGAACATGTTAATGTAAATACAGTGGTAGAAACTCCAATAATCTTAAACAAATAATACAAGAAATCTTAATACTATATACAAATCTAATTTCAACGATGACGTCTCCTCCTCAAACAAACAAGACAGAAATCTATCCTTTTTCAAACGTAATACATCCTGTAAAACATAATTCAATCCTTTTCAAACTTCAAAATATAAAACAATCATTGCAATTCAGAGATTCACTTGTGACAATGTGTGAAAAGAAGCATGTCAACATTCAACTTAAGCGAACTTCTCTTCTCGCTTACTATAATTCAGTGGTCGGCACGGCCCATTCGTCGGACTAGGGCCGAGTTCTGCCGCAGCGCTGCCGTCTCACATACACTGTAAATGCTCGTGTAGGTTCGGCAACGGCACTTCGTTCATTCGTTCGAGCATTCGTTTGGTTTCAGTCGAAGTTGCTGGAACGCAAAGATATTTTTTTGCAGCCATCTTGAAATTCTTTATTTGATGAGATCTTTTCTCAGTGATGGAAAAGCTAACAAAAACATCGAACATCGGAGAGAAAAAAAAACATGTTTTTTACGAAAGGAGAATCATCGATGTATCGATGCTACATCAATGTTTCCGCACAGCTCTGGTTAATACGCGGATCTAGGCGGGACAAAGAGCAAAATTTGCTCCCAAAAGTATGCTATAAGCCGACCAAGAATTTTGGAAACATAAAGTGGAAATTTCTGCGGACGGAAAAAATTGTAAAATTACGCATTGCTTGTACACAATTTTTAAGTCACAAGGCATACGAAAAGTTATAAACTTTTTGCAAATATTGAACACTATTAGCCTATTGCATACTTAAACGAGCTTATTTCCCCCTTTTCACAGTCCTAGATCCTCCTACCATCTTGAATATCATTTGTTGAAAGAAAATGTTTCAAGCGGTGAGAAGCGCAAAACTCAACATGCACGGCGACATTAAATGCAACGGTAATTCAACGACAAAAAGTTTCTAATTGCAAATTGTATAAGAGGTTTGTATAAGAGTTTACCGATAACAGAGATTTCTGAGTTGTGGAAAGGACTACGAAGTAACGAGGAGACCAAATGGTTTGGTATTTTTACAGATTAACAAATTTTTCATCAAGAGGAGAGAATACAAATTATCGAGACTCGACTGAATTGTATTTGAATCGTATGAATAATAAATAATTAACTTAAAAGCAAGAAAACTTTTTGCCAGACTGTATACAAGAATTAATTACAAACGCCCACGCACACACACACACTAGTACATATATACAGCATTATAGGCTACAAGGAGTCGAGAGTTGAGAGTTTGCGCGGCAACCAAAAAACCTGTACACAAATTATCTATAATAAAAATGCAAAACTTTCCGTACATGAGTATGAGAGTATGAATGTGTGTGTGTGTGTGTGCGTATTGAGAGAAAAAAAGGGTTGAAGTTGGCAAAAACAAAAAACCAAAAAACAGAAGCGACATGTCGAAAATCAAAAACTCTGACTCTCCTGAGAGCCAAACACAGCAGCAGCAGCAGCAGCCGGAACAAATGACAGATGAAACGACGACGTCGCGTCGTGGCTAAGGAGGACGAGGAACGAGAGAAGGAACGAAGGTGAAAACGAGTAGCAAAAGAACAGTTTACATTTCGGTATGCCGCCGCCTGCTTATAAAAATTGCTCATTGTTCGTTGGATTCAGATCAAAACGGAATAACCCCTAATGAAAACAGCAACAGCAATAGCAATAGCTGAGGGAGCAACTGTTACCAAATCGATTAAATGTTATATGCTGAGATAGAGTGAGACAGTTATACACATATAAATGTAGGTATGTATGTAACCACATCCGTTGCCGCCATATTAGACATTCGGGCGGCAAAAATAATTTATGCCCATTGCAAAGTGGGGCTAGACCAGACAACAAAAGGAAATGGATCGATTAGACAATAACTGAGGGGAGAAAGGGGAATTCAAATTTCAACTATTTCTTATAAATATTTCATTGCCTACTTTTAAGATGAGGCGAGGCAAAACACGACAACACACGTCGTGAAGTCTCGCGAGTCGTCTTGTCATCGTCATCCGCGCCAACTCGACTCGCTGGCTATGTTTTTTTTTCTTTTTAATAGATAGATACACATCTCAGCCGACAATTAACCCCCATCCCCCTAGCATTCCACAGCAAGACTCCTAGTTGCTTTTTAACCACAAAGTGAAATTGAAAGAAACCCCCCTCCCCACCACATCTTTTGACTTGCCTTGCCTAAAAGAGTCCTTTTCTTGTGCTAAATGAGAAAACTTTAATCTTCTCACTTCTCAAAGCAATTTCATTAGAGGCAAAAACAAAAGCAGGCGAACAAACAACAACAAAGCTTAAGAGAGAAAGAGAGTGAGAGAGCGAGCAAGAGAGGTTAATAGACCGATGCGTTGCTTTGGTAACTTTTGCCAACTTTTTGCCCTTCTTGTATACACAAGATTAATGATGTCCTCTCCCTATTCAAATATATTTCTCAGGGACTTTCATGTGCCTTATGATCCTGACTACATTTCCATTATAAATCATTATACTACACACACACACAAAAATGATTTTGTTATTTTATAGAAAAAACAACGCCTAATTAGGCGCAACAATGCATTGGTGATAAGCCTCAAAAGATTTGTGTGTGGGCACAAGTGTGTGAGAGGGAGGTAGAGTGAGAGAGAGAGAGAGAGAGTGTGTGTGTACATGAGAGAGGAAACATATGGACATTGACAAAAGAGAGAGAAAGAGAGAGATGGTAAGGTGGCCAGGTCAATTTAGAGAACTTTACTCTCTCTCTCTCCCATTCAATTGATAAGCAAATATTGTACATTTAACACCCGCTCTGCCGTTTCCCTTATCATAATTAATGAATTCCATTAAATTTATTTATTTACCATAATCCGAATATGTAAACTTGTTTTGTTTATGTTATTATGATTAATAATACTTCTTTAGATTCTTTAGAAGCGGATCTACGGGGGGTGAAATGGGGTAAATTCCCCCTAAAAAAGCGAAAATCTGCGAGACTTTTGCTTTATATCTTATCAATTTGTTGTTCCCATTTCCATTGGAACCTATCAATTACGACTAAGCCAAACTCATCTTGGATTTGTACTTGAAATGCAAACTAAACATTATCTTATCTTATTTTTTATATGCAAATAAACTGTTGAACATTTTGATTCATTGGGCCAACAACTCTGTTTAGTCTCTCTGTCTAACTAACTTTTATATGTACAACAACAACACGAATAGATACATTTTTGTTATGGCTATTGGTGTGGAAAATCGATTTGACATTAAAAATGCATACTTAATGACACTTTGTCACGCGTTTTAACTTTTACAACAACAATAACAACAGAGCGAATGCTAGAAATGGTAAAATTAACTATTTTAATAATTATCATCAGCATTTAAGTTGTTTATCTTTTTGTCTCGAAAGATTGATCGATAATCTATCGGCTGGATCTGTCTATATGGGTCAACAATTGGCAGAGTTGCCACCGCACAAAGTCCATGTGAGTCTGGTATGTTAACCAGGCAATATTTGTTTAGTTGTTCTTGTAGTAATTGCATTACAACAAATGGGACTGGCAGGCAAGGCAAGGGGGCAGGGACAGGGGCAGACCCAGCCACGCTTATTCATTCAATTTGCGGGCACGGACGGGCATGGGCACAGGCACACGTTTTGCATTACACACGACGATGGCGCTGGCAACGAACGACAACCCTGACCTACAAAATGGCAAATAAAACAAAACGGCAGCAGCAGCAACAACAACAACGAAACGCGACTGCTGCAGTGGTTGTTGTTTTTGTTGGTTTGCATTTTGCCGCTTTAACCGAGTTTACATTGAATTTTATAAATAAATTAAAGGGTTGCCACCACCAGCGAGCAATATGAAATTGATAGGGAGGTGGAATAGGGGGGAATGACAAGGGGGTGTCAAGCAGAGCCGGGGCCGGTAATTTGCTGCCTTGTAATGCTTAAACGCGACTATTTCAGTTGATTAGATAACTTATTTAACATTTTTCACGTGCTCTCTCTCTCTCTCTCTGTCACACGCTCTTTCTATATTTCTCTCTGGTTTCTTTTGTCACAGTGGGCCTAATTCATATGCTAACCCGATTGTTTAGTTTTACTTGCAGTTTTCAATGTATTAAGGAAGTAAAATCCCTTCGCTGTATCTCTCTCTCTCGCTCTCTCTCTCTCTTTCGCACTCACACACACGGTTTGATCTCATTTTGATTAAAAAGTTTTATCTGCACTTTGCTGCTTTCTTTCTTTGTGTTTAAGCCACATTTACATTTACATATCGTTTCCATTTGCTTTGCTTTGCTTCTCGTTTCTTTCATTTTTATTTCGTTTCTCAACTTTCTCTTTTTGGTTTTTGCTTGGACTATAAATAGAACTGAGTGAACATCAATATCAAATACGAAAAATATTCATTCATTTTTCATATATACATTTGACATTTTGAATCTTTGTTTCATTTGTTTTAACAGTTGTTGCACCTTCTGTGGCGGCTGCTGCTGCTGCAACTGTTTACAAAACTGTTGGAGAGCAGCTGCGCAGCATTTTATGAGCGTGAGAGAGCATTTTTTTTTTATTTTTAGCTCTCTCGCTATCTAACTGTCTGTTGGTGTTCTCTCTCTTTCCCTCTCTCGCACATAATAGAATGCAAAACATCAGTTTTTTTTGTCGATTCTCTCGTTTATTTTTTCCTGGCTTTTTCACTTATTTTCACTCACCTGGTCGATCCAATGACTGTCTGCGACTCATTGGCAAAATATTTGATGCGCCTTGTGTTGCGTTTCTTTGGGGGGGGTGAGGGTGGAATTAGAAGAGACGACAAGATGTTGACTTCAACGCAAGAATTTAACTAAATTTGATTGCTTCATTTGTATGTTGGTCCTTTTGATGTTGTTGGACCCTTAGGCATAAATATTGCATTATTATTACTTTTATTATTTTCTTTTATTTTTCTATGTGCTGTGGTGTTTTGTTTGGTGTTGCTGCACACGCACGCACACACTCACACACATTCACTCACACTCGCACTTACACTCTCGCACACACACACACACACACACACGCTCGCGCGTCACGTCAATGAACGGAGGAATCACAACTCGCTGTTGTTGCTGTTGCTCGCCTTTTACGCATATTTCCGCAATGGTTTCAACACTTTTCCACTAGCACCTCAGTTCGGTTACATTTTTCACAAATTTTTCAGCATATTCCTCTAATTTTGAACAAATTGCAGCTGTTGTATTTGTTACGCACGGCCGTGGAAAGTGGAAATTACGAGCACCGCCGCCGACAAACAAAGGGAAAATGGCTGAATGTCTCGATGCCGATAGATAGTTATCGATATGTCGTAGACAAAAAGAGGTAGAGAAAAAAGGGGCAAAAATGGGGCTGAAATTAATATGTTTAAACACGGCCAACAATTCACAATTAATTCACTTTCTATTAGCGCCGACCAAAAAGTACATCGCGACAACTAATTTGCTAAAATTCCACACTTTACGAGACGCGTGGCTCATTTATTTACAGCATTTCGTTCCCGCACTTTTGACGTTGGTGGTGAAATTTGTTGCGTTTGGGAATTATCGCAAGGTTGTTATTTGCAAAATATCGATAACCAGACATACGCTACGACATCTCTTACGTCGTTATTTACGTCATTTACAAAATATCGATAACCAGACATACGCTACGATATCTCTTACGTTGTTATTGACGTAATGAGTGTAACGTCGAACCAAAAAGTACCAACGGCGAACGAATGACTTTTGGAGGTAGGGTATCGTGGGGATACCCTTTTGTAGCATTTCACCACTTATTATTCATATTACAATTTATTATTCTTATTAATTATTATTATCTTTTAGTATAGGATACGAATGTTGTTGAACTTTCAACATAATTAGTTAATTACTAGTTAAGTTAGTAATTAGATTCGTATGTATACTGGTTGACCAATTGACCAATAAGTAGAAAAAGTTTCATTTTGTATTGTTATATATTTCCTATGTTAAACTAAACTAATTTTATTCTTTAATTTTTCATTTTATCAAAAAATAATTACATGTAACGGACAACAACGACCAAAAGAAATTAATAACATTTAGCTTTATTTTAGGACGATTATGAACATTCAATTTGAAATGGTGACATTGCCGTTATTCGCCACTTCCATTACTCGCACCAAGGTCATGGAGCGACTGAAGCCCGCCTTGTGCAATTTTGGGTATTGATTAGAATCTGCCCAAGGAGCAAAATCAAAATCATAGCCCGGCAAATCGGGACAGTTTACATAGCGATTGCCATTCATTCGCTGACGTTCCATAACGTGTTCACGGATCCGTGTAATTCCATCCGAATTACGGCAGATGATGGCCGCCAAGCTTATCTTGTAGATCTCTGCCAATTGACCTGTAAGATAGAAAAGGATTTCCAAAACAACTAGTTCAATGTCGTCCTCAGACCTGTCCTACCTTTTGTAAACCGCTGTGGTCCTATTTTGCGTTCGTACCAATGCGAATCGCCGAGCTTAATCCGAAGAAACTGATCCGACACCATACAGCTGAGGAGGGGACCAAAAATGGCGCCTTCCATTGGCGGTTCACTAAGCGCACCGGTATAGACATCCACATCTTGGGGCGACGTATATATTTGCTTAATAGAATTAAGCGTATAGTTGTCCACGGCCTGGGCCATCTGCTCCCAAGTGTCAACGGGCGGAAGACGACAATGATGCCGGAACACTGGATAGCTGGGAATTCCATGATCTCGGCCACGCTGCGTAGTTAAGTCAATAAATTGTCGAGCTACCATTGGAATTGGCACATCTCACCTGAATATTAAGCGAGACCAAGTCCAGTCCACATACAGGGACCTTATCCTCGGCGGTTCCTTCAAACAACTTTTGTGTGACTTCCAGAGAGAAGAAACGATCCACTTGCATGACTGGTGTATTGGCGGCCGTAAGGAGTGCATGATCGATTCCGTGCTCCTTCCACAATGAGAACGGATTGAAGAGCATCTTATGCAGTTCCATGGATTCGGGCGTACTATTGTCACGGGACACATTAAAGAGTCCCGGCAGAAGGGTGTGTGCAAATCGAAAAGCAGCCGAGGCAAAGCAATTGGCTATAGTGGGATTAACTTCGGAATCATATGTATCGGGTTCATCGAGATTATGGCTTGAGGGGAGTAGACCCTTCGTTTCGCTTAGATTGCGCCCCAGTAGAACGGGCAGAAACTCATTGTACGTTATGTGCGCCATTTGTGCTCCTAGAATCTTGCGAGCTTCCTGGAATAAACGCTCATCATCCCATCCCGGATTAGTTTTCTGCAATCCCCTGGCGAGATAGTTGTGATGCCTGGCCCACAATAGATGCATAGAGGTGAGTAGTAGATTCTCATTGGCTCGATCATCGCCCGACTCAAAGCAATATTTCCCCAGTCGTGTCATCTGTACACGATTACACCCATCATCAGGATTCGAGGATATGGGCAAGAGTTCACGTCCATCATCGGTTATGTACATGCGCAGGGTGCCATTGGCATAGCTTCGCAGTTGACTCTGACGCTGCTCAAGATTGCCATAGACAACGGAGCCATCGAGAAAAGCTGTGGCCTGATTAAGTTGCATTCTGGGACCGAATCTGCCAGTGGGCGCTGGAGCCGATCTGACAAAGTTCATACAACTGAGATTGTATTGCTTGTAGTAGGGATCGTCGGGCAGAATTTCCACGGCAAAACATTCCGGATGCTGTTCTCGTGCGCTCTCTACACAACAGTCAATCGATTCGCCCTCCTGAGATGTGGTCAGCGAAGTGGCCGTTATGTCGTGATCCATGAACTGCCCAAACACGGCCAGCATTACAGTAAAATTCGAATCCGTCTCATAACTTGATCGATGTATGTTCAAGGAGACTTGACGGGCCGAAGGTAAACGGCTACAATGGCTTGCCCTAGGACTGGCAATGCCATCCTCATAGTCCGGCGACACCATTCGACGATAGGGGACCATTGAAGCTCCGTAGGTGCGCGGATGATCTTTATTATTGCACACCCCCGTTGGTCGTCTATAACGAGAATTGAAATCACAATCGAGACGCAAGACAGTAGGATCGGGCAACACAATACGTGGCCCCCAGCCGATATTGTCGCGTCCCGGATTCTTGGTGTAATTAAATCTCTTGGCAATATCAAAGGTAGCATGATTCTCCACATAGCCACGTCGGGCCAATTTACGGGCCTCAGGATTGGTGCTCAACGAACGATAATGTCGAAATGCTGGAGTGTTTACTGCACTCGGCCGAAGGCCTTCCTCAAAGATTTCCCGATCGCCCAATGCCTTGATGCCAGCACTAACAGCCTGGGCTCCTTCTTGGCGACTCAATGTCTCTGATCTGGATTTCAAGGCCCATTCAGCCTCTGGTTCATCGGGCAGCGGTTTCTTTGGTGTTGGCTCCAATGTCTCGTTTGTGGTTACGAAAAAGAAACTAGGACTACCATCTTCATTGGCATTGCCAAGGGAATTGCTGAAAGCCAACGCCAGGCACAAAGCGGCGATAACTATGACACTGTGTGGGTAACGGAGGGAGAGAGGGCAGGAAAGTGAAATCGTTTTGTGGTTAATCAGTTAACAAAACGTTTCGCAGGTAGACGACAAGGAGGGGACACTTACACAATGGTAATGCCCATGCAACATTGCAATTGTTTGATTTTACTACGACGTGAACGTGGTGAAACTCCACCCGGAAATACATAATCAGGTCCTGGTCCTTGATAGGGCGGCAGCAATACATAGCCCGAATTTCCCGCGGCCAACGGTGTTGTTTCATCCGTCATAGTTAAAGCACAACTGATTTCAGACCAACCAAGTCTGGTCACAGACTTCGCTCAAAATAGCACTTGGAGGGTTTCCACTCCTCCTCCTCCTCCATTTAGCCACACTTGAGATACTTTCGCCGGCTGAGCTGCTACACAAAGCTGACACAAGCTTACTCTTATTGTTAGTGTGCAATGTCTTATAATATCTTATAACAACAGCAACACCTACTGGTACTTAACGTTTCTCTACTTTCAGCAAAATCCAAAAATTTATAGAATAAAGTTTATTATTGAACATCCATATCCTCCGCAGGACTCTTAAACATATTAGTAGCATATTCGTATGTAAGCTTCAAGAGATATTGAAACGATTTCTGTTGTGGCAAATCGCCCAATTCGTTGCTATCTAAAAACTCTTCCATGGGAGGTAAATAGTTTTCACCCTCTTCCCCAATCAGCTGGGAGATTTCAATGATGCGGAAAAATAACATTTTTTGCATATACTCTACGGCAGTATTGGGATCATAGTCTGTCCAATTATCGCGTAGTATGGCTGCACACCAGATTTTGCGACGCATCTCATATGGATGCTCCACATAGTTCAATAGCTCCAGAGCCTTGCGGAATTCTCCTTCACTGGCAGTGTCATTCTCTTCCGCAATATATAACTAAAGAAGAGAAAAAAGAACAACAATTAGTTGAGTTCCCTCAATTACTTTTAAATCTTTCGTTCGATTTGCTTACATTTATAATCTCTTCCACCTTGAGAACCTTCTGATCGCTGGAATCGTAACCAAAATTTTGCAAGATATCTTGACCCAAATGCGATTGGTATTCGACAATTGTCAGATCGGTATTTATTTTCTCCACTTGGGCAGTCATATCCGAATCATTGGCGGCTAAGGCGGCCAATTTGGCCAGCGATAACATTGATTTCTTGCGTGACACAAACTCGGTTTCATTTTGGGCCAACTCGTCGAGAACCTTGGCTGTCCTCTCGAAATCGCCATTCAATACTAGTTGAATCCAACCCAGAGACGGATGGTCGCGCATGAATTGCGCCAATGCTGTCTGATTACCCTTGAAACGTTCAAAGACCTCACCATGGCGATTCTGACGCATATGCCAATTGATGGCGAATTGCGAGAAATCATATTCCTCATATTTGCGTGTATAATCGTCCAAACGATCCTTATCCTTGGTCTCATCGCAGATAATCACCAGACTCTGGAAATCTAGATACTTTTCGGCCAGCTTAAGTGCATACTGGTACTGTTGATCTTTGACTGAGAACGTGTTATAAATGGGATTAGGAAATCTCTAAAAAATTAAATGCCAGATCCTTACCTAACATAGAGATTAACTCCCGACGCTGAGCCTCAAATTGTTGCTGCAGTACATTAAATTTCTCAGTTTCGCGTACACTTTCGAGATAGTTTCTTCGTCCCTCCAATACAATATCAATAAGTTCGCTGATTTGTTGATATAACTGCTGCTTCAGTTCGATTTCACTGACGCTGTGCGTTCCAAAGCGAACGCTTAGATGGATTAGGCGGGTCAATGTGTCACGTACACCGGCATTGCCCGACATGGCTGTCCACGGCAAATTCTCAAAGGAGGCCAGTTTATCGTTGTGCAATTGAAAGCTATTGGAATGCTGTTCCCGATATCTAAACACCATGTCAAGAATCTCAAGCACAATTACATTAATATCGCATATGGAATGCGCCACAGCCAGTGTTGATTGTTGCTGGGCAGCAATTCGCTCATCTGCCATGTTCGCCAATGTTTCAAATATACATTGCATATTACAGATTTTCACGTAGAATATATCCTGAGTGGTTAGACTGCCGTATGGCTTCTGCTCCCACAATGCGACAGTCCTATCGATGGCCTCTTCAATCAGTTTGGGCATTTTGGTCTGCAAAGAGCGTAGGGCGAGGGCAGCAATGATTTTCTCACTCATATCGGACAAAATATAGCCGGTGGGCTTGAGCACATTACTGCCACAAGGAATGGCATTGAGCTGGAAGAGAATACGCCCATTAGTTAGGAATTTTGTTTTGCAGGACATGCGAAAATCACAAGCGAAATCACAAACCTTATCCCAAACTCCGCTGGAATGAAGAAATTCAATGAAATGCTGCATGGCAACGACTTTGTCGCGTAGTTGATTGATGATTTGCATTGAACGAGAGCTACCCAAACCATGACGATTAGTTTCCTGTTGCTCCTCGATAGTGTTTTCCCATCGTGGATCAGCAATTGGAAGATCTTCAGCCAGATCTTCGGCAATGGGAATAACAATTCTAAAGAGCAAAGCAAAGAAAATTGAAAGTCGAGGAAAATCGTGATTTAAATTTGCAACCTTGTTACCTATCTAATTTATAGGCATCCAGGGGTGCTCCATTTGGATCGGCCTCGGCCACATTTCGCAATAATTCGCCAACAATTGTCTTAACCATATTATGGTTGCCTTTCACTGAATACAAAAAGGCCGCTTTAAGATGGCCAACTTCGTCGGTTAAATCATTATATACATCATCTGGATCTATATCGAACATATTCAGATTATTTGAGCTGGATAACTGTATTGATTGCTCAGCATTCACGCTAAAGCTGCCATTGAAGGATGTGGGTGCAAATAGATCTGGTGTATGGCAAGAGCTCATATTCAGCATATCGGTGCTATCAAAGTCCCCCGGGGTTATGCTGATTAGACCATGGGTTCGACTAAAGAAAAGCGGCAAACGATTGCATACCGCAGCACTCAAAATGCGATCACCGTGCAAATGAAACTCAATCTTTTCAGCCTCGACCTCAGCGGTGGGCGCAAATTGGGACAAATGCAAGGGATATACTGTCTTGGGTGTGTATAAATATAAATGGCTAATGGTCACAATGAACCGAAGACACAGGCAATCCTGTACGGTCGTTGGACTAAAAAATTTGTTAAGTTTCAATGGTGTGAAGGAATCCAGGTACATGGATTCAGCTAATGGACTGGCCACCACTGGAAAAGAGGACATTAGTTAGTTCTGCAAAACTAACTCTAACCAGTTTAACCTACCAACACCATAGCACATCTGTGGTGCATGCGACTGGTTCACTGCTCCAGCCAGAATATAGGCCTTGCCCTTGGTTACATGGTAGTCCAATAGATGTAAGTCGATCTCTGTGTTATCTGCTGGTAATCTTACAGTCCAGAATTTTACTTGGAATTCCTCGCGGATTTTTCGCACTAATTCCACATCTTCGAAGATTAGGTTCTCGGCATTGCCTTTTTTGGACAAACTCCACCGTTGGATGGAACGATCTGTCAGAACAGAGACAATGGTTTCACCATCCAAAGAATTGCTCTCACAGCACATGCCCACCAGATACTATGAAAGATAAGAGATTAGTTTGAGCTTTAAGATAGTCAATCCTGACTCCATTCACCTGATCCTTCTCGCCACCAGTCGAGCCAATTAGTATAGATGCAAACTTCTTGCCAAATCCCCCCAAGAGGCTTGTGGCCGGCTTAATGATCTTATGATGCAATGTGTATCGTCCTTTTGTCAGAGCCACTCGCAAAAAGACCAGATTGCTGGTTGAAGTAACTGCCAGGAATCCTTGCTGAGTGGGTAAATTTAACAGTTGAACAAATTCTTGTCCAGCTAGTATGGACAGATCTACAGAATTGCCATCATGGGCAATTGATGACCAATAGCGTACATCCCCAGTGGAGGAAACAGCTATGCAGGAAGCAGTCTGCTGGCCCTCTGTCTGAAAAACAGAGATTAGTCCGCTTTTATGGGCCAAATCACTATATGGCAAGGTTAGTTCACGGCATTGGGCTAATGTTCCACCTCGTCTCTGTTGTTTGGTACTCCGAGGTGGGGATCCCGCTTTTGTGGAATCTTTGTACTGCCAAATTAACAAACGACGTCCTTGGACCACCTGTCAAATAATGGACAAGTCAATTTATAAACAATCAAAAGCTTCAAAGGGCACGATAAATACTCACCCAAGCCCAACCATTTTGTGAAACTTTCGCGGAAACTGTGCCCGGCAATGCACCAGCAAAAGTCAAGGCTTCATTGACAACCACCGGCAAGGGGCAGCCATAACTTTCCACGGCATTGTAGTCCGATCGGATTCCCGGTATGGATTGTGTTGAGCGCACCGACAGGCTTAGGCGACTAAATTGTAAGAGTTGAAATGTGCGTAATAACCAATCTTCTCATCACTACTAACCTATTATGTAGAGTCTTCCTCAATCCTCCTGAAAGTGGACTTGGAGCGAAACTAGCGTTGCCGCCAAAACCTGATTTGCCAACCGGCGTAGCACTAGACGCCGGCATGCTACGTCGTACACCCGCTATAGATTCTCGTGATCGGGATAATCCATATAATTGCTTTTGAATGCTGCGATCCATTTCGAACGTAAATAAATTAATAATAAACTGTTTAATTGAACATGTGTTTTAAAAAATCAAACAATTTTGTCGGCACATTTACAACGACCCGTAAAGGTAACACCGCGTTTCCTTGAATGGCAAGGACAATATCGATAGCTATCGATAACTATGGCAAGTTTATATTCAATACGTTTTTAAAAGGATTAATTATACGTTTCGATACAATTTTCGAAACACAAAATTTTAATTTAAATCTATAAATTGTTAAAAATTGTGTTTATATTTCTTGAAAATGACATTTCATAAATCGGTTGCCATCGATGGTTTTCCCATCTCTAATTCGAACGTTGCCCAGCACTGCAGGGAAAATAACAATAAAACAGTAAAAAATTGCAAATTAAAATGCGTTAAGTAGATCAGACAACGACGCTAGAACAAAGAGAGAGTGAGAGTGAGAGAGCGAGCAATAGAAATAACAACAACAATACAACACTCACAATGCTACGGGTAAACGAACTAAATAATATTAAAAATTGACATTGCAACCAAAAGGCTGTAACTATTTGTCCATTCCCACAATCATTTTTCATTGTTTTATACCCAGGCCATCAAACGCGACAAAGAGATTTTCGATGAGGTTTGGCCGGATAAGAGGAAAATAGTCCTGAAATTGCTGCGCCAGGACACAGTTTCGCAGCGTGAGTGGCAAGATCTGTTCTTTGGCGTACATTTCGTTTGCCTCTGGGACGAAAAGGGGGCAGCAAAAATCTACGATTGCCTGCAACAGGATATTGTAGAATTCATTGTCCAGGCCCAGAGCCAGGTGCAGGCGCAAAGAGGAGAGCAAGCACTTCTGGCCACCTATATAGTGGAATGGAGAAAGTTCTTTACACAGTCAAATTATCTGCCGCTACCTTTCCGCCAATTGGAGCAGTCACCGCAGGTTAAACCCTCATCTTCCTCAGCCGCATCTTCATCGAACAACAACAGTTCGTCCACCTCTGCTGCAGCTGCCGCCGCCGCCTCCTCCTCCTCGTCCTCTTCATCTGTGAATAATCAGCAGGCGGCTGCATCTTCAAGTAGTTCCTCGGCAAAAGCCTCAACATCAGCAGCTGCCGCTGCGGCTGCCGCAAGTAGCAATACTGCCTCTGCGTCAGCCTCTGGATCAAAAAAGGGCCCCACCGAGGATAGCCCGGTGCGAAAACTTATGCTCGATTCATGGAACAAGCACATTTTCCACGACATCAAGGATCGCCTGCAGGAATCGGCTATGAAGATCGTTCATGCTGAGCGCAATGGCGACGCCTATGATGCCCAACTAGTTGTGGGGGTTCGCGAAAGCTATGTGAATCTCTCATCGAATGCGGAGGACAAACTGGAGATATACCGGGAGCACTTTGAGATGGCTTACCTAAAGGCAACCGCCGATTTTTATCGTCTCAAGTCCACGGAGCAACAGCAGGAGAACGGAGTTCTCGCCTACATGAAGTATGCCGATGCCAAACTGCGCGAAGAGGAGGTCCGAGCAAAGCGCTATCTAGAACCGAGCAGTTTCAGCATACTTACCTATACGTTGGTTAAGGTACTAATTGTGGATCATCTTAACTCCATCATTGCCGAGTGCCCCGCTCTAATACGAGACTACGAAACGGAGCGTCTCAATCTAATGTTTCGGCTAATGGATCGAGTTTTACATGGAGTCGGCGTGGAGGCGATGATGGGTGATCTACAGCGGCACATAATGTCGGCGGGTCTGGCCGATATGCTCTCCGCCTCAGAAATTATCACCCAGGACTCTGAAAAGTATGTGGAGCGTCTGCTAGAACTGTTTAACAAGTTCAGCGATCTGGTGCGCAATGCCTTCAACGATGATCCGCGCTTCCTTACCGCCCGGGATATTGCCTTCAAGACGGTGGTCAACGATACCAGTGTGTTCAAAATGGAGCTGCCCACAAGCATGGCCAATCGCGGGGTCAAATACACGGCCCCGGAAAGCAAATGCCCCGAGCTTCTGGCCAACTATTGTGACATGTTACTGCGTCGAACCCCGTTGAGCAAACGTCTGACCAGCGAGCAGATCGATGCCCGTCTCAGGGATGTTCTGCTCGTTCTCAAGTATGTCAACAACAAGGATGTGTTCATGCGCTATCACAAAGTGCACTTAACGCGGCGGTGAGTAGCCCGGTTGGAGGACATGTCGTGGAATCAATTAATGCTCTTTCCTTCTCGCTACAGCCTGATTTTGGGTACCAGCGCGGACAGCGAAAAAGAGGAAGATATTGTGGAATGGCTACGCGAAGTGGGAATGCCGGCAGACTATGTCAATCGTTTGGCTCGCATGTTCCAGGACATTAAAGTAAAGCATTTGGTGTTAAAGGTTACCAAATTGGTCCCAATTATAATGCGTTTTCGTTCGCTTTTAGGTTAGCGAGGATCTGAATACTCAATTCCGCAATTCGATCAGTCGCCATGATGCCATCAATATCAAAATACTCAATGCTGGCGCCTGGGCACGCTGCTCGGAACGTGTCTCAGTTTCGCTACCCATCGAACTGGAAGACTATATACCAGATGTTGAGGATTTCTATAAAAAGAAGCATTCGGGCAGAAAATTGCAATGGTATCATCATATGAGCAATGGCACTATCACATTTGTCAATAACTTTGGTCGCTACGATCTGGATGTGACCACCTTTCAAATGGCCGTCCTTTTTGCCTGGAATCAGCGGCAAGACGACAAGATCTCCTATGAGAATTTGCGCTTAGCCACTGAACTGCCGGGTGAGTATTCAATTAAATGCAGCCCAGTTGCATTCTTTTAAAACTTATCCATGCCTCGCACTCTCTTTAGATCCCGAACTAAGACGTACTTTGTGGTCGTTGGTGGCCTTTCCGAAAATTAAAAAGCAAATTTTGCTCATGGAGCCGGCAGCCATTAATTCTCCAAAGGATTTTACCGAAAACACCATGTTTTATATCAATCAGGAGTTTGCCATTGTCAAAAATGGCAAATCACAGCGCCGCGGCAAGGTAACTGAGTCCCTAATACATAATTTAATAATCACAACTTAATGCAAGCGCATCTTTGTCCACAGCTCAATCTGATAGGTCGTCTTCAGCTAAGCACCGAGCGCTCACAACAGGAGGATAATCAGTCAATAGTACAGCTACGCATCCTACGCACGCAGGAGGCCATCATCAAGATCATGAAAGTGCGCAAACGAATGAACAACGCGGCCTTGCAGGTAAGTCGAAGCAGATTTAAACAAGTGCTCCAAATGTTACTTTTGCTTTGATTCTAGGGCGAACTGATTGATATACTAAAGAACATGTTCCTGCCGTCCAAAAAGATGATTAAGGAACAATTGGAATGGCTCATCGAGCACAAGTATATGAGGCGAGATGATGATGATATTAATATGTTTATCTATGTGGCCTAATCAGCATTGGGCATGAAAGCTAGTCGTATGACATTCCTTTTTTACCCGGCTCGACCCTTCCCTCAGCGAATTCTCTCTATGTTCCCTCTCGCGTGCATTCCCCTGCAACCACATGGCCACAAGCAATTTATAAATCTCACTATTGACGACATGCTCTAAGCATTCTCGTCGAAATATCTCACTGGATTTTGGATCTAACGAAACATTTTTTATTGCGTCCTTTACAGCATTTCGAAATACACAAAAAGAAAGAAAGAAAAAACACATACACACACACACACACATACACACATTTATAAGGAACAACAACAACAAATTATTCACTTTGCTTATATTATGTGTGGAAAAAAGAAAAGGAAAACTTTGTATTTTTGTATTTATTGCCTATTGGCTAATCGGCATAGTTTTAGGTATTATGTTATTTATTATTTTGTAATATGTGGTGCCGCCCTTCACCCCAGCCCTCCCAACAGTCTTCTCTAATAGTAACCAATAGATCTAATGTAAAATTTCCTCCTGTTTTCCCCCCCATATATTGTTTCCATTCTAAGTTTTCCTTGTGTTAACAAAAAAGAAAAACCCTTTTGTAAAGTTTCATGTGAGATAACTACTCAGATAGTGCTACAAATCTGGGCACACAGGGATTGTAAAACCTCGTGGATGTTGAACTACCTTGAACACACACATACACATACATACAAAATGATGGCAAAACTAAAACTAGATTAGCAATACTTTATTATGTTTAAGTTAATAAATAAACTTGGTTCTACAAAAGACAACAAAAAATTCGTTTTTCATCTGAAAAAGTTTACAAAATTGAACTTTTTTTTTTTGTTTCTTGGCTAATTTGGAATCGGTGATTGCAAAAAGACCTTAGTCTTTATCGGTTAACTCTTGTTTTCAAGATATAGAAAAAAACCTGATTTTTCGAGGTGCATTACTTGGCAAAGAAATATCTTTTTTTCTCATAATCAGATTTTCTCTAAAATCTATTCATTACATACTTTAGATGCCGGATTACCATTTAAACATTATTTACATAAGTTTTCTGACCGTTCTGACAGTTAAATTCAAAACTGTATTATTCGAAAACTGTTGAACTTTTTCTTTAATTTGTATCGTTTCTACTTTTTAACCTGCAAAAACCTTACCAATTCGATTTGTTGGAGCTAGAATTAATTTACGAAGTGCCAAAAACGTTTTTTCTGACATTTAGAGAAACGTGAAAATGTTCATACTTAAGGTCAACAAATTTGTTTTGGAAATCTTTGTAAGCAAGTTTAAAATGTTCAATTATATGAATTTTTTTTTTTGCCACATCATGGTTTTTGCTACTGAAAAATCAACTTAAATTTTTATCATAAAGTTTTTTTTTGAAGCGAAATTTGAGTCGAAAACAAAATCCATAAAGCTGTGTTTCTTTTTATTTTTTTAACTTATTTTTACTTAAGTTGAACTTATTTAACGTTTAGGAGACGAAAATGAGAACAAATAGATTTGAAATTCGAACAAAAATGGTCTCTAAGATCCAATTAAATAGGATAAAATGAATTAGATTTAAATGTTCAAATCAGACCGAATATATATGCATTATTGGTGAAAACAAAAAATGAATAATTTAAAATTTGGACGAAAACCACAGTGATAGACAGAGCAATAGATAAATTAAATGCAAATACTAATCTAGTTTAGAAACTATAATCTAATTGGGGTTTTCTGTTTAATCCTATAAGTAAAAATACTATTGAAGTGACAAATTTTTTCGGTTGGTTCTCCTTGGTGATTCTTCTATCGGCGTTTGCGACCCTTCTTGTAGCCCTTGCCATACCAACCAGCTTGGGTGCGGGCCAGTTTGCGTGGAAAACTAGTGGTCAGTTGTTGACGCCGCTTGGCCGTTTCAGCTGCAGCAATGTGAGCCAATGAGATATTCTCATCGTAATCATCGTCGTCGTCGTCAGTAGTGGGGCAGCATTCACAGACTACGAAACGTCCACTGCGCGCCCGTTTCTTGTGCTTGCGCTGATTAAGGTTCCATTGGCGATAAAATTGGCATTCGAGTTCTGCATAGCGATCGAAACAGAACTCACAGCCAGCGGCTGAACGATTCATGGCGAAATTGGGCACCACCAGCGAGTTCCAAATGTTGAGATCAGCCGGCGGAGGTATAAGGATGCTGTGCAGTCCAGAATATGCATATTTGGCATCATACCAGCTGGGCAACTGGCGGAGCAACTCACGGTCGTTGTGTAGACGCAATAAATCCATTTGGGCCAGCTCCTGGTCGTCATTCGAGTCATCGTCGTCGTTTTCTGTGGTTGAATCCGCAGACAAGGCATTGACGCCATTGTTGCACTTGGTTATACTTAATGAACGAACTTCCTGAGGCTCGATGAAAGGTGTAGAAAGTGGCGCCCCAATCGGCACTAGAGGCGGCAGTTGGACCGGTTCTAATTTTAGCTCAATGGGTAGAGGGCAGGACAGATTAGTGTAACTGCAAGCAGTGAGCGATTTTTGTATGGCCACCAATTTGGGTAGACCATTCGTTGGCGGCGGCGGTGTCGGTGTTTTCTGCGTTTCCTCCTTGATTGTCAAAGGCTCCAGCTTTGGCAGCAAGTGAAGTAATTGCATTTCCTGCTTCATAATGGTAAGCAATTTTTCATCTTGCTCCTCCTCTTCCTTCTCCGGATTGTCTTCCGCTTTGATAATAACCTTTTCGTCTTTTATCTTCTCCTCCTCCTCCTGCTTGATTTCCTCTTGCTTAACGGGAGACACTTCTTCAGACTGTTCCAGTTTGCTTCTCACATATTTCTGTCTAAGTTCTAGATTTGTTTTAATACGTCTGCCATTTTTGATGGGAGTCCGAATTCTCGGCCCCTTGCCAATGGGTAAATCACTTAACGTGTAGCTTTCCGTAGATATGGTAGAATCCTGCGTTTCTTCTGTGGTGGTAGTAAACGCTTCGTCTTCATCGGCATTCTTGAGCAGTGGTTGGGTCAGTGTGTGTAGCTCCTCGGGCATTAGGAGCGTGGCATGGGCAAATATGGGATCCTTCTCCTTTGTATAGACGGGCACAGGAATATTGAGCAATTGCATCAGTTGGGCCATCACGCGATCACACTTGCCATTGATCTTAATGCTAGCCATGCCATCTTTGGGTGTCCATTGCAGATTGACCACACAGACTTTGGCACGCTGACGCGCTGGCTTATCCATCTGCCAGAGCCAGGTATATTTCTTCAATACCTTTAGACTAGAGCCCAGACAGAGTATGACATCAGCACGTTCCGCATGGTGGGTGGCCCCCGACCAGTTAAGAGGCCACTTAAGATTACCCCGCTCACCAAAGTGTACAATGGTATCGTACAGGGGCTCCGAACAACGATGGCATAGCCGATGAGTCTTGTGGCAGTATCGCGCTGTCATCTCTGTGGTATCAAACTGACGCCAGTAGACTCCATTGCAGTGCTTGCACACCTCGACGTACATGTTGCCATGGATTTCGGACAGGGAATGACGCGGCAGCCCCGATCTTAGATGTAGGCCATCACAGTTCTGGGAGACAACATGACGCAGTAGCCGGCGTCGATGCAGCTCATAGAGCGCCATGTGTGTATAGGTGGGATTGGCGCTGGACAGATCATGCTCCCCGATATCCTCTCCCTTTTGCAGCAAAGTCCAGATGCCTTTGCTACCGCGATAGTCGGGTATCAAAGCTGCCGTGCTAATGCCGGCGCCTGTGTAGCAGATCAAATGTTTCGCTTGTGAAATGATATTGGCCAATTGTTCCACCTTGGCTTCAATCACATGTGTTGCGTCTTCCTTTTCGGCAACTCGCTCCTTGTAGATTTCAACACGTTCGCGACGCTTTTTTGTGGCCTTTACAAAATCCGGATGCTTATCCAAAAACTGCCGATCATCGGCGGTTCGCAGTGAATCGCACTTTCTTAGGATCAGCGAGACCTAGAATTAAAGACAAAGCATTAACCTCTCATGTGCATATGCATATGTTGTGTGTGTGTGTGTGTATGTGATAATTACCCTTCGCATTGCATCCTTGCGCCGTCGCTTCTCATTGTCCTTCTTAGCCGGATTTTTTTGCAGTTTCGCTCGCGTTATATAAGATTGCACATCCTGTTGCTGCTGCTGTTGTTGTTGTTGTTGCACTGGCGATGGCGACTGCACATCATCCTGCTCCATCATTAAAGTCTTGTCCTCGTCTTCGATTTTCGTGGCCGCCAATTTAATAAATATGCATCGGCGCTGCAAGTGCAGCGAACGCTTTGATGGCGGCAATTACTCTACTCAGCTCATCGATTTAAAATTATCTTGAAATATGCATATACGGCCTTTTCTATATTAAATATATAAATTAAACAATTAAAACACATAAAGTTTTGCACAAAAAAAGGTAAACAACAGTATGACCAAATTTCCAGCTGGCGTTGCCACATGCGTCTGCGCTGCCAGACTGTTATGAAATCGAAAAAATAATCGATTTGCCGCCGAATTATTTTCAAATTTCAATTTATTATAAATTTAATTGATAATGTTTTCTCTACTGGACATCAGCTTAAAATCCTTTTCCTCCTTATGAATGCCCAGCACAAGTAATGGCTATCCACGGATATATTCGAGTTGGATTCGCTTTACGCTGTGGTCGAAAGGACTTTCTGTGAACTAATGACTTACGCTAAGCTTACTTCTATCTGGCAGGCGGTCCATAAATCCGGCATCACCATGGACATCCAGCGGCATAACCTAACTTAATTCTTTGTTATGACTTTCTCAATCCAATCCAGATAGTAATGAACCCGTGTATAAATGCTTGGTATCTTGGGAGCGCCACAAGATATGCCAGTCGATGTTATACCCATTACATGATACATGCAGGGATAATCTTTGTGGTAAACCAAAATTGGCCCACCTGAGTCACCATTACAGGTATCCATGGGCTTATCCGAACCAACACACATTTGACTGATTGACTCATAGCCACGGGGGTAATCATCTCTTATACCCACAACCTGATTGCAAATCTGGAAAAGAAAAAAACGGAGACTAAAACTGTAATATGGGACTAAGAATGTCTCTAATTTGACTTGCCCTATCTGCATAGCGATCGAGCTGGACCTTGAGAAGCTTTGGTGATGGTTTCATTGCATCGCTTGTGCTGCCCCAGCCTACGGCTATGTAGGTGGCATCGTTACGCCCATCGGAAAATGGTAAGCAAGCAGGATGCTTGTACACATCGAACTTGACAGGCTCAGCGAGTTTGATAAGCCCAATATCATTGTATAACTCTGGATCTGTATAATTTGGATGAACTGTATAATCGGCAACTTCATAGTCCTTTGGATCAGCATCATCCGAGTCTGTGTCAAAGTCCAATTCGCCCAATCGAACTATATTCACTTCGCCCCTGGATAACGAAACGAAAATATAAGTTTCTTTCTATAATCACCGGTGTGGATATGAAATCAACTAACTGCTCCGCTTCTAGGCAATGTGCAGCTGTTAGCACGAAACGTTCATGAATCAATGTTCCGCCACAGAACCAATTTATTTGATTACGAGATGTGGTGGCTCGAACTCCCAATCGCGCCGCATGGGGAAACTCCTTGGGTTCAGCAGGAATGCCGCCTACGATGAGAGGCGTGTAACTGTGGCAATTGTCAAGTGTCTTATATTCAATTGGAGCACCCGGAAATAGAAAGCTGTAGGCCACTTGCTGCTCAAATATGTCCTTTTTGTATTTTGTACATGCTGTGAAGTTTATAGATAATTTAAGTAATTCTTTATTGCAAAACTAACGTACTTACATTTAACAATATCAGCAAAATTAGCCGCTCCCAGGGCCAGAAGCAGGGCTAGAAAAAACACTGGCATCAATGACATCTTCACTGCTTATGAATAATAATGATTTCGCTTTGAGGAGAAATTTGACACAACTAGGAACGAGTTTTTATCCAAGACTGAACTCCAATAGAAAAGAAGTTTGACTTACTAGTTAAGCTATGGGAGAGAGATAGAGACAGAGTAAACTCTAATTGAGTCTGTGTTTGTTTGTGTACACACTATTCACTCAGGTTTAAAGCCTTTATTTAAATTAACAAATGCCATTTTAACAAATATTTGTTCACAAATACGTAGACTGGATCTTGTTAATTAAATATGGGACACAGTAACCAACCAACCAATCGAACAAATTCCCATTACCGCTCGAAATGGAATGCTAGAAAAGTTTATCGTATTTCTTTCGAGTATTGCTCATTTCCTGTTTTATCCATTTCAGATAATGATAAACTCGTGTGTACATGGACGGAACGTCTGGTGTATCGCAGCTAATGCCTGTGGAAGTAACACCCATTACATGATACATGCAAGGATAATCCTTGTGATAGCTTAATACAGGACCACCGGAATCGCCATTACAGGTGTCCTTGTGTGCACTGGATCCAATGCAGAGTTGTGTACTTGCGTTATACCCTGTGGGCAGCTCACTTGTGATCTCAGCCGTCTCAGCACATTTCTGTCCAAAATTATGCAATTTGACTTTTAGCAATTTATTTGAATTTTCGCCAACAAGTTTTATTTGTCCCCAGCCAATGGCAATGAATGTTGAATGACTCTCGCCATCGTCAAAGGGCAAGCAGGCAGGATGTTTATACGTATCGAAATGAACCGATCGATTCAGTTCAACTATGGCAATATCATTATATAGCAATTTTGGACTGTAATCAGGATGTTCTCGACTAGCAGTTACATTAAAATCTTCAGGATCGGCATTATCACTCTCGCTGTCAAAGTCCAATTCGCCTAAACGTACCACATTCACCTCGCCGCTAAAAAGACACAAATCTAAATAGTTGTTGAAATGAATACACATATACGATTCCGAACTAACTTATTTGTGAAGAGGCAGTGGGCTGCTGTCAAAACCAAGCGATCGCTTATCAATGTGCCACCGCAAAACCAGTTGATATTATTATTATCAGTCTCACTGCGATGACCTAAGCGAGCAGCATGTGGAAATTCCTTGGGATCGGCTGGAGCACCGCCAATGATAAGTGGTGTATAACTGCGACAATTGTCCTGAGATTTGTAGGTGATCGGTTCACCAGGTAGCAAAAAACTATAGCCGTCCCTTTTTTCAAAGACAGTCTTTTTGTAGGTTGCACACTCTATTAAAACATTAAGATTATTTTGTATTCTTTGCCCGATTTATTGTACCGACTTACCACTTACCAATTCAGAATCTTGAGCTAAAATCGATTGCACTCTCAATGTAGTAAATAATACAAAAATTATTGTATATATAGATGACATATTTGTTGATTTGTTACACACAATGCGATGTTTATTGAGCAACTGAAACACAACGCCAATGCAAATACAAGTTTTTGTTGCCATTTCCACAGATTATTATTGAACGCTGAGATTGAGATAACCATCGGACACAGTCGTACATCGCTTTGTGAGACAGCCTTACTTATATTTAAAATCAAACGTTAAAGCTCTCTTGTAACACTAAAACATAGACTAGCCCATCCGCTCTCCATCTTTCTATCTATCTATTTATCTATAAAAGAATCTCATAGCGAACTTAATTAACATAAGCACTGAGAGAAATATTTATTTAATTCTACATTATCGAATTGAATTACCCAAGATGCAGTGCATGGAGGCAAAACAAATGATAAGAAGAATTTGACCGAGAGCTTGAGTAATATTTTGGAAAAGCCCAATAGCATTTAATTTGCCTTCCTTTGACTGATGACTCTTTACGTCGCATTGTATTTGGCATAAAAATAGCTATTAATGGTTTTGAATAAGCTTTCTGATTTATATGCAAATACAAATTGTATTCTTGTTAATTAATATACAATAATAATAAGCAATTCCTCGAATTTTTACTTGACCTTAGCAATTTCCTGTTTTAGCCAGTCCATGTAGAAATGAACTCGTGTGTAAATCGATGGTATATTCGGCGTATCGCAACTAATGCCAGATGAAGTGATCCCCATCACATTATACATGCACGGATGTTTATTGTGATAGCTCAGCACTGGACCGCCCGAATCACCGTTACAGGTATCCTTAGAGTCAGGAGAACCAATGCAGAGTTGTGTCTTGGCGTCGTAGCCATTGGGTAATTCTGTATTTGGCTCGAGGTCTGTAAGACATTTTCTGCCATATCCTTTGAGTGTGACTTTAAGCAATTTATTTGAAGGCCTTCCAGCTAATTTCTGCTGCCCCCAACCAATGGCGATAAATGATTCGTGGCTTTCGCCATCATCGTAAGGCAAACAGGCCGGATGCTTGTACACATTAAATGTTACTGCACGATCTAGGCGAATTAACGCAATATCATTGTATAGAAGCGAATGTTTATAGTCCGGATGTATGGTAGTGTTAAGAACACCAAAGTCTTCAGGATCGGCATCATCTTTGTCGTTCTCAAATTCCAGTTCGCCCAATCGTACAATATTCACCGGTCCACTATAAGGAATAATGATAGGCATATAAGGATTGCTTTATCATCATAAAGTTTAAATCAAATCACTTACATATCAGTGTACAAACAATGGGCTGCAGTGAGAACCAATCGATTGGTGATCAATGTTCCACCGCAAAACCACTTTGTATTATTATTAGCCATATTGCGGTAACCCAAACGAGCGGCATTTGGAAATTCCTTAGGATCGGCCGGCGTTCCGTCCACAATCAGTGGACGGGAACCAACACAAGAGTCAACAATATCATATTCAATTGGAGCATTGGAGAAAAAAAAACTGGTGGCCACACGTTGCTCAAAGACTGTGCGCTTGAAAAGATCACACGATGCAACGGCTGCTGGATCTGGTTGTTGTTGTTGTTGCTGCTGTTGGCCAAGCACCGCTGATGCGCTGATTAATGTAATCAATAATTTTGTCCACATCTTCTCAGCCTTAACTCAAGATCTACCCTGGAGTTCAATCGGACTGCAACTGATTGCTGCTGTTCAAATAACTTGTTTCAGATCTACGCAGTACGGCACTTGGAAACCCTATTATTCTCTGTCACTGAGATTATATTAAGAACAAAAACAGCTGATCTGAGTTAGGCCTCAGTTAATTAAGCCTGAATACCGGTTTAACTCCAATTCGAAAATGAATTGGTAAACCGGGAAATGATTGTATCTACGTTATAATGTACTTCTATTTACATTTTATTGCCAACTCTGACGCTGCAATTATGCTATAACTAATGCAATTATGCTAAATCAAACAAAAATGGTTTTCTTAATTAGTTAAAATGGATACCCGCCAAATTGAAGGCCAGCAGGAGACTCATAAAATCATCAATGTCCATTGATCTGGCACGTTTCGTGGCCATTCCTAGTACCTCGAGAATGCGAATTATTTTCGCTTGCATATTAAAGTTTTCCTCAAGTTGCTGAAATTTGTCAACAATTAACGCATAAACAAGAGGTTATAAGTTAATTCGCTCACCTCATTCCTTAGTGAAAGATGCAATTTGTAATTCTTCTCAAGCATCTCGATCACAGAGTTTACTTTGAAGGTGGCCGCCAGGGTTTTATTCTTACGCAGAAAGGCAATGCGCGTGAGGCCATCCCATTCGGTAAAATTAACAGGTGGCGGTGGATTTTTTGGCTCCAGGCGGACTACGCTTGACTCCACTTTGGGTGGTGGTCTAAAATTGTTCTTGCCCACCTTCATTAACATATCGACGCGAGCTAAAAGCTGGGTATTAATGCTCAAGCGGCAGTATAGCTTATCGCCCGGCTTGGCCACCAGACGTTGTGCGAATTCCTGTTGGAACATCAGCACAGCACAGCGGAAGAGGGGACGATGTAGCAATAGCTTAAATATCAGTGGCGAACTTATCTGATATGGCACATTGGCAATGCATAGATCAAAGAATGGCAGTTCGGCTTTAAGAAAGTCACCAATTAGCACCTGCAACTTGGGCTGCAATGGGGTGGCCTGGACACGCTTCTGCAGCTCGGCGGCGAGACGAGTATCTATTTCACAGGCGATCACCTTTTTAGACTTCTCCAGGATGCGGACTGTCATGTTTCCTGTGCCAGGACCGATTTCTAATACCACATCAGTGGGTCGCAGTGCCGCTTTCTCCAGCATAGCGGTAATGATTAAGGGATTCTTAAGAATATGTTGACCAAAATCCTTGTTGAAAACAATACCTAAAACCAAAACCAAAGGTTTGTTAGTCTCAAATACTACAATATTTATGGCTATTGCTGCCCTCACCCTGTTTTTGCACCTCATTGTGTACTCTTGATTTCTTCTCTGTTTTCACCTTGGGCATGCTTTGGTTTAAATAAATTAACGCCTAATGAGTAATGAATCTTTTAAACTTCCTTAAAGCAAACCACGTGAAAACCAAAAACATTGACTCGATACATTTATCGATAGATGTTTAGGGTTGCATTGAAAGTTCTACTGCAAGAGAGCGCCGATTATTTGCGAATTCGAAACCTGGAATTTCTACTTCTGCAGGAACAACACTCAAGTCCGCTAAAAAAACAATTATGTTTACCTCTTCGTAAAAAATAAATACAACAATTTTACGACTTTATATTTTAAATAGGTTTTGCGTCACCTCTCTTTATTTATTAATTAGTTTTTCACTTAATTTTATGAATCAATTTACTCTTTTTTCTTCTTCCTCTTTGTTTTGTAATTTTTGGTTTCTTTGGTTATCTTTCCACACATTCAACTCTCGTACATGTTTGTTACCATTTATATATTTAGTATTTTCAAATAACATTCACTTTTCCTTTCCATAGTTCTTTTTGTTTTGTTTGTTTGTTTGTTCTTTTCTCTGTATTTTACAACATATCAACTGTTGACTTTTGACTTTACTTGTTTGGTTTCTTTTTGTTTTGTTGTTGTTTTGTTCATTTTTTTTTATATTTATTATTTTGTTTAAACATAACTTAAATATTATTTATGCTTTTCTCATCTCCAATTTGAATTGGCTTGTTGTGTGTGTGTGTTGTTTTTTGTTTTTTTGAATACTTTTATTTTGCTGTTTGCTGCTTATAACATTTTCAAATATTCTGATTCAGATATACATATATATTCTCTTAGTAGTTTTACTTAAGATCAGGTTAACAATTACTTTGGCTAACCATTTTTTGTTTGTTACTTTATGTATTTCCTCGTTAGTATCTAAGATGAAAAAGGTACATGAAAAAGTTGCACAGGTGTGTTTTAATGTGAGTTTGGGTTGTATGTGAGTGTAATTGTGTGTGTGTTGGTATATATGTGTATATACCTATATATATATGCATGTATTTTAGGCGTATGTCTTGTACAATATAGATTTGTTGATCACTTCAAAAAATGTTGTTATTGTTGGCGAATGGTAAGCGAATGTTTTTATTTGGTTTTTGCTTAAATCGTTCTCTCAAAATCTTCTGCGGAGAATGTGGTTAGGGAGATAAGAAGGATGATTTCATAATATATATATATATTATAGATTATTATCCTCTTACTGATAGTTAGGTTACATTAACGGCGAGTCTGTAGTTTTGGGCCAGGCAAAAGATTGAGATACATTAAGCTTTTAGATTATAGCTAGCATTTTGGTTTACGATTTTCATTCATTCAGGTTCCGGTTATAATATATTTTCTGTTTCCCTTTTCTTTTTTCTTTCTTTATATATATATTTTTTTTAGAACAACCAACAAATTGTGTGTGTGTGTGTGTTTGTATGTGTTTGCTTGTTTCTTTTATTTGTCCCTGATTTAAAGGAGCTTAACTTATATAATTATTTAATGTTGCACATATGATGGCTGGATGCTTTGTGGTATGTACACTCAATACACTGCTCTTTAAAAAACACGATCGCCCCTTTATGATTGAGTTAAATAATAAAGTTATTCCATTTCACATTCAAGCTGGTGGGAATAATTGTAATTTATTGTTGAATTTTATCGAAAAAGAAATCTTATTGCGTGAACAAGTTAGAATTGTCGTCAATTTAATAATGGAAACGAATCGTTTTTGCAGTGCAGATTAAAAAATCTCTTAAACGAGTTGCGATCGTATTGAAAAGACTTTGAAAAAATAAAAATAGTAATATTGAGTGTATTTATGTGAGTTTGTTAAAAATTGTTTAACATTTTGCTTTTGGTTTTTGGTAAAATGCTTTTTTGAGAATACTTTAGGTTAACATTGAATTTGTTTGTTCTTTTTCCTGCGTTTTCAATTTGGGGAGTTCTTAGCGCTTACGCTGGGTTTTTGCTGTTTTCTTGCACATACTAAATTTAGTATTCTTATGTATTGTATATGTATGTGTATGCATATGTATATATACATTTAGTTTAGACACTGGGCATTTTTGTGACTTCTTCACTATTACTTAAAAAGTTTCAGTTTTGTGGTTGTTGCTGTTGTTGTTCATCATTAAGATGTTTTGTTCTTTTACTTTTACTTAGTTAACAATGCTGGCTTATAGTTAATATAATCTTCTAGGTTTTGCTTTTAAATTTGTGTGTGTGTGTGTGTGTAGTGTATTTTTGTTTTCTTTTGTTATAGTATTTTTAATTTATATAACCCATAATGCAGCGCAAAATTGTTTAAATGATTAACAATAACAAGAAAACAAGTTCTGATTTCAAATTAAACATAGATGAATAAATAAGAAATTTCGATGCTTTTTAATTTGGTTTTTTGTTTGCGCTGCATTTATGGAATTCATTTTTCTTGTTGGGTTTTGAGTCTTTGGTTTTAAAATCAACACATAATTAGTTAATATATAGTTAAATGAATATGTATATGTATATATACATAAAGCATATTATATTTTTCAATTGTTGTTTATATGCAATTTATTATGCACATATATATATATATATATATGGCATCTCTCTCTATATAAGTGTGAATGTATATCAGAGTAGAAATCTGTGAAGCGTTTTCAAAATCATATACTTCCTGATTACTTCACAAACCTCATCTCCTAGTTAATTTCACAATTTAATATAAGTTTAGTTTATATAATTATTATTATGTATATTATTTGTTGTGGGTTTTTATCCACTTACAGACTAAACACATGTTTTGTATTTGTTGTTTGTTGTGTATAACATAAAATAATATGAATTAGACAGATTTTTCCTTTTTTTTTTGTTTTGTTTTGTGTTGCTGTTCATTATTACTATGATTAGTTTTTATGTTTAATGCTTCTTTTTTTTTGTTTGTTGTATTTTTTGTGATTTAATTAGTTTTTTGGCTTCATTTTGTGTGTGTTTTCTTTGTTTTATATAAATATGATTTATAACAATATATAATTTAAACAAAATAATATCGCTTTAATACTTGAGAAGGAAGTTGTGCAAGTTTAAATCATGTAACTAAATCATAATTTGTGCGTGTTGTGTGTGTGTGTGTGTGGTATTTGGGTGGGTGTTGGCTATTATTGTGTTAGATATTCCCTTGAGATTCGCTTGGAGCAAGTGCCTAACTTTGCGAAACTTGAGATTCGACGGCACAACATCATCATCATCATCGTTAAAAATCAATAAAAAACTAATAACAAAATGCATTGTGCACTTCAATTGCAGCTAACATTTGACATTTTGACTAGAATGGTGGGGGAAGAAGTTTTGGGGGAAAAATTTGATGTGTTTGTGTGTGTGTGTCTATACACACATATACATGTGTGTGTGTGTATATACACACATATACATATATATGGCAAATAACATCCAGAGTGCTATTGTTAATAGAATGGGTTAGTTGGGATTGCTGATTTATACACATTTCCGACTATTAACACGATAATATCGTGTCGTATGTCAACAATCCTAGTCGTTATGTCTTCAGCATAGTAATGCGAATTATATAGACATTCCCCTTCATGCAAACAAACACATATATGAATGAAGTGGAAATTAACAATTTTTTCTACTTTCGCGTAGACATGGTGGGAAAGCAGTTTGTTTGAATGTAATAATGTGCAGAATTCACATATTGGCACTATATAGAATGAACTTCCACCTGGATATTCGCATTGATAAATGGTTTAACAAACAAAACTTACAAATGAAATAAAGACACAACTGGAAACAGACAACAATAAAGCGTTTCATAGATTTGTTTAACGAAAACAAAAGTATATGTATGTGTGTAGTATTAGTGCTAAAGGGAGACGCGATAGCGCGGGCGGGAGGGAGGTAGGGAGATTAGGAATATAAATAGGCTAACAGATAATTAGCATAGGTCATCATCATATACATTTAAATATCTATGTGTATATGCTGTGTATATGTGTGGGTGAATCATCATCGTCATTCTTTATCTAACTTCAAAACTGACGGCATCAAAATTTGCCGCGATACGGCAACAATTACACGTACCGCCTAAGTGAAAATTTTCTCCACAAACTTTTCTTTAATCCACAATCTGATTTAGTAGACTTTACGCTCTGGTCCAAATTTAGGATTAACAAACGAGAAGCCAGCAAATTCATCCTGATTAATGCATCTTATGACTTCATTACCAATCGGTGTAAGTATCGGATCCTCTTTGGTGAATTCGGCATCGAAGTTGTTGGCATCTCGTGGATTTTTCTACGAAAGGAAAGCAAGAAAACACAAACAATTAGTCGAACCATCTTAACTGAATGCTGTGTGATCAATTTTCTAACCATTTTGGGTCGGAATGGTGGCTTAATGTTGCGCTTCTCTAGCTCTTTCCAATCCAGTTTATTGAAAAATGGATGCTTGCGTATTTCATTCTCATCCCCAGTGCATCCTAGACGCTGTTCCGGATTCTTGGTTAGAAAGCCTAAAGAACATAAAACCAAAATTAAATATCAAATTTTTGTATTAAATTATCCGTTTAATCACCTTTCAAAATGGACACGGCTTCACGGGATAGCCAAACCGGATACAGGACATCGTCGTGCATAATCGAATCGAAGAGCTCATCCTCATTGTCAGCCTCAAATGGCGGTTGGCCAGCCATCATTTCATACATAAGGACGCCCAATGCCCACCAATCAACCGAGGCACCATACTCCTGTTCCTTGAGTATTTCGGGGGCTATGTAATCTGGTGTACCACAGAACGTTGTGGTCAGTACGCCATTCATGATGCCCTCTTTGCACATGCCAAAATCGGCCAATTTGCAATGGCCCTCCTGATCCAATAATATGTTATCCAGCTTCAGATCGCGATAGATTACACCATGGGTGTGAAGGAACTGCAGCGCCAACGTCACCTCAGCTGCATAGAAGGCGGCACGGGCCGCCTCAAAACGACGGGCCTTCTGAATTTGGAACATCAAATCGCCACCGTTGACATACTCCATGACAAAGAACAGGCGATCCGGTGTCTGAAAACAGGAATGTAGCGCAGTGAGGAAGGGATGATTGGCAGCTAAGGCCAGGATACGCTTCTCGGTCATAGTACAATCGACATCATCGTCCTGTATAATGGCATCTTTCTTGAGCACCTTGATGGCATAGATCTCATCAGTGCCCTTCTTCTCCGCGAGCATCACTTTGCCAAAGGAGCCCTTGCCAAGCACTTTAATGAAATTGAAATCCAGTAGCGAGCATTTCCCCGGACGTGTATCGCCCGGCCCGCCAGCTCCGACGGCCAAACTCATGCAGCTGCTGCTATTATAGCCGCTGGTCAGCGTGGTAGTTGATGTGGCCAGGCTGTCGCCCGATAGATTACTACTACGAAACGAGGCGCCTGGCACATTATCGCCATCGGCGCCCAATGATGCTCCATAGTTATCCTCGCCACCCTGCTGATTTAAATACTTGGAACGACGCGGCTGCTGGCCCTGCTTGTCCGGGGAGATGCCCAGCGAGCTGAGTATCTCGGCCATTTGCTTGGTATTGATGCCGCATGTATTGGCCACATTCTTCTGGCATCGCTTATGGACGTTCATGTAACAGGTCTCGCATTGCAGTCCCTGCTTGATCAGACCATAAAGCAGCGAGCCGCAATGGTCACAGAATGTAAATCGCTTATAGCTGTGAACCACAAAACGATGCGGCACATTCACATTAAACCGCTGTCCGGCCGGCACTTCCTCCACTTTGGGTTGCTTCTACATCGGTTAGATTGGGTTAAACAAGGATACTGACAGATAGATTCAACAACTTACCTCATCTCGCATCCCTGGACATTTGGACACCACAGACAGATGACATTTCTTGTGTACAACTAAGGTGCAGACTAGAAATGATCAACAACAAATTGAAAAATGTAGTTATAAGATTGTCAAAACTCGTTAACAACGAATCAAAGTATCGTAATAAATTGATTTCGATATTGAAGACAAACTACATAAATATAATATGTATGTATTTATGTACATTGTGGGTGCTCTGTCTCTTAATTATTGTGTTTCATTTTCGTTTAACATTCAGGGTTAGACACTCATATTCGATATAATTTGATATTTAGACTCAATTCTTTTCGGGTTAATGCAATGTTGCCTCAAGTTTCGATTCATTCTCCCGTAGAGCAGAATGAACATTGCTAATCAAAGCCAGAAAACATTGCATTCTTTCCCTTGGTTCAATAATGCTTTAGGTTGGCATAAAAATAATTAGTATAACCATTTAAGGAACACATACACACATATTCAAGATTTGATATATTGGTGCAAAAAAAAAGATAAATATACACGGTGAAATTTAGTAATAGATAAAAAAAATGTGTGTTTTTTCTATATTTTTATTTTGTTTTTAATCACATAACACATGTAACGTGCAAGTTTCTGTATATGTGTGAGTGTGTCTGTGTGCTTGTAGTTGTTGTTCTTATTGTATTTTAATAACAATGTCTAGTACACAACATATATCCAGACTAATTAGAAAATTGATTCAGATGAGAGCGATTTCATGTCATTATCCAAATAAAGATATCATTTTAAATGATTTAAATGTAATTGATGATTGATGCAGAAATTAGTATTTTAATTTAACAAATCGATTGCACTTACTACTCTTGAATAGGTCCCTTACCCCTTGGGGATACATCATTTTATTCGAATATTCTGTGGGGCAAACCTTCTACCCCAACCTCACGTAATTAATAAATGTTTCCATAACAAAACAATAATATACTAATTAGGCTTCTTTTAATCAATCTTCCTTCTTTAGTTAATCGTAGAGTAATGCTTGGTGCTATCCTTATTCATAAACTTTTAATAGGTGAAATAGACTCACCTGAGCTATTGAACGAGTTAAACCTATCTGTACCCCGTAGATCTGCTAGAAATTTTATTCCTCTATCCCTAAAACAATGTAGTTCTAACTAATCTTTGCATGAACCTTTTCGAGTCCTATGCTCTGAATACAATCTTCTGTATCCCGTAATCAGATCAGAAGCCTCTATTTCTCTTGTGAAAACCTCTATTTTAGCACATTTAGCTCGTAATTAGCTGTAGTTAATCATATTTTTAATTGGTTGTCAGTTTTATTTGTATTTGTCCACGCGATCGTGCCGTCCGATATATGGCTGCGCCCCACGGTCGGCCGGGCGGGAGGTGGACAGCGCTCTGCTTGGGCTCGCGCGAAACAGGCTATGTCCTGGTGTCGTATGGGCCACTTGAACGTACTTGGCATTGTACGCGTCAACGTCCAGACAATAGCAGAATCCGATTGTAACAATGCTCGCCCAAAGGACCGACAGTTTATAAGTCGTTCTATACGGAAGACGCTTTAACCGAGGAGCAAAATAATTGTTTTTCTTTGATGTTTGATGTTTTTATAAACCATTCAAAACATTCTGATCTTTGACCTTGTCATCGCTGTCCTGTCATCTCACATATTCCTAACAAGGTTGTCCTCACAAGGTTCCCCACAAATTGGCATTATAACATATTCTTTCCAGTTCTTTCTTTATCCAAACAAATAGAGAAATGTCCCTTTCGCATGAGCTGCTGATGCTGATAAATATTTTGTTATATGTTTTCCGAAACGTCGCAATATCCTGTTGAATTGTGAAAAATATTGTCGCTGTAAGCGGAGACGCTCTAAGAGGAGGCTTAGTCATCAAACTTTCGTCGCTATAACCGTACGGACGATATAAGCGGAGTCGTTATAATCGTATACTTGAAACATTTTGAAGGTTTTTGATCCAGCCTCAATGTTGATGTTTAAATGTTGACTTAAAAAACTAATTAAACCCTTGCTTCGGAACGATTTTGAAGCATCTATTTTAAAAAGATTCATGATAAGGCAAAATGAGAAAATTTCCCATCAAAATGTAAAACTATAATATGAAACAATCTTTTAATTATATGCTAAAGCTCGAATACATCAGATGCAAAATAAATTGGTAAAACTTTCCTTACAGATTAGTATGTGGTCAACTTTGATTAGTGATGATTTATAGTGCAAGGACAACATAAAGGAGAGGAAGAGATATGTATGAATAGATGAATTTAAAGAAAGAATGAGCATTGCGTTGCGATGCGATTAGAATTGGCGTTGACGACAAGAAGCACGCTAATTGAAAAATGAATAGGAAAATAATCATATATATATATAGATTTAATGTCATTCAGAATAGAATGCAAATGCATCTAGACAACAAAACAAACAAATGGCAGAGATGTATGTAGTTCTTCTCCTTAAGTTTATCTCCAAGGAATCGAGAGAGATCGAGACTTAATTAGAAGCAAACAGCAAACGGCAAACAAACGAACGTACAAAACAACAAACCAAACGAGCAAAGTTTCACTTTTTTTTGATTTGTATGCAAAATGATGTTTCTGTTTCTGGGGGATCTAGTCCATCCTTTTTAGTTATGTTTTTTTTTTTTTTGTTTTTTGGTAAATTTGTAAGCAAAACACATACCTTGACATTGATAGCCTTGTTTACCAATTCCCCTGCAAAAAGGCAAGAAATTCCATGGCTATTTGTATGTATACATTGATATAATTTTTCTTTTTGATGAAAAGTGTGTGTGTGTGTGCATTTGGTATGTGTGTGTGTGAGTTAAATCAATGCATGATGAACCCGCAGAGCGAGACCCAAAAAAAAAAAACCCATCAACTATAGATGAATTTAACAATATAAATAAATAAATACCGAAGCAATACCCATTAGAATCAATCATGATATCCCAATGATAGATGTAAGTGTAGAAAATTGCATAAAAAATCGATAGAAAATCTTATGAATGATCAGTCTCCAGCTATCTTTGGCTTTGCCAAAGAATACAGTTCCTTGCAAATGGACGTTTGGTTTAGTCTCGTTTGAATGTTGCACGACTGATATTTACGTCGCACACTCATTTACTTGAAGTTGATTTTCAAAGTCATTCAATTCATTCATTTGTTAACTCGAATTGATTTTTCTATTATTCATGCAGTTCTCCAACAAACAAGTAGAATTTGACATCCTTTTTTTTGTTTTTAAACTCTCTTTTGGTAAATAAATCAATTTGCAAGGATGTAAACAGAAACCAGAGAGAATATAGAGATAATGAAAGCCCTTTGCTGATATGTAGATGGTTTGGGTGAAGGATGGATGTTACAATTATGAGGTTACATAAAACATAAAAAGTTATGCAAAATAAATAGATTGATCAAATTATATAAAGAGATAATCAAGATAGATCGATGTGTGAGAGAAAAGACAATTCCCCAGAATAAATAAAGTAAAGTAAAAGTCAAATAAAGTATTAATCACTGCATAAATTATACAACTTGATAAAAAAAATAATAATAATGTAATTTGGTAGATCAAAGTTTGGGTAGATACTGTAGATGTTCCAGAATAATAATGTGTGCGCTGGCAATATATATATAGATATGTTGTATATACGATTCCTTATTCCACTTACCAAATAAATTCACGGCAATGCGAACAAAAGGTGGGCTGACGTAAAAATGTTGCCATAAACTTGTGTCCATTGACCTTCGAGGAGAACAAAATGATTAGATTGAGTTAAGAAGATTTCAAATTTACATGATATATCACCTGATGAACGCGCCGGCGCATGGCACCGCGACGACGATTGAATCCAGCGCGTTCTTTGAACTCCTTATTGACGGCCACAGTGTGTTCCACTTCTGCTTCGGCTTTGGCTTGATCTAGTCAAAAACATCAACGAAGAAGTAATTACAACTAGAAACTATTAAGTGAAAACATTGAAGCTCACCATTGCGGTTTTTTAGCTCGATAATCACATGAATTTGGCCCTGCGGCTCCAAATTGACCCATAGATCCAGTACGCTTGCCTCATTCTGCATTAGATCCTCGAAGGGTATCACACAATTGGACACAAAGTCATCCGGCGGCAGGGCCGCATCGTGAAACACAGTCAAATTGATGTTATGTGCATTGGTCACATCGTGGACAAACTGCTCATTCCACACCGGATCGAATGTCTTTGCCCGTGTAGTAGAGCGATCTAATTGCCAAGACAAAAGTAGTTTCAGTAAGTCATTTGAAGGAAACAAACTTACCAAAATGACTCTCATCAACGTCAATGGACACATACGGATCGATCAATTGCTCATCGGCCAATTTGCCAAATGTTAAGTTGTGACGCTTCTGGAAATCTGTGGGACGCAGGCCAGTTGCCTCGCATACCTTAATTTGCAGTTTGCCCGTAAACATGTTGCCTTAGTTCCCCCCCTCCTGAACCAGAAGAGTTTCACTTGCTCCGTGTATCTGAATGTATTTCGGTGTGTTTGACTGTGCTAGTTCTCGTGAGTGTCTGTGTGTGTTGTGTCTGCGTGTGTCTCTGTGTGTGTGTGTGTGTATGTGTGGGTGTAAGTAAGATCGAAAGTGAAAGCAGCGGGCTGCACCTTGCGAGTCAGCAGCTGCGGTGTCTATTAAATATAAACCACTATGTGGCCGGGACTGTTGCAGCTGTTCTGAAAATGCAAAAAGGAAACCAAACAAAAGGGGAAAACTATTATTTTTAAAGCCCCATAACTTCATTTAAAAAGCTTAACTATAGTTTGCGGCAATGATTCAATTGGAAAGTTGTCATCGAAAATTAGCGTTAATGGTTTTTCTATAAATTGTTTATGAATAATCATTAAAAATGTATTTATAAACGTTAATATATGTATGTTACTTAACCTCCTAGTCATAACCGAAGAATTCTACATTATTTAGCAATTATTCTTGTTTCAGTTCTGAAACTATTAACATTTGTCGAGTTCACTGGCTAAAATGTAAGGTTTAATACATCTAATGAGATTTAGTTTAAGTGAATCCCCGCGGTTAACGAACGCCCGTATAAAGAACACACAAATACATTCTTTTTTGTGGAAAAGTGGAAAATTTCTGTCTGTGTCAAGCAAGGAAATAGGGGAAATCCCAAGTGTACATTATAGAACTTTCTTTTTCCATTTCAAACGTCTCTTTTTGTCCATAAAACATATTTGGTTTCTTGAAAATTATAAAATGTTTCGTTTTCAATAGAATCTGAACTTGAAATATGTAAATAAATTGCATTTTATGTTATTTTTAGGTATTGCCCATGGAATTTTATTTTTCCTCCAGTACAAATTTTGTCGTCAGTTAAACTGCCCCAAACAGTATGCAACATATTCAAGATGCCCCATAATCTATCTATTCTGTATCCGCTCCTGCTTTTATATACAAGTTTACAAACAATCCAGCGAACTGCGCTCGCTAATATATTGCTGATCCACTATTCAGATACTTAATCGTATCTCATCCTAATCAACCTAAATCATCTCACGAGTTGGATCCTATCAACGGTAACCCTCCACAGGAACCAGTGGACGGATCCAACATCTTAATTTACATAAGAAAGAGAAAAAAAGGTTGGAATTCTTGAATGTAAAGATGTAGACTATGTCCATGAACACATTATAATCAATTTACAATCTTAGAAAGATTCGTTTTACTCTCAATTGAGGCAACACGACGTATGAGTAATTTGTTGTTAAAGAAACCCAAATTCGCCTATAAAAACGAAAAGCTATAAATGAGTTTGACTTTGAAAAAGTTTTATGTATGTATGTAGATTTGAAAATCTTGTGCTATAACAATAATATTAATATATATATTAATATTAGGTAGCTAAATGACTTAAAGCTACAGTAAAATAGTGGATGAAAGTATTCATTTACTTGTTGTTTAATTCCTCAGTTTAAACAAAATAAAAACCCTTAAGAGGGGTAAATAGGATAAAATATCTCAACGAACTTGTTTTAGTACACAAATGCAAACACACGAATCTCCATAGCTAAATGTTGATTACATGGCGTAGGCGTAACGTCTGGGGAAAACTCTTAACATATTTCAATAATTATTTTTGATTGTCATTGAAAAACAGTCCACTCTAATTTACATAAAAATTCATACATATATATGTATGTACATTTGTATATGTATGTATAGTACATATTTATTGTCTATATTAAAAGGTAAAATGTTTGTTGCACATGGGGGCATTGCAGGGATTTTCCATTCAATTGGATTTTATCAGTAGAAAAAAGAAACAGACACACACACACATGCACACATACATATGTATGTATGTATATTGGCAATTTCTTTTTCTAAATGTTTGCCCTAGAAAATGTTACCTTGTTTCAATTATGAGGCTATTGTACTAGAGTATGTAAGTTGTCGTTTAGCTTTGATTAGCTGTAAGTTATTACACATACACAGTGCAATATTTATGCATGTAGATACATACATACACACACACAAGTTTACAATTCACACACATACACATACTATATAGATGGAAGGCTATTTTGTTCAGAAATGAAACAACAAAGAATGAGTGAATAAGAATTCCAGCACAGAGAGAGACAGACACGCACACACACACACACACAATATATGTATGTAAATTTGTAGGGCAAATATATATTTATTGGGCGCACTTGTATCAATAAATTGTCAACATTTTCACAAAAATTGGCAAAAATTTGCAACATGCAACAAAGGAGTCGAACTCGAGCAAAGGAGTCGAACCACTGAGTCGAACTCGAGCAATGAGGTAGACACACACATATGGAGAACAACTGGAACTGGAACTTGCTATCATTTCGTCATCGAGGAAAACAATTTTTCACACACTCTGTACACTCACACGCACACACAAACACCTGGGCAAATATGTTACCTTCAATTATCTTGGCAATAATTTACCTTTTTTGTAAATAATTTTATTCTTATTCTTTTTTTTTAGATTTTCTTAAAACAAGACATACGAACGGAACATTGAAAGGGAACACTGACAGCAAGTCTGGTGTTGGAAAACGCACTTTTAAAGCAGTGTTGAAAACACTCGTTACTCATTTGAGGCTCATTTTTGAGAGGGCAGTGCTGGATAACGTCGATAGACAAGTTTATTTTCAGCACTAGTCAATCGGGTGCAATAAATATTTACAAAAAAAGAAAAAAAAACAATTAAACTAATATGAGCTCTGGGGCAGTGCGTACGCCTGTGTCTCAGATTATCCACAACAAAGATGATCAGGATGCGGAGGAGGAACCGAAAAAGAAGTCCCGCGAGGATTGGCGGAAGGCCAAGGAGCTGGAGGAGGCCCGTAAGGCGGGCACAGCACCAGCCGCAGTCGATGAAGAGGGACGAGATATAAATCCACACATCCCTCAATATATATCAAATGCACCGTGGTACTATGGCTCGCAAGGACCCACTCTCAAGCATCAGCGTCCTCAGCACGAAGATGAGCGTGGCCAGTTGGATAAACGAGCACCCAAAGGCTTGGACACCACCCGCATAGTGACGAAATTTCGAAAGGGTGCTTGCGAAAATTGCGGCGCCATGTCTCACAAGAAGAAAGATTGCCTAGAGAGGCCGCGCAAGGTGCAGGCAAAGTATGCCGAGTCTATCGTGGTCCATGACGAGCACATTGTGAATGACGAGTCGGTGAATTATGACGAGAAACGAGATCGCTGGAGTTCTTACGATCCAGCCAATCACCGGGAGATTATCGAGGAGTATGAAAAAGTTGAGGAGGCCAAGCGTCAATTAAAAGCTGAAAAACTAAAGAATGGTAAGTGTAATAACACAAAGGTTTTGAGTTGTTCGTTAATCCCACAATTTCTCACTCGTCTCAGATCCCGATGCTGAAATCTCAGATGAAGATGGTAATGAAGACAAATATGTGGATGAAGTTGACATGCCGGGAACCAAAGTGGACTCCAAGCAGCGGATCACAGTTCGAAATCTGCGCATTCGCGAGGATACTGCCAAATATCTGCGTAATCTGGATCCCAATTCGGCCTACTATGATCCCAAGACACGGTCTATGCGTGACAATCCCAATCCCAATGTCCCATCCGAGGAGTAAGTAGTCTCTATAAATTCATTTTAGTGAACTTATTCAAACATAATTTTCAACCTCTTAGAGCTGAATTTGCGGGAGAGAACTTTGTGCGCTTTTCTGGTGACACCACAGCCCAAGCAACTGCTCAATTGTTTGCTTGGGAGGCACATGGCAAAGGCGTTGATGTACATTTGCTTGCTGAGCCCACCAAGCTGGAACTGCTGCAAAAGGAATATGAACAGAAGAAGGAACAATTCAAGTCAAGTGTAAGTTTACCGTCGTAATGTTAACTCTGGAATTATTGATTGTCAACATCGTTTTTATTGCAGACAAAAACGCACATTGTAGAGAAATATGGCGGGGAAGAGCATCTTCAGGCGCCGCCCAAGTCCCTTTTACTGGCCCAGACCGAGGAATATATCGAGTATTCACGTAGCGGTAAAATCATTAAAGGTGTAGAGAAACCCAAAGCGCGTAGCATTTATGAGGAAGATGTCTATATCAATAACCATACAACGGTGTGGGGAAGTTTTTGGAATGCTGGCCGCTGGGGCTACAAGTGCTGCAAATCATTCATTAAGAACTCGTACTGTGTTGGCATGCAGGAACCGGAAGGGTTCTCGGACCAAACATCATCATCTGCTGCTGCTGCCGCTGTTCCCACCACCACTACCACAACCACTGTGCATCTTGAAGCCCAGTCGGTGGAAGCTGAACAGGCTCTCGTATCAGAAGTCGATTCGGCACCAAGTTCGGACTCTTCTTCTTCAGAGGAGGAGGAGGAGGTGCAAAAGCCCAGCAAGAAATCCAAGAAAAAATCGAAAAAACGTGAAAAGAAAAAAAAGGCCAAGGAGCAACGTAAAAAGAAAGCCAAAAACAAGGAAAAGGAAAAGGAGAAGCTTGTGAAGCACAAACAGATGCCTGATGAGGAGGTAGATGATCGCAAACGTCCCTACAACAGCATGTATGACATAAAGGCTCCCACCGAGGATGAAATCGAGGAATGGAAAAAGAAGCGGCCACGTGCCGAAGATCCTATGCTCCAATTTATGTAGTCTTAAATTTCAATTTGTAAATATAGCACTATAATAGGATAGGTATAAGTAAAAAATGTTCGTTTTACATAAAGTACATAAAATGACGAAATGGATGGATGATCATTTTTATTGGCTGGTTAAACGATCGCATATTGCTCATATAACAGTTCGCGTATTTTGTAATAGTCTTCCGACAGGCAACCCTCCATGGCCACCTTTCCGGCGTCGATACGACGCAACGCCAATGTGCCATTGCTGCACCATAAAACGCCTCCGGAGAACTCTGAATTGATATTGTTGCGCATCAGGATTTGTTTAAAGTCTGAGAGTTTCAATTCATTAATCAGGACCGAATTGTGTACGGGTATCTCATCCTCTTCGAGCGTCTCCAGTGTGAGAGTTTGTCCATCTTGTACTGATACTTCCTGTTCGGTGGGATTAGTAGCTCCATCGATGGCTTTTAAGCGCATGCCCAAGCGTCCATCCACCCAGGCTACTTCTGCGTTCTTTGCCTTCTGGAATTGCAACTGCGAGACTAGACCCTCAGTAAGACGCACCTGATAAATGTGTATCTCTGTGGTTACATCGATAATTTCGCCCTTGTTTGGCGCAAAGACGCGGGCGCCCACATTTTGTTCACAATGCCTGGCCACCGCTTGGGTGCCTTCGGCTGTGCCATGGACAACAATCACACGACGTGGCCTGAGCTGAGATAGAATTTTCAGCATTGATTCTCCATCGGAACGTCCTTCGAAATCGATGCGCTGGATTTGGGCATTAACCTCAATGGTTTTACGCTGATTGATTACCTTAGTGGGCTTCTCTAACAATTGGACATCGGTGTCCATATCACCATTGGCATGTTGCTGCTGATCCTGTTGACCGCCTCCAGGTTCCTCCTTTTTTACGTTCTCTTTGTTCTGTTCATCCACGGGCATGTAATCATAGCCGCCAAGGTCGGCAATGCGATAATCATCCAAATTGATTATCTCGCCATATTCATCATATTTGATCTTTTCCTCGTGATAGGGAAACATTACATGATGACGCTTGTTGGATTTAAAGAAACCGGATGTATGACGACCTTCTGGACGAACTACAATATCATGCTTGCCCGTTATCACGCTCATCTCGATATCATCCTCGGACTCGGAGCTGCTTTCCTCTTCCACATCTGGCTTAATAATCAAAGGATTTAGCTTCTCGCCCTGTGTACGTAGATATTCCTCCAGCTCGGGACCTTCCAATTCCACACGTCGTCGCACATCAAGTTCAATTTTCCTGCCAGGCACTGCATTCTCCACCAGCTCCATGGCCAGAGATCCAGGGGAGGTGCGAGTGGTAAATATAATACTATTATTGGGATTGGCAGCCCACTGAACGAACAGATCTCGCGTAAAGCCACTCTCCATATCTGGAGTACTAGCAAGGACTACCTTGGGCCCAGCCGGTAGCTTGAATACATCTGCCAAAGAGTGGCATAGATTAATGTGCTTGAACTGGAACGGATTGTTGCGCGCACCTTCGAAAGCCTTCGTCAGCTTATCGCTCATCCACTCGATTTGAGATTTTGCAAACTCGATCACATTATAGCTAACGTTATTAAGCAACGCAAGCGAGTATGCCATCAGACCTGATTCTTTATTCTTCCACAGCTGATCTAGCATGTGGGCCAGCTCCAGGACACGTCCGGCCGTGTCTACGGCAATCAAAACGTTGCCATTATTTCTCACAGTCTGTAGGATATTGGTCATCAGTTTCTCATCACGGGCACGTCGTCTGGCTTGCTGATATAGGGCATTATAGGCATCGGTGATCAGTAGCGACGGACGTTGCAAGCGTTCTAATTCACAGCCGCTCAAGTGGCGCTCTTTCTTGTGGTTGAAGTCCGTGGCATAGACGATATCCTCCTCGCCGACTTTGACAATTTTCCAAATGGTACCACCAATCATGTGGCCTGCGTTCAACGGCGTGATTGATATACCGTAACCCTTGCCCTTCAGTGAAACTGTCTGGTTGTACTTCAATTGGGTGATTTTCTCAAACGCCGTGTCCACATCGTCTAGCGAGAATAGATCGAAATCTCCCATATTAAAATGCGACATGTACAGGTCATACATAAACATTTGGCCCATTTTAAAGACAGGTATCGTGGCATAGATAGGACAATTGAGACCCAATTTGCCGACTAGATAGGGCAGTGCCCCCAAATGATAGGCATCCGGATGAGAGAGTAGAACGGCATCTAATGTATGTACTTGTCTAGAGAAAAAAAATAATTCATTTTTATTGCAAACTATATGAGAATCAACACCAAAAACCTTTTTAAATCCCTGATGAAATTCGCATCAAACTTTTCATCCCATCCGCAGTCCAACAGTATTCGCACATCGTCTATCTGGAGTATGTAGCATGGCGGAGATTCGTCCATGGCTCCGGAAATTGTGTGTAGCTTTATAATCGATGTCATCTTAAAGAATTACTTTGTTTTATGTTTTGTTTGTTTTCAGATTTCCACCAAGAGACAAAACGGAATTGCCGCCGACAGTGTTGCCACTTCCGCTTTTTTACCGTCACAAGTGTTTTAATGCAATGGCGGGGAAATTGAAAAAAAAAAGCTGGATTGTAGCCCTATTTATTTAAAATTCTTTTTTATGATTAAGGTTTAGCACATTTGAAGAGTAGCTTCTTTAATATTTCAGTTACCAAGAAGTACAAAAGTTTAAAAGTAAACATTTGAAGTTTTATTCTTTAAAAGAGATGTTTCACACTTTTGCTGGCGGCCTTCATGGCTGGAAAATTGTCATCACTGTTTGTTGCAATCGTCAAATCAGCTGTTTCAGGTGCTCATCGGCAAGAAACGCGAAAAAAGAGGTTTAATGGAATTAAAGCTACCGCCTTGTGTATTATTATAATGGTTCGGCTGTGCCACCGAGCTCCCCATATTTTCGATCTACTTATACTCGCTAGTGTGGGCACGATCATCATTTATTTGGCACTGCCATTCCGCTTTGCTTCTCACTATCCGTATATCAAGGGGGATAGAATTGAGGACTCATTGATAGCCCAAGTTACGGCAAATGTATCCTTGCAGCAGTCTTTCGACTGCATCTACAAGGACATCATTAAAAACAATCGATTTGTCTATGACAATCCATTGTACCATGAGGGCATCCTGCGCGGAGAAGAGATTCGACCAGGCGGCGAGTATCAGCCCGAGCAATGTAGGGCCAAATACAGTACCGCGATTATAGTGCCTTATCGCCAGCGCGAGAAGCAATTGCATGCTTTCCTCACCTACATGCACAACTATTTGCGGCAACAATTGATCCATTATCGAATATTTCTCGTGGAGCAATCGGATCAGAAACCATTTAATCGTGCCACTTTGTTTAATATTGGAGCAAAGATTGCAGCGGAATATGGATTTCCGTGCTTGGTTTTACACGATGTTGATCTCTTTCCATTGAACTCAGGTGAGGAATCTTTTTAGCATTTATTTATGTATCTACAGCTAATCAAATTGTCTCCTTCAATCAATTATTAGGACAAATGTATGCATGTTTGGAGAAGCCCCGTCACATGTGCTCCGCCCTGGACCACTGGCGTTTTAATTTGCCATATCGAGGTCTCTTCGGAGGAGTTGTGGCCATTAACACATTTCAGTTTCAGCTAATCAATGGCATGTCTAATCTCTATCATGGCTGGGGTGGCGAGGACGACGATCTGTATGAGCGGCTGCGTGCCATGGGCATTAGCATATGTCGCCTTGCTCCCGAGTACAGTGAATATACCATGTTAAAGCATAAACCGGAACATCCCAATGAGAATCGGAGGGCACTGCTGCAAGCTGCCACTCTCCGCCAGCAAACGGATGGACTTAATTCGCTAGTCTACAAGGAGGTGGAGCGCCGTATGCACAGTCTCTTTACCCACATTATGGTGGAGACGTAATCACACACTCATATTAGTCAGCTTTAATGACGCATTTTGCTGTATTAGCTAGCTAGTAGAATAACTTGTTGGAATCCCAAATACCCTGCCATACGACAGACAAGTTTGAATTGGCTTACAAGTAGATATTAAAATAGCTTTACAATAATTTACCTCGATTCAAATGTGATTCTTAAAACAATATGAAGTAAGTTTAGGTAATGTCCAATAAAATAGTCGCAGTAAATTATCTAAACTATTGAACATAATTTTGTTGCGTCAATTGGAAATTCATTTATTGTTTATATGAATAGACACTATATAATATACATATATGTAATTATTAACGCGTGCCCCTTTAAAAAAATCCTAAAGGTTAGATTGCACAATACAAGTTTAATTAAAGTTAGTTGGCTTCTTTTTTGTTTTGTTTTGTCTAGACTACATAAATAAGTTAAGGATTATCTAAATACACATTCGTTTCTCATTTGATATTTGTGAAAATGTTGTATAACATTTAAATAAAAACATTAATAGTACATTAAAACACTTTAACAAAATCATCCACGCATGCACACACAAATAGGCAGACACATACCCAAGCTGGTAAGACATTCGCACATTAAAATATATAGATATAGTAGATACATATGGATATAAAGATATAGGATTTACAATATTGAATGTTTTTCGAATTCTGTCTTAGGAATGTGCTTTAATTCAAAAAATTGAGAATATCCTGCTGCGATAGAGCATTAAAGTTTTGGTTGTCTATAGTCTGTTGCTGTTGTTGTTGCTGGGTTTGCGGCTGGAGCGTTGGTGTAGTCATCTTATTCATGGGCTGGCCCTGCCCATGTCCCATGGGATAAATATAGTTCACATTCGGCTGCTGCAGTGTATACAAATTGGCACCATTCAAATTGCTTGGCTTTGTTTTTGCAAATGGATCCAAATCGTCTAGAGAGGAGAAATTATTGTTACTGTTGGTCTGCTGTTGGGGCGAGGCCAATTGATGATTCATAACCAAAGGATTGGCACTATGCCACCCGTTGTTAGCTGCTGGTGCTGGAGCTGGCGCAGGGGCAGGGGCACCCAAGCCACTAAGATTACTTTGCATCAGAGAGCTCAAAATGTCTGGTTTAGAGGCTACTGGTGCTGGAAGTGGAGCCGGTGTCATGGATGTGTGCGTTATTCTGCAAGTATATTTGAATAATATTCGGTTTCTTGAATGTCTAGCTTGAAATAATGGCATTATATTTGATCCTACTTGAGCTGCTCCTTTGGCCGTACTGGCGCCAGTGTGGGAATTGGAGTAGGGGTGGGAGTTGGTGTTGAATTAAATCCAGAGAACATATCGTTGTCCATTTTGTTGCCATTGCTAGAGGATATTACAGAGCTGCTCTCGAGCTCATTGGCTAATATTTCGGAAGCATCTTTGGGTCTGTGGATTATAGAACGAAAATATTATTAGGATTTATACCTAGAAAATCATTGAATATGATATTTACTTATTATCTCGTTGAATTGTTGACAGTTGCTGCAGTTTTTCACGCTGCTCTTGTTCTACACGACTGAGCATGTCCTTGATCAGGGCCACAATTGTATTGAATTGAGCAATAGTTAGACCACTTTCCACACTAAGTGGCACTAGGAATGGTATACATTTATGGGCCATAACATCCTTTGTTATGCCCAGCTTTGTGTTGGTCATGGCTATCTTATAAATTCCTAAAAAGAACCAATTCAAATCAATATTAATGTTCATCTTAAGGAATATGGTTCATATTACCTATAATGGCCATAACTATAGCTGGCTCACGGCTTTGAATTTGCTGCAAAAAGGGCAGTATTTCATCCAGAACCAGCCACTTGTCTAGATTCTCTAATAGTTTGCCAATCGATATTAGGCAATTGACTTTCACCGACACATTGCTACTTTGCAGACAGAGTTTCTTGATGCGCGGCAAAACCGAATTCTTCATAGCATTGTAGTCGATTAGTGTGGAGAATGTGGGCAAAACAGCCAGACAGAGTTCCTGAATTTGAGGCATATCGCATTCCAGGGAACGATACAGCAGCGGCAGGACACTCAACTTCACATCCTCGGCAGGTGTTAGCTTTAGCAGTAAGTCCATTTTTTGCATGAAAATCAAGAGAATCTGTATGGGATCGGTAAGCTTGAAGATGGGCTTCAGATGTGGCAATATGTGATCACAATACTCTCGCTGGCTGCTCATCTCGGCAATGAGTAGAACATTGGGCAACACAAACGGAATCATGGGCGAGTTAATGAACTCCTTGACCAAATAGGGAAGAATGGAATGCAGATTTACACGATGGGGCAACGTAGGTATAATTTGCGGTAATCCTTTGTAGAATTTGGATTTTTGTAGATTATCCCACTGATAGAGGGAATCCAAATAGCTCAATGTCTTAACGCCCACATCCTGAAAATAGACAATCTGCTTAAGTTCATGTAGCTTGGGCCGCAAACTGGCACTTGGGTGAAGCAGAGCCTTAAGGCTTTCGGTCAATTCATTGGGTACAGCATTCATGGGCGGGTATTTCCGTTGGTTCAGCTCGTTGGCATACCGCCGAAAGCCACTGTAGTCACTGCCGAACATTTTCAGTGGTTTTCCCGTGTAAATGGTAAAGATGAGCACACCTTAAAAATGAATAGGGATGACTTATTGTTTCATTTGCCGCATTCGTCTAGCTTACCCAGGGAAAAGAGATCACTATCTGGTGTATTCACACCGTTAAGAGCTAATTCTGGGGCTGTGTACTCCAAACTAGGTTGAGCCAACACATGCAGTGACGTAGAATGTTCCCGGCATGGCCAATGGGCAGTGCCATCAGTTGCAGGCTGATTGGCTATGCTAAAATCAAAACCAAAGAGTTTCCAACTTCGGTTCTTATTGATCACAATTGTCTCGGCGCAGATGTTACGATGCACTATTTTGGCATCATTGTGAAGAAACTGCAGGCCATCGAATAACTGAAGCAAACCATGACGAATCTCCACATCATAAAGTTTCTTGTCCGATCGCACTGAATCACCCACTACATTGGCCAATGAAGCAAATACGGGCTCCGTGGCAAAGGCCAGCGAATCGCGACTTTCCTCTAGCGGATGCTGCACTGTGAGGACATGCGGATGACGAATTTTTGTCAACTGTTGGACACCCCGGCGCAGTGTCTCCAACATTGTTTCTCTGTCATCGCGAGACCATCGCTCCAGGGACTTCTTTTCAAAGACAAACACGGAAACCTCCTGCTTTGTGCTCTTCTTATAGCCATTGTAAACCTTCCACATGAGACCTGTAATGCGAAATGGGTATTATCTGGCGAATTCCAAATCCGTATGTTTCCCTATATCTTACCAACTCCTGCAGTGCTGGTCAACTCGAGAACCTCATATTCTCGCGTCACATTATTACCAGGCAGCACTCCAGACAGCGTGGAAACTGTCTGCACGGCTGTAGAGTAAAATTTGTTTATCATATCCATTGCGCAATGTAGTCCTCACAAGTGTCTCCGCTCGGAGCAAAAGAATTTTGCAATTTTTTGTTTTTTGTGTCTTTGTTAGCAATCAATATCAGCGTTGCCACAGTCGCCAAATAGTGGTGGAAAAAACGTCGATGTCCAAATTGATGTATCGATGAGGAAGGAAGCGCTGTTACCTTAACTGTTGCTATCAGTATCGGTTGAAGTTGCAGTTAGTAGTTTGATGATTGCACCAAATGTTCGACTTATCGGTTGGAGTTGCACTCATTGGTTTGACGTTGGCACCAAATATTCGACGTTGTAACTTGGGCGGCAAATTTAAGAATATTTTATCTAGTTTAAATTAAATTAAAAACAAATGTAATCTTATATCCAGAATTGTCAAGTGAAGCAAAAGTGCTAAAATGATTAAATTTCGAATCTACTTACATATCATTCCACGTCATTTTCCTGCTTTTATTTGCCAAATTAAAAAAATATTTCACATATTTTATGCATTAGATTAATATTGCAGATAAACAAACGGATACATATATATATATATATTATATGCTTAAATAACTTCAATTGAAATACATGTACATTTCTACTCCCCATTGGCCACTAATTGTCGGAATATGTAGTTGTAGTTGTTGGGGTTTCTGTTGTTTTTCGTTAATTTTTTCGATTCTAAATATATATTTTTTTTAGTTGTGGAATTTTTTGCTGCTACTGCTTTTATTTGCGATGGCGAATAGTGCGATCCATAATATTATTAATGCGTGTCTCGGAGTAGCCCGGAACCAACATGTGGATTAGTTCCTTCATGAACAGATCACTAACGCCAGGGCTAGAGCGCTCGGCCAGCTCGAAGACGGATTTAAGGTCACCAATGTCGCCCAAGTTCTTGTTGTTGCCGATCCCAACTCCGCCGCCCATGCTGCTGTTGTTGCTTGAATACTTTCTCTGAATGTCGGTCAGTACGGGGAAGAGGAAGTTGTTCAGGCAAGCACTATTGGTCTGCATAAGACGTTGTCCAGATGACGGCTGCTGTTTCACATGATTCGAATCCTCGTTAGCGGCATGGAATGATTCACGTTGGCTGCTACGACGCTGCTGCTGTTCGATGGTATTCAAATTAAGACCCAGCGAGGAGCGCCTTTCCTCGACCTGATCTAGGAAGGCACCAGCTGAACGGCTCTGACGCAATTCCGGCTTGGAGCTGGAACGCTTTTGCATCAGCTCGCTGGCAGAGGATGAAGTGCTGACCACCGAACCAGTTGCTCCAGCACCTGTGGATGAAGATGAAGCTGCGGCCAAAGATGAAGCCGGAGCTGCAACTGGTACAGGTGTGGCATTTAACATGGTTGTAGTGGCATGTTTGTTGTTTAAATTATTGTTATTGTTGTTGTTGCTGCTGCTGTTGTTCGACGAGGCAGTGGTGCTGCCACTGCTGCTGCTATTGTGATGATTTGTCGTCTCATTGGAGCTGGCTGTGGTAACAGACACACCGCCTCCACTGCCACCTGGAGAGTGTGTGGTCTGCATAAGCTTCTGCATGGTAAGCTCATGCTCCTGCAGCTGAAAACTATTAACTCCAGCTCGAGGAGCACTATTGATATGTAGCCCCTTGACGGTCATGATCCAGGGCTCATCTTGGCTGCTGCCACCCTGCTTTGCATCCGAATCGGAATCAGAGTTCTCCGACTCGGTTTCGCTCTCGTCGCCCTTGGACAGCTTCCACTTCTTGAAGCGATCGATAAGATCAATCAAATAGGCATTCTTTTTGGCCTTCTTTATGAATGGGTATTTGAGCAGCTCTCTGGCTGTAGGACGATTCTCAGGGTCCTTGTTAAGGCAAGCCTCGACAAAGTCCTTAAAGGACTTGGTATAATTGCCGGTAAGCTGGGGCGGATTATTCTTCGGTATGAGGAAAAGCACTCGCATCGGATGCAATTCCGAATTGGGCGGTTCACCCTTAGCCAGCTCAATAGCTGTGATTCCCAACGACCAAATGTCTGCCTTGGAGTCATACTGTGACTGCTTGATTACCTCAGGTGCCATCCAGAAGGGGGTGCCCACAAAGGTGTTCCGCTTTGAGGTGGTATTTGTCAACTGACCAGCCACACCAAAGTCCGCTAGCTTAACATCGCCCAGTTCGCTTAGCAGCACGTTGGCCGCTTTGATGTCGCGATGCAACTTGCGTTCAGAGTGCAAGTAGTCCAAGCCCTTCAGTACCTCACGCAAGATGATGCCGATGTGCATTTCCTCGAAGGAGCCAGCCTTCATCAGATCCAAAGCCGAACCACCACCCAGGTACTCCATGATAATCCACAGTTTGGTACCCTTGAGAAAGGAACCATAATACTTGGTGACATAAGGCGAATCGCATTGCGATAGCACCATTATCTCCTGCTGGATGTCATCGATCTCATCCTCGGCCTCCTCCAAATCGATGATCTTGATGGCGACGACCTGCTGGGTGCGATTATCAATGCCCTTAAAGACCTCACCAAACGAGCCTTTGCCAATGCGCTCCTGCTTGGTGAAGATCAACTCAGGATCGACTTTCTCTGTCCATGACATAGACATGGTTGCGTTGCCCGTTCCCCGTTCCCGTTCACCTTGCCAATTTCTCTTTTCTTTGTTCTGGATGGGGCTTATAATGGTTGGATTTTGGGACTTTACAGGTCTGTTCTTCACCAAATTGATAATCTTTTCTGTCGGGGTGGGGGGCGCTGGCACTGAATATTTTCTTGAATTGACTAATAATTTTGTTAACGAAGCCTGCCAGTGTTGTTAAGTTGGTGGTGTGTAATCGATAAGTTTTATTTTACAAATACTTTTACACACAGAAAGTTTATTTATTTTGCAATTATCTTATATAATGATCAATCCGTCGTAGCTATCTGAAACTCCGTCAAATGTAAACAAATATTTAAAACTTTATTATTCGATGCAGCTGCGTTTAGTTTTCATCACTAAAGTTGAATTATCCAACACTTTTCATTGCCATATGTAAATATTTACCAAAAGTTTAGTACTTAAAAAATACCGCAAAAGTTTGCCTTGTAAAATAAATCAGTTGCTTTTCGAATCAATTGCCAGCTAATGAATGAAACTGAACATTAACTTTGGATCCAAGGGCATAAAAAGATGCACCAACGGCTGGTCAACTTCTAGAAATCGTAGCAAAGCAAGTAAACAGAAGTCATCTGTTGTAATCCATTTCGATTCCCAATCTGCATTCCTGTACCCACCGCCTCCAAAATGATGTTGTACCTGCGACGCTTTTTTAGCCAGGAGCTGGCCCCGACCACGTCGTATGATTTTTTTGGTTCCCTGCAACACACACCGAATCTGTTGTCCCCCAATACTTTTGCAGGAGCACCAGCACTGGAGAGTCTCTCTTGGTTACACAATCTGGCGCCATGCTTCCCTCTGAGCGGCGATCAGATTCAGATTATTCAAGAGCCGCAGAATTTTTATGAAACGCTGGTTCAACGCATAACCCAGGCAAAGCGACGCATTGTTTTGGCCAGCTTATATCTGGGTACAGGACAGCTGGAAAATGCCTTTGTCCAAACGTTGCGTCACCGTCTACAAAGTGAATCCAAACTAAGGCTGAATGTTCTACTGGACTTTACGCGTGGGACACGTGGTGCCCTTAATTCAAAGACTATGCTAGTTCCACTGGTCAGAGATTTCTCCGACCAAGTGCAGTTTTCCCTCTACCATACACCCGACTTAAGGGGAATCACAAAGCGCCTGATTCCGCCCCGATGGAACGAACTGCTGGGTCTGCAGCACATGAAAGTCTATCTAATGGACGACACCGTGATCATATCGGGAGCCAATTTGTCCAATGATTATTTTACCAATCGCCAGGATCGTTATATCTTGATTGAGGACAAAGCGCTGGCAGATTTCTATGCCCAGTTGATAGAACGGGTGCAGGAGTTCAGTCTGGCTGTGGGTCCAGATGCCACTGAGGGACTGCATCGTAATTGGGCTGTTTTACCCTATGAGGGCACCAAGGAGCAGTTCACCCGACTTGCTAAGAAGCGCATAACCGACCTAGTCCAAGAGACATTTAAGCGCCAGGCACAGCTTAAGAATAAGCAAACCCAGGCGGATACTTGGGTATTTCCTTTAGTGGAAATGGGACAAATCGGCATCCATCATGATAGTGTAGTGACAAAACGACTTTTATCGAACTGTATAGATGGTTCAAGACTCAAACTGGCCACTGGATACTTTAATCTTACACAGGAATACATGGACACCATTACACACAAATGCCTAGCACAGTGCAGCATTCTGATGGCCCATCCTAATGTAAGTAGGATTTCATTATTATTATGCATTTTATTATTCAAGTTTTTACTCTTGCCACATTTCTGAAGGCCAATGGCTTCCAAGGAGCCAAAGGACCTGCTGGCGGAATACCAGCTGCTTATACCCTCATTGCAAAGAGTTTCTATGAGAGTCTAGTGCGTGGCCGACAAAATCATCGTGTTAACTTTTTCGAATATGAAAAACCCGGTTGGACCTATCATGCCAAGGGATTGTGGTACTACCTCCCACAAACCACATTACCAAATCTCACTCTAATCGGCTCTTCCAATTTTGGTGAGCGCTCCGTAAATCGGGATCTGGAGACCCAAGTGTGTCTGTTGACATCCAACAAGGATCTCAGCCAACGTCTACAGGCGGAGGCTGATCGTCTGTATGACTTCTCGGAGACAGCAGAGCATCAAATTGTTCAGCGTCCAGTTCCCCGCTGGGTTCAGGCAGTTGTCTGCATATTCAGGAATTTTTTCTAGCCGATTTGAAGAACATTGTAGTTCAATTCTAGTTTTTTTTTTTTAATTGCTTTTTGTAGCAAATTGTTAGCCGTTTAACTGTGCCTGTTTTTGAATGTACTTTGTTAAAATTTGAAAAAAATAAATTTTTAATGGTATCAACTAAGTAAAATAAGCATTAATGTATCCTCCTAAAATGAATCCAAAATTGATGTTTGAATATATTATAATATGGAAATTAAAGCCTTTTTAATAGGCAAGTAATACAACAAATTTATTAAAGCTAGAATTCTCGCAACCCGCCAGTTTTAAATTTTTCCGAAAAAAGGCTAACATCTCTAGGGCCAAAAACTCGTGAGTATGGCCACTCTATTTTCATTGTTGTTTTTGTTTTCGAAGTGAGCGGTTGCGCGATCGGTTGTTGCTAAAAATCCGTTGTTGAAAAATTCGAAAATCGAGAAAATCTATGGCAAAAATTTCATATATGTAATGATTAATGAATAGATTAAAAAAGTGCTGTGCTAATTTGTGTAAGTGCCTGTTTTTGCTGTCTGCAATTCACGGTGATCAACAATTTACCGCTATTCGAAAACAGCAGCTAAACAAAAGGAAAATAATGGAAACTCTGCACGGCAGTTTTAATTTGCTAATAACAAAATAGAAACAGTGCTAAAATAAAAAAGTGCCAATCGACAAACAACTGCTCGAAAATGTTTGGAAAATGAAAAAGGTACAACTCGAAACAAAGCCAGACAAAGATTGCACTTGCTTTGTTTGTTTAATTTATTGTGATGTTGCTTGCTTTTGGCCGGATATTAATTCAATTCGTTTGATTGTTTTGCTGATGTCTGAAATTTTGGTTAAAACTCGTTTTGGGTTTCTGTTGTTATTGTTATTTTTGCTTTAAAGACAAATTATTAATATCTTCTGAGTGGGACTCTCAGACATTTCTCTCTTTGCGTCCCTCTCTCTCATAAGAAACATGTGTGCACAAGACCAATAACATAACGGCATTTGCATTGACATTTATGAGCGGCGCTAACGGCGCATCATCATCATTGTGAACTCATCGGTGGGCGGGGTGGATTTTTTCCGTATATTTTGTTATCCCATTGAACATTTTGGTTTCCCTTTTATTTGTGGAAATTTGTTGATCCTTGCGCGCATGCCCAGCAGCTTAAGTGGGAGATTTTGTGTGGGAAATTAACATTTATATAGGTTTTAATTGAAATTTCGAAATTGTATGGACATTGAAATATTCACACCAGCTGTTGGAAATGTGTCATTGTCACAGAGAGAGACGGACAGAGAGGGAGAGGGAGAGCAAGAAATGAAGGGTATTGCCGTTTAGGATAGAGTTGGTTTTTCTTACTTTTATTCCTTCCGTTTAAGTATATTCAGTCTTTGATTAGGGTATTTGTCCTCTGTATTAATAGAGAGGAAGAATGACACTTATACTTAGTTAGTTTCCAAATATTCAAAAAGATTCAAAAATTTGGCTAACTGCAAAAATGAATGTAAGGAATGATCCCAACACAAGACTTTACTCCTTCTAATGGATTTTGGGGCGAATTTCTTAGTATTTTCCATAAAGAATAGGTAATACATATAATTTCGACTTGGAATTTGGATCTAGCCGTCCATAATCAATGAGAAAAGTTTTCAAGGGTTTTGTCGTCCTGTGACATAGATTTCCCAAAATTCATCCGTTAGACATTATTAGACTGAAGGTTTTCACCTTTTCTCCTTTCTTGTCTTTTCAGTGCGACTATCTGGATGATCTGCTGACATATATTTGCATGTATCCATACGGTATATACTGCTATACTGGATTGATTCGACTTCATCTTGATTCTAATTGCTGACACATAATTTTCTTAACTGCGGCAAAAAAGCCGACAACTAATTGAGTTTAAACGGTGATCTGAACCTTCCCCCGTATTTAACTAATTTCATTGTTTTTTTTTTTCGCGCATTGTGTTTAATTGAACGTGTTTTGTATTGTATTTGTGGAAGTGTGTGTAAATGTAAATGTAATAAAAGGCACAAATATGTGGCCAAGAAAATCGGCTCAAAGTGAAATGTGCAACTATAGTTTGATGGTTTTGATGTTCTTGGGGGCGGCTCAAGGTGCCACACCCTTTGCGAAAGAGTATCGAAGTGCAGGCCTCTTCAAGGGTAATACTCTAGTGGATTTGGATGCATTAACCACACTAGACATGGCCCCCGAGAAGCTACCAATTACCAGTACCAGCTCCAGCAATGGCAATGCTAGTGACAATGGATTGGGAGATAATTCTATGGCATTCAAATCGGAATCATCGGTTGTTTTGCCTGGGGTGCAATTAAATGCAGGTAATTACAACATTTAAAGTTATGACTAAGAAATATTGAAAGCAAATTAGGTAAAGGAAAGGAAATTGTTGGTTCGATAAAAGCTTATAAGTTTCTACAATGCAAATAAAGTAGTTAGGAAATATTTATTGAATGAATCAAATTGAGTTTAAACCAGAGGGCCGGGGTTAACTTCGATCACGTCGAAGTTTGTATACCCTTGCAACTGTTTTGCTAATTCTTTCCCTACCCATAGCCATCAAAGTGTAAAAACGTTTTATCGAAAAAGTCTAATGTCTGCGAAAGAACGGCCTTCAATATAACGAACGGCATAGGATATAACGAACTTTTTGATGAAAGTCACTGTTTTCCACCGATCGTTTCTATGGGAGTTATATGATATAGTCACCCGATCTTGATCGTATTTTGCACAATTATTAAAAATAACACAAAACTGACAAATACCAACTTTTATGACAATAGCTATAAAATTAATGAAGTTATTGAGAAAGTCACGGTTCGTGACTTTGCCGTTTGTATGGGAGCAATATGATATAGTCACCCGATCTTGATCAAATTTGGTACAATTATAAATAAGAACACAAAACTGACCAGTACCAACTTTTATGACAAATGACAACTTTTATGACAACTTTCGTGACTTTGACGTTTGTATGGGAGCTATATGATATAGTGGTCCGATCCGGCTGAATCCGAGATATATGTACAACGCCTGCAGTATATACAAGCCTACGTGCAAAATTTCAGCTCTGTAGCTCTCACGGTTTCGGAGGAGTTCGCGTTGATCCAGACGGACGGACGGACGGACGGACATGTCTATTTGAACTCGCCTCGTCGTGCTGATCAAGAATATATATACTTTATATGGTCTGAGATGCTTCGTTCTATGCGTTGCACACTTCTGACCAAAATTAATATACACTTTTTGCAAGGGTATAAAAAGTGAACAAAAGTTAGTATAATTATTGATGTACCCTTTATTTCCATTCATGTTTTTTGCTTATACTCTTGCTTATCAATTGGATTCTTCTTTAATTGAAAGGCATGAAAAAGGAAATGTTCTCTCAGGTATACACACTTACACACACACAATTTTATTGCATATGCCTGTATAGAAGAACGGCGCTTATCTAACCTTATCTTGCAACACTTTTCCTGTCTTGTACACGGCGTTCTGTTGCCTTTCTTTCGGCGTTTCGGTTTTATTTATGACCTGAGCGCCTTGGCGGCATCATATTTCAAAAAAACAACAAAAAAATGTAAGCGAACAAGTGTCTGATGGTAGAAGACATAAGCGTGGTTGGGATTTGTAATTCAGGAGACGGCTTGAATTCGAAAACTATATGTAAGACTTTTCAAACTAAACTAATACTAAGATGCAGGAATAAACAGGAATATTTAAGGTATTTATGATTCTTAGACATCATGAAAGGCTCTAATTTCCGCTGATCTGTTAGAGTGAAGTTTAGTGGAGTATCCCCATTCTACGTCCATGGGTTTTTGGTGTGTTTTGAGTGTCTTTTGTCTCTTGCCCCGCTGTTGTCTGTGTGTGTCTCTTGTATGGTAATTCAATCGCTGCACTTGAGAAAGGTAGCCCAGAGAATAAGGGAGAATATATGTATGAATGATGATCCCCATACAGTCGCCAGCTGGAGAACCAGGATGTCAACCACAGGAGCATTAGTCGGTCGTTTTCAGTGGATTGCAATTCAGAGATTTGGGCACGCTCAACACATCCGCTTGAGTAATTTTCTTGCCTCATTATAACAAGATTAAAGTGTAATCGAAATGAATGTGTGTGTGTGTGTGTGTGAACCTGATTGTCTGCCCTCCTGGGGGTTTCTTCTCTCCTTTGGGGTGGGGGTTCTTCGAAGCGCCAAAGTGCGAACTTCCTGTGTCTGCAGAGACACAACAGTGAAAGGAATTGGTCGGCATGGACCGACCCCAGAGGTTATATTTACCTTTCTATATTTGTTTCTTTCTTTTTTATAAACTCAAGTTCTCTCTTGTTGCTCTCTGTGAGCTTTTTTCTTTCTTGTTTATTTAAATGTCATTTAAGCCGCTTTAACTCTTAAAAACCGATGTCTTTTTGGCTGCATTCTCTGATTTGGTTGTTGTTCATTTTTGTTTTTCATGACATTTTTTATGCTCATTTTATGAGCGTGAAAACGAAAGTACTTTCGTTACTGTCTCTCTGTCTGTCTGCTGCTGTCGGCCTTTTTCTTTGGTTTCAGAAATGAACTTAAAAACGTAAATTTGTATGACTCTGCAGCATTTCGTAAATGTGTCATAATTAAAGGGTACAAGCATGAGGCTTGACACTATTTTATACCCTGCCAGTTGATGATGATGAGTATGAGTAAGCGATTATACATACTTATCTGTGTATGAATCTATATGTAAATTATGTGCAGACTTCAAGGTAATGGCACAACATTTTCTTAGTCATATATATTCTTTGTAAAAATTGGTAATTTCTAAAGATATTAGCCCCAGTTTTGGGTTTACCAGGGCAGAAGCAGCCGTTAAATTGCAGTATAATCCGCTTATAACGTCCGTGGGGTTATAGCGACTAAAGTTCGATGAATGATTGGTTGGTCCCAATACAAACTTATATGGAAATGTCTCCTGTTATCTGTTATCAGTTTGAGCGTCATTATAACCGGATTCTACTGTACTTTCATGGTCTCGTTTTATCATTATTCTCCCGATTCCTGGACTTTTACTCTGATTTTAACTTTGCGTCACTAAGCTCCCTTAGCATGGCTACCTGCGATTCATCGGTTGGTTTTTTTTTGACAGATATAAAAGGCTTTAGGCAATGACCATAAAATTTTCTGCAAAGCACGCAAACTTTGGCCCAGGCGAAGACCAGTTTTTTCTTTTTTTTTTTGGTTGCTGTATTTTTTATTTTTGGTAGCATTTAAGACAAAGTTGGAGTCGGAGTCGAAGTCGACAGGCTGTAGAGTACAGTACGCAGTTCTTGGCAGGAGGTGGCAACTCTTCAGTTTGTCTGTTTTTCTTGCTCCCAATTCTCCGTCTTTTCATCTGAAGCCCCGCACCTCCATCCATTGGATGGAGTGGAACAAAAAGATAGCCGACGATCGTAAAAACCTAAACGGCTAAAGAATTTATGTGACTCCAGAGACTCTCAGGCTTCCACAGAGAGACGTCTTTCTTTCTTTCTATCTATCTCTTGTCGCTCTATCTTATATTCGTTGCTTGTGTGTGTCTTTTCGTTTAGATCAAGTGCCCAAGAGTTAGAGAAGAGTATGCTTACGTTAGATAACAGTCAAGGTTTCTGTCAGTTGTTGTTGTTCTTGTCTGGCATGCAAAATTCTCTCTCCCCCCACCTCACAATCAAATGCAGTTTCTTTTTTTGTAGGCAGAGAAATAAATCAACGTCAGGTAGAAACTAGCTAGAGAGAGAGAGAGAGAGAGAAAGACACTACCAACTGACAACTGAAATGTAGCGCAAAGTGCGAAATATCCCACAGAGCATTGAAGCGGCAATGAACTCCCTTCGTCTACCTATATGTATATATGTGAGTATATATACCAGACATCTGCATCGTTAACGCTGGCACGCTAATTTGACGAAAGCCTATTTAATGCACATTTCGATTTGGTATGCCCAGAGTGATGCATCCGGGGCACCTTACACACAGACACACACACACGCACCTTACACCTTACACATTTGAATGTATCTTACAGGTAGTTTATAACACTTTAACCCGAGGATTTCCATTCACCCACCCCCCCGCTGCGTTTTGTCCATTGTTGTTAACACCTTTTGCGAAAATAGGAGGGAACAAACTCTCTATTCATGCACCTTCATATCTTAGATTTTCCCAATTTTATGTTCATTCAATGCCCCTTACCCCTCACCCCGCATGCGTTTGCAGAAGGCAGGGTTTCTTTTTATTTTTTTTTGTTTTTGTTTATTTTAGCAATCGTTTGTTGTTGTTGCTATTTATTTGTTTTGATGCTTTTTTCATTGGTTAAAAACATTGTGCAAGACATTTGAATCATTTTTGTTGTTGTTGTTGTTGTTCTTCATCAACTTCTTTTGGTTATTTGTTTATCGTTATCGATTTCATTTTGCTCTTCTTGTTGTTGTTATGAACTTTTGGCCAAAGTCATTCATTGTTAGTTTGTTTTTCTTTTATCTTTACCCCGCCCCGCACCATGGCTAATCAAAAGTCCAAGACGATCGTCGTTTTGGTTTATAATTTTTGAATTGTTGAACTCAAGGCTTGTGTTTATTTTCAGATTCAGAATCTTCGCGAAAGAGACAAATTTTGTAGTCCAAACTAACCAGAGGACGACACAGATTCCAAGTTTTTGGCCTATCAATTCAATTTCAAAGGTTTTAACCTTCTTAAATGCCAGAAGTTTTTATATTTTTGTTTAAATTTTGTACAAAATAATGAAAACAAACCAAATACTTAAAAATTGTCCTTAATATTTGTGGAAGCAAGTTAAATGTCTTCTTTAAACGACAAATTTCCACTAAAAGTTTTTAATTTGGGTTGCTTTATGAATGCATTGCACTTTAGCTTATCCATTTATTATCTATATACATATACACATACATTTACATATATATTTGTAAAAATGATTAGGCAAATGAGCAAATTTACAGATTTTGATCAAGCGGAAAAACAAAGCATTGTGTGTACACATGGTTAACAAACAATAGACAACAAGCCAACAAGCAAGTGCAACAAAACGTACCAACAAGCCATGTTGTTGCCACCTACGACGCGTCGTGGCGGCTCCAGTGAATGGCCAAGAAGAAGAAGAAGGCAAAAGAAAATAGACATGGCCATAAACAGGTGTTGTCTGTCTGACTGGGCCGAAAGAGTAACTAACTGTCTGCATTTACCAAAACGTCTTTTCTATGCACTTGAACCACCGCCACCCACCCACTCACCCACTCGGCAAACAACACGCAGTTAAAAAATGAAACAAACAATCGTCAAGACAAAAGCCAACTTTCGATTAGAAAGAAAGTCTTAAGTAAGACAAAACAAAAAGTGAATGTGAACAACAAAAAATACAAAAGTTAGAAATCTTGTTATAGGCTGTAAAAATATGACCATAAAAATCTAAAATTAAAAGAAAAAATCAATTTTTATTTCTCTCTCTTTGTCTCTATGCCCGAAGAAGCAAACAAACCGAAAAATGCTGTGGGTGGGCGTTGATTTCTTGTCGATTGTCTCAAGTCTCTATCTTTTCGAGCTAAATTTAAAATTCCTCGACATGATTTTAGAGTTTCTTTCTTTCGTTTGGTTTTTAGAATTGTAATTTGATTTTGCCATAAACATAAATTGAATAGCGACACCTTTGAATTTAAATTTGAAACTTGTTCTCGATGCGGGCAGCAACAGCAGCAACAACAACAACAACAGATGCAGATGCCAATGCACATAAGAAGAGAATTATTATTATTGTGGCGTTGATTTTATTTGAACATCCCACATATATTGTCCGATGGTTCACATTATGCATCCATCTTTGACTAATTGAAATAGAACATCATCGCATGGGCGTAGTTTAATCAATTTAATCATGGAAGGGTCATTAGGAAATCTGATCAAACATTTTGTATGGATTTATTAATTAACAGATATTGGGTAAGAACCAGACCAAGACTTCTATGGGAAAAAGAGACCCCTAAATCCAGAGAATGCCTATGGCCAATTGTTAATCTGATATGATGCCAAATCTTGACATACTCTGTGGAGGTACTACAACTTTTTGACCGATCATACATATATGTCGCCCTTAACGTTATAATTGTCACTTCCGGGCAATTTGCATGCTTTAGCTTTCTAAGGTAATAAACGACGTCAAGTTTCCCTCAGTATAACGATTCTTCTTTTACTTGGTTTCCGTTCTTCACAAATATCTGACCAATTTTATAATATGTAAATTTAAAAGTGCAATTAAAAGAGGATGCCCCTCCTCAATCTGCCTACGTCCATGGATAGCTTCAAACAGATGTTTTATTTCATGATTTGAGTTACGCTCTGTCTTGCTTTTTATATCTTTTCTCTTCTTCCCAAAGGAGGAGGCACTGAGAAGGTAAAGTCATAGATGGACTGGGAATAGGAACGGGAGACGAATGAGAATGGCTGACATTTGAACTTCAGGCGCGCAACCGCAAAATGTTGAAAAAGTTTTTTTTGTTTTTAGTAGGGAACACACTCCAACACACACACACACACACACACACACACACATAAAGACTTGTTGAATAAATAATGTTTTTTTTCCTTTCATTATTTTCCACAGTGAAACACCAAATTGTAGGTGTGTGTGTGTGTGAGTGTTTTCTTTATACAATGACCTAGAAATTTGGCTTTCTTTTTGGCCAAAGGGGTCTTTTGTTGTTTTATCTTGTATGCACATGTTCAACACAGCATCATAAATTAATGGAGTTTCGGTTTAGAGCTAAAACCTCAAGATGTGTTCAATAAATATACAATACAATATAGTACGATATATCTCTATACATATGTACATACATACATATGTAAGTATGTATTTAGTAGTTCCTGGGAGACTTTGAGCAATCTATTTTGAGACTTATGCCTAAGTAAGTATGTACGTTTGAGGTTGATGGGTAAATGCAAGCTTTTCACTTTACACTCTTGCAAACTCACAGATTGACTACTTTTCTATAAACCAAGCATCAATTATTAACTATTATTAATAACTTTGGGTTAGTAGAAGCACTTTACACTATTTCTAATGGCGCCCAAGGGGTGGAATCCGTTCTTTTCTCGCTTCATGTAGTTTGAATTCCCAACTACTTTTAGCGTTGAAGATATGGCCATTACAACTGTGGAGTCTTTAGCAAAGTCTGCTGATGATAGAACTTAGTGGTTCTTGAAAAAGCTCAACTTTTGTGCTGCCTATGATTTAATTAGTAAGATTTATTAACCTAAAGCCGACTGAAACCCAGTTTTGATGAACTTCAAAAAAGGTCGAAAACTAGACATAACTTTTTTTTTATTTTGAAACGATTGTCATTTCACTTAATTTAGTTACTTTGTTTTGATCAAAGTAAATTCGATTGAAACATTTATGAGAAACAAACGTCAACCTGATCCTTTACAAAATGTTTAATTGATTTAAAAGATCTTTGAATGACGTTTAGTTTTAAGGTTTACAAAAAAGTAAAAACAACAGAGTCTTGGCTTAAGCTTTTCAGTTAAGTCTTTCGTTTAAGACTTTTTTAAGCCAAGTTCATAATAATGCTAAATTTGTTCTAAATTGATATACAGTCGAGTTTCGATAATTCGAAATGGCAAGGAAACAGAATCTTTTACGAATTACAGAGGTTTTTGATCGATCGATTTTGAACGATCTTTTTTCAAGGGACCAGCATATTGAGGTTTTCAATTTATCGAGACTCGACTGTATTAGAGTTTTCAAAGAGGGAAATTCTTTTCGAATGAAATGCATGTGTTATAGTTAAAATGGCTGGCTAACGTCTCTTAGTTCTAGCCATTTCTTAGATAGTTGGTTGCACCTGCAAATTTTCAAAGTGGATGGCAGCACATAAAACTTTTAGTTTAAAGTATTTTAGATTAAGCTCATGCTAAATTTATCCTATGTTTTGTTGGTGGTCATATAAATAGATCTCACACGGAAGTCAAACCCAAAGCCATAATTATTGGCTATAAGAAAAAGGTAAAACAAAACTTTACACAATTGCTTCCGCACTGAACGATTTGTCATGGCAACACCCTAAGGCGATCCTCCTCCGCCTCGTCATCTTCTTTCTGTTTCCCCGACACCTTCGTGATGTGGAGGTGCCATGTGAGACATACTAAGCAACAAGGGGAGTTTAATATTAACTTTACCAAACTAAATCGATCATTCAGATGAAAAGGCTTAAGCCGACAACGACGTTGCCAATAAACAGTCAATTATTGGAGACGGACAGAGGGACAAGTGCATAAAATTGTTGTTTTTGTTTTGTTTTTGCTTTAGGCGCTTGCTCCATTCATCAAGCGGTCAATTCATCAGTTACGAATTACGCAAATGTGGCCAACAGCAAAAAACAGAAAAAGAAAACGAAATTTGCATTTGTTGCGGGGTAAGTGAAGTGGGGAAAATTCGCTCTATCTTTCACGTTGTTCGTCTCTAACGCTGTTTGTCTGTTAATTTATGGCAATTTAATGAAAATTACCTGTTTGCCTCTATGCCAGAGAGAGATAGCGAGCAAAAGAGGAAGAAGATGAAAAAAAGGTGTTCCCATCACCTGTATCGTCATCGTCATCTCGACATCATCATGCATGACAACGATCGTTTAGTGGTTGCGACTACTGAATATCTTTTTTGTTGTTAAACATCTTCACTAAGCCGCTTATAAGGCGGTTTCCTCCACAACCCCTCCCAACCCCTTCAAATGATTTCCTTTATTCGTTTTTCTCTTTCTCTCACTGTATGTTTATTTTTTGTCGCAATATTTTCAATGTAGCCAAAGAAAAAGAAAACTAAACCAAAATATTTTGGGTCATTTTACATGTAAAATGTTTTTTCTTACAATAAAAATACATACACACACACACACACACGTGCATACAAATTCATTTATTTACGAGGGCTTAGTCGTTTTTTTTTTTTTTGTTGGCGCCAATGAAAAGATTTCAACATTAAAAGATATTTTTGTATAACTTGTTTGAATTTTTGGTCATAAAATGGATTAGTTTGTAAATTGTTTTGTAAATTAAAGAGGCAAATTTTCAAAATTGTGATAAAATATTTGCCGCAAACTAAACTTAAAGCTTGTTTCTAAGACCTTTCTGTCTTTGCTAAATAAAAATATTAACCAAATATAAATTACCTATTAATGAGCAAAGAATTTGAACATTGTTACCTTAGTTTTGTAAGTGAACAGTTTAAGGAATTTGTTTTTTACTAGTTTTCATGAGTGAGGAATTTGAATTATATTGAATAATATATAATTTACTTAATCTGAGTATTTCCATATGTTTTGAGGGTTAATGTGAATTGATCTGAGTCATTGATGATTGAGTTCGCTGAGATTTTTCACCTAATTATTCAAGTAATATCTTTGATTATAAACGTGAACAGTAGTTCTTGTAGGTTTAAATGCTAAATTAATAATAATGATGGAACTTTCAAGCTTAAATTAAATACAGACAAATTTGAATATTGGGACTATTTGTCCACAAAAACCTCACCAAGTGGAGATTCTTGTCTATTTTGTGATATATATTTCTCTTTATGTTGTCGAAAATACCTAAGCAGAAATGACCAAAAGAAATTCAATATGAAATCTCTAATAGAAAGGGTATAGAAATGTAATCGGGAATTATAATGTTTAATTTCGATCTAAAAGTATATAATATAATGTTGTTAGGTTCATTTTGTTAAAATATTTATGCCGACCAGTCTGTGCTGGCCATAAATATTAATTTGATTAGAAATACTCGTATTGTTCTTAATGATTTTTATTATTGACATCGTTTTTCTTATTTTGAAGTATCCCAATTAGTCACTATTTTCTGTTGGCGATTTTCTAAACTGGTTTTCTATTTATTTACCATTTCTCAGTCTTTGCGTCAATTGATATGCAGATCTGATCTCATCTGGCTTATCAGCATAAATTCAATCCAATCCAAACCAATCATTATCTATGAGAAATATCAGTCTTAGAATCTGAACGCGTGCTTAAGAACTTGGCAGGAGGGTTTTGAATGGCTCTCGTTTTCTATGTTTTGTCATAAGTTTGTTTTTTGAGGGGAGGTTTTCTGCATAATAATATCTTGTTGTATATTTTTCCACACTTGAAAATAGAATATACCGTTAACATGCTAACCTCTAACGGCACTTGATAGGTAGCCCCTTTGTGTTTGCATATGATTAACATTTGGTATGGGGCAGGGGCAAGGGCAGGGGCAGGGGCAGGGCGAACAGGTGAACGAACCGCCGGATGACTCTTTAAAATGATCAATTTTGATTGGTTTTTTATTCTTGTATTGCTTCTTCTTCTTTTTGCTGGCAGGTTGTGGTATTTGACCCTTTTCTATGTCGGTCTGTCTGCCTTCTGGCGACATAGGCTATAATCAAATGCTATTTATGTTGTACATATTATATAATTTATGCACAATAAATTGTTCAACTAATGAAGCAAATTATTGAGTTGAAAGACCATCAAAAGTTCTCAAAAAAGTAAATATAGAACTTTCACCATTTGACTTTTTGGATGAACCTCTATCGATCGAGAGTAGAGACACGCCCACACACATACCATTAGTTAACTCGAGAATAGAGGGAAAAGTGTTAAAAGAAAATATGTTCACATTCAGAGGCTACAACTTAATTAGCCACAGAAATAGACAGACAACAAAAAAAAAAAAAAAAAAAAAACTAAACATGAAGCAAGGGAAGAGAACATCAAAATGAACATGAACATGAACATGAAAAAAGTTGTTCCAACATTGGAAAAGGCGTCGACTTTTAGATACCTTTTACAAGCCAAAGTTAGTTTGAGAAGGAAACTTCGAATCATTTTCAAAAGAAAACATTTGGAAAAACAAGCTAAATCTGTTAGAGTCTGAAATGTTTTTACCAACCATATTTGAGTCTCCATTCAGTCCTGATCTATCTGATCTATCTCATCTATCCAATCTAATCGATCATTCTAGCTGGGTATTTTTCTTTTGATTTCTATATTCATTTTGCTGATTTGAATGTACCCCTATTGAATGAGAGTATACAAAAAGAAAGCCAAGTAGACATGTGGCTGGCTGACTGTCTTGGGCTTGTTTAGATAGCCCCCGACATCTCCACCATGTCTCAAAGACAAGAGAGAAAAAAAGTTCAACACGGTTGATCGCCCATTAAAAATTGTTATGTGTTGTGTGTTGGCATGATCTTTAAATGAATTTCATGTTTCATTAAGCAATTGAAAAGAACTCACTCACTCGATCACACGACAGAGACAAAGAGAGAGAGAGATCTTTCAATCGATCTTTCGATCTTTGATCGCTCTCTCACACTTCTTAGATCTGTCACACACCTTTTTTTGAGGGGCTGAAGAAGCAAAAGTGTGAAGAAGTAATTTTGGCCCATAAATCTTTCAACATTAATGATCTCTCGATCTCTCGCTTTGGCTGACTGATGATCTATTTTTGCGTACAATAACTGTCAGTTCCGGCCAAAAAGACAACATATTCAGGTCAAAGACTTGAAATATTTACCCGCATCCCGTTTCAAATTTCTTAATTTTTTGTTGTAATTGAAGTTACACCAAAGTGCGGCCCGCACAAAGAATGGCTAAAGACATGGCCAACAACATTTTGGCCACAATTTGACCACCAACACACACACACACACACACACACACACCTAAGTACGACGATGATTGATCGTTCGTGTGCCACTCCAAAACTCTAAATAAAAACCGTCAGACAGTTCCACTTCAGTTTTACTTCTGTGTTTTGTTTAAAGTTCGCTTTTTTAATGTCTTTTCAGTGCATTGACATTCAGGTTTTTTCTTTTTCTGTTTTTTGTTTTTGACCATGGCAAAGCGATTGATAGGTATCTAGTAGATATACATATATCGATATCCGTATCTGCATCTGAAGATTTGAATATAGATGCCAGACAATGGGTCAATGTTTGACCATCTACGTATTTATAATAAACAAAATGTGGGGGGCAGCAACGGGTCTTGTGAGCAATTAAATGGATACTTTATGGCTTGAAGTCAAGCTAAATAATTCGGTGGGAGTTACATTAAGTATCCAATGTCATTTGAATGATTATATTGAAAACCTAGGCTATAAATCTTTTATATCTTCACATGGGGATGACCTTCAATATAGCAAAAATTGTAACAGAGCATGTTACTATATATTAGTTCAGGTACTAGTAAGTTGAGACTTAACGAATCGTTTTTGACTTTGAGTTGCCGCCTTGGGCAGCATTAGTAACATTTTCCAGTCATATCAAGTTTCGTGTCTCTTGTTTGGTGTTTGGCCAAGTTAATTGATTGGTTGCCGGGGCTTGGCTCAAAGTCAAAGCCGATGCCGAAGCTAAAGCTGAAGCTGTAGCTGAAGCTTAAGCCGCACTCCCGCAAGTGCTGACATTTGTTCAGTGTCACGACTTCACAAACAGCAGACAAAGTTACCAAGACAAGAGAGGAACAGCCGTTTGTTCTATGTTAGAGTCAGTCAGTCCGTCTGGCACTTAGTCAAACAGTCAGTCAGTCATTCATTCAGTGGCTGCCACTCACGACCAACCAGCAACTTTCTTTCGTGCCGCACAATGACAGCAACAGCAACAACAACAGCATCAGCATCATCTAAGGACGGTGGCAGCATCCACATCCACCCAAAGCTCATCATGATGTCATTGATCTTTGGGGGAAACTGCAACAGGCCAACTGCATTGTTCTGAAAGGAGCTGCTGCTGCTGCTTCAGCTTCAGCTTTATCGCCTTCTGTTGATCTGTACAGCTTGCGGTACTTGGTTCAAGAGTCAGCACATCACGACATAGGCAGCAGGCAGTGTGGCAGATGCAACATGCAACAATTTTTCCCCTTATTTTTTTCTCGAAATTAATTTAACATGAGCTGACAACTAATTTGGCAAGTTTTGGGTTTTATTTTTTGGCAATTTCCCTTGACCTCTTCTTGCAGTTGATTAAAAAAAAGGTTTTTTTTTTGCTGGACATTTTCTATATGGCTTCATATATGCCTGTCTTCCAGACAGCTGCAAGTTGGCGGCAGCAATAGCTTTAATAGCCCCCAACTTGACTCTTTCTTTCCTTCAGTTGTTGTTGTTGTTTTTTTTTAAGTGTTGTTTTTCAGTTTGCCAAAAAAAACTTGTTTTAGCCACAAACTGGTTCTACGACGACTGAAGAAGTTCAGCTCTGCGGCCACAAGAATTTATTTCTAACCTAAGCAAATGCGACTTTATTGGAAAAAAGGCAGAAAAGACAAGAAAAAAGAACGCAAAAGACAAACTCAACTAAAATGCTGAAATTGTTTAAAAGATATTAACTAAATGATAAAGCTCTGGCAGCAGCAGCAACATCAGGTAAGGCTTAAACTATTGTGCGCTTAGCCAAGATCTTGTGGTTAGTTCATCATTTCATGCGAAAAAAACCAGACTACGGAAGTCTGGCAAAGTCTCATTTCTTTTGGTTCTTGGTTCGTTTTCAAACCTACGTGCCATCGGTTGGCCACTTGCTAGCCAAACCATTTTCCACTTTTGGTTTGGTCACAATTTCCGCTGAGAATCTGTTTCTGAGGGAGGGCAATAAATGAAACTCAAAAAGTACCTTGAAAAACGCCCAAACTCAATGAACAAACAAATGAATAAATGCATTTGCTCATAATGTGTTTAATTATCAGAAACGGAATTCTCCTATTACCAAAATACCAGAACATATATTGGCCATAATAAAATGTGCATAGTTTGAAGCAAAGATCTCCCTTCCTCTAAATAAAAATTGCAATGCTTTTGGCTCAAGTAGAGCAAGCAAAACATTTAATGGTGGGGATAAACAACACTTGCTCAACAATTAAATGATTATAATACAGAAACACATACTCAAATTCTTTTTGCCGTTTATAATATAAACGTTATATCTGTTATACTTATGTCTTTTAAATGAATTTCGTTTTAGTTAATACCTGTTTGAGTTCGTGACCGAAATTTCTACATGATCAAAAGATGTAAAACAGCCAGAAAACGAGTTCTTCTATTCAACTCAAAAGCAATCATTTCAGTTTGAAATCATTCCAAATATAGCAGGCTTTTTTGACAGAGTTTTGGTAATTTAAATTTGCGGTTTTTGTAAATCTTTTTAGTTAAAAGAGGTGAATAGGGGAAAAAATAAAGCCAGAGGGCCGGGGCTAACTTCGACCGCATCGCAGTTTGTATACCCTTGCAACTTCTACAACTTTGGTAGCTCTTTCCTTACCCATAGCCATCAAAGGAAAAAACGTTTTATCTAGAAAGGAAAAACCGCCTACAATCTTAGCATTGGAAAAAACGAAGTTATTGATCAAAGTCACTGTTTTCCACCGATCGTTCCTATGGGAGCTATATGATTTAGTCATCCGATCTTGATCAAATTTGGTACAGTCGTTTATAGGTGTATTAAACTCACCAATATGAAACTCAGAAAATAACGAGAAAAGTCACTGTTCGTGACTTTGCCGTTTGTATGGGAGCTATATAATATAGTGGTCCGACTGAATCCGAGATATACAACTTGTGCAGTATAGGAGTTCGCGTCGATCCAGAAGGACGGACGAACATGGCAATTTAAACTCGTCTCGTCGTGCTGATCAAGAATATATATGTAAACTTTATATCGTCGGAGATGCTTCCTTCTTCTGACCAAAATGAATATACCCTTTTTGCAAGAGTATACATATTGATAAATATATATTAAACAAAGGAAATTTCAAATCTCTGGTTAGAAAAGTTTATCTTGCCTATGCCTATAATATATATTAACACAAGATGGTCATTAAAAAACCTTTGAACTGCCTTGACTAGTGAGCTACATTTATTAGAGTTAACCATTGCCAACTTTTACTTCTGAATAAAAAATCAAAGCTACTAAATTTAAGGCGTAACATATTAATTTAACATGCTCTCTCTTTAAAAATGTGAAAACTCTTTAAAATGTTATTGCCAATTGTTTCACGATTGGCACTCAATTGTAATGGCTATTGCCTCATGTAGTTTAGAGATACTTTAATAGTAAATATCTAAGTGATATAGATTTTACAGTCGGTCAATAAATCAAACATATGTTTGAATCCGGTTGATCAATAACAAATTTGACAAAATATATATACATAGGTATACTCTCTATCTTTCTACTTATGATTTGTGTAAACAAAAAATTGATTGCAATTTTTATTAGCCAATTAATAAGTCAGTTTCTGAGTTTAGCACAAAATCAAATTGATTAATCAGCCATCAATTTAAAGAGATTTTTTTAGTTTTGCGAACTAAAAGCCAACTGAAAACATTGATTAATTAAGGGATTAATAAATTATCATCCTAATATCTTTCTAATGAGCAAATCTTGAACATTAATTGTAAATAAATGCCAAAAGTTTGACAGGCTTTGGCGGAAATGTTTATGTTTTAATGTGTCTATATAGAAAGTATGCCGATCGAGATTTCGAGACTTGTTTTGGCAACATTTCAATTTCGCAAGAACTCAACTCAGCTGGCTGATTCCACCTCTGCGCCTCCTCCTACTGGCTGGAGTGGTGGTAATTGTAATTGGCTACGTCCACAATCTGTTCTGATCTTGACTGGGTATCTCTTATAAATACACTACAATTTATGGTATGGTCTCTCTCTGTCTCTCGTATTTGCTGGCGAAAATGAGAACCGTTAAGTGCGCGTGCCTCTTCTGCCGCTGCCGCCACCGACTTCGATTCTGATTCTTAATTAAAGACCATGGTGTGGAATGGCAACAGCATTTGGCGGCATAAAATGTTACCATTTTGTGTTGTTCTCTTTATATACAACAACAACAACAAGCCAAAGCAGCAATTTACACGCCTAAGCAGAAGAAGAAGAAAGAAAAACGAGCTGAAAGAAATGAAACTTGCTCAATACTTTAAGAGGCCACCATACTTAAGATATAAATACACTTGGAGAAATATTAGAAAACATAAAGTTTACATTGTAAACATATATGTTATATGAAATTTACAAACTATTTACCGTTATTTATAGAACAAGTTTAATAAAAAGCAAGTTAATAAAAGGAAATGCATATCTGCTGAATGAAATGAAGTGTAACGAGCTAGAACAAGTCACAAATTCTGTTCAGTGTATAACTACCAATGGCCAAATACAATATACACAAGTATATTATATGTACGATCTACATATATGTACTTATATATGTATGCAGATAGATATTCAATTTAAACAAATCCGCGTGCGCCTCTTTGACATTGAATGGCAGACGGTGGCGGCATTCTCTTGATTTCCTCCATAAATTTTCGCCAGTTTTGTAATAGTTTTTTTATGCATTAATTTTGTTTTCGGTTTTTTGTTTTGGTTAATGTTTTATGATTCTTGTGTAAATCAATTTGTTTAGCTTGGTTGCCCTTCAAGAATGTTTGGCGCTTTCGTTAATTAATAATGAAGAAACTCTCCGACTGTGCAATAATTTACTTATGTACATAAAGTCTACAATTTTGCAATGATATCATCCAATTATCTGAAAAGGGGTGGGTGAGGCCACTCTAGAGAGGGAGATGGAGGGGACTGCATTGCAATTATTGCCGCTCACAGCTTTTGCAATTAGCTGAGTTATTGTTGTTGCTGTTAGTGCATTAGTTGGAAGCAATATTGAATGCAAATCGAATGACTTTCGTTAAACAACTGGTTTGCCATCAACCATAAACAGTTATATAATCGAGTATTACTATGATATGACTCAGCTCCCAACTGCATTAATAACTTATCACAAGAACAGAGGGAGAAGTGCCAAAGAGTCATAAAAAAAGCGATCAAGAGCAACGAACTTGTAAAGAATTCTTGAATTTTTCGTATGTTTCTTTCATTTTGATGGCTTTTATGGAAGTGTTGTCCATTTTCGAGAGTCTTGTAGAATTTTATATATGCCAAAGGCGTACGTATGGGAAATGTGTGTGTAACAAGTGGAATATTAAGTATACGCATACGGTGGTTTTTTTTTTGTTTTTGTGGGGGGGAAAAACAAAAAGCTTTAAGCTAATAAGATGTTACAACAATGATTCATTCATATGTATGTACATAGGTACATTAAGTAGATGTACTTGGGAAAATTTTCATTTAAAAGTGTCATTTTTAAAAGGAACATAAAGAAAGAAGATGTGATTTTAGTAAAGAAAATGACTTACGAATAGAGAAACTAACTGAAGAACGAAGAAAAGTGAGAAAATATTTCAAACGTAAGAAAGTAAACCATACATTTCTTAAATCTTGTAGGAAATATAAAGAAATTTGCTCCAATCACTCGATTACTTCGATCACTCACTCTCTCTCACTCTCTCTCTCTCTCTCTTTCCCTCTCCTTGTGTGTAGTTGTCAGCGGAAACGTTTTTTTTTTTTTGGGTTGTTAACTATTCCTCAATGTAACATAATTCGCAGTCTTCTTGTCAACTGTGTTTACCCACAAAGAATTTCAATGTCAGTATGACATAAAATCCATAAAACAATCACTTTGAATTAGAATCACCGAATCGCAGCAATTGTTCCTGTTCATTGCTGTGTAACTTGAATCGCAACTCTCTAGAATATTTATTGATTATACATATGTGTGACATACTCTTGCAGAGGTTAACATGCATATATTGTAATGTTTGTTACCCAAAAATTAGGAATTTTTGTCATCCTAAATAAGCTAAGAAAATCTCACAATAAGTTGATAAGCAACTAAGTTTCTTATGCATACGGTTCATACTGAGAGAGAGTATCAAAACTTCGAAGCAATGAAGTACTTAGGCTTTCTTGTTCTCCTTATATAGAAGACGTTTTACACAATTTATTAACGCATGATTTAATGTTTTGAACTCGAGTTCAAGTTCAGTGAGCATAGTTTGCTGGCTGCTACGACAAATGTGTCTATAAATGTAATTAAAAAATAAAAATTGTTATGTCACGCGCAACAAAAGTATAAAGAAAGGCAGTCGGGGAGGAGGGGATCAAAACGTATTGCATAACCCTTAAATGAAACTAACAACAACTTGAATGAATGATAATTGAAATTCATGTAAATGTATTTTTAATGAAATATTTTATGTAGGTTTTCTAGAGATTTTTAGATTTGTAAATGGCAAAATCAAGCGCCATCCATGAATGAGTTGCCAAATCAAAGTAATAACAGTACCTAAAGCAGTTTTTGTACCCCTTTTTATTCATCAATGAATGGCATTAAATTGGCGTGCTAATGAGACAATAAAATCAACTATGAAAACAATTTTCAACAATTTTACATTTTTCGCAACTTTTTGTTTTGCTTTTGTAGTTTTTTGGGTTTTAATTTTGCCATCGTCAGCGCTTGACCTCAAAAAAGGAGAATGAAACTTTTAAATTGATTTTGATTATTTTTTAAACTTGTTGAACTCAATTAATTAACTAGAGATAAATTTGTCGTGGGTGTCAGCAAGCAGCAAAGCGGCTATAACAACAAATTGCTTTCGGGTCAACAAGTTGAAGGCAACTTAAATATACATACATGCACATAAAGAATAATATAAGGAATATACGAATGAAAATTTATATTTGTTTTTTTTTTCTTTTTCATTGCAGGTAAGGCCAGCAGCTATAGCTATATGATTTTTGTTAAACTTACATACATGGTTAAGAGAGAGGTCGGCAGCCGAAAGTTGCAGAAATTTTCATTAGTCCATGTGCCAAAATCGCATTCAAATTAACTTGGCTGGCAAAAGAGTAGAAAAAAGCCAATACCATAACCAAAACCAAAACATGTGTCAGCCATGTCAATGCGGTGAATAGGGGGAAAAAACTAACGAAAAGTGCATACTTTTACTGCGAGGGCTGTACGAACAATTAAATTGCATTTGAACATAAAAGGCGACTGAAAGTAATCCCATCCAGCAAACGACAAACTCTTTAACTCTTCTGCTTTATTGACATGAATGAAAACTCAATTCAATGTAATATATCCCTAAAAGCTTAGGATTTCTGGTACTCAACATACAACCCACGCAATTTTTGTAAAGTTTTTGCACTTTTCACTGGAGTGGCTCAGGTCGTTTGCTGCTTATCACCAGCCCACGAATCTCTTTAGCTTGAAGTAGATACAAGCATCTGTGTTTTTTATACCCTTGCAAAAAGGGTATATTAATTTTGGTCAGAAGTGCGCAACGCATAGAAGGAAGCATCTCCGACCATATAAAGTATATATATTCTTGAACAGCACGACGAGACGAGTTCAAATAACCATGTCCGTCCGTCCGTCCGTCTGTCCATCCGTCTGGATCGATGCGAACTCCTCCTAGACCGTAAGAGTTACAGAGCTGAAATTTTGCACGTAGGCTTGTATATACTGCAGGGTGTATATCTCGGATTCAGTCGGATCGGACCACTATATCATATAGCTCCCATACAAACGGCAAAGTCACGAACAGTGACTTTTCTCAATAACTTCGTTATTTTATCAGCAATTGCCATAAAAGTTTGTATTGGTCAGTTTTGTGTTCTTATTAATAATTGTGCCAAATTTGATCAAGATCGGGTGACTATATCATATAGCTCCCATACAAACGGCAAAGTCACGAACAGTGACTTTTCTCAATAACTTCGTTACTTTTTAAGCTATTGTTTAATATAAGTAAGTTTATTGTAACTATAAACCACTGTGCCAAATTTGATCAAGAGCGGGTGACTATATCATATAGCTCCCATAGGAACGATCGGTGGAAAACAGTGACTTTTGTCAATAACTTCGTTACTTTTGATGCGATTGGTTTCAAATTTAACATTTATCAGTTTAATATATCTGTTAATGACTATGCCGAATTTGATGATCGGGTGACTATATCATATAGCTCCCATAGGAACGATCGGTGGAAAACAGTGACTTTCATCAGAAAGTTCGTTATATCCTATGCTAAGATTGAAGGCCGTTCTTTCGCAAACATTACCCTTTTTAGATAAAACAGTTAGTTTAGATAAAAGAGTTACTAACAAACTTGCAAGGGTATACAAACTTTGACGCGGTCGAAGTTAGCCCCGGCCCTCTGGTTTTTTCATTTCTTTTCTTTTGGTTTTCCCAAATTGCCGGCGGAAATTTCATAATCGTTGTGGCGGTTTGAAAAATTAAAATGTTACATTTATGAAAATGTATTATTATGTCTATCATAAAATTTCATTGAGTGACACTTGCGCGTGGTCTCCCCTCCATGCAGCATCAAAAAGCGAAACCAACATAAAAATCACCACAAATTATTTTGACAGCGGCGATTTACTTTCCCTCTCTATCTCACTTTATGCATCTCCCCCTTTCCATCCGTTCGCAGCAACTAAGGGAACTCTGCGCTAGTTTTGTTGATATAAGCTGATTTTTTTTTTTATTGTTGGAACGTTGCACATTTAAAAAGCAACAACAACAACAAGAGAAGGCAATCGGCGCCGTAAACCGCTGCCGCAATCACTGCCAACGCAGCATAATTAATAATAAATTAAATATATTTTTTCGTAAAGGGTAAAATCAAGCAAAAATGTGAATTTGTAATCATACCCTTGCAGAAAGGGTATATTAATTTTGGTCAGAAGTGTGCAACGCATAGAAGGAAGCATCTCCGGCCATATAAAGTATATATATTCTTGATCAGCACGACGAGACGAGTTCAAATAGCAATGCCCGTCCATCTGTTCGTCTCTCCGTCCGTCTGGATCACCGCAAACTACTCGACGCGATTGCTTTCAAATTAAACATTTGTTAGTTTAATATATCTGTTAATGACTGTGCCAAATTTGATCAAGATCGGATGACTGTATCATATAGCTCCCATAGGAAAGATCGGTGGAAAACAGTGTTTTTGGTCAATATCTTCGTCATTTTCTATGCTAAGATTGAAGGCCGTTCTTTCGCAGACATCTGAATTTTTAGATAAAACGTTTTTCCCTTTGATGGCAATAGGTAAGGAGAGAGTTACCAAATCAGTTGCAAGGGTATACAAACTTTGGCGCGGTCGAAGTTAGCCCCGGGCCTCTGGTTTTTGTATTTGTGTTTTATTTTGGTCATTACAACAGTTTGCAATCGTTTCTATTCACAATTCTGACCAATAAATGTACATAAGTTAGCTTGATTTCTAAGCCAACGAGATGCCTTTCTTGAAAACAAAAGAAATCGCATATAGGATGGCATAATTCATAATAATTATAATATTTAATAATCGTGTTTATCTTTCAAATTAGTTTGCTGTTTCGCTCGTCTTAAGATTAGGGTGAATGGGGGCAGGTGTAGAGGCTTGTGTTTGGCTTAAAAGCTTTTTATCCCTAAGCATTGCTTAAATCGATTTTCAGTGGAATTTTTTTTTTATTATTACCAAGAAATTAGTATGCATATTTATATGCAAAAAAAAAAAAAAATACAAGACTTGATGCCACTTCTTGAGTGGAACGAGAGGGCAGACAGCAGGCAAAGTCTGCAAACTATCCAAAACCCGCATATGCTCAGAGCTGGAAAACAAATATTTTCACACATGTCAGAAACAGAAATAAATATTTCGTTGTCATGGTTGAAAGGAGTGAAAAAAGAAACTAAGTTGATAATAATCTGCCATATAACATACACACAACTCGATGGCGATGGCGACGACTTCACAATGTCGCCGGAGCTTCGATCGTGCTGTAACAGAAAAGAAATATGGCAAAAATCGTGCACAAACATAGATGTACATACATATGTACGTATGTATGTATGTGTGTACATTATACATATACATACGTGGAAAACTTGAAGGAAAACGTTTCCTTGAAAGGTGAATTTGAACAATTAATTTTGCTTTTTGGGCCTTAGAGAGAATGGAAATTTATTCGCTAGCCCAGAATGCGGACAACAAACGAGTACAAGAGATATGAAAGATCATAATGACGTTGATGATGATGCCAAACAAAGTTGTGGCAACAGGGTCGGATTAAGGTCTTTACAATAAACTTTTTTTCTTGGCTTCTAAAAGTTTTCAGTTTACCCAATTTAAAATCATTTCTTGCTTTAACTCAACGTAGAATGTTTATGGGGTTAAAATCGGTTAGTTTTGATGATGGCAATCGATCTGGAATTCCTTTCTACAACTCTGTAGGTGTTGATATCATTGATATCACAGTATTACTGGGACCTAAATCATTTAATCGTTTTAAAGGCGTTAATAAGTATTGATATAAGCGACCGTTAATTAGAACCTATAAGAATGTGTACTTACTGGAAAACTATTCGTTGTTGAGTAATTAGGAATCGGTTTTTTCAAAAAATGTGAGAATACAAATTATTCATATTTTTAAAGTAGTGTACTTACCCAACAAGTGAACGCTTTGGCCAATCTTCATTACGTCACGGGCACTTGGTATGGCGACATCTGAATGGGGCACCGCAACCCCAACCACTGATGTCCGCCCCCTCAGTTGCAGCTTCTTTTATAAGCTAAGCAAAGAGGGCAAAAACTGTCTTTCTTCCTTTCTGCATCGTCACTGTTGGTCTCTCTCACCCAGTTAGTCGAGGTCTCATTATATTTCTCTTCATGTATGTTGCACCTGCAAAAAGAGAACTATAGAGAGAGAGAGAGAGAGATACAGATTTTCTACGGATTCTTTTTCATTTTGGAAACTTGTGAGATCAAAAGACAAAACGTATCATAAATAATTATTACTTACACTTAATTGATTAATATATATTAAAAATGCAAAAATTGTCCCTTGAAAAGAAATGAATTTGCTTAAGATCATTGTATTTAATGGGCCTTGCTCGTCCAGTTTATAATCCGTACCTGCAATAGCACAAAGACGATGAAGCGCGCACAGTGACCATTCTGAGCTTGGAATTAGAGTTCTGTTGGAAAGTTGCCTCTTCTAGATGCCTTGCAATGCGGATTTCTATGGAAAGGCCATTTGATGACGCCAATAAAATGTGCTTCAAGGCAATCGATTGTTGTCGACGCAGCTCATAGACATGCGCTTCTAATGGCCAGCAAAAGCTGTTGGTATCTGTTCAAGACACAGCTGCGCATCTCAAGCCACCACACAGAGCGAGGAAGCAAGAGCGAGAGAGATAGAGATTCAGTCCCAGTCCCAATCCCAGACCTAGCCCTACAGCTGACAACTCTAGTGGCTCTTCAGATGGGGTAAAGTGCATTTCAACACATGCACAAGATAGTCTTTAGTGCACTTAATGGTGTAGTAGAAAATACTTCGAAGAAGCATCGTCTACTTTTTTGGCAGTTTGTGCTCAAGGTAAAAAGATGAAATTGATTTTTGTTTGTGGGTTCCAATCTCTGACCCCAAATGAGCCCTGACCCTTATCTAATGGACCAACTTTCACCTATAGAAAAGTACCGAAAAAGCGTTCCATAATGATGACCAAAACAAAAAAAATGAGTATAGCGAATTACTTCACTAGTATGTATAATTAAGGGAAACGGTCTCAAGAGATTGTCCGGAGTTACCGAAACAAGTCTATTAATATTTAGTGCACTAGGTCACTTAACAAAGTATGTGTGTGTTTTTTGGGCGTGTCGTCACAGCCTCTCCCGCCTTACCCTACGTCTCCCGTGCCTGTCTCTCCATTTCTTGCTAATGCCATTAAACCGTAGCCAGAGTCTTAGAGCCTGACTGACTGAAAATTTATGCACCCACGCGTCTCAGCTCACTTGTCAGACAAGAAACGCAAATGTTTTCAATACATGCCTATATACAACGACTTATGTACAGATGTTGATACATATGTTAAGTGCAACCCACTGCGAATTGTTTGTACTTTGAACGTTGCTTTTAATTACCCGAAAGGAAATAAAGAACCCAAATAATGCATGCAACAATTTGTAAAAGTCAACAATAGAGACGTTAGACGAGGGGCCAGGTGAAAAATAAGCTTAAAAAGTGAGTGGCTTCAGGCCTAGCACCCATTGACTATAGCTACATCTATGTAAAGGTGCATACCTGGTCTAAGTGCAATACTTTAATCCAGCCATACAATAGTTTAATATATTATAGTCAAAAAAAGCCACACAAATAAATTACTGAATTTTTATCTGATCTTGCTGTCGTCTTCGTGTAAATATGATCATTTGTTTCGCGTTCAAATCGTCTTGATAGTCAAATATTCAATTCTAGAAAATATTGGTAAATGAAACTGAAAGTCAATAAGAACTGTCTTAATAGTTTTTTGCATCTTTGTATATACATGTATCTTTGACGAAGCTTAGATAACGTTTTAATTGTAATTGTCATTGCAAAATGTCTTGATAAGTCGAATTTTCTAACCAAATTCCATTCTGGCGATGATGTAAGCCTGATAATACAACCTAAGATCTGAACGATATAACCTTTGTTTCTAAACGATGATAAATATTAAATTTGCAATAATACTTATTACTTATGCAGTCCTCGGTAGATGAGTTGTCTAAGTGTCCCAGTCATTTAGTTAACAGAACAACGAGGAGCCGGGTTCGAATCCCAGGCTAGTGTATGGATGTAGTTTTCATCTAAGCCGATGGCCTTAGTTTGCCAGTGCTTGGTAAAATATAGTTAGGTCGATAGTTTACAACTATATCCTATGCTTAAATAATAATAATAACAATACTTATTACTTATATTACAGCTAATTGTCATTGAAATTTGTTTTTGAACAGAGGCAACTAGCTTTAGCAACTAAAAAATATATTTAAAAGTCTTTCTTGACGATTTGCTATTTGCATAATGCCTAATCATCTCTGATTAGAAGTTTCGGTTAGGCTTTTTCCACCGCTCAAACCACAATGAGGGAGATTGTAGTGTCTCCTCACTTTCGATTTGTAATTAAGTTTTTCTGCCAAACTTTGGCATTCTACTAATTCTACTGTATAAATGTATGCCTATATATGAATGCATGCATGTTGTTGGCTTTTCATTTCAATGTTTGATTTGCAAATTGCAGTTATTTATCCACATGCGCAGTCAGAGTCTTCGCAAGTCTCTTCGCCTTTTCAGACTTTTTAGACTTCTTGGTGTTTCGGTGTCAACGCTGAAACGCAGACGGAGACGCAGACGCAGTTGCTCATGCCATTGCCAGCTGCCTCTTTTGCTGCCAGACAACTGGGCATAATAATTATGCACATGCAGTTGCAGTTCTTTTAGCTCTCAGGAATTCGGTCAAGTACCATGCCGCCTGCCGCCCGCCGACCGCTGCCCGTTGCCGTTGCTGGCACCGTTGCCGCCACTTGGTTGCAACTGACTTTAGCTCTCTGCCGGCTGTTTTATAGGATTTGATTTGTGTGACATGCTGTAAAAGCCGGCGGGTTGTGGCCAACTCTATTGACACTTTAACAAAGCTGCTGCAAGTTGTTGCATATGCATGAGATATTGTTAAACAATATGGCCCAGATCAATGCCCACATGCCAACTACTACATCAAGCCGCTTTCTACGCATTTGTTACAGTTTTCTTTCTCTCTCTCTCTCTCTCTTTTTCTCTTCCACATGCTTATCAATTGCCCAAAAAATAAAAATTTAATTATTTCGCCTGTCAATTCTCCTCCAGAAACGAGGAAAAATACAGAAGAAAACCGAAACGTAAAATATTTTTTTAATGAGCTGCTACTGCGCGCTTACAGGCCTTAAAAAGAAAGTCCAACACTCGTGGATCACTTTTGGAACTTCGTGCTAACATGTTTTGGCTTGTTTTTGTATTTTTTGTTGGTTTTTTTGGCCTCCACTTTGGATGACGTTGCTCATTTGTGGCCCATGTTGATTGCCCAGGCTTTGTGTAGGCTTCCGGAAGCTAAAGCTGCTCACTATATGTACATATATTTGTTTGTAGTAATTGTTTGATTTGTTGGAAAAGTTTTTAGATAGCTACTGTTTGAGTTTTTCCAGTGACATTGTGACAAGTTAGTTGAAAATAGTTGATATAAAAATAATAATTGTTATTATAAATAACCATTATTTAATATTTTTTGACGTAAAATAAATTGTGTAAACTAATTTTCCAAACTAAGATGTATTTCTTTGATTATGTGTAATAAGTTTTAATAGATTTATTATGTGTTTAGATTGGACCTAGAAAGTTGCTTTACCTTGATTTACAATATAAGTGGTAATTTTCTTGTTGCTGGAATCGATTGATATTAAGCCTTAGTAACTATAACGATTTGGAATAGAGACCGTATCCCAATAAGTTGATAAAAATTCAAGGTTTAAGAGGCATTGAGTGGCCCAAAAACATTTGTTAATATCAGAAGTGATAAAATTTAAAACAACTTCTCAAAAATCCTCTCAAAAGTTGGTAATTGTCTCATCCTTTTTTTCTTAAATGACACAGAATCAATTTAGAAATTAATATTACCGTACTAAATTATTATTCACTGATTCATTACTTCTCTTAGTTAGTCTCTCTTTTTTTTATTTGTGTGAAAACTTTCAGTGTCAGTTGAAATTTTTGTTTGAAATTCAATTGGCTAATTGAACAAGCTGGCAACCGAGCGCCTCATTATCAAGCTATGCCACTTTCCCCTCCCAAAACTGTAAGCGGCCTGTCAACTTCATTAGATTTTATTTCAACAAGAAAATATCACTGAAAACATTAAACGCCTCTGAATAAATTCAAATTAATTGATAAATTTAAAACCGGAATGTGCAATAAAGAGAAATATAAAAAAAAGCACATACACTGCAAAATTATCACAACATTTTGTGGCAATCCGAGGCAGTCAACATTTAGTTGGTCAATTTGCAGACCGAAAAGTGCAACCGTTTGAGAGCCGGTATGCCTCCAAAAAAGAGAGAGGGGGGGCTGGGCGGGGGCGGGTGTTGCAGTATTTGTGTTTGCGCATGCGTTGCCACATTGCGCAAGTCGCTGGAACCAAGCAAACAACCAACCAGCCAACCAGACTCACTCTGCTGGAGATGGAGCTGCAGCTTTTGAGCTGGAGCTGGACCGGTCTGCTGCGTGTGCAGATTTTGTCGCAGTCTTCGCTAGGCCACCAAAACAAAAATAACTCTATTTGATGTTAACCGCCAAGGCATGCACAACTACGAAACATTTGAACTTTTTAAAAGCCGATACTCTTTTAAATGGGGTACATGAGAGTGTGTTAGTAGAATGTTAAAGATCAAGTGGGATCAATATGCTGCTCAGGAATACAAGTAATTATGGTTGATCCAACAGATCTTATCTTCTTCTATCATATAATAAATTTGTAAGTGTATACACACTTTCTAGTTGCCTAGTTTCTTTTGTTGGTTTAGCCTGTGCCCCCTCATTACCCAACACCAGGGGGGGGCCTGTTCAGGCTATGACATTTCATCATGCTAATCAGCATGGAGTCAAGCCAAGTCATTGGCTAATTGGACCAAATCAGATACAGCAAACATGGTTCAAATTGCTTTATCTATACTGAGATATGGCTTTTAAAGTGTTCAATCATTTTAGTCAAGGATTAGAGAACTATAATTCTATATTACTTAAAAACTATTTCACTATGCCTCTTCTTGGCTTCGTTGAGGGCCAAAATTGAGGCCAACTGTGTGCGTGTGTGTGTATGGGTGATCAAATTTAATTATGCCAACATAAATATTTTTTTCCCTCTAATGAGCTAAGAATTTATTTTAATGAGCTATGTAAGGTAAACACTTAAGATTGCCTATCCAAGATATGTTTTTTATACCCTTGCAAAAAGGGTATATTAATTTTGGTCAGAAGTGCGCAACGCACAGAAGGAAGCATCTCCGACCATATAAAGTATATATATTCTTGAACAGCACGACGAGACGAGTTCAAATAACCATGTCCGTCCGTCCGTCCGTCTGTCCATCCGTCTGGATCGATGCGAACTCCTCCTAGACCGTAAGAGCTACAGAGCTGAAATTTTGCACGTAGGCTTGTATATACTGCAGGGTTTGTATATCTCGGATTCAGTCGGATCGGACCACTATATCATATAGCTCCCATACAAACGGCAAAGTCACGAACAGTGACTTTTCTCAATAACTTCGTTACTTTTTAAGCTATTGTCGTGAAATTTAATATAAGTAAGTTTATTGTAACTGTTAACCACTGTGCCAAATTTGATCGGGTGACTATATCATATAGCTCCCATAGGAACGATCGGTGGAAAACAGTGACTTTTGTCAATAACTTCGTTACTTTTAATGCTATTGCTTTCAAATTTAACATTTGTCAGTTTAATATATCTGTTAATGACTATGCCGAATTTGATGAAGATCGGGTGACTATATCATATAGCTCCCATAGGAACGATCGGTGGAAAACAGTGACTTTGATTAATATCTTCGTTATTTCCGAAGATTGTAGGCCGTTCTTTCGCAAACATTAGCCTTTTTAGATAAAACGTTTTTTCCTGTGATGGCTATAGGTAAGGAAAGAGTTACTAAAAAAGATGCAAGGGTACACCAACTTTGACGCGGTCGAAGTTAGCCCCGGCCCTCTGGTTTTTTTTTAATGTTTAGCATAAAATTAATTTGCAAATGTATGAGACTGCAGGAGAATCATTTATGCAATGTTATTTTGCAATAATTATAATTTGAGAAGCTTATATTAAGATAAAAACATTTTAGTGTGTTCTTTAGGCTTTATCTTGCCTTTGAAATAAAACTGCTGAATCAGGCAATTCAAATGATATTTAATTTTTGTACAAATTTATCGTGACTATATTAGGGAAATTAATTAGTTAATATTGGTATGAATGTTTTTGAGTATAAGTGATTCGTTTTTGAGACCCTATAAGGTTCCATTTGTGTTTCAATGAATATGTTGAGCTCTTATTTATCTAAATTGTGTTTAAAATTGTTTCCAGTTAGTTAGAGACTTGATTCATTGATTAACTGAACAACTCAAAATGCTTATAATAAACAAAACTTTGCTATCTTTTATCTTTTGAATCATTAAAGGAAATATGAAAAATAAATAGTTCTGTCTCGAGATAGCCTAATCATTGAAAAGGTTGATTGATTGAATTTCCCTGTCGAATGATCGAACGGTCAATGCCAAAGTCAAGTTGTCAATATCGTGTTTTCCCTTTCAATTACATTTATTTTATAGTTTATCAACTGTGTGTGTGTGTTGTTGTTGTTATTTTTGTAATTTTGCTAATTTATTTATTTACTTGCCCTGTCTATCTCTGGCTTTATCTCACTTTATAGTATTATTATGCAAATTTGTGGTGTGTGGTCTATCTAGAGAGAATTATGCATATGTCAGAGTGGGTAGATCGTTCCGTTGCCAATTTAATTTGTGACATTGTTTAAACAATTTCTAAAGTGGAGAGTATTGAGGGAATTGAGTTGATTCTTGACTTGACTCCCTGTGTGGGCCTACAATAGACTGACTACAAGGAACTTGCGTATACATGAAACAATTAAACTCAACATGCATTAATGTCAAGTTATTCGCGCTGCGTCAGCAATTAAACCAATTGCCACAGGAAATAGTGGAGTGGTGGAACTGTTGGTGGGTACCTCGAACAATCACCAACCAGCAACCACACAAGATTGCTAACCGACAGCTCGAGTCGTAGTTGTAAAATTGATTTTTATGGTCAGAGCAACAAGCCAAACAAGTTGGCTAAATCTGTGTTCTCTTTTACCAATCCAGAGTGAGTTTCTGTGACAAACCAACCCAAATCTAACTACAAATGCCGGCTCTGAGGTGTTAATTTAGCCACATGCACACAGTTTTTGGCCATAATTAAACATGTGTTCGTGGTTCCAGTCAATTAGTCGAATACACTTCTTTTTCTTTTTCGTAATTAACATCGATTCTGATCAAAAGCATATATATTAATTTCTTATTGACTAAAATTTTTAGCGTCAATGTTTTAGCAATGAAATTCGCTAATGGATTGCTTAGATACTTTCCTTTTGGGCATGATAGTCTGTTGTAAGTTTTTCCTTTCTGTCCCTCTCTCTAGCACTCACATTCCATGTGATTTCCTGTAAAATTATAAATACTGGTCATAAGAACCCCATTGGTTGGGGCTTTATTGCTAACTAAGTTAAAAGTTGTAAACCAAAGTCGTATAACTCAGCGAATCCATTGTTGGCCATAAATCACTTGGCCTGCAGCAGTCTAACAATAACCTACAGCCTCATTTAATTGGCCAGTGGTGGTTCCTTTGAACCATCATCTAAGAGTTGGCCATAGTTTAGGTACCGAGACGTGACTCTTAACATGGTCCATTCCATGTCCCACGCAGTATCTCGAACCCCAAAGGTCAAATTCTAAAAGGATTTTTAGATTTTGCTCTTTCGAAAAAATTAAGCAAACAATTTCAATAATTTGTTTTGCTTAGCTGCATTTTAATTACTATTTTCTGTCTTTTTTTTTGTTTTTACCGTCCGTTGGCAGTTTAGTTATTGTATAAAATGAAATACAAACTTTTTAGTGTGTCTTGCTTTGAGTTTTGTTGTTGTTGTTGTGGTTGCCCCTTGTCCAGCATGAGAATCGTGACAATCATGCCAAATTCAACGGATGTTTGAGAAAACAAATGCAAAAATTGTACTTGGTTTCAGTTTCAGTTTCGGTCACTGTTTCTTTTGTGCAGTAAAAATTAAGCAATTTATCACAGAAACCAAATCAAAATCAAAAGTTACTGTTGGCTACACAAAAAGAGCTATTTATTGTTGTTGTTTTCTTTTCTTTTTGAATAAAACATTTTTTCGCTCGTTTCGTTTTTGGGTAATAATAAATTGTCATTTGACGTGTTTGCCAGCCAATTTTCAAGTTTGAAATTATTGACAATTAAAATTGCTTACTGAAACGCAATTGATGGCGTGCAGATATGAAGGGGAAGTGGGCAAGGGTGTGGGGTTGGGGTTGGGAGACCCAGCAAGGGGTTCTAGAATTGGGCGTGCCTCTTGGTACAATTTCGCATCGGTCGGGAATCGAATATCATAAATTTATCGAGTTCATGAACTTTTGTGCCTAACAAAATGCTCAATTTTGTTGTTGTTATTGTTATTGCTGCTGTTGTGGGTGTGGGAGTGTGTGTGTGCGTGTGAAAAACAATAAATTAAATTTGAACTCGTAATACCATTTTATTTTGAAGGTGAGCCCCAATCTTATAAGAAATTTTTAGTAAAGTTCATAGACAATTTATGAGACATTGAATTCCCTACAACTTCATAATCCTAACCCATTAATCAAGATGTCTATAATTTACTGATGTACTTAAAGTCTGCAAAATCAAATGAAGACAAATATGAAAATGAAACAACAATAAAATGCCTTGCTTAATTTTTAAAATGTCTCTCAAATGGTAAAATTATTAACTTGACTTGGCTTATACTTTTATGTATATACTTTTATATACTCATATCGCCTTTTATTCAATTCCATTGCATTTCAAATATTTTATTATAATTTGAGAATATATTCTGCTTGTAAAGTAAATCTTCCTTATAGTCTGGAATGTTTACCTCAAATTTAATGAAAGGCTAATTAAATAATAATTGAAAATTAAATATTATAAAGGGTTTAATAAGTTTGACGTTTCAATAAGGAAAACTTCGGTATTATGAGATGTTTCTCCTTGATTGTTTCTCCTTCTTTTCCAAAATATCAGAAAATATTAATATCAATGTATTTTGTAAAACATTTTTGTGTATATTGCGTGCTTCACACAATTTGTTAATATTAACTTGTACTAACTAATAATTGTAATTTGTTAGCTGTATACCCTTTCTTTATAGGGCACCTCACAATCGGCTTGACAGATTTTAATGTAGACAATTTCATTGTGCCAATTCTGTCGATTGCCCTTTATCTCGGATCCGCCCATGTTGAATTTTTAAAATTGTTGCTTTTGTTGTGGTTTTTGTTTTTAGCAAGTTAGTTGCATGTCTTGAGCGCAGTTTGCTTAGGGCGTACTTAAGTACCGTTATTTTAATAAACGCCGCTTACTGCGCATGCGCGCAACATGCCCCGCCGACATCAGCGCGCCTTGCCTTGCCTTTGTTCCTTTGGGGTAAAAGTTTTTCGACAGACTTTCTTTCCAACAACGAAAAAAACATGAACAAAAAATGAACAAGAAATTAAATGGCTCATATTTAAGTAAATGTACAAGTATGTATATATATTCGCTAATGTTGCATGATATTGTTGTTGTTAGTTCCCCCTTTTTGGAGGGGCTAGAAGGGGACCTTCTTAACGTGTTGTCAACTAGGCGCAATTTGTTTTCAATTGAATGTTTATTTAGTTGTTGAATACGTAGAATTTTCTTTACCTCTTTTTTTTTGTGTTATGCATAAACATTTATGCAAATTTCCCATTGCCTAATTGACAAACAAGTTGAGTTAGTTGAGTGTTTGACTTGAACCTCTCCCCGTTCCCGAACACTGCGCTTCTCCATTCCCCTTGTCCCCAGTTGACACTCACTCACTGCCTTTATGCTGACAGTGGTCGTTCATTGTGATTGACCGTGGAAGGAGGAGGAGGAGGAGGTAGCGGCGAGTGGGAATGGAGGTGACTCGTTGCTTGCTGATCGTTTGCCCCGATATCGAATTTGTGCTTTGACATGGAACGACCTTGAAGTTGTCGGAGGCTTTTTGTTGGTTGTTTGGCTGGTTGGAAAATGATTTAATTGATCAGGGCCATAAAAATGACGCTTTACCTTTAGATCCAAAACACACACAATTTGCGATTGAATTGGATTGAATTGAATTAGATCTCTGTTTATGTTGTTGTTTCAAAGGGGGGAAAGTAATTTGTTAATTTTTGTTATTGGTTTATCTTGTGTGGGCTTCGATTTTGACACGCCTATGAAGCAGATAAATATACGAAACGAGTATATACTTCAAACGGACGGAGTATTCATTGATCTGACTCACCAGATGGTAGAAAGTTTATAAATATCTGATTTGTTGTTCTGCTTCCCTTCATCTTCATCCTTCTCTTTTTGTTGTCGTCTTCGTCTTCTTCATATAATTGTTGTTGTTGTTGTAGTCATTATTAAGCTTTATAACCATCAAATTTTGTTTAATGTTTATACTTACTTATTATAGCCGCTTATTGAGTTAATCATTTAGCACAGAGCTACAGAGAAATTTCCCCAAATTGAGGAGGGGCAATAAGAAATAGTTTTAGCTAAAAGAGACAACTTTCTGATTTCAATTAATCTACAAATCATACATAGATTTCTTTCATACACTGAGCAAAACAATTAGGAACTTTCTTTTAATTAAAAGTTTAATAATTTAAATTGCTCAAATGATCTTGACATTAAAGTTAAGTTAGTTCAATTGAGTTAAGAATTTATTAATGCTGATAAAACTTGGTAAAAGTAGTAAGCAACTTTCATTGTTAATCTCTATAAGTTTAAAAACAAATTGTGAAGACTTGATTAAAGTTTAAAATAATATTTCTAATTTCTATTTCAGTGTCTTGCTACTAGAATTTGTTGTTCAATTATTGCATGGTCTTTTCTAAAGTTAAAATAATATTCCAAATTCAATTTGATTGGATTTCAATAGCTTCTACGTTTATTTTCTTTTGTTTTTTTTTGCTGTCTGTGTGTAGAAATTGAGCCAATCGAGCAATCGAAGATCATTATTTATATCAATCTGATCAGATGTCTGTAGGGACTGTAATTTTAGTCCATTTACATGATCAACTCACAGAAGAACATAAATGCAGGCAGGCACAGCAACAACAGCAACAACAAGAACAACAATTGACAAGCGAATAAAACCAATCTTCCATTTAATAACCAATTATCATTGATCAACTGCACGCCCAGCACAGCCCACTGGGACCCACTGCTGCATGCCTGGCGACAGACACAATGGCAATGCTGAGATGGGGAGATGGAGACACAGAAACCCACAGACGATCACAATATCAATTACGAATTACGTCTGATTATCTGCAGAAACTTGAGTTCGACTTGAGTATGGCTGAGATTCTTCTTGCATGGGAATTGGCCATGGCCAAGGTAAACTTCAATGGCAATTGTCGGCGGCGGCATCGCTCGGGGGGGCTGCTGGCTGGCTGCTCTGTGTCTGATTAGCGCATAAACAAGTTAATGCAATTGCCAATCGGAAGGAGGCACCAGAGCAACTAAATCAGACGCCGCCGCCAATATTCAGCTACATGCTGCTATGTTTTGTCCGTCTCCTCCTCCTCCTCTTTTCTCTTCTTTCATGGACTTCATGTGTCTAAAAAAAGGAAAGAAAAAACACTTTTGTCCAAGATAAATGGGCCAAGCTGCTGAAACTGTTTGGGAGTCAGTCTGTTGGCGTTGTCAACGGTGTGCTGCGGCTTTCAAAAAGCTTTTGATGTTGGGCGGCAGTGTGTGTGTGTGTGTGTAGACCATGTTGTACTTTCCCAGTTGTCGCGTCTCACGTTCCTAGAATATGTAGACTCGGTCTCCGTATCTTTGTCCGTTTTCTGTTTGCCCAACACTTTGACGAGCTGTACCCAAAATGGGTTGAAGGGGCTGACTATGGAGAGTAAGGTTAAGTTATATGTTAATGTTGTTTATGAAACCAAAAGTCAAACACTTGGTTATTTGTTGGCTTTACCTTGAATTTGAAACCAGCCACAACACGACACATTACGATGAGTTAAACAGGAAGAAGAGAGGCCAAAAGATTTTCATAGATATGAATGGATAAACAAGCTCCTCGTTCTCACTCCACTGACTCCACTCCCCACTAGAGACTCTTACCTGCTTAGAATGGGAAAACTATAGTCATATTGTAAGAACTCCTTCGCAGAGTCCTCGTTTGTAAAAGATGCGTGTGAATATTCATTTAACCCTAAAGAAACTTAATTTTTCAGAGACATATTGTTGAAGAAGAGAAAAGAATGTTTGTAGCTGTGTTTGCTGTGTCCAGTGTCCAATTGGAGACTTAATTTGCTGATATTAATGGGTTAGCTAGTTAAGAATTGTCAGTCGTGGGACCATTGCCGGCGATTTTTGCATACATTTGTATATAGTATGCAAATGAGAAGAGGGAGCAACAATTATGTTGATCAGCGCTAATTGACCACCACCCTAACCATAACCCCACCCCATACATCATATGACTCACAAACGACTGACCCAATTCTCTTTTCTCTCCATCTCTCGTTACAGGTTGCCCGGCCACAACTAGTTCCCATTGTCTGCGCTGTAATAAAGCGGGCTGCATCAAGTGCCCCATGTACCTGGTTACAGACAATCGCCAATGTGTGGATGAATGTCCGGCAGGTTATCTGGAGCAGTGGTCGGCCCATACTGAATTCATGGGTCGTGTGTGTGTGCCCACTGGCTACTCTGGTCCACTGATGGCCGCCCTGGCTGGTTTGTTAGGTGGATTTTTGGTCTGTCTATCCCTCCTGGCCGTGGCTGTGATGCTGGTCAGGCGCAAGCGTCGGCGAAAGTCAGTCAAACAGAAGCTCATCAACGAGAATACAATGGATCGTGCAGATTTTATGCGGCAACTAAATGAGATGCGTCCGAATGCGGAATATTTTCTGGCCATGTTGAATGATACACGACGACAGATACGTAAATTATATCTATCCGGCGAAGTGGCTGCTGCCAATTCATATCGACCCATAGTAAGGGATCTGGCCAAATTGTTAATTTTACTCAATAGGCCCATCGAGCTGATTCCCACGCCACCGCACGACTGGTCGAGATTGCATGCCTGGTCAGAGCAGGCTCTGGAACGCTATAAGCCACAGGTGGGCCAGCTGATTGACTTTTTCCAAGCCTCCAACCAGGAAGTGCTCTATGCGGCCCCAGTCAAGAAGCAGACACAGAAGAATATTTTCAGGCCGCCGCCGGCTCAACAGCAGCAGCAGGGTGGCGGTGAATTGCTGGCTGGAGATCGCAGCAGCAGTGCTTCCAATCAACAGAAATTGCATTTGTTTGGCTCACTCATCAGCCTGCATGAGTTTGAAGAGCCACGAGCCTCGGATCCATTTGGCAGCAGTTTCAATACACTAAAGAGCGGCAATCTTATATCAGATCTCAATGCCAGCTCGCTCTGGCTGGAGGATGAGTTCTATAAGCTGGGCTTTCGACCGCAGGACGAGATTACAACAGAACTTTGAGTATTATTTATTCCATGGATCGAATACACACAAATATTCCTGGCTGACCAGGCTAAATTGATTGAGTTTAGTGTTGGTTCTTCAGCCGGAAACCATAGAGAACAAGAGATGGATCATTCCGCTAACTGAGACGGCCATTTAGATTGCTAAATGTCAACGTTTAGTTTAGTATTAAGCCAGCAGCAAAAAAGAAACTAGTCAAGTAAAATCGAGCATGTAAATGAATTTAGTTTTTAGGGATTTTACAAAAATCGCAACAATTGTCATGTAACGAAGAACAACAATATTCAACACACATGATATATCTATATCTATAACTATACAATAAAGATCTATAAAAGTAGATATGCAATACTTATAGATATAGCTAACATAGACAGAGATTATTATGCTTAGTGAATATGAATACAAAGAAATGAGAAATAAATTTAATAAAATCATGTGCCTTAAGTTAATGAAATGCAAATAATTTGTTTTAGTTTTTGCCAACAATTTAACCAACCGTTAAGGTTCCTCATACTTCCAGAGTATGAAGGGTTCCTCCTTGATCCTAACACTGTCCGCCTGTCATGTCTCCTTTTTCTTTGACTCCATTTGTATAAGACGCTCTGCAGCAGTTCTACGCTCATTCACCCGTTTGGACAACTCACAGGCATCGTAGCCAATGAGTAGCTTTAGATCACAATCGAATTTGTAGGCAAATCGTTTGCCCGACACCTTGGATATCATGTCACCATCGTAATAGTAGCGCAGTGCTCTCGATAGTTTCTCATAGTTCATGGCCGGTTTGTTTTTCTTTTCACCCCACAGGCGGGCAACACGATCGGGATCGGTGAGTTTGAATTCGCCTTCGGTGCCCACCCATTCAATAATGTCCGAATGCTCGCAGTCGGTAAGTATTTCGAGTAGGAATTGCCATAATTGAACCTGACCATTGTTCCCAGAGCCAATGTTGGTATAGTTGTTGGGGCTGTGAGGAGCTGGTGAACTGTCTGCAGCTTTAAAAACAAAAGAGTTTTTATTAAAAATTGTAGGAGTTTTGTCATAGATTAAGCTACTTACAGTCGGAACTTTTGACACTCTGATAGGATTTTCTCATTATACGCTGTTCTAGTGGCACATTGGACGATATTGCTGGTGACTGTGCGGCACTTATTTTAATTTGCTTTTGCGGTTTACGCAATTCCTCGGCTTGTTTGTGAACCACTGATACGAAATTGCATTCCTTAAGCAGCTGCAGATGTGTCCAGAATACGTTGCCAGGATCGTTTAGTTTATTACTAAACTCTTCATGGGTCATGGCACACAATTCTTTGCCATTGATCTGCCAATCACTCATTTGGAGATCATTTAGATCGAATTGCTTCACTGCCCACTCCAACCAATGGGCAACATGGGCTTGTGTCCATTCAATTGCGGCCTCTGGGATTTTTAGGCGAGCCTGCTCACGCTTGAATTTACTATCCAATACCCAGTTGAGGACTGGTTTGACCATTTTTCCGTTCCCCTTTGCCTCGTCATCGGATTCATCTTTCATCTTGCGCTTCGCGGGATTTGTTACGTGGGCAGTATCGTTGGGTGTGCTCTCTACGGTGTTCGTGTTGCGAGTGTATGAAGGTGATGTAGCCTCCTCGACGGCCAGGGCAGCCAAAGCAGCTTCTGTGGGCTTGAGGACATCGGCAATGTTGATTCTTTGCCGTATAGTCTGGATTTGTACATTGATTTGCACCAACCCTTCGCCCTTGACACATTGATCTACAAGATTTTTATGCGCTTCCAGCTGAGACAAAAACCCACAAGTTAAGTCAGTAATCTGCAAACCAATTGACCACTTACCTCTTGGGCATCCTGCAACCAGAAGGTGTAGTAGTTTAGTTCCACACCAATCTTTCGTTCTACAATTTGTCTGCATTGTGATGAAAAGGAATTTAGTAAACTTGTAACCGGAAGTGCGCTTCTACTTACTTTAGTGAACTCAGGGGTTCCCTTATATCCATGTGAACAATGATGATATCGTCGGGTTCTATTTCCACATCGTTGCTATCCTCATAAATGTGCGTCTCCTCGAATATGTCGCTGGCAATAACTTCCTCTGGAATTGTTTATAACCAATTGTTAACCAACATTCGCGATTCCCACGTCTTCTATTGAAGGCACTTACCCAAATCAGCCCCCGCACTGAGTCGTCGAATCAGCTCATCCGACAGGTCGTTGTTGCTATCCATCTCTTATTGGACTTGCGTCGTATTAATAAATAAATTAATAACTTTAATGCTTGTTGTTTAGAACAAAATTTCGATGTTTCAAGATATCGATTTTTTGTATATCGATAGACTCGCGTGGCCTTTTTCATTGTCTCTGGTCACACTACAAATTTTTAGTCTTTTTTCCACATCTGGCAGCTCTACTTTGAACGGAAATGGCAGCTCAGTGGCGCCTTACTGTTATTGGCGCTAAATTATGAATAAATAAAGAAACATTATAATTTTTAGTTAAAAACTAACAAGCTCTTATTAAATTCTTATAATGAATTATTATTACAAACATTTCAATGATAGATTAAGGCAATAATATTATTTATATTGACGAGGTAATCATATTAAATTGTAATTTAGTTTAAAGCAATTACTTAAAGAAAAATCACTTTCAATAGTATTAAGATATAGTTTATTGCTTAATCGTTTTATTTTCAAATTGAACAGCATAATTGATTGATCCTTTGTTATATACTTTTTTGTCTGTATATATAAGCTATATGTATATTTAGTTCTCACTCCAACTTTCATTTGTTAGCACAAAACCGATATGTATAAACAAATAAACAAGCAATTTGATTTCGTATGTAGTTTACGGACAAAATGAGAGAAAAAAAATGTTGAAACAATGAATGAAATGTTTTTGTTACGTGTCAATATTATGTTTTCTTTTTGTTGTTGTCTTTGCTGGCATTTTTGTTTATATATTCAGTGGCCGAAAGGAGAAATCAGCGGCAAACCATAAAAACATTGCTTTCAAAATATATATATTAGCATTGCTCGTGCCTATTGTTCTTACCGATTTAAAAATAAATTAATTTCAATACGAAATGCAAGACATGACGAAATAAATTGTACAAGTGTCAACTTGAGTCAACTTGACTGGCAAAATCTGTGTATATACATGGATATATATATCTATGTACATACATATATCTGTGCGAAAATAAGAATAGTTTATAATTTTAGAAATAAAAGTGAAAAAAAAACGTGGGATATACAAAAACATTGTCTAAGAATTAATCACATGCATATGGCTTCAAGTGCGCCCCACGTTTGGGGCGCCTGCCTCTTAATTGCGCTTAAAATATGCTGCCAAAGATTTTGCCCCGTACGAGGAATATATAAATAAATAAAATATGTAGATATATATCTATAAACCATCACACTACATATGTATGTGCATATAAAATGTTCAATATAATGGCAAAGAGACGATTGCCAAAACGTATTATAGACAAAAGGAGAAGGGCAACGGATGGATTGTTTGACGTGGCTGTTAGCACCTTTGCCAAAAAAAAAAAAAATCTACGGCCGTACGAACGAGTACATATTATTGTTCCATATAAAATGAAACATATAAAATGGAAAATGTTTCACATTTTCATGATCAGTTGCCATATAATTTGAAATACAAATTTATGGCTATTATTCTATTCGTTCATATGTGTAGTCATTCGATGCTATAGCATTTGCCATTAGAAACCAAGAAGATCGTATGCCAGAATACAGTGATAGAATAGAAATACTCATTACTCATGTTTTTGGGAATCTTTCTTGCAGATGTTACAATTTCAAAAGGTATCTTAATTTTTAATTTTTGTCACCTCCATTCTGCAGATCGCTCAACAAGTTTATGCTTTGCATTAAGTTTACTTATATTTAGATAGAAGAAGAAAACGCCCTACAGATGTGAAAAGAGTAAATTTCATTCACTATACATATCAATTGACCATCAAAACTGGCACGAACCGAAACCAAAAAGCATCGAACAGCCAACGAAAAAAAACACAAAATTGTTATTAAAATATTGCCACGCTTTTTGAATTTTATGTCATTTTTTGTTTTCTTTTGCCTTTTTATTTTATTGTTTTTGGTTTCTTTTTTTTTTTTTTTGTATTCATTGCCTAAAATTTGTCTAAAATTTTATTTCAATCGTGAAAGAAAAATTTTAAGAATCAAAATGTAAAACTTTCTATACATTCTAACATATACCTTAGCTATTCATTGAGAGGATTTTCAATTGACTTGCGATTGTCCCTAATAACGAATTAATCATGACAAACACTTGACTTTGGCTCAAGAAAATATTCTTAAAATACAATCATCTAGGGAAAAAATGCGAAAAGTTGAAGGTTTAGAATGCCGATTACTAAATATAATAAATTTGATTATCTAGGCTACATACCTTGCTCATTTTAGAACGCTTTTATCCCACACACACACAGGCAGGTATATATATACACCCACATAAGTATGTATGTACGGATATATATAACACGAGTCGAACATAAACTCAAGACTACTATGATTATTATAGCGACACCCACCCCACTTCCACCTCGATTGGCGCCCAATTTCTACTCAGAATACTCGACGACACACACGCACTCAATATCACGGACAACGACGACCCGACTCACGGTCAAGTTGAAAAACATTGTGAGCGGATGTGAAATGTGGAGGAGGAGAAGATTTGTGGCATTATTTTCTGTTCACTATGTTTATGCCGAAGGCCGCCAAAAACGAATTCAAAAGAGGCGACTACGACTACGATCCAAGAAGGGCAAAGGCTGTACATCCCATATACATATATACATATCTTCTCTATGATGAGACCTAGAGTGTGACTAGTGTCACATTAACCCAATAAAAAATGCCCGAGTAGACGTAAATAGTTTTGGAAATTGCTCTCGTTGCAGTTGGATGGTAGTCAAATTGGAGACATCAACTCTACGCCCACGCATCCGAGATACTCTCACGAGAGGTTTGGATTTATTTTTGAACTTGCCCGAATGCTAACCCGAATGTGGATCGTTTGGTTTTGGTTGGTCGTCTGCTTGTTCTTTTCTTCATCTTCAATGTGTCTTTTGATGTTTTGCGAAAAAAAATTTTCAAAAAATTTTCGCTCAGTTTCGAGGAAAATCGCGACGCGCCAACTTGTGAAGGAAAATGCGTTGCGTGCCCAATCATCACTTAGTAGTATAGAATCAAAGGAATTAGACAATTTTCTTCTTTGGCTGCATTTGTGACCGATATCCATCCATGTACATACATATATGTACATATGTGTGTGTGTGTGTGTGTGCTAGCCAAAAACTCTTTTGTATTTGTGGCCAATTAACCAAAAGGTGTCAAACAAAGTCATGCCCCAAATCAGTGCCAAGAAACAATGAAAATGAAATGATGTGGATGACTACATGAAAAGTTAATATATTTTCTCACAAAATACTTGCAAAAATGCTGATATATTAATTGTTCTACATTAATTTTGTGTGTGTTTTTTGGTGGATCTAGAAATATTTAGTAAAAATATAAAATAAAAAAAAAGACAGCAACAACGACAACAACAACAAAATTGTCTCTATATATTGGCATTGCCTGGCTAAAAATATAATTTAACAACAAATTTTATTTATGGCCTATATGCATATGTATATCTACTACTTATATATACACACATATATCTAAATACAATCTATCTAGTCTCATCCACAAACGAAAAAAAATAAATACTTTTTACTAAATATTCAAAAGAAATACGGGAAACGCGAAAAAAAAATCATAATAACTAAAGTGAAAAACAAATTAAATTGTGATTTTTCTTTAACAAAAGATCGCGGCCAGCCAATAAAATATCCCATAAAGAAAATTAAAGAAAAGGAAACTCAAGCAGAAACAACCAAATTAAACTATATATACAAGTTTATATCTCCTGTATATATATACATATATTGAATATATATAGCTGATAAACATGTCCACATCCACGCGAAGTTCAGTCACGAGAAAATCGTCGCTATCCAAAAGTGGCAGTTCTGACAAATCAACAAAATCCTCGACAGCTTCATCCTCATCCTCGTCCTCAACATCGTCAAAGGCATCGCCCAAAACGAAGGCAAATCTTGGAAATGGAAATGGCAGCAAACAGAAAATGCAATATACCAGAACCAGGGAACGAATGGTCGATGGTAAATATGATAAAATAATTAAACTAAAGTTGATTTCAAGTGAAAATAATTTATTTAATGGCAATCCCTTTCAAAAGAAATCAAATAGAAATTCATTTCAAATTTTGTTATCAAGAGCAAATTGATATGAAAACTAAGTAGAAATCGCTTGAGGTTTTCTCGTTTACAAAAGTTTCAGTAAAACAATTTGCAAAGGTTTTTGGATAACATTTTATATCCTATCCCATCTCCCTTAAATATTTATGTAAGATAAGACATTAGCTTATGGCATTAGGATATAGATTTAGAACTAATTAACCAGCATATTTGTCAAGAGAGAGTTTTAATGTCTCAACAGGAATGTCAATGTCTCGTTTAATAGAGACAACAAAAGTATTTTTGAAATAAGATTTTAACGACTTAAACTGATGTAGCCTTTTGTCAATGCCAACTTGAGAGTTCCATCTGTTATACATAATATGTTTTTATAGTTTCCTACACTATATATTCCCTAATGAGAGGGAAATGTCGGCAATATCTAATAAAAATTTAAAAAAAAAAAAAAAACGTTTATATTATTCAATATTTCTGTTAGCCACTATTGGCATATTATTTAAAGATCAAGAAATATTGTCTAGATTTTTGACAATTCGAAACATTATTGCAATTATTTTGTAGTTGTTCTTGTTGTTTTGTGTATGCCAATCATATATTTTGACTTTTATATTCACTTATTCAAATTTTTTTGTAATTAGCTTTCGAAATGTACAAATACAATTCACATCGGTATATGTATATCGTATACCCACCCATCGAGAGAGTGTGTGTGTGTGTTGTGGGCCTTCCTGCATCTTGCGTCTATGTGCATTATTTTGGTTATTTCTGGCAGCAAAGCCAAACCAAATATTGGCGATAAGTTGCAGCAGCTCGTTAACCTACTTACATAGTAGATTATAAAACTATGAAACCGCCTGGTTTCTTTTTTTTTGTGTGTGTTTCTCTTATATGCAGATGTTCCACTGCCGCCCACACATAAGCTGACCATGTCTGAGGTCTACGATGATCCCAAAACTGGCAAGCCAAACTTTGATGCACTACGTCAGCACTTTTTGCTCGAGGGTCGCATCGAGGAGAATGTGGCCCTACGTATTATCGATGAGGGTGCCGCTCTGCTGCGTGAAGAGAAGAATATGATCGATGTGGAGGCTCCCATCACTGTGTGTGGTGATATACATGGACAGTTCTTTGATCTAGTCAAACTATTTGAAGTCGGCGGACCGCCAGCCACAACGCGTTATCTCTTTCTTGGTGACTATGTGGACAGGGGTTATTTCAGCATAGAGGTATTCCGAGTCCATCCTTCTATAAATATCAACTTCAATATGCGTTTGCTCTACTTGCCAGTGCGTCTTGTATTTGTGGTCCCTGAAGATTACCTATCCTGAGACATTGTTGCTGCTCCGTGGTAATCACGAGTGTCGCCATTTGACGGAATACTTTACTTTTAAACAGGAATGTAAGTGGTTGCCATAGGGCCATAGGGCTTTCCTTTTATGCGAGTTTTATTATCCCTCTCTCCCTGTTTTTCTTCTTGGTTTTTATAGGCGTCATCAAATATTCAGAGCAAATTTATGATGCCTGCATGGAGGCTTTCGATTGCCTGCCATTGGCCGCTTTGCTTAATCAGCAATTTTTGTGCATACATGGTGGACTGTCGCCAGAGATTTTCACACTTGACGACATTAAGACGGTAATAAAATTGTGCTGAAATGTTTACAACAATCACATAATAATAATGAACTGTGTGTTCGTGTGTGTGTGTGTGTGTGTGCAGTTAAATCGTTTCAGGGAACCGCCTGCCTATGGACCCATGTGCGATCTCTTGTGGTCCGATCCATTGGAGGACTTTGGCAATGAGAAAACAAATGAATTTTTCTCTCACAATTCAGTCAGAGGATGTTCGTATTTCTTTAGCTATTCGGCTTGCTGTGAATTCTTGCAGAAAAACAATTTACTCTCAATTGTTAGGGCACATGAGGCTCAAGATGCCGGGTGAGTTCACTTCAAAAACAAAAGGAAAGTCCTTTTAAAATTGCATAATGAAATATTTGTAAATTTTATGCAATGCAGTTACCGCATGTATCGTAAGAATCAGGTAACTGGCTTTCCCTCATTGATCACCATATTTTCGGCGCCAAATTATTTGGATGTTTACAACAACAAGGTATGATATGAGCCCCCTCCCACCTTTCGCTGTAGTTTATTTGTTTATTTACCAATTTGTTGCTATTTTTAAATAATGAATTCTCTTGACGGCATTGCGAGCTGGTGCGAGTATTATTATTCGCCCTGTGTTCGTACAATTTTCATTTTTCTTCTATTTCTCGTTTCAAAAACCAAAAAACCAAATATGTTGTAATATTTCTCTCCTGTGATGCATTTGTCAACCTTCCCCGAAAACATTTGATAAAAGGCAGCTGTGCTCAAATATGAGAACAACGTGATGAACATCCGACAATTCAATTGTTCGCCCCATCCATATTGGCTACCCAATTTCATGGATGTCTTTACATGGTCCCTACCATTTGTTGGTGAAAAGGTAAGCCATTCAATATGCACACAACTTGATTGCTAATTAAAGACAATTAAGGATATATCAAATCAAGTAGAGCCTAAGCCATTTATATGGTTTAGCAATTAGAACAGATGATAAATAGAGGATAAGTAAAAGCAATTTGTCTAATTTTTGAATGAAAAATATTTTATTTCTTTGTTTAATTCAATGATTGATAGTAATCTAAGTAATCTACTAAGTTTGCGTTTGCATTTGGGGGATTTTTGGGAAAACGTATTAGTATATAAGTTTGTGGGGGAAACATCTATTTCCTATTATACTTATAAGTCATAGCTAGGACGATATCAATTTTACACTGAAATTTAATTACTTTCACATCTCAAGACATAATTCTCTATCGCATTTACTTACTTTTATCATTACTTTTATTTTAAGGTCACTGAGATGTTAGTTAATGTACTTAATATTTGTTCTGATGATGAACTGGTGGCCGGACCCGATGATGAGCTGGAGGAAGGTAAGTTATTTAACTCCAATAGATCACTCACTAAGAAGAACTGCCTTAGATGTTGTGTATTGCTTGTGGGTTGCCTCCTCTGGGGGCAATTTCAAACACACCTTACAATTTACAAAACTAATTATATATACATTTATTAAAATCTATCTGTTATAACTATATTTTCCAAAAAATTAAAATACTGAAACCCACTTACGATTTGAACAATATTTCCCCAACAACTCAAAACAACACTCAAAATATATAAACTACAATGTACAAAAGAACTGCGTAAGAAAATTATTCTTGTGCCGGCGAACGTGAACAATAACAATAATAACAGTAATACGCCCAGTAAGCCAGGTAAGATCCATGTTAAGCTACAAGATCTGCTAAAAAGCTTATAGTTAGCTTTTGAGAATTTTGCACACTGGGTCACAGTTTTTTTGGTTATAGTTGCAAAAGTTATTAAATATATTTTTATCGCATACTTTTCTTTTATTATTTTGCCACAGTTGTTCTCGCTTTTAATCGGGGTTAGATGAGTTTGTCCTTGTCCTTTTGATCCCTTTTTCAGTATTATTACTATTTGACCTAATCAAAATTCAACTTGACGTAAACGCAATAATGGGACTACTTATACATTAAATGAAGTTTCGATTTCTGGTTTTAGCTGTGTGGTTTTGTTAGTGATACAAAGAAAGAATCTCTCTAATGATTAGCAGTGACAAAGAAGTGAAATAGAAGTTTTAATAACCATAAAGTTGATCTTTAAAAAAGTTTCTAATTAGTTACTCATTCAGTATATAAATAGATAAGAGTTCATGCTTTTATTGCTTATTTGATGATCAGGACAAAGTTCATTTTTGACCCACTGTGCAATGATCGATTGATTCTCGTGAGCTTTTAAGGCAAATACACACTACACAATTGTTGTTGTTGTTTCGTGAAAGATGCTGCCATAACTGCTGCTGCTGCTGTAGTTGTTATTATACCCTTTTGCTCTTAACAAATTGAAACTTAAATAATTCAAATTTGTACATTAAATTCTCAGCTTCCATGTCGGCACTACGTAAGGAAATTATACGAAACAAAATACGTGCCATTGGCAAAATGTCGCGTGTCTTTTCGATACTGAGGTAATTACTTTTGGTGAAATATATTTCAATTTGCATGCATTAGAGCAAAAAAAAAACACAAAATATTAAGTAACTTTTTGCAAACTCAATAGAATTTGTAATAAGTTTAAAACAGTTTTGAAAACATAAACAAAGAAGTTGTCAACACTTAGCTCAATATGAAATCAATTTGTTGGATAATTAGTAAAATCATTAATTATTTTGACAGCCAGCACAGATGTGACTTTAAAATATTAATTATCGGTTAAATGTTTACCAGAACTTAGCTACAGTAATAATATAGTATTTTCTCTATTGTCTTTTCTCTATTCATATCCCATTTAAATTAGTATACCTTTAGATTTATCCCATAAGTTTTAAGTTAATTTTATGTCATTAGTATCATTTTAAAGCTATTAGAATTGTATCAAATAGTCAACACGACGTATACGTTATAATAAGATTCTCTACAAGTGAAATCGATTTAGATTTTTTGATTCCGCTAATGATCAATAATTTTCAATATTTCACCTTTAATTGCCATTATTTGAGTTAACTCAGATAATTTTCATATAGCCACATATAGAATCATCAGCTAAGATTATTTTATACTTTATTTTGTTCTTTGCTAGTTGCTCTAATTCAGTTATTTTTCCTATAGCCAACATGACGTATGCGTAATAAAAGAAATCATTGTAAAAGAAGTTGAGTTGCGATTTCTACATTAGGCCATTTGTTTTCATGTAGATATATTGCCTTAGGATATCTCATTATTTAAAATTCTCTCTAATATTATACAATTTTCAGAGAAGAATCGGAGAGCATTATTAAACTGAAGGGTTTAACGCCAACGGGAGCCTTGCCAGTGGGTGCCTTATCTGGTGGACGGGATTCGCTCAAGGAGGGTAAGATTTACAATGTGTTTGCCAATCATGTATTAGTTTCTAATTCATGAGTTTAATTTTATTCTCAAAAGCTCTGCAAGGTCTAACCGCAGCCTCTCACATTCACTCCTTTGCGGAGGCCAAGGGATTGGATGCAGTCAATGAACGAATGCCACCACGACGACCGCTCACGATGAGTGCCAGTAGCAATAGCATTACAACAATCAGCAGCAGTTCGAGCAACAATAATACGTCTATCAAAAACAACAACAACAATAATAATAATAATAACAATACCGAAACGAGCAGCAAAGATGCAACTACCACAAAAGTCATCAAGTCGAGCAGCAGCAGCAGCAGCACCAGGACAACTGTCAAATCGGCAACAACCAGCAATGTGCGATCCGGTTATATGAGCAAAAAGTTCTCTTAGCTAGACGTTTTTGTTAAACAAAAATATATAGTGTTTTCTTTTAATTATATACACTAGATATATTTGATTTAGTTAAAATTTTATACACAATTCGGTTGTAGAGAACAAAAGCAATTGAGCAAAATTTTCTATTTGTTGTCACACGTTACGTGTATTGTACTTACATACTATACTCTACTCTAATTGTAAATGCAGGGAATATCCTCTTTTAGCAAAAAAATATATATACGTGACATAAGCAAATTTTTCAATAAAACAAAACACAAAAAAAATATCAAATAAAAATGGCAGTAAATAGCAAACCAAATCAAATATTATATGAAAACAAATTTTCCACCTGCAATTAAATGAACTAAATGATGAAGTGAGAGGGGACACAGGGTCAAGATAGAGGAGACAGATCCAATGTCAACACAAATCTTGTGTGGTGAAACTTCAATCAAGCGTTACAGATCAAGTACATAGTTCGAGTTTAAGGTCGGCCATTGTCTTTTCTATACCCTTGCAACAGTTTTTTTGTTAAGTCATTTAACAAAAATCAATTGCATCAAAATAATAATCTAACTTGCTGAATAAACACTTTCTGTATTCTTTCGATATGATTCTCAAAACTATTAAGTGGACGGTCTAGGAATATGAAATTTGAGAAATCACCTCCCAAAAGGTTGCAATAACAGAACATATGAAGAACTTTTGGCTATAAAATCAAAATACTTTAGGAAAGGGGCGATTAAAACACGTCCGTTTAGACCAATTGTTAGTCACAGAATGTTTCAAGATTATCTCTCCCTTTGTGAGAGAGCACTTATCTTTATCTTAAGATCTATGTATTGCACAGTGGATGTTATTGGAGCTTATCATTGGGAATACTTCTGATTTAGCTCAAATATTACTACAATATGTATAAAGTTTTGGAGTTTTAATGCAAATCAGAACATTACTTTCCAATGTGCAAGTTAGGATTGACTATCTTAGTAAATCTTTATAAAGTTTTGAACAGGAAATTTGGATCCCTTTATAAGCGATCTCTACAATGTGCTTTGAGATTTTTGTTTGCTTGAAAAGAATTCTTTTGAATTATGGTGACTAACATTTCAATTTAAAACTTTAAAGCTTTAAAAAGGAGGTGATACCTGGGAAAATCAGCTATCGTCTGGCAAAGTTACAGATTCACAGAATAAAGACTTTTGGAGAATGTTAAAACATTATTAAATAGTATTAAATTTTGGTCGATTTACTTACCACGCCCGTAGCATTTGCTAATCCTGCAATAAAGCTAATCCCTTGTCCTTTAAATACGAGTATACATATCAAGAAAACTTGGCAATTATCTTTCTTAGCAACAAAATACATTAAAAAAAACTGAGTTCCTATTACTTTGCGTCATAAGTAAACAAACGTCACAGAATGGAACCTTTTGGCAAGGGCAAAAAACAAAGCCAAACACTGCTGTAATTATTAAAGAGTCAACAACAATAAAGTAATCATTACTTAATGTCATTTCAATAGAATTCAAGACATTTCTCTTTCTGGCTTATCTTTGGGAAAAGCTTTTTATAAGACCATTAAGAAATAATGCAAGCAGACAACGAGTCAGATAAATAAATAACATTCAATGCAAATACATTAATGGGGTGTCAAAAGATCACACCAAGAACATAAACTAAGAGCAGACAGCGATTAATTATATACATATATGATTTAAGTATATTATGTCTGACTAACTATCAGTCAACCAACTGAAACTGAAACTATAAATTATTCCTTTAAGATGTTTGAATTGATTTTCATCCTTTTACATTCATGAATCCTTCAAAAACTCTTTTTAGTGAAAATTAATTGTAATATCAGCATAGTAATTACTATTTAAAGCAGTCTTTGATTTGTTATAATATACACACAAACATAGCATGTATGTACATACATATACCCACTTTTTTCTATATAGCTTATACCTATTTGTAGTCTACAGATCTCAAGATCAACCTAACAATAGAGAGAACAAATGTGATGAGTTTCTTTTCAGTGGATCACTTATTTTTGGATGAAAAGCAGTCATGTAATGTATTTCTATGTATGTATGTTGGTTGGAATTTATGTGACACTTGACATTGACTAATAACTATGCGTATATATATTTAACATTTTTGAACTTTATTTGATCTTCAGACAACGCCAGATGATAAACTCTTTTTTTCTTGTTTTTTGGCTCCAATGTTTGCATATTTCGGCTGACACGCATACGCCCAGTGGGCCCAGTGGGCGTTTATCAATTTCAAACTTCCACTGAATAAACTACGGTATAGCCTAATAATAAATTCATCTGCACCACGCAACTAGATAATGCAAAATCAGACAACAAATGACGATTAGAGACGATCAGACGAGCAACAGCCACCCAACGGCAGTCACTTCACGTGAATTTTTCTACTGTAAATCAGCGTATCGACACATGTGTCCGACTACCGTGCACGATTACGAGTACATACATAGTATCTTAAAGATACTCTCATACAAGAGTAAATAATCATAAGTGAACAGTTAAAGAAACGAACGAACATTTCTTTATGGTCTGGCTACGTATTGTAGGCCCTTAGTTCTAGATTGCACGTTTTAGTGCCTCACATTTTGTTTTTCCGCTGTATTTTTATGGATTTATCTTGAATGAGTTGCAATTAAACGTTTTGCAAGTACAAAAATAAACTGCGCTTATGCCGAACAGCGACAGGTCGGCCGATGTTATTTACCTCCCCCTCCTAAACCACTTTATCAACGATTTATATCTCCGAGCTGGCAAAGCTTAGTTAGTGCGACGATTCGGGTTCGTATTTTGCCCATATAACAGCGCTTTAGGTCATATTTTTGTTAGTCGCTAATTGAGATCTACACTAAACGTGACCACTCTCCGTTCCGTTGATCCTAAATCCGAATGGATTTTTCTTAATATAATCCAGCACAAATATACTTCAAGCTTTACTGTGATATTTAATAGGCATTCGATAAACTTTCTACGTTCTGTATTTCGCATAAAAAATCAGTATGAAAGTGTTTTGCATTCAATTTGTATTATTGGTGTTTAGCCAAAGCCTTTTAAGGGCACCTCATCTGTCCTCGGCGGCCACTCTTCAGCCGCCGCCATTAATTCAAACTCTGAGTGATGGCGGGGATATTGGACCACAATTCATGTTGGAACAATCATCGGAGACGCCACAAGTTAAAGTAATAGAAGGTAAGTGCACGAATAGAAATTTTTCCGTTCAATACGTTGGATTATTTTACAAATTCAAAGCAATTAAGCAATGAAGCGTAACTTTAATAATAGATTTTGTAATTTCTAAACTCAAAATCTCAACTAAATATAACCAAGTGTTATGCAATAAAGAGGTCTTAATAATTACATAAGATTTTTTAGTGATTAATTAACTGCGGAATTAACAATATATTTTTTGTTTGTTTGGCACGTATTAAAAATACTTTTTATGAGGAACACCTGTAATTTGATTGAACGATCTTTAAAATTGATATTATAGCAATAAATAGTTTATTAAATGCATTAGAAAACATATAAACTATAAGTTCAAGTATTTAAGTAGCACTTAACATACATATATAAGACATTTAAAATAAACTGGGGAATATATTTATTGAGTATTGAGAACTGATAATTCTACGTAACCTTTAACTAAAGTCGGCTTGCTAATAACATTGAGTTAAATATCACGTACATAAATCTAAAATGTAAATTAAATTTAATGGGCTCTTACATGGAAAGGTATAACTTTTAGCAGTCCTTGAAACAATTATATTAAAGACAAATAATTAAACAAAAAGATATTTGAGATAGTATGTTTTATGGGCTTTTTTAAAGTGACATTATGATATAGATTATATTTAGAAAAGATTATTGCAAGAGATATCCAATCCAGTTTCTTTTCTTTAACATAAAGTGTCCTTCTTTATGAAACAAAATTATAAATAATAAAATAATAATTGAATTTTCCACATATTTGTCATAACTTTTTAGTTTAATGAAACTAAAACTAAATTTGCAATGTTATATCTCATTGATTCTTTTAGGTTTTGTGACACCGTAAATTATTCAAACAAAATTTGAAACTACAAAAACCACACACAAATCTCAAACTAATTGGCAATGAATAATTTAAGTCAAGCAAGCCAATTTTTTTGTTTCTGTTACTCGTATTTACCTACGCCGTTTGAATATTAATTGTTAGGGAAATGTAATGATTACAATAATTAAACAGTTGATATTCAGTTTCGGCCCTACTTAAATCATCAGAAACAGTTAATGTCATTATCGTATTTGAATAACTTGGAATATAATTTGATTTTAAAACTCATCTAGTAACTAATTCAGCGGTTTACAAAGTTGTATTAATACACTGCGAGTCATAAGAATAGAGACACAAATATTTCAGTCTAATGAGACATTTTTTTGTTTTTAAGAAATATTAATATGAAATATACATCTAAAATTCAAATGAAGCTCAGTGTTTTGATTTACCGCCTAGATTCTAGGCCCTAGAATAACTAGAAAAACTGTTCAGATTTCCTATTTGGAAAGTCCCCGTTTTTTCCATCTGAAAATAGAATCTATTGCATAAATTAAGGAAAAAAGCAAAAGCTGTTTTCGGACTGTCACGGGGATTTACAATCTATAAATTCGAATGTGTACAAATCCAAGCAACAGATATTGGCATAGTCTCTGTCTATATATATATATATATATATATATATGTATAAACCGTTATATACACTTGTATAGGTAAATCTAAATTATTAGCAGCTTATACCAGAAATACTAGTAATTGCTGACGAGTGCCAAGTGGGTCTCACTAGAAACAATTAAAAAATGACATCCACGACAAGTATTTAAACTTATTTAAACGATTCCACTTGTAATTTTTTCAGATGCCAAGTTCTGGCACAATGTCGGCATGCGGCAGTTAAAGAAAACCATTGATAATGCCAAGAAGGCCAAGGAATACTCGTATGCTAACAAGGCCAAGAACATAATTGTATTTATCGGCGATGGCATGGGCATAGCGACAATAAGTGCCGGAAGAATTTACAAGGGTCAATACTTAAAGCATGGAAAGGGCGAGGAGGAGACACTGATCTTTGATGATTTTCCAAATACGGGAATGGCAAAGGTAAGCAATTATTATTGATAAATAATCACAGAAAGATAAAGAAAATCCCTTATCCCTTAGATAGTCGATATTAATCTCTTTGAGTTGTCTCCTTAGTTTATATCACAATCCAACTGTCTCTGCGAAATAGAAATATTTTTATTTAATCACAATGAGTCTAAATTTCTATATTTTATTTCCCCTTTCCCCTTTTTTTGTATTACATATTATAATTATTTCGAAAACAATTTTAATAATTGAGCTTATGGAAATAGCGATGATTACTCTGACTTGGAAATGCTTGGGTTATTTTTATTGTTTATCTATAAAATTTCAATCAAGAATAATTGAATATACCTACGAATATATCGTTTTGTAGCTTAAAATAATTGGTTTTACTTTGCTTGACAGACCTACAATGTGGATAAACAAGTACCAGATTCAGCGGGCACTGCCACGGCCATGTTTACGGGCGTGAAAACGGATTACGGAGCCATTGGCGTGGATTCTACTCGTTCGGAATTAAATGCTGAACAGGGTCGGGTGGAGTCTATTATGGATTGGGCCCAGCGTGCGGGTAAACGAACGGGAATCGTTACCACTACTAGAATTACGCATGCCACGCCTGCTTCAACCTATGCCCATATATATGATCGGGACTGGGAATGCGACACGGAGGTGCCGGCACAATCGGTGGGAATACATGTGGATATTGCCCGGCAGCTGGTGGAGAATGCACCTGGCAATAAGTTCAATGTCATACTCGGTGGTGGACGAAAACCGATGGGAGCATTAAATCCACAAGAGGTTCAAACAGTGAAATTCGAAGGTCCCACCGAGACAATTTGTGCTAGAAACGATCAGCGCAACTTGCCCAAGGAGTGGTTACAAAAACATGCCAACGATAGTGTGCCAGCCGCGCTGGTTCACTCTCGCGAGGATCTACTGAAGGTGGATTTCAAGCAAGTCGATCACTTGATGGGCTTGTTCAGAAATAATCATATCACATACTCAATTGCCCGGCAGGCTGGTGAGCCCTCGCTGCAGGAAATGACTGAAGCGGCCATTGGTGTACTTGAGCGTGGACAAACATCGTCGGGCTATGTGCTCCTCGTTGAGGGTGGACGCATTGATCAGGGTCATCATATGAACTATGCTCGAGCCGCTCTACATGAAGTTTACGAATTCGATTTGGCCATTCAGGCGGCTCTCAATAATACCAATCCCGAGGAGACACTTATACTGGTCACAGCTGATCATTCCCATGCTGTTACCTTCAATGGTTATCCCTTGAGAGGCAACGACATCTTGGGTTCGGCCAATTTGCATAAGCCCAAAGATCCAATGGTTTACGAAACGATTACATATGCCAATGGGCCGGGTTATTTTGAACATTTGGCCAATGAAACGCGTCCCGCCAACAGCTCAAATGTTTGGAAAGCCTTAAGTCTTTTCACCGAGAAGGAGAGAACTTCACCCACCTACCGTAATTTGGCTGCTTTTGCTCTGAAGGACGAGACTCATGGTTTGTGTTAAAGGATTACTAGGACCCTGTTTCTTTGTATAATGACAAACATAAATTTGTCTTTCAGGTGGCGAGGATGTGGCTGTCTTTGCTCATGGTCCAGGCTCCAATTTGATTCGCGGTGTCTTTGAGCAAAATTATTTGGCCTATGTGGTCAGCTATGCTGGATGCATTGGACCCGCTAAAGATTTCGATGGATCCTGTAGTCGAGGTCATGCAGCCTCGCCTGGCGACAAGATAACTGGTAGTGTAACCCTTTTGGTAGCTGCCATAGTCTCACTCCTGGTTGCTGCACCGGCTACATAGAGAAAGCAAATGTGGGCTCCAAACTTATCTAATGTTACGAATTAGTTTTTAATGCTATTCTATTGTAGCAAATCCTGTTGTTTGATGCTGAAATAAGTGCATAAATTGTTATTGTATATAATGAAATAAATCACACTGATTCCACTAAAACCTTTAACTAAGTAACTACTTAGCAACCTTTCGTTTCATTTGGAAGTAGTGATTGAATGATTATAATTTCCATTATAATCTTTGCAAACCAACTAAACTGTAAAGTAAAAAACTATATTAATAACAAAACTTGAACACATTTTAATTAAAGTGTTATCGTATATTATTAATTTACTATCATCATTCATTCACACATCTGATCTCAAGACAAAGATCTTTATTTAATGCGTTCGTTTTTCAGCCAGCCTTGGCCGTTCGCACCGTGGCTTTGCTGTCATTGATTGCTTTAGGCACTGGTGGCTCCTCATCCAGTTTCTTAATGCGATGCAAATCGACACATTGCCTAAACTGGGCGACTTCATCAATGCATTTCAATGTCTCGCCAGGATGGGCACGATAGCAGGCCAAAAGCTGTGCTTTCAGATCCTGGCATGGAGGTGTCTTGTGAGCGGCAGCTGTGCTAACAAACCGCTTGTGAACACCTTCCACAGCATTGGCATACTCGGTTTCCAGAATGGTATTGGTTTTCTTCAAATTTTCCTCCAACTGTGTCATGCGCCCGCGCCAGATTTCGTCGTTCTTCTGCAGTTCCTGATTCATTTGACGCTGCACATCAGCCGCACTGATTGTGTGACCAGCTGTTGCTCCAACTGGAACGTAGACAGGCGTTGGAGTCTGATAGACAACTTTTGGTGTCGCAGCCGGCGTCACAGGAGCCGCCTTTGCAGGAGTTTTCTTTACCGGCGGCTGGGGCTTGGCCACTGGTTTGGTCTCTTCGGAAGCGACTGCATTATCTCGAGCTGGAGTAAATGAGAAACTTTATTAATTCTCTCAAGCCCACATTTAAACTTATTTATACAAATTGTTGCATAACATAAGAATAATATTTAAAACTTTTTTTTGGTGCTTTGCACATACCCTGCTGTGTGATACCCTGCTTCAGACGCTTGACTACATCGTCGGATATATCAATAACACCGGCAGGAGTTGGATTTTCTAAAGAAACGGACCGTGGCTGTGATTGTTTAGCACCCATTTTATTTTATTTATTTTAATTTCTTCAGGGTTGTCGCGGTACCAACATTTGGTGTACTTAACAGCGGCGAGGTTAAATTGAGTTAACAGTGCTCATATTAACAGAGCTAAAATTGAGTAACCAGATTTCCCAAATGCAAAACGGTTTTTTTTTAAATTTTGAAATCAATTATTAAATTGTATCCCCATTATGACCGAAAACAAAATTTTAAATATATGAATGCACTTCAAAGCTGACTTCTGAACAGACAAAACGTGTGTACGGAAAGTTCTTTTGCTCGCGCCCTATCGCAAACCAAACTCGTAAACAAACTAAAGCACAAAGCATAAAACAAAACAAAAAACAGTTAAACTTGATAAATCCGAAAATAATTCCCGTTACGATGGGGACCGTCGATCCCCCCGATAAGCTGAAATTAATGCTTGAGCCCAAATTTTTGATCATGAAACGCAGTGATGATAACTCAATGGCAAATATATCTCCGTTCTTGATTAAGAAATCTATTGACTTCGCTTGCAACGGTGAAGTGCTAATGGCCAAGAAAACACGCGAAGGAAACCTATTAATTAAAACAAAAAATGGTATACAAGCTCAAAAATTGATGAAACTACAATTGCTGGGACCTTTCCCCGTCGTAGTTTATGAACATTCTACCCTAAATGTCTGTAAAGGTGTCATTTACTCAAATGATCTCCGCTACCTAGCCGAAGAGGTCATCAAAGAAGAACTAAAAGCCCAAAACGTCGTCGAAGTGAAGAAAATAATGAGAAAAGTCAACAACGAACTGGAAGAAACTGGATTGATCATACTTACATTTGCCTCACACACAACACCAGAAAATATTAAAATAGGATACGAACTGGTGAAGGTACGCACCTATATACCTGCCCCACTCCGCTGCAACAAATGCTTCCGGTTTGGACATATCACCAAACACTGCCGCAACAAAAAATCTTGCATTAATTGCTCCAAAGAATATCACACAGACCCTGACTCCAAAGAGCTGTGTACCTTCGAAAAATGCTGTGTAAACTGTAAGGAGGAGAATCTTCCCGAAACCAACCATTCATCAGTCTTTAGAAAATGTCCCATCTTTGTGAAACAACAAGAAATACAGGCCATAAAGACCCTCGAAAAAGTAAACTACAAAAATGCTATTTCTATATACAATTCAAGACGCCCACACAATGGATCTTTGTACTCCAGCGTAGCAAAAAATAACTCTAACAGTGCCCAATCTTCAACAACATGCACTTCGTTAATCAATACCAAAAATGGTAACATCGTCGCGGTGCCACATCAGACAGCAACAATACGTAAGATCATACCCTACGATGACCTGACTCAGAGTAAAGAGCTACCCACCTCTTCAAAAAATATACTAAAAGCACAACCACAACAAACCGACACCACACAACCCACCATAAACCAAACTTTTAAAATCCTTCCTAAAAATATTTCAAATAGACTTAAGTCACAACTTAAAGCTAAAGTAAAATCACAAACAAAACCAAACAATAACATAATCTTATCACAAGAACTTCTGTCAAATGAAAATAACAATAGCTGCTCGTCCTCAGATGAGCAAATGGAATACTCCAACGCAGAATATGAACTCAAATAAAAATTAACTTACTGTGTTACGTTACCCATTTCCATAAAACTCTCTAACTATCTCAATGTCTCTCAAAGTGATACAATGGAATATTAACGGCTACAACAACAACTATAGTGAACTCCAAGTCCTCATAGCAAAATACAGGCCACATGTCATAGCCCTACAAGAGACACATATTTTAGTACACAATATTCACCCCACCCCCACCAACTATGTAATGATTACTCTTAACTCCTCTCCATCATATGGTGGGGTAGCAATTCTCATCCATAGGTCTATAGAATATAAAGAAAGAATTCTTAGATCGGACTTTGATGCCATCTGCGTTGAAATCTGTTCAAAGAAAAAGCTTCAAATAATTTCTGCATACATTAAACCTAGTGCAGTTCTAAGCATTCCAAATAACCTTCCGACTTTAATAACAGGCGACTTCAACTGTTAGCATAGATGATGGGGCTCCCCTACTAATAACAGGAAAGGGGTTACTTTAGAGAAATTCATTATTCAGTCCAACCTAATTATTTTAAACGATGGTAGTCCAACACTCCTGAGCACATACAACACACTAACACACATTGATCTCACTCTTTGCACAACCGATCTTGCATTAGAAGCAGAATGGTCAATTGAAACAGACTTTTTTGGTAGAGACTACTTGACAATTTCTTGTGATATATTTAAGAGAGTCCAACCTCAGAAACCAACCCATAGACCTCTTTTTAAAACAAATGCAGCTCACTGGAACCTCTATACAACTCTCTCTATCAGCCACAACTATTCTATACCAGTAAGCCAAAACATTAACAAAGAATCAGCCAACCTAAGCAAAATCATTTTAAGAAGCGCGCACGAAAGTATCCCAAAGTCCTCTCCCAAAACATCGCATTGCGTGCCTTGGTGGAGCAAGGAACTAGAGATCCTTCGTAAACACAAAAACACAGCCTGGCAAAAACTTAAGAGACACATTTCTAACTAAAGATTACAGAAAAAAAATGCACTTTTTAGACGAACTCTGAAACAAGCTAAGAAAGAATCTTTAGCAAAATTTACCGAAGAAATCAACCCTTTAACACCGATTCCACAAATTTGGAACAACATTCGCAGACTCTGCGGTCTGAACCCCTCAAAGGGTATTCAAAAACCAAACACAACTGAAAATATTACGCAACAACAAGAAATTACTGATATCTTCGCAAGTAACTGGTCTATGGAAGCAAGTAACTCCAACTTCACCAACTTATTTAAGTCTAACAAAAGTAGGATATTAGCGGACGATTTATTCTATGCCCCAGGAAAAAATGCTATCCCAATAGAACAAGAAATAAGTTTCATTGAATTTTCCTCTGCCCTTGGTTCTCTAAAAGGTAACACACCAGGCTTGGATCGAATAACTTACCCCATGATTAAAGCACTACCTAGAGAAGTCCAGAACAGACTTATAAACCTATACAACGCAATACTGGGTGGCATTATACCACAACAATACAAACTGAGCATGATTATACCAATACTAAAACCTAACAAAGAAAAAACAAATGTTTCGTCTTATAGTCCAATTTCCCTTAACTCATAAAGACTATGGTGGTTTGTAACTACAAATAAACTTCTACACAATAGTCAAGTCGGGTTTAAAAAAGGTAAATCTGTTATGGACTGTCTCCTATTTATAGATCACCTGGTGACTAAATCTTTGGACACAAAAAATCATATCTCAATAATATCTCTCGACTTCGCTAAGGCGTTTGATAAAATAGGAATACATGTCGTAATAGATCAGCTTATTAAGTGGAAAGTTGGCCCAATTATACTTAATTACGTCAAGAGCTTCATGACAAACAGAAAAATAACAGTTAGAGTAGGAAAGTTCTATTCAAAATCACTTCCACTCGAGAATGGTATTCCTCAAGGATCGCCACTCTCAGTGATCCTGTTTGTCATTGCATATCAAAAACTTACAGAAATCATTGATCTACATAAGGAAATAAGCATAAGCGCATATGCCGACGATTTTAATCCTATGATTAAATAAGACAGAACAAAAAATAAAACAATTAACCTCGACTCTTTATTTAGCAATATAGCTGATTGGTGTCTCTACTCCGGGGGAAGTCTTCAAATTCCGAATGTAGATTTCTTGAAACTTTTAGGTGTTACATTCAACAAGAAACACAGGTGGAACACCCACATTGACGCACTTTCCGTTTCTCTGTCTAAACGCCTAGATATTATTAAATGTCTTTCAGCATCTAAATTCGGATGCAGTACACTCACATTAATATCTATCTTTAAATCGCTCTTAGTGTCCAAAATAGACTTTGCCTTGCCAATATATGGAACGGCAGCACCAAGCCATTTAAAAAAAATTAAAACAATACTAAACTCTGGAGTGAGGATAGCCCTGGGAGCATTTAGAACCACGCCAACGGCAAACTTACTGTTTGAAGCAAACGTCGCATCCCTTGAAGTCAGAAAAGAATTACTTACATCTAATCTCTTTAACCTCATATTAAATAGCGCTGACTCTCCAATCAATAACGTAATAAAAAAATACAAGCCACCGAAAGTGGGGAAAAAACATTCAGTCTTGGACAGAGTCCTCTTATCAAACAAGTCCATTGAAATCAGCATAAGACCTTCAATGAAACTGAAACAAAAAGACCCCCCATGGGCACTTAAGTCGAATGCAATAAATACACAATTCAGCACCTTTAGCAAAAGCGCAACGTCTCCAGAACTATATAGACAGCAGTTCCATCAATACAAGTCAGAACAGAATAATAAAACATTTATATGTACAGATGGTTCGCAAATAAATGAATCGACAGGTTACGCTATAACCACTGATACTGACGTCTTAAAAATTGGCCTTCTTCCGACATACTCAACTGTGTTTTCTTCAGAATTAATAGCCATACACGAAGCCATATTACTCCTAAAAGCACGAAAAGGAAAATTTGTTATTTGTTCAGATTCTCTCTCCTCCCTCAATGCCATAAAAAATATTAGCAACAATTCCCATCACATTGTTGAGATACGAAATCTATTGATAAGACTATTCCCAAAATTCTCCCTTCTGTGGATCCCCAGCCACATTAACATAAAAGGAAATGAGTTTGCTGATAAAACAGCAAAGAATGCTAGTCATTTTCCCCTTACTTATACACCAAACCACAATAATGCAGATATAAAAAACCAAATAAAAAAGTTGTATCACAAAAACCAACAAAATACTTTCATAGATACATCCAACTGGTATCAACTAATAAATTCAGGAAAAAATAGTATAAAAAATTATCTCTCATACAAGGATAAAGTAATGATCTCTCGCAAAGATGAAATAAAGTTTATACGTCTCCGACTGGGACATACAAATATAACACAAGCACACTACATGGACAAAAACATCTCAAACTTATGCCCCTTCTGTAACACCAACAACTCTATTAGTCTTGACCATCTCCTTACCTTTTGTCCCACATTCATCCAAATCAGAGCACAATATTTTCCCCATCATCCACCAATAGCCTTATTATCCAACCCATCTTCAGAAAACATTAAATTAATAATAAAATATCTTAAAGAATGTAACATCTTTCATAGACTATAAAAATATACATAATAAATATAGAAATGAAATATATAAGTAGCAAAACGAATTAATTCCTATCCTTAATTTTGTAATGTTAATATTAATATTATCACCAAAACTAGCTTAACAAGACCACAACCCAAGAATTCTGTAAATAATCTCTTTCCCCCAAAAAATATATATATATATTGTATAGTAGCTGTAAGATATCTATATACTATATTTATGTACATATAATCTAGCCGAAGGCCTCAGTAGCCATGGCTACAAACTGTTGGCTTAAACTTTGTAAGTTTAAGTTAACTCTACAAATAAAATAAATATATGAATGCATTCAATAATTTTAAAAATCATACGGTTTTATTTTGTTTTTGCGTACGTTATCGTGTTTTCATTGTTTTTTTTTTGACAATTAATTACATACAATTAAATACATTTGTTTTTTTTTTTTGTTTTTACTTAATTTTTTTTTTTTTTTTTTTTTGTTAGCGTTACGCTACGACATATGGCTAACATTTTGTTTTTACCCCTTTTCGCATTTCGTTTCAATTAATTTTTTTAGCCCCGTCTTTATATTATGGTTTTTACACCATAATGAATTTTGCATAAAATTTGTAATTTATCACGTGTGGTCTTTATATATTTTTGAATTCAAATTGATCTGTCAATCAGGGGGTTGTGTTTGTGTGAGTGCTGTTGGTTGAAATCTTTCTGAAATGGTTTTCATACTCATAATTTATTATTTGATGCATGTACCTATCTTTGCTTTAGCTTTTGTCTTAGCGGTTATTTGGAACATAGGATAATATAACGGGATTGGTTTCGGGCTCATTTAACGGACTCATTAGAAATATCAGACAGAACTTCAATACTATTTCTATAGGAAAGAAACCGTGAACCCAACCCGCTTTTGAATGCAATGTTCGTAACGCCATTTTTAAAACGGAATCCTGCGATTCCGAGTCTGTTGTGTATCCGGTGTGACTATCATGGATCTTGGTGCATTTATCGATTTAGTTTTAGTTGTTTAAATATAATTATTAAATATTATGAACATTTGTTATGATTATTTTGTATTTCATATCACTGTTGGTGGTTTGTTTAATGTTCATATCATATGATATATACTCGTATTGAGTTCATTAGTTTCCAAAAATTCTATTATCAATATACATACACATTTAATTTTAATATTACAAAAAATGGTTCAAAAGTACCGCTATACCATTTTTCAGATTGTTATTGTTATTAGTGTTTTTTGTTGTTCTTTGTTTTCTTCTCATTTCTTTGTTTGCCATTCGTCGCTTACATGTACACAAATGGTGAATTTATTTATTAGTTTTTGTTGCTTTATAATTATATATGTATGTATGTATTGTATTTTGCGAATAAAAATGGTTTGTATATTAATTAATCTTGAATACTTTCTATGTACACTCATTAAAGTTATGAATAGTTGTATATTAAATGGATGTGTGTATGTGCATAAATATTCAATGTGCTAATTTCGAATACTCCAGACTTTCCAAGTTTCATCAAATCTTCGAATTGATTAGATTCTTCGATTTATCTCTTATTTTATTTGGACTTACGAATAAGAGTTTAGGATCTTCAGTTTTGCTTGGGTTTTTCTTTCTCGATTCATTAATCATTTTTGAATGCTCTATCTAACGGTATTTCATTTAAATGGATCATAATCAAATGGAAATAGTCCTGTATACAGCATTTGGTCGAGATACAAGGCGTGTTCCAACTGAATCATTTTAAATTGTTAAATTAGAATTCAGAAAGGCAAAACCAAAAAGGAAAAGCATACATTTTTGTTTTAAGACATATCACGTAATGCAGTTTTTATTCAACTTTGTCTTGTTATTCTTTTGTTTATACCGTTAATTGTCTGCTTTTAAGTTAGACTAATAAATATATTTATATATATATATAAATATATATAGAATAATAATAATATATGCATGTATGTAGTTGCCTTGTGTCAAATGGTTCGCCTGTTTACGAATATGTTTCCATTTTTGTATTTATTTATTATTATTTTTCTCTTTCATTTTCTTACTTATATCTTTTGTCTCGACATCCATTTACTTGGCGCTTTTAGAATTTAAATTGTTTTTTGTTTCTTGTTTTTTTGTGTGGTTTTATTATTATTATTATTTTTTTTAATAGTTTGATATTACTTATAAACAAATTTCATATTATAGCTACAATTTATTGGCTAGCGTTACATAATTTTAATGCCTATTGACGACGCTCTCTTTTGTTTGGTGAAAGAGACTTAATGAAAAAAGGTTGAATGCAAAATTAGTTACAAGTTGTTGCTTTTGTTTTCTATTTGAGAAATGCGCAGAAACGACATGAACACATCAGCACAAAAGTATTATAAAGCAGGTATCAAGATACATATATGTATGTTTTATATTACTTTTATATTGTAACTAAACTTGGGATAAGGGCGAGTTTGAGGGGAACAAAAGCATTGTTAAGAGTGATGCTTAAAGCTAACCAGAGGTGCTTCTTAGATATATATGTATATATAATATAAAGAGAATGCATTGCAAAAACCAAATTGAACTCAAAAACAAAAACGAAACCAGGGATGGTCAAGCTATCTACGAGTAAACCGTAGATATTTTTACTATATACTCTTGCAGATCAGATTCTTTTCTAGGAAAACAATTTTATTCCACAAAGAAATCGTAAAAGTTACCAAATCTGCAGACCTAATTTATACATGTATTTATTGTTTAGAATTAGAATTCAAATATTTCCTTTCTGCAAGAGTATATTTACATGTTAAACAATAATGATATATATAAAAAAAAAAAAAACAAAGTGTGCGAGTGGGAAATACTGCAATTCAATTACGAGTTCGTTACAAATCGAATCAAAATCATTAGCAGTTAGACAATCGTATTATAACTTCTAATTTGTAACTTAAATTAAACGTTGTGTGTATGTGTTATGTGTTTCTGTAGTATTTATGAATCGTTTTCATTTTCGACTTGTATTAGGACTAAGTTTGTAGGCTAAAGTTAGGGACAATCGATACAGTCGATTTGTCCATATTTCTGCTGCATCTCTATATACTTAAAATTAAAAACATAATGGTTTAAATATTAATTTTATATTCCTTTTTTTTTTTGTTTCTTCATTTAATATAAATTTTGCTTTTGCGTTTTTTGTTCAGTTGGAGGAGTGAGTTTAATGGGCTTTGCATTAAATGTTTTTTGTATATCGATTGGATCTATTTAATCAATATCTCAAAAAATGAAAGTGTGATATAATGCATATATATGGAAAAGAAATGCTAAACATTTGAAGTTTGATTTCTCATTTCCGTAAATGCAACAGCAAAATGTTTAGAATGTTTTTATTGTTTCTATGCTTTACATAAATTTTGTTGTCCTTGTTGTCGATAGCTCGATCAACTGATTATATTATATATGTATTCATATATATTGCCTGCTGTTGGTTTTAATTTGTCCTCCTAATTTTTGACGCTTGCATGATTAATCAAATGAATCATGTTTTTACTTTCTGGCAGCCTTTCAACAAAGGTTCTTCAACTAAAATTATATATTATGACGTATATATAATTATATTAATCTTAATAAGCCCTTTCTACACATACAAAGCAGCAGAACAAATGAAAATGTACAAAAAAAATCATGTAAACATGTGTGTTTTGTGTGGGTGTGTGTATGGATGTATGATGGGTGCGGGAGGGACCAGGTCCACCTTGTATTACATTCAAACATGTATACCGCCATAAAGCATATATATACATACATAGATATACATATATATGATTGAATATATATAAATATACGTGTCTATATATTCTATGTGTGTATTTTGCCGATTTTATCTCTACATAGCGAAAGTCCAATAGGGCTGCAAAACAAACGCAATATCGTTTTGTCATCGAGTGATTCATCTTCGTCATTATGATATTGGATAGCTTCGCCTCTCTAGTGTTCTAACTCTATATTTAAACAATAAAATATTATTTAGCATTTCGTACATCATTTTGAAGACCTACAACTCCACCCCCTCCACCACCTCCTCCATTACCACCACCCCCTTGACGCATGCGTATTGAAGGTCGACGCTCTGGCGTATCATAAGGCTGTCGCGATGAATTTGTTGCCGCCATTGAATCGTCCATATTGAGCCCATTGTTACCGCCACCAATCAGTTGGCCACCGTTTCCGCCAAGCATGGCAAGCGTTTGACCTGCCCCTGAGTTTCCGCCGAGGAGCTGTTGTGTGCTTCCGCCAGCCGTGGCCATGGTCACATTATTGACCTTGTGCTGTTGCTGATGTGAGACGGCTGCTGCTGCTACTGCTGCGGCCGTGGCATCCTGTTGACCCTGCTGGCCATCTGTGCCGTCCTGTGCCTGTTGGATAGCCGGCGGATTTCGTGGGCCACCAAACTTGAGCAGATTCCAGTCGAATACATAGTCATAGGTGAAGCCCAGTCGATGGAACAGATTACGGAATAGCTTACGCAAATGGCAGTAATCGGGACGCTGGTCAAAGTGCATCTGCCGGCAGAAGTTTAGATAATTGACAAACTCGCTGGGGAATCCCTTACAGAGCACCACAATCGAGGTGGAGAGCTTTTTCTCCGATATGCGTTCGTATTTCTGACGCTTATTGGCAGCCTTCAAGCCCTGCCAGGGAAGGGCACCCAAATTGAAATACATCAAAACATAGCCAAGCGATTCAAGGTCATCACGTCGGGACTGCTCAATACCCAGATGTGTGTTGATAGAAGCATAACGAGCTGTGCCCGTTAGATTCTTGTTTTCCCGATACGGGATATGCTTCAAGGAGCGGGCATCGCGGAATTTCTTGGCCAATCCAAAGTCGATGATATAGACCAAATTGCCTTTCTTACCCAGGCCCATCAAAAAGTTGTCAGGCTTTATGTCGCGATGAATGAAATCTCTCGAGTGTATATAATCAATGCGCGAAATCATCTGGTCCGCCAGCAAAAGAACCGTCTTGAGGGAAAAGCGACGAGAACAAAAATTAAACAGATCCTCCAAGGAGGGACCCAACAGCTCCATGACCATGACATTGTAATCACCCTCGCTGCCGCACCAAATAATCCGCGGTATCCCAATGCCACCTTGCATCGTTTTATAGAATTTGGACTCGATGTGCAATTGTGGATGTTTAGTGCGTATGCATTCCAATTTGATGGCCACCTCCTCGCCTGTGTTGATAGTTGTGCCCAAATAGATGTCACCAAAGGATCCAGAGCCAATTTTTCGACCTAGTCGATATTTATTGCCCACACGCAGTTCCATTTTGCCTGCTCTGTGTGTGTGTGTGTTTTAGTGTGTCGTTAAAAATACTCTTCGTATCGAAGCTACTTCTGTCCTAGCACGGGGACGTGCACTGCCTGCCTGCTGTGAGGGTGGAAAATAGGATCAAACAATAAGCGTTATGCAAATGTCACATTTTTGTACAGTGAAAGCTCCTATAACCATATGACTGCGCAACACGTTTTCCGACCACTTCCACAATGATGGGGGATAACTTAGGTAATTGATTGGCTACCGCAAAAACGCTCTTAAAGTGAGACATTTTGACATTTTTCAAGTTCATTTGAATAAAAATGTTAACAATAGAAATAAAAGCTTTCAATGTACATTTAAATCTCAGAATTAAAATAAGCACCTGGCGATGTCCTGTTGTCCAAATTGTAGTATCAAATAATTTTTCAGACAGTGGCCAAAAAAAGGCTTTTTGTGGGGCGGGACGTCCTCGTCGTTGAATCAGTCAGGAGAGCTGAATCAGCTACCAATGTTGAGCTGCAAATGTTAAAAGCAAATCATAACATAAAATTGTTTATTTTATTTATAGAGAAGAATTGTTTTTCTTGACTTTATCTTTTAAGTTGATGACCTTAAAAACGAATTATTATAAACAAATATGGCTCTTTTTCAGATTCTAGATCCTAGATTAAAGGTTTTCTATGCTTCATTTGCTGCACAGTGTAAATCGGTGGCCCAGCAACAGAGTAATTCCTAAAATAACTTAACAATAAAGCAAAAAAAAAGCAACCAAGAAGAAGAGGAAAAAAGCAAAACAAATGACGACTTTAGCGTTAAGTGAATGAATCGGCTTAAAAATTGCAAAAGGGGCAAAAACCAACAAACACGTTAAATATTGCACTATTGCAGGTTAAAAAATTATGTGCGTGTGTGTTTGTCGTGTATTAATTAGACTTTAAAGTAAATAAAAACGAAGGAAGAAGAAACAAACAAACAAAAAAAAAAACTTGGGGGCTATAAAAATGCCGCTTAATTGTTAGGATAGAAGGGGGAGGTGGATGACAGTAAGCCTATTATACATGCAGATGTGTATGTATGTATGTATGGTTGTACATAGATTCATGGGTGGGAGGAGATAGAAAAGAAAGACAAGACAACAAAAATATGTGCAGCAGAAAGTTTTCACTTTGCCCGAAATAATACCCATACATGCACACACTCATAAGAAATTGTCTGTATGTGCGTGACAAAAGACTGCTCAAACTGTTTGTTTGTTGTTTTTGCTTTCTTGCACTTTTGTCTTTTATTTACACTTTTTCTCGCTTTATCTGTTCTTTTGCTTTCTTTTAATGCCCGCTCACGCATTTCTTTCTCTATCCCACATACCTGTGGAGTTTAAGAGGCAAGAGCGAGAGAAAGAGAGTGGGAGACACAACGAAGTGGACACATAGAGGGGAGCACTGGGGAGCATTCTAACCTCAAAAACTGGCACTGGCACTTGTGTTGTTGTTTGATGCTTTGTGCCGATTCTGATTCATTTAACACTTTTCAGGTTGCGTTTGTCGCGTCACTGGGTTTCATTTACCAAAATGTACCGTTTTTTTCAGTGTCGAGGTTTTTTTTATATATTTTTTAAACACGTTCTAGTTGATGTGTTTTTTAGCCAGGTGCGCAGGCGGGAGACGGTGACGACACTCAATTTGTTTCTCACTAACTCTCTCTCTCTCTTTATTTGTTGTCACTCTCCCGCTAGTGGGTTCACTTGTCAAGAGAATCTCACAAAAACAACAACAGCTGATCGAACTTATTTATGGAGCTGTTTTTTTTGGCAGGGTATCCAATTAGTCGAATATTTAAAAATCGATTGGTTATCTACTTGTTACAATTGCAAAGCGGTTGCATGTGTTGCGTTGGCGGCCAAAGACTTCCGCAAAAATCTCATTTGCAGAGAACAAAGGAGATTCGGTGATAAATAAACATATATGTATGTATGTACATATATACGTAATTCCAGGGATGTATTTTAAGTGAGTTAATATTAGTACTTTAAACTTCTTTACAGTATTTTGTAGTACACCAAAATCTCCCAATTGGAATTCAAAATAACCTGAGTTAAATAAATTGAATTATTATTTTTGTCATTATTACTCCATTATCCATAAATGAGGTTCAGGGAAAACAATAATGAAGAACTATGGAGTGAGAAAACAGTTGTTTAAACAGGCAATCCGATAATTCGTCATCCTAACAAATCAACGGCAAGGACGACAATGAAAAAAATTGCAGTTAACTCGCTGATAACTGAAGGTGGCAATGGCGTTTAAGGAGACTCAGACGGGGGATGGTTGGCGCCTACCTTGGCCAGTTTTGGGGGGTATCCGTGTGCCGATTCCGTTATTTTCACTTTTTATTTCTTGCTTTTTCTTTTGTTTTAACTGAAAACAGAGGAAACTCAATAGGATTTTCAACTTCCGGTTTACAATCACGTTAATATAAACAATAGCAAAATACATTTTGCATTATTCATATTTGCATTAATTAAACATTTTGCACACATATGGCAATTAGGATTATGTGGAGGATGCAAATTCATCCGATTGGTGCAGTCCTCGAAAAAATGCTATTCGCAAACAAAACATTTGGAAAATGATCCGAGAAATTGTTTGAAAAAATTAGAAGCATTAATCCAAACTGAATCGAAGACTGCTACATAAAAAAAAACTTATTAAAAGGAAAAACTAAAACTTATGCGAGTCGTTCGCCCTGACACACACACAAACACACACCAACACAACACTCACATATGTATAGATGTCTCGCTTGCTCTTGAGCTGTTTATACAGGCAGCACGTTGCTAGCCAGACTGTTTTAGCGTTTTCACACCACTACAACTGCAAAAAGGTGGCTGGCTGTGGCCCCAAATGAAGTCTTTTTGAGGCCTTTGTTATGCACAGTTTACGCACAGATAATTGGGACGCGCACATTACACATTTATATACACATTGAATTACAGATACCACTTACATTTTGCATTAATTTGGTGCTTTTATTTATTATTTGACTTGCAATTTTATAATTTGGTGCATTAATTCGCTTCGAGCGAATTCAAGAGGTTACAGTGTTATCGATAACATTTTCTCGCTGCTCGGCCAGCGACGCGCCCTTAGGACTATTACTCTCACCCTTAGGACTATTATTCGCACCCTTAGGACTATTATTGACACCCTTAGAACTTTTACTCGCATCCTTAGGACTACTACTCGCACCCTTAGGACTTTTACTCTCCCTTTTATAACAGTTGCTTTGAAAAGAAAACTGTATTAAATGATAAAACATTTATTATATATTGATCAGCAATTTACAGAACGCATTTTCGGAGTACAATGCGGATTAAGAGTATTTTATTTTATAGTATTTAGATATATGCCACATAGTATATACACGCCTTTGCTTTTACATATTGTTGTATTAAACCAATGTCTAAAGACGCCTCTGCTATCTTCTGATTGGCCGTTTGTTTGCGATCTAGGCTAAATTAATTTACAACTCTTACAAACATAAATGCACACACACAGACAAAGTTTCATTAGTGATCGGCCAATGGCATAACGCCGTGAGCCGATGGTCAAAACAGTGCCGAATTAAGTTAGCGCGGGTACTGTAGCTAGCTTAGTTAACATATTTAGTATTTGACCGATTTTCATTAATGTCCCAACTTTCACACTGAAAAGTGATTTCCTAAGTGACATTACTTAAACTTATATTTTGGTTTTTGGTTGCTACACTCCTTGAGTTTGCTTAGTCCGGTACTGTCTTTTTCCGAACGCAACGGTGGGAAAATATAAAACAAAATGACGTATCTACAAATGAGAGCTCAATTATTTTAGTACCTAGCAGAGAGTATTTTCATTTTGATAAGATGCTTTCAGCACAGATATATATAGGCATACATATGTATATGTATGATCGACAGCTGTTTAGTCCATTTTAAGTTTTGTCGGAAGGTGCTCAAAAATATGTAGGATAAATCTTTTCTTACACACCTAAATATCTCACTCCGGATTTGTCAGTTTTCAAATATGGTATTCAGAATAAGAGCAATTGATATGAGTCACAATTTCATTCAAAATTTTTTCAGTTAATTAAAGTGGCTGCTAATCTCCCATATTCATTCGGCTTAAATGATCTGAAATATTAATATTTTTTCTCTCTGTGTATATATCTACCTACATATGGTATTAATGTTTCTCTCTTTTGTTTATATCTGTATATATGTATGTATCTTTTCCGATTGTTGTTTTGCTAAATATTTCCGGAACACATGTCGTCGCAGAACTTGGAATCGAAATTGGTTGCTCTCGCTGATTCTCTGGCAGAACTTTGCAAGTATTTCTAACGACCATTTGGTTTCGTTTAAGATGTCTCGCTATAAGTATATGCATACATGTACATACATATTTATATGGCATATAGTAGGTTGTCGGCTTAGATCAAATAATACGATTTCATGGCAAGTCACAAATTGTCAAGCGGGCTCATCGCATCCGCTGCGTTGAGCTGCCCAACTTTTTTTTTGTATGTCATCTGCCTCCTGATTCCTGCCTTCCTTCGTCTGTGCCTCCAGCTGCATTGCCGACCGACATTGGCGACCTTTCTCTCTGCTGTGCTCCAATTTGATTATGAAACCATAAGCCAAGCAGCAAATAAGCAAATATTTTTAATTAATTCAAAATATTTTTTATTTTAATATTTGTTTTTTTTGCACATACATAGTAGACGGTTTATCAACAAGTTACTTTCAACTTTGCCGTCAAATTGTTAGCTTCTGCCTAGGGGCGGCAGGCGCGTTATTAATTTTCTAGTTCCAGTTGATGCAGTCGGTCAGTTCAGCGAACTATGGAGCCATGTTTTATGTGCCTATAGACTGACTACTATATAAAGGCGAATAATTTCCATTTTGATGCCTTTTATGACACTTACCAAAAGAAGAGAAAAAAAACACAAAATAACACCAAAATGCCAATACTAGATTTGACGTTTGTTATGATACCCTGCGTTCATATAGTAAATAAAGGGTATGTACTGTTGATTATAAATGATTTACTCGTATTGTCTATTCTTTAAAGATGCTTGTATAAATCGACTCGCTTGGCTATCTTGGAAAGTACTGAAATCGTAGTAATACTTCGCCTAATCCCTTTTGGTTCCATTCTAAACTGACTAGACGATATCATTTTTTTTTAAACGGTACATTGCAGTCGACTCTTTGACTTAGTGTATAGCATTTTTATTTGGGATTTTTTTATCACATAAAATGCTCATTTGAAGTATCTGAATTCTACTAGGTATTTATGATTTCGTTTATGCATTTTTGGTTTCTTTTAGTGTTTAGTTTTGGTTTAGAGGCTGTCGGCATTTTAGAAATAAAGAGGGGAAAAAGTTAATTGAGTTGTAAAAATTATAAAGTTGTAAAAAGAAAAAAAAAAAACACCAATAGAGACAAAACATGCCGGGTAAAAGTTACGATTGTATGGATAATTTTTCTATATACATATTACTTCCAGTTGAAACTGGCTGGAAAACAAAAAAGAAAAAAAAATATCACTCTAAATTTTTACGACCATGAAATGAATAGCATCCAGTTTTTTTCAGTGATGGGGGGAAACGAAACGTTTTTCTCGAAATTTGATTTCAGTTTTAAAATTTTTTATGATTTTGATATCCATTTTGTTTATGTCGTTCGACATTTACCGGTAGATAACTGGTACACGGCGGTTAAGTGATCGATCAATGAAATATATACACATATTAATACAAATATGATCAGGATAAAGGATAATAGATTTGGTCCGTTGGACACTTTGATTTTCGGTATGATATGCATTATAGATCGTTTCGGTTAGAAAACTCAACACTTCGTTTAAATAATACTCAATTCATAGCACTTAGTATTAATGTAACTAACTTTCTCATAATAATTTTCTACAATTTCAAATCCTTCTTCTCATCATCGATAGTCCTGGAATTATCTTAACAACTGCCTTGATTTCTGATTTCGATCCCACTCCAGTTAACTGCATTCTTGTTCCTTTTGAAATGCAGCTGCAACAAGTGGGTTTCCACCCTCTCATGTTGGTGTCATAAATCCATATTGGTCTCTGTCCTCTTTTTCGATTTAACTTCTTTATTTCTTACCGATCTTTGGTGCTCTAGGGCCACCTAATTTCACACGAACATGTTAATGTTTACACGCGTAGCGTTATTTTTATTTGTGTCCCCGTAGCGTATCGTCGGCTCCAGTTAGTTGCCCCTAACAAAGGCCCCCATTCCCCCTTCCACACACCCACAATAGGGAGCAACAAGCAACCAACCACTGAAGCCTTGGCTTATCTTTGCTTTCGTCGTATGATCTCACGATCGCCGAGCAGCGATTCACCGAGCACCGATCTCAGTCTCCTATAGGTTTTTTTCATTTTGGGGGCTTGCTCATCATTCAGACTTGGGCGCCAGATCAGTTGCTGTTTGCATGTTAACTACGTCGCGTCGGCTTAGGAAAACCTAGAGAGAGAAATTTGTGTCCGCGGCTTTCGTTGGTGATTTGAATGCTCCGAAAATTGATGTTGTCAGTTACCGACGGTGGTTGAACTAGATTAGCAGAAAAAGAATAATAATAAGTTAAAAAAAATTAAAACAAAAGAATACTCTGAAAATGAGTGAAAATTCCAAGAATGGAGCGGATCGCGTCAAGCCCGTGGAGACATTGGTCCTGGCCAATTATGCCCTAAAGGCGGAACAAAAACGAGCTGCCGGTCAGGGTGGACGTAAAGAGGATGAACGTATAACTAGTGCCGTGATGAAAGTTCTCGAGGGTTATGATTGGAATCTGGTTCAGGCATCTGCCAAGTAAGTGAAATTAGTGAAGAATGAATTGGAAATTAGGGGGATGCGTTGGGATTTTGGCTTGCGTTAGTCAATTTTTTAAAACATAGTAGAAAAAGACACAACGGTTGTTGTGGAAACAATCGTCTTTGAAGGATCGATTAAACATTAAATGAGCTAAGCTTGCCATCAGTTAAGGATTTTCAGCTAACAGCAGCAGCGGCAGAGGAAATAACGTTCTTAGGCAGGTTTAGACATAAAAATTTCGGGTTTTGGTGGGAAATGTCCGTAAATTCGTCCGCTTGCTTAACAATCAGAACATATCACATAATTCGAATAAAAAATTTGCATAAGTCTTCATTAAAATGAGCCGCAAAACTGCGAAAAGGCTAATCATAACTTTGAATTGAGCAAATATTATAGTACATATATAATAGGATAAACAATTCTAAATGCATACATAAATATTTTGTTAAACATGTATCTATGTACATACATAAAAGTATATTAACTACTTGTATCTACTTGTAAACATATATTCATCAATATATAGACATATTGTGGTCGGTCTGAAAGAGATGAAGGGAGGCAGATAAAAAGAGAGAGGAGAGAGGCTAACAAAATGGTGTTTTCTGGCGGGGAAGCACAATAACAAAAAGACACAAGATACAAAATATGAAGAAAACAAATAAAATACAAGATACAATGCAATACATAGGCATATGTATTGTATATTTTCTATGTATGTAGGTACATATAATAAAAGTGACGAAGAATCATGTTCAATATATGAAGACGACAAATCAATTCAGGCATGGAAAGCGAATAAATATGTTTTTAGCGTTAAGATGCTAACTGCTAACAAGGTGGAGAAAGAGAGGAGGAGACAAAACCCAAAGTTAACCACAACAAGAGTCAGGTGAGGGAGTGTGTGAACAAAAAAAAAGGAGGCAGAAAAAGACCTAAAGGTGAATACACATAGAGAAACATACATACATACATAGTTACATACATCCATTCATACATACAGTTGCCGTTGACAGTTAGCACTGCAAGTTGACACTTGGCAGAGAGTTTGAAGGTGCCGGAAGATGTCGATGATGATGATGATGATGATGATGATGATGACTATGCCAATAATAAGAGAGATGTTGCTGGTCATGGTGCAGGACAAAATTTTGATCGAGTCGTGAGAATGCAAATTGCGGTCTCATACCTCTGATCCTTAGGCTTACCTTTAAGTTTGCACAATAATTAGCAACGGTCTCTCTCTCTCTCTCTGGGACTATTTTACTTTCTTATTATTACTGCCTTCAACTATGTACATATGTAACTTGTTGTTGCCTTATCTGAGTTAGTCCGTTTCCTCGCTCTGCTTTGTTGCTTATCAGGGTTAATGCTCAACTCAGTTGGTCATAGCAAATAAACATCCTTGGCTAGAAACGCTTTGCTGGCAAAATGCGCTGTCATAAGCACGTGTGTGTTTGCACAAGGATATGAGCGCCATTTCCATTTCCTTTTCTTTATTTGTCTACACAAGAGTCTTGGCTCTCCCCCTAAGCCCCGCTAGCCCACTCAACCCTTTTTAAAGTCACACTAGAAATTGTTTACCTTATGATTTATGCAGTATTTTTAACAATTTTATTTATTTTTTTTATGAATCTAGACATACTTTGCCATGGACGTAGTGTAAGAACACGATTCCTTGATATAAAAAAATAAGATTTCTTTTATTTTGCATACATAAATGTTTCGCATGTCATTTACAGACATTCTTTTGATGTTATAGAATCTCATTCCTGTAAAATATTGATTTGATGAGCTCTAGGACACAAACAGTTATGAAAACTTCATCGCTTTTAAACTATTCATTACTATATGAAGTTGTGTTTATAAATTAAATTTTGGATTCTAATTGTAAGACAAAATATCATCTGTTCAATAAAAATTTCTTTATTGACTCGACTTATATTGATGAAAAAATAGATATACTCTACGGATTCCAAAATGTATCTTTCTCTCTTTACAATAATACAAAGGCGATATATAAAAACTATTTTCCCAGCTGATATGGATAGATATAGATGTTTTCAAGCGAAAAATAATTTGTTAACAGTTTCAAATGTTTTAAATAAATTGTAAAATCTTTTAATATTTTCCATAAGTTTTTTATCTGAATTCCTTGGATCCAAAATTGATTAAATATAATATTTGATTTTGCCAAACACTTACAAAATAAAGAAAGAGTAAAATACATATGAAGCATATAAAATCTGAAGCGCACAACATGTTTCGCATATGACTGAGAGAATATTGCTAATTTTTTAAACCACAAAAACACCTATAAAAATGTTCATTTGTTTAATTTAGATAAATCAATATGGTATGAATCATTCTTTGAGAACTTATAGTCCAATAAATTGAAATTTGATGAGCAAATAAAGTAACGAAACCACAAAAAAAAAAACCGAGTATTGGGAATATTATTGGCTGTCCACTTGAACAATTTGGCGAGTTCCTTACAGTTTTTGTTTGTGTGCTATTGCCTAATGTACGGGGAACGCTATTGAAAACACTTTTTTCGTGCGACTTACATATATATCTGCTTACCTACCTACTTATGTATAAGATGGACTCCCCTATTGCCCATGTACGAGTTGTGTTGGGGATTCGAAAACCCTTTCGAGCTAATAGCTTTAATTTTTATGCGCTCCTTTCTATATTTACTTCACGATTAGATAAGACGTTCCCAGGCCAAGTAAAATCGACATTAACTTTTTTCTTTTTCTTTTTTTTGGTGGGGTTAAAGCAGACATTGGGCGACATTATAAATAATTTATTGCTTATCTGGTGTTTTTCATGTTGTCATAACATCCAGGTGGTGGGGAGTTCGAATTGGTTGTGATATCATCAAAAGTTAGAACTACTCTACTATGTACATAGCATGATTTTTCTGTCTTGTCTTTTTGTCTACCCCTTTAGTCACACCACAACGCATTTACATAGTCCACAAGTCAAAGTGAAGTCAGTCAGTCTGTGGGGGGCCTAAACTAATACACTTCACTTACATTCCAACAGAAGTTGGAGAATCTCACCTACAACGGGGTTCAACAATATCCTTTATCAACATCAACTCTTTTCTACAGTGGGACAAACTTTGTGTGCAACATTTCGTTTGAATTTAAACATTTGGTTATATATAGTTGTTCCTCCAAGTAGCTCTATTTAGGGGGATGGTTAACTAAACTGTTTGACTGTACCACAGATTGGTAATGTTTTTTTCTAGTTCTTTTTTAAAGGAAGATGCATAAGAAGGATATTACTATTTAAAAGTCTGCCTTTGTTGTACTGACTTAACTGTATGATTATTAAATTTAACGTAGTATTATCCAGTGACTGATCCTCGGAAGTGGAAGTTAGAGAAAGATGTTAGATTAGGTAGTTTTTACCCTGAAACTAATTTAATTTCGATATTCAATAACAATTTTCCCGCAAAATGACCGCGTTTGTTTCCCCTGAATGTCGATTTTGTCTTTTAAAATTACATATGACCTGGGTCGGCTACTGTATTATATCTATATAAAAAGTCGATTTCACAAATGTAAGAGTTATACTTTTGTTCAGTTTTAAATGGTTTTCTTGATTAATAACTTTCTTGTGACCATATTTAAATTGTTCTTTACATTCTCAATAGATGTAATTTGAGAGGAAATACATACATATGTATATACCCAGAAAAATGGCTTATTATTTGTAAACTTTATAGTTTATAAACTAAAAACGAACTTAAACTATTCTCTCAATGTCACCAATAGCAAATATGGATTATTAACACTTTAGCCGTTCTAAGTTTCCGTTCTTTATCAATTGCTTTCTTATCTCTTAGTCTGGTTGCATGTTGAGATATAGAGATGTATTTATATACACGTAATTATGATTTCTGAAACACTTTAGTTAATTTCTAATAAGCTGCTGTAGTTCCTTAATAAACGGATCTAAATTTTTCAATATTTAATAGTGAATTTGCCTTAGCAAATTTACCCTAATCACTTGCTGTCACTGTACATGAAAACGGCTTGGTCCTGACGGCTGGGAGGCTGATTCTGAACAACTCGAATGGACATGTTCCTATGGTCCGGGTAAAAGTTTCCAGTTGCTGCCACACAAGTTTGATACACGTGCGGCTTACAAGACAAATATTGATTTTGGTGGTGGCCAAGAACCACAGCCTTGGTGTGGGTTGGTGCGGGTTTTCAGCATTTTCACGTGTCTGCATAGATTTTTGCATATACTTTTGGGCCAACGGCCTCCTGTAGCTTTAGCTGTAAATTCACAAAACACTTTTCAACTCGAAGCGTTTTTTGGAAGCGGATGAGTGACAATGGGCCAGGAGTTTGGCACTTGGTTGAATTTGGGGGCAGGCAGTCATCCCAATGGAGGTAGTCAAATCATCCATACAAAATACTTAAATCCAGCTATCAGTCTGCCGGAAATGAAGTGGATCATCGAGTTGGCTAAATTGAGTTTTACATTTCCCCCCTTTCTGTACCAGTAAAATTTTTATTTTTATTTTGTGGGTAAAATATTTTTTTCGCGTGAAATTCGAAGCATATTTTATAAGTCAAAAAAGCTTTTCCCCAAAGCTCCTGTTGCCAGAAACAACCGCTTGACATGACACTTTTAAAAGGACGAATCCAGTATCTGACCCTGCGGGATATTCCTTCACTGTGTGTGTACAGGATTATGGAGTGGGGTCTTTTGAGGATATATCCAAAATGGATGGTTTTTAGGTTCAACCTCACCACAACAATAACTGACGGAAATGTATAAACATGTAAGCAATTCTGAAACTTTTCAATTAGCTGCAAAATTTCCAAGTAAAGGTGGGCATAATAAGGATTTAGATTAAATTTAGCCTAATTCGTACTTTGGCTTTAATTCAGAATGTGATTTAAGATATTAATGGAACTTGGGTAACTGGTTAGATTGTATCTACTCTTTGTTGCTGTTTCTCTGGTTAAGCCTTTCAGGGATTAAATATCACGCAATGCAAACCAAATATCTTTCATCGACAAGTGTGTCATTTGATCCTAGTCTTGATTCTGGGCAGCTCCGTGACATTTATAAAATCAAATGTCAGGGACATATGGTCTACATCGTTAAACATTGATTGTAGTTGCCCAAATAAAAGCACCACCACCACCACCAAGCGACAACAAAAGCCCCACCAATATAAAGCCATTGTGCTCTCCTCTCCATTGTGTACCCAATACACTCATTCCCTTTTCTTCTCCATTGCCCCAGTCATCAGATATTCTCTCCTCTTCCACTTCAATGCAATATGGGAGCATGAGGCCTAGGCCATGGACTATCGGCTGACGACGATTCACCATCACTATCAGCTTCGTTCACGCCTATCCAGTTCATGGCATGGTCACTGTCGATACGAACCTCGTGTCCTTTTTGGTGCTCCACTCTCGAGTGCGGCGTCGACGTTAGCTGTAAAAATAAATTGACTTGGAAATTGAAAAAAAGCGCCAAAAAAAGAAGAGGAAAAAAAATATAAATAAAAACCCACACACAACAACAACAACAACAAACAAGCGCCGCAAAAAATTGCGTCCTGAATGGAGTGGAAGTGGCAGCAAAGTCGCCGTCGCCGTCATCGTCGAATTGGCGGAGTGGCGGATAAGAGCGGCTTAAATTAAAAAGTAAAAGCTTAACAAGTGCACCACATCCCAGCCGCACATACATTCATAGATGTGGCAAGTGCGTCGGATTAGAGATTTGCAGAGACGACAAAAAAAGAAATGGCTCAAAAAGAACCAATAAAATTTGAAAATCTAACTATTGTCGATTTATAAAAAATTTTCCGGTTCTCTTTTTTCAGAACTCAATGAAAGCAGAAACAATAATCTCAAAATTTCAATTTAATTTAAAATTTATAGTTAAATTTATAATGCAAGCGACTTCTGCCTTAGAATACTCCTCTGCCTGAGTTTTAAATTAATTAACGAGCAAATCCATGAGACCATTTGATGTCCTCCGCCCATTGTCAAATCACATCATTGACTTATCAGTCAGGACATCCCTGATGAAAGAAAATAGCCTTTGGGTGCATGTTCGATATATTGAATATTTGTTGTTCTTTGCACCGGGCAGTCAGTTATTTTGGTAACCGCCCAGCACCCAGATTGTCCAAGTTTTGAAAGGAAACATTGCTTGTAGGACAGCACATTGGCTTACTTCGTCAATAGAAATATGAATGCATAGACATTTCGTGTCGATTTCTGAATTCAAAGAGCATAAAGAGAGACACAGATAGAGTGAGAGTCAGACATTGGGAGAGATAGTAGTTGTAGCATCATGAATATGCAAAATATGCTTAATAAACTGAAGGCACAGTTTGACAAAATTTCCAAAATTTGATGAAAAATCGATGGGTTCAATCCTAACAGGTTTTTATAGGTTTGTTTAAACTAAGAAAAACTAAATACTCAAATTTTTATCACGACATCCCTAAGAAAAACTAATTTCCAATATTTGTCTAGAGGTAAAACTTCACTTTCGAGAGTTCGGTGTTTAATTTTAGTCATGTTTTGAAAATCGCTGAACCAGATTTCATAATTGTTTTCTTGGTCAAAGGAAATATGTTATTTTGTCAAACAATACATATCTTGTTTATCTCTGGGAATTGGGCTTTACATTTTATTTTATAGCCATAACACCCAATTTAAGTAAAAAAATCAAAAATAAATAATCGTAATATAATACTATATAGGTAGCTTTAGATAAATAATTGTTTAAAATATACTGATTGCACATAATTAAAACAAGCTATTTATAAAACTTTGGTTATTACTCACCGAAGTTTTATTTACAAAATTGCCTAATTTTCCATTCTTACTTTTGTGTTTACATCTCAAAAAAAAATGCACAAAAATAAAAAACCTTACTGGTAAAACCAAAAATTGTGGCAGATCTTCGTGATAAGTACTTACTTATTAGCAACATTGTCTTTTAGCTGTCCATAGTCCGTCCGTAGTCCGGGCTCTGGACTCAATTATAAGTTTGCCGCAGTTTATGAAGCGATTATGGAAAAGAGAAAGATATATATATATCAACCAGGGGGTTTGGGAAGGAGGCAAAATTCAGGTCCAACGACGGGACTTGGATGCTGGCGACTTGATTTTGGTTATCTGCCGTTGGTATCGTCGGCGTTGTGACCCTTTCCACTCTGCCCCTCCTGTAGCCTTTTAAGACAATGTATGTATGGGCAAATGTGCACATGTATGCACATCTTGCAAGTACTTGTGTATCTGTATTTGTGTGTAATCAACTCTCACGCTTGACAGCACGCTAATCAGAATCAAGTGATGTTCGCCTTCTGCTGCATTCGCGCATTCAGTTTTCAGTTTTCAGACTAAGAATTTCCTCCTTTCCTCTGCACTTCCTCGTCGGCAATTGGCACTCAAGCACGTCTTCATCATCATTGTTGTTGTTTTAGTTGTTGTTGCATTTGAAGATGCGTAAATCTCATTAAGTGATATCTTCAAGTGGCCGTTAGCTTGCGCATATGAGAAATGAGCAAGAACTGCAAAGAATTTAGTTTTTATACCATACACCCATAGGGTGAAATGGTATATTAAAGTCGCCAAAATGTATGTAACAGGCAGAAGGAAGCTTTTCCGACCCCATAAAGTATATATATTCTTGATCAGTATTAACAGCCGAGTCGATATAGCCATGTCCGTCTGTCCGTCCGTCCGTCCGTCCGTCCGTCCGTCCGTCCGTCCGTCCGTCCGTCTGTCCGTCCGTATGAACGCCTAGATCTCAGAGACTATAAGAGATAGAGCCACCAAATCTGGTATGTAGGCTCATGTAGTATGTAGAGTGATCGAGTTTATTTCAAAATTTTGCCACGCCCCTTTCCGCCCCCGCAATTCAAAAAAAACGTTTATCTCAAAAACTATTGCAGCTAGAGACACCATATTTGGTATGTATATTTGCTTAGTAAATGCGCTCATTTTGTAATTATAAAGAGTTTGCCACGCCCCTTTCCGCCCCCGCAATTCAAAAAAAACGTTTATTTCAAAAACTATTGTAGCTAGAGACACCGTATTTGGTATGTATATTTGCTTAGTAAATGGGCACATTTTGTATGTATAAAGATTTTGCCACGCCCTTTTCCGCCCCGGCAATTTGAAAAACTCGATTATCTCCCGTAATTTTCTACCTTGTGGAATCAAATTTGGCACACTTGAATTTGATACTAATACCCAGCAAAATACCAAATTTGATCAAAATCGGACAAAAAATAGCCAAGTTATGCATATAAACGTTTTTCCATAAGGCCGGAGTTGGCCGTTGGCGGGTGGTGGCGCTAGGGTGCTCATATGCATGAGTGAGCGAGATACTAAGATATGCTTGTAAAAAGCATGTACACAGAACTTTTTTAAATTAGGCAAATGCATTTGTTATTACAAATTTGAAATATTTGTTTTGCTGGTGTATGGTATACCTAAGTCGGCGAGACGACTTACTTACTTCATTTTTTTTTTTTTTTTGTTTTTTCGCCTTGTTTTCCTTTTTTTGCATCTGCCATAGTTGTTTATCGGCAAATGGACCATTCGCCGCTCTTTGTTATTAACAGACACAGCAATGAGAAAAAGAAAATTTCAAATTGCCTGCAGAGCATTGGCAAATCCCCCATAGAAACACTATGCTGTTGTACAGACTATTTACAGATACAAAATAATTTTGAAGATACAAAATTTCCATTTTCAATTTGTAAGCTCATGTAAAGTTGAGGACAAATGCCACTAATTAGCATTGAAGCGGCGCATCCATTGGAGCATCGGCATCGTCTAAAGTCAGCGTCACTGAAATGGTTTTCACAAGTTTACTGAAATGTATCTTACAGATACAAATGTAAACAATTTGCAGCCGCCGCAATGCAGGCAGTTGCTGCTGCTGTTGATTGTTTGCTTAGGTAGCTTGTCACACATTTTCCCACGCACTAAACCACCATTTTACGACATTTTTCTTACTTTTGTTGTGCGGGCAATTCAAATGCATCCAACGGATGCAGCTCACTCTCTAGGTCTATTTGTTTTTCTACTGGCCCGATTCCAGAAAGCGAAAAGGTGACCAAACAGCGATAAGCCCATAAGGGTGGCACTGGCTCAGTTTGCAATTGAAAGTGTCAGTGTCGTTTTTATCCTCTCCTGCGAAATAGCATTCCACTCGACTCGAAAATTTGTTCAGTGATTGTTGTTGCTAGTGTTTGGGAAAGGCCAACTCAACATATGTTGCTCTCTTGCCATGTGGAAATGGGCACTCGCTCACGTGACATTGACTTTGAATGAGCAACATCTGAATGACTTCAGTGAAATTCGCAGAATCAAATAAATGTGTACAGTGTACATACATACATAAATGGGAGGTGTGTACGCAATTCGTAGAACGGTCCCGGCGGTAACATACAGTAGACAGTAGCCCAGAAAAAAGACTCCAAAGAAACCGGATGATGTTGCCCTTGACTAAATAAAAACTACTACACCTTTGCGTACTTTTACCTTTCGTTAGGTTCTCTAATGTTGGCTCTTTGTAAAGTACTAGGAAGCCAATTACTTTATAATATTTTGTCCTTACGAAATGTCCTTCTGGATCCATCGAAAAATACTTTTCGACTTTTTCGCTGTGTCATGGATTGTTTCCTCTAGCTTGTTAGTTCCTACCATTTTCAATTTTGATTGGCAAGTAAATAAATAGAAAGCCTTTAAGCCAAAACTACTACAACTACTATTTATATGGGATTTGTTTTCGAGTTCTTGCATTAAGGGGTAATAGATATTAGAAAACATTAAAAAAGAATCTATGTTTTGAATATTGATATGTAAAAATATTTACTTATTCCCATTTTTTTTTGCATTGTTTGATTAAGCTTTTATTTTTATTTTGGCCAGGCTTCAAGTGTTTTTGGAGAATTGGGAAACACCTTGATTCGCTTTGATTGAAAACTTGTCTCCTTTTGATACTCGAATCAGGGCATCCAACATAAAATGCAGCCAGGCAAATCAAATACCTTTACACACTTACACACAGACACCATTAACACCCACACACTAGCACACGTTCAACTCAATTGAAAGGTTTATCTAACAAATCTCTTGCCTGATCATGTTGATTTAGGATAAATAATTCAATATACAGGAGACAGTAGCAAAATGGGACATCTTGGGCATAGGGATTAGAGGCATAGAGTGTCTTGGAGATATTTATCACATACATACACACGATACACATACACAAAGTGTATTTGTATCTTTCTGATTGAATTTGCTTTACCATATTGAATACATTGATTGCTTGGATTCGAGCACAACATGTAAATTGAAATGAAAAGAAAAAATACAAAAAAAAGTTGAATAAAAACAATGGCAAAGTGGCAATGTGTATTGGAATCTGTGTATATTAAATTGAAATTGCCTTGTCATATTGTTTGAAGTATGTGGGGAAATTCATCAGCTAATTGAATTACTTATATGTTTAATTAATATTGGCATTTGTTTTTCCTTTTTTGTTCTTGTGTATTTTCATAGAGCCCCCACCGATCGCAAAAAGGAGCACATCAAACGTCCTATGAATGCTTTTATGGTCTGGGCCCAGGCAGCTCGCCGTGTCATGTCCAAGCAATATCCTCATCTTCAAAATTCTGAATTAAGCAAATCACTGGGAAAACTATGGAAGTGAGTATATAAATTTTGAGCTAATCCTACCATAAATTTGTTCAGTTTTATAGAAAGGCAAAATTGGATTTGTTGAATTAGGGAATATTCGGAATGAAGTCTTTATAAATTAATATTATCAGATTGCCCTTTAGCAGCATAAATTAATTTGCTTATTCACTTAATTTTAGTTTTACATATTCTCAACGGCAATTTATAGAATTTAGTTATGATCATGTACAATCTGTTGTTTAGTGCCGCGTAGTTTTTTTCGGAATTTTTTTGTAATAAAATTGTCAGTCTGTTATGAAATTAAAAATTTCACAGTTCATCGCATTCGTTGACGACACGCGATAAGAATTTTTTTTTTCGAGGAGAAGCATCAAGTGTGGTTGGGAGCTCTTTGGAATTAAACCGATAAGACTTAACGCATCCGCACTCAGTTAATTAGAAAAACTTGTCAATTTATTGGTCAACCAATTTGTATGGTCATAAAAATAAAAAACGAGACTCAACTTGACTAAGTCATAAATTTAAAGCATGATTATTTCCTTATTTTTGAAAATATATTGCAGAAATCTGAAAGATAGCGATAAGAAACCGTTTATGGAATTTGCTGAAAAGTTGCGCATGACGCATAAACAGGAGCATCCCGACTACAAATACCAGCCCAGACGAAAGAAGGCCAGAGTGCAACAGGGCGCAGGAGGTGCAGGTGGGGGAGGAGGACTCATAGACGATGGCATATCATCATCGAACTCCTGTGGTGCTGTAGCCACAGTGAGGACACAACGTACGGCCAATTCAAGTTCATCCAATGGCCAAAGACGGCCCACAAAAGCGAATAATGGCGCACTGAATAGTTCAAGCCTAAACCTTTGTTCGCCCACGGGTGGCTCTAGCAGCAGTTCGGATGTATTTAGCAACGAGGCATTCATGAAATCCCTGAACAATGCCTGTGCGGCTAGTCTGATGGAACAGGGCCTATCCTTGAATTGTGAAACGGAGCGAGCACTACTGGATTCTCCTTGCTCCACCACCAGTTCCTTATCGTCATCCCTGACTCCGCCCGATACGCCCTGCAGTGGTACGGGAGCATCAAAACAACTTAACAGTAGTTCAAGTTTGCTTCTTCGTCAATTGAGTGAACCCAGCAATGGGGGAGTGAGTGTCCAGTGCAACAATGATTACGGAGTTCTTCTGGACGCGGGCAGAGAATATATTGCTTTGGGTGAAGGAAATTACAATAATCAAGCAGCTCAAGAAATGGATTTTCTCGAGAATATCAATAGTTATAGCTATGCTGGGGCAAGGGCTACACTTCATCCGGGCTACACTTTCCCCCCAACCACTTCAGTGAACTTTCCAACCGACTCTGAGGAGCAGCAGCAATCTGGCGCGGTTCCACAAGCATCTAGCGTCAATGGTGCTTTAAATTACAAAACGGCCAACGACATTGATCCCAAGGAAATTGACCAGTATCTCATGGATCAAATGCTACCCATGCCATCCATGACCCATAACCAACACAGCCACCACCACCACCAGCATCATCATCACCATCACCATTCGCCGCCTCCTTTGAATTCATCTGCTTCGCTCTCATCCGCCTGCTCGAGTGCCAGCTCTACAGTTACTGTGCCCGTGGATTGCACTGCCTACTACGAGCAAATGGGCTACACAGGCCAAAGTCAAGGAAATGGAGGCAACTTCGTTAGTCCTCACTATGCTGCACCAACAATTAATTTGCCTTTGCCTGTTTCTGCAGTTTCGCCGGGCCATCAACAGCAGCAGCATCCGCAACAGGAATTGCAATTGCATTCACTTGGCCAACCCGAGCAGGAACAGCAACAGCAGCAGCCACAGCAACAGCAACAACCAAATTCAAGTCAGCATCATCTATGGAGCACTTACACTTATGTCAATCCCTAAGCTACTTAATTTGCGCATTTGTTGACATAGCTTTTATTACTTTGTCCCTCCTCTCTCCTTACTTCTTGTCTCTGTGTCCCATCTACACTCTACTCTACTTGCTTTCTCACACTTTGTCTTCCTGTTTAGATCTGAGTCCATGGATGGCATTCCGTTTATTGGTTTATTGTCTGTGCAATAGTCCAGGATGTTTGTATAGATACGCACAGACATACACTTTAAATCACTTGAATAGAACTCAACGAAATTCAAAATTTTGCATTTCAATATTTGCAAAGAAACAACTGCAAATATTTTAATTATCATTATGGTTTTTATCTATTTATCTATTATCTATAGAAATATTGACCAGAAGCTATTTAAAATGCTCTTACCTTATTCGGTTTGAAACTCATTTAAAAAAACAAGATGACAATTTGATAATAAGAGAATCAAACGGTTACTAATTAAATTTTATCTGATAATTAAAAGTTCGTAATGACTTTAGCAGCTTCATCATTAGATTTCCTTAGCTTAGTAATCTATTTTCATGTATTTTCATTTGGCTATACCATACATATATCTAAAAGCTGTATTGGTTAATTTTTGGATCAGTTTCAATCGTTATATATCGGTTAAATGTATAGCGATTCATCTTCAATTAGATTTGCTATTTAATCTTAATTGTTTCGCCATTTAATTGGAATCGATAGGGCAAATTAAGTGTTCTTCTCTTCAAGTGGTTTGCAGTGTATGAACGTTTGTATGTATAGGTAAATATTCGTATGTGTGTATGTTATAGCTCGAGGTCCTTTTGCCGATTTTGTGCAATTTAATGTAATCGTTGTGATTTTCGTTTATTTCTTTTGTCCTTTTCACCCACTTCGCGTACATGCTTATCCTTTATATATAAAACAATATTCTCTTCTGCATATTTGGCGAAGTTAATGCAATTTAACTGAATATTGGCAAATGGTTCTTCCATTTTGTAATAACTAATAATTGTTTTATTTTCGTTTTAAATAGATAATTTTAACATTTTCCTTTTTGTTTATTTTATTGGAATTTGAATTATAACTTTGTGTAATTAAATTGAATAAATTAGTTCGGCGAAATGTTTTGATAATTACATTCATAACATATGCATACATAGAGAATTTGTTTCTAGTTTAATCTATAAATTCATATTATTGTTTTGTATACTTTTTATAGTCATATTTAATTGGTTTATATTATCTAAATGTTTGTATTATGAATTCATGGCAATTATTTATTGAAAGAAAAGGATATACGGAAATGAAAAATGATCAATTGTTTAATATTCCACAAATTGACTTGGTCTTAGTATGATTTACCTGCGAATATATTATTATTATTATTATTATAATTATGTAACGTATGAAATAATTTTGGGGTTTCCTTATATATAAGTTAGTTAAAAGTAAATGTAGAAATAAATAATTTTATTTGAAATACGGATTACTGTCAATACTTTATTTAAATGCTTATGAACCGGAGTATTATTCTTCTTTATTTGGAGATCGCTGTAAGTATTAGCTCTTCAGAAGTAAAATTATCATCAATTATTATTGTTTCTGTCGAGTTTAGTGTTATGAGTATTTTGACAGTTTCTGTATGTAAATATGGGAAATTATAGTCCTGGATTTATTATAGATATTTCCTCTTCCTAGGTATATCCTGATGTGTTTTTAATAGCCAGTAAATATGGTAATAATGTGCTGAAAAGTTAACAGATCACATTTTATCAGCCCTTTTAACAAATTATTACCATACACACGACTTTGAAATGGATGCATAATTTAGTGCGCACTAGCACCTAAATCATTGACTAGTCTCTAAATGATTTGCTTACCAGATTATCGCTTTAGTAATTGTAATTTATGGGCACACGTTCATTTCGAACACAACCCACGGCACTTGGCCCTTGCATCATTGCAGAAGTCCTTTTGGGCGAATCGAATGAACGTTATTACCGGATAATGGTTTGGTACCTATTGAATTATCTTTAATCAAATCGTTCAAATGTTTGCTTCCAACCATTCTCATTATATTAAGTGTGTCTATTACATTTTCCCACACTTTGATCCCGCTCTCCCCCATCGCTCTTCGTCTCCACATTTTGAGCTGTCTGCGTGTGTCTGAAGAGCAGCACCTGTAAACGTTGTAAAATCGAAATAAATTCCAATGGAATTAACACCCACCTATTAAAAGGAACATTTTACTTATATATGTACCTACTGATATATATAGACATATGTATATATTTTTATGTATTTATTTCGCAAGGCGCGGTACCCAACGGAACTCAAAAATCTCGCAACAAAGAGAAAAAAAAAAACAATAATAATGAAAACCTTACGCAGTTTTTTGAGTAATGCTTCAGATTTTTGTTTTTTATATTTATTCTTTTTTTTCTCTCTCTCTCTATTTGTTTTTGTTATTTATTTTCTGTTTAAAGCTTTAGTATAAATTTGCACATGTAACAAGTTGTTGTTAATTGAAGCGCAAACAGAAAATGAGAATAAAAAACAAAACCGAAAAAGATGAAAACAAGCATTAGAAAAGCAAATCAATGGCGATTGGGTTGAGAAATAAAATGGCGGAAGGGCCAACAAAAAATGGAAGAAAAACAAAAACAATAAGTTACAAATGTTGTTAAGGGGGTGGCGACTTTTTAATACCCAGTAACCAATAACAATGAAAATTCGGTTGTGAAAATATTTTCAATTGAATTTTTCCCAATGCTATTGCTATTTTCTTATTTTTTTTATTTTGAAATAAAGGTACGGGAATGAGGGGTTATGTCGGAGATTCAAAGATTCCGGAAATTACCACCACATATAGATCGTATCTTATTTTGCATTTGTTTGGCAAACAGGGGGAAATATCTATCTTTGTTTTTTATAAATTCTTTATTTAGTTAAAGTCAAAATTAAAGTGCAAAAACACGAAACGAGCTCACCGTCTGTCCACCGCTGTATATTTTAAAATATTTGGCTATCTGAGTAGACACTTTCAATGTGGTAGTACTGGGTGCAGAAAATACCATTAATTTAGAAAGTTCAAAAGCAATTGCCAAATACATATATATGTATATAATATGGACATATATGTGTTTACCTTTATTTTTATATTTTTTATTTTGCTAAATTAACACATTTTTCCCAGCTTTTGTTGATTTATTTACATAAATCATGTATTTATTTTGTGTATATATGTATTAGTCAACGCTTTCTCAGGTGATTATGCAAATTGCTTCAGTCTGGATGGATATATAGCTTTAAAAGAGGAAACTTTTCCACCTATTATGCAAATTTGAATTCTGGTTATAATTTAATCGTTATTTAACTAAATTATCCCGGCCAACTAAAATGGGGGCGGCAAATCAAAAGCAAAGAAATGCATTCAAGCGTTGAGCCGCAAAAAATGAATGTCATTCTGTATTTAGTTTCAAAAGTTTTGTGACTGGTTTCATTTACGTTTTTTGACAAGGATAAATATCAGTCAGTATGTGTGGGTGTGGGTGGGTGTGTGTGTGTTTGTACGGACTTTGTGTAAATGTTATTAAAACTAATGACGTTTGCAACAAACTTTCGCCTGCCACTTTTATTTTTGTGCCTGGTCATGCAACGGGTCGTATGCGTAATGAAATTTTCTTTGCCCTATGCCTTTCGGTAACTCAATTAATGGCCACAGAGACCAAATGTAAACACAAACCCAAGAGAAGAGGCAGCAAAAGTTCTGCCTTTTGCGGGCTGGGCTCACTTTAAATTCATTTAGAACTTGCTCCTTGCCCCCAAATACGACTATATAGTATTCTGTTTAGTCAATTCAAGTGCCTCTCTCATTATGCTACCTTTCGGCTTAGCACCTGCTCTCCTGGGTGTCGAAGAAAAATGTATTTTTCCTTATTTTTTTTTTCCAAATTTGGTTCAAAAGAACCGGCTAATGGTCGTTGAAAAGTTTTTCCGCTACGTCGTTGACCCACAAATAACGGTGCATGAAATCCAAATTGGACGTAGACTAAAGGCATAAAAGCGTGCCAAGTTTTTTTTCGTTGGACAATGGCAGGCGTTGTGTTTTTTTCTGTTCTGTTCTGTTTTTCTGGCTATCGTCATTTTGTTACCACGTTCGTTACGGATAAAAGAACAGCTGCGCCTGAAAGTATGCGACATATTTGAAAAGTTCGGATGCCAAATGCTTTGCGGCTTAAAGAGCATGAGTAAGGGTAAATCAAAAGTCGGTTTTATAAGTTAAATATACCTTTTGTTATACTTATTCTGATATACCGTCTTTCTTTCTTTCCGTTACTTTTGCAATTTTCTTTACATCTATCTGCAAAGTGAAAATGTGGGGCACTCAAGCAGCTCAAGTTATCTGTGGAAAGTAAAATACCATTTGAATAAAATATAAGACGAGAAAAGTTAAATGTAATGTAAAAGCCACAGTAGGCTATACTTTTTGGGTACGCGTGGCTGTGTGATTGTCTGTGTGCCATCCAGGCCTGAGAACAAAATTGAAATTGTGCTTTCTGGTGCTTCTCTTGCATTCGCTGGTCATTAGGAAGGACTTTTCAGATGCTGATGGTGATACAATTGAGTAAATTTACTACTGGACAACAGAGAGGAGCTTGGTAAATACATTTATTTTTTCTGTTTTAAAGCGGAAAGTGTGCTACGGTCTTTTTTTGTGTTGCCTTGACTGTCTCTGATTATTTTTCTGCTCCATTTATTACAAATTTGAATATGACTTTGAAGAAAAATGCTAAAAAGCAAAGCAGACATTTTTAAATTGTTGCCACATGAACTCTCTGTACCACATACACAGATACATACATATATATACATATTTGATTTAGCCGTTCCTGTCTATGTACACACGAAGTTTAAAAGCAAAATTCTGCACATTTTTGTTATGAGTAAATAATCCAGGGGTTTCCTTTTAAATTCCTACTTATAAGCGAAATGGGCTTTCTAAAAGTGTAAATATAATTTGTTACTCTGCTCCTAAAAGTATAATACAGATATTATCACGTTGCAATTCGTCTTTAACATGACCGCATAAAAGCCTGCAATAATAATATATGATATTTATTCATAAATCAAAACTTGTTGAATATGGAGTCGGGTCAGGCAAACGGATAATATTCATCAATCATAATCATCAATCAGCGTCAGGAAAAAATTGCAAAAAAATTGACGAAAATGCAGACTTATCTTTGGCATTTGCCAAATCATATTTAAATTGTCATAAATGTCAAATTGTGCGGAAATTGAATCGAAAAACAAAAGCTTTTAAATTATAGTGATTACAGTTTTTTTAGCTCGTTTTATTGATTGTTTGTGCAATTTAAATGAGCAGTTAGCCAATTAAACTTGTTAATATATGCATAAAAATATTTGTTTTTCATTCGCACTAGTCAAGGTCAAAATAGATAAGAACATTTATACATATATAAAAACTCGGTTAAGCATAAAAAAAAGTTTTCAACAAATACATTTGCATTGAATCTATGGCGAAATGTTAAGACACCAAAAGATACTTGACACCGACAATCCCAACAATCAACTAAATTGAACGACAACTTTAAAGAACACAATTTTTCCATTAACAGCTGGATTATTATTTCAATGGATTTAGAAAGAGACAAATGTCTCTCGGTATTCGCACTTACCGCAATTTGTAGCTTTCTTTATCGTTAGTAGTAAGAAGCTTTGTTTTCAATTAAATACACTGTGCAACAGATACTTAATCTTCAAACTAGTTGTCTATTTATTGGGAATGGTTTGATTTCGCACCTGGCATCAGTTAGCTTGATGTAAACTCAGTTTCCTGGTTATCTAAGTTCAGCTGAGCTTCCTTGTACCGCCAACTTTCCTTCTAATTAACTGACAATAATTCTAAATTATGTGCTTCATAAGTAGAATATCAAGAGTCAGCAGTTTGTAATTAGAGTTTCATTCTTTTCGCTGATTTAGCGTTTTCACATTATAGGCTCAATTTCTTTTTAGGGCTTTTGTAGACGATTTTATTTTAAGGGGCTTTGCCTGCAACCTGTTGCGGTTATCAATAGTCTAATGAACTCTGTAAATTTTGTTTTTATGTTAATTGAACTTTTTAAAGAACAAACCCAGCGAGAGAGAGAGAGAAAGACCGAAATCTTTTCCGTTCAGTAATCAGTTTTCGGATGTGTTTTCTAATTATTCTCATTTCAAAGTTGCTACTTTGTGGTAGCGTGTCTTCAAGGCTTAGCTTTGCGGTAATTGTATGTGTGGGTGTGTATGTATGTATGTATGTATATGTGTGTGTGTTTGTGGGTGTGTGTTCGCTGCAAAGTCTCTTAATTAACGACTTTAATATTGGTTCTCTAGCTACAGCATTGTCTTGTCAGTCACGAAAAAGGGCTCTAGACTCAATTTTCCTTCAGACTCCTTGGGTAATGTGATTTACGTTGCTCGCATTTTAATTTTGTACTATTTTCTATATAGTATAACTTAATAACTCTACGTATCTACATTTTCTTTTTTCTTCACTAAAAATTTATAATGCACTTGTCCAAGGCAATAAAATTTTGCTTTTGCAGCAGCAACTGGAACATCAGGAGCGCAATAAGGTTATAAAGTCTATGTCAAAAAATATGAATTGTTATCATCCCCACTCTTTACCATCACAGGAGAATAAAGGTTGACTCGAAGGCAGCAGCAGCATCCTTGCTAAAAGGACATTTAATGGTTTAATGTAAATTCCTGTCTTTGAAATGGCTTTTAATATGCAGCCACATGAAACATTACGCTCTTGTGCGGTTCTTGTTTGTCTATATATTGCTCTCATTTGATTTTATGTAAATGTCTGTGGGTATCTTACTCTCGTTGTACCTAGTAGGCATAAAAAGTTTACGAGTCCATGTAATAAAAACCAAAGTCAAAATTTAATGCTTACCACAGGGCGTGAAAGGCAAACGGCAAAAGGCAATGTTATTGGGTCAGAATATACTTACATTGGTATATACATACAAAATACCATCGACTTACATACAATACATATGTCTATATGTATATATATATTCCTTTATGCTTTCACATCCATCAAAATGTCAAATTAGCTGTCCACACGCACACAGGAACACACACACACACTCTTATGGGGAAAGACACAATGGTCATGGAACTGTGCTCATGCATTACCTAATTTTTCTTTCTTCCATATGGAATCGCATGCTCGTAACCCAGAGATTATGCATATCAATCAAATAAAGTGGACTCTGAATTTGGACATTGATATGACCAGAGACTTATACAATCACAAAATTAAATCGGGCGTAAAGTGAATTAAGCTTTACGAAATCAACAATTAAGTTAGTTATCACCTTGTAACTGCTTCTAACTTTTCCTCTCACTGGTACACCAATAAACAAACTATACAATTAACTATTTCATGTTAACATATATGGGATAAAATTGTTAAATGCTTTACTTCTTTCCTCCTAATTTAACTGGATAAGTATTATCTGAACTCTCAAGGGTCAAAACATATTTTTTACCTAATCTTTTTAATTGAAAAGTAATCAAATTTTGTTAACTGGCTTTGGATTTGTGGACTGAGTCTAATTGAGATTCAGACTTTTGGATTTGAAAAGGGAGCAATGGCTTTCATGGTTTTCTTTTAAAGGATTGAATGGAATGGTATGTCTATTTTGGTATGTCCCTTTATATTCACAAGAACATTTCAAAATTCTTTAATTTATTTGTTCAAAACTTTGGTAATTAAACTGAATTCAAATTAGAGAACTGCATAATTGTATATTAATAGACATTTAAGTCTTTTAGTCTCAAAAAACTCAAATTGAATGAATGATTACATAAGTAGACGAACCCATTAACTCCTTGAATACTCATCTAAATCAAATGAATAGAGAACAGAATCAAATGAATAAGATTGATGATGGCTTTTTGAATTTAAGATTAAGATAAAGCCTTAAAATTCTCTTGGGCTTAATTAAACTACTACTTTAAATAAACCACTTTTTTTTTTTTTTTGGGGTTTCACCTTTAATGTTGGCTGTATACTTAGATTAAAGCTAAGAAAAATGGTAAACTAGAAATTTCATATGTTGGTTGGTTGGCTCTATTATATTGTCATAAACACAATTGCTTAATTGATTTCTATTATTAATTGTTCATTCATGTGCACTCTGTTGAGGGACCCCGCTGTTGATTAATATATGTTCGCGTTTCTTCAGTCTAAGAATTAATTATCAAATTATTATGTTAATGAGCACAGAGTAGTAACTTGGAAATCTTAATTTTACTCAAACGCCCCACGGGTTTTCTCATTTCGTTTGTGTCTTTGAAAATCCATTGCTCCGAACACCTCCTCCACGACACTTCATCAACATCGCCAGCAAAAACATCGTCATCAAGTTTGGACACACTTTTAATGACACCACAAAGTAAACCAGGGTACAGAGTAAGTCAAGCTATGAAAGTTTTTTTACCCTTGCCAATTTCTGAATTAATCAAATATCAATCAAAGTTTGCCAAAACAAAATTGAAAATGCATAAGTAGTAAGTGTATTGTGAAAAGGTTTACATCCTTTGGCAGTTCACGTCATGAAATATATGTATCTTCTTTGGTGCATAAATTAATGAATGTACTCTTTAGTTTGGAAAGTGTATATGAAACCTCAACAGTTGAATAATTTGAGAAACTGTCTACAAGGCATTATTTTCCGGATGTTTGCCAAGCTGGACCTAAAATGGCGTTCGCATTTTTAATTTGCTTTTCATTGCTTTTCCTTGGCATTTGGTTTGGGCCCCAGCCTTCGCTTCGTAATGAGCAATTTGGGCAAAGTTTTCGCAATTAATGAGTAGACATAAAGATTTCGATTTATAAGTACATTTCTTTTCTTTTCTTGTTTTTCTTTTTTGTTGTTTATTGAAAAATACATTGATTTGGTTTTCATAAATAATTTTTGCATATGCATTAGATGATATGATTTTCATATTTTGTTTTTTTGTTTCTTAAGAATTGTTTTTTTTTTTGAGTTTTTCAGTTGGTTGTTTGTTTAGCTCTTTACACACATTGAAATTGGTTTAGTTGTTTTTAGACCACTGCTAAAAGTCTGATAAATATATATGTATGTATATATGTAGATATATGTATACTTATGTACATGCATAGAATATGTTTCCCTTTGGCAACAGTCTACAAATGTGTTGCCTCTGTTTTGGGTTTTGCATTTTTATGTGTTTTCGATTTTCTTTAATTAATTTCCATTAGGCCCAGATGCGTCAATTTTTGTGCTCTTTGCCTGTGTGTCAATCTCAATCACGTTCACGGCATGAGCGGTTCGATTGTCGTTCTCCTATGATGCCTCCGGATGACATCATTTAAATGTACGCCGTAATTGCTTTTTCTCGCCTTTTTGACTGTAAAAGAAAAAAACAACGATAACAAACAACAATAACAAATTATATAGCAATAACATAAAGTTAAAGATTCGCGTTTTAACTACCTTTAAACGGTGCCGCTAGGCGGCAATTCCAGTTCGCTGCTTTTCATAGCATTCAACGAAAGAGTCTTCTACAATAACCTCTCCAGATCCTCGCTCTCGGCATCACTGATAAACGAGTCGGTATCCGTGAAATAGTCATCATCACACCGATTGCGCCGGCAGCAAATGCGTCGACCAATTTCCTCATCGCTCCAATGTTCAAATTCTTCCTTGTGATGTTCCAGGAGCATTAAAGAGGGGAACAAACTATCGCAGCCGCTGCAGCCAAAGTGACGTTTCTTTTGCTGGTGCGAGGCCAACTGACGATGACAATGGAAGGCTCGGTCGCAGACATTACAGGTAAGTGATTCATCTGAAAATGTTTTATCAAATTTCGGTCTAAGTGTGTTAGCTCATGATTTACCGTTATGATGGCACTCACCATAGTCGTCGTCATCATCGTCATCGTTAGCCATGGCCAGGACATGCAGTCGACTTATTGTGTTCTCGTTAATCTCCTTCGATGTGGCTGATGTGCCACCTGCTGACAGCTTGTTTGATGTTTTGGCTTTAGCTTGGCACAATCCCAACTCGCACAAGGCGCTATCCACCATAAAATTGCCCTGACAATCGGTGTCGGTGCAGGGTAAAACTGATAAATTTTCATTGCCATTGCTGTTCCCGTTGCCGTGGCTGTTGCCGTTGCCGTTGCCGTTACCATTGCCATTACCGTTGGCTTCAGCTACAGCCTCGTCATTGGAATTGCCATTGTTGGCATTGCTGTTGTTGCTGTTTCTGTTGCCGTTGTTTCCCAAGGCTCTGGAGTTGGCCGCAAGCATTTCAAAATCGTCTAGCTCATCAAATGGATCATCGATTTTGTGGCCAAGTGACACGGCGTCATCTGCCTCAGCACTCAGCCTGCCATATGCCTTTCGTGGTGGCCTCTTTACATGCTTGTCTAAAATTTCAATAAAAATAAAAAATAGTTAGCTTGCAAAATAAAGTTCTTTGTCAAAAGATGCCAAACAATCGATCGACATTTCCTTCAACTTTAACAAATTCCAAAAGAACTTTGATGTGAAAATCGAAAAAGGAATAAGGTAGCGAACCAGCTCCAAAGTCTATGATTTTATTGAAAATACAATAATTTAAGGTTTCTAGTTATATGTACATATCTGATTTTCTTTTCGTTGAAATAGTGCGTAGGGTGCGAAAACAGATATTGTTATGTCTGACTAATTAAAGATTTAATTCTATGCTTATAATTCTTTTGACAAAATAAATGCTTTAATGCCATTTTCATGTACATTCATATAACCTTTAAATAGAGTTTAGTTTTGAAATTGAAGTCGTTTGTTAATTAAAAGTTGAGAATTTGTTGTAATCTGATATCTGATTGGAATCTAGTACCTAGACTAACAACATAAATAATTTTCTATTCATATATGTTTATAGGCCACATATGTTACATTAAAACGAAATTAAAACGTATTCACATTTGTGAAAAATGTTTTCAGCTACTCAATGCAGGCAGATAATTCTTGGGTTGCCATTGTGTTGGCTTTTTGTTTACGGTCTTCCTTTCCTTTTTGCCAAGTAGACAAAAGTTTTTTTTTTTTTTTTGTATTTTTGCAGCTCTTCCGCGAGCCTTGAAGTGATAAAATGAGATTTATTGTGGGCATTGTTTGTCATTATATATAGGTACTATATGAGGTTATATGAGTCTGCATGTGTGTGTGCTTAAGCAAAAAAATGTCAATGCGAAAAATAAAAAGAATTCTATAAAATCTTTATTTACGGCCTATTATATTTATGGCTGTGACATAGTCTAACCTCAATTTATGTATCTATTTCGCATACAATAAATATTGCTTCTGTGAAACACATTTCTTGTGGTCTCATTAGCAGCTCATTATGCGGTTCTCATCATGGGTTTAGTGGTCAGATTTGTCCTGCTGGTTCTAGTGGTCTTTAATTGCAATGCAATCCAACATTGTGTATTGGTCGTGGCAACAACAGGGCTAATACGACACTTAGCAGTAAATAATTTACATTACAAGTGAATTTGACCCTCTCTTCTAATTGAATGGTTCATTAGTTTAAAATTGCTCAATATAATACATATGTGCATGTATCTTTCTTGACAGTCAAATCAAAGTTGTCGAAGTCAAAGTCTACAGTTGCAATTGAGCTGTTCTTAGGATATAATGACTTATAATTCCATCTATCGAGAGATATGAGTTTTAATTGTTTAATTTAGCATCTCTACAATGTCCTTTTAAATACTACGAAGCGTAATTATATTCCATTAACTTGCATACAGTGCGTATACGCTACGTAAAATACATATAAATTGGATAAACTATTGGTGCTGTATTTATGTTGAACATCTCTCCAGATTATGATTTGATTATTATGATTTTAATATGTAATGTTACTTAGTAGTGTAAATATTGTTTAAATATGTTATGTTATTGATTAAAGTAATAAGTAATATCAATTATGATGATAAAGAGTTGTGCTGCCTTAGTAGAAAAACTATTGCATACTTTTTGACGTTAATATTTGGGGTAAGACCATATGAGAGAAATAGAAGTTGAGTAGAACATATATTTCTGTGCTACAAACCTCATACGAGAACAATAAAGAAAGAACATTTTAGTTGCCACATACTCGTAATCCTATCGCAAAAGGGTCTATAAAATATTATTAAGGAACAACAATGGCAAAGCTTAAAAGAGAATATGGAAAACAAATGAGAACTGACATGGATATTAAAATCTCAACATTTGAATAGGAGCTCTAGCCGAAAGTGCTAAATCCACAAATGTATGTGGGTGCGGGAACTGAAAGCAACAAAAAAGGGAGACAGAGAAAACGGAGAGAGACGAGAAGTGAGGAAGGGGGGGCTAAGAAAGAGAAAGCGCCAACGCGTGAACGCAAACTAAAACTCAATTTTAACGCTAAACTATATGTATGTATATATGTGTGTGTGTGTGCCACAGTGCGGGGCGCCAAAAAGTATGCACAAACACTTTTACAAGCAAGCATTTAACACAATATTTACCGTGCTCGGTTTGAGGTTGTTTTTGACTAACTATGTCTACGTTAGTGTGTGCGGTGTGTTAGTGTGCTGGCACGTTTTTTCATGCCCAGATTGAAATTTATGAAGCAAATAAAGTCTCCACAAGAAGTTTTTAGCCTTATAATAATCCAAAGAAAAAGGCCGAAAACTTCTTACCCCCGATAAAGTCTGGGCCTTTCTCTTGCTTTAGAATTACAGCCCAAATTATAACAAATGATGGCCCTCTGGCCAACTCATATAAATCATGGTAGAAATAAAAAGAAAAAAAATGAATTACCAATAAATATATAGTAAAACAAAGAAAAAAGAAAGATTCTTTTATCTGATACAAAACATTAGAAGGAATTGAACGAAACAAAACATGTTTTCCTTTACCCACAATCAAAGCAAAAACATGAAATATCAGTTAATTGATTCTATACAACTAACGAAGCACATATATACACACACACACACACACATACATATACACATATATGTTGTAGCAACATAAATTTTGGTTGTTAAACAGTTTTCGCAACAAATTTCACAAATTGAATGCACAACCTATTATTATTATTATTATTATTGACAAATGGCAGCCATAATTATCGGTTAATATTTCTCCCATATGTTCAACACAATTTGCATAACATATTCTGTCTGTTTTGAGCATAGACACACGCACACAAACACAGGGCCGGAATTGAAGGCCAAGAACTACCTCAAGACCAGCAAATACTTGATAAAAAGAGTATCAAAGTGTTTTTCTTGCAGGTTCAAATGCTTGTTTTTTGCATATGTGAAAGAAAACTCGAGTAATCCATTTAAATAGTCAACTGACTTTTTCATGGGTATACAATAGAGTCCTTTTTCGTATCCAACACTCAGTATCGACTCGAAAGAATGTGGAGAGAAGAAATAAAGTATCGAAGAGATTGGATCAATGTCAGTGTTCTTTTTTTTTTTTTGCTTGTGTACCTAAAATGGACATGTAAAGTAATGTGGAAATTTCAACCATGAGGAAGACTCAATAACGAGATGCCTTTAATCTATTGAGTTTGTTGAGTAAACTGACAGAAAACCCATTACCATAGACCCAAATAATGTTTATGCGAGAAGGAATTTTTAAAGTCAAACAGACGAGAGTGTATTTTAAAGAAAAGTTATGGTAGCTATATTAAAACATATCAAAGAAATATTTCAAAAAGGAGTCAATGCCAAGTATCTTCTATTTCATAGACAAGATCATTAAACATTGAATCGGACGAGGAATTGTGGATACCAGAACACAGATTTCAAACTTATGAGCAGCATGTAATATTCAACCGATTCGTAGAACTGAGTGCTCTGACTTTAGCTAAAGAGTTACTGTCAATTCCCTAGGCTGTCAATTTTACTCCGCACCTGGATATTGACATGTACATATCTTTAAGGCATTTATAAACTTAATGTATGGCTCAGGGATGGTCAAAGTTACTCTTTTGGTTTTTATTACATTTATAATTAAAGTTAAATGTTTGCAAGGATATAAACACGGCAGTGCCCAATTGGACTACATGATAAATAAGTTTATTTACATTATTTGGCATTTTCAATTGTTTTATAGTTTCTGTAGACAAGTGGGGACAGGAAATGTAAGTATCCAGTTTTACTGACATGGGTGAGCTTAAGCAGATGTTGGCAATTTCGAATGAAAACATGAAAAATTTTCAGTTTCCGGCTAGGAAAACTTGACAGAGAACAACACAACAACAGCAACAAGGGAAAAATCATCCTTCGTTTTGTTGCACGTCTTGGGTGCGAGGCTTAGCGCTTAGACAAAAACATCATGGGACAAAAGCCTGAAGTGTTATTTCCTTTTTTCCCCAACACTCATATCCAGGCCACGTTTTGCAGCACACATACACACACACTAACACACATAGCTAGATAGACACTAACACCCATACACACGTTTACGTGCTTAGGCTCATTATAACGTCGAATTCGGTAGCTCAATGTTATTTGCTTTACGTTGACTGTCTTGAAGTCCTTGCCATATGGTAGAAGATTTGTATAGGACAAAGGCAAACAATATAAGTAAGTACATATATATGTACATATAAATAAACATATATATATGCCTATATAAATGTACATATGTACATACCTACCCACGATATACTCATGCAGTCATTTCAGGAATTTTAATTAACTTGTTTTGATAATACCCAGCGAATCTTTGGGTGCTGATAAGTTCAGAGTACCATGTTTGGCAACCACTGGCTTCCATGGAAGTTAACACACATAAATGCTGACAGACTAAATGCATGTATGTGACGAAAATGATGATAAAAAAATATATATTTAAAGTGAACAAGCCGACATGTTAATACCATTAGATGTGTCTTGAGGAAACCTAGTAACTCAGTTTATGCAAAATTAAGGAATAAATTGAAAAATAAAGACTTTTGTTTAAAGAAAGCCTTTGGTAATTCTATTTAGCACGCAGACCAATCATCCGTTTTTTACACCTTCTATAAATGACACCATAGAATTATAATTAATTGAATTGGTATAATAACTCATAAGTAAAAAAATTCTATATTTGGATAAAAACATAACACGGATCATGTTAGTAAGGTGTTACTAATAGTAGTAGTAGTAATAGGTTACCAACATGATCCGTGTTATGTTTTTCGTTGATTGTTGATCTTTTGTAGTTACAAAATTAACTTAGCTTATTCAAAGTTTTAATTATAACATTTGATCAACAAAAAGGATTTCAAGGAAAAGCAATATTTTTTCATGGTAACTTTCATAATAACTTTATTAATCGTATATATTTTACTTAGATAAACTGTGATTAATATATGCACATTTGGGACACGTTTTTTTGGTAATTAGATGCAATATACATTTTGTGGTCGCACAAATTAATTAAATACCATCTCGTTGCCGACAAATGAAACAATTTCATTTCTTTGGATTTTCATAAATAATTTACCTTGTGTGGTATTACTGCCGTTGGTGTTGTTTTTCGAATAGCTGCAATTGTTGTTGCTGAATGAATTAAAGAAATTGGCAGCGCCAGTGCGTCGTAAAATCCAAAACATTGTTGTATACGTATGTACAATTTGGTTGATGTTATTTCTCAATTTTGGACGAGTGATATGTTGCACAAAAGTATGCTATGAATTAGTCTAACCGCACCGACACCGACACCGACACCGACACCGACGGCATTTTGAACTGCCAGATACAGAACCTAAACTGATAAGCAATTCCACTCACACCCATACACACACACAAACACTGGGAAAATACAGTGATAAGCGACGATGTTCTCTGTTGCCAGACGAAGGCATCAACGACCACCGAACAGTTGCTGGTGACTGTTTCGCTGTGTTGTCTGCATCTAACTGATTGTCCTTCGCTTCGGGACTCTTGTTTTATATGGCTTAGCATATCAAAAACCAGAGAGAGAGAGAGTGAAAGAGAGAGATTGATAGAAAGAGAGAGATAGACAGAGAGAGATAGAAAGAAAGTTAGCAAAGAGAGATAGAGAGTAACTAACGTCTACGTGACGTAAGATATAACGTAACTGGTTGCTCATTTCACTGCTCTTGATGCCGCTTTGAACCAACATGCATATAAAACACTATACTTGACCTTCATCAATAGTATACCAGCAATACTTACTTTGTACTCTGGACTACAGGGCAGCTGACAGAACATGATTTCTTCAAGTAAATGTACGTATACGTATACCGTAAAGGTACATGTATGCATATATGTATGTTGACATGTCAGGTGAGAGTTAAATTTTGAAGCAAACCCACTAAAATGCCCATCAATCATCACAAATTCCGTCGCAACTCGGCACCGGAAGCAACAGTGTTGACAATGTCTCTGGTCTCTGTTTGGGGTCAATTAGACGCAGGAAACTTTATAGAGCGCCAAGCCAAAAGGTCTATCGTTAAATTTTACGTCCGTTGCAACACATGCAACCTCGGAAAAGATCTCCCCGGCGGGATTTTAGCGCTGCTCTTAACATTTTCATCGTACACACACACACAAACACACGCCATTAACTTCAAGTGCAAGTTCATGTCTCCGCAAATTGTTTCTGCGTTCTTAAAGCGTCACACACACTTTCGAATTTAATGCTCAAATGTGGCAAATGGTAGACCGCATGACAACCTTCTATATACACCAGATTGGATGAGCTGAGTTTCATTTTGAGCGGAAATGAAACAAGAAAACATAATACGCAATTATGGTTCGCCCTAGTGTCAACATCAAAGCGAAGGCCACTCCTGGAGGCATTGTGTTACCCACATATAGAGAGGATTCAATTTGTCAATTGTAAATTATACGAATTGAAATTCTGCGTATTTGATGTCTTTGATTTTCATCTGAACTTTAAATTTGAAAGTAATGCTAAAATATAATATTGAGTAATTGAAAGTTTATAGTTTACTTAGGTATCACTGATTGAATGATAACTGTTTCAGACGCTACAAAATCAAAGCATTTTATTACAATATTTAATAAACTTTATAGAAGTTTAGTATGGGCAAATTTAACGATCAAATAAAATAACAATAAGTATTCTACTTAACACTTTAGTTTCATAGATTCTATATTTATAAACTTCTGTATACTATGTGGATATCTGTAGTAAGTTAAAAAAAAAAAATCAAATCTCAAATTATTATATTGCTGAGTCACCTCGTTGAGATTGATTGCACGATTATAATTTAAGTTTTGTTGGCCACAATCTAAATGACGATTCAAAAGTTTTGCCCATTTGGACTGTTTCAGGAGTTTGGGGGTTTTCTATTTGTTAAACTTTTCAAGTTTTCATCCGATTTTGACCCACTTCATGGTCATGATTTAAAATTAAAATTGTAGCTCAGATTTCGTTGAAAAATAAAAAAAGAAAAAATGAAGGAGAAGTGTGGCCATTGTTTTCGCAAAAAAAGGGGCTTGCATGTACTTGTGTCCTTTTTACGCCATTTCATCTCGAAATAATTAAGGCTAACACAACTGAATTCCAGCACGTGCTGCGTTTAAGAAATTACTTTTTTCCTTTCATTTCTCTTGCGATGTTGGGCTTTTGTATTCTCGATGACCTTTTTTTTACTTTGGTGTGTTTTTTGTTGTTGTTTGCTTGCTTGCTTGCTTTCTTTTTTTGTGTTTAATTTACGCCCAAGTTTGCACAACTTGGCTTAGTGTGTTACTGTTACTTGAGTTTGCTATGTGTTAGTGTGTTCTTGGGTTGTGTACTGCTGGTTGTGTTTCTGGCGTGTGTCAACAGTACAAAAGCCACACACACACACTTAGCGTAAACAATTTGGCCTCCCATTTCTTGTTTTGTATGTATTGAAAGACAATAGTTTTGTTAAGTTTTGCATGTGCTATGAATGAATATTAGAAACAATCACTGGCAGCATTTTAATCCAACTACCATGAAAATACAAGCCAAAATAGAAATATATAACAATTACATACATGGGTATATAATTAGCTTTGGCATTGTGTCGCATGAAATGAAACAAAAAAATTATAATCACTTAGTTAAAATCATGAACAGGTGAGCGAAAACGTAAAAGTGTTTATGTTCTTGGCCTTATCAAAATATGAGCCGTTTTGGCTTGATTATTGAGAGACTTACCAAATGAATGCAGCCTTCTAAAAGTAACAAACAAGCTATATTTATAATGTTATATTGTTTAACCCACTATTGGAGCTAGGGAAAACACCATTATTTACACTAGATTCTCATTCATTAGTGAGTCATTAAAAGTTGTATATATGTACATGGGTAGCTCGTGTTGTGATCTCTAATGTCGGTGTTGCAAATCCTTATCTCTTTCTCTCTCCCTTTATATTTTTACTTTTATCATCTAACATCTTGCTTTTGGATAATTATACATATACAAATGCTAATATAGAAAAATCCCCCTAATCGTGCATAATAAAAAATAGTCTAAGTCATTTAACATTGCTTTTGCCTACCCATCTGTTCAATCTACGTACGAAAACCTATAAAAGAGGGCGAATCAAGCGAGAGCAAATCATTTTGAATGTGAAACTGGTTGGAATATCGTGTCGTTAGTGTAGAATTTGGTAAATCATTGTTTGCCAACGTAAAATACAAGTCGGCGAAGCGTAACAAACAATTTATACCAATAATTAAAATTTCAGTGAAATATTTTTACCTTTTTGCTGGATAAATATCAAACATAATAATAATAGTAAAATAAACTACGGCCCAATCATGGCCAAAGACGAAAAGTCGGCTATGACATTGGATCAATTAAAAAACCTGCAATGGCACCGGCTTTTCAATATGTTTTATATAGAGCCGGTTGTCTTTATGTTGCTCTTTGCCCACATGTTGGCAGGTAATAAAACTTTCAAGATTTGCAATCGCATGCAATGTATATTATATATATTTTTCTCAATTTCAGGCACGATTATGCGAAACCAGCTTATATATCAGACTTGTGTAGTGATATTTCAATATAATGAAACCGATTGCCGACGCCTGGAGTACTCCAACGTCAGCACTGAGATAAAGGTGTGTTCTCAATTACCTGTTACCTAACCTATTTGACATATTCGAGACATTTTAGAATATTGAAACAGAGCTGCAATCATATGTGACAAATATGTTTCTTGTTAGGACCCTCTTTGAGAGCATTGTACCGGCAATTTGTGGACTATTTATTGGTTCCTGGTCAGATCATTATGGGCGAAAGCCATTGCTAATTGTATCGATGATCGGTATGTAGATTCTATAGATTTATACGACTCAGCTTTAATCGCTTGTATATTTTAGGATTTTCATCCTCTTCCTTTCTAACTTCTGCGATATGTGGCATATCTAGTTACTATATGGTGAATCCCTGGTGGTATACTTTGGCTGCTATCCCTCATTCCTTGCTAGGTGGCATGTGCGTGTTTTCTGTGGCCGCGTCTTGTGTTATATCCGATACAACTGACACTAAAACAAGACCATACAGGTGAGAGTTCATATAATTATAATTACCAACTAAAAAGTAATAATCGCAAACTTGTCTGGGGTACAGGATGATCTTCATGGAGCTGATTTTATTTGTGGCTCTCACAAGTGGTTCCCTTGCGTCAAGTTTTGTCTATGCAGCCACGAGTGCTGCAATTACTCAGAGCATATCTTGCTCAATTATTATTATGGCCACCCTGTTCATTGTATTCTATATGCCAGAAACATTACATATGGGTCGAGAGCAAATGGAAGCAAACGAAAAGAAGGAAAACGAAAAAGAAGACCTACCCATGGATGATGGACCTATTCAAATGCACTTAAAGATTGTTCCGCCGCCAATTGAGGAAGGTGAAAAACCATTAAAAATCAAAGACGCTCCTCCTGGAAAACTGACAACAAAAGAACCAGAAAAAACCAGTCCACAGAGTGAAAGTATTGGCTTATTCAGTTGGATTCATGTTCGAGATATGTTCACTACTTGCATGATGAAGAGAGACTATAATGCACGTGCTATCATTTGGTTAATTACATTGACTGGATTCTTGGGCATATTTGTAATGGGTAGGTCGAGATAAATATTTACTGTAGAATTTTTTTCATAAATTTCTAATATATTTCCAGATGGAACTATGCCTGTTATGTATTTGTTTATAAGACAAAAGTTTCATTGGTCTGTAAGAGAATTTACCATTTACGAATCTGTTAGCCAATCTTTTCCCATGATTGGTGCTGTACTTGGATTTCTTGTATTGCGAAAGGTTTGCCAAACTTATAAATTGTTGTTTCCTTTATATATATATATATTTATTATTTATGCTTTCGATTTTAGATCTTTGGGTTGTCCGTTATAACATTAGCTCTGTTGTCGATATTCTCGGAAATTCTCAGTAGCCTTTCGAGAGGACTAGCATTTTTACCCTGGCATTTGTACCTATCAGTTGGCCTTGGGGTCTTCCGAGCCATCCAAGGTCCTATGTGCCGAACTATTGTCTCCAATATAATATCATCTTCAGAAATGGGTATGTAGTTTTTAAATAGAAGCATTTGAGTATTTTATTTGTGAAATTGCTTTCCTTAAAAGGCAAAGTTTTCGCAATTGGCAATGTTCTGCAATCATTTGCTCCATTTGGTAAGTAAGCTTCATACTATATTCATTATGTATGTATCTATAAGGATAATCTGTTTTTATTCTCGCAGTTGCCGCGCCTCTTTACACTGCCCTCTACAAAAGCACTTTGACCACGAATCCTGGAATGTTTAACTTTCTCAACGCTGCATTGTATTTGCTAGCCTTTGTTTTCGTATGGTAAGTACTAAATCATACGACGAAATATTTCAAATAAAATCTATTGTTATTTATTTTCTATAATTTTCAGCTTTGTGATGCACATTAGGTTTAAACACCGCAGTCATTATGCAGAGCTATTGAAATAAAAAATGTATTAGATTTGGTTGTGATGTACCTACTCGTTACCTACTTTAACCTCACGATGATTTAAAATTAAAACTATAGCTCAGATTTCGTAAAAACAAAGAAAGATGACGTCATTGTTTTGGTGAGGGGTTTTTGCAGGCTGATGTCTTGTGTTGCTTGAGTTGTTGCGTTTTTAAGCATGTGCCTAGACTAGAAACAAACACTTGGAATCTTTCGAATTATCTTTAAAAATAAAACCGTAACATACGCAAAAGCAAAACAAAAGCTATAACTTAATTATCATCTTTTATCTCACTTAGCCTTATTGTTTTGATTTAAGGTGTATAAAAATTATTATGTTATGAACCTTATCAAAAGTTGTCAACAAAATAGAAGAAATGTTGCACCATCATTCAGGTTTGTCACTTTCAGTAGATTAGGAAAATTATATCAACAGTTTTTCACATATATAGTTATGTAGCTACTGGCAATAATTATGAGCAACTGCTAAACAAATTCGCTCAGTTTCAGCTTCGACTAAGTGACGATAATATCTATTTTAAGTTTCAAAGTTCTTCTACATCTTGGGAATTCTAATTCATTGCTGAGTCATAAACACAATGTACATATATAGATGTCTCGTGTTTTAATTACCCTCTTCTTAGTAGAAAGACACACTTAGGCACACTTTAGATTGTTCCTATTATAAAGCATTTGTCTTTTGAATAGTTACATACTATATAGCACATATAAAAAGAAATCATTTTAATAGTCGCTAATAAAAGGCAGTCTGCTTATCCGCATATTACTGCTCTTGTGTGGTTACTAAAACCTATATAAAGGTCCAAGTCAAGTGAGAGCTTCTCATTTTAAATGTAAATCGGGTGTAATATTGTAAACTTTTGAAAATTTTGTTCCTATTTTCTTCAATTGGACACAAATAAGTTGTGACCTAAGCGTCAGAAAGTGGAAACGAGACAGAATATTAGCCTTGAAAACGGCTACCAAAGCGTGGAGAAAATATATAGGAGGAAAAAACAGACAAATTATATTATAATATCAATTTCGTATACCAATAATTACCCTCGATTTGGAAAAAAGTCGCAAACCCTTACAGCTTTTAATTTATATAATATATATATATAAAGCTTTTAGAGTGATGCTGGATAAAAGACCCCAATTGCATTAAAATAAACTTTGATCTAATCATGGCCAAGAAAGAAGATTCTGGTGTTAACTTAAATGATCTCAAAACTCTGCAATGGCATCGGTTGTTCCATATGTTTTATATAGAGCCGGTTATTTGTATGTTGCTCTTTGCATTTTCACTACCAGGTAACTCAAATATTAATAGCGCTGATCCAAATAATAAGACTTGATTTTCTATATTCATTCAAGGCACAATTATGCGAAACCAGCTAATGTATCAGACCTGTGTAGTGATTTTTGAATACAATGAAACCAATTGCCGACTTCTGGAGGATTCGAATGTGAGCGCTGAGATAAAGGTGTGTTTTGAGAGTCGTTTTTGCAAATATTTTCAAGACGTTATAGAGTTTTAGAATATAGAAACAGAGGTGCAATCATATGTAGCAAATATGTTTCTTGTTAGGACACTTTTTGAGAGCATAGTACCTGCGATATATGGACTATTTATTGGTTCCTGGTCAGATCTTTATGGAAGAAAGCCATTGCTTATTGTATCAATGATCGGTAAGTAGGATTTATATATGTATTAATTTGAGAATTATGCATTAACTTAATGTATGTTGTAGGCTTCTCATCTTATTCCTTTATAACTGCTGTTATTTGTGGCATATCTAGTTCCTACAGGATTAACCCCTGGTGGTATAATTTGGCCAGTGTTCCTAATGCTTTGCTGGGTGGCATGTGTGTGTTTTGGGTGGCTGGATTATGTGTTATATCCGATACAACAGATACCAAAACCAGGCCATATAGGTAAGGGAGATTCTTCTATATTCTCCCACATTTGATTAAGCTATTTTGATCTGCAGGATGATCTTTTTGGAAGTGGTTATATTTATTGGTCAATCAAGTGGTTCCCTAGCTTCCAGTTATGTATATGCTGCCACGAGTGCAGCAATTATTCAGGGCATATCCTGCTTTATTATAATTGTAACCACCCTGTTCATTATATTTTATCTGCCAGAAACATTAAACATGTGTCTAGAACCCGTTGAAATGACTGAAAAAGAAGAATTTGATGCTATTCAGCTACATCTGAAGATTGTTCCTCCTACAATTGAGGAAAGTGCAGAGCCATTGAGAAGCAGGGAGTCTCTTTATGAGAAACAGTCATCAAAAGAACAGAAAGAAACAGATTCGGAGCAGGAACATATAAACCTATTCAGCTTGATTCATGTTCGAGATATGTTTACTACCTGCATCAAGGAAAGAGCTCATAATGCTCGTGCTATTATTTGGCTAATTACATTAACTGGGTTCTTGTCCATATTTGTATTGGGTAGGTTCAGATAGACGATTACTCCAATTTATTTGACTTGCTTCTATATTCATTTGCAGATGGCTCTATGCCTATAATGTATTTGTTTATAAGGCAAAAGTTTCACTGGTCTGTAAGGGAAATAACCTTATATGAAACAGCTAGAGAATTTGTGCCTATGGTTGGTGCCGTTTTTGGTTTTCTTATACTGCGAAAGGTATCGTATTGAAGTCAAATAAATAAAAATTTATTTTATAAATATTTTTTATACACTTAAAGATCTTCGGCTTGTCTTTGGTTACATTAACTCTAATGTCGATTTTCTCGGAAATTCTTAGTAATCTATCAAGAGGCTTAGCATATATGTCCTGGCATTTGTATTTGTCACTGTGCCTAGGGATCTTTCGATCCATTCAGTTTCCCATGTGCCGAACTATTGTCTCCTATATAGTGCCATCATCAGACATTGGTATGTAGGTCTGAGATAAAGTCGTTACACATTTGAAAGTTGTTTATTTTATTTTGTTGTTTTTATTATTTAAATTTTTAAATTCCAGGCAAAGTCTTCTCAATGGGCAATGTTTTGCTATCGTTTTCTCCAGTTGGTAAATATTTAAGTTTTTCTTGTTTTACATATTTATAATCTGCTTCATTTTTTGTAGTTGCCGCTCCCCTTTACACTGCCCTTTACAAAAGCACTTTGACCACGAATCCTGGAATGTTTAACTTTCTGAACGCTGCATTATATTTGCTAGCCTTTGTTTTCATATGGTAAGTACTAAATGATACGAGGAAATATTTTAAATAGAATCTATTGTTATTTATTTTCTATAATTTTCAGCTTTGTGATGCACATTAGGTTTAAACACCGAAGTCATTATGCAGAGCTATTGAAATAAAAAATGTATTAGATTTGGTTGTGATGTACCTACTCGTTACCTACTTTAACCTCACGATGATTTAAAATTAAAACTATAGCTCAGATTTCGGAAAAACAGAGAAAGATGTCGTCATTGTTTTGGTGAGGGGTTTTTGCAGGCTGATGTCTTGCCTTTTATATTGTTGTTTGCAGAACTTGTACGCTTTGCTGCTGTTGCTTGAGTTGTTGCGTTTTTAAGCATGTGCCTAGACTAGAAACAAACACTTGGAATCTTTCGAATTATCTTTAAAAATAAAACCGTAACATACGCAAAAGCAAAACAAAAGGTATAACTTAATTATCATCTTTTATCTCACTTAGCCTAATTGTTTTGATTTAAGGTGTATAAAAATGATTATGTTATGAACCTTATCAAAAGTTGTCAACAAAATAGAAGAAATGTTGCACCATCATTCAGGTTTGTCACTTTCAGTAGATTAGGAAAATTATATCAACAGTTTTTCACATATATAGTTATGTAGCTACTGGCAATAATTATGAGCAACTGCTAAACAAATTCGCTCAGTTTCAGCTTCGACTAAGTGACGATAATATCTATTTTAAGTTTCAAAGTTCTTCTACATCTTGGGAATTCTAATTCATTGCTGAGTCATAAACACAATGTACATATATAGATGGCTCGTGTTTTAATTACTCTCTTCTAAGTAGAAAGACACACTTAGGCACATTTGCCTTTGTCTTTTGAATAGTTACGTATTATTTATATGGCACCTATAAAAAGAAATCACTTTAATAGTCGCTAATAAAAGGCAGTCTGCTTATCCGCATATTACTGCTCTTGTGTGGTTACCAAAACCTATATAAAGGTCCAAGTCAAGTGAGAGCTTCTTATTTTAGATGTAAATCGGGTGTACTGTTGAAAAGTTTTGTAAATTTTGTTCCTATTTTCTTCAATTGGACACAAATAAGTTGTGACCTAAGCGTCAGAAAGTGGAAACGAGAAAGAATATTAGCCTTAAAAAGGGCTACCAAAGCGTGGAGAAAATATATAGGAGGAAAAAACAGACAAATCGCAAACCTTTACAGCTTTAATTTATATAATATATATATATAAAGCTTTTAGAGTGATGCTGTATAAAAGTCCCCAATTGCATTAAAATAAACTTTGATCTAATCATGGCCAAGGAAGAAGATTCTGGTGTTAACTTAGATGATCTCAAAACTCTGCAATGGCATCGGTTGTTCCATATGTTTTATATAGAGCCGGTTATTTGTATGTTGCTCTTTGCAATTACATTACCAGGTAACTCAAATATTGATAGCGCTGATCCAAATAATAAGATTTGATTTTCTATATTCATTCAAGGCACAATTATGCGAAACCAGCTAATGTATCAGACCTGTGTAGTGATTTTTGAATACAATGAAACCAATTGCCGACTACTGGAGGATTCGAATGTGAGCGCTGAGATAAAGGTGTGTTTTGAGAGTCGTTTTTGCAAATATTTTTAACACATTATAGAGTTCTAGAATATAGAGACAGAGGTGCAATCATATGTAGCAAATATATTTCTTGTTAGGACACTTTTTGAGAGCATAGTACCTGCGATATATGGACTATTTATTGGTTCCTGGTCAGGTCTTTATGGAAGAAAGCCATTGCTTATTGTATCAATGATCGGTAAGTAGGATTTATATATGTATTAATTTGAGACTTATGCACTAACTTAATGTATGTTGTAGGCTTCTCATCTTATTCCTTTATAACTGCTGTTATTTGTGGCATATCTAGTTCCTACAGGATCAACCCCTGGTGGTATAATTTGGCCAGTGTTCCAAAATCTTTGCTGGGTGGCATGTGTGCATTTTGGGTGGCTGGATTATGTGTTATATCCGATACAACAGATACCAAAATCAGGCCATATAGGTAAGGAAGATTCTTCTATATTTTCCCACATTTGATAAAGCTTTTTTGATCTGCAGGATGATATTTTTGGAAGTGGTTATATTTATTGGTCAATCAAGTGGTTCCCTAGCTTCCAGTTATGTATATGCTGCCACGAGTGCAGCAATTATTCAGGGCATATCCTGCTTTATTATAATTGTAACCACCCTGTTCATTATATTTTATCTGCCAGAAACATTAAACATGTGTCTAGAACCCGTTGAAATGACTGAAAAAGAAGAATTTGATGCTATTCAGCTACATCTGAAGATTGTTCCTCCTACAATTGAGGAAAGTGCAGAGCCATTGAGAAGCAGGGAGTCTCTTTATGAGAAACAGTCATCAAAAGAACAGAAAGAAACAGATTCGGAGCAGGAACATATAAACCTATTCAGCTTGATTCATGTTCGAGATATGTTTACTACCTGCATCAAGGAAAGAGCTCATAATGCACGTGCTATTATTTGGCTAATTACATTAACTGGGTTCTTGTCCATATTTGTATTGGGTAGGTTCAGATAGACGATTACTCCAATTTATTTGACTTGCTTCTATATTCATTTGCAGATGGCTCTATGCCTATAATGTATTTGTTTATAAGGCAAAAGTTTCACTGGTCTGTAAGGGAAATAACCTTATATGAAACAGCTAGAGAATTTGTGCCTATGGTTGGTGCCGTTTTTGGTTTTCTTATACTGCGAAAGGTATCGTATTGAAGTCAAATAAATAAAAATTTATTTTATAAATATTTTTTATACACCTAAAGATCTTCGGCTTGTCTTTGGTAACATTAACTCTAATGTCGATTTTCTCGGAAATTCTTAGTAATCTATCAAGAGGCTTAGCATATATGTCCTGGCATTTGTATTTGTCACTGTGCCTAGGGATCTTTCGATCCATTCAGTTTCCCATGTGCCGAACTATTGTCTCCTATATAGTGCCATCATCAGACATTGGTATGTAGGTTTAAGATAAAGTCTTTAAACATTTGATTGTTGTTTATTTTTTAACATTTTAAATTCCAGCCAAAGTTTTCTCAATGGGCAATGTTCTGCGATCGTTTTCTCCAGTTGGTAAGTATTTAATTTTTTCTTGTTTTACATATTTATAATCTGCTTTATTTCTTGCAGTTGCCGCTCCTCTTTACACTGCTCTTTACAAAAGCACTTTGACCACGAATCCTGGAATGTTTAACTTCCTCGACGCTTCAATGTATCTTGTGGCCTTTGTTTTCATTTGGTAAATATAAATAATACCAACAAATATTTCATATAAAATCTAGTGATATGTATTTGAAATCTTTTTTAGCTTTGTCATGCATATAAAGTATAAACACCGAAGTCATTATGCAAATTTATTGAAATAAGCCAAATCTAATGGAGTTGAATCTAAATTATGCTTTATATTGAAGTCGCATAGTTATCGCACTCGGCAAGTTATTCTCATGGCATAAAGTTGATTGAATTGACTCTTGTTGGGCAATATTATAAGCTCTTATCAGCCAGATATAAATGTTTGAAAATAACTTAGTAAAAACTTTTGATTAATATAACTTTTATTTAAATATATGATAAAAGGCATGATATTGTATAAAGAAACTACCAAAAACTTCACCTAAGCAAAACCACCATGGCGTATGGAAAATGTTTTAGTCTACAGTTAAAAAACAAAGCTCAAAACGTCTAAGAACGTCTTTCTATTCCAAAAATTAACAACCATTGTTTTATTTTAAAGAACGACTAGTACTAATACTTGGCTGGATCATTTTTTTAATGTTTCGATTGGGTTTTTAAAAGAGTTGGACATTGTTTTCCCAACTTATTTAATTATTTATATGTAAAATACATCTAGAAGCTTTAGTTTAACTCAAGTTGACTTGTATCATACATTTTGCATACGTTTATCTACACATACGCACACACACACACATACACAAATGGCATATTCTGTTTATACACTTGAAATGAGAAATTTATCTAATTGCTTTATTGTTGTTGGGCATTTAGTTTCGTTATATGACCGGTCATTGAATAATACATTATGTATGCATGTATGTATATGTATGTATGTATGTGGCAAAGTTTCGCACAACATATCGTAAAGCTGAACTAGCTTTTCGGTCAACTCACATCGCATTGATGTGAATGCTGATATTGGGTTTCATTTGGACTTTGCTTGTGGCACGTATCAAATGAATTTATAATGTTTGTCCCCGAAAGCCGAAAGTTCAAATGGCAATTTGTGGCAATTTGAAATGGTAAATACCAGCTCATTGGTTAAATATTTAATGGCACACTTTTATGTGAAATGAATGATTGAACGACCAACTAAATGGGATACAAACTATATACAAAATAAACTTCAGTCTCTCAACATTACGTGTCACAGCAAATTTTCGAAAAAAATCTTCAAATATTTTGTTAAAATTTTCCTTTGCTTTTAACTGGGCAACGGCCTGTGTATATACTCAATTTGGTCACTGTATGAATTTTAATTTGCGGTTGTCGTTGGATCCTAATTAAAAATGAAAAAGGGGCCTGCAAACTGCGGCCTTGCAGATGAGAGATGAGGTGGCGAGAAAAACCTTTATTATGTTGAGTGTCTTTTGCAATTAGAGTGAAAAGAGCTTAGCGGCCTTAAAGCAAGTATTTAAGCCATTGCAGCTGCTCGGCATTCATTTGATAATAAATTTCAATTTCGCTGGGAAATCAATGGTTGTTGGTTGGGTTCCTAATTGGGCTCTGCAAAATGCGGTTGGAAGGATTCTTCAACCCATCCATTTTATCCCACTTTCCTATACTATGTGCGCCTTTTCGTTTGCTAACTGTCTGTCTGCTCTTTGTTGATTTTACTGAACACTTTTGGTCTACTTTGCACCGCAAAAAGTATGCAGCCAGCCATTCAAAATTTATTCTGTTGCAAGCATTATACGTTTTGTGGTGGATTTAAATTTATTTTTATTTTTTTTTTGTTTTTGGCAGATTTAACTGTTTGGCCAAGCGATTATGCTAATTGTATTTTTCAATGCGGCTGTGGGTTACTTTCCAATTGAGTAAAATAGCATTTCACAATTCGAAAAGTTCTATAACAATTTGTGTGTAGCAATCGGTATAGTAAATTATTCATTCAATAGAGAAAAATATATTCGAGGCGAATATGTCAGGAATTAATAAGCTTTTGTGGGAAGGATTTAAAGAATTTTGTTTAAAGAACATTAAAGCTGGTTACAACATTCAACAAAAGTTGGGTTAAATTAGTGGGATTTCAAACTGGTCGATACGAGCTTAATTGAACGTTTTCATATATATAAAATTATAACAAGGACCTTCTGGCAATGTGTACATAGGCAAGAGAAAGGAAAAAAAAAACACCAAACAGCCTCGAAACATGAAAAACAAACAACACTGCTTACACAACACCTACAAGAAACGAAACACAGAGCTAATTTTGGCGATAATAAACCTCAAGACTTAGCGAAATATAAGAGAAAAAGACAAATATTGTTTTCAATGCTGACACTGAAGCAATTAACAACAAGCTAGACATTGATGAGACAAACTGCTTATACACCTCGGCGATCTAAATATTATAAACCGAATAGGACAACTTCACACCTGTTAGATAACATTTCGGAGAATTAGAAAGAGAGTTATGGATCGCACATAATCACTGGAGAAGACGATTGGGACCAACCAACATTTAGAATGGCTAAAAAGATGGGTAATGGTGTTGCTATGACCAAGCAAAGATTTCAACTGAAGCTATTTGTCGCCTGAAAGGTTAGAGAGATGGCTTCATATACACGCCATTAAAAGGAAACACGAACATTTCAGTTCCAGGAATATGGTGAATGACAGAAGTCAGTAAGGGAATAGCAACAGCAAATATATGCGTATTGCCACAAGAATTAAGCAGATTTATCATTAAAGCATCTCAGGATTTGTATCCTGAGAGATGAAATAAAAACTTTAATCAAGTTTACCATAGTTTCGAGACAAATAAAATTAAATCAGATGATAATATTCTGTTTCATCATCTTAGTTCAGTATGTATGTAAATTTAAGGCTTGCTCTCCTCTACATTATTGTTTAAATAATGGCGGACAATAAAGAAAACGGAGTGCACAACTGACAACTAATAAATTTGGCTGTGAACGTTTGGCATATTACACATGTTAGCCAGCATCGCGCACTGGTTGCTCACGTCATTACTCATAACAAATGTGGCAGAAACATATGTACATACATACACAGTATGTGTACACGATATATGTATGTATGTACATATGTATATATATAGGCCAGGGATTTCTTCCATCAGCAGTCATCACCATGCGCCAGTGCATTAGATGACGACTAGGCTAAGGGAAAATTAATGAACTCTTGATGTTAGGCATATTTCACTTAGATTAGATGCAATCCTTATATACAAAAAAAAAAAAATTTCCCATTCATATGTACATACATATATGTATGTACGTTGCTTACAGTTGACAAACTCGAAAAGAGGAAAATTTCTGGCATTTCATTTTCTATTTACATATTCGAGTATTAAAAACTTTCGTAATCATAAATAACTCTGAGGCAAAAGATACAATCGTTTCTTATTCCATCGACTTTTGTGAAAAAATTCGCATATTTTTCCCCTATTGAAGTAGGTATTTGCCCGTGTGTCTGTGTGAATGTGTGTGTTCGGCACATGAAAAGAAATTGTGAATTGCGAATGGCAAATGGTGAATGGAAAATCAATACATATTTATGAGTTCATGTTGTGGGCGCACGTACAAAATATCAGGCAAACAAACACTTATACCTAAGAAATAGAAAAACATTTTGGCTATTTGCACGTTTGCAGTCGTAAAGAAAACTTCCAACTTACTCATAGGAATGCTAAGATAAAATAACTTTTATCAGTTTTATGTTTGTCTATAAACTTTCCAAAGACAATGGGCTTAAAATGTCATTAGATGTTTATTTGTTGGTTCCAGCAGCAAAAAAAAAGTGCTAAATTGATTAACGATTTTTTGATTTATGATATGGAGAATGTTTGTTTTTCGGTCTATCCTATCTTTTTTTTGCCATTTTCTATTGCCTACTTTTTAGCATATAGCATTTATAGGTACATTATTAGTGAACAATTTACAAGCTTCAATTTTGCAATCTTCTAATTCTTTTATAGAAAATTGGTTCCAATTCCTTTACTGGCTTCAAGCCCTTAAAACTGATGCATTAAATGATGCACTTTAGTCACAAAAGGTCAGCACTAAATCTAAGCGGCTTATGAACTGTTTCGCTCCCTCACTTTGGGAAATGGATGCAATTTGCTGCTGCAAAACGGTTTTCAAATTGAGCCACAAAATTTTGTCCACAACTCTGTGAAATGGCATTAAGCACAAGCAATTCAAAAATTTTCGTCGGGCTAGAGCTTAACATGGACAATGAGAAAACTTATCAAAGCAAAGGCCAGGCAACAATAGCCTAGTGGCTAAATCCAAATTGAGCGTAAGATGAATTTAATTGAATTTCATTTTGTTTTAGAATAAAATATGAAATCAAAGCTACCATTTGTGTTGCTTTAAAATTGCTTAAATCTTCAAGCTTCAATATTTACCAGGTGCTCAGAAATGCCACGAATGAAGATGATAAACAAAATGTTAAGGAAAACCTTGATGCAAACTAGTTTCATGTGTCCTTTTTATTATTTCATGGGTAGAAAGAGAAATACAATCGGCCATTTAAGCAGCTTCATCATTTGGCAATCAACTAGAAATATCATATGCAAAGGGCAAAGAATATCGATTGATTTTTCCGCCGTATTGGAAATTCTAGAGATTCAACCATACTACACTGATAAGCTTTTTTTCAGCAAGTGCTGTCAAACCCAATACGCCATTTATCTTTAATCAGGCTCAAATTCTAGACATTTAAGGTGGCACCCAAAAATTGGCTTTCTTACGATATTCAATAGGCCCAACAAATGTCAATGAAAACAAAAGGAAAAAAATCACCAGCATACAAAAGAAAACTGGAATGTGAGCCGGTTAAAAAACGCATATATATGTATGTTAGATAGGTGGCTAGGTATGTAAGTATATGGTAGAATAGGATTTGTGGCATTGGTATTGTTATGCTCATGTTGTAGACTTGTAAATAAATAAGCCCTTAAGCCATTTTTGGGGGCCTCTTTTGCATTTGTTTGTATAAGCCATTAAATATGCATGGCACACTGATTTCCCTACCATTTGCCTTCAAAACCATTTCCCATTTGCCCCCATCGCAATAAAGCAAAAACGGATGGCAATAAAATGACCTTTGTGAATCTGGGTTGTCATCAAACAAAACAAAAAAAAAAAAACACTGCTAACAAAATGCCAACAACATTAAATTGGAGAAAAGGTCCTTGCTGGATAAATGGGCGGTGTGGACATATACCTACATATACCAGATGTATTCAGGTAAAAGGAGCCAAGTCAGCGACTCCTGTTTTTGATAAATGGGCTTTCATTTGCGGCCATGTAAATCTATTTCACAATAGACATTTGTCACGATTTCGATTTTGCTCTATATAAGTATATGTACATTCTGAGCTGAGCTGAGCTGAGCGGCACTTGGCATAATTGAAATCAGTCAGAGTGCCATAAAAGGGAATTGTTTAACGACTCTTATTCATTTGATGTATTCGTAGAAAGGTACATATATACATACATACATATATACAGTAAAAGTAAAAGGAAGCCAAATAGCTTGACCACACATCTTATTGCTCGTAAAAAGTATCTTCTTGAAAAAGCATTCAAGATGCGTTTCTTAATGCGTTTTCTTTATGCCAATCTGTATGAATGTAATGGGGTATGCCTCGTATAATGGACCATTTATTAAACATGTTGACAAAATTTAAAGAGTCACCTTCTCTGCTTGTTCTTTGTTCTTTCCCAATAAAATAAGTGTTACGGCCTTTGCATCGAGAACTTAGTTGTCATGGAGCTCTTTGATGGTCTTCAAACAATCTTTCTGCGTCCCTTCAAGTCGCTCAATCAGCTTTATTGCTTGACTGAATGTCCTCTCTCTTTCATAGGATTATCATATAAAATTATAGCCAAATTAAATCTCTACCTAGCAAAAACTTTGCTTCCTTCAATTTACATGCCCATCATCAATATTCTTTTGATGCCAAAAGCATCTAAAAATTAAATTATTTAATTAACCACAAGACTGTTTGGCATATTAATCGAAATGCCAGCCAAGGCAGTTGAGGCATCTCTAAGTATTTGTTCAATTTTTCACATCTTGAAGAATTTCATTGGAAGAAGTTTCCATAAATAGCAAATTAAAAGGCAATTTTCCTTTAGCCCAAGTTCTTGTTGTTGTGGTTTTTTGTGTCAATACGCAGGGCCACAGTGAAAAAGAAATTGTCGTCGAAAAATCTGAATTATTTATGTGCCTAAGAGATGTGCAAATGATGCTGTCAAAGACATCACCAAAATTTTTGGTGTCAAAACAGAGGCGGAGGAGTCGAAATTGTAAGTTGATTTTTATTTTTATTTCATTTCATTTCATTCCTTTTTATTCATTTCATTCGTTTGCCTTTAATGCGTTTTTCACGCAACATTAAATGCTTTCCATTTTATTTGAATCAGAATAACAGATGGAAGTCACTGTCAGCGGCGAGTTTGTTGTCAGGTGTTAGCTTTGGGCGGGAGCTTTACCTTTGGGAGTCTGTTGGGGCTTTGTTCAATTTGTTCTTGACAATTTATTTATTTATTCTTTTTGCTTTTTGTTTTTTTGCCATCTGCCACTGCAGCAACTACCGCCAAATTGTGTCATAATTAAAGTATTGACCAAACCGAACAGAACCCATACAAACCAACCAAATAGGTGAGCAACCTCACTGACAATGCCAATGTGTCGTGACCTGCAGCCATTTTTGCTTATTCCTATTGTATAAAAATAGCAATCTATGCGAATATATACTAAATATATAGATATATATATACACATAGACCGTCTGTTCATATATATACAGTGTGTATGTGTGTGTGTGTAGGCTTTTATGGCCTTTGGGGCGACAGGACATGGAACCAGGTCCTGCCCACGTCATCGACTGCGTCATAAAGTGTTAATGGGCAATTAAAACTTGGTTGAGCCAAGAGACCTGAGTAACATTTGTTCACTTACAACAACTAAATTAAATACTGCAGAGGCACAAGCAAAGTTGGCCCAATAGGCAGGAAGGTGCTGGCCTCACATCGAGAGCCACAAATCCAAGCTTACTGGGTTTTGAATCGAGTGCAATCAGTTTAAGTGCTCATCGGTTTCCGTCTGTGTTTCCGCTGCAGGCTTTGGGCACAGTGATGCAAATAAAATTACCTATGCTTTTTAAATCCTTTAAAAACTTTTTTAGAGGAAAATAATTAATTCTATTTACAGTGTGTTAGTCATTTCATTTTAAGTATTGTTCCTATTATTTTCACACATTTTTTTCTTGATCTGAATTTTGATAATGCTCTACAGATAATAATCTTTATTTAAGAACTATTAAGATAATAATGAGTATATGCCAAAAGCAAATATTTCAAGATTATACTTAGACCACTGTGTCTGTGCCACGGGCAACTACCTGCATTGTATTCACATTGCGCATTCTCCACTCTATATCTGGCTCTGTATTCTGGATTGTGTTTGCATTGGGGCTGTCACTTGCATTGTCAGCAGCAGAATCAACCGAAGTCAACGACAAAAGAAGGCAGAGTTCAATTGTGTGTATGTAATATAAGCTGATGCATGTGTGTGTGTGTGTGTGCGAAATGCAAAAGACAGTGAGGACAAAGGAAAACGAATTGGATTTGCAATCCATAGTAACTCACAAATAACGAAATGCATTTGCCATGCTTCTAGATGATTTATATCTACATAGATAAGTGCGCTTATATACCACTAATATTTGGTTTGGTTGTGAATCTCTCTTCACATTCAGATTAAATATACTACAACAGGCCAACAACTAGCTACAAAAATTCAAATTACATTTCATCATCATTTCGCCTCGCTTGGCTTCAGTTCTCAGCAACTGAAAGCCAACCATACAAAAATCAATATTTGCCTGTTACTGTAGCTGCCAGTTAAATGAATAAACAACTGAGTTAAAAATGAATTTTCCAAAAACAAAAACTTAAAGAGATCCCCAGGCATAGTATATAGAGCAAAATATTTCACTGCATCGGGAGCAGGAGATGTAGATGGAAATAAGAATACCGAGCAAAATGAACGAAAGTTGTTAAGGTCTGTTTGGTTAGATGCACCAAAACTTTTGCATGCATGGCGTATACGTAATGTAGCAGTAGAACAAGCCAAAACCCAAACCAAGTAAAAAAAGAAAAAGACAGTAAAAGCATAAACAAAACCTGAAAATGGAGTCGACTGATGCACTGAGAGTGCATTTACTTTTAGCTAAAGTATTGTTGGATATTCTAGTTTTATCTATCTCACACATACAGAGAGAGATAGAGAGGGATAGTGGCATAATGAAGTTTAAAAATCAATGAGACTGTTGCCTTTAACTTAATAAAGTATGTAAAATTTTTCCTGGTTGCCTATTGCCCTATGCGAATTTTTTTGTAATGTATTACCACTTAGTCTTAACATAAAATTGCGGGAAAAATTATATATAATTAATTTAATTTTAAGAGATTTATCTCTTTCTCAAATTAAGTACTTGAAAGTAATTCTTTCGAATTTCGCTTATTGTTACATATTTCATCATATTTTATGCAATACTCTCAAAAAAGAACCCTTAAGGATGTTCATAAATTCCAATTTGAAGCTGCAAAAATATATGGTAAACTTTTGTTTGTAAACTATGAGTTTTACGTGCGATCCCAATCAACTTACCATTTTCATGCATGTGCTTGAACTTTGAACTCTCATACCATGGGTTTTCATGGTGTATTTGTGTGTGTGCATAGTTATGAATCTGCAGTATTTCATGGTATTAAGGAATAGTTCGGAGTCACTCTGTCTGCTGGCATTCATATTTTCTATGCGAGGGCTTCAAGATAAGTACAAACAAAAGAAAAGTACGTCACTTTAAATTACAAAAAAGCGTAAATCATCATCATTTTAAGCTGCGTTAAGCTCATTCAGGCATGAAATGGAAATTTTCCTTTTTTGGGACTGGACCAAAGTTCAATATCGGCGGAAAATCGCCAAACAGTGCACATCATCCGATTAGTGCCCCCTCTCAGGCAATTGATTTCGATTCAACTAACCAGTAAAACTAACACAGCTAAAATTTTGTGTAAAATTTTGTTCATTTATAGATACTAGATAAACTAATAGAATGCCAATGTAAAATAGGGTAATTTCATTTTTGGTTTTTAATCTGCTATATAAAAAATAAAAAGTGATAGTTAATAAAAAGAAATACTTATTAACATTATAATATTATTAAAAGAATGAACTTGATGTAACATAACGAAAGGAAGATTAGTGAAGCGGATGGAAGGATTTATAGTATGTTTATATTTCTACATTTATTGTTTAGTTTAATGATAATTGTTGACTTTTAATGAAATGGGTATTTATCGTAATTGAGGGAGCAATGTTTTTGCAAGTCTAAGTAATGAATATTCTGTGCTTTTTTTGGTAATTTATGTCCATCAAAGCCTGTTGACCCACCCCAAAAACTATGAAACAGCCCTCGCACATAAGTTTGTTCATATGCATGTTTATTTGGAACATGTTTGCCCGAACTAGCACAAAAATGATCAATAAAAGTGGCCACTTTGCCATAATGAGTTTTATGCACAAAATGGCGCAAATAATGTTTATTCCATTATTTTACAGCCACATTCATAACGCATTTGCTACACATATGTACACTTACCCTTACAAAATGTCTGTATGTATGCTTTTATGTACCATTATATGTATGTTAGTATATTTAAGTACATATGGTGGAACTCATGCATGAGTGTTAACTGTTTGCCGCTTGTTATTACAAAGTTACGCGACAGTTTGTAATTTCCATCGCATGGTAGGTTTTATCTCTAATTAGTCAAAGTGAACTACAGGTTGCAGCAATATGAAACATGCAACAGTTTTTGTTGTTGCTGTCCTTATTGCCACACACTTTCGTTTTGTATGCATTGTGATGGGAAATAAAAGTGTTTTCAGACTGGCAAGTCACTTGCACACAAAACTGATTAAATTTGACATGTGAAAAGTCTTTATTCGAAATGAATTCCCACTGCAACATGAAATATGCATCAACTTATGTGTAAATGTCAGAGTGAGTTAACGCATAACTGAAACATTTAGTATATTATTTAATTATTGTAATTGAAATGAATCAGATGTTTTGCATGATTAGTTCCATATATTACTTTGCGGATGTTAATGATAGCCCTCTCTCTTCTTACTGTAGAAATGGGTGGATGAATTTGATTTTTTTATTCATTTCCAATATATTATATATATATTATTACACATTATATATGTATATGTTATATATATATATATATATATATATATATTGCATATATTTTGTTTTATTGCCGGAATCAGAGTGCATGTGTGTGTGTGTAATACAATTAACTTACCTGCTGTGCCATTGATTATTACCATTGCGTATGCAATTGATTTAAAAACAGAAATCAAATTAAGCATACGGCATGTTGGCTAGCCAAAGTGAATGACAATAAAAATGGCTTTTGGAAATAAATAAGATGAGGCATGCCATTCATCATCAACTGAATTATATTATGTATTATTTTCCATCAACCGAAATCGTAAACAATTTTACGATATATAGGATAAAAAAGAAATTTAACAGCCTGGTTCAATCAAATGTTAATCAAGTATTAAAATGTATTAAAACTACTCCATTGACTTTATTATTAAGCTATTTACTTAAAGCTGATTCATTAAAATGTAAGATATTCAATTCAACTTTTATGACTTTGTTTATATTGTTGGGTGAAATGATAGACTTAATGATAGATCATTATAGCTCTAAAGCAAATTTGAAACGAAAATTCCCTATTGTATGCACCCTGATTAGCTTAGTTAGTTAAACAAAATCCATTACTTAAATTTTATTGTTGATTTTATTTGCTACTTTCATGAACACATTTTACTATTATTATGACTTTAAATTGTGCATCTCCTTTATTCCATTTGGCTAGTTCACACTTAAGTCTTAGCAAAACTTAGGGATAAACCCTATCTTGATAAACATTTGGCAACGTTTTCTCGCAATTAGACTTTTAAAACGCTTAGTCTAGCTATAGAAAAATTTGAGACTTGGTCTGCATTCATAATATCTACTCAGTTGTTGTGCTAACGTTCGTACACATGCCAGCTGCGGCAGCATCTCTAAGTGGTCTTCTTTGTCTCAGCCTAAGTGGTTTTTCATGAGAAACATTCCCGTGCTCTTGTTGCATTGTGTCTGTGTGTGTGTTGTCCTGTTGTCAAAGTTTTTTGTCTTTGTAGGTACTTCATCTCTCTATGCGTGTATTTGTGTGTGGAAAAGTTGTTCCTCCTCATTGTGGAATATTGCAAAGCACATACAAACGAATTTGTAATTGGAAACTTTTTTCCCCTACAAAATGCGATATGTGAATGACTCGATGAGAAAGGAGGGGTAGGGTCAGTGAGTTGGTGAATGGCCCTCAAGGCTCCTCTGTATGTAATTCAATTAAATGCGAACCAGTCAAGCAAAATTTTAACCAAAAGTTGAACCCTTTTTTCTCATTTCCTTGACATATCCGGTCCAGGCTAATCGAAAGCCAAGGGCAATTTCCAATGAATTTAAAGTTGGTTTATAGTTGATTCAGATTGAACATTGGCTTGAGCCTATGTAAATGATACTGAAAGGCAAACGGCATTCTTTATCGGTGTTTATGGAGTAACTGTTGATGAAGCCTACGTTCCCCCCTTAAATTCAATTACGTGTTGTCGGCAAAGAAGAGGCAGGAGTAGCAGACGTGGTAATTGAATTAAACTGCTTAAACTTTGTACAACTGTACAAAAAAACAAAAAAGAAAAGAGGGAACCCCAGCACGTCCATATGCATACATCCCATATAAAGCAGGGCCAGGGCCAGGGCTAGGGCCAGGGCCAGATCCAGATCCTCGTGACACATGTGTGCTCTGTGTCTGGCTCACTTGTGTCAAAGTTCGCGCTGTTCCTTCTCAACACACACAAACACAGTCTTTGTATCTGTTGCCAAGGTAATTGTATAAAATCATGAAAGAAACTCTCACACACACCCACAGACACACACTAATTTTGAAATCCATGCAAACATAATCTGACGGTTAAACAGGGTGACCTAAAAGTAGACTACTACCAATCAAAAAATCTGAAAAATATTCAAAAACGTTTGAAAATATTAAAAAAAAACAGTTTAAGGTTAGATTTAGTATTTTATATATACAATATCTACATATATTAGCAGACTTCACCCTATATAAATTCATTTTATCCATATATGTTGAAATTAAGGTGAGCTACTTCACCTACCGATACACATAAACACCATGGGTCCAAATAGTCCAAATGATGGGCAAAATTAGAACTCAATTATTGAAATGTGATTAACAAACTTCAAGGAGTGCCACATTTCTAAATTTATAATTTATGCTTTTTAGCTTGTTTCATTTATAAATAATAACCAATGTAAATTGACTAGGTATTCCATTTGCCAAATTGGCCCACTGTGTGTGTAATATAGTACCTAATTCTTTTAAATCCCAGCAACCTGTTGTCTGGCCTTAAAAGAAACAAAAAAAGGAAGCACATATTTTTAAACAGGTAAAAAGTATCGACTTTGAGTTACCTACTTAATGAAAATTATATAGCGAAGTTCTCATATAATGTAGCAAATGCTTCTGACTACAACTTGGCAAATGAATATACCTTTTCGAAATTTTATGTCTACAAGGTATAAATTGAAACAGTAGGAATTTTTGAAAAAAAAATAATGTAATTTAACTTAGCCCCGCAAGCCAAAACGAATTTGTTTTTGCTGCAATTGACAGGTGAGAGGTGGAAAGGAGATGTTAATGTTTTACCATGCGGTCCATGTGGTTCGCCTCGTAACAAATACCAACCAAATCCGGCGAACAAAAAATTAAAAAACAAAAAACAATTTTTGTAAGCGCAAAACCAGCTAAATGAAGAATGTCATCGCATAAGCTTAATGGTCTCGATTGGAGGAGCAACAGTTTCAAATATTCCATTATTTTGCATGTGAGTTTTAATAGAGGATGCCTAGACTGACTTCCCAATTTGTTAAACAAAAGCAAACTAATTTAGTTAGACGACTTATTTAAAGTATACAAAATAATTTTAATTATTATTTAATTTGATTTTTATACGAAAGATTCTTTGAAAACTATATCGAGTTGAATATAAACATTCAAAAGTCAAAATTCTGTTTATTTTGTCAATCATTTTAATGCTTTTGTCCTTTTTTTTTAGGGGAATGACTACGCTCATGGGCGTAAACGAGCCGTTTAAGTGCTTGAAAGTCAACGTGAAACTTTTTTCCAATTTTTATTGAACAAATATAATGTGTGCTCAATATTAACGATGCGTGCGTGGCGATGGCAAAGACTTAAAGAGTCGTTAAATGTGAGTAAACGATGACACGGCTCATTGCTCGTCAGTTCAATTTAAGACTCAACTAACTTTCCACCAGAATAAACCAAACTTTTGCTGCTAGTTTATCCTTTAATATGATTTGCATAACATTCCAACTACATACATATATGCTCAATTTGATACGTTTTAACTGTAATCGTAATTAATGTTATATCTTAAAAGAAAAAACTGGTTGTATTTGGGTGTGACACATAGCGTTTAGATTTAATTCACAGGATGGACGATTGCGTATATCAATTTCTATGAGACAGATGTGCTAAAATATAGCTAGTATATATGTATGTATATCATTCTATCACGTTTAACATGTCACAAAATAGAGGAAAAGTAAAAATATTGAGTTGTGACACATTTGATTGAATGCGTGCAGACTCAATCAACTTTTAGGCTGGCTTTTTCTATGTTGTTGGCAATGTCGATTTCGCTGATAATCCAAAACGTGTCAACGTGTTCAATAAAGCCTCAATTCGACGTGCCTTCCGTATTGTTGAGTTTTTGTGTTTAGTACAAGGGAATAAATTTTGAAATTGAAATTTTCTATTACATATCGTCATCGTCATCATCATCATCATCGTCATCATAATCATCATCATCATCATCGCTGCTACTGTCGGTAAAGGCATGCATATAAGAATCACATCTATCCAAATGATATTGAACATTTGTGGAAGAGTAATCATAAGAACCAGCGGCATAAAGTACTCCATACAGTTTAACTACAGCATCCTCTGGAAAAATAAAATTCATTGAATTTTGCGTCACACGCATTAGAAAGTCTCTGACTATCTTCCAATCAGTCTCTCACCGCCGTTCACATAAAACACAATTTTTGGAGCCTTAGCAATAACCGTATTTAACGGATATTGGTATTTCTTGTCGTCTACACTTAGCAAAGCAAAGTGAAAATCATCTACATCACACATAACCGTGCCACATATGCCAGATATGAAAATTGCATTTGTGAGCACTAGTTTACCATATGGTCGAAGTAAGTAAGGTTGGTCCGAACTTACACGTACATCTATCCAAAAACAAACGACGGGGTACTACTTCTGAAACTAAAACTCGAAAATACTCACTAAAATCCATGGTATATTTCTTTAGATTAATCACTTTGCTTAGATTGAGTTCATTGGACTCAACATCTATCAAAATAGTTGCAAATTTTTTCTTAATTTAGTTTAATTTTAACCCAAAATGTAGCAGACTTTCAAATTAATGTGAACTTAGTTTTGGAATTTACCCTGAGGTTGCCATTGATAATTTATTATCGGTTACGGGAAGAAAGTTATAAAGTCTGTAAACTTGAAATAAAAATGCAATATTTATGACGTATTCCATGAATCATTTCTGTTTACTACACTCAGAAAAAAAATTATATCGATCAGAGCGTGTACAAGTTTGCTTAGTTAAGTACGAAAAGTGGTTGAGATTGCAAGGCTGTAGTCAACTTTATCCTAACTAGTATTTTTGCTTTTTATGAATCACTATTCCTATTCTTTTTGTTGAGTGTACCGAGTATTTGTTGTAGGTACATATCGGAGGTAAAGGGGCACAGTAGTGAAATGTTGAGCAGGCGTGAAATGCGACGTCACGGTTTAATGGGCGTCAAGCAAATACTACTCCAGTCAATGTCGCCAAAGGCATAAGAGACTTGCCAAGCTTGTGCTAATGATCAGGCAAACAATTCGAGTATCTTAACAAATTCGAACCTCAGTAGGTGCGTTATCGGCAAACTGAGATAGTGGGGCATTAGTAATGTTCAGATTACCAAGAACTCACCAAACAAAAAGTTCGAGCAAAAAGCTTGATAAGTGATCGTGTTCACGTTCGGCTTCAGGTACATTGGGAATGAGACTATTTTTAATGATTGCCAGACAGTTGATCGCGATCCACGTAGTGATTCGGACATACGAATATTTTTAAGAAACTCATAAATAAATAAAAAAAAACAAAACAGAAAAAACCATCTGAGTCATAGATAATGAAATTACTATTGACTCTGGGGCTTCTGTTGGCATTAGCCTTGCCCTCGCAGTCGAAGGAAAATTTTCTGAGGGGAATTTTGCATGCCTTTCGAAGAAGCCAAAGGTCAACAAAACCTTTCACGAGAAACTATATGGATAGCACCACAGCATCACCAACAACAGAAGAATACCCCATAACGACGAGAAGTCAGGTCAACTATAATTGCCCAGCAGATGAATTGCTTTGTGAGTTAAAACACAATGTTTATATACCAAAAAGTTGCAATATTGATGAGGTTCGTCAAAGCAACCTGGGTTTGGTGTATTGCAATTCAACTTACTGCGACTCGGAACGGTTTATGCACGACTATATCACCCGAAACCATGATCAGACACCACATGAAAATAGATGGAAGCGTGCCAGAATAGGGGAGGAAGCTACGCTACATGATGTGTGCTTGCTACGGAATGGATTACCAGTAACAAGAAAGTGTCAACTTAAGGAACACAGAGCTCAGTGGGAATCCACAGATCAGTGGCAACCTGTTGTGTGCTTGCGTCGTATAAGAGAACGGACAATTAGTACCCAGTTAAACACTTTGCACGATGACATTCTGGAAGGAAGACGGCGTCCTAACGATACCCAGAGCCGTCGCCAGATGACAGCCACCATGAGAGACATGTTCAGGCAATCGGATAGAACTGTTCTGCCGGCTGATATACATCTAACTGGACAGCTATTTTCCTCTCTAATGGACGCCGACAAGGATGCAGCTGTCAGCACGGATTTGGTTAGCGTTTGTAAGGACATTATGTCAAGTGATGCACAAGTATTGCGTTTGTCTGCCCAACTGAATGCAACCAACAATTTATTAAGTAAATTTGAGAACTACATGGACGACTTGTCACAGCAAATGGTACCAATAGAGAATTGTGGCAAAATAGTTGAGGATGCAGCCAAAAATGACAGTATCGCGACAGCTAGTGGAGTGGAAACTGTCAATTTTTCGGATATTGGTGTCCAGGCACTGATAACAAGTAATCTCAGTGTGCTCTTTGTGAATCCGCAATGTGAGGATATTACAGGCATAGCCATTTATTCCAAGCCTTCTGAAGAGTTAAAGGTATCCAAAAGTGGCTTCTGGTATCGTTTCTTGCACTCAACAGAAGACTTGAACAAACTCAGGCGCGACTCCAATTTGGAGGCAGCTACATTTGTACCGAAAAATCTTTGGACATCCTTGAAGCAACGTGGTGCAGTCTATTTGGTGTTTAAGGTTTATGCCCATGATGGTCTGTTTGTGGAGATGTCAGAGCAGAGAAATCGAAGACCACGCAGCAAAGTGATCTCCATATCAATACCTGGTTACGATGGTGAGTAAGTTATCGGAATTTTTTTCTTTGTAAATGCTAACGATTCCTTTTTTATCGTTAACAGCTTCAACTCTGCCATATGAATTGCCATTTTTGTTGCGCAACGAGAACCATCGTCAGCCCGATGCCAGAGCCATCAGTTTGGGCAGTGGCTGTGGTTATTGGAACTATGAAACTTGGTTAAGCGATGGTGTAGTCTCCAGCGAAAACTCTGATATGCTGCGTGATCCAGTTATTCTTTGTCAAACACGTCATCTCACGCAGTTCTCGTTTCTTGTGGGAGGCAGCTATCGGACAAATGACTTGGGCGAGGAGGTATTGGTTACTCCACTTAACGAACGTGTTCTGGATATTATCTCTATTGTCGGCTGCTGTATATCTTTGTTTGGCTTAATCGGAATATTCCTTACGGCGGCCGTTTTCAAGAGTTGGCGTAATCAGGCCTCAACCAAGGTTTTACTGCATTTGTGTTTGGCATTGACTTTGCAAATGATACTCTTTGTCTTCCTCAATACGGACGATATATCCGAACAGTTGGTCGCCGAGGGAGATAATCTGCGTTGTGTGGCTTTGGGGGCTGCCTTGCAATATTCCATTCTTGTGCTTTTCAGTTGGATGCTGATCATAGCCTTTCTGCAATTTCAACGTTATGTGACAGTAATTGGAATTGAGAGGCCAAGCCATTATATACTCAAGTCTGCAATTGTTGCCTGGTCACTGCCATTACTGCCCACTCTGTTGGTGGCCTTTATCGATCCCAATTCATACTTGCCAACGGAAAGTCAATTGGCTACGGACACAGGCATCTGTTATCCCTCTGGCTATGGTCTCACTTTTGGGGTGGTGCTGCCCGTTACTCTCGTTACGATAGCCAATTTGGCGATCTTTGTCTATGTATTCTTTAGCATCTCACACTCACTCAGCCAGAGTATTCACAAGAATGAAAGGAAAATGGTTATCAAGCAGATACGTTTGTCAGTTCTACTGTTCTTTTTACTTGGCCTTACCTGGATATTCGGCATATTTGCTTTCATGCAGGCTGGCGTCGTTTTCTCCTACCTATTCTGTCTCACTGCCACCATGCAGGGCTTTGTCTTATTTATTTACTTTGTGATACTCGACAAAGAGAATCGTCGTGCATGGGTGGGTCTTATATGGCCTACCAAGAAGTTCATGGACGTGGAGAGACGCACCACAGAGCTGCAATCGATGACCACTTCGTCGACCAACTACTCGAACAGATTGCCACATTAATTTGCACACCCACTTTTCATCTTTATCGTTTGAGTATTTCATTTTCCAGCGAACAAATCATTTACCAGCATATGAATCATTCATTTAATTTATAACATTATTTCTTAGTTACTATAGGTATGTACATACAACTCAACTGTTACAACCTTAAAATAAACAATGCCAAAGCTTCAGTAAAACTTTACAACCTTTTTGCACTGAAATGTATGCTATACGTATTAAAGTCTCCCCTTTACACGTCGAGCCAACAACATCCATTAAAGGTGTGTCCATCTGCACAGTGGTAACAAGTATCAAATAATCCACTGAATTTAAGAGAGATTGAATGATTTAGGTATCAGTTTACTTCCCCGAAAGTTATCTACATTCTATAATGAACATGAAGTGAGATTTTAGGAAATTAAGGACAATGAATTTATTTTGAAAATGTCTCACAGCAAGCCTATCACTCCCTGCAATTAAAAATTCTGATAAAATACAACCTAAGCTAAATTATCGGATTCTAATCCAAATGGCAACTGTATATATATTTTAAGGTCTTCATTTAAATAATATATGTACCAAACAAGGCAAAAAATGAGCTGAACCAACATCTCACCTTTTAGGAAAAATATATTGCTTTGAAGATATTGCAAAATTATTAGGGGATATATTTTTCTATTTTTAACAAACAGATGTGTAATATATCTATCTTAAACTTTTAGTTTGAAACAATTTGAGAGCAATGGTCGATCAATTGTCAGAAAATTTATGAGACTCGCCGCCCAATGTGTTTGTGTTATAAATATTTTGATGATATGAAGGAGGAGGGTGTGAAAGTTTTCATTGACCAAAAATAACGACTTTACCGCCAGCAGCTGTGAGAAATTTCGACACTTCTCAGACTGGGCCTTGATATTTATTGTCTAAACAAATCGCCGTCAGTCGCTTAACTGTTTTGCAAAATGAATGGCCTTTGGTCACCTGAAAGCTGTAAAGGGAGCTCTTTATACATACATTTGTCTCAGTGTTTTTTGGGGTATGGGGCCACTTGCTATACCTTTCGATTTGTATGTACATATATTTACACAAACATTACCGATATTTGCCCTTGAAATGGCTGTGTAAACATACAAAGTATATGGAATATTTGCCGCCATATTAATAGGCAAAGGGAATTAGATTTTAATAATTGAAATTGATAATGCTTTCTATTTGATTAACCGTCTGATGCTGATTGATGTATCTGCTGGATAAATGTAATCATTTTTAATGCACAATTCAGGGCATATGTAAAATGTTTTCACGCTTTGAGAAATCCATTTGAAGGTATCCACCATAACAATACCCCAAAAAAGTCAGGCAACATCGCAAATCAGGCGAAACTGGAAATAAATTTTAAAACATTTTGAGCTACAAACAATGTCAACACAGGGACCAGGGGCCAACAGCTAAAGAACAAAAGGGAACTGCCTCTGGCAGTCGACATCAATGTTAAAGGCTATGGCTAAGGGGTATATGTAAACCAAGTCAAGCAAAATGCTGGCAACAAGAAGGCAAACAAACAATGCCTTAGATGTATGTGCATTAAAAGTCAACGACTCGGCAAATGAATTGCAGGCCAAACAAATTAAATTAGCACAGCAAGAGTAAAATGCCAAAAGAAAAGTCAACTAACTTTTCTTATACAGGTTCAAGGCGAATTTATTTTTACCATTTAATTTCATTTCATTTTAGGAGAAACAATGAACCACACTTAACCCCCACATTCCCTTGCCAGCAAACAAGCCGCGTCTGAGCAGGGCCATAGTCTGATGAGGCTCAGCTTATTTAATTTCCCTGGCAACCATTAACCATTACATGTGCTCTCACCTTGACCGGTTAGTTTTGCAGCATCAACACTCCCATTGAGCAGAATTAACGATTTCATGGCAATCAGTAATTTGCGCTTAATTAGAGCAATCAATGCTGGTTCTTGGAGTGTGAGTTTCTTAAAGAGTTGGCCACTCAAGTTCTGTTTGAGTTCTGTTTTCGCGGGGCGTGAAATATAAGCCTTAACTTGATTGAAATTGTGAGAAAATTCCTAATTTTATGGCGGAAATAATTTGGCCGAAATTTACTTTTATTTAGCTACTTCACCTGTAGGTACTTTCGCTCCGATTTCTTGCTTTTGGTCCAATTACAGCAGATATTCTGATTTGACAGCTCAGCATTTGACAGAATTGTACCCCAATGACAATGTGTTTCTCACGTCTGATATTGCAACACTTGCCCGTGGCAAGTTCTTCATCTCCAAAACCGAACCGAAGCAACTTTAATTTGCCACCTGCTTCAGTAGAAAGTAATAAGTATTAAGAGCGCAACGAAAGAGAACCTGAATATGGATGTCAGGCTAGTGCGCATGCGATGTTCTCATAGTCATATTGATGCTATGCCCCGCCTGCATTTGCTTACGTTACGAGATTACGAGTGGCACACATTACGTATACGACTAGTTGTATGCCTGGTCAAAGGCATACGGGAGGACTGTCGGCAGACATAGACTCCACGATATGTGAGATAAGAAAGCAAACAGTTTGCGGCATTCCATGCATTTGAACGGTACTCAAGCGGAAGTTAAGCGGCCACCGGAAGAGAGAACAACAACTACAAACAATAAACGACAAATAAAGTGATTGTCTTTACCGTCGTCCAAAGCCCATGATTTTGAAAAGATATGATTTTCAAACAATAAATGTACATATATACATATATATAAAGCTCTAAATTTCCACAAAGGTGTCGCTAAAATGAGGTTGCCAAATTAGTTTAGTTATAAATCATACACTTTATTTACCAAATTGTAGTTAAAGCTTTAATATTAGTCGTAATTCTATGATAAGTCAGAATTCAGGAAGCAATCAAATTCAATTGAATTTAAGACCTGGTAGAAAAGTATGCGTCTTTTGATGGTCCGCACTACTTAAAATGCTATTTGAGTTAAGTAGCAAGTTTGTTAGCATTTGTGCCTCCCCAATCCTTAGAAGAGCAATCGCAATAACAAATATATAGAATAGAAAAACTCAAGGGCACTTGAACACACAAATAGAACACCCTTCGCTGGCATCCTCAAATGCAGATTGCACAATTTGAAGGGCAGTGGGGAGCAAGTGCAACACATTAAACAGGGTAATAAGGTTTTCACAACAAGATAAATATCTAAAAATAATAAGAGATAAAGGACCAATCGTGTTCATTATACTTAGGTGCTGACTAACAAAAAATATTGTTTACAATTTTTGTAACAATTCTTTGAAAGTTTTCTCTTTTTTCTTCAGTTAAGTGACTCACAGTTGGTAGCAATAAATAAATGAACAGAGAGATAAAAAGAAATCAAGCCATGGGAATAGCTACTCATTAAATTGCATTTCAAATGTCATAAATTGGCTTTTAGGTTTATTTTAGTTGTCGTCCTTGGCTCACTCTCTCTCTCTCTCTCGGCTGCTTTGTTTCAACTTAAGAATAATTGAAATTCCATCAACGTTTCACATCCAATTGTTTTTGTGCTAGGAAAGAAAGTAGAAAAATAAAAAATAAAGAAAAGGGAGAACAAATTCTCTTCGTATTTTTCTTTACATTTTTTTCTTCTTTATCTCGCCACGTTCATGGCTAAGCAAACACTTGGCTGGTGTGAAAAAATGTAGACAAGTGCAAAATTTTATATTCCCTCATTCCTCTTTTGGTCCTTTCCATTGCTGAAGAGTAAATCATATTTGATACGTTGACTTACTACTGATATTTACTAAATTTAAGTGTAACTGCCATTTGTATTCTATGACGGAAATAAAATAATAGTGTCTCCTACTCTAGATACAAAAACAAAGTGTTTGATTTTAATTATACTCTAAGGATAACAAGATAATCAATAATATGTATCAACTATCCAGATGCTGATGCTTCTATATGGCGATGCATACTTATATACCCTCTTCTAAGAGAGCCGAAACTAGAAAGAAGTTTATTACACATCAACTGTATAACTTTTGCAATTCCAAACGTAAAACTTTTAAGCAAAATAAACAGTGAAGGAATTCACAAGAGCGTCATCAACATGAACGTAGGGGAAATGTATCTATGTACCTTCTTTCGGGTTGTCGAGGGTCGCTCTGGCTTGAATTTAATATTACCTACAAATAGACAAAGGTAGTCGTCTTTTACATGTATGCATATATACATATATGTTGAGTATATTTACATAGGAAACAGCTTCTGAATTTGCATATTTTATGTATGCATTAGCCAGTTAGCCGCTAAAAGCCACATCGCACTAAAATGCCCAACGGTACACACATACAGACATATGTAAGTTTATAGCCAAAAAGTTTGAAAGCGAACCCCGTTGCAGATAACAATTTAATTCAATTAAACCTAAACTACAACATTTTTGTTCTAGCCAGCACTTTAGTACTCTTCTCAAGTAAACCAGTTGATTGATCAACAATGTTTAGTCTTAAAATATTCTAAAAGTGAACTTGCAAATTTTTAAAAGTTTTACTACTAAAACTTGATCGCACTATAATTGTATTAAAGAATTCTCAATGATTTCAGTTGATAAATACACAATTTGCATATACATTTCAATAGTCAACAAACACTGAACCTAAAAAAGGACTTTCAAGGAGGACTTTTAACTTTTTAACCTTTTTTACCATATCTCATTTGGAAATTTTGGCCTTACAAAAAGCTGTTGCTCGAAAAATTATATATATATTTTAGAATTATATCGCCGATTTTTTATATTTAAACTTATGAATCTGCCCTAACTTAATTATTTATTTCACTATGCAAATGTTCTTTACTTTACAGCAGCTAGAAGTCATCCTTTGAAGTCATCAAGAAAATACAAGTACTTTAAGAGCAACTTCTGGGATAAGGGCACTTTATTTTGAAAGTCAAATTTTTTGGCCATTCTTAAGTAAGCAGATGCTTTCAAATTCCCTATGTAGATTTAATTTTTAGTTTTCATTCGTTTATGGTTGAATTATTTGCGACTATGTTAGTACATTTCCGTATTTTGGGGCTGTCGCACGTCGACAAAGTGCAACAACTTATTAAATATGTAAATTTTCTGTTGCCAGCTACACGAAAAGGGGCTTAGTGGCAATGTCAGTCGCATTGCCAGTTCACATTTCTAATTTTACACAGTCGCAGAAATTGTAACTTATTCTGCTATACAAGTATTATGAATGGTGAAGATGCCATTTGGGAGTGCTCGGAGGCAGCAGCATAAATAATTCACCAGGCAGAGAAGGTCAAAGGTAAATTTTGCATCTCCCTTGCTCCACAGCTCTCCCTCTCTATCTCTCTATCTCCTGACGTTGTCTGGCGGTTGGCTTCAATCCCGAGGGGGCATTTGGGTAACATCATTACTGTCAAAGGAGGGCGGTGGATGCAGCCTGCTTGGAGACCGCTAGATCCATTGGTTGTTGACGTTGAAATGTTTTCGTCGGTTCAACAATTGAGTTCAACTAACCAACTATTTTAATTAGTTTTGCGGTTGAGAAGTTAATATTTTTTCCATTTATCAATCATTTGGTTAAAAAATTGTTAGAAGATAGTTAAACACGAGAGAGAGAGAGAGACAGTAAAACGAAGAAAGAAGCTAGACACGGCAGAGTAGTTATTTGGGTGAGTGCGCTTAGTCGATTGGAAAGGAAATCGTTTGCCCCTTGTCATGCATAAAATATGAGCCATCTGTAAGGCCATAACTCAATTTGCTACATGCATTCTCATTTCCCATTCTGGATAGCCATCAAATAAAAATAAAACATCCTGGACTAGCCTTCGATTTGGTTTAGATCAAAAGCCCATCAAACTCATTACGCCTAAAACCAAGACCCAAAACCATGTTCTCCCTCCTCCCAAAGTGGATTTCTTATTTTCCCGCAGTGACAGAGGATTTTGTTACTCAATGGTCAGCTGGACATCAGCAGAAAAACTCAAATGGACCGCTTCATGGTGACTGCTTTCGTTTAACATGTGAAATAATGGAATGTTTTCCCTCTACATATGTATGTTTGTGTGTGTCTGCGTTTCATCATAACTTAAGCGGGAAACGACCCTCATCAATATGGATGGATTTGGCTGGTCATAGTGGACAGGATGACGTGTATATTGAGCAGAAAATAAGAGGAGCAAATTGCCATAAATAATTTACATAGTAATTATAACCGATTCATATTTAGCTTAACAAATCCTTCAACTACGTTGCACAAACACACATACACACACACACAAACAGACATTGCGCTAGTTGCTGCAGAGTTAGTTAGTTTTGCATATAAATTGAAATTGAAATGCTTATGCAATCGACTGGTTTGGGATTTATTATTTCTCCTCCATTTTCGCTTCACGTGGAATTGAAATTAAGCCACACACATACCAACCCCATCAGCTGAAATCATTTTTCCCGCTTCTAGTCATGGCAATATTTCCGTTTCCGCTATGCCAATTGATTTTCATCAATTTTCCTTCTGCTATATCTAACCCAATCTGCCAGGATTGATGGCAATGCAATAATTTTGTCGCTGCAACCAAAACTGAAGTGTGAAAGGCAAAAGGAAGCAGGACCAAGGGCGTTTGCTTGTTAGTCTCGGTCGAATGAAAGTGGATAATTGTGTTTGCGGTTGAATTTCCAAAGTGATATGGAAGGCATCAGAACAGCGCTGTTTTGGGAAATCAAGTTAAGTATTTTCCTCATTTTTGGGCATCTTTCTATATATATAATATATATGTAGGTACAAAACAACATGAGAACGTTCTATATTTACCTATCTGCTGGTGTGGAACAACTTTTAGGAGGCACTGTTACAGAGACTAGTAATACTTCGACAGGTTATAAGACATCAGAAATTTAACAAATGATGTATCTTTTAATGCTTTGAATTGCATAATTTTGCATTTTAGAAACAACAAAATAATATTTTAATTTTGCAGTCTTTTGGGCTTTTAGCTGGTAAATGGTAAAATATTTAAACGAATTATTGAAACCAGTTTTTATGTTTTTATATCTACAATATCCCTTTTGTTTCATATATTCTTTTGACTACTTAATATTATAAACCAAAAGCCTTTCAGTAATATATACATAAATATTCACTTTAAACAATAAACAGAAATTAAAACAAAATGACTTCAAATCAAACTATGCATGACTCATGTGCAACAAATATAAGATTATAACCGGTATAAATAACTATTTAGTATATATATTTGTTAAAAGACAAGAGCTGACTGTGGGATTAGATTGTTTCTAATCGCATAATTATCAACAAATTTAATTGATCAAAACAAATCTCAATCGATCAACAATGCGTGTGTCCAACGATCAAATCAATAAAACCTTTTTGTATGTTATTAATATTTCAATTATTTAGCATTTGAATGGCATTAGACAAAGTGGAAAAAAATGGCTTAGAATATTGTTATAATTCAAAAGAGGCCCCTTTCAATATAGTTGTCAAGCTGGCATATCGAATGACGACAAGATAAATGATCAATGAAATGATTTTTAAATAGCATTGTCAAACATAAAGAGTCACCGATTAAAAATCAATATAAATATATCTCCTCTATTGAGGCATTGTTAAGACCAAATACTTCCCAATTCAAACCAAAATATAGTCGTTTTTTATGCATTTACATCTCTATATGTATACATATATGTTATATGGTGCTGGTGATCGGCACTATATAGTGGAAAACATTATGCTAATTATGTGTGCGTGTTATGAGCTCGCTCATAAACTTGATTTATGCAGCTAAATCAAAATGAATTTACATAATTATAATGGCGTAAACTACTGCCAAGTTGTCTAGCGTTCTGTCTCCATGAACCGAAAAAAAAACCAAAAACATCACAGCAAACCTCATACTATTCAGAGCGAATCATATTCTGCAGACAATCGACTGAAATCTCAACACTTGAAATGAAAAATAGCCAGGTTGGGCTTGTTAACTTGCCTTGGTTAGTGGGAATTCGTTGATCGATTAAACTGGATTGACGAAAATACAAAAAAAAACGCAGGGTGATCCAGGCTACACTACGCTGTATGTTCTATACTCTACTAAGAGTATGAAATTAAATTGCCTAATAAAATAAAAATTGAATGCAGACTCTCTCCATTGCTATGGTTATCTGCTATAGTTAAGTCAAACTTAAGATGCCTTTTAAATGCTTAAGATCTCGACATTAATTAAGTAGACATTTTATGAGATTTTGGTTTTCATTTGGGTTCAAAGTAAGTAAAACAAAAAAAAATCTACTTATATTTTAAGTGGCTCCTCTCCTCTTTCCTTCTATCACATTTTTGTTTTTAAATTTATCGCCTCCAGAGAATTCCATGAATAGATATAATCAGAAGAGTTTAAAGAGTAGTAGTCAATTGTAGTAGTCACATTTTGGAATTATAGGGTTAATCGTTGTTGACCAAGTTTTAAAAAACAACATGCAACAAATGCAAAGTTTTTTTTAAATAGCATAGTGTGATATGCTAAAACTATTCGTTGATACAAAATTCTTTCTTTCAGGAGAAATATTATAGTTTGAGTTGGTCTACACTGACTACTACACCGACTAGGTATAATAAGACGAGCGAATAAATTGTACAGGCAGCTAAATCACATATTATCTAATTTGTCTAATAGACAATCTAACATATAAGATATTTTATACGGCAGAATCACATTTACATTTCAAACTAAAGTTTCTTTATACATATTTCCATCCTTTTTGATAAAAGCCAGCAGACATAAGAGGCTGAAAATACCCCTTGTTAAGGGTATTGAAATCTCACCTAACAAAGCTAGCAAAAAGTAGATAGTGAGCATTGAGTTTGGGGACGTTTGCATAAATCACGTGCCAGCCAGAGCAAGCTGGTCTAACTTTAAAGTGGAGAATGTTTTTTCTGGCCTGATAGAAATTTATGTAAATGCAGGAAGTCAAGACCCTGAACTTGAAACGGGTTGGCGACGAGCTGAACGCCGAGACGCTTAATAATAACGATTTAGTCTTCTGTTAAACGAACCGGAGTGCGGTTGAAGATTCGAAACTCGAGAGACCCTATGTGCTAGTGCGTTGTGCCTAAAAGACAAAAAAAAAACAACAAGAAAGAGATATAATCACACTCAATAATGTATCGGACGTGCTTTTGTGTAAGTTTTACGCCTGCTGTTGTCGAGTCATTTATCACTGAATGGGAAATTCTGTAATTTATCTTTTAGTTGCTAACACTACTGACTGTGGTTCTGGCCGCCAACCAGAGTCGCGATTATTTGCCAAAACGGTCTTACTACTATGCCGCGCCCAGTACCGAGACTAGTGCCAAAACTATGGCCGCCCTGCGTAGAATTATTCAAGGACATTTGCAACGTTTTCAGCAGGCTGACAACACATTCGCGTTGTTCTCCCCTCGAGCTATAGCTCAGCAGGGCAAGGCGGAAGTGCAACCAGACAAGCCCAAGCAACATCTGCAGCAGCAGCTGGTGTTGGCCGGTTCGCAGAACAACTTGGAATATGCCTTGCCACCAAACACGCCGACACCAAAGAACTATGCCCAGAATTTCCTACCCGAGGGCCAGGATGTGGTTCCCGGAAGTTCTTACATACCGCTAAGGCTGCTTTTGATTCGCCGCTGAGACTGAATGTTTTGTGCCTTAGTCGTTGTTTTTGTCGGCATCTTTAGTTGTTGAAACAAGTTCGCCAAATTCTGTTGCTGCTGCTGACTTTTGGAATGCCGTTCTCAGCTGTGGCCAGTAACCAGTAAATGAGGTTAATTTGTTTTAATCTTACTGGTTCTTATATAATTTTAATGATATTTTAATTCTTGACCACACCATCATAAGGCCAATCTAACGTAGGCATATTTAACAAATACATACATATAATTAAGTAAATATAACAAACAGTTACGACCTTATCATTGACAATAAAAACAAAATGAGACACAGCCAAAAAATTAAAAAATACATTCACCAAAAATAAAAAAACAAAAACTAAAGTTTCTCATTTACATAAATTAGAAACGATATAAATTAAAACGGAACGGAAGGCGGCACACCAAGAGGTCTAAGTTTAGCATTGGGTTTAAATATGAACTAAGACTTGCAAGTCTGACCAAGAGCTTTTAGTACTTACGCCTTAAATCCGGTTTTGAACTTTTAGATCAGCTTTGAAAGTAGCTTAACAGGGTGACCAGCTAAACACAGGGTGACAGTTTCAATTGGAACTCAAAAAACATAGAGTCAGTTAAGATTCAAATGAAAGCTTTTCAACTGTCTGTAAGGCAAGTAATTTTTTAGCCGATTTTAACAGATATATATATGTATTTTGGAGACAAAAGTTGTATATTGATTGTTGCTACATCAGAAAAAACTACGAACATTTGATAAAAATAATTTTTTTTACAGTTTTATTTAGTATTGATAACCTTTCAACTTCTTTTGGCTAGCTCAAGAGTGCATTCTCTTTAAATTTGGTTTAGATTTAGCCGAGTTTAGCCTACCAAAAGTTGATTTATGTTTCGAATTTTATGGAAAAATAGACAAAATGAAAACCAAACTATGTTCGCTAGGTTGATTCCGAAAACGGCAATAGATAAATTCGCCATTCTAAAACGAAATACAAGTTTATTCTGCTCTTCATTAGATGAGAATCTACTTTGATTGTTGACATTAGTAAGTGATTTGATCTAAATATGACTAATATTCCTAACAAACGAACTTTCCATGGAGTCAACTGCCCGATTTCCGTTTTGAGAATATTTTGAAGATCCCGCAATAAGAGTAAACCATAATTTTCGATTTGTCTTGTTAATTATACAGAAATAGATGAATAAGACGAAACCCTGCAATGTGGCCGTCAAACAGAATAGATATGAGAATGTAATGCCAAATTGCATATAATTACAAATGCCAAAGATCCAGGTTAAGCCCAATAGAAAGAATAAGAGCACAAAGAGCTTTAGTTCTTGGAAAATTCTTTGGCGTTTAGCATTAAGACTAGCCGTTCCATGAATGCTATAGATAATGCAGCCTACCATCCAGCCATTGGCAAATGTTATCACGACTATGGGCAATATGACAGAATAAAGCAAATAGTTGCCCGAGGGATAACAGATGGTAACTAGACTTCCATTATCATGGACTTTATACAATGAAGGAGACACTAGCACTAGCGAAAGTATAGCCAAAAACGGCAAAATCCAAGCCACAAGAGAACTAATTAATATATAACGCTGTGGTCGTTGGGCACCCAAAACTGTTACATAACGTTGATACTGTAAAAATGCTATGATTAGCATCCAAATAAACACAACCAAGACCGAATAATGCAGCAATGCTCCCAAAAATAGACAACCATTTAAATTTCTTAACTTTTGGGTCCATTCGTCAATATTTAGAATGATAAAGAGCAACATTTGAAGGGTCAAGGCCGCACAGAGATGCAGAAGTACTTTGGTGGAAGCCGATTCGCGAAATTTCCGGAATAGCGAGGCCATTACGAAGATGCCCAGTAGGCCGAATAATGAGAGAAAGCAACCGATTATGGTAATATAGTCCAAAATCTTATAGTGTAAAGATTCTGAACTTAGATGGACATTCTTTCGACTATAGCTGGCACCCAATAAGAAAGAGAATTGTGTCAAATGATGGGCGTAACAGATGATAAGTGGATTATGCAGCATATTCAATTTGTTGGTGGTGGTAACGCCATCACTTAGCCAAGTCTTATAGTTCCAATAACCACAGCCACTGCCAAAACTGGTGGCTCTCGCATCGGGTTGACGAAGATTCTCATTGCGTAGCAGAAAAGGCAAAACCTCGGGGAGTGTGAAAGCTGTGAAAGTAAAGCATATTAATTCCACAACAATGTTAGTTCAAATGACAATTCTACTTACCTTCCAGCCCAGGTAGGGAAATAGATAGTACTTTACTGTAAGGTCGTCGGCTGCGTTTCTCTGTTGCCTCCACAAACAGACTATCATGGGAATAAACTTTAAATACCACATAGTTTGCACCTTTCACTTGCAAGGCCGACCAAAGTTTCTGAGGCATAAAAGCTGCTGTCTCCAAATTCGTTTCTTGCTTAAGCATTTCCAAACTCTCATGCCATTGCAAGAAGCGATACCAGAATCCATTGCTACTCTTATAAAGATCAGGAGAACTTTCTGAATAAATAGCTATTCCAGTGATATTATCACATTGAGGGTTGACAAAGAAAACACTGAGATTGCCACTTATCAGGCTATGAACACCATGGTGATTAAAGATTACATTCTCCACTTCACTAACATTGCCTTTATTAGATTCCATTGTCTTATTGCTGGAGCATTTTCCGTTAGGAACCATTTTTGGAGCCAGTGTATCCATATAATCTTCAAATTTACTAAGCAATATATTAGTGGCATTCAATTTGGCAGAGAGCCTCAAGACTTTAGCACTGCTTGCCATTACCTCGAGGCAAATGCCAACCAACTCAGGGCCCAGTGTAGCTTCTCTCTGAGGCTGCTCCAGGAGATGGGCAAACATGTTGCCTATATTGAATACATCAATAAGCGAAAGCTGTCCATGCAATCGACTCAATTCTCGTCTTAATTCAGCTATTTGGGTATGATTCCCATCTTTAATTTGATTTATGAAATGATTCACTTGCATATTCGATTTGCTGCCTTGATGGCATGTTAAATTGTCCAGGGGCTGCCACACAGATTGCTCCATGCAAAGCCTTCTCTTGGGAAACCCCTCTGAGTCCAAACATAAGTCTCGAAACGCAGCTTGTTCACCAACTTTAGTCCTCTCAATTAGATTTTGATGCATTTGCCATGTGAAAGTTCCATTCTCAGTTCTCGTCTCGTAAAGGTGATCAACATTTTCTGCTTCGCAGTATCTTTGCTGACATTCAAGTATTGGATTATCTGCATATTTTCCGTTTTGTTGCAGACAAGGAAAATAACGAAAATATTCTAAATGACAAAGATCCAAACATTTGCGTGAATCGATTATTGGTTGAATATCCGAGGGAAACAACTTAAGGCCAACACTTGTTTCCGTTGTCATGAGTTCGGCTAATCGAACATGCATAAAGATTTCACCAATGCAACAAGTTACTATTAAAAGAATTAACAAATTATGCATTTTCTATATAAACAATATTTAATTGAAGTTTGTAGGTAGCTACGTTTCAACTTGTTAATCCAACTAAGCACTACGATTGACTGTTTGAAGAATTTGTTCAATCTCATCACATTGAATAGTAATTGTCATTATGCCCTATACGAAAACTAAAATAAAAGGTATTCTTGGCGCAACCAAAAATATAAAATATAAAGTATAGGATTAAACAGAAAACCATTTCAAACTTTCGACTTTCGATGCACTAAAAATAAAGAGAAATACACTCTGGTATGAGGTAAATTGAATGATTAAGTTTGAGTTTTAAAAGGAATTTTCTGAAAAGGGTATCTTTAAGTCTTTACGTTGAAGAGCAAAATGAATACTATTGTTTGAATATACGCTTGCAAAATGAATATTATATATGTACATACATGTGCTATAAATATATAGAAAAATACGATTTATGCTATAAAAAGTGTGCCGAAAATGCCTATAATAATAACAGTTTTGTTTTGAAATTTATTACTTCTTTTTTTCATATTTTATTTTAAGCTGTTCTTTATAAATGCAGATGACTTTTACTTTTATATATGTATATGTAGATCTGTCGCTTTGAGATTAGTATTCTTTAAATTCAATTAATTATAATTAATTGAGAATAATAAATAGTTTCTTGTGTATGTATGTATAAGATTGTTTCTATTATATTGAAAGAGTATACAAACTTTCTTATGACTGCTATTGTAGCGCCTCTGCGGTCTATATTTAGCTTTTCTTTTGAGCTTCCCTTAGATTTCCACCGACTAGACTCGCAATACTGTTAAATGACGTTTCTATTTATACTACAGTCAGCTGAAAGCTATTCAAGACGAAAACGTCAACCGGTCAGTAGCGAATGCATGTCACAGAGCAAACATTTGAAGATTGCAATCTTTTGTTTACTCAAACGGAAAATAATAAAAGCTGAATAATCAGCTCTGGAATAATTACCAACATCATTTAATGATCACTTGATATTTCTTCGTTGCCTCTTTTTTGTTTTGTTTTATATTTATTTATTTATTAATTTTTTTTGTTTTTTGTCTTGTTGAAGTTCACTCGAGACTTGAATGACTCGCGCGCGCTACTTCTTCTCACTTTGCGGCTGTCAACACCTAAATCACTTTGCTTCCAATCACTTATTGGATTTCGACATTCAACTACTTTACTAATATTTAGAAACAGCTACAGAGAAAAAGTATTATCTATATCAAAAGTTGATCTCATACATTGTTAATCGAAAGAGAAATGCAATTTAATGACCATACTTGCTCTCTTGCTTGGCTCTTGTTGTTATTTTCTATTGCCCCTGGGTTTCCACATACATAATTTTCTCAACATGCATTGTGTTGTTTATAAAAATCAATAGTTTGTATGTAGTTTGACTTCAGGCTTGTCTGTACTTATTATAAAATGAAATTAAGGCTGCCAAAAAGAAAAACACAATCCCATAAATGAGCAATTTAAACTTTTAGTCACCAAGTAATTTGATAAGCTTAACAAGCTTAGCCAAAGACATGTGAATAAATCAACTATATACAAGTGGTCCAAAAAGATTGACCAAAAATAATTTAAATGCAAAGCGACTAACTTTTTAAGATGAATGGACTCATCAGTTTTAATAGTGCTAATCTTGAATTTCCAAGACTATTAATTATGGGTCGTTCTATTAGCAAAGAGTTAATAAAATGCGGCCAATAATATATTAACTCACCATTAATTATTTATTCGCGGACATCAATCGATTTATATTAAATTTGAAAGTACTAAAAAGCAATTCTAATAAGTTGTTATTGAAAATGCAGCATTAGAAACTCATTTACCTTTCATTTATAATTTTAAAATGTTTTAGAGAATGAAAATTGTGCTTTCAGCGATAATTTCCCTGACTTAAAGATTCAAGCACACAATAGTTTATAAACTTCCATTGAAAGGGTATTTAATGAACTTGAATTCATTAATGTATTACCTTAAATACTATAGATACACCTTAAATATCTTTCAATGAAACAATCAACGAAGACAATCAAGTACAACCCGTTAAATATGTATTCCAATCGAACTAGCAGTCGAGTAAAAATCTTATTTTTTGTTTATTATCTTTCTCTTTTGCTTCTCCTTCTATCTATCTGGTATCTTGGCAAAAAATGTACCGAAACCTGCTGGCACTTTCAAGAGGACTACCCACAAAAAAAGAAAAAAAACAAGAAGAAGAAAAAAGACAAGTAGATGAATATGAAGGTTGAAATTCTCTGTTACCGTTCGACTATATCAGACAAAAATCCTGGCTACATGTTTTTGGCCTGTGTGAAGTGCGCCAACAAAGTTGGTTCCACTTCACAAATTTATTTACTCAAGTGTGATGCGATTATCCTGCTGCACTTGTCCTTTTGTTTCTGTGCGCTAGTTACGCCCGCTGGGCATGTACGCACACACACACACACACATACACACAAATCAACTTGCATATCCACATCACCCACGGATGAAGATTCTACAATATCCCCCAAGGCATTTACATCGCCAAAGCCTGTGCCAGTGTTAGTGCAAGAGTCTATTTGTATCTGTGTGTGTGTGTAACGAGAAATCCCAAAACTTGACTCTATTGCTTTTACTCCTTTCTGTGCCTCTTAATTAAACGCCAACCAGATAGTCAACGTTTTGAAAAAACATGATAGTCATTGCAGTTTGCTTGATGATTTTTCGTTCCCCCTTTTACTCTTTGCCTTTCACTCTTTACCACACTTTTTTCAATCTACAATCAAACAATTTTACGTTTCAACTAATATTGAAAATGTTGCAGAAGTTGAGCAGAATGCAAAATGAATTTTCTAATCAGCTAAGATATTTTTAAGTCTTTTTAGCCAACGAAAAATGTAAATTTTCCATATGAAAATTTAAAGCGGTTATTAGGGAACAAAGATTTAAGAGACTTTTTATACCATACACCCATAGGGTGAAATGGTATATTAAAGTCGCCAAAATGTATGTAACAGGTAGAAGGAAGCTTTTCCGACCCCATAAAGTATATATATTCTTGATCAGGATCAACAGCCGAGTCGATCTAGCCATGTCCGTCTGTCCGTCCGTCCGTCCGTCTGTCCGTCTGTCCGTCCGTATGAACGCCTAGATCTCGGAGACTATAAGAGATAGAGTCACCAAATTTGGAATGTAGGCTCGTGTAGTATGTAGAGTGATCGAGTTTGTTTTAAATTTTTGCCACGCCCCTTTCCGCCCCCGAAATTAAAAAAAAACGTTTATCTCAAAAACTATTGCAGCTAGAGACACCATATTTGGTATGTATATTTGCTTAGTAAATGCGCTCATTTTGTAATTATAAAGATTTTGCCACGCCCCTTTCCGCCCCCGCAATTAAAAAAAAACGTTTATTTCAAAAACTATTGTAGCTAGAGACACCATATTTGTTATGTATATTTGCATAGTAAATTCGCACATTTTGTATGTATAAAGATTTTGCCACGCCCCTTTCCGCCCCCAAAATTTGAAAAACTCGATTATCTCCCGTAATTTTTTACCTTGTGGAATCAAATTTGGCACACTTGAATTTGATACTAATACCCAGCAAAATACCAAATTTGATCAAAATCGGACAAAAAATAGCCAAGTTATGCACATAAACGTTTTTCCATAAGGCCGGAGTTGGCCGTTGGCGGGTGGTGGCGCTAAGGTGCTCATATGCATGAGTGAGCGAGATACTAAGATATGCTTGTAAAAAGCATGTAAACAGAACTTTTTTAAAATAGGCAAATGCATTTGTTATTACAAATTCGAAATATTTGTTTTGCTGGTGTATGGTATACCTAAGTCGGCGAGACGACTTACTTGCTTCATTGAAAGTAAATTTGGAAATTACCCATATAGTTCTTTATAGTCACCCTATATGCCTTTAGGTTTATCATAGCTTTTACAAAATTTGAACGTTTATATCGTCTGTTTCTTATCTACATTGGCAAGGGCTAATGCTAGTCAGCTTTTGTTTGGATTTTCTTTTAAACTTGCCCAGTTGCTCAGTTTGACCAGCTTTGGGTTAACTTTTCTGCCGGTTTACCTAGCTCTTTGCTCCTCCATCAGTGTCAGCAACTCTGTTGTCCTGTCAACGCCAGTGCGGCCTTTAGGCTTTATTCTGACGTTTATCGGACAACATGGCTGTTGGTTGTTGTTTTTGCCGTTTTTACTCTAGTTACTGGCTACTTTCTGATGGTCCAACCTTCGTCTGTTTGTTGACAATAAAGGCGAAATTAAAACCACCATGGCGGTAATAAAAGCTCCGAATAATATTATTAACCATTATGAAGATGCACTGGCTTACCGTAATTTCCATTCATGGTAGAAATGTGCACTAAAATAATGAAAATAGAAAATAAACTCTTTTGCACCTGCAAATTGTTCTCTACTCGAAAAAGAAAAAATTTGTTCATCTGCATTTTATTTCATTTGCTACACCAAGTGACAAACAACTGGCATTAGAAAGCCTTTGTCACTCGGACTCGTTTTCCTAGGGGCAGCATACATTTTCATATGCCTGACTGAAGTTGGAACTGAAAATCTATTGTTGTGGTGAAATTATGCGTATGCCATTGACTGAAGGGAGACAAAAAATTGACCACCGACCACTCTCGCCCCAGTTCATAAAATTTAAAGTAAACGCAAAAAAAATAAGAGAAACGCGTAAGGACTGCTAGGAATAACTACCACAGTTGTGATAGCTTTTTAGACATGCAAATTCGTTGAAAAATAAAGTTCCCATGAAACATAAAGCAAGAATAATAAGCCGATTACATTGAATTGAAAATTGGAATTCTGCCAAAATGTTGACATCGTTCTTACATTTACAAATAAAATGCAAAAACTTTTTTCCTGGAAAAGATGTATGAACGGTGACTAATATTTGAGGTTTTAACTAACAATTGAATGTCCTGTCATGGCTAAAATTATTATAAAAAATTGAACATTTCAGCGCAAAATGCAGATTTTTCTTATAGTATTGTAATATATTAGCAAAATATTGAAATAACTTATTGTTAAAATGTCCAACTACGTCTTAAATATTAAACTATGTTTAATACTTTATGCCTGAAAGAAAATTTCTAGACATTTCATGGCAGGAGCTAATTATAGAAATTGCAGATAATTTCTATTATTTCAAAATTTTTAAATTTGGTTATTGGCGCCAATTTTAGTTGCTAGAGAGCATGGGAGAGAAAGAACCACAAAGAGCGAGCTTTTTGGCTGTATGGGAGCTTTTTTGCCGAATCCGAATCCAATTCCGAATCCTCTCATCGTTTACATGCCAGGACCAACAACAACAGCAACAAACAGCTGAGTGGACCAGGCAATTGGCAGGCGGCAGGCAGCGGGCAACTGACAGGAGCAGGCACCAGACCACCAGGCAGCAGGCCACATATAACGGCAGGCGGCTGTGGCAGTGGCAAAGTCTGAAAAGCGCACACAAGTGTCCTGGCTTAGTTGCCGCCTTTAATACGACTTGCACAAGGCAATGCCAACTCAGTCTTCGACGGCTGGTTAAAGCGAGTTGTTCATTGCGTAGCCCAAACTGGGAACGGAAAACACCGTCGGCATCGACATCGGCATCGGCATCGGCAACGGCTTCTCCATACTCTCTGCGAAAGGGCATAGAAGGAACATTGTTTCTGAAGCTGAAGCTGGCACGCGATTCGCTTCTTATCAGAAAAGTCAGCCAAGCACACACATCAAGTGAAAGTTCTGTGCGTGTGTGTTTGTGCCTCTTGTCAGTGTGCGACAGTGAGTGTGAAAGTAAAACTAAAGTGAAAGCGAAATACAATACAAAAAACACAAAACAAATAAATCACAAGTGAAAAATAAAAAATAACTTCTTAGCAAAAACAAACAAACAAGAAACGAGACAGAACCAGAAGAACTTTAGCATAATTTTGCCACTGACTTGAAACGAACAATAGAAATAAGTCATTTTGCTTGTGGCCAATGCGGCGTATGCGCAATTCTTTAAAAATATTAAAGCCTACTTTCAGTCGTTTGAATGTTGCCCATCATTTATATCATTTCACAGACACAGCGCTTTGTATGTGTGTATGTGTGTGCCTGTGTTTGAATACTTTACCTTATTATTTATCTTTGTGTCCATGCACATAATTTATGTTTTATGCCATTGTGTTTTGCAAAAACAAAAATAACAAACAAAATAAAAGTTAACAGAAACACCAAACAATTTCCAGTTGGAAATATTTGCCTCAATATGTCAAAGTTTATTAGACATTTGGCTTTGCGTGCCAACGGCAATTTGCTGACAGTTGTTTTAGTTGTTGTCACTGGACGCTATTATATTTGATAAATGTCTAGCCAACACAGTTCTTCACACACCCACACACCCAGTCCCACATCCATTCATATCCATCCATCCATCCGGCCATGCACAACCCACAGGCAAATTGACAATTGTTTCAGTCTCCTCTGTATCTGCCATTGCGGCACATTTTGTGCCCTTGCCTAATAGCTGGCTCATCATTAACTCAGTTATTGTCAGCTTGGTGCTAAATTGACAGAACTCGAGTAAATATCAATTTGTTTTTCAGATTTCGGCCCCTTTTAATATCAATGTCAGACTCGCAATACCGCAATTACCAAATGGCGTGTTCATCAACCGAAAATAGTTCAATTTAAGGAAACGAAATTAAATGCTTTCGCCATCTTCGACATAGAGTACTCTTGATGTTATTGGTTGGTTGGCTTCACTTTATTTACACACTTTTGGCGCGGACACGCAAGGACCCAGTTCGGTAATCTCTTATTGAAAATGTCGAATGTGGCACGTAATTAAAATTCGTTCAATCGAAAGTTGACTTCTTGTGACAACATTAATGACCTGGACTTAAAAGTATTTAACAGAAATGTTGTCTGTTTGGTCGAAATTCAACTGATTATAACGCCATCTATATATAAATATATAAGTATATAAAGTAAACAACTGAAAAGGCAGATTTAATAAATGAACGATAGCAAAAGTTACTACATATAAATATATACTTATATTCTAGTTGTATATACTTTGTATACTCTTTATATATGTACACATATGTATGTACCTACTTTTTCTAAATAATGTATACCTTAACGAGTCTGCTAATGGGCAAACAACAAATGTTCTGAAAGATGGACAAAAATCGATATTTTGTTTCCCCTTTTTTTGTTTCTTGTGAAATCTAAGGCGAAGGTCGGGAGTTTGCTTGAAATTAGCATTAACCCAAATTGGATTACTTATGACTGATAGCGTTAATAATAATGATATGCTTAGATTTTCAAAGTAAATGTATTTGCATAGGCACTATAAGAAAGCAATAGAAACTCGTTCAAAGACAAAAGAATTAAAATTTTAAACCAAATACTTCGTAGTGAGTTAATTTCTGAAAACAATATAGGAATATCAGGTATGAAAATGAGTTTGAAAGAAGAAATACTTCTAGAAAAAAGATCTTGAGCTTTGTTTAATACTTCCTCGTAGTACTTTTTGATATATCTTACTTGATTTTAATTGTTGAATTTCAACATTATCCATAAATCTAAGGAGAAGTGACTCGTCCTTGTGAAATCATAACAGCGCACATCAATTACCACAAAAAAAAAATAATCAACAAATTCTTAGAATTGTCAACAAACCTTTAAATTTAAACATGAATATAGCATTAACATATCTTATATTATGGTCTAAAACCAGAATATTCTTGGAAAATCTTATCTTTGAGTAGACCGCAATACATACATATGTACATATGTATGAATAATCATCTGTTCATTACACTTTGAGCATCCTTTTTACCCTCATATAGAATAGTCTTAGTTACTTTAAAGTTGCCTTTTGATTTCAAGCTAGCAGCTATGGCAATCTTAACACCTCAATTGCCGTGCAGTGGAAATGGTGCATAAATTTGGAGAGCACCCAAAGCACAGGCCCTGCCACTTTGTATGTGTATGTGTGTGTGTTTGGCCTGATTGTGTGTGTAATTAACCAGCCTTTTGTGCCGGTTGTTGTACCTACTTCTTTTCTTCTTTTTTATTACTGCTGCCATTTTTGTTGCTCATGCATCCATCTGCTTGGATTTTTACCCTCTTTCTAATATACCCTATAATCCAGGGGTTATATAACTTTCGTAGTCTCTCTAGTCTCAAGTTCTTGCCATCATCTGTATGCGGCATTCAAGAGCCGTTGATATGCAAATTGTTATATTTCTGTTGCTCCGTTTTTTACTCGTTATATTGTACTTTTTTTTTCTTTTTGCATGCCTTCATTGTGACCCAATTGATGGCTATGGCTATGGCCGTGTGCTTGCCTGGCAGGTTTTGCTTTTGCTGGGTGATGTGCCTTTAGAGTTTTGCACATGTTGCATGTTGGCGTGCAGGCATGCAACACAATACAATACGGACAAACATACATATAAAAAAAACAAAAAATATAACCATTCCAATGGCCTGCCAACAAATGGCCCTAAAAGAGAATTGTTGCTGTTGTTGTTGCTACACAAGGCTTATGGGCCACTTGGCCTAACTTTGCTCCTTCCGTTCATTTAAATATTTGATTTGAATGCATATTCCAAAAACAGGCCTCGGTCTAAAGTTTTTAATGCCACAAAAATAAAAGCCCCCTTCCACCCAACCAGAGAGAAGAATAAAATGAAAAACAAAATAATTTTATGCTTGCATGTGTGAGGTTTCATTTGAAACTCTAATGAAATGGTGTTTCATTTGCATTTCTCAGTTTTATAACATTTTGAATGTGAAACAAATGAATCAATTAAGGCAAACCAAAACGACCGAAACCGAATACTAAAATAAATTGATATGCTGTATGAGAAATTGTGAATAAACGTTCTCTCTCGACCACAAGTGAAAACAAAGAGGCAATAAAAATGGTAAGTCAACACCAACGATTAAATCAACAATAATGTTTGTGCAAATATTTTGATTCGCTATAAATAAAATTAAAAAATTTAACATTTTTATACACCACTAGAAGAAGTAATGACAATTTTCCTGTGATTGTCTTTTGTTTCTTTTGCAAAGACTTGATGTATTGCTTGCAAGCAAAGCAATGAACACCAAATATCAGTTCGATTTGTACCATAAACATGTTCAAGCAGTAATAGCAACAGTCGCAGACAACACTCGTCATGTTGTGTGTGTGCGTCAAACACCTAGACGTATACGTAATGTATGTAAATATATTTCGAGTATTTCGCTTGTTTAGTATTACTTCCGCCGGAAGCGATTGATTGTGCGCCATCTCTCTCTCTCTCTCTCTCTCTCTCTATCTCTCTCTATGTGTGTCATCATCTACTTGTTTCTACCCATTCCACAAACAAATCAAATTGATTACTTTTTGGTCTATTCTTCAAAGTTACCAAAAATGCGCAATCTGGCATCTGATTTCACTGATTTGTGAAAATTTTTAAGAAATTGTATATCAATCAAATGATAAGTCTAAGAATTTTCATAATCACTTCAAGCTATGCCCATGGAAATGCATCACACATTTTGATTACACATTTGCAATGCTTAATTGAAGCTTAATGAAAATACCCAATTATTGATTTACCTATGTATTTTATCATCTCTTAGTTAACATTTCTGTGTATTTATCTTAATCATTTTCAGTATGGTTTTGTTAACTATGCCTTGGAGCTGCTTGTGCTCAAGCATTTTGGCGAGGAACTGTGGGAGAAAATCAAGTAAGTAGTAGTTGAAAATCCATTCAAGTGGAAACAAAATATCATAATTCAATTAAAATTTTAATGAACATCAGTTGCTACATAATTTAAGTGTCTTTAGGATCGTCTTTGTGTTGCTTGGCCAAACAATATTAGGACATCAATTTTGGCTGATGCAGCCCCTTTGTGCTAGAGAAAACAAATTAACACTATTGCGCACTTAATTAATTACTAAAATACATAAATTATGTACGATTCTCTGCCACGTACAGCAATTAACTTATTATCCATTTTTCACATTTGGCCAGGCTTCCTGCCAATGGTCTTATGTGACTTAATGTGCGTGTGTGTGTGCGAGTGTGTTGTGTGTTTTGGTATAGTTCATGGCAGATAAACAAACAGAACATGCGTCGAATTAATGTACACACATACAGACATCTACATTTCAACTTACATATATACATACATTAGGCTTGGGGTTCCAGCCCACTAAATTTCGTTAAGACAGCAGCGGCTAAAGTCAAGCTTCAATGGTAAATTCACACATTCCCGCCCTTGGAAAATTACATTTGGGTAACCACGTTCCGTTTTGCCTGTTGTGTTGCGAATGTAGGACTATATACAATTCGCATTTATCTTAATTAAGTTATTGATATTACCGCTTGGCTGTGTGTGTACATTTCTAGTGTTGGCTAAATCGTGTATGTAGTCCAATAACAATCAGTGATGTCATGTCGGAGCAATAGCTCTCACTAATTGGTAATGATTTATGACTTTGCATTGTTTAATCGCAAGTCACTTGCCATACAGTTAATTGCCCACATTTGCTACAAGAATACACAAAGATCCTGCCAGTCAAAAGTCTAGAACCCTTTAAAAAGTCTACCCACAAAAAAAAGGGTAAGGCAAAGGTAAAGGAAGCCCCAAACTTTTCTCATTAGTGAAAAAGCTGAAAGCAGTCAGAATGAAGGGCATATAAGATACAACAGAGGAGGAAAAAAAAAACGATATTTATTTTAAATTCCATGTCTGCCAATCAAATGACTTTAATTATATTACATTTTCGTCAGGGTCAAACAAAATCGAAATCGAATTCATTATTCCTTACTCGAGGCATCACAGTGAAAGGAAAATACTGTAATCAACCTTAGACGCATTGTAAAAGCCGCACGCCGTCCCCTTAAGACCTAACTAGAATTTTGTTGTTGTCTCGCACTTGAAGGCATTGTCAGAGCCTTCATTAAAAAGCAGAGAAAAAAAGTAAGAGCCACAGGCAAACAAGACCCAGAGGTGGGGGGCAAGCGGTGGTTGTGTCTGTTGGTCTGCCCTGTCTGCCTTGCCTGTCAATATGAATGGCATTGGCAATGGCGTATTGCCTTGATTGACAGACTGCTGACCGCAATGAATGAAATGTCGTTGTCTGTGTGCTCATATACATATGTATATACGAGTATGTATTTTCTACGTAAGTTCTTGGGTTTGGCACATAAGTTTTCCTTGCCATTCCTGCAAATGGTATGAGACTGCCCTTAAAGGCTTACCAAATTGACTTGAATTCTATTTGCTGTTGTCTTTTGCCTTCTGTCTTAAACTCACTCTCATGTTTGCGCTCACTTAATCAGAATCAGTGCGTTAAGTGCTTTACGGTCTCTTGTTTTTGTTCTTGTTGCCTGGCGCATAATTGCAGCACATCAATCTGCAAATGAGGCTCATTAATTTGCCTAAACAAGTTGCTGTGGTTGACTGAAAGGAAGTAGGAGGAACAGGCAAAAGAGTCTTAAAGTTTTAAAACCCAAATGAAAAGGCATTTTCCGCATGGCTCTGCTTTGGCTTTGGTTTTGCCTCTAATTTTTTTTTTTGCTGTTGCTGTTGCTCTTCGGCTTGACTTTGATGTGAGCCAAAAAAGATAAAATTGAGTAGATAAGCTAACGCTTTTGCCTCAACAACAGTCTAGCCATGGTCAGGAAGCATTTTGCTTTCTACTTGCTGTTGTTGTTATTTGGTTGTTGTTGTTGCTGTTGTCACAGTCCTTGTTATTATTATCGTTACTGCTACTGCTGCTGATGTCGATGCTTATGCGTGTTTGTGTGGCACTTTAGACAAAAATCGATTTGCCTATAAAATGTTTTACAGGCTAAAACCACAGGAAAAGCAAGATGATTGTATCTACTCCCATGCCACCCACATCAACATCCATCAAATCCCAATTCATTCCTCGTATGTGGGTTGTTTCTATGGAACTTAAACTTATTAAATGGTATCACAATTACTTAGTTTGCACTAAATACTTTCTAATAATATTAGGTTAGCTTTGGGTTAATTTCAATTTCAGATAGAAAATTTAAGCATACACATAAGCTGTGATTCAACAGACTTTTGTACAATCGGATCAAAATATATTCTAGGAATTGTACGTACAAAGAAATCTTTGTAATGTTTGATTAATTATCATTCGATTTGTTATTTCAAAATCTATTTTAATATCGATAACTCGGAATATTGTACAACCTTTCAAATATATTTAATAAGAAATGTAGTAGATCTTGGACATTTCAGGGATGTTTCATTAATATGCATTAGTTTATGACGGTGGGTCTATTAGAGGTTTCTATAAATTAATTGGAAAAGACGCTCTTTAAATTGATCAATCTGCTAGCTGTATACGAATACCGACAGTCACTTTTATGAATTGGGAACCGCAGATAATACTGATTGTAAAAAATATGAAAAAACGGTGGGGGGATATCAAAATTTGACAGTTTGCTTCGTGAATGTTTTTGTGGACACTAATTCTCCAACATAAATTTTCTCGCTACCTATATACGAATAAGCGTAAAAGTGATTGACAAGAGAAGAACGTTGGAAAATTATGGTAAATTTTCCGTAAAGATGAAGATTTATAGCTTGAGTATTTTAACCATAAAAAAAACTGCGGTGCGCACGTAAACGCTTCACTGTCATATTAAATGTAAATTTGTTGAAATAAAATTTTTGTGGAAAACACGTTCCAATACCTTTTACCAAATATTTTTGCGGCTTATTAGCTTTATGCTGTAGGTGGAGTGAAGAGAGAGCTAGGGAGAGACAGAGAGAGAGAACGATAGGGAAGTTACCACAACTTGCTGACAAATGCTAAAAAGCCATCAATCTTCATTTTGGCCTAGGTTTTGGAATTTCCGCCAAGACATGTTTCTAAGATAGGCTGCAGCTTCTAAACTTTCCCCCTCGAAGCTTCAATCAGTCAGCATTTTGTCACTCATCTATGAAAATGTCCAGGACACGCTTGTGCGTATGTATGTATGTATGTGTAAGAGCTATATGTCTCTTTGGCTTGTGTTTGTGTATATATTTAAATGTGATTTCATTTACCAATCCCTTACCATTAAAAACACATTTGTAATAAATGCAATAATAATGTTTTTCGGATGAAAGTAAGAAAAAATCGCGCTCAGGCCATTAGTGGCCATCCCTCCCCAGAAAACCATAGCCCCCACCCGACAAGTTGGCTAACCAAACCTACTTTTGCTATTTTAGCCCTTTTTAGCTTTGGATGTGTGTGTGTGTGTGTGTGCTTGAGTTTTTTTTAGGTATTTATATGTATAGATGTGTATAAGCAAACACGCCCGCAGCATTATGTCTTTTTTTGCTGCCACACATGAAAATCGATCGCATTTTCATGGCAGACATTATGGAAATTCGAGTCGTTCTGTCAAGTGATTGTGTACGAGAGTGTGTGTTTGCCTGTGTTGTATATATCTGTGTGTGAAGGAAATGGCATTTTTGAGGCATATAACGAGTTGAGTATGAGTGTGTGTGTGTTCGTGCTAATGCGTCAACAAATGTGCGTTGGCCTGGCTAAAGTTTCGACCCTTTCCAACAAATACGAATCACTTGCTTACACAAACACAGGCATTCACTTATAAACACACACAACACCATCTCAGTACACTATAGATATTCGCCTTCTGCTGCCAGCAAGTTTTATCTTCAACTTGTGCATTTATAATATTTTTCATATCTCTCTCTCTTATCTGTCCTCAAAACTGTCGCCATTTTTTGTCAACTGTTTTCAACAGCGGAAAAATATTGTTACGCTTTATTGACTGCCGCGATGACGATGATGATGATGATGATGCCCGACAGATTTCCCTTGTCAGGCTGCATGCCACGCCCCCAACGCTTTTCGATGGTCGTCCTGAGAGTCCCGCCATTTGACACGTTTTCACACTTATCGCTGAGATTACTTTTTGCTTTGATTGCATTTCTTTTGCGTTTTGTTGCCTGACTCCGTTTGGCTGCTTCATTTATTGTCTCGTCGATTGCTTCATATTTTTGCAAAACTCCACCCCCCACCTGTTCCACTTTCCCCCCTTCTGTTCATTGGCCCACAGTTTATGTACGACAGACCGGTATCTCTCTTTCACTTATTGTTGCAAAGTTTTTTAGCTTCTCATTTTATGTGCTCGAGTTATCTATCGTTTTATGAATTAAGTATGCGCCACGTTGCTGCGCCTAAAGTTTAAGCACTGGCATCTTTAATTCGAATCCCCTTAATGGTTAGCCAATGGTGTCCATGAATTGAGCGAGTGTCTTTTCGTGCGTTCAAGTCAAATGTAGTGCAATAATCGGAATAAAACGTTGAACCTATCCCGCATCGAAGGGCCATGGCATGGGCATGGATGATGGTAAAATATGGGGCTAATTATAGGTCATTGTATGGAAGAATGGAAGGTAGACGGGCGCGTGGCACCACATTATGGCCAGCCATTAGGCAGACAAAGGCCCTATATAAAAACCAACAAAGTAGATTCTTGATTGCTTGCAATGAAACTGCGAAACTGTGCGATTTTATACATACAAAAAAAGGAAGTGTGTTAATAGCCAACATCATTGAGATCATGATTATATATACTTGAATGGCAAAAGAATTCAGTCTTTACGCTTTACTTATCTAAAATTGAACACAAATAGCTTCAGGAGATGAACAAATATTTACCATCTGACCGACTTTTCTTTTACAAACTTATTTCGTTTCACGCTCTTTGTGCGTTGTGCCCTGTGCCTTTGCCTCGTCTTTCGTTATACACCAAAAGCTAATTATACACTCTTTGCCTGGCGACCACACAAAACTCCATTAATTTATTATAATAATTCCATGATACAGTTAGTTATTAATTATGCACACTGACTTTCCACTGGCTGCCGGGCTAATCCTTTGCCCTGCAACTATCAAATTCGCCGACAGACAGTATCAAAGGCTATACCCTAACTAGAGGTATGTCAAAAGTTTGTAAAGCTGCACAGTACATTTTTTGTCAGCCACACTTAATGCGTTTAAAAGAATTACATTATACTTTTAAACACACAAGGTTCATTTCTAATTTATGTAAATTACATTGAATTTTGCCTAGTTAGAAGCTTTTTATTATAAACAATTTTCACCCCAATTATCTTTTATTTTGGTAATGTATCTCTTATAGAATCCGGAGAAAAGACAGTCTTCGATTCAGTTAATACCAGTCTTCCTACACTCCATCTTTGCCATTCATTCTTTGTTTTTAGTCCCTCGTTTATTTCCATATACCAAACTGTTAACCCAAAAAAGTATGCTATACTGTTTTGCCAACTAAATAGTTTCAACTGTGCAGACTAAAACTTCCGTTAAGAATTGAGCCATTTTAAAAAGCAAAAAACCATTCTCAAACTGAAACTCGTGGAATCTGATGATTTTCTTGAAATAATATGCTTAGGTGTCAGTAAAAATTATTCAAGACTTTTGGTAGAAAAACCCATTAAACTACAGCTCTTTGAGATGCTAAAAATATTTAATAGACTGATAACGAAATTAATGTAGAACATATATAACAAATTATGACAATTAATACAAAAAATTTTAACCATAATATACTCTTATATACATACGAAAAAAACAGTACCTTTTAGATAAATTTAGAATTCCACGTCTGATATATGTATGTTTAATATGTATAATTGTGCACTGTATCATTTATATTATGGAAAATATGTCCCAGATTGGGGACTGATGGTGGTAAATTAATAAAGGCCATTTGGGAGGGTCGCAGCAAGGCACGTATTTTTGCGAATAAATGCATCAATGAATTTATTTATTGCATTTGTGAATTGCAACAAGCACATATGCGAGTATGTTTATACGTGTGTGTGTGTGTGTGGATCCTTTGGGGCAGCAAAACACGTCGCTTAAAAGCAATTTATTTTCCCTCCAACATAAAAGTCGTGGGGTCAGTTGTTGCTGTTGTTGTTGTCCGATGCCTGACCAACCAAGCGTGGCTCAAACGCTTTTCCCGCTACGTTTTCTTTTAATTTTTTTTTTTTTTTTTGGTTTGCCATTTTAATAAAACTAAAAACCGTATTTTGTTTATTTTTGTTTTCCCCGGTGTATGTATACTGTCTGTACATTTCGAAATTGCATTTGGGTCTGGCCTGTATATGAAATTGAAATCTCTGACAGATTGAAATCATTTAGAGTATCCGTAACTGCATCTGCTCATCATTCTCATCGTGCTGATTGTTAAAGAAAATCGATGAAATGTTTTGGCCCGTTTGCATTGGAAAAACAAGACATTTGGCACACAGGCTTCCGCAGGAATGCAACAAACATCAAGAGCCATGGAAATTTGAATTGCCTGCAGAACAATTTACAATTACAATTCCAGTTGCATTCCCCCCGTCACAGTTCGAATCAGATTGAGAACGAATTCCATAAGCCGGAAATGTTGCTATGTGCCACTGTGTATTTGTATGTGTGTGTCCCGGACTCAAAAGCTGTTGGCAAATGCTTTGAGTGCCATTTGGCCTTTGGGCATCGTTAGATCACAATAATTTTTGCTTCCAATCCAAGTGATTTCTCTCCTTTCCTCTACTCCCCTTTTCACAAGTAAGCAAATTTTGAATCTTACATGCTGCTTTTTAGAGCACTAAAGCTATACTTCTTAAAGAAGTATACCAAACTTGTTCACGTTTATCAGCTAATATCAGCCACATTGATAGTTGCTAATGACATCCTAATTTTGCAGATGTCACCCGAGTACGTAACATGAATAAGAACGCCAATGCTAGGTCCATAAGACAGGACAGGACAGGACAAGACAAGCGAGACTCAATCGATGAGCAGGAATAACAAATGACCCCCCGAAAAAAAGTAAATGTGTATAGAAAGGAAATGTTGTGGTGGGCGGCGGCCTGAGAATGCATGTGGACAGTTATTAATGAGCCAGGGCAAAAGTGTGATTCATTAATTTTACTTGGCATCTTTTGTTTTGTTGGCATTTTTTTTTTGTTTTTTTGTTTTTTTCTTTTTCGCTTTTCTGTTGGGTTTTTATCGCCCCTTAGGTGCGATACACTTGAGGTGGCATTAAAGGTTAAGTATACGTCTCGTGGCTAAAGCTTAGCAACAGTAAAAATGCTAAGTCTCAGCGAAATTGACTTGACAATCGTTAAAGACCCATCACCGATGAGTGAACCAAAAAAAAAATTAAGTCTTTGTTACTATAATTAAAACAGGACAAGAATTAGAACCATGAAAGAAATTTGTTACCTATATATCTCAACTGAACTAATTGCAAACATAATTAATTAATAATGAAATTCAATTTAGAGCGATTCGTGGATTGCGGTAAACAGGCATAGTCTATACCCTCGCAATTGATTGAAGTCTCTACATCAAAACGAATTTTGATTTTGGTCACAGAGTTAAGTACTCTCAATGGGCCTTGTTCTTCTGAATGTGCATTTGTGGCTTGACCAAATTACGACAACCTTTGCCAAGGCAAAACCAAACAACAATACTGAATACAAGCACATTCACTTGGCTGATTTGAATAACCCGTTTTGGGGATTATCCACACACAAAGCAGCCATAAGAAGCTGCTACATGAACAACAAACTGGGGACTTTATAGAACATTTTGCTGGACCTTTTGCTTTAGGTCCAGGTAATTTTAATGTTAATTTTCCTTACTGGTCACTTCACGTGTGCAAATCTCTTGATGACGCTTTGCATTATGTATTTTTATTGGCTAAGCCTGATGTGAGAACAAATATGCCTGGACTTGACCTGTAGTCCATTTACAACTATGTATGTACATATTATATATATATATTTTATACACTTGCATGCATTTCATATGTACATATATTTTGCGCTCTCTGGTTCTTGTCGACCTCTAACTATTTGTGGACAATAAAACATGTGACTCACTTGAGTTATGTAGCACATTAACTTGCACTAGTCTTAAGTGCCTTTTAACCTTATTTCGTTTCCGTTTCTTGGCTGCAAGGCAATAAGGCAGCCGCACTTGTTCTTGAAGGTTGCCGCAGTGGCTGCTGCAAAATTGAAAATGCTCGAAATGCCAACTAACCACATTAGATACTCTATTTCCTTAACTAAACTTTAATGCGGTTATAAAATTTTCAAAAGTTTTTAAGAATAAACTTGTACAAGTGAAAAACATTTACAACCAAAAAGAATAAAAACTCAAAGAAATAATATGCAAAATCTTTTTGTGAGAGAGTATAGAAAAACTTTATGAGGTCTCTTTGTTTTCCATCGCCCAAGGAGGCATACATATTTAGCTAAGTGGCTGCGATTACAAATGCCACAATGTGGCAATGTGCGTGTGGAACTAAGTCACATAGATTCTCAACATGATCCACGTTTAAACCAAAGTTTTCCATGGCATGGCGATAGTTGGGGATCTTAGCGATAATGGGACTTTTATTTGGAATTATTTTTAGTCAGAGTTGAGAGATAAACAAATTCTAAACGAACACAATTTGGTTTTAAAAATTGACAAATTTCATTTAAACCTTTGTAACCAATCAAAAGTTATATGAAGTTTTATGGCCATTCATTAAATAGATAATTACAAAATTGAATTTGAAACTCATCCTCCTTTCACTATGCGACCGCGTAATTATAAACATCTTGAGCCAGCTAATCGATTTTTGATGAAACTTTTAAGCCAGCTTAAAGTTGAATTTAACGAAAAGTCAACAAGTTGTCCATAATAAAGCAATTCAAATAACTTGCCATAAAAGCGAGAGAGGTAACTTTCGCTGCCATACTCCTTTTCTGTTTTTCTTTTTTACTACTATACCAACATCATCTATATATGTATGAATGGAGTGTGGCCTTGTGGGTGTGGGATGTTGGTTGTGCGATGCGGTATTTGGTGTGTGTGGGTGTGTGTGTGTGTGGCATATTAAATAATAATATTTATACGCAACAGTTTTCGGCTGCCAAAAAGCAACAAACATCATGGGTCCACATCCATATTTGATGTGACAGTTAGCTGTAAAATTCAGAAGCCAATCCGCGGCAAACAAAAATAAAGCAACAAAACTCACTGAACTATATAGCTGGGGCGTTGTCCTAAGCTACTTAGGCGCAACATTTTCGACTTGCGACCCTCCCATTTTGTCCGCCTTTCTCACTTTCTTCTTGGAGGCCAATAGAGAGACCAGTTCCAACCTCTCGCCATTTGGCAGATTAAGCCACTTAGTTTTGGCCTCCGTTCAAGATGCGACGCCTTCGTTTTCGTCGCCAGCGCCAACGCCAACGCCAACGTTGTCATTGTCACAGCGTAAACAATATTTAAATGACTTTAAAGTGTGCGCCAGAAGAAGCGGAAATTGAATTTGTAATGATAACGATGAGAGGATGCTAACGAAGAGGCGACCTCCTAGCTCCTCCATGACCGACCATGGCTACAAAGTGCCGTCTTGCATTTGTCACGCTAATGCGGCGTATACTTAACGCCCCACGGAGACCGGGCACAGATCTGCCTCGTAATAAGGCAATAAATTCTTACATATACATATATACAAATGAGTGTGTATGTATGTATGGTATTGGTGTTTGTATGTAATTAATCTTTACGGCATGAATTAATTGATGTTTATGCTGCCGCAAACGTGTGAAATTTAATGGTAAACTTTGTTTACTGCGTTTGTGTGTGAATTAATCACAAATTGCATTTGTTTTTGTTGTTGTTGTTGTTGTTATTGCTGGGAACTGAAATTCAACAGAAAGAACCAAAAAATACAAACGTGTCAAAAGCAAATGGTCAAAATTCGTTAACTTTTTCAATTAAGTTGTCGATCAAAAAGATACCCAAGACACACACGCACATTAAAATCAATAAAAATCAATCATACGCAGTGTTAGCAAGGTAAGACTAAAAGGTAGAACGTGCTGCATAATTTAATTTAAGGTCATAAAAATGGCTAAACAAGCAAATATGATAGACATTTAGTTCTCATACGCATTACAAGTGTTTGTAAAATAAAAGAAAACGAAATTCAGGCAAAACAAAAGCCTTCTAAATTGAGAGTAGATGAAGCAGATAACCTGATCATTTATGCTTAGAAAATAATCGGCAAATTGACCATGTGAATTGAATTCCAATGGCTGCAAACGGCAGCCAGGATTTCAGAATTCATAAATTATATTTGAGTTTCTATCAAGGAAATAGTATGAGAGAATTTGTTAAGTTTTAAATTTAAAGGCGACTCTTTGAAATTAAAGTCTTGAAGTTATGTTTCAAAATGTTTCTCAGGTAGCTTACATAAATTTTACATGGTAGCATAAATCTTATTTTAATTTCGGAATTTTCTTGTCCTGTGAAACACACAGGCAAATACATACTCGAAAACTCTCCCTCTCACACACAAACACACACGCACGAAAAATATCTTGAGCACTGGTATATGGCATATTTCATAGAATAATAAATTGCAGTTGAAAATCAATTTTCATTTTCGCCTGTTATATGCAGAAATTTCTAAGGACTCCGGTTTCCTATTTAACGTCCGTTAGCCAAAACAGGAAATTAAAAATCAACTCTTGGGCCCCCATAATATGCTTGGCAAGAAAAGTGTGAAATTATTGTAAATATTGTGCAACAGCATCACTGCAACTCAATCACATGTGAAGCCAGTCAAGTGCAAAAGGGTGTTGTAGTTGGGGAAAGGGGTATATTGATGATGTTGCAAGCAAGCAAACAATTTTCCAACTATTCTCAAATTTCAGCAACAGCTGGTGACATATTTCACTGGTCCCACTTTCTCCTCTTTTGGGTTTACCATTTAAAATGAGCAATAATGAAATGCCATTACCGACCCGTATTCTGATTTTTATTCTGATTCTCACCGACACACATACATACACACACCATTACCGCACCTGTCTGTGGCATAGCCTTATGGACGATTCTCTGTACTTTTGATGACAGCAGCAACAGCAGCAAATCAGAAGTTTTGCTTAGAGAGAAAATGGAAAAACTTTTGCACGTACAAAATCTACTTTCTATTACACATTTCGTATTTCTCTCGTTTTTGCGATGTTTGCTCTTTTCTTTTTGTCAGACTTTCCTATTATTTTCTCAGTTATTTCTACAATGCTGAAACGTTGTATTCAATTTGTTTTGGGTAACAGCTTGGCATAAGTTCTTTTAAATAATAAAGTCGATTTGCACGATGTTCACTAAATAGTAAGGAAAAAAAGTAGAAAATGTTCGGAAAGAATAAAAGATATCCATGCCAAAGATAGTTCACACTATCAAAGTCGTACTTTGAAATTGCAGAACTGTTAGATCAAATTTTTCTCACATTCTAAAAGGTTTACTATCCTTAACGCTCAATTCATAAGACTAAATATGATTCGTAATTGGCAATTCATCAAGAAATATTGGCGATAATGGTCATCTTAAGCATTTAATATAAATTTTGTTGCCGTCAGCATTTGCTTTAATTTGAATAAATTAGAGATAAAAGTCAAGTAAGTTTATGTATATGAAGAATACTGGTCAATTTTTCTTTTTGGGCTGAATTTAAGAGAATGTAAAGGAATTAACTTTGACTGAAAATCAAAATATTCATGGATATTGGGCAATTCGGTTGAGATTTATTCTTGTATTTTGGTTAATTAAAAAGCATAAATATTTTAAAGGCCCATATAATCAGAGTGGCATATGGGCAACGTTTTTATGCCGTTGGCGTCACCAAAAAGACATGCCCATGCTTAACCACTCACTCATAAATTCAAGGAGAGAAAAGCAATTTAATTAAAATTAATCTATTCTCCGTTCTTTCTCCTCTTTGCCTCTTCATCTCATTTATTCCTTTTTCTTTATTTCTCTTTTTTGTGTGTGTGCTCTTTGTTGTTGTGCCTCGAACAACTCGATTTTGATGCCTACCAACTTGCCGCAGGAAAAAGGCCATGGTCAGCATGGAGGGGCAGTTTTTGGTGCGACAAATTTATGACGATGAAATAACATACAATTTAATTGGAGCAGCTGTGGAAATACTGAGTAAGTACCAGGGATAACACAAAACACACACCCACACACACACACACATGCACATCGAGTGTGCTATATAAACTGATATAAATAGTTATGGCCAAGTTGTTAACAAGTTTATATGTGTTGATGGGACTCTTTACAGATATACCAGCCGATGATATTTTAGAGCTGTTTGGCAAAACATTCTTCGAATTCTGTCAGGACTCGGGATATGATAAGATTCTGCAAGTGCTTGGCGCCACACCTCGTGACTTTTTGCAGGTAATGCAATACAATAAAAGTCATCTTTAATTAAATCCAATTTCACCATACAATTCGCATCGAATGATTTATATTTTCATGGCGATATTATTGATAAGCATTAAGTATTTTGGTTGAGCGCACACAAAACACCAACACCCAATTGCCACCACCCCCCGAGTGACGCCTTTTGTTGCACTCACATTCGATTTATTTTCAATTTTCCACATTTTTCTTGCTCACCGCAACCACCAGCCACAATCCTTTGTCATAATGAAAAATGAAATTGAATTTTTGTATTTTTCTTTATATATACATACATACTTATATATATTTTCTCACTCTCGCTTGCGCGTCTTTCCTTCCTGTATTCCCTTGATGAAAAACTGCTCAGAATCTCGATGCCTTGCACGACCATCTGGGCACCCTGTATCCTGGAATGCGAGCTCCCTCATTTCGATGCACAGAGCAAGATGGTGAACTGTTGCTCCATTATTACTCAGAGCGTCCCGGACTCGAGCACATTGTCATTGGAATCGTGAAGGTATTATGAATTTTCATTTTCCAACCAAAAACGGTATTATTCAGTCGCCATTTGCTATACACACACACACACACACACACACAGGCTGTTGCATCGAAGCTGCATGGAGTTGAGGTGGAAATCGACATTGTCAAGCGGAAAGGTGAACCAATCGATGAGGCGGAGAAACAACGGGCTTTGGCTCGCGAACAGCTACAGCAGCAATTGGATAGCACAAATGAGGTGACGGCTCCCCGGGATAGTGCCGCTGGACCAGATGCCGAGCGGAATAATAATCAGAATGCCAACAACAGTATCAACGTGGCCAGCAATAGCAGTAACATCAATAACAACAACGATGGCCAACAGAGTAGTGCCCAGTGTGAGGCAGGTAAACGCAATTCGATTCATTTACCAACAAAAATTCATTTAATTATCGAGTAATTAAAAGAAGAAGTCAATCAATGACAAATATAAGTAAATACTCAGTTATGGGTAATTATTCCCTCATATAAACTTTTTGATAAAGTCAGCTAAGTAAAAGGCTAAAATTATAAGATTCAATTTGCCAAGGCTAAAAATTATTATTTAATTTCAAAAATTAGCTGAAAAATTCGTTGGTTTCTACTGAATAGTTACAATCTGATTAAGCTTAATAGAAGGCTAAAATGGCTTCTGGCGAAAAGATGGCGCCCTATGTGTTAGTTTTCCCACCAGTCCTTTTATTCTGTCTCAATGATCACTGTTTTTAAAAACATTTACCCAAAAAATCTCTTAGAATTTGGCAAAAAGATAGAACTAACCCATTAACTTCAATATATTTTTCAACTTGGCTATCTTCTATCACTCTAATAGATTGCTTTAAATTCTGGTTTATTTTTTTTTTTAACCAGAGTCCTCTTCAGGCTTACCTCTACCGCAGGATAGCTTTGACTGTGATGGGGATAAAGAACAGAAATGTTTGCGCCTCCTGAAAAACAAGAGCGATGACATCGAACGCTATGACCATGTGCAATTCCTGATACGAGAAATCAATGTGGCGGCCAAAACGCAAGCGGATGCCAAAAAGGACGAAGTGGCAGCCGCCGGCAACGATGACATGGATTTCCTATGCGAAGGTAATGCACACACATTGACTGAAAGTTCTACTTAAGCTAATTGGTCGTTTAATCTGTTTTATCTTCTTTCTCTTTTCTTTCTTTCTGGTGTAGCTCCTCTAATATCACCTGCCACATTTTGCAAAGTTTTCCCCTTCCATCTAATGTTTGATAGACAAATGAAAATTGTGCAGGCAGGCAAGGCGGTCTCACGTGTAATACCCAGGTAAAGTCAGCCTTCTAACGGTTATTTTCTGGTTAGTTATGAGCCATTGTTATCGATTAGCATTATTTACCGCAAGGTCAACTTACTTGGCTAAACATTGGGCATTGATTTTATTTTCTATTCCTCACACACACACACACACAAACACACACACACACAGGGTGGCCGAGGAGAACTGTTCGTTAATAGAAGTGGTTGAGGCTATTCGACCCCATCTGCAGCTAACATTCGAGAATATTCTGTCCCACATAAACACCATCTATGTCCTGCAGACGCGACAGGGAGCCATGAGTAGCCGGCACGAGCAACGCTTTCTCAGACTGAAGGTGAGTACGTCCATAGAACGATAGCCAAAGAAACCCAAAAACAAAATATGAGCAGCTTACGCACAGCCGCGTCTGAGCATTAAAGTTAATGCCAAACGATTTTCTAGCGGCCTGCCACAAAATGCAGCATAAAAATCAATTTTATTATAATGGTTGGACCATTTTGATTTTGCTTGTGCACAGCTTTAATATAAATATTCTGTGTGTGTGTGTGTGTATCTTTCAGGGTCAAATGATGTATATACCAGAATCGGAACACTATCCAGATCGCATACTGTTTCAATGTTATCCAAGTGTAATGAATTTAGATGATCTAACCAAGTAAGTACTTTCATGAAATTCCACAAAAATGGCATATCCTTTATAACTCAGGATCTACTTTAGATAAGAACAGAAATATTTGAATAATAAGACTAAAACAAATCCGTTTTATTTGCTTGTAATAATTAGTACTTTTAACTGCTTTCAGGCCAAATTAGCCTAACAAGACGTTTAATTTGAAAGCAGTAAATAATTTTCCCTTTCGACTACTCTGATATATTATCATCTTCTTTTGGTTGCGTAAGCATTCCATTTAAAGGAGTTTTTTGAGTGAGGAAATGCGTCACAAAAACGTAATTTAATGACTGATGAAAAGCATTTTACATTTTCAGCCATTTTGAATGTGGATTTTCCATTTCCATTTTCTCATCAACCAAAGACAATAGCCAGCAAATGGCTGGGATGTATTATAGAAAAACCTTATGGTTGTATTTATGCAGCTAAATTGAAACAAATGTGCCTTTAGCTCGCTAAATTTATAGGTGACATTAAAAAGCCCTTCTGCCACACCCCGCACCCCACCGTCCCCATCCGCCATATCACATCCATCTGTCCCCATCTACCAAGCTGCCACTCCCTTTTAGCGAGTATTTCATTTTATGTGGCATTTGGTGTTGCTATTTTTGCTCACCAAAATGAAATTTAAAAAAAAAAACAACAAGAACAAGAAACAGACTTAAGCAAAATAAAAGACATGCCATTTTTTCTGTATTCTAACTTTAACTAAGTCTCCACCTCCATTGCCTTTACTACTACTAAAGCAATTGCCTGCCACTTTTCTTTGTTTTCCCATTCAAACCGTAGAAAGGGACTATACATTTCCGATGTTCCATTGCACGATGCGGCCAGAGATTTGGTTTTGCTCTCTGAGAAATTTGAGGCGGAGTATAAACTGACCAAGAATCTGGAAATGCTGACGGATAAGCTGCAGCAAACATTTCGTGATCTGGAGAGTGAGAAACAGAAAACGGACAGGTAAAACAGAAAAAAAGAAGAAAGAAATAAAACGAAACATTAAGGTGAAAAACCATAGCACGCTGTCAGGCGCGAAATTGAAATTACTTGGCTATTTCTTCTGCATTTGTACTGTCATTCTTATACTCATTCTCGTTCACATTCTCCACTTCTCTTCTTCTTTTACTCAATTCACTCTCATTTCTCTAGGCTCCTCTACTCGGTGCTGCCCAAGTCTGTGGCGAATGAGTTACGACATCAGCGACCAGTGCCACCCAAGCGGTAAGCCAGCGAATCCCCAACATAAATACCAAAATGATTGCCCCTACTCCAGTGCCCTGCTCTGTCCTTGGTCTGCCTGCATTTATTTATTGCACACATATTTATTTCTCCTCCAGCTACGATTTCGTGACGTTGATGTTCTCTGGCATAGTGGGCTTTGGCCAATATTGTGCCGCCAACACAGATCCCGACGGGGCCATGAAAATTGTTAAAATGCTTAACGAGCTCTACACAGTCTTCGATGCCCTTACCGATTCCAAGCGCAACTTGAATGTTTATAAGGTAAGTGCTAAGAGGGGAAGGAATGATGGCATGATTGTCAGACACTCAAAGTCAAAGTCAGTTTTAATTACAGTTCTGCAATTTTCCATTTTGCAGGTTGAAACAGTCGGTGATAAGTACATGGCCGTTTCTGGTCTGCCTGACCCTTGTGAGGACCATGCAAAGTGCATTGCCCGCGTTGCCCTGGATATGATGGATATGGCAAAGAATGTGAAAATGGGCTCCAATCCAGTGGTGAGAAACCCAAATTCCTAAGCACTCTGTTAATTACTTTATGTATAAATAATTTTTAATTGTCATATGTAAATTGCCCACAGGGGCGTATCTCAGGAGAGTTGCAAACACATGAGGAGAGTTTTAAACACAATTAAAAAAGAACAATTGTAGGCAACTTTAACAATTTCACTAGGCTTCAATTTAAATTATTCAGTAATTGATGCTTTTCTACATAAAAGAAATGTTTAAACTCTTTAGTTTAAACTTAAAGCTCTTTAGCTTTAAGAACTTTATATATATATTCTATGAGATTTATTTTATAGATATTCAGTATTGGTTTTCAAGTTAAAGGATATAAAAAATTATTCAGTCTAATAAGTGAATCTTTGTTAAGTTATAGTTTGAGGCATAAACCCATAAGAAAAGTTGTAGAAGAGTCTAAGAGTTAAAGTTTGTAAATTTTACACAAAATTTAACAGTACAAAAGTCCCTTATATATATTATATATATATGTATGAATATAGTTGATATTTACTTGATGTACAGTTATGTAGCTTTGCCTGAGTGTATGTGTATGTGTGTTAAACTGAGTGAGTGCATCAAATTTTCCAAAAAATAAAGTTTACGATGTTCAAGTAGCAGCAGGGCTTGCCGTGGCATCATTCTAATTGTGCACATTGAAAATAGTTCAAAATTGTCCTTCTCAGTGCCTGTGTGTGGGTGTGAATTCGTGTGAGCATGCAACTTGAGCTAGCTCGCGCAATTTGTTACTGAATGAGCATTCAAGGAGCAACAGCAACAACACCAACTCAATAGCGCATAAATTTCAATGCTGCACCGCCGTCTCGTGCATGTTCGCCCTCTCTTTCTTACCTTCTCTCTCTCTCTATCCCTCCCACTCTCTGTCTGTTCGTCTATCTCGCTTTTGATTCAAGTACAAGGATTGGCTGTCAAAGTGCACGTAAAATATTAACAACTTGTGTGCTAAACTGTAAAAAAGTTGCCTCCTACTACGTCTACGTCTACTAATACCACTACGCATACGGAAAAGTTTTCTATCTTCTTTTATTTTTTATGGAAAAAAAGAACTTTTTTGTGTATAAAATTGCTAAAATTGCGAAAATTGCTAAAAAATTAATTCAAAATTGATGACACACAATGTCAAAGGACATGCAGGCAAGTTGTCTTGTGACATGCCCATGGTCGTGTCTACTATCTCCCTCTGTCCCTGTCTCTGTCTCTGTGGGCCTTGCCATATAGGCACTTGACCGTCAGCCGTCACCAGAGACGTTGTGATGCGTTTTTTTTTTTTTTTGTGGATTTAAACACTTTTGCTTTGAGTGCTCAAGCTTAAAATACACTGGGACACACACATAGCCATATATAAGTATATACGTGCATAGAGAAAGATATACTTGATCCAGAGGACGAGGCCGAGTATGCGGATTCCCTTGCCCCACTTACCCCACTTGATGGCATCCTTCACAATTACAGTATTGTACGTGTGGACAATGCTTGTGGCTTGTCAGTCACTTTTGTGCCTGAGTATGTGTAACTGTGTGTGTGTGTGTGTGTGTCATAAATACATACAAAAAGAGAGAGAAAAACATCTCGTCCTCGAATGCTCATGCTCATGTCACTTGGCTTTATTGTAAAATTTGTTCTTACTTTTCCTTTTTTTGTGGGTTTTTCCTTTTTTTGCTAGAAATTCCATTGCCTTTTCGCTTTCGCATCTTACTTACTTCAAGAAACTGTGTGGTGGTATGTGCTCCAGTCATTCATCTCTTTAGGCCACTATCCCCGGCCCCAACCTCGGCTCAGGCTGCCTCAGCTTGGGTAGTGCAGTCAACTTTTGCGGTTGTCAGTATTTCAAATTTGACTGATTGCTTTTGGTTATGGAGCCGGAAACACATAGTCATCCTCATTGTCATCGTCGTCCCCGTCGTCGTGAATATTCGTTGGATCCTCCTTCATTTCATTTGCTATGTGCTGTCAGACTTACTATATCGATAGTCAACTTGTACTTTCATATTGATAGATAGTCTGAAATGCAATTAACAATCACGACCAACGAAAGACAAACGTGAGGAGAATTAAGGAACAGCTATGTATGTATATAGTCAAATTAGTTTTACATTCTGTCCCACGTAATGTTTTCGATTATAGAAATCAATATCGTTAACAATTCATGAATTCATGTTGTTGTCAATTAAATTTTAAACACTTCACTTGGAATATTTACAATTTAAGACGCTTACACTGCCCTAAATTGCCATTATTCCTAACTCATAACTTATATGCTTTTCCAACATGTAATTGCTTTTTGTAATGGGGATACATATCATACAACCCTCGCATCGATGTCGTGCCTGTTGCATAGTGTCCTCTGTTTTTGTCATTTTGCGCTTCATTAAATTTTGTGAAATGAAAAAAGAGAGAAAAAGGAAAAAAACAAAAACAAGCTATCTCAATGAAGGCCAAAGCATTTATCGACCCAATTATGCCAATGGAAATGAAGTTTATTCAGGGCAAAAATTGCAAAGAAGAAAATGTACTCGTTTGCTTTCTTTATCGTTGCTGTGTTTTCTCGGTTGCTTTCTGCGTTCGCAGTCAATAAATATTGATACGATTGTTCATACTGTATCCAATATGCTTTATGTGTGGTTCTCTCTCCCTTTTATTCTTTTTGCGGCAGAAGAAGTTGAAATGAAGTAAATTATTGTATTGAAAACATGGAAAAGAAAAAAGAAACTGTAAATTAGTTGAGTAGTTTTTATGGACCCTTCTAAGTGCTCCACCTCCACAATCATCATGTCTTACAAGAGAAACAATAGCATAGCATAAACAAAACTAACTCACTTTTGTTTGCTCTAACGACTCTGGGCATCATTTATCAAAATTGCATTTTTCCAACTGACCATATGGTCTACTGGCTACTGGCCACTAGCCACTGATTTAATTTCGTTCACTCTATTTTCCGAAATGGATTTGGCTAAACTTTTGCTTTCTTTCTTTTTGTTGTCCCAGTATTTTTTCTGGGTTTTATGCAATTTACTTTGACTTATTTGCACATTTCATGGCAGCTCTTTGCTTTCTGTTCTAGCAATTAAATAGTTTCATGTAATTCCTCTTTGTTTTCATAGTCCTTACACAGTTTCACATGTTCACACTTGGCTAGGGCTTTGGTGTTGGCTTCGTCACCTAGTTACATACTTAGCAACAAATAGATGACCAAGATTTAGGTCTTTGCTGCTAAAGCCGCAGCTCATTTCGCTTTTAAAATTTAATTAAAGAAAACTTTTGGCTGCTGCAACTTTTTCCCAAGTAATTGGTGGAGAAGTTTTCGTTGGTTTCACTTGCTAAAATTGTGATGCGGTTGCCAAAACTCTGCTTGGTCCTTCAATCCCTTAGATAGAGACAGAGAACTTGCTCCTTCAAGTTTATCTACGAAACAGAGAAAGTTTATTAGCGGAATATATGTATGTATAAGTAGAGTGTTCGGACACTTGGTAAACTTTATTGCCTAAAGAGCAGATTTATTTTCTAATTTTTAACTGTTGTTTATAAAATGAATTCTTTCTTCTACAGCAAATCACCATTGGCATTCATTCGGGCGAAGTGGTGACAGGCGTCATTGGCAATCGAGTACCACGTTATTGTCTCTTTGGCAATACCGTTAACCTAACTAGCCGTACCGAGACGACCGGTGTGCCCGGCCGTATTAATGTCAGCGCGGACACTTATCGGTGAGTCTATATGTCTATGTCTACTATTGGTTATCTAAGTTGATCGAAGGGACATGCCTGTCCGTCATAGGATTCACTTTCATTGCTGACTGCCAGATAGGCAGCCACTGCCGCTTGTTTGGCCTCCTCGGTAATGGCTCCATCTGCAGTTGCCACAAAGGCAGCAACCGCAGCTTTTTCTGCATTTTGCCCTTGATTCTCACTTTCATCCTCGCTCTCGGCACTGCTTATGGTGTCTAATCTGTGCATGGCTTTTGTGAGTCCTTGCATGGGTTTGTTGTTACGGGCTGTGTTGGATTCAGTTCGTTCCTCTTGCTGTGAGCCAGGACCATCCAATTCCTCTGTTAGGTCAATATATCGCTGCAACCGATTGGGTAATCTCAAAGTGTCAATACCATTGGGCAATTGATTATGCTGTCGCAGGACATCACGGATACGACATCTGGGAAAGTCAAACAAAGAGAAATAACAATTACAGTAAATCTAATATAAATTCCTTCCCACTAGAGGAACCATCAAAATTTTTACGAGTATTATACATGTTAAAACATAAATTTACTACAAAAAGTTGTGCATCAGATAGACTGAGTTAGGGCCAGAGTTCATCCTTTTCCTTCTGTCAACATTTACGGCATATTTCATAAATTAATTTAAGTTTCACAAAAAAAAAACCTTACACTGGAAGGAAAAAAAGGGAGCAAAAAATCGTTGCGCACAGCAAACTTCATGTGCTTAAAACTTTTGTTGTAACAAAGAGCAAAAATAAAAAAAGGAAACTTTGGCCGAGGTTCCTTTTTTTTTCTTGTTGTTGTGACACACGCAGTAAAGAAAACTAAAGGAAGAAGTTTAAGTAGCGGATATTGTGCCTGCTTCTTTCTTTCGCTCTCGAGTTAAGACCCTCCGCCACTCCGCTCGGCATTCGTTTGCCGGCAACCAGATCACTAAGAGGCCATAGTGAATGCTTTTTTAGAGGGGCACAAAAAGTTCATGAAATAGGTATGTGAAGAGTGTCTGCCCCAAAGTGGTACTAACAAACAACCGCCGAAAAAAAAACCTGTCCAAAAAGTTCCTTTCCCCAAAAAGCATCCAACGCACACACAAATTGGTGTCATAAAATTTCATAAAATACAGTAGCAACTTAATGGCATGCTAATCGCCTGTAGACGATGCCGAAAAGCACTAAAAATTCTCAACTTTTAAGCAAGAATTTGTTGTTTTCTTATTTTAATCACAATGGCAAAATTTTCTCAAATTCTTACTGGCATTATGAGGTGAGTGTAGAGAGCAAAATGTTAGATACTTTTGACTATGCGGAAACTATAAAAAGTGAAAATATTTATAAAGTTTATTAGACAATGAGCTACAGTTTTTGTTATGCAATAATTGCAATATCATATTTTAATTAAATGTTCTCAGAAAACTGTTAGAAAAGTTTTAAACCCAAAATGGATTCAGTTTGTCATGTTAAAAACTTATTTTAGGTTTCAATGACATATAAGTAAAACTATATACAATCTCTTTTCACATTTGACTTTTCACTATAATCCTAAAAAAGTTATTCTTATGAAAAGTAAGCAAAAAAATGGCAACTATGGCAAAAAGATGACTATTTGATTAAAAAAAGGGGGCAGATTGAAAACATTCAGGCCCGAATGTTCTTTGAAGTTTAACTTATTCGGAAATAAACATTTAACTGACATGCGTCTTTTTCTTTAGTGAAATCATCGATCAAAGATTGATTGTCCACTGTTTGTACTTGGAAAAGCATCTTCCATTCGCTTCGCCAGTTGGCTCAGCACAAACATTTGGTGAGGAAAGAAAAACATATACGGGCGGGCGAAAACAAGCAAAAAGTCAGCAAGCGAGAAGGGTCAAACTTGGTGTACATTTTGTGACTTGTTCGGAGAGCAGCGAGCACACAAGCAGATGAAGTCAAATATTTGCATGGCGGCATGGTTGGGGAGTGCTCGGTAAATAAATATCTATATGTTTGATATAGAGTACGTATATGTATGTATCTAGTTAGAAGACATACTAACGGCAGCTACAACGTCTATGCACAAAGCTCTATACGTGTTTTTTTTGGTCTCTTTGACAACATTATTAAATTAGATAAATACGCCTGCTAGTAACTTGCCGATTAAATACTAATCAAATTTGCCAAGAAATTCAATTTAATTCATTAACTTTAGCTCTATTCAGGAGGTGGCAATGGAAACTAACAAGGCATGCGGGCAAAAAGTTCTTGGGGACCAGACATTGCTTGATATGCTTAATACAAACATAAAGGAACAAGCAAAACTTGCATTAACTAAGCCACATGACAAAGGCAGGCGAAGTTGTCAGTTTGGCTAAGCAAGAAACCCCAAAACAAAATCGTTTGTCAAGTTGTCAGTCAGTCAGTCAGTCATTCAGCTAGTCAGCCAAGCAAGCATTCAGTCAGCTGCTCATCTCCATCTCCATCTCGATGGACCAACTCCTGTGTTTATTTCATTTTTTGGGCTTATCACAAAATTCGGCGTCCGTAGAAAGTTAAGCAAGCGTAACGAACCCAGAAACACCAGCAATAGAAGACTAAGCCAAAGTAATTGAATAAAAAGTAAAACTTATTTCAGACGTCAGTACTTTGAGTGCCTTCAACTGTCTCTCTTTCTTTCTTTCTGTCCGTCTGTCTGTCTGTCACGCTGACAGTCCTTCACATTGTTAGTCACAAAGTCAAGTGCTTAAATGAGAATTCTCTCCTTGCTGGCCAGCAAAATGACAGTTCAAAGTTGATAATTACCGGCATAAATGTCGTAGTGTGGGCACACCATAGACCTGCTCATTGAAAATGATTTTGTCCATCAGCAAACGTCCATAGCGTTCAAAAAACATTTCGCGCCGTACTGCGTATAAAATGGGCTGGAAAAGAATTGAGATTAAAATGAACAATAAAGCCGATAAAAGTCTGAGCAATGTTAAGTTCTTTCAACTTTTGTTCCATGTCAATCAAATTAAATAGTAGGTACTGAGCAACTTCTTCAAGTTATTATGTTCACAGTAATTTTATATAAATACTCATGAAATCTGTGATATTCATTATAAATGTACTGAATATGGACTGTTTTTTGTAACAAATTTGTAATACGACATTTCCCTTGATTTAGTATTTGTTTCCTCGCTTTACTATAAACTAAACTTTTGGATATTAATAGAGGTTTATGTAATTGCAAAGAGTTTCGCTTCTCAAATGTGTCTTTAGATCTCATTAGTTTGCTTGAATGAATGCCTTGGTGAGTGGTAAATTTGAGTGGATTAATGAAAGGAACAAGAGTGTTTTTTGCACTTCTCTTTCACAATTGTACTCACCTTGAAAGGCATTTCAATCATGGTTACATTACGCAACAAAATCCTTAGACACAAAACCAGTTCGCAACTGTAATTGCGCCCGTTCTCAATGAGTTTGTCGAGCAGTGATATAATCACAGAAGCTCCACCATCGGGTGGTTGCGGTGCAGCGCCATATCTGTAATGATAATGGGTAGAATATATACATAAGGATGTAAAGGACTAAAGGCACGTATGTGGTTAGTTGCCCTGCGGTTTTGTGTGTGTGTGTGGGAGAAAAAGGAAATGATGGAAGTGCAGGACAAGGAGCTGAAATAGAATTTGTAGACGACATTGTTGGTAAACGGGTAATAATGTTTAGAGCACTGATAAACGCCCACACACCCAGCCACATACAAAGATATACAAGTGCAAATGAAATAATAGACAGACATGGCTCGCGGTTGTGTAGTTGCTGCCCCTGTCACTTGCACACTATCATATAACCACACACACACACACACTGAGAGAGACATACCCACAAGAACGGACAGATAGACGGACCAGCGGGCGGGAGTGTGGACAACAGTGCGTATACTTACTATATGTATGTACAATACAATATACATATGTATATACACGGTAGAGCGTTGTGTGAGACAAAATCGCAAATGAACTGCAAATTGTGGCATGTGTCGTGTGGCATTGGCAAATGGCGGTAACACAGCGTCACTTTTTAAATTGAAAATGTTTGTCACACGAAATATATTACATTTTATATTTGCATATTGCGTCTGATAAGCTTTATAATTTATATGTTTTGTTTTGGCATCATTTAAATATTGTTCAAGTAAATCAATTCCGCTCACGAGCAGAAGCATTGTTCACTCCATACTTACATACATATGTACATACATATATGCATGCATGAGGGGTAAACGAGAGGACATCGGATTGAAGTGATGCTAAGAGAAAGAGGCAGAGGTCGCCAAATACATCTGAACGTGGCAATTTGCATATTTTATGAGGCAATTTCCAATAAAATGCAGCAAAGCGAAAAGCGAAACGCAAATTAAAACACACAAAAGAGGAACAAAATAAATGTATCTAGTGAATTTTGCGTCAGCATCAAAAAACCAAAAGCAATAAGAGTGAAAACGATGCTCATCCGATGTATGCCAGATGCAGGGGCGGTTATTTACCCATCAATCGATTATTAACAATAAAAGGCAATATAAAACTGTCCAGCATGCATACACATAAGCCTCTTAATCTGTAATTAAGGCCATTTTGTAGCCAAAAATATGAGGGTCTATAAAAAGGTTGCCGCACAATATACATATGTGAGAGGGAAGCACCATAAGGGTCGTCCATCAAAGGCAAATTCGAGCCCATATGAGCAGAGATAATTAAATTATAATTCAGATAATGGGAACTTTAAAAGTTTTTTTTTTAATAAATTCAATCAATTTACCTCTATAACAGTAGCAAAAAAATACTATTCAATAGCCATACATAAAACTGTGGAATTTGTAGTTTTTGTAATTTAATCCAAAGGGTAATCAATCACAAATTAAAGTTTCTTTTCTACAAAAAAATGTACAAAGTTTTCCAACCAGCTGGCATTCCTTAGTTTGAAACTGATTGTTCAATTCACTTTCGTTCATGGTAGGGAAAAAAATCAATTTGGACATTGAAGAAAAATGCACATCTCTGTATATTGGTAAAAATATTTCACATCTTTCGAAGTGCCCTTTTTGGCTTGCAATCAATTGTTTGCATTTTATGCAAAAATTCGTTTCCTTTTTTTGGCATTGCATCAAAAATTGAAAACGCCAGAGCCAGATACAGATTCATAGTAACAGATTCCATTGCCAAAGTGAAATAAGAGCAAAACAAAAATTAAAAGAAAAACAATAACAATAGCAAAATACGAACTATGACAAGCTATAAGGCGTGGCAGCAGATGCAGCAGACAAATGCAGCTACATCTAAAAAGGGTCGCGCCATATCAACTTTGAAAATAATAAATGGCCAGGCAACCAAAAAAACTAGTAGAGACTAAGACTAAGTCGCAAGAGGATTCAAGGGCATCGAATGACGAAGGAACGGTGGCGGGCATGAAAAACTTATACGAAAACTGTGGGCGTTTATATATAAATTTATGATTCTCCTTCACTCTGAACTTGCTGTTGTCTTGCTGCTTGAGTTGAGTTGAACTAAGCTGCCTCCGACCATGAGACAGAATGGAGACGATGCTGCCTTGTGATGCAAATTCGCTTTGGCAACGACCTTTTTCTCATATATTTATGATGATAATTCCGGGCTCTTGCCTCGACTTTTGACTTGTTTACGTCGTCCACTTGCTTATGCTAAGCGTCTTGTAGTTTCTTTTTGCTGTTGCATTCATTGCGGATGCGCCAAGTGCCGAACGCTTTGCATATTTCGCGCTAATTGAAGTACCTTGCTTTTCGCCTCCATTTGCAATTCTTACTTACCTGAGCAGTATGAGCAGTAATTCCGGAGAAGATGCTTGTAAAGCAATACGCAAGGGTGAAGAACGTCCACAGGACTCAATGGGCACATCTATAAATCTGCAAAAGTGGGAGAAAAGTGTTTGGTTAAAATGTCAAAAAGTCTGTTGCTTTTAGGCCACAATTTGGGGAACTTTAATGGACATTTACAGAGTTGGCTTTAATAGGCAGATAAACGACACCCTACAGCATACACGCATACACACACACACACATACATACACAACAATGAACCCACACTAATACAAGCAAATACACTTGGAGAAATTGAATGGTTTACTTTTTTGCCAATCGATGTTTATATAAATATCATAGAAAATATTGAAAAAGAATGCCAACAAAGCAATTTAAATGTAAGCTGCTTTTCACCCAAATCTATAAGCTCAGCAATAAATTCTGTTCGTCTTTTTGTATTCTTGCTTAGGATTTATCTTGAGTGTAGAAGCACGTACAATTAGTCTGCTAGCTTGTTGCTTGCTTCTGCACATTTAGCCAGCTTCTCAAACGTCTCCTTCTCATTCACTTTCACATGTAGTTGACTTTTCCACCCCACACAATGGAAAAAATGACAAAGCGTACGTTTTCTAGATACCCTAAATACGGTATGGTCTTTATTTGAACGATTTTTGGTTATAAGCTATATTAACATCTGATTTCCGCCTTGTATTAGGAATATCTTCTTTTTTCTCTGTTAATTATAATGATGAATAATTTCAATATACCCTGAGACTATTGAGCACCAACAGTTAAAGATATGTAATATGGATTTTTTTCTAGCCTTTGGGTTGTCTTCTCCATTCGGGCATTAGCATGTACAATGCACTTAAAGCAGTTTGCGATACTTTGGAGAGACACATACATATACATACATACACACATGTAGATATGCTCACACACACCCAGGAACATTTACTCGTACATACGTGTATTTGTGTGCCTACGCATAAAAATAGGCAAATAAAAGACTATGGAGCAAAAAACGAGAGAAACCGCAATAAACCGGAAGCCACTCAGTCGCATAAACGCACACACACATATATGCAGGTGACTCTCTCACACTTGTGTACATTAGGTGAAGCAGGCGATAAGCATATTTTGAGCCACCCACGCCTGCAAATTGCCTTTGCGAATTCATTTGCGTTTTATTAGAAGCGATAAAAGCGTGTGACATGAAGGATCAAGACATTTGCAATTGCTACAAGGCAACAGCAGCAGCAACGGCATCAACGAAAGCAACAACCCCGAATAAGTAGGCAATGGCAAATGGATGCTTTTAGCCATCAGCTTATGTAACATCCGAATCCAAGATTTTTGTTGACGCAAATCAAACATTTACAATTTAACAAGATGACTGACAAATTAAATTTTTTTTCAACAAAAACTCAGACTTGAGTTGAAATTTTTTGCCAACAAAGAAAAAACAGTAAAGAGTCATCTAAGTATACTTGAAATCAATTTTACTTTCTATGTGTAAAGAAAGAGCAATGCATGTTCCAATGTGTATTTATTGTGTTTCAATTTCATAATCATTTTTATACTCTGACTTCTGTCAAGTATCTGCTATACTTACATATGTATGTGTGTGTGTTGCCAGTTTCTTTCCTTTATATACAGTGATTTATACAGTTTTAGGGGCATTTGGCCAAAATATTTATTGTCACATTGTTTGGCCTTTGTGTCTGCAATTCTAATACAAACAAACACACACACGCGCTCACACATATACATATACATATATTTAGAGCTATTAACAGTCGCTGCTGTTTGCGTGAGGGCTTCATAAATGTCGTCTTAATGTTTTGCCAGTCAGTTTCTGTCTTGTGTTTGTATAAGAATATATGTTTATACATATGTATCTCAATGTATGTATTTTTTGTTGTGGTGCGGTGAGGCGGTGTGGCGGTGGTGCGGTATGTGCGGCTGTGGGCGTGTCCTGGGCTAAAGCTTTGTGCGCTTATTACACGCATTTTTGACTTTAATCCTCCGGAGTGCTGCCAAACAAAGCCAAAATAACAAAGGTTTGCATTGCTGCCAGTTGGTTTTCAGCTTATCGCTTACACCCGCACACACACACATATAAATGTTCATAAATCTCAAGCAAAAAAAAAAAAAAAAAACGGAAACAACAAGAACGAAAGAGAACACTGAAAATGAGACAACCTCCGTGCTGAAATTCATGTTGAAAGTGAAAATCTTAATTATACATGACACACACAGAAGCCCGAGGAGCCAAGCATCTGTTGTGATTGAGAGTCGTAGCGGCCATTGTTTAAATTAATGTGCATGTGTGTGAGTAGTAACTGAGTAACTGTGCGTTGTATATGTATATGTAAAGTGTCGCCATCTTTTACTCAATTATGGCAGACACACACACACATACATTCATCACACAATGGCTGATGTAATATGTATTAATTTAATTAAAATCCTTTTATATGCAATTTGTTCTGTTTCTCTGTTGTTAGTATTCGTCTATCCCTCTCTCTCTCTCTCTTTCTCTCTCTATGTAGAAGGTATTAATGGGCCTCAGTCTGCCTATTATTGTTGTATTTGCTGTGATTGAGGGTCATGTTTTGCAATGAATTTATGCATTTCAAACGAGTCCCAGTGAAGAAATTTTTAGGTGTAATTAAGAAAAATATTTTTTAATAAGATGACACTTTAAATCTTATTAAAGAAGTTTTAACTTGTTTGTTATTTTATTAAAGTTTTCTATTAAAAAAGACCATAAAAGTTGACTATAATTATAAACAAAGTGTAAAAAGGAAACTGCTATACACACATAAAAAAGAGAACAATTAAGTTTACAGAATTTATATATTGTGGACAGCAGGAAGAGCTGCTATTGTTGACTGACTAACTATTTATTTGTCTGTCACAATACAAGATCCAAGACTAGTTCTAAATTGCAACAGTTTATAAGTTAAGTATAGCAGACTTGACCTTACTTAGCAAATACAAAGAAACACAGTTAATAAAAGAAAAAAATGTCACTCTCAGATTTGAGAAGCAAACAGATAACTAAACATTATCAACGTAATTGGACACTTAGATATGAATTGCGTCAACAAATTAAGTTGGAAGAGTTAAAATGCTTAGCACATACGGAAACAAAAGCTGAATGTTCTGTAGAGTCAATTAAAATGACAAAGACTCTCGATTTATGTCATTTGAGGAGAGACATTTGGTTCGTCACGAATGACTAGTCAAAGTTGTTGATATTGTTGTTGTTGTAGACATACCTGAGTTGCCTCTCCTGTTCGTAGCGTGGTATAAAAACGGGTAACACGAGCCTCTGCCGTGTGGCATGCTTCAAAAAGTAAACCATAGCACGAACATTTTCATGCTGCAAAGATAAATTGAAAATCATTTATTATATCATCTACTGGTACGTGCATATGGCTCTATACGTATATAACTTCATGCTTGCCTGATTCAGAAAATCACTACGCCATCCAGCGATAAAATGTGGAGCATGAGGACCAAATAGAGCCCCCAAAAATATACGCTCAAAAGTCTTTTCGCATTCATAGATGGCCACTGTGGAAATGATGGAGAAATGGAGAAAATTTTAATTATCCAGTAACAGGATTTCTATGGCAAAAAAGCACACACACAAAAACTAATTACTCAACTGACTTGTTGCTCGATCGTGTTTCTTTTTTTGTAGCAATTTTTTCTGTTTTTTGCGGCAGCAACAAAAAAGCCATCTAAGGCATGAAAGTAAGGAAAAACTAATATGACTGCCATGAGAGATGAGACTTGTTTTTTTTGTCCATGATGTCCGTCCCATGATACAGGCCTGTCATTAATTTTGTTTTTGTAGTTTTGCTTGTTTGGTAAAAGTTTATGCAGCATTTTAATTAGACATAACCACAACACTCTGGCTGGCAACCCTTTCAGATACTTTATAAGTTTTACGATGCAGCATGAAAGCACTTAGTAACCATTTTCTTAACGCAATTTCACTTGGCAATTAGCAGAAACACGTGATTAAAGTAAAACTGCCTTGCCTTGCCTTGCCTTGGCAGTATAATAATCTGATGCGTTGCCATAAAATTCATTAAAACAAGCAAAACAAAGCGCCACGCCCCAGGACAAGGACACAAACACACGCACACCCGGCACACACACACACACACCACACACATATATATGTACATATGCATATAAATTAAATTATTTAGTTGGAATGACTTTGACTTACCCAACAGTTGAACGACCACCTCCGAATCGCGTACTCCCCAATCCCAGCAGGTGCGCAACGCAATGTACAGAATGTTGTGATACTTGCCCATGAGGCATACCTAAGGGAGAGTAAAAGTGAAAGCAAAACTCAGATGAGAGAAGTTTTTTCATCAAAATTTCAAATTAATTACTGCCCGAAGGCTTTTGATCAACGAGAAAAAGGGGTAAAAAAATACGAATACCGAAAGGAAAGGAAACATTCTAACCAAAAATTGCATATTATTTTAGTTGAATTTAATTCATGCATTTAAAATGAAATTTTTATGGGAATTTTGATAATTTTTCTTACCTGTCCATTGTCTTCTTTGGCCAGACGATGATAACGTAGAGCAGCAATCACTGCCAATGCAGCAACCTCTTCGGTTGGCATATTCTGTCCCTCACTGCAGCCCTTGATGATGGCACTAAGATGGTCCAGGACATCGCGACGAGACTGGCGATCCTGCAGACCATTACGTGTAATCTGCTCAAAGGTGTCATTGAAAAAACACTCAAATATATAGTCCATGACCAGGTATCGCCGTGGGGACTTTGGATTCTTCTGATGACTAGCCCGTGACCGGAAGCCGTAGAAATGACGGGGCAATGGCAATAACCAATACCACGTCAATTGTCGTTTTAATTGACTTACGAATTGCTGAAATGCCTCGAGCAACTGGGAAAACATATTACAAATCACCGAAGTGCAAAAATCGACATTGATTTAATTTAGTAAGAAATTAACAAAACGTTTTACAATTGAAATTGAAATTGACAGAATACGTTGTAAAGACTCCTCGCATTAAAGAGCAAATGAAGTTAGAGAATGAACAGTTATTTGAGGGTGGAAGCGTAAGCATAAAGAGAGTGAAAGGTCTTTCTCTCTCTCTTGCTGTGTGGCTTTCTTACTCTCTTACTCTTTATTGATTTTTTCATGCTGGCAATGATGTACACGAAAACTATAAATAATCAACAACAAAAATATAAACAAAAGAATCACAATGGAATCACCGGCAATCAAGTAGAGCATCATATACACTTCAAGCAACTATAAACTTAACCAAAGAAACAATTGGTTTTCAGCAAAAATTGCCATTACCGTTCTAAATAAATGTCTTTCTGTATTTATGTTCCCATTGAATAGGCAAACAGGTGTCCGTTTCATATATCCCTCTTCAGCCTCAATCAAACATTCTTCAAGTATACTTTGAATCAATTCAATTGAATCAACATCCACTCGTTGCTTTAATGCCACTTTAAATGAATTTCGTTTTTATTTTTGTTTTCTTTTTTGCAATTTTCACAAGGTTGTTGAAAACAGAATTTTACGCACAAAGAAATTCACCCGCGCTCAAGTGCCACCAACCAACCAAACTGAGGCAAAACATTCTAATGCACAGCTGTTTACCTGCTGTGGCCCACCACCCAACCTGCACCACTGCCATCACCCTCCCCCGCATTATACCATCTCGCTCAATCTCTCTCTTTTATTTCAATGCACTCTTACTTTTGTATTCTCTTGTCTTTCGCTTCGATTCAGCTGACATAGACAATTCTAAATCATGCAAGACATTTGGAAATCTACAATTTATCCATTGGGTATATTAAGGACAAATAAAAGATTGCAAAAATAACGGTTCATCTTTCAATTATGGGTTAAACTTAATAAACAGCGTCAAAACTCGATTCATAGATTTCCATTTAAGATCAGACTCCAAAATTCACTTAGCAAGCTTAAAAGCCATTGGTATCTAGAATTTCATCTCAATATTTTGAAAAAGTAAAATAGAGCTTATCAGGGAGACTCAAAAAAAAACAACTCACCCAGTATTTCTTTAAATTTCTCATCATATTTAACCCTTTTTTGAATCCTGTTTTTATTTAAAATAGTCATAAAGTCATTTTTTATGATGATGAATGACCTCTCTGTGTGAAGGAAATTTCTTTCCTAATCAGAACTCATTGAGATGAGTTACATATGATCTAATCTTTTAATCAAATTACAAACTTTTAGAGCCATTTTTTTTATGATGAGTTTTTGTTTTTGCACTTTAATAAATCAATTTTTTAAGATTTTCAAGAGTCTTTTTGTGTCTTTTTTTAATCAAGTATAAAACTAATCATTTTTTAATTAACAAGAGGCGTTTAAGAAGACTGATAACCATTATTTCTGATGCAAAGATATATTTCTTGTATGACCTTCAAAAATGGTTCAAAAACCTATTGTCTGTAGTATGTTTGTTTTTTTCCTAACTGTATGCAGCAACTTATTCTAAAAGTAAAGTAGTAAATATGTGGAAGAGCCGAAAACCTATAAGGAATTATTTCAAACCGAACCAAGACTGTTTTAATTAGAGCAGGGAATTCTTTGATTCGTCTGTTTAGTCTAATTTTAATTGACAATTTAGGCCAGGGATAAGTCATTTACATTTATACTTGTGAAAAAGCCTGAGCTGGATGTTAGCTTTATAAATAAAAATTACGAATGTCGTGACATAATTATCAGTTTATTCCTAAAAAGAAATGAAATAAAAGTAATTATCGTTGGCTTTTATATTCGTACACTACAAATTCAGACTAAGAATTAAGTTAATTCTTTCTATAGAAATTCATTTCAAGAATTATGTAAACTTTACTGACAAACATTTGCAACAAATTGTAGAGTTATCAAGGCTTTGATGAATTACAATGATTAGATAACATATAATTTAGTTTCCTCTTTTTCGTATATTACATAATATCTTATGTAAATAATTATTCAATATATTAGTGAATTTTAGTTGCAATTAATTATTATACTCAATGTATATTCAATTTTGCCCCCCCTAATACACATATTTATTTATGTCTCGTTGACAATTTCGGATGAATGTTTACTTGTTGATTCATTATATTTATTTTGGGTTTTGGCTCCAGCATATCGATATTCAACATGAATTATTCATTACCCGCTGGCACCCAACATTAAATCATTTTGTTTGCAAATTTAATATTTGGACTGACAATTAAGCAATGTGTAAATATTTAAACGCAAATGGTAAATATTAATTAACAGATGGATGTCTTATAATAATTATATAAATTACATAGGGGAGCACATACAAAAAGCAAATGTTTACCCAAAATGTATGTGGGAATAAAAGTTAACAGCATGTGAAAGCGACCCGTGAAGGAAATCCACAAAATAGCATCCAATTAAGTATGCTACATTAAATGAGAATTCTTTTAGTGAATTTCGCTTGCTGATCAACTCATTGCTAATTAAAAACTTTTGCCATGGGCAATAAAATTGTGGCCATATGCCGGCCAAATGTTTCAATAATATTGAATTAAATGTGTATGCAATGTACACGCACACGCCAACACATACACATTAGTGCACTTACAATATTGCCAACAACAACAACAAAGTCCTCGAATTCGTGCTCAGATAAAATGTTGCGGTTGTTCGATGCGGAAACGGAAATGCGACCTCAACCAACAAAATTGAAATGCTCCCTGCTGTCGCTGTCGTTTTTTGTTTTCCTTGTTGTCGATGTTTTTGCTGCTGTTACTGACAAATTTGTTATTTTATTGTACATTCTTTCAACCAAATGGCAATTTCACCCGGCAGTGTGTATGTCATAAATTTTTTGTGTGCTTTAGACATAGGATCCAATAATATATAATAAACAGACATTTGCATAACTTTACGACTTGAAGATGCCACAATACAATGTCGTTAACGGCAACAAATAGTTATTATATATGCAATAGCTATACCCCTTCAGTATATTAAATAATGTATATTAATTGAATTGATTGTTGATTGTTCAATGAAGAAGTCGAGACGTTTAGTCTAGTTCTTTAAGATACTAGGGCCTATATAATGTTTAGTTCGAAGGACTTGCAATACTATGGTAATAACAACATAGGTTACTCAAATGGTTTTACCAAATCCATAATCTTCATCATTGTAAACGTGGTTGTGTTGAGAGACATTTATGTCAGGCATTAAAACATTGTATGCTATACTTTTGATTGCAGTTTGTACCAGCTATGGTCCATTAATATGGCTTTTCTAAAGAGTCATATATATTTTAACTACCCAGTTTCCCATTCGTAACGTAGTGGGTTTTCTTGGATCAGCAGCTCATAAAATATTGCGAGTCCCATAATTCAAAACTCAATGTTCAAAGGTCTGCCTCACATAATGTGTTATTCTCTTGCCAAATGGAAAGAGATTTATGTTGATAAAAGCAAGCTGCATATGCACTTTGGTCACTTTTTAACAATGCAACTAACTAGGTACCCTTTCTTTGGCTCTCTAATTTTAGACTACTATGCCAGGAGATCAATCAGGATGATTCTTTTCATCTGGAATATCGAGGCCCCGTTATAATGAAGGGCAAGCCAACGCCCATGGATTGTTGGTTCTTAACTCGTGCCAGCAGCACAATTGCAAGTGGAAGCGGAAGTGCAAGCATGGCTACAACCAGCGGCAATGGCAGCTTGGATTCGCCAACGGCCATGCCCAGCCAGCGAATGACTCATGCAAGTGTCTCACGTACTTCATCCGGAGCAGGAGCAGGCGCAGGAGTAGGAACTGGTGCTGGAAGTAGTGGTTCTGCTGGGGCAGCAACGACAACTGCAGTTCCAAGAGATACATAGGAATCGTGCAAGGATTCGTCTTGCTGCTGCTGAAATATCCTGTAAATTTGCTACGTGCGTGCTTCTGTCCTGTTTGTCCTGTCTCATGTCGTCCTTTTCATACAAGTCGGCCACTTAACCACTTCATTCCTATGGCTTTGCATTTGTCCTGCAGTTGCCTGCCTGCCTCTCTGCCTCCTCGTCTTGTGCGTTCTGTGCATGAGTTGCTGACACGTTGCGGTCGATGTCGACTTCGAAGGAGCCCAAGGATCATTGTGCAAGGTAATTTATGTTAATGCTCTTCTCTATCTGTAACTACTCAGTATAGATGCCCGACCACTTAGCCAAGTCATTTTACAAGTGATTTACATTTCGTTAGCAATTACTTCTCCTTAATGCAGGCCTACCTACATAATTTATTACATATTAACTGCTTCAGCTTCAGTAGGCCAAGTTCGTTTATCAGTTCGCAAAAGTTTAAAGTATACCAAGTTAAATGCTATCCACCAAAAAACAGAAACGTGACCAACGCGAGCCTTTGAATGTAAACACTCTTGTCAGTTGGCCATAAACTAGATAAGTCCAAAACAACTCAATATAAAAGCCGTAATATAGCAAACAGTTAAATGTCTATACACGCATACATACATACATAAGGACATATATAAGGACAAGCCAGATTCAGGCTGAAGCAAACAAGCTCTATTGGCTCTTGCTCTGGCTGCTGCGGGGGTCTTTCTGAAAACATTTTGTGTCCTACTTTGCCTGGTCTGGCCGCAAAATATATTGTCAACATTTGCCACAAAAATTTTCTGGCGCTTCTCCCAGAGTCAAGTGAAATGTTCAACGAAATGAGGCCAAAAAAGAAAATCGACCAGCTATAGAGAGCTCCAAAAGTGGATGAGTTAAGAAGTCATATTGCATTTAGCACATACTTCAAGAAAACAAATATTTATTCTCATCGATAAGAAACCAAACATTATAAATTACTTTTATTTTTAGCAAGCAAAAAGCTCACAACAAATATCAGTATTTAATTTTGAACATAGCTCACAATGATTCAGTTTTATTTCTTCATTACACAATCTCTAGTGAGGTCATTGGAGTAGTTATTGAAAGATTTTTGCCTAAAAATTTTGAAAAGAAGATTATACACAAGTCTGTTATAGTCTTCAGAATACTTTGGCAGTTAATGGCTATACCAATGAGAAATTATCAAGGGTAATAATCATAATGTACACAGGTACCTACTGAACAAGTTTAATGGGACTGCTTGCAAACTTATTAGTTTTTATAGAGGTATGTACATATGTATATATAATAAATATATACAATTCCTTATCATTATGGTTCGTCACCTTTATTACTTTCACTTCATTAAATTTGCAAATAACCCGTTGTTTTTGGACACATTTGAACAAAAAGTTTACTACTCATAACACTTACAACTTGGTCTACACAAAACGGGGTAAGACGGTTTTGGTCTGGCCCAATTTTCATTTCGATCTCGGCCCATTTCATATGTATATGTATACATACATATTGTCATAGTTGTTTATGGCCTTAATATGTTCACATTATCATCACAAGAACAACGGGGAGAAGCGTTAAGAACGTCGGCATGCAATTTGATGACTTGGAAGTTGCCTGGCATTTTGATGATGATGCCAAGTGTGTGATTTGTGTGTATGTGTGTCATGTGTGTGTGTGTGCGTGTGTGTGGGCATTAACGAGTGCTCGTTAGAAATGGATTAACATTGATTAGGTTTCGCCCGCCCAATGAAATTTGGCCTAATTAAATGGATGAAAATGTCGACCAAATATAAGTATAAGTACATAAATATTTTCTATTTTAATAAATCAAACATAATTCGCCTTCGTTGTATGTAAATGTAAGTCCAAATATAAGCTCTTAACATTTTAGAAGAAATAATAACGGGTATTTCTTCTGGGCGATTCGCTTTAACTATTACAAACTTGAAAAATAAATAAGCAAATGGCCAGATTACATAAATTTCATTCTATTCAATATTCCCTCATTTCATTTCGGTATGCTTACAGGATACAAACAAAATAAAAGAAACAGGGAAAAGATGGCTGGCAGTGTAGCATCCGGTTCGCGGCTTTTCCTTCATCAGTTTTCCCTCATTACTTCTATTTAGTCCTTATTTATTATTCACATCCGGCCTATTTATGCAGAATGAGGGTTTTTCTTGCGGCATTTTCTTTTCAACACTTCCTTCGTTTGGTTAACGCCAATTGCTGTAAATTTATAATTAGACTGAAACGAAGACTTCAATATTGACGATGATAGAAATATTGCAAAAGATTCTCAATCGTTTGTAGCCAATGAATACATTGAGAAGACCTGCATCAGCCCATTTTTAACAACCAATAACAACAATATCTATTTATCAAACATTTGCCATGCACAAATAAACTAATTTACATACATAGGTACATATTGATGTTTGTGTCAATGTGTGTGTGAAAGTTTTTCTTTACATTTCCGCTTCAATGAATGGAAATTCATCCTCATAATGTTCGCATCGGTCTCGCACAATTTCCGTTTCCTGTTTCGCTGCTACACAAAACCGAAATCCAAATCCCAAAACCAATCAAATAAATATATGTAGATTTGTATATATTTTTGCTTAACTGAATACAAGGACAATTTGGTTTTTTTTTTCTTTTTGTTATGTATATCCCTGTGTATGTTTGTTTGCGACAATGGGACAGGGCGTTCAGTTGCTTCTTCAAGGCCAGAATCTTATTAAAAATTTAGTGACAGCGGCATGCAAAGTTTTTATACCCTGTATAAGCGATGAAAGGGGTATATTGAAGACTGATGATCATTGAGATATTTGTCATCTAAAAAATTGTATTTGTTATCAGTGTAAGGATTCTTTTAAGATATTGAAACAATTTCCCCACAATCAAGGCAAATACTCCACAAAGTGGTGAAATAAATGAGTGTGCGGCCTATCAATGCGGCCTTCTTATAATGAAGGGTATCATTAAGTTTTTGCTCCGAATGCTGAAGAGTTTTTTTTCCCATCTGTCTGGTCTATACAGAGACCGTGCTTTTTATACCATACACCCATAGGGTGAAATGGTATATTAAAGTCGCCAAAATGTATGTAACAGGCAGAAGGAAGCTTTTCCGACCCCATAAAGTATATATATTCTTGATCAGTATCAACAGCCGAGTCGATTTAGCCATGTCCGTCTGTCCGTCCGTCTGTCCGTCCGTCCGTCTGTCCGTCTGTCCGTCTGTCCGTCTGTCCGTCTGTCCGTCCGTATGAACGCCTAGTTCTCGGAGACTATAAGAGATAGAGCCACCAAATTTGAAATGTAGGCTCGTGTGGTATGTAGAGTGATCGAGTTTGTTTCAAATTTTTGCCACGCCCCTTTCCGCCCCCGCAATTCAAAAAAAACGTTTATCTCAAAAACTATTGCAGCTAGAGACACCATATTTGGTATGTATATTTGCTTAGTAAATGCGCACATTTTGTAATTATAAAGATTTTGCCACGCCCCTTTCCGCCCCCCGGAATTCAAAAAAAACGTTTATCTCAAAAACTATTGCAGCTAGAGACACCATATTTGGTATGTATATTTGCTTAGTAAATACGCTCATTTTGTAATTATAAAGATTTTGCCACGCCCCTTTCCGCCCCCGAAATTTGAAAAACTCGATTATCTCCCGTAATTTTTCACCTTGTGGAATCAAATTTGGCACACTTGAAATTGATACTAATATCCAGCAAAATACTAAATTTGATCAAAATCGGACAAAAAATAGCCAAGTTATGCATAAAACCGTTTTTCCATAAGGCCGGAGTTGGCCGTTGCCGGGTGGGGCGCTAGGGTGCTCAAATGCATGAGTGAGCGAGATACTAAGATATGCTTGTAAAAAGCATGTGAACAGAACTTTATTAAAATAGGCAAATGCATTTGTTATTACAAATTTGAAATATTTGTTTTACTGGTGTATGGTATACCTAAGTCGGCGAGACGACTTACTTACTTCATTTTTTTTGTCCTCATTAAAAATTCATAAGGATGGAAATTATGATTGCGACGAGCCGACGATAAAATGTTCTAAAGTATTTGAAAGAAAAGAGGAAAACAGCGAGTGAGTGGTGGATGACGACCTTTAGTCCTAACTTTAGATATACTTTTGTAATAATGATAATATTGCTGATTAATATTTTCAACTTATTATGAACAAAAATTACGTATACGCATGGAAAGGGCGAGGATAAGAGATTACAGATCTCTAGTGACATGAATTAAGTATATTTTGGAAACCTTTTCATGAAATCCTTTTGCTGTTATTGTAAATGTGGAGAAAGGTGAATCACTCTTTTTTCTATGTGGCAAGAACAACTTTTTGTTTAGTGGTTTAGGACATAAAAGTTTTCTTAGTTGGTCTATGTGAAAAGTTAAGTTTTATTGCCGTGGCAAACTTTATTTATTATTAATTTTTTGTATATATATATATAGTTATCACATAAATGAGGTAATGCAAGAGTTGGTATTTAATTGTTGGAATCCTATACAAATAACTTAAACGTCTTATTTGAAATGCTGTTGTCAGAGGCAGACACAAACATTTGCCTATCGACAACATTTAGGGCGTGGCCTTAATCGAAAACTCAACACTAATTTCAATTAAAGTTGTAATGAAGGCAAACAGACTGACAGAACGCACCATTCCGCAACAATGCCAACTGACAGATGCCGCAACCATCTAACCAAGCAACCTTTCACTATTCCTCTGACTTTCACCCCCTTCTCCCGCCACCATTGCCATTTGCCGCATTCCTAACTTAAGCAAACAAACGGCTTGAACATTCATTTGCATACCCAATGCCACGATGCCACCGCCCCACATCCACACCCTCACCCAGACAACATTACCCATTGAGAGTGCAACAGACAACTGGCAAATCAAATCGAAGGCAGATTGCAACAAATCAATTCAAATCACAGTTTTTTATTATGCAAAATTGAATGCTAACGACAGAAAAGTTGACAGCAGCTGCGACAGTAACAACTAAATCGAAATCAAATTATTTTTAATCAATTTGACTCCAAAAAATATTTTAAATATAGCATCCCATCTACATTTTTGGGTGTTTTCTACAGTTAATTTTAAATTTATTAAGCTGTTTCCCATAAAAACGAGAAAATCAACATTCAAATTGGAATTGATCTTGATCAAGCCATAGAGAATTAAATTCTCTATTTATTACTTGTAGTTGATATTTGATGTTTTACTTATAAGTAGTTGAAATCTCACTCAAATAAAATTAGTCTAACTAGTTCGCCAGTAGAAAGTTTAGTTTACAGTCTGAAAATTGTTGATATTTAAAAATTTAATGACAAGTTTTTCGAGCTATTTTAATATTCTTTGGTCTTTTGGTCTTACTTTCCGACTTAAATTTCACATTATTAAGATATACATACATATTCCAATCGTGTGATTTAGACTATCTCGCAGCTTTTACCTAAAAACTTTACAGTAGAAACTTTCCCCAATACTTTAATATGACGTCAACTAACTTTAGTAAATAGTTTGAGCCGATTAGTTTGTGCTTGGTTTTTAGGCATCCAACCAAAAGGGAGATAACATCAATATCTTTTGTGTGAAATATGCATACTTCCTTCATAGAAAAGATTCATAAATGATTGTTTGTCGGTTTGTGCTAAAAGAATAAATCGAGCATGTAAAAGGAAAGTTTTCCTCAATCGAATACAATTTGCCGCAGCAACAGTGAAACACAAAAGCAGCGTCAATATTGCCATTACATACATACATACATCATACAATACACATTCTTCTTATTGTTTTTTTTTTTTGTGGTTTTTTCTGCAATTTTATGGTATTTTCTTTTTTAGTTTTTCCGGTTGCGCGTTAAACTTTTCCAACGAGAGCAGCATTTGGCATTGGCTTTCGTTCTGGCTTCTGGCCCTGGGCAATGGGGCGTATTGGCCACCTTTGTTCATTTGATTTGTGTGGCCATAAAGTTGCGAGCCATCGTCTCTGATATTTACAATTTTAATTCAATTTGTAGAAAATGTAAGGACGACCCCACAGAGCCACAGAATCAGCCGCAGCCTGAGTCTCAGCACAGCACAGCACAGCACAGAGGCTGAGGGAGAGGCAGAACTAGAAGCCACTTGCTGCTGCTATTTTTGAACATTAAACTAATCGATATTTTATGTGCAGAGAGTGCAGAGATGGCGCGAAGGAGTGGCACTGCCAATGGGTCAAGAGGGCCGAGGTAGGGGCATATACTATATATTAGATGCAAGTACATTTTAGCCATTTTATCGTCGTTGTAGTAGTCAATTCAATGACAGCTCAGCCGAAGGACATGGGAAAACTCGATCCGGATCAGCACCAGCTCCAGTACAGCAGCAGCAGCAGCAGAAGCATGTTGTTGTTTAATTGTCTGTAAAATTGTTAAATTGCTTAGCGTGCAACTGCTGGAGGCGCCTGTCAGCGGCTTAGGGTTAACATGCATGTGCAATTACTATCAACTGACCCCAACCCAACTGACACTCACCGCCATTGTCAGCCCGGCAGTGTGCTGATGCATTGAATCCTTTCAACTCGTTTTTTGTTCACCCCCAACCCCACCCCCTCGGCTGACTATACGTCAATTGAAACTTGTACTTGGGCCAGACCACAGAGAATTTCTAAGCCAAAAAGAAAAACCGTAAAAAATGTTCAACTTACGCTATAAATAATCGTTTTTGGGCACGACCTTAGAACTTTTCAGAATAGAATTTGAAACAAACATAGAGATCAGCATTACGTTGCCAGCCACGAAGTACAGATACTCTTGCAAATATTTAAAATCTGCTAGCCCTTGAAGAACCCAAAAAAAAGCAGCAAACCTATGTTTGATTTGAATGAGGATTCCCTTTACTTTGTGTGGTTCATAAAGTGAAACTTTTTTTTTGCGAATTTTTTGGGAAATACGAACACACACATATGTATTCGTATATCTCTGGGAAAGTCTTGATTAGGTTCATAGGATGTTATAGATGGGATGGGATAGAATTGATTTTGAACTATTTTGATATTTAAAACAAATTTAACTATTATTTAAGACAGTTTTTTAAAGGTTTTCAAAAGAATCTTTTGTAAAATCTGTTTAACTATTTTACAATTGATAATTGCTCAACTCAATTTCTGCCATATGAATAATTATCCATAGAATGAAGGACTCGCAACAGAAAGAACCACAAATTTGGCATTAATTCAGATGCTTAGATGCATATATGAAAATGACTATATCTATTCATGCCATCAAGCTTATCAATAATGCATATACTTAATTTCATGCGTTGCCAACGTTCAGTCGAAATGTTTATACACTTTTAGCCAGAGTATAAGAACTCTACGTGATTGTAATTTTCAAATTTCAAAGCGCCGACCCAGATCTGTGTATCTTTTTTATTTTTACCCCAGTTTTTGGCAATCAAAAGTTGTATGTTTCGTTGCCTTTGTAGTTTTGCTGCTGCTGTTGTTTGTTGTTTGCGGCTTTGCTTGGCCCACGCAGTTGGCATACCAAACAAGTCAGAAAGAAGGCAAAAGTTTCACTTTCCACTTGGGCCAGATTCAACTTTGACATTGACACTGTTCTGGCTCTGGGTCCGGGTCTGGACCCGTTTCCACACGGGGCCAGCGGTGGTGATGGCGGTGGCTAACACTATTCTGGCCGGCTTTGTAGCGTAATTGGGCGTGAAGGGTTAAATTGAATTGCATGCTCATGCTCATGGGAGCCGAAATGGCCAAAACAAACAAACAAAGCTTTGATTTTGTTTGCTTTAACCGCATTTGATGGAGGCATTACGAGGACAATCTAAATATGAGTAGTTTAGCCCAGCTTTAAAAATTTCCATAAAATTGCAATTTGAAATTAAGTATTTCATTTATCTCGTTACAGGTTTATATACATACAAACATACAAAAATAGAATAAAAGTTACTCCAAAACAAAAAACCCAAAACTAAGATTGCACTTGTACAAAATACTTAAGAAAATAACTATAATTTACTTGATGGTTGATGTAAAATGAAACTTTATATATGTATGTATATGTAATGTATTGTATTGTAAATCGAGATTTTTGTTAATATGTATTATTATTATTATTACTATTGATTGTTATTCTACTTTTGTGATGGTTTCTTAGGCTGAACTGTTGTGCTATCGACTTATTATGCACTGTAAATCTAATTGAAAAACTAAAAACCAATATCTGTAAAAATCGTTGAGCAAATGCAATGTAAGGCAAATATTCTAACTAAAAACAAAAAACAAACCAAACAAATATTGGTAAAGAAAGGCATCCAGTGTTTTTTTTCGAAAGAGACTTTACCAGTTATTATGTATTAGTATTAACCGATAGGCATTAATATAAATGTTTATAGGAACATTGGCACACGACTTTGATGTTAACTTCTATACAGGGGCTATTGACCAGACAAACAAACAAATCGTTAGCTAACTTAACCAACAAAAAAGAAAAAACAACCGCACCAACAATTAAATTAAATTGATACCAAAAAACTAAAAAAAAACTCTATACAACAACAAAACAAACAATATAAATTAACAATAAATGTTCAAATGTCCACGGCTAATAATATATATGTATATATATATATATTAAATGTATAACTAATCACACACATCCACAACCTACACAACTTTCCACTCACTTCAAGAAATCCCGAACCTAGTCTAGAAATCCATACAAATTTAATGACAAATCTTTACCAAAAAAAAAAAAAAAACACAAATGAAAAAAATAGCTTTATAGCTTTAAGCCAATGATTAATATTGGAAAACAACTGAAAAACTGAACTATGCACATTGTAGACACACACACACACACACACACAACCGCAACCAAATAGAAATAAACAATATATATATGTATACCTACCAAGAAAAAAAAGAGTAAAACTTACTATCAGCTGAATATACCAATAAGTCAAATGTTTAGCTAAATGTGTCTGATACCTAGTCAAAATTGGATATATATACATATATATGTATGTATTTGTGTCTGTCTGTATGCACACACATATCTGAATGTTCAGTTTTCATCTCATATGTTGTGGGAAAGTGAAGAGAAAGAGAGAGCAGAATTCTATAATCGAATATATTGTAAAATAAAGTGTAACTAACTAAACTGACTCGGCTTTCACACTCTTCCTCCCTTAATATGTGTAATTGTTACTCATAAATAAACAATATTCAAAAAGTACTTACGATAAACCACAAAAAAAGTAAATAAATAAAAAAAATTTCATTGAACCCCAAAAAATCAAAGTAAAAGCTGTAAGTCCATTAATTTAACAAATTTTCACAAAGGAATCTGCAACTTTTAACAAACGTAAGTCATGGTAATTCAAATTTCTTAAAAATACTCGGATTTATGTTATTCCGATCATTAAACAATTCAAATTTATTATAAATACTCGAATTTCGACGATTCTAATAATTTGGATACATATTAAATATCAGTTCGGACTAGTTCCACCTATTTAACTTTTATTTCACTATCACTGGCACATACATATATTAGTTTACGGACGGAAATCGATTTTAATCTGCAAGTTTATGTATGTGTGGGTGTCACCCCGAAGATTTTTGACTTTGTCTCCGCTCCGCCACGCCTTGGTCAAATCGTCAGTCTTCAACACAACTTCTAAAAAGAGAAAAGTAATAAAGATCCAGTTATGAATTGATATTAGGGACCAATATTTACTCACCATGTAACAAGCAAACTTATTTGAAACCTGAGAATATAGAAACAATTTTTGATTTTAAATGTTCTTTACTTACCCAAATTTTCATTACGCAGCTGGAACTTTTTACGCCGACAAACGATCGGGGAACGCACTCACAACAACTAATGCGCGCTCCGTCAGTTGCAGCTTCTTTTATATGCTCAGCGCCAGCGAAAAGCAGGAGAAATTGCAAGAACTTGTTTATCTCCCTCTCGCCCATACGCTAGCAAAGAAGAAGAGCAATTGCAAAAATGACTCTCCCTCCGCACTGTCACGTACTCTCTCACTTAGGCGCTCAGCGCATGCGACGAACGGCAGAAGAAGAACTGTCACAAACTGCAGTGCACGACAGAGAGTGTGCACTCTCGCACACACTTACAATTGTAAGGGAGCGCGTCATCGGATGTGGTGGCTATAGCGTTCAGCAGTTGTTGTGATCGTAGGCATTTTGAGTAAGTAAAGGTATAATTCTTTTTACTTCTAAGATCAATTTAATATTTTACTCTTTAAATTTGTTTCCTACAACAATTGTGTTAAAATAATAATGGATTGGCCGCTGGAATTACATATTCCAAATAATATCAATTACACATACAAAAGAAGCGGAATTACTAAGAGGGTATCAAAAAAAATTAGTCTAATTTCTCAGACATAACATCATGTTAACTCAAACAAACAATTTTGATTGATGATTTCAATTAGCGCACACTGGGCTTGCTGTATGTTTATTCAATATAATTATTCTAACCATGATTGAGTTTCATAATACATTACTAAATATATAATACATAACATAAAGTTTATAAATAGTATATACAAGGTTCGACAAGGGGAATTTGGTGTCTCTTGTTTAAAATCAACTCTCGTTCCGGGTAGTGACAAAGAAAGTTGTCCGTGTTCTAATCAAATTTCCTCATGAGACTTTTGCAGTTGTTGTTGTTGTTCTTGGTCTTGCTGATGCTGCTCTTTGAGTTTTAGCCATTTTGCTCTTGGTGACAGAGCGGCGGCTGCCTCGGCCTCTTCTTTGGCAATTTGTTCGCGTATCCAATAATTCGTCCCACAAACCAACAACAAGAGACATGGTATAAGGATAAGCAGAACCATGCCCAAAGAAATGCTGGCCACACGTGCCGAGTGCTCTTCGTTGCCTGTGAATAAAAAGTATGGCAGACAAAGGTGCAATAGACAAAATGATGAACAAAACAGACAGCGGAGAATCAAATTCAAAATGGAAACTAAGAGAAAGGAAATGAATTCTCTTGTTGTTGCAGTTACTGTCGTTCTCCTGCCATTTGAAAAATGAATGAATCATAAATTAAACAAGCCACCAGCCACCAATACCATTCGTTTATGCTATCGCCCATGTTGCCGTATTCAAGCGTATTTTGTATTCATTCGAGGCTAAAGAAAAACGAAAAAAAATAACTACTCTGTATCGCGTCTTGTTTTCTCTGGTTGGCATTGTGCTTTGAATTTGAACTGTGACAGGATAAACGCAAAATACATACTACAGATACATAAGTAATGGGAACAGCACAGCAAACAAGGACCAGCAAACCATCAACTGAAGCGGCAACAGTGGCGCGGCAACTTGTCCATCAATTTGCTCAAGATTGATTGACATTGTCGTAATGCACACAATATACATTTACCATGCTGAAGGCGGTGTCCCCTAGGTGGGAGGGAGGAAGAATCGGGTATGGGAGGGTTATGGGCGTAATTCAGTTCATGTGACAGTTGGCTCCAGGATTAATGTCTTTGGCTTTGGGCCATATTGCTTCGTAACAAATTTTATGTAATTTTATTTTTGCATTGGCATTGCAATTTTAATTATACCAACGGCTACTACCATTGGCAACAGGCAACGGGCAAGAGCAACAGCCAAACTGTGTCATTTTGCACTTGGGCGGCGCCATAAACAATTACGCATTGTAATTATAATTATAATCTTTATGCGTATGCCATAAAGTTAAACTTAATGATTATTAACAAATTCAAGCTAACTGAAAGTATGGAAACTCATTTTTCAAATCAAGTCATGGCTAAGGCTTGACTTTGAATTGTGATAAATGTCTGAATATCTATTGACTCAAAATTTTTATTACCCACTAAATAAATCTTCATATTTCTCTATATTGGTTTTTCATTTTATGGTAGATTGAGAACAACCAATTGCATTTCGTTTTAATTCTAAACCACGAGTTCTGGAATAATTGGAAACCAAGTGGAAAAAACCAATACCTAATCAAGGCTTTAACAAATATCTCACCTATATAAACAATCTAAATAATGCAATGCAAATTATTACAGAAAATTGACATGCCTTTGCTATGGCTATCTTTGGGATATCTCTTAAAAACAAATAACTAAGCAAACTGAGCGAAGTGTCAACTTTCATGTAACAATTGGCATTATCAAACTATACTTAAATCCGGCTGAAATTTAAAAACAAATTAAATGATATATGTATAAAATTATATATAAACAGAAACGTTTGCTTTATATTTTGTTTCACTTTGTAACGAACAACAAGAAAAAAAAAAGAAATTATAATAATGATAAAAAATTTGTAATTAAAATTTTGCTTTTACAGGGCCAAAATGATAAATCTGATTGAATTTATGGTGAAACGAATATGCTTAATATACAAATAGCTGGGAATACTTGGTCATGGCCATGGAAGGTGGGTTAGGAAAGGAAGAGAAATATATATACATATATATGTATGTATATGTATGTATTTACATAAAATCAGATACAAGATGCAAATATATAATTGTTATTATTAGAAGGAATTTATGACAGGTGGCAGGATGGGGTGTAATTAGGAAAGTTAAACAAATAGCCTTAAAATTAACATTCATTTTTGTTTTTGTTTTGTGTTTTTGTGAGTGTATGTGTGTGTGTACGTGTGTGTGTGTGTGCGGGTGGAATTAATTAAACAAAAATTTGAACTTTGGCGAATGGAATTCGTATAAAAATGGTGTATGAGTTTTAGTTATTGATTAGATTTATGGCTTAAACTTCTGTGGACTTTTGCACAGATGGGGTGGGTGATGTGGCTTGTGGCGGCGATGGCAGTCCACTGTCCTGTGTCAGTGGCTGTGTGGCCGGCAGGGTGGGAGCAGACCTTAGGGGCACAGCAGTCGCATTAGCTGTCGGACTGGTGGCAGTAGCTGTGGCTGTGGCCGGAATACTCGATGGCGGTCTACTGTAATATTGGGTATTGCTAGGCAACACTGGAACACCGCCAAAACGATTCTGGGCCGCCGATTGGGGTGTATAGTTGATGGAGCTGGCGGCGCTGGTACGGCTATCCAAACCACTGAATGTGGGACTGTATTGCTGCTGATGCAAATGGTCGGCCTCCTCGGGTGACATGGGCTGGTGATAGCCAGCAGGATGAATTGTGCCAGTATGTACATCAGCCTCATCGAAATCATCATCGTCCTCATCATGTCCATCCACCGGGGTGCCATGGGCGTCGTGTTGGTCCAGATCAGTGCCAGATGTGGAGCGTAGGGAACGTCTGCCAGACTGCTTCGGTTTCTCACCTGTTACGTTAGTTTTATTAATGTAGGAAATGTCCTTGGCTTGCTTTGAGCTAGTTCTATTATCACTACCTTCCGATGATGTCACATCCTCGTCGTTCTCATCCAGATCCCATTTCTTAGCTGGAAAATCAATTTGCGGTTTGCCCGGTAATGGTTCGTTCGTGCGATATACTTTATCGTAGGACCTACTTTTTTTCAGCGTGCTGGCATCAGTATCGCTATCATCGTCGTAGTTCAGAGTACGTAAGTTGCGTGCCGAACTGGCCCTGGAACGGGGCACAATGGGCATCTGCCATGTGGGATCCTCCTTCAGTTGCTTCTGGCGATAGCGATACACACCGCACACAATACACAGCATCAGGGGGCAAATGACGAGAATGATAATGCCAATTGCAATGAAAGCAACCCGACGCGTATAATACACTTCACCTATACGAATGGAGGTTAGTAGTAGAGGAACGTATTTGAACGAAAAGGCAGGCCAATTGAGTATACTTCTCAAAACAAAACAAAAGCACAACAATTATTGGAAAGTCATAAAACTTACGTAGACACTCGGTGTAACCATATTCAGGTATATTCCATAAACCATTGGCCAAGCACTCACGACGCTGATCGCCGATCAGAATGAAACCCTCATTACATTCAAATGACACCTTGGCTCCGGGCATGAAATCAAAGCTGAGCTTACGTCCAAAACGTGGGGTTTGCAATACACCGCAGGATATCACACGTCTATTTAATTTTCATTTGATTAGCCTTTTGAAATGTTTATAAACATTTTTCTTCACTTACTCCTTATTCTCTGCCTGCATATTGACCAATGTGTCATAGTAATTCTTGGTAAAGTGGGCCAAATCTCGATTCAGGGTCATCGCATAATCATATTGACACTGATAACACTCGCCACACAGTTCCTCAGCTCTCTCCAGATCGTAGGTACGATTAGCTGGCAGGAAGTCAGCCGGATCTAACACATAATTGGGTGCAAAGGTTGCATTGGCATAATAACTGGCCATACGTCCGAATTCACGTGTAAATAATGCTGCACCCACTCCAGGAACATCACGATCTGTGAGCATCCATTTGAGACCAAAGTTCGTGTGTATACTACGCAAGTCGTTGAGATTTAGAGATGCCACCTGGCCATTTGGCAGCATAAAATCGTCCAGCGGATTGAAACTCCAATTACCAAAGAGACCGGCGGTTTTATTCTAAAAAAAAAAATAGAATCACTCAACTATATATACCAATGGTTAGCATCTTCTTGACTTACAATAAACTTCCATGGCAGGAATACGCGACCCGTCATAAAGCCTTCATTTTCCACTATCTCAACACCAACTCCCGCATCGAACTGCACCACCACCTGGGACTGATTGAGCAGGTAAGTTGGTGTATAGACAGTAACTCCATCAAAATGCTGGAACTTTAAGCTTTCGCGATCAAAATAGACCTTACGACCATCGGCCAAGACATCCAGGCGATAACGCCAACGAGCATGCAGGGGGCGGAGACGAACCTCAATTGTTGTGGTGGTATTACCTCGCATGGCCACCGCTGTTAACTGGGTTGCCATAACCTGGCCATAATAATTGTCAGGCAATTGTTCGAAACGGCCCTGAACCTCAAAGCGTTCACTCTCATCTGTACTTCTGGCCAGCACGAATTCACCCAGACCATTGAAGGTATAAGCAGTTCCATCAAAGGTAACAAAATGCGGATCACCAAAGACACCGGCAATACCAGGAGCCTGATAGGCCACACAATCCTGAGTGGGTCGACGTTCAAAGCGATATGTTTCACAGCCAACGGCCTGTTCCTCTTGCCAAGAGCAACATGTATAGAAGGGACGCATGTCATGGAACCACATGGACAATGAGGGCACTTTGCTGGCTTCGTTCCATGGCATTTTACCCAAGTTGTGAATACGACGAGGACGTGAGCCCCACATTTGATCATAGGTCAGCATCAAGTAGCCATAGCGATCATAGCAACACTGCTGTTCAGCTCCTTGGGCCCTGTTTGTGGATTGCAAAATGTAATTAGTTTTTTCCCAATTACCAACTATCTATGTATGTATCCATTCGGACTTACACTGGGGTACCGCTGACCACACAATGAATGGCGCCACGTTGACGCAAACAGCTGGGGTTCGAATCCTTATCACATTCACGATCCGGTCGGAAACGACCCTTGTCCAACACCGCCTGGTCCAATGTACAAGGACATAGCGGCAAGTCAGCAGCAAAGTTTCTAAAATTGCAAAAATGGAAATTTGTTTTGTTTTCTGTGTTTCTTTTTTTGTTGTCGCTGGATTTCTGTGTGTCTTCCCCAGCTCTCTAATTAGACAGCTAGCAGGCCAGTTCGCATTTCCCATTGGCAATTTGGCAGCTTTTAATTAGCACAAAATGCAAATGCACTCCCACTGCCCATCTCCACCTCCACAATCATCTCAGGCATCTCTACCAACTCACCTGCGGGCGTGGCATTCATTTTATGTGAAACTTACCTCAGGAATCGGTCGTTGCGTATCCAATTATCGCACAAAGCTCTGGGCCAACGTATGCCATGTTTTCGCTCCCATTGCGGACCCATGTACCAACCCAATGGTATGGGGCGTGACCACAAGATGCTTTAAGATAAACAAAACAAAATAAGAAATAAAAATGAATTCAAGTTTCCTTGATTTAAGTTAATCAATCCTCAGATTAACCACTTTTTCTTGCATTATGTCATACTAATGTACCCAACCACACACAAGTATTCATACATATCTGACTTGCTCTTGTGCTGCTTTTGACATGACTTTCGCATTAGCCATTCCAGTGTCTGCCTAGTTAGCATTCACGTACGGATATTTGTCTGACTTGACATTTCGCAGAAATATTTTTCATTAAGTTTGACAATTACTTGGCCATGGCTCAACTAATTCATCTGCCGTCCATCAAAATGAATATTAAACACAACAACAAAACAATGTGAGAAAATTACTCAAGACACACAAGTCTCTCTTTCTCTCTCGCTCTCTCTCTCTCTCTCTGGGCTTTCCCAGATATCCCTAATGGTAATGGTACCCAAAGGTGCCATAAATTAAAATCCCCCTTTAAACACACAAAAAGGCGTTCTGCCTTCGTCTAAGTCTTGTATGCATTTGATGTAAGCAAAAAGGGTTTTAGCTTGTTAGATATGACAAGTTGGCTACACTTTCACCATAAACAAAAAGGGTTTATGGATATTTTATATATATTCCACAAACAAAATTAAATGCTAAATCTCAAGACGAGAAAATCTTATACCAAATTGGATATTTTCTTCAAAAGTAAATTCTTTCAAATGGCAAATAATATTTTTAAAACATTTTAGTAGCATTTTCTAAAATGTACAAGAGCAAGGGGAAAATCTATTTATTTGCAGTTAACTCAAGCTAAAGTCTAGTCATCACTGGGTAAATTTTCATTTCGGTTGTATCTTTTACTATGGCACTTTATGGCAGCTACGAAATTCTTCAACGTTAAGTGCAAAATAATTGCAAGAGGGAAAATAAAATAGAAAGAAAAAGGCTTAAGCCAATGCAAATGAAGGACAATGTCGAGACAAGTGAATGGAAATTAAATGTACGATTACTGGCCATGGTCATTAAAAACACATTTTCAATTATTGATTGGCTGTGGAAATGTTCTAGCAATTACACGCTGTCATAATAAGCAATCTATCTATCTATATGGAACAGAGAGTTACAGCCAGAGCAACTTGATTAGACCCTCGGGGAAACAAGCGCAATGTAATGTCTATGGCTTCAGCTATGGCTTTGGTTTAGTCTCTCATCCTATGTCTCAATGAAATTGCCATGGCAAATTGAATAAAAACATGGACGGACTAGAGAATACAGTGGATGCAGTAGAGAGAAGTCAATTAAAATATAATAACAGAGAAATGCTTTCTCTCTCACCCCACCCCATTTACTTACGGACTAAGTGCCAAGCCGGAATATTGTTCAGGTTGGGTGAGATTGATTTGCAGGAAGCCAAACTGCATGTCCGAATTGATGTTGTTGCGATTAATATAGTTGGAGGGGGTGATCACATAGCTGCCTGTATTTGAATAACTGGCCTCAATCACATCGATATATTCCAGTTGTGGTTCAATTTTCGTCTCACGATAACCCCACAGAGAGATCATCACATTAGCAGCCGAATTCGAGGTCAAATTGAAAGCACTCCAGCTGATGCGAATCTCATTGGGATTCTTCTTATGAACATCATCGGTGGCAAAGAAGATTTTCTCTGTGGCAGCAGCCGGGGTTTCCACAAAGTACTTGCCACGCCATTTGAATCGCTGCACACCAACCGATATCTGGAAACGTATATAACCCTCAGCCTTGAGGAAGGGTTGGACACAAATCACACGATTACGATCCACATAGGTGCCCAGCACGGATTCGGTATCGAAGTGACAAGTAACACGAATATCGGGATCAAAACAGGGACCAGTTATATTAACCACTTGACCACCCAACATATTGCCCGATTCGGGAGCAAAGGTCAGTGGCAACAAAGCAGCATCTGGATAAGAATAAATAAATGAGTATCATAAATGGAGATTTCGATATAAAAGTAATTAACATTCTAATTAGAAAATCATACGCACCAATATCCTTGTTGCAGGAACCAATTAAAATTTGTTCATCGATGCGGAAAATGTGACGACCAGGGAAACCATTGCCCCAACCACGATTAGCCAAATCTCGAATGACCATATTCTGGCTATAGGGCTTATACTCATACGCTTGTGTGCCATTGCCGGCATTGAAACCAACCTAAAATCAGATGTAAAATAAATTTAAAAACCAATAATTGCGTACATTTTAACTGCAAAGCATTTAACATGATAATAAAATAGATTGTCAAATTTAGTGGAAACATTTAGTTAGATGGCACGGAAAGGGGAAAAAGTCAATTAAAACTGTGTAAATTGAAAATGATATATTTTGAAAAGCTTGAATCTACTGCATTTTCAGTATATCCTTGCATTAAATGGATCTACTTAGTTTCTCCTCTTCACATCTTTGTGAAGTGTTTAATTAAGTGCCAACAGAATGGCAACTGGAGTAAGCAACTTAAGTACTACAAGTATATACACATACATACATAATGCGCTTAAATAATGATGAAGAAAATGAAAGGAGAATAAAAGCAACTTACATATGCTGGAGTGCCACCCTCGCCCTTGGTTGTATCACCACCAGCCTCTGTGTGAGATAGCCAATTGAGGACAGCATAATTCCAAATTACATATGTGTAGACCTCGTCAGTGGCCAGAACCATTTGGAAGGTATTGGTCTGTATAGAAGAAAAAATAAGAATTAGTATCATAAACATATGCTTCTAACATGTGAGGGAGAACTTACCGTAAATAGGGAATTATCAATGCCACCGGCAAAGGAGACATTCTTCCATGTGGCGATCACCACATGCTTGGGCACAAAGGTGTCGGCTCCAACCACACCAGTTCGTATATCCCACATGGTGCGCTCACGTACCTCAACACCGAAACGGTCTGTGCGTCCCATCAGATCGCGTTCCACGCTATTGCAGGATGAGAACAACAAAAAGAAAGCAAGATATAGAGAATGAAACAGAAATTCGTGTGTGTAATGCGCAATCAAATCAACATAAAACAGCAACAGCAGAAGCATCGGGAAATATGCAAAGTCAATTTTCGTTGCCTACTTTTTTGGCGTCTAGATTCTTGTGTATGAAGATAAATGGATTTGATGTTTGGCATATAAATCAGCATACGCCGCAGTCGCAGTCGCAGCGGCTGTTGGTTACTGATTTTTAAACGTGCTTTCCATATAGACCTATATATACATATGTATATACAATATTTGTATACATTTTTGCTTTCCTTTACTTTTATTTTATTTCGGCATTTTTCTTATTTTCTTTTTTTTGTTTATTTTACGCTCTTGTGAGCAGTTTCAAGTGCTTTTCGGCTTGCCTATCGACAAACGACAACGACAACGATGACTGCAAAGTCCGACACATAGGCGACGCTGCTCTGGCAACGTGCCGTATGATTTATATGTTTTAATTATTCATTACGCATACGCCACGTTGCCACTTTCTTTGTTTAATGGCCACAGCCGTAGCTGGTTTTGGCATATTTCGTTTCGATTTCATTTTAAAGCCATCTACGCCTTTGCCAATTAATTGAACCTAAATCATTTATTTCTTAAACTATTATCTAAATTTTAAATAACCACAAATACTACATCTCTATGATAGAGTATAATTTATTACACAATACAAAGTTTTTGCATCCATGGCAATTGATAAATGTTAACCATATTTATTTTCTATTTCTATTTGCATTCATTTTTCGGTGTGTGTGCTTTTGGTCACATTTTATTGATTTCAATTCAATGCAATGGAATGCAAACATATATATTGGACAATATACACAATAACAAATCAACAAAAGCTTCTAAGTATCTGTTCATCTGTGGATATTACTAAATGCAAGTGAGCAATACATTTGCATTTATTAGCACTTGAACAAATTTTGTGTGTGTTCTCGTAAAACACAGATTGTTCATATAAATTTTAACTGGCTGGCTGTGTATAAAAATTCAATTTTCGCTGACCTGTTTAACTAACACTAAGCCCCCCTTTCAAACCAAAAAAAAAAACAAAAAAAAACGCATGATGGCAGCTGTAACATCGTGCAGAAATAGAAAGTCCTAAAATAAATGTAAAACGCAAAAGTCTGAAAAAACCGCATGCCAAATAAAAACCTCAAGCCACACGCACAGTAATAGAAAGAGAAAGATAGACCAACTCACATACATATTCAAACACACTGCTACACACACTCACAAAGAACCTTTCATATGCCCAGGCAACATTTTTAAAACAAGATTTTTATATATTTAGGATCGACTATTCATTGGTATACAAAACTTTCGAAAAATTTGTCGACTCAGAGTTTTTTACGAGTTTTATTAAAATTTAGTTAGTACCAAACTCTTCTTTTAAAAACTTACCCATATTAACTTTTTTATTGCTCCGTAATATCAAACTTTCTGATCCAATTTCCCTTTGAAAAACAACAACTGATATCTTTGACTAACATAAATTGATATGTGCAAACTCAAGACAATATAACTTCCTCCAAAAATAGTTTTGAAATGGATGAAAATTAGGGCCAAATGCTTGTTGGGTGGACTCTTACAATTTAGTTATCATTTGCCTTGCCCCTTCCACGGCTTCCATCTACTTTTCTATCTCTAGCTTTTTTGTCAGCTCCCGCTATGAAACTTTAAATGTCTGCAATTGACATTCCGGCAAAAAAAAACGGAAGGCAAAATTGTCACTCAGCCTAAAAATTGCGCGCGCAGCAACCGAGGAAAGAGTCACAGAGCTCAGGACATTTGTATATCGCACATGTAAGTAAGACAAAAAGGCTACAATGGGAGTGAGTCTAGGGAATGAAAACCTTGAATTTACATAGACAGCCCCACGAAAGCCAATATTGCAGACAGTGAATATATGAGAAATTCTTCAATTTTCGAGAAAATATTATCAAGAATTTCATTTGTCACGCTCTCATCTCTAATTTGGAGGAACTTTTACAAAATTTGTTCATAAGTCTTCACCCACATACAAAGTGAAAGTCGCTGAAAGTAATAGAAACTCGCATACTCATATATATATACATACATACATACACATACATATATATATATAGACTCGTAGTTGTATGTATGCCATGACCCATCCGCTTTGGCGTTCCTTTTGCCCCTCTCTGCATTTGTTGGGCCAGTTCTTGAACTGTGCCATTATGTACTTTATTGCATACATTCGGGCGTTCTGCCACAGTTTTGTTTTTTTCCTCTCCCTCTTTCTGTCTCGCTCTTTCTCTTTTTGTCTGAATTTTAGGTTAAAATGCCTTTTCGCAGTTTTGCATGAAACGACGACGGCAATGGCGATGACTTTCTCGTCTTTTGCTTTGGCCCAATTTCATCTCTGGGTGTAAATGAAACTGAAACAATGGCCATACTTAAAGAAAATGGCGAAAATTGCATGTAAGCTGCAGTGAAAACCCAAACGCAAAAGGCGCACAAAAGTACATACAGCAAATGCACAAAAGGATCGGCTAAAGAAACTTGCAAATGTATAGCACATAGCCAGAAATTAAGTAGACAATATCTCCTTTGAGTCCCAATCAGTTGTCAGTTAGTTACACTTGATTGCCATAATGGGAGAAATTTTTCATAAGCAAAGACAAAACGTACAAATAGTTTTCGTCAGTGAAGAAAGTCATAAGTACTTTCCTATATGTTTGTTAAAAGGTTACTATTATTCTGGTTAACGATAATTATGTTATGTAAAATTAGTAGAAAAGAGAACTAATTATTATTGGCACTTATTTTGAAATATACAAGGATAGAAAAGATAATTGAATTCACAAAGTTTGATGAACTAGTTTGATTCATTTACAATTTGGATACAATTTGATAGAAGAATATTCAAGATATTTATGGAAATAATGTTAAACTAGTTTATTCTATTTTCATAATTAATTCATTTTTAAAGGTTTTCATCTTTAAAGTTGAGGACACGCATTATGAGCATATGAGAGGTGAAAGAACCAAGAAATTACCTCAGAAACGAGTTACCTTTTGAAACAGAATATCATTTCAACACGTAAGGGAAACCACAGCCCAACCAAAGACTCTGACTATAAAGATTCGAAATCTTTTCATATGCAATTATTTATACCTGTACACTTTGGCTCTTGTTATGTGGCACACAGTAATATTAAAAGAGAACCAAAGACCAATGTTTTAATTATGCCATGACCAACCCAAAAAAGAAGTGGGGAAAAAACAACAATTAAAATTCTGTTTGCTGGCACTGCCCTTGACAAACAACAATTAAAAGCTCAACGCGTCTGATGCATGCCACACCGCAGATTTACACACTTGAGCGTTTAACAAACACTTAAATAACAAAAAAAAAATAAAATAAAGAGGAAAAAGGGCGAAAAAAAAACTTTAACAAACGAAACTCGGCATGGCATTAACTTTTTTATATGTATATATCCTCTTCGTCACCACCTCCATGACTCCCTTTGCATGTGTAATTAAACGTGAGCTCATAATGAATGAATTTAATGCTCAAAGCGGGCAAAGGATAGCAACAGGAAAGGGGCCGGGCCATGATGGGTATGGGCATGGTCCCATGCACTTTGAGCTAATCCCACGTAAAGTGCGAACGTGTAATTAAATTGATGCCAAATAATTATGGTCAGACATATATACATACATATAAGGGAGAGAGATAGAGAGAGTACCAAGTCGATTTGGACAAGAAGATTCTACACATTGCTCGCATTTCAATCTTCGCCTGCCATGCAAAGTTATTTAAATTAAATTCCAGAACAACATTCACTTTCAGCGCTCACACAAACGACATCAAAGGGTGTGTGTGTGTGGGAGGTATTCCCCCTTTTTTTTCAACCATTACAATTAAATGTCAAAGGACAAAGAGGTAAAGCAAAATCCCTGCCAACCCACTCCACTCCCACTCTAGATTGAGCCAGTTATGTGAAGCAACTTTGACACTTGCCTGAAGCTAAAAACAAAAAAAACTATAAAAATGCAATTACTTGTCTATTGTTTTTTTTTTTGTCTTCAATTGGCTTTTTCTATTTGCACTGATTGTCTACAAATATGCTTTATATCATTTTAATTGCTTTGGTTCTTCAATCTGTTGCCCTTGACAACGGGTCAAGAAATGAGAAAAGCCAAGAAGGTGTGGTATGACATAAAGAAAAAAGAAAAAACTTAATTCAATTTAATTGAAAAAATGACCAGAAGGCATTCTTCAAAAGGCATCCCATTACATCTTTTTGAAAATAATTGAATTTAAATTTAATTCTAATGAAGATGCCTTTTTTAAGGGGTTTAAAGTAAAATCTACCAAATAGGCAAAAGACTGACTACTAAAGATTCCCAAGATATCAATTTTTAATTAAACCAATCAACTTAAATCGCTTTGAACCAAACAGTATTGAATTATTTCTATAAATGTTGCCTCAACACTTTGCCTCTCTTTTTTGTATTGCTGGCCAACCGCCACTTTGCTTTGGTGAATAATTTATATGCTTTCATTCCTTTTCTTGATTCGGTCTCTTCTATTCTATCTCTGACTCTTATTCAAGGCAATGAAATTTAAGACAATGTAGCCGAGCAGCCATAATTTATGCTCGAAATATTGTGATCTATAGTACTTTTATTTCTGGTTTGCTTTTAATCAAAGTGGAGAGAAAAAATAAAATTGACTGGACAACATTATGGCAGAGACCTTGCCAAAAATTACAAATGCTGGCCTAATTAATGCAATTGTTGGTAGATTTTTTTTGCGCTCTGGTTGGGTTGAAAAGTTGAAAGAAGCTGCAGGACACAACAAACTGCCCCTATTTGCATAATTAGATAAAGGAAACAACGAGCAAAAAAATGGTTCTATAAATTATTACAAAAAACTTGACAAGCACGAAACATTCATTAAAACAGAAAAGAACAAAAAACAGAATATGCAACTAAAGAAAAAAGTTATGCAAACAGATTCTGATTGAATTTTATTTAAATGATTTAAAATCCATACAAAAGAGTTTTTTATTGTAAAAAACCCCCATTTACCTTTAGCTTAAGTCTAACTAACTTGTTGGTTGGTAAGTAGTTACTTACATATACTAGCCAAATAGTCATAGAGTAAATAAAATACCTTGTTATGTGATGCTTCCGATAACGTAGTCGATAACAGTAATTTAGTAATTATTTGGGCACAATGGTCTAGAAGACTATTGTCTTTTGATTAGTTTTTTACTTTCTGCCTATTTTCTTTTCTAGATAAGACTGATAAGAAAACTGTGTGTGAATGGGTTATTACTGTGGTTCGTCAATCTGCTTTCATCTTCATATCTTTATCTTTATCTCTATATTCTATTTCTTTGCTACAAATTCGTTTTCTACTCTGGTCTACTTTACTTTACTCAACTGGTAAAATTGAGCGTATACATTAAATTGAGCTCTTTAAAATTCGGCTATACCCTTCGACTATATTGTGATTATAGTCCTTGGCCCACGCACTCACACACACATCCACACTCACGTACAATATTCGCAGGAATCAAAATGAAAATCTCACACTGCTTGCCGCCGGCGAATAACTCTCTCTCTATCTCTCTGCTACTGGTGTCACTCATATACACGTACACATGGGACCATTGGAGCACCATATCCGCGATTCTCATCCCAATATACTCTTAAACAAAACGAATCCACGCATAAATGAAAGCTGAAATCAGCAAAACGACCAGAAACCAACAGATAAGAGTGTCACTATTTAGAGCAGGTAGCCAACATGCAAATAATGCAAAAATGTTCACTATAGTCACCAATAAATGTCAGTAACCACTAACAAAAACCCAAAACAACAATAACTATAGACACAATGGGGGGGACAATGGAAATCGCCAACGGAAATAGAAAGGACTGCAAAAATGCAGTTTGCTCTTCATGGGATTGCGAGTACATTGTGCAGGGGCTAAGGGAATCATATGATTCTAAAGTGATTTAAAAACAGAGTATGCAAATATTACAAATGGAATGCTACATGGCGATTGGGAGAGAGAGATAGATTGGGACCTTACCGGAAATACACTCCAGGCGTACGTTGATCAATGTCCGAGGGATAAATGCGACCAACACGGCATTTGCTAAAGAATATGCCCATGAATGAGGGATCCCGTTTGGCTGGCCAATCTTTAATGGGGAAAACCAATGGATAGGTGAGATACTCTGGTGGATCTGAGAACTCCAAGTAGCCATTAAGAGAAAGCTGTAAAAGTAATGCCTTTAGTATTAAATCTAATGCAAAGTATTTAATGTACTTACACGTGTGTAATTGAAACGGAAGCCATAGAAGGGTAGCTGAAAGTTTAAATTCTTATGCAATTGAGTCATGGAGGCATGAATATCAAATTGATAGTCGCCACGACCGCCGTACTGGTCCTTATCGAAGAACCAGTAGAGGAAAGTGCTTCTCAATTCAGCCAGACGTGCAGTGGTGATTGTATAGCCACCAGCAGCTGTTGAGGCTGTTCCAGATGGGGCCACATTGTTGTTGGGATCTATTGGGAAAATGGAGATCAATTTATGTGATGAAACATGTAAGTTGGATAACATATAAATTGTGCTTCTTATCCCACCTAGAGATACATTTTCAATCCCATCCCACAGACCGTATACATGGACTCTCAGCTGCACTGCATCGAATGCAATTTGCAGTAGCCTTAGCCATTTGCCTCCGGCTTTTTCTTACTTTATCCTTCTTTTTTTTTTTTGCTCTCTGCTTTTGCAGCTTCCTCACCAGGAACTTTTGCTGGCTTATGGACACTAAAGGTCACAGTTAATATTCATTTCTATTTTACCAGCGTGCGGCTACAAATTCTGGTCTATGTTTCTTTTACTTTTTCCTCTTCGTCGTCTTCGTGGTGCAACCATTTTTCTAATTTATTCTTGTTGGCTGCCGTTGGCATTTGACTGCTGCCACTGCCAAAGTCGGCGCCTCTAACTACCAACGCAGTTGCCTTTTTAAAGTAATTTAAGCTGATTAAGTGCCAAGCAGGCGATCCTGTTGGCCAGGACATGGCAAGGAAATGGCTTAAAGCTATTGGACTTTAAATGCTAATGGATAGAAGAGTCTATGCTAAGCTCTCCCTCTTGGGTCCTAGTTAAATGTAATAAAAATCAATTGCAGATATCTACATTCAATAAATTTATGGGTAGACAGAACTTAAACTCCATGCTATTAAATGAATAATGGCAATTAAGCAATTCATTAATAATAACATCAGACATTTTTCAATTTCTCTCTTATTTATCAACTGTCAATTTACATGAGTATTTTGAATAAGCACTTCAAATCGTAATACATTTAAATAAAGGCAATTGTTGGAAACTGACAGTTGCTTTTCAACATGGTCCATATCGGGGCCAGCTGTCAGGCTAGAATGGTTTTAATCTATTTATGAATAAATTTGCCTGGACTCGCGCTATTCACTAATCCTTTTTGGGAAAAGCCTCATAAACTGCGGATTAACAAATAAACGAAGCAGCAGCAGCACCAGTAGATAAAAAGGAAAAGCAGTTGCCAGCTTTATGATCCTGCGTGCCTGCCTTCTGGCAAAATTAGTGCGCGGAAAACACGCAAAATTCGCGTGTTCGGGTTGTGTGTAAGAAAAGTATCTTTAAGTTTTTTGTGTTTGTGTCTGTGCCGATTCCAGGTAATTCCTGGAAAAACTTCAAAAAGGCAAAATTGTTTGTCAAGTCAAAACGAAAAACGAGACCGCATCGTAATATAGTTCAACTACCTGTCACAAAAAGGGTCAGGTAGATTCATATTATTAGTAACACCTGGCTACATTTTGTAGGTACTAGAAATCTGTTACACTTCTTATATAAACTACCGTGTCCACACAATGGCATCTCATTCGTTTAAAAGACGTCGCAACATGAGCATCAGCACGTTCAATTTTCAATTTTATAACTACAAGCTACCCACAACAACTCCAAACATGGGCTCCTCTACCACCATCATGGGATCGGGCTCTTCATTTATAAGCGAACTGGAAATGGACATTGACGATGATGGCATGTCCAGGCCATCCATCACATCAACGCCCAAGCCACGTTTCACTTGCGAAATCACTAGACCAGCCCAGCCAGCCGCTCTTCAGGCTCTCCGTCCGCAACTGCATACACCACAGAAACGTTGGTCCATGGAACTGCGCGAGAAGGTTTTAGAAATGTCCAAACGCAACAATGGCTCTGATGGCGAAGAAGAGTCGAAACCGCAGCAGCAGTTAACGTCAGTCCAGCTACAGGGACAGGGACAGGCACAGGCACAGGCACAGGCACAGACACCCGAACAGGCACAGGAACAAGGAGTAATGGAGGAACAAAGCACTACTCGCAGTGTCAGCGACAAAATTAACTTCTTCAACAAGCTAACCAACACGTTTGAGTCCTTGCGGCCCACTGTGGCCACAGCCACTGGACACAACAACAACAATTGCTTCATTTCTCTATTGCGCTCCAGTCGACCAATGAATGTAGCTACCACCAACAGTAACGCTTCTGCTGCCATCGGCCAAGTGCCACCACCTAAACCCAAGCGTCTGTCAGCTGCCCCAGTAACGGGAGCACAGTTTCCATTCGCCACGCCCACACCCACAACCAGCGGAATGGCGCAACGCAAGTGCTCACTACGCCGCAAGCCATCCATGGAGAAGTCGTCCCGTTCCACAATAGCTCGTCAAAATTCGAATACATCGATGCGGCCACAACGTCATGCCATAATGGAGGATCTCAGTCTGGTGGTGCCAGTTCGATTGCGCATTGCCGAATACGAGAAGCGCATTTCAATGAGCGCCTAACCAACATCAAATTAGCGGCAACCAATCTACTGCCAACCATGTGCCATATTCCCAAGGACAAAACTAAACTAGTTACTAGCGTTTAATGTAATACTTTAAAAGTCAATTTAATAAAGAATGAAAACGAAAAGTAAACGTCTTTTTAAAATTATAAACAGCTAAAGAAACTTTTAAAACTAACCTCACATAAATTCTAAAAATGATTTCCTTTGGTATCTTTCTTATCAAACAGATATATCATAAGTATGTAATTTGTACAGTATTGTTTTTGCTGTGTGACTAATATAAATTCCCAGTAAATGATTACAATTTACCCTATAAATTGCATTTAGTTTATATACACCGAAGCAGGTGCTATAAACTGATTCATGATATTGGCTTTGCTGTACTCTCTTTTGATATGATTGTATGAGTCTGTATATAACTCACTCACTTGGCTTGTTTGCAGAGCCAAAGGGAAAAATAAAAAAAATAACAGAAAGAAGCAAAAAAAAAAAAAACAGAAAACCCGTTAGCTTATAATGCCTCAATGTGAGTACACATACAACAGGGTTGCTATCTTATCAGAGTATGTGAGTTACAACACATATGTACACACACACAGACAGTGTGTATATACACCTGTTCGACCCTCTGCTAAAAGTCGAACAAGTTATCGAGCAAATATTGGTAAGCAATGCTCCATTGTTCTCCCTCTAAACTGAACCCAAAAACTGAGTCTGATTAGATAGCATATGGGGCGTATGAGTAATACTTGTTTGTATGTGTAGCTGAAGAAGACAACTCACCCCAATTGTAACCACTGGAATCCACATCGTATAGCTCGCCCAAATAATCATATGGCATAACCAAAGCTCCAGACATGGCCTGAGGCTTCAAGCCGGACACTGAAAGAATATCATCGGTGTCCTGACTTGAGGCATGGACCACGGGAACCAAACGCTGTCCCGGAATCACTGCTCCTCCGCTGGCTGGTGGCGCTGCTACTGGGGCTGTTGGTTTTGCTGGTTTCACTGTTGATGTTGTAGTCGTTTTTGGTGTTGGTTTTACTTTCGGTTTTGTTTCGACTGGATCTTTTTGTTTAATTATCTCTGGCGGCACTTCCAGAATTTCAGCTTTACTATTTATAATTTGATCTTCCTCCTCGGTGGAGAAATTCTCATTGGCCAGCACATAGGCCATAAAGCCACAGGCCAGCGCACAAACCAAAAAGAGTTTGAAACGCATTTTCACCTTAGTTTAGTATTAGTCGTAGTTTATTCGTTTATTAATTCGTTGGAGCACTAGAAAAACACAAATTGAAATTGTGATCAGCAAATTTTTGAAACACTTTGTTTGTTTTAGATGATTTTGTAGTTCTTTCACTTTGATGACATCATCAAATTATTATTCTTTTTAGTTTTACTCTTATCTGAGTTCTTTATCGGAATGGCACTTGACACAATACCTACACAATTTTCCTAGCTGGAAAAATACATCCGTTGCCGGCTCTCGTTCAGTTAAGACTAATGTCGGGGCGTTGCCAAAATGTTGACTATTCCTTTCAGTTCACCTGCTTCGGCCGCGATTGTGAAACGAGAGCTCTATTATCTGCTGTTGGCATATCTTATCACTAAAAAAAAGCTTACGCACTGGTAACACATTCCTTCTAGTCGTTTATGTGTATCAGTTATGTTTTTTTTCTGTTGGCTTGTTGTTGGAATATTGTGCAAGTTACCAGTTTCCAAATCTGACTTACCACTTCCCCCACACCCCGACATACCTTTCTGCACTCTCTCTTCATCTATTGTTATCTTCATTTGTTGACTTTTGCCACATTACGTTTAGTGATTCACTTTTGCATTACAGTTAATCACCATTGAGATTCAGCGTTTGTCATGATACTACCATTTTGTGGTCGATTGGACACCTCTCACCGTCATTTTTCCTGTCTCTTGCACTCTCTATCATTCTGTGCCTTTGTCTCTCTTTCTATTTCTCTGGTTCCTTGCTGTTATAATTATAGACAATGAGCCATTATTGGGACTTTGGGGATGGATAAGGCATTTCCGTTGTAGCTTTAGTTTTATGAATGAGCATTACAATTATCGTAAAAATTTCATTAGCCGTTGAAATTTTCATGGTCTCACTGTGATTGATTGATAAAAAAAAAGATCAAATTAACAAATATGTGAATCAAATAAGAATAATACGTAAAAGAAATGGGTGAAAACTGTTTACAATATCAAATTAATTACCCAATCAATGAAGAAGCACTGAATTGGCGGATCTCGATATAGATTTTTGGAAGTGAATAGAAATTTTTGTCTGCTCAAGTGGTAAAATATTGCTGTTGGTGAGGAAAATTTTCTAATTTCCCTTCCTGAAGTAACGCCTTTGTAATTTATTAAATGGTCAATTATCTGCTAATAATAAGAAAGCATTTTAGTACACAAAAATAGAAAATTGTAATTCCCAGAAGGTAAAATCCGGTGTTAAACTTGAAATTAAGCACATTTAAGATATGTATAAGGTATTAATAACCAAATAAATGCATAACTTTTGTTTCAAGCAGAAACATGAATGTTAAAAGAGTTATCACTCTACTTTATATCAGACCGATTACTTTTTTGAACTACTCAAAAAAAAAATTGATTATTTTATATGTGACACAGACACATATTGAGATGTAATACGCATAATAATTTTATGCTAAAGTTGATCAATTATTCCCAATATATGATTTCTCTGCAAAGTCCATTTTTAGGACCATGAATATGTTAACTGAGGATTTTACTTTTAGTCACTGAAATAATCAAGCAGTTTTTTATCTTGGAAAAGTACAAATAGATTGAGAGCTAAGGAAATATTCTCTTAATATAAATATGGCAAGCAGTTTTATGGTATATTATGAGCGACAGCCTAAAAGTAGGCAAATCAAATTGCTTTATTCCAAAACAGAGAATCCATTTCTTATCAACATTTCAATGCTTGGGGTCTCTTGAACTAAATAAACTATACGAAAATTCAGTTCTACGTCAGATGTCAGTGTGTACGATACACTCGCAGACGACACTCTTCCGACTATAGTATAAACCGATCCGTAGAATCTTATAGAAATAAAAACAAAAATGATGCGGCAAAGAAAATTCGCCAATTTAACCTATATATTTTCACACCCACAACGTCATTATCATAGTGAAAAGGGCGTGTGGGGCTATAAACCGGTTGCTAAACGAAGTTATCAAGGTACATAATTATGTGTGTGTGTGTGTGTGTGTGTGTTTAATCAATGACTGAAAGTGAGATGTGTTTTTTCTAATTTAAATTAAATTTAATCTTTTATATTTGTTACTAAGACTTCAATCATAAACGTTTCATCCGTTGAGATAACAAAATCAGAACGATAAGCGGCAAACAACAACAAATCGTAAACAAATACATATGTATACATAGTAAATGCGAAAGACACAAAATCCCATTGTTATTGTTGAGTATCATGTGGCAGCATCGTTGTTGCACTCCTCTGCCTCAAAGAAACCAAAAGTCAAGCTGCAACTAAAACTTGTTTGAACTGCAACTGTTTGAAGTGAGACATGTTAGGCTCAGAATGTTGCAGATGCATTTCCAACTAGCGTTGTGTCTAGTAAATATATTCTGTTTTTGTTCTTAGTCTTTTCTGTTTCTGATGGAAATTTTTTATTTTGATAATTTTTTTTTGTTTCTGCCAAGACGTCTAATCTGTAAGGTTTCTTATAGTTGCTGCTTATCACATGATATTTTTGTGTTAGATCTGATTAGCTTTAAAATATACAGCTTACTCTATAATAAGAACTCTGATATTGTTTGGACCCCCCACTTGGTTTACTGCACTAATTGAAATGAAGCTCGGCCGGGCTCGGCCCTCCAACCTGGCCACTACAATCTGGCAAATCCTTTGGAATTTATCAAAGCAACGAAAGGCAAACAAAAGGCCGAAAAATTTCAATTGTTGTCCTGCATACGTTGCGTATACAATTGCTGGCTTATCAACACCGTAGTCTTACCATGCCAGGACAGAACAGGACACCACAGCAACAGACAGAGGCTCATCAATTAGAGATGTACCAAAAATTGTGGGAAATGGTCGTGAATCGTGTCTAGAACAAAAATTTAATTGCTGACAAGAAAATATACTGTAAACCAGTATATGTATCTCACAAGGAACATTTCAACACCTAAGCCGAAAAGAAAATTGGGGGTAATTGCCCCCTAAAGTATGCAATAGGCAGTGGAGGAATCTGCTTTTTGTAAGAAGCAAAAAAACTTTTGTAAGATGTTTTGTGGATAAAAAATACTCAATGTTGTTTATAGACAATTTTTCTTAGCTACAGGGCAAGGCAAAAGTTTCGCGTGTTTTGAAAACAATCAATTTTTTCTGTCAGCGTACTTTAAGGAGCAAAACAACCCCCATTTACATTCTTTTTACTGGAAATGGAATGTGACCTTTACTCAGACTAGATTATTGAAAAAATCTTCAAAATCTTTACAATTTATCATTTATTTTAAGTATCTTTAAATTTCTTCATAATTCCTGTTTGGGTCAACTTCGTGATAATTACACGTACTCATAACTACTTTGAAATGTTTGTCCTTCACTTGTTCCTTGTGATTTTTCATTTCATTTTGTCGTTGACCTGACATACAGAGACATCAAGGAAGCTCTTGTGTCTCCCGTTTAATTCACTTGACAAACCAATCAAGCAACAGCCCAACTACAGCCTTCCTTCTCCCTCCGTCTTCGTCTTTCCCCCTTTACATTGGACCTTTCTTTGCCTTTCTGTTTGCTCTGACCCATGTGTGCATTTATGAATGTACTGACACAAATGGGCGATATCCTTTTGGCCCATGACGCGACTGTTCAATAATATTTACACGTTCATCTTGTTCATTGTTGTTGCCGCACATATAATTCATTGCGAAGTTCTCTGAAGCCTCTGGACACTGGCGCTGTTCCATTCATTTGGCATCGTAATTTATACTGAAACGTTTTAAGAATCGCTATTACCGCTTCTCGAAATGTCTTAATTTTACTTCAAATGACAATTTACAATAAATATACCAATTTGAGTAGAGTTCCACAAAATAAAAACGAGTTTGAGAAACGGCAATCTTATGGTACAAGGCAAAGACCTATATAAATGATGATTTGATTATTTATCTATAATCTAATTAAGCTTTTGCAATTTGTCATTTACGAGGAGTTGATTGTCCTTATCCCCTACACAAACACTTATTTCGTGGTCGGGTATTTAAGTGATATGCATCACGTAAATCCCTTAAGCGGGATAACACTTTAGCACGTAAACACCTTAGAACGAAACGAGTTGTCAATGGCTCAACCAGAAAATAAAATACCCCAAAAGGAAATATATCCAATAAAAATCACCCATAACCATTCATCTCATATGCAATAAGATTTAACCATGCCCCAATATATGTGTATGAAGGTGCAAACGAATTGTGTACACCCTTTATCTAACCATGATTGCATTTTGTTTTGAAATATTTGATATATTTCCAAATGTCCTTACAAATTAAATATGCCCTCATCATCGACCACGAAATCAAACCTAAGCAGTAGGAAGCAAAAAATAAATAAAGGAAAAAAAGTAAATATCATAAAAGTGAAACGCCAATAAATTCAAAAAAGCCCGCACAATGTGGCAATGGGCCAAGGTCCAAGGGCAGTGCACGTGAATCCTTTTTTAAATAATTTATAACATGAAGAGAAATTTATATTGTTTACGCATGTGTTCGCTACCATTCCGACTCCAAACCATTTCTGTCTCCAAACAGTGGCCAAGGATGTGCGGGAGGCGAGGAACTCACAGGCGAATGTCTATCGTTGGGTAGAGGCTTTTCGCCAGCATGGACACAAATTGGCAGCCGTAAATCCCATCAGCATCAAAGCGACCAACAGTCAGAGGTAAATAATGGGTAGACTGCCCGCCCAGTCGAGCCACCCACCCATCCATATCCACCTGCCGGAGAATATATATTTTATATATTTTTCGGTTTGCTTCTTTGTATTGTCAACTGAAATACAGTGTGTGTATGTTTGGTGTGTGTATTTGTCTTTTGTTTTGTGTGTTCTTTTTTAACCTTTATTCTGGGTTTTTGTATATTTTTTATTGCCTGACCAGCGAGCTGCAGGAATTAAATCCCGCATTTTATGGACTGCAGACGCAGGAGACGGTGCGCACCGTTGGCCTCTTAAGTGCTCCACAGGCGGCCCAGAATGTTGGCCAACTGGAACAGCTGCTAAAGGGCATTTACTGTGGAAGTGCGGCCAGTGCCGAGTTTTCATATGTCGAGGTACTTTCATACATTTTAGTGTCCCGTAAGAAGTTTAAACCTGCATTTAAACCATTCTTGACAGAATTTGGAGGAGCGCGAATGGCTGGCCAAGAATTTTGAGTCACTTAACACGGAGCACCTGCTGCCTGACCAGGAACGTTGCGAAATCGCCGAGCTGTTAATTAAGTCACAAGCTTGGGATAATTTCATGGCGCTTAAATTTCCGACTGTAAAGCGATATGGAGGCGAAGGTGCCGAATCCATGTTGGCCTTTTTTTGGCAGCTGCTGCGCGACAGTGTACAAGGTGAGAGTGAACGTGGCTGGTGCGTCTATAACACGATTAAAGAAGCACCAACAACAACAACAAAAACAACCCAAAATATCGTGCACCCAACTCAAAAAAGTTTTCAGCATGACAGCCCGCCCCACCAAAGAGAACACTAGAGATGCCAAGTTTTTTTTTAGAAATATCAAATAAAGATAAAGATTAATTCAATTTGTGATGACTGGCCGTAAAGATCAGGCCAGAAACTAGACTAATTAGTAAGTTTAGTCTTAAATTTGCAAAGAGACTTGTGAGAATAGTTTGGCAATAGAGACGTACTTTATTTTAAGAAGACATACTTTTACGTGACTCACGCAGTTGTTGCCATTTACTTGGCCGCGGCTCACATATCAGCTCACGCTTACTTAAACCCTAATCTGCTTTTGCCCCCAAAAACTTTTCCCTTTCGCATGCATTCAAACAACAACAACACAAACAGAGAATATTGAGCATGTGGTGTTGGCCATGCCACATCGTGGACGAACCTCCCTGCAGGCGGCGTTACTTCAAATGCGGCCGGCAAAAGTTTTCCGCAAACTCAGCGGCGCATCAGAGTTCCCCGACAATGTTGAGGGGGCCATGTCGGACGTCATAAGTCATTTCCGTAAGTGAAACTTTCTCATTTTTTTTTTCGGGAACACTGGGCGTGGGTCTCTATATATGTCTAAGCGCACACGGCGTATGCGTAATTTAATCAAAATCCACATCCTGCAAAACAGATGTTTCCGAGGAGCTGCAGGTGCTAGGCAAGAGCATCAACTTTAGCATGGTGCGCAATCCCTCGCATCTAGAGGTAAGCCTTTGAAAAGAAAGTTCGGCATAAACTTAAAGTATTATATAATATTTATATATCTACGTATATTCGATTCGCAGGCTGCCAATCCAGTAGCCATGGGTAAAACGCGCTCCAAGCAGCAGGCACGTGGTGATGGCGCCTTTGGCAAAAGTCCAGATGCTTCCTTTGGTCAATATGTTCTGAACGTTATTCTCCACGGAGATGCCGCATTTGCTGGCCAGGGTATTAATCAAGAATGTCTGACCATGGCCTATGTACCGCATTTTGAAGTTGGCGGCAGTTTGCATTTGATTGTCAACAATCAGGTGGGTTTTACCACCCCTGCGGCACGGGGACGCTCAACTGACTACAGCTCGGATTTGGCAAAGTCCATACAAGCACCTGTCTTCCATGTCAATGGCGATGATCCGGAGACTTTGGCTCGGATTACAAATTTAGCTTTTCGCTATCAAAGGGAATTCCGCAAGGATATTTTTATTGATTTGAATTGCTTCCGTCGCTGGGGCCATAATGAATTGGACGACCCAACATTCACCAATCCGTTGGTCTATAAGATTGTTCACCAACGTGAATCAGTGCCGGATATGTATACCAGAAAACTGGCGGAGGAGGGAGTACTAAGTGCTGAGCAAGCAAAGCAAATGCGTGATAACTATATGGCACATCTGGGTGAAGAGTTGGCCTTAGCTGCTAGCTACCAGCCGCCGCCTTCGTACTTTGAGAAACAATGGGCTGGATTACAATTGGCACCAAGCAAAGAGCTCACATATTGGGATACAGGTCTGGATTATGGCCTACTACACTATATTGGGCAACAAAGTGTTGCGTATCCTGCCGACTTTGTAAGCAAGTAAACGATGTGAATCTTGAATCTTTTAGCAATTTAACACTTTCCGGCAGAATATTCATCCACATTTGCTGAAAACGTATGTTACTGCCCGCCTCAAGAAGCTGGAAACTGGGGTTAAGATCGACTGGGCTACTGCAGAAGCCTTGGCCATTGGAAGCCTCATGTACCAAGGACACAATGTACGCATCAGTGGTGAGGATGTGGGGCGTGGCACCTTCTCGCATCGGCATGCCATGCTGGTAGATCAGGAGACAAACGAAATGTTCATACCCCTAAACAATCTTGAGGGTGGTCATGGCGGTAAATTGGAGATAGCCCATAGTATTTTGTCGGAGGAGGCTGTGCTGGGATTTGAATATGGCATGGCCATTGATAATCCACAAAATCTTATCATCTGGGAAGCACAATTCGGTGACTTTGCCAATGGGGCACAAATTATCATTGATGCCTTTATAGTTTCGGGTGAAAGTAAGTTCCAATTTAAAATTTCCATTGATGGATTGACTATTAAGATACTTTCATCTTAGCCAAGTGGATGGAAAGCAATGCCCTGGTGATGCTTTTGCCACACGGTTATGATGGGGCAGCTTCCGAACACAGTTCATGCCGCATTGAACGTTTCCTGCAACTCTGTGACTCCAAGGAGAACGCCATCGATGGTGATAGCGTCAATGTGCATATTGTAAATCCCACAACACCTGCCCAATACTATCATGTTCTGCGACGTCAGTTGGCCAGAAATTTCCGCAAACCCCTGATTGTAGTAGCACCCAAAACCCTAATCCGCTTGCCAGCGGCTACCTCCACACACGAAGATTTCCAGCCTGGCACACTATTCCATAATGTTCTCGGTTTGTTACTGCAGTTCCCCTAATAACTAGAGATTAGCCAAACAAAATATTTCACACATCCAGGTGATACCACTGTGCCAGCGGATCAGGTGCGGAAGGTCATCATTTGCAGTGGCAAACATTATTACAACCTGGTAGAGGAACGTGAGAAACGGCAGGCTTTTGATGCAGCCATAATACGTCTGGAATCCCTTTGCCCCTTCCCAGTGCAAGAGCTGCAGGGTCAGTTGGCCCAGTATGCCAATGTGGAATGTAAGTTGTGCCCTGTTATAAACTTGAACTAACCATTGAGTTAAACCCCTCTTTTTGACCACGCCCTAAAGCCTACATTTGGAGTCAGGAGGAGCATCGCAACATGGGTGCATGGACTTTTGTGCGGCCACGTTTTGAAAATTTAATTGGCAACGAGGTAAAACAAGTGTACGGCTATGACGGAGTTTTAAATACCCTTTCTAACGTGATAGAAATTTTCTGACAACATAAAGTATTGCCTATTAAAATGGAAGACTTGTCCATGTCAGAAATGGTTTATATCTTGAAGAGCAATTCTCTATGCTTGATAAAGTTTCAAAAACAAAAGTGAACACTTCCCTTCGGCCATGGGGAGGAAACTCTTTCCGTTGCAAAAACACGCTCCGACAAGTTGATTTTTTCAAAATATGTATATATATAATTTCTCCACAGCTCCAGTACTGCGGACGTTCGGAGGCTCCCACACCGGCCACCGGCATTGGCAAAGTGCATAAACGGGAAGTTGATGAGATTGTTGCTGCCCCATTTGAACTTTAGTGCGCTCAGCCGGAGCCGGAGCCACTCTTCACTATTCCGCATTTCCAGCGCCAGCCCGCCAATATATCACAAAGTACTTTTAGCTCAATAAAACTGCCAAAAAAAAAAACCAAAGAGAGGCAAGAAGTAAAACACAAAGCTTACAGCTTACAAATAAAACGTAAATGGCACAAAAAAAGGAACAAAAGTTTCTTTCTCACACACAATTTCATAATAATTTATACTATATAACAAAGGAACAAACAAAACCTTAGGCAAAAACTTTAAGTCAAAAGTTTTTAATTGCTGGCCCATCCTCACAATATTTGTGTTCCCATTTATTTTTTACAGACCTTTTAATGAAGTCCAAGTTGGATACCAAAGAAACACTTAACCTACCATAAATATTTATTATGTTTATGAAACATTTTACAGACTTTCAATTGGAATTGTTTTAAGAAGAATTGTGTGACCTAAGCAATTTCTTCTTGTTCTTTGGGATTAAACTATATGTGAAATATTATAGGTGGATAGTAATTGATCGAAAGACTACTAAATAAGTATATAAAAGATTAGATTACATACATGGATGGAGATGGAAGTGACTAATAATAGGTGAGGTATGGTTAATTAACGGTGAGTTGAGGTGGTATCCTACATATAAGGCGTTACCAAGGACCTAAAAAGTTGTTCGTTTGGTTTAATTTTTTGGGAATCTCTACATAGAAAGAAAAGAATTGAAAGCTAGGTTAAACAGTGTCGGAACAAAAGTCTCATTCATCACGCTTAAACTCTAGACATGTCATGGCACAATCAATACACTAGGCAGTTAGATCAAGGCACTAACTAACAAACTTATATGACCTGCCTGCCATAGACTTGCTCTAAAATATCATAAAAGTCGGTGGACGTCTTATATGCAAAGTGCAAAAGTCACATCCAAAAGACAAAGGCCAAACAAACGGCCACTATGACAAAGGCAGTCTCTCGGCAATTAGCATTATCCCAGCCGCATTCCAAATCAAATTTGAGGGCCTTTAAAGAAGAAACAGAAACTTTAATTAATCTGGGAACAGAAGTGATATCTATATGGGAGATGATTACCTCCATCAACTGCTGACCACCCTTGTTATCACACCGTGTTTCACGCAAATCATCATCATGATCATCGCAGTTATGACGTCCATAGACCTGGCATGGTGAATTCATAAAAGTTCGGAACACAGTGTCCGTCCAGGTTTGTGAAGAGCAAATGTATTGGCGACGTTTACGCTGCCAGAACTCCACCCAACTGTAAAGATAGATTTTTATATTTAATGTAATGGCTTTTCTTATTCAGGTTTACCCCAAGTCACAATCACAATTCAAGTCAGTGTGTGACATCTTTAAATCGGTAAGGAAGACGCTATTGGGCAGATATGGCACAGCTCCAGTATTCGGATTTGGTATTTTCTTAAGGTTACGATTGTGATAGCGTATGTCCAACGAAATGTTACGAACACGTCCCATATACTTGAAGAAGTTCGGTGGCAAGGCTTGCAATGAGGTATTGAACAATTGCATATAGAGATAAGGTGAACGCATTCCCTAAAAATAGAGAGTAGAGATCATAGAGATTAGAATTTGATATCGTGTCTCTCTTTGTTGTGGGAGGAGAAAGCTCACCCTTAAAATGCGCTCATTGAGATTACTAAATTGAGGTCCACTAAACGTTATATTGGTCAATTTGGATGGCAAATGTCCTTCCATTTCACGTTGCAAATCGGTTGGCATGCCCAGCTGTAGGGTTTGCATTTCCTGTGTTGGCCCCGATCCTTTTTTAACAATACGTGTAAACGGTTGCGGTGCCTCAATCCATAGTTGACGTATATTATGATGATGGCGCAATAAATGTGGAATATTAAAGTGTTCCAAATGCGAATAGGCTGTCAATTTCAGAGATCGCAAATGGGGCAAAGAGTCCAAGCAACCATATTCAAAATAGTGTAAGCGGAAATTAGATATATCCAACATTTCCAGATCTTCGTTGACGCCATCGAAACTGTTGTTGTTGAGTGAAGTAATTGGATTGCCCGATAACATAAGTCGTCTGTAAATTAATTAATAGATTGATTGATTGATTGATAGACTAATTAATTCGTTTAATTGCAGTTCTTTCTTACCGTAGATGGGGTAGTGCCTGTGTCATCAGTGGTACATTAGTCAGATCATTGTTGGAGAGATCTAGCATTCGTAAATTGCTCATATTGTGGGCTAATTCCTGTGGTATCGAGGGCAACTCATTGTAACCCAAACGGAATTCGCGCAGATACTTCAAACGTATTTCGGGCACAGTGCTCAGAGAGACATTCTCGAGGCCCAGTTTAATCAATGAGGTCTCCAAACCCATAAATGATTTATCCATAACCTTAAGATCTCGATTATGTGAGAGGTCCAGAACGGCTAACCTGGGCATGGTGGCAAAGACTGCATCGTCAATACGCAATAAATAATTATAGGAAATGTCCAAATAACGAAGTGACTGAAACAAGGAACTAACATATAGTTCAACAGAAGTGAGACTTCTAAGTTAAACCTACCCTAAACTTATTCGATAGATCCATACTGTGTATGGTGGAAATGAAATTGTTGGATAAATGCAGTTCACAGAGTGTTAGGGCAGCCAAACTGGACAACGATGATGAAGGTATCTTCAGGAGCATGTTGTGCGAGACATCCAATCTACGAAAACAAGGAAAAATAAACTTGGGTATAAGAAGGTTCAAACCATTCATCTTCTCACTTCTCCATGCCGCCATTGTAGAAGAGATTATCTGGTAGACCTCTGAGATGATTGTATGAGAAGTCAACAATGCGCAGTCCCTGTACAGGCTTAAATATATCCTGCGGTATGTCGCTTAGATAATTATGGCCAAAGAACACTAGTTGCAGCTGCTTGGTGTTTTTGAAGGCATCAAAATCCAATTCATGTATCCAATTATGGCTAAGATCCAGCCATTGCAAGTGAGGCATGTTCCCAAAGACATCCCGAGTGGTGTTCTATGGAAGAGCCGCAAACATTGCAAAAGAATATGAACATTATATTTCTATTCTACACACCATTAGCGAGTTGTAGCCCAAATGCAGATGTGTCAATGATATTTCCGCTGGCCGGAAGTAGCCCGGATGTATTATAGAGATATTATTATGGGATAGATCCAGAATTTTTATATTCGAATGGTACATGCCTCCTGCAAAAAAAACAAAAATTTAATTATCTATCGATTCAGTTGGATCCAATTAAGTTACCATGTTCATTACGGCCACTCCAAGAGGAGTTGTACATCAATTGTCGGATCTGATTATGACTAACGTTTACATTCAAATTGGATAGAGTTCCCACTTGATCAAAGTAATCAAAATTGAAATTGGGCAACTGATTGAAGGCCATATCCAGTATCTCCAATTTAGGTAGATTTTGGAAGGATTCATCTGCCAAATTGTTGAGTTTATTGCCTCGCAAGCTCAGATATTCCATTTCATCTAGATTCATAAAAGCACGTCGCTCCACCTTATCGATTTTGTTGTCATCCAATTGAAGTTTTCGCAATGCCTCCAAATCGAAGAACGTATGCTGCGATATGGATGTTAGGTGATTGAAGCGCAACGAAATCTCCTCTAGCTTGGAATGAATATCGCCCTGGAATGTACCCTTCAGCACCTGCTCAATGCGATTGTCATGAAGCTCCAGAAGGCGTAGATTTTTAAGAAAATGGAAACTAGTGTCGCTCATACTACTTATATGATTATTACTAAAATCGAGCTCCTGCAGTGAAGTGAGATGACGCAAGGGCTCAGATGGCAGAGCACTGCCCGAATAACCATGTGACATTTTCAACGAAATCAGGGAGTGGCCAATCTAAAAAGAAAATTAAAAATTAATTAAAACTTGGTCCAAGACATTTAGGCGAATGTTCACCTCATGGAAGGCATCATTCTCTATACTTGAAATGCCATTCTCACTGAAATCCAAACGTTTCAATCCGCGCACATGCTTAAAGGCATGCGACTGTATGCCCGACAGACTGGCTCGTGTGATCTGCAAATCCTCCAGCTCCACACCAAAGTCTTTAAAGTCCTCCGGTCCGATTGATGTTGAACCCATGCGGGAAATCGATAGCGAGCGCATATTCCGCATTCTGGTCATACTTTTCGAAAATAAATACAAAATTTTGTGGGGTAAGGGGGATGTGTGTGGGATTAACTGGATGTGCAAGGGATCACTTACTTGCGAAGCGTCTGTAGATTGGTAGGATCATTGCGATCACCGCTCAAGTCCAGTTTTAGTAGGGTATAATGTACGGCATTGAAGGTTTCAGTTGGTTTCTGAATTTTGATCTTGTTGTCACGCATGCTGATGACCCTATTTTTGGCACGAAAAATGTGAGGGGGGTAAAAAGAGAAAAAACGAAAGGGTGGTAGTTAGGGGTTATTATACGGCTTTTCCCTATTCCTCACGTTCTGGGTAAGCAGGTCACACACATTGCTATACTGAAAGCTGAAGCCCCACAGCAACAGCAATGGGTGGGCCAACAATCGGATTAGTTTAGGTTGGGTTTGGGCACTCACCACTCACTTACCTCAAGACATCGAAATTGTTGAAGAGCTTGTGATGCAGCTTCGTTAGATTATTTCCAGAGAGATCCAGAATCTGCAGACTATTCACCAGACTATCAAATGCCACGGGCGAAATGTTTGTAAGACCACAATATCTCATGTAGATCTCACGTATGCGAGCCGGTTTGAAGGCATCTTCCCTGAGCGTATGTATGGGATTTCCATCGAAGAAAGTGCGATTGACCGTATCAAAATACTTAAATGAATTCGGTGGCAATATCTCAATATGATTATACTCCAAATGCAAATTATCAAGATTCAGTTTTGTATTGGCCTTAATGTCATAGGTTTCATTGCCACTCAATGACCAAATCACATTATGGGAAATGTCTAGAGTTCGCAAACTTTTCAATGGACCCAACGCATCATAGGGTATCTCCGAAAGTATATTATCAGTGAGCAAAAGACGTGTCAGCCTCGGCATGCCATCGATGAAGACATTTTGATCGATTTCAAACAGATTATTGCCACTCAAATCAAGCGTCTCCAGAATAAGCAAACCAGTGAAACTGTGCGACTGTAACATTGAGATGCAGTTATCTCGCAGTATCAATGTCTGCAGGGAATCCTCAAGGCCGCGGAACGAATCATGCTGTATGTGCGTTATGTGATTGTAGCCCAAATCCAAATGACGTAGCTTTTGCAAATGTCGTATCGATTTCGATGGTATCTCTACCAGATCATTTTGCGGCAGTATCAGCTCCCACAACGAACGCTCCAAACCAGTGAAGGCATCGTCGGGAATTTCGGTAAGGTGATTCCCAGAGATTTTCAATCGGTACATCCCAGTCGACTGCAAGAAGTAGGGCTCAATTTCGCGTAGACCCGTATTCTCCATGTGCAACATGAAAACCTAATATCACACAAGAAAAATAAAGTATTCCAACAAAATATATGGATATATATATGGAGAAATAGAATTTGAGTGATTAGATTGCCTCACCTTAGATTGATTTACCATGCGTGGCAGTGCGGGAAATGGAACATTTTTGCAATGCACTATACCCAGATCTGTTGACGATTTGGAACAAGTGCACATCACATTGTAAGTGCAAGGCGGGTAGTGTGTTTCCTCCATTTCACGACTGAACATCGAGGCACGTGCCAGAGACATCCAGATCATAATGATGAGTGTTATGGTGAGGAAGGCATAGCCAAATTTAAAAAAGAATTCGAGACCCTGAAATAAACAAACATGGTCAAGCGAGTCAAATATGTTGTCTAGGATTAAAACTCCTAATCACTATGTTCCGTTCTAGTCATAGTAAGGAGTTGCACTTGAGTAAGGAGTAAGGAGTTGCACTTGATAGGCTACCACACTACTTCTACCGTATCAAATATCCTTTTTAATATTAATCCTTGCAAAAAGAATCTTAAGTGCCATTTTAAAATAGCAACAACAAATGCTTAGAGCTCTTTCTATTTTTCCTTTGTACTCTTGTCCTTCTCATGATTTAGTTTCTTGAGCCAATTAAGATAAATATCTGCCTGAGCCTATCTTGATAAATACCAAGTGAATTTGAAAAGAAATGCAGCAAGGATGTATGAAAATCGGAGCATGAAGTAATTGTACGATTTTATATATTTTTAGCATTATGTTTTCTCACCATTTTCGTTAATTGGATTATAAACGCGCGACAATTGGCATTTAGAATAGGCTTTATTTAAATTATAAGTCAATTATTCAGTTGTTTTTGGTTCAATCGTCTGGCTTTTACAAAGCGTATCCTTGGTGTGCGGCAGGACACTAAAATCACCGTCCCCGTCACTGTCACTGACACTTGCACTGCAATATAACTTATATAGCTATAGCTATGGCCGCCACCGAGAAACACGTCCGAACCGCAGCGCCTTCCACGCACGTCTGAGACTTGAGAAACGACAAATTAACCCAAAATGGTTGCATGCCACTCTAATTGGATTGTAACATATTGGCTATGGGCTACGATGACGGCGCCGTCTTCACTTAACCATTGAGCCCACACACATGCTGCGGTTTCAATTCCGTTCCTTTTTTTTTTTTTTTATTATTTTATGCTATATTCCATTGCATTACTTGGCCTTTTGTTTAGAATATGGTAAGCAAAACACACGAAAATGCGAGGCCCGAAAGATTTCATGCCTTTGGTTTAACCAAGGCAAATAATGCTTAGTTAATCAGCCGGATACATTTCCACCTTCAGCTGGAAACAAAATGGGTAAAAAAAAAAATAACTTGTACGAATTCCCTAACATGATTTCTGCTGCGAAAAGCTGATTGTCCAACGCCACCAATGGGTAATTCAAATTAGCTTTTCATAAGTTCTTTAATACATATTCAAATAAATTTTCTTTGAATTCACTTAAATGACTTCATTTTACGATAGAGCCACGAATGGTAGGTGCGATCTTCGATCATCTCCTTATCTGCAATGGAAAGTGCATATAAATGACGAGTGTCTAAAAATGCCCGCCCCTTTACGTACCATCACATTGAAAGCACTGAGCTAGCTCAGGTGGGCAAATGTTTTCCATATTGAAATAGAATGTAGTTTTGACTTCACGGAATTTGTTTTCCGATTTCATGATTATACGCCGTGAATGTGGGTCTTTGCCATCCAAATATTCACGTACATAATGGGCAGATACCTCAATGTCTATCGCATCGCTTAGCTTGTCATCAATTGATTCTATCAATTTTGGTTTCTTTTTCAATAACTTCGAACAGACATCGAAACAAACTAAAGATAGGGCAATTAGAAAAGAAACAAACTTGCTAAATAATTTGAAATAATGTTTCGTAAATAAGAAAATATATATGGGCTGTTTCCAGCAGATTGCAATTAAACGATTCTTTTGAATCATTAAGCTCACCATTTGGTAGATTGAGATTCATCTGCAGCATCAACAGATGTTCCAAAGTGCAATGAATTTGAAATAGTTTGGACAATCGTTGCAAACTCTCCTGCTCATCGAAACGGCTATTCTTTAAGCCAGGCACATCATCGTACTTTTCCTTTCTAGCGGCAGCATTAAGATGCAGCAACGTTTTACGAGCACCTGCAGCAGTTGCTGTGGCATCTCCCCGACCACCATTATGCAGGGATTTCCGCGTCTGACCCAAACCTTGAGCTGGATCGTCTCCATTTGACTCCTCCACGGCAGAGCCAGTGCAATCCTTCAAAAAACTGGAACTGCACACCTTGCTTTCCACATAAATGAATTCATAGTCTTTGTAAACCTTGTCCAGGCCAATTTCAAAGAGTAGCTCCAAAGGCTCCGCACCATTTAGACAAGGTATGGCCAGACGCCGATTAACAAGCTCTCTAATTATTTCTGCCAAACGATTCGTATTGGTGGGAGTGTTCTAAAATCATAAACGCAAATGTGATTTCGCTTCTTACACGAATTCAATATTTATGCTTACCACAATATTACAGCGCGCAGCGCATTGGAATACCATGCCAAAGGCCAATTTGAGATCATGGTATGAGCCACAACCTGTAAAAATTGGTAAAATTACCTTCCACCTAACTTTAGAACAGAAAGTATTTCTTACTTTTAAGTAACTCCCACAGCTTGTCGGTTAGATCCGTAATATTCCTGAATTTGCACCGCTGAATCGCCTCCTCGAAATCAAAGTAATTTTGCACGTTGCCGTAGGATTCAACAAAGGGTGAAACTTCATTCATCATCTGGTTAATTGATTCGCTCAATTCACCCATGTCAATACCTCGACCACAACGATAGGTGGGATCACCGCTTTGGCCCGATTTTACATTAATATAATAGTTGACAATGTCCTCGCGTATGTAGGCCAGAATGCGCAATTGATTCATCAAATCTTGGGTGATGGGAGAGCAATTGCTCACCCGAAATATCTGTTTAAGTGACACATCGCATTCCCTTAGATTGATTAGCTCAGGCACTGAGCTGTGCGTCCACCAAACGCAATGCAAAGTTATATTGGAATTCACTTGATAGTTATTCTCAATGCAGGTCTCCATCGGCTTGCCACCGACCATAAAATGTTGGCGGGCCAGAGATTGAGCAGTGACAAAGGAGATCGGCAAGACACCCTGATATGTGAGTATGCCGCGACAGAAGTTGGTGTTATCCAACTCGTACTGGAGCATCTGGGTATGGCCGACATCGCTGCCATCACAGAGGAACCACACAGATCCCGAGCACTTTTCCCGCTGATAGGTCTCGTTGCAGATGATTTTACGAGCCATATCAACTGACACACCGCGATGATACTCTTCCTCTGGCTTCCATGGATTTATAATCTCCAATTGCAAATTCAACGATAGATCGCCAATAGCGTCAGCGAGACAGTCATCCTTTAAAGGACTACCAGTCAGATCCAGATTGAGATCTGAATTCCGCTCAATTGGTTTTTTCGGCGTAGTTTTCACTAGAGACGCTATTGCCATTGACCGATCTTCTTTGTAGAAGAATACAATTTTTTTTCCCGCCTCCGCTTCTTGAGGACCTGCTATAGTTACCAAATAGGAAGGAGGCGCTCCATAGGTAACAGTATGGTGTTCCCCGTACTTGCGTAGCAAATCTGCATAAAAGTTGGCGAGGTTGGCGGACATTGTTTTTAAATGAAAACCAATTTAATTTGCAATGACAGAGTTGTCAAATTTCCCGGCGTATTCGATAATTCTACCATTGTTGAGCGTATCGGCACCCGATACCAATCTATATTAATCGATGCTTGAATTGTCATCTCTATCAACAAACCCGATAACTCTGGCCGCACGTGTTGAATTTGGGTTTTGTTTTATTTTGATTGTATTTCGTTTAATTTAAAAATGACAGACTTTGAAATGGAAGATGGTGGTTCAGAATATGAATCAGAAGATAATTCCGATGCTGAAGTAAGTGAAACAAATCACAGGGTGTAGGGAGCACAATTAACATTAAACATTTCATAATCTTGCTACTTTCCTTGTAGCTGCAAGCGGCATTTGAACGTGGCGATCTGAAGCCAGGACTTAATGTGGAATATTATGGAGAACGGCAGAAAGTAAACGATATTGTAAGAGCATATTGTACGCCTTCAGTTCAGTTTATGTTTATGACTAAGGTTCCTTACATATTTCCAGGCAAAACTTCTGGCTAAAACTAAGGAATTCCGCTTGGAATTGCCTTGGCTGGAACGTTTGGATATGATAAACAATCCAGCCCCTTTGGCTCCAGAACTAGCCGTTCAACTTGAGAAGCACGAACAGAAGCGAGCCAACCAGTTCAAAGGCAATGCAAAGATCCCATACATAAGCCCCGAAGAAGATCCTGTTCTGAATGACTTCAAGAGGGAGATGCTTTTCCATCGACAGGCCCAGAGCGCTGTGCTCGAAGGCATTCCCCGGCTCCATGAATTAGGAATAAAGACACGCCGTCCCGACGATTATTTTGCCGAAATGGCCAAATCAGATGAGCTGATGCAAAAGGTGCGATCTAATCTACAGGCTAAGCAACAGGGTCAAGCTAAATCTGAGCGCATCAAGCAAATTCGTGAACAACGCAAAATGGGCAAAATGCTGGCCAAACAGACCAAGGTGCAACGAGAAGCCGAAAAGAAGGATATGCTGGACAAGCTGAAGAAGTTCCGCAAAGGCAAGCTGAAAAACCTCGATTTCCTGGACGATGCCAAGGCCTTGGAAGCCAAGCAAAAGCAATCTGCACAGAATCGTAAGCAGCGAAACAAAAAATTCGGATTCGGTGGCAAAAAGAAGGGTCTTAAACGTAACACTAAAGCCTCAGCGGCCGGCCTGGAGACGGAGGGCAAATCTCGCCGTCAACGTGGTGTCAAGGCCGGAGCGTCAGTAAACAAGCGAATGGGTAAATCGCGACGTATCAAAGCCAAAGGAAAAAAATAGACCTGAAACCATGAACTTTGCATAAGCTAACTAGAATTATTTTGAACTAAAGGAACTAAAAATAAAACTACGATTAATTCATCCCTTTTTCCCATTTGCCTTGAATGTTTCTAGATTCTGGGGAATAGCGACTCCCAATGAATGGTAGCAAAAAATTCATTTATTACACAACTTTTTACAAATTTAAATTAGAATATAATTAACTAGACTAAAGCTAATCGTTTGATAACCTTTTGCTTTTCTTCTTTTTCTTTTTATTTGGAACTTCATTATCCTCAGGCAATTCAGAAATATGCTTGCGTTTTTTCTTTTTTGATTTGACATGGTCTGCAGCGGCGTTCTCCTCCTCCTGTTCCTCTTCAATTTTTTCCTTCTTTTGCTTTTTCTTCTTTGGAGTTTCCTTTATTTCTGCTTCTGCAGCTGGAGTCTTTTTTCGCTGAAGCTTCTCCAGCATTTCTTGTTCTTGCTGCTCCAGGCGGGCCAACTTACCACTCAATTTCAGGCCATGACGAGCTCCTTTGTGTGCTGTTCTGCCACCGCAAGCCTTAAAAAGTTCCTCATCGGTGAGGACATTGACCTTCGACACTTCAATGTCCTCCACCTTGATGGCCTGTGCGTTCTCGACTTCTCCTCCATCTTGTGTCAGTAAGGTAGTCTGCATAAAGTTCTCATAAACTGTGCCGCCGACTTCCTTGTTGGCCCTTTTTAGTTTGCGGGCCGAGTAGCTTTTGGTCGATATTTCTACAGCATCTTCACCCTGTTTCCGACCTGTCTTCACATGTCCATCTGTTTGCACCTGGACTTCCACATTATTTGCAGCCTCGTTGAAGCAACGCTCCCACCAATGGTCATTAAATTCTTTTGCCCGATCCACACCCAGACCGGCGTTGTCGAATTTTAAACTGGCCTTTAGAGGAGCTGCAATGCCAGTGTTGTTCTTGCCCAAACCATCGCCTTCTTTCCAGCCATATTTGCCAAGAATCTTCTTTGCGAAATCCATAAAAAGAAAAACCAACAAAATATAAACAATGTCTGGCACGTGTGGCGGTACCTAGAGATGTGAAACATTGTTAGAGACGGAGCAGTTACTTTTTGTTAATCTTAGCGCAAGAAATCGATATATTCTCACGGAAAAAATGCACGTCATGTATCAACGGTGCAAATATCGCCCGTCACCAATAACATTTTTAAATTACCATCTCTAGCTCTCCGGCAATCGATTTTAAATAAACAAGCAAATCTAACGGTCTAATCGCTGCTAAAAAAAAATTTATGAAAAGAAACCCAACAAATTAATTGATTTTTCTTTATACATTCATATCTCCTTTTATTTCACATTTCAGCTGCACATTTTTTGTTCTGCGTTTCCTACTTTTCATTTCAAATACATGGTGATGATACTAAGTGGCAATAATAAACAAAAATTATTAACTGCATTTAAATTATTAAATATTTTCGAATTCAGTACAGGCCACAAGAAATCGAATTGCCCTTGTAACACATTACACTACCATGCCCCACTCATCAACAGATTTGTTAGGAAAAGTTGCATCCCCTGTCCTGCATCTTATGGTTTTCGGGGGGAGAGAGAGACTTATCAGGCTGAAAATGCAACTTTTCCATCCACTCTTTACGTTGACTGGCTTGATGGTAAAGCACGGTAGTGCTGATGTTCCTTGGGAGCGAGAAGTGAATTCGCTTGAATTAAAATCTAATTTCAATCTTCACAATTACTTTTCGCCTTGCTTTGTTTCGTTAAAATATCGTCGATTCTACTAAGCTTCGATGCTGCTGCCGCTGATGCTATGTTTTCCAATAGTTGTTAATATGCTAACTTAATTCCAAGAATGTTTTGCTTATGATCCTCCTCTCCTTGCTCCGCCGTGACAGTGTTTTGGATGTTTTTTAAAAACAAAATTACATATATTATGTTGTGGTTGTTATTTTTTATAATTAGATAGTACAGGATGTTCTTTGTTTGCTATCAATCAATTGTTGTTTATCATTAATAATCGAAAAACGAACGCTGATGTTGTTGGTTGTTAATTGGTTGGTTGGTTTTTTCTCTATTATCTCATTGTGTCCCATTACAGGACGACGAGTGGCGCGTTGTACGCAAACGCTTAGAAAGCGAACAGCAACAGGAAGGCCATCATAAGACAGAACAGACCCATAGCCTCAGACAGGGCGAATCCCAGAATAGCGTATGAGAACAGCTGCTGTTTCAACGATGGGTTTCTGGCATAACCGATGATGAGGGAACCGAATACTGTTCCGATACCAGCACCTGTTGTATTGGTTGCCATTTGTGTTGTCCGCAGGAAGAAAAAAAGAGGATAAAACAAATATTAGTTTAAACATTCAGTTAATTCACTATGATTGAATTACAAGAAGTAGGAATGCAGATATTTTGTATAGGTATTCCTTTAAAATCAAATACCAATGAGAATTTTTTAGTATCCGATCCAACAAAGTGTCAAACCCTTCTTTTCTTTTAAAGTCAGTCAGTTGCAGATTAGTCTGAATTGAGTTCTGCCTTCCACTGCCTCCAAAGGAGGGTAGCTTATAGCAGCAAGCACATCGCACTAAAACGGCTGGTCACGAAAGATTTCAATGCATCCGTAAGGCGGCAGCCGAGGGGACGACCGCAACAAGCCAAACGGTACAGTATTTCTGGTACCTTCGCCCTGCAATCACACAGGTTTCCTGCTAGGAAATGAAGCTACACGCCAAACCCCTTTCGGATGAATTAGCATGTTGTACAAAACACACAAGCTTCGACCAATTCTCAGACCTTCCCGGGGCAAAGAGAGTAATCAGATACTCGTTATGTGTGCCCCAGATGCTAGATTGCAACTGACTGAAGAACTTACAAGGAATGACAGATTACAGTGGAGTCGGCATAGGGAGGTAGGTGTGAATTATAACAAGATGTAAAGATGGCAACCAATACGAACCGGAACCAGCGACACCGACTGTTGCAGCACCAGCACCAATGAATTTGGCAGCCGAATCAATATCGCGCGTGACTGGCGAGGTCTGGAATGACCTGATTTGTGGCAGTAATGCAACTGGGGTTGTGTTCTGAGCGGCCAAAGTCTGGCTCTGGCTGATGACGGCGCTGCTCAATGGTCGCAAGTATTGCTTGGAGTTGGCGAGGATCTAAAAAAGTTAACCAAAAAGAAAACCGTTAAAATGGATAAATGCTGTACAATGATTATATAAGCACAATTGAATTGTGCTTCTTTGTGTGTGTGTGTGAGATAAAACCCGAATTAAGATTGATAAGATCTTTGAATTTCAATTTGAACTATTTTAATAATTATTTACTTTTTTCAACTTTCTTGTCATGCCTCACTCTCTTCAAGAGAGAAAGATTCTCTCTGTTGCTCTTTCTTTTGGCTATAATGGTGGTCAGGCCAAGAGTTATGCAATCGTTAAGTAATTTTAGGTTTCGCTGACATTTTCTCAACAATTGACATTGTTGTTCTAAATATATATTATATATCACTGCCGGGATTTTCTTTAATGTTATAAACAAATGTTTAATTAACTGCTTACTCTTCCCCCATGTCTCTAGCTATCAATTACTCTCTCTTTCGCTCTCTCTACACAAATGTCAAACGCATTCACCTAACCTCAACATTGATTAGAGAGCAAAGTCGGGGCCATTTTTGGTTATACAATAGCAGGGCATGTATAGTTCTTTTGGGATAAAAATTCGTTTACAACCATTACAAATATATATATTTTAATAATATAATTTAAAGGAAAACTTTCAACTTTAGCCACAATTCCCAACATAACCTCAAATGAATCTTATGTAACTGTGTGTGTGTATTTTTTCACCGCAGGCCATTGGAAGCCACCACAGAGCAAGCGGCTAGAAGCTGCCACTAAACTTATGATTTCGGAATAAAAAAATCAATGGCAATGCAGTTAATTACATAATTACATTAAAAATTTTATCTCACACACACATGGACTACACATTTGTTGTAAATTTTATACTTACGGCGCTCCTGGCAACGGGGGCAATGCGAGAGACTGTCGACACGAACATTTTTAGTTGATTTCTTTTTTTTTTTGGATTGGCTTACGACAAAACTTGAAGCTAGCGCACGGAGCTCTGCAAAAAGATATAAATTATTGAGATTAATCTAACTGTAAATTGTTTTGCAAAAATGTTAATCCGCCGCTGCTGCCGCCTTGCGATGTTAGTTACGTAATGCAGGGAAAATTTTCAACTTTTCACTAATATTCTTACAAATCTCACTGAATGTGACAACACTTTAGTTCTAGTTGGTTGCTTTTCACTTCCAATCTTGATAATTTATTGCAAATTATTGAAAAAAATTGAATTTGAAAACTTTTGCTGTGACGCAACGACTAGTCTCACGCATACAGCTACAATTTGACAGTTCTCTTGTGACACGTGTGTGTTAGTGCCGCAAAATGGCGAATATCTCTAGATAAAATACATTTTTCACTGCATTAATTTACACTTTTTCACTAAAATGCATTTGATTTTGATGAGAATTTTATTGTATCATTATCCAACCATTGGCTGGGGGTGCTCCGCTGGCAGCAGCTGACCAACATTTTTCTCTTTAATTTATTAGGCGCTAGAGCAACAGCGAACTCACTTCGAACAAACCCTTAACAACAGTGGAACCGTATTGAACGCGAAATATAACTTTACCCTATGTCTCTATGCAAAATCTTGGCTGCGTGGTGAATTGGAATGCTGAGGCGGACTGGAAGCGGTGCGCGCGCATATTTGGTTATCGATAATGCTTCAGTGTGATAATTACTGAACCTAGTTTGACATTTATAATAATTTGGGATTACTTATTAAACTTACTCTCACTCTAGTTGCTGGTAATTACTTTAAATTGTCCAACTAGCCTGCAATTTGCAGGTGATTGCAATATGGAATTATCGAATATTCGATTAGTCACTGGAAGGAGACAACCAGAGGTTTCTTGACGCCGGTATATTTATTAAAGGATTCTTTAAACAATATCTGCTTTGATGCCAAACACGTTTCAACAAATCAATGACTTTATTAAAGGTTGTCAGTCGCAAATGTCAAAAACTTATGTGAGTAAAAATTCGATATCTACAGTGTATCGATAGCTTACAGGGCTGCTTTGAGAACTCGTGAGTCGGCAGCCCATTTCTGGCCACTTATTCACCACATCGTGTCGTTGGGTGTCTACGTCACGTCGTTTCAAATATGTTTTGAATTTATTTGACAAATTGAGCCAAACGCAATCGTTACAGAATGCTGTAAGTAATCTAGTTTTCAATTGTAGTCTGTATCTTGGCCAAGTGAATACCGAAAATAATTCTCAAATTTCCCCTCACCCTTTTCCCTGAATTGCATAACAGCAGCGTTTGTGCCTGAGTGTGTGTGTGTGTGTGGCACGCCAAGCGAGAGAGAGAAAGAGAGCGAGAAATTCACCACACCACGCAGCAGCAGTCCAGCTACATAAGAAGCACGACCTGTGACAGTGACTGGAAGCCACGCGGTTAATATATATCATATGCGAATTTCGCTGCATTTATAAGAAACCAGATGTCAATTTAGTATTCATCTGGAAATAAGTAAATCACATCGAAGTTCAGAATTCAACAAAAACCGCCCAGCATCTTTAAAAACTACAACAAATATGTTACGCCGCTGACTATCGATAACATACACAAACATTCGATAGTCATCGCAATACATATATCGCTACACACACACAACAGTATTCATTCGAACAATTTTACATAACAACTACAAGCACATATAGGGGCAGTCACAGTGTACGACTCGAGTGATATGGCCGTGTTCCTGATCAACGTCTGCAAATATAATGGCTGCGGCATCACATTTCCAAGTTTAAGCGATCTAATATCACACATCGAGGACACCCACATAGGTGAGCAATCCCAACAGCCAAGCAATTTACTGTAAATTCGAAACCGAAACAGTGGAATATCAGTATCATGTCGCGTGATGCGACGCTAACCAAAGCGTCGGTGTTTTGTTTATTTTAATATTTACTAAATACATGTGTGTGTGTGTGTTTGTGAGAACGCGTGTGCTTGTGTGTGCAAGTGTGGTGAATTAAATTTTGCCGCAAAAGCAAACAAAATTTAATTAGAATTGACATGAAAATCAATACATATATATATGACCCAGACCTACCTATTTACCCGTATCAAAATGCATGCCACATTCATATTATTCTAATGTAGTTTTACCTGTGAACGCCCAGGCGCTTGGACCATTGACTGACTCTCCGCTCTCTATTTGACCATGATCTCCTTGAACTGTTATTGGTGGGAGCGAGAACGAGCGAGCGAATGAGTTGTATTTGCAACAAAACAAAGCCAAGCAAAAAGCCGGTGATCCATTCAACAATAACAAGAACAACAAGCAAAATCATTTATGTGCGTGTGAGTTTCCCCTGTGTGTGTGTGTGTGTGTGCCAGTGTGTAGTGTTTTGTTGTATAGGTGAAGACGGCCAACACGGCAGCCGCAAAGCAGCATCATCACCGGCTAAATTGTGCGCCCTTTTTTGTTTTTTTTTATTGCTGTGACCGTGTGTGTTACCTGTTCTTGGCTTGGCTTGGCGTGGGTTTTTGGGTTTTTTCTGTTGAATTTTAGCGCGAATTGGTCGGCAGGTGGTGCAGTTGCAGGTGCATCAAAGACCATAGAGTATATTAAAGATGAATGTTCTAATTTTGCTTAAAGCACTAGGATACAATCGGAAGTCATTTAAATATTAGCTTTGATTGATTTATTATGTCCCCACTCCACCGCAAAAATCCACAATTGTTGGCAATCAATTCCTGTCAGTCAGATACACGTGACTTGAGGTCCCCATTTCCCTCCCATTAATCATGTCATGCCGGCTGTCAGTGCAGGCTCCACCCAAAAAAAAACTCCTCCCGCCCGGTGTATATTCCTACATGTGTAACCAAAAACACATAGTTTCTAATTTTAGCGCTGTTACTTTTGCCCAGGTGCTGGGAAGCTCATGAAGAAGGCGGCAAAGAGGGAGGCAGCAGCCGTATAAATCAATAAAATTAAGCTCAGTGTTGCCACTACGCTTCAAATGTGTTGGTCGGGGGTTTTTGGGGGTGTGTGTGTGTTTGTATTCGGTGCGTTATATGCGTTAAGATGGGGTGGGTTACTGGTGGTGGTGGTGATGGTGGTGCAACCGCTTCACACATATATAGGGGTGGCTACCCCCAGGCTCAGCTGACTGTTACAGTTACGATGGCAGCTGTTTGATAACGGTCAACAGACATACAAACACGCACACATTTGCCCGGGTCACAAACATTACATAAAGTTGCGATATACATACATACATATACGCCCACATGGCAACTGGATATGTACATATATCCATGTCAGCAAACTTACGGATTATAAATGCCTATCATTTCATTATCTCGAAGGACATTTGACGTGAAGGTTGCTGCTTCTACTGGTCTTGTTACGTCTTATCAAAGTACAATTGTGCGAGGGCTGCTGGAGAACCTCGGATTGAAAACACTATGGGGCGAGTTTAATACCTTGTTAAAAAAACTTGAAAGATACGTCTAGTAAATCTAATTCATCTTGGTTTTCAGCCTCTAGAGATTTGTTACAGCAAGTTAGTGGGTCTCCCAACTTTGTCAATCTCCAATTGAAATTTGTATGAAACTCTTAAGGTAGCCCTCTGTTTATGTGTGAGGGGCGTTGGCGCTACTACTGCTGTTGGCTTACTTACCCGGACAAGCAACAACAATCCGATTTCAGATGGTTAGGGGGCGACGGGAATAAGACCTTCAGCATTCGTCCTTTCTGCACAGTTGCCAGGCACCTGTTGTGCTCTAGTTAGCTTATGACTACATAAAGCTCCCGCCGTATCCCCATATCATCTATCCTGTTGTTATCGATAACTCGGTGGCTCGTGCGCGCCCATGATTGAAATTCAAAACTTTTCCAATTACTTCTCAAAATTCAGACTTTGAAGAATTCAATGCCAAATGCCAAATCAACAGGCTTTTGCTCAGCAAGTGCAATGCAAGACTCAAGTCATTGACTTGTCGGTCATTTTATTTTATATATATATATTTTTTAATGTTTATCAAGTTTCAGGCAAATTCTCGTTTCAAATGAATTGGAAAAAGTTTTGCCCCCCCAAAAAAAAAATAAACCAAAACAAAACAGAACAACTTGTACAAACAAATTGATAAATATACTAGATATGTGTGCATATATGTATGTATAAATATACATGCATATTTGTATACGTGTATGTGTAATTATTATCTGTTAAAAATTTTTTGCAACAAGTGCATGACTCACTCACATGGCAAAGGCAGACGACGACGACGCGGCATCTGGGTTTATTTTGTTTTTCAAATGATATCTATACATTTTGTATACATATAGAGCACATATGTATATACCTATAAGTTCACAAACAATCACTAGATCGCAAAACAAAATGCGTTGCTGTAGATATACACGTGGATGGACCCCCAAAGTCGTCTCACCTAACCAAGAAGGTGACAGACTTGACTGCTTAAGGTTATCATAACCAGCGAAAGCAAAAATGGAAAAACTGACACCAATAATCATTTTTATAAATTTTCGACTTTTCGTAACTTTAAGGTAAATTAATGCCCAATCAGCATATAATGTCGAGCTGATATATTGCATTATAGTGGTGAACTGTCAAGATCTTAGCCGCACTGCCTACAAACCCCCCTTAAAGGCTAAGGCTACAGGGTAAACACAACTCACCGAAAATAGGGACGGAACGCAACAATTTAAAACTAAACTAACTTTATGACAAGTACGTGAAATTATGCGCACGATCAATACTGTAATTATTGTGGGGTGACCTTTCCCCATAAACGATGTGCAATGATATATTGAATTATTGATTTGATTTGCGTATTGAAGCTTTTGAAAATCCTGCATATTTATGCATTGGAGGGGGGATTGTGGCTATATGCGTCATGAGGATGAAATGGCGGCTCGAGCACGTAGACATCAACATCATCATAATCATCGTTAGCAAATGTTTTTAATCGCCATCTGATAAGAGGACGATAGGGACAAAAGCATAGGGCATATAGACACAAATATATACATATAATATGTATGTTTGTCTATATATTATAAACACAACTTAATTAATGGCATATGTTTTATATTTGCACGCCAATTTTAGCATTAATGAAAATGTCTATGTGCGTGTGCGTGTGTGTGTGTGTGTGTGTTTACAGCTCGTTATTGAACCCTTTATCTTTCCCTTTATTCAATTTTGTACGAGGTGGAATGAGTCAAGCAATGTGTGACACAGTTACGCATTTGAATGATTTAATTGATAAATAAAAAGTGGGCTCTAACATATGCAGGCACACACACACACACACACGCACGCTTACACACACATACCAATGGGGGCTTTTGGGAGGTTATGTTGCTCACATGTAGCTCAGATAAGTCACCTGTGCGCAGTTATTATGCATTCATTTGTTGATTAAACAAAACGATGAGCTTATGTTTTCGCTGTAGCGATAAGATAAGCATATAACCCATCCAATCGCAGTCTGATTTCTACGCCCATGTTTCGCGGGGGTCTCACCAACCCTTTGTAACATAGAAACACTCAAATTCGATTGGGGAATGAGCAATTAAAGGCGACTTTAACGTAATAGCCTCTCACAAAAGTGTATATACACGTCGGTTAGTTTTATTTACCTTTATTATAACCTATTTATTACAATCTTAACCTTTTTATAGTAAATGATTTTGTGCATTGACGTCATTTCAACTTGTTTCAATGCAAATATTGCTGTAATTTATTAGGTAGAAAGAAACCTCTCACTTTTCTAGTTAGTTATACGAGGTAAACGTCAACATTTCTCATTGATCGTTTCAGACTATGATCCTAAGGTGGTTGAACAGAAAGAGCAGGCCCAGCCTGCTTGTTTACCATTAAGCTATGTCCTGCGTTTCGTTTCGGAAGACACAAGAAAAGAGGCTGCCACTTTTCTGTCTAATGCAGCGTCGGCGGCAACTGCCAACAACAACACAAACACAGGTGGCAACGGAGTCGGCGGCGGCGGTGGTAATCATGGCAATGGTCATGTGGAACTCAAACGCAAGCTGGCCATTAAACATCACAGCTACAGCATGTCCTCATCAAATCGCAGCAATACTCCCACAGGTAATTGCCAAGTAACAAACCAAAATGAAATTCGATTAACATTTCTCTCTCTGTCTCTAGGTAGCGAAATGGATGAGGATGAAATGGTGGTCACCGAATCGGAGGACAGCGATGATTCATGGACCACCGAGGAATTTAGCTCAGAGTTTATAATGCGTTATGGCAGCAGGTTTGTGCAACAGACAGTTGACCCGCATGCGATACAGTAGTTTTATATTTCCTCCTCCTCTCTCTCTCTCTCTTCGAAAACAAATAGGCATTCCGGTGGAGGCAGCAATGGCACGCCAGGCAATGAGAAACCATTTGCTTGCCCTGTGCCTGGCTGCAAGAAGCGTTACAAGAATGTGAATGGCATAAAATACCATTCCAAGAATGGCCACAAAAAGGATGGCAGGTGAGATAGTTTGCTCTAACATGATGTAGGTGTAGTAGGGGACAGGCAAAAGATATATTAATATTTGTTTTTCATTTGAAAATGTTGAGTAATCTTGAGAATTAATTGTGGTTAATATTTTGGTGATTAACGTTCTTAGGAAATCTTTTAAAGTAAATTATATCAGGAGTTTGTTCAAATGTGGTAAACTAATTTGTTTTGTATTGTTTTTATACAGGGTGCGTAAAGGCTATAAATGTCATTGCGGCAAGAGCTACAAGACGGCTCAGGGTCTGAAGAATCATGCCCTGTTGACTCACAATAGTCAGCCGGAGACTGTGCTGACTACTCAGCAAGTGGCTAATGCGGCAGCCGCTGGTGTAATTAACACTAGCAGCAGTACGGCAACAACACCCAATCCCATTCCTCCGCTTGCTGCTACACCCACGCCGACTCATATCCAACGTAGTGCATCCCCATCGCAACAATCATTGGGATCGCTGAGCCCGTCGAGCATTAGCAATATGTCGAGCAGTGCTAGTAGTTGTCATGGTGGCGGCGGTAGCAGCAGTTTATCGAGTAATCACAACAACAACTTGCTTCAGCAGCTGACGGTGACAAATCTGCCAAATGTTCAACCGCAGCAGCAACAGCAGCAGCATCAGAATGGCAGCTTAGCAACAGGTAACAACAACAACAGCAACAACAACAATTTAATGCGCAGCACACTCGGTTTAGTATCAATTAAAACCACTAGCAACAACAATTGCAACAGTAATCCAAAGTCTGTTAGCAATTTAATGGCTGCTAATGCAACGGCCAATAAGATCCTCAAACTGGCCACAAATGTGGCAAATGGCGTTGTCGCTGCTCCACCGCATGTGGTGGATATTGTTCAGCAGCACAAAATCATTGAAAGTTCAGTCAAAACGGCAGCAGCAGCAGCAACAAATAGTCAGACAATGGTTAATAACAATAACAACAATAATAATAATAATAATAATGTCAATAAAATGCCATTGCCCAATTTGGTTAATCTCGGCATATTGACGCCAGCGACTTCACCCACCAAAAATACACAGACGCTGACCTTTACAACAACCACCAGCAGCAGCAGCAACAACAACAACAATAATATCAATAATGGTCAGCAACAACAACCACAGCAGCATACAATACATAAGCAGAAAACCAACATTTTGTTGCTACAACAGGATGCAAATAGTACAGCAACGCAGGTTATACAGATGCCAATAGCCATGCAGCAACAGGTGCAGCAACAACAACAGCAGCAGCAGCAGCATCAACAACAACCACAACAACAACAACATGTCTTGCCAATTAGCCCAACAAGCAGCAAAAGTAGCTCGCCCACGCCACAGCAGCAGCAACAACAACAGCAGCAGCAAGTCAAGAAAATAACTGTACTAGAACCCATGGACACAGATGAGCCTCAAAATGTGGTAGCTGCCGTCGTTGCCAACGAGTCCAAAGAGGAGGCAGCAGTAGGAACTTTAATATCCTCAAACATGGAAATTATTGGAGCTACTGTTATTAACGATGCTACGTAGCCTATACTAAAGCAGCTACTAATGCATCGTAAATTGACGCTAGATCTTGGATCGACGACGACTTCGACCACCTAACCCATCCTAAATGCGCCTGCTAATCTAACGATGATTAATTATATCTATAATAGTATACGATAAATCAGAGCACTTTCTCACTTTTTCTGACAGACGACTTTCTCCCTCCCCCTCCCTTTCGCTCACCCCCATATGTAAAATGTACTCATTTTATAGTCAAACTCGCCAAAACACACAAAATATTAGAAACATTTCATAGACTGCTATTGCGCTTAATGATTTTCATTTAACACACACACTCGCACGATTCCCATTAAATTATTGTGCAATAAGATCATTTTATATAATTTATGTTTTTGCAATACACACATATACATACATATATATAAAACCTTTAATGATTGTCACCATTCTTGCATTAAACTATATACAACGGCTGATCTCCTCCTTAATTTAGTTTAGAGCATTAAAAAGAAAAATTCTCATAAAAACAAAATGAAAACAACAAAAGTTGTAATCAAATGAATGATTTAATGTTTAATCAATTCAACAACAAGAATCAAGTATTATTAATATTTTAAGCTTTAGCAAAATGAATTTAATTTTATATAAAAAACAAAAACAACAATATTGTATCATTAAATTAAGTCATCGGCAACCGCTCATTAACACACAGATATACGGATATATATCTATATATATATATTTACACATTTCCAAACTGAAACTTTAGTGCAATGTTTTGTTTATATTTTTATTTTTTTCCATTCTTTTTGTATATCTGGGACGAGAACCCTTATTAAATATATACAATTCTAAATGTAAAAAACACACGAAAGATAATCAATATTTTGTAATTAATCTTTATATATATTTTTAAATTTCTATTTTGTAAAACTTTGCTGCAGTTTGTTTGAAAAACGCGAATGCTAAAAACGAGAAATGTTTTATAAATTCATCAGGAGCTATAAACGAGTCTTAAGAATATATTTTAATTAATCGCAATCGAAACAATAGCTCTAAATATTTTCTTTAAGATTTTATTCTGCATCCGATCTTCTATGCTGGGTCCCTGCTTTCATTTTCTTAATGAAATTGGTTTTGAATTATGGGCTTATTTTTTCTATTTCTCTTTTTTGTTTTGTTTTTCAATTTTTATTTTATGTTTTTTTCGTTACTTCTTGTTTCCTTTTCTTTCTACTTATTGCAGAAACCTCTTACTCCTGCTTATACACCAACAACAACAGCAACCACAACAACAATAGCAACAACAGCAGCGACAGCAATAGCATCAAACAGCAAATAGTTGTGGGCAAAAGGCCCGCTCATACCACAAGCAGCTCCATCACATCCACTACCACCTCCAAGTCGTCACCCATGCAAATCTCGCCCACCTTCATTGAGCACAAGTATTCCGCTTTGGCCATCAAAGAGAAATTCTTTTCGAATCTGCGTGCCGTCTCCTCTAAAACGGCGGCATCAGCAGCCGGCTCTGGCCCGTGTAGCGATAACATTGAGATGGTGGGTTCAGCTGGTGGCGGCGGCGGCGGCAGTGTTGTCGTTGGGGCCGCCGGCGGTGGCTTGCGAACTGTTGCTGCTGTGGGTCAAATGTGCGCTCTGCAGAACGAGCACATACACCAAAATCTCTACAAGAAAACTATCAATTGAGTGAGGGAGGAGAAGAGACGAGACAGAGAGCAAAAGCTAGAGCGAGTTGGCTGTGATGAACTATTAATATAATACATTAACAAAAGCGGAAAGGCAGAAGCAAGAGGATTCGTCAATAAGGCAGATGGAAAGAGGACAGAGGAGCAGTAGCAGATGACGCTACTATGGCTAGGATGTCTAAACCGTTTAAATGAGTTTTCAACTCTGGCTTCCACGTTGCAAATATCATCAAATATATATATATATATATGCATACATATAAATTCCATGCAATTTAATTTGCAAACTACAAAATATAAATTAATCTCAAAAAATCTTAAGCAGAGACAAAAAGAAAAACAAATCAATAACATAAACCATAAACCACCTATGAAATAGCTTCTCTAACTGAATAATTCGTAGGATAATTCGTACAAAACAACAACAAAAAAGCAAAAAATTTAAAACAAAAAAAGATGAAAAAAAGAAAGAAAAAGTCAAAAAACAAACAAATTAACACACAAAATTTAGTAAATATATTTGAAGAGAAGCTTCTTCAACTAGTCATTACTGTAGTTAAATTAAATGTTTCGATTTTTTGATTTTGATGATATACAAAAAAGGCAAAACAAAATAACACACAATTGGGTAATTGATTAGCTGCTAACACTAAATCTACCTATATCCATCCAATTCTAACCTCTCCTATCCAATAATATTTATTGTACAAATTTGAGGTTATGAATCGTTAATCAATTACCCAAAAGAAGAAAAGAAAATTTAATATTGGCAAAACACAGTTAATTGGTAACACTTTCTTGATTATAAGATTTAGTAAAATTTTCAATAGCTGCGATGATTCCCTGCGAACTTCGTCTAAAAAAAAAAAATAAATATACATATATATATTTATAATATTGGGAAAAAAATATTCGAATATAAAAGAAGAAACAAAAATCAACAAAAATAAAAACTGAGAAAAAACAAGAAATATAAAACTAGATAGCTAAAATCGTTTATGGAATTCCACACACAAAATGGAAATGGAAGCTGGGGGAATCTGCAATTGTTTCCGATCGATTAAAAGTCCCCTCTCCTCCATACCGCCGCAAAAACAACAAGAAATCAAGAAAAAAAATAACTATTGTAGTTATAGTATTATGTAATTATAAATTATGTTTAATTTATCTGTATATGTGTGTGTAATAATGATGTATTGTAATGCAAAGTTTAATCGTCCTTAAATGTAAAAAAACAAAACAAAAGATTCATCAACCACAAATGAAGAAACGAATAAATATATGTAGTTATTAATGTTTTCATTGAAAGTATTTCAACATCCAAAATTCAACTTTCTAACAACAAAAAAGTAATAAGTAATTGGGTTCCTTATGCATCATCAGAAACAGAACAAAATAATTGAAATTTTTAAATACATATATATATATACAACAAGAAATATAGTATAAAATATAATAATATTAATAGTAATATGCAAACCTACTGCATATATACATACACTACTTATTAAATTTAGTAAGCCTAAACAAAATGAAAGAAGAAAACAAGAAAAAAAAAACCATCCGCCAGTCGCCAAATTAAACGAACTTCAGAGCGCATTTTGATGGACGCACAGCGTTTCGTTGTTGCCCACATATGATGATAATACCCATTATAGATAACCATGAAGATAACTAAATATGACATACACTAAATAATATGTACAATATGGTTAAATATCTTACGCTTGGGGCGACTTATACATTTGTATGTAGTAATAAAAGATAAAACAAAAAGCTCGCCATGGCTTTAACAACTTTTATGTTCAAGAGCAACAGAATGAAATTGTAATAGATCCGAGTTCTTCTGCATGGACTTCATTTTATAGGGCTCGGTTACTTCGGTGGCACTTTGGTAAACTCAACAAATAAACAAACCCCTCTATTGGAAACAATAACTTTAATATGTATTGTGTATTTCTATGTATAATTAAATGTATGTCATCTTATATAAGACTGCTGTTATGTTCGTAAATATATTTAATATATGTATGTAAAATTAACGAAAAACAACCAGAAAAAAACAAAAAAAAAAAAAAAAACCAACTATAAAAAAATACCATGCTAAACGATTAGGCTTTACCTATATACTACTATGTACTATATATATATATTTAATCTATTGTAATTTACTAAAAACAAGAAATCATCATAATATGTAGAGAAATAACTGATGCGTGAATATATATAAATATATATTTAAATCATCTGATCGACTAACATTTGTAGCAAGATAAAAAGTATTCGATACTTTCAAGTGAATAATAAACGGGTTTAACATCATTTAACCTAATTTAAAACATCAGCAACCAGAAAACAAGAAGGAAAGATAAACAAAGTAGTAAAATATTCTCTTTTTGCTTTATGTGATCTATTACATACATACAACTACAAATACATATGTATAATAAAAATGTCCTTGAAAACACATCTCTCTAAACATATGCTGTTTTACTTGATCCTCCAGTGGGTTTCCTTTGGCTTTCAATAGAGTGGTACATAACAGATTTTTGGATTTATAGATGGATTTCTATACAATACATACTACAATTTTAGTTTTATTTATTTGTAGACAAATAGATTATAATGCAAATATATATACCTATAAGTATATAGACATAAATAGTAAAATAATATATATGTAATATATATATACTCAAAATAAGTGTGGAAATTATAACATTTATGCAGAATTAGGTTCTAGGAATGTTTCATTCACTTTCTAGACTCCAGCTGAGCTATAGACTTGAGAAGTTTATCAAGCAAATTGGGATCATTGAGTATACTATCCTTCTTCTTCAGCTCATATAGACTATGCAGATCTCTTTGTTCGTATGCGCAATCAATGGCTGTCTCAAATAATCTATACAAACAGAAAAAAGTCAAGTTATAACTTATATTATTTGAAAGAAATATGATTTAAGACAAAAGCTTACTCCGCCTGCATATACCAATGCACTTTGCGCGCCTCTCGGCAGCGCGGTATGTATTTCTGAGCCTCCACCTTGTTGTTGTGCTTCACGCAAACCTCCACAAACGGCTCATAACCAATGGGGCTTTTCTTGCTCTTGGCAAACTTCTCCAATTGATCCCAATGTGAAAACTCGGCCATTGCTAGTATGCGAAGCCACCAAAACCTACGATCTGGTACCTTGTAATCATTTTTTATTTTCTCCGCCTCCTTTAGGTCGCCCAATTTCAGTAGATTGCTAATGGTATTATGTATTGATAGACCATTAAAGTCTATACCATGCTTGGATGACAATGTCTTCTGTAACTTCAGCATGCGACCTGTCTCTGCACACAGTTCAGCTTCAATGGGACAACGCCCTTGAGTATAACCATTACCAATCAACGACAAATTCGATTCGAGGCCTTCGCTTTCAATTGCATTCTCGAAATGATATTCGGCAATTACTTTCTGGTCATCTTCGGCATTGTAGATGCCATAAAGTGCAGCACGATTTGATTCCCGCATTATCTTCTTGTACATACTCAAAGCCAATGGGTGGTCGCGTATTGTCATCTAATGGTAAATGCAAATTGCTAATCAAAACCATAAACATTAAAGATATGGATATAAACTTACATGTAAATTTGAAAGCATCATGTTCATCTTGATCTCGAGTAAAACTGTAGTTATTAACTCAGTGTCTCCGGACTGCGTGGCACTGGCCACGGCTCGATCAAATTTACGCATCTTAAGCAGCAATGGCACCTGCAGAGATGCTCGTGGCTCTAGCTCAAGTAGTTTGATGGCCAACTCATCTCGACCGTTTTGATGAGCCTTCTCAGCAATATTGCAAAACGAAATACCCTCCACAGATGGATTCTTGAACTTTTCTGTAATCTTACGCGCGACCTCATTATCGTCTAGAATAGTGGAAAAAGAATGAGAAAGCGTCTAGATAAAGTAATTATGCAGGAACTTACTGTGATCATTCATTACTTTGTGATAGGCCCAATGCTCCAAAATCCAGGACTCGGGCAAGCTAAGATGCTTGGCCACTTGTATGGCAACAGCATAGTGCTTGCGGAATACCAAACGACTGAGTATTACCTCTGGATTAAGGTGGCTGAATCTGTGGTTAATGTTTAATTGTTAACTAAACTGAGACACAATTTTCGGTTAGGTTTAACATACTGCTTGAATGTCAGCGGCATGGCAATTTTCTCGTGGCGCAATGTATTAAGAACTCGTAGAATTCTCATAATACGCATATATTCGTCAGGATTGTGGCCATGGATAAAACCTTTGCCAAAGTTAGCAGTCTGTGAATGCAGCATTATATATAATTGTATATCTCATTGATCTTGATCTTACCCTGAGTAAACTCTTTTGAGTTTCTGCACAAAACTCATAGGAAGCCGCCTCAATGCATTGATTAACCGCCAAACCGATTTTATCGCGGCACATACTCAAATACTCATCCGATTTATAGGATTTCTCTTCAAATTTCTTTTGCGCCTCAAAGAGATAACTCGCCGGCTCTTGGCTATTCACGGCAAAGATATTCTCCACGCATTTGGGCAAACGTTGTATCATCTCATGCGAACTTTGAGTGATAATCCGTACGCCATCCATTTCGGCCACTAGAAACATGGAGGGATCATGAGGGAAGTCACTTCTATCGGCATTGCGATTGACAATTAGCAAAAACGATGGATACGAGATTACAACTGCATCCGATTCGGTGTTGTCAGTGTTCATAATCCATTCGATTTGCAGGGGCAAATCCTTGCGCCCTGTATCGAACTCGCAGTACTTTTGCCGCATATCCACACTGCCCAGCCATAGCAATCCTGTGTTGGTGTACAATGCCAAGTGCTGATGATTATACGACACAGAGATCTTGATAATACGATCATGGGGTTTCTCAAAGAGATTATCCTTAATGGTGCCCACTGTTTCGCCTGGAAATAGTTTGATGATCTCACGCTCCCGACCCAAGAGGCAATAACTGTTACGCCCCTCAGTCACAATCTCCCAGCAAGAGCAGTCGACATGTGAATCTACCAAATGGAAAATGAATTGTACAAATAATCTAACTATATCCTCGAAAACTTACTGGGTATATCTGGTAGCTTGCGCTCCGTTTTGTTGCTATTGTGCTTGAGGAAAACTCGTCCAGAAGTCGTCAACACGGCAACTCCTGTGCCCACAGATGATTGAAAAACCTTTGCTTCCAGAATCTTGGTCACGCTGGCCTCGTCTCCAAATGTATATGATTCCTTCTCAGTGCCAAACATGTCGTAGACAAAAACCTTAGCATTTTCCTGAACACATATTAATTCCTCGGTATCGGACCATCCCATGGCAATAAGTTTGCCATGATTCCACTGCAGACAGCATAACTTTAATTATAAAATTTATTTATTTTTTGCTGTCTCGGATTTACCAAAATGTGGCCTGTCTCCCGACCCGTGGTGTCAAATATGCGAATCATCGGTCGGGAAGAACCTTTCACCGGTACAAATTTCAAGGGATCTCTAATGGCTGCTAGTGGTCCTCCATAGGGTGCTGCCACCACTTGCATATATTCCAAATCTATATCCATTGGCCAGTCCGGTGGGTCCAGTTCTACTTTTCTATGGGCGGATTCACATAAATTTCAACAACAAGAACATAAGCAACCTAATGTTGTTGTTGATATTTTCTTACCTGTAGTAGTCCGGACGCACCTTGAACCATTCGCCAGTATTATACATAATAGGCATTTTGGCGTTGACTAAATTAATAACTATTTGTAAATTGCAAACAATATTTAGGAACTTTTCGCATTTTTCCTTACTGCACTCAAGAACAGCTGATAGCTCCTCGATATATATGCGCCACGACACAAAGACAGAAGGTGGCGCCAAGGAGCGGCCAACTGTTAGCTTGCTGTGTGCAACCATGTTACGTCATTAGTGTAGTAAATAGTGTGCTAGGTTTTATTTACATATATTTCCTAATTATTTTGTATTTTTTTGTGCAGTATGTAAGATTAGAAATTTTGTAAATTAGTTTAAATATGGTAATTGGTGCCTTTCCGATAGCAAAACTTGGCATATTGGCTGTCAAGCAAATAAGTAAACCGATTAGTGCTTTAACCAAAAGGGCAGCTCAACAAAATTCCTTCATTAAATCGTATATAGTTACCCCGCCAGCTCAACGTAAGGAGATTAAATTATCTTCATGTATATTTCGAAAACCAATGACATTTGTTCTCTCTAGTCTATAATCAAATTGAAGTACGTTCAAAACTATGGCTCCTGAATTTGGGTCAACCGAAACGTATTCCGCCTTTATCGCAAGATATGGCAATAAGAATGGGTTCCGATATTCTATCCGAACTTCTCATATTTATAATTGGTGTATCCTTGATATTGGGAGAGTTTTCTAGGTAGACTTTTTTGGGGAAAGCCCTCTATTCAGTTTTTATTTACAAATTCAAATTTTTCGATAGGCAATCCCGCAATGATACACGTAAACATGAGAAACATAAGGCCGAGAGATTGTTACTTGAAGAAAGGATTACGGATTTATGTAAACGCATCGAAAATCAGGCCAAAGAAGTCAAAGATCTAAAGGCCCAATTTATTGAAAGCCATGAATCTACAGAAGAAGAATGTTATTAAATCGTCAAATAAAAATTCAAAATTGATAAAAACGTTACATACTGAAATTGCCCATAGCTTTATTTTTCATTCTATTTCAAATTCAAATATGTCTACTTTTCTGGCTTTCAGTAGATTCCCATTGGCAAAAATAGTTATTTTTACCATTAAGCATATTAGCAAGCCGATCAGTAATGTCATCAAGACGATCGCTAAACACAATCCATATTTTAAGAGGTACATTTGCATTCCTCCCGGTCAGTTCTACAACATGTTGGAGACAAGGTCAAAAATGTTTATCTTGAACTTGCCACAACCCATATATGTACCACCGCTCACTCCGGCCATGGCTACAGAAATCGGTGCCAATCTTCTAGGTGAAATTTCAATCATAGGAATTGGAATATGTCTTATATATTATGAGGTTTCACGGTAGGTTATAAATTTTTAACGGCTTATTTCATTATTGTTTATGGTTACTCTATATCTCAGGCAAGCACTAAAGGATCAGAAGAAGCATGATAAGCATAAACAAGAAAGGATGGAGCTGGACGAACAGCTCGACAGTTTGGATAAGCAGTTGGACAAATTGGAAAAAGATCTATTCCACATGAAACAAACCAATTACCAACGATGAAGAAATGTACACATTTGAAATGCCATCTCTAGGACATATTGTGATCAGTCCATCTCCAATTTAATTTCTTCGGTCACACTAAATATTTGGCTAAAAAAAAAGAACATTTTATAATAAGCATTAGTTTTGTAATAATTTGAAATGGTTATCGGCGTATTTCCGGCGGCCAAGTTGGGTGTTTTGGCCATTAAACAAATAAGCAAACCCATTGCCAATGTGATCAAGGCTAATGCCAAGTCAAGTCCCTTCTTCAGGAAATATGTGTGCATGCCACCGGCTCAGTGTAAGTGGGCAGACAATAATCAGAATTATCAAACAGGAACTTAGTACTAATATTAATCAGCTGATATTTTCAACAGTCTACAATTGGGTAGAGGTGAAAACAAAAATGTGGGCTTTAAACCTAGGACGGCCCGTCAATGTCCCGCCTCTGAATGAGGCAATGGCCATTGAGCTTGGGGCCAATCTGCTCGGTGAATTCATTATATTTGCTATTGGAGCCGGTCTTCTGATATTTGAGTATTCCCGGTAAGTATTGCATTAAAAAATACATCTCCGCGTCTCTAATTAGAACATTTTACTTCTGCCCAGTCAATCAATCAAGGAAACAAAGAAGAATGAGGCAATGGAATTGGAGAAAAAGCAACTAACAAATCAGTTGACAGAATTGAACTTCCGATTAGAGCTTCACGATACACAGATGCGGGAAATGACACGAGTGCTAGCGGAATTGGGTATTCATTCTTCTATAGATCAGATCATTTGTCCAGGACGGACTAAATAAAGTTAATTTATTTCAGATTCTCGATCCATCTTTCGCTGGCATAAGGAACCGCTGCAAGAATTTGTACCTTTTGATCCCAACACTCCAGATCAAAGTGCCAGTGCCAGAACAGCCAAGACCTATGAGGGTTTCTATGATCCCACAGGTGGCATGGCGTTCCGTGCACTTAACTTCCTAGAAACACAAATATTTGTCGATGGACGCGATCGAAAGGGCAAAGCGGCTCGGAAACACTTGGATGAAGTGGCCACAGAGCTGGAGCACACACTAACAGAGGCTGTGGCCGAGTCAGCTGCTGCACTGCCAGTTAAGAAAGAAGCATGACCTAGTGCGCAGCTTGAGCAGGATCTGGCTCTGCTCATGTACGCTGTGGCCATGGAGGAGCAATAATTTCAAACGTGTCCTTGATCAAATTGCCTGTTACATTTCTAAACATAAGTAAAAAGTTATAGTCTTATATATCTAGGGGTATTTCATTCAAGAATGAATGGACAGGTAAGACGTTTGCGATTCAGTGGAATGGGAAATAAATGGATTGATGCAGCAAAAGGTTTCAATGTCTGGCTCAATATTCGGCTTAAGATTGACGCATTTTCTGGTTCATTCCATTTTCGCATTCTGTTCCAGCTTTCACATTGCAAACATTTTGCCTGTCCATGTGTTCTCCCAGGCTGCAATTTCACCAATCAATATCAATAATTCTCTTATGATCTTGACGATTATACGAATAATAGTATGATTTGCCCCTTTGTTAAGCACATTTTTTTAGTTGTATTTATTAAATTTATTGTTATCAAAGACAACAATTAAAACGAAGATGAGGAAAAACAGTTGAACCAAAAAATAATGAATGAGAGAATAAAATGAACTTAAGATCGCTGATAATCCTGATGGATTAATGACTTAAGCATATGTAGATCTTCTGGGGAGCCTACCAAATCGCCGAGATAGTCATTGAAACAGTTGGCAACGTTGTAGATGCTCCGACGGATAGCACCACGCAATATACTGAAGTTTGCAGTTTGCGATCCACTGAGATTACCTACAACATTGCCTAGTTTATCCAGATTATCCTTAAGTGTGCTCAGCGCTTTAATGATGGCTGGCAAATCGTTCTGCACTACACCATAGCGATCCTCCTTGATTGAAGCCACACAGATCTGGGCCAGACCTTCGCTTAGCCACACAATGGGCAATGAATTGGCCAGCAGAAAAGCGGCCTTGGCTCCCTCGGGTTCGCTAAACAGATAGACTATGCCCGGTATGCGTTGCAAGCCACGTTTCAGAGCCTGTCCCAGTTGCAAGGACATTCGTTCACACCAATTGGGCATATGTTGGATGGCACCCGATACAGGCCGATCCTCAGGTTGTTGCTCACGGCTTGGAGACACAATGGGACGAATACCATGCAAATGATTATATTGACGAAGGAGCACTTTTTCGGCCAATAAAGCGGCACTTGCCGAGTCATTGTTGATGACTGGAAAGGGATTTTGGGCCACCTTGAGCATGCTTATCTGCTGCATGGAGTCTGTGAGTTCATCAGTAAAGCCTACAATAATGCTTAGAGATTGATCGCAAAAGGCTCGCCAATTAGCTGGTCGATTCCCTGGTTCGGTTAGCTGGAAAATCTCCTGTCGATGCACTGAATCCTTACGGTGAGCCAACTTAAAGAGGAAACGTGCCGAGAGGCACTGTACGAGATATATATGGAATACTCCCAGACCAGCTACCATGGTCACCTCTTGATCTTGGGCGAATGCTGCTCGACTTTTGCTCACTGCCAGTGGTAGATCTTCGGACAGTAATATGGCATAGAAACGTCGCATAAGATGCATATTGCTTAGAATCTGGGCAGTGAGGAGCCAGGCATAGAAGAGCAGGCGAATACTGGTCACCACACCAAAAAATCCTTCCAATCGTTCATCCGTGTCCACTCCAAGTAATTGGCTGAGCTTATGGCCCACCAATGAACCACACAACCAAAAGACAAGTGTATATCCCAAAGTAGGAACCAAAGAGCTGGTAAGTGACTTCAGCAGTGTTCCATACAGTAGTTCACGCATCTTATGGCTACGTGATTGCGCCACAACCGGAAACTCGATGCTGACCTCAAGGGTTAAATAAACTGACACAAAGTAATAGCAGCCAGCTGTAGTGCCCATGCCAAGCAGAAAGATGTGGTATCCACTGAGGCAGTCCGAGCCATAGCATTCGTACTTCAGGTGCCTGGAAAGCATTGAGAGAATTGAGTTAGGCTTGATGTTAGAAAAGAAATAAGTTCGCCTTCACCTGTAATCCGTGTGCAGATAGCCAGTGTACAGCCAGACAGTTAGATAGCCCACCATTAGATGAGCAACCAGAAACATGAGCTTACGCAGTCCGTGATGTTGCAGCCAACGATAGCGACTAGGATGGTAACGTCTTTCGACCAAGTGCTCCTGGCAGAGTATCACTCCATACACCACAATGGCTATGATCAGCGGAATACTGGCAAACCAGGTGTAGAGGCTGCATACCAAACCAAGTGTGTTTGCCACCCAATTCAACGGATGAAACAATTGAAAATTAACGAACAGCAGAAAAATGGTCAGGAGCAGGAATTGAATCATTACGCTGAGCACGACGGCGCGCAAACATCTGCCAAGCAGCAGCAGCTTGCACGCATCACTGGCACTGGTCGTCGACATGGTTAAATTTATATTAGATTTGTTTTAATTCTTTTCAAATATATTTCGGCAAAACATTCGCACATTTGTGCGCGCTTTTTTTGTTGTGATTAGAGGTGGTATCAATAGTATCGATAGCTGCACTGCAAAAGCTGCTTTATCTAAAAATTTAAAATGTGCGCGAAACGTTTAAACTTTAGATAAACTGGAGTAAAATGAAAAAAGATACAACTTTTAGTAATAAGTTGTAAGCACAAAATATTTAACAGATTTCTAAAGCTTCCTGCTAGAAAATACAAAGTTTGAGAGTTTTTCAAACAATATTCAAGAGCACTAAATTTTAAAATTCCGCTGCCTACTTAGTTCAACGTTTACCAGCACTAGCGATTTAGTCGGTGGTGTGGCAACACTGTTGCTTTAAAATAGGGGGACTGTATCTCCCCCTATTTTGCACAACCACAGGTTCGATGTTTAAAAAATACAGGCTTATCGATACCATCACTATCCCAGTATTAGATCCCCTATTTAAAAGTGTCGCTCATTGAACGGTGTCATCACCATTTCTCTTCACGTCGAATATCCTCTCTTAAGAGAGCACAACGTGCAAACATATTGGAGTTGGCCTCATCGGTTGCGGTTCGCCTCATCGGTTGGGCCCATCGGTTGCAGTTCGCCTCATCGGTTGGGATCAATTGTTGCGGTTCGCATCATTTGTTCGAAGTTCGATGCTTTTCGCTCTTTTGTTGCGGTTCGACGTGGTTTCATGGAGTTCGGTGTGGTTCGTAGCGAACTCGCGTTGTTGTTGTTGTTTTTTTGTTGTTGTTTTTATTTTCAAGTCGAATTGGGAGGACGTGCGTCGGTCGGTTGTCGATAATTTCGAAATAAATGTGAAAGGAAACCCAAATTCGCGCAAATAAAGGTAATAATTGTGTATAATTAGTGATTACAAGTGCAATTATGTGCCCAAAATTATTGTAATTCAAAGTGAATTAATCAACAAAAAAGAAAATCAAGAAAAATAATCAAGAGAGCGCGCAAGTGCCAGAGAGTAAGAAAGATAGAGAGCAAGAGAGAATGAGATAAAGAGAGCGTGCAATGTTGCGTGTATAAAAAAAAAACGACACAAAAATTTGTGTAATTGATTCATATTTAATTGGTGGCCATATAAATCGAAAATCAAATGTGAAATATTACAACCAAAAGAAAAAGTAACAAGTGAAAATAATATCGAATAAGAATCTTGGCCCCAGCGCACAGCCCCTTTGCCCATTTTAGTTTTTGTTGTTGCAGTTTTGCAATGCGTATTGAGGTCACTTTGTATATATTAGAAAGAGCATAGGCACGCGTCTCTCCCCTACCACCACCACCACCACCGCATCGCCCCTTCCCTCCCCCTTTAACCATCCAGACCGAAATTCATTTTCATCCCACTCTATCCCAAGGCAAACAGCTGCTGCTTACGTGTATGTGTGTGTGAGTGCGTGGTGATTGTGTGTGTGTGTGTGTGTTGATCATTAGAGCAGAACCCGAGGGCAGGTGGTGTCCACACACAAATAAATTCTGCATTAATTATGAAAAAAAAAAACACGCGTTGTTTTAAATGAGCTATTTAATACCCATACATAGACACAACACACTCGCACACACACACACAAAGAGCCACACATGCATAGACATAGGAAAAATGTTCGTCAATTTTCCATCTCTGAGCAGAATAAGTACAGAGACCACCTCTCTTTCCCTTGCCTCTTACTTAGTCCTCTTAGTCTTCATGCTCCATTCACCTACTTTTACGCGTTGCTTGGCTTTTCGACCAAGTCGAAATCAAGTCAACCAAGCAAACAAACCGACAGACGGACAGGCGGACGGACAGACGGACGGACGGAGAGACAATGCGACGTTCGTTTGCTGAATTCGAAATGAAGTCATGGGGCAACAGCAACAAAGAAACACACAAAAATGAAAAACCGTCTCGTTGTCGCATTTATTATTATAGCAGAAAGAGAAGAAAAGTTTAATTCCCCCAAACAACAACGTAAATAAAGTAAAAATTTTGAAACAAAAAAGAGAAGAGCATAAAGAGTGAAATTAAGTGCTTGAAAATCGCGCAACAGCAGCAATAACAGTTACAACAACATCACCAGCAGCAGCAACAACAACAACAATAACATTAAACATGACATGGCCATGTCTCGTTTACACAACAATTTCAAATTAATTAAATATGCTGGCAAACGAGCCAACCGAAATTAACATTAAAAGGTGAGCGCTTCGAAATATTTATAAATAAAATGCACAAAACAAAAAAGGGATAAATAAAAAACAACAAAAAAACATACATATTTATTTGAATTTTTGTTTTTGTGACTTTAAACTCGATCGATATTATATATAAAACTGTTCCACGTTAATATTCAATTTCTGGAGATCAAATTCAATTACTTTAGTCTTTGATATAGCAAGAAAAAGAGGATATGGATTTCAACTAGCTAAGAAAGGACAAGAAAAAAGCATTTGTTCTGATAGTCCTTTCACTTTAAAAGGACCTTTGAGGGACTTTTCTGAGGCATTGCCTGTAAACATTGCGTATACGCCGCGTTGTTCCTGCTGGTCTCTTGTGTCTTCCATTGATTATTATATATTAACAACCATTTGAAGTGTTTTTCTTTCTTGTTGCAGCCCTTAAACTAAGGTGGTTTTTGGCTCATCAATATGGCTGCCACATCAGCTGGCCAGCAGCAACATAAATTAAATATTGTTGCCAATGCGGAGGCAATTGCTGGCGAAATGCAACATCAACAGCAGCAGCAGCAGGCGCAGCATCAGCAGCAGCAGCAACAAATTCAAATGTTTAAGCAACAACAACAACAACATCAGTTTTTTCAACAGCATCAAACGAAATTTGTATCGCGGGTCGTTACAAATACAACAACAACCATGCAACAGCAACAACAGCAGCAGCAGCAACAAATATTACCAGCTGGTTTGGTAAATGGCAATGGCAACATGGTGCAAGCAGTAAGCAATCTGCAACATCAGCAGCAGCAGCAGCAACGAAATAGTCAGCACGTTTTTGTCTGCCCCACAAGCAGCCCGCAGTTACTTTTGCAGCAACAGCAACAACAACAAGCCAAACAGCGTCAAGCGCAAATAAAGTTGCCGGTAAAGTCCACATCACCAACAGGAACTGCAACTGCAACTGCAACAGCAACTGTTGCTCCTGGTGCTGCTGCTGCTGCAACTCAATGCCTGCCACATACAATTGCATCGCGTCAAATGAGTCAGAACAATCATCATCAGCATCAGCATCATCATCATCATCAGCAGCAGCTCTATGCCAAGAATGTTGCCAAAGCCAACAACAATGATCCAAGTAGACGTCACAACAACAACAACAACACCATTAGCTACAATGGAAATTTGGCTCCAGGCTGGCGACGTCTTACCAACAACAATGAAGTGGCCTACATCAGGTGAGTGTTGCTATTTCAATCTCCCTCCCTCCGTCTCTCTCTTTCTATGACCTCTAAGCTATATACGATTTCAAGCAAATGTCGCCTTCCTCTAGGGTGAAAAAAGAGGAAATGTGTCGTCAATGTCTAAAATTAAATGATTCTCGTCTAATTAATAATATAAATTTAAATGATTTCGTATTTAGGCATACAAAAGATTAGATATGGAATATCTGTGTTTATTTTTCTGTTAACAAATACAAATTACTTATTTGTTAAGCAATTTCAAGCCGATGTTTGATTTGAATATAAACATTATCGTCAGTCATTATAGGGAGAAAATAAAAAGGTAAACGGATTGTCGATAGCTTTTTCAGATGTTTGACTTTATTTGCTTTGCGTTTTCTTCTTGTCAGTCTATCAATCGTGGTTGTTGTTATTGTTGTTGTTGTTGTAACATGACATTTACAGCACTCTGGGGGCTCCCTTGGAGGCGAAAAAGTCAATCTGGTTATTGTCTGGCGAACGCATTCAAGAAGCCATAAAAATGTGTGTGTTTTGTGCCAGGAAATGCTTGTGCCGCCAGGTAGAAGGATGGCCATGTCAGTGTATATACATAGGTAGTCATAGTCTTGTCAGAAATCAGAAATCCATAAATATTTACACCTGGCATTATCTTTCTCTGTCTCCACCTCGCTCTCTCTCTCTTTCTCTCCCTCTGAGCAGCTCCAAACACAAATAACCACATAGATTCACATAATTACGAACGCAAATTCAATATTTACTTAAATATGTTGAAAACCCACCAGCAGCAACAACAACAACCATTTGCCTAGGCACTTTTTAATTGTTCTCATTCTCGTTCATCTTCAGGGTCTTTTGGGGGATGGGTGGGGTGCTACTACTTTGTTTCTCTCTGTCTATCTCATTCTCCCTGGGGTCTTTTGGGGTATCTGTGCAAATAGTTTGCGGCAATGTGGCCGAACTGATGTTGGGTAATTGTTGATTTTATAAGTGGCTTGGCACTTCTCAGTGGTTGGTTGCTTGACTTTGGAGTTCTTTTTTGGGCTTTGGATTAGTTTTTAGCAGCAGCAGCAGCTGTTGAGCTTTGTCTACTACCCTGCGTTAAATGGGGAATATAGAATTTAATATCGGAGGAAACATTAAATTACTTGATCTTAGTGATATCCTTCTTCTTCATGAGACGAAATTATATCTAGAGACTTACTATTTTTCTATAAATCAAAAAAACTAACAACGTTCAGGTCTGATCTAGTAAATACATAGATAAAGGTATCACTCTATGCAATTAATTAAAATTTGTTTAGATTTTTAAATGTGCCTGGCCCCAAAATGAAATTTAGTGAGATTTTCATAAACTCCTCCGCCTCATTCAAAGCTCAAGTGATTAATGGACGAACCTTTTGTGGCAAAGGTTGCAATTTATGCGAAAAAACGATAACTTAGTATATATTTTAAGCCCTTTTAATGGGCAAATACAAGTACATAGAATTTACCTTCTGAAGGGTGGCAGTATTTTTAAGGATTAAGCTTTAATTTAGTCAATTACTAGCGATTAAAGATATAGAAACAGCATTTCTACTAGTAATTGCTAATAAGGCCGACACCTACTTAATATATGTAAGTAGATATATATGAATGGAGACTAGATGTGCTAAGCCACGTTAATACATATTAAGAGTAAATCCACTTCAGACAAGTGAAAACTCTCTCTCTCTTAGTGAAAACTCCCACACTTTTCTTTGCATTTTGTTTGTTTTCAAATAATTTAAAGTTTCCCCTCACATACAAAAATTACAGGGTATACAAATGAACATAAGCCAAAGAAAGTCAAACAGTGACTAATCAAAAATAATTTGCTGGCTTCCCAAAAGCTGATACAGAAAAAGTCATCTGTGTGTTGTTGTTTTGCTTGAGTGCTTCTTAAGATAGCCTCAGGTTCTTGGGCAATAATTGAGAATGTTTTTTCGATTAATGAATATAAATCTATTATATTAATAGCTGAGGGGAAAATATTGTTAGCACTTTTAAACAACACTTGGTAGGCATAAAATTATAACATTTTATAAGCAAAAGTTGGTTAGGCGAAACTTTAAGCAATATCTGTTCAAAATTGTTTGGAATTCATTTCGTTTAAACTAAGTTCCTTTCGAATGTCAACGCTTCGTTTCGGTTGACACCTTGTCCTTTACGTTGTGTCCTGTGCAGAGGGAAAGGAAAAATGTCAAATTTTACTTACAGCTCGGTGGCACGTTACCAGGACATTCAGACGACTGCAAGAGTCTATGCTCTGCTCTGCTGGTTGCCCATTGCCTTTCACGGCCCGCTGGCTATGGACTTTCGGTCTCTGTGTGTGTTTGCTTGTGACCAACCATTGTCATTGTCCGCCGCCATTAGCCACGAGCAGCGACAACGAGCAAGCGACAGCTGCCGGTGCTGCTGCTGCTGCTGCTCATTTCCACGTTGCGTGCCTTTGATTGTTGTTGCAAGCAGCAGCAGTCTCAGATCGAAGTGGCCAGCCCCGCTCTACCTCCTCTTCTCTAGCCATTTTTTGCAAATTTTTTAAGTTTGTTCGTTTTTTTTTGTTTTTTATTATTATTTGTTGCAAAAGATAACCAACACACGGTCGGTCCGTGTTTTCGGTGGGGTGGGGGGAGGTGGACTGCTACATGAATACAACTTTTTGTTTAGCTTCCGTCTCCATTGGCTGTGTGCAGTTTGCTTAGTTTTTTTTTGGCGTTTTCTTGGAAAGAATGTTGCAATCGTAACAGTAGAGAGGGAGATACTTGGTGACTGGAAAGGCGGCTAGAGGGGGGTAAACGAGGCCAGTAAATCAATAATTGTTGCGCAAGCATTTTTCAGTTGTGTGAGTGTCTGTGTGTGTGTGTGTGTGTGTGTGTGTTGTTTGCTCAAGTGCTAAATGGCTGCGCAACGTGACGTCAGAGAGCGAGAGTGACATGACACAAAGCTGGGAGGGTGGAAGGGAAGAGGCAATGTAACTCTAAGGCGACACAAATTTGACGAACAAGCAGCCAGGTCAAAAGTGAGATGATGTACCGGCCGCCCACTGTGCGGTCCACAACAGGCGGAAACTCAGTCGGCCAGCCAGTCAAAAGCAAAAGCACAAAGGCTTCCATAAATCATAAATCTGAAACGGCAGCTGGAGATCGATTCAGAGAGCAGCAGGCCGCCAAAAGAATGCGGAATGGTTTAGGGATTGAGCCTCAGCCCTGAGGCTTGAGATTTAACTGAGCGTAGGTTGCATCAGCAGTTGTCTCAATGTCTAATTGTCTGTCTCTCTCTCTCTCTCTGTCTGTCTCTACAAATATCTATGTGCTCTTTGGCCTTTAAAATGTGTTTATTTTACTTACATTTTAGGCATTTGCGTTGTTGACTTGGCTAGCCATGCAAATTCGTTGTTGATGTGATATCGGGGAAACTAAATAAACAATTGGCTATTAACTCGGATCATAAATCAATAAATTTTCACTTGCAGTAAAAGTCATTTAAAGTCTTTAGAGATTGTAAATTATTATAGTCAAAAGCCATATATATGAATGTACTTACCTCTGACTAACGAAAGAATAACTTATTGAATTACTATAACTTTTAAGGCAGAAGAAAGTTATTATACCCTTGCAAAAAGGGTGTGCGGAAGTGTGCAACGCAAAGAAGAAAGCATCTCCGACCATATAAAAAAGTCTATATATTCTTGATCAGCACGCCGAGACGAGTTCTAATAGCCATGTCCGTCCTTCTGTCGGTCCGTCTGGATCAACGCAAACTCCTCCTAGACCGTAAGAGCTACAGATTTGAAATTTTGCATGTAGGGTTGTATATAGTGCACAGGTTGTATATCTCGGATCGGACCACTATATCATATAGCTCCCATACAAACGGCAAAGTCACGAACAGTGACTTTCCTCAATAACTTTGTTATTTTCTGAGCTATAGTCGTGAAATTTTTTGGTGAGTTTCTCACACCTATAAACCACTGTGCTAAATTTGAAAAAGATCGAGTGACTATATCATATAGCTCCCATAGGAACGATTGGTCGAAAACAATGACTTTGATCAATGTCTTCGTAATTTCACATGCTAAGATAGTAGGGCGCTCTTTCGCAAACATTAGCCTTTCCACTTTATGGGTAAGGATATACAAACTTTGACTCGGTCGAAGTTAGCCCCGGCCCTCTGGTTTCTTTTCTCTAAATGGTCAAATATTTAGTTAATGCTAATTGCTTGGCTATAATGAAAGATAATTATACTTGCCATTTATACTATACAAATACATATGCATGTGTGTATGTACATATATAACAGAAATCAATAAAAGAAAACTTATTCCCAGTAAGTGTACGAGGAGTCAGGTATAAAACTTAGGTACGTAGGGCAGATTATAAAGGCTAATATACCCTTTTGATCAGCTGCTTTCTGTTCATTCTGTTTCATTCAACAAAAAAGGATTTCTCGGATTTCCTGGCATGTCCTTGTCTGCTGCTTTTGTGTTATAATTCTTTACAGTTTTATGCGCCACAGCAAGACGTGTTTTTTTGCCTTTCTTTTCATTCCGTTTGGTTTTTTCCTTATAGTCAGCGGTGCCTCTCAGTGGCTTCTGCTGTTGTTGTTGTTGTTGTTGGGATTATTAATTTAGTAATAGGCTCAGTCAGCTGCTCTGTCTGCAGTCGACTCGTTTGAAGGCTCGAGGGTGCACTCAAGGTCATAGGGCGTGAAAATTGAGCCACCTTTTCCACACAGTGGGGCGGGCAATCGTCGGAGGAAAGTCAGAATAATGGCCACTCGCAACACGGCTCTCTCCACTCTGCCACTTGACGTTTTTATGTGTAATTCATTAAATTATTTTAACTCGTTAGCTTAACGCCTTTCATGTGGCCAACGGGGATGCTCGATACTATGAGAGAAGAGGAGAAAAACGGGAGAGAGAGAGAATGGGTCCTTTCAGGCTCTACTCAATGTTATTAGCGCATTTTGTACAAATAAAAACCATTTTTTAATGAGTAAGCGACTTTTTTTTCGATATGGCTTACAAACTTTTACTACGCCTCCCCCCTCTACTCTTCATCAACATCATCATCATCATCTTGTTGAGCTCGTCTGTTGGTTGTGGTCGTAATCGTGAAGCTCTTAAGCTTACTTGCCACGCCAGTTGCATACAAATTGAGCCATAAGCTTGTGGCATTGATGATTTCCTTCACCTTCTCTTTCTCTGTTTTTTTCTCTCTCTCCCCCTTTCGCTCGTCAGCCTGTCCGTCTGTCTGTTTGTCCGAGCCAATTGACTTGCCATCGATTTTTCCAATCTCTGAACAAGACTCATTCGACTCATAGGCCTCGTAAGTAGTTAAAAATAATTAATAAAACAAACCAGAACCAGTTTTCTGATGATGATAGCATAGTGGAGGGGAAAGGGAACTGGGAATGGCCCTGGTTCCTGACTGGCTCTCATCTCCTGTTTGGCCAGCTGAAAAGAAAAGGGCTACTCAATTGACAATTCGCATACTCGTTTAACCCGTAACATGATTGTTGCTGCTGCTGTTTCTTGTTGCTTGTTGCTGTCGCTCAATTATATTGTTGTCTCTGCTCTCTGCTCTCTGGCTCTTGTCTCTTGCCTCTTGCCTCTTGTAGCAGCTCCTACTCCTTTAGCTTCTTCGTCATCGTTTCATTTAATGCCCATCCCGCTTTCACACTTCATGCATTATTCAGATTTCCCATACGGAGGGTCGTAGCAGCAGCAACTTACATTTTGTCGTTGAGCTCTCAAGTGTGGCTCTGGCTCTGTGTTTCCCTTCATTGCTTTCGTCCCTTCTTCTCTCGTACCCTCAACTTAACTCGTCAACGGCGTCATCATCAGCGCCCTTGATTCCGTTCAAAACGTGCTCACACTTTACAATTAATAAGCAAAACCGAACTTTTTCTTCCTCTTTTTTATTTTTTAACCCCATCACAAACAAAAAACCTTTTTTTTTCTTTGGGTTTTTTGCGGTCTTATAAAGGAAACCAGCTTAAAGGGGCTCGGCAGCTTCAGAACTGGCTTGGTTGTGTTTTTTGTTTTGTTTTTGGTTTCAAATTTAAATTATTTCCCATTCCATGACAGAGTATAGCCCTCACTTGGATCAGCATATTGCAACATATAATGAGAGCTTCTCCCAGATCTTTTTTAGAGATTACCTGCAAACGATTAACGTATGATGAGACACTGCGTATAGTTTCTAAATTTACTCAAATTCAAAAGAAATTAAAGGGTATACAGAATTTGAGCTTTCGTGATTCTCATGTTTCATATTGTAAATGAATTAATTTAAATGACAAAGTATTTGTTTAAAAATTTTGCAAATTATATGTACATTTCGTACTGAATTATCGATATTTATGACAACTTTATCTTTTCGAGCAAAATGTTTCAAGCAGAAGGCAGTTTGTTACTCTTTTTAGTTGTTATATATAGTTTGTTCTCAAATTCCATTGCCAAAACTGACTACTTTCGATGATTTACTCCACGATAGACATAACTTACAATCGTTTCTAGGCTAAAACGATTCCATGCTGAACATTAAATTCATAAACCAGTTTGAGTTATGCGCGGACTACATCGACGACGGCAACTAATACGTATATGTCTGTGCATGTATTTGACATACGATCAAAAATCAAGTCAGGCTATATTTAATACTGATTACAATTAATTTATGCGTCGAAAACTGAAAACAGAACAGAGTACCGTACCGTACCGAACCGTACCCCGTAAGTTGGAGAGAGACAGAACAGAACACCCCGAGTCCATTAACATTGTCATGTTAATGTTAATGGCCATTATGTTAATGAGCTGTTAATCAAACAGTTGCCTATTCACTGGTTTGGCCTTTTGCATGTCGTAGGTACTTGAGGAGAGGAATAGAGAAGAGAGTGGGGTGGGACGAGGTTATAGGTCTGTAAGGGACTAATTGTAGTTGAGTGGCCAGAGGGGTACAACAAGTAGGTATCTAATTGCAATTTACATATCTCGAGAACGACAAATTGTGCGTTAAACTGGTGAATAATGAATAGTTGAAATATTTGCCATTGTTCTGGTTGTTGTTGCTTTTGTGCGGTTGCCCTGCCCCTCACACACATTATTTATATATGGATTTGTTTCGCTTTCAATTACAGTCCCACTGGCAAAACGCTACGCACGCAATATCAAATCAAGGACTATTTGCTAACACAGGGTACCTGCAAATGCGGTCTGCCGTGTCCGCTGCGACCGGAATATATTTTCGATTTCAATGCTCAGGTAAGTTGATACCATGCTAAGTTATATCAGAGTCTTTAGCTATCTCAAATATATAATATGATAGGCTGAAGACTAAAAATATCCAACGAACTTGAAAAGGTTCTTCAGCTAAGATTAAAGAACATTAATTACCAATTAAATCGTACTTAAGATAACTTGGATTTTTAAGGATCTATTGAATTGGAACTTACACAAGTATTTCTATAAAAATCGGATGATTATTGTCAGTCAAAATGATTGGATTTGTTCTATAAATCAGTCAATAAAAGTTGAGAAACTCGTAAACGTCTTTGTTGTCGCATTGTCACTTTTGCTGGTAATGTGCATAATGTGATTAAATCTAAATCGATTTATGTCGCGTTTATCGCTTTTATGGACGTTTCACGCGTCCATCTCTATGTATGTTGTAGAGTTTGAAGCTCTTAACTTGTTTGTCTCATAATTGGCTGTAAATACCATCGAGCAATGAATGAGCCAAGAGAAGAGGGAAGCCTAAGCTAAAGTTACAGCCAAAGCTGAATCTAATTGAATGTGCACTGAGAGCTAACCTAACCTATAACAGGCAGACAAAGAGCAGGCCATCGAAGGGGGATATATAAGTGGGGGTGGTGGGGTAGATGGAACAGCATTCAACAGACTTTCACTGAGCATTGCAGGCAATGTAAGAGCCCGCCCCTCTCTCTTCCCTAGCCTCGTCGTCGCTATTTTAACCAAGCTTTTCTGGGCTTCCAGATTAACGCAAAATATTTTGTAAAACCAGTTTGACAACAAATCGACTGTGACGACGACGACGTTGACGGTGACGTTGACGTTGCCGTCGACTGCAACTCGTATTGGATGTGCAAGCTGCATAATCACAGAGAGTCGTCTCCGTCTCCAGTGACCATCTGCCGTTTTACTCCAGAGCAAGCTCCAATTTGTTTGTTTGTTAGTATATGTATGTATGTGTATGAGCAGTGAAAATCGCAGTGAAATCGCCTGCAATAAGATTAATTTTCAACAACGAAAACTGTTAACGGTAAATCACACCCAGACATGACCATGTGCCGTTGTTGCTATTCTGTTTCTCTCTGTCTCTTTGTCTTGGCTGCTCTTATTGGCTTCTGTCTCGACTTTCAGTGTTCATCTCTCTCTTTTTCTCTCTCTCTGTTGGCTGCTGTTAACGTCGCAGTCGCTGTTGCCGTCGTTGTTGCTGGTGGCTGAGGTCATTAATTTAAGTTTATGGTTTCTCTCTTTGGTTTCTGCGTGACGTTGATGCCAAAACGTCAAGGCAAGCGCCAACGCCCCCGCTTTCGCACACACACACACACACACACACGCACGCATACACATACATTGAATGTCCTTTTAATATGATCTCAATACCCCCCATGCTGCTTGTCGATAATACATTGAGAGAAAAGAATAATAAACCGATAATTGATATTATTACTCATAATTAATCGATTAACTTGTTAATCTTCTTGAAGTGGCAACATGAAAAATGGCCATTCAACCTATTTTTGCCAGAAAATAAACAATTAATGCATGAACTCAATAGATTTGAAAGTTAATATGTTCCCTAAATACGTTATTTAATCTTATTAAGATGCAACACTTCCTGGCACATAACTTTAGGCTTCTAGTTAGTCAATTATCAGATCATTAAGATTAGTTTTTCTCAGTGTACACACACGTTTTATAAGTTGAAAGTCTGAACTCTGTCGTCAGCCTTGATTGTCGTCGCCTTTTGTTGCTGGATGGCTGGCTGACTGGCTGGCTCATCAATCGATATTTCGGTGCAATGCACTTATAACGCTACTCTTGTTCCAAAGCTCCAAAGTAACAGTAACATCTCCAGAGCATACATTTACAGCATCCCACTCCCCGCCAGAAACACAGAATTGCGTATTATCGAAAGGAGGCAACCGCAAATTTGTTTACTAAACACTTCATTGTGCCACAGATAGCCCAGCCAACCCCACTCTCTCTCTCTCTCCATCCGTCGTGGCTGACCACAAGTCGATTCTACTGTCTTGTATGTGTGGGCTTTTGTTTGGGGCATCGAGCTTAAGGATTGAGTTTTGAGATTTTCTCATCCCCTCTGTCGCCGTTGCCGTCGTTGCCATCGTCGCCTGTATTGGAGCTCATTCAACTCATGACCCTCCGCTCGATACCACACATACTCCCTTGGCTGTTGGCTCGCGATACGTTTTGGCAATGATTGATGTGGCAACATAATAAAGTCGTCGTTTGTTGGTTGGTTGGTTGGTCTGTTCGTTCGTTTATTTGTTCACATTTCTGTTTTGATTATGGCCATTTCATGCTGTCACTTAACTTCAGCCTGCCTCTCTCTCTCATTCTGTCTCGCTATGGGCCAGCAGCAGCAGCTTATTTAGGTGTGGTAGGTTAGGGATTTTTTCTCTTTCTTTCATACTTTCTTTCTTTTCGTTTGTGTGCGGGTTTTTTGGTGAAAGTCGTAGACAAAGCGATCTGTCAGTCAGTCGATTGAGTGAAGCGAGCTAAGGTTGGGCCTGCAAATTATAATGTTACCCTTGTCAGTGGGAGTGGAAGTGGGCTTTGGGAGACAGGGAATTGCTTTTCAGTGGCTTTCAGATTGGAAAGTTAAAGACAAGACAATCCAACCAGAGGGCCGAGGCTAACTTCGACCGCGTCAAAGTTTGTATACCCTTGCAAGTTTGTTAATAACTCTTTTATCTAAACTAACTGTTTTATCTAAAAAGGGTAATGTTTGCGAAAGAACGGCCTTCAATCTTAGCATAGGATATAACGAACTTTCTGATGAAAGTCACTGTTTTCCACCGATCCTTCCTATGGGAGCTATATGATATAGTTACCCGATCTTTACCAAATTCGGCACAGTCATTAACAGATATATTAAACTGACAAATGTTAAATTTGAAAGCAATCGCATCAAAAGTAACGAAGTTATTGACAAAAGTCACTGTTTTTGACCGATCGTTCCTATGGGAGCTATATGATATAGTCACCCGATCTTGATCAAATTTGGCACAGTGGTTTATAGTTACAATAAACTTACTTATATTAAATTTCACGACAATAGCTTAAAAAGTAACGAAGTTATTGAGAAAAGTCACTGTTCGTGACTTTGCCGTTTGTATGGGAGCTATATGATATAGTGGTCCGATCCGACTGAATCCGAGATATACAAACCCTGCAGTATATACAAGCCTACGTGCAAAATTTCAGCTCTGTAGCTCTTACGGTCTAGGAGGAGTTCGCATCGATCCAGACGGACGGACAGACGGACGGACGGACGGACATGGTTATTTGAACTCGTCTCGTCGTGCTGATCAAGAATATATATACTTTATATGGTCGGAGATGCTTCCTTCTATGCGTTGCACACTTCTGACCAAAATTAATATACCCTTTTTGCAAGGGTATAAAAATTGAATTAGCAAAATGCTATTTTCTTAACCCCTGTAAAAGTCACAATACAAATTAAGAGAATGTCGAAAACCGTAGAAAGAACTTGTTGGATTATTGGATTAAGAATAAGTCAATCAAATTTCGAAGAAGATTCTTTTGTTTTCGCTTGGGTGTCAATTGCAAGAAATTTTCATGTTACATGCGATTCCATTGGGTGTTTGTTTGAAGACCGTGCGTATACGTAATACTGATTGCGTATACGTATAATCTTCAAGTCAATTAAGTCATGGGCATGAGCATGGAAATACATGATAATTAAGTATAACAAATTTGGCATTTGTGATACAAAATACACACACACACATATAAATACATATTTCATTTTAAGTTTATGACTCAGTGAAATCGTTTTTTATAGCCTCTCAAAGAGCCGAGTATATGACGCAGCTAAGCTAAACGAATGCTTTGTTGTCCGCTCGCTTCACTCGATTCGGGTCGGCTCTATATAGAGATTCACTCAGTCGACTGCAATTGTCGATAATTAAACAATTATTTACAATTGAAATTTTCAATTGCAAAGTGCAAATAAAGAAAGAAACACAAACAAAAGAAAAAAAAAAACGAAAACCAAAAACAAAGCAAAAAGCTTCATTTTTCTGATACTTTTCATTCGATAAGTGTGAGAGACAATTGAAATTGATTTTCCATATGCAGCAGCAGAAGCTAACTTTGTATAGACAACGAAAGAGAGAGAGAGAGAGAGAGAGAGAGAAAGAAACAGTGAGATAGAGAAAAAGATAGACCCAGGCAAGTTAGGCAAACAAATAAAACTTTTCGACCCAAGTTTGCCTCACATTGTTTCTCAGTTTCTGTTTCTGTGTCGTTCAGCAACACATTTAAAGGCAACCAAACAAAACAAACAAACTTGAGAAGGTCAGCGTCGTCATTGTCGGCAGCTCGTTTCAAAAATTTACAGCTTACAATAAAAATAAAACAGAAATGAAATGAACGCAATGTATTTTGTAGCTGCTGCTGCTGCTGTGGCTACGGCTGACTATATGACTTTCAATGAGCCTACAAGTCGTCAGTGTTTAGCTGTTGTTGTTGTTGTTGTTTTTGTTTGTTGGATGTGCGTGAAGGTTGCCTGCGCCAATCAGCGTACAAGTGTCAGAGGCCATGAGGAGGGGAGGAATGGGAGGGGGTTGGGAGGAGATTGGAGTTTTCGGGGCAAGGGATGGATGGGCCATGGACAGAAACAAAAATGAAAATGAAAGTGAACCTGGGGTAAACAGTTTTCTGTGTGTGCCTGTTTGTTGCTGTCATTCATTCATGCCAATCTCGTTGATCTTCTCTTCTTTGCCCCTTTGTCTCCTTTTGCACACCAAAAATGCAACCAAGCACGTCCATGTCCACGTCCTCACATTCTCATCCTCATCCTTCACATTGCTGCCGCACTTTTCGGCCAATTTGCATTTATAAACATTTACAGAGCGAGGCCGGCCAACAGCAGCAGCAGCAGCAGCAGTGAGACGATTGCAGCAGACAATTTAGCATATTCATGGAACAACAATTAAAACAATTAGGCTGATGGCGGCGGCAGGTGGGCTGAGGCACCACCAGAGCTAGTGGTGGTGGGGTAATTTGCACGTCACTTCATTGTGAGCAGGAAGACTTCACTTCACTTGGCAAAAATTGAATTTTTAGTTTAAGAAAATTGGGGGAACAACGTTTTACTGTTCGCACTATTCTCTGCCGACTGCATTTCTTTCTTGTTTTTCGGTTTTATTTTGTCCAGTCATTCGTTTGGGTTTTTATAGAAACTTCATTAGTCCAAATTAAATGTTGTACGCGCCATGAGCAGACAGCGTGGCATTGGCAGCACCAGCACCAGAAGAATGAGCGAACAGACACATCAAGGGCCCCTCTAGAAAGCGAAGTAACAAAAAAAAAAAATGTATATATATAAAGAGAAACTGTCGGCTGCATAAGTGCAATGCCATGTTGTGAACAAAAGGGGAGGGGATTGAAGGGAGCCGGAGTAAAATGGTGGGAAACGTAGATGGTGCGGTTAAAATGAGAGGGGGAAAACTAAGCTGTCTATCTTCTGATGTCTCCAGAAGCCAAGTGCAGCATAAACGTTAACTGACATCCAGCTAAAAAGCAACCAAGCAACTTGACTATAATAAAAACTTTAAATGCAAAAAAGGGACACGAAATTCTCTCTTCGTTTTAAATGAAAGCTAAACCCAGTATCACGATAAAATGAATCAGATTCGACATATTTTCTATTTCTTTTGCCGAAACTGTGGAGTGAGATATTACTTAGGGTGAGATACTAAGTAGGATTTGCTGTTATAAGAAGAAATATAATAACTAATAATTGTTTTCATTAAAATATCATAGCACTTTCTAACCTACTGATTAACGATTTAATATTTATAATAACTTGTTGAAATCTTCTTATCTTGGTACATTGTATTGATATCATAGCACTTTCTAACCTACTGATTAACGATTTAATATTTATAATAACTTGTTGAAATCTTCTTATCTTGGTACATTGTATTCCACTTTAATAGGGAAAGTCATCTAATACCTACCAATATATGTATATGTATATTGTCCTGGCAGAGCTCAAAGATATGTCTTTAATCTATATATTTAGCTGTGTTTGTGGATTTCTTAAACTATTTGTTACCTTTTGAATACCAATCGAAGAAACAGACTTCATCACAGCTTACGACTTCATCTCAATACTAGCTTTTTTGTGCCTGTGTCCTGGGCAGGATATCATTTGCACTAATCGTAGTTGGAGCATTGGAGTAAGGAAACTTAAAATCCCAAAGCTATTCCTCTCTGTCTTCTGTTTTATGTATTCAGAGCATCAAAATCTCTTGAATCCGAAGCCATTTCATTTCATATAATAAGCTTGCATTTATCTGGCTTCATTATAGATTCTGCAATGTGGCACTGCTGATAGGGGGATCAGGGGATGATGTTACGCCAAAGGAACTTCCGTGTCAATGAAAATTTTCATTGAATTTCCGTTTAATAGGAAGTAAAGAGAAATAAGGAAGAAAAGAAAAACAGAAGACGTAAACTTTGCATTTCCCGTGTTTGGAAATAAACTGACAACTGCATTTCTGTGGAAAAATTTTCCTTCCAAGGTTTCTTCTTGCATTTCAATTTAGTTTTAAATGGCATCGACAAGCAACCTCCTTCCTGCCATCGCTTTTATATCCTGCTCCCCATTCAGCCCACCTAGCATTAACCGAGGGAACGTTGAGCGATTTCCGTTGTGGGTTACGTCATGCATTGCAGAGTGGTCGCTAAGTTTGTGCGTGTGTGTGTGTGTGAGTGTGCCTGTATGTGCACACGGAATGGGAATCTTACAGGACCTAAAGGACTTTGATGCAGCGCCTGGCAATGGCGACGTCGACGTGACTGAGCGATTACTCATATCCGGCAGCGAGACCAAGTTCCTGACTGGTCTAAAGTGCAGACAATTGCCCGTAGGAGATCCGACTTGGTTGGATGGTAGCTAGTGCTACCCTATGCCATGCATTCTGTTTGCTGGCCAGGATTAAAGCCTTTCGCTGCTTGCCGGTCATTATGACGTTAATGAAATCCAACACCGACCAGGCACCCAGTCACCCAGTCACTTGTTCATGCTTAACACCTGCCTCCTCGTCGGCCTGGCTCGTTTGCATGTCGCCCACTCGTTGACCACGCCTCCCGCCACAGAACCATCCCCCCAAAAACACCCTCACGTTAGCAGTCTGTAGTCTGCTCCTGGGCCCACACAGTTCGTTTTAATTTTCACAATTATGCATGCAAAAGTGCAATGTTTGTTGGTATTTCACTGGTATTTTCGTTTGGGCATTTTGTTGCGTGTTCTATGCGACTGACTAGGCGGTACGCGGGGTTGCATCCTGGCTGCATGGTGTCTGTTGACCCTTTCTCCTTTCGCCTGGCTCTTGGCTCTGTCGAAAGCAGGAACAGTTAATACGTCAAATATGCAAAATGCATGTTTTACTCCACAGATACACACACACACACACACACACTGTCAAACAAAATTCGTGTCGAATAAGTTGTATCCATATTGTACATGTTGCAACGTTATACATACATATATGTATATGTAGATTTATATATATGTAAAAATGTAATATTCGTATTCATTAGCGGCACGCTTTGGTGGAGTGTCAACGCCAAACGATGTCGCTTTGGTTGCTTTTAATGCCAATAACCACTTTGGGTAAACAAACAGGATACACCAAGAGTTGATTGGGCTTTGGAGTTCATTTGGATCGGAGAGATTAATTATACTAAAGGATATAGTAGACAGAAGGTGTTTCAGATATCTTTACGTTTATTAAACCCTCAATTATAATGAATATTATTAATATTTAAGTATAGGATATAGTTGTAAACTATCAACCCAACTATATTTTACAAGCACTGGCAACTAAGGCCATCGGCTTAGACGAAAACTACATCTGTACACTACCTGGTATTCGAACCTGGATCCTCGTTGTCCAGTTGACTTAATGACTGGGCCACTTAGACAACTCATTTACCGAGGTAGAAGTGATATAAATCACATATCACCTTTTGTTGCTTAAATTTAAAGCCATTGTGTAGTCTAAATATTCTGTATAAATTGATAAGTGAATCAAATCAAGAAATTTATTTGGAAGCTAAAAAGAGAATAGTTATTCACATCAATCACGATCTAGGAAAACGCCTTCGCCATTGATTGAAATTGAAAATAAAAGCGTGAAACTTGAATATTTGAAAGATTTATCGATTTTTCTAAACTATATTAATAAGATAAGATTTCTATCAGGAGGTTGTTCTCTAAGTTAGTTAAGAATTGTAAATATTTTCCAATTGACAGTACTTATATTAACGAGTTTCGACTGTGTTTTACTTTTCAAAACAGGGTATTCATTGCGTCGAGTGAAGTGTTTGGATTTAGTGCAATTATTCTTGTTGTTATTGCCGCTGTCACCAGCACAGCTTTTGCTTAATTATTTTTCCATTAAATGGCAATTAAATTTTTGGTATTATATTATTTTAAAAATTCCACCCGATTCAGTTCCATCCGTATACATATGAATGTATATAGACACCATATATATACATAATAGGGAAAATCATATTAAATTTAGCTGCCAATTCGTAAGGGGCTCATTTGCTATGGCAACAACATTTGATTGCAGTTGCATTTATTATATATGTATATATATACATTTTTGTACCTAGGACTACTGTAACTTCATATCTATATATATAGATGTTTAAACAAGCAGACAGATGAAGAAGACACACAACTGTGTGCCCCTGTGTACTTTTGTCCTGCTCTCTTGTAGTGTTACTGCTGGTGTTTTATCCTACTCTTGATGGGAGTCTGGCTTCGTTAGGGAGTTGTGGGATGAGTTGTGGTTACAAAAGTTGAAATTATATTTGCATTTTGTGGCCAGGGCAGGAGCAGTCACCGCCTTTTTGGCCAAGTGGCAATAGGAAAAAAGGAGCAACAGCATAAGAAGACAAGAACACTTGAAACTTTTACAAAGGCAACAGCAAATAGAAAGAACAACAAATCAAAAGCTTATGTATTTATGTTGTTGTTTGTTGCTGTTGTTGTTATTGTTGCTCCTTGTTATAAAGTCATTCAATGTGAGATTAGACAAAACGCAACAGAACTGCAACTTGAGATACATTCTAGACACTCTGGGATTATGTACAGTGTAGTTTGGGTTGAGCGCTCCATAAATATCCATTCAGACAGACAACAGTGTTGGGTGGGTGGTAGCATTAGCATTATGAATTGAATGGTTTCATTAAAATTTATTGAGAGAACAAATGATACTTTGAAATTGGCTTATAGGTCGCCCAACAATTAAGGTCTTGAAGTCTCTTATAGCGACTCGTTGAAGTGAAACTGCAATAAAAGACACAAAATAATAATAAAACTGTTACGATAAGGCTGGAAACCAAAATATGTGTTTTATAATACCTTGCAACACATTCGTTGTCTTAAGGCATTTGCCAACACTGCTTGAAACTACTTTTCGTTAGACATTACTAGAAAACAACTAAAGTTGGAGTAAATGTAAACATGATATGAATTAGAAATAAGTGAATCGTGGTTCAGCATTGAAATTAAAAGCTTTGTTTAGCCTTTCGAAAGTAAATTGGATTAGTATATTCATTGAAACAAATGTTTATATTTATTTCCCTATTCGTTGGTTGAACATTCATTTGCAGCGATTCTGTAGATTTATGGGGAGACCAAATAAGTTAACGACTTCGTCTCCTTAGCACGACTTGCAATTATGCGTTTAATTTCGCAATTTTCCGCCAAGTCCCCACAGGATTCAAGTTGTTTGTGGACATGATTTAATTGCTCCGTTCTTCCTACGCGAGTTGAAGTTATGGCCCGATTGGTCGGTCACTCAACACTTGTGGAATAACAACAACAAGAACACTTTAATGTTTAATAACCAACTTTGGTCAGCGGAATGTCCACTTGACTGTGCTCCTAAAAGATTTGCCTTTTTTTTTTTGTTAAGTGCCGAGTGTGTTTTGTACAAATTGTTGACCCAAAATGGAAGCAACACATTTTCAACTCACTTTTACGGACTTGGGTTTTGCTCATCGGCCTGGGCCTGGGCTTGGGCTTAGGCCAATGAAGCAATTGTGTACTTCGTCCCACTGATTGAATTGACAAAATAGCAGCAACTCCCAAAAGGGCGGCGTCGGAGGTATGGGTAAATTGAAACCTCTCGGCTGGCTGGCTGGCGGCAAACTTATTTGCATAAATTCCATCTGATACTAGGGTGCACCTGCTGCTGCTGCTGCTATGTAACTCTTACCCAATGTGGTGGGTGGGTGATATGGATTTAGGAGCGGCATTCAGAGGTTTTGTGTGTTGTGCGGTTGCTATGACATTATTTTAGCGACTCGTTTGATGTGAATTCATTCAATAGAGATTGATTTACACAGCATTTGATCCATTGGATTACATATGTAAATACACACACACACACTCTTGTTTGACTGTCAGTCAACTTTTCGTTCTGGCTATGCTAATTGGACTGTAACAACTTTTCCCCCGTGCCAAGGTCGCCCTTAATCCACAAAAATCTTACAAAATCAATCAAACTAGAAAAAAAAAGCAAACAAAACCGATTCGATTCAACCAAATTTGTATACTCTTTGACATAGATTTTGTGATTTTAGAACTTATGTATGTGAGTGGAAAACATTTTTCATTGATTTATTTATAAGACTTTCATTTACTAAGAACTATTTCCATCAGCTGTCTGGCTAATGGCTTCAGAGGAACTGTTTAGATTATTGATTTCCGGATACCTAACCTATCCAATGTGAAGAGTATAAAGCGATACCTCCGATGTCTTTGACGCCAAGGGCGCCAAGATAAAGTGTTTTTTTCGTTTTTCGTAAGCAACTCACGTTTTGCTATGCAAATTAATTTAATGCCAAACAGTGTTCACATATATACAAGTGTATATATATAGTATATGTTGGCATTTCAGTTTTCGATTTCAAATTGTCAGCAAAATGAAACGTAAAAACGTTTTTATTGTTGTCGTCGTCATTGTAGTTAGTCTTAGTTGCCGCCGCCATCGATACTGTTGAGTGGCGGCGCCTAATTCGATTGCTAAGGCTGTGTCGCATTTATACTAATTATGGCAATTTGTTTGCTTTATGCAAATTGAAGGTACCCAACATGCCATTGCGGATGCCATCCGAGTCGCCAGCGTCATCGTCGTCGTCGACGACATTATCAATGGCTTCGTCAACACCTTGCCTACACCAGAGGCGATTTCTTGAATCTCAACAACAGCAGCACCCAGCAGCAGCAGCGGCAGCGGCAGCCAACATTATCAAGGATGTGTCTGAGGCAACAATGGAAGCTACCGCGATGCCATCACCAATGGCAACAGCTGTCAGTGATGTCTTTTCAACTTTGATGACAACGAGAACAACAGCAGCACCAGCAGCAGGAACTACAACGTCACCAGCAGCAGCAACAAGAACAACTTTAAATACAACTTCATTCGAATTGGCCAATAAAGGTAAATACAAATTGAAATGCTAAATACCAGCAAAGAAATTTTAACGAGAGCTTTAAATACTTTTATTATAGTTTGAATTATTTTAAATAGATTGTTAAAATGGTATTTCATATTGAGTATCAGTTTGATTTAGATGCATAATGCCCGAATTATTCAAGAACAACATAAATATTCCTTTTGTCCAAAAGTTTTCTCCAGAGAATATTCAAAGGACAATATTCCAGCTTAAATGAATATTAAATGTTGGTCTCTATTTCTCCCTTTTCTTAAGTCTCAAAACATCAGATGAAATAAAGAATATATTTTTTAACTTTTTGACTTTTAGTTCAGTGAAAATTTAGAATGATTTATTGTGTTTTTACTGCACCAAATATATTTAAGATTTAGAAACTGAAGTCGGCGATTTCATAATTGAGAGCAATTAGTATTATAATATTTGTGTTTGGTTAAATAAATCCCATCCCATGCTTGACATTTTGTTGGCATTTATAAATTTATAAAGAAAACATATACAGAACTGACAGAACGAAGCCATGGCAACACTGGAATGCTTTGCCATGCACAAAAGTATGCTATATGAAAATGTGAAGGCTGCATTTTTGCGCAACTGCAAATCCAAAAAAATACTGGAGCGAAGAAAAAACAACGACGATGACTACGACGAATGTGGTGATGGCAACCGACTAAGAACGAACGTATCCGTAGCAGCGGTGGCAGAATCACAAAATGCCCCCCAGGTAGTGGTTGTGGGGTTGAGTGGGTGGCGCAGGGGGAAAATAGTGTAGATACGTGCGATGAAAGTGGAAGGGAAGACCAAGGGGCAAAAGAAGCAAAGTAAATGGTAAAATGGAGCAAACAGCAGGAGACAAACAAACAGAGATCCTTGGCAAAAGGTGCTTGAAGTTGGCATCGGTTTCGGACTAGCTACTGCTAGCTGGTAGCTGCTGCTGCTGGCAAGTGAAAAACGATGCCTAGACAATGATAAAGTGAAAATGCACACAAAGACACAACAGACAAACAAGCGGTAGTAGTAGCAGCAGCAGGAAGAAAGGATAAAAACGCAGGCAAGCGCAAACAAAAACAGCAAAAGAAGCAGCAGAAGCAGCGAGTTCAACAAGCTTTCAACGGAATATGGGGCGCGGGGAGAAAAAGGCCATGTAATATGCGGAGGTCTGGGGGTGTATTGCACTTTGTGTGTTGTTCCGTTTGTTTATACGCCCCGTGGCCCTGTCCCCAGTCCCCTGACCCTGTTGCCTGCTGTGATTTTGTATATGAGAGAGCCGTCAAAGGAATTTAACGCGTTCCTCCTTTCATTCGAAATGCATCACTCAAAAGACATTGCGAAAATGTAGGTTTGAGTCCCTCACCCAGGCTCCATCCTATTTAAAAAAAATATATGTACATTAAACCTCTGTGTTTTTATTAAATGGTCTCGACCGTTTGACACTTGAGAGTGAATGCTTCAGGCTGTGGTTGTGGTCAGTGAGAAATTGAAAAGTTTTTGTTTGTAGGCACAAGACTTGAGATGCTCTTCTGGGGGAAGTCTACACTGAGCGAATAAAGGAGTGCAAGGAGTGTCATAATAAACAAGGACATTTGAAAGGTTTATTTGTTTCTTCTTCAAAAAGTGAACTCTTTACTATTGATTGCTTATTGGATTGGTATAAATGGTCTCCAATTATATATTTCCCACTTATATATCCCAATATCCTCCATTAATAATCAGTTTAAAACCTTTGTTTATTATTCTCGTTAAAAAAAAAAAAATGAATTTCCCTTATTTCTCTTCCCCCCGTGCTCACTTATTTCAATTGGGAAAGATTTGGTTGATTTCATTCAGTCGAGGCTTTCACTTGTTTGTCCCTTCCCCTTCGCCTTGATGAGAGAAAGATACATCCGCTTGCTGCTATCTTCTGTCCTCTTTGGGTTTTGTATTTTTGTATATTTCTGAAGAGGTTCTTCACTTTTTACAATTTGAGGCAATTTGATTTCCATTGGAGATACTTTGCACAGACAGTGCAAGGTAAAAACTAAAAGGACAACAAGAATGCGAATTGCAAAAGCAGTTGCCGATTTTCAATACCAAATACCACTCCGCCCACACGCAACGGACAGTGGACGATGGGGCGATGGGTGGGTGGTGGTGGTGAATTGTGTGTGTGTGTGGGTGGTGAGGCGTGTCTGGAATAGGGCAAACATTTGGCAAACATTGTTAAAAACTTTCAAATGAAAAGGTTAATTGAAACAAAAGGGACTTGACGGTAAAAGTTTAGCCAAGCGCGTCCATTGCGAACCGCCTACCAGACACGCCTTTCAACTGCCTCCACTCCCGCCCAGAGCCATGCACTAGCAAAGGATTTTGGTGGAGGACGAGGTGTAGGAGGGGACGGCGGAAGGCCAATCAACGTCGCATTAAAAACGCCGCACAAAGCAAAAGTTTTTCACGTTTTAGAATTTTCCACGTAGTGGTTGGAGATTTGCCTAAAAACTTATTGTGTGCGTTTGTGTGTCCAGGCTGGGATGAATCTAAAAATTTCTCGCGGGTTTGCAGCTTAAATACCAAATGAATTCTCTTTTTTGATTCTGTTGTAACAACAAAAAGTGCAATTTTATTCATTGTTTTTTGTGGTTTCTCCTTCTCTAGTAACAATTCGCATTAGAAGGCAGACATTGACCCGGCAAGGGATTGGCTGTTTTAATTTTGTTTTATTTTGTACTTTAATTAAGTCTGCCATTTTGGGTTTTCCTTTTCCCCCAAAGTGTCGCCTGGCGTGTTGACCTTTTTTCTCTGCTGTTGCTGCTTTGGTACACAAAATTTTCAGTGAGACTTATAGTAGGGGGCAATTTAAGGACGCGCAACGCTCTTTGCATTTGTGAACAAGAAGAATACTTGACCTTTTACTGACTTTGTCGCCTGACTTTCTTCTCTTACAGATGCTGATTGCCACAAATATGGCAATAATAAATTGCCGGCTTCATCCACAGGGGCAACAACGACGACTGTTGTGCAATCTAGTCGAGCATTAACAGCAGTTGGAGGACCATCAAAACGTAATACAGCTACAAATCCCGCCCCAGGCTTAGGTTCTGGTTCAGGTCATGTGATAAAGCAGCCAACGATGACAACGATGGCATCGTCAACTGCAGTGCTTCCTCCACCAGCAGCTCCGCCTCCGGCAACGGCAGCAGCGGCGACTCCGCCTATACAGCAACCAAATTTCAAGGATGATCCCGCTGGCTATTTGCAGCAGCAGACAACTTTGCTGCACAACACCTTGGGCATGGGCATGCGACTGGACCCAAGCAAACCAAGATCATTGCCACAGGAACCCATTGTGCATAGTTCGCAACAGCAACAACAGCGTCAAAAAATGCGCCGCCTATCGCTTTTTAACAAATGGGAGCCAGAGGCTTCTACTCCGGTTCAAACGCCAGTTGCGGGGCCAATGCCACGTTCTCATCAGGTTGACACTGCATTTGCTCGTCCTCAAAAGCCGCAAATTACCAGCGTTTCAATTGTGCCCACTGCACAGGAGTCGCCCGTATCGAGCAGTCCCCCCGAACAGGTGGGTGCCATTTCCACCAGCCACGAGAGTCCACGGCAAAGCCTCTCCTCGCCGACGGACTCCCTGGACTCGGCCAAGAGTAGTACCCCTTCACCATCGCCCAAATTGCAAGTGCAGCAGATGCATCAACAGCAGCAGCAGCAGCCCCAACCGCAATTGCTGCAGATGCGACCCCAAGGCGTAAACCAGACGACCCAATTGAGGCTACTGCGTCAACAGAACCATGCCATGCCCGGTCAGCGTCTGCCGACCGTGGTCAGTAGCAATGCAGGAGCAGCCATATCAAGGAGCATTGTGACTACCACAGCGGGAGCCTTGGGTCGTCCAATAACCACCACACAGAGCACAGGATCCTCGGGCATGGCTCAACTGCAGACAATGGCTGGCACTTTAGGTGGAGCCAATGGCGGCAGCCAGTTGATAATGACTTCCACGGGACAATTATTGGTTATACCGAACACGGCAGGCAAACATCATCAGGCACAGCATCCTCATCAGCAACGTGGAGGGCAGCCGCACCAAACGAATATGCTGATTCAGCAGCAACAACAGCAGCAGGCGGCTGAACTGCATCATCATCCAGGAGGTGGCTACATTGTTAGCCAGCCCACAAATGGTGGAGCTGCCCACAATGGAGCCAATGGATGCAGCACCAGCACGAGTAGTAGTAGCAGTAGCACAGTTATACTTAACTCGGGTGGAGCAGCAAAGTTATTGCATCATCAGATCATCACCTCCCAGGCAGGACAGATTGCAGCAGCGGCGGGAGGAGCAGGTGGAGCTACTGGGACACCAACCCAGACAGTGCTTTTGAATACCCTGCCAAATGGTGGCTATATTGTCCAGCAGCCTCAACATCCGCAGCAGCAGCATCAGCAAGCGGAGCAACTTTTGGCCATGCCACAACCAGCGGCTCCTCCTCCGCCTGGACAAACATTAATAATCAGTTCGCCGGAGGGTAAAAGGAGGACACGGAAACGTAAGGTTTCCATATGCCATACGCCACCACCACCATCCACCACCTCCTCCTCACCAGTCAAGACTAACTCGCCACAGATCTCGCCAAGCATCCCCAGCCAGGCGCCGGCCATTCTTCAACAGGCCGCTGCAGCAGCAGCAGCGGCAGCTGCTGTCTCGGCACCACAGCCAGCTCATCAGTTCTCCCATCAGTTTCAACTGAGTCCGGGCATCCAGGGGATTGTGGTCAATAAGCCAGCCCCCCAGTCAGCGCCCCAAACTCAACAACTGTTGCTCCAGAATGGCCAAATATTGCAGCAAGTGAATCTCATTGGCCAGCAATTGCTTATGCCGGCGGGTCTTGTCATGGGACCGGATGCTACTCTTCTGCAGATCCAGAATATGCCCACCACGAGTCTACTGACCCCACAGGGACCAGTTATGCTGCGAACGCCTTCGCCCCAGAGCCACAAGCCTTCATTCATCTCGCCCAGTGGTGGCGGACAGCAGTATATAGTGGGAGCCAATGGTCAATTGAGTCCCATTGGACAGATATATTCCACCCCGATGGGACTGGTAATGCCCACGGGCCATCAACAGGGCGGCACCTCCTTCGTCCAGGCGAGTCCAACGACCACGACCACCATTCAGATACAGCAGGCTCAGCAGACAGCCCAACAGGCAGCCACCACTCAGATAAGCCTTCAGCCGCCGCCACACGCCACCACTAGCTATGTGACTGAATCTCTCGCTAATCGGCAAGGAACCGCAGCCAGTCCACCGGATACAACCACATGTAGTCCACGTAGTCCAGAACGGCCGCCCAGTCATCGTAGCAGTGGCAGCGATATGGTAATCTTGACATACCAATCTGCAAATCTGTCTATTTTCTAATCCTTAACTCTGTGGTTTTAGGTCCAATGTGTATCCAGCTCGGAACCGGATGCAGCTGTTTCCCCACAAAGTGTCGAGAGTCGTCAGTCGCCCTCCTCCACCGACTGCGAGCGGAGTAAGTAAAGTACATGTGGAGTTCACACACCCATTGTCTGAAAAATCGAATTCTCATTCTGATTTTGAAAACAATTCCCAACAGATTCCATTGGCACCACCAGCAATCTAATGTACAAGCCCACGGAACCAAAGATTCGACGTATACACATCACATCGCAAGCACCCACTGAGAATGGAAGGAGTCTTATGGGTCAAGGTATGCGATTGGTTAACTCCACTTCCACATCCATGTCCATTAGCTCATCTGCAACATTAACCACGACGGCCAACCGTCCTCTAATGCACCATCACCTAAACACTGCTCCAGCTACTAATAGCCATCCCAACGCCGCCTTTCTTCATAAACATAAAGTAGTTAGCGTTGATTATAATCCGGGTAAGGTCTCCATACAATCCAATTGCCCTATCTAACTTTCCCACATCTAATCGCACTCGCACCACCATCTAACCTAACCACTGCATGCTGAGCACACACACTTTTTGTTACTAACTCATTTCGTGTCCCATCTGTGTTTATCCTGTCCGGTGTTGGAGTCTTTGTTAACCATTGTCCACCACAAAAACAAAAAGTCCTTGTCTCAATGTGAGTCGCCTTCCTTAGAATCGCCCACAACCACTCAGCAGGCAATTTCGGATGCCCCGTCACCAGAAGCGCGTAAAACGGGAATCCACGTTAGAAGGGAACCCACAAAACGTTCTCGTCGTCCCCAGCGTGGTGCCTTGGCCCGGGGAACGGCCAATATTGGTGGAATAATGTTGCCACCACGTTCGTTTGCCATTGGCGAACTTATTTGGGGACCAGCACGTGGTCATCCCGCATGGCCAGGTAAAATCGTCAAGATGCCCGATGGCGTGTGCACCCCATCCCAGCAATTTGATCATGTCTGGGTTCAGTGGTTCGGCGGCGGCGGTCGTTCCACATCCGAGCTGATTCCAGTCAACTCGCTGCAAAGTCTCTCTGAGGGCTTGGAGGCGCATCACAAGGCCCAAAAGGATACCAGAAAGTGAGCAATATTCCGTGAAATGGGGGTTAATGAGTTGGCGGGATAAAAGGCCCAGTTATTTCTGATAGCCAGTTAAAGTGAAAGAGGATGGGGGAACAGTTTCATCTCATTTAGATTCTACTTTGACTTCTTATCGTTAATTCTTTAGGGGATTAGGAGCAGCCGTAGCAACAGACAGCAATGGGTCACAAAATGCAGCTAATTATTGAATTTTATTTTCAAAAAGTTGTTTCCTTTTTTTCAATTTTAATTTGTAATTTAGTTATCTCTTCCAAAGAGAATATTTAAGCATTTTATTGATTAATTTTTATTAGCATAGCAAATTATGCAAATATGTTTAGCTTTAAATTGTAATTAGTAGTTGTTTTATATTTTCTTTACTCCGTTGATTAAACAGAGAATTGATTTATTTGAGTTTGACATTTCATTAGATGTGCAATGTAGCAACAAAACAAATATGTATAATTGGCATTTAAATGCATTGTTAATTAATTTTATTATGATTTTCTATTTGACTTTTAATTTGCTAATTAATATTCTCATTTCTACTTTTTTTTTTTATAAAAAAAACATATATATGTATCTAAATATGTGCGCTGAACAAAAAACCAAAAACAAAACACCAACATGCGTAACAACACTCTCTGTCTGTGTGCGTGTGTGTGTGTTTGTAATCATCATCATCATTATGACAAACCCGAAACACCCAAAACCAACCACACACACAACCTGAAACCAACCAACCCATCCACCCACTTACCATCAAAACCACAAAAGGAGCCGCAAACTGAACTCGCAACTCGAGCGGGCTATACAAGAAGCAATGACTGAGTTGGATAACATTTCAGCCTCCTCGTCGCCCGGTGTCGCCACCGGTACAACAGCGGCCGTTACCGTGACAACAACTGCTATTCCATCAGCAACAACCGCAACTGGAGTTTCAGTAATTGGTGGACAGCAGCAGCAGCCTTCCTCAACCAACAGCAACAACGCCAAGGCAAATGGAGTGGTGCGAGGCAAACGTCAGTCGAACAACACAAGTGGCAACGGTGGCGGTGGTGGTGGTGGTGGAGGTAATGGCGGTGGCGGTGCCAGCATGCTACTGACCGCCAGCACGGCGGCAACATTGAGTGGCCTCTTCAGTCAGCAACGAGCCAAACCTATACGAATTGCTCCAGCACCTCCAGTGGCTGCTGCTGCAACAACAACACCAGCAGCAGCAACAACAACTGCTGCTGCAGTAGCAGCATCTGGCAACATACTTCCACATGGCAAGGCAGATATCTTGAAGCTGACCAAATGACCGGAGTTGTCGACGTTCTCGTCGACATTAACCACCACCACAGCAAACTATACGCTCATCATTGGGCATAAGTAGAGGCAACTGTCCGGACATATGGAGACACGGCACACATATACATACCATACCCAATATCTTAACATAAGAGTAAGCGTGTACACCTTCCCCGTTGGTAGAAGAGACGGACCTCAATTGTGTTTTCCATCCACCTCCACCACCACCATAACCACTCCAATCCAATCCTGTATTGTCCTTGTCTGCTGGCTTGCTTGCATGCGGTGCGACAATGCCCCATTCTTGAAATAGACAATAAAATAAACAACAACAACAACTACATTGTTATAAACAAAAACAAAAGAAAAAAAATTATGTTCTAACCATAAGCCAACAATAATTTTTGTTGCTTCTGCGCAAACGAACATTGCGATGTTTTGTATATATAATTTAATAATGTATAAATATATGTATCACTATATATATATATATTTATGTATTGAGAAGATCGAACAAATACACCACAAGCTATATATAATACACTTATATATATATATATATGTATGATTATTATTATGAATTACTATTATTATAAATTATGAACAGATGAGATAAACGTTAAGTATTTATTTATTGCGTATAAACATTCTAGTTTTCCATAGGTTTTTTTTGTTTCTGTTGCAATCTGTAGAATTAACCATTATTTTTATAACTAGTTAGTATAAGCCAATCTTTAGCCATTAAGTTAAATGCTCCATAAGCAACAAAACAACAACGGCAGCAGCAGCAAATTATGATCCGATCAATGCAACATTGAAACATTTCAACTGTTAATTACTTTGACCTTATACACAAGAAAACAACAAACAAAATTCATTCAAAATCAAAAGAAACCTCTTAAAAAACAAAAACCAATAAATAAATGTTATTCAAAAATCATGAAGCAACAAGTTTTGATTACTTCAAATAATAATCAATGAGACAAAAAATAAAACAAAATATAAAGTAAAGATGAAAAGCAAATAAAGAGAAATTATATTTATAAATTGTTATTATTTATTTAGTTAAAACTATGGAAAAGTTATAATTAGAAAACGAAAACACATAATAACAGATGAGAAAAATCGCAAGTAGCAAAACAACTCCCCCCCCTACCCCACACAAATCTAAAATTGAAAATGAAACAAAATACAAAATGAGAAAAACAAATAAATGGTAAATTATTCACAAAATAAATGTCTAAATGTTTCTTATTAATAAACGATAAGTTGCTTTTACAGGATCTAAAACGTTTTCGAAAGAATTGACATATTTCTGAATTAATAACTGGCATTTTGTAAAATTTCTAATCGTAATCAGAATTGAAAAAAAGTATCCTTTTATATGTATGATGTTCAAGGATGTTAGTTATAGTTTTTCAAATAAACCGCGGATGAAACTGACTAATAGGAACATTGAAATTTTAATTATAACAATTCATTAACGTCTGCATTTTTAATGCTGATAATGAGTATATAAATAAATGCAAATATGCGGTGAGAATTACTTGCATCAGTGCTTAGCAAATATATAATTACACATCATGTCTTATGTACAGTTTTATTGGAATATAATTAAAACATTTTACACTTGTCATTGGGATTCATGTTTGCGTTGCTTGGACATTGAAACTCTGTGGCGAATTCTTGAAAATTGGACAGTGGTCCTATAGCTCGAAACTTGTTCGCAGCATTCTTGATTGGATCCTCTCCATTGCTACACCAATTTTGGGCATAGCTAATGAAGAACAACTGGCTGGCGGTGTAGTTAAGATCTGGAAGCTTCTCTTTGTCCTTCAGAGTTTGAGCAGCAACTCGATACCAATTGCGATATGCAGCATAAGCCAGACGGACACCTCCGTTGTCTGCTATATTCTCGTTTCCATTCAGGCTAAAGTTGTTGTACCTGTACACGTTACTCTCATATTGCTTATTAAAGCATCCTTCTAGTTTCTCGAAATTTTCGGTTGTCTTGAAGTCCCAGCATTCCTCAAGCTCACAGAGTTCGGCATTGTGATCATAGCTACTGCCCAGACCATAGAATGTATGCATAATTTCATGGCCGATGAGGGAGGCCAATGTACCATATAGAATGGATCTGGGGTACGCTTCACTCCAGAATGGATAGGGTTCCAGCAAGGAGACTGGTATGCTGATTGTATTCGTTACGATTATATTAAATGGAGTTTCGCCAGGATATATTTCCTGTGACTTGGCCGGCTTGTGAAAAGCCTTGCGAATTTGCACCATTTCCAAAAGACGAATCTTTTGGAGATCTTTCACGTAATCCACACCTTGCAAATCCAGACCAGCATATTCTGTGGCGAGTTCATTTTCGTCGTAGGAGTTAATGTGAAGTTTTAAGGATGCCAGTTTCTTAATGGCCTCTTCCCGATAATCTGTCTCCATCCAGTCAAGATCTGAACTGGAACTTAATGTGTGATTAAAGGTGTTCTTGAGTTGATGCCAAAGGATTTCAATCTCCTTAGATATTTCATTTCTATTACTATTACGACGAAATGCCATATTATCCAAGTATTTGGCAAAATGCTTCCTGGTTACATCGAGGCAAGCTTCCCTCTGTTCTTCCTCTGTCTCAGATGGAAATTGGCTAAAATAACTGACCAATTGATAGAATATATAGTTGGCCAATGTTCTTGCAGGTGTACGCTTTAAAACTTCAACGAGATTTTTCTGATACTCTGGAAAGTGTTCGTACACAGAATCGGTTAGGTTCTCACCCAAACTTATATAGAAGAAACGTTCTATGTCAATGCTGTGCGAATAGCGCTCATGTATCCCAGAGACCGTTAATTTGTCAGGATTAAAGTCGTCAATAGTTACTGGCAGTTTTCTAGCCAACTCAACCTCAAAGTCCAATAGTTCTTGGGCAGTTTGTCTGGCCAGTGTCGACTTGACGCTAAGAAACTTCTCCAGAATTTTTTGGATTTTATTTTTATAAACGAAGCGATGCATTGCGTTTTTTTCATCGGCGTACATGCTTGTTGTTACAAAGTGAAAGTCCGGATGACCTAGGTAAGCTCTATTCACATGGTTTTCCGCCACATCGTTCGTTATTACCACAGCAAGGATAGGCATTACACCATAGCGGTAGGAGATTCGGGCACTAGTCTCCTGCCAATCGAATTGTGACTCCTGCCAGGCATCGCCCTCCAGCACAGGCATCGTGCCAAACTCCGATATCAGGTGCCTAAGTGATTCCTCATAATGGGATCCAATTTTAGTCCGCTTGCATGATTGATAAAATAATTTCACTTGCTTGTCTATGGGCGTATCGTAGTCATCTTTCCTCTGATCATTCAATATAATTGAAAGTCTACTACTGAAGGACTTTTTTAGCAGTTGGCCTAGTCCTGAAGTGTTTGAATTACCACATGCAAATGCATAGAAATCATTGCACGGATCCATCTTCTCGTCTATAAAGCTGTTTATTTCCGTCAAATTGCCATGCTCGATTAAAGCCTTCATATTGGAAAAAGTTAGTGCAGAGGATGCAGCAGGGTTAGACCCGCCTCCTTTTAACTTGACTATTACCAATCCGAAGAGAACTACAAATAAGATATACCGAAAATATTGCATCTTTTGAGCTAGCTGTGAGTTGTTATCATCACAAAAGTTAACTGAGGACTGAGACTGAAAATCGAACAAAATTATAGCTATACCATGTGTATTCATGTCGCTTTCTTGAGGAGATGAAAATATTTAACCACAAGTCATATATAAATATCTAGGCGACCTCAGATAACATCATATAATGACGAATTAAGTAACTCATAACAACGCTCATAAATGTAAGAATTTATAGGCCTATTTCATAAATTTATAAATTTGTGAAAGAATCGAACGAATGCAACCAGAAAATTCATTATATCATATAGTTTTATCTTCTCGATTATTGTAAAAACAATGAGTTCTGGTTTGCTTGTACATCGAATGATAAAGCCATTTTATTAAATATTGGTGAGATCATTTAGATATATGTCAAATTTGCAATTTGAGGTTTTACACTCCACTGATATTTCATTCTTGGGATCGTTTTCCATTGGTATCGGAATCTTCCCTTCTGCCATAAATAAAAAATTCGCAAATTGTTTTTGTTTTTCTTCTATAGATTTATTTCCATTTTTTTAATAACTTGACGATAATTGTTTTATATACCTTACATGCTGGTTGATCGGGTTAAATTGCAAATAATGTAATTAAAAATTAATATTTAAGTAATAATAAACTAACTCACAATCATTTTTGAATTAAGTATGTAAGTATATATATATATTATATACTCTTTTTCTCCATCAATTTCTATAGTGTTGCTGATCCCATAATCATGCATTTTTTGTTTGTTTTAGCATATAATCTTCGATACTCGACACGACAAGACAAAATAATGAACAAGCGCAGTCCTTAAACGAGGACACATTCTTCTTCTAATTAAATAAAATGTTTTAATCTAAGAGAAGAAATGACTCGCAAGGGGGCTGCCATGTTATGAAAATTAACACAAAATTTGCGCGCTGTGGTAACTGACAAATTTGCTCGTAGTTGCACACAGGGCGGAGGGGGGTATTAACAATTCTCTTTTTACATTTACAATTACATATATTTTGTATGTATAGGTATATAGGTAGGCATGTACTCTGTTGAAATTGATGTAATAATTACAAATTTAGTCGCACTCGTATTATTTCTACTTGCGACTTCATCTACTATACATTACTCTACTACAATTTGTAGATATCTTTAAATGTTGCAGTCGTTTTGTTCCTAATCGAACAGTGTATAAACTGTGCACACTTCAATGACATTCACATAAAATGTTGCTTTTTCTTTTCTTTTCTCTTTAAGTTGTCGCTCTGGACGCACTCTGTATATATATATATATATATATATATATACATATATCAATATTTTGTACACGATTTGGTTATCTCAAAAAGCAAAACACAATTGGGCGGGCTGGTGGATTGGTGTTGGTTGTAAGGAAGGACGACAATGCCACAGGACAGCTCAAAGGACGAACAGCAACACGAGCAATTAACTGATTGATTGATGATAATAATGTGTATCGTTTGTGTATAAGAAATATCTATATACAAGTCAAGTTCAAAGATTTCCAAATGTTCTAAAACTTTAGCACTTAATTTAGTGTTCGCCGTTGTAATTAAAATTGTGGTAATTGCCGCCTCCGCCGCTGTTGCTGTATGAAAATAATGAAGCTGTTGCGGCAGGACGAGATGGTGGTGGTGGTAATGGTGCTGCGGCTGCTGTTGCTGCTGGTGCACGTAGTGTATGGTGTTTGTTGTATGGATGTGTGCTCAACGCTGTCTGTCAACAATAACCAAATCGCTGTAATTCTCATCTGGACAGACTGTGAGAGCGCTCCCGGCTACTGCTGCCGGAGGAGAGTGGCTGCTTGTTGCTTACTTCGCCAACTCGATGGTGTGGTGGTAGTCTATCAAAGAATGGATGACGCAAAGCCTCACCTGGATATGGAAAAGATTAAAAGGATTAGTTTTTTTTATTTGGAATCATTTGAAATATCAGTTTGCTCACCTAACGTAATGCGTGATGAGGGCTCGTATTCCAGCATCTTTTTAATCAAACTGAAGAGCTCACAGTGATCCTCACTGTCGCTCAGTTGGCACAGGAACAATGGTTTGCAATGATCACGCACATAACGACCCGCACTCGACTTCTCATCCCAATCTAACTTACCGTGATAGAAGTACTTGGTTTTGGTTTTGCTGTAAAGAGTGTGATTGCTACACATTAAACGATTTCGGTGAAAGGAACTGCGCCATGGTTAATGAAAGCTTGAGCTGCATTGTATTACCGTGCCATGCGATATGGTATTTGTCCCAAAATACGTTCCATCATGGCCAGATGTTCGCGATTGTCGTGGGTCTGAAACAGTGTGATGCCCAGATACAGTTCGAAAAGAATGCAGCTAAAGAGAAGATTCGAATTATAAAGTGAATTTCAATTATTTATAGACACAAAACGTACCCAATGGACCATACGTCACAGGGTTGTGACCATCCCAGCTCCAGTATGACCTCAGGCGCGCGATAATGTCGCGTCGAGACAATTGTACTGTGATGTTCGTGATCAAAAGTAGCCGAGCCAAAGTCAATTAGACGCACATCTGTGTTTTTGACTCGGCGTACTTCGCGATTCTGTAAGCAAAGCGCAAAGGATTAGTAAGACAACCGTGATCCCACATCATTAGCACTTACAATCTTATGATTATAGTGAGCCGTATAGTCCGAATCAACAAATAATATATTCTCCGGCTTGAGATCCGTGTGCGTTAAACGACTGTCATGTAGAAACTTCACAGAGTAGCATAATTGATACGCCATATGTCGCACTTGATCCAGCGGATACGGCTCATAGTTGTTCTCGCGCTGAAAGTGAAACGGAAATGAATCAATTAGTTCTCCTGCCTTTTGTAGATCTGGTCTGGTCTTACCAAAAAATCGAAAACACTTAGTCCCAGCATTTCAAAGACTATGCACATGTGTCCATGATAGTCAAACCAGTCAATCATTTTTACGCACAAGCTGTTGAAGTAAATTAATATAAAATTTATATATGCATTAAACTGAAATTGTCATTTTTCCACTTACTGATCGCCATGCGGATCTTTCTGGGCAATTTTCTCCAAGGCATTGATCTCGAGTTTCGCTGCCTCACGATATTTTTCCACATTTTTAATGATTTTCAGGGCCATGCAGTAGTCACTGTATGAAAGGAATAGATTAGAATTATTAAAAGTTGTCTCAAGGAGAAAAACGAGGCGAAAGGATAAATACTTACCGCTCCATGTCCTTCACCTTGACCACTCGTCCGAATGTACCTTCGCCCAAAGTGGCCATGATTTTATCTGAAATTTGGCAAAAGGAAGGCAAATTGTAATAGTGTCTTTTAAATATATGATTAGGTTTTTTAAATTGATCTTAATTTCTTTTTGGTTTTTTTTTTTACTTTTAATATCTAAAAACCTGTAACTTTAACTGAGTTATTTTTTGATGAGAGATTTGAATTAAGCAAAAGTAACCCAAACACACGAATGGATTTTTGTTTAGCTAGTGTGTTTTGTACGGAACAAAAAGTGTATCATAATATATCATATCATATTCAATTAGTTGTTAATACTATTCATTAATTAATTAAGTATACGCGCCGTAGATCATCCACAGGAAGACAGAGAGTGAGAGACGATTCGTTTCGTTTGTTTACGGAAGACAACGACAAAAGTGTCATTAAGACACCAAAAAGAAAAATTTGCTTAAGATTTGTGTTGGAAATTGTGTGAATAAATTGAAGTAATGTCATCTCTCTCACTCGCACATTTGATTTCTCTTGATTATATATTGTTGCAAGGCGGCACGCGACACGCGACACGCTTTTGTTTTCAATTGCAATTGTGGAAATAATTAAGAAAAATTAAGAAAAAGTAAACAAAAAAACTTGGAAAGTACAAATTATAAATGAGAGTTGAAGAAGAAGAAGAAGAAGTAGAAGGTTGATAGATATTTATGCACTTTTGGGCATTAAATTTTGTTTATCTATGTGGTGTGTGTGCGATTATTATGAGTGTGTGTGTGGGGGAATTCTTTCTGTTTGTGTGTTTTCTTTTGTTCTAAACATAAAATATATATATATATAATATATATGGCATATTTAAACAAATTAAAAAAAAGATTTAAAAACAAAAAATTGTCACGAACATCTGTGATGGAGAATGTCTCCGGTGTGGTAAATTAAGTGACCATCAGCATCATCTTGAATGACGGGTTTTGCTGTCTGTTTTGGGCGATTGTTGGAGAGTAGTTGTTGTTGTTGTAGTTGTCGATCGATCGGGTGGTGGTGCAATTGCGTGTGGTGCATTCGATTATTGTGGTTTTTTGTTTTCATTTGTTTTAGCCAGTTTTATCCGTTGTTGATTGAGTTGCAAGCGACGGCGCGACGAGTTTTTGAGCGTTATTGGTAGTGGGTTGTTTGGCAAGGCGTAGGCGTAGTATGGGGGGGCGTGGTCGTGGTTGTTGTTGTTGATGGCAGATACAGACGTACACATAAGGTGCGTGTGTGCGTGTATGGTAAAAAAGTATGTAATTTGAAATAGAGAGAAAAGAAACATAAAAAGAAAGAGAAAAAAGAAAAAAATACACAAATATATATATATAATTTGATATATATATATATATATATATATATATATATATATATATAAATGCATATTTCAATGGGACGCCGCCATAATCCAGGAGTCGTTATCATCAATGTTGTCCATTATCCAGCCACATCAGAATAAATAGAGTCCACAAGATCCCACGTTGGCACCAACGCAATCCAAAATACGCATTTAAATAAACCAACCCATTATCATCATTTCATCATCATCATCATCATCAAGTTGAATGTACATCATCATCATTAACCCATCATCATCATCATCATTGTGATTTTCATCATCATATTCAGAAAAAACACGAGAAAAATACGTTTCGTTTGTTCGATAAGAAAATTAGTTCGGACAAATTTTTTTGAGATTTGTGTTTACAAAAATGGTTAATAATTGTTTATAGATATGTTTTCATTTCTTTTTTGATACATATATATATATAGAGAATAATATAATAATAATAGTAATTAAAGGAAAACATGAGCAACAAATATCAAATATATAGAAAGGCAAATACATTTCATCATCGTATATATACCTCTGTATATATAGAGGAAGGAAGATGCACCCGATATTGTGTGATCTTATTTCTCTGTGTGTAAGTAAGGGCAATCAAAAAAACAGTGAAAATAAATCAACATAAAAACAATAACATAAAACAAGGGGCATTAGAGCTTAAAAGTAAGTTACTAATTATCTTGTTCTTAGTTTGGTTTGTTTCTTTGTATGGGTAAAAGATAAGTTAAGTCAAAGTCAGGTCAGATAAAAAGACAGAGTTAAGTTGTTCTTACGTTTGGTTGAATATTCTGCTCTGCATTTGCTGGGTTAGGGATTGGCACATGCAAGAAGTAAAAGCTTCAAAACATTTCTCAGAGTTAGTTAACATTCATTTCTATCATGTTGCCATGCTATTAGCTTGTGGACCAGTGTGCGGAGGGTAAGATGGGGAGTAGGGAAGGGAGCTATGAGTATCGGCAGCAAAACTTAAGCTTCAATCAACACAAAAGCCAGCTCATAAGTTTAGGCAAATCCAGATTCTGGCAAGAGTTCTGGGACAAGGAGGAGCTTACAAATGTCGAGAGTGTCTTTGGAATGCGTGACCTGTGGAACAACGCCGACGATGTGGCGCTCTTCGATAACAGATATTGATCGTGCTGCTGCAGATAGTGGGAGGACGTTGACGACTGCAGCGGTTGCTGTTGTTGCTGGTGGCGCTGATAGAGCGAGGCACCAGCCACATTGGAGCGACGACTACTACTGGTGTTGGTGGTGCTACTACTATAAGGATCATGCAAATAGCTTGATCCCAAACTGGGCTTATACCGATCAAATTCACTAAGAACGGCGGCTGTACGCGAACTGGCACCCTGATAGCGTTGTTGCTGGCGGCGTGTTGTGTCCGCAGCAGCCGCCAGACGTGCCCCAATGCCACCAAAGGCCAATGCACCCGAACTGGAGGAGTGCATTAGATGATTGCTGGGCTTATATTTGGACAAGTCATTGTTATTGCGATCTGAGTGGAGCAGAAAACGGCTCTTGTTGGTGGTTGTGTTGTTGCTGGTGGTGGTTGCTGCTGTCGCGTGATTAGAAAGAGCAGAGGTGCTAGTGGATGTGTTTGATGATGAGGAAATACTACCATTGATAGCATTTAATGTGCTGCTGCTGGTGGAGGAGGAGGAAGAGGGAGTGTTGGCCTTGTTTGTGGTTGTGGTAGTGATGGTGCTTGTGCTTGGTGTTTTTTGTGTATCTGTTGTTGTTGTGTGGGTTAGTTTCACACCAGTTGCAGAGTCTTGTTCATCATCGTCAGAGCTACTCTCTGACGAACTGGCATCGTCATCGCTATCATCGCTAGTTACTTTTTTGCTTCGCGATTTCTTCTTTGGCACTTCCTTGGGCGTCATGTCCTCCTCTTCCTTTGCCGCCTTCTGTTTAGCCTTGGCCGCTTCTATTGCTGCTGCCTCTTCAGTCTTCTTAGCCTCTGCCGCTGCTGCCGCGGCGGCCTCTGTTGCTGCTGCTGCTGCCGCTGCCGTTGCCGCTTCTTCTTGCCGTTTGACACGTTCTCTCAGTTCACGCCTTTTGCGCATGCGCTCTTCAAATTTCTTAGCCTCAAGATATTGATTATCTTCGCGTAATAGCATCAAGATGGCTGCATTATCCTCTGAGGAACGATCATCGGCCAGAATTTCACGTTCCTCAGCTGTCAACTCCGGCGCTGGTTGTTCTTTTCGGCGATAGGCAAAACGATTTCTAGTTCGATCTGAATCCAAGATATCGGCTCCTACTAGACTACTATCTCCTCCTAATCCTCCACCGCTAGTTTTTGTCCGCCCATAGGCTCTAGTAGAGCGTTGTGGTGCCGCATCCTCTTCAGCTCCTCGGCGTGCATAACGCGGTGAAGGATAACCCGTGGCTCCACCAGCACGCAATGCATCGTGATAGTCATACCGCGACCCATAGTCCACAGGATAATTTTCATCTAGCAGACGATTGCCACTGGTCAGGTAGCCACTGTCATTCGAATCGCCCATATAGCGTTGCCTTTGGGCCCGAGTCCGGTACGGTGTCCGTTCCTTGCGATCGGAGGCATTGAATGAACTAGATGACAACTTTGACTTGCCGCCAGCCAATTGATGTGATGTGGCCGAACGCATCAAGCCACTGCTGGGACCATAATCATCTGGCTCCAGTGTCTTGTCCCGATCCTCTTCATGACGTCTCCGACCGGCTGCCCTTTCCAAGATATCCGAGTATTTATTCTCCAGCCGGGAGATGGCTGACTGCTGTTTGCTACCCCCGGCAGTTGATGAGGTGGTGCTGGTGGTCGGTGTCTTGTCTTTATCCAACAGCAAATCGCGACGCTGCTGCGTCACACAAAGAGAAACCAGACGAATTGAAGATGGGATTGGATTGCATTGTATTTTTCTTTATTTTTTTCGTTGTTTGGAGGGGTTAATGAAGAAGGAAAGTGCTTAAAAGCAGCGCTCGTGTGAAACCAACGGTAACGGTGGACGAGAGAGTAAGTCTCCATTTTTAACTCCAACGTGTGTCTGTGAGTCAGACTCAGTCGTAGACCCATTTAAATGGCCTTTTCGGCAATGGCTAATTATGGTGCTTGAAGCTTTTCATTTCGCACAATTTCACTGCCATTAAATAACAAAAAATATATAAAAACCCAAAACACTAACTAAACTTTCTCCCAAAAAGCAGCATTATATCTTTCTAGTTGTTGTTATTGTTGCTGTTTTTCATTCCGTGTGATTTCTCAGTTCTTCTGGAGAGAGAGAGGAGATAGGGGAAACTATGTGTGTGTGTTTTTATTTAGAATATGCGCCTAGCGAAATCTAAACAAAAATGTCCACGGCACACAACCAACAACAACAACCATTGCCGACCTTCAAAGTTTATATATAAAACGATAGAAAAATTTGTGAATAGGTTTCTTCTCTATATATACATACTTATATATTTATATGTGGAATAGAGATCGAGGAATATAAAGCAAAAAAAAACCCGAGAAGAGAAGAATGGGCGGCCAAAATGTTGGAATCGAAAATAAATTCGGCATCGTCGTATACGCACACACGGCAAGAGAATGAAAAGAAGGCAAAGATATATACACATATTGAAAACAAAGTGAGAAACAAGAAATCTAGAAATCGTGCTATAAAATGTTTCCCGTGTGGGGGCACCCACGGCGACGACAACGATATATACTGCTGAGGCTACTACTTATTAGCTCTTGGGTGCATACACGCCTGGGGGAAGGCAGGAGGGAAATGGAAGTACTCCTCTTTAACTGGACATATTTAGGGCAGTGACTTTTGCTGATTCACTTTGTCACCAGGTGTCACACACTGATAGACAGACAGACAGACAGGTGAAAATGGCTCATGGAAATTGTGAAATATTCTCTCAATTTTCCCCTTCGTATGCGAGACATGAGTCATTTGTCTGAGATTGGGATCTGACCATCCCATTGGTTTGCACACTGCACGCCGCTTCGGGGGAAAAATATAAGCCATATACTAACATCATCAAGATCACGCCGGCCACCGCCCAAGCCACGAATCAGTGGCTTATAGTAATTCCCAACGGGGCTGAGATGCGACCGCAATCTGTCCAGAGCATTTGCCGTAGTGGAGCTCTTCTGGTAGCGTCCCATGGCGCCGCCGATGCCACTGCTGCTGGGATAATGATGATGATAACCCAGGCCTAATCCGGCGGTGCTGCTACTGGTGGTGCTACCCAAGCCTCCGCCGGCAACTCCGGCATAGTATCGTCTATGACGGTCACTCATTGTGCTGCTGCTGATCTGTATTTCCGCTTCCGGGTGTCTTCGATGGGACGAAGACGACTTCTCCGAACTGCGGCGACGTTTGTTTAGCTTTTGTAGCAATTGATCCGTTGGGTTTGTGCCGCTTTTGCTTTTGTTTTTGTTATTGTTGGCTTTTCTATTGTTGTTGGAGTCATTCGTTGGAGTTTTGGAACTGCTGCGACTCTCCTCCTTATTCCGCTTTTCGTTTTCACTATTTTCTTTACTACTATCCTCGATTATGGTCTCTGACGTTGCTGCCGCTGCCGTCGACGTACTAAATGGAAAAGTAAACCCCAATTAAAGACGAAAGTCTATCGATATGATTTTTAATCTGGAAGAAGCTAGCTGTAGCTGTCTTTTTTTGTGATTCGATTTCATGCGCGCCTCGAAACCCGACGACGACAATCGGACGCGCTGCCACAACACGGACCAAAAATTAACTGAGGAAAATTTTTCAAAATTTTTTCTGAACGACGAAAATACGGAACACGATGAGAACGACGGACCAGAAGAAGAAGAAGCAGTAGTAGTAGATAGAAATGACCGACCGACCGACCGCCCCTCCCGTAGAGCCACAAAAAAAATATTGAGGAATCGTTTTTATTTTTGTGAAAAGTGTGAAAATATTGCGCACTTGCCAGAGTGAGAGCAAACACACACTCACACGAAGGAGAGGGAAAGAGAGAGAGCGCACAGGCAGACAGTCAGTCAGACAAGCTACCCGACGACGTAGCTATATAGAAATGAGTGGGATGAGTGGGTGGATGGGATGAGATTGGATAAATTGGTATGGCATGGAATTGGAATCAATGTTCCTTTGTCTCTGCCAAGAGCAAAGCAACAGCTGCGTGTGGTTTTCATTTTAATTGCAATTTCATTATAAATTGTAACCTGTAACGGACATCATGATTATTATTATCAACAACAAGATCTCGGGACATTTCCGTCAGGTTAACCAAAACTGGGAAGTGATCGAGAGAAAGCCTACAACAAATGCCTTGAACTCCGTTAAGTACAAGAACAAAGCAAAAATTATTTACGTTTTACTTTAAAATTCTACAAGCCGAACGCGAGAACCTCAACAATAATAATAATAAAAATGTATTACAAAAGACGCAAAACAAAATAAAAAACCGATCAGAGAAGAATATATATACATGCATATGGAATATGTTTAACGGAGATGTGGACTTGAGACATGGCCTAGAATTGAGGAAGCAAATATCTTAGAGAATTTAAGAGAAAAAAAGAGAGATATAGAGAAAGACAGAGAGAGAGAGTAAGTAATAAGCTTTTTGGGAAAGCTTTTCCGATCGACTCGATTGACTTCAAAAAGTTTGCACTGTACAAACATTTTGTGAGACTTTTTACATGATCTCAGAGAAAATTCAAATTGACAGGAAGGAAGTGAAGGCGTTAAGCGTTATTTTTCAATTTCAATCTAGTCAAACTTTCCCCGCAAAAGTCAATTGCCAATTAGATTGACTTGGATGCAAAAACTTGTTGATGAGCTCCGCTTCAAGTCACTTGAAGTGATTTATGATTGTGATAATGATAAATGAAAATATGATTATATTTTTTTGCTTGTCGGTCGGTCTCTTCTGATGATGTGCATAATAAAAGTCAGCAAAATTGTTAACACTTTTCAAACGCATTATATACTACATACATATATAATATTTTGTTGGAGTTCAACGCGATTCGCACGCACTCGAAATGTTTACATAATTGGCCTTCTTCTACTTCTCCTTCTCTTTGCTTTTTGGGCAAGCCAAAAAAGATGCAAAAATGAGACAAACTATATAAATGTTTTTTGAATATATATGTATATATACAAAACGCACAACGGACGACGATATTTTGAAGGAAAAAAGCGAGCCAGAGCAGCGTGTTGCTGCACTGCAACTAAAAACTCGTAATTACGCGGCGATCACTTTTGGGCTCTAAATTGAAGAACACACAAACCGAAACCGAAAGCAAAATAAATGATGAGTTCTTCTTCTTCATTTTCTCAGCTGAGTGGCGACGGACGACACGCATTGTGGCAACATTTTGACCGACTTTTTGTTGTAACGATGGTAGCAAAAGGCAAAATAAAATCGTAAAATTAAAAATAAATTATAAAACTTTTGTTTCACTTCTTTTTTCTTTTTTGCATCGATTACCGATTGCGTAGTTGTTGTTGCTGCTGCTTCTGCTGTTTATTATTATCAGGTCGTTCGCTCGGATTTCGTCGAAATCTCTGCAGTAAACTGTTGCAGCTCTCAGAGAGTAGTTGGGTGACGCTGGCAGCCGTTGCGCTACGCATATAGCGTCTTTGTGGACGCGGAGCAGCAGCAGCTGATGATGTTGCTGCCTCTGTCTCAATCTCAGCTGTTTTTTTGCTGCTGCTCCCCTTGTTGTTGTTATTTTCACTATTTGCAGCAACATTTGGCAGAATCTTTTCGCTTTTTTCCCGATGAAAGCGATTTAAAAATGTTGCCATTTTTCAAATATTTTTGTTTGTTTGTTTCCAACGACGACGACGAGGGGAAGAGGAGTGGAACGAGCAGAACAGAAATCAAATGATGACGACAACTCTCCTCGTCGATGATGAGATGATCTCGCTGCTGCTGCTGCTGGTCGGTATGATGGTCTAGCCTGTGTGTTGTTCTTTGGCGGGTTTCTTTCCTCTGACTTGGTCTATTTCATTAATTGTACTAATTTTTGGCTTTTGCTTGTTTCGCTATTTTGTATAGAAAGAGTGATGTTGTTTGGTTGCTGCTTCTTCTGCATAAAAACGTATCTCGTATGTGTGGATGTAGCGAATTTTAGCATATACATGATATTGTACATATATTGTTGATTGAGAGAGCGTAGTTTTTTTCTTCGTGTACAAAAGTATGTGTAAAAATAATTGAAATTGTAAATTGAATAAATAGAAAACAAAATGAACAAAAGAAAGAAACAGAAACAGATTTGGCTGCTCCACCGACAGAAATAGATATACACACAGAGAACAACAGAAGCAGCCACCGCCGTCAAACGCGATCAAAATTTTAGCAATCGCCGATACAAAATTCAATTAAAAGGATCATCAATTTGACATTCCACACAAATGTGATTGATGATTTGATTATCCATCATCATCATCATCGTCACGTGGATTTATATAAACGCACTGTGATCCATTCGATGGGAAATATTGATCCAACTCCTATCCATCAGTCCTACTCTTTCTCATTGGGGGTTTGAATGGCGTTCGAACAAAAAACCGAAATCAGAGCAACATTTACGAAAGCGCACGCCACAAATACTAATTATAAAAATTGAAAATATCGCAATGCTGTCGACCGACTACTGCGGCCAAAGACGGAGGCGTCGACGCTGAGCCGATGCTGACGACAACAGAGTGTTCCCAAAGTAGCAGGCGAGTGGTATTATTCTCAGAATTCAGCGAGAATCCAAACGACTCTAATAGTAGAAGCGGTAGAACGGTGCGGGAGATCTGTTTGCTGAAGAGTGTATATACATACTTCCTCCTCCTGTTGGTTCTATTATTGTTTTGCCTACTAAAAACCACAAAAAGCAGCCATCAAAATAGGTATATGAGGGTATCATAGGGTATATACACTAACATACCCTAACCAAAACTAGACCGACTGAGACAAACAAACAAACAATTCAAATGCTAGACATTTTTGATTAACAAGATTAATCATTCTGTAGTTAGGGTATTCTTAAAGTCTCATAGACCATCCCTCTGCCAAGAGAGAGTATACAGAGAGCAATAATATTGTGGTAGGTGTTAGACCACATATTTTTAGATGGGCATTATTATTATTATTTCTTTTTTTTTGGCTGATCGCGCACATATTTCCCCCGCATTCAGTTTTTAGTGCCTTTTAATTATTCTACAAAAATTACAAGAAATTAAAATTTGTTCTTTGTTTTTCTTTTTTGTGGGGTTCCATAAAAAGAAATAAGAAAAAGTACAAGAAATTAGTTTAAACTATAATAAAAAACAAGATAAAATAAACAAATAATAAATTAAATGTGGTGGCCAAACTATTTTTAGAGAGAGCTCACGAAAAACAAGAAATTGACATTGAATTTTCCTATAGTTTTTTTTTTGCGATTGTGCAACGGCAAGTGCAAGAGGAAAAGAGAGGTAGACAGAGCGAAAGAGAGAGATAGAAAGGTGTTCTTGCTTGAGGGCTTCACACTTGAAGCGCCGCGAAAAAAAAAACAAGTATACAGGAAATGAGTGAAAACATATTCAGAGGGAGGGCAAACATTATAGTCTCTATGGCCTTTTTGGAGCGAATGAGTCAGGCAGGGCAAGCGCAGGCAGAGAGTAGGCGGCAGGCAGAGGCGAGCATCTATTTTTGGGGGCAGAAACATATGGTTGAAGCAGGAGAAGCATCATTGTTGTTAGTTAATGTTGGCTAAGGCTAGGGGCAAGGCGAAGCGAGCGAATCAGGCAACAAACACAATGAACGAACATAAAAGCAATACAGATATACATAGATATATAGATGGATTATGGTTGGGAATAGAATCTACCTCGATGAAATGTAGTCCCAATGCGGACTTGGACATTTCATTTTGTTGGTGTTGGTGGTTTGAGTGATTGAATATGACAGAATTGCTTTGTTGCAATGGTGGTGGTAACTGTTGTGGTTGCTGCGGTTGCACCGCCGCCGCAGTTGACGACGACGCATAATACAATTGCGTATTTGTTGGATTTGGATCGTATTGAAGTCCCGCCGCGGCAGCTGTTGCCGTTACTTGTCCCCCACCAGCACCAGCGCCACCGACAGTTGCTACCGTTCCCGTTGCATTGAGATATTGCTGCGTATGCGGATGCGTTTGTTGTTGTTGCTGGTATTTCATTTGATGATTTGGCTTGGGATAGGCATATGGATCAAAAGTCTGTAAAGGTTTTCGTAGTTCCGTTTGCTGTTTAGGTAAATTATAATAGTTTCGACTCATCATTCCAAGTCCAAAGTTGGGATATTGTTGCTGCTGTTGGGGTTGTTGCTGTTGATGGAACTGCATAGCCGTTGGCCTTTGGGCAGAGCTAAATGATACCGAATGAGTGAGTGGACCACCATTACCTCCAGATCGGGGATAGTTTGGCGTTTGTTGATATCCATACATTTGCGGCAACATGCCGGTACCTGGCAACATTCGTTGTTGCTGCTGCTGATGTTGCTGATGTGTCATGGGCGGCTGTCCAAATTTATTCTCCTTATTGTTCTTTTGCAAAAACATGGCTAAACTAGATTTAGGTTGTTGTTGTTGCTGCTGCTTAGCCGCCAACACATGGGAAGAGGAATAGGATTGCTGCAATTTATGCGGATGCACTTGTTGTTGCTGCTGCTGTTGCATGAAGGGATCACTAGATCCATTCATGGCCGAACATGCAAAGCTATTCCAATTCAGGAATGGTCGCTTATGTTGGGGATAATGTTGTTGTTGTTGTTGTTGCTGCTGCTGCTGCAGATGTTCTTGTTGATGTTGTTGCTGCTGCAACAATCGCTGATATCCAGCCATGGGCAATTGTGAGGTAGAATTTGACTTGCCTATGGGATAACAAATCCGTGCCTGCTGCTGCAGCAATGGTTTCTGCGGGTCGTATAATTGCACTGGTACGGGTATCTGCGATTCGCCCGAATATTTGCTATTGCTACTGTTGCTGCTGCCTGTGCTTGTCGTGGGAGGTTCAACTGGCGGCACTGTTGCAGTTGTTGTTGTTGCTGTTGCTGCAGCGGCCGACGCTGCAGTTGACGTCGCTGCCGTTTGTTCTTTGTGCTCGCCTGTCATCAATGATTGTGACATGATGGCGGGAGGATTGCTGTTGTTGCTCTTCAACTTTAGCATGTCGGTTAAGCATTTTTCTAGCTTGTTGTCCACATCTTTCTGGCGCTTTGTGGCTGCTGACGACGACGACAATACAGATGATGTTGCTGTTGTTGTTGTTGTTAATGATGATGATGTTGGCATCTCTTGTGCTGAGCTATTCTGCATTGAGACTTTGTTGCTGTGTTCACTTGGCTGCAGCTGCTGCTGCTGTGAGGATGTTGGGGTCGCTGCCGTCGTCGCCATAGTTGTTGCTGCTGCTTGCGAGGCTGATGCTGTTGTTGATGATGTGGCCGCGGGAGCAATGTGAAACGATGAGGTAAACTTTGATAGCTGAGGCAAATGTGTGGTACAACAATTGGTCACAGTGAAACTACTTGTACTTATGGTGCTATTACTCTTCTCAGATTTGCGATCTAAAGAGGGACAATCTGCAGCTGTTTCTACAATGGGCATCGTTGTTGCTGCAGACGTCGTCGTCGTTGCAGTTGCAATGGCTGTTGTCGTGTTCGCGATCTCGGCCGGCCGACGAAAGAGTGACGCAGCACAACGAGGCGAAGGCACACAAGAACTACTCGAACTTTTATGGACACCACCTCCGCTGCTTGGTTTTGAGACCATAGCCGTAGGTTGCTTCACTGGCTCCTTCAGAGGCGGCGGAGGTGGCCCTGGCTGCTCTTTGCGTGGCTGTGACATCAATATCGCTGAATTGGATGTACTACGACTAAGGGATGGCAAGTTTTTCATATAGCACGGAATATGTGTTCGACTGGAAGTGCGGATTAGAGGTGATGGATTACCACCTGGCACATGAGTCATTGAGACACTCTTTGGCAACGGCGCTGCCTGTTGTTTTACAGGCACTCGACTAATAAACGCCGGAATAGCCGTTGGCGTCATCGTCGTGGGGGATTGCTCATTACAGATGAGCTTGTAGAGATCATCTTTGGTCACAGCCTGCCTCACCTTAAGGTCCAGATGCGAGAGAGATGCATTCTTTTGTAATTTATGTGGTTGCTGCTGCTGGGTCTGTTTCAGCGGTTGCTGCTCTCTTAGTAGCTCCTTTTGTGCAGCTTCTGCCACCGTGGGATCAAATATGGCCAACTTCTTGGCCGTCTTCGCATCGACTTTGAATGGTTGACCTGCATCTCCCAGTTGGGCCCCGCATATCTTCTCGTAGTTCCAGAAAGTCCTCTTGGGCGTTTGACGTTTTTGTGAACTGTTTAAATTGTCGCTCCAAAAATCATTCATCAATTGTTTATTCAATGACAGATTCGAACCGCTTTGCAAGCTGTTCTTTTGAGGCAGCGGTCGAAAAGGCGTTGGCGCCATCGGCGTCGGTGTAGTGGGCGTGGTCAATGGCATATTTGAACTAGATATACTACGTTGAAGCTTTGGTTCCCCTCCTCCCGACGTCTGAGCAAAGATAGGTGGATAGGCCATGCGTGAAGTCGCCATTGGAGCCGCTGGACGATTATTTTGAAAATTAATTGAAGATGACTTGGACAGTTTTGGGCCTGTTGCCACTGGGTTAACCGATTGCTGTGAATTGGATTTCGCCAACGGCTGTTGCTGTTGTCGCCTTAGTCGATCATACAGATCCTCGCACTCTTGGAACTCCTGATGCAATTTCCGATCCAATTCACTATAGTCGGGCAGGCTCTTCAAATACTTATTCATCATTTCGATTTCTGCATCATAGAAATTTGCATCCAATTTGGCACTATTCGTAGCTGCTGCAGACTTCTCCTCCAGCTCTTGTTGCTGCTGTAACAGCTTATCCAGATTGATCTCACCAGGGGCAGCAGATGCTGCACCCGGTTTGTTGTTCCTTTTGGGTGCCCGACAAGGTACCGGCGGTGGTGGTGACGACGATGGTGAACTGGATGATGACAACGATATGCTGGAAGCAGGACTAGATGCTATGGTGGCCATAAAACGTGCCGGCAAAATAGTGCCAGATCCTCCAGCACCACTGGCGGCGGCACTGGTTATCGTCCCCGTGGCCGCATTGTAGGCCAACGGATGATGTTTTCGCGGCAATGGCGGCGTTGACTTTGGACTTGCAGGCAACAACGGGCGGTTCTTGCGTAGAGCCAGTGGCGAAGATATCGGCGAACGTAAGGCACATTTGCTCTCTGGCATGGTGGACGATAGAACGGAGGCAAACTGTGGCGTCACGACTTGAAAGAATTGCTGACCGCTCGCTGGCGGTGGCGTTGGTTTTTGCATGGCAGGATGAGACGATTCTTCTTTGGTTCTCAAAGCACTGGATGGTGTTGCCGCCACTGCTGCTGATGGCTGAGGTTGAGATGTTGCAATTGCGGCCTTGCTAACATCTTCACTCATTTAGGTTTCTAATTATATTTCGCGTAAACTAAAACGAGGCAGGGGCAATACCTCCATCAATTAAGTATGTGTGTGTGTGTGTGTGTTTTATCTTAATTTTATAACTGAAACGTGATTGAGTTAAAGACAAGATCGAGGCAAATTCTAATAAAGATTTTGAACAGAACACAGGGAATGCAATGCAACCAAGAAAAGGAAGACAGACACACTAGACGGCTAGGACTAAACTCAACTGTACTGAACCACACACAGACGAGCAATCACTAGGGGATTCAGCACCACCAACCTGCAGATACTGTTCCGGTATCTTACTATTCTTTGGCACAATAATCTTCTTGATGATTATAATCTTATCACCCTCAATTTTCGTAATAGTTATAGGCACACCCGGCAGAGGTCGTTGAGGCTTGACGGCCACTGGTTGTTTGGGTTGCGGATTCACTGTACGTATGACCTGTGGCCCTGTAAGAATCCCACCTGGAGATGGCTTAACGGCAGGCGGTTTCGGTTTTGGCTTCTGGGCCGGCACATGTTCTTTATTGTCACTGCGGACGATCGAGAAATGATAAAGTGGCTTATCATCGTCCAGAATGCTCTTTTGTTGGACAGTTTTCTTTTCGACTTTGCGAAGAACAACACCCAACATGGGAGCCTCTTTGGGCTTGATGGTAATCGAACCACTTGGTGCAGTTACCCGCTTGAGACAAACACCAAGATTGGCACCCACAGGCGGAGGTGTTTTGGTGCGATGTACCATTTTACCGCTAGGTATCTCACGATAGCCATCCTCCTGACGTTCCGGATGCGATTCCAGTTCGGGCACCAGCGTGGGATTGCTGTGAAGAGTGGGTTCTGGTGCCACCAATGGCGATGGACCCGGAAAGAGGGCAGTTAGACTACTGCGACGACGATTCATCATATTGGGTGCCGAAACAGTTTTACATAGTGGGAATTTAGGTGGAACTGGAGGTGGAGCCTCAACAGTTGGCTCATTGATGGCACTGGAGGTGCTGCCTCGACGACTTGTGGCTTTGCTGGGATGACGTGAGTTCGAGGCAGATGCCGAGATGCAAGCAGAATCCACGCTACTTCTGCTGGAGCTGTCTAAACGATTGGGAGCAGCGCTCCTCTCATGATTACGAGATGCTGGCGAAATTGAACGATCTCGATTCTGAGAACGAGCATCACGGGCCATGCGTTGCATTCTCAATATCTCAAGAGAGTCAACAAGTTGGGAATCACTTTTCGATGGCGATAACTTTTGTCTTGAAGCATCATTCACATTGCTGGCATTCATCAAATGCATTTCCATAGCATCATCCAATGAACTGGGCTGAAAATGATTCTTCTTCTGATCTTCCTCCTCAGCACGTTTCTTTTCCATTTCCATGGCACGTCGAAGTTGAGCTTCCACTTCCAGGGCAGCTCGTGCTCTTGCATTGGCCTCGGCAGCAGCGGCTATACGCATCTGTTCCTCGGCTATGGCCCTTGCCTGTGCTTCGGCTAGTGCTCGAGCTTGTGCCTCTGCTTCGGCAGCGGCTGCTGCACGTAGATTGACCAAATCTGTGGCCGTCATTTGTTTAATGCTCAGTCTCCGCTCTGCACTAACCATTAGATCGATTTGCTGGCCACCCATCGACTTGGTACTCAAGTCTGGACACCCAAGAGCGATCAGTTCGCTTAGTTCGTTTGACATTGCTGGAGGAGGTAGTTGTTGTGCGTTGTTTTGGAAACAATTTGCTCACTAAACTAAACTAAAAAAACAAACCTAAAGAAGCCGAATTTAGTTTTTTGTTGGTTATCTAATATGTATTTAGATTTCTATTGAAACAATTCTTTCGTCGAATTGCGTTGAGTTTGGTGTACTTGGCGAGACTCGTGTCGCCTCTAACGTTCTAACTAAAAAGAAACCTGCCTGCCTGACGGATTGTCTATAACCATGTCGGGTTGGATGGATCGAGCCGATCGTACGCTCAATGTCAATGTCTCATTGGCATTTTGGCAAATGCATTGCGATTAATTGATCGACAAAAGACTTTTGCTTCCTTCCTTCGATTGATTGTTTCAATAACGCAAATATATATATTATAAACTATTGTATATACATGATCTTTAATGCTTGTGTCTTGGTTGGTATATAGTCCCATGTAAATAAATATATATCTAGTGCACTACAAATCGTAAACAGCAAATGAGCTCATTGATTCGGGCGCCGCCTTCCCAAAAATTGAATGAGAAACAGGTTCCCTCATGTTCTCTCCCATCAATTCACCCCACCTACACCTGTGTTTGTCCTATATATTTTATGATTGCGCAGAGGTTTCTTTGGGAACTGGCATCCAGAGTGACGGACAGCTCTGCCTGTGTGTGATCTTTGCCCATATATACACCCCCGTAGTACATAATGAAAATGCGGCAATCGGTGGGGGTCGTCGTTGTCGCGGCGTCGTTCCTGTGTGTTCTGTTCAAAATTTCTGTTTTTTTTCATATATATTTTTAACAAATAACGCACGTAAATTTGGCGCAGTCGGCCATTATATGTACACACATACATAGTATATAGTACGTGGTATGGTGACGCTAATGCCAGAGGAGTACAGTGAAACAACCAGCAGGTAAAGCAGTAAATCAATGGGAAGAAAACAAAAATAATTAACACTCAATAACTTTTTCTTTTCTTATGATAATAAAGAAATTTCAGATAATTAGATTCTGAATTTCTGAACTCTACTGAACTTGCACGTTGTGTTGCGTTCGTGGCAGGAGCTTTCACTGTATTCGCATGAATTTTCCGATCTTTTGTGTCAAATATCACGAAAAACTACACACACTGAGGAAATTAAACAGAATGAAAAAAAATGGAAACTTTTCCACCCTATATAGATAGTTGATTACTACTAAACTTTGTGTGTTTGGGGTATTGGAAAATTCGCTATAATTTTCCGCACACTAAATATAAATGCAAAACATTACAAAAATAACCCAAAAAGGAAAATGCAAAACAGAAAGAAAAAAACATGAACACGGAGAAGGAGAAGAGTGAATCGAGGGAGAAAGAGGAGCCGCCAAGCAGTAGCATCAAAGATCAACATGATGATGTGGCGCGGCAGCCTGATGAATAATCCACACAACTATATATATATAGGGGATATATATATATCTATAGTTGCTTGTAAGTGTGTGCGTCTATGTGTGTGTTGTATATGCTCCAAATGTAGTTGTTGTTTTTGCTGCTTGCTGTTTGTTAGTTTTGAGTTTTTGTTTTGATTCACTTGGCCGCTTCTCTCTACATCTCTTTTGCTGCTCCCCATTCCCCTTGCCACCCCCTCATATCCACAGTGCCATCTTGTACAGGTTTTCCAACCATATAAAATAGGCAAGGAGACAAGTGCAAAGTTCAGTATTAATTTTTCAATTTTCACAAATGTGATTTTCCCTTTTTTCAATCGAAAATGCATTTTCTGTAATTATTTACTCGCGACGTAGTTCATTTTGCTCTTTGAATTACAATTTTATTATGTTCGATTTTTGGTTTTTCTATTTTGTTTAAAAGAAAAACAAGGCGTACTTTCTTTCTATGTTTTTTTTTTATTTCTTTAGCTTTTGCTATTGTTATTATTGTTGTTGTTGCTGGTGTTTCGAATTTATTTTTAAAACACTTAAATTTGCTTAGTGTTTTTGGTTTTTTGTGATTATGTCACGCAGTTTCCTCTCCTGGTGATTGCTCCTAACAATTGTTTAATTATATGTGTTTATGTTGAACTATCCTTAGTCATCGGATTAGTTAGTAGGATTATCGAAGCCATTGTATATATTAATTATTTCTGTATTTTCTAAACTAAACACACACACACACAGAAGCACAAAATGATGAAGAAGAATAAACAAAATACGCGAAAGGAAACGAGCAGTACTCGTAGAAAGAGAGAGACGAGATGTTGGAGCAAAGTAAAAGTGGAGGACTGAGATCAAGTACCGTTACACGACGACAACGACACACAACCGACAAACGTAGATTTGAATCTGAAAAGTGAAAAAGATTTCCTACCGACAAAAAATACAGAAAAAAGAAAAAAAACTGGCCAAAAGAAGAGACGACGTCTTGTATATGTTTTGAGTGAACTTTCTGCGCGGCGCAGCGCGTGTATTTTTAATTTTCCAATGGCGCGGGGAGAAGACACCAAGAAGAAGAACACGGTGTTTAGAGCAAAGGTGCGCGCGCAGAAGGCACAATCGGACATGCGCAGGCCACACTAGAGATAGAGAGAGAGAGAGAGAGAGAGAGAGAGAGAGGTTCACAGAGCAAGAGAGATCATTTGTGAGTGCGTGTAAAAAGGGCCATGCAGGACAGAGAGACACACAATAACTAGAAAACAGGAGACACATTCATCTCATCCATCTGTCACTCACTCACTAGATAGTCATCGTTATGATCAACAAAATACTCCTCGACAATCCAATTATCGCCGGCATACTTGTCCACTGGCATATCACATTGGGCAACCAAATCAAAGTGATTCCGTTGCCTTTTCAATAGCAGGCATCGTGTGATGGGTCTTTCGTCCCCATCGCCATTGACATAATAATCATCATATTCTTCATCATCATTATGATGGTTTCCATTTGATAACACTTGCGACGGCGGCGCATTCTTTAGAAATTGTTGCTCCAATTGCTGAAAGTACTGAATCTTGACGAAGAAAATACTCTACGCGCCGCGCCCCACCACTTAATTGGCGGCGAAATGGTCAACTGACTGACTGATTGACAGCCGCACAATCACCAACCAAACAACAACCAACCGACTTAATGTCAAATGATCAATTGAATGAAAAACCAAATAAGAAAAATGAAAAACTAGGGCAAGCAGCAGCAGAGGCAACCAAAAAACCGGCATAAATGTTTAGAGAATCGATATAAGTATTTAGTCTCCCCCCCTCACCACTAAAATTAATATTAATGCCAAAAAGAAGAAGTTAAACACAATATGTTAAAGTTTCATCCACTTCAGCCACAGACAAGTACAAATTTAGCACAATGTCGACATATTTAGATAAGAAAACCTAACAAGAAGGAGGAGTAGAGTAGTACTAAAGCGATTGCAATGGCGAGATCTTGTGTGGATCCCATCGATCCACTCGACTTGCATTTCAGAATCGAGTATACATATACACGCACACAAATACAATGTCGAAATATGTGAACGATTAGCTAACAAGTGGTGAGCTGGCGGCATGCAAGATTCGAGGCAGCACAGTGTCTTGTTGCTGTTGCTGCGATCGATCGATAACAAAGCAGGCGACAATCGGGAGCAGGCGGGCAGGTTGTACATAGGCTTACAAGATAGTCACTATCGTGATCGGCAAAATACTCAATCACAATCCAATCCTCTGTATAAGGCCTTAAGCGCAATTGTGAGCTTTGCCACAATAGATCGGCAAAATGATCGCGACGCGGCGGCGCAGGCAATTCACGCATTTTAATGTAACATGGAATCTGAGCATCCTCAAAATGCTCGGCTACCAGTTGAGACTTTTCCAGATAACGCTTAAAGAACAGCATAGTGAGTGTGCTGATATGGTGAGAAAGCAACTAGTAAGGCGGTAATTTGTCAACTAATTGTAGATTTTGGCAAGCGAAAAAAGTGAGTGTATTAGCCAGCAGTAGGTGGCAGAGAGGAGTGACGCAGGGTTTTTTTTTGTCAGTCAGAGTCTCAGTAGCGTATTGTATGTATAAAAAAATACTTAACTTATCTTTTACAACATTGTTGTGATTTGCATTCGTTTTGTTGAGGTATTTCTCTCTTTTTTTTTTGTTGCCCTACCTACAAATTTTTTCATTCAATTGGACGTGTTGTATTTTTTTTTTTTTTTTTGTTTTGTTGTGTATGAATATAACTTGAAAAGATTTTACCTTAGATTGCGATTGGCGATTATTGCGTCCACTGTCACGCTCATCCTTGGGCCGATCACGATGCCGGCGACGAGAGCTCGAATGTGAGGTCTCGTCCCTGTAACGGTATTTGTGTTGTCGCCTGCTCGAGGCAGGCGATTTACGATGCGAACGCTTTGAGCGCTCCTTACGTCGGCGGGAAGAGATACTGTCATCAAAACTGCAAAAAATAGAACAAGAGGGAGAAAAGAGAGAGATTAATTAATGCTCAAGTAATTCTCTATTACTTAACAATCTGAACACAGATGAATGGCCGTCCTTGGAGCAACGCCCAACGCAACTGTCGAATTAAGAGAATTGGACTTGGAGTCGACATGGAAAGCTACTTAACAGCACTCACTCACTACTAAGCTGCTGCTCCACACACCACCCGGCCCGGTCCCTGCATTTGGATTCTTAAGCCAGACCGCTCAGACCCCTATGCCTGAGTGTGAGTGTGTGTGTTGGCGAATGAATTTTGCGTTACCAATCAAGTTAATCAACTTGGCCGGATACCTGGCCGCTGCTAGCTGGCTATCTTATACCTCTGCCCACCATTAGCGAAATACCTTTCATAGTGCCTCATTTTGTATGTGACATGGCATAAAGTACACTCCACTCTTCATGGCAGCAGCAGCAATGAACTCAGCGTTAAGCGAGGCCAGAAACTGTGTCAAAAGCAGGCAGACAGCAGCGGTAGCTAATATTCATATTCATGTTACATTCATCTCAAACAAACGAATGGATCTGGTTACCTCACACAACGCCCAGGTAGGTGAGCGAGCGTGTAATCATCTTGTGGCATGAATCAGCTGATGTTATGGCTGATCTCCTAGATAACTGACCTATGTGTATGTTATGTTTTGCTAAATCCAAGAAGTCAACCAACCATATGCTAATAAGGCAAACAACTCTCCTACTCTATACTTCTCTCATTGAGAGCTCTAGACGATTACGAAAATTTTGTCGGTTTTATCTGCCCACGTGGCCGCCAAAAAAAAAAAACTCAAAGTGTCTAAATTTGGGCACATAAAAATTATGAGAAACAGAACCGACCGCGCAACGACTTTGACTATCAGCACAAACATATGTGTGTACATACATACATGCAAACTGCAATGCAAAGCTGGCAATCCGGCGTATACGTAACGCCTGCGCAAACACGCTTCAAATCGAAAAGTCAACTTGAACGAGCACACGCTGCGTTGAGCCCGGAGGTTAACCCGCGGAGAAGGCGACGGGAGCAGCTAACGAGGCTTTTTGGCCAAAGAGATCTTTGACTGGCGTTTATCTTACGGTAGTAGTTCAATCACATACATCAAAAAGGAAGGAATTGTTCGCGACATTGTAGACTTTAGCATTTTGATTAATGACGCGCTAAGCGCAAATTGGAACAACTTTTTATGGAAAACTCGTAATTGGTTATTAATGATTCGTCAATTTTCAAACATTTGTGAAGAGAGAGATAGAGTAAGCAAGCAATACATATCTGTGGCAGGGGAGGCAGAGGCGGCGGAAGGTGAAATAAATGGAATGGAATGAGATGGCTAAGAGCAAGTTCTATAATAGCTTCCAAATTTGGCTGTTTGATGTGTATTGTGTAAGGTAAATTGGCTTAATATTTCACTCAAGGCAACTTTGATTTTGGACCTGAGACAATAAAAATATGCCTGAACCTGATCATTGCTTGCTGACTGACTAATAACCTGAATATGATTCAAAGTGGGGTAAGTGGGTGGTTGTAGGGTGACGGCGTGGGTTGGTGTATCACTTTAGAAATGTCAAGGGAGTTTGAAGTAAATTAGGTTATCTACCGCGACGAATCTATCTATCTATATGGCAAACAAAATTCTTATAAAGGGCTTTTTTTTATTGCATGCTTAAAAAGAACTCTGTTAATTGATAAGATAAACAAGAAATAACAAATATGTTAAAAAACTTTTCCTAGCTGACGAGATAATCTTTAGCAGTTATGCAATGAGACTTATATTGCGACTATCAATTGGAAATGCGATAACAGAGCTTGTTCTTTTTGTGTGTATATTTTGCAATAATTTTCATGTTATTGGTCATAAATACAAAACGCACCCATATTTACCATTACCGGGTTCAATATTTTCTGGAAGGTTAGCATATACTTGTAGTTGGTTATTTTTATTTTTATATATTTCACTGTTAGCCTCGACTTTTCACAGGTCAGGTAAATTTCTCCATTAGCTATCATAAACTTAACAAGGTTAAGACCTTGGCTAATTTCTATCGGCCATATTAAGAACAAATATCCAACTCTGCCTCTACGACGTTCCCCTTTCCCTGTTCTATCTAAGTCTTCCGAATCACATGTGTGGAAAATATTTAAAAATGAAATATAAAAAGCCATTTAGCAAATCAGAGATAACTAACTAATACAAAGCACCGTCGATTATAAAGTCAAACAGTAGTATTAGATGCCGAAATCCCAGCCGATGGCTAAAATATTGGTTAGTTATCCCGTTCGATTACCTTTTTTAGAAAATAGAATCTATGAAATTAGTTTCTTATATCTCGGTTTCAGCCATGTTATTGAGTTATGAAATTAATCATTTGAGAAACCTGTTTCTGTTCGCTGAATTTACATACATAGAGAGCAGCGCACCACAGCTGAAACACTTTAAACCCACCAGAGTCAGTCGTTGTCGACAAACATTTGTTGTGGCGGCTCGAGAAACAATATTTTTTTTCTTCTTTTTTTACAATTTTTTTTTGACCCTGAAATTGCCATAAATACATTAAGCAAAAGCGTAGCGCACATATGCAATGTGTTTCTTACTTCTGTCTCTTTCTATCTCTCTCTCTCTCTCTCCCCTCTGTCTCTTCCATCAACCTATGTTTGTGTTTATACAAATTAAACAAGAAGAAAAAAATAAACACAAATACAACAATAACATTAAAAAACAAGTTAACACCACAAAACTCAATATTGTTGTTGGTATTTTTATTCCGCTTCCATTGAACTGCAGAAGTAATGCGTCATGATAGCCTTTTCAGAAACAAAAACAAAAAAAAGACCGAAAATCCAAAAATGCTGAATGGACACAACGGGGGAAAATAATACCAGGGATGGATTGAAATCGTTTATTGGAACCGGAAGTTCTAAGTGATACACTTTAGAAGAATCTATTGCAATATACAAACTATTATGATCGAAATCTTATGGATAATAAACAAGAGACAAGCTCTAGCTATTCATCAATGAGAGATTTATGAGAATTTGTCTTAAGGCCTAACACATTCTGTATACGAAACCGTTAACCAAATGGCCCATTTCTAAAACATTTTCATTCAGATTTTGTTACTAAAAGTTTTCTATATACATATCTAACGATTTCTTCAGCCCTGACCAAGCAGCTTAAATACACATTTATTGTTCCTTATAGACACTTCACTTTGATTAAATCAGAGGTCAGTATAATGAGAAACTTGAATTTCTGACTTCAGTCGGTATCCAAAAGCAATCGCTCCTACTTTTAAGCGTGTGTGAGAGAGAAGGAGGAGGGGGAAACATGCAAATTATTATTATAGTAGCGCGCCTTAAATGACAAAAGAAATGCCGTTACAAATATTATTAAGTAAATGTAAATTATGAACAAAGAATGAGCAATCGTCAAAGTATGTTAACAGCCCAAACACATCGTCTGAGCTGAGAGCTTGAGCTCAGACTGGAGGTTCATTTTCAGCAGAGCAGCTGGCGCAGATGGATTATGCAAATCCATTTGGGTGTCAGCAAACAGAGCTAACGAAATGAGGACAAGAGAGGCGGCTGCCTCCCTGCCTGGCCGGGCCAAATGCAAGGTCATTGGTTGCGTCTGCGCAAACAGAAGACAAAGTATTTGCCATTAAATAAGTACACACCAAGTGGGGCAAAGATGCGTCCGATGAATCATCTTGGGGGCAATCTTGACATGACTGTTATTTGTCTGCTGCTGGCGGTCAGGTTCAAGTAGCCACCCACTGAGTCAGTCGTTTTCCGTCCGTCTGCAGGCAGATCGCACACACACACAAATTTTCGGTTCAATGAACGTAATGTTAAGTGCGCTGAATAAAGATTTGCTCTCTGTCCATTACTGTTAACGAAAAACAAACAACAGTTAAACACAGCAACAACAACAACAAGCAATCCAAATAAAATATGCCAAATGTCCCTCCCTCCTCCTCTTGCTCCTCCTCCCCACATTCGAATTGCACTGGAAATTCATCAACCTCCATTCGACAAAACGTAAAAGGAAGCATCGAGTGTTGAGTTGTGTGTTTATATATGAGATTTAAAGCAACTCTAGAAGATCACCCGATATTGCATTGTTATTTTTATCATGTTTGTACGTAGTCAATCACCTTTCGGTTGGCAGACTGTTGTTGTTTTTCTTTATAGGAAGTCAATAAAACATATAAAAATCATTTCATTTTTTAACATTAACTGAGGCGACAGCAGGCGCTGAGAGTTTCATGTGTAAATACAACGAACAAAATTTATTATTTAATTCTTTTTGTTTGTTTTTTTTTTTTTGTTGGTCTGCCTTGTGGCTGTCGGAACTGAATCTGAACTGTAAACTCAGAAGCTAAGCTAAGCTTTGTTGTCAGCGTCAACATTGCGTAGTTGTTGTTGTAGCCATCGGCGGTAGTCACTCTTATATGGTCTATGAAAACAGGTCCGGTTTTTATATCTGACGATAATAAACGTCAGATAAATGAACCCAAAAGCTAAAACAGAAGCAGCGAAATAAAAATATATATAAAAAAAAAACAAAGAGCAAACATTAAGATCCTAATAATTCCGAAAGGTGTGCCGCCAGGCCCAATAATTATAATTTTTGGCAGCTTCTTGACATTATTGCAAAGAGAAAGCTATTTTGAAACCCAATCTCGATAAATAATTAGCGGAATAAAACTGAAAATTCAAATGAAATTCAACCTAAGCTTTGCCGCCCCTAGAATCAAATTCCGATCAAATTGAAAAAATAAAGAAACTAAACAATCCAAAGCGATATATCAAATTATTCTTAGAACTAATTGTTCTTCATAAGCTCAATTCATATTTAGACTAACCCACAAGATTATAACAGTATATACAAAAACAGCTGGTCAAGTTATATATAATTAAGTCGAACCCAAAAACATTCCCTCTTTGCAACACATTTGTTTAAGCAGAAAAAACGTAATATATCTAGATTTTAAAACACAATCCTTGTTTATAATGCCGAAACATTCACTTGGTAGTGGTAATAAAACCCATATAAATTATCATTTAATGAGAAAAGAGCAGCGTCAAGTAATTAAATAAGCAGAAATTTCCTGTACACAACTAGCACATGACGAAATATCTTTGCTATTTGCCCATTTAAATGAAATGGATAGAAAAAAGAATGAAGATCTTAAATGGAACGCATAGAGCTCAATTGGTCGAAATATATATGATAATTGAACCTTATGAAAAATGTATTAATTCCTTTTCCTCTTTGCCTCGCCTCGCATCAAAAAATAAACCTTTGGCTTTGAGTAACTCTAATGAGGCTGAAACACTTGACTGACTGCGGGGGGATAGCCCTAAGTCAACACTAGCCTAAATGAAGTGGCCAACGCTCTGATGATGCAGCAGCACTCCAACAGCAAAAAAAAAAAAAAAAAAAGAAACGTCTCACAGCTAAATGTTAAAAGCTTCAACCAGCCGGCGCCGCTTTTGCCATGCTAAATGAGTTTCGAACGTGGTGGACGACCTCACCAAATTTGGCAAAGGGGCTATATCTTGAGACAAGAATGGGCAGAAGGAGGGGATAAGTATTTCTCTTAAATGAAGTGCTTAGTCAGCTAGCTCCAGTTTCCGCATGCTTTAAAGAGAGTCGGACACTTACTTATACTCACACGTCGTGGACCCCAAGTGCTCGTGCCGACGGCGCTGCTGTTGTTGTTTCCTATTGTTGTTGCTATCCGTTGTAGATGAAGGCAACAGCACGCGATCGGGATAGAGCGGCTTGGGTGCCCACGAAGCTGCTGCCACATAGATGTCCGTCCTTTGTTGTTGTGTGGGCGGTGGCGGAGTGGCTGCACCATGAGGAGGCTCAGGTGTGCCGGCTGCATAGCTGTAATAGCCATCCTCCGGCTCGTCTACCACAGACAAGCGATGCTTAGCCTGCTTGATCTTGTCATTGTCATCACTGTAGAGATATTCATGCATGGAGCGGGCACTCTTGCGTCGTTGCTGGGCCTGTGTTAATTGACTAGTTGGTGGCTTTCTGCGTAGCAGGAGTTCGTCTTCAATATCTGGTGAAGCACGTATCCAGGAGCTGGCCGGGACAAACTGTTGCTGGCTGACCAGCTTTGAGAAGTCTACATAAAGGGATTCATCGGTGGCAGGTTTGCGTTGGAACTCATCATACTCGACATCATCATCATCGTCAACATTATCGTTGTCATTATCACGAATGGGAGCTCCCACAGAGCTGTAGAAACTATAATTACTGGAGGATTGCGAGAAGGAGCGATTGCGTCCATAGAACTCCTCTTCAAAGGGCAAACCTTGAGGGAACTTGTTGGAGTAGGCTTTTTTCAAGCGTGGCGAGTCATGCGAATCGCTTGAGCCTGTCGAGGAGTCTCCTCCACCACCTCCTCCAGCTCTTCCTCCGCCATTACGCTGTTTGAGATTCAGCTTGGGCGTGGCTGGCAACTGCCTACGCTGTACAAGAGGAGTGGTTTTTGCTGTGAGATCATTGTTCTGCTTACGTGCTGCTGCCGCCGCTGCTGCTGATGCTGGTGGCAACGGGGCCGTATAATTCTTGCTGGAACGTTGTGTGAGACGCGTGGGGCAATTCTCTTTCGTGGATTTACCCGCTTGATAGGTGCGTTTCTGTGAGACATTTGCACCACTGGCTAATGGCTGATACTGTTTACGGGCAGTGTTGGGCGTAGGTGGTGCTGCTGCTGTTGCCGTAGGGGGAGCTGGAGCTTTGGCCTTACCATGGCCATGACCATGACCATGGCGTGTGGACGCAGACGATGAGCAGGTTGTCTCAATGCGACGAATTAGCTTTGGTGTCAGTGGTTTAACAATATTATTGACCACCAAACGCTGAAGAGGTTGTTGCTGCTGGCGTTGATCTCCTGTCAATTTGTGACGATTACTGCTACAGTAGCTGCTCCGCCATGGCTGTTGCCGACTAAAGTTGCTACCACCAGCAGTTCCTCCTCCTCCTCCTTGCTGATTAATCGATAAGGTCGAAGAAGCCGTTGAGGATGATGATGTTGTATTACTGCTGCTGCCGTTGTTATTGTTTTTGTTACTGTGATTGATGCCACGACCGCCTCCTGGCATAGACTTGACCATTGTTCTGTTCGATACATTGCTGCTCACAGGGTGGTCAGTTGTACCCACTGCTGTTGTTGTTGTTGTTGTAGTAGTTCCTGATCCATTGTGATTTAAACAACTACCTCGTGGCACTCGAAAGGAGCTATATGGCCTAAAGCCATTTCCATATTGCTGTCCAACGATGGGCATTTTGTTAGTTTTTGTTGTATTATTTTGATATTCTCGTTGTGATGTTCGTTAATTATTCGCAATTCTTTACGTTTGAAAATTAATCGGCGGAACATTTACTTTAAACGCGTGCACTTTGTAGATCGCTTATCTTATTAGATCGTTGCTTGCTTAAATGATGAGATATTTATTGAATTTTCAATGCTGGACACAACACACACAGTAAACACTCAATGTGCTTCACTCGACACTGAGTGACTGACTGGCAAGCATACACACACACACCCCAAAACGAAAACGAGAGAGCCCCCTCCCCGAGCTTAACATCCAGTCGGAGGAGCCTAGCCTCTCATCATTATTTCAATAAATTACACAGTCCAACACAAATTATCACAATGTAAACGTCCAAAGAGATATAATTTCAATTCCTAGCACTAACTCCACAAAGGAATTCAAGTCAAATTACTGGCCTTACTTAATTTGATCGTATCCCTAACAAATTGCCGTTTCCCTAACAAATTTGGAATACTTTGCTTTAATTACACTGTCACGGCAATACGTTCTCAATAATAAAGGTTATAAAAATTAATTATCGTTAATTGAACTTTTTATCAGAGCGAAAAGAATAAATATGTGCTTGAGATCTTATTGAAATATGTTTGAGGTCAACAGAAACAACTCCGACGTAATTAAAGTGATCAAATTTTTTGGTTGGCCTGTGTTATCGGACATTTCGCTGCCGTTGCAATTAACACATTCCCATCCATTAGTCTCCTTTGGATGAGGGGGTGCCACTTGCTGCTGCTGTTGCCCCTTGCCACAATGCTCCTCTCTCTCTATCTCTGTGTGGTGCGCTATTGCATTTATGCGACTTCTCGCATTTGGCCGCATTTGCTGTCAGCAAAAATTGAATTAGCTTTTGTACCAAAAACAAACACAAAAAAAAAAAAAAAAACGAAAATAACCCTGAACCTTGACTACAATTTGGTCGAAATAAATCCAATTGGCAAGTTCATTGATAAGACCTTTTGGCTAACCAGTTAAGTACGTTTTTATGCAATTTGAGCAAGAAAAATACAAGTTGGATAGAAAGTGGCAGGCCAACAGGTCCTCCTCCTCTTTCTTTCTCCAGACCAGTTTTCACAAGTTTTTACTTTTTTAACCTGAATCGACCGGGCCGCAGCCGCCATGTAGTGGATACGGATAAACAGTGCAGCTGCTGACTCAAACTACTGTGTATGAGTAATCATCTATCGTATCGGAAATGCGTGCAAAACCCTTGCAAAAAAAGAAACAACATACAATCAGCACGTCCGGTTGTTGTTAATTTTACGTATAACTGCAACCGGAGTTGGTTATAGTAGTAGTAGAAGTAGTCATAGTCGATAAGATGTGTGTAGGTGTCTGGCGTCGTCGTCGTTGGCGTCTTCGTATCTTATCACAAAAAGTTAGTTAACCCAAGTTGCCCAAGTATATGTATATGACTCTCTCGATTCATGATGATGTGAGGGCGTCCAGCATTGAAACATGTGAGTTAGAAATTAATATTCCACTGTCAGAGCAACGCAGGATGCATAAACAAATCTCAAAACAAATCTCGAAATGCAAGGCACACACACGCACAAATAATTGCACACACACACTTGACAGCTGCATTTGTTATAAATTTTAGCTCGATTTACATTTCTTTTTTATAAAACCACTTGGTTATTATTGACGCTCTTGTTGTTGTTGGTTTGGTTGTATATGGGGCTGCACGACGGCGACGACCGAAGAAGTAGCCAGCACCTCCATTCGCTTGCAAGTTGTCGTTGCGACTGAGCTTTAAAGCGGCAAGTTCGTAGCGAACAAGTGTCGGTCGCTCTGCGGCGGTTTGCCTGGGTTGGATTGGACTGTGTGGTGTTGTCGGTTCCAGTTTCTGGTGGTGCTGCTGCTAAACGATCGCACATTGTGCGTGGAATTCGCCGCAGCGAATTGAAGCCGGTTGGATGCGTATGAACGATCGATCGATCGACCACCCGTCCGCCCAATTGAAAGCCTATTCAACTGTTTTCTTTTTGTTGTGTGTTGTACAAATATTAATTTACATGTACAATTTGTTTTTTCTTGAATTGATTGTAATCGAAAACAATAAAAAGCGGAAATTGCGGAGATTTCGACATGTGAGACTAGTTTGATGCACACATAAATTCTGTTTATATTCGAATTTCGTCAGTTTTCTGTTTTGGACATTTCCGCGTTGCAAGATGCTGTCGTCGCCTTCGTCGCCGTTGTCCGTAGCTGTCTCTCTCTCTTCATTGGCATCGTCGCATAATGAATAATGACCCAGGCTTGAAGTTGCTTTGGCAATTAATCTGATGCTGTAGCTGTTGCTGCTGCTGCCCGGTTCATGAACACTTAGCAAGCGTGTTTTATTGCAATATTCGAAAAGGTTAATAAACAAAGCGAGTGTTGCACATGAAAACGTCATTTTAATGACAAAGAAAGCGCAGTTTTGCGACTGATTAAACAAAACTCTGGTCGGGGAGTGGATGCCGATGCCTAAAAAAGGCCAAGTCAAGCTTATAAAACAATAATAAATGCGACAACATTGCGCACCTCAGCAGTCGAGACATGCTTTGAGTAATATGCAAATATCTCTTTAAAATACGCAAGCGCATAAATTAAGTCAAGGCAAGGAAATGCAGCCAGGATACACTTCATGGCCTCGCCGCCCACGACAACTCACTGAGGTGCATCCATGGACAGGCAGAAGACAAAGCACAAAGAAATTGCTTATAAATTTTACAGTAATCTGACTAAGGATGACTGGTGACAGTGAAGTGTGACAGATCCAGGGTATCCCCACACAAGCACACAATTAAATTTCACTTGCCACTTTTGGGCATAATTGTTAATTTGTTTCTCTGGCTGCCGCTTTGCCGCAATCGCCATTAAAGACACGACTGTTTACAAGCCCATTGAGTTGAAGAAAGCGACCCAGGAGCGTCCAAAAGAAAGCTGCGTGGGAAGGATTTTGTAAAAGATGCAAATAAGAAAAAAACAAGAAAAACCCAAGAGCCAGTTGGTGAATCAAGCCTGCTGAAGTCAGAAGTCACAATTGGTTCGCGAATATACTACAACAATGGTATTCTTTATAATTGTAAGACCTAGAGTAAACTCATCATTGCCCTGCAGTTTTAGAGGGTTTATTTTGAATAATAATAATTTCAGATCACATCATTTGGCTTAAAGGTAATTTTCGGTAAAGTCCTTTATAACAGGCAACACAATGGCTGCAAGATATATTAAATTTGTGTCTGTATTTCAAAGAATTCCTGACCACATTCTTTTATCAACTGCTTTTTGCTAAGCCAAGATACCAAAATGATGATAAAATTAGTCATGGGCCAAGTGAACACTAAGATACAAAATTATTTTGTGCCTTTGTGTATGATTAGTTAACCATTAGTTAAGGCTAAGTTCAACAAAATAGTTTCTTTCAAATCCTATTCGCCGGACTAATCGGTTAAAGATCGCTAGTTTTACCTCCCAATTTCGTTTATATACTGGCTCGGCTCAGGTATTTTTGTTTATCATGGTTAACTTTGTAATTTATGGTCTATTCTTAGCCTATGGTACACTCACGTTGGCTCTTTGGATATATGTGAAGAGGTATTTGCATCAAGTTCATGTCGCCTTCGTTTGGCTGCCGATCTGGTGTGATGTGTCTTGGTAATGCGCGGCCTATATATAAATATGCATATATACATATGCAAAAGAATGAAAACGGTGAGATTATTTGAGAATATTTGCAACAAATTATGAATATATCCCACACATCGGAGAGAATAATAGAGACCAGAAGATGTTAGGATACCAGCAGAATGTGAGAGCAAGAGATTGGACAAGATACTTACGGCGACGGTGCTTCCGGTATTAAGTGTGGCGAATGATCGCCAGTATCAAGTCGTCTACGTTTGTCTCGTGTGCCCGCCGAGGAGCGATCCCTAGAATTATGGCGTCTCCGTGTTCGCGGCATCTATGAGGAAAATACACATATATATTTATATTAATAATGTATGTAGGTATAATTTTATACTGTTTGTTAAATTTAGGCATTAATATTATGTACTATATATTTATTGTCAGATTCTACGTCATAACAAAAGCAAAGCAATCTTGTGTTTAATCCCCCCTCTCACCCAAACAACTGAGCAAAGGTGAGCGAGCAGCAGCTGGCTAAAATTATCGTTGTATTGCGTGCATGTGAGTCCGTACACATACATGCAAACCTATATGTGGACGCATGCATAGGTGTGCATGTGTGTACATACATACATATATAAAAATATTTCAAATTGCAATGCTTATGGGTGAAAAAAATTGGCAAATGGAAATAAGAAATTATATTTAAGCAAAATTCATTATTTAATCCAAATTAGGAAGCTACCTTTATAATTAACGCTTTTCAGTGAATTTGTTTCTCAAACGGCAGCGTGAAAATTGATTTTTTTTTTTATTGTATTTGTTGTTGTTGTTGCTGCTGGTTTGGTTTGCTTTGCTTTGAAAGCGCGTCTCTCGCGTCGCTATTAAAAATATGCTCAACTGACTGCTCCTTGGCCTGTTTTGACTGCAATGGAACACTTTAGTCGGGATAACAAACAATCCTAAGCTGACTAGAGCACTTAGTTGATAAAATCTTTAAATATTTTGCGGAAAACGGGGTTTTTTTTTTGTTATTTCCATTAATTCACGTCACTTGGCTTGGTAAACTCACCACGTCTGTGGCGAAGAACTGCCATCTTGGCGTATATTCGAGTAGCTGCCAACTCGCGTGAAATTGATAAAGGAATTGAGATAATATATATGTATGTATATATATTTATAAATCATTGCAAATTGCGCGCAAATTTACAAAACATTGATATTTGTTATTTATATGAGAATATGGTAATGAAAATTTTTTGATTTCAGTTTACTTAGTTTTTTCAATGAGTTGGCAACACCGCGAAGATTAAAGTGCTCACATGCTCATGTTTGATAGTATTTGTAATCGTGTGTCTCTTGGATATCAATATATCGTGTGCACAGGTAGTCAGCCAAATATTTGGTCTATGATGAATGAAAATTGATGGCTCTTGCTATCTTACCTCGTCTTTTTGCGTTGTTTTACCCTCAGGTGTAGTTGTTGGTTTACTGGGAGGCGCGGGAAGAGCCAGCAATGGCGGCGGTCGAGGGATATAAAAACGTTTCCAAATACCGCCAAATAGCTGGACGATTGTTTGCCAAGTAAGATTAGGTTGGGTTATGGTTGAGAACATTAGTTTTGTCGAATTGTGATAATTTTCTATGGTTGATTATATTTAGTTTCAGTTTAAACGTTTTTCCTTTTGGCGCAATTTTCATGCCCTTCTTAAAGGAGGGTTAACTCTTGTAGTTGTTAAAACACAATCCGTATAGTACCACTACCATTATAAATTCTTTTTGTCTTTTTAATACAGCTGATGTAATTAAAAACGTTTTGTTTTGCGTAAACAATAAAGAAAAATAGAAGAATTCAATTACAGCGAAGCCAAGCGCGTCGGCAGCTGATTAGCCTTAACGCTGCCAACTGATGTTAGTTGGGCTGCCAACTTAGATTCAATTACATAGTGTTGGGTAATGGATTCAGTGATGAAATTTTTTAAATTCAAATTTGAAACCGTTAATTTAAAATGTTGTTGATTTAGCATTTAACAGAATTATATAAATTTAAAACTTTTAAGTCATAATGAATCTAGAAAATATTTCGATAACTACGACCAAACAGCTGAGTGGAGACTTAAAGCGCTTGCGCAGATTTTTGCTTTGGCGCCCAATGCTTTAATACTGGCCATTCAATTGCATAACATTAAGCTGAATAACGGTATCGTTATCGTGCCCACGCTCAGTCAAATATTGACGTGCCTGCCGTAACCGTCGTGTTCGCGCGCGGACTTACTATCCTGGCCTTTGGCTGTTTCGTTCGTCGTATAGCAAAAGAAATTGAATTATTCAAAATTTAATCGACATCTGTCGTACGTCAAATGGTTGAATAACTGAATAATTGATTGCGTGCTTCAGCACGGCATGCCTCGCCTACGTCATAGTTGCAACAGAGACCGTAATTTTAGTCCGGGAAACAGAAGCTCATAGCAGTTATCCAAATTTCATTTACCCCACCCAATTCCGCATAGAAATCCGTTAACCTTCCGTAAAACAGTTTTTAAGTTTTCAATTTTTTGGTGGGAAGACATTTTGCATACATTCAGGCGCATTTCATGGCAAAAGTGAGTATAGTTTATCGATTTTTTTTATTGAGCTTCAGCCTGGTCTTGGGACCTCATCTGGGTTCGGGTGCTAATCCAAAAGTCGCGTGATTCACATGAAATATTCAATTTTGGTCCGCACTCAAACACATGCATACACACACACACATTCACACACAGAGAGAGAGAGAGAGAGACCCTTTTTTTGGGTCACGAGGCAGCTGCGGCTGTGTATGTTGACATTGTCCTGGTCTCAATTTTTCGTCCGTTAGCACGTGCTTTGTACGTATACGTAACGAATAATGGTTCTTTGCTTGTGCCTTGTGTGTGTGTGTGTGTGTATGTGTGTGCTTATGTAGATGTATATTTTTTATTGTCCTCTGCGCGCCTTTGCTACACATTTGATGACGATGGACTTTCGCTTTCAGCTGTAGTTGCCGCCATTTTAGAGATCAAACCATATCCGCAAATTAACGTTAAGGCATGGACACCGCTGCAGCCGCCGCTGCTGCCGTTGTCGTTGACCTGAGCTCAGAGAGCAGCACTGGGAAATCTAAGCTCGTCAACAATCTTAATAGCAATCCCAGCCCGCAACGGACATTTAAACCGGCCGCAGCAAAGCAGCCAATTTACACAACTGTCTTGACTGATCACGATCACGTAGAGTCCATGTCGGCTACGCCGCCTCCAACGCCGGCCATGGCACGGGTCCACTGTACTAGCAATGAGATGGATGCAGATCCTGCCGCCAATGGTGACGCACAACACAGCCTTAACTGCAAGGACACGCCGAGCATGGAGCATAGTCAAACGGAGTTGGTAACATCAACGTCTTCCATAAATACAAGCACTTCCACAACGCTTCCAACGCCTGCCTTGCTTACATCTGCCGCCACAACGACTGCAGCGTCTACAGCCGTAGCAGTGGCAGTTGTAGGTGCAACTTCATCCGCAACAACAACAACAACAGAGACTGGAACTGGGACATCGACCATGGGTACGACCCCGTTAAGCAATGCCTCCAGCTCAACCTCCAGCGTGGGCCAGTTGTTGCACTGGCAGGATATGCCCAAGTATCTGCAGTTCAATCCCTATGTGCTCAATGGCTACCGTCCGTTGCAAACCTTCAAAGGCTGCTTGCTCAGTCTCTTTTATTGGCACAACGAGACCATCAACATCCTCACACACGGTAAGTGCTAACTACTATTACCACCCACCACACCTCCACCATAAACAAAAAAAGAAAAAACCTTCCATTCTTAGTTGCTCATTTATCGATCGAATAGGCCGTTGAGTCGTAACAATCACGGTCAAAGCCAAGTGCAGGCGACATAAATAGATTAGGTCGGCATTTTATTTCTAATGCACCTGTCTCGCTTGAGTTTATGGTTATGGTTAGTTGGGTGGGTTGCTCTAAATACACTGAACATTTTGAAATGGATTTTTAGTTAATCTCAATATCATATATAATGATAAAATAAATCTAATTCATTTGTTTTTTTTTTTTTGCTTGAAAACGTACTAAGTTTGTGGGTAATTCTCATAAATCCATGATGAAACAGGAAATTCGTTCCAAATAAATAAAAGATTATTCTAAAAATATTTGATAAGTATCTGCATTTCATTATTTTATGTGAAAATAACTAAACTAATGTCCTAACATGTATGTGCTTGACTTCCTTAAACAAAGGCCAAGAAACTTTTTCTCAATCTATTAAAAATATATCTAAAATATAGTTCGAACTGAATAAACTGTAGTGAAATAATAATTTATCGATACTGAGTCAAGAAACAGACCAAACTCGTTCAACTTTTATTTGATCCAAATGATCAAAAAGCTAATAAATTTGACATTTTTTACTGGGATTCATGCTTGTGCCAGATGGACATTGGAACTCTTTGGCGAATTCCTCAAAATTGGAAAGTGGACCAATTACTCGAAACTTGCCTGGCACATGATCATCTGTGGCCAATTGTATCTGACGGAGACGAGAATGCGTATCGCTGCACCAGATTTGAGCATAGCTAATAAAGAACAATTGGTTGCCAGTGTAGTTTAGACCTGGTAGCTTCTCTTTGGGCAACTGCGACCAATTGCGATAGGCAGCATAGGCCAGACGGACACCTCCATTGTCTGCAATGTTCTCCGACTGAGATGTAGATTCCTTCAGGCGAATGTTGTTGTACACATATTTGGAATATTGAGTGGTGAAGCACTTTTGTCGTTCCAGGAAATTCTCACTTGACTTTTCGTCCCACCAATCATGTGCGTTGCCATTGAGATCAAACTTTCGACCCATATCATCAAAGGTGTGCATAATTTCATGGGCAATAAGCGAGGCCAAGGTACCATATAGGATGGCATTCGGATACACCTCGCTCCATAGTTGATAGGGTTGCAGTATGGCAACTGGCACCTTGATAGTGTTCTCTACCAGTATATTGGCTGGAGTGTAGCTCAATAATTGGCCATCCTCTATAGGCTTGGCAGGCTGATGCATCTCTTCTCGCATTTGTCGCATCGACAAGAGACGAGTCTGTCGCAAATTCTCAACGTAGTCATCAACGGTCAGCTGCAGATTGTCCAGCTCTGCAGCGAAATCAGTCTCGGTATAGGAGTTAATCTCAAGTGTCAAGGCTGCCAGTTTCTTAATGGCCAGTTGGCGAGTTTCCGGCTTAATCCAGTTAAGCAATGGGCTGAAACTTAAAGTACGATTAAAAGTGGCCTTTAGTTGATACCAAAGCAGTTCGATTTCGTTAGATGTTTCATTTGTGTTAACATAACGACGATATACCATATTATCTAAATTTTTGGCGAAGGGCTTCTTGGTTAGATCAATGCAGGACTCCCGTCTCTTTTTTTCTGATTCCGGCGAAACTTCGGCAAAATCACTAACCAGTCGATAAAATATATAATTGGCCAATGTACTAGCATTTGTACGTGGTATAACCTTAAAGAGATTTTCTTGATAGCGTCTGTTGAATTCGTAGACAGGATCCGTTACATTCTCACCCAAACTAATGTAGAAAAAGCGCTCTACGTCAATGACGGGTGCATAGCGTTTATGAATCTCGGGAACCGTTAATAACTCGGTCGTTTGGGTTATATCTAGGCCCTCTTTCTCATCGATGAGTCCGCGTGCCAATTGCACCTCAAAGTCCAAGATTTCTTGAGCTGTTTTCTTGGCCAACGACGACTCGACACTAAGAAATTTCTCTAGATTATTTTGAATCTTCTTACGATAGATGTTGCGATAGATCTCATTCTGTTCGTCCAAGTACATGCTTCGCGATTCCAAAATAAAATCCTGTTGTCCTATGTATGCTCTATTTATTTGATTTTCTGCAATATCCTTTGTTATTTCTATTGCAAGGATCGCGGTTACACCGTAGCGATAATATACTCGGGCGCTCATTTCCAACCAATTAAAAGGTTTCTCCTGCCAGGCATCACCCTCCAGCACGGGCATCGCACCAAACTCTGATATCAACTGTCTAAGCTTTGCCTCATATTTGGGTCCAAGTTCAAGTCGTTTGCATGACTCGTAAAATACTTTTACTTGCTTGTCCTCCGGTGTATCGTGGCGATCCTCTTCGTTGTTATTTAACATAAATAAAAGTTTATGATTCAGCGCTTTGGTTAGTTGCTCAAAAAGTCCTGTACTGGCTACTTCCTGTGAGTCCGCTGAATTAATCCGTGCATAATTACCACATGCAAATTGATAGAAATCGGAGCACGGGTCGTCTGCCTCGTTCATGTAGCTCTTTATCTCCGCCGCTTTGGCACGTTCCATTATAGCTCTGTGAAGAGGAATTGTTGGATCCAGAGCCAAATCAGAGTTTGCATCCGTATCCAAGGCTGCCATCATGACATACGGGGCCAGGATCAATACGCACAATATGTTGGCCAAAAATCTAAATTGATGCGGCTGCATCTTCTTGCTTGTAATTTCTTGCCTTCACAACTCTATACTCTCGAACGACTGATATGCAAGCCTCACTTAATCCAGCTATGAGCTCCGTCGTTTGTTCGTTCTTGGGAATTAAGAAAGCTCTAACCTCGGGGTTATCTCCCACATTTTACATATGTATGTACATACATATATATGTATGTATGTACATTCATCTCACATGTATGCAATAATTGTACATACATATGTACATATGTGTATTTCTAAGCAATAGAGATGCCGGCGTGCAATAAGGAATTAAAGACTATCAAGTGTTTTTAAAATAAGACAAAAAGATTTTCACTTACCAAAATGCTCAACACGGTCTTACACAGATTATTAAATAAAGGCAACATTGTAACAGAACTTGCTTACGATTTAAACTTAAAATCTGTAAATACGTATTGGATCCATGCGCTTTTTTGTATTCAATTGTGTACACACTTTTTGAAGTATTTTAAAAAACACACATATGTATGTACACACTGTCTCAGTATTGGCAAGTTATGCAAAAATAAATAGGTACACACTGATTACCATCTATGTAGTATTATTGATTGAAATTAATTGATGATATTTAGTATTATATTAAGTGCGTTTAAAAACTTTTTAATTTGGATATATTTTTATATAAAAATGTTCAAAAAATTGCCAATAGGAAATGTTTTCACATGGAAACATTTTTAAGCTATGTATGTATATCTCCAGAGGGAGAGAGAAAAAGTGCAAATGGTATTTTTCTACAATATTTTAAATTTTTACAATACTGAAGTTATATACATACATACATACATATGTAAGTTATGAAAAATATCCATTTTTCATTAAATTGAAATTCAATTGCCATTTCAATGGCCACAAACAAATTAAGTATGCAAATGTTTATATTAATTGCCATTCTGAAGCGTGATATGAGATCCAAGCACGCAACCGTCACTAGTTTGGGGTTCAACGTAGTCTCCCATTCCATGCCAACTGCCGCCTCCAGTGGAAGTGATAAGGCAGTGCCTTAAAGGCACCAAAGCACTGATCTCGGAAGTGCGTTGCCTTTACAGTTTTTAGTTGTCCGCTGAGTGTTTGCTATGAAACACATCGCATTCGTATTGTTTTTGCTGTGGAACGCTAGTCTCCGTATCCAGGGTCACTTGCTCTCTCAGCCCGATCTGGAGCTATACCACATTCAAGCCCAGGAACAGCTTATCTCAAACCACAATGATAGTTTGTATGTGCAGCGGGTTATGCGGCTGGCTAAAGCGTCGGAAATGCGCAACTATATGGACGAAACTGTAGATGCCTGTGAAAATTTCTATGAGCTAAGTTGCGGTAATTGGCCAAAAATACATCCGGCGAATGATGCCCATCCCCGGGAGACGAACTACGAGCAGCTTCTGGTCAAGGCATATAGACATAAACAACAACGTTTGCTGGAGCGCCCGGCTAATCTGAAAACTGATGATTCCGGAGTGTTCAAGGTAAAGCAGTTCTATGCCAGTTGCCTTCACTACCGGGATACTCCAGAGGTTCTCTATCGCCAGCAATTGGCGGAAATAATCGGAGAATTCGGGAGAATGCCCGTACTGGCTCTGCCGGGACAGGAATGGCCGGCAGATGAGTTCGATTGGCTCGAGACGGTGGCCCTCATTAAACGAAAATATGGCTTAAATATAATACTGCTCCTACAGATGATTGACGATAAAATCTATGTGGGCCAGCCTCATCGATTTCTGCCACAACCTAATCAACAGGGTAGAGAACTGGTGAACCAAATTACCAAACAACTTGAGCAGCATTTAAATCTGGCAGAAGATGTGGCCAAAGAAACGGCAATAGAAATTGCAGTATTGAAAGAGGAATTGGTCAAGGCCATGGTGGATAGACCGGTGGGGGTGTTGGCCCAATTACGTACAGCCAATGAATTAGATACCGCCTACTCTAATGAAGTCAACCTCACCAATTATTTGGAACTTGTTTTGGAACGGCCTGTGGATTCAAATGAAACTTTCTTTGAACATGTGCCCAGTTATTTGTCACACATTTTACCCATATTGAAGACGACACCACCAAAAGTTTTGGCCAATTATATATTTCATCAGCTGGTAATGCACTTTAACTATGACTTGCAATCCTCATCCGCTGTTAAGCAGTGTCTGGCCAGTGTCAGGGAGCATTTTCCGGAGCTACTCGATTATATGGTCTATCAACACTATGGAGACGCCTCCACCCTTGATGACATTGAGTCGGTTTGGCAGCACATTAAACGAAGTTTCAGTGAAATGCTGGAATCGAAAAATTCGGATTGGTTGGCTGTATTGACTCGTCGTCAATTGCTGGAGCAGCTCAATGCCACTCGCCTGGCTATAAATGGTCATGCGAATGTGAATTTCAGTGAGAAGTATCAGTCGTTGCAATTCAAAGATCAGGATTATCTCTTTAATTTACGCTCCATTCTCAGCCATGATATATTTGAGAACAAAGTGATAAATCAATTGTCGTCACCTTCCTATGATGCTAAAAGTAATACTGTTATTTTGCCTGTTGCCCTGATCCAGCCTAACATTCTGTGGTCTCGTTATTACCCTCGTGCTCTGCGTTATGGCAGTATTGGGGCTCTACTGGCCCAACCTCTGGCACACAGTTTCAATGACCACTCCGGATGGGATAAAAGTTCTCAGGTGGAGTATGAAAAGCGCAAAGATTGCTTCAAATTTCAATATGGTCGTTTGCGCCTTGATGGTCGATATCTAGCCGAAAACGAGATGCAAGCTCAAAATATGGCAGACAATGTAGCCGTTCAGGTGGCTTACCTAGCCTACAAATCCTATCTGCAACAATTGGCCAAATCGGCCATCGGCACCGAGTCCTTACCCACTTTGAATGGTACACCTCAGCAGCTGTTCTTCTTTAGCTATGGTCAGCTCTGGTGCAGCGATGCCAATGAGCAGTTCCGGGATAAGCAGTCACTCCTTAATACACGCACTCCGAATCCCTTAAGGTTACTCGGATCACTTGCGAATTTTGCCGACTTTGCAAATGATTTTAAATGCCCAAGGGAAACTCGTATGAACCCCTCTCAAAAGTGTCAGCTGTATTAGTTAAGGACAAAAGCAAACTGCGTATAATTTAAAATTCAAATTCAATTTCCATTTGAATGAGAAACTTTGTTTAACAACCAGTTGAAATATTTTTCATATTTTTATGTTTTTCTATGCCTGTTTTGTTACATTTCTTTAATAAAAGGTAAACGGACACTTTATATGATTGATTTTTTGCAAAACTAATGATTGGTAGTTTACCTAGTAGATGGCACACTTGTACTCTGGATCCATGGGCGCCGACTGTGAGCAATTGAATACCCACGAGAATTCCTGGAAGTTAGATAGCGAACCAATCACTCGATACATGCCAGGAGCATGATTGTCCCCAGAGGCGACAGTGGACTTGAACAGCGATTGGACATCTTCACACCAGAGTTGAGCAAAGGCCACAAAGAATAATTGATTGCCCGTCATGTTTAAGCCAGAGAGAATCTCCTGTTGACGTGTAGCTTCCGTTTGCTGTTCCAACCAGCGTTGATAGGCCGCATAGGCTAACTTGACGCCCGCATTGTCAGCAATGTTCTCCGATTGGAGGACAGTTTCGGGCAGTTTGGTCCCACCGTATTTATAAGCATGATACTGAGCCTGAAAGCATTTACGTCTCTCTTCGAATTCGTATCTAGACTTGTAGTCCCACCAGGCGGCTAGATTGCCATTTGCATCGTAGTTTCGTCCGTCGTCATCGAAACCATGTGTCATTTCATGGGCCAGAAGATATCCCAGTGTGGCATATGTAAATGCCTGCGGGTACTCCACATTCCAGAAATAACGTGGTTGCAACAAAGCCACCGGAATGCTAATGTTGTTCTCCAATATATTATAGGCTGGCGTAAAGCTTAGAATCTCGCTAGCCTCCAAAGAGGTTGGTGCTCCATGGAGTTTAACAAAAGTTGTATTAGCTTGAGCTGCCCGCAACTGCTGCACATTGGCCACATAGTTCAACCGATCGATGGTCACGCCCTCGTAAAATGACTCGAAATTTTCACCATCATTGTTATTTATATAGAGTTTCATATGATCTAACTTCTCGATGGCCATCTGACGCGTGGAGTTGGATATCCAATCCAGTTTATCGCCAGCCAATTGCTGACGGAACACAGCTTGTATCTGCTCCCAGACGCGAAATACTTCCGCCTCAGTTTCCGGACTACGATATCTGGCATAGACCACTTGATCGACTAGCTTTGAGAAGTACTTTTTGGTCTTTTCGATGCACCATTTTGGCAATTGTGCAGCGTCGGCATCTAGCAGGTACTCCTGAAGCAATTCCCAGAGAACATAATTCGCCTGCGTCGATTTGGGTGTGGCTTGCAGAGTGTCAAAGGTCTGATCCAAATATTCCTCATTGTATATGTAAACGACTTGAGGCACATTCTGCGGTCCAAGTACTAAGCCGAAAAACTCTGTGAAATTAATATGTGGTGCATATTTATCTTGCAATTCGATTATAGAATAGAGGGTTAAATCATCTTCCAGGGATCGTCCTTCGAGTACTGAACTACCGGCCATTAAATCGTGCTCCAGTTTACGATGTTTCTTCGATGTCTCTCTAGCCTGTTTGGATGTAAGACCCAGATATTGCTTCATGTCATTGGTTGTGCCCACCTCCTCCAGTACATTCAAGATGCCCGAGTTGCTTATTCTCATAAAGTCCGGAGGACCCACATACACCTTATTCTTCGTGTTGTTTTTAATATCACGCATAATATCCACTGCTAGAATTATTTGTTTGCCATACTTGTGTTGGATTTCACCTGCTGTTCGCCACCAGACAAACTCTGTCTCATTCCATTTGTCACCGGCTAGAACAGGCAATTCTCCATACTCACGATAGACATTCTCCAGCGCCAACTTATAGTGCACATCGTCGCGATGAACCATTCTGCAAGATTGATAAAATCTTTGCAGTTTCCCCTCGAGCTCCGATTTCGTGGCATCAGTCGACTCCAAAAGGTTCTTTAGACGCCGATCAAAACCCTTTGCTATCAGCTGAAATGTATCCGTCATTATGTTGCTTAGTAGCTGGGCGGGATTCTGGCGATGCCAATTGCCACAAGAATAGCTATAGAAATCATCACATGGTCTAACATTAGTATTAAGCATCGCTTTAATATCGGCCACTTTTGACTGGCGTATAATCTGCTTGGCGAAATCCGTGTTTAGATCATCTTTTACTGGTATGCTTCGGACAAAGGATGCGGCCAACAGCAACACCAGACAAGGCTCAACGCGTCTTAACATCATCTCTCATTCAAGTAAACTGAGCCAACAAAAAACTACACTCTCGTTTTGTGTGTAGAGGGCAAGCTTATCAGCTTATGAATGCTGGAGGAGTAGGTTCAGTTATCGCATCGATAGAAAGAGCAAACACTCTTAGAATAGCTTGCATTATCTCATCATTAGTAGACTTGAGTCTTGAAATATTACTCTTGATTCTAAAACTCTTTCTCCTCTTCCCCCAGCAATACCCATCTTCTATATACTGGCGATTGTGCCTGGACTGATGCCCTGGGACAGCGGTTACAAGTTTTTATCGTTTTGCCATGTCTTTGGCTCTGTGGCTCCTTGGTGTGGCAGCTTCGTCTACCATCTGTTCATGAACATTGAGAAGGGCGAGAATGTTTACTATACGCTGCTCAAGCTCGACATGGTCGGCATATGGGTGAGCCAGAGCTTTGGTAAGTCTGATAAGGCCGTCTCTAGGCTATATATATATGTATATATACGAATAAAGAGAAACAGAGAGTGCACAGATGTCACACAAATATTACTCGGAAGCGGAAACTATTTATTCTCTCTATAGGAGCGACCTTCAGACAAAACAAAAAAACAAAAAAAACAAAAAAGAAAATTTCAGTAGATTAAGCATTTACGTTGCGGATTCATTTTACTTTCGCTGCTGCACTCAAAGGCATGAGCAAATTCGTCCGAGTTGACCATGATGGCAAAGACGCGCAGTTCCTCTGGTGGATGAACATTGGAAATTACCCGGGATTGCCGTCTCTCGGCCAATATATTGGAGCACATTGTCTGCGCCAGACCGAGGAAGAATAATTGTTGTGGCGTCTGCAGCAATTCAGGCAAAGATTCTGTATCCATTGTCTTGGCCAATGTAGCCTGTTCCAGCCACTTGCTATATGCCATATGGGCAATTCGAAAGCCCACATTATCTGCTATAGTCTCGCCCTGCGTCTCCAAACGGGGTAGCTTTGCGCCATTGTAGCGCAACTCGCTGTACTGCTCCTTCAGGCACTCCTTGCGTGAATCGAACTCCTTTACGGCAGCACTTGTCCACCAATCCCTTAGGTTGCCTTTGCCATCGTACATCCGATTGAGATCATCAAATCCGTGTGCAATCTCGTGGGCCAAACTGAAGCCCCACGTAGCGTAGTTCAGGGCAGTTGGATAGACTTCGTGCCAAAAATAGAAACGTTGCAAATAGCTAGCTGGAAGAATAACCAGATTCACCTCTGTCATATAGATGGGCGAGCGAATTTGGTAATCATAATAGTTGTGATTCCAGGGACGTTGCAGATTCTCTCGGAGATTAAGTGCGCGCAAGGCCAGCAAGCGTTGAATGTTACCAAAATAGTCAGCCGAACTGATGATCAGAGATCCATAGCGCTGATCGAAATCAACAGGTTCTGCTCCAGCAATTTGAAAACTCATGTCTTTGAGCTTATCTAGCATTCCGGTGCGAGTTTCCTCTTCCAGCCAATCCATGGCAGGTTGCCGCAGCATATCCTCAAAAGCAGATTTTAGCTCTTTCCATAATGCTCTCAAGCTACCGGGAATATGAGGATTTCGCTGCTCTAGCTGGTGATAGACCAAGCGATCCACCACATCCGGCAGAAGGTGAGCAGTTTGTCGTGCACAGAAATCCTGAGACTTGCCCACTTCAAAGTCTTCTAAAAGACTGGACAGCATGTAATTGGCCAACACTCGTTTGGGAGTCGTGGATAGAACTTTCTTTAACTGCCACAGATAACTGGCCACATGCTCATAGACTGGCAGTTTGTACTCATAGCCCAACCAGATTCTGGCAAACTGAGTCAAATTGAGAGATGACCCATAAGTTTCAGTCAAGGCATCCAGCATTGCAAGGCGATTTCTTGCTCGGGGGTCTCTTTCCACCTGCTGGTCGAGAATGCCCCTGGCTAATTCCTTTTCCACCTCAATAATCTCGCGTGCGGTTTTACCGGAAAGTTCCGCCGATAGACCCAAAATGTCCAAGAATCTCTGCCTTAATAAAACTTCTCGAAGTAGATACGCGGACTCATCTTTAATGTTGATAAGGTCCTTCCGTTGGCCCAAATACAAACGATTTATCTGGGAGTTAAGAAAATCGGGTCCAACATCCACACCCAATAGCGTGATCTTGCCATAACGTCGCAATAGTTTTCCCATCATGGAGATGGCATCGAATTCAGTTTCCCTCCAGTTGGATCCCTCTAAAGCTGGCATTCCACCGAATTCCTTTAGAACCTTAAGCAGATGGGCCCTCTGATCCAGACGAGTTGTTGTATTAAGGCACGACTCATGAAAGTACTTGATACATGTTTCCATGGGTCTATCAGTGCTTAGTTTAGGTTCATCAAGCAATTGTTTCACACGCCGCAAATAGCCAGCATAGAGAGACTGATGTAGATTTCGGTCTGACTCCGATGTGGCTGGACTAACTGATCCATAATTGCCGCAGGCATACTGGTAGAAATCCTCGCACGGTTGCACCGAACTATCCATATAGCTGTGCATCTCAGCAGACTTCATTCGTCGCATTAGGTCATGGGCCAACGGTGTGGTAAACTCATCAAATATTCCCGCTTCAATGCCCCCAGGTGTGGATACCAAATAGAGCAATGTGATTGCAAAGCCAAGAACGGCCCAAGATGCTCCCTGCTTTTTAACCATCTCGCACGAATCTCGTTGTCGAACTAAACACTATGGTTAAATTTTAATCACTAGCTAATCGAAGCGCTTCCATCGCACTGTTTCCCATCCTGCTCTTGCTCTCCCTCTCTCTATCGCTCTCTTTCCAGGTGCCTTGCCCTTGGTGACGGCCACAACGCTCTGCTTTACTCCCATACTCAAATGGTTCATCATAATCTCCTACTGCGTGCTCTCACTTTGGGGTCTATACAAGGTAAGAATTCCGTGAGCATTTTTCTCTTTGCGGGCTTTTATTTAACTTATGAAATAAATTTGTAATTTAAATCAATCTGTTAGAAAACTTGACAGGGGAAAAAGTCATTTAACATTTTTCAATTGATTTGATTGTGATTTTATCAATATTTATTGAGTTTTAAGAGTATAATCTTTTAAAGTTTAAAAAAAAAAAATAGATTTTTGTGAACATCTTATTATTGAAGAGAATGTTAACAAATAGAATTTTTATCTGGCAGGCCTCTAGTATTTGGAATATACCAAGATTCATCACGATCCTCCTTAAAATATAATTAAAGAAAACTTAAAATCAAAGTTCAATTAAATAGTAAAAGCATAAACGTACAATAGATCTAAAATATTAATAAATTGACATCAGTAATAAATATTCTTTATCAATGGACTTGTTGATGCTTAAATAGTTATTTACTTGTTTAAAGATCATTTAAATGAATATTGTCTAATTCTCTATTTTTCACGATCCTTTGACAGGCTCTGACCGCAAGTTCGCCTTGGCAGCGTCGTCTGTGCTTTGCTCTTCCCTTTGGCATGCGCTCCATTTTGACCTTTATGCGCATCCGTGGAATGGTCGGCGGAAGCCATATGGCCCTTTCCCATGTTTATCTGCAGGTGCGTATGTCCGGGCATTCCAATTGACTAACTTGCTATTTTTACTAAACGTTTTTGGCTGGCCTATTATTGTGCTGTGCGCATGCTTATGTGCATAGGTTGAAGTTGTAAGTCGCATTTCATACATACATATATCGTTAACCTACCTACTACATACAAAAATTATGTACCTACCTACCTACCTACCTACTACTCTACTACTAAAACTACTCTACTAAATAATGGACAAAGCCGGATGAAGGGCTTACACACAGAAATGGTAGCCACAACTCTCACTAATTTGTCTCTACTTGTCTCTTCATTTTGGTTTTTTAGGATGGTGTTTCCATTCTAGGCGGTGCTATTGGAGCCATGCGTATACCAGAAAAGTGGTTTCCCGGTGTAGTGGATTTCTATCTCAATTCCCACAATATTATGCATGTGCTGGTCGTAGTGGCTGTCTATTCCATGCACAAGGTAGATGTCAATGCGTTTATGATCCGCTAAAACGATTAATCGAGAAATCTTTTTGTATAGGCTACCATCAAGGACTTTGAGTGGATGTCCACACAGACATGTAATGCAATTGGCAATGCCACCGAGCAGACACTGGGTGATCATGTGGAACTATGACCCGTTTACTGGCTGCTATTATTGCTGCCGCTAATACTTTTGGCCCGACGACAAGGAGCCATTCTTGTGGGAGGAAGAAGAAGAAGACTCTGTGCCCCAATCTTTGGGTGAAAAGGCGGAAGCCTGCGTTGACTCTATACCGTGTATATTCAAGTAGAGAGCATGCTGTAACAGTAATACATAGATCTTAGGACATACAAAACATACATACATACATTGATCTATGTATGAGTACTTCGACTGTGGTATTAAGCATTAAGGTTATATGTATAAATACAACACACAACAGAACATCAAAACAATGAAAACAAAAATCAGTCAGGATTATTCCATGCTATTTTAACATACATACAAAATCCGTACATCGAAAAACGGATATTGATGGTGGATCCACATGTACCTCATTAAACTTATATTCATCTATATAATTGCATAAATACATACATATGTATAACTTTGTACCTCGTCGAAAAATTTAACAATAAGTAAAAACATAGAAAAAACAAAACACTCTCTAAAAGGTAACAATTCTTCCTAGTCGAACTCTTTAGTTCTATAGATAATTTGCAATTTGTTGATTTTTTGCAAGCATAGTGTATAATTAATAAGACGAAAAACCCAAAGACGTTGTAGCTGTTGTGCCCTGTAGTTAGGTGTATTCAAGTTGGACAAGTGTGAAAAAAGCAACAGTAATCGAGGAAAAAATCTTCTTCTTCAACGAATTATATAAGTCTATAAGAAGTTAAGTAGTAAAAGTGCTTCTAAATTAGCCACCAAATTATCTATTATATATAAAACATTGAGTTCATCTGATTTGTGTCAATTGCATTCGACTTAATTGCATAATTTAGGTATATACATACATACATACATATAGATATATTTGCTTTAGGTTTAACTAGGGCAAATATAAATAATGTACGACGAATGTATTTTAATCCACTAAGTAGTGTCAATAATTTACACCCAAGCCTATAAAATGGAAACTAAAGCTAACAGAAATTATATGCAATTAAGCAATAATAGGAAACGAATATGCTTGTAATGTTTAAAAGTTGCAATTAAATTGTAAGTGACAATTATACCATACTATATATAAATGATTTTCTGAGAAAGTTAATAAACCCTAATCCAAAAGAAAAGCTTATGAATATATTAAATTTGAAAACAAAAGGTGAGCATATAGTCTACATATATAGCTATATTCCAAAAATTTTGTAGCAGTCGTCCTGTTATTAAAGTTTGTAGAATAACCGATAATGCCATATGCTACAGTATTACTACACTTGCCAAAAAAGTAGTTATTTCGATGAAGAATTTCGAATATTTTTTAAACAATAATTATTGATTCTTACCAACATTTCACAAAAAAAGAGGAAAATGGCCTAAGCCGCTTACTATGCCAACAAATTATTTTGAAATTTGCCGCCAAATTTGCACCGTCGAACAGTTGGGGCCAACGTCGAACCAATGTGCAACTCGAACCGATGAGTCAAATATGCGACGTTATCCAACACTGCTCAGTGCAGGCTAATAGTTATTGCAAAACGAGGTGGCAACACTATAGTCGATTTTAACTGCTGACAACTCTAGTCAAATCCGCCGCAAAAAAAAAACACAATTGTAATTATAATTAAGCCGCACAGGACTACAGCATCTTGTGATCGCATTGGGGACTTGGGCGCCAAGAAGAACTACATTGCACTTACAATGAGTGTGACGATAACGGAGATTGCTGACAAGGCGGCGGTGATGACGACAGCAGTGAATTTCTTTGGCTTACAGACGGCTTTCGAAAAGGCCTTAGAAGAGGCCATCAAGGGAAACGACGTTAAGATCCTAGTCGAGTCATACAACAACTTCAATGGGAACTCGGAGCACGACAAACGCTCGCCCATGGACCAGGCGTTCAGGGAACTGCTGATGAAAAACCTCAATGAAGATGTGGAGAAAATTGGGGCATTGGTGAAACTCTCTGTGGATGCCACACGAGCCGAGATTGTGTCCAGCACTATTCCCGTAGTGCTATTGGGCGACACTTTCGATGTGGTCACCTTGGACAAATGCCAGGAACTCTTTCAGTTTGTCGAACAGATGGTGGAGGTGTGGAAGGAGGATATACTGTTTGCATCCTGCAAGAACAACATCCTACGCATGTGTAACGATTTGCTACGCCGTCTATCGCGTACCCAGAACACAGTCTTCTGTGGCCGCATTCTGCTCTTCCTCTCAAAGTTTTTCCCCTTCTCGGAGAGATCTGGATTGAATATTGTGTCAGAGTTCAATTTAGACAACTTCACCGAATACGGCCTAGATAGTAAAGATCACGAAGATGATAACAAAGAGTTGGAAGACATTGCCGAAGATATTCCCTTGAAAATTGACTATGATTTGTACTGTAAGTTTTGGTCTCTGCAGGATTTCTTTCGTAATCCGAATCAGTGCTATAGTAAAGCCCAGTGGAAGATGTTCCAGATGGTAAGTCTATGAATGTTTGAATTAGTTGTTGTTTATTAATCTCCTCTATTGCTATTCCAGCATGCAGAGACCATTTTACAGTCCTTTGCCAGCTTTAAGTTAGAGGACATACGTCCAAACAATGACAGCGGCGATGGTCCTCAACCCATGGACGTAGATGAAGCTGCTGTGGAGGCCGCTGCTGCCTCAACAGTCAATAGAGCAAATAATTTCTTTGCCAAATTCCTGACCAATCCCAAATTGCTAGCCCTTCAGCTATCTGATTCAAATTTTCGACGTGCAGTTCTAGTACAATTTCTGATACTCTTTCAGTACCTTCAATTAAGCGTCAAGTTCAAGATGTAAGTTGCTGTGAATGGGATTAGAGTTCGCCATCTGCCTAATTGAAAACATTCTATTTATTTAGGGAATCATACATTCTGAACCCAGCCCAGGCAGAATTTATCAAGGAAACGGAGCCACGTGTATTCAAATTGCTAGAGGAGACGCCGCCATATGGTCGTCGATTTGCCCGGACAGTGCAGCATATGTTGGTACGCGAAGAGATGTGGAACAATTGGAAGAACGAGGGCTGCAAAGAGTTCAAAAAACCAGAAAACCCTCCCGTCATCGAAGAGGATATAAAACCACCGCCGGCAAAGCGCCCAAAACGTCCTTTGGGGGATGCGCTACGCGATGCTACACGAAATGGCAAATTCTTTTTGGGCAAGTAAGTAATCCACCGTGGACTTCTTTTCAACATTATCTAAATGTCGAAATTGTAGTGAAAATCTTACACGCTTGTGGAACTATTCGCCAGACAATTTGCAAGCGTGTAAAAGCGAGCAGCGTAATTTCTTGCCCCAACTGGAAACCTATTTGGAGACGCCCCATGAGAAGGTTGACCCAGCATTCGAATGGCGTGCCCTGCGATTGCTAGCTCGTCAGACACCCCACTTCTTTACATCCGTTTCACAGCCTTCCAGCAAGATTTCGGATTACTTGGAACAGGTGCGCAAGCGTCTGAATCGTGATAAGGAGCCAAAGCCATCTCTAACAGCGGCCACTAATGCATTGGGGGGCAATATTGCTGCAGTGGCCACCACATCGCCAGCGGAGATTGAGCAAGAGACTGTGGCCTTGCAAGATCCGGATCCGGAACCAGAACAAGATCTCGATGAGGAAGATGTCGAACCTGCTGTGGTCGAGGAAGCAGAAGAGGCACCCAAACACGAAAAACCGATAATGGTGACAAAAGCACACATTGATGAGATCACGCCACTGATTGGCGAACCCTGGATGAAGTTGGGCAAGAAAATCGGCTTTACCAACGATGAGTTGCTATACTTTCAAATGGAGTATACTTCAGCCGAGGTATCCTGCATCCAGATGCTTACCAATTGGATCTCGGAGGACGATGATGCCACACTGGACAATTGGGCATATATGTTGGAGGGTCTGGAAATGAACACAGCTGCCGATGCTGTCAGGGCAGTCAATGAACGCGAGAAAGCGGCACAGGCTGCAGAAGCTGCCGCTATCAATGATGTGGAAGTGTTATCCGACTAGAAACCCCGACGCCCACCCCGAAGTTCGATTAAGCTAAGTGATTAGATGTATTAAATTCCTTTATCACAAGTAAAAAATAGAAAGAGGGACTAACTCAACCTCTTTCATTGTCAAAGCCAAATTAAACCAGATCAGCGCTTCTTCAGCGGTGGCGGACCATCGCGACGTGGCTTGTTGTGGACCATGGTGGCACATCGAGGAATGTGACGTTCAGCAGCCTGCTGATTGAAACGTCTGCCGCAATGGGGGCATTTGATATAATCCGGATTCTCTGATGGCGGCGGTGGTGGCAAATCGCTCAGCTTACCACCACGAGCCAAATGAGCCTTCAATTGCTTTGCCGCTCGTATCGATTGGATAAACTCTTCATGTTTCTTGCGCCAGTTGCTCTTTTTTACGCCTGTGCTGAGGCCCTGCTGTTGGGCGGCACTACTGTAGCTTGCCTGCGTGGTGCGTCCTCCTGCCTTTCCTTTCTTCACATATCTCTCATTCTCTGTGCCCACATTGCGTTGTTTGGATGCGTCAAATATTTTGCGCTTGGTGCTCATTGTACGCTGGCACACGGCCTCATGTTTGTCCAAACGTTCAGTTAAAAAGTGTCGACCACAAAAGCGACAAGTCTCAGTGCCCTCGGGAGCTGGGTGGTTTTGCTAAAAGAAGGAGGGGACTTACATCCATTTCCATTTAATCATTTATTTTCTTACCATAGTATTTTTGGTCACTGGAGATTTGGGCTCAAACTAAAATGGGGGAATAAAGTTTTGGAAATGACATATATATCTCAGGATTCGATGTTTACTTAAAACACACTCACCTTGCGAGCTGGAAGCTTCCTTGTCTGCGGAACAGTTGGTTCAGCCGGCTTTACTTTTATTGTTGCCGCTGGCATTGGCTTTGGACTTTTCAGCGGCGTAGAGACATTTGGATTCTGGTTATCTTTCTCCTGAGTGGGTGGAGATTTTCGAGTAATCACAGGCTTCAGTCGGTTTGTTGTTCCAGCTGCATTGTATTTGTTGTTGTTAATATTATTATCACTAGCCTGTCGGCGTTTGATTGTAACCGAGGGGGCACTCTCCTTTAGACTCATGGCGGTAAGGCCTTTAACTAGTTTTTCATGATCTTCCTGTGTCCTTCCTTTGGGTGATGATGTTGGGACCACAGATGCAATAGGCTTGAGGGGATTGCTACGATCAATGCCCGCCCCACGGCGACGTTCATCAAACATTTGACGTACTTTTCCTGCATGAGAGGCCGAAGTCAAGGCACTATCACCATTATTTTTGGCCGTACTTAGCTCGTTGCGACGCTGCACCTGCTCCTGGTGAGTTTTCTGTTGGAAGCGCATCTATAAATAACAAAGAGAGAAGGAGTTAGCTAATGATATTAGGGAGCAGGCCAGTCCCTTACTGGCGCCGATTGGCTAGTATTGCTATTGCTAGGAGGCAGATGACTTAGGGCTTCCATTAATCTTCTCGCTGCCCAGGATTCATTGAGTTTTAAAGGTAATATTTGATCATCGTTTAGAAAGTCTGTCTCGCTGTTAAAATACAGAGGAGGAAATGCCTCATTGTCGTCGTTCCCATCCGCTTGCCACATGATTCGTGTTGGATGTGCGCGTGTCAACTAAAACCAAAACTGGACATTAGCATGCCCATTTCCCGCGAGTGGTATAATTAACTATGCATGTGTGTGTGGGTCGTTGTGTATGTCTATATCTCCAACCCCCCCTCTAACGCAAACGATGAGCTGTCAATTCACCTTCGCTATATAGAATGGTAAACCCACAAATCCGTGTCCACTTACGTGCCGCCAGTACATAAAACCTCGAGCAACCCGACCCGCCTGGGCAAAGCTAACTTTGTCCGTTAAGAAGTAATTGGTGCGGGAGGAGGGCATACTCGTCGTTTGTCCAGTATGTGGATAATATTATTGGTATTCGTCTCTTGCGTCCTGCTACTGCTGCTGCTAGTGTCCTTCGTTTTGGCCATGGCCACTTGGCTAGGCTAGGACTAAGGGGGCAAAGCAAAGCAAATCAAAGAATGTGGAAAATCTTTTGTATGTCGAACACTTGAGTAAATCCAAGCCTAGCTGCCCTTTTGTTTGCCTCGTAAATGCCGTTTTTGTTGTTGCATACCTAAAACAACAACAAAAGCAACAACAAAAAAATCAATGACTGCAATCAGACGTTGCCACGGGAGCACCACCATAACAACAACAACATGGGGTGGTGGCAGTCGGAAAGTACGACAGAGAGAGAGAGAAAATGAACATGGCATTTGTTGAATGCACTGACAGAAGCACCTTGTCCGTCCCAGGTGACACGAGACCACCCACTGTCCTTTCCCTTTCTGTCATGAAAGGGCTCCCAGTGAAGGACTCGTCACCTACCGACCCTCCTCCATCCACCCCTTGACTATCAGCTCTTCAAAATACCACAATCAGCGTTGGAAATCGCGCGCCACAATTTACCATCACATATTGTTTAATTGATGAATTGGTTTTTCTTTCTTTGGGATTTCATTTCTGCTGACTGATGGCTTTAATGTCAACCCACTAAAAGGCAAAGGTAAAATCGCTCATGCAGCAGGCAAATTTTTCCCACGACAAGTAATTTGATCTATTGTCTGCATTTCTCTAATGTTTTTATATGCTTGCAAAAAAAATTAAAGTAGGATTTAGGATATAGAATCGCAAAGTAAAGTGTCTTCTAAAGTTTGAGGTTGGTTTCAAAATTAATGAATTTTAAAAGTATTTTCTATAACTCAATAACAAGACCAAATACTTTTAAAAGAAGAAGTTTCACAACCAACAATAATGCAATACATCCAAAGAAGCCATCGGCAACCTTTTAATTTTGGTTGACCTATCCAGCAGTTTTTGTTCATATAATAGAAGTTCATTGTACTTATTTATTATTATGTAAAAATAATAAACATTCAGAATATATCGGATGAAAATTATACAGACAATCTAAGACTTTTAAACAGTTTTGAACTGAAATTCGAAACGATTTTTCAATTGCAAAAATAGTAATAGACAGATATACTAGAGAGCTAAGTACATACATACATATTTCTCTAAATATTTTCATGGTATTACCGAAATTGCCAAATTGGCAACATTTTTTCTGCCAAATGTGGACATCTGCACCTACTTAATGCTGAGTCTTTGAAATTTCTTCTAGTCCTTATTTTTAGCCATTTTTGGATAGTTTAAGGACTATAGCTTCGATGTATAAATAATCTATATCTAATTGGTGAAAAGAAAACTATATACATTGGCCAACTATATATTGGATTCCTGCCTAAAGTCAGAACAAGGAAATAAAGCCTTGAAAAGAATCAAAGGACAAGAAACTAAACCATACAATTGGCAATTCAAATAACCAGTTTCCTTTTCATTAAAGTGGTTTAATTAAACGATGACAAGCATCACGTATACGTAAATTTCTATATTCTTGATAGCCTATTAACTGTTGATAATGCCTAGATTCTGTGTCATTCGCTTCTGTGACTTGGGGTGTGTGTCTAAAAGTCGAAACATTTCCACATATTCAATTAGACCAATCCTACAATTGAATTGTGGAATTATTACCTACGCTTTTCGTTACTTGTGACAATCAGCATCTTGAATTGATGAGCGTAGGCGCTAAGATCATTTTCCCCCCGTTGCCAAATATGTGGACCCTTGTCACAAATTAATTAGTTCTTATTGCTCTGGGAAACTTTGGAATAGAGCCAAGAATATATAAACTCGAACCATTTATGGATCGTTACGGAAACGTGAATGTAGATGTCTGTCTTATAGTCATTCGCTGATGTGAAGATAATGGCCAAAATGGTTAAGCTAATTGTATAAGGAAGTTGGGCCAGATAAGATGGCAAGCTTCCTGTACGTAGATCAGGCAAACTTATAGCCAGACTCTTACCTGCATTTGCTGCAGCCTTGAGCTGCGTGGCTCTCCGTCACCTTGTGACGCCATTTCCAAATAAAGTCAGTCAGAGGGACCAGCTCTGGTGAGCCACAGTCTCAATCTCTATATATATAGAGGTGTAAGCGTGTATATATAGGAATGAGTGTGGGCAAATAAAACAGAAAGCCACAGCCAACGCGATGACGCGATGAATCTCTCTCTCTGTATGTGTAGACTCGTCTTAGACTCAACGCTGCTGACTCATGGAACGCCAACTATTGCCGTTGCTGCTGCTGGTGCTTTGAAATTTTCTGTGAATAGAAAAGAAACATGGGTGAAACATTGGCAAAAATTATGATCGGCAATATGTAGTAAATGTCACCGCCAAGAGGCGTCATTGGGGGTAACATGGAGAGGGCGCGGGACTCAATTCGAACTTGTTAATGTGGCGTGGGTGTTCCAGCAGCCAGACGAGACAAGGTTTCGTCTCTCGTGGGTCGAGTTTCGAATTGAAATTCAATTGTTTTTTTTTGCACTTACCAAATCTTCGAATAAAACTTGCAACTGAATTTAAGCGCAATTGCATTCAAAACTTTTTAAAATTTAATCACATATATAAATCCAAAAAACGTAAATTGGGTTAAAGTAAATATCCGAAATATTTTCCAAGAATTTTCTTTCTTGTTAAGCTGTCGATTCTAAATTCTTTTCTGTGTGTATACGTAGAACTTCTTTTTCCTATTAAAATTTATGAAGTGATATATTGAATTATATCAAAGGTGTTTAAAAAATGTCAACTGGTTGCTAGTCAGAGCCAACTTGATTCAATATTATTCAAGAAAACTTAAAAGATGCGTGTTATGAAATCGAATTGTAAATACTCTTACGCCATGACAATAAGAAATTAAAACAGAATTTCAGGAAATTTCCAAAAGAAGTCATCAATCTTAAGTCAAAATCTTTCCATATATAGGTTATTTCTTCAACGTGGAGTGAGAGCATTCAAAGGTCATCATAACTTCCCACTCACATCGCACACAATTAATTTATGTTTGTTTGTTGTCATTTTGTTTGCGTTTATTATTCTTATTTTTGGCACACGTTGGTTTGCTGACTAATTCAAGTCTCTGACGGGTTTCAGGTCATGATTTGCATAAATATCCATATCAAGACCGCGGAGTGAAGCAAATATTTTACTTACCCAGACCATAAAGATGTTAATATGGGCACAGCCGGCGATGAGGCTATTGAAAAGGACTCTATAATTGGAATAGAAATAAAATGACCACTCTAACAACAACAACAAGTCCACTTTCAATGCAAATGGCACGCGAGTTTATTGACATTCAAAATGAGGACACTTTAGCGTCAATTGAACTTTAGAATCGTGATATGTACATACATATATGGGTCAGCACAGGATACCGACTGTAGAATAACGTATACGCAATGTTGGTCAGGTCGGTCAACCCTCAAACTATTTGAGTTTTAGTTTTTGTTTTCGTTATTTTAAATAGAGAAATCGTGATTGTCGCCGTGTTGACGCGTTACTGTTCGACTGTTTGCTTAGAAGTTTGCGCACCAACTGAGACAAGATTGCGGCCAGCGGGCCCGAACAAGTTGCGAAGTTGGTCAGACGAGAGGCGTCATCGATGGAGCTGTTGCTGCTGAAGCTTGCAACGTCAACTGATCGATCTAGCGCGCCAAAAGGGGGAGATTCCACTCCGTCCCAGCCCCTTTTGAAACGATACATATGTATGTGCGTGCCTTTTGTACCAAAACAAAAAAAAGACATGTATTTATCTCTCAATTTTTTTTTTGTTGTTTTTACTCTGATGTGTTTTTGCTAATTGTTCTTAACGATGTTGTTGTTTTTGTTGTTTTTACAATTTATCAATGCTAACGCTTGGCAGATGGTTTGCTGTTTCTATTTTCACCATTTTAATCAAACATTGTCGCTCCATTCAGTATATACAGATACATTTGCATATTTTTCTATATATCGCCTCTCAAAGCAGTCTCAGTGAATTTTGTTCGTTTCTGTTATTAATAATTAATCATAATTCACCCTTGCAGAAGTTGCAGATGTCTTGACTACAGTCTTTACTTTGGGCCATTCAATACCCATTTCATTTGCTTATATATATGTAGACTCAAAGGTAACAAAGTTTTCAAAATCAATGAATGACTTACAAAGTTTTATAATCTACTTTTAGCTTTGGTCCTTTAAAGGTCCTTTTCGAAATTAATAACTAATATACACAAAACGTATATATGTATATATATGTTTCTGCAAGGGTATAAGCAGTTCGACTCTTTGATAGACTCTGATGGCTTCAATTTTTGCTTGTTTACTTGGCATTTATTTGCTCATCGTTTTTATAATAATTTTTATTATTATTCGTTTCTATGTTTTGTGCCTCTTTGCTGTGGTTTAGAAACCTTAAAAATGAAAGGCAGACGCGAGAGAGGCAGAGACGATACGAGAGAGCGTACAATTTGCTTTATTGTTATTACAATTTATCTTTGGTTTGTTTTTGATTTAATTTATATCATGTCTAAACATTGAGCTCTTTGTGTTTGTTGTCGAAATATTTTGGTTCATTTCTGAGCTTCTCTTTTTTTCAAAGTATCTTTTATGAGGCTTAAATATATAAACTTCAATGCACATATGTACATATGACTAAAAAGTCGCCTAAATTTTGCATTTGCATACATAAACAAGACATTCTGTCAAGACAGTGTTAATTGCCATAGTTAAGTAACTAAGTGTTTATTGGTATTATAGTGGCTCAAAGTCATGTGTAGAAAACTAATCGTTTTATAGATAATATATTAAATAAAGTTGTGCAGTAGTCGAATCAAGGTTGAGCTTAAGAGTTCAAAAGGTGAGAAGGGTTTCGGTAAAGCCAGAAGAATCCCCAAGTTATATTCGCAACAGTTTTAGCTAAAGAGCTCAGACTTATAATATCAAGTCTAAGGCCCTATTTAGGCTACTACTGAAAAAGGTCGACATCTACAAATCATTAACTGCATCAAACTGAGACATACGACATTAAAACATGTGACTAATGGATTTTCGCAAAGGGCATGAAAGTGCTAAAGAAGCGAGTAATCAAAAAATTGAGTTATTAAGATTAGAAAAACTAACTTATTAGAAACTCAAAACTAGCAGTTGAAAACGAAAAGTTCCCAAATTCAAATATATTAAAATCTATTTTAGCTTTTTTCATTTATGATCGAATTTAATAAATTAATTCAAAATAACATTGACAGCAAAAAAAAAAGTGAATAGTCCAGAGGGTAAGCTTAATTACTTCAAGTTAATTGGTTTGCTACCGAATGTTTAAAAAACAAGTATTTTCTAAATAGATTTGGAGATTTACATAACTTGGGACTCTTTATTGGGAGAGTACCATATATGTACATAGATGTGTATCTATTAATAGCAGATAGGATACAATTTATTAGATGTTATGTTAATTTTTCTTGATAGATATCTTCAACATAATAAAGTTGATAAACACTAAAATTAAAATGAATGCTAAATTTACATTTCTGTTAGGATCCTTGCCCTTATAAGCAGATGAAAAAGGGCCACGTTAAGCATCAATTCACTAACTTTTAGAAGCACGAGGTTACTTGAAATAATTTTGTATTATAGAAAACATTCCCAGATATTTTGAAATGTAGTGAAAACTTACTCAGTGGCGGATCTAAGTCATCATTTTGGGAACACAATTTGGGATTTTAAACGAAAAAATCTTTCTTGGATATCGAAATTTCAACCTGCAACTGTTCTGTCTGATATAATCTCGCACCTTCTCTCCCAAGGATCCGCTTCTGTTTCTGTCATAGAAAGGTGTCAAAGGTGAATCTTTCAAGCTCTTGCCCTAAAGAAAGATTTTCCTTAAAGGAGTCTTCTTTGAGTGTATGATAGGTGAATAAAAGAGGAAAATTGTTTTTAGAAGCACTTTATTTGAGCCACATTCAAAAATTTTCGATATGCGTATGCTAACAAAACCTTTTGAGATATTTGTCGCCATCGATGGAATTCTGTTTGCAATTGGTTACTTTAATCGCTAAATTGAAGTTCTTGAAGGATTCTGACGATTTATTGCTTTACTTTGGATGTTAGGTACACACATACATATGTCCTTTTTACTGTATTTCTGGAATGCATTTATGTATGTATATAAATGATTTATTTTGTATATATGTATGTATTTCTGCTGCTTACAAATTAATTCTTGCTGTTGCTGCTGATTTGCTGCCCTTTTGGGCTAGCATTATGTATTCCATTCGAAGCCATTGCAAATACAAATACATTACAATACGAGTTACAAGATTACAAGTTTTTTTTAGTTTCATTTCATATGGTATACATTTAACAATGACACGGCAATACACATCAAACGACACTGACGACGACAACTGGATATAACAAACAACGAGAACTTACTAGTCTAATTGAAAGTGCAATGCATTGATGTATAGAAACACAATTTGTGTTTCACATACACACACATTCACACATACAAATGTTTGTGAGGGGAGGGAGTGGATCCTCCCAACCCAATGCAATTTGTTGTTCTCCATTTCCGATCTGTCTTTTAATTTTCTCGATTGAATTTACTTCTTTTTCTGCTTCGATTTCAGCTATTTTCTATACTCAGTTTCAACAATTTCCATTCAAGATTCACATACATAAAACTTAATATATATCATTAATAACTTTTGTTTGTTTGCTTTGTTTTGTTTTGTTGTTTGTTTTTTGGTTTCAGCTAACATTTTCAAATGCATTTCACGTGTACAATTTGTTCTACAAAAAATTTGCATCTAAAGTATACTTTTTATTTTAAACATTTATATATGTTTATTTTTGTCTTCTCTGTGTATGTGTGTATGTGTTTTGGTGTGTGTGTGTAATAATAAATTTTATAAAAATACTTGGTTGTTTTTTTTTTGTGGGCAGGGTAGTTTCTGGTTTTTAACTCAAGAAGTGGGATTGACTTTCCTGGAATTGAAATTTGTCTGGGCGAAATCTTGAAACAAAATACAAATACATAAATGTGAGATGGATGTTTCTCTAGAAACTAATCCAAATTGGACGTGCTAAGACTAAGCCATAGAATAACATTTCCTTTTATTAATCTGTTGTTTTTGTTGTTGTTTGTGTCTTCTTTTGTTATATATTTTTCATATATTAATTCTTAATCTCATCCAGTTTTGTGATTGTCCAAGGTATTTATTTTTATTTCAACGACCTTTTTTTTTGTGTTTTTCTCTATATTATCATTATTTGGTTTTTGGTTTTGTTTTCTTATGTTCATCCTAAACTGGATCCTGTTGCGCTCTCATTTGCTCTTTAGCTAAACAACAAATTCGTCTAGACATTTCAGACATAACAACAATACATATACATGTAAGTACAATAAGTTAGTACGGATTTGCTAATCGCAATGCATCATTTATCCATTATACATAGACGGGATCTCTATATAAGCCAACATTCAATGCGCTCTAAAATTTAACGTCTAAACGACAATTGCTTAAGTCTTTTAGTCTACATTTCTTGTTATCCAAGGGAGGGGTTTATTTGGGGAGGGGGTTTTCTAAGTATTACAAACACCAGAGATCGGGCTGCTCTCTGTGACAAATGAGCTCTACATACACATGCATGATTTACAATTAATTTCGGTTAGAACTATGTATATAGTGAAATTTATTTTTTATGCAGTTTTTGGTGAGGGTAATATATAATCAGTTGCTTAGGTAGCTCGGTGTGTTTGTGTGTGTGTGTGTGTGTGAGTATGTGTGTGTGAGTATGTGTGTGTGTAAGATTATAGTTGGTGAGTGTCTCAAGCTTAGCTTAGCTTTCTCAAAAGGCGGCAAGGTTCAGGTTATTAAGGTTTCTTTTTGCATTTCCCATTCATTTAATGGATCTTTGTTTTGTTTGTTTTCTTTATACTTATCATATATAAAATTATCATTACTATTTCATTATATTTATATATTTTACTTGCTGTGTGTGTGTGTGTGTTTGTGTATGTGTCCAATTGAATTTGTAGTATAAGCTTTTGTTTATCTATTACCCGTATTTCTAGATTATTTCCTTTTAGTTTCTTAGCTTGTATTTATTTGTTTGTGTGTTCTGTGTTTGTTTTTGCTAACAATTTTTGAAAACCTTTCAATACATTTAAATAAATACATAGATACATATACACATGTATGTACATACATATATACTAAATATCTTAATGTCTCGACTCTTATACCTACATTTTGTTTGTTTTCACTTAACATTCTATATACCTAAACTTACGTAGTTCTTGTAAGGTGTCCGTAGCGGCGTTCATTTCTCATTTCATTTGGCGTGTTTCCAGCGCTCAAAAATGGTTGAAAAATTTCAAATTAAAATTCGAAATCGAAATAAGAGCATAATGACAGTCGATGAGAATGAGAATGAGAATGTGTATGGGATGCCCTATGCCTGATTCGGATGAGTAATCGATGTTTAATATTACTAGATATACAAACAAACTTGCATATATATTTTCTATATATGTATGTATATTTATGTGTGCATGCGTTTTTTTTCCTGGGTTGCTAACTTGTTTTTGTTTTGTGTTTTTTTTTATGTTTGTTGTTTTGTTTTCGTCTGTTTTATAAACTTTTACAATCAGTACGGGTGGGTATGCTGTACTTATGCATAAATATATATATAAATTTATGCTATTATATACTGACATTTTGTTTTTGGGGGTTTTAGGGGAAGGGATGCTTTTTGGGGAGGCATTGCCTATGTTTTGCTTTGGCTTTGGTTTTTAAAGACTAATTTTTTAAATATATATTTTAAATACTCGTATTTTACCTGGTTTTCCTGTTCAAATTTTAACATCAGCTATCAAAATTCTATGCTTCAAATTTTACACAATTATATATATATTGAATTTATTTTTTTGTTTTGTTTTCTTTTGTTTGTTTTTTTGTTTTGGCCGCGCCATATAAATATTTCAAAAATTGCACAAAATAATGGAGGGAGAAAATGGAAGTGGAGGTGGGGGGATTTGCTTCAAAATTGATTCCAAATCACTTGAAAATTATGTCAAACCAATTATCCAACAAAATGGCTTCTCTGTTTTACATTTGTCTTGTACAAAATGGTTTCCAAAATATTTTAAAATGTTTGTGTGCATGTGAGTTATGTTTGTGTAGCTTAATTTTATGTTGCCTACTTCTAAGCGCGCCGTCAAAAACATTCATTTCATTTGGCTGCAATTGCAATGGCTATGTGTGATATGTGAAATATGTGAATGTGACTGATAGACATGTACACACTCCTGAAAATACTATTAAAAATGTCTATTTAAAAGTTTATTTAAAGTTCGTTCTTTGAAAGCTGACTCGTTTCTGTGAGAGTTTCCAGGGAAATCATTTTCAACTAATTGGATCAACATTTCAGATCCAAAGTCGTTTTCAATAAACAAAGTAAAGCAAAAACTAAAATCCCTCCCTTTAAAATGCAAAATAGCAAAAATTGCCAAAACCAATGTTCTTGAGTTCTGATATTTTAGTTTGAAATATTGTTGATTGATGAAAAACATTATTTTCGGGATTCCTCACTTTATTCATTTTTATCTAGTTTAATTTGTTTCCTTTTTTGTTTAAATTGCGCTTTGGTGGAAAAAGTTTTTATAGCAGGAAACTTATTCCAAAGCAATAACAAAGATAATGTTGGAGACAAGAGTGTGTACATACATATCGGCTACCCTTAGTTAGTTTTCCATAAATATTCGTTCTATGGCATTCACGTGCAGACACACTTACACACATACCCAGACACAGAAACAGATAGATGCTATACATACATAGATTGGGTTAGTTGTACAAATTGTAATGAAGATGCAGAGGGGGGAGATTTCAGTTGTTTGTCGTAAGTTTAATGTGTTTAACTGCTCGAGATGTACCCCAAATTGGCACATTGAGAACAAACATGTAGATGACGACGACGACGACGAATCGTTGCTTAAAAAGTGTATGGTGGGAGCGGCAGGGAGGGTGGATTTCATGGCGTATACTTAATGATGCTTTCACTTATTCACTATTTGCCCTTGTCCTCAAGCCACTCCAAAGTTTGTATATCTAACAGAAACGGGAGTAGGAAGCACATAGAAATACTACCAAGCAATTGGTTTTTTGTTATTTTGTTTTTTTTTTTGGGTGGGTTGTTTTGACTACTTTCGAGTGTTTTTCCGATTTTAAAATATGAAATCGCCGCAGTCCATGGCATAGTCAAAGTCCTCGCCACCAATATCATCCACGCCCGATGAATGAAAATCAAAGCCACCGATATCGGTGTGGTAGACGGCACCGCTACACGATGTGTCAATCAGATTCGTGCAATGGGTGGTGGGCAGTGCGTGCAGAGTAAAGGTGTCCTCACACTGTGACCAGGTGAGACCGCCGCTCCAGACACCATTCGGCAATGTGGCCCAGCCCCAGCCGTGTCCCCAGGGCAGGGCACAAGCCAACGAGGCTTTCGAATCGGGTCTCTTGCTAAGTATGGCTACGGCCGCATCGCTCTTGACCAAGGGATTCTGATTGTAATTGTATAGAGTCCTTTGGGTTGTTAGTGCCGTCGAAGTGCAACGATGATGCCGACTGCTGCTGTGTGCCGCTGCCTTTCGCTGCTTTACCTCCGATTGGGTGGCCGCTAAACAAAAAATCCCCACACATATTAGCAAGGTGCTATAAGAAGGCGATAAGACTACTCGTTATTCCATGTACTTACGTCTAATCCGCACCAATGGACGGCGAAGTACGTTCATTAATTGTGGCTTGTCCACCACAAGCTCGATTTGTGGTGGTGGTGGCAGCGTTTTGGTTATGGCATCAATCCAGTCGCTTACTTCCTGCTCGGACTTGGCCAACATCCAGTAGACCTTAGAGCGCTTACGTTGCGAACCCAGGGCAATCAATTGCGAGACATTAACTCCAGCTGGTAATGGCGGTCTACGTGGTATTTGGCCCGTCCAGTGGGCAATGGCTAGCATTTCTGGAGCCTCCTTTACCAGAATTTTTCCTGATGGCGAGGAACGACCTGGCTCGGTAAACCAAGCCATGGTAGAGTCATCGTACAGCACCACCCATTCCTCTGCCCAGCGACTCCATAGCATTTGCTCTGTAATCGAAAAGTTTGAATTCTTAGACTCGAGATATTCTTAGTTGTTATGTATACAAAGCAAACAATATTCCAAAAGGTCTCAAAAGTTTTCAATTCCTTTCTATAACTCAGTCAATATTGGGACGAACTGCAAACAACTTTTCTCCTTTTGTTGCTCTGTTGCTCATCCTTAAGGTGAAAATTGGCCAGGTGTTTCATTAATCCTTCAGTACAAATTTCGTCGCCCGTTAAAGTCAAAAGTGTACCTTCCCCGAAAAGTATGCTATGCGAAACTAACAATTAACAATTGTTACATTTTTTCATATAAAAATATTTTAGCAAATTAAATTAAATTGATAATTAAGTTTTAAGTAAATATTAAACATTTTTCAACTATTAATTCAAGAAACTTGTTTTGCATAAGTCTTATCTAACTTAAGTTAGATAGAAAGAAATCCGTTTCGAAGCTAAACAAAACGTAATACGAACAATTACATGACAATGACACATTCGCAGCCTTGGCCAAATCATGAGTAATTACACTTGAATGTGGCCCCCAAAAGAAATCTGTAGCCACTTCCTATGGTTACCATGCCGAAGGACTGCTGTGTCATATCGTTAAGCTGCCACTGCTCAACCACTATAGCTGCTGGCTTTTGAGTCTGGGAGAGTGCAGTTGTACATATTTCTGCTGACTGGACAAATTGTCACAAGAATTTTACCCAATACCCTACCCAAATCCCCCCTTTTGTCAGTGTCCGTGTTCTGCATTTGCTAGTTAGCGTTGATAAGGGTGCCTAAGGTATGTGTTTTATATGTATAGGTAAGTATGTGTTCGTTTGCTCAACCTTTTGTATGTTTACTGGTGGCAACCAGTGGCCTGTTGTCTCGACAACAAATCCAGAAACTTGGAATTTTTGTTAATAATTTTGTGTACTTACTTTTGTAGCGCAGTAGGTAGCCACCTTTGATTTGCTTTCCGCCAGTGCCAGGACCACCAGAGCCTGTTGATGGGGGTAGTAAAAAAAAAGGATGATAAAAAAGGAAATGGGTTAAACTATGCAGGGACATTCGCAAAAGCTCATCTAATCCGCATCCGGTATGACACTACCCACTGCCCAATGTCGTACGAGTCCACTAATTGGAGAGGTATGGACAACGGTCTCGGCATTCCTCTGTAATCCGACTGAAAACTGAGATTACTCCCCACGCACTGGAGCTGCGAATAGCCAAACCAAACCATCCCAAAAACACGAAACCGAATCCAAACTCAGACCCAACATCACCAAATTCGAAACCAAACTGCAGACACACACGAATGCAAAATGCAAAATGGTGAGAGACATGAAATTCTAATATGCATTTCTCTCGGTTTGGGTATTTTGACAGCAGCATAAAAATTGCAGAACAGCAACTCAATTTGTCAGTAGCCCCCTCCCATCCCCACCGCATCCTGCATCCTTCTCGTTTGCTCATGGAATATCGTGTGTGGCTCTCATTTCAAATTCATTACCGCCTGGCATCCCATTTGTTTGGTCGAGTGCTGAAGCTGATTAAAGGGCAGAGTGCATTCAGCAATGGACTAGGGCAGAGTGGGGGCCAGTGTGGGGGAAGGGGAAAACGACACTGTGGTTGACTGAATTAATTATTTTAATAAAGATGCTAAGGATTTTTCAAATCCAAATACATGCGTATGTGAACATGAACCCGATTCCATTCTAATATAATTAAAAACTCGATCCAACTAAATTACCTCTAATTAGAGTCATTAAAAGACTCATTAAAAATATATATTGAAGTCTCTAAATATGTGTGTACGATGTATAATTTCAATTCTAAACATAATTACATCCATTTTATATTCACATTATTAATGCAAATTTTAACTGCACGTGGAATGCAAATTTTATTAAAATTAAATTGTCAAATCACAAGGCCAAACTATGTATAGCCGATTGCCTTAAGTTTCGTTTTAACTCTTTTTGTTTTACATAACTAAACACACATAAATACTGCGAAAAGCTAATCGCAGTTAACTTTAATCTATTTCGACTCTATTCACTGGCTATTTACTAGTTGGTCTTAAAGGAAACAGAGACATTCTACTTATTCAGAATATGTGCAAACTTAAGCTTGATTAATATGTATAGGTCATGTATGTATATTCATTTTGAAGTGGGGAACAAAGACGTTCGACACGTGCTCATACATTCTATACATTCTCTATTGTTACCATGACAATCACTGGCACACAATGTCTGGTTCAAATTAAAGATAAGAACAATCTCTCATGTTTGCATCTACAATGTACATCTAATTGCCGCAATCCAACAAAAGCCAGGAACGTGTGAAAAGCTTCTTGAATCGAAATTTCAAATTCCATACCCAATTGATTTTGGAGACCTTTAAAGCCAAGACGGAGATAGAGAGATAGAGGCTGGGAAAAAGGATGAACTGATTATGCTGTGAGTAGCCAGGCGACAATTTTATTTGGTCAACGCTGGCGATAAACTTATACAGCAATTGAAAAGTGCTCGAGGCGTTGGGTTGACCGAAGATGGTAGATGAAGGGCGTCGAAAAAGGTTACTTTTTCAACATTCTTTCGTATATATTCTTCCCCACATAACCACCCACATATAGCTTGGTCTTTTTTCTCTGCCCCTTTTCGCTTCGAAACGAAAACGAAACGAATTGCAGACAAAAGCGATAGATTATACAGAGGCAATGTGTCGACAGCGAGACGATGACGTTGTGGATTATAGGAGAATGAGGTCGTCGAAGGATACTGCATTGCTTGTGTAAGACGCCGAGCGGACATTATGCATATATGTATGTATGACTTTGTGTCTGTGTGGGTGTGCATCTGTGTGCGCTGGCCACTTCAGTGCATACACTTACATTCACATGACAAAGCTGAAATCCCAAGTAGCTGCAACAGACAACATTCTCTGTCCAGAGCGAAGCCAAATACAAGGAGCATACTGCACACCGTAAGAACAAAATACACTTACAGAAAAACAACAAGGGTAATCTATGAAAAACTGATAAAATATTGAAAAATGCTAATATTTTGTTTTTTAATTTACTTAGAAATGTGAAATGGAAAAGGCGGCCCAAAAAAGTATGCAACATAGTTAAGAAATTTTTGAATCTTCTTTGGAATGTGTAAACATTTGCATTTACTCATTGGGGTATACCTCTCTAGTTTTTAAAGTTGGAATATTTAGACATTTTAGCCACATAAGATAACAAAGTAACTTTCATAGAATTCTATCAAGTAACAAAACCAAACCAAAACTATTTTTCCATGTATGTATATAAACCCGACATACATGTAGTATGTATATACAAAGAGTATGGGTAACTTTTACATGATTTATGTATATGTACACATACATGTATATATGTATGCACATGCCATGGCATCAACCGAGGAGACCTAAGAAGAACTGCAACCTAAAACTTGTGACCTGACGAGAGGACTGGGAATCTTATTCTCCATGTTTTTGGCATGTCAACGTTGTCGTTGCCTTTAATTCACTTTCAGTGAGACACACACAGACAAACTGACTCGTCACCGTAGACCGTTTAATGAGTAGGATGTGGGCGATATGTTGTCTCTACTTAATGATTTAATGCAATGTACGTGTGGTCTGGGGCTTCTGGATGTGGGGCGTGGCAAGAATAATGCAACCGCATTCAGAATTCCGCTTGATAAGTTGATCCCGGGGTGTGGATGTTGATTGCAGCTGTATGAGTGTAAGGGGGTGTGTGTGTGTGTGGGAGGTTGGGTGATTGTTGGTAGCACATAACGAGCAGGTCAACATTGCGACCGCAATGACCAGAGAAAGCAAGAGAGAGAGAGAGATAGAGAGAGAGAGAGCAGGAGATATGGAGAAAGTGAAAAGTGAGAGTGGGGCAAAAAAGAGAGAGACAAAATAAGAGTAAGTGGGAGAGAGAGAAAGAGTGGGGCAGACTGATATATACTGGCGGCTGCTGCTGCGCCTGTGTGCGAATTCATTGAGAAAAATAGGCAAAGGCAAAAAACGAGTTCAAGGGTTTTCCGCCAAATGAGGACAAGCCGCCTGCGTTTTTTGTTGTTTTTTTTGGGTGGGTTTTTTTTAGGGCTGTGGCTCTCGGCTCGGCACAGTTTTGCCTCATACTTACCCGAGGCCTGAGGCTGCTGCAATTGCATTTGGTGTGGATGCTGCATAAAGGAGAACTCCGTATCGTTGCTCCTGGACTTTACTTTGGTGCACATTGAAAACATTTTGTTGCGTGTGTTGGGTTTCTTAATTGGCGTTTTTTGGTTTAAATATATATATATTATGGCAGCTTTTTGGTTTTTTGTGACGTCGCCCTTAGTTCCAGTTAATGAAATGAGAGTGATGTCAGCATCAGTTTTGCAGAGTATAAAGACGCCTTATCAATACATAAAAGACTCACACATACGCACATGCAGACACGCACTCACACACACAATGTTATTGGCACACGAGTGTTAACTGCTTTCGCTTTCCTTTTGGCCGCAAGAAATGTGTTTTTTTTTGTTGTTGATTTCTCTTTCCGCCAGCAACGCCTTTTTTGGATGTTGTTGTGGATATGATGGATGCTTCAATCTTAATGAATCTTAGCAATGGAGGTGGAAGTGAAACTTGTCTGTGAATGACATTGACGTTGTTAATTAGATTTCCAATTGTTCACGGCACAGGGGCCCATTCAGATGTGGGTAGGAGCCAAAATATCCATGTTCTGTCCGGCAGGCACATGGATTGCAATGGTTAATGTATAAATTAATATGGCATGGGATGGGAATGAGGCCTGGCGCCTGCCACTCAATCACAGTTTGGACAGTTGAATAATGAATCGAATTCGGTTACAGTTGGTTGGTTGTTGTTGTTGTCGTCGTCGCTATCTCAATTAAACTTTCGGTTTTTATTTTTTCTGTTTTGCTGTTTCCTTTTCTTTTGTATTCTGTGTTTTTTTTTCCTTTCTTTTTTTTGTTGGTTGGTGGCTTGCTGCTCCTGCGGATTTGTGTGATTCTGTGGACTTTTGTGGATGAAATGGCAGCAATGGCAATTGTTATCCGTTGGCACACCTCTGCTTGGATAGACGGCCGAAACTCGACTGAAATATAAAATGAAGGCAGCCGAAAGGATGCCGTAACTCGTAACTGGCATTCGTTTCATAGCCGAAGCTTCCAAAATGCCGAAAGCTTTTCGTTGAGGACTAGGACAACTTATTGGCGGCAGACACAGACGCTGGCTGGTGGCTGGTGGCGGGCGGCATTTACGTCTGCTCCTGGAACCGCTTCTGCTCCTGCTGCTGTTTTGGTGTCCTTCAATGTCCTGGCGGCAAACGAACCCGCCAACAGATGACAGGCAGCGACGACAACGTTTCTTACTTTCGTTTCGAGCTTTGCTTCTTTTTTTTTTACAATCTCTCTCGTTTTTGTTATATATTTTTTTTCTTTTTTGTATCCCTAATGTTTGGGTCCTGGTTTTGGGTTGTCTTCAGTTTTGTGTCGTTTCACGACTCCCATTGTGAAACGGTGACGGGGAGGGGGCAGACAAGCTGCTGGCAACATCTGCTCAGCCCAGTGATAATCGGTTATAATGCCTTGTACCACTATTCAAATGGGCGGCAAGTAAATAAACAGTACTTAGTACACTTTGAACACTTGCCGAACTCATTTTTATGGGTCGAACCTCAGCTGTCCTTAGAATGCCTTCTGACACACATATCTACATGAGATGGCTCAAGGAGAGATACCTAGTAAATATGACCTAAATTAAGAGATTTCTGCACGACTCGAAAGTGAATTAATTAACTTAATTTGATTCCAAGTAGACTCAAAAAGTTCTCCAAGACTAAACTAAATGGCAAAAACAGCAAGAAGCAAATTTCAAATGCTTTTAAAGTGCTTCATGTATGTATGTGGACAAAAGAGAATCAAATCATGTTAGGCACAGTGGTGGACAGGGGGTTGGCGCATTTTGTGTTTTTCAACTTCAATTCGGATTATCTCGATTCCCAAGTAACTTAATGATGGAATTTGTTTAGTATTTTGTTGGTTATGGTATTTAAATGATGATTCATATATATAATGACTTCAGTTTTCCCCGTTTTTGAACCAACATTTAGAGAATTATTTCAAAAACCTCAATTAGTCTTTGTAGAAGTTTTAGATCTAAATAATCGAAGATAAACTGTATACTACAAATTTTCAATTTATCCCCAGCTTTCGTTTCAAATATTGATTTTACTGTCGACGTCAATAATTTATGCAAAAGTAATTTATTTCTTGAATGAAAGTTAATTCAATTATCGGACGAACGATGCATGTTTTGCTAACATCCCGTATAAATTAGATATATTTTAGCGCCGAAAGAATTTATAAAATTCCGATTAACATGAGTGAAGAAATAAATATATGCATTTTTTTCCATTACTTATATAAAAATCAATGAATTTTTGATGACTTCAACCAGTTTACTCTACGCTGTTCTCTCAATCAAACGAAAATATCCAAAATATCCTCCTTAATTGGGATGCTTTTCCTCCGAATAGTAAACTCATCATCTTCATTAGAGACTGACCATGAAGTAAGTGAAGCAGTAAATTGAGTGAAGTTATATAAATCTCATTGGTAAATAAATAAAGGACTCTCTTATACAGAGGGAGTTCTCTGTCCATCCAAATGTTATAAGGCTAAGTTTGAGATGAAGGAAAAGCTTATTAGAAATCGATTGACAGTTCTTATATTAGTCAACAGTTCAAATTGCTTAGCAAATGAATAAAAAATTTACAAAAGGATTTTAGAACTTCACAAACCAAACTACAAAATGGGATGAAGCCCGGTACTAGGATAAGGAGTCGAATGAATTGCTAGACTATCTGGCTGAAGAATCACTTTAGAGCAATGAATTTAACGAATCAAATTCCAAATAACATATATTAAGAAACAATCGGAGGAATCTGACACTTATTTGACTGAAAAAAGTTGATTACTTAAAAGCAATTCTCTACAATTGAATCAAACTGAGTAAAATTGATTTTTATATTGATCTATTGTATATAATTTATTATCTACTTATGTATATATTTTTTTAAAATTCGCTCAAATATTTGGTCTCACATTCTGCATACATACACATTCTATACAGAAAAGCTTCTCAGATATCGGTTGAGAGAAATAACTTTTAAAATATTCATACTATTGAGACTCATTAAATAATTCAAAGCAAAGTTACCCTTCCAAAATTGAAGTCTATTTGAATTACCACCGTTTAAATTAACAAATAGAAATAGGTTCTATACATACATATCTATCTCGGGTACAAACCTCGACTTAGGTGGCGTTCTACTTGGATTAGGATATTTGGATAGAGTGTACAGATTGTCTGTGCGGCCTAGAAAATAATTTTTGTGTATGCATTGTAAAGGGATTCATGGACAGAGATCGTACAATAAACAAGCAGCACTATCAAAGCTTCACCTGAAAGCACTTAGCATCCGTCCACATCTCCCACCCAAGGATTGCCGCTTTCAGTGCCCGGCATATCGTAGTCATCTGTCGGGTTCACATGGGTCGATGTTGACGTTGGTTTAGTTTTCGTTCGTGCTTTTGCATGTAAAACCAACCTGAAATCACTTAATCAGTTTATGCAGCAAAAATGCTTTAGAAGGTGGGAGATGAGAGCTTCGTGGACCGGGTTGGTTGGAGGACGACAACAACAAAGGAGCACAAACGATGCCTGCTGTTCCAGCTCACTCACTCTCCCTCTCTCTATTGAAACGTAATGCCTTTGTAAGTGGCATTAATTTGATGCCACTGCCACTGCTATTGCTTGGTACTGGGTCCTGATTTTCTTTACTGCAATAATAAATCAATTTTAAGTTCATTTCTTATATGACAGCAAGTGTTGGGTTGAGTTGTGTTGTCGCGGTAGAGAGCTCCAAGGTCTGGGCGTTTTCACTTTCGGTTTCCAATTACAACAGACACACACACACACACACTCTCGCTCTCGCTCTGCAAAGCACACGCATATAAATATGTTTGTATGTGTACATATGAGAATTTAAAGTGCGGCCTGGTTGTAGGGTTTGTGTCCTAGTATTAGGACATCATCAGATAGATAGATAGAGAGATCCAGCCCACGCCCATACTCTTGACCGTGACACAATTCTGGTTGGTTGGGCCAAATAGCAACAGCGTCCAGCATATTTTCACTTGTTGGGTACATAGCTGCGACCTGCTCTATATTTTCTTAAATACAATTTGAGCAAAACAAAAAAAAAGCATCACCAAATATTTTCTCTTCCCAAGGAAGGAGGATATTGGGGTCAACATATTGTATTTTTACTTTCAATTGATTTACCTTCTCGGCTGCGATTATCAGGAGTTTTATTATCAATTTTTGTGATTTGATTTAAGGCTCTACCTTGTACAATACAATACAATACAATACAATGATATATTACATTTTCTTTTTCCTTTTGGTGTGTCTTGTGTGTTTGTAAGTGTGTGGGTGTGTGAAGGTGTGGGTATGGGTGTGGGGGGCATAACAGATTGCCTTATAGCCTTGTAAAAGTTTCCTTAACTTTACCCGCAGTTGGGTAATTAACATTTTGATGAACAAATTTATGCACCGTGAAAACGACTTGCAAAACTTTGTTAGCCGTTTTTTTTTTTCTTTTTCTAAAATGTGAAAATTATTAATACAAAGAAATGAAAAATGGAAACCTTAAAGAGTTAGGGGTGTAGCTAACACTGAGAAATATGTATATGTATATGTATATATGTATATCCACCCAAACTAAGGGCGAATGTTTCTTTTTCTTTTTGGAACAATTGTACACAATTGATATATATAAATGTACATATATATATATCAATACATATATTGCATATATGCAATCTAAAGGCCATAATTACATACAAATATGTTGCTTAGTTTAATAAAAATTAGGTACATATACAGTTCATTACTATAACATGTTACAAATGGTTTTTTTTTCTTTCTTTCTTTTGTTGTTTTGTATTTTATCTAAGGAAGATGTTGCATCTTCACTTCTTCTCTTTGATTCTTTTTCGTGCTGCAGCACGGCTCCAACTAACATTCGCTAAAAGCCAAAAATTATTCTACTGTGGTTTCTTGTTTCTTTTCTTTTGATTTCTTTTGGTTGTTCAATCGCGTAATACTCAAAAAGTGTTCGGGGGGAGGGGGTATTTAACAACTAAATGAGAGGGTGAGTTCTTTTTTTGGAGTTTCCTTTTCGCTAAGGACACAAAGTGCATAACATTTAAACGTCGTGTGGTTGACATAGTAAAAAAAAAACAAATCATGAATAAAAATTACAGAAAAAATAAAAAAAACGGAACGAAGAGAGTAAAATAAAACTAGATGACGAGTAATGTAAAATCGTGGTGGCTTCCACTTCCGGTTCCGTTTAGTTTTGCAAAGCGGCGCGCAGCAGGCTGTCCAATGTAAACTGAATGGTGCCACTGGCAGTTGCCTGTAAAACGGATGGCGGCTTGGGCAATGCCGGAAACTTGGTTGTGGGTGGTCCTGTCGCTTCGGTGATGTTGCTGGTGCTGCTTAGGCATTCCCTTCCAGTGGCCAGCAATGGCGTCGTCGGCGGCGCCTGTGATTTCTCCTGGTCCGGCACAGGCAACGATGCTGAACTTTTCTCTAATGGTGAGCAAACGGGCGGGTGAAAAGGACTTTGCTTGCCATTGGGTGGCAATTGGGCATCATTTTCCTCTTTGGATTCTGCAGAAACGTCCTGCTGCTTTTGTTGTTGTTGTTGTTGTTGCTGTTGTTGCTGTGCAATCGCCGTATTGACCTTGTTCCACAGGTTGCTGATGACCGCCGTATCCTTGCCAGCTGCTGCCGTTCGCTTGGCAATCTTTTCAATAAAACTCTCCGGCTCCGTTACCACATTTGGTTGCTCACTTTCGGTACGTGTGTGGGATGTGAGACGTGGACGTATCTGGGGACGCTCCGCAGGCAACTCTGGTAGGGTACCGGATACGGCGCGTCCTTGACTTACGAGCTCTAGCATAATGCGACGCGTTATGCCTTGTACCAGGGGTTTCTTTTCTTCAGTTATATAATCTTCCCATACCTTTGGCTTATACTCATCGTTTGAGGGAACAGGACGACGGAGCTTAGCTCGCATGTTATCAACCGCTTGAGTCGCACTAGGCTCCTGCTGCTGCTGTTGTTGTTGTGGTTGTTGTTGTTGTTGCTGTTGTTGTGACCCTGAAGCATCTGCCTTGAAACTGGGGATATCATAGACAAAGTCTTTGTTGACTGCCTTTACACGCCTGCGAATGGGTCGCTTCTCTGCCGTCTTTTCACCGGACTCCGGAGAGATTTGAGAACGCGACTTGCGACGCTTTTTGCTCGGTGTGGGCTCTACAGGTTCCGTATCAGGTTCTTCTTTGATTACAGCGTCTTCCAAACTGGGAATTGTCTCTGTTATTGTCTTGGAACGCTTTGCCCGCTTCTCAGAGGCTTTCGGTGTTGTTTTGCTCTCATTTACCGCAGTTGCCGACGAAGTTTCCTCTAGTTTAGCATTGCTTTGCCCATCCAAGAGCACAATGTCGCCATCCACATCATCACGTGAATACTCACACTCATGGGTGGACACATACTTCTCTGTGAGCATCTCACGATCTCCATCAATTTTGTGGATAAATCCCAAATGATTGATGATATCATAGCGCCGAAAAGCACGATAATCGCACAAAGTGCATCCAAATCGACGAGCACGATAGTGGAACATGGATATGTGACGACGTAAGTTTCCAAGGGCATTGAACTGCTTGTGACAGATCTTGCAACGACAACGCATCTGTTTCTCTATGGGCACAGCTCGCTTCTTTTTGCCCTTAACTTTGCTGATGCTCTCCTCTGCAAGAGGTTCTGGTTCGGGCTCCCGACCTTCGTCATCATCTTCGCTGTTGGAGGCCTCATCGCTGGCCGAGTCGCTCTCGTTTTGCAGTTGCAATTTGTCAAGCGAAACGGTCTGCAGTCCAGCTGCAAAGGATTCACTTTCTTCGGCAAGATCGGCAAACATTTCATTTAAAGCATTTGAATCCGATTCGCCGGCTTGGTCCAGCGATTGGTCTATTTTTATGTTGTCCAGATCGAGAGTTGATTCACCTGCATTAGCTTGATCAGATTCATCATTCTGGTCTAAGGTGGAAGCATTGCTGCTGTTCTGCTTTAGTTTCAATCCTTTTACATTGGGAGCTGGCTTGGCCAGAGCCTCCTGTTTAGCCCGACAGTTTAGTAAATGGGTGGACAAGGCAGCCCGTCGCTCGAATGATTTCTCACAGTAAATACACAGCGACATTATCTTCCTTTGTTCTCTGCCCTCATTTACCTCTGGTACATGGCCCACCACATCATCTGATAACTGCAGACGCTTGAGCTCACGGCTTGGACCCTTGGGTTGTATGTCGCCCTGTTGCACACGACGCTTTAGAATCGTATTACGCATCATTCGAATCCGACGAGTGGGTTTCCTATGTAAAGAGGGAAAAATATAGAATTAATTCACACTAAATGGACAAAAGTGAGACGTAAATTGAAACGAGGGGATAAACAATTTGAAAATTCATCTTATTACAATCACAAATGAGTTGGATCAAGTAAAAATTATATACAAATAAAACTAAAGTAATTTTGGGAAAAATTCAACTTTTATGTACTGGAACGGTTAAGGGTAAAAAAGTTTCTTCCACAAAACCATCTGCCGATCAAGACTGCCTTAAGAACTTTTAAGGCATTTAGTAAACAGAAAGGTCAAATTGTTATTAACCTATTAGGAGCTTTTGAAGTTTACTTTTACATACTTGTGATCTTTTGAAAGATGTCGTATTACGGCTGCTGCTTGCAGGAAAGTCAACGAACACGCTGGACACTGAAAAACGAAAGCCGATGACGAATGATGCTTCTGGATGTGCACCTCGAGAGTTTTGTGCGTCTGAAATGTGAGGTTGCCTGAAATAGAAGAACATTCATTCATACCAATTTACAGAGCCTACTCGGCAAGAGCATTTCATTCCCTTACAAATCTCACAGAAAATGCTGGTCTCAGCGTCATCGCTAATTGACTGTTCACCAGTTTCACCCGAATCGCTGCCGCCGCTTCGACGTTCTACCTTATGGCTGGCATGATGACTCACAACGGCCTTGCCATCGGGTCCAACAACAGTGTCTTCGGGATTGAGCATGTGATGAACTTCATTGACCTCCGTCTTTATGCTATCATCGTGATCCACTTTGATAGTCTGATAGACAGCCTGGCTAGATGTGGGCACTGGCTCCAGCTGAAGAACGGTGGGCGATGAAGGCATTGCTGAATTAGCTTTCTCCCGCCGCAGGCGTTCAATCACACCGCTCAGATCACGTATGCCACCGCGTATCGGCCGTGCCTCACGGGGCACTGGTGAACAGCCAGTGCTGCGACTGCGGAGCATATACTCAATATCCTGTGTCGATGGGCCATTGCCCCCGGCTCCGCCTTCGCTTTGAATTATCATTGTGGAGTTCCGATCCTAAAATAATAAAAAATTTATAATAAGTATAGTTCTGGTGCATTTTATTGTGGTGTATTTCATGTTCTTTACTGATCCAAACTCACTGTGTATCCGCCATTCTGACTGGCTGAGCGGGCGCTAATGCAGCAAAAGACACGCTTGTGGCTGATGAAATTCGCCAAACTGCGAAACATATTCCGACACACATTGCATTCGTAGATAAGACTGCATTCTTGGCTGAGCAAACGTCGCACCTGGAATGGAAAAGATGTCATCACTTTGGCAAATCAAACACAGTAAATCCCCACATTCATGCCCATGTGAGGATTATAGTTTCCTTTAGTTAGTTTCAACAAATTGAATCTAGGAAACTAACTTGGAAACCGCCATTCAGTGTCAAAGGTGCGTCACGTAGGCACTCTTACACATCATCATGAACATTCTATATACACATATCGATTCCTTACCTCATTAGTGCCATCCTCGTAGGCCCGACGAGCCTCCTCGAATCCGGAGTAGGCCGTTGTTAGCGGACGCTGGAGCAAGCTAATATCGCTATTGTCCACATTATGCTTATCTGTCCTTGTCCCAGTGCTCTGCATCTGGTTTTGGTTCGTTATGGCGAGTTTGAAAGTATCCGAGTTGCAACGTGAGCTGCGTTTTTTCATCTTGAGTTATTGTAGTTACTTTTGCTCGCCACCGGGGCGAATATCTCTTAATTGAACAAAACACCTTTAATTTGCACTTTATTTTGGTCCTGCTTTGGATCTTAGCTCCAAATTAAGAATTACAGATTGTTTGTCTTTCTATTAGACTCACGCCTACATCTTGCGATTCATATTCCTATTCCCGGATACTTCCCCAATATTCATGGATAATTGCACCCACTATTTTCGGATAAAGCGGCAATTAATGATGAAAAAGTGAAAAATACTTTAGTATTACGCAGATACAACTTTAGTCGAATGCGGGGAAAAAACACATGGACAATGACATAAAAACACTCTATAGGGTCCATTAAATTCAATTACAAAATAAATTATTCATTCCTTTCTGAATATTTGTTTTTGTTTTTTTTGTAGAAAATATTTGGTCACTCTGAAAGATGTGAAAAAGTATTTTTCTTCGTATGTACAATCAAATTAATTTTTATAAAGTATATAGCTATTTCACATTTTTTTATCCATTAACAAAAACAAAAAGAAGTACTTAAAACATTTAAATGAAAGTTAGAATGCGTTAACCTGCTGACCAGTAATGTGTTTGTACAAAAAATCTGAAATCAATAAAGGACTTTAAAAATCGCGGCAAACTTCTAATACTTGTTACGTTTATACGCTTGCGCATATTGCGATGTTTATGAACTGTTGCATGCACAACTTTATCCGAATATTATTATACTTACCATATTTAAAGGTGTCTTTAAGTTATTTAAAGAACAAATTAAATATCAGGAAACAAAATATTTTTAAATTTTCTCAAATGATAATTGAATACAATTAAGTCCAGATTAAAGCTTTGCCCATTTGGACATTTGAGATTTTAATTGTAATAATAAAAAAAAACTCTTAATTGTTGACCTTTTATATACGTATTTTGAAATTTTTATTTTACGCTTAAGCTTGCAGAAGATTTTTTTTGGTTGACATTCGGGTTTTCTGTTTCTTGTTTTTTATTTTATGTTTTTGTTCTAGAACAATGTCATAATTTAATTGGTTTAACTAATGCTAAGTACAATTTCATTTAGTGATTTCGCAAATGGAATTGATTTCTTGTTAAATCGTAAAAAGCGCTTGTCATAAAATAAAATGGAATAATATATCATTTTGCACTGTTGGTTACCATAGTTTAGCTGTTTCGGTTTTCGATATATAATATATGTATGTAATGCAGAACTCAATTGCTAAATATATTCGTACATCCATGTATATATATGTATGTGTCTATATAGTATTCTCATTGATTTTAAGGTTTCATCTTTGGAATTTTATAGTAAATAAACTACATATACATTTAGTACATAGTACATTTATATTGACATTTAATTAAAGTTATGAAAAATATTTAATATTATATATCCTTTTCTGTCAGTGTGTGTTGGATGTAAGTGTAAATAGCATGTAGCTCAATGTGGTTCCTTTTTCATTATATTATTATAGAGATATTTTCTTTTCTTTTTTCGAAGCAGGAAACTACAAATATGGATTTTCGATCTGTGATTGGCTTGATTACTTATATATGAGGCTTTATAAATATATTCTCTTGTATTGTTTTTTATATGTATGTCTTTAATGTTTACTTGTCTTTCGGTATTGTATGCAGTTCACAATTCTATGCCAGCAGCTGAAGCGTTTCTGATAAACATCCGCCATTTGCACTTTCCGTTAGTGATTTGGTTTTTTATTGTTATAATTTATAATAGGTAATAATTCATTTATTACGAGTAAATTTGTATAAAGGTTAAGGTAATGCGTTTATCTTTAGTAAGGCACTAGTTACACATACCGCACACATTCATACAAGTTCATAAGTCTCCTCAATGGGAATGGAGGAGCCCTGAACTCGATCTTGGTGCTTAACGTGCAACTACTGACTACGACATACAAATACAATGCTCTTTACATACATAATTCCTTTTACATTCATATATAATATATACTAGATACTGGCTGCCGCCATACCATACACACATCCTTGACGTCCTGTCGTCCTTCAACAACAATTTATCTCTGTATTCCGAACAATTTCTTAAAGCTTACGTGCATTTTAGCGTTTTTATATTGTATTCAATCTGTTTTTATACTCTCGTTAGCGCGCTACTACAAACTCAACTAATCTTTTGCTGCCTACTAAAGATAGTATGTAGGTTTATCTGTGGGTCTGATGAGGAGTGGGGGAAGGACAGCCACTGGTACTGTACGAAGCAACTGCGTCAACTTAACAGAGTCTGGCTACGATTCAAATATGTGGATGGTTGTAGTTGGTTGCTTGGTTGTTGGTGTAGTTGTTGTTCTTGTTGTATAGAGTGTTTTAATATGTAATAATTGTCTGTTTGTCTCGCGTTAGTTAAAATGTCTAACCTATAAATACAATCAATTTATATATATATATATTTATTTTAGCATTATCGGGATGGGGAGAGACAGAGAAATAGAAAGAGTTTTTATGGTTAGCGCTTGGGTTGTTCTAAGTAATCAGACTATAAACTAGTTTTTTGTTTTTAACATTTACATGACAACTACATACGTACAATACATACAAAGTTTAAAATGCAACTGCAAAGCCCCCTACCCAATGCCCAGGGGCTGGCAGGGAGAAATTTTGTTTCTTTGTTTCCGTTAAATGTATGTTAAAAATTGTATATATCAAAATCTTGTTCATGTTTTTTTGTTGTTTTTGTATTTGAGTGAATATGTCTTGTTTTGGGGTGTACGGGTGGGGGCTGTGTTAGGGGATGCGCAAAAAAGAACCTATATATTGCATTTGCTTTGATTCCTTGCTGCACCATGTCTCTGTGTCAGCGAGTGTGTGTTTGTGTGTGTATGTGTGTGTTGGTGGCATGCATAGCAGAGCTAATAACCAAGTGCAGGATGACATTTTATAATAAATTGGTTTCTATAGCAATTTTGCTTTCACAATTTCGGTTTTTCTTGAACTTAATTGGGCATATATTCATTCGATACTGATTAGACAATTAAAGGATGCTTGTCTTAAAATTTAAATGTTTTGTTTCATCATACACTTCCAATGAAAATAATATATGTATAAAAAAAAAAACACTTTCACTTTATTATAATATTCGACATAGTTCAAAAATTTTACAATGACTTTTGTTTTGGTTTCGATTTAAGGTTAATGTATAATATATATAGTAATTGTGTATGTGATTGTATGTATCTATGAGTAGTGAAAGTATGCGAAAAGTTTTCAATTATGTGTGATGCGCTCTTATTCTTCGTTCTATGTCATGTACCATGAGATTCGTTGACATTCTACCTAAACATTAACTCAATCCATATATATATATTTAAATCATAAAATCATTATGGATATTTCGTTCCATAAACTAAAACAAATAATTGACAAAAATGTACACTTAAAATCATAATATAGTGGGTACGGGATGAATTGAACTTAAAAAACTTATCGTGCAAACGATTTTGGGTATGTTGGAGGGATTTCAACGTGAACGTAAATTACAATTATGTCGAACATAAGGATTATTTTTATATGTAAAAGAAAATCAGACATAATAGTTTTATATATATTTCATATGATACATAAGGCCTTAGCACGGGGCAATAGAGTTTTAGTTAAATGCTTAAAAATTAGGAGGCTCATCGTCATACAAAAAGCTGCCAATGTTAAAGCCAAAACTAGCCGAGATTAGATATTTTCGTTTCGAGCTGGGTGTTTGTGTGTGTTTGTGTGGGTGAATGTGAGCGTGCCTCAATCTTAATGTGGTTCGAGGCGTGTTTTCTTGTGACGCGCAAATATATAATACAGACACAGTTTTATTTTGTTTTTGTCTTTTGTTTTTGTGGGGAAGGATATAAACAATATGTTGCGAATTGTTATCCATATTAGAAAAATGTTGTTCTTGATGTATTCGTTTTCTGTTTTTTTTTTTTGTAGACGACTGTTGTTGTTGCTGTAGTGGTTGTTGTTGTTGTTTGTTGTTTGCTGAGTTTCGATTTACATTAATGAATGCGTTTAAGTTTAGTTCAAGAACTTTGCTACTGTTATCATTATGAGGTTGGCCAAGGTGATGCAAATGCTTGATTCTGTCAGATAGCTACCTCCGCTCACAACCACATCTTTCTCCTCCAGCAATGGATAATCGATGACATGAATGATGCCATTGGTGCATTCAACATCGGGCCTATAGACATTGATCTTCTTATAGTTCCATGTGATCACATAGCCTACAAGAGAAAACACGAAAGTTATTATTAATATTTTGGCTTTTGTTTAAAGTGTTTCGAATGAATATATTTTATTCTTTGTATATGATGTGACAATTTGTTATTTGTGGCATGAGCTGTGCAATGGATTTGACTGACTACAGCACTTACCAGTCCATTCGTGACTAGCATACTCATCATGTAGATCTATTAATTTTGGGTTAGTAGTTTTTTATTTTGTTAGGCGCAAGACAAGAAATTTGGAAAAATATGTTAGTCATTGTTAAGCCAATAACCACAGAATTTGCATAGAAAATTAAAAGCACATGGAAATTTAAGACGCATTCCGAACAAGAAAATTAAGCAAAATACTTACGTCCGGCCTCCTCATCGACCCTAATCTTTAGAGAGTCACGGAAAGTGGGTAAAACAACATTGTCCGTCTGTTGTGACATTTTTACCAGATCCGACATGGTGAACACGCGGTCCGCAATAGCCAAATGACGTTCTAAGATCGCCTTTGACTAAGAGAGAAAACAGCATTAGTAATGACCAAGACAAAAGTTACTAGAATTACTCACGTGGTAGGCAAAGTCACGCATGAAAAGCTTCTTGTGTGCCGAAGGGGAATCCAATTCGGTCTTCTGCCAGCCCTTATCACGGGGCACAAAGAAGGTGAAACGGCGCTGGGTGTTGTTCAGCTGATCGTTAAAGTTGGAAAACTGGCCCATTTTGTAGGTGTCACTATCATAAGGATAGATGGGAAAGCTATGCCTTAGACACATTGGCTCAATTAAAATAAACAAGTATCACTTACCTCATCATTGGATCGGATTCTAGTTTTCCCAACACTGTTGTATGGGGTACACCCAAAACACGATCGATAATATGCACGAAACCATTTGTCTGGGCAACATCTGCCTGGACAACTGTGGCATTAACACCACCACCCTCCACGGTTATGTGGGCATCGGCACCCTCCCCTTGGACATTGAAGTATAGGAACGTATGATTATTGAGAGTGGGCACTTGAGCAATCTGTCGAAAAGAAGAGTCCCATGCTTAAAACACGTTAACTAAAAGAAAAACACACAAAGATCTTACCAAATTGGCATTCTTTTGCCTAATTTTCTCGACATTCAAACGATCTTTAATGATGTGCATATTCAAAATCTCACTCATCTTCTTGCGATCTCTGTAAGAATATTAAACGAAGAATTAGGATATTTACTAGTTATTAATATTAATTCAGGGACAATTTACCTAACAATATTGTTGATGGATGTGGCATTCCAGGCCTCATTGCTCGGTGCCAGAATGGTAACCTCAGACAGATTGTTGATATCATCGAGCACTGCACCGCCATTGTCCATGATAGCCTCATAGAATTTTCGCAAGGCTCCATTCTCCGAATTCTCCTTCAAGAAACCAAAGCACAAATATATATCAATTAAGGATGCACTCAACAAAGAAAAGATTTGAAAAAGAAAACTATTATATGGGTAACGCTGAAGCAATGTTGTTGTTGATTGTTTAATTCTTTTGCTATACGAGTTTATACAACAAATTTTCCAGTGTATGAGGACAAAGACATCTAGAACAGCGACAACATTTATTCGAATTTGTTTAAACAAAAAGGAAATGTACCAATTGAGGTATGCAAAACAATAAATGGTGAAGAGATGAGGTTAATGTAAAATGTTGCGAAGATCTTGATAAGATTTGTAACCGACCAATGATTGCAACATAATGTTTACTCTATTTTTAGTTTTTCAGATGATTGCAACTTTTGGGGGAGAGAGACAGGCGGTGGTGGTGATTGTGGTGCGGTGAGAGCGAATGTTTAAACATTTACTTACGTTTATAAACTAAACCGTTATACGTTGTAGAAGTAGAAGAACAATTGGAAGTGTGAAGAGAAGAACAACAGAGGCAACAAATGGCAAACAAAACGTTTGTTGTCGTTTTACAATATATAATAATTATTTGTTTATATTTTTTAGTTCCGCGCACAATTTCCGCCAGAGGATGTGGTCAAATATAAATCGTTTGAAATGAGGCACAAGGGAAATAAAGTTTTTAATTCATAGCTTTGTTTTCTGTTGTCAATATTTAATTATTAATTAATTACGGAACTCGTTTTTAAATGCAATCTTACGCTATTTTACTCTGGCGTGCACTTTTTTTCGTTCTTTTATGCCACCCGCAAACAACAACTACAACAAATTACAAACCTCAGAATTGTTTTATGCAATTAAAGCAAATTAAACACAACAAAAGCTCTACAAAATATGCATCCAATTCAATTCTAAATTAGTTTGCTAAGCCTTTTCAGAAATTTTTGGGAAATTTTGTTGAAGCAACTACATTCATTTTTTTTGTTTGGCTCATGCTCATAATTTTTGCTTATACTATAGATTTACATATACATGCACAAAATTAGAATGAACAGATCATTAACGAATGAAAGAATATATATATACGGTTGGTTGTTGTTACCTTGAACGACTGGATTTTTACGAATTGGATTTTGAATCAATTTCAGTTCGGGTGCATCGTATTTATGTATTGAGCCATATTGGTATAGAGTACCAGAACAGAAAGATAATGGAGAAGAAATAAATAAAAACACGATCAGTCACAGGATCAGTCATTTTATAGCTAATAGGTAAAAGTCGAGAAATAAAAAAAAAAAACACAAGAGGTACACAACGAAACAACTCTACGAGTAAAAACAAAAAACAGCTGAGAGCAATTTCCAAAAAATGAAAAACGAGATGAGAAACGGTGACCAAGTGAGTGTATGTATGTATGCCCATGAGGAGGGAAACGGGGAGGGGGGGTTAAGGATATACATAGGTTAAAGCTATAGTTACAATCAGATCAAAGCATGCCGACGTCTGGCGAGCGAGTGAACGAAACGATCTGGCGAGTTCTTTGAGTTGAGATGAGAAAGGGACGCAGGGAAAAGGGAACATTGCCAATATTATGACTGATTCCGATTAGTACATATGCATGTGGGATTACCAATTCAGTACATTCAATATATGTATGCATATATAGAGAAATGATAATGAATGAAGTTTTCGATTCTCATATGTCTTGATGACCTAGACTGCAGGCAACAGAATGACCAAGCTTAGCGCGAAATGTGCAATTTCCGTTTTGTTTTTTTGCCAATTTCAAAGATGATATCAAATTTTGGATCGAATATGAGCGCATTGGCCTCATTTTATGCCCACAGACAAAAAAGATCCATGTCATGAATGAACATTCAAACAGTGACAGAAAGAGAGAGCGAGAATTTGTATGGAAAAATTTGATTTGGATAGAATACACATATTGAATAGCTATAATACATAGCTTGAATCTTTTTTGTTTTTTTGGTTTGTTTGGCAATACTTACATTACACCCAAAATTTTTTTAAAATAAAATTTATATTTTAAAAATTATTTTAAAATAAAATTTTTTCTTTTGATTTTACATGGAACCGAATTGATAATAATCTAAGAGCTTTGTTTGACTTTTTTGATCTTTTTTGGTTTAAGAATTCAGTTCTAAGTAAAATCAGACTCTGGGCTTGAATTACAGTTTATTACGATAGGTAAAAGCATTCAAATTCAAGGAGTTTTTATTTTTTTGTTGTGCATTTTGTTTTTAGACTTTGCAATCAATTAAGTCGTCTGGGAAACTTAAGCAACAGCTAGGAACTATTGCATTTTCATCGATAAGGAACGACTCAGCTAAATGCAAAGAAAAGTGTTATCTCATGTATGTGTGTGTGTGTGTGTGTGTGTGTGAAGTGTGATTGTATTTCTTGGTGCGTGACTAGCCAATCGCAATGCCGAGCCTTATCACAGCTAATGGCACTATCAGTCTCTCTATGTGGGTTTCGGTGTGAGTGTCCGAATGTCTGGCCAATCCCTTTTTGTTGAATGCATTCTTACCTGTAGAAATTGTGTGACTGTTGAATCGATGATCATCAAGGGGCGCTGAATCAAATGGACTACACCGTTCTTAACTGGAATATTGGCCTTTACAATTTCGGCCAAGACAACACCCTCTGCATGCTTGGCATCGCCAACAAGCGTATTAGACTTGAAATACACTGAAAGTAACAATTGTTAGTAATGTTGGGCCTGGTCTCTAGATATACCATAATGGTCCTTACTTTTGCCATCCTTTTGCTTGAAAAAGCTAACGGTAACCTTAAGCAAATCCTCAAAGGCGGCCGATGTCTTGGGATCATCGTGTCGCGAGGCGGCAGTGAAGATGACAGTGTTTGGTATAACATGACCATCAATGACCTTGGCATCCACCAGACTGCTGCGAGTGGCAACCTTGAAGCCATCATCGATGGGTATCAAGAAAGTGTGAGCGCCAGCCGCTTGGAATAACGATTCCTTTTTGGCCATCAACACCTGGTTACGATAGGTGCGCAAACGGCTTGCCCCAATATTGAGCAAATCGGCTTTCTGCATAAATTCAAGGGCATCCGGATTGGTGATTTGAACCTGGGCAGTTGACAGCGTAGTAAGTGGATCTAGCACTTCGTCAATGATGTGCATAACCTGCAAAGGGGCGAGAGGGACAATTGAAATGTCAGTCAATTGGCATAAACAAATCGCATCAAATCACATCACAACAACAACCGACCTGACGTTTGCCCTCGCGATTGGTCAGCTCCACACTGAGGGAGGGAATTATACGTGCATTGTTCACAAAGATGTCACCATTGCGATTCTTGGTGATAAATAGCGGCGGATTGCCTTCCATATCCGATGACACACTGTTTGGCAGTTGATCTTTATTGAATGCCGCGGTAGCTGTAAATGAAATGGTCCAATAAATATTTAACTTGCTATGCATCATCATCATTTGCTTTGTTCAAAGTTCAATTGAAGTCCACGCTTTACAGTCTAGTCTAGTATGAACATTAAAAAGGGTTAAGTTTCTTTGTTAATGAAAGAAAGCGAAATGACTAAATACATAAAGACCAAATAGGTCAGAAATGCTCTTCTTTGTCAACGAAGGCAAAGTAACTGCAATTGAGCTCCTTAATTAAACAATTTTCATGTTTTTGTTAATCGATTTGCTTTTGCTTTTGGCTGATACTTACTAATGTGATAGAGGACATGGGTAGTCCCTGTGTGGCGCTGGAAGGCTTCATTGGTGGGCACAAAGATTGTGCAGGAGCGTAGCGCTAGCGTTGAATTGGCCACAGGGTTCTGTTCCAAGAGACTATAGAACTGCAAAGAGAAAGTAGAATAGAAAGTGTGGATTAGAGATTTTTGTGTTAACGTTCAAGAAATTGTTCGGCGCCCACATCAAGGGATGATGGAGTGAGTTGGGTGGTGAATTCGGTGGGTGGTTGGTTGACTGGTTGCTTGGCATTTTGGCAACATTGCGATTGTGAGTCAGGGAATTGCCATGACGACAACAACTAGAAACAACTAATAAAACGGAACACATTATGCATGGCAAAAAAAAGGTTTATTGAACCAATTACGTAAGCAAGGAACAGGGTTGTTAGATTTTTCCCGCCTCCCGCCAATGGTTCAATGGTTTTTATGTGTCATTGATTGAGGCTATGTTTCTGTCTCTATCTGTGTGTGTGTGTGTGTGTCTGTTATGGACAGGACACATGAAAATGCATTTTCCCAGCTACCCTAAATAGCAGACGCTGACCCCGGTGGTTCTGGCCACCACCAACATCACCGCCACCACCTGCTTGGCAACAAGAGAACAGGACATCAAGCAGGACATGACATGCAACCACATATTTTGCGGCTTCCCACCTAATGCCGCCGCCACGCCCTGCTGCACATTCTGAGTCCAGTTTATGAGTGAATATGCCAACTAGTGCAGAGAGTGGTGTGTGTGTGTGCAGGTTCTGGCGAGGACAACACCTTTTTTGGTGCCCCCTTTTTGAGCATGGCTATGGCCTGGTCCTCGTCGTCGTCGTCGTGTGTGACTCATGGCAATTTGCCTTCTAAAGGTTTTCGTTGTCCTTTTTTTCCAATTTTCTTTTCTGCCCTCCTTCTACATACTTTTACGTTTGTGTAGACAACATTTTTATACTCGTTCTCTTTTTTGTTTTTGGTAATCGGAGACGTCAGTTGTCGTTTTTTATAGTTATCCCATTCTTGGTCCTGGGTCCTGTTCATTCTGTTCTACCAACTGGTCTAACCTAAGCTGGTTTCAATTTCATTTCAGTAAATGGTTGCGCTTATCTTTCAGACAGCAAAAGGAGCAAGAAAGAGAGAGTGCTTAATGGGCCAAGTGAAGTTGAAGGAGTGCATTGTGGCATATGTCACACAAGTAAACTGGATACAAAATTGATAACGCTTAGTTATTTAAGCCATTGATGAATCGATATTTTATCATCCGACTTTCAGAAATTGGATCAAAGAAAGCAAAGGCATATACAAGTTAGTTAAATGAATTGAAATCTCTGTTATGTTGAGGCTTGTTCGAACAAAGTTAAAGGTTATAACTCAAGTATAAGCAAATTTCTCAATTTATTGTCAGTTTTGTTTGGATTTTTTGCTTATATTTTTTCCTCAGTGTTGCAGTAGCCAAACTGCTTTCTACCCTTATACGATAATGGCCTTCTGTCAACAGAATATTCATTATGCCATCTAGTCTTTAGATCTTCATCATGTAATCTTCATCTACATATCTGACAAGGGGACAATTAGATGCAATTACTTTCATAAATTTCCATTATCAAATGCGTATGTGTGTGTGTGTTCAAATCAATCTTAATGAGTTTCAGCCCCTTTTCTAGATCTAAAATTCAGATAGATACAAAATACTGTAGCCAGATGGCCTCTCCGGGGAGTCCTTACTAACAATTTGCCACAATTGTTAGAGCATTATCCTGTCGTTGAGTCTTTTATTTATTCCCCCTTTTTTTTTGGCTTGGCGGGGAGGGAAATCTGTTTCATTTACCATGCAAACCAAAAGTTTTTGCTCTACGGTGCCAATGACCCCAAAAACGTTTGCATCCCCCGCATATCTTAGGGATAAATATGTATAAAGAGAGAAGACAGAGAGAAAGAGTCAAGGGCATGAGTCAGCGCCAGACGGCGGTGCAAACAATATTTTTGGCCAATGCAATTCAAGCCATTTCGACTTCCACTATTCCCCTCCCACATGGAGGGCAATCACGTCAGGACATTACGCACACACACAACAACCCTTGTTGGCCAATTTTGAATGAATGAAGTAAGTTTTAGTCCCGACTTGAGTATATCCTGCATCACCTGAAACATATATTTTCTATCCCCAACTTTCTACGTGAGTATAACTCGTCTATTTATGATATTGACTATACTAAAGACAACTATTGAGACAAAAAAAGAATCTTTAGAGTTAAGAAGTCGTAAATGCTTCATTTAGACTGTTAATTAATGAATAAATAAAATTCAAAAAACAAACATGTTATTTATGAAGTTGTTTTTGAGTGCTTGAGTTGTTTTTGTTGTTGCAGCTTACCCTAACTGGCATTAGACGCCTGAAGGATTTGGCAGTGCTCTGAAAGAGAGAAAAATAACCGCCGAAACAGTTGAAAGTTTTGCGATAATTTGAAAGTATTTTTAGCCAAATTTGTTAACTCTGCTCTTTAGACGGCAAAACAACAAACCAAAAACAACGAAATCAAACTCGAAACTACATAAATATTACTTAACAAATGCAACATCTGAGCTTGTGTGTGTGTGTGCGTTTGAGTGGAAATATTCAATTTTCAATATGAAATGAAGTGCACTAATATTAATTAGCAGATCGAGGGGCTATATCGATTTCCTTCCTTCTGTTTCGCCTCCATAAAATGCTTTTATGTGCATATTTGTGTAAAATTTAATTGGTACAAATTATGCATATGCATACATACATATGTATGTATGTACATATGTGAGTGTAAATGGTAGTTTTTTGGAATATAATTGCAGTCGCCAGAGACAACCCCTTGAGCCGGCCGAAGGCACATTTCTTTTTAATTGGTGTCATTGGGAAGGAGGTAAATGAAGGAGGCAATGCAGGAACAGAAGGAGAAGTGGGAGGAGCGTTTGCGCGATGCGAGGCCATTTTCCCGCCCACACGCGACACACACACACAGATAGAGGGTTCGGTGTATATGCTGTCTAATGGAACGAGTCTTCTCTCTATTTGAGCATGTGTTTCACTTATGGCTCCATTAAGGTCATTCATGACATGAAATTGAAATCGTAATGGGAATGGGAATGGAAGGCTCATCACATCTCATCATATCGCCGCACACATAACGCGCATCTTGGTTTCGGTATTGTAATCTTAAATTAAATTCAATTGAATTCGATGCTGCCTGCCCTCCCCTGGTTGATGATTGTATGTTGATGTGCGTCAGTCTATCCGAGTTCCACTCCCACACCTCCCCCTATTCGTTCTCCCTTCCCATTCGGCAAGTGTATGTGTCTAGGCGTGTCCGCCTTCAATACCAATTCCAGTTGCAGTCAAAGGTTACAAAAATTTAAATTAATTATAAAAAAAAACCCAAGACGATGCGATGCCAGTGACCATGCAACAGGAAGTTTGGGGTCAGTGCAGGAGGTCGACCGTCAGGCTGGCTGTCCGACCGTCTGCCCGCACATGCCAGTCAGCGGAAGATCATCCAACTGGCTTTTAATGACATTTCATATGAAATTATGAATTATGTGTACGTAATTTGATTCTTTAAAACATTTACATCAACTTCTGCTTAGTTCCACCAAGCGAAACCCCAAGTTGACCCCTTTAAAGCTCCTTTTAAATTTTAAACACCATGAGAGTTGCTAGCATAATGAGAGCAAATCAAATTGTAAAGTACTAGCTATATAGTTAATATGTAATAAATACTTGACTGCTCTAAATAGTTAAAGAAGGAGCGAACTACTCTAGTTATTTGTGGATTCTGTAAAATATGTTTCTTGAAATTAGAATTATTAAATAAGAAGTTGCTTTTGAACGAGAAAGGTATGTTTAGTCCCTTTTGTTGCAGTTCTCGTCTAATCCAAGTCTCTAGTGGCAGTTGCAATAGCAAATTATGGGCTTCAGACTGTCGCACGCTTTCTTTTCAATTGTGAAATTTTCTTTGGCTTTTTGCTTGGCAACATTTTAGTTTTTTTTTTTTTTTGGGTAGGTATTAAATGTTTAGCAGAGTAGAACGTCAGAGTACATACAATAGGTACATAATGTATAAATGGTTGTACTTTATGGCGTATGTACATACATACATATGTATGTAGCTATGTATTTCTGCTTTTGTTGTTTTAGCTGGTTACCTTTGTTGGCTTCTGACTTTTTACACTTTTATGTGTTTTTCCAATGTGAGACTGTGTGTGAAGGTGTAAAAAGGGTAAACTAAATAGAAAACTGTTATGCTCAGTCAGCGTCAACGGCCGGCCGGTCGGTTGGTCTGTCGGTCGGTACTTGTCTGTTGTACGCTTAATTTATGTAGTTTTAGTTATGGTTTTTTTTTCTCCCCTCGTTTTACATAATAGAATCTGCCATGCATACCTAATGTGGCCAAGACAAGTTGACTGGACTTTGTAACTGAAGTATAAATATTTTTCAAGTATATAGTTGTTCTTTCTTCTAACATTGATTTTTCTTACTCTTCCAGCAGCCGAAAGGCACCTGGCTGCAGCAGCAGCAACAACAAGTGAAAAAGCAAAAGGTCAAGGACAAGGACAGACGCATTCTCATTCTCATTTTCAATGGCTACCTGTGCATCATAGCCTAGTGCCATCTCTTTTGCGCAGGCTCTTTAGGCTCTCTATCTCTTTCTATCAAGGTTTTTCGTTTCAAGGGCAGCAGCCCCCGCCGCCGCTTCTTAGGCATGGACGAAATGTGTCAACCAACGGCTAAGACGACGCAGATGATGATGATAATGATTATGATGGTCAAGTGTTGGAAAAGGGAGGGGCGGAGCAAACTGCTGCTGCTACTCACCTATGAAAATATTTACTTAAAAATGACTTGACTTACCTGTGAAAGTTCCGAATCATCGCGTAATTTGTCTGCCAATTCGGCACCAGCTGCATAAGATAAACAGCTTAGGAGTAGCAAAAGTGCTGCTGCACTCAGCCCACGGCAAGTCAACAACATTTTTCTGTACTGTTTCTTTTGTTTTTGTCTTTCTTCACTTGTTTCTGCACTTCTCACGAGAAACGGCGACAAAACTACGACGAAGACGACTTTTAGGGGTGGTGTGGCAGTATTATGTTATTTGGGATGCTTCTAAGATACAGATCTGCAATTCAAAGGCAAACACTCGCATAAATTATGCATTCAACAATAACAATAACAACAACAACCACTTTCCCTCCCCCTCACGTACATCCCTGGGATGATGACCCCCGAGAGCTCTGTCACTATGAAAACAAGCTCTAAGAAACAAAACAGTAAATTCGGCGAAATGATAGCAACGCAGCAACAGCAGAATACGAGAAGAAAAGAAAATAAGCGAAAGCATCACAACTTCCTGCCGGCTAACGCACAGTGGAAAAAATTGCATAAAAACCTATGGCGCTTTGTATTTCAATTTACAGCCAAAAAACTAAAAAGCTTATGTAATAACTTTGTTCAAATTTTTCTACCGAAAGTTTTCTTCTACTAAAATATAAAATTCGTTATGTAAGAAAATCATAATTATTATAATTTATTGAATTGGCCTTCAATGGAATTGAAAATATTTCAATTTGACTTTTTGGAAATTACGAAACAGAATTCAAATTGATATAAATTGATATTAAATATTGCGTTCAGTCAGTTTAATTCCACTGTGCGACGGCGCTTTAAGTCTGCTGCTGCTGCGGCTTCTACTTGCTTCGAAGGTTGTTGTTTTTTCTTTTAGATCTTTTTTTTTTGTTATACCACATAATTCTGCACACTAAGCATCTTTCTCGCTCTCACACACGCATACATCCAGCAAAATACCGTTATGTCATCAGAAGCAGAGGCACCAAATGCCAAAGCTGCGCTTAATATTATTTGTTTTTCTTTTTTTTATAGTTTTTCTTCGATAATATGCTTTTGCATTTTAATAATTTTTGCTCTGCACATTCCGATTCTATTTGCTCATTGCTGCTGGTGAGCTGCGCTTTTGTCCCCCAGTCAAACCGCTTTTTTTTCAATTTGATTTCAGCCGAAAATCTATTCTTAGATTTTGGGAAAAGGACAAAAAATATTAAAAACGAACTTAATTATGCAATTGCATAAGAAAGACGCGGTAACAGTTTACTGACGCGTAACACTTTTTTTTTTTTTTAAATTTTGATGCAAAAGAAAAGACGGTTACCCACACACACACAGGCACAAGCACACGAATAAATCAATAAACAAAAGAGCACCGTTTGAGAACTTCTTTTTTGATTAAGCACAGGAAAATCTATACTAAGCACCTGCAGCAGCTTACAAATATTACAGGTTTCAATCAGATGGATAGAAGACCACACAAAATATAAGATGCAAATGCACTACGCTCATTGCAATTTAAACACTGTTACTTAATTTGAGCAAATTCAAGTTAAACAATTTTTTCAAATTTTTTTCCTTCGCTTTATTAAGCCACTGCCACTCACCAACCAAATTTGGCGACCGCGAAACACACCCGCTCACTTCAAAAACAAAAACAACAATAAAAAAAAAATCGTACACTCGAGTGTGACCAAGTTGTAACAATCAATAAATGACAAATATAATTTGCAGTCTGACCAGCTCTAAAAGTAGAGCCCATCTCTAACGCGGCGATTTTTCTCTTGGAGATTTATCGATAGGGACATCGAAGATAGCCTGGGCGGGGATATTCAAGTGCCCAGTGATATTGTTAAGGCATATCCCCATATATGCCTATTTAAGTAAGTTAGCTATTTCTATTTCCCACATTCTTACATTTGTACTTATAAAAATGTATGTATATCTTTCGGACTGTACAATTCTGTCAATGCTCAAGGTGTCTATGACAGAAACGTAGATTGGGATTCTTAGTGATCAAGTCCTAGAAAATCCTTCAGACAATTTATGGCATTTTTGGTTAGAGAAAACAGCGAATATCTTATATGTCCTTTAAAAGAATAGAACATGTAAAAACTTCTGTCATCATTTGATCCGATTATCCTGTAATGACGGTCGCAGCAGTTATGCTGCGAGTATATCAGAAGTACTATATTACTTCTCCATCCCGGCATGACTTCCGGGTGAAAGATTCTTGGATTTATATTTGCGGATATAATCCAGATCGATTTATTAAAATAATAAAAAATTTCAAATAATAATATAATATATATATATAACCATAACATATGCACTAAATAAAAATATATCATAAAATATGTTCACTGGGTTAAACGTTTCACCCAATACACCCGTTTCACAGACCTGTAAATGGTAGCAAATGAGAAAACGAAAAAACGAAAAGCTGGAAAATTTAAACAGCAGCAATACAATTAGCAGCAGCAGGAGCACCAGCCTTAGCCTTATCCATGGCGATGGCGGGTCAAGCCGAACTCAAGGACCTTAATCTTTTCGAGCTGCGTCCACTTATCACAAATCTCAGCTCGAAACTGTCAGCGGTTGGATTTGATAAGCAGTTCCTTTGCCTGGTCAGTGAAGAAAATGAGATTGTGTTGCGTTATGTTAGCACAACGGGACAGGAGGTGGTTAAGATGATATCATGGTTTCGGCGCACCAATCGAGTAATACATGATGTCTGCTTCGATCCTGCTGGGATTTGGTTGCTGGTGCTATGTAAGTATAGGACAGGGAAGGCAAGAGCGTACGTGCGTGCGTGCGTTTGTGTTCGTGTGTGTGTCTCTGTGTGTGTGAATGAATGTAAGTTTATTGATTTTCTGTTGCGTATTTTGTTTTGATTTAACATTTCTATGGGGGATTAGGGAGAATGTGCTTGGTTATTGAACTTAGATACAAGTTTCGTCATACTTTTCTCAACAGGTTTTGACAATACCCTGCACATTGTGCCCGCCTTGGCATTGGTGGGCAAGACGCATGACCTGGCCGCCTGCTCCTTGTATAGCACAACGCAGGTGACATCCTATATAATACCTTTCGTTGGTCCCCACGAGTGTCCAAATTCAAAAAAATGTCCCAATCATTCTGCAAGTGGACTGTTCAAAGAAAAGCAAGATCAGCAGCAGGAACAGGAGCAAGTTGAACGATTAGCTAATCTTGCAGACAATATCCAACTGGAAGGAGATGAGGATGTGGAACCTCTGGGTCATGAACTACCGCAGCATATGCTGGCCGGTAGCCACACAGACCAGCTGCAGCAGCCGGAACAACCACCCGTCCAGCATTTTGATGCCACTGGCAATAGTCAGGTGATGGCTACCTCTTTTATGGCGTCCAAGACCTGTCCGTATCCACTCTCGGTGGTGTGGTGGAAAACCAATTATGGCCTTAATAGGGCCATTATTGGCTATTCAGATGGATCCATTTGCTTTGTGGGCCTTAGTCCGAATTGCCCTATGATTGCCAGCACGGCTATTGAGAATGGTTCAGTCATGCGCCTCCTGATATGCAAGGATAATACCTTCGATGGAGTTATGCTATTGGTATACATTTCTCACGGATCTTCTCAAACCTTAAATTATCAATAATCTTTCTCTTTCAGATTACATCCTCGCTGAAGCAACAATATAAATTATTGCTGGAACAGAAAGCCATTAAGTATGTCTATCCCGGGGATAGTTCACCCACCACGCGGGAGGGAGCTTGGCAGATTGTTATGTCTGTGCATGGTAGGCAACAGCATAATCAGCAGCAGAGCGATGCCAATGCCGAAGCCCGGCAAAGTAATAGTTCGGATCCGGCATCTGACAGTAGCCAGCTAGAAGAGGACGTATTTGCCCCTCCTGCAAATGAGGAAGTGCCGCAAAGTGCATCAGTTAACGCTGATTCCGCCGCCCCAGCCTCCATGGTAGCATCTAGTGATATGCCACCGCCGCCAGCTCCTCCGTCATATGGTGAATTTGTGGCCTCACGCCAGTCTTCTACCGACAGCACTGGCGTTCGCATCCAACAGCAAATGCTGCCGGCCACTAGTTTTGATGGCATACTGCCTGCAACTCGAGCCCGCTTGGCATCTCTGAAGAGTCTTGGCTCCAAGAAATTGCAGGCCATTAAGATGCGTCTCTCCGACCAGCGGCAGAAATTCGATGAATGTGCGTAAGCAAACATAAACCCAACAGATTTGAATTTCTTTTTCCTTCTACTATCAAGGCTCTTCTCTGTTATTATCTTTGCTTGCATTTCTTGATATTATCCTTGATCTTTGTTACTATTTTTGTTGCTTTTGGTTCTGAGTGGGCAGTTCTGCGAGTACTGTTGCATCTGCTCAAGCGGCGATTGCGTGGTGAGTTCGCTACGGCTGCGAGACCCAAGCACACCGCACTCACTGACGACACCTTTGTCCGTAGTTTTGTGTACAAACCAAAGAGAAAATTGTTCACTTATTCATTTAATTCTCTTTGTCACTGTTAACATTTTCCAGTTATGCCTGACACTAGTTTGGGATCATTTGCGATTATGGATTCGCCTTCGGTGACGCCAGAGCCTTTGGGTCATACCACTGGATCCTTTTATACTATACAGAGTTTACGGAATACTTATCTTCTTAGTGCTTTACATAGCAGCAGGCAAGACAATAGCGAGAAACTTAATAAAATGATGCATTAATATATAATTTATAATCCATTGCAGCCACAGTTTAACAGTGCACAGCATCGACATCAATTTAAAGCCTTTGTTTGTCTACAAGATACCCAAACATACACAGGAAATACTCATAAGCTCTAACATACTATATGGCATTCACTACGTGGATTTGCATAATCGCAGTGATTCGGCCATATCGACGGCCGCTTCTTCGCTGGAAGAGGCACCAGAGGTCAATACAGAGAAGGAGAATCGCGATGCAGATACGGAAAAGCTGGAACTCGCTGTGGATAGGGAAAAGGAGAAGGATAGGGTCCCTACAGTGGTCACAAAGAGCGATACAACTAGCGCAACTACAACGACAAGCTCAAGTTTGGATCAAAGCGAAATGCCAAGCAACGCCATTAATGCTGTTAGCGTAATAAGCAGTGCCATGGCCTCCTTACACACGTCTGACGAAGATGTAAGTAAACTCATTAATAGTTGGCCTTTAAATATATATATTGGGAATTTCTTGCAGCGCTTTAATCCTCTGGCTCAGATTGGACTCTTTCGCTTTGAGCGGGAAACTGTGCTGCATCTGTATCAAATGTCCCAGTATCGCAATGCCGTGGGCCAATGTGAGACACTCACTAAGGATGAGAAAGCCAAAGCCTTTGAAATTAAGGACATACACACGCCCATGGACTATGTGCAGTTCTATGAGACAAGCGATATAAGTGATGAGTTCTCGCTGCGGCAAATGGAAATTATGCAGTCAGAGTTCCCAAATATTAACTACGATCCGTGCTATGTGATTACCAATAAAAATGTCTACGCCATACAGCTTAGGTAAGTGTTACCCAGAGGAATGAAAACTAAAATTCACTAATTGTTTGATGTTTTGATTTGCAGAAAAGAGCCTTTTGAGCTGTTTCTGGATGCGGCCCTTAAGAGTGAATGGAATCAGTGCCGAGACTTTTGCAATACATTTGATCTTTCGATTGAGCATTGTATTGAATTTGCCGGAGATTATCTATTGCGGCGCAAGAAAATCACTCAAGCTTTGCTCACCTACAATGTTGCCAGGGTGAAACCCATTCGAACGGCCTTAAAGTTAGCCATGTATGGACATACCTTTGCCCTAATGCAGCTGAGTGCAATGGCATTAAAGTCTACATACTTGCTGCGCTCACGATACATGTGTCATCCGATGCTGAAGAGCATGTTGAAGGATATCACCTATCGGCACTCGGAGGATGTGCGCTCAATACTACCATTGCAAGTGGATAATCAGGGTGATTTGAATTCCTGTGTCAAGTGCAGTGACTATCATTATGGTGTGGATGATTCCATAAGCTCATTGCAAATGTCACCCTCATCGCAGTTTCATTTGGCCAATTTGTTGCTCATCACTCTAGCTGAGAAAGCAGTTAATGATAAGAACTATTTGCCATTATGGTTAGTTTCACTTACACATATCAAGAGAATTTAATTAATATTTTATATTCTCGTTCTTAGGAATTTCCTGATCGCTAATAGCAAATATCACACAAACATGACCAGCATTGTCCTTTGCCAAAGTGGTCTCTTTTCGGCAGCTATTATCTTGGCGAGAGTTCGTGGTGTTTGCCTGGATACGTTTAATGCGTTGATTAGTGTGGTGGCTCAGGAATTCGGCTGGTATAATGAGCTCAATGTTTGTCTGTATAATCTTAGCGAGCCACTATTTATGGAAACCATTGCTTACTTGCCACAAGTTTCGATGGACTACTTTGCCTTTGTTCAGGAGAAAATTGAACACATACGTCCGTGCGTCTTGCAGCGACTGGCATTGCAGCTAAATCCTTTTGCCCCGGCCTTGCGTCCCATTGTATCGCACAGTAGTTGCAATTTGAATTCAAATGACAATAATTCCCATCTATTTGAGTTTTGTAAGAGCCTTATCGAGACTTATCTGTCCGTGCTAATCCATATGGAATCGCAGCGTGTTAAACATGATTCCATTGTGAATGCCCTATCCACTTTTCGCATCAACTATGAAGACAATCAGGTTGGTAGTCACTGTGTTTATTGCTCCGTCTAATTAAGGCGTCTAATCTACAGTTCGCCATTGAATCATCACGTTTTAAACCAATCTCGGCTGGTTGTGCTTACTGTGCCTGTGTGGTAGATGGTGTTGCCTATTTCTGGGGTTCTAGTGGAATTCCCTGCTGTTATAGTGCTCAAAAGTCCACAGGTAAATGAAATTTAATTTGTCTTTAGGCCAAGTTACATTCGACTTTCGTTTCCAGAGCCCCCCGAGCCGGCGCATGCTGTAAAGAGTCTAGATCTACTTGCCCAGCTCAATTTGCAAGTGCATGCCTTGAAATGCGGTCGTCAGCATACGCTTGTGCTCACCAATAACGGCGTAGGTTATTCACTTACCAAAAAAGATGTTTCCCTAATGCACTCTTTTTATTTGCTTTTAGCTATATGCCATGGGCAATAATAATCTTGGCCAATTGGGTATCGGCCAGCATATGCAGATGGCACAGCAACCAATGCTGGTGACGGCTTTGGATGGCATGTGCATCACTATATTAGAGGCGGGACAATATCATAATGCAGCTGTGGCCGATGGTCACCTATATATGTGGGGGTAAGACACGTTTTTCCATCTAATGTAATCTATTCGTAATTCAAAATATATATATATCCTTTGCAGGTGGGGCGTCTATGGCCAACTGGGTCAGGGCAGCTGTGAGAATATACCCACACCAAAACTAGTCAACTTTTTCAAGTATAAGGTAAGCTTTCAGTATTCTACCAATCCTTGGTGACATCAATTAATCGCTGTGTTATTTACTTCAGAAAATTCTGCAAATCTCCTTGGGTCATGCCCACAGTTTGGTGCTATGCCAGGCATCTAATAGCTATACAGAGGCTGATCAAAGTTGCAATGAGCTTTTTGTCTTTGGCTCTAATCATTTTGGCCAACTTGGCACCGGTGGCAGTGAACAGGGCGGTGATACAAAGATTAATCTGCCAGTGCGCTTGGAAACAGGCGGCAGCAGTCTAAGACTGATACATACCAAATTCTTTACGAATGTAAGTTGAGAAATGTTGGACTTGGCTAGGATGCAATTGTTTACTTTGTTGATTGACTTGTTTTTTTGTAGCTAGCCGTTGATGAGAACGAGCGTCTATATACCTGGGGCAGCTCTCCCCAAGCCTTGCGACTGGCAAATCAAATTAAACGTCGTGCCAATGCCAAACAAAAAATGGAAGAGAATCATCAGCGTGAGATGCTTAGCAAGCAATTAGAGGCTACATTATTGCCGGCCAGCAGCAGAGACGGCAGCAGCTCCATGGTAGAGCCGAGTACATCATATGCTTCTGTGGTGGCTGGTTCGGCATCGAAAACCAAAGAAGATGAGGCTACCACATCAGATGCTACCGAGAGTATTGAACCGATTACCGTAGGTCAGCGAGAGGCCACAGCCCCAGGAGCAACTACAACGGCAGCATCAACAGCCAGCACTGAACCTGATCCCACAGAGCACTTGACACCGCATCAGGTGGACACAAGTGAAGTGGCTGGACAAATTCTACAGGTAAATCTAAATTCTGATAGTTGCAAGTTCGTTTGGATGTTATTTTTAACCTTCCCATTGTAGATCTCAAGTGGCCTTTTACACTTTGCCCTGATCTCATCTACATGTACTTTATATACTTGGGGCAAAAATCTGGAGCATCAGTTGGGCACTGAAGACAAGGATCGGCGGGCTGTGCTGAAGCCATCACCCATTGACAGCATTGTAAGCCCAATGTATGTGGATTGCGGAGCAGACTTTACTTTGGTCATGACCACCGATCACATTGTTCGAGCCTTTGGTGGCAATTCCAATGGCCAGTGTGGACGAGATTTAGGGGCCAGTTTGGATCGCATGCGACAAAGAGTTGTGTGTCTGCCCACTACCAAACGACTAATGCGTTTCGAGAGTCAATGTGTGGAGGCTCCGGTGGAGATAAACTTGCCCAGGCCACGTATACGATTGGATCAAGATCCAGTACGGTATTTAAAGGTAATGCCGCCATATCAGCCGCATTTTTTGCAGGCGGCCAACATAAATTTCGAGCCGCATTACTTCCAAGGCGGTGGCAATTACAAGAGCAGCACAGATCAAGCGATGACGGGGCAGGATTCCGATGATCTGCTGAGCAGTTTGGAAAACCTAAGTCAAAATGATGCCAGCTATTCGTACAATCCACCTTTAGTGACAGGTCAGGCTGCTTCTCCTGCTGCTGCTGCTGCTGCGCAGCCCGATGTCCAAAGCTCACTAGACACACCCGAGGAGCAGAGCTATATACAGTTGCCGGAACAAATGGTCGGTTTGAATGTGCATCAACTGCACGATGATGATGACGATGAGGCCAGCACGTTCACGCCAAGTACTGACGGCGTCGATGAGACCATGTTGCAGCCGTTGCGGCATTATATCCACTACTGCCTCTATGCTTTTCACGGCCTCTACAATCCCGATAAGATAAGCCAGTGTGCTCGGCCCACGCGACAGGAGTATCGTATACGCATCTGTATGCTCAATTTTCGTTTCGTTGAGGCCTTCCGTCTGTGTCTGCACAGCTGTGACAGTGGGCAACGAACTCTTAAACTTTTTGAGTACTTTAGCAAGGATACGGGCTATGTACCATTGCGGCGATCAGATCTCAAACATCTTATCTATCATATGTGCATGCACTTTCTTGAGCACAAGTTCGATATGCTCGAGTGCGAGCGTTACTTTATGGGTGATCTGGACTACTATTTACTAGAGCTGGCATATGTCTTCTACTTTAACAACAACAACACGGCTTTAGAGCAGAATCTCAATCAGAAGTTTAAGCTGCTGATTGCGGCCGCTGAAGATAGCAATCAGGCACAGGCCACATCCGGAACTGGGCATCAGCTGCAGGATACGGATGTCATTTTTGATAGCTTTACGGTTAAGTTCAAGACAATTCTATGCCAGCGTTTGCTCAGCTATTCGGATTGTGAATCGTCCAATTAACCTGGATTTGTCATTGACTTCTCTCTCCCAACTACAGTCATTCATCTGTGGGTCTACGTATAATATATACATTTGCTCGCTCAGGCCGTCAACTTTCAAATTGTTTCCTTTTTATTTTTATCAGTTTTTGCGTGTTAAACCAAAAAGTTATAAAGTCTAAGTTTATGTTTTATCCAGACTCCAGATGGATGTGCGGTATCCACATAAGCTACATACATATATATATATCTACATACAACACTTAGGTAGCTCTGGTCCTCTCTCTCTTGCTCTTCCTTCCTTTCGCCCCAAATCATGTTTAATAATTATTGTTGTTGCTTTTTATTGTGCTGTTATTTAAAAGGAAAACAAGAATTGTTTAATGCAAACCAGTTATTTAAACAATTTAAGTTTTGTTGGTAATGCTTTACCTGCTTTATTTGTTCACTCAAAATAAAAAATCACATAAAAAATAGGAAAAAAACTCATACTTGTTCCCTTTGCTCATTTATTGAAAAAAAGAAGTAAAAGTTTTTAATTTTTTAATTGATATTCAGCTTGTGATTTGCAAATTATTTAATAAAAACAAAACAAAAAATAAAAACTAGAATTGTAATAATTATATTCATATTGTATGATTAACAATAAATGATATGTTTCTATATAAAGCAAATCTAGCTATTTTAATCAATTCGACATTCCCAGAAGTATGTCGCCTAGAAGTATGTGAGGGTTTTGTTGTTAATACCTAATGAAAAAGTTATTGTTAGAAAAATGGCCAAAATTATAGTCCTGGGACCGGATTGTAAAATCGTCGTTTGAACACATTATTAACAAGACGTCAAAATGACAGATTTATTATAAAATGGGTTACAACTTTAGTTTGATATTGTCGGTGGTCCAGCGTTTGCTTTGCAATGTTTTTAAGGCATTTTCACAGTAAAACTTCTCTTCAGAACGATCGGGCAAAGTCTCCTTCAGCTGTATGAGTTCCTGTTGCTGTTTTAATCCAGCCATTGCATCAATGACGGCCTTGATGCATTTAACGCGACGGGCTAGGTTTAATTTGTCATTGCTGTTGCTCATCTTGGAGAGAAACAATTGCAAAACTGTGGCTGGAGCCTGCAGTTCATAAAGTCTTTGGACAGCTGATGCTAAATCAAAGCTAATATGAAATTGTTTGGTCTTCAGCGGATGCCAGGTGGGTATACGCTCAAATATGCACTCTAGATCAGCGTAAGCCTGGGCCTGGGCTCGTTCATTTAAGGCAGTCCACTCGTATTGAGCTGGGGATATCTGCTGATCGGCGGCAAATCGCTGTGGTGACATTAGCTTTAACATGTCCTGTTCCTTCCAGTTTTCGTTCCGCTGACAACAGGCATACAACAACTCAATCGGCGTTAGATGATCCGCCACCAGGTGCGGCTCCTTCTCTAAAAGCAACTGCATTTTAAGGGCAGCATGAAAGACTTGCTCGTAAAGTGGAATAATACCGACTCCTGCAGTGGCATACGCATCAACAAGTCGCTGGAGTTGGTGTTTCCTTCCAGACGGGTCTGCCAGCTCAATTGCTGCCTGAAATTGCTTAAGGGCAGCTTCCTGATGACGCCCAAAACGTTGCAACAGCTCAATGTGTCCGCTAATGTCGCCACAATCTTGTAAAAAACTAAGATATTCCTGTAGTACTTTTGGCCTTTGTTTCAGTATGCCATGGAATTGTGCTGAATTTAATGTACGCTTAAGAAACAGCACCACAGCAATGATGGCATGGCCCCCTCCACCATTAGCCAAGAGTGAATCCAGCAGCTGTTGTTTTTCGTGCAAAGATTTGTACATTTCCAATGAAGTCGTCTTGCCCTGCATCAATTTGTGCGTTGTTCCCTGAACATTGGGATACAGTGTGCTCTGGACTTGGCGACGCAGCAACTTTAGCTCCTCCTCGGCAGAAACGCCCTTGGCCATTACGCGATCGTCCAATGTTTGCTCATGCAACACCTCTTTTAAGGCCTCTTCAGTCAGTAGATCTTTTATGGATATTTGTATGCAATAGTTATTCGTCGGAAGCTGTAAAAAATAGAAATGAACGGTTCTTGCTGGAATTGTGCTACAGTTAATACTTACTTCGGGGTCGTCGCTAAAGATCCCATTATTGTCCCAATTGGAACTAGGAAGTTCTGTGCTTATGCCGTCAATTTCGTCGTCTTCATCTTCAAAGCTAAAGGCTGCCCGCGAGGACCGGTTCCAATAGCCATCGCTGTCAAATTGCATATCCATTCTTGTAATCTTGTATTAACATTCTATAAACACGGTGAATAATTGCTAAGATCCCAGTTCTTATTTTATTTCTTATTTATTTATTGTTTTTTCTGTTTTTTCGCGAACTTCGAACATAAACACAACTTTAGCGGGATATAGCTATTTCCGGCCAAAGTGTCATAATTAGTGATGTAAAAAACATCGATGTTCTCTTGGCAATGTTTCTCGATGTTTACCGATGTTTTTGTTGATGTCGATGTTCAACGATGTATCGATGTTTAACCAAAACATCGGTTCTATTTGTCACTTATCAAATTTTATCGTATAATTAAATGAAGTTGTCTTTAAAAAACCATTTTAAACCTTACTTAAGCTATAACTTTAAAAGCATTTTATTCTGATTGAAGGGTTTTCCACCGACTGACAAAATGTTAACAGATACAAAGTAAAGCCCATAAATATTTTATCAAATAGTTTTTGAAAGATAAGCTAACAATTAGAAAAGAAACCAGCGGGATGCAATATTTTACTAATACCTTATTCATTTAAGATTAATTTATATACACTTATAAGAACTTTTGATTATTAGAAAACAGTGAACTTTATTCCCGAGGAAAAACATCAGACCAACATCGATGCATCGAGATATTAGCCCGATGTTTTAAGCACCATCGATTATTTACATTGAAACCATCGATGAACATAGATATCGATGTTTTTATTGAAAAGTGCTAAGGTCGCCCGGAAGTGCGAAGGTCTAATCAAATCAAATTCATTCCTCTTTAGGCCAAATCCGTTTTGCTCTTTGTGATGGACATTCGGTTTTGGAGTATTTGGATATTTGATTGGCTTCTTATAAGCCCTTTAAATTTGCAAATTGCTTTCCATGGGCATACAGTCTGTCCAAATTCGTACACTTTTATAGGATGGCACTGATGGTGGCAATGTCATGCTCCAATCAATTGATGGGATGAGTGCCTTCTCGGCATATACACACTTAAATATATATGTATATAACTACAACTGCAAATAATGAAAACCAAAACTACTATTAATTACAATTTGGGCATTTAAGAATTTTGCTGATGTTATGAGTTTGGTCTAATTTGAAAAACTTATCAAGCGTTTTGCTATTTTAAGGACAAATTGCTCGAAAGCAATTCGCAAATTGCAAAAGACACATTATAGAAAACTCTCTAGATAATGGGATTCCTAATTTTCGTAAGGTCTGTTTTTTAAGGTTGCTTCCTATATCAAGAAAGACACCTTTATGTTTAACAATTCGCTTTTTTTCTTGAAGTTTTACACTTATGAGATTTCAAGACTTTCATCACTATCACATCACAATGACGATGAACCATCATCATCGAAGCGCGCCAGATCAGATGGAGTGGCATTGAGGACGTCTGTCTTGATTAATTTAACTTTAATACCATAATTTTATTTAAATTAGACAAAGCTTTGTGCGGCCATTTACACAAAAAACTTATGTTTGTAAAAATTCAAATCACTTTCTACTTACAGTTTTAGTAGGTAGCTACATAGATTAAATAATAGCGTTAATTACATACATACATAGGTCCAGCTCGTCGAGACGTAATGAGCATTCTTAATTGTGCTTGTCAATCTGCATATTAGCGTTTAGCAGCTTAGATAAATTAACTAATGCCTTAGACTTAAACTAACATCAAACAATATGTACACACATTGATAAAGGAAACAAAAAAACATATACTAATTTAAGCAAATAGTCCTTATATTCAACTGCCAGTGGTGGCATCCTCTGATTTGATCGTAGAACTTGAGACGGGCTCGCCGCCACCCAAAAGATCGGCGCTAGACGGCACCGCCGATATGACGGCCGGGTTATTAACTTGACTCACAATTGCCCCAATGGGCATGGTCACTGGAACTCCGGGAACCAACGGCACAGCCGCTTGCTCCACTCCGGGAGCCGTGCTGATGGTGCGTACCAAAGTCTTCTGCTGCCGCATAAGTTTCTCTTTTTCCCGAGCAGCCTTCAGTTTTTCAAAATCATCGCCATCGTCAACTGGTTCGCCATTTCCTGTACTTGCCAGCACATCATTGGAGGATCTAATATCCATATTTTCCACTGCAATCGGAATATTTGAGTTAGTGAAATTGGGAAAAAATGGCACTAAAAGGCGGGGCAAAACGTGCAGATTTTTTGTTTTGTAAAAGGTCTACATGAATAGGTTTTTTTTGTTGACTATAAGCTGGAGATTAGTACTAGGTATATCTGAAAAGTTTGAGGCAGCTTCGCAAATTTAAAATAACAAGCCAATTGTATGAAAATAAAAAATAAATACATAATGTCAAATCAAAAGATAGTAAAAATCAACAAGAAAATAAAAGGTATGCAAGAACAACAACGACTACTTGCAACAAGCTAACAATAAGGTAAAAAATGAATTAAAGTGTTTATTTTAATGGCCAATGGGTAAAATTTACCGGGTGTCACGAACCACCTGAAAACCTGAGGTGCATCTGGTCTCTCTTTTAATTGAAACGCGAATTCGTTGAAAAATGAAGATATACAGAAATGTTAAAAATGAGTACAAAAATGAAGCGACATGTTAATCTGGACGGACTTAGATGTGTAAGACACACTTACCTGTCTCACGGCTGACTGCCTTTTGTTGATCAAACAGAGACTTGGTGCTCTCGCTCTCGGCCACAGGTGAACTGGGCGCTGTGGCCAGCAGCGAAGGACTTCCGCCAGCTGGAGCTGAGGTGCTCAGTAAGGCATCAACGCCGCCGGGAGGAAATAGTGTGGGCTCGTATTGGGACTGTGCCCGGGCATACTGTGGTGTACGTCCGGGTATATCAACGGGATTCGAGCGGCCTTGTGGCGGCTGAGTGCCTGGTGGAGGTGGTTGCAGCGTAGTTGTTGTTGGTCCGCCCTCTGTGCCCTGTTGCGTTGGTGGGGCGAATATATCCTTGACATTGGGACGCTGCTCATTGGCGCGCATCGATGTGATGGTGGCCTGTTCATCGACCTCTTCGATAACTTGTTGAGTGATGCGAAGACTTCCGGCTGGCTTGCCACCCGATGTGGCCGATCCCAAGCCCAGTCCACCGACACCCGTCAGGCTGGCCGAGCTTGCACTGGCCGGAAAACGATACTTGTTCTGCTCTTCACTTGGCGTGGCCGAACCCGGTCGACTATCATCACGGCTGAGGAATCGCTTGAGAGCCGAGGCTACTGTGTTCACTCGCGACATTGTTCCCGAAACACTGACCAGAGATGGCGACGATCCTAGACGCATTTTGCCATTGCCCGCTGAGAAATGAATGCCGCTGGCATCATCAGCCTGGGAATTAGAATCAGCATATTAATAAGGAATAAAAGCAATGAATATATATGTTTGTGTGCTAAAATTCTTATAGTGCCATTTTTCTTTAGGGTGCAATACCAAAAGCATTTGAAGGCCGTGCAAGGTGCAATTAGAGAGGCTGTAGGCAGATAGAATTGTTAGAATCAAAATGTTAGTATGCAGTCATTTAGTTCAGAGGACAAGTACAAATACGATTAATTATGGAACCGGCATAGTGGTTAATATTTATGTACATTTACCTTTTGTAAACTTAATAGTTAATTTCTTTAATATAAGCCTTAAAATATATGCCCATTCCATATTTTTTTTACATCCTTATTGCTTAGTTTTATACAAAATATATGGAACTACCAATCACCATGTATGATTGAGAATGCGAATATGATAGACTTTTAACCAGATAATTTGAAAAAGAGAAAGAGGTTAGAATTTTGAAATTTTGATGTGGTCACTTTGCTGGATGATGATCGATTTCGATTTTGACTTATATAGTGCCAATTGTGTTTTGGGTTCGATGGTGCCAATATGTTTGCTTTAAATGCTGCCAACTTTTTGATTCTAACCTCCTCATCTGGCGCACCCTTGGTTAGGTCATAAGTGACTGTCTGCAGGGGTACACCCTGTTGCTGTGGCTGTTCCATAAAGAGTTTTGCACCCCCCTCGGGGGCACCACTAGCCAGAGCTGGTGGTGCAGCGGTGGCATTATTACCAACCATTTCATCGATGCGCACAGACGACATAGTCGATGGCATTGCAGCACTTTTGGGTACTTCAATTTTGGCTGTCGAGGGCTCTGGATGATTCTCACGAAAACGTTCGGCAGCTATGGTATAGGGCAGTTCATTGGGGAACACCTCATCCCAGTATTGATCCTTGAGCAATTCCGGATGATCGTGATGCATCTCATCGACAATTAGATAGGATACCTGAAGATTGCGATCTACCATCCAATTGACCTATGGAAAATTCCAAATTTTTAGCACATGCAGTTGATGACTTTATATGATTAGGTTTACCTCAAAGTCATCATCATCCTCACCAAATGGATTGATCAGGGACTCGGCCACCTTAAGCCAACCCATGTAGAAGAAGAACTGAAGCGTGGTAAATACTGGAAAATACAAATCCACTTTGTTCAAATAGCTCGTATTGCCCACGACCTTGCCATCTGTCCATTGCTGGCCCATGCAACAGGTGAGGAAATACGAGTACACCGCCAGAGTGACCACCTGAGTGTAAACCAAAGGCACACTGATGGTATCATAGCTAATTAATAGGCCACATTGACCACGAAATTTGTTCAGTTCATCAATTATGGTCTTTACTGCAAAATCATCACGTATACGCCCCTCCTTGCGGGCTCTGGTTATAATACTAGCTGCCCATACGATGGGCAACCAGTGTTTGGAGGGCCTTGGGAATGATTTGTTCATGGCCTCGATAATGGTGCGTTCATTGTCATTGAGGAGACCTGCCTCTACCAGATTATCGAGACTCGGAAAACGTTTCTTCACCCTCGGCGAGACATTGACCAACACCATGGTTAGGCATAAACACACATATCGCATTATTGTGCGTCGCATAACACGTCCACGCTCATCCTGGCCATGGACATTGGAGCTGACAAACACGGCTATGGGATCAGGCCATGGTATGGATGTATACTGATTCCACCAACGTGTCATCACAATTGACACATAGAAACCAAGCACAAAGGACAATGGAATTAAATCACTATAACTATTGCAATACTCCACAATAGCCTCGAAGGTCCTGAATGAAAAGAAATGCTTTGATTACTGACAATTGGCGAGAAGCTAAAAGTGTTTGTACTTACTCTTTTTGGCCCTCGTTTAAAGCGAAACGATACATTAAATTAAGGACGTAGTAACAGATTAGAAATGCCAGCAAATCCAGCCAAACCAATTTGTAAATGCTTCCACGCCATCTGAAACATTTCGATTTGAATAGTTAACTTTCGAGTGCTTTAGTTAATAACTTGAACGACATCAGTTCTTATAAATAGTTTCAACACGTAACACATCCAATCATTAAACTATATACTACCACTTGTGTCAATTTATCTGGCTTATCATGGACTTGCCGGTTATTCGGACTACTCCACTGATTATGCTCGCTTTATTGGTTAGCGGCAAGGTGTCTGTTTCCGATTGTGAAGTCAAATGGGTTTGCTCAGCAGAATTTCCTCAAATTGGCGACGTCATTTTATATCACCTGCTATTCCACGTCATAAATGTCCGTCTCTCTGTGTAAACAGAGTGTGACTACCTAGCAGGCCGTGACTCCCTATGAGCTTCTCTTATCAACACACGAATCGGGCATGATAAACCCAAATACCATCAATAACAACAAAACCATATCATCATATTATCAAATGAAATTTGCCTTTTTGTTTATCGTAAAGTCGGTTTAATTTTCTACTTCTTTGAATGCAAACAATTCTTTTTTTTTTTTTTATTAGAAATCTTAGTATGGGCAATTTTGGATATTCCATGATATTCTATCTATAAAAATGAGTCAATATGCTGCCCATTCATTTTGGCTAATGCTGAGCTTATAAAATGCTAATGCCATTTATTTTGGCCAACTTTTGGAAACAGTTACTCATATATGATTGAGAATTAATAAAAAGATAAACTGTAATTTGATTTTTAGTTAAGATAACCTACAGAGAGATAAGCTTCTTAATCTTATCGATGCTTTACTAAACAGAATTTGACCATTCAGTTTTCAAATCTTTCGAGTGCAAGGAGATTTTAGGTTTTCCCCATCTATATATATTTTGATTGCTGACTATTTTTGCTATTAGTTTAATTAACAAGAGGGCGTTAAAAACTGATGTTTTCTCTATTCATTTGCACTGCAGTTTGTCATATTTTTCTTTTAACTAACTCTTTATTAACTTCACATGTTTGGAATTGACAGCACTTTAATTAGATCATCAACAGAACTCACAATCCCCAGTCCCTTGATTATAGACTTATCAATAGTCCTTCAATTGGGATATCAAAACATTGTCGACCCTCTCTCTCTGTCTATCTCTTTATTCACGCTGGCTTATTGAGTCACTAGTTCGACATTATTAAATTATAATTCAAATTACAAGCATGACAGATGTCACACATATGTATGCATATATAAGTGTATGACGACAAAAGGTCTAGATTACACTATAGAGTTGATATGGGCATCATTATTTGCATTTGTATATAGGGTAAATGGAGGCGGTCTGTCTATCAGTGGGATTGCAACTGGTTCTTTGTGAGGTATAATAGGAAATGGAAAATTCTATTATTTGCACTGACCCCCACAACTGACACAGGCATTAGTCTAGCCCTATACACCTATACACTACCTACAATTAGCAATGCAATGACAATTTCTAAAAAGTAGTAGTAGTTATCGTTACTCACCTGAGAAGTAATTTGAGAAAACAGCCAAAGCCGCGACAAGTGGCCACTTCACCTGTATATGTAATTGTCATTTTCACACAGGCTTTTATCTATGTTTTCTGACAAATTTTATTCCCCTTTTTGTTTTTCGTTTATATAGTTGGGAAGAAGATTCGTTGTCTGCTCCAATCTTGTCTTATCATATCTCCATGGAGCTTTGATATAAGTACATTTTGCTGTTCTCTAGGAAATATCTAATTAAAAAATAAAGATGAGATAAATGTCATACATATTAGATATAAACAAGCAAATGTCTCTTGGGGTTATATAATAATGCATGCCAGAAATTCATTTGAAATTCAAAAATCGATATTTTCACATTGCAAAGTCAATTAAACATACGACAAATAGGAAAAGAAAACGTCAAGAACTGCAACGAAGTTTATATGCTCTGCTCTGAAAGGTCAACAAAAAGTTATATCACTATATAGACAGACTAGTGTGTTTGAAAAATCCACTGAATTAATATTATTGAATAGGAAAGGTTCTATTCTATTGCTTGAGTGGGAAAATTTTGCCATTTCAAAATACTTAATGCTCAAGCTCAAAATTGGCAAAACATGGACTCTTCAAACATTTCAGTTTAAAATCACTATATAGCCCACAGTGCAGGAATATAGAAACACAATGAGGCAGAATGAAAATGCATTTTGTAGTTAACATTTGAGAGAAATGCAACATTGCCGACGAGTTGATTATATTAATTGCACCAATTTATATAGATACATATGTAAGATAGATTATATATACCTATGTGCATATATACAATTGAAATTCAGCCAAGTTTAAACATTGACAAGGCGCAGCTTGCGTGTGGGCGATGTCAGTCTATCACTTCTGGAGGTGGCATTTGGGGGTCAAAGACTCAAAATGATTAGATACCAATTAGTTAAATAAACAAGAATTTCTATATATGGTACAGTGAAATATAACTATAGCTGACATTACACATTTGTTGGAGATGAGCTCACTGACAGAAGGGGAAATGTCGATATGTATTTCCGTATTGGAGAGAATTCTGCGAACTACAAAGACAATTTAATGAGCAGAAATCAGAAAGCACAAACTGTGAACTAAGCTCAAATTATATGGTACATAAAGCGAGTCATACATATACCAACATTGAGATATATATGTAGACAGGGAAAGAGAGGTGCCAAATAAGCCCAAGCCCAGCTTGAGTTTATATATGACATCATTTTTCGGTGTGCGGTTACAAAGCTGTTTATTTGTTAGGTAAAGCTTAATGTGATCTTGTATACTAGTATATATTTTTAATAGCTGATCTGATCGCTGTGCTGTTTCTTTTTTTTTGACTTTTGCTCATAAATCTCTCTCGAAAAAGAGCCAACTCATGACGTAGTTTTTGCTGATTATTCTAAAGAGTGCAATCGATTAGGAATACCAGGGTCATGATAGCCAGCTATTTCGTCTGGCAACGTGATCAGCTTAAATTTGAAATAAAAAACTAATTTGAGTAACTGAAGGGTCTTAGAGAGAGACCAAGATAAGTGTAGTTAATGAAGGTAATTACGTCATTTTCAAAAGGCCGCCAGAGGGCGTCTGAATATACATATATACTTACCTATATATATATATATATGTATAGGTATATAAAGAGAAGCAAACAAACCAAATTATAAGATAAGAAGGAAAAATTATAAAAGAAATATGATAAATGTGTTAATTTTTCTCTCATGCCGTATTTACTTTGTTTTGGGATACAAATAAGATTCTCAGAATCTGTCGGTCGTTGCCATAAGGCAAAACAAGATCATTATTTATCGTTTTCATATTAAAATTATACGATATATTTTATACCCTTTGTTTTAGCAGTAGTGAATAATTACGTTTTAGAATCATAATAATACAAATGATTAATTTGTGTATAAAGTTTATCAGTTTTTTTTTTTGGTTATTGCCTTTTGTAAGTTATAAAATATTTTCGTTCTGTATTTCCTTGTTAAGGTTGTATTTAGTTTTGTGACAAATTTTATTTGATAAGTATGTAGTTGCCGAATGATTAAGAGTTTATTACTGTTGACTTCTAGTAAGGTTAATTAGGCAAGAAAGAATTGTTTCAAATTTTCGACTTTTTGACATTTTTAAAGCATCACATGCCAGAGATCCATTGTTTATACTATGAATCATTTATTATCAACCAATCAAGACAGTCGTAAGTGACATCTTCACATTGTTAATACTGCACTTCAATTTGAAAGGAAAAGGCACAAATAAGCTCATTGAAGTATTTGCAAAGTAAACTTTAACTTTCATTGAAGACGATGACCTATATCAAGAAGATAACTCAGTCAGGCGTATGCAGTTATCATTAACATTTACATTAATAACAAAAATTAATGCATTTACACTAAATCGAACACGAAAAATTACATTAAAAACAACAAACCATTCAAATTCATTTGGTCGAGGTTAATGACATTTTCAGTGAGAATTTCGCATACCCATTGCATAAAAGGCTAAAGAGTCTATCAAGTCGGAATAAGAGTGAAAGGAAACATGTCAAGATTGAGTTTCCGGTTTAATTTAAAAGAAATGCTTTGTTTAAAATGGAATAACTTTTGCTATGGAATTTTAAACAGCTGTCAGGCAGGAGAATGTATTTTGTTAGCTCTTCCATTACTGGGTAACTGAAAGTCGTTGCTACATCTTTATTTACAGCCTGATGTAACATCAAGAGAGTTGTTGTTGTGCGTCGAGGCAAAGTGTATGGACGCCAGACAAATTTAAATTTACATTCAACTAGAATATTTTGCCGAATCTAAAGAGAGCATTCTCTAAATGTTCAGAGGTGAAGCGACACATATACGAATATACTCGATATAAATTTAGAATTTTGTAGATTTTAATGGCGTGCATGAGGGGAATCGTAATTGCATATTATCTATGCATATGTATATAGTTTTTACTGAAGGGTTTTGCGGATGAGTCATCTGCCAGGGAAGAGAATAAAGAAACCGGAGGAAACATAATTTTGTTGCTGTTGTTCAATCGATTTGCAAATCACGCGGCTCAATTTCTGTTCTCAGCTGCAATTTTTGATTGTTATTCCCAGTGCACTATTATTATTAACTCGCTGCATGGCCACTTACACTTTATTATTATTTTTTTTTTTTATCAAACACTCACAACACGCGAATACAGTGGTTGAAATCACGCTTTATCTGCCTTTAGGTAGGTAGGTGGGTTCTAAGACTAAGGTCACTTCCACTTCCCCTTTAATTCTTCACTTCACTGCGGAGCAAGAACAACAAAATTCATGTGGTTCTTGGTTTTTTGCCTGCTTGCTTGTTTCGGCTTCTACATAGATGGGTTTTCGCTTCTCTTGGCCTTTATGCTTCACAATTTTTACGTTGTTTGCCGTCGTTGCCGCCGATATTCTTCTTACATACACGAACAACACACACAGAGATGTAGATGTAGGCGCTTGCCATTCGAGGCAGCCATTCAACAACACCAGAAATATCACCCTCACTTCCGCGCTCAACGACCGACAGTTTCAAACTGAAGTCCAAGAGACACATGCGAAAATAATGCCAACTACAACTACAACTGGGAATACTGCGACACATCCGACCAGACCATTGAGTGCGAATCGCTTCACTGAGAGAGTTCGGCTCTAATGTAAGCACGGCAATTGGAGTCGACTTAGTTATACCCCTTGTCAACTAAAATTCGCAATATCAAAATTGTTTTGCTTTAATTTGAACACTTAAAGGGCAATATCTGTCGAGAATACATTGTAATTCAATGCAAATCTAAGCAAGGAATAACTTAACAACATTAAATGATTTTACCTATCAAAATAAATAAATATCTTCTCAATATTAAGATGGCCCTAAAGAAAGGCATTACGGTGTTTTATCCGCCGTATATACCCTTTTGGCTTATGCATGGTTACAGGGTATAAAAACAAAACTCGTTGTGAGCGCAAAAACGTAGATAAGCCAAGCACAGAGAGAACAGGGTAGAAATGAATTTACTAACCATGGGCCAAAATCATAAATAAGTTGTCAGAGTTTCTTATACGCAAAAAGTTTAGTCTAAAGTTTATAATAAAGAACGGGTAATAATAACACAGGCCGACATGATTTTTGGTGACGGTAAGGTGAGAGGTGTTCTTAACTAATTCGGGTATGCTGATCACGACCTCATACTCAGTTTTTGTCCATCACGTCCAGATTCTGTGAAATCAGGGGATCTAGGGTCGGAAAATGGGCACCCAAAAGTATACTATAGAAAGTTTAAAACAAAATTTTTACCTTTTTTAACAGATTTCGGAATATCCTGTGTCAGAAAAATAGCTCTTCTTTGTAAACATTACTAATAAACAATTGGTAAGATGCATAAGAGTTCCATAATTCTTTAATATTAAAAAGCAGACAATTCTTGGAATCTCTATAGCATACTTTTTGGTTCAAAATTAAATCAATATAGAACCATATCCAAAGTGTAAGATATTATGCTTTATAACAATGAAGTACCGCTTTGATATTTTGTAAATTGCTATTAAATAATACTTAATATATTAATAGGTTAAAATAAAACTGTTTTTAGCATAATATTATGTTTATATTATACAATAAAATACTGCAAATGCGGTCAATTTGAATAAGTTGAACGCACTTTTCTCGAAAACCTGACGTGATGGACAAAAACTAAGTACAGGGTCGTGTTCAGCACCCCTCAATTACTATAGGGCACCTATTGAACTTAAAACACTTTTTCATGACCTCAAAAATGTCGGCCTGTGTAATAAAAGAAGATTGTTTGGAACGAAACAACAAATAAAAAATTTGTTGAGGTAAGACGGTTGTGTCATGTACATTATTGTTTTTGGATGATTAGAAAATCCCAATGAATGTTAAAAATCTACACAATTTTCGTTTTTCATTTTTTAATTATTAGGAGAACTTATTAAGTGGTGCATTAATTTCAACTATCTCATGGGAGTGATCAAGAATTCCGAAAAGCATAGTCTACTTTTAGGCAGTCATTTATATTTGCTGGCCCTTATCGTCTATGCAACCTCATGTGTGATATCCCATCTGTGATGTATTTCGCAAGAATTAAACTGAAAGAAACGCTCTACAGTTGTCAATACCCCTAAAGAAAGGCATTACGAGAGTTTCATTTTGAAGTCTTAACAATGTTTCCAACGAAGCCTCGTTTTGGCACTTCACTTATAAAGGATTTTGGGATTTTGAAATGCAACTTAATTCAATAATAAGCTTATCTGCCCCGAATACTGAAATCAAGTTTAAATAGTTTTTTGAAATCAAAAGAATATGTTACTTAATCAAATTAATAATTTTATTTTAAAATTAATTACAATTTATACGTTTAACGCAATTCGCCAAATGTCTGCTTATGATTTTACACTATTTTGTCGAAATAAATTTTTAATTTAGTTTTGTTGGGATTGCTCTTAATTTCGTTTTTACAAATAATTGAAACATTTCGCTAATACACATTCGTTTCCACTTATGAGAGACTAATGACTTATGTTAAATAGATTTAAAAAATGAATTGTTTAGTAATTTACTTAATTTTCTCTTTGTTTTCATTTCTTTTTGTTTTTGTTTTCGTATTTAATTAGTTATAGTTTTTAGTATTTTACAATGTGATCATCATTTTTTGTATTAAGCCTAGACAATTTGGAAAAAAACTGAAGAAGGAGGAGAGCATTAAACGTTTTAGTTATATACATTTGAGACTTAGTATTTAATGTGGAAAGAGAAAGACTTATGCAATAACTTATTGGAAATTATGTAATTTTTTGTTTTTAGAATTAAGGATTAGTGATTTCGTTTGTTTGTTTAACAATCAGATATTACTCGGCGGTCCACGATTGGCGCGCTGTCCGTGTAACGTGGAATGGGAATGTCTAGAGCCGGGTCGCGAATGTACAATTGCGTAATCGTTATCGTTATCGATTGGCATAGACCTTCGGAGTAGTATGTTGGATGATAAGTGGGATTTAATAATACAATGGAATGTCAAAATCATAATAATAATATTCGATTGAGTAAAGAATTCTAATAGAGATTAAAGTTAGCATAATTACTATAACTATTGTCAGTTAGTGTTGATTTGTTGTGGCTTTTGTTTTTGTTGATGGGATTGAGGGAAGAAGGTCTAGCAGAACTAAGAAAGTTAGTTACTATCATTAAATAAAATGCAGAATTAATAACGGTTAATTACAGTTACAGCAATACTAGGCACGAAATGGTATAACATTCTCTTAAAAAATTTGTTGTGAATACAATTTTTTTGTTTGTTTTTTGTTGTTTTGTTTTCCAGTTAACAGGAGATACGGCAAATACATAGATACAGGAGTATGTCCTTTAAGGCATGCTTAGTGTGTGTGTGTGGGTGTGGGTGTATGTAAGTGTTTGTGTTTACCAGAAATACTTTTTTGTTTGTAGTTTTATTGTTTATTGTTGGAAGAACAGAACAGCGGCAGCATTTGCATATCGAAGTGTTGAATAGAGTGTGTGTTTTGTGTGTTTGGTGTTGGTTTTTTGATTTTTGTTTTGCAGGCAGACTTAATTAATATCTATCAGACCTATTTGAGTGTATTGTGGAACCGCCACTGGTATAGCCCTTGTGCGCATCCCGTCCATGCAGCGAATATCGTGAGCCGTACTGACTGCCGTGCCAGCTTCGATATGGATCGTATTCCTCAATTATCGATGGCTCTTTCTCAATGATCTGAATTCGGGGAGGGGGAAAATGATTTAATTATTTTAATTCTCTTTGCTTAGTAGAACTGCAACTCTCACCTCTGTATTAGCACAACTGCAGCTCATGGCCGTGCAAAGGAATATATTCATGAGCAACATTATCAGGAATAGAACACCCAAGGTAATGGCCAGCCAAAGCAACCAACTGGGACGTATACCCTCCTCGCAATTCGATGAGAGCACTAAAATGCATTCAATTAATATATCTATTTGAATTAAAGTACAAATCTAGAAACTTACAACGCGCCTCGGCAGGATCTAGAACAAATACAGTAGTTCCAGCAAGACTGGAACCCTCTTCGTTGGGTCCAAGTTTGCGAGGCCCATTTCCATTGCCGCCCTTGGTGAAACCGGCCAGAGCCACATCGTTACAATCATCGAATTCCACACAGCGGCCATAGCATTGAATAACATCGCACTGAAGATGAACTTCTGAGCCTATATATACGATAAGAATAATCAGTTTATCCGATCGATTCTTCAGTTTCTTTACTACTTACCCTCAGGAAACTTGAACATAGTGGCAAGTGTAGCTTCAGCAGCTCGACCATCGGCAGTGGGTACAAATCGGCTTATTAAATTACGATCATAGGGACAGCTAAAATCGTGTCAATACACATGAGAGCATGAGCCATCAATCATATATATGAAGGACTTACCCTCGATCATCTGTCAACTTGAGGGTGAGATTCTTCCTGTCAAAGGCAAAGCAATTGCCCACGCGTAACCCATAGGTATCTGTTTAATCATATATATAAGAAATGAGCTTTACAAAACTTCATTACGCACCATTTGGCTTTGAGAACTCGGCGCGTATCTTGTACTCATGACCATAGACCGTCTCACGCACTCGATGATCATTCTCCAGAAACTTAAGTACAACATGGGCGTTGTCATCACTGGAAATGCATGAAGCACACAAGTTAGTTAGTTAGTCGGTTCGTTGGATGGTTGAGATGAGAAAATTGAAATTTAACGGTAAGCAATTACAATGAATCTGCTTGGGTAATTAAAAAAAAAAGAAGAAATGTGTGTGAGTCAATAGAGCCAAAAGCTTGCAAAAAATAATTGTTATGCAATTGCCGGTCATTACGTTAAAGACAGTTGCCTTTAAACATATATAAATAAATAAATATATATGTATATACATAGGTACAATATCTGACGGAACCATGTTGGCAAGTTTGTTTACGATTTTATTTCATCTTAAGCTTAACAGAGCGCAACCGTTTGGAAAACAATTTTGAAAACTCTAAACACACATACACATGCGTGTGTGTATGTGTGTGCATATGTGTAAGTGTGCTTTATCGTTTGGCTTCTATCTCTGGCCGATTTTCATTAATGCTTCTGCTTAAAACAAAAGACTTAGACAACAAACTTGCGTAATTTGTAGACATCGCGGTAATTCCAAAGTCATTGGCATTATGCAAATGAGTTTCTCTCTCCCCTACTTTGGCGTATAAATTAAATTGTTTCTCGAAAAGATTGTTATCTTGCACATTCACCGTTAATTGAACAGCAAAAATAAATACCACATGAATTAAAGTGAGAAAAAAATTGATTGAGTGAAAGAATTGGACACAAATAAAAAGCAGAGCTCAATGGCCTTGAGTGTTGCTTCTATTTAGAATTTGTTCATTACTTTTTGGTTTCTTAACACCTACATACATACATCGGCGATAGTTTGGTCTTTGATTTTGATTGTTGTGAGCCGATTCACCGAAACAAGTTTCAAGACACTGAACTGAAATTGCCAAATCAAATGAAATTTCGAGCACTTTAGACTGACGGAAGCCTAGACCAAATTACTGACTGACTGACTGGCTGAATGACGGACAGATGGATAGCCAAACGGACTTAAGTGCAATTGCTCAGCCACACACACACATAAGCTTAAACTTAGGCGTAGGATTAGGTTTTGGGGCAAAAACAAAAACTTACCGCGTAAAGCCCGATTTGCCACAGGTAATCACATAAAATTTATCATCCGCCAATTCGAGAGTCTTGTGCACACGCACTGCAAGCTGAATGGAACGCTCCTCGGTGCGCTAGAGAGACAAATAGAGAGAACGAGAGAGAAAGATATTTAATCGCTGGTTATTAAAACTTTATGCCCGTGACGTTAATGTTGATTGGGTTTAAAAGCCAACTCTGATGCCAAAAGCCCTTATTTATGCATTTTCTTTTGGCGAGTTCTTCTCACTCATACGGCACATACACACACAGACATACATACAAGGCCTGGCGGCTGTTTTTGCCCCCATTGAGATCATGGCTGCAACTTGCACTTGTGGCATGTTAATTGTCACATGATGCAATCGCAACAAGGAAATGCAAAATGCCGCCAAGTGTGACGCAGTTTTCCACTTGTTTATTTTCTCTTCTAAGCATTTTCCAAGCATTTTTACAAGTGGGCATATTCACAATGCACAGTGGCATTTTCCCCATCAAGCGGCAAGTGTATAAAGACTTCGGTATGTATTATTTCTGGTTCGTCTTCAATGTTTGTTTATGCTCACATATGTACATATGTTTTGTCTGACTGGGAGCAATTTTAATAGCTGCACTTTTCAAGTTAATTATTTGCTTGGCTATCATTTCGTTTTGGGGTAATTACAATTTTCCTTTTTGAATATCATTTCTTTAGACAGAACCGAAGTCTTGAGCGAGCAACTTGTTAGAAACTCTACGCTTGGCCAGTTACAAGTGAGGGAGGGAGCGGACGGGGGTTTTTACCTTTCCACGATGTCACTGACACTGATTATCTTCTGTGGTGACCATATAGTTTTTATTTTTCAGATATTTACGCATGTATGTATGTATTTATATATTGAATTTCACCTTGACCCGCAATTGTGAGCTACGGTGAGGCAATGCATTGAGGCTTTCCGTATAAAGATATAGCAACTGCAAACAAAAAGTACAAGTTTCTTGCCACTTCTGTTTAATTGTCAATAAGTTTTTTTTCCTCCATCTGCTTGTCAAACCGGTTTAGATTAAGTAATCCGATATATAAGTATAGTATTTTTGTTAAAATTATTATTCATCTCGTGTTTATTTGCTTGTTTAAATGTTAGAGAAACACCCACGTCAAAAGCCCTATTTTAGTATTTAATATAAAAATGCTGTCAGCTATTTTTATTTTATGAATGAAGCTTGTTTAAATTCAGTAAGTTTGCTATTGGTTAAATAAGCTTTTTGGCTTTATAAATACCTTTCGTGCAGAGAGGAAGAAGCAATATCATTTCTGTCACAATTTGTTCGATCTTCATCTTTATCATCATCATCATCGTGGCAGACAAGTGCCAGATGGGAGCTCTCATTATCAAAGCAGATTTAACATATGTGCATAGATGAGGTAATGTGTGGAAATTGCTTAATGGCAAATTGCTAGAACATATTTTTTTCTCTCTATCTGTCTGTCCGTTTGTGCAATGCAATTAACATTTAAATGTTTGTAATAGCTCAGGCAGAAAGAACCCAGAAACAGCCATCATCAAGTAATGGCAAATAATTTGCCAAAGCAGCAACCCACTCGAAATAATAATAATAATAATAAGCATAATACTGGTAATAAGAAATAAGTTCAAGTACGTCAAAGTCAGCCCACAACAGCAAAACCACAATGGATAGAAACAAAACAATAACAGCTTGAACTTTATGGAAAATTGTGTTAGTTTTTTTCTCTTGTTGTTTTGTTGTCTTCTCTGGGGCTTGACTTTTGACATTGGGCGTCGTTGAGCGCCAATTTTAGACTGTAAAATGATTGAGGCAGACTACTTTGGGATTTGCAGCTTTGCAGCCAAGTCAAGGTCAATCCCAATGCGAAGGCATTTCGAAAGCAATTAAAGGCTCTAAAGAAAATATTTGCCAGCGAATCGACTCGAAATTGCTGGCCAAAAGAGTTCTGCAAAAAGAAAAGGAAAAACGAATTCTTTTGACACAAATTCCGCGCACACGCAGCCGCAACACCGTGGAATGCTGTCAAAGTCAAAGCGTGGAAAGCCGTGTCTGCCCATGTGAACTGTAAGTGTGTGTGTGTGTGCGTGTGTGTGTACCTGTAAGTGTATTTAAGTCTGCAATTGTGTGTCTGGTCGTACTCGTAGACGCCACTCCCAGCCCAAAGTGTAGGTATGGGTTAAAGAAAAAATCAGAGGGCCAGACTAATTTCAACTTTGCCGAAGACGTTTATACCCTTTTCTTGGCTTTCAATGAAAATTTGATGGCTAATATATCTTCGGATTGCAAGGTAACTTATGTTGCTTTTGATTTTTGGGTAAATAAATAAAATAGTTTAGAAATTCTGTCTCATCTTATCAAATACAATCTTGTTTTGTTACCAATATGTGGTATGATTGTAAATACCTTGCCCATGGTTAGGGCATATGAAAATAGGACCTCAAGTGTGTTGCAGTTGCGATAAGCGTGATTTAATTTTATGGGGGACCTCCTCCCTTTAAGTAAGAAACAAGCAATGGGAAACGGAAGGCGGGCCGCTCTAGAGTAAGCGGAATCTATATACCGATCAGAGAGTTGTAGTTATTTTTGGTATACAGGGTGCGGTCCGCGATTTGACATTGCAATTAATAATGTTGAGAAATATCATATATGTATATATACTTATAAACATACATACATATATACCCAGGTGGCATGCTGATAATTTGCATATAACTCTATGGCTAATGCGATTTGGTTGCAGTGCAAGTCAAAGTCCCCAGTCCTCGGTACCGGAGCTTCAATTCGCTCTGCTTTGTCTGCTCTGGCATTGTTTGCATTCAACTTGAGCCACAGAGCACGAGTAGGCCGCCGCCTGTCAACACGCCAAGTGATGCACGTAGGATTAAACTTGATTTTTATTGCCATCGTTACTATATGGACTGACTGGATGGCTGGCTTGTCTCACAGTATTGCCGATTTGTGTTGATTTCGGGGCCAAGACTCAAGTACACTTTGATAGGATAGGCGAGAGAGCTTACAATTTATGCGCATGCGTGCCCTTTTGGTAAAGGCAGACAAATACACACAGTCGCATACACATACACACACACTTGGTTACTGCCTGAGACTAGGCAAGGTCTCAAAAGTCTATCTCATTTAAGGTCTGTTGCTTTTTTTTCTATTGCATCATTTTCACACAGCTGCCTCAGTTTGGTCACTCAGAGCAAAGTTAAAACATTTAATTTCTTGTTTGTTGGTCAATTCAGTCAAATTAATTGACTATTTGGCGTTGAAAAGTTCAAGAAAATTAGCATACTAACTCGGTCTACTAAACGAAAATCAATCAATCTGCTTGAACGCAGTTTTTCTCTCCAATTCATTTCAATCTGAAAATCTTGTTACTTAAAATTGTTACAAATTTTAGTTAAGTTAATTGTGTTAGACCCAAAATTGTTAATGCTTACATTGCTTCCACTCACGTTGCTGACCAGAATGCCACAGTAGTCTGTGGCTCCTTGTTTGGCCCAGAGATTGAGGCTAAAGCCAACCGAATCACTGCCATCGCCCATGGCCATACAGGCAGCAGTCCGATAATCCCGGGCATGGACAGCTCCCGTATAGCCGGAGCTAAACTTTACTTTGATGTTCATGGTGCCAGCCTTGCATGTGGCCGTCACATGAGGAGCAAACTCTACTGGCCCGGCTGGTGGTTCCTGTGTGGCAACCTGAAAATAAAACAAAAAGCCACAAGTGAGAAATGGGTGATTAGTGCTTTTTTTTCCCTCGCCCTCTCTCCCTCTCTCTCTCTCTATCTCTTAGGATGTTCGTCTATTATTCAGTTAGTTAATAACGTTGACCCGATTCGAAAGCCTGGGAACTAACGCATATATGGTCAAAAGAAATAAATTTAATGCATAGTCATTGGGCAACAACAGCAGCAACAATCAGCAGCTACAGTAGAAAGAAAGAAAATTCAAATTAATTTTAATGGCAAAGCCAAAGTCGCAATTAATTGCAACATCAGCGGGCCCAAACAAAAACCTAAACTCAAATCAAAATGTCGAAACCCAAGAGTATAGCCCATAGCCCATGGCCCATAGACGATAGAATTGTGTTTAGAACTTTGAGTCTGCCAAAGTTCTGCACGTTTTGGGTCAGTTTCAGCCGCGCACTGTCAAAGGCATTTGGCTTTAAGATAATTTATTGGCAAGCTCTCTCAACTCAACGTCGTCGTGATAATTGAATTTGTGCTAGAGTTTTCAGTCCCAGCCCCAACTTGAGTTCCAGCTCCCAGCCACAGCCACAGTTTGAGCCTCTGTAGGCGCTAGATAAGCCACAAAGAAAATAAGTTAAGTAAGTCATGTCATGACAAAAGCCGGCGTCAGCAGCTTGGTCCAGATCACGTTTGTCCAACCCTCAGGCTATTCATGGGATATTCCTTTCCCTTTGTGTCTTATTCTTTGATTTATATTTACTTTCGAAATGTCGAACCAATTTGGATCACTAAAATATGAAATTTTTGTGCAGTCATTAAAGCAATTAATTTTTTTGTGGCTACTGTGTGTGCGGGGGAACAGGGAGGACATTTGAGTGAAATGCAAAAAAAGTTGACCCAAAAAATAAGCTGAAAAAAAAGTGCAGCAGCATTTGGCCAATGGACAGTGTGCCACTTTCTATATGTATACCAAACTTGAGCCAACTAGAACATCCACTTTGCATGGACAGCAGCAGAATTTGAAGGAATTTATTGCCAGACTTAAGCCGGAGCACTTAAGAAAAGGCTATAAAAATTGCATAAAGTGATTGTGGAACAAAAGGCCTATAGGCAATTACATAGGCCACATCTCTCTCACTCTCTTGGCCAACATCGATGTGGTGGAGGGTTCAATGCGCCAACGCTTGAGGGTCATATGGAGATACTCCATAGCTGGAGCAAGATCTACAGCTGCTCCGCCGCCAACTCCAACTCCAACGACGACTCCGCCACACAACTCCCATGACAATTTGTCGCTGGGCAAAATGCAATTGTTTGTTGAGTTTGCATTTTTATTTTGTTTTTTTCGCTTTGCTCGTTTGTTGGTTTCTGTATTTTGTTTGTTTTTGTTTTCAGTCAATTAAAATAGTTTTTTTTTTCTTGCATACTCGTTTCACTATCGTTGTTGGGGCTTGTTAAAATAGCAAACATAGTATAAATTGTTACTGGCTTTTTGTATGATTATGCAACACGCTCTGATTGCTTATAAGCCGAATCGAAAATAAGCACAATTAGGCACACTTGCACTTCCAGTCACGCCATCGAAATTTGTGTGATGGATTTGCTAAAAAGCCCCAGGATATGATCAGTCTAATGTCTAGCATATGAGTCTCAGTGATTTTTCATTTAGTGGAATTTACTTCTTTTGAAAACAAAAGACTTGCAAAAAAGGCATAAACTTGTTTGCCCAAACAAGCCAGATGGATGTAAATCGCACCGGAAAATCCACGCACAGCTGGAAGTGCATTGGCCAAATGGGTCTCAATCTCTTCGTTTCTCAGTCTCAGTTTCAGTCTCTCCATCTCCATTTCCATCTTTGTGGCTTAACTCTGGCTGTACTCCTCACACTGTTGTCTACCCATTAAGCTAGGCCCCACCGCTGATTTATATAGCTGTATGGGGTCAAACTGTCTGTGGCCATAAACCAAACTGTTCGGACGCCGCGTTTAGTCATTTTAACTATTAAGTCCAGTGACATAAGCAATTAGTAACTAGAAAGGCAATTAGTTGCTAAAGAATCATCACAGAACTTGCAAAAAATATACAACAGCAAAAGATCTAAAATAAATTATGACAGTAAGCATAACAGCAAAAAGAATAAAACAAATTAAGGGCTTGCTGGCCTCATATTTTATATTTCATATATGCATCTATGATACTTCTTTAGACAGTAACTACTAGTAGTTCAGCAAAACAAAGCCACCTCTTAATCTTAAAAAAGTAAAAATAACTAAAATAACTTCTGATACTTATAATGAAAGCTCTTTACATCGTTCTATCTTTCTTTCCATTTTCCCTTATCTAAGGTTCCGCATTTCTCTGTGATTAATGTCAAAACTTCAAATGGGGTTTTTGTCAAGTATTTTCTAAATGCTTTCTACTTGCCGATCCATATATTTGTAGAAGAAATATATATTTCGATATGCCAGTCAATGCAGGATATTCGTTTATAAGTCGATTTATATATCGTAAGTATCTAAATTATCTTTAGCTCTTTGAAAACCAGTTTAGAAACTGTTTTGAATACACTCTTTAAAGATTTTGCGACTATTGTAATCATTGTAAAAAATTAATATTATATTAATCAGATGTGCTAAAATTCAAATATAAAATGAACTACTTGATCACAAAAGAAATTGGTCTAAAACTCCTGGCTTAAAAACTAAAATGGAGTGTGGTTTTTATTCGTTTAATGAAAGATTTTCACACCCATATATACTTCTGTAGCATCTAGTTTATATAGTGTTTTAGCAGATTTAATTACCTAGAAGATGTATGAATATATAGTCAAATTTAATTTGTCTACATAAAAAGAAAGAAAGTTAGATACCAAATTACACCCAAATAGTTAACTAACTGAGTAAAAACTCAAAACTAAATTGTGCAATATAAATTTTATGGGAAAAACGTTTAATTTTTGTTTTTATTTGTATGTCTACAGCAATTTCTTTGAAATTGGTGCAAGAACTTTTATTTGTTTGCCTCTGGTGTAAAGTTTTTGCCTAATGTATTGGCGTTTAAATAAAAATATTGTGATTTATTATGAAATGGGCGTGTTTTGTTGTTGTTAATGCTGCTATTTCGCAAGCGAATAGTTGCCTTTTTGTTTTTTGTTTTTTATTGATTGTTAAATGTGATACAATCGCCAGTTTGGTAGGCAAATCCCTGGCTAGATATATGCAGCTGCGCATTTGGGTTGAGTTTGGTGTTTAGATTGCCAAACATATAGTATGGGGTATATGTATAGTAGTATGGCTAAACATGTGCAAAAACACACGAAAAGCCACAACAACATTAACAACAACAACAGCAACAAGTTGTATTTTTTTTTTTGAATTAGAAGTTAAACAAAACTTCGTGCATAACAAAAGACTTTGAGTATAGGTAGATAGATTATGGCCCAAAGGAGATCGGATGAGGAGGGCAAGGGGGAGGGAATTTTAGCTTTTAACATATTTCGCGTGCATTTGAATTTCCGCTATGTGGCGCACAAAAGCAATAAAGCTCAGCTGAAGTAAATTATAACATAAGGCCACAGTTGGAGTTAGCAGTTGGTCGGCAAGTCCAGTTCAAAAATCCCTCTGCTGCTGCGACTGCTGCGGCTGATGATTGCAAATTGTCACGGTATTTTTGCTGGCAGCACATAAATTGCCGTTTAACTCGTATTACAGTCCGAGATGAAGCCTGAGATCCAGTTGGAGTTGGAGTTAAGAGTCAGAAGAGACGTCGCATATTGTTGGCCGTATTTATGCTTTGGCCCAACAACTTATGCTTGTGCTTTTTGGGTTCGAGTTTTGTGTTTCAGTTCAATTTCGTTTTTGGGGTTTGGCCAAAATGCTTTAAACTTGTTTTCACCAACCGACTACCATCGGTTGGGCTTATATAAAAAGTACAATGGAAAAATAACAAAACATTGAGCTGACTGACTGACTGCTGAAAGGTTTTCCTCGACTTTTCCCATACAAAAAGGAAAACAAAAAAAAAAAAACAAAAACGTCTGGTAATCTTTTGACTGTCTCTCTGCCATCTTCCAACTCCTTTTTGAGGGCCAGCAATTAATGTCGCACTATGGCGGTTCAATTAAATTTCAATTGCCTTGCCGCACTGTTTCATTGATGTTTCATCTTCTAGAGATATTCGCCGATGCCATAGATGGGCACAGTGGGCCATAGGCCCTGAGCATTGATTGGATACTCAACCACAGTTTATTACTTTTCATTAATGTTGGGTTAAGTTTTTCTGTCTTCTTATTACAAATTTCTCAAACATTTCTTTAGCATTCTTCTCGATCAAGTTTGGTTTCGTCTTTAACCAATGTGCATGACACGTCCATGTCTCTTGCTGTATGCCTGGGCACGTTCTTTGGCAACGACCTGGACGGACCCCTTTTCAACACTCGGCGGGGTCAGTTGTGTGGCTCTCATAATGAAACGCTGTCGTACCACTAATATAATAATAAGCACTTGTGTTTGTCCCTCCCGCCGCCGCCATACTCCACCTCTTGGTTGCTTTTGTTGGCCATGGTTGAGAAGCAATCAATAGATGAAACACCTAAACAAAAGCCACAACTTGTAGCTCTTTTGCCATGGCCATAAAGGGGGAAAAAACATAGAATTCCAATCGTTACTTATGTGTTTTATTAATTGCTTTCTTTGCCCTCAGAACTTCATCATAAAAGATCTTCTTAAACGGTAGCCATCACATAGAAGAATGGAAAAACCCAAGTTTCATTTTAATGCGTTTTCCATAAGCTTCAGGCAATTATGCTAAGCACTTTCTTTTTATTTTCATTATGCTTGTTAAGCTGAGGGCTTACATGGGCTGGGTAATGTTTTGAAAGTTCTCTTTAATTGAATTAAACATTCTCTTTTGTATACCGAAAGATGCATCTATAATTATCTCATCTTGATGATGTGAAAGTGCCGAAAGTTCTAAGTAAGCATTAAAAAATTTTTAATGAGTTTCATAAGCTCATAAAAATGATAAATAATCAAATCCATTAAATGGAAAAATATTTACATCTATGAACGAAGGAAAAATTATTAAACTTATAAACTTATAAATTTTCATTAAGTATCTTTCTTTATTCGCTTTATATTTAAGTTTTGTTCTATAAAAATGCGAAATATTTTGAATACAATGTCATGAACACAAAAATTAGTAAACTTTTATAAGCAATAAAAAAATCAAATAAACCTAAGGATGTTTTCAGATTTTTTAAAGCTTTTTATCAACCAGTTGTTTGTTGTTTATGGCATAAAATATTTAATTGAAAGAAGTCTTGGTTTAAACTAAAGTTTTATATCTAAATGAAAGATATTTTAAAGGATTAAGTTTAAGTGTTTAAAACACAAAATATATTTTATTAAGTCAAGAATGAATTTTAAATATAGCTCTTAATCAAATGACAATTGATTTATAGCCACTTGGTGTTTTGTGTTTCACAAGAAATCCAAACATTGACCCTGACTGACATTTTCTTATCCAAGTTCAGATCAAAATTTATATTTTTGAACTTTCTGTTGGTTGTTTTCAGCTGAAATTTGCTTGTCATTTAGCCACAAATTAACGTATCGTGTTCTTTGATGTGGCTAAAACTTGCCACACTTTCTTTGGCCAGTGCCTTAATTGCTTACCAAATGTTTTGCTGGGCACGAAAAACTCATTTTCCCCACCAGAAAAAGCAACAAAAATAAAACCCTCCAGTCAATGCAATTTTCATAAATGCGCACTTTCCTTTGCTCATCATTTGCTGGCAAATAGAATTTGAAAGTAAACCTAAAAACAAAACAAAAAAAAAAAAAAAACTGTCGGAGTATAAACCTCAATGACAGTCAAATAACAATAGCAATAGCAACAACAACAACGTCGAAAACAAAATTACAGAACTAGGGGAAATAGTTTTTCCCATTAGTTTCAAATAAAACCTACTTTTACCAACACTAAAGCCTGCAGCTTCAGTTCAAAAATTACAGCAAAAATTTTAATACATTCTTTTGGTTAAATAAAGGTTTCGACTAGACATATACCCTAGAAAGGGAGTGAATATCATGGCAATGACTATGACAGATAAGACCCTCTGTATACCTACAGACACCCAGGGTATATAGGTTCTTCTATATAGACAGGAGAAAAGAAAAACAATTGCTAAATTGCTTTTGTTACTGGGCTGAATGAGTGACAGCTCCAGCTATGCTCCAGCATTAGCTGCAGGCAAACAATGCAAGTTAATCAAATAATGAAATGTGCTAACCGAACCAGGGGCAAAGAGTTGGTGTCGGTGTCACATTGTCAGTCAGTCAGTCAGAGAGGCAGAAGCAGCCAAAGTTAGACAAACAAAAGAAAGAACTTTCTCCAGCACAGCAGTATACTAGGTAGTGTGAGTGAATGTACTGACTGGTAGTTGTGACTAGATGACCCAATATGCCAAACACTTTTGCATAAATTTTAATGAATTTCACGCTAGACTGCTGCAAATAAACAAAACAATTTGCACTGCAAAAACCAACATGGCATTAAATTGCGTCAACTACTAACAAAAATATATTTGTTATAAATTTTGCTCGTGGTCAACGGTTCACATGACATAAAACACTCCTATAGAACACAATTTTTATGTGTCTATGTGTGTGTGAGAGTATCTAGAGCCAATCTAATGGCATCTTTCGAGTTGAGTCTGGTTTCCTGCTGCTGCTGCTGCCACTTCCAGACACACACTACTAACCCAGTGGAGTTGCGTGTAGAGGCCAAACTGGTTGGCTTTTCTAATTGCCTCAGTCGGTTTGATATGTATGACAAACTCAAACCAGGTTCCAACTTCACTCCACTTCATTGCACTCAATTTTCTGTGGTTAATGCCGAATGGTAATACTTCAACTCCAACTCCAAAAAAAAAACAACTATAGTATGGGTTGTGGAAAAACTAGCCAACATTTTCTGTTAATTAGAGCATAATGCTTGAGCTTTCAAAGTATATATTTATTCTTGACATTCTGACATTCTGGTAAAAACGTAAGTTTTTCAATCATTATTCAAGTATTAACCATAAAACTGGCCAACTGTATCTAACATTAACCGTTAGCCCTCTAACCAAAGATTCTTAAAGAATTTCCATCAAGACAAAGACAAGATTCTCTTTTGTTATTTTTATATCAAAAACTATGGCTGCTGCTGCTGTTGCCTCATAACTTAGAACTTTACTTCTAAGAAATAAATAAACATTTCGAGTTAACAAAACAATGAATCATATTCGGGAGCCAATCCATTCCGCATACGTATAAAGTTATTGCCCACACGCCCATAGGAAATGAGATAAACTAAAGAACTAGAAATGAAAAAAGAAAACCAAGTGTAGGGCACTTCAATTGGCTGGCATTGTACGAGCTGCAAAGCACGTGCTTTCCAGTTCTTTGGACTTCTTGCGGTTTTTTATGGCTTACACTACAAATCAAAAAGGGTAGCCCAATTATCTTGAATAAGTTAAACTTCATCTAAAGGCAGCATAAAATCTAAATGAAATCGTGGAGAATTTTACTAAAAAACGGCTAATATCTTGTGTTGTGTTGTCGAACTGGATAAAAGATAAGAGTCTTCTTATTATGAAGTCTTGAAACAGTTTTAAGACATAAAAGTTTAGTATATTCAGTGGTAAAGCCTGTTAAATGTGTTAATTTAATTTTTCATAATTTAAAAAGTATTCTTTAGAGAATTTCAGATTCGTGAATGGAAATACATAATATATGTATGTATATATGTACAAATGACTGGAGTCCCCCCACAGTTTACCGCAGGCCAAACATAAGTTAACTGCGGTCAGATACAGAGTGCTTCATTTCTGAGCAAAGTATCAAAAGATTCTCTTTTCGGGTTTTTATGCGTACATACATAGGTAAATCTTTGACGGTTTTTGTTTGTTATTTATTGTCTTATATGGCCAAACCGGCAAGCCAAAGCCATGACGACATGGCCAATACCCATACACTTAAACACATATATAACTATATATCGTTCATACATATGTATGTATATTGCCTTATTCATAATATACTTGGCCGCTTCGTTGGGAATTAGCATATTTTGTTTGCTTGACTTGGTATTTATATACGTTTTTTGTATATACGTTTTTTTTTTGTATACATTGACATTGAAACTGATTTTAATGGCCCGTAACAACAACAACAACAATGATTTTAATAACAACAACAGCCATAAGTAACCACAGTCGATGCCTCGCTAATATGCAAGTCAATATTGTTTTTATATACAATTATAAATAAGTGATATTGGCTAGCCACGTTTGGCCAACTCGATGTCAATTGTGGTCTTTGGCTTCTTGGCTTAAACTACAGTCCGTCAGATTGTGTGTGTGTACATTAACAACCTTTTTGGTAACTTAAAACACAACATGGGGGCAAGTTCATTTCATTGTTTAATGAGTGTGAAAAGCGAAGTGGAAGCAACAAAAGCAACAGCAACAACAAGTTAACAAAGTACCGTAAGCCAGCAAAATTTCAATTTTAACAGATACTTAACACGCACACAAAACACACACACACACACACACACACATACACTCTAAGGGCTTGGCCAAGAGATGGAGATGAAACCGGAAAGAGGGGGGGATCTAGAGATTTACTTTCGCAGTCGTAAAATCATCCTAGTCATGATTATCTTCTTCATTATCTCTCTACATCTCCATGTCTCTCCGTTTGTCGCTGCGTTTGTTTGCCGTTGTTTATGCTTCAAGGTTTTGTGAGTTTTTTGCATTAGCCAAAGCTAACTAACATGGCTAAGTGGCTTGTAGCTAAGAATGTCTGTAAACTGTAGGCTGAAGCCGACTATTATGCCGCCAAGCCTTAAAACAAAAACAAAGCAAAAAACATAATAAAAAACATACTCTCTTGACGCCTTCAGCTTGACGCATTCATATATGCACCTTATGATGTTACTTGGTAGACAGACAGTTCCATATAAACCGTTAACATATCACATCGAAATTGAAAGTATCTTTCATCGCTGAGCTATCAATCAAAGAGACTAAAAACTGAAGCTGAATTCTCTTGAGGCTAAGTTCAGCTTATGGGTATAATTAACTATATTTAGTTGGAAAAAGTGAATGAATCACATGAAATCGAACAATTAGTAAGAATTATACTCGCACATACCGGACGGCACATAGAGACTTTAGACCTAATAGACTTGGGGGTCTACATATATCACCGGCTCTAAGCTAGACTTGAACTGATTTTTTCGGACCTGCCCTCATTCAATTTGATAGATTTGTGCCGGAACCTCTAAGCCAAAGAAAAATGTGAAATGAATTCCCCCCTACAACAAACAATGGAAAATTCGTTTGGTAAAAGTTAAGATATCGGTTAGTGGCACATTCGAAGGTTGCAAGTACAGACAGAGACAGAGAGAGAGAGAGAGTGAGGCATGGATAAAGGCGATTGGAGGGAAAGCCCCAATTTACTGGGCCGCCTGAGTTATAGTTATTGACTGGACTTGGGCCAGCTGTCGGTTCTCTTTTGGTTTGGCTTTAGTTCATTAATTTGTTGTGCCTGGTGAAATGCTGGAAAATTGCCATGGAAAATCTTTCATTTTATTTGCCATGAAAATGTAAGGCACACACAAGCACTCACACAAAGAAAGAGAGTTAGAAAGATAGAGTGTAAGTGGGAGTGGGAGTTATATAGCCAATGAGAGAGAGACTACCCGCAGTTAACCTCGTTTTTATGACTTTGGGGTCGCGGCAAAGAACTTTTGAGTTTATATTGTATGTAAATGAAAAGTGAAATGTCCAGAAACTAGTCTAATTAATTCCATTAAACTTACCTCTTGTGTGAACAGCAGCAGCAGGAGAGGCCAAGTAAACAGTAACATTAGCCACTGTTCTGTTTGTTGTAGTTGTTTATTTCTCCTTTGTGGTAACATGGCTTTAAGATGTGCAGCAAGCGGTAAGTTAGTTTGTTGCCACAGTCTTTTGTTTTGCTTCTGTGGGTCCTTTTACTAATATGGCCCCAACTGGAAATAATTATTGGATTTATCACCCAATTGTTCACATTGTTATAACAAAATTTCATGCGGCTCACGTAGAGTCATCCCATCCCATCCCATGCATTTAGTCATACGAAATTATGACTCAACTTTAGCCAGAACAGAGCTTCAAACCATTTCTCTCACTGCGGTCTATTGTCTTTCTGTTAAATCTACCGACAGCTGCATTTTGAGATCGCTTCCCTTTTTGTGTGGTTTTCTAATCATAACTTTCTAAGAAATTTTCATTTTTTTTTTTATGAGTACACAAACGTGACACAAGTGCAACGCCGCATTAATTTCTAATCTTTTAATATGCCTTTGCTTTCTTATCTATCAAATGATCTCTGACCATCATTTCTTTTGTCTCACGTACTCGATTTCATTTTCATCAAAAACGAAACCAAAAAAACTACAGAAGAAAGAAGCGACCCCGACCTGATTGATCTTAGACAGCTAACTTCATATAAAAAAAACACAAAACAATTTTAAAATTTACTAATTGTGATGCCCTTTAAAAAAGTATACTGGAATGTAAATAAAGTCAAAAAGAAATTTTTAAAGTATTTGAGTCAAGGAAAAAAATTAATAGATGTTTAAATCTATATTATTACAGCTCTAGATATATTAGTTCTTTATTGCCGAAGTCGTCTATATAATTGATATAAAGTGGAAGTTGTTTTATAAAACTTTTCATTACTTTTCAATGATTTTCAAACATTTAGGACTCTTAACTCTTAACATTTGATATCCTTGAGACCAATTTTCGAATTGAGAGTATAAAAACTTCGTCTTAATAGTGACTCTACGTTTGTTTTGTTTTACTTGGAAAAAGGTTTCGCAAAATTGTTTCGTATAAAAAACAAGTTTTTTTGTTTTCTGTTTTCATCTGCTGTGTTTTTTTGCTTTTGGGATAAATATTTGACTTTGGCTTACGTCAGCCTTCAAAAAAATGTGACAATAATTATTGAGTGTGACATTTGTTAGAATGGGGAAAAAATATGTACTGAATATGAATTGAATTCCTAAGCTTTAGAAAACATATACTAGAATTTTCAGGGCTAAAAATTGAAATTGTTTAGCATTTTTTTTCTCCCTGTCATGAGCAAAGTCAGACGGAAATAGATCTACACCTACACACGCAGATACATGTGTGTGTGAATATATCTAATTCTATACTCTTTTTGGAATTTGTTAATTTTATGCAATCTAAACATCAATGTGCAATAGTTGAGCCAGAGAAGAAGAGAAAAATGGAGAGACACCGACAGATATGAGAGAAATTTAAGAGAAATGACCAGATTTGGCTAAGAGAGAAAAGTTAATTTTGCTTTGACTAGCTCGTAGGTTTTAAGCAATTGAAAATTATTAAAATTTTATATTTGGCTCTGCATGGAATTCGGTATATTCAGTATAATGTGAATGTTTATAAATTATAAAATATTTTTATTTAACCGTAGCTTACAAATTCACTTTAGTCTTTGATAGTTAAAGTCCGTTTCTCTTCTCAAATAATTTCAAATTGAGCACGTGAAAAAACAAGTTTTTATGCAACATGAAGTTTTTTACAATTTTTATATTTGTTTGGCTTTAATTTATGTTTTTGTTTTTGTTAAAATTAATGACATTTTGGTAGTTTATTTGAAATGAAATATTCATCTACCTGCACGAAAACACAAATGATTCGAATTGAAACTCAAGTAAAACGCGAAATATTAAGAGGAAACTTTGACTGACTTTCCGCTTGACACGTTTGCAACAACTTTACGGCTCGAGAGTTATGTTGGGACTGAGTAGAGGTTTAAGCCAAGTTTGTTGGCCGCTCTTTTGTCTGGGGTTTTTTTCTCCTATTGCGTAGCTCGTTTTGGTCACATCTTTTGTTTATTTTGTTATGTGCTTCGCTTCGTTTGTTAGTTGCTTTTGTCTGTGGTGGCTGATGTTGCCAGATTGAGGGAAAAAGAATTTCAAATAATAAGCTTTGGCGCCCAAAAAGCAACAAGCTCACTCATTGACTTAAAATTACTTGACTTGGGGGATTTTTCCTTTTGTTCAGTTTTGTGGGGGTGGCTGTAACGTAACATGGAATTCATTGAATCGATATGAGACGCCTGCGCTCTGTACATGCCTTTTTAAGGGGTTACTAAAATGCCGAAGAGAGCGGCCACAGACCAGTGTTGGCTTATGTTAAATAAATAACGGATAATTTTATATTTTGTCTTCGTAATTAATCGGAAATAAATAGAATTATTTACTTTTTACAATTCATTCCATACAAATAAAGCTATACTGACGTTTTTAAAGATTTCCATGAGAAATTTCTTATAAATAATAAGCCCCAAAATTTCCCCAATACTCTCTGCGCTCTCCCAGTGGTTGTAGCTCTCTCGTGGCTTTATGTACATTTTCTTTTTGATTGGGAAATTCATATATAACAATTTGGCTCGTCGCTCAGTGAAAATTTCATCACCGTCGTTGATAGTTGTTTAGCAAAAAGGAATAAAATAAAGAAGCTCTCTCGTGTTTGACTTACAAATTAAAGTTTGCAAATTTTATCAAAAATCATTAAACAAAAAAATTTTATTAAGTTTTCCATTTAAGTTTGGCTTTCCAAAGTGCTTTAGACAAATTTTTCTTGTAAATTAAAGTCGTTTTGTAATACAGAGAGTGGACTAAAGAGTGGGAAAAAGGAAAAATCGAAACACGGCAAAAAAATTCTGTATCAGTTAGTATAGCTATTTCAGTGTCTGTGCCTGTTACTGTGCTTGTGTCAGTGTGTGTGTGTGTGTGTGTGTGTGTTTGTACGTGATAAGCGTAGACAGACGCCGCTGTAACAACAAGCCCCAAAACCCGACGAGTCTTTATTGAATTACACCTAAAACAAAAAGGAGGCTTAAGCGACCCAACTTGGTTAAGCGATTAAAGCGTTCCCTTACAATTGCTAACCCACAAACCTAAAATCCTCAAAGCGGTAAGTGATTATGTTACTATGTCAAAATGCTTGTGCTATTAATTTCATAAAAAACTTTAAATTGTAAAATATTCTTTAGGAAAGTAAGAGGTCAAAATGGAATACAGTTCGTTTTCTTTATCGTTAATTGTTTGCACACGTGATACAAAACTCGTATATGGAACAACAACAATAGCTATTTGTTGTATTAGCCTGCGCAAAGTCTTTGACCCCAAAAAAAATATAAATGTTGTCACCATTTTGTGTGTTGAGTTTTCCACTTTAATTACCATCGGGAAGGCATTAAGGAAATGCAGCCAGAAACTGGGTTAGCAAAAAAAAGGAAACAACTCACTAAAAACCCCAAGAAGGAAAATCCAATGCGACTTGTCAGGCTTTATGTAACTCTAGTTGACATTAAGTCCATGCCCAAAAAAAAAAAAAAAAAGCTAACCAACTTTAATGTTGACTTTATGACCAACGAGAAGCCATGAACTCAAGGGAGCAATTGTCTTCATTCCCATATTACATAAAATTTTATGTTCTCGAAATCTTTGCCGAAATGCGTGCGTTATGTTTGATAAAAGTTTCCACTGAGTCGTAAATTGGATCAAATTTTTACCCAATTCTTTTAGAAATTGGTTATATGATGTACTAGTATGTAATTCAAATCTGAGCCAAACTGGCTTTCGCCGCAAACATTTTGGTCATCAGCAGATGAAACAAAAAGGTTAAACTGTGCGAAAAAGTTTTTTGGAAGCACAGATTTTCGGTTGGGCTAACCAAAAAAAGAAGTTGTCTGGCCAAAACGGCCCAGAGACCCGAGACCCTCAACACGTTAGCTGTGATTATTAATTCAAAAAGTTTTCACACATTCTCACACACACACACACACACTGTGAAGCTTTTTGTATATTTGTGGCTGCTCTTGTGGTCCTTAAATCTGTTGCCTTCACAACTCATCCATGGCATGAGAATACACTTTTTTTTTTGCAGAAAAATACCCAAAAATTGTGAAGAAAACATCCAATTAAGTTTGAGTATTTGCACAATTTTCCACAAGCCTAACGAACTTAATTCGCCAACGGAAAGGCCTTTACACCAAAAATAACCAAAAATAAAACATATATTTAGTATAGATATAATAGACGGAGGTATAGCAACCAAAAGGTAATCAAAAGATACATACATCATTCAGAAGTAATGAAAGTTACCAAAATAACGTGAGCTCATCAATTTGGTGAGGAAGTGGAAGACAAATAAGTGTTTTTATGTGTGTGTGTGGTAGATTTCATTTCCTTTTTCGGCCCGGTATGGTTCTCTTTTTGGCTATGTCAACTTGCTCAACTTTGACATTTTAATATACGAGCAGTGACAGCAGCTCAAATGCCAAATGTCACAATGTAAGCGGTACAATTCGCAGTCCCAGTCCCCGTCCAAGTCCCAGAGCAAGTGTTCCGATGTCAGTGGCAAGTGCAACATTAACATAGTTACAGCTTCAGCTTGGGGCTACAAATATGTGTTACATACATACAAAGATACATTCTCCCACACTTGAGTGTGGAAAAGTGGCACACAAAGTATATGATGATACGCTAGACACTTTGACGCCAATTGGCAAACGTTACGTATACGTAATAATATTCTTATCCATTATAAAGTCTTAACTTAAATCCTTCTCTCTTTTCATGAATGTATGCATTACATTTGATTTACATTGCCAAAAACAATTGCATAAAACATATATGCACATAGCTAATAGAGAATGCAAATTATTCAAATTCTTCAGCCGATTCTGAAATAAATCAACCAAAAAAAGACGATATATGTATGTACATACAACAATTTAGATTCAATCTTTATGTAAATTGAGTATACAAAAATTGCTTATTGAAATAAATGCAAATTTCACTATATTTACTTTCAGTTTGCCCTTGAGATTGCGAAATTTCCCAGTGCAGGAAAACTAATTTCCTCATATTTAAATAAAATTTTCAAATCAGATTCATACTATGGCATTGGCTTTAGTACAATTTTATGGTTGCTAGCATTTATTTTACGAGGAAAAGGAAATGTTCTCTCGTGACAATTTTATTTTGCAAATTTATTTCAAACACGCAAAAAGAAACGCTCGTAAGTAGGCTATAGAAAAATGGCAAATGGAAAAACTGTGCAATAAACGCTAATACTTTTGAGAATCATATTATTATTGTTAGTTGTTAGTTGAGAACTTTAAAAAGTTTGCATGATTTAAGAATTTCCATTGATTAACCAAAAAAAGTAAATGCACTGTTGTGGTCTATCAGTCAGTCATAAGCAGGAAGAGTTGTGTTCCGTTTGCGCAACACTTTTGTCCCAGTTAGCGGCCACAGTCAGTGCAATGAACCAAAAGAAACGCCAACCAGAAGGGTTTTGTCTGTCAGGCGGTGGTTCTGTTATTTCATTTCATTCAAGTTGGACGGACAGCCCCTGATATGTCGGTGTTCTTTTTTCCTCACAATTTTTCTCTGCTTGTTGTTGTTTTGCAGTCTCAATCCCTTTTTTTTTGTTTTCGTTTGTTGGTTTTTTAGTCGACTAAAACTTTACATCTTTCTTCTTGGCAATTTGCCTGCATCAGCAAGAGCAAAACCAGCTGAGCAAATGAATTTTGTTTTAAGAAGTTTCAATAAAGTTTTTCTTTTCATTTATCTTTTATTACAGAGTCGAGTTTGCTCATTCATTAGGCCATCCAGACAACGAACAGTGTAGAGGCCCAAACTGTACGACTGCCCATAGTCGTTCACTGTCAATATTAGCGCCATTGCAACTGCTGGGTGTGGGCGAATCTGCGCCCCGCCACCGGTAAGACTGTTTCAAGGACCACCTTCATCTACATATAATCCAATAAAATAAATATTTCAGCACAAAACTTGCCTTGCTTAAATATACGTATATATCCTATGTATATTTGTATATTATATATCACAAAAAAAAAAAAAAACGCCTCTGTATTTCATTTTTTATTTTCATAGTTTGTTTGCTTTTTAAGTCTCTAAATAGCCAGCAGGCATTTTTCCATTTTCCTCATTTTATTTGTTGTACGTGTTGGCTTCAAAAAGTTTCAAGTGGCAACCATAACAAGCCATAAGATTATGGCTACAAGTGTTTGACATTGTGTTGACAAGACCACCCGCCCACTCTGCATCCACCCATAACTTTCTTTTTGCTCTTACCGTCAGAGTCAAAGGTCTATATATATTTTAATAATATTGCCTTTTATTAGCTCTCAATATCCACACAAAGGGCCATGTAAAAGCTTTTTTAAACTTTGCCCAAAAGGCTAAATTGCATTAAAGGAACAAATTATGGCTGAAACTAAGCCTTTCTCAACTTTTTCAGCAGTTTCCATTTATATTTAGCCATGGGAATTTATATTCATATTGGCCAACAATTGTTAGTTCTAATCCTTTTTACTTCGCTTCTCTTAAATCTTTTAATTTAGGTAAAAGACAGTATTTGTGCATTTCTTTCATGCAATCGTCTTAACAAATTATATTAATAGTTATTGTATTAAAACTATTAATATATTTTAGTGCAATTTTTTCTGCCAATTCTATGACATAAGATATTATAAGGCTAGTCCGTAAAGTTCATAGTAAAAATGCTTTTTCATATATAAAATCAATCCTTTCATGCAATCTTTCCTCCTCACAAAATGGGATCCTCATTCGTCTAGCTAGTCACTTTGAATGTTATCACTATCCTTGTGACTTGTTGTCACAGTTATATAGTCTTTCTCCCTTGTAAGAACGATGCTTAGTTAATAGCTGAACCTTTATGGAAACAATAAAATGAAGACTAAGTTTTTGAGACCATAAAAATGGAAGAATATGAGAAAAAGTAATGATAATGAGTTTTATATTTTTAAACTCACACTTAAGTAGTTAGCTTTATTCAAGCAGGATGATTCAATTTAATCCAACTGCATATAAATGAACCTCCCAAGGATATATGTATGTACATATGTGCATATATGTATGTATAAAAAGCAATCATAAAATATTAATTAGTAAAAGGTATTAAAAGTTTCTTTGAGGCTGCAATTTCCATTTTCTCTTTGCTTTAGTTACCTGTTGAGCTTTGCAGGATGCAGGACTCCGGCCTCTGGACGCTGCATTTACTTTTATACACTGAAGCAGTTAGTTTTTATGTTTTTTGTTTTGCATATTTGAATTAAAATTGATTTTAATCTGCATAAAAGAATTTTTAGTTTCCACTCGTTTCTTTTTTTTCCACAATCTCTAATAACTCTATTCCTGTCTAACTATTTCACATTCATATACATCTAAAGACTATTTTGCATTTTGAATTCATGCTCTTGACAAAATTTGTTTAATACGTCTAATTAATATGAAATATTGATATAAATGAAATTGTGTACTAATAATCACTGCAACATATGAAATTTGAAATGAGTTACAAGAGTTTTTCTTACCTAGCGGCCAATAAGCTGGGTAATTTACGATTTTTACCATCTTTCACTGTGAAAATTCACATTCGAAGTGGATACGAGTAATATTGAATGGAAGTTTCAATTTACTTATCTTTAAAAGCGGAAAATTTCCAATTTAGGGCAGGACGAAAGGTTTATTTTTATGTTGAAAGTTATCATTTTTGATTTTGTTTTGTGCATTGCTTGATGTATGTATATACTTACTACCATATGCCTTTCAATGTCTATGCACTATATAAGCAAAACGAATTCGTCACATGAATGCCCAAAAACAAAGAAACAAAAACAAAGCACTTATTTAATCTAAAATTTAAGATTAACTAAAAGTCAAATATCAACTCTACTTTGTATATTTTTTGTGTTCAGGAACCAAAAAGCAGCACCCTGAATTTCTCATCGTTTAAATCCAGCTTCACTTCCAATGTTAATTTCCTGAAGAGAAGGTAAAGACCTTAAAAAAGGAAATGCCATTGCCCAACTCAAGTACATTCAATCATCAATCGAGTGGTTAATGGGTTGGGCAAGGCTGAGAGCAAACGAAACTAATTTGAAATTTCATATGTTTGTCTATTTCTCCCCATCTCTCTCTCTCTCTCTCTCTCTTTCACCCTCTGGCGCTCTTCTTCCCCCCTTTGGAAACTTGTGTTCTTGTTCTCGTTCTCTATTTGTCTGACTCTCTGATATCACTTGACTGCGCTGCACCCTTTTTTTGTCCACCTGTCCACTTGAATCACCTCGAATCACACTCGATCGAACCACTAACACATAAATCCACGCACGATGCGCAGATTCAGCTCGGGAGATTTATCTTCCGAGGTAGATGATGTCGATCCAAATAGTTTGCCGCCGGCGGCACGTCCTATACAGGACCAGCCGACCAAGCCTCCTGCCAGCGGTGGCGGCCCCCCAAATATGCCGCCACCGCCGGCACCAGGCCAATTGCCTCCGCAACCGTCTGGAGCTGCTCCAGAGTTGGCATTAAGTTTTGGTGCTGGCAAGGCGCCAACTTCGGCAGCACCGGGCCCACCAAGGGGCGTCAGTGCCCCCACCAGTCCGGCAAAGTCGCGTGAAAGTCTCTTGCAGCGTGTGCAGAGCTTAACGGGAGCAGCACGTGACCAGGGTGCCTCCATATTGGGTATGACCAGATAGCATATTCCACAAATCACTTAACCATATACCCCTCTCTTTTTGCTCTAACTTCAACAGGAGCTGCGGTTCAGAGTGCCACTCAGCGTGCTCCCACTTTCAACAAGGATAAGTACTTTACTCTTCTCGTTTTGGACGATCAGAATACGGATTGGTCGAAATATTTCCGTGGCCGTCGTTTGCATGGCGATTTTGATATACGCGTTGAGCAAGCGGAGTTTAGGGTAAGCACTGAATCACTGAATAACGGGCCGAACTCATTGTGAACTCCTCTATCCAGGATATTACTGTTGTCTCCAGCGCTGATACAGGACCAGTTGTTACCATGGCTGCCTATCGCAGCGGCACCCGGGTAAGTTTCTAGGACTCCCTTGGCCTTAATTAGGAAAAATGATGGCAATGGGAGGTGAATTGTCTGTCTGGCTGGTCTATATTTAGCTCTTCTTTAGTACACTCGGCTCTTGAGTAACTCTTGGCAATAGGAATATACTTTCTACCCTCTCCCTCTCTCTATATATATATTTATATACATACTTAAGCTCTCGGTTTGCATAGTTTGTGTCTCTGTTTATTCTGAGCCATTTTGTTGATTTTTATGACACTGCTAAATTGCTGCACTGGGCAATGGAAAACACTTGTAGCTTAGCAATAAAATGTTGCAATCCAGAGGCAAATAGACAACATCTCATTAGAGCCATATGAAAAGAAAAATGACAATTACAGCGAGGTTATAAACACCAGATAAATAGTGCCATAACTTAACTCAGGTTGGTTTGCAAGTGGTCACAATTTGTTGTTGTCTCTCACACAGGTAGACAATATATGAAATCAATATTTGTCTACATACTTAAATTAGAAACCATTATATGTCCTTTACTGTATTCAAGGAATGTCAAGGAATGACGGGAAAAAATATTTAACTAGGCGAAAGCTATACTCTCATGACATTTCCAAGTAAACTTTAATCCTTTTGGAACATTAGCTGTAGACAAAAAGTTAAAGCATTTGGTTTTGTCACGTCCTGCTAAATATTTGTTACAGTTTTAGTTAACTTATACACTGTTAACTTTATTTTTTCGGAAATATGCATTGAAAATTTATGATTTCTAGCAAACGAAAATCTTTTTTACATGAATTTTACACGTACATGACATCAGCGATGCCTGAAAGTATGCAGTTAAATAATAAATCAACAAAGTTTCCCACTTTTTCTTTGCAAGTTTCATTTCGTGCAACGTGTTTTAGCGGCTTTTTACAGAATTTAAATCTAGATAAAGAAAATTTAAAGGAAACGAAAGCAGACACAAAGTTTAGGCGAAAGTTTAGATTTTTTTAAGGAAAAGAAAAGAAACTTTTTGGTTTTATTTATCAACTTTGTATTATTTAATTTTGCTGCTACATACAAAATTTGTTACATGCTAAAATTTTATTTGTTTGATTTTCAGAATATCACACAAAAAGCAAAAAAAAAAAAATTTATAAAAAAAAATCTATTTTCTTTGATGATAATAAATTCAGGTTGCCCGTTCTTTCCGACCGGATTTCGTATTGATACGACAACCACCGCGCGATGGTTCCAGTGATTTTCGTTCAACCATATTGGGTCTGAAATATGGCGGAGTACCCAGTATAAACTCATTGCACTCGATTTACCAATTCCAGGTAAGTTGAGCTACTCTTTGAGAGATGTGCAGAGATATATCATTCTTATTTTTTGTTTAAATCATTTTGCAGGATAAACCTTGGGTATTTTCGCATCTGCTGCAATTGCAGCGCCGCTTGGGACGCGATGGTTTCCCACTGATTGAACAAACATTCTTTCCCAATCCACGAGACTTGGTAAGTCCAATACATATACATATATATGTACAATCATACGCAAAGTTGTATTTATATAAGATTAAATTTATATCTATGATACTAATTAAGTAGCTACTAGATGACATTATATGGTTACACTTAAAAAAAAGCATTGAATTAATAAATAACACAATTAGGCATAACGTACATATTAAAGCTCTAGGACAGAGAAGAAAGATGTTGGGAAGAAATAGATAGAGAGAAAAACAGTGGCATAACAAGAGCACGACAAAATGCAACTAAATATTGCATCTTACGGATTGCTTAGACACTTTTTGTAAGCATGTGTGCGTTGCCAGCGGCACCGCGAAATTCTGCCATGCCGAGTGTTAATGGTTCTGGGTGTGCAGGCGCTGAAATCTCGCTCACAATTGCCAAATGGTGACCATTTGCAGCCATCGACGTATTCGCGATTCCGCAAACAGTTATTCCCAAAACATGGTGTCACCTGCAAGAGATCGAAATGAATTAATCATCATATATTTAGTTAAAGGGAATTGTATCACTCACCGTGCAATTACAACTCTTGCCATATCCACCGCTAAAACCATGACGCTCTGTCACCGTCATTTTGGTATACTCCTTGTAGTAGCTACAACTATTCAGCATGGGCACGCGTCCAGCTATAATGTAGACCTTGCCTATGTCCAGAGAAATGCCGCACATGCTTTCCATGCTGGGAGCCGTGAGGCGTCCATCGCGCAGCATGCGTAGAGCTTCGGGTGTGGCCTTTGGGAAAAGAAAATTTAATACCATCCTTACTGTGAATCCTTGTAACAGATAATTTACCTTATAGGTGCGCCTTATTTGCACCTTGTAGTGAGTTTTGCCCCTCTCAATCATATCCGATTTGCGTCGCACACGCAGCTGAACAACTATTCAAAAAAGAAAATGCTGGCATTTATTTATTGACTTCCCCGACATATCCACTCACCGAAATCCGCTGTGCAGAAATGCGTCTGTGGATGCGAGGGCATGCAGGAGCAAGCATTGGCTGGCTGACCATAAAATGCTAGAATTGCCAACAGGCTAAGCGCCAATAAACTTAAATATTTTATGCAACCCATGACAGGAGCTATAATAGATTATCCTTATCGACTGGTTTCACAACGGGGGCTGCAAATTAAAGAAAAACAGGAAAATTAATATCCTTTCAGGAGAACTAATTTGATACATTATCTTCCACCACGCAAAAGAAGTTTCAATGCCATATTAAACTCGGAAACTTTTCTTTTTCGATGCTTAAATTCAATCACATTCTTAGTGAAAAGTTAACGTTTAAATGCAATAAACTTTTATTCAATGTCATGATAAAATTGTAATACACACTGCTGGAGTATAAAAACGAGATTGCGAAGGAAATCGCATGCCATTAACAAGATGATGATTTACTATCAATCCAGCACCAACAGCAGCAGCAAAAGAAGGTCACACAGAGAGTTTAATTAAGTCTGTCTTACTTATGTCATTTAGCTTATCTCTGTTGAGGCCAGGCCGAGGTAGCAGCAGCAGCAACATCAGCAGTCGAGGCATCAATCAAGCCATCAATATGTTGCTCAATTATGCATTTAATATATTACACATACGCCGAGTGTCACAGCAATTAATCTTGCTGTCTGTCAGAAGCATGCTCATCTCATCTTTGATTCCCTCCAGTCTTCATTCTCTTTTTTTAAATCTAGCATATTTATTTTCTCTATCAGCTATATATATACATACATACATGCGCCTAAGGGAATGGATTACATTTAGTTTATTTTGTCGTTTTTTTTTGTGTTTTCTCTGCTTTCAATAATATTATTTTATTTTACAATTCAACAGACAATTTAGAAGCCACAAATCATATGAGGAAAAGTAGTTCAATTGCCTATGGCATTTCAATTTAAAATTCATAGAAAACTTGAAACACAAATCGAAATCCATTACAATAAAAACGGCTGCAAAATTATTGTATAATATCGTGAAACACACAGCGAGAGAGAGAGAGTGAGAAGAAATGCATTTTCCAGTTCCAAGTCAAAGTCGATTTTGTGTCGATCGACAGAGATAGTCAGCGAGTCTGTCAGTCAGTCGATTCAGTAGTCGAACAGCACCAACACCAATCATCATATATATAGATCCCCCATATACATTTCCCATATGCATGCCAGGGCAATCGGTCTATCTATCCTATGCGTATAACCCGGCAGCTCTCGGCAATGTGGCAATTAAATTGAAATAAAATTGAATTAAAAGCATTTTGCGGAAAAGCCACTAGAAAAAACACATCACATTCAATGAAGAGACAGAGGGAGAGAGAGAGATAGAAAAGACGCTAACTCTGAGGCATGTGCGTGTGATTTTCGCGGGGAAACGGGTGGCAAGAGGTAATGGGTTGTTGGAAAGGGGGTCATTTCTGTCGATTGCCTTATTGATTGAATGCAAGCAAATATAATGCATCAAACTATTTATTAAGTGGCAGCCCAAGTGGCGGCCAGACAAGCAGACGACTCAACTCTGACTAATGGGGAATAAACTGGAACAAGAAACGGCCAAGCGATGGATGGTTGGAAGGATGGAGGGGTCGAAAGAGAGTGTGTCGTAATGCTTTCAAGAATATTTTCATAAGGAAAGTTTGCCTGCCTTTCTCCCCGTGTTGTCTGTATGTATGTTTATACCCCCCTCCCCTGTCTCCATTTCCTTTCTTAGTTTGACACTTTGCCTGGCAATTAACGGCGGCGGCGCGGATTTGTTTAACAAACAGCTAGACAAGACAACAGACAACAACTGAAAAACAGGCAACAACAACAACAACAACAAAAAAAGTGGCACACATAGATAGATAGATAGAATGGGAAAACGTCAACAGCATTTAGCAGCAGCTAAATCACTTTTCGAAAGGCCTAATAGAAGAGAAACAAGAAAAACATTTTTAGAGGCGTTAAAAATTCGCACGATTTTGTTTTTAGTTTAGTTTTTTCCACGGCAGCTCTCACGCACACACATACACCTACACGCACATATACACATACAATTAGCTTGGTTATTTATCACATATTCATTTTAAAGTTGCCACGGCAGGCGGCATGCGGCATGTCAGCAAAGTGAGACAGAGTTGGAGTCAGTGGGAGACAGTGGCATGGTGGCAGGGTCGCATGGCGGTGCCTCTGTTTGTGTGTCTCTGTGTCTGTTGACAGCCTGTACATATGTCAATTAAATGTTATATATATTATAGCTGGCCATATGACATTCAGTTGCCGTTCAGCATTTATTTGACGTCACTTCACGCCTGCTCTAATTGGTCACACTTGTTTGTTGTTATTTTTGTTGCTGCTGCTGCAGTGTGTCGTCATCAACCTCATCATTATCATTGCCATCGTCATCATCATCATCATCGATGTTGACATTTGACACTGGAATGAACAATTCCATGCCGCTGCCGTTTAGTTATGCGGGCCACCAACAGCAAGAGCACCACCACCAACAACAACAACAACAACACCAACACCCAACCAATCATTTCGAAAGATATGTAAAGTCGAAACCGAATATCAGCATGACTTTAATTAGCATTGATTTCCACTTTTGCCCTCAAGCCAATTAACGAAAAAAAAAACCCAAAAATATACAGAAAGAAAACGGCATTCAGCAAAACTCACAATCAGTGAAAATTCAAGCGGCAATTGCCCCACAATGTTAACTGTAGCAAAACATTTTCTGTTGCATTTAAATCTTTACCTACATAGTGCATCTAACTGGATAGGCAAAATATAAGATAAGTTGGCAAGGGCATTAGCCTTTCTTTTTATACAATATTTGTTTGGTAATATCTTAACAGATATACATGTATATAAATTCTACCTTTTTTATATGCAAAGTGATAATAATAAACTGCTCACAGGTTGAGGAATCTTCAATATGACTTTCGAAACATCTTAATCCGTATTATTTATAGGAGTTTTATACTAAATCTGTCTGCCATTTTGAAGGTTATTTCTTTATACATCTTTAATATAATCCCTGTATAAGATAGGTTGCCATATATTCAATATATAGTCTGCACTTGGCATTAATTTTTTACTACCTGCGATAAGATTTTGCTGGTTCGCTTGAAGATAAGTTTTGCCCTTTGCACTTTATGAACCATAAAGACGTGAATCTTTTCAAGAAAAATACGAATTTGGTTACCCCTAAATAAAATATACACGACAACTACTTCAAATCTTTTCCATCTTTAGTAAATTCTTTAAGCACTTAAAAAGGATCAAATTTATTCATGCCCAAGTTATTTGATTTTGTAAAAATGTTTAACTTTTACCTTTTTTATTGCCCTTTTCTCATTGCCCTGACATTTAACCGGTGATGGATCTGTATATTATCCACCGAGAACAACAATGGAGAAATTTTTAATTACCATAAGAATACATTCTGGCCCTGGTTTTTAGCCTTGACCACCTATTTAATAAAATTCATGAGTCTACTACCAAAATGGATCTAATTTATATGCCCGAGCGACTTGCTTGTTTGGGACTTTGTGCTAAAAGCATTACAAATTCAAATTATGCAAATTGAAATAATCACAATTATTAACACTTGCCCCAGACAAAGTCGTCCAAGCGACTAAGGCAGAGTTTTCGCCCCCGTTGCGAAAAGGTAAAAAAAAACGCAGTAAGATGGACCGCAAAAAGGATTGAGAAATGGCTGAATAAAAGTTACTTGGCCACAGGCGGCAGCCCTAACTAAAGTGCTAGGCCCAGTGAGGCTTTCGCTTTTTTGGCCAGTTTTCAAAAGTGACCAAAGCCACGTAATTAATGCGATTTTGGTTCTTCTTGTTGGTTAGCACAAATATCAGGTCAAAGAGGAAAAGCATAAACATTGCTATTACAATGTTGTCATAGAGAAACAGAGAGAGAGAGAGAGCGAAAGTGTGTGTATGTTAGAGTAAGAGAGTTGGCAGAGAGGATTGTTTTATGAGCACTTAATTGAGCCCATAAAACGCTACTAATGTGTAGGTTTGTGTGTGTTTGTGCATTTATGTGGCCGAGTTCACAAACATATTGACAAAATTGAAGCACTCTGTCTGGTTTTATGACCCACCACAATGCGGGGTAATGACTGGGTGGGAAGAAGGGAATGGAAATATAAAACATTTTTTATTTATGTACGTGATTTGTTTTCGGTTTCAATTTAAGGCAATAGCCATGCGCTTTTCAATTTACAATCTCAATCTCAAGTATTTTGCTCCTCAAAAGAATGCATTCAACAGGAAAACAAATATTCCCCATTGAGCTTAGCCCCCCTTTTAGCTTTAGCTTTTGTTTTACCTCACTTGAGGGTGAAAGATTATAACAAGATCGACACCCAGAGAAACGCATTGGGGCTCTAGAGAAACTATGAACTCAATATTTTTTTATATAATTCAGTCAATCTTTTTTTATATCTTACTCATCCATCTGAAGATCATAAATTACATCATCCTTCCGCCTACTTATTATGGCATAATATGCATTTCCAACTTGCCCGCTATTTTCAATTCCAAACCGTATAGGTACATATGGGTTAGATGTAATAAAGCGGAAATGCAGCGATGCGGTTATAATAATATTTAATTAAATCATTTTTGCATAAATATGGTCAAATAGTTCATTTAAATTGAGGAAAAAAGATGTAAGCCCTGCGCCTAATAGATGTAGGAAGCTGAGAGAAAAATATAAATTTTTCTTACTTTATTAATATGCTAACGTTTCTTATGAAAAATTAAAAAAATTGTTTAATTATTTATTTAAGAACACAGAATTGCTGAGTTTCTAAGGAAACTAATGCGAGCAAAGACCAAGAGTGGAAAAATGTAGCAAACGATACCCTACGAAAGGTTCTTGGAATGCTAATGTTTGATTCCCCATTTGTCGGTACGAAGTAGAATTTTTTTCTCTTTTGTTAAATGCCATCTTCAAGTCGGTCATTTACTTTTTGCTTTTGCTCTTTATACACAATTCGTTTGTTTATTTGTTTATAATTTGCTGATTGACTTTCTAAACATTTATTTACTACGCCGTTCGATTTGTCTGTCTCATTTGGCATTCTCATATGACGATATGATGTTACATGATCCAATATGGAGATGATGTCACTCGAAATGTAGGTACATACCTATAAATATATATGAATATAGATGTATGTAGCTTATCATCTGAAATGTTATCTCTCATTCTCTTAATTAAGTAAAGTAAACCAAACAAAATTCACTAGAAATGCAATAGCAATGAGGTCATGAGATTGCATTTGCAAGGAAACAACGAAAATTTCCCATTTACCATATTTTACATTCATATAAATTTTCTTCATGTCTTTTCGGCAATTTTCATAACTTTCTTTGGGCCATGGCTTGTTGTTTGATTGGTCTTTACTTTTTCCGCTTAGCTGCTCTGGCACAATGAATGGAAAATTAAAGGAAAATCTCAAAGTCACGATCGGGCAATACCATAATCAGCGTGATCAATGGGTCTCTCATGAGTCTCTGGCTCAATTGGCTATAGAGAATACTTTGATTAATGCTGCTGTCCCCCATCTTCTCCCCTGACACCCTAGGCACTATCTTGACCAAGTTGATCTTTGACATGCAAATGTTTTGCGTTTGTCATGAATACAGAAATATATTTACCTACTTTAGTCTTAACTCTGAACATGCAACCAGACACACACCTGTGTGTTTGTTTGTGTCTGTGTTGTATGTGTGTGTGTGTGTGTGTGTGTGTGTGTGTTTAAAAAACAAAACTAATTAAACTGATAAGAAGCCTCAACTGATATTTGATTTGCCTTAACGAGTTGCTAATTGAATTGCATTTATCTATTAAATAACAAAACGAAAATGAATAAAAAACGCAGCGGTTGTTCGCTGTCAGACTGTTTCGACAGCTCAATTCAGGTGTGACGTGATTCTGTCATTGCAACAGAACGAACAAAAGTGGCGCCACCAAGTGGCAACAATGTAACATGTTTTGAGAATTGGTTTTTATGGTTTTCTGCATCATTAATTTTGTAGAAAATATGCAAGATATTAATACCCATTAACTTTGTACCCTTTGAAAGCGGTATATAAAGTTGCCAAAAATGTTTCAGAGAAGTGAACTAGACTCACTCGAGTCGAAAAATTATAAAATTCTTTCGAATCTAATACAATTATTTTAATAAACAATTTACTTCCCAATATCTCTACGGCTGGCTCGAGCCTTGGGGGATTTAAATGTTTAGACGTATGTTTCTTTGGTTCTCTGAAGACTGACTATATTTATATTTTTGTTCCACAAAATTGCTGACTGTACAACTCAAGATCCTTGGCTTTTCAATGAAATGAAATGCTGAAGTAAATAAATAATAAGATTAAATGATTAAATATTGCTTTGGGGTAGTGCACAGCCCCAAAGAGTGATTGAACGTTTTGCAAAAAGGGTTTTATGATACTCTCACGATATGTTGATATAGTTATGGTAATTTTCATGCCACCATTTAGCCAACTTTAAGTAGGGCGCTATACTACAATTTAGTAAAAGTGTGTTTATAATTTTATACCTTTTTTTATAGAGAATTTTATAAGAGAATTCCAACTTGATCTAAATAGAATTTCTGTCTGTATATACTTTAACATCTTGAAGTCAATATGTATGGGCCAAGATCAATTGAGAAAAGATAAAAGAATGCATGTTCCATTAAGATTTAATTTGTTAAGGATTTTCTGTTTCAAAATGAATATTGCATATAGTTAGTAGCCCATCCAAATCAATCATGATTTGAAAGTGGTAAAAGAGCATTTAGATGTCGCTTAATATTTGCATTTCTTAAATGGCCAAAAATGTATCTTATGTATTTCTTATTATTCGGTCACTCATCATTTATAATTCTTGGCTTTCTGTTTTCTTAAGTTGTTTAAATGAATAAACAAACGAAATGCTGAAAAAAAGAGTGCCATAATTTTCATTTCCAAGATTCGTCACGTATTGAAATGAAATTCAAAATTTGTTGCCTTTTTCGTTATTGTTACTGTGCAAATAATGCCAGCAAATTTGTACTCTCAAGGCTTTAGCCAGGATACGTAACGAGAACTCAATTAAAAATGCTAATGTGTCGCGCCAGCAAAGCAAATAAAATTTAACAAGCAAAATGAGAAAGGAATAGAGGGGGACCCTTGTCATTTTTTGCCCGATATATGCCCAATATATACCCCTGTGGTCCCCCTCCCCCTTTAAAGTCTCAAGTCCATTTCAGGCCAGGGCTCAACTCTTATTGCATTTGTGGGTCATAAAAACATAAATTTTTAATGAGCAGAACTCAATGCCTGTTGGCATATATTCCTCACACATACAAACAAACAACAACAAAATAGATCATTATTAACAGAAACAGACAACAATGGGGTTCAGTGTGTGTGTATTTTATTTTCTGGGTGTGTGTGGTCTTGAATTTCAGTTTCAAGTATCCGAAAATTTTGCTGCAAAATCAATATATACGAAAATATTTGTGGAATTTTAATAGCACTCAATTGGAAAGATCTTGTGACGGTTGTCGTTCAATAAACTGATGAATTGACATGCAATCAAACAAATTGAAACACAGAGATGAAGCGTATATATATCGATTTTCTTTTTGTTTATGTGAATATAGTGGGAGAAGTAAGGAAACAATTTTTGGGAATGAAAGAATCATCGTCTGAATGAATGGGCATATGGTGAAGATGTTTCTCTTCTTTGTTAAGCTGTCTTTTTGCATATCGCTTTTAATTGTACAATAATATTTAATTGCAAAGTTATACAAGAAGAACGAAAATTATTAATGACAACCAACCGACCAGCCAACCAACACCCACACAATTATCCAGGGGGATAATCCCCCAAAAAGTCGCTTGTGGTTATTGTGGGTGTGTCCGTGTCCAGGTCCATGTCTCTGTGTCAGCCTCTGTGTGTCTGTTGTCAGCATGCCAAAAGTCAGGCAAGTGTAAAAGCATAAACAAAATACAAATATTCTTTTATATGTACGTATAAGTGTAGGTATATTTATCTCTTATTTCTCTGTATAAGGCAAACACTCTCAGACTTGGTTTTTTTCATTTTTGGGCCTTAAAAGCATTGGCCAAAAATGGCCATATTGAATGATGTGCGAAGAAAATGTTTTATCGCTGTATTCGTCGAATTGGAATTTTAATCAGCTTCCAGACATTTCAATTTATTTACTGGTAATCAAAAGCAATAATTTCAATTGGATTTGTTTAATATCAAACCGATAAAGTGATTAATTTCATTTTGCAATCCAACCATTCATCTAATCCGTATTTTGGCTCAACATAATGAATGAGGAATTAAATTAGACGAATTGAGGGTCTTAAAACTATAGAGAACACAGAGAAGGCCAATATATATTACCGATTATCATCAATTGCTGAATTTATAGCCTACCACCAACCATTTCTATTTTCTATATTAATTTTCTAATAATTTTTGATCCAAATAGAGTGGTGTTAGCAATAATTAAGTAAACCAAATTGTTTTAATTCGATTTTGATCAATTTGTTCAAAGAAGCTGAAGCCATTTTTGTAAACGATAACTTTTACATCATCAGACAGAGTTACTCCTGACTAAGATAAGCCAATATAGCCTATTAACCGCTTTTTTGTGGCTCAGAACAAAAAACAGCTGTTGTGGTTAACGCATATATTTAATGGCAAAAAAGCCGCCTCATGCCACATGTGCAATATGTGTTTAATAAATAAAAACAAAATGCTGAAAATACTTTTAAGAAAAATTTGCTTTTGGTATATATAAGTCCGGAAAAGCATCTACCTACTATATAAAGTTGCTATATTTTCCAAGAAAACACTTTGTAGACATTAAAGTGCTGACTAAGTTGAGGAAAAAACAAAAAAATTGCCACAGAAAAGTCAAATGAAGGAAAAATTCATAAATAATACCAATGAGAATGTATTGAAATATAATGTATGTACATATGTATGTATATTTTCAGTATATCTAGATTTTTAGGTCTTGATGCCTTTTTGAATGGCTTCAAGAGTTGAATGTTTAATTTATGTATCTTGTTTTTTTTTCCAATGAGGTGACGATAATTAAAAAAAGTCTTAGAAGATGGTTTTTTTTATATTCATTTCTGTAATGTTTTATGTGCTCATAAATTTTTGTGGTATTTTTAGTGTGTTTTTACACATTATAGCCATTATAATTAGCCAATGCCAAAGATGAAACTAAAACTGAGCACACATGACGTATGCGTAATATGCGTAGATCAGCAGCCAAAAAACACCTTGACATACGAACAAGAAGTAAAGATTTATGTAGCATATATATGTACATATAAAGAATATTGCACAATGCAAAAAACATGGGATTCGCTGTTTAATAATAATTTTTTTTATAGCTACAGTTTGTTTACAAATTGGCGACATTAAATCCTATTAAGACAAATCGAAATGTTGAAAAGACAAATAGCCGCAGGCCGAGCAAAGCAATCGGGAAACAGAAAAACAAGAGAGAAGACCAAAAGGAAAATACACAACGAATTAAAAATAAACTGAAATAAATTTCAAATGACAATATTAAGGTAACGACTTAAAAGATACCATGTAAGAATAGAGGAAAGTGAGTTTATTTCAGTTGAACAACCGATGATTAATGGCAATGAGGAAAAAGAGAATTAGGGCCGAATTTGCAAGTCTGTGTAAGGCAATTTTCATTTCAACTACAAAGTAGACTATTGGATCAGGACTCTAGCTAAACTTTTGTAGCAAATTTCTTGTTTTGTTTAAGGAATGAGCTTATGGACAAATTGGTGGAATCACAGATTGATAACCATGATAATTAAATTTTTAAGTGCAGGAAAGCATTACAAATCTCCAAAGGTTCTGGGAAACTTTGATAGATTCGAAACATAACATATAGAAATGGACACCTTATTGCGATTAATCGATCACATAATGTATCCTTTTGCTTTTGGCTTGAATTTTAGAGAGAGCATAATACACTCTATCAATCCAAGGCGTACAGGGTATATGAAAAAGAAATGCAGCATCGTGGAAAACTGTGTCGCTGTGTCAACGATGCTGCCCCGATGCCACACTAGTGATACTATGTCGCGTGTTTAGCATTCTTTAAGTGCGACATAAAATATCAAAATGCTTAAAAATAAAATTAGATAGTAACCTTTACGATTGCCACTTGTTTTCTCCTTCTTTGACCAGGTTTGGTTGTCTTTTTTTCCAACGTGCACAAAAAAATTAAACTGAAAGTGACACTATTTCACTGTGTCTTCAATGCATTTGCAATAACTTGATATAATTCAACAATTTTTCACACACAATCAACATACATAATGTATATACATATATTGAAATTTAAATTCAAATATTCGTTTGACTTGGTCTTCACCGCGTACTGGCGCGCGTATCTTGCGTCTCTTTGGGCTGACTGGCCTGTTCTACTTCGTTGAGCTTGCGGTTCTGCACTGAAACGTTCACTCAACCGATTGTGTGTTTTCTTACAATGCATTCCACTCGAAGAGATAGGGAAAGGCAGACAGACATAGAGAGAGAGAGAGAGAAAGAGAGTGTGTGTGTGTGTGGGTGTATGAGAAAGATCACTCAATAGTTGAGTGTTTTATAGCAATTTGACTCAAAAAGTTGCGAGTTGCGCACCCGCATAACTGCCTCTGCCTCTGCCGCTGTCTCTACCTCTGCCTCTGACGGGACGATCAAAAGCATAATAAATTGAGAGAAAGGGAGAGACAGAGTGGATGAGCGGTGAGAGAGAGAAAGATAGAGAGGTAGAAAAGCGGTTGTGCATTATTTTACCTTGGCAGCTTTATTAATTGCATGTACTCGGGGGCATAGGAAGCATGTTTGGCGCCACAACTCGAGCAGATGCAACAGTATAGCCCATCTGTCAGGCCACAAATCAACTAATAATTTACTTACCAAGTTAAATCCACACATACACACATACAGATGTACACGTGCCAGTGGTCATGCTTCATGCTACATCGACAACACGTGGCCAGAATCTGCCCAGACATATATAGGTACATATGTGCATAGTGCACATCATTCACTCACTATTCTTAACCCGATACTCGTACGTATGCGTCACAATGCATATTTTAAGAGTTCGCCTGAGATAAACACGAGAAGAGACCCCAGACTCGTCTATATAGTTAGACAGGGCCACTCAAATTCTCAAGAATTTCTGCTATGTGGGGGTGGCATGGCGATCCCCTCGTCACCCCAACAGCATCACCGCTTACTCTTCCAACATCGTCATCATCATCATCATCATTATTATTGATATTCATTGAGTATTCGTTTCTCGCCTCATTCCATTGTCAACGCCATCAGTTGAGACAATTTTTCTGTCTGCGTCATCATTTGTTATGGTTTGTTGATATTTTCTTAAAAATTAATGTCCAACATGCTCGAAATAATATGATTTATCTCTTATGTACAATACAAATATTTATTTGTGCTCTTTAATCGTCTGCTATATTATTTATACTCAATGATTAATCCTTTATTTGCATATTCAAATATTTCGTCTCCCTTTCATAACGGAAATTCTTATTCAAAATGTTACTTCATAAGGCATAGAATATAAATAATTGGTAAGAATTTTCCAATTAACAATTAGATATACAGAATAGGGGGGTTATCTTACTTGTCTTATTCTAATAGGCACTTATTTCACTCCTGCTCAAATAGTTATTTGGAATTGATTAAGAGGTCATAATGATCGGAAACACTTTTTCTTCAATTACTGATATAGTACAAAATATTTAGGAAGAATTCAATGGGTGTGTTCTTATGTAAAAATGACTTATTAGGGCGCTCTCAGATAGAAAATTGTATATATGAAATGGACAAATTTTAAAAATCAGTGGATGACCCCATGAGACCATCTTGTTATTGTTGGAAATTGATATCAGTGATGGGGGTCGAAGTTAATCAATTTATTGCGGGAAACTTAAATCTGATACGATTTGTTGGGCTATAACTAAAATAGTTTAATGGCTTTAAGAACTTGATTATATTTGAGAATCTATGAATATACATATATCCAGAATGACATTGAAAGCCTAATCTAAATGGTTCAAAAATGTTGTTATGACTGAAATCGAAAAGATTTACTAAAGAAAGAATATTAATTTTTGCATAAATAATTCCTCTGCGGAATTCTCCGTGAGCAAAACTAATATTTTTGGTTGTTATATTATTTTTAGAAAAGTTGATTAATTTAAAAGAACATATGTATAAGTAAACACAAAAACAAGTTCTTTGATTGTCAAGGGAAATTTGAAACAGTCAGGCTGATTCGTTTTTTATATTTTTCACACAAAATTATAAAATTTAACAAAAAAATAAAAATGAAAATGTCTCAACAATGATATTTAATAACATTTTTGTTTCTATTATAATAAAAACTGACTTTTATTGATTTTTTCTTCTTCAAAATTAAAATGAGAACAATTTTTTAAAAATAAGAATTATTTCTGTGTGAAACATTATAATTGTATAACCTTTGCAATGCCTTTGATGATTCATTTTTATTAAAGGCTTAAAAAATATATTTTTGAATACTCTATGTTAATTACAATAGAACATTTATAGGCCAAATGATGTGTCTATTAATAGAATGTTTGACTAATGGCGAATGAAACGAATTCATGGAAATTTGTGCAAATAACTTGGCACAAAAGTACAATCAACTAGCCACAGTTGAAGCCCATTTCCATGGTCAAATTTACAAACGGAAGTCAAGCAAAAAAGGGAAGAAAAAACAAAAACAAAACAAGATCAAAAAATTGAGAAAGATTAATTTGGCTTTTGGCCAACTCGATTAATAAACATTTCTACGTGCACTTTGAAATTTCCGCAGAATGAAAACAAAATGCAAAATGAATTTACAATCAATATATAAGTATATATTTAAATGTATTTAGGTATGTGTCTGTGTGTATGTATTGGGGAGATACTTTAATATAATGCCAAACAGACTTACCAATCTTAACTTTACTGAATAAATGCTGTTTTCGCTTTCTTTCATTTCATGCGTCTGGCAGTTTCAATTCACCAAGTTCCCCAGCGTACTGAAGGCTGGACATTGCCATGGCGGTGTGGCCACCGCTCGATTGGAGAATCAGAGCGCCTTGCAAGATGCCGCCGGACTTGTTAGTGGGGCTGGTAATGATACGCATTGTTATTGCACCATTGAGCCCTACATCGATGCCAAGTTCAGTGTGCATATCCAAAAGATTGGCAACAACTACAAGGCATTTATGTAAGTGATGACCACAAAAACCGCAGACAACAGTCGGCAGTCGGCACTCGGCAGTTAAGATGCCGGATGCAGATGCAAATGGGCTTGGAGTGATGGGCTAGGGGAGGGGGCCGAGTGGGTCGAGTGGCTGGCAATTGACCTTGCAACTGTCAGCAAACAAAAGCAACCTCAAGACATGGCAAAGAGTTCATTGTTTGTCATCTAAAATGTACACCGAGTTCAAAGATCTCAAGTGGCCCCTTTTACAATCGCCCGCACCCGTCCTGGCCATGCAAATTGCTTGGCGGCAAATTATCCTCGCCTTTTCATTTATACATGGGGGCTTTTTTGGTTTGGTTTGGTATTTTTGTTTTTATCTTTTTGGCTAATTTATTATGCTTGCATGCTTTCGCTCTTTAACAGGCGCAAATCCATCACTGGCAACTGGAAGACCAATCAAGGCTCTGCCATGCTCGAGCAAATCACATTAACCGAGAAGTACAAAACCTGGGTGGATGAGGTAAGTCACTGCAGCAAATCATTCAACCAACTCCCAAACATTTTTTGAACTCCACAAAATTTGGAACCAGGCCACAAAAAGATTCGTTAGTAATGTAATATAGACTCGAAATACTCTTACAATTAATTTTTCCCCCTTTTTCGAAACCATCTTTTGTCTAATCCACATTATACTCGATGTTATTATCTAAGGATACTTTTTACTCTTTTAGATATTCTATATACTCGTTTAGATATTCTTGTATATTACTTTGCCAGCTTTGGTTATATTTAAATATAAAACTTTTCTAAATTGAAGAATCCCTTTTCTCTGAAATTGAGATCTAGCTTAATCTTTAGGTAGTTATTTCCCACAGGGATTGGTCTTATTTTTCTTACAAATTATTTAGATTAATTCGATATTGAACTGAACTGCAATTGCATTTAGCTAGAAGTTGATTTAGTTGCTGGTTCTCAGAAATAAGGAAATATAAATAGTTTGATAACATTTGAGACGTAAACTACATAACTGAAGGAAATGACTAATTAACAGTGAGTTACATTTAAAACAAATGACTACTTCGATCGCTTGGAAATGCTTATTAGAGAATTGCTAATGCCATGCCAAAAAACGAACAGACTTATATGCCCAATATGGATATGAAATTTATTTTAAACTTTTCATTTAAGGTATTCCGAGACTTGATTAAATGGGTTTAAGACTGCGAAATTTATACATGAAGCCCCTGAGCAGGCAGCAGCGTCACATTTATCAACTTTAGCCAATCAATAAGTGGGCAAAGAAAATTGTTTTTGAATTATTTGCCGCATTTCGAAGGCACAGATTTTAGATACAGTTTTTTGCTGATTTTACCCAGCGGGTGGTTGGGTGACTAGGTGGCTGGTTGTCTAACAACTTTGTGGAATAGGGTCAGAGTCAGAGTCAGAAAAACAGAATCAAACATTGTTGTTGTGAGGAGAAGGGAATGGGGGGCATTTGTTGCTTTAATTAAACCTCATGAATATGCAAATCGGGTTTTATAGCGGATTTTGATTTAAGGAAATAGCTACAAGCTCTGGATGAGGCAACGATTCTATTTTAATTGAAGCACTCATAATTGTTTTAATGTGGCGCCACACAGTTCACAGTGCGTTTCCTTGATATGATGATGATGATGTGTTCGACATGAATATGCCATCAGTTTTGGTATTTTAGGCATTCTCAATTCATGTATGCCATAAAAGGAAATAAGTCTACCCTGAACAGAGCTCGCCCATTCCTTGTTGACTCATTTGAGTTCGCCGACTGTCGATTTTCTGCACATATGCACATAAATTAATTGCAATAAATTGCACATTTTGCTCATTCTAAAGCGCTTAGATAAGACTCCAAGCAATGCGGCACAGTTTTTTTCGGAATTACTTATACTCTTACGTACGTGTGTAGGTGGATTGGGTGGCGTCAGACTTTGCCTCTAATCAAACCAAACTGTATGTAATTAAAACCGGGTCGAAAGCGAAATTGAGACAACAGCGGAATCCCACACAGAAAAACTTGCTTAGCTAAAAGAAAATTGCAAACATATTTTCATGCTTATGACTAACAATCTTAATGGGAAATTGGAATTTAATCGTATTTACAGATATCGGAACTATTCGGAGGCATGGAGGTGTGTGGTCTCTCTGTGGTAGTGGCCAAAGATGGACGTGAGTACATCATCAGTGCGTGCGATAGCACTTTCGCTTTGATCGGCGACAGCCAGGAGGATGATCGCAGGCAGATAGCTGATTTGGTATCGGGAAGAATGCAGGCAAGTGGCAAGCAACTCAAAGACTTTTCATGGGACTAATCAAAATGGAATCTTTTGCAGAATGTTTGCCGTCCTAGTATGGCTCAAACCGGACCAGGTGGCAAGCTGCCATCACGCTCCTCGGTGTCATCCCGGGCCGAAAGCCCCACAGATGATGGCAATAGCATTGCTCCTACTCCGCCGCTTCCAGCTGGGCCAAGGCCAGCACCGATGGGAGGCCCACCACCCATACCGGAGCGTACCTCGCCGGCAGTTGGCTCTATTGGACGTTTGAGCAGCCGCAGCAGCATCTCAGAGCTGCCAGAGGAGACGGGCTCTTCTTCGGGACCCAGCACTGTGGGCGTCCGCCGGGATTCACAAACTTCGCAGGCATCTAGCATTTCATCGGCATCCAGGGTCGGACAGCGTCCTCCGCAATCTCAGAGTTCTGTCGTTGAGGATGCGGAGGACACCATGAAGAACCTGAGGAAGACCTTTGCGGGGATATTTGGTGACATGTAGGAAATCGCTAATAAGAAACGCGGCAGAACGGCCAGCGAGACGAGCAACGGCAGCGGCATGGCCAGTGGGCCGAGCAGTGCCGGACCAGGTAGCAGTGGTGGCGTTGGCTTCAGCGGCTCCTTCCTGGGCAAGCAGTTCTCGTTCGCATCTACGGGCAGCAAGACAAGCACCACAGACGTCATCTCCACTCAGCCCAGTCGACCGGTCGAAGAGTCGGTCATTCAGCCCCAGGCCGCTGCCAGCGTTTCGGTTAGCAATAATAAAAATACGGATAACTCATCCATCGGCTATCAGCCGGTGACCAATTTTGAACCACAAGAACGTGTCAATCCCTTTGACAAGGAGCCAAATAAAGCGGCCTCAGCTTCGGGCAGTGTGGCTTCTATAACAACGTCCTCCTCCTCATCGATATCATCGTCATCGATCTCATCGCGCATTAATCGAAATGGAAATTCCATCAAATCGCCGCCACCACCGTCTGGACCACCACCGCCGCCGCCCAATGTGGCTAGCAATGCCAATAGCTCGAGTGGCTATCGCAATAGCTTCAGCAGCTCGTTGAGCAAGGACAAGACTAGCTATGGCAATTACGGCAGTTCCACATCGGTGGAGACTATCACACGCATGGACACAAATACCACAAATACGGGAGCCACGGCCACGGGCGCTGGTGAGGCCAGTGGCATTACGGCAATTACTAGTCTCAGCTCTAGTGGAATAACAGGGCCAACTGGCCAAATTGGAGCGGGAAATGAGTCAGCATTGGATGCCATCACGACAACGGCCACCACTGATTGGCGTTCGGCCATTGGCATGCGATCGGCCAGCGTGTATAGTGCTCCGGCTGCTGTGACCACAACAGCGGCATTGCCAGGCGATACTTCTGGCTATGATTCGAACTCGATTGCTTCACAGGGTGGCTACAACAATCCCAGCGACTTGCCCTCGTACACACGACCCTCGTACTCCCGATCTGAGAGCAATGGTAATTATCTAGCTGTGGGCGTCCTGCTGGTCAGCCTAACTCTGCGCAAGACCTAGATGTCCTCGTTTCTTCATCATTTTCAACTCATTACTCGTACTAATCAATCTACACTCCATAATATCATCATATCGAAGCATTTAATACTCAATTACTTAAATATGCGAGACCAAATAATTTTAACTTTTAGTCCAAGTAGGCAGCGGTGTCAAAAGATATAAGCCCTATATATACCATACATACATTCATATCTATATATATGCATATGTATAGCCAAAAGATATATATTAGCAGAGGAGTGTTTTAACCATTTTCGTTTAACTATCAAATCTCTCACAAGAGTAACTCTCAGAGTGTAAGCCAAATATAACGTATACGACATGTGAAAGAATTGTTTGAAAAACCAGTGTTTGTAAGTGCATTGAGTGTTGCCTAACGCTTGCCTAAACGCACGCACGAAATACTCTACAACAATACCAACAACAACAAACAAACACACACCAAACTCAACAGGAACAACTCAGCCGTACAGTATTTACTCATTAGAGTGCACCGCAACTTGAATTCATTTCTGGCTTTTTGGGCACGCTAGACAAAGACAAAAGATACAACAGCAACATTATCCCCCATAAAGATACAAACAGACTTTAGTACACACTTAATCACTAAATGAGACTTATTTTCAACGATTATGTTTTCCAACACTCTTGAATTGGAACAATTTTTGAATATTTTCAATGAACTACTTTATTTTTATTAGGAAATTCATTTAAGGCCACAGTAAAGTCTGAACACTAAACACACACATAAATAACTTGAAGCTTCTAGTGAAACAAACAAAAACAAATTCTTTAGATATATTTTGAATGCAACCCATTTTGTGTTTGTATCTCTGTGTGTGTGTGTATTAAAATTGAAGTGCAGAGTTATCAAAAAATATGTGCTATCTATGGGTGTATCCTTGAAGAACTTAGAACTAATAGATTTAAATAAACGTCACATAAAATTTCATTCATTCCTATAAATCACTCATATTGAAAACATTTTTTTGGTAACACTCATTTTAGCTTTTTGGTTTTTATTTCGTCCATCCTTCATCTGTTCAAGCAATTCGGCATAATGTAGTGCTCCTTAATTGCACCCACGCCACGTCGATGTGCACATTTCCTTTTTAAATTGAAATGGGATTAAACTAACATTTATATTTTTACAGCTTCGAAACAATCGGACTTGGATATCATATTCGGTGATGGTCAAATCTCTGGATCAGGATCAGCACATGGCAATGGCAAATATACACGTGCTGCTGGATCACTATCCGATGCGGATATGATTTTTGGTGGACCACCATCAAACTATAAAAGTGATCGCTTTGGAGCTGCCAAAAGTATGAGCATGTGTGCAACCAGTGGCTCTGCCTCCGGCACCGGCTCAGCTTCCGGATCCTATAAGATCTATGAAGGAATACAGAATGCTGCGTTCAGTGATTTCAGCGATACGGGCAGCGTAAGCAGCATTGGATCTGCCACGAAGCGCTGGAGTGCCGCCAACCGAGACGATGATGATGAAATGGATCTGAAGTAAAATCATACATAAAGTACATACTTACATACATACATATATAATACTTTCTCCATTATGGAAATCAATTAATTTACTTCTGCCTCTGAAGTTTCCTGGTTTCATGGAACTTAACACTCATACTAAACACATTGTGTTACTACATATATATTTAAATACTTGTTTACTACTACATTGCAACAAAATCTTTCCTAAACACAAAAAACACATGATATTATATGTCTCTTTAAGTAGTTCTGGATTTATGTCTATATTATCTTGTTAAACGATTTCATTTTGAGACACTATCTACTAATCGATATACTATAACTAACCACCAAAAGTAACAACAATAATAAATGCAAGGCCCCATATATATATGTATATGTAATCGTTTAGTGAATATATATATATATACATATATAAAAAGAGATTAGGATGATGAAAGAAAATGATGACGTCGATGATTATAATGATGATGACTTGACTGGTTTTTGCAGCAAAATGAATACAATTTTGAGTATATACATACATATACATACCTACATATAGTATATATATATATATATATATATATATTATTGATGAATTATACAAATACGAGTAAATATTACATGTTGCTACTTATTCGCAAGCATACATATACATCCATACATATATGACATGTTAACCCAAGCTAATGAAAGATCAAAGAAAGATAAATGAAATTATTTGAATTAATTAAAATTGTTATAAAACCAACATGAGACGAGTAAGAAAACAAAAAACTAAAGAGAAACGCATGCAAAACTCTGGAAGTGTGCTTCAAATGAAAGACAATATGCGCAAAGAAAAGTTATAACAATTTCCAAAAAAAAAAAAACTATGAGCAAATGTTATAAACACACACACCCACACAAAAAACAAAACATACACACAAAACACTTACAAAAAAATACAAAATGAAAAATGCTACTTACACACAAATTTCAATGTTTATTATATATATGTATGAATATAAACAAAATGAAAGAATATTTATTATTATCAAGTATTAACAATTTATTGAATGAGAAAAATAATTATTCAAAAAGGATCGGCATGATATTTGAAAGTGCGCGTAGAATGAAAGCAATGTTACCTTAAGTTTTATCCCTATAAAATATATACATACATATGCAGGAAGGATATATTAAATACAGATATGTATTTGTATTTTGCATAGCTTACAACAACGAAATGTAATAAAACTCAGACTCGAAATGTCACAAGAAATGTATATGTTCATTTAGCCACAAAATGTTAAAAGTGAAAAGTAAAAATCGTTTCGTTACGCACATATTATAAGCATTATTAATTTTTTAAAACCATAGCCAATTTGTTATAATTCTAGACGAAATAGTTAAATGAATTCAATTTTCAATTTGGGTTGTAAACGAAATTAGTGAACATTTAAAAAAAAAAAACAAAAACACACACAATACTACATATATGAAAAAGTTATCTTAATATTTTTTCTATATTAAATATACATATATATATCATGTCAATGGTGGATCTAGGGATGTAATACATTCATTTATGAGAAATGCTGTGCCCTAAAGTATGCAAAAGCCAGTTAAAGAATTCAATATATTCAAAGTTCATTGTTCATAGACGAAATCGTTTAGCCATAGAACACACTCGTATCAACACCTAAACACCTTTTGTTTAAGATAATGAACTTTTTGGCAGTTAATTGCATACTTTAGGGTGCATCATTTAGTCACATTAATGTATCCTTAATTCACCTAACTGTAACCTCCTTTCTATCATCTACATACATACATATATAAAGTAAATCTTTGGCTACCTGTACGTTTTGTTGTGAACATTAACATCATCATTTAAAACACATATTCAAAATGTTTTCAAAACTCTAAACTCTTTATAAATAAATATAGATATACATATATACAAAACATATATTGAGAAATATAGAACAAGAAATTCACACACATTAACCAAATACAGGCATTTATCGTAACAAATAGTACTTAATAGGTATATCATGGCACATTATATCATGCGAAAGGAAAACCATTAATTGAGATGCTGAAAACTACAAACAAAAAATAACGGGTTAATAATTTAACCAAATCAAATACTCAAAATTATACTGCATAAACATTACATACATTTACATATATATATATATATATATATATATACACAGTTTCTTATCTGTTGCAAAAGATCTACCTAACAACAAACAAAGATAACTCGTATTATTGTGAAAGTATATAGCGAAAACAAAAATAATATATATGTGTACTTATATGTTGTCTGTAATTGATTACAAAGAAAACGGAAATACACACACAAATTTATTGCAAATCTATATATATATACAGTACATACAAAATACATGCATACATACATATTATAAACTATTCCAATGCATACAACCAATACAAAAAAAAAAAAAAACAAACAAATACAAGTAACAATAAATGAGTTAATGATTCATACAAAACAACAGCAACAACTACCTTAACAATTGCCTCTTTTACCTGGGTCTGACAATGAAAAAAACATTGACATTAAATCCGACAAAAATCCTCCTTCAAGCGGAAAAACGTCTGGGCGATTTTCAGGCTAATGACATCAGGAAAAACACTCTCACTGCCAGAGAGATGATGACTCTTCTCTCTTTCTCTCACTCATCTTTCTCTCAAGGGAAAATGACACTTTTATGGTGCAACGAGGCCTAGCAAAATCATGGCAAATTCAAAATGCCAAGTAGTCGCTTCTTTGCTAATCCCCTCTACCTGGCAGATGGAAAACCAATCCAAGGCGGAACAATTTTGTCAGCCTGCAGATAAAAGACAGTCGTTCAGCCCATGTTGAGACTCAGTCACGAAACGGCAGCATAGGAACTAGACACGCGATCTTCAAAATGCCACAACGTTTGGATTATATAATACTCTTACTCTGGCTGTCTTTGGCCACATGCCAGTCAGCCAGTCTGGAAGTGAATAACGATATATCGCTTAACTCATCTGCCGCTGCAAGTGAAGTACAGCAATTTCATCCGATTTCGTGGCTACGAAATGCCCAGGATATGTTTGGCAGTCCGGCTGGAAATGTGGTATTGCAGGTGGCCAAAGAGCTATTGCATCGTTCGGCGGGCAACAGTCAGGCAAGTCGCAACAAATTTCTGCACCTATTTCTTGGATTGCTCATCGTTTGGGGACATTTTTGCAGGTGCTCAGTTTGAATTTGACCAACTTACTGATCATTGTGTTGCTAAAAGTGTTAATATTTACGGCTGGTCTATTGGGAGCAGGACATTGGAGTAGTTATGGCTATGGTTATGGTCGTTCAGCAGGCGAAGCAGGTCGCAGTGATGAAGCCTTTAATCTGGGCATAACATCGGGTGACAATTATCTAATAATGGGCTTCCTGGCTGCCCAAGGAGCTGGACGTGATGAATGCCTATATGCGGCAGCCTGTGAGTGTCCCAATGCAGCCTATGAATATGCCAAGGCAGGTCGAGCTCTCATGGGAGCCATTGAAATATTTGATGGGTAAGACAAAACAATCCATTAAATTACACTGTTTTAACTTGTTCCTCTTCTCCAGGGTTCCTTTGGAAAAGCCGCGCTATAATGATTTAATCGTTCTTATGGAGAAAGCCGCCTACGATGGCTACCGTGGCATGGCCTGTAATACTAGCCAAGTCTGTGATGGCCTCTTGTGAGATTTGTGGTCATATCTGTCTATATATTTATAACAAATGTTTAATTATATATATTTTTATGTAGGTATACAAATAGTATAAATAATAAAGTGTAGCACAAAATTGGAGTCTTGTCTATTTAATCCGGGTCTCTGTTTGTGTTATGTCCTCCAGTCTTAATGGTCTAGCTTTTCAAAAAAATGCATACATAAATGTAGGTAGTTAAAATTTATATAGTTATTGGCTATCAAAATATTTATACTAATTGTAAGTCTAAATCTATTATTGTGTCTACATCATGTGAGTGGTTAACTTTCGGTTGATATATTGGAAAGTAAGTGTATCTAGCGTAGCATATTTCTATCCATATCGATGTGTTCCTTGCCGCCGGAAATGGCTTTCACAAATTCAGGATAATGCAACAGTCCATCATTATTTTCATCGGCAATTAATAGAAACTTATCAATTGCCTCTGTGGGGCAACGACATTTATATTAATATCTCTATATTATCTTTTCTTGTTCATAACACTTACCTATAAAATGCTCCAGTTCTTCACTGGCATTTTGCAAATAATTATCACGTTCGCTGTTCTTGAAATAATCATAATTATGATGCATGGCCGAATGTATCATCTCCAGTCCATCCAGGGCATTATTATTATCATTATCGTGAGCCTATGCGATTGTAAAAGAATCTAAGCTTAATACATTGTATGGTTCAGATTAATACTTGTACCTTGAACATGTAGAATATTTTTTCCTCTTCGCTCATGTCTTCCAAATTCACCTGGATTCCCATATCCTTAAGATCATCGTCTATGCGACTTAAACAAAATAGGTATTCAAATAATTGCCAACCTTATCTTACTATGCCATCTATAATGGTTTATTCACTCATAAACAATTATAGAAATAAAATGTAAACACTCATTCTTTTTGACGTTTACTTTAGCTGCATATATGTATATATAATAAAGATAAAAGAAATCAACTTCTTACTTGCTGACTTAAGAGAAATATATATTATATAAAGAAAAGATAAGCTTTGTTTGCATGTTAGAATTCCGTTTCCTGTTCATCTGAATAAAATGAAAATATTCTACTTCTATTTAAAAGATATCATTGTAAACTGCGCTACAGTAAATCATTTTGGAATGGTTTTTAAAGGAGACCCAAGTGATTTATATTTTTGTGTTAGTAATCTAGCGTTCAACAGCTGGTGTTGATTTTGTGAAACAGCGAAACAGATTAAACGGACAAAAAGAATTGGATACACATTATTTTCTATATTCAGATAGCCATCTAATATGTCACAGATAATTTTCATAATTAAATGAGGGTGAAACAAAACGCTAAGGACCAAAGAAAACTTACTGCTCCTCATGCGTCAAGTGCTGGTCCACTTTGCGTGTTTCACCTCGAGGATGATGGGGACCACGCTTAATTGCCAGAGTGCCATCAAATGTTTGGCTAAAACTCGCTATGCATATGATAAAGTTGAGCAGATTCGATAAATTGCACATTTTATACATTTGTGAAAACAAATTGCAGACAATATGCCTGGAGATGTGTATATGTATGTGTGTGTGTTTGTGTGTGGGCAACTGACAGCTGTCAGAGGAAACTCCAAGCGCATGCGTCAATACATAGAGGGCGTCTGACTTTATTCGAAATGTCATATTCAAATCTTAGCAACCTGTTAATGACATGTCGTCGTTTGTTCAATAACCACATCTCATTACAATCAAAGACTTGGGACTAGCAACAATCTTCACCCCATACACATAAATACAAATTTATTTATTTGAATTTTTCAAACTTTCCTAGCAGTAACAAGGATGTGCGAACATTTGTGCGACGATTTGGAATCATTCAATCCGGAGAAGGAGTTTCAAAAGTTTATGAAACGCAAACCGGTGGTCCAGACAGCGAAACTCTATGAGAATCTACACAAGCGTGAGGATATTAGATGTCCCTGTAAGTATAACATATTGAGAACACATTGGTCTTGTAAGATGTTTGATCTTTCGTTTATAACTAGACAACTTCAAGGGATATGGCGTAGAGACTGATACCAATACCATGTATCGTACTTGTAATTCAGAATATGGTTACTATGCTCCCAATGCCTATACTATACCATCACGATTCTATCCTCTGCCGCAGAGATTCTCCAATGAAGTGGTTCGCTTTGGCATGTATCGTAACTTTTCGCTCAACACCCACATGGATCGTACATTCTACTAATGGGAGACTCAACATGAAATGTTTCAAATCATTTATGCAATTTTTTCGATTTGTTTTCTTATGCATTTAAATTAATCATTCAGATACAGAAGTACATACGCCCAAAAAACAGTTGAAAAGTTTATTAAAATTAAAAGAAACAAATGCTGCGAGAAGGATTTGAAAACTAACATTTTGTTGTCTTTCTTTGAGACTTACTTCAATTTTATATTTGCTATCATAACAAACAAAAACAAAAACCCGATAAAAAAAAAAAAAAAAAAACCATTAAAAATTCAAGCACTTTGAAGAAACTCCACTATCGTTTTTTTTGTTTTTGTCATGGCTCTTTTATATCGTCAAGACCACAAAATGAGGTGAGAATTAGCATAGATGATAAGTTTAATCGGCTTAACCAGAATAGAGAATTACAGTGAAACTAAACGACTGCTCGATGTGTTACTATACGACATTTATGGCAAGCAACAGCGAGTAGCTCGACGGAAACCAAAACAAGGACAATTGGCCAGAATGTCTAATGGTATGACCGGCAGTGCTTCAGATCTGAAAAGACTCAATGTGAGAGAGTTAATCGATGTGTGTGCCATATTGAAAGTGGAAATTCTTATGATGGGTTACTTGTTGGAACGTGTGTTGATAGTGCGCGATCGTTTCAAAAGGCATCAGGAAGTGCTCTGTGAATTTGTCAATGCTGTGCTTATAGTGGAAAGTAGTAAGTACTCTAATATAAGTGCCCCTGATTTATCTACTATCAACATTAGAATGATCAAAGATTTCGTGGTAGAGATCATTTTGACGTAGTCCGAGGTCAATCTGATGCATGGCTTTTTCTTACAGTGTAGTTAAATGTCAAACTTTTGGAGCTCGGTGGCAATGCGCAGGTCCCACAGCTGGCAGTTCGATGGCTTTGCTTGTAGTTTCTTTTAGATTGGCCAACTCAGTTAAGTGCGGAACTCTCAGCTGTGTGCGTCGTTTGTGCGGAAAATAGGAAAATAAACGGCCGAAACGCTGGAAAACTCTACGTTCGCGTCACTCGACGTGCATGTATGTGTGATTTTATTGAATGAAGCTTTCCTCTTGTTGTTGTGCATTTGTATTGGTATTTTTTGTTTCTGTTGTGTTGCGGGGCAGGTAAAGCCCACCAGTATATGTATGGCTTGTGTATGTGTGGGTGTGGGTATGGATATGTGTGTGGGTGTATGTATCAGGGGGGCTTGATGACGACACAACTTTAGAGGTTGGACATGAAAAACAACTCACTGGCATTTGGAGACTGTCTGACGTGCCTCACACACGCGCACACACACACACGCACATTCGCACACTTGTACACTCACACCCATAGACATCGAGTAGCTTCCTACAATTTTCAGTGTGTAGGCACGCGGTTTGTAATAACAATCGTGTAATATAAAATAGCTTTTGGCCTCCGCAAGCAAAAGTAATCTAAGCGCTTCTTCTTGTTATTGTGTGTGGTCTACTACCCTTGGATCTTTCGTGCAAAAATAGCATTTGTTTTTATTTATGAACAATTTTTAATTGAATTTCAGTCTCATAATCACGCACAGGCACACACGCACAAGCCACAAAAGAATAATCCTCATCGATCGAATGCTGCGAAAATGCAATTAAAAATTGCATTCACCATTTTTAGCAGCACTTAAATGTATGCTACACAAATTGATTAAAACAAGCAGCTCGCTTACCGTTTCCGTTTTTGCTGTTGCGCGCCATTTTGTCGGCCCATTTCCCTTGATTGTGTGTATTTGCTTTCGATTTCTATTTATGCCTTTGTTTACCCGTTGGTCAAAATAAATGACCCAGCGATGATAGGCAGGCAACAAAATTTGGGAACATAGACCTTTCCGTAGAAAGAACTATTTGCTGATGGTATATTACATAACCCAATATGAAAAGAGCTTCATGGCTGTTGAATTTAAGGCTTTAAGTTTTAAGCTCTTCTTATTGCAACATTTCGCATATAAAACATATAGAAAGTACCAAGATTAAGTAAGATTTACATTCCTTGAGCATTCCATATTCATAATTTTGGGCCACAAACGAACAAACATCGTTTTTGCTTTCTGCTTACTACCTCTCTGGCACTGTCTACTTTAACTTTGAGGCACTAACTTGCTTGTTTTCGCTTGCGCTCCCCAGAGGCTTTCACCTCTTAATTATGCCAAAGCCAGTGCCACGTGGCATGCCAAGGACTTCCGCTTTGAAGACATTAAGACTTAATAAGCTTCATCATTTTGGGAAAATTAGAATTCAACAAATTCAAAAAAATTCAAATTTCCATCTTAATATAAATTACTTAGAGGCCAAGTTAAAAAGTGGGTCAAGACAGACCAAAAAGAATCGATGAACGGCACTAACAATGGCCATGCGATTGCGATGGTTAGTTGTGCGAATAGCCTTCTTCTTACCTAATCCCAAGTAGATGGAGAACTTGGTGTCTTGTTGTCGCTGTCAAGGTTTCCGCTTTACGTTTTGGTTTCTCATAGCTTTTGTTGTTGTGTCCTCTTTGTGGGCTTGTGTGTGTGTGGTTGAGTGTTTATTTTGAATGAGTGAACAAAAAAACGGGGAGCAAAGATATGAAAGAAGAAAAAAAAATAGTTTTCAATGACACGTTTTGTTTTTTTTTGTCAGTTTTTATGCTGTCAGTGAGTGTGAAAGTCGCTCTTGGTACCTATGTATATATATATAAACGATTTAAGTCCATATACATACATACATATATCTGTACTGAATCTGGCATGTTACATAACTTAAGCATGATTCTGAATAATACGAAGCGATACAACTGTTATAAATAATGAACACTAGTCACAATCCGAACATTTGCATGCCCTTCTTCTCTATGTGTGTATTTATATATGTAAGTCTTTGTGTAACTAATACAATAGGCCACAACAACTACAACAACAACAATAACTTCAACAACCACCACAACAACAACAACGTCAAAAATGTCAAAATCCACAACATCAAGTACAACAACTAAATATAACAAGAACAACAACTAAACGAAGCGGCGCTTTGAACAAAAGCATAGCCTAACTTTAGGCGCACGTTTACTTAACATGGGTAAATATTGTACAAAAAGTGTACAAAAAAAAAAACAAACTACATGAACAACAAAACCAAATAAAAACTAATAAAAACCACTGTCAACTACAGATCTACCTATATTATATACAAAATATATGTATATAACCATATATGTATCTCCTATGTGTGCTCCAAAATTATTAACTGCCTACTTATATAATTATATTTGTGTGCTCTATCAAAAGTTTCTCTAGAGCGTCTTCAATAAACAAAACAAAAAACAAATTTAACGTTAAACGAATATTTGCTTTAATTGAAATTTGATTTAATTTATAATTCATGTCTCTATTTCTTTTCTGCTCTCGCTCTCGCTCTACTCTTCTCTTTATATTTGTGTTTGTTGTTTCAACTTAAAATGCAAAATAACAAAAAAAAAAAAAAAAAAAATTGACAAAAAAGGTAATCTATGCTAAGTATTTTCTCATTTTGTGTTTATTTTTGGACAAAAATATTCTCTCATACTCTCTCTCTACTCCGACTGGCATATTAACATAGTCCAATTATTCATGCATAATGCGCACAATTCTAATTTTGGTCGGTTGGCTCCACGGGCCCACGTAAAACCGACCGATTGTATGTAATTAACATTTACATTTTTCAACATTTTACAACCAACCATCCAAGCTGCCATCTTTCCAGTCATTGGCATACATTTTCATGGGATCCGAAGGTTTTTATGCGAGTCAGACATCAGACATTTCCATTTCGCACTTTTAAAGCTCATTTAATTGTTGTTGTTATTTTTCTAGAATATCGCCCGTCATTAACAGATATTCAATAAGAGACCACCACTCCTACACCCCTACACCCTCACACCCTTACAACCTCACTCCCACTTAATTGTTGCATGTAGTTGTTGTTGTTTTTTAGCTTTGCAGCTTGTCGTTTCGCCTCTCTCGTCCCTTTTCAGCCGTTTTCATTGTCTGAGTTTCTGCAGCTGTATACGATTATTTTAATTTTCTTTTCTCACTTTGTTTGTATGTTTGCTCTAGTCTCTCTCCTGACACCATTACAAGTTTTTTATCGTTAAAAAGTAATTACTGCTGCAAATCAAAATCAAAATAGATGGCCATTTTACATATCAAGTAACACTAGAAGATATTCCGTCGAGTATTCTTAAACAAAAGAAAACATTGTTTCAGGCCACAAAATTAAGTCCTGTATATCTGTTATAGTTAGCGTTGGTGTATTAGTACTTTAATGTATGTTAATTGTACTAGAAAACTTGGCTTGAATCACAGAAACTTATGAGGGAAATTTGAAATGATTGAATATTCAAATCAACACGCATATAAAAGAATTAATGGTCATTTGGATATCTTATCTAATGTATCAAATTAGCATTTTACCTATACAGCCAGCCAATTAATTACCCAATAAGAATGACCCGTATAGACAGCTGCTGATTAAGATCGATAAACATTAGAGAACATATAACAATTTGACAAAATGCTTGGACACAATATAATAGACAAATTAAATCAAGAGAAATGATTGAGTAATTGACTCGTAAAAACTAAATTGACAATAAAACTAAATGAATCCTTTAAACAGAAGGATTTTCCAAAATATTTTGACTAATGACTTAATCCTCTAGAATAGAAACACTCTTAATTATTTTAAAACCAATTAATAGCCACTTAACCAGAGAAATGTTTAATTACAAATCTCATAAGAACTTTTCAATAGTTAAACGTATTAATGAAAACAAACTGCAAGGTCAACTATAAAACGATCTTCTAGATAGGTTTGATCGGTATTTGGTTTGCTATAAGCCAACTTTTAACTTTTAACTTTGCAAGAAATTTAACAAGTTCTCAAAAATCCGAAAAATGCAGGACAGATGCCGCTGCCCCTGTCAGTTCTAATTTTTATAGGCTAAGGCCTGATTTTATTTTGGTTATTTTTGCACAAAAAATAAATTGAACGCTTATTGAAATTGACAAGGAAAAGCTTTAGGCAAATTGATTGGCTTTGCTTTGGCATTTGACATAAACCAAAGTCATTTTTCACTTATACACACAAACATACTAAACAGGAAAATGTAATCAAAGTTCTGCCCGACAATAAAACGTGAGATTGTTTAAATTGCAACAAAATACTAAATCAAGCCAAAGCCAAAAACAAAAAGAATAAAGAGAAACAGACTAAAAAAGCCAACGCACTTTGGGGAGCTATTATGAAACGAAAGCCCAGCAACAATGGCAGTCGCTTGACTCGAGTCAAGCAGCCTGCAGGGCGCTTATCCTTCTCTATATACATGTGGTTACATACATATATGTTATATATATATATGTGTGTGTGTATGGTGCTCCACTGCATAATCGCCGGGTCGAGGGCTTCATCTGTCTGTGCCGCGTGATAAGGTTAAACTGCAACAAAGATAAAAAATGTATATAAGGATTTAAGCCAATATCAATTGAGGTTAAGCATTTTAATGGTTTAATGAACCATTCACAGTAAGCAGTATTTAATTTATTATTTGCTTGGTCAATAGCAGCTCCTTGGTTGGCACGAAAGCATTCATTAGGGGTCTCCCTAATGGCGTAAGACGTGCTTGCGCAATGCGAGGATATCCAAAGGCCCTGGCTATTGCACTCGACTGGCTAGTAAAATACTTTCAGCTCTGTCTCCTGTTTCTCCCAAAGGATACACAAAAACTTTGTGAGCGTCTGCAGTTGACTTTTTGGTATACCTAGGTATTTTCCTCGAATTTAGTTTGAACTATGAAATAACTAAATGAAAATAATGTGCCAGGTTTTTTATTTAAAGCGGTTCTAATAATCTTGTTCCTTAATGCTGAACAAATTTATTTTTAAGTTAAATTTAAAATCAGAAATTAGGTTTTAAAAAAGGGCAGTTCTTTCTGTTGAGACTCAGATTTTGTTGAACATTAATTTGTTTTAAATGGATATTGATGATTGTTTTTTTAATTGGCTTTCTCAACGATTTCTTGCTATTCAACGATCCTGGGAAACTATTAAACTGATAATCAATTTACCTTATAGTTAGTAAGTCTAGGGTAAGATAGAGTCGGTAACCTAAATGCCAACCACAATTTCTTGTGGCTACTATAAAAATAAAACCGACTACAGTTTGCGCACGTCTCATTAAACCCAAATGTCGCGCATTGCGTTTTTTACTTGGTCGCACAAGTGTCCTAAGAAAACAACATACGTACATACACACACACATACACTAGCAGTCACGACATATGTATGTATGTATATAGGTATGTAGTGTAACTCGCACGTGATGCTGCTTAAATGTTCCGTTTTGGTCAAGGACCGACCAACTGCTCATCCAAACTGCCTGCCTAATAATCACAGCCTTGACATGCACAACACAAAAACACGCACATATCCTTTTTTTTGCTTTTTATGTCCTTCTGTTGCCACACAGACTCTGTCCCCATGGGCTGTGATGCATTTAAAATAATTATGACAAAAAAGAAAGATAAATGAACTAACATCCTGTGCTTCGTTTTGGTCTAACCATAAATCTCTTGTGCTAAATGCATTTGAAAAATATTTATTTACGATCCTTTGGAGGCAAGAAGCATTGGTCATAAAAATGCTATAAGGACTTAATTGGTGCTGAGTTGGAAGAGTCATTATATAATGTTTATATAACAGTTTTTGCAATTAGTGTTTCATTAGCTTGGACCCCAAGTCTCAAGTGAATGTTCTTCTTCTCTCTACTCTCACTTTGGCTTTGCCTGCTTCTTAAGATGTTTCTTCAATTTACGCTAAGTAAAGTCAAATGTTTGCTTAGACCAAGGACCCAATTTCATTATACAAATGCTTTTCGGCTGGCTCAATGTGTTGGAATAAACAGATTCCTATGTAAATATGTATGAACAAATCCACCAACTTCTTGCCACAAAGCTGGGCAAGGGAATGTGGAGTTAGCAGCAAAACAAGTTGCTAGATGATGAAGCTAGCCAAAAGTTAAAATAAACTTTTATCCTTTTTACTCTTTTTTTGTTTTGCTTTTTTGTTGTTGCCCATTTAGATTATAGTCTTTTCTTTCATGTTATATTTATTCGTTTTGTGCTTTAAAAGGAATTTACATCTAGCTCAATTTAAATAATCATTTTTATCTAGAATACAATATGCAGCTTGATAAGCACATGGGAAAACATAGCAAATCAAATTATTTGCCATAAAAATAGAAACGCAATTGCCCGCACGAGAAGCATTAAAATAAATGCAAAGCCAAAGAGAGATGAATTTTGTTACAGACACCAAAGTACATATCTAGTAAACCAGTTAAGTGACAACGACTTCACTATACCCTGTACCAGGTATCTACTTCAAGATGAGATGTACTAAACTCTCTTAACTTAACTTTCCTCGTGACTACCTTAAGAACAAATGATCAGAAATGAATTATTTGATTCCATTTATTTAATAATTATGATTATCATCTTTTTCGGTTCTTCCGGCACATAACCTGAATAAATATAAAATATGAAGCCAAGGATTAATGTTTTAACTCATGCAGATAAAAGATCTTCGGAAATTCAAATAGTGTGCAATCTGTGGTGTATTTTTCGATACATATATATTGTGTAAGCTTGATGATTAATTTTAAAGCAATCAAAAAATTATTAGCAACATATACTTAAAAATTACATTTTTGCCAATTTTCGAACCAATTTTTTGGTTTTGCATATTTAAAAGTGGTTTATTACGATAAAAATAAGATATTGCTTTTTGGGATCAGCAGAATAAGAACAGTTTAGGGCGATAAATTCACAAAAACCTCTAATTTTGCAAATCTGTAACTTGTTTAATTTATATAACAAACAATAGATCTGTTCTATATCTAGTTTTGCATATGTAGTTTCCAACAAAAGGAATATACTCTTTCACATTATAGAGTGCGAAGAAAGTGCTACAAGTAAAGCCAATCAGAATCTGAATTTATGACGCTATCATAAACTCTTGAGTTCAGTTCTACTTTTATTAACATGACCTTTGAGCATAAGTGTGCATGTGTGTGTCTGTGTGTATGTGTGTTTGCAGTTGCTAGTTGAAGATTTGAGCGCACCAAGTGGCATGTGGCAAGTGGCTGGCTAGTGACAAGGATGACAAAGTTAAGACCGGGCAGGATATTGTTTTCATAAGAACTACATATATATGTATATATGTATGTGTGTGTGTGTGTGCGTATATTATATAGCATGTTGCAGATGTTGCTAAAATGTCAGCATGCCACATATCGTACATCTTTGCTACAGACAGACGACACCCCACGCTTTCTTGACTCTTGTTACTTGGCAACCAAAATAAATGTCATGGTCAATTTCATAAGCAAAGATAGAAACAAGAAAAAAAAAAAAGCTGCCAAGAATTGAAGATTTTTTGTGGCCAGTTGGGGATGCTGTCCGTGGATGCCATTTGATTTCATTATCCTTGTAGCAGCAACGAACTAGAGCACAAACTGCATTTTTCATTGAATTCATTTCGTTGCCATTCCATTTTGATTATGACTTGAAAAACTTAATTAATCAATTAAGTGTCTAATCTAAATATATATATATATATATAACTATATTCTTTTTGTATTCTTTCTTCTTCTCTTTTACGTAAATTCTTTAACTCTTGATACCAATATAAATATTGAACTTTTCGACTCAATTTTACCTGTATAAATGTAAAGTTTGCATACTGCACGGATATTGTAAGTCTCAGTGATGGGTCTAAGCAGCAGGATGAAGATGTTAAATTTTAACTCCTAATAATTGTTGATCAACAATATTGATAATAATCGATTTTCACTTAACATTTTCAGACGATGCACAGCCTAAAATGCGTTTTAGCCTTTCACCACCGCCGCAGAAAGCTATTACCGTAACCTCAACCAAGAGTAGCACAAACATTGACATTAGCTCCAGCTCCAGCACCATCACCGCCGCCGCTACCACCACCACCACCAAAACAACAACAACCACATCCTCCATCAGCAGCAGCAGCATCAGCACCACCAACAACAAAAATAATATGCTGGGTCATGAGGGCAGCAGCTCAAATTCAGCTGCCTCTATTTCTGCATCAGCTGACGAAGATGCCGCCTCGGATTATAATCAATGGCTGCATGCCATGAAACTGGTGGCTCGCCTACCAGGAGGTACACCACCCGAGTTTCGTCGCAAGGTAAGTGACATCCCCCTACCGTGTCCACTTTCCCCATCCACTTGAGACTCAAATATAAACGTATACTCATTAAAATCCCTTCAGCTCTGGCTCTCGTTGGCTGACAAATATCTCAAGTCCAAGAATGTTGATTGGACGCAGCAGCGTGAGAAATGCTTTTGCGAGGAGTGGCGTGAAGATGACGAAGAGCTGGGCATACAAATTGTCAAGGTGAGTCTCACAGTTTCTAAGATCCAAGTTGAACCTCTTCACAGAGTGTGGAGACACCCTCGCATTGTTTTTTTTAGGATTTGCATCGCACTGGCTCTAATTTGTGCACTGGTCCCGCGGGCTCCATTAACCAGGCCAAGCTGAAGCGCATTCTACTCGGCTATGCCCGCTATAATCCCGAGGTGGGCTATTGTCAGGTGAGTCTATACAGGCCACTCATGTCCTTTTGTTTCCCCAACTCTGGCCTCGCTTGCCTTTGCAGGGCTTCAATATGCTGGGCGCTTTAATTCTACAAGTCATGGACAAGGAAGAGGAGGAGTCCATAAAGGTCATGATCTATCTTGTGGAGGGTGTACTGCCAACGGGTTATTTCTATGGTTCAATGGGCGGTCTTCAGGCGGATATGGGAGTCTTTCGTGAGCTTATGCAAACGAAATTGCCGCGTCTGGCCAAGCATTTGCAGCGTTTGCAGGGAGGAGCCGTTGAGAATGCCTACGAACCGCCATTGACCAATGTATTCACAATGCAATGGTTCCTCACCATGTTCTGCACTTGCCTACCCATGTCCTGTGTCCTGCGCGTCTGGGATCTCGTTCTCATCGAAGGCAGTGATGTTCTATTGCGCACTGCCCTGGTCCTGTGGAGTCTATTGGAAGAGTGAGTACATTTTATTTGATGCTCTGTGGGTGGTATCGTTTTTTTTTTGGCGGGTGATAGGGCGAGGTGGGGTCTCTGCTGACAATTGTTTGCTGCTTGTGTGCTCTGCAGCTCAAAACGAAAATGGAAAAATTTGTGTCAAGGCTTCGCCAAGCCGGCACAAGGTTGTTGGCTCAAATGTTTTTTGGCAAAAAGTTTTTTACACGCTGTGTGAGAAATGCAATTTACTAGTTTTGGTTTATTTTAACCATCTTCAGAATGTTTCTGCTGACATTTTGCAATTTTTATGGGACAGCAGATGCAATAAGTTTTACAGATAAAAACATTTTTGTTAGTTGGTAAAAAATGTTTAAATTTTAAAAGCAAATTACATTTAAAAGAAGCTCAGTCGACGTAGACGTGTGGTACGACTTTCGTGCGTCATCTTATGGCTTTCGAAATTGTTTGTGTAATATCAATATCAATATATAAAAACCTGATATCTTTCTATTTAATATAATATCTTGATATTTATTTTTTAGACGTGTCCTTAATGCCCGAACAGCTGATGAGTTCTATGGCAAAATGGGATCTTTCTCGAGTGAATTGCTAAATGGTCATCTTATCGATTCCAATGGCCTAATCGAAAAGGTTGTTAAACTCGGACCCATTGCCGATTTGCGTCAGTTGAGGGATAAACATCTATATAACATAGCCCCATTGCGGCATAAACAAGGCATACAGTGAGTACAAAAATTATAAATAAAATAAAATATAACATATTTTTCTGGTCTTACTAACAGACTCTATTACGATGACGATGATACGCATTCGGATGAGGAGCGTATGGCAGTAGCTACCGTGTGGGGTTTGAATTGGGGCCGCCGCGGTTCGGTGGGACCCGTAGCCCCAGCGGGTAGGCAGCCAACGGAACAAAAGGATCGTATGGCCTTGGATATATCGTTGCTGAAGAAGCAATATGATCGTCTACGAGAACGTCAGAAACAGGCTCATGTTATCCTAACTACTGCATGCTCAACAGCAACACGTCAAACGCCTTCATCGCAAGCCTCGGTGCCGGTTAATCAGTTACTACAGGGTCGACAAGCCATTGTGACCAACAGGGGCAAAAGGGTGAGTGCTCCTTTGGGAGCTATACCCCCAGCCCGAAAGCCTTCACTGCCAGCTGTATTGCACGGAAATGGAAAACCTATGATGGGGGAGAAGCAGTTGCGGCGAGGAGAAACCTTACTCTGGCGGGACACGGACACAAGTCGACGGCGAAGAGACAGCCTCACGTGGAAGGAGATCAAAGCAGATCGTGCGGCCATGCTACGCGAAGGGGTTGATTCAAGCTCTCTTAAGACCCAGAAACTTCGCACCCGGTTGGGCAAAAGTGACAGTTCGTCGTATAGCGAGGATAGCGATGGCGATCAGGATGAGAAAGCAGACATCGGTACTGGTGGTGGCTCCAGTACGGACACCAGTCTCTGTGATGACGATGATCCCAAGTCAAGCGAAAAAAGCCCCAAGCGTAAGGCGAAGGTGCCAGGTAAGCTCAAAGATAAGAGTCAGCATTTGGGTTCTCGGGAGTCCAGCGCAGAGCGTCAACGACCGAAATCCTGGGCACCAGGAACGCATGAGATACCCTTTATGTTGATGGGAATGGACAGCGGTGATGAAAAGGAAGCCAAAAAAGAGGAGCAAGACCAGGAGGAAGATAGTGCCACTGAAAGTGGCCGTTTTAGCTATCCTAAGGAACTTGATTGGACTCAGGCGGTAGATAATAGAGCAAGTTGTAAACTAGAACCATTGATTGATATTGACAAGATACTGCCTAACACTGCTATTTATCTAAGCACAATCAGTCTAAGTCCGCCCAAGACGGAAGATGTGGGAGATCAGGATGTCATAGAGGAACAACCCATTGTCAAGCAGTTTGACGTTAGTGATTCTGGGGTAACAAATCAATATTTTGAGCGTGTCAACAGCGTTGAACGTCCTAATACGCTGGAGCTCTCATACTCTCTAAACGAGGAGGAGGACTCTTTAATCTTAAAAGACGATCGTCAAAGTTCGGATTTTGAATTAAAAATTGAACCCGAACCTTCCACTTTTAGTAAGGTTCCACAAATTCGGGATGATAACATACCCGGCGAAAACAAAGACGACTACAAGGAGCTTTTAAGCATGACGATAGAAGAGCATAAGCCACCAGCAGCTACAATCACCAGCCAACTGAATGCGAGTCGAAAGCGTCGGGATCCCAGGCGTAAAACGCTAACTAGATCCTCCACAATCGAGATTGAGGAACGTTTTCAGGCCCTCGAACGAAAACTGAGCCAAGATCAACCGATTCATAAGTACATACCGAGCACTGCAGCTCTCGAAGAACGCTACAATAGCCTAGAAAAACAGTTGAGTGCCGAGAAACAGCGTAAGGAGGAGGATCTGGATCGTATACCTTCTACAGCTGATCTAGAATCGCGATTTAATGCCTTAACGAAACAAATGAGTTCCAGCGAATCCAGCAATTCCAAAGCCCCTCTTAATCTTAATATAGATGAGCTGCAGCCTGGCGAGAAATCCAAGGAAACAGAGAGAAAATCAAACGACAACCAAAGCAAAGAAGCTGAGAAACAAACCCAATCGGAACGTAAAGAAATAGCATCGGAAAAGGAGAGTCCTGGCCAAAAAGAGGAAACCAAAGAAATTCAAGAAGAACAACAGCCACGTCTTAAGAAACTGCCCTCTACAGCCGAACTTGAGGATCGATTCAATGCTTTAGAACGAAAATTGAGCGTACAAAAATCTAGTCCGGCAAAGACAAAAAAAGAGCCACCCGATGAAGAAAAACCCGCCCTAAAGCCGCTCAGTGAAACTGAAACCAAGGAAGATAATTCTAAACAAGAATCAAGCCCCCAAAAGACTCCAGAAAACAAAGAGACAAGGGAAAAAAGCACAAAAATCAGTAAGGATTCAGATGAGGTTAAGGATAAAGGCGATGAAGCGAACCGAAAAGTTCCACCTTCCACCGAGGAGTTGGAAAAGCGTTTCAATGCTTTGGAGAAACAACTAAGCACAACTAATTTGGAAACTGAGCAACCTACTACTTCTAAGGCAAAGAAAATCGAGTCGGAATTACCGAAGCAAACTCAAAATGTAAAAGAAAACAAACAAGAAATCCAATCACAGAAATCCATCAAGTCTTTCGATGAAAAAGTTAGAGGTATTAATACAAAATTAACAGCTGATGAGCAGAAAATCCAAGTCGACGACAAATTGGCCGAAGAAAAACGTAAAAGTTTTGATGAGAAAAGTGAAAGAGCCAGTGGCCAGGTAAAAGAAATGTTGCCCGAGAATGAAACCATTAAATCAAAGACATGTCAACCTGAAGTCGTACGGAATCAACCCAAAGAACTGGGTAAGCGACGGGCTTCCGAACCGCCATCAACAGAAGATTTGGAGAAACGCTATGAGACACTTAAGCGACGCATGAGTAGTAAAAATCATTTTGGTAATCTAACAGAATCAGCAAATGAGTCCATGTCAAGGCAAGATCAAGAAGTAATATCCGAGACTTTAGAGACTGGAGAGCCGGAGAAAATTTCACCACCAACAACAGAGAATCTGGAAAGTCGGTATGAGAAACTACATGCGGAAAACAAAAAAACAACGCCCAAGAAAGTGGATGTGGCGATTGAGGCTCATATATCACCACCACCAGCTCCGCCACCACCTCCAAAGCCAGATATCCTAGCTGATCCGGCTATGCATAAGCAACGTGCTCTCATTGAAGAGCTACAAGCAAAAATTCAAGAGCAAGGGCAGTCCACGCTGGGTGAAGAGAATCTGAAGCCCAGCGAGATAAATCCACAGCGCAAAAAGAGGCAAGAGCAACAACGTCTGCTACAACGGCCCACGCCAATGGGAGATGAGACCTCGGAAGCACCTGCAAAGACCGCTTACTACAGATCGGGAAATTACGAACCCTGGCAGCAGCAGCACCAGCAGAAGCAGCGAATGGTTCGTCGTTTCTCTGATTTGCCATCAAGAGCCGATCTAGAAAATCGCTTACAATTCCTGGAGAAGCAATTGTACAAGAAATTCTACAAGCAGCGCTGTGCAAGTGATTCCGAAGTTGCATCGCGGACGATCGATGACGATAAGCCCAGCACATCGGCAGCGCGTGTGGCGGAAGTTGAGCTGGAGCAACGTGTCCTGGCCCTAGAGAAGCAATTGAGCGAGAATAGTCTAAAGCTGCTGGAGGCCATGCGTGTCAACGTGCCCAACGTGGATGGTGGCTCTCCGCGAAGACTAAGCACGGATACAATCGATGCCACTGGCAAGGAACTGGTGCGGTATACACAGAACTTTGGCGACCTGGACGAGTTGGGTGGAGATGGCTCTAATAAGCCCATCAACATTAGTATCAATATCAAAATGATGCTCAACAAGGAACAGCAGCAGCAACAACAACGACAACAACAACAGCAACAGCAGCAGGAAAAGGCAGACAATAGTACCAGCACAGAGGATTTAAGGTTGCGCCTGGAGAAATTGGAACAGCAATTGTTAGAAGAAAGAGCCAAGAATAATGGTTTTGTGGATGTCGAAAGTGCTAATGACGGCGGAGCGGCAGAGGAGGCAAAGCAATTGGATAAATCCGAAACTTCGGAACCAGAAGAACTAGAGGCAAACAAAAAGCAAGAAAAGGACAGTCACAATCAAACGGTGAAAAGTGATGAAGCTGAAATGACAGAAGATCCAAATGTAGCCACCACTGCAGAAACCATTGAGCCGGAGACAGTGAAAGAAACAAAGACCTTAGAAAACGAGGAGATTGCTCATGCTACCCAAGAGAAAGCTGCAAAAGTTGAGGAGATCGAAGAGACGACCAAAGATAATATAAATGAATCATCTGAGGTCATTCCCACAGTGGAGCAAACTAAACCACCAACAGAAACAGAAACCCACTGCGATGAGAAAACTGTAAACTCTGACAAGATTATTGTCAATGCCAGCACTATTGAACCCTCGGTGGATGCCAATAACAAGACCGTGGTCCTGCTCATGGATAATGAACCTAGAGCTTCAAGAGTGCGCCGTTTGACCCGCGCCAATACGGAAGAGCTGGAAGGTCTATTCCAGGCTTTAGAAAAACAACTACATGATCGCAATCTAATAAAATCTGAAGATGGGCGATTAATTAGAGCCAGTACGGAACAGAAACAAACTGCAGAACAGGTAGAGCAAGCTCAAGCTATAAGTGATCTAACTAAGGAAATCGAAGATTTTACCAGCAGTAAACCAGACGCAAAAACAGAAGCCGAAACAAAGGAAGATAAGCCAGAAAATGGCGGAGAAGAACCCGTCGATGATTATGATTGGGGTCCCAACCCAGTTAAGCATCATTTGAAACGCAAAACCGTATATTTACCGTCAACCAAAGAGCTAGAGGCTCGTTTTCGCTCACTGGAACGTCAAATTAAGCTACTCGAAGATGTAGAGAAAATCGATGTGGAGCAGCGCTTAAATGAAATTGAACGAAAGATTAAACTACAGTATTCCTTGTCACATGAGAAAGATTTAAATAAATATCTGGAGCTCTGCGAGGGCAAGGGCTTAGATGAGGAAGAAGAGCCTGTTGCAGTTGTAGATCCATCTCCTGCTTCAACCAAAGATACCCATCGGTCCCGAAGTCCAGCACGTAAAGAAGCTTCAAAGTCGCCATATACTTCACCTTCGCGTAAGGCAGCTGCAAAATCTCCCCATACTTCTCCTGCACTTAAGGCAGCTACAAAATCTCCTTATACATCGCCATCCCGTGCTAGTGACAAAAAGAGGAGCCCTTATACATCGCCAGTACGTCGACAGGCACATCCCGGTGATTTACCCATCTCCGATGACTTGGAGTACAAGTATCGTGTGCTTGATCTGGTACGTTCCAAATCCAAGGAGAGCTTGTCGAAGCGTAAAACTGATCCAAATAAAAAGCCGCCCATTCATCCTCTCGAAATGTTACTTGATCCGAGTCCAGATGACAGCGAGATACCCACAACAGGAGAACTGGAGCACCGCATACGTCTGCTGGATGAAAAGCTAAAGTCGCCTTGTCGCCACAAATCTCGCTCACGTTCGCCCACCATTGATGACATGAAACGAAAGAAGCTATTGGAGGATAAGCGACCCAAATCGCCTGTTCATACATTGGAACGTTTAGTCAGTTCACCTAGCAGACCAGAGCCACCCACTGAGGAGGAACTAGAACAGCGAATGCGTGCCTTGGAAGAGGAAAAGCGTTTCGACTTCAAGACCCAAAAGGATTACAAAGCATTCAATCAAAAGCTTAAAGATGTCATCTCACCTTCCCTATCTTTCGAAGAATTCAAGGCGGCCAAATCACGTGAACAGAGTCCACGGCGTCAGGGAGCCACAACACCCAAATCAGCAATGCGACGCGACGAAACAGATGATTACCGAGGACGCGAGGAGACACCCCATTATCGGCCCACTAGTCCCAAGGTGATACGCTTTCGTGATGAGGATGATGACTATAACAAGGAGAGCCAGCGTCCGAAGTCTCGACAGTCCAGCGAACGAATGGTGGGCACCACAAATCTCGTTTTGCAGTGTATTGAGGAGAATACTAAAATTCTTCAACGTATTCTTAAGAAGACTCTTGCAGATCGCAGCTACAGCAGCAGCATTGCAGCAGCAACGGCCACCAGCTCTGAGGGTCTCGATGCCCTGGGTAGTCGCCTAATGAGAGTAAGTAAAGAAATCTGTATGAAATTCTATGAATTGTGCTAATACTCACTCTTCATTCACAGGAAACTTCGCCAATAACCCGCACTGGGACTCATACTGGTGTGCCGTTACGGACTGGAGAAAATATCAATGATCGTCTAAGTTCTATCAAGGATACTATCAAATCCATTGACACTTTATGCGAGGAGAAACCGTATCAGAAGGAGAAATGCCAACGTTATATTGATTCCCTCTTCTCAGATTCATTGCATTTCGGTAGTAAGAAGAATTCCTTGGAGGAGCTAACGCACAGTCGCAGCGAGAGTCGAGGACGTACTGCACAACGATCGAGTGACTATACGCCGGCCATTCGAGTCACCTCAGAGCATCGATCTCTGGGCTCGACCGACTCTAAGCGCACAAGTCCATTGCGGGCAACCAGTCCGTTGCATCATCATCGCTCGCATAGGGATATCAGTAGGGAGTTATCGCCGCGCAGGCGTCGTGATGCCGAGGATATGGAGGAGCGCGAAAGTAGTAGGGTAAGACGTGATAATATGTTGCCAAATTATTTTCTCGATAATCGTAGCGATTTAAGTAGCGGCAGTAGTTTAACTAAGTTTCATAAAGTAGATAGACAACTAGAAGAAACGTGCGCCAAGTACGAAGCTGACGATCGACGCTCGGCCAGCAGACCACCATTGAGTTCGCCATATGAGTCCAGAACAACAGCCACACGCTACAACAACAACAACAACAGTAACTACAACAACACAGGCACAGGGACAACAACGACAACCGCCGATACATTTCAAAGGCCCGTATCGCCCTATCGCCAGCCCTATGACCCATACAGACGTAATGTGAATGCCCCATCCCCGGTTCCGGTTTATCAGCCAGCAAAGCTGGAAATTCGTCATACGACCGTCACGTCAACCTTCTATGATCGTTTTCTCACCGAAAAACAAATTGAGAAGCAAACACTCTCACGTCCACCCAGTCGTTCGCCTGTAGTCTCACCATCGGCTAGCACAGCCAAAAGCTACACTGATCTGCCAGGCATAGTAAGCAGTGCCTCTGCTTCCGCTTCCGCTTCACAATTCTCTTCCTCCTACTCCTCTGCCGCCTACAAGCCCACAGTAACTACCGCCATCATGTCCAGCAGTTATGCTGGTACTGCCACCTCACATTTTACTTCTTCGTTGCCCACAAGCAATTATTCATATCTCATGAGCACTTCCACCAACGCCACCACCACCAACACCACAACAACCACCTCTTCCTCCTCCACTACTGGTGGTTCGTCTGGGGGATATGTGCCATATAATTTCAGCAACTCGTTTAGCAATCGTCCTAGTGATCCGATTGCCAATACTTCTGGCATCTCGAGCGGTAGCACTGGCGTTTATAATCCCATGATGTCGTTCACTTTGCGTGAACCAACAAGTGCCTCGGGCAGTCTCTTGGGTCAATATGCCTACAAAAGTAGTTTCGTCTCCAACTACAGTTCGTCGTCCAATCAAATGCCCAAGTCACCATCCACTAGTGATCAAGACAAGCTATAGACGACAAGTATACAACAATAATTCCATATATGTACTCTTTAGCACTTGGTTAATTGAAGGTTGTCATTAAACACCAACAGTAAACACATCAACACAGCGCTCAACTAGAGAAATTTTACTCCAGCTAAAAGCAATACACATACCACTTACATATATACTTATATCCCGATATTTACTCTTCGAAATTTTAAACGAATCTATTGCACCCAAGCATTTTGGCTTCTTGCAAATTTACCTCATCTACATTCAAGGCACCAACTCTGATCATTTAGCAAAGATTTTTATACAAAATATATATATACACTATGGAAACTATAATCAATGTGCAACACTCTGACGATTTAAAGAACTTTCTTAACGTTACTTAATATATAAAAAAAGGACGATTTTCTCTGTGGACTTGTTGCCTCTCTGTAGTTTAATTTAAAATTAAATAAACAGAACAATCAATGGTGATAGATCCGATTATTGAGAAGTCGAGCCTAGATTTATAAAGTTTAACTAAATTAGCATTGAACCAATGCGCCTTACTCAATTATATTTCAATTTCTAAAAAAATATATATATTTACTATTGAACACACAAACACGATTATGGGGGCCGAGTTAGTCGAAATGTTAAAATTTAAATGACTGACAAAACGAGAGCCGTACAATTAATTAGTTTAATTTAAAAATTGTTAATTATACTATATGTACTTATACCAAACTATACCTAAACAAATACTTATATACATATATATATATATACCAAATTGCAGTTGTTGAATTTCAATTATGCCATTACATCAAGTTCGAAAAATAAGCAAATTATTAATTCACATTCCAATGGCTATACAAATTATTACATCAAGCAAAGGGACAAAAAATTAATCAAAACGATTAGAAAAATATTACGACAACGCAATTGTTAATTAGGCAAAAATCAAATCAATCAAATGAAATGATTGCGGCTTCAGGTTAATGAACAATTATTATTTTGTTGTATATCTTTTTTATGTATTTTTATGTTATTCTTGTATTTCTTGTTAAAAAACAATAAACATAATTCTTTTAATTTGATTCGAAGAAGAAAATTAAAAATAATACAAAATATTTTTATTACAAGTTGTTGAAAATGTTTTTGAGTTATAACAATGAGACAAAAACCAAAAAAAAAAAAAAAATGAAATAAAAGTGAAATGCATTTGATGAAGAGAGAGAGAGAGGAGTGTCTATTATTTTTGAGTGTTCTCAATTTGGGATTGAGATTTGATGGTGGAAAAATGTGTAGAGATAAGCGCTAATGTGGCGGAGATCTTGGCTTTATCAGCACGCGGAACACAGTCGAACAGTCTTCGATTTGAATCCGTGCGGTGTGGACGTACCTTGAGAGGAAATATGCAACGATTGCTAAGTAGAACTGGGTGCAGGATTCTGCTGAAAGGTCAAAATCGTTATTTGGCCACAGTTCCTGTGGAGGATGTGTTATTCCCCACCAAATCTGATTTTCCCAGCCGTCATATAGGACCACGTAAAACAGATGTTGTCGCCATGCTAGATACTCTCGGCTATAAGGTAGGCGGCAGAGAAAACTTCGCATATTTTTGACTCACCATTTCCTTTTTAGTCCTTGGCAGAGCTTACCGAAAAGGCTGTGCCACAGAATATCCAACTGAAACGTGATCTCAACCTAGACAAGCCTTTAAGTAAGTAAAAATCAGTCTACATTATACTAAGAGCAGCAGAACTTTTAGTTCTATAAATAATATAGAAATGTGTTTAAAAAGTTGTTGCTCTGCACCTTTTTTCCAATATCAGTAACAATAGACTCAGACGGCTGGACCCCCTGGCATGTTTTTTGTCATTGATGAGCGATAAGCCTTACGGTTCATCATTGGGTTCAGAGTCTTATCTGTTAGCCGACTGACAACATAATATTTTGAATATTTCAAAAAGTATTTTATTACTCTCTCAGATGAGCATGAGCTAATCCGTCGCATACGTGATATTTCGCTCAAGAATCAGCTGTGGCGCTCTTATATCGGCATGGGCTATCACAATTGCCATGTGCCCCATACAATTGTGCGTAATATGTTTGAGAATCCCGGATGGACGACACAGTATACACCATATCAACCAGAGATTGCCCAAGGACGATTAGAATCCCTGCTCAATTATCAGACTTTGGTGTCGGAGCTAACCGGACTGGATGTGGCAAATGCCTCTCTACTGGACGAGGGCACTGCGGCAGCTGAGGCCATGTGCCTGGCCACTCGCCATAACAGGCGAAAGAAATTGTATTTGTCCAATCGAGTGCATCCGCAGACCCTGTCTGTAGTTCAAACTCGAGCTGAGGCATTGGAATTGGAGATTATCGTGGGGCCCATTGAAAAGGCAGACTTACGTAGTCGTGAGTTGTCGGGTATATTACTTCAGTATCCGGATACTTATGGCGATGTCAAGGACTTTGAGGATATAGCCGCACTGGCCAAGAAAAATGGAGTAAGCCAACACAAATTGCCTGAATATTTTGTTGATTTTTAATGGATCTTTTATCCAGACTCTAGTTGTGGTAGCCACTGATTTGCTCTCACTAACCCTTCTGCGTCCGCCGGCTGAATTTGGGGCTGATATAGCCATCGGAACGTCTCAACGTCTGGGCGTTCCTCTGGGCTATGGAGGACCGCATGCTGGATTCTTTGCCTGCAAGCAGAGTTTGGTACGCCTAATGCCAGGTCGCATGATTGGCGTCACCAGAGACATGGATGGCAATGATGCATACCGTCTAGCCCTGCAGACTCGGGAGCAGCACATTCGGCGTGATAAGGCCACGAGTAACATATGTACGGCCCAAGCTCTATTGGCCAATATGTCGGCCATGTATGCCATCTATCATGGACCAGAGGGACTCAAGGCCATTGCAAATCGAATACATCATTTCACACTAACTCTGCAAACGGGTCTGCTTCAGGCTGGTCATGATGTGATCAATAAGAACTTTTTTGATACTCTACATGTACGACTCGATACGGATAAACTTACTTTGGAAGATCTCAAGGAGAGAGCCGAACATAAACGTATAAATCTACGTTATCTGACCGAAAATGGGGGCTCTGTGGGCGTGGCTTTGGACGAAACGGTAAGTGTGCTTGATGTGAATGATCTATTGTGGGTATTCAAGACGGAAACAACAGTGGAGGGTCTATTAGCACGCAAGGATGTGCTAAAGAATTCCATTGAGAACTCAAAATTCCTAAGGACATCACCCTACCTACAGCATCCAATCTTTCATAGCTATCACAGGTGAGAAATTGCAGTTCTTAATTATATATTTTTGGATTAAACAGACAATTTCCCATTCCTTTATCACAGCGAATCGCGTATGGTTCGCTATCTGAAGAAGCTGGAGAATAAGGATATTTCTCTAGTGCACTCTATGATTCCACTGGGTTCGTGTACCATGAAATTGAATTCCACAACCGAGATGATGCCTTGCTCGTTCCGTCACTTTACCGATATACATCCCTTTGCTCCTGTTGAGCAGGCACAGGGTTTCCATCAAATGTTCAACGAATTGGAGCAAGATCTTTGCGAGATTACTGGCTATGATAAGATCTCATTTCAGCCCAATTCCGGGGCCCAGGGTGAATATGCTGGGCTAAGAGCCATTCGTAGCTATCATGAGCATCGTAACGAGGGACATAGGAATATCTGTTTGATTCCAATCTCGGCTCATGGGACAAATCCCGCTTCAGCTCAAATGGCCGGCATGAAAGTGGAACCGATACGCATTCTTTCAAATGGTTCCATTGATATGTCACACTTAAAAGACAAGGCAGAGGAGCATGCCAGTCATCTGTCCTGTCTGATGATCACATATCCCTCAACAATGGGCGTATTTGAGGAAACAGTTGCAGATATTTGCACATTGATTCACAAGCATGGCGGACAGGTGTATCTGGATGGAGCCAACATGAATGCCCAGGTGGGCTTATGTCGACCTGGCGACTATGGCAGTGATGTATCCCATTTGAATCTGCACAAGACATTCTGTATTCCACACGGTGGTGGTGGACCTGGAATGGGTCCCATTGGTGTGAAAGCACATTTGGCTCCATATTTGCCTGGTCATCCTGTTATCAGTCCTCTAAGCAGTGAGGAACATAGTTTTGGTGTCGTTTCAGCAGCTCCGTTTGGCAGCTCGGCAATTTTACCCATTTCCTGGTCGTATATTAAGCTTATGGGCAGCCGTGGATTAAAACGTGCTACCCAGGTGGCCATACTCAATGCCAACTACATGTCCAAGCGGCTGGAACAACACTATAAGACACTATACAAGGCTCCCAATTCGCAACTAGTGGCACATGAGTTTATACTGGACATTCGAGATCTCAAAAAATCTGCTAATATCGAGGCAGTTGACGTAGCCAAGCGATTAATGGACTATGGATTCCATGCTCCAACCATGTCGTGGCCAGTGGCTGGTACTTTGATGATTGAGCCAACTGAATCGGAGGATAAAGAAGAGCTTGACCGTTTCTGTGATGCCATGATCTCCATTCGAGAGGAGATTGCGGAAATAGAGGCTGGTCGAATGGACATAGCCGTGAATCCTTTGAAAATGTCTCCACATACACAGGCACAAGTGATATCTGATAAATGGAATCGGCCATATACACGTGAACAAGCTGCCTTTCCAGCGGTATGTTGTTTATCTAAAAATATTCATTATTTCCTACAACTAATTGAATTCCTTTCAGATCTTTGTGAAACCAGATGCCAAAATTTGGCCCACAGTGGGCAGAATTGATGATGCTTATGGTGATAAGCATTTGGTCTGCACATGCCCACCTATTTTACCTGATTTATAGAATGTAACATAAAATATAAGAAAACCCGAAAACCCGATTGTTTACCACAGAAAATATACAGACATTTGGTTAATAATATTCTTACATCTTGAATTATTCCTTTTTCCAATCGTTTTATATAATTTAAAAAAAAGTTAATAATTTACAACTTTTTGGGAACTAGTTCCGAGTCTCCTGCTAAACATATGCAGCCCTGTATGTAACGAATGAAATGGAGTTGCCAGACTTATAAAAAACAATACATTCACACCTATTTCTAAACAAAACACATTTGTGTCATTTTTGCTATAAGATGGATAATTTTGTTAAAACACTCATCGAGGAAGTCAAATCGCAGGGCGTCTTTGATGAATTCCGTTTCAACTGCTGTTTGGCCGATGTGGACACCAAGCCAGCGTATCAAAATGTACGAAATCGTGTTGAGACTGCTGTGAATGATTTCTTGGGCAAACAGATATGGACTCCAGAGACAAACAAGGTTCAGCTGAGGGAACGACTACGCAAACATCTGCTGGAGTAAGTTGAATGGACTATGCTTTCGTTAACTACACTAATTAACACACCGCTAATTCTTAGTACCGACCTCCTTGACAAAGGTGTGGATCAGATAGTCGACCAGGTGGTTAATCCGAAGGTGGCCACCATCTTTGAGCCAAAGATTGAAAGCATTGCCTACAAGTATTTGGGTATTACACCACCCCCTCCTCCAGCTAATGCGCCACCCCCGAGGCCACCCCCTCTGCTACCAGCTCCGCCATTACCGCCGTATGCCATGGGCAACGGTAGTGGCCTGCTAAATGTTGAAACCACCGCTAGCCTATTGCCTACTGATTTAGAGCAAATAAGTCCAGATTCAGATCGTGCCACTATCAAGTCTGATTTGAAGGAGGATAGCAAAGATGAATTGCCGCCAGGTGTGGACGATGACGACACATCGCCGTCGTTTGAACCATTGCTTGAGGGTAAACCAGTAGAGGCAATTAATGGCTCTCTGAATACCTCGGACTCTCGCAACAAAGACTTGGCAAACGACTCGCGAGACGCTGGCGCCTCGGGTCACTTTTATCCAAACTCACAACTGTCACAGGTGTCTAGTGACAGCCGCTTGACCATTGCCTCATCTACAGACTCTGCCTTGGAAGGTAGCAGCCAGCAGCCGACACCAATTACACCAAACATGACGGCCAATATATCAGAAGAGGCCCAGATGCCCAAGTTCAGTGAAAACTCCAGTGAGGCCAGCGAGGCAACAAGCAATGATCGTCGCCAGTTGCACTTTGATATCAACCAGGATGCCATTAGATTTGAAGGTGAGTTATCGGAAGGAGTGTGAAGAATACATTTGTTACACGAGTTTTGTTCCCCTTTTAGGCACTGAGCGAAAGAATTCCCTATCGGAGAACAACAATAGTCAGCCGCAGATCCTGTCCATTGAGGATGAAATTATGTCCGAGGTAAAGGCGGTCATTGATGATGCAAATCATGCTGCCATTGAACCGGATGCACCACCAGAACCTAAGCCGGAGCAAGAAACTAGTCCTCCCCAAACAGAAGTGCTGAAGACACCTCAAATGGTTGATAGCATAGACACAACCATAGCAGACGCAACTTCCGCAGTTGCATCCAATCCGGATGGTGCAGATAATAATAAAGAGGAATCGCCCCAGGAATCCAATCAAACTAAATTAGACGATGTTAAGGATCAGGAAATGCCGCAACCTACGATTGAGGCCGCTGAATTGCCTACTCCAGAGGTTCCAGCCATTCCCAAAGAAGAGGCTGTAAAGTCCAGCGAATCCACATCGTCGCCAGCCTCATCTTCCTCACACTCAAAGAGACAGCATTCGAAAGATAAGGACAAGAAAAAGGAAACAGATAGGAGACATCATTCCCATTCCCGTGACAAAGAGAGACGCAAATCGCCCGATCGTGATCGAGACACTAGCCGCGATAAGTCGCACAGCAAGCATTCTTCTAGTTCTAGCTCAAAGCACTCCTCCTCCCACTCGTCTTCCAGTAGCAAACACAAGAGTAGCACCACTAGCAGTTCAAAAAGTTCATCGAACCGAAGTAATCGTGAATCATCATCATCTAAGCGATCCTCTTCTTCATCAACAAATTTACAGCGTCACGAATCCTCGTCATCCTCCTCGCAGAAAGATCACAAGTCCAAATCGTCATCGACCTCATCTTCATCACGTTCGAATCGAGGTAGAGAAAAGGATGGATCCAGCCATAGTCATAGTCGTAGCCACAACGGCAGCAGCTCCTCGTCTAGCTCTAAGAAGAGTGAACGCGATCGCGACAGGGAACGTTCCCACAACAAATCCTCTTCATTGTCTTCTTCGTCGGCACCTCCGCCGCCTGTTGGTCAGGATGATCACAATGAGGCCAAAGCGAAGATACAGAAACGTCGTAGTTCCGATTCCAATGATGAAGGCAAACCACCAGGCTCTGGCGGAGCGTCAACAAAAAATCCCGTTGAAGATGTTGCCTCTAAGGAGACCACAAGCACCACCAATCCCGAGGCTGTTCAAAACGGCAACGGTTTAAACGGAAATGACGGCACCAATGGCAAACATGTAGAGGCCAATCAATCATTAGACCTCAATAACGTTGTTGTTGTAAGCGATATGCTTCTGCAATCGACGACTAGTTTCATTGAGTTGAGCGGCCCACAAAAACTAGAAGTTAAAGAGACAGTCGATACAAAGGAGGCTGTGGAAAGAGAATACAGTTCACTGCCAGCAGCAGAAAGTATTGTTTCAGAAACGACTTTACTACTGGAGCAGCCAATTAAACCGCAAAACGAGTCCAACGATTTACAGAAAGAATTAAAACCAGAGGAGCAACAGATGGATTGCAGCGACCAGCCATTGGAATCGACAAAGCAGCAGATTACAGATGATGAGATGGACACTTCGGAAAACGATTTGGAACAAAAGGAAATCAAATCGAAAGAAGAGCAAAAAGAGGCAGAAGATCAGCAAACAAAGGAGCAAGAGCAAGATCAGAAAGACCAGGAAATATTAGCCGAACAACGGGAAATGGTTTCGCATGAGGAGAAGAAGGAAGAACAGCAGATTAAACTAGAGGAGCAGCCAATAAAGACGGAAGAATCCAAAGAATCTGGACGGAAATCAGAAGAACAGCAGGAATCTCAACCGGAATCGGAAGAGCAACCGGAAACCCACGAAACTAAATCGGATCAGGAGCAGGAAATACAGCCATCAGATGACAGGGTAGAGTTAAAAGACGAAACAGTTAAGCCTTTAATAGAACCAACATCAGAGGACGCTGAAAAGAATCCTGAGGTTGACTCTACCGAAACGAAACCTGACAATGATCAGCTAGAGCCCCAAGTCGACAAAATGCAGCAGGCAGGAAATTCCAATGCAATAGAAGAAACTGACGATATTACCCATTTGGAGGAAAATGCCGATGAGTTCAAGCCACGGTTGGAAGTGATTAATCAATTGATTGAAGATCATCAAAATCTATTGAACCAACTCAGTGCTGATGAGCCGCAAGTCTTGGCCGATGCGAGAGCGTTGCGGCGATGTACATCCAAGCGGCGTTTTAGTAAAGAGAAGACGCCAACTCAACAGATCAGTCCCAGTGGAAGTAGCAGCAGCATTAGCTCCGCCGGCAATAGTCCAGTGAAAACGCATCCAGCCAAGAAACTGCGTCGAGATGATGTCAAATCATCGCCAACAACATCAGAGACAAGCATCAATTCCAAAGAGAACGAAGCGCTTGAAAAGGAGGTGCACGGTATGCCCGATCGTAGCATTTAATTTCAAACCTGCTTTCTATGTCCCATCTTGCTTATGTGCAATATTTCTATTGAATCTCTTAATCTTCTTCCCACATGCTGATCATTTAAACAAATTAAATTCATTAACCTCATAGCTGTCTGAAGAATCTCTCACTAACCTCTCTACTCTCATTTGGTTGGGTAAGACTAACTGTTTGTTAATCTCACGAATAATCATTGCTTCAATTCGTTTTGCTGTAGAAAGAACATCTATTCATTTGCATCTCAATCTCTGATTGCAGTTGGCCGTCTCTCGTCCAGGCGCCTCAGTCAAAAGTTGTGCCAGCAGCAGCGTTATACCAACGATGATCTCTACAAGCCACGACCAGTGCTGTCGCAACGATCTCGTCGTCGTGGCCTGGACTCAATTCTCTAGCTGGGTCTCCTTTCATTTGACAAAAAAAACAAAAACAATTAATTATATTAATAAAAAACAAACATGCAAAATTGTTGTTGTTGCATTTGACATAAAACAAGTGTGTTCTTTCATCCGTTTAATGGGTTGTTCTTTTGTTGTAGCATCGCTGCTACTTTCCTTTTTTCTTTATCTTCTTTTTTTTTTTGTTTTGAATTGTTTAACAATAAAATTGGTATTTGTAGCCCTATACTTTACAATTTCTCTTATTTTTTTTTTGTTTTAATATATTTCATATATATGGTATATATATATATATATTATATTATATATATATATATAAATAAAAATAACAATCAATATTGAACATAATAATATTATGCTTGGGGGGTTCTACAATCTCTCCAACGCCCAGGCGGCCCTAGAATATGGAGACAATGCTTACACAAGAAGGGGAGGCGGAGGAAAGGGTGGGAGGAATACGCCTATACGCTAAAAAAAAACAAATGAGTGTTACTTAATAGATTGACCAAGGGCTAAGAATACATTTTTTCACAATCAAGATCTAGCTAGGCTACTTTTACTTTTTGGGACCTCCTGGGTATCTTTCTCTTTCTCTCTCACTTTCTCTACAAAGCGTCGGTGTGTTAGCATAGTTTTGGGGGAGCTGAAGCTTTTTTCCTTTTCTCTTTAAATGTAATTTAATTACAAATTATACAAACATTTTCTCCTGCTGAAACTTTTTTCTTAATTTTTGATTTTTTCGTTTTTGTTGCTTTATAACGATAAACATAAATATATTCCGTATGTATACTTTGAAATTTGTAAAAAAAAAAAAGTAATTAGGTAGGTAGATAATCATATTCAATAATAGTATTTTACAAGAAGGATCTCTCTCACAGTAGGTTTTGTTTTTTCGCAGTAACATAGATACAAGATTATCATTATAATTATTGTTCAACAAGAATTTCCGTTTTTGCCTAAAGTTATGTATGTGTGTGTGTGTGTGTGTTTGTCATCTGTCTGTATGTGTTTTTGTTGAGTTTTGGTGTGTGTGTGTGTGTGAGAGCGAGAGTTTTGTGCAGAACAACAACTACAATATTTAACCTCCGACTTTGGAGTGATAAAACTCTCTCACCGACTCCACGCAGAGTATTCATACAAAGCAGCGGGGGAAGGGTGCTGGTCAAGTGGAAGCAGGGGTAGGCATCAGGGATAGCAGGCAGGCCACTCGTCAGACGTTTCGAACGTCGTGCACTCGTTAAGCTCACCACCAACATATTTGCCACACTGACCAGCTCTCGACCCGGCCACTAACTAATAGCTACGCTTATGCTCTCGCTGTTGCTAACACTTTAAACGCGGGCCACGCCCACTCGCGATGCCTACGTACTAGAGAAGCCCCGATCGTAGGGACTCTTCACATCCGTATGCCGTGTATGCAAATTAATAGTAGGCGCCGCCGGTCGTGTCGATAACTCACAAACGGTCTTAATGGCACCAGCTGCATTGACTGTGGGTGGCGTTGGATGCAGCACTGCAGCATCCTTAACCGGCGGAGACGATGTCTCCGGCTCATCAACATCGTCGACAGCTGTGCTCTTGGGCAGCACATAATCCGTGTCGGCTTTGCGCGATGGCGACAGTTCGGAACGACCCGTAATTGACGATTTATACTGATCCGGTTTCATGCCACACAAATAGAATTTGAAAAACTCATATGTGGACCAACAGATGGCCGTAGCTGGCATAGAGTACAAGACACGGGCCGTCATGCCCTTAAAGAAGCCCGATGGGCCAGCCATGCGGTAGATCTGTAAATACATTATTCAAAATTAGAAGCAAATTCCAAGGGACTATTGCGATAATGGTTACCTTTCGACAAGCTTCTATCATGCCCTTTGTTAATCCCGTTTCTTGTGTATTGAGCAACGTCTTAACCACATCCAAAGGCGTTGTAATGGCCGCTGCACACGCACCTGCCGCACCGCCTGCTATCATATGCACTGGGGGATTATATTTCCGTTCCAAATTGAGCTGTCAATAAAAAGATGCAAGGTATTTACATACATATCTCTCTATAATAAGCATATCGATTCCGTATATAGTTTGAAAACTTGTTTCTTTAGCCACAATAATAAAACTAATAACTCTCAATATCAAACTCAGATACTTAGACACTTGATAATATGCCATAAATTCTCAACATAGATACAAATATCTGCATGAATGTCTTTTGAATGATATAGAGAAGAAAGTGGGAACTCAATTCGAAATCTCTATCAATTAGGAATTTCTAAATTGTATTGCAAAGAACTTTGCTTCTAATATAAACATTTTATAAATATTCTTTAATCTGTAAACTGATAAATTGCAATTAAAACGGGGAATTTGAAATCTCGAGTTCTTACCTTGTTTTGGAAAAACTCGTACGTGGTAAAATGTATTGTCTGATATGGTATATTCATGACCAGTTGAGTGGAATAAGATCGATAAAACGCCCGTATGCCCTCCTTTTGATAGACATCTCGCATGCAAGTCAAAACCGATGTATATGGTGAATTGTACATTTGCATACGTTGTTTTATCACATCCGTGGGATTTGAAATGGCATCGTGTATAAGTGTCGCTAGCGAGCCCGAAATTACTGCAATTTGTTGGAAGGGGGAAAAAAACATGGTAAGCGATTTAATCGATCTTTCTCTTCGTCTACTCCTCCATATTCCTACCATAGTTAAGGTGGTTGAGTGATGTGAACTTAGTTAACTGCTCCTTGGTCATCTCGTAGGTGGCAAAATACAATGAATGCGCCGGTCCAGCGCCCGCTACCACAGCGCTGGCTCCACGAATAGGTCTAGATTATAGAGAAAAGAGATATTCCGAATATTTTACCGATTTCACATAAATTTCTTAGTCACTCTCACCTCATGATCCCTTCACGTGTAATCATATTTCGCAAAGTGGACATTATATTCAGATCGGATGCGGGTGATGTTAGGCTCTGCATACGGGTCTACAATAAACAAATTAACGATAATAATACTTGATTATTAACAACTGCTTTTGCTTTTATTAATAATAATAATAATAAGCAGATAAATGTACAGCCAATCTCGGTTGATTCTATTCGCAACGTCATTGTTACTCGTTGGGATTGCATTTGTTTCTTCAATAAACACTTTGTCATGCTGACATGGAACACAATTCATCGAGTTTAAAATGTGTGAGTCAAGAAAATTTGTGTGAAAAGGTATTGGCAGGCGAAACATTTCAATTATTTGGCTTAAGTTTCTTGGAATAATCAGAGCAAATAATATTCATATAACTAATTTATATAGTATACATACATTCTGCTTTCTCAATTATATAAATAAGGGTGTGGTTACGCCTACAGTAAAAGCATCGTCCGCCCCATTATAAATTACAAAGACGTGAGCGCTTTTGCGATTCAGATAACATTTCTAGGAATATTACATCTGCAGCAGCAGTACTTATCTACCCTACAAACAACTATATCTGTCTCTCTATATATATAGAGAAATATATATATAGAGATACTTGGAATATAGAATCTGTCGGTTTGTCTGTCTGTCTGTCAGATTTCGGTGCAAGTCAATAGTGGCAGGCAGTCAATTCAAGGTGACGAAAAGGCAATAACAATTGTATCAAGTGTATACATATATATATAGATAGATGTATCTAAAATGTGGTCGGGTAGGGAAATCATAATTAAAATGTCTCAATGATTGCGCCAACCAGACAAAAAAAAAAACGGGACTTCCACAAAAACACAATGCATCATCTGCCCTCTCTCTAGCCTGATAAGTGGAAACAATTATTATTGACAAACTTACATACTTATATACTATACTACATATATATACATATATATATATATGGAAAATTGCTGCTCAATTAAATAATTTTGCTAGCGATTTGATTTTTATAACACATTATTATTTTATTTGCTCATGATAAAGCCTAGTGACGTCGAGAAGACACCGGCTAGGCTTTAGTTTTGTCATTTAATTGGCCAGTCAAAGGCTTCGTTCGATTGACAAGGCCAAACATTTCGATTTCGTTGAGGGAAAATCAATAAATGCCGGTATCAAAAACGACAAAAACAACAAATTCAACGGACAGTTCTACTGCCCACACATATTTGCATTTAATTTTATGTCCGTATAATTAAAATTGAATGGAAAGTAGTCCCAACGGTTCCCTAACAAAGGTCAATATCTAAAATTTGTGGTTTACTGTGCGGTTTTAAGGAAGACCTAAATATCAAAACATGAATTGGCCACAATTTTTTGATTTACAAAATTATGTGAAGAGAACAACATGTCGTATGTGTAATATTGCGGTTGAGTCGTTTGAGATATGACAATCGTTTTTGGTACACTCTTCCGCTAGCAGAGAATTTCATCAATAATTGTAAAAAACAACAAAATCTATAATAAAACAAACAAAACAATCGAACATACTATAAGTACCATATATGTATGAATATGTACATGGAATGAGGGCAAGTCGGCAACAACTTTTGACGTCGCGTGAATAGCTAAGTACGTTTCATTAAATGCAAATTGAACGCATATTAATACCTTGAGAGCCAGGTACAAAATGCCGATTCTTTGATGGCCCACGTAAAAGCTGAAATGATTATGCTGCTCCCATTGTACATAGAATGGTCAGACATGGGTGGTAGTCGGGGGAGGGTTTACTTGCTACCAGGTAAGTATGACAAGAACTGATGATGATGGCTAATCTTATCGGAACCGAAAAAATAAAATGGAAAAAAATTATAACCCAAGGGAACGTGCCCTGATAAGCACTTAGCGGTACATCCGATAAGCCACAGCTGAGCGAAGTGTACTCCATTTCACATATTTTCACACCGGCCACAAGCAGCAGACCTCGTGAATTGCCAGCACAAACGAAGGAATTACATCACGATTATGCCTTAGCATAAGACCTTAATGAAAACAATAACAACAACAGCAACACTTGTCTAATATTGACCGAGATGCAATTTGTGAGGTTAGGTCAGAAGTCACTGCACCACATTGGGCATTCCACACTTTTAGACTTACCTTAACCGAGTCCAGTGGATACATGACAACATGCTCCAGTACACCAGCTATGGCGCCCGCTGTCATATTGACGCCAACACTGGTCGTTGGCAACGACTCGTAGTCATCGATATTCATAGTTCCGCTGAGATGTTGCCCTTGCTATGGTTGCTTATATTACGGCGACGACGACGACGACCCCAAATCAGGTTGGTTGGTTTTAGACAGGAATAGGATGACCACACAACTTGCAGCCGGCCGACAACAACAATTAATAATATTAATTTAAACACACAAACACACGAATCGATTTACTTGACAGAGTTGCGCGTTTTTTTTTTTCTCGGGATTGAACTGGGAACAGGACTCTTGAAGAGTTGTCCTCAAATTGCCGGCGTACGTTTAGTTTAGTTTTCGGGCACTGCTAAATTTGTTGTATAACACGGCCCGAGTACGAGTAGGGGGGGTTGGGAGGAGTGGCGTAATATATATACATATATATGTATATATATATGCAAAACTATTAATTGACGTTGCGACCGCTACTACGCTGCTGTTGCTGCTGCGGCTGTTGTTGCTCCACCTCCACGCACGACGCGACAATGAATTGTAGTGTGTGCTCCACACCAATTTCTCTGCTCACTTGGGGCGCCGAAGTGAGGGCAAGATAGAAACTTTATATTGACGCGTTGATAGTGCTTTTGCAATAGCTGATTGCTTGCTCCTCTCTGCCTGTTGCATGCAATGAAAGGTATGCTGCATTTATATGTATATATGTTATGCAAAATATATCAAAGTTAGTGTTGTCTTGTCATCGTATGTTGGTGTATTTTGATTTTGAGAACTCACGCTAAAGTTGTATGTTTTTTATGGAATTTTTATTGCTAGAGATGGTCAGTTTATACATGTGAGTCGCAAGAGGTGGACGAGACAGAAGTTATCGACTTGTTCGATAATTATCGAATTTGAACAATAATCGATTTTTATGCATCAATAGTGCCAGCACTAGTGCTTGCGAGAGTGAGAGAGAGAGTCACTGATGTAATTTCAGCTTTTTTTTTTTTGGAAATGGGAATTCTAGCCTTTTTAGCAAATTGAAATATTTTTAAAAAATTGGTCACATGTTTGTAACCATAAAGTATATATATATACTTATATATACGACACTATAAAGTTCTGGAACGAAGTGTTAAAATACCGGTATTCTGGGGGAAACGACAGGTTTAATGAATTGGCTTCAGTTACTCTGCAAATGCTGTCACTGCCTTGGTCAAATTCCGTAGTCGAAAGGGTTTTTAGCCAAGTAAGACAAATACTGTTTTGATTACCAACTACCGCCCAGTTGTCTAACTTCAATAGAACAGAGAGAATATCATCCGAGCAATAAGGAAGATATTGGCATAGGATATAGTATTATTGGATAATACATTCATTCTTAAATGGAAAAATAATATATAAAAATCAGTTTTTTTTATGGTGATTCAGCTTTTTTTTAGCTATTTTCTTGAGTCGATTTAGCTGTTTTGGCCTAACAAAATGACATCACTGGAAAGAGCACCGGTATAAAAAGCGTCCCACCAAAATTTTCTCTTCATTTATATAGAAATTTTTACGTGAAACATTTAATTAATTTTGTTCGTCGTAAGTATACATAAATATAAAATAAATAAAATAAAGATGACTATCTGATTATAAGTGGTACATAATCAAAACGCACATTGTGTTAATTTTGTATTTATCGCAGCAAAAATACATTAGGAGAACTGTCTGAAGAGTGGTGCAAAGTGACTTTGGTTTGGTGGTTGTAGTGACGTGGCCATATTAACAGAGATTCTCATCGTCAATAAATCCTTCAGCAATATGAAATATTATCTGCTGCTTGGTCTGCTTTTTTGTGCAGGTACGTTTTTACATATATAGTATACATAGATAAACCAAAAGCTTGCCACGATTCACATTGGATCGACAAAGTGCCGCCATGACACCGGCTTTTTAACCTAATTTTTCGTAATTTTTTTTCTCGTTTCTAGGCATCACGCAAATTGTCGCTGATGCAGGCGAGGCCGATGGCAGCCCCGAGACCATTGAATTGGATTTGGGATCCTTCAAAGAGGGCTCCAGAACAGGTACGTGGCTTTCTCACCCATAGTTGCAAGGTACACGTCAGCTTTGTTGACGCCCCCCGCAAACTGCTTAGCGTAATTGGCAATGCGACTTACCCTCCCCCCTTTCCACTCTGCAGATGCCGAGACACTGAAGCGTGAAGAAGAAGCTATTCAGTTGGATGGCTTAAATGTGGCTCAATTGAAGGAAATCCGGGAAAAGGTACGTTTTTTTTTTTAGTTTTTTGTTGATTTGGCCTACAGTTTTCAATGTCCTTGGCAGGCGGAAAAGTTCACATTCCAAACGGAGGTTAACCGAATGATGAAGCTGATCATCAATTCCCTGTACCGCAACAAAGAGATCTTCTTGCGTGAACTGATCTCTAATGCTTCCGATGCCATCGACAAGATCCGCCTGCTTGCCTTGACAGACCGCAAGGAGCTGGAGTCGAATCCTGAACTGCATATTCGCATCAAGGCTGACAAGGAGAACAAGGCGCTTCATATAATGGATTCGGGTATTGGAATGACGCATCAGGATTTGATTAACAACCTGGGAACTATTGCCAAATCGGGAACAGCTGATTTTCTAGCCAAGATGCAAGATCCCAGCAAAGCTGAGGGTCAGGACTTGAATGACATGATTGGACAGTTTGGTGTGGGATTCTATTCGGCCTTCTTGGTGGCCGATCGCGTGGTTGTGACCACCAAGCATAACGATGACAAACAATACATCTGGGAGTCGGATGCCAATAGCTTCACCATCACTGAAGATCCACGTGGTGACACCCTGAAACGGGGATCCATTATTTCGTTGTACCTGAAAGAAGAGGCCCAGGATTTCCTTGAAGAAGAAACAGTGCGCGAACTTATTCGCAAGTACTCCCAGTTCATCAATTTCCCCATCCTGATGTGGTCCAGCAAGACAGTCGATGAAGAAGTTCCAATTGAGGAGGAAGAAGCCAAGCCTGAAAAGACTGAGGATGATGTCGAGGATGAGGATGCTAAGGTGGAAGAGGCCTCTGAGGACGATAAACCCAAGACTAAAAAGGTGACCAAGACAACCTGGGACTGGCTTTTGATTAACGATAGCAAGCCTATCTGGACACGTAAGCCATCAGAAGTCACGGAAGACGAGTACACTAGCTTCTACAAGAGTTTGACTAAGGATTCAAGTGAACAACTGACTCAGACCCACTTTATTGCCGAAGGCGAGGTCACATTCAAGAGTTTACTGTATATACCAAAGGTCCAGCCTTCGGAGTCCTTCAATCGCTATGGCACCAAGTCTGATAACATTAAACTTTATGTGCGTCGCGTCTTCATCACCGACGAGTTTAACGACATGATGCCAAACTATTTAAATTTCATTCGTGGTGTGGTTGACTCTGATGACTTGCCTCTGAATGTGTCCCGTGAAACGCTGCAGCAGCACAAATTGATAAAGGTGATCAAGAAGAAGCTGGTTCGCAAAGTGCTCGACATGATTAAGAAGATTGATAAGGAGGCCTATGAGAAGTTTTGGAAGGAGTTCTCAACCAAGTAAGTACACAAACCAAACACAGTCAAAACAAGAACTAAAATAATCTTCTGAATCTTTCAATTTTCGATTATAGCATTAAATTGGGTGTTATGGAGGATCCCAGCAACCGTTCCCGTTTGGCTAAACTATTGCGCTTCCAGTCCTCCAATGGCAATGGCGTTACCTCGCTGGCCGAGTACGCTGAACGCATGAAGTCCAAGCAAGATCACATTTACTATATTGCCGGAGCTAATCGCGCTGAAGTAGAGAAGTCTCCATTCGTTGAGCGTCTGCTCAGCAAGGGCTATGAAGTCCTGTATCTAGTCGAGGCCGTTGATGAATACTGCATCTCAGCCCTGCCCGAATTCGATGGCAAGAAGTTCCAAAATGTGGCCAAAGAAGGCTTCAAACTAAATGAATCGGAGAAGAGCAAGAAGAACTTTGAGACCTTGAAGGGCACATTCGAACCACTTGTCAAATGGCTTAACGATGTCGCCCTGAAGGATCAAATCGCCAAGGCTCAAGTGTCAGAGCGTTTGAGCAACTCGCCCTGCGCTCTGGTGGCCGGAGTTTTCGGCTGGACTGGCAACATGGAGCGTCTGGCCATGTCAAATGCTCACCAGAAGGCCGATGATCCACAGCGTACCTATTACCTTAACCAAAAGAAAACTCTTGAAATCAATCCCAGGCATCCGCTTATGCGGGAGCTCTTGCGTCGAGTTGAGGCCGACGAAGCCGATGATACGGCCAAGAATATGGCCCTCATGATGTTCCGTACAGCAACCCTGCGTTCTGGTTACATGCTCCAGGAAACTGCTCAATTCGCAGATAGCATTGAGCACATGATGCGCCAGACATTGGGCGTATCGCAGGATGAACAAGTCGAATTCGATGATGACGATGATGAGCCAGAGGACACCAAGAGTTCCTCCGATAGCACGGGTGCCGACGAAGAGGAAGATGAGGAGCAGCAGCACGATGAACTCTAAGCCAAGGCTTGTGGAAAACCAGACTGAGTTTACACACCAACATTGCATCAATTTAGTGTTTAAGCATTACAAAAATTTCGTAAATCCTCTTTCTATGGAAGATGGTGGAGCTGCTCTCTGCAACAGTAACTACTTCTAATGTTTCCATTCGTTTTTTAATGTGAATTCAATTATGAAGTATTCAAAATGTAATAAAGATGTAACAATACAGAAAAAAGGTGGTATTAGTCTAAATCAGAAGCCAAAGGATCATTATTAAGAGCCTTTAAATAGGAGGCATATTTCAACTGTTTCTTAATATGAACGGCCACCTCCTCCTCGCTATTGAAATTGTACTCATCCATCAACAGACGCATAATCCACATTGGTAACAAACCATTAAAGACTAGCGAGGCATGAGACTGCAAAACAATTTGTTAATTATTTTAAATAGAAATAATTCTCATCGCATAACGTACACTCTTCTTGCTGTAGACATCGCCCAGCTTCTTGATCATGTTGTTCTGTATCGATTTACTAAGTATTTCCATGACATCAAGATGGCATATGCCCATATATCCATCAGTATGCGACTTGTGTTCCCGACGCTTGAACAAACGATCAAAATCAGTTTGATATTTCTCAAACGTCTCCATTACATCGGAATTGTTCTTACTCTCTAAAAGCCTGAATAGACAGTAAAAGATTAGATATAAAATCTCGGTTTAGTATATGCAGGTTACTTGCAAAATATTAACTTGAACCGGGATTGGTCTATTTAACATATTATCGAATTTCTGCAGGGCATCAATAGGTTGACCATCAAGTTGATCAAACTTGTTTGGTTGTAAGGAAACATCTTCCGTGGGTTTAACAGCTCTTCCTGAAGTCTTTTGACTGGAGCGATTAGAGAAAGAGCGTTAATGGTTAAATATATGTATTACATTATTGTATTTACCTTAAAATAAAGTTTTGGAATCTTTGAGGCTGGACGGGGGAACGAGCCGAACGTCGCGTCGGTTTTGTGGACTCCACCGAACTGGCTCTTAACTTTGAAGACTTGTCCACTTTTTCTTTACGTGAAAGATGTCCGTTGCTACTTGAGGATGACGATTTGGTTGAAGGATTCTCCCTTTGGTCACTTTGTGATATCGATCTGCGCTCTCGTTTTATTTTAATGTGGTGTTGATGATTGCTGCTGGAAACTTCTGTGCCACCAGCTACTCGTGTGGCCTTTGAGGTTTCTCTAAAGTGAGGAAGTAATTATTGTATTCCATTGATTATAAATATAAATTGCAATTTTTTACCCATGTTTGGTTCTGGGTCTTTGCTTGCTTTGTCCCGGCTTTGATGTGTCTTCCTCCTGGCGCTGGCGTTTGGGAGGCGATGCCCCGCAAATAATGTCTTTATGTGATATATACTGGAGCACTATATCGAGGCCAACAAGTGCCTCGTTTCCTGGGGTCTCCTTACCCTGAAGAATTCCCTTTATGCTAGAAACCCACTTAGTAGAAGCTACATTTATCTGCATTTTAATGTGATCAATTTGCATTTCAGCTTTCAATTTATCCGCATCTACCGATAGATGCGGATTGCGAATGCCTTCAAAGTGCCGGCGCAAGGCATGTTCGATTCTGGTCCAGCGTGAGGCCGTCATCCAGTTATAGTCCTGGACTACTTTCTGATGGTCAAAGTCATAGGCGTTTGGGTGAATCTTATAAGAACAAATGATGTTTACGTTTTTGTACTGCAAGTAATTATGAGTTAGCTCATTTCTCAATAACATTTGAAGATGGCTACTTACTTTGTAAGCCTGCAACAGCACTTGGAAGTTTCCAGTGGCGGCTAGCGACATGATTATTATTGCTTACGTCTAAATATTAATAAAATTTACAACAAAGACACGACAAACAAGTCGTTGCTGGTTATTGTTCTTAACTGTATAATAAATATGGCGGTTAATTTTTTTTTTACAAAACGGACACACTAATTTACAAAAGGTGGCAACCTCGATTTTGTTATTGCTCCCGCCAACTTTGAAATTATGAATGAGCTGAAATCTTTAATCAGATTTAGCATAGGTCAAGCACTGAGAATTTTTACGAATTCCGCCTGATTAACAAAGTCTTTGCCCAGAGAGTGAGAGAGCTTGAATCGTTTAAAAAGTTAGTCTCGGTTTTACGTGTCCGGCAGTTCTAAATTAGATTCGGAATTAATCAGAAGTAACAAGAGAACGGACGTCAATCAATATAAATTGTGCTAGTGATAGAGATAGCGGTGCTAATTCGTTAATTCATTAATTCAAATTGATCAATGACGCAGAGGATATTGTGGGCGCTCATTGTGAGCATCTTATGGATGACATGTGTGGCTAAGCCAACAGTGGAGGAAATTGCAAACGTGTCGGGAAATGCCACTTTGGAGAAAAATGCTGCCGTGGAAGCAAATGCAAACGAAAAGGAAAATCTTATAACTGAGAACCCTGATGCTGATACCCTTAAATCCTATGCTGATCGCATGAAAAGCTATATGAATTTCTCGATCTCTCCGTGCGATGACTTCTATGAGTATGCCTGCGGCAACTGGAAAAACGTTATGCAGGATCGTCAGTCATCGCACAAGCGAAGCAATCTATTGGATATTTTTTACACATTGAGCGATGTGACAGAAAAATTGCTTACCAAGATGTCAATAGCTATTGATTTGGACTACGAAGCCGAGCTACAAATTGCACAACAATTTTATAATGCCTGCCTCGCGGCCGATCTTAAGCCACTGCCAGCTGCCGACCCCGCTTATCTGGCCCTTATCAAATCTATTGGTGGTTTCCCGGCCGTTGAAGGCACGGCATGGCAAGCGGATAAGTTTAGTTGGTTCAACATGAGTGCCCATCTCACTAATTACGGAGCACGAGGCTTGATTAGCGAGGACATTCTGCCGCAATATCCCTTTGCTCCCTTCTTCAGTCTACCCGAACTGGGATTCGAGTACATCGTCCATAGCGATAACATTGCCACCAATGAGACACGAGGCTTTAAACTAAACGAGGAGCGAATGCGTGGATATTTGCAGGCCTTTGGTCTAACTGACGAGAAGATAAATGAGGTAACTGCCGGTGTGTTTGCCTTTTGGCACGATGCCCTGGATATCAGCGACCGCTTCGAAGAGGATGAGGACAAGTGCGACATAATGACAACAATCAACGGAACTGCCCCGTTTGCCCAATGGACCAACTACTATGAGATTGCCTGGAATGGGCAGAACTTTTCCACCGCAAAGCCTTATCGATTCTGTGACTTTTACTACGAGGAATTGGACAAAGTGTGCTTGGAACATGCTCCTGCTGTGGCCAACTATTTGGCTATGAAACTACTGTACACAATGGATGCCAAGTTAAAAGAGGTCAAGTTTCAGAGTGATCATTGCAAGCTCACTGTCCAATACTCGATGCCCTACTTGCTTGATAAACTCTATTTTCTGGTAAGTACAACAAAATTGATTTATCTTTTGGACAAAGTCAATTATTAAACGCATTGCAGGAATACTTTAGTGAAGAGATTCATTCCGAAATCAAGGACATTATCAACGAACTACGGAAGAGTTTGCGTGTGGTTTTAGAAAATGCCGAGTGGCTTGATGCCGAGACACGTCAGGAGGCCCTCGAAAAGGAATCGACTATTGAGTCGCGCATCGGTAGCTTTAAGGACGACGAGTTAGTCGATCGTCTAATCCGGGAGATGAATAACCTTACATTTCTAGATGGTACATATGCACAGAATAACATAAATCTCAAACGATTCAGGGTCTATATGAATCGTTTCAATGGCCATCACAATATGGAACTGTCAAACGAAACGAAACCCTTAGAGTTGGTAATGGGAATGCAAGTGAATGCCTTCTACTATAACATAGACAATTCGATTAATGTAATGGCTGGATTACTGCATCCGCCTGCCTTCCATCAGTCGTGGCCAAATTCATTGAAATTTGGAACAATTGGTTATTTGGTTGGTCATGAATTCACCCATGGTTTTGATACCACTGGAGCCAACTACGATAGCCAGGGCAAAAAACGTTACTGGTGGTCGAAGAAATCCGGCGCAGTTTTCAAAGAGCGTGCTCAGTGCTATGTGGATCATTATAATAATTATTTGATACCAGAGATCAATCGTAAAATCAATGGCAATCAAACCAAGGACGAGAACATAGCAGACAGCGGAGGTTTGCGGGAAGCATTGAGCGCCTATCGCAATTTCCTAAAGGATCAATTGGCTGTTGCCATTGCAGCTAACGAGACATTTGTACCGAAGAGTGAACAGATGCCTGGCATGGATCATTCGCCGGAGCAACTGTTTTTCCTAGGCTTTGCTCAACTGTGGTGTGCCGCCTACAAGGAGGAGCACTATTGGGAGGAGTTAACCAATGAGCATACAATGGACAAATATCGAGTCCTCGGTGCTGTCAGCAATAACGAGGACTTTGCCGCAGCATATAATTGTTCACTTGGCAGTCCCATGAATCTGAGAGCCGACAAGTGCCGCGTGTGGTAGCATCGAGTTCAGCAATGTTGCTGATAAGCGGGACACGGGATCGATAAGTAAGCTATGTGTACACACTCACACACATTAAAAACTACGCATAAATAAACAAGTTTATAAAGAAATCTAAGCCTCTGTGTTTGTATTTTCTATTGTAATAGTTTTAGTGCGTTGCGGGCTCCGATGACTTGTAGGCATTGGGTCCACGATAGTTCTCAATGAGCAATGATTTAAAGCGACGTAGATGCACACTTAGTCCCTCATCTCGATCGGTGGCGGATAGTATGACAACACGCGAGATTACCAAATGAGAGGGATTCGTTTGACTGAAACCACGTATGACATCAATTTCATCTCCCACATCAAGCTGCATTTGAATGAAAAGAAAACAGATTAGACATGAGCAGGGCAAAATGCTTAGGAATGTTACCTGAACACTCTTCTTTTGCAGCTTCTTGCCATTGACCCGAATCTTGCTTTCATAGAAGTGAAGCTCCACCTTGCTAAAAATTAATAAGAAAATAAGTTTCCCTCCGTTTAATAATATGTCTTTCACTTACTTTCTGGCCATACCAAGACCTGATTTCAGTAAGAGATCCGCTCTTAGGGAGTTGACATTGGCTTTGACTACCTTTGAGTCTCGCTCATCCTTGAATTCATCATGTGCTTCATCGTCACTATCGAGGTCCTCGGACGCACGAGAGGATTTCTTGATGTATTTTAAAGCTACATGGCTGGCGTGGAGTGAAGCAACTTGATGTTGGTATTGGGCGGGAATTACATTCTCTCGTGCTCTAATTACCACAGACGAAGTATTTAAAACAGATTCGCCAGCTTTTGCTATTTGGCGTAATCTCCTTAACATTGCTCCAAAAACGTAACAAAATAAAAAAAAAACACACTTAACCTAACATTAACAGCTGATTTGTGGTTGCGTTGCCAACTTTTATTTTGTTTTCGATGCCGGTTTTTTGTTGCGCTTCTTCTTTGGCTTCTTTTTTGGATTTGGGCGTATAACATTGATAGTCAGTGGGCGGTATTTGGACAAATCAGTTTCCAAAAACTCATCCTCTGTATCCTCGAGATTTTGTGGTTCATCCACTTCCATGGCATCATCCATGAGCGTTTCGTCAGCCTTGGATTCGGTTTCCAGGGGCTTTTCTATTGCTTTCTTTGCTAAATTGGTAAGAGCAGCTCCCAATTGTTGTGCCTCCACTTGTGGGTCTATTCTACTCAAAGTCTGTTTGTTCGAACAGGATATATAATCACCAGACCATTGTGTATCTTGATCGTCATCAGGGGTATCTATCTGTTCCTTTATTGGCATTGGTGGCATTTCAAGCTTCACTTTTTCCTTTATTTTTCTTTTTTTCACAATGGGTTTGGCAGGAATTGGCTCCTGGTGTTTCCTCACCCAATTATCCAAATCCTCGCTAATGGTTTTCAATTCAAGCGGAAGGGTCAGGGCCATTGATTTCACACCAAACAGCTTGAATGTAAGCTCTTCAAGCTTGGATTGGGCAAAAATACTAGCAGTTGGTATCTTAACGGATGCACTGGTGGCTATCAGACGGATGAGATGCGTTGGCCTCAGGCTCAAAGAAATAAAAATACAGGAAAATCGCTGGCCATGAATGGCACGTAAACAGCTCTCCAGACCCAGATTGATGTGTGATTGACTGGCAAAGTTTTTCATTGAATGTTTACCTCCCTTGCTGGCGAAGTTAGATTTGGCTTCTTCCAAAATGTTGCAAAACTGCTGCAATTCATTTTCGGGCAATACAGGACAGTGGTGCTTGTAAGGATTGGCCAGGACAATGCGCAGTTTGGGCAACACTTTCTTTTTGCCCTTCATTTCCTTTTGTTTAATGCTTGCCAAGCTCATATTGAAAAACTTCTGTGATGATAAATAAAATTTCTAACAATGTGTTTCCACCGCCTTGCCAGCCGTGCAACAGGCGATAGCGCTGCCAGACTTGAAATAATTGTAAATAATAACTGTCATTGCACTTAAACTAAAATTCGAAATAACAAAGAATATGATTAATCCAAAATTTATTTAATCGTTAGTAAAAAAAAAAATAAAATAGAAAATTATGTCTAGTATACAAATTCTGGCATTACATCTGAGGAATAAGTTAGCTTTCTGGGATTCGACTGATTAATATCATCTACATGAATGAAACTGTCTTGTTTTATATATATTATATTCGATTCGGTGGTATTATCTTCCTCTGTGCTGGTCTCAAAGGTGGTAGGTGTTATAATGTCATTACTTTCGGTAACAGTTTGAAAATATCCTGGTGTTGTCGAAATAATCTCCATAAGCAAAGTGGATGTGATCGGCAATTCAGTGCTGAGAATGGAATTTGTTGTGCTTTCTATCGACTCCGTTGTTGAATCTAGTGTGCTGGCATTATTATCATTTAAAATCGTTTGCGAAGTTATTGTCTCTTCCAAAATTGATGCACTTGAAGTCGTATTTTCAATCCAAGACTCTGTAGTTTCTTTGCTTTCGTTTATATTTCCTTCAGTTGTGATGCTTTCCCAGGTTGATGGTTCTTCAAGGGTGGGGATAGTTGAAGTTATAGTTTCTGTCCAGGACGTGGATGTTTCTAAAGTGGTTTCTTCTGGATAAGTAGCTATTGTGGTTGTTGATTGACTTAGTTCCGTTGACGTCTCCGAAGTTTCTGTTGTAATTCCAGACCAAGATGTGGTTGTTTCTAAACTTCCATCAATTGTGGTGGATTCCCAAGTTGTTGTATATTGCGGTGCATCAGTGGTTGTTATAGTTGCAGAAATTACACTTGGTACCTGATCTGGCCCTGGCACGTATGGTTTGTATTGGTTTTGATTATAAGTTTTTCGGTTTTCAATGTGATATTCTGCCAGTTTAATCCAATCTTCGCGACTGGCTATTACGTTTAAATTCCCATTTTGTATCTTGGCTTCACTAAATGTAGTGTAATGAGCTATTAGAAGTAGAAAACACAGCGCCCACATGACGTTTCTTTCTTAGTCGTAAAAATTGACTAATTGCTTTCGAGAAAATGGCAGGCTATTTAAGTACATAATCGTTTACCTGTTGATGTTTTGGTTTACCTGGATTGCGATACACATCACCCATTAGTCCTTATATGACATATGGCAACCATTTTGAAAAAACGCCTGCTACTTAAGCCAATATCAGAAAATCACTTATATTTTGGAAGAAGGCAATTTCCTCATATTTCCTTTTCCCTGTCAATATGTAATTTTTAACTATGATATAGGTTTATAAAATATTAAATGCAAATGGTCAAGTACGTTTTTAAATCTCTTTTTGTGGAGTCTTAAATTAATGCGAAAACAATATGCTGTGTGACGGCGGCATGTACTGGTATGAAATTTTGGCGCCACTGAGACTTGAAAAGAATTGGTCACCCTAATACCGCTGGTATTGCCAGAAAGTTGCCGGTTTTTGTTCTGGCAACATTGCTGAAAACGTTTTGCCGACGCCGCCACCGCTAAGTTTCTTTTTTAAATAAATATTTATATATTTAACATACACCATGGATTCCGATTTGTACGATGAGTTTGGCAACTATATAGGTCCCGATTTGGACAGTGACGAAGACGATGATCAGAGTATTTATGGGCAACCTGATGTGCAGGATGACCAAGATGTAAGTACTCCTAAGAACCACGATTTCATGGTGCTCAAGCCTTTCGTTCACATAGGAAGACGATATGGATGCCGATGAAGCTGAACCACAAGAGGATGAAGACAAGGAAGTAACCGCTGTGGTGCTGCATGAGGACAAACGATATTACCCATCTGCGGTGGAAGTTTACGGGCCAGATGTGGAAACCATAGTACAGGAGGAGGATGCCCAACCGCTAGACAAACCACTCATAGAGCCGGTGAAAAAGCTAAAGTTTCAAATCAAAGAGCAAGACTTACTGGAAACCACTTATGATATGGAGTTCATGGCCGATCTTATGGATACGCCACCCTTGATACGTAATGTGGCCCTCGTTGGTCATCTACATCATGGCAAAACCACATTTGTAGACTGCCTCATACGACAAACGCATCCACAGTTTGAGAATATGGAGGAGCGTTCCCTCCGCTATACAGACACCCTGTTCACAGAGCAGGAACGTGGCTGCAGCATCAAAGCCACGCCGGTAACACTCGTTCTGCAGGATGTGAAGCAAAAGAGCTACCTCCTCAATATATTTGATACTCCCGGCCATGTGAATTTCTCCGATGAAGTTACAGCTTCCATTCGCATGAGTGACGGAGTGGTCCTATTCATCGATGCGGCCGAGGGTGTTATGCTCAATACGGAACGCCTGCTAAAGCATGCTGTGCATGAACGTCTGGCCATTACCGTATGCATTAACAAGGTAAGCCCGGTATGATTATTTCAGAAGTAAATGGTTAAACTAATGAATTGATCAATTTCAGATTGATCGACTTATCTTGGAGCTAAAGTTGCCACCACAAGATGCTTACTTTAAACTGAAGCACATTGTCGAGGAGGTAAATGGTCTACTGAGGTGAGTACGCCTAAGATCCATCAATTTAACATCTGCTCTAATACACTCTTCATTTAGTATTTACGCTGGAGGGGATGAGAGTCTCATGGTCTCACCCATTTTGGGCAATGTGTGCTTTGCCAGTGCTCTATATGGCTTTTGCTTTACTTTGAAATCGTTTGCCAAACTTTATGCAGACACTTACGAGGGTGTCCAGTATTTGGATTTCGCTAAACGCCTATGGGGCGATATGTACTTCAATAGCAAAACGTAAGTGATTCCTATACTAATTAATTCCGTGCTAATTTTTACTTTTCGCTTAAATTGTTCTGATAGACGAAAATTCACCAAAAAACCGCCACATAACTCGGCACAGCGCAGCTTTGTTGAGTTTATATTGGAGCCAATGTATAAGCTTATTGCCCAGGTGGTCGGAGATGTGGACACCACTTTGTCGGACACCTTGGCCGAGTTGAATGTGCGAGTGTCCAAGGATGAGATGAAGTCGAATATACGACCATTATTGCGTTTGGTTTGCAATCGTTTCATGGGCGACTGCAGCGGATTTGTGGATATGTGTGTAGAGCACATCAAGTCGCCCTTGGAGAATGCTAGGCGAAAGGTGGACCACATTTACACTGGTCCCAAGGAGGGTGACATTTATCGCGACATGATTACATGCAATCAATACGGAACTCTAATGGTGCACAGTTCCAAGATGTATCCCAACGACGAGTGCACCTTCTTTCAGGTGTTGGCTCGCGTAGTTTCTGGAACTTTGCATGCCAGTCAAGAGGTCCGTGTGCTTGGCGAGAATTACACGTTGCAGGATGAGGAGGATTCCCGCATTCTTCAAGTCGGCAGATTGTGGGTCTATGAGGCCCGCTATAAGGTGGAATTGAATCGGGTTCCCGCAGGCAACTGGGTGCTTATTGAGGGCATCGACCAGTGCATTGTGAAAACTTCAACAATCGCAGATATTAATGTACCCGAAGATCTTTATATATTTCGGCCACTTAAGTTTAATACGCAAAGTATTATCAAGATTGCCGTCGAACCCGTTAATCCCTCTGAGTTGCCAAAGATGTTGGATGGCCTGCGCAAGGTTAATAAATCCTATCCTCTACTCTCCACCCGAGTTGAGGAGTCTGGCGAGCATGTGATTCTTGGCACAGGCGAGCTATATCTAGATTGTGTAATGCATGATCTCCGGAAAATGTATTCAGAGATTGACATCAAGGTGGCCGATCCTGTAGTCGCCTTCTGCGAAACTGTGGTGGAAACCAGCTCGCTCAAATGCTTTGCCGAGACACCCAATAAGAAGAACAAAATTACCATGATATCAGAACCATTGGAGAAGGGCCTGGCCGAGGATATTGAGAACGAGACGGTCTGCATCAATTGGAATAAGAAGCGCATTGGTGAATTCTTTCAGGTCAACTACGACTGGGATTTGCTGGCAGCTCGTTCCATCTGGGCTTTTGGTCCGGATACAACTGGTCCCAATATTCTTGTTGACGACACTTTACCCTCAGAGGTCGACAAAAATCTACTGACTGCGGTGAAGGATTCAATTGTACAAGGCTTCCAATGGGGTGCTAGGGAAGGTCCGCTCTGCGAGGAGCCCATACGTAATGTTAAGTTCAAAATACTGGATGCAGTCATCGCCAATGAGGCACTGCATCGGGGCGGTGGCCAAATCATTCCAACAGCTCGTCGAGTGGCATACTCGGCCTTCTTGATGGCCACACCCCGCCTCATGGAACCATATCTTTTTGTAGAAGTGCAAGCGCCGGCTGATTGTGTCTCCGCTGTCTATACGGTACTGGCCAGACGGAGGTAAGTGGAGAACTTCTTGTGTCCCATAATCATCTCTCTAATCCGTCTATTTTCCAATTGCTTGCAGAGGCCATGTCACTCAGGATGCCCCCGTTTCCGGTTCGCCCATCTATACAATTAAAGCATTCATACCCGCCATCGATTCATTTGGTTTTGAAACAGATTTGCGAACCCATACCCAGGGTCAAGCCTTCTGTTTGTCAGTTTTCCATCATTGGCAAATAGTGCCCGGTGATCCTCTGGATAAGAGCATTATTATCAGACCACTGGAACCCCAACAAGCCTCCCATTTGGCACGAGAATTCATGATCAAGACGAGAAGGCGTAAGGGTCTATCGGAAGACGTGTCTATCAATAAATTCTTTGATGATCCTATGTTGCTGGAATTGGCACGCCAGGATGTGCTAGTCAATTATCCAATGTAATCAAATGTTATCAGAGTTAGGAATGCAATTATTGATAAATAATGGATTTGTCAAACTAAAGAGAAAGAATTCACTTAAGACAAACAAAATATATTTCTTATGGTAAACTTTTAAAACATTCCATGAATTGTTTATCATTTTTAACCCATGAAACTCCTGACAAGGCGGAATTTACTTTTAAAGTCAATCAGTGCTGAATTTCCGTAAATTGGTATAATTATTATTACATCTGTATTTGAAGCCATTTAATTGTAATCTAATTTACAAAATATACTTAGCTAGATATACAGATACAAACAAATAATATGAACACAATTCTATTCGGATTGTTATTCGGCATCGCCATTTTGGAGACCCTCCGATTCGTAGGCCTCCTGCTCGCCTTGCTCATCATCGAACTCGACATCATCGTCGGCAGTTGCCTCCTGCATAGGATTGAATAGAAATTGATTTAGAATTTGTAAATATGGGATGAACATCTTGAGGATGCTCACCTGATACTGTTGGTATTCGGAAATCAAATCGTTCATATTGCTCTCGGCCTCGGTGAATTCCATTTCATCCATGCCTTCGCCCGTGTACCAATGCAAGAAGGCCTTGCGACGGAACATGGCGGTAAACTGCTCAGAGATGCGTTTGAAGATCTCTTGAATGGCCGTCGAATTGCCAATGAAAGTGGCGGACATCTTGAGGCCGCGTGGTGGTATATCACAGACAGCCACCTTAACATTGTTCGGTATCCATTCGACAAAGTAGCTGCTGTTCTTGCTCTGGACATTAAGCATTTGTGTGTCCACTTCCTTCATGGACATGGGTCCTGTTAATTATGGCAGAGACAGGAAAAACAGATTTTGGTTTTTTTTGTTAACAGATACAGAAGAAATGTTTTGCTTATGCTTCCTTAGAGTCTCCATCCACCCAGAAGCTATTGTATTTGTATACATCAAAAGGCAAGTTGACTTTGATGAGCCAAACAGAAATCCCCAATCCCCAAAATCCCTGAATATGAAATACTAAACGGCTCCTAAGCCCAAACAAGCGCACTTTGCCACCTGGAGTCGGCTTTTAGGCGCACAAACAGTCCCAGGAGGCAACTAAAAAAGTTGTTTAAATTCCTGTCGTACGGCGTTTGTATTTTTCTTCGCTTTTCGTTTTTGTTGAAACACATTTTTGTGATTAATTATTTTGCAAGTATTTCTGGCAGTCAGTCAGAGAAAGACAGACGAACGGACGCGAGTCCTGCGACAGGCATTGCAGCCTTAAGTCACGTTCAGCATGATTAGTTAAGCCCAAAGTCGTTTCGGCTGATGGTCGTATACATATATACACAAACATACACACACACACACACATACACACACTCGCACTCACTTTACACAATTCCCCAATGGATCTTGAAAGTAAATTTCTAATTACGCGCGTTTTGCGAGTCATCAGTCAAAGGCAAATGCAAACTGGTGGCCAGAGGCAGAGGCAGAGAGCGAGCAAAGCCAAATGAAATATTATGCGGCATACTTTTGGGCGCCACATCTCGTAGCAGTTTATTAATTTAAAAAATTAGCGTAAAAAAGAAATGCCGCCTAGACCTGCCATAGATGGGATAACATGGAAATGGCTGACGCTCGGTGGTCTCATCGGTCTCAGAGGTGTTTCGCGGTGGCTAACAAATTTACGCTACGTGCGCGTTGACGGATTGCAGCCTTTTTTTTTGCCACCAGCCAACTGGCATTAATCATTTTCAGAGGCCTCCTCCATAAGTAGGCTTTGCGTTTGCTAATAAAATTGTCGCTCTTCCTGCCCAAGGTGTGCCACCTGCTGGCCTGGCTTAGCTGGCTAGCCATTGGCCATGACAAAGCGACAAAATTGTTTGGCTAAGCCTTTGGGTTAAATGGATGATTGCATGATGGTGCTTAAGGAGAAAAATCTATTTGTCTTTTTTTGTCCCCCAAAGTGCCAACCGAATTTCATCTGTCTATGCTTTTCATCCCCTCTATTACTTACCACGGAAGATGCAGGCAACTGTCAAGTAGCGTCCATGTCGAGGATCACAGGCAGTCATCATGTTCTTGGCATCGAACATCTGCTGAGTCAGCTCGGCGACGGTAAGAGCGCGATACTGTTGCGATCCCTTGGCCGTTAGGGGAGCAAAACCAGGCATAAAGAAGTGCAAGCGGGGGAAGGGTACCATATTGACGGCCAGTTTACGCAAATCGGCATTCAATTGGCCGGGGAAACGCAGGCAAGTGGTTACACCCGACATGGTGACCTAAATATAAATAGGAATACTTAGTAAGCAATAAATTTCAATAGAAAGACACTCTTTAACAGGACAGGACATTGGCAATTCACTCTTCCTTATTTATTTCCTTTGGTTTTGACTACTTACGGACACCAAATGATTGAGATCCTCGTAGGTGGGTGAACCGAGACGCAAAGTCTGATAGCAAATATCATACAAGGCCTCATTGTCAATGCAAAATGTCTGGTCCGTGTTCACGCATAGCTGATGCGCCGACAAGGTGGCATTATATGGCTCCACAACCACCTCGGACACCTGACATCCCACCGCAATTGATGCGCCACAAGGATGTGGCATGTGTGACATTTGACAGTTGATGATTTTATTTTTTTCGTTGGGGTAGTCGGAGGGAATGACGCACACACACAAAACATACACATTAGACGGATTAATCAAAGAGTTACACTTACAGAAACGAGATGATTCAAATCGCCATATGTGGGCGATGACAATTTCAGCGTGCGGAAGCAAATGTCATAGAGAGCCTCGTTATCAATGCAGAAGGTCTCGTCGGTGTTCTCCACCAGTTGGTGTATGGAGAGCGTGGCATTGTATGGCTCCACAACGGTATCGGATACCTAATTTGGGATTACCCCCAAAAGAATTCAGCAGCGGCAGCAAAAACATAAGGATCGATGGCGGGCATCATGCAGAAATGAAAGCAAATACAAAATATTTGTTAATTAGCAATGGACACATTGGATTAAGTATAGTTTTAACCTTTAAATCCATATAGACTTATCATCTACTTATCTAACATGATACAACATTTTTATTACAAATGATGCAAGCTTGGCAAGGCAAAGGTCATGGCTAATGGCAGTTGCGGCTAATAGCCAATCGAAGAGTATTGATCAAACATATATAATCAAATTCTATATCAGTCTACATATCATACAACTATTAACTACAATTTTTTTTATCAATATTAATAATGGGAGACATGAAGTCCTCTAAAAGCTTCACTGACAGGTACAACTCTTAAAATTTACCAATAATTCTCTTAAAAGTTCTTCCTCAGTATAATAGAATGAATTGTACAAAAAGGTCGCCAGTACGATTTGCCCCTTAAAGTATGCATTATGCTGGAAGCGTATTTATTTTGTCCAACTAATTTTTAACTCTTCGTATGCTGTGTAAATTTAAAATTGTCCTTGAACAATTTTTCATCCACAGAACACTCCGAAAATAACTTTGACCTCTTACATAAATTAAAACCAAAGTAACCCCAATTTATAGAACCGTCCCTGCATAAAACGGCATCAAGGTAAAAAAAATTTGAATTCCAAGTTCGCTCAGCCACAGTTCCATTAGTTTTTGGCCTGGGGAAAAGGAATATATTGTTTGATACTGCGATATTCAGAGATTTATACTTGTTTTTGAAAGGTTCCAATCGAGTGTCCTTATTTTTGTTTGTTTGTAAAGTTAATATGATTAATAAAATTGATGTAGATCCTGTTTTCAATATTGCTCAGATGTTCTCTCAGATATCTCTCTAATCTAATTTATATTCATATTTTAAAATTTATTTTAGACACAGTTTGACAGTTTGTCCAGTCATTAAAGCAAATTCTGTTTGTAGTTCTCTTGCTTGATATGATGTATGCACATATGTATGTATGTATGTATACCAAGAAGTACATATGTATGTATATGTACGAATTCGCTTTTGTTGATTCACCGCACTGACAACCGCAGGCTAATCAATTCAATTATTCAATTAATGGTATTGCTCTGGAGAGTGTGAAGTTGAATGAAATGCAATTAAAGTACTCATGAGAACTCGACAAATTTTCTCACACCCACGACAAGTGGAATAACTGAATTGTCCAATATTTTCAACTTTTAAAGAAAATACTTGATATTTGGTCATAGATATCATAAATATATGCATACTTGAGCAATAAAAAGTTCATTGAGCCATGAAATTAGCATTTGACAAAATTCTTACCCAGTCTACGTATGTGTGTGTGAGCCATAAATTTTATGGAATTTTTAGTATACCCTCACACACGTACGCCGTTAGTTACATTTGTATTGTGTTAAATTTATTATTGTCACGCTTGGAAAGCCAATGGTCAACTAGTATTGGTTCAATATCAATTCCTGGCCCGATGCCTTGTTTTTCAACTTTAAGCCCACTACCCACTTGGCTCTCCACCCTCTCACTCAGGACACTCTTTAGTTATTTCTGATGTTATTTATATGTAAGCATGTGTGTGTGTGTGTGGTCAGGCTGCCGCGTGGCTTACCGCAATGTTTTGGCTTTGGCGGCCATTTTGTTGTGGCCTGACCTGACATATGCCTGTCACTTTATAATGCTTTAAATACACACATATACACCCACACACACACAGCTTTTCTACATCTCCATGTTGGTATCTATATAATTTAATAGTTTTTTTCCCCATTTAAAGCCCTTTTTTATAAGCTGATATTTATGCAAATGGAAAAAAATAATAATAAATTGTTCATTATTTTAGCATATGATTAAAGATTTTAATTATGTTCATTAATTAATGAATGACTGAAACATGAACATGAACATAAATGCTTAAGGCCCTCTCACGGCTGATGATGATGATGATGACGATGGAAATCTGCTTGAAATTGAAGAAAAGCCATAAGGATATCAAATTCAGAGAGATTTTCCACTTGCTGCCAGAGGGCCAATGGCCAATGCTGCTCGTAAATCCTTTTGATTTGCTATCACAGATGTAGAGACAAATATTGTGCCTGACCAGTGTCCAAATAGTAGAGCAAAAACAACATTCACCAACAACAATAACATTTCAAAATGCAAAATGCTTGTGTCTGGGCATAACTCATTAGTATTAACTGCATGTACACACACTCACACACACAATGGCACCTGGCTGAATCCGTAAACGTATAACCCTTACTCGGTGTTGCCAATTTTTGGGGTGTGAGTCTGTGCGTTATCGCTCTGGGCCCCGGACCATTAAATAATTGCCACAATTTATGTGCACAAATTTTGCATTTCGGTTCCAAAACCGAAACTCAAGTGTGGGCAATGCATCTTGCCTGCTCAAATATACAGGGCCAATGCAAAAGATTATACATAATTTTCAATTGCACACACTCTCTCATCCACACACACACACATGACGGTGTATATATATATGTGTGTGTACTTATTGTTAGATATTTGTGCAGCATGCAATTGCATTTATGCAACAACTGTGAGTCTGAGTGTATCGCTTCAGGCGAAACACTGCAACAGCAGAAGGAGCAGGAGGAGTAGCAGGAGGAGTAGCAGCAACAACAGACGAAAGGTGCAGCTGGAGAAGATACAACAGCTCATTCCGAGTTAAAAATGAAGAGTGCCGACCAGTTTGCAGTGCATCCTGTATCTGAAATGCATTTTTCATGTCCAACCCATGGCAAATTCAACCGGAATTACGTTCTCAGAGAAGAAATGGCTAATAGATAAATGCGCAGTTCATTCGAATTTCGAACAATGCTGAAAGAGTTTACCCATTTGACCAATTGATTATGAAAGAATTGAAAGTCAAATCAGCTTAAAGATACATAGCAGTCATAAGGATTTAAGTTCACATTTGAACTAAGATAGAAGGCAAAAAATAAAGATAAAAACAAACAGATCAAAACATTTTTAGGTATAAATGTATTGTCATCCTTTCTGTCTTCTATCCCAAATATGTTTCAAAGTCAAATAGAAATAGGACTATTATAAATTGCTTTCGGGATTTTTTAGTTGGTGTGTAATTCAGTGTAATTTAAACATAAATCATACGACGGTTTCAGTTTATGCATTAATTTCGCCTTATATTTAACAAACATAATTATGCATTTTTATTCCGATGTTTGCACAAATCCTACAACAATGGACCCTCTCCAACCTGTAGACATCCATGTACCTATACATATGTATATATGATGAATTTTTGTATCGCCATTGGACACCTCCTGCCAATGACAATCAATTTTGCACTGAATTAATTTAATTAAATGTCAAAATGTAATTAAATGCGAATAATGCTTATAATGCAAATGAAGGCGTGTCACGTAACAGGCTCCCTTACCCCAAAAACAATAACTCTACCCCCCACCACCCCAAAGACCTCTTCAACTAGGATGTGTGTTTGTGTGTGTGTGTGTGTGTGTGTACGTGTGTAAAATATGCAACTGGGTTAATTAAGCAGCAATTGAAGCGTGTCACAAAAAAAAGAAAAACAAAAAGAGAAGACACAACAAAATAAATGCAACAAAACAAAAAAAATTTGTCCACACAATTTAGATGGCATCTTCCTTATGAGTGCGAACCACGAAATTGCATTAAAATTGCATTGCCAATTAGGCTTTGGCCGCTGGTCCAATGGCCATGCTAATTTTGCCAGCAAATTAATTAGAATTATTCTGTACAAAGCCGAGAGAGAGTACCACAGCGCATAAAGCCGCCAATTGAATTTAGCGTATGAGTTGCATAAATAAAACAACATTTGTGGAAAACACTCACTCACACACACACACACACACACAGAGATTGGTGTTGCCATGGCCATCTCGCTAATTTGGCAAAAACCCAGGTGCAAGTGTAAAATGTATTTTTCGGTCCATGAATGAGGTCGGCTTATGGACACCATCAAACGTGAACACTGATTCGCATCAAAATATTATTTCAATCATTTAAATCACTGAAATAGAAAGCATCATGCAAAGTTCCCTTGCCACCAAAATGTCCAATTATTTACTTAAATTGTAACTAGTTAACTAACAATATTCACTGCAATCTACTGGAAACATGCAGACTTTAGATCTTTGTAGAAAATCTTATCTATGGGCTCTTATTTATATTGTTTATTACACTTAAACTGGTTAATAATTGTAGCTAAATGAAGTAGAAAACTTGGAATAGGTTTTTTTTTTTAACAAAATCGACTATACTTTGACTACTTAAGATTGACCTCAAGTCGTTCAATCCTAAGATTTTTAGTAAAAACTCAAAACGGTTTAACAAGGGGAACTTCAAGTATGAATCTTATAATCCTGAACACTATTTTTATCCCATTTTTTTCTTATAAGCGACCAAAAAATAGGTAAACACGATCTACAAGGATAATATAGAATAGTACGATGAAATATTACCCTTCTAAATCTATTTTACTTTATATTAAAAAAAACTTTTTTGGCTACCTTAAATTTTAATTTCAATAAATGGAAAATTAGAACTTTTATTTGCAAATACCACTGTGTGTAAGAGACTTTTCATTGATTGTGCATGACCTAAGCTGATTTGATTTAAGCGGCTTGCATTTTGGTCACGGACCATAATGAGGATGATGCTGATCTATTATAGCTTGGGTCTAGGTACTCTAGGCTTACCTTGGGCGATGGCACCACGGAGAATGAATTCATGATGCGATCCGGATATTCTTCGCGTATCTTGGAGATAAGCAATGTGCCCAGGCCAGAGCCAGTGCCGCCGCCCAGTGAATGGGCCAATTGGAAACCTTGCAGGCAATCACAGCCCTCCGATTCTTTGCGCAATACTTCCAGAACCGAATCGATTAATTCGGCACCCTCTGTATAATGACCCTTGGCCCAGTTGTTGCCTGTAAATAAGATATTGGAATTTTAAATTTGGCTTTTACAAATGCCTATCTAATCAACACACGCACACAGATACAGACAAATACACACTTGCCAAGTGCCAGCTGACATGTACAAAATTAATTTTAATCGTCAGCCGCAGGCCATTTTATAATTGCAATCATCATCATCTACAGACGCGCCATCACCACCACCACAACCACCAACATTATCGCCTCCATCAGCAGGAGCAGAATAGGCTCATGTCAATGGCAGCGGTAATTATGGGCAGGACTACGCCCTGCCCATATCAACAAACAATCATTGGACAAAGGCAGAGCAGTGAGTACATTGATGCTGTGGCTTGTTCGCCATTAAGTACCCAAAGACCACGACTTCACCACGCCAGCCTCATCTTGTTTGAACTGCATCAAAGTAATGAAAACATCGCTTGATTCTTGTGGCCATGCTTGTTGTTTCAGTCGACCAGCTGAAACAACTATCAAGTGCACGGCCATCGTAATGATAGGCGGGGTAGACTGATAATGGAAACAAGAAGACACGCCAACCCACAGACTGGTCAATTTAAACTTACCAGCTCCTGATTGTCCATATACAAAATTATCGGGCCTAAAGAGTTGACCCATCGGTGACTGGCGCACCGAATCCATGGTGCCTGGCTCCAGATCTATGAGAACAGCTCGTGGCACAAATTTGCCGCTGGTTGCCTCATTATAATAGACATCGATGCGTTCATGCTGTAGATCCGATTCACCGTGATAATAGCCATTGGGATCAATGCCATGTTCATCGGAAATTATTTCCCAGAACTACCAAAAAAAAAAAAGAAAACAAAAGGAAATCATCAATTTAATGCATATTTATAGGAATAAATCCAGTTATTAATCAAGCTAAAGACAGGAAGGGGGAGGGTGTCTCTTAAATATGCAATGTCAGTTTGGGGTTTTGGGTTCTCATTTCTTTATATAAGATAACGGTGCGCCCGTTGGTATGCAATGAAATTTGTGAAATTGCGCAAGCGACTTTTTTTGCGATGTAAAAAATATTATTTTTCAATCATTGTATCCGTGTTCGTCTGAGGTGTCTGCAAATGTATAGCCCTGTCTCTGTCTCTGTCTCTGTGTGTGTGTGTGTGTACTTTTGTGCGTGTATTTGTGTTGCATTGCTTTGGCAATCAATGCATATAAATATGAGTGTCCTTTTTACATGGTGCTTGGTTTTATTGCCAATGCCATCAGCATCGTTGGTACCCGTTGTCCTTGCTGCTGTTCCTGCTATCTGTTGTCGATTTATGCGCGTGCATATGCTCACTCACTCACACATATGTATGTATGTATGTATCTGTGTACATACATACATATATAGCCCAGCACTTTACATGCCGTGAGCAATTTCTGTTGCATACTTTCATGGGCATGCAATTTTTTTCCACGGTATCGTGTTATTTTCATTTTTATTTATTTATTTTTTTTTTTGTTGTGTAACGAGGGGGAATAATTGAATCCTTTTAGGTGCTTTCATATATTTATTTTTTCCACTCCCTCATCATCCCTTACCCCTTTTCTACTTGCCCATCTTTGCCACACGCTGCCGATATGTTTTATTTGTACCAGTGCGAGTATTTTTCTTGCGTGTTTCCTTTTTTTTATGGTATATTTTTTCGCTTCCTTCCTTTTTTTTCTTTCTTCTTATTTTGGTTTGGTCTTGTGTTTTTTTATTGCACAATACGCTTCGTGAAACATTTCACGTTTGTTGCGCATATGAATTTCAAATTTTTAAAAATGTTTCAATCGCTTTTCTTTTGTTCAGCAGGTGTGTGGGGGTACAGGTGAGTCGCTACGTCCACTCGCTCTCTCTCTCTCATTCCCCCTCTCTCTCACTCTCTTCCTAAGAGTGAATGTATGTGTGTGTGTGTGTGTGTGTGTGTGTGTGTGTGTGTGTGTGAGGGCAAATGCTAATTGTGAGAAAATCGCAAGGTGTACAGCCGCCCGCCCACATTGATCGAAATGATTTTTAATGGACTAAAAGGCATCGACAACTGCCAGAAGGGATATGAATTAATTTGTATTTTTATTATTGTTTTATTATTTTGCCAGGCATTACAAGCTGTCCGTGAATGCTTGAAAGTTAGGAGACTATGAGGGGCCGGAGGGATTGGCTTTTGAAATGGAATGTGGATTTTAATTAATGCAATGCCGAACAGCTGCAAACCGTATTCAATTTTCTCCCCATTTTGGACACTTTGATCTGCATATGCTGTCAATCTTGGATTATTTAACATTAAAATGTCTTCAAATATGCAGAATATTGTTTATATGCTTAAAGTATTTATCATCTTTCAACTTTGCCCGCCCTCTGCCTAGAGTCATAAATACTTTATTAGCTTGGCTAAAGCGTTGATGGCTCCAACCAACAGGGCGAAAAGCACAGTTGGGGAAGGTGAAAGTTTTCATAAAAATATGAAAACGGTTGATTGCACACATTTACATTTACACACACACACACACACTCGTACATACATATACATATGTTACTCCTTGTAAACTTGTTTCATCTTTTTTTTTTCTACCACTTTTTGCTATGCTAATCTTAGAGTCGCATAAATGTTTGTTGTTACGCTTCTTGGGTGAAAGTTTTATTCCTTTATTGGCTTTTAGACATGCAACAATGATAACAAGTTCTATGACAAAAGCAACGAAACAAAAACAAATCGCTAGCCAAAAAAAAAGAAAGAAAGAAAATAGAAACTTTTCAGTTTCAGCCACAAAAAGAAAAACTTTCCCTCACATGGCACAAAATTTCTTTGCATGGAAATATGACACTCAATTGTACGCATCGGTAGATGCTTTCGGATTACACAATGCCTTTGATTTGAGTACGAAAAGCATCAAAAAAAAACCCTAACCACTTGACAAACCTTTAGACTGTGGCACTTGTTGCCCATGGCTAAGAGGTCAGTTGTGTAAATTCTAAAATTTATAAATATTTCCTGAAAGCGGCTTCAACATATCTTAAAAATATGATTACATTAAGATTTAGGGTTTATCTGAGTATCAGAAGAAACGAAAAAAAATGGAAAACTTTTCGATTAAGAGATGAGTTTTGTATTCAAACGTTTGTTTCCTGTCTCATGTATTTTGAAACATTCTTAAGTAAAAGTCTTTATTTAATATAAAATTACTTACTTCTGAGGTTCAGAGAAATATTGATTTACTCATAGCTTATGCAAAAGACAGAATAATCTTTATTTGTTAGGATGCATATAAGATAAGAAGGGCAGTTCTTTTTCTTTTCATTGTCAAATTGTAAGCTCAAAATCAATGTATACCTGACTTGACTTAAAATTTCTCTAAGAACCATAAACAAATTTAGACACAGGCAAATATAAAGTCACTTTTAGAATTCTCGAATACCTTTAAAAAGTTTAAGGGAGCCTTCTAATTAATTTGCATTTCTTTACTTGAAAACCTTTGATACTACCCTCGCATATTAGTTTATAAAGCCAATTGCCGATAAGCGTTTGTTGTTTTGGGTGAACCATTTCAGTTTGATAAAACGAAAGGGCCAAGTTTTAACATTTTTGAAGCATAATTTATTTATGGAAACTTTTAGCGTTTGCCCATCTCATTTCTGACGTTTTGCCGGTATGACCTCTGTTTGCTTTTGACAAGACAGCCGGGCGAATGGTCCACTGGCTGTCTGTCCCACTGTTTCTCAGTTTTAAAGTGGGCAAGCAATGTGGTCTGAGAGTAGCAAAAGTCCCAATTTAAAGTTACCCCCCATCTAACCGCCAACCAAGGACTCTTTAAAAGAGTGTGAGATAAGGACAGAGAGAGTGCGAGAGTGAGAGAGAGACAGAGAAAAAAACAATTACGCTGCCTTCATTTGCTTAAAACTTTTGGTGGCTGCGGTCAAATTGCTTAATTACAAAATTGCGTTCAACTTAAAAGTGCAGAAAGAACAGAAACAGGCAACCTGGCAAAAAAAAAGAGAAACACCGTGAAAATAACAAGAATAGAGAAAGGGGGAGGCAGAAAGATAAAGAGAGAGGGGAAAAGAAAAAGAGAAAATGATCAAATTAAAAGTAAACAAAGAACGGCGCGAGTTGACCAAAGCGGCGCCATTTTGTGGCGCCCGCTTTTTATGTGCCTCATCTCAGTCTTAAAAGAAATCCAAAATTAAAATTCCCAAAGCGTTTGAAGAAACAAAAAAAAAAAGCACAAAAAATGGATCCCGTGAGCTAAATTTAGCCAAACCGACGTTTCATATACGCTTTTAAATACTTGACTTTATGCCGTTTACTTCTACAGAACGAATTTAAGACGATTTTCATGTCGAACTTATCAATTTTAAAGCAATCGCAAACGTTTAATAGTGTAGAACCATCTTTGGCGTTCTGCGATGCATACGTAATTCCTAAACTTAGGGAAATGAAGAGTCTTATCAGCTCCAAGAAGGACGATGAGTCAAAAGGCTTGCATACTTTCAGGAAGGCATCTAATTATTATTATTAATAAATGAATCCAACTAATGTAAATAGTTAATTAAAAGATCAAAGTGCTTGCCTAAATGAAATGCCCAAAAGACTCTTATGGCAAGTGTATCAAGTGAAACCAAGCAAAAGTCAAGTGGCAAAAGTCGCGTATAGTAAAGGAAAAAAAATAATAAACGAATGAAGGAAGAAAAGTCGCATAAATTAATTGCGGCTTCTATGCTGCTATGTAGTTTCGCTTTGTTTCTGCTCCAAAACAATAAAATGAGCGACATTTCTATATAGTTTATCTAGGGCCAAAAGGAGCCCAGGATACGCAAAGCAACGGAAATGCATGTCGCACCGGATGTGAAAGAGAGCAAACGTTTGCCACTGAGAAGAAGGACAATGAATTGTGAGGAGAAGAGAAGTGTTGGGTGTGTGGGGAAAAGCGGAAAGTAGCTACTTGCTCTGGAATATTAAATTTTTTGTGCTCATATTTTTTTTTCGTTATTCCTTGTTTTTGATGATTTAGCTCGCGGCTCGCATAAATAATAAACAATTGCAGCTATAAATATTAAATAATGCCTAAGATTGGACAAAGATTGTCTCCAGGGTGTAAGATTGTGACAATGTAAAAAGTTTGCTAGTCTCTGATTCATTTTTAAAGGAAGACAATTGATTAAATTTAATGCGTATAAATGCGACATCATAGCTTATTCGATTCCTCAAGTTATAAAACACTCATTTTGATTAAAAAATGATTGATTCAATACTTAATACTCAAAAACTACTTTTCAAAAATGACTAAAATCTGAAAATGTAAAACTAAAGCCGTGTTTGAATAAAACTTTGGCTCTAAAATAGCTTAAAGTAATTTAAAAAGTGGTATATTAGGAGATGGCGTTCCTCATCATCATATTTTCATCCTATATAAAAGTTTTTCATGATCAGAAAACGATCCTATTTTATGACTATTTCATGAGAGACAGTATTCAAAATGTGATCAGAAATTTTAGGAGTTACTGGTTGTGATATATACCTTTCTTTTTGTAAGTTGAAATACTTTTTAAGCGTAACTAATATTTATTAGGTAATTTCAATTAGAGAGTTCTTTGGGTGAACGAGTCTTGAAATACTTTGATTTCAAATTCGTTGTTATAATAGTTATAATTAAATGAAAGCTACAGAACTTTCAAAAATGTTGTGAAGTTAATTAATTTTCCATAACTTGAAATAGATTTCAAAAGTTTTGATAAGTTGAACTCATTATGGCATCAAGATAAAGCTGACTTGCCAGGTTTTTATAGTTAAAAACAACAAAACAAAAAGCTTATATTGTTTAGTTCCTTTTTTTGTTTTTAATTCATAAATTTCTTTTGGGCAATGGAAGGGCAATGAAAAAATTAAATATTGTATAATGGGCCGTTGAAAGTTATTAAAAATTAATTAAAATAAATAATTAAATAAATAGGACAGGCAAATGCAGGCGGAAGATAAACAAGAATTGCAACTGCAACATCAAAAACAATAGTAACAACAACAATAATAAATGCATTTCTAATTAACATTCAATGCACTGCAAGGCATTAAGCGTAAAAATCATTAAAAATACAAACCACATATGGATTTTTGCAATTACTGAGTTATTTTGCATGATATTAGGCTTGGGTACCCTTAGATAACTTCTTGTCCACACACACCCACAGGCACACACACATAGATATACATATGTATATGTATATGTGTGTATGTAGGTGGCCAAACGTTGCAAATAGAATTTCAATTGAATTTCGGCCGTTGGCATTAAACTAATTATAAAATAATAAACAGGATTTCAGCGGCATTTCGATCATTCGCCAATTTACAAATGTGCGACAAATCCGTGCGATTTGTGGCCCGCTTAAAATGCATTTCACGTGCCAAGTTAATTTATTTGAATTTTTGCGACAAAAATATATTATACCCTTGCAGAGGGTATTATAAAATTGATCAGATGTTTGTAACGCACAGAAGGAGACGTTTCCGACCCCATAAAGTATATATATTCTTGATCAGCTTGAGAAGCTGAGTCGATATAGCCATGTCCGTCTGTCCGTCTGTCCGTCTGTCCGTCTGTCCGTCTGACCGTCTGTCCGTCTGTCCGTCTGTCCGTCCGTCTGTGCGTATGCGTTTTACTCAGCCATCTTAAGAGATATCGGGTTGAAATTTTTTTTGGAGACTCTTTATTACCTGTGTGAGATAAAGTATGAAAATCATCGGGATCGGACTACTATATCATATATTGTTTAATAATCATTAAATGTGTTTTGAAAATGCGTTTTACTCAGCCATCTTAAGAGATATCGGGTTGAAATTTTTTTTGGAGACTCTTTATTACCTGTGTGAGATAAAGTATGAAAATCATCGGGATCGGACTACTATATCATATATTGTTTAATAATCATTAAATGTGTTTTGAATTCAGTAGTTTGAAGTATGCGTTTTACTCAGCCATCTTAAGAGATATCGGGTTGAAATTTTTTTTGGAGACTCTTTATTACCTGTGTGAGATAAAGTATGAAAATCATCGGGATCGGACTACTATATCATATATTGTTTAATAATCATTAAATGTGTTTTGAAAATGCGTTTTACTCAGCCATCTTAAGAGATATCGGGTTGAAATTTTTTTTGGAGACTCTTTATTACCTGTGTGAGATAAAGTATGAAAATCATCGGGATCGGACTACTATATCATATATTGTTAAATAATCATTAAATGTGTTTTGAATTCAGTAGTTTGAAAAATATTTGAGCATATTCATAATACGACAACTAATGCTGTTGATGTATGAAATTTCACTTTTCTTATCGAATTAAATATAATAAAGAACTGCAAGGGTATATAAACTTCGGCAAGGCCGAAGTTAACTTCCATAGCTCGTTTTTGGTAAATTTTGAACACCTATGCATACACACGCACACACTTGTCCGTGTGTTGTTTCTGTTATCCATTAGCGTAATGAGCTTTAGCCCCAAGTTGGGTTTGAGTGACAGAAAAAAAACCCCCTATCGAAATCAAACTTCTGCAAGTTCTGCAATAAAATAAAATATACCAAAGCACACTTGAAACCTAACGGCCGTCCATCGATGGATGACACTTTCCAGCCGTTGGTCATAAACCATTTTGAGCAGTTTGAAATGGGGGGAAAAAATATAAAACTAAAGGGCTCTGCTACAAATTTGGCATTACAGAACATTGAGTACCCTTACCGGACTTAGGGCTATGCCAAGTCCTTTTTCGATTCCTTTCGGATGTTTGTTGATTTGGAGAATGTTTCCATGATACCCTCATTAAGACCTATAGTTATTAGTCCTTTAGTTTTGTTAGGGTATATTCAAAATAAAAGCCTCTCGCCAACGCACAAATATCCAGACAGGACATATCTACATATGTTGTATCCTGCTTTCTGGCTGCAGCTGGGCCAGGGTCTAAGCTTGAACTGCTCAAAAATGCAATTTATATGCGCACAACGCAAATAACGAATTGTACCCTAAACTACGCTTTATGCCGAGACACACAGTTACAGAGAGATAGAGAGAGAGAGAGAGAGATAGAGAGAGAGAGGGAGCAAGAGAGAAAGCGGGGGCATCCCAATGAATTGAATGAGCCAGTAGTACGTAGGCGTTCTGTGTAATAATACTAAAAGGATCTTGTCACTTGTCGACCGTTGACAGCCATTTCATGCCGTTTAGAAAATAAAGGGTTTCGTTCGCACACACAACACAAGAATGTAAACGAGAGAAATGAAAATACGAGCAACCATAAATTTTGGCATTAAAAATCAATCAAGTAAACAGCCATATGCAATATATATGAGCCATCAAGTGCTCAAACAAAAATATAATACCAAAGATTAAAATACATTTCCAGAAAGCCTTAGCCGAATAAAAAAGTGTCCATTTCCAGTGGAAATTTGAGAATATAATGCTAAGGATCCATGCTGTTAAAGCGCTTTAAAACGATTTAGTTCTCACTGAAAGATTGATTCATTTTAATTTGTTCATTTATTTACTAAAAAACAGTTTCAGTTCCAAAAACCTGACTCTTATTTTTGGGAATCTCAAACATTGACAAATTTTAAACGATATTCAAAAGTGATATCTGTTTTCACATTTAGTTTTAAAATTGGCATGACTAACATGCTAATAAAGGAAAATATTCCAATATCTCAATTTCTACTTTGTAACTTTGTCAATTTTTGTACCAACTTTTAAAATTATTGTCCTGATTTTATATTATTGGAATATTTATACGTACATACCCGGCTAACTGATATCTTCGATATTTAATTAACCATTTCTATTTAAGCACAGGAAAGTAGATAACAATAAACTCCCAGCCCAGGCTAAAGAATTCTCGAAATTCAAAGCTTTTAATGAATGTAGTTCTAGAAATGGATAGGTTTCTAAAAAAAATACTAACGCACTTTAACAACAAATTACAATGAGGTTCTTTTAAGGTCTCACATTGGCATGCAAAGCAATCCTGGATGTGGGCATAATTAAGGCCATGTTGGCATGGAAATGCAGCAATTGGCAAAATTGCCACAATTTATAACTCTATATAGCGATACGTACATAGCGTAATGTATGTATGTATGTGTGTGTAGATGAGTATTGTGCACCGGATCAATTTGGTGGCACGTGTTAATTTCGAGGCAAGTTCGGTATGCCAGAAAAATGCAATTTTTCGCCCCAATGTGTAATTTACCTTTTATATGTAAATGTGTCTAGTGTGTGTGTTGCAGCTGCATTTGCCATGGCATTTATCGTCAAGTGCATCAATTTAAATGTGGCCACTAATTGTCATTATCAGTGCGTGGCCTTTTTGTTTTTGTTGTTTTTTTTTTGGTTTTAATTTGTTGTTCTTTATGCTTTGCTTTTCCTCTTTTTTGGTTGTTGGTTTTTTATTTATTTATTTTGTTTAATTGTCATTAAATTGTGCAAATTGTAAAACTATATGAACCATACTTTAAATTCTTGACGTTTACCTGTAATTGTCTAATCATTTAATTAAGAGAGTTTTTTTCCAGACAACATTTGAATCTCGTTCGCCAAATATTTGTTCATTAGTGATGGTCAGCGGCTTTGGGTTTTGTGTATGTGTGCGAGTTTGTGTGTGAATATGCGTTGCTTGCATACAAGGATAACGATGACGCAGTCTAAGTGCAACATCAAATAGCTTATAATTAAAATTCGTCTAACTCATGCGCATAGCACAGAGGGTTAATCAAAAAGTTTCCAATATTTGGAAAATAAAACGTTTAATGCTTATAAAGCTTTTTCTGTTAGTAATCCAGTTTAGGCTATGTGTTTTTGCGAAACGACTGAGAAATGAATAAGGTTCTAGTCAAAAGATCAAAAGAGAATCATATACCAGAATAAAAACAGATTGATTCATTTCCTTGTCTTTATATATGCAGCAAAAGATCCATTCTTTCCTTTCCACTTTTTCTTTCCAATTTAATTTAAGGGTTTTGCTAAAGTATTCAAGGGTTTACAAAAACGATATTGTAGCAATATTCTTATTCATAAAATATCTTAGGCTTTCCCTCAGTCCATATGTTTAGTCTTAAGTATTAAATATAATTCATAGTTTTAAGTTATCCTACATTTAGCAACGACGAAGTAGATATAAAAAAAAGGATAAATAAATTCAGATTAACTCAGTTTTAATGGAGCTTCGCTAAAATATATTATATCTAACTAAATGGCCTTTTAATTAAGAACAGATTGGTTAATCGCAAACTTTTTACTTCAATGTTTATTATAGAAAAAATTGCTTTGAAATTCCTATGTTTTATTTACAGTTGAAGAATATTGATTTTCCTTGAATTTGACTAACAATTCTGATAACAAACGAACTGATCACAACGAACCAAACTCATCTCGTTAATGCTAAATGCCAGAGGAATAGGAATTGCATTTTGCAGGTTAACCAAAGACTGGCAGCTGCCAGTTAGGCCAGTTGGTCGAAACATTGCTCGGGGGCACATTGGCTGGGGGTTTCCAACTTGAAATGCAATTGCTTGGTTTTTCTAACACATATCCATACATATTATTATAGTCGTAGTCCAATTGTGCGTACAGCTTCATTTACATATACCTACACATGCGGCTGACAAACAATTTCAATTGAGATTTCAATAATTGTCGATTTAGATATGTAAATATTTATTGTATATTTGCTATGGTTGACCTGCAATTATTGACTTAACTAATGTGAATGTTTCTATATATGTACATATGTATATGTGGAGTTTTATACAATAGTCTGTATATGTATATACTGTATATGTATATTGATATTGTGTGGCTAGCTTCGAGGTAAATATCAATATTAACATTGGCTATAGAGTTGGCTAAAATTGATTTGTGCCCAGGTGTCGAAATGCTATTCACGATGATCTATGCATCTGTTTGTCTAGATTTATATGTTTGGAATTTTGTTTTTGTTATTCCTTATAAATACTTGAAATATATAGGAATAAACCGTTGCTTTAAGCAACAGAGGGAATATATGACTGTCTTTCTCTGTCTCTTCATCTCTCTCTCTAGCTCTCTCTCTCTCTGTCTTAGTCGCTCCAAAGTGTTGCTGCGTGTCTAAGTTGTGTTTGTTGGCCCGACTGACTGACTCGCTGACTGGTTCACTGGCTGTCTGGCTGGCCGACTCCCTGAATCAACCTCAAACTGATGTGTTTGGATGGGTAGGCAGCAATAATATTTGCTAATGGCCACAATTTGAGTGCGGCCCATTCTCAAGCATCCTTGGCATCCTCTGCAATCGTTTTGCATGCCGCCGCAATATGTTTTATGATCTTTGTATGCATATAAATGACTACAACTTGCACTTTATCATATAGTATATATATGTATATGTATACATTCACATGATTTGCCCTCCTGCCTTGGGGCTGAGAGGGTAATAATAATAATAATATTTATATGGCAACGATATGAAGTTGATGCCATGAAAAGCTAAATAAATAAACAGTGTCAGGCCAGAAACAGGATGTGAGCAAACATTTTGAAAAGACGCTCCCGTTTGCTGATAGGTACGCACACACACTCTCTTAGTGTTGTTGGTATGAGCCCATGTGGCCTCAAGTGGCAAGTGCCAACCCCAACCTTTGTGTTCATGGCTTTCCCATCTGAGGCATTCCAATCATTAGAAATACTAACAACAATGTACATGATTTTCAAAAATTCTCAGAATATTAGCGAAACATATTCCCTAAAATAACGAAGAAATTTAAATGTTTAATCATTTGAACTATATTTAAAACTAACTAGTCCCATCTAGTCTTAAACAATGCTTGACTTTTACATTTAACAAGAGATGGAAAACAAATTTCTGTTCATTAACCGTTTGCACCTACATATAAGATAGAACCAAACGATTTTACTTTCGTCAAATTTCTTTCAACATATTCTTATCCAAAAAGATTCGTGTAGTTGCTTTTATGAAAATAATATAAGAAATATGACGTTTATATTATTCTTAACTAAAGTTACGATAAATCTTGGTAACAAGCCGGCCTAATTCGCCAGGAAAAGCCTTTGCTAAAGATCTACAGAACAAAATCTATTGCCTACTATTTGGGGCTTCTCCTATTTGTCATTTTCGGTTGTGCATTGTATAACAGGGAGAATCCAGCATTATGCCGATTAAGATAAAATGAATGCATCTTGTGCCTGAATTTTATGGATTACTCGTATTAATATGGGCATAAAAATGAAAATTAATTTAATTTAAAAACTTTTTAGAGAGTTATTTTGTAGTTTATCCCTTTTTTTTTGTTTATCAACAGCTTGCCAACCGCATAGCATTGCTCATATATCATTTACGTTTTTGTTGTTATAACATTGGCGAAGGTTTTGTAAATGCCATGTAAAAATATTTTTATGCAACATGTGTGGTAATTTTTTTGTTCTCGTTGATGCCCGCAATGTATCTGAAGCCTTTATTAAGTGCGAGTCAAATGAATCACAACTTTTTATTAATGATAACACAAATAGTTTTTGTTTTTTTCTCAAGTGCCACTTTACTAGCAAAATTATGAATATGTAAAAAAATGTATAAAATTTAAATGCATTTATTCTATTTATTTGGATTTATTTATTTATCAAACAAACTTTTGCTTCGACTGCATTTTCACTGATAAAAGTTGGTCATATCTTTCTTGTAATATCCCATTACAATATTTTTATGCTCCAACATTTTTGAATTAATTTTTATTACATTGGTGCGTGAATTTTTGTTTTGCCCATTTGATCATCTGATTGTTTACTCAATGGCTATTTTTTTCTCTCTTTCTTTTTGCATTTTAAATATATTGTTTGCCATTTGGCGGTGTTATAGTGTACAGTGTATACATATATATATATATAAACATATATGCGCATATGTGAATAAATGCACATGTACATGCAAAAATCCAATTAATATTGTTTGCTAAATAAACCCTCAATGAAATGTTATAGGTTATTGATTTGTACTTTCTTGTAAATGGCCAAATTACAAAAACTAATTGAACGTGTTTTTTTGTTTTCTGCAAAAAGTGTTTGTTAGATATGAAATCAAATAACTTTAGCCTGCATTGAAGCCTTACTAAAAGATAGAATGGAAAGGCTAATTGTTTTCATTTTGAAGAGTTTTCATTATTAAAATTAGTAATGTTTCTCTCTAAAGCATATCCTGTTGCACTTGGTCATCCAATACGTATTAGACCACAAATTCCAATTATAATTTAGAATATTTGATTAGAATGTGCGCAAATAAGCAATTGCCAAACGTAAGAGAGAAACATTTCTATTGTTCATTTCGGATTCGGTGGGCGAACCGAAATTATTTTTGTCAAATTATTGGTCAAACATTTTTTATTCTCTAACCATTTATTTGGCTCAGTTATTCGGTAATTTGTGGTTTTAAGTTTCTTTCAGCCAAATAGCGCTAGCACCTGCCATAAATTATAAAACCGATGCTAAAGTTTCAAGGACGTGCAGCATACGTATACGCCCATTTGCACACACACACACACTCACCACACACACACACACACACACAAACTCACACAAATGATAAATATTTTGACCACATTGGTTTTTAATGAGGTTTGTCGCATTCGTTGTTCACTCGTCTGTTTTTTTTTTGTTTTTTTGTTTTTTGGCTTTTCTGCATATTTTGTTTGTTTAATTTGGAATGGCATTTTGCGTTTATTTGGTTGCAAAATTTTTGAATGCAATTTGCACAAACAAACATATATATGTTTAAATGCACATGCTGATTATTTAATATTTTCGCGAATTGTTTTTGTTAATTATCTTTCGGATACACTTGTCGCTTGCTATTTTGTGGTTAATTTCGGTTAAATATACTTTTCTGTTGCATGCTTATCGGCGTTGCACCGCATAAGACAACAAATTACAAATTGTAAATCCAATTGCATGAATAATTTAACGGCTGCCAGGCGAAATCTGCTTTTATACCCTTGAAACAAAAAAACACGAACAAATAATAACCAGAGGGCCGGGGCTGACTTCAACCGCGTCAAAGTTTGTATACCCTTGCAAGTTTGTTAGTAACTCTTTTATCTAAACTAACTGTTTTATCTAAAAAGAGTAATGTTTGCGAAAGAACGGCCTTCAATCTTAGCATAGGATATAACGAACTTTCTGATGAAAGTCACTGTTTTTGACCGATCGTTCCTATGGGAGCTATATAATATAGTCACCCGATCTTGATCAAATTTGGCACAGTGGTTTATAGTTACAATAAACTTACTTATATTAAATTTCACGACAATAGCTTAGAAAGTAACGAAGTTATTGAGAAAAGTCACTGTTCGTGACTTTGCCGTTTGTATGGGAGCTATATGATATAGTCACCCGATCTTGATCAAATTTGGCACAATTATTAATAAGAACACAAAACTGACCAATACCAACTTTTATGGCAATTGCTGATAAAATAACGAAGTTATTGAGAAAAGTCACTGTTCGTGACTTTGCCGTTTTTATGGGAGCTATATGATATAGCGGTCCGATCCGACTGAATCCGAGATATACAAACCCTGCAGTATATATGCGTTGCACACTTCTGACCAAAATTACTATACCCTTTTTGCAAGGGTATAAAAATGCAGTCACTATGGAAGAGAGTGAACTTACAAAAGATAATTGGACTGATTAAACTAATTACAAACACCTTAATTAGAAATATGAAAAACATGTTTTCAATGTTTTAGGAACTTTCTTGAGAACTAAGTAGTATTATTTAGAATCAAAATTCCAATAAAAATTATTAAATGACAATAGCTTAAAGCTTTTTAGCGATCTTTTTAATAAATTATAATAACTTCTAAATAAATTTTAGGATAATATTTCAAAGCTTTCTCTTTGATATTAAACCTATCTAACATGTGGTCAACAAAACGAATCATTTCATTAGAAAAACTGCAAAGTTCTATAATAATTAGTCTTTGCTTAACGGATACCAGATTACAGAGTATTAAGGCTAGCCAGTATATTTGGGTCTTAACAGATTCAGTTGATAGTTGTGCCTATAGCTCTGATCCCAAAGGCGCAAATGCGTGTAATTACTGTAAAGGGTATGAAATATATTGTTAATACCAAATTAAAATAGTTTTGTGCTGATATTTATTATGCTTGATGCATTTAACCATATTATTGTGTAAATACAAGATTACAAAATTGCAAAATTATACAATAAATGGGCGTGGCATCTGGCTGGTGCGGCAAAGGGCATATGGAACGGTGGAAAGGTGGGCAGAAAAAACAATTACAAATTTCTGGCATATTATTTCAATAATATAATATTACCAAAAAGTAATTGAAAATGTCGAAACAACAAAGAACAATACGATGGGCCATGAATCAAATTATAGCAACAGTTTTGCTTCATCTCGTATGGGAGATGGGGCAGGCAGGGAAACAGGCAGGCAGGTTAAAAAGCAGACAGAGACAGGCATTAAGAGCAACATGAGAAATTAATGGGCAAAAGAGCGGAATGCTTTTTAAAAGTGTTAAATAAATAACAAATAGCCATTTGCCGGTGTTGCACATCTGGCCAACCTGTCGCCTCAGCCGCTCCAAGCGGCTTATGCATGGCCACAACTGTAGCATGCGGGCCAAATTGGACACCTCGAAGAGCCTTTGTCTCTGCCAAGAGAGTGTGAAGGGTGGAAAGGGAGAGGAGGAAAGAAGCCTTTTAAACAATAATACATACACGTACATGGTTATTCTATTTACATTCATATGTAGGTATATACGTGTATATGGCTATTATATTTACATGTGTATGTGTGTGTATTTGTATTTTCTAATATTTATGCGCATTTTCCTTTTTTCATTTTCCATCAATTTGCATGCACGGTGTTCAAGCTCAAAGCAGAGCGTAACGAAGCACAAAGATATACATAAATAAGTAATTTTTATATTCCATCAAGCTCAACAAAATGCTAGCAAAGTGTGAGAGAGAGAGAGGGAGAAAGAATGTGAAAAATATTTATAAAAATTCCCTTTTGTTTATTCATAATCAGTTTGTGCAACGAAGCAGCATTTCGGGCCGTAGGGGTTATGCTTTCTCCGCTCTCCGCCTCTGCCAAACTTCCCCCTTATCAGTCACTTTACCCTTTTTTTTTCCACTCATAGAGTATTGCATAGCGCTAGGCGCAAGGTTGCCATAGTAGTAGTATCCTTGTCTCCCTCTCTCTCTCTCTCTCTCTATTCGCTATGTGTGTGTGGGAGTGGCTTTTGTATAAACCTTATTTGGTATGCATAAACGCATTTTTATGTAAATTGAAAAATATTTCGTAAAAAAATTGTTTTTTATTTGTTTTTTTTGCATTTTTTTTGTAGTACCTTCGTTTTGTTGTTGTAATTGTTATTTTGTGGCTTGGTGAATACCACGGTAATTGTTTCGAGGGCATCTCTATTGACCGAATCCTTGCACATGCAACTAGATGCTGCCAACTATATGAAACAATAAACTGTTTTTTCCAAACACTCGAATATATATATTGATAAATATGTACATATCTATGTTTGTACATTGCACATATTTACAATTGACTGCGTGATCAATTAACTGTGACTAAACCAAAATAAATAAACATCAACAAATTAGTCTCCTAGATCAAAAAAGATTTATCATATATGATAGGATTTATCCAACTTTTCTAGTTAAGCAGAGGTTTTTTTTAGCTTTTTTGAATGTGAAGTATCTTTATAATGTCTTATTATTGGTTTACGGGAAAACTTTAAAAAGCTAATATCATGCTCATAAAGTTTACGAATTTGACTGTATATTTAATTGCCATTTTACAAAGGGGCATTAACTATTTAGGCTGATTAGTAGACAGTTGTTTTTTCTAAGGGAAAACATAGTCTAAACATCGTGGCCAGCTTTATGGCTGAACTGCAGTGCCTTATCCAGGGCTCAGGGCTGTGTGACCATCGGTGCTTCATCTCTAACTGCTAGAAATACTATATCATTAACAAGTATGTATGTATGTATATAATATCCGATATAATATCCTGGCGACACCAACCGCTATAATAGATTTTGATCGAACTTTGGTTTAAAATCTTTTTCTTGGTATTAACGATTTTTAAGGCCAATTTTAAAAGATTAAATGGTGCATTCAAACATTTCCCAACCATTTATTGCAAGAATTGATTCATTTTCTCTTCTTTGTAATAATAATCTTACCAAAAGCATCATCACGTTTTAATAAACATATATCTGAGTCGCTCCTTACATTGCCACATATAAATGCCTGGATATCAGAGTGTTGAATATGCCAATTGAATTATCAATTGCTTGTTTTTACTTCAACCATTCGACAAGTAACCATTACCACAGCTACCACACTGTTAAAAGCCACATGAAAATTGCATTTGCATATGGCCAGGCGCATTACCTATGAGTACAGCACAACATGAGCTCCATACACTAGCACACACGCACACACTGATACACATAAACAATTCCCCATCTATGGTGTAAGCATAAAGAAATTATGGCTCGATAGTTGCCAAACGAAAGCCAACGATATCGATAATTCAATTTTCTGCATTATTTTTGGCGTTGCAATGATGATGCTCCGCCATTATAAGCTAAATAAATGTATCCTGAGGCGGCCAACCAACGAAAGGAGGGCAAATTTGCATGCCATGCCGTGCCATAAAAGACATGTTGGTTCTATCTCCAGACTTTGGCTTATACGAATGCACTTCGAAAAATTTGTAAACCCAATGTGAAAAATAAATTTCTAAACTTAATTCAAATTTTTGTGGATTCTTGGCCATATTGGATTTTGTAGTTTCAAAAAAAATATGCAAAAATATATGGAAAATAAATGAAGTAATTTTTTGTAAACATCAGACTAACAATTTGCTTTTCATATTTCTTGCTATTCGTTTTTTAAGGTGATGATTGAAAGTCTCTCTGTGTCACTTTATGTTGGCTTAGTTTTCATATCTTAGGAATGACATAATTTTTCCCTGAGTGTATTGTATTTCATACTCTTTAATTTTATTGTCTGTTGCTTGGTGGCTTGCTTGGTATGCTCGCTCTGGCCCGTCTATAAATTTAAGTCATACTTTTTTTCACTTTTTCTGTTTTGTTCTTGTATTTTCTTTGCTTCGTGTCTTGCTCTTTTAAGGTCGTAAATAGATTTTCTTTGTTATTGTTCACAACAAAAAAGCGCAAAAAAAGAAGAGAAAATGATTTAAGGAAAATTAGGTTTATGTAAATAATGAAAAAGCGTTAGCTGCAGGCCATAAAGGAGGAAAGGCAAAAAATATCCATGCATTTCTCATGCCTCATGTGTCTCATGTGTGATCAATTTAAGCCAAGCCAAAAGCATATTGAAAATTTAATTTAATTGAAAAGTTGCAAATCGTTTCCTACTTTAAAAACGACATTGAAGACTTTTTAATTTACATATGTTACTAACTATATTTATTTGTGCGTGTATGTGTGTGATTTTTTTATTTTATTCAAATTAAAAGCTTTTTATTTATGTGTATTAGCAGTAAATATTTCAACGATTCGCTAATCTTTGTCTATTTCCCGCAGTTTTTCGTTTATCAGCAGAGCAATTAGTTCCGAAAATATTGCAGAGAAAAATAATAAAAAATCCATTTATGCTGTGCATAAATTTTTAGTTTTCACTGCATTTGTTTACATATTTTACATTTTTACATATTTTTCATTAAGCGGGTATATTGAAATATTGATAAAGTTGGAAAAAATATCTAGGATAAGGAGAAGAAAAAAAACTAAAAGATATTTTGGAAATCTTTTCTTCTCTTCTATCATTTTTATTGTCGTTTGAACCTTTGAGTGAAATCCTTTGGAAGAGCATTGTGACTTCGATATTGCCAAATGCGTTTGGTCTCTTTTGGATTTGCATTGTTTTTTTTTTTTTTAGTGTTATGCTACTTTTGCATATTTATTATTTATTTATTTATTTTAGCTGGCAACAATAATTCACACTGACAGCCAATTAATCAGAAAAGGACATTCAATTAAAGTACAAAATGTTGTTCAAAAAAGAAACATGCACAAATAAATAAATATGGCCGGCAACGAAATATGTTATTATAAAAATTAATGCAACAACAAACAGATTCATTTTTTTCATTTCTTTTTTCTGTAATCTATTGAGTTCGATAAGTTCGTCCATGTTGACCAAATTGCATAAATAATGCATCTTTTTTTTAGATAAACTTTAAATTAACAAAGGTTTGCAACAATGCTGGCAATACTATGTGATATATGACTATGCGCCAACATATTTATGTGTATATATCTCTACGAGTAGGCCCATTGATGGGAACAAAAGAGTAGCTTGGCTTTTGTTATGCCAAAGGGCCAACTAATTAACGGCAGATTGCGCCCACAAAAAGTCAGTCAGGGCGAGGCAGAAAAATATGAAATATGTTTATGATTTGCATTAATTTGAAGTGCAAAACATGTAGGGGAAATTGCCACTGGGAAACGATTGTAGAAAGTATCTGCACAGTAAGAAAATCAAATAGCAAAACCAAACAAAAAAACATTACCAAGATTCTGTTTTACTTATGGACCCAAAGTTACCTTATAAGTCGACGTTAAAGGTGTATCGATTTATGAAACACGAAACTTATTATACGAAACACAAAGTATTCAACTCTTTAGGCAGTTAACTATTGTAAATATTCTTTAAGTGACAGACCACGTAAGCATTTTGCTTATGAAATCTTTGAAAATTTAACAACATCAATTAAACGGTCATTAAAATATCTTTTATATGGTATAACTAAATTTTTTATTATGTTGTAAATATTTATTTATATATTCGATTTGGCATACCTTTTTGGAGAATCGTTAGAGGGTACATTTAAAAATTGAAAAACGATCTCTATAAAGTGAATAATTTTGTTCAGTACTTATTGACTGTCTCTTAGGGAAAACTTTATCAGATTTGTGTCACACACTTATTTAATCTAATAATGCAATGACTTAATAAAGCAATGTGTACTAACTGGCTAATCTTCTATATATATTTATAGATATCTTGAGTCACTTGAAAAGTGTCATTCTTAGTGTTGAAACTGGAATTCTGGTGACAAATATTTCCCTCGTACTCAATGTGGTAGCAAACACTTTATGTGTCGGGTAAATAATATACCCACTCATAACTTTCTTATAGGGTATAAGAAGAATTGTGTCAAATGTCAATGACTGTATTTTCCATGGCGCGGCAAATTGTGCGAGTTAATGTAAATGGGTTAAATTAACTTAGAGCCGAACAATGAGCATCAAGGGGCATTTGGGTTGATGCAAGTAAATAGCGGAATACACTCCACATTAATCAATGTCTCACTAACCAAGCAACATTATGTAATTTCTATTTTAAGACTATCGACTATCTTTTGTCACTTATGTTGAAAATATTGTAAACAAGTTTACTGATTAGAGTCAAGAAATTTGTGGCTGATAACAGAAGGCGGCGTCATATATGGCATTTGCACAATTCTAATTTCCACTGTGTCATAGTTTATGAGTATATCGAGAAACCAGATACAATAGCTACAAGATACAAATAATTGCTAAGCATGTACGTGTAGCGGCAAGGTCTATGCTAAAGAAAAGAAGACTCATTATAAACTGGTTTTGCCCCTTTTTCCTACTCTTCTTTTTTATTGCTCCACATAAAAATTTGCCAGAAACAGCATAGACTCATAAAGTGGAGGGTAAATAGGCTTTTGATGATGCCTTGAGAGTTGTTAATTTAGTCAACTGTAAAGGGCATACGAGAGGGAGAACAGGTTGCCAGTTGCCTTCACTGAAAGTCTCCGAATACTTCCGACAAAATAGAGATTCTGTTTTCTCTTAATGACCATGGCAGATTGATAAGATTACCTACAGCAACCTTGAGCCATAAGAGGTTTGTTACTATGTGAATTAGATATATAGTATACCCATATAAGTGTAGGTGATATCTAGCTAATTGTTTACACCTGACTTTGAAATCGATTTGCTTAAACTTAAAGTCCGAATTTGGCTATGATTTCATGGCATTTCAGACACTGAAACATATCATGACAAACTAAAGCTAAAAGTTTGTGAAATTTTCTTCGTTTTTGCTGATAAACCGCAAAAAAAAACTGATAAGATAAACTTTGCTGGTTATTTCATATATCATCAGGTCCATTTGTAGTTTGGTTTTTTTTTTTATAGTTTTGGAGGAAAGGCGAGTTTTTATGCCGCCGCCCCCCATTTGAAATTGTTCATCACAACAGCAAAATAAATCAAGTGGAAAATAGAGAGAAATAGAAAGAAGCATACACAGAGAGGAAAATAGAAACACACAGAGAGAGAGAGAGAGAGAGAGAGGGAAAAGGAGAGGAGAGGATAAATAATAAAACAAAGAGAGAGAGAAAGATTGAAAGAGGCAGCTAGTGAGAGACATGTATTTAGAAAGGTAGAGAGCGTGCCAAGAAAATTTCATTTTATTTTCTCATTCTGTTTTATAATTAAACATGTGAGGTTAGGAAAGCGATTGAGAAGCAAAAATACTGGCACCTACGAGTACTCGTAAAAGTAATTTGCAAAGTCCTCTTGCTTACATACATACATATGTATGTATGTATGTATGTACATATATGGGACACTAATTGCATATCAATTATACGCACCTTTGAACCGATTTGATTGCCACATTGGCCGGCCTGTAGATGAACGATTTCCCTCATATTAAGTCTGGCTGACAGATGATAGGATCCCCTTGGATTATGGATTATTCACACAGCCACACACACGCACACACAGTTTCACAGAAATACAGCAAAACGCACGCGGAAACCGAATGTTTGGGGGGCCTTTAGAAGCAGCAAAGCAGCGATCGTCACACTCGCGTTGAGAATCAAACGTGCACTAAAATTGCCCCTCGTTGCCGGGAACTACACAATTCAAAAAGCACCAGCAAAACAGCTTGGAAAAGATAGGCGTTTTGGAGGGACGATGGAGGGGGTGGGTACTGATTGTTAGTGTCAGCATTAGTGCCCATGAAAAAGAGAGAGAGAGAGATAGAGAGGGAGACTGATAAAGTAGAGAGAATGTGGGGCATTGCAAAGCTAATGAGCTAATGTCTTGTCTAAACAACAATGTGAGAGCTAACAGAGAAAGAGAGGGAGAGAGAGAGAGAGAGAGAGAGAGCGGGAGTATCTTCGCCCATAGCACGTGATGTGATAAGCGTGAAGAGGCAACGTCAATCTACAAGTACCTCGATTCGTAATGTAGAATAGACAACTATCTACATGGGCAAGCCCAGAAGTAAACAAATACTTTACGATATTCCCATTTACACCTTTATTCATTGCAATTTTACAACAATTTTTCAAGTGATTCTGGGTTAATCACCCAACTCTCTAATGGTTTTCTTTATAAACTTTGCATAGTACAAGACACTCATGTAGATGTCCGGCGTTTTGTTTTCGCCACATTTCAATGTCCATGTGCTGATCCCACAGACCTCATCGCGAAAGATCAATGGTCCACCTGAGTCACCTGTACAGAGTGTTTGTCCATCATAGCCAGAGGCGCATAGTACATTCGGAGGCACTTCTTTGCTCAGTTTCTTTTCGCATTCCACTTTTGAGACAATTGCAACTTTCATAGTTCGTAAAAAATTAGAGTGTCCAGATTCATTTTGCTGGCCACTCAAACCGTAGCCGGCTACGGTGACTCTTTCCTTGGGGTACAGAGGCACTGAGCAGATTCTAGCATAGCCAATATATTTATTTTTCATTAACATCTTGGTCTTGGCCACTGCAATGTCGGCTATGAATTTGAACTTGCTATAATTGGGATGAATTTTTAGTTTTAATATAGAATTCTTCTTGTAGGCAATCGGAAAGTCTGTTCGTTGCATTGTTTTACCCGCAATCACATGGAAATTGGCGATTTGTAAGTTCTCAAAACAATGGGCAGCTGATATAAAGTGTCGCCCACTCAATAGAGTGCCCGTACAGATGAGTTTTGTATTATAGAAGATTTGAACCACAAATCCACCAAGCCTGCCATTTGCAGTAACTTCGCCATTCCAAACTCTGGGTTGTATTTTTGGAGGATTGTCGGATTTGACTTCGAGTTTCAATAGAATTGAAAATATTAATACAGTTTCTACTATTCGCCGCATATGATGTGCTTGCTACTTGAGAAAGTAAAAGATACTGATGAAAATTTAATTGAAAAGTACGAAATATTGTTCCATTTAATTGATTCGTTACTCTCCACAAATCTTACCAAATATAATAAGTAGAGTGTTCTTGTATTGTTGTTCTCAATTCTTACTAGTTTAGCTATTAACTTATAGTTCGGCCCGTGGCATCATCATTTATGGCAACTGCTGAAGTGAAGTCCTTGATTTTAAATCCATGGCCAAAGGATTTTTTATTATGTACTACATATGTATATTTGTTTCGATGCTGAGATCATGCTAGTGGCGTCGTGTTGTCTTCTTAAAGGCCATGGCGGTCTATGTGTGTGTGTCTCAATTTCTTGAATGTGTGCGAAAGAAAATTAACCCCTTTTCCTTTGAGAATTTTCATTGGTCTTTTTATGAAATCGCCGCACGTTTTGTTGCCAGTACATTTGCGGTTATGCATACACGCACACTCAGTTACAAGCACACATTTGATTGTGTGTGTATGTGTGTGTGTGTGCGTGTGCGCCTCTTGCCAAATTGTCGATTTTATTATTTGTGTTTATATGGTTATTCAGCTGTTCTGCATTTTCAAGTGGCTGCCAAAAATTGGGTGGTTAGCGTGGAATATGTTGGGTTTCTGGCCAAAACATGCGATGCGCGTCTTCAGCCTCATTTCTTATTATAATGTGAAAAATATCCTTTTACAAATTCAAAACGTTGAAATGTGCGATTTCTTTTGTTGCCGATTTTAATGGCATATATGTATGTATGTATGTACACTCATACATACATATGTAAGTTAGCTCATATGACCCACGAGTATTGTTGTCGAAAAATCACGTTCGACTTTACACGGCGGAAGGGGCTAAAGTATTTTCTATCTATGTATGTATGTACATATGAATGTACATATGTACATATATATGTAGTTTAGTTTCCAAGTCTGCTTAGTCAAGGTATTTATCAAAAAGATCAAAGGGTATGGTGAAAAGTAACGCTGACTATAAAGTCAATGTATCAATTCTCAAACTCGGCAGAAAGCTAGACTTATTTTAAGAATTTTTAATTATATATTAATAATTATGGTTATTTAGTTTGCATTCAGAACATTTATTCTGACCATAATTAATAGGTACAGGCAATTTTATTAAAAATCCTGTTTCATCATCTGTTAGAGACCATTCATGAATTAAAGATCTTGTAGAATCTGAAATATGGACCATTGTCCAATACTAACTTAAACATTCTCGAACGATCTGGACACATCTCAAATGAAAAAACAGAAATGAAGTCAAGATGAATAATCTAATCTATCTTCGTACATAAATGCCCTTAAATTTTTGAACTAGAGCTGGGAAACTATCGATGACACTATCGAGGTATCGAACTTTGGCTTTTTTATACCACCGTCGATAGTTTTTTTCACTATCGATAGTTATGGTCATTTTAAGTGAAGAAGAACTTAAAGCAAAAACTTGGGTTAAAAGCAACCTAATAATAATTTAATTCTAATGGATCTGAACTATTTGAAATATAAAATTGTTTATACTTTTTAAGAAACTATGTACGTTTATTGGATCTTAACAAATCGTTGAACAAAAATTAAACTTTAACTGTCAATTCAAACGAAAGTTTTGCAGTGTAAACACATGAAATCAATGACAACCTCGATAGGAAACGCTAGTGTAAAACAGTCAAAGATGCCGAGTATAAGATACAGTTTACAGGTTTTTGTCAAAAATTAGTAGGCCGCTAAAAAGTTGATTTTGCCCCACAAACTTAAGAGACAATATATAGTGAAACAGACAAGAATCAAGTAATATAAATAATAGCTGCAAAAAATAGATAAATATGGATATGTATTGCTGGGGTAATAACTCGAGTGATCTCGGGCAAGAAATGAACTGTGTGATAGAAGACGAAATCTTTGATGGAATGACACATGTACCAGATGTACCATGGAAAGGCGTTGAACATTTGCGAGACATTGCATTTGAAGATCATTACTCTTTGTTTCTTACCGACAAAGGAAAGGTATACGAATGCTTCACTTACGGACACTCGTATAATACGCGTAAAAGGTCACGCTTGTCTCTACTTCGGTTAGTTACAGGACTTCGGGATATTCAGGTTACTGCCATAGCTTGCGGTAGCAGCCATTCACTGGTTTTGACAAAAACGGGCACTGTCATGAGTTGGGGTGCCAATGATTGTGGTCAATTGGGACAGTCTACGAACAGTCACGTTATTCGTGTGCCCACTATAGTAAAAGTACCAGACAAAAATCCGATTTTTGTGCAGATTGCCTGTGGTAATAACCATAGTCTGGCTCTTACGAATGAAGGTACGCTATATTCTTGGGGTTCCAATAGTTATGGCCAATTGGGAATGAGCGAGCCGAAAGATTTGAGCGACTGTAATTATCCAATGCATTTGACATCGATTCATGGCATTCCCATAGCTACGATTGCATGTGGCGGCAACCATTGCTTCCTGATCTCCAAGTCGAGTGCTGTGTATGGCTGGGGACGCAATAATCGCGGTCAACTGGGTGTTATGGATGTGTCTGATCGTACCATTCCTACTGAATTGAAAACACTACGTCCACACGGTGTCCGATATGTGGCTTGCGGTGATGAGTTTTCTGTCTTTCTGACGCATGAAGGTGGTCTATTCACTTGTGGTGCTGGAATGCATGGCCAGCTTGGGCACGGATCTCTGTTGAATTTTTTAGAACCGCTCAGGGTAATGAAGCTAATGGATACCCCGGTTACACAAGTTGCTTGTGCTAAACATTATACTTTGGCTTTTGTACCATCCATCGGTCAAATTTATGGATTCGGTCAGTTGGGTAGAATTACTACTTTACCCCGAAAAATCAATGGTCCCTGGATATCGCCCACATTGACAGCTAATTCAGCAACCAATAGTGCTATAATTGTAAACCAAATATTTGCCGGAGGCTTTAAGTCTATAGTTACCACCACGTTGCTTGTGGATAATGTTCCACCTTTCGATATGCGCCGTCCTGTGTAAGTATCAAATAGTCGAATCCCATAACGAATCTGACTAAAGGCTTTTTTTTTGCCATTCACAGAAACCTAGAGTCCCAGATTCTCACATTGAGCGAAAATATGGATTATAGCGTCGTAGTAGACGATGAACCAGTCTTAGTGTGGTGTATGCATTGTTCTTGTCTGAATGGATCCTTTCTATTGGCGGATGATCAACATTTGAATTGTTCTATTGAAAATTTTGGAGTAGATATAAAGGCTGCCCAGAAGGCTTTCGAGAATATACGAGATGTGGTTAGCCCTTTGCACAAGGAGATGGTAGGTTCTGAAAAGCGTTAACAAGTTATTCCGATTATAACAACAAATCTCTGTGCTTTTCAGGTCTGGATTGTTATTACCCTACAACTGATTCCCTCACTGAAATCCACGCCCGCAGATGTGGAATGCTTACGGGTATATTTGATTCTGCCGCTCTATCATAAATTTTCCAATTCCAAGTTTTATAGAAGTCTTCATGCACCCTTCGCCCAAGCCATTTTCAGATTGAACGAAGAACATAGGAAAATTGTAATGAAATGGTATAGTGAAATGCCGATGGATTATTTTAGAGACGTGGTTGAAAATTTCCTTCTAGCGGCCGTTTATATAATGAGGTCCTTAATACCGACAGGTGCTCTATTGGCCTCGCAGCTGTTGCCACATAATTGCGAATTGCATGAGATCTTAAAATTGGTCCAGTATTTCTATTTTATGAATTTCGAACGAAAAGGTGACCGTTTGAGCAATGAATTTTTCTATTTGAATGACCTTACAAAATATCTCGATATAAAGCTTGAATATTACGAATTTATGCTGGCAAATCAAGATAAGAATCATATATGTTATTTTGAATTCATATTCGATGCAACGGCCAAGTGCGCAATGCTTAAAGCTGATCAATCTTTTCAAATTGATAATTTTAGTCATATACACCGGGATGACCACCAACTAAATTTATATATCAGCCGGGAAAATATTGTCAAAGATTCGCTAAATGAACTGCAACAATTATCCAATTTTCAACCCGAAGATCTAAAAAAGCCGCTAATTATCAAATTTATTCGTGAGGATGCTGAGGATGTCGGTGGAGTACGCCAAGAGTTCTTTAGCCTATTGCTAAAGGAAATATTTGATCCAGAATTTGGCATGTTTAAGGTATTAGAAGAGTCACGACTGCTTTGGTTTGCCGATTCGACTTGTGAGAATAAAAATCAATTCTATTTACTTGGTTTGGCCTATGGTCTCGCCGTTTATAACTTAATCGTCATCAATTTGCCATTACCATTGGCATTATATAAGAAGCTTCTTGGCAAAAATGTTGACTTGAATGATTTACACGAGTTATTGCCGTCAGAAGCCAATTCGCTAAAAGCTATACTCGACTATGAAGGAGACGATTTTAAGGAAACCTTTGATCTAACATTCGAACTATCTAAAGATGTGTTCGGACACTCGATAACGAAATCTTTAATACCAAATGGCAATGAGATTGCAGTCACTTTAGAAAATAGACAAGAGTTTGTTAATCTCTATGTGAATTTTGTGTTAAACGAAAGCGTAGAAATCCAATGTACAGCATTTCGAGAGGGTTTCCTGAAAGTTTGTTTCGGTTGTGCTATATTTATGTTTCAACCCCAAGAGCTAATGGCTGCAATATTGGGAACTGATGACTACGATTGGCAAGTTTTGCAGGATAATTGCACATACACCGGAGACTATACACCTGAAAATGAAACGGTAAGTCCTAAGTTAAAGTCTAAATCAGTAATTTAATCAGTATTATTCTTCAATAATAGATTATTTGTTTTTGGAGCGTTTTTCACGATCTGTCGGAAGCAGAGAAAAGAAAGTTTCTACTCTTTTTGACTAGTAGCGATCGGCTTCCTATTCAAGGCATGCAGGCAATAAAGGTAGAAATGAATTTTTAAAATATACATGTATATCTATTATATTGATTTGCATTACTTATAGATTAAAATTCAACCTACATACGATGATCGTTTTCTACCGGTGGCTCACACATGTTTCAAAGTCTTGGATTTGCCTCGCTATAAGACGAAAGCGATACTGAAAGAAAAACTGTTATTGTCCCTACAATATAGTCATGGATTTGGTCTCATTTAAGGCAAATATTATGGGCTTTTTTTTCACGACTTTCACATGTAATTAAGTTTTACTTGTTTATTGTCATAAATAGTTTCTGCAATTTTTTGAACCACTGTCAATCTTGGCAATGCTTGAAAATTTTCTTTAAATAACACCAACTATCAATTCAGACTGGTCATAATTTATTGTTTTTTTTTCTTCCATACGCATATGTATTTGCATTTGGAAAATTCATTTTGATTGCTTATTCTGCTTTTTACAAAAAATCCACAACATCGACCATGAGAGAACATCAACAGTAGAATTGCAGAATTGCAGCGTTGTTTATTAGTTTAGTTTTTGAAATTAAACGTATTTGCATGTCAGACTGTCTGTCACTCACATGAATGTTGTCGACAAAAAACCAAAAATGGCCAACATAGGAATATTTGTATATCTGTATGCAGTTTTTATTTTGTATCCTTGCAAATAGTCATTCCTTTTTGGTCAAAAGTTTTTCTACACACAAGAGTATATTATAAGCAACTTGAGTTAGATGCAAAGTTTTAATGAAAAATGTAAACAAATGGATTAGTATATGTGTCATGGAATGGACAATTATTTCAAATAAATTTATTTTTCTATAATAATAAACACTTCTCATCCTATATATGTAAGTATTAACCTCTATGGTTCATTTGCCATTAAATTTTGTGGTTTTTCATCGCTTTGCAAGTGTATAGATAATTCGATATGATGCCATTTAGAGACAAAGCTGATTCTCTCTGTGTATTTTTGTAGGAGCTTGCAAATGTTATAATATTGTTGCCTTATGCCTTTAGTGTCTTTTGTAACTGCAATTGCAAAGTGTACAATTTAATTGCTTTTCGGTTATTCTACGGGCCATACAAACACATTCATAATGTATACTTACATATGTAGATGTAGGTACACATGCATACATGGCTAAACTAGTTGTCGCCTGGCATCCTAACTATGCATATATGTACATACATATGAAAAGAAAATCAAATTGGGAACGAATTTACATACATATTTAGGGATAGTTTCGTTTTTATATTTGATACAATATTTTGCTTTTAAGCGAAAGCCAGTAGCGTTTTATTGTCTCCTTTCAACTCTTACTGCTCTTGCCAATGGACCTGAGACCAAACTCCTAGTTGGCTAAACCAAACGGAAGCCGTTGCCATGTTGGTTAGTTGCCTGCCATCGAAATTCCGGATTTAACAGCAAAGTAACCAAAATGCAATTGTTTTGCAATTGGCATTTTGACCACATTCTGACACCCGGCCAATGGCAATACCAATACGGCTAGCGAGTGTCAACAGCAGCCACTGTAAATTGGCAAAAACTATACAAACACACACACACACAAATACATATATCTATTCTACATTTATATGTGTATATATCGATATGGTTTGCGTAATTTATTTAGCATTTCAAATGTTATTCCATTCAAAGAGAGGAAAGCATTAGGCACAGGACATTTCTGTCGATAAATGCAGAAAAATCCTTAATTGAAAATGAATTTGGTTTTTTTGGGGAAATGTGTGTGTGAGTTTGTGTGTTTTATTTAGGGGGGAGGGGCTTGCGGAAGTTGAACAATTTTATTGTTGCTGCTAAAGCTTTTCTTTCCTTTTCAATTTTTTTTTATTTCCAGCTACTAATTCGCATAGTTTTGTGTTTTATCTGCCTGTATGATGGGTGGAAAGGACATGTGAGTTTTGGGGCGCAGGCCGACATTTGCATATTTCGCCCTAGCCACCGATGGATTTCAAGTGTCGTAGTGTTATCCTTTTTGCCACAGCTGCAGCAGCATTTTGTTTACTTAGTGTCGCCGAATCTGACCATGATGACCAAAACCCATTCTCCCCCCGCACACACACACACACACACTTACACACACAATACTTGTATACATAAGTATGTGGATTTGCCTTTGTTGTGTCTATTCCTATTTTTGATGAACGTGTCCTAAGTGAAATTGCAACTGCACTCGTATGTATACGCTTCTCTATCTGGATAGAGGAGATACACATAGATGAATGGTTGATGGTCAGGCTAAAGCTATATTTGCCATCATGCATGCAAATTGCACTAATGAGCGAGACAAATTTTGCATAGACAAATGGATGACCAACTGGGCTAAAATTTCAGATGAAAACCCAGATGTCTATGAAAAAGAGAGGAAGGAGAGAGACAAGCCCCTAACCCTTACATGTAATGTAGTCCTTTTAAGATATTTTTGGTGAACACGGAGGGGGGACCAAAAAAGAAATCCCTCAAAATGAGGTCACAATACAAAAAACCAAGAAAAAAAAATAGGAATACAAAAAAATAAACCGCAAACTTGGCTCACAGCAAAGTGGAGCTGGAGGTCAGTTTTCACGCACGGTCGCTTCGTTCACGGAACTGTGACAGTTTTTGTCGCCACTCCTGCAAATGTTGCTGATGTTAGTCGTGACTCCTTGTCCTCTCCTCATCCTCAGCCTCATCCTGGTCGTGGCCGTGGTCCTGGTTCCGCTGCTGCTTCTGCCATTTTTGCTCATTAGAGTAAATGCACTTAATTAGAACCCATGGTGGATTGTATATAGGGTAAGGAAAAGCAACTCTTGCAGCTATGATTATGCTGTGTGTTAATAACAAAGATGGTAAGAGAAAAAAAACGAAACAGAAACAATGCAGTTGACACTTAAAATTAGTGCAAATAAATAAAAGGCTAAACGAAATGCGACAAATGGTTGGTGAAAATGTGCAAAAATGGCTTACAAACTTGCCCTTTTTTATGTGGCCAGTAATTTGTGTGTACGTATACATCTCTGTTGGTATATGTATGTATGAATGCGTGTGTGTGTGTGCTGTGCTGTGGTATTTGCATTCTCCCAGCGGTTGTTTGGCATCATTAGCGCTAAGTTTCAATGTGGTCGAGTAGATAAAACTTGATTGCAGTTTGTTTCCTTGTTTTTTTTATACCCTTACACAAAAGGCGTTTTCACATTGTTCTCACCAGCCAGCAACTCAATGACGAAAGCAAAGTTGTAGATTTCTAATTCTTATAATAAATCTGAGTTAATTTATTATTATTCTATCACTTTGTTTAAATTCTAAAATGAAAATCATTCAATTGTTTCCCCTCAATCTCGACGAAAGAAGTACTTGCAAACTGATCGTGAAAATACTACCTAACTAATTAAAAATACCATTATTTTATATTCTTTATAGTTCTTGTATCCTAATCCATCTTTTGAAATTAGAAAAAACTGGACTAGACTTAGGCTAGTTGAAGAACTCGTTGGATTGTTTGTCTAATCCTTCTTAATAATGCACCTATCCAAGTTAACTAAGTGAACTTTAAGCGTATAAACAATGTGTCATAGTGTCTTTTTAGTCCTTTCTGTGGTTTTTTAGTGCAGTCATTAAAATTCATTAGTATTTATTAGTCAGCCAAGACGATAACATGGTTGAATGCGATCACAGCAGGGACACTCTGTACGGTTAGGAACTGAATCGGCTAATATGAAACAAAAACCAATGTCCTTCAACTTGTATTTGGTAGCAGCAGCCTTGAGGCATTTCCTTAATTTGTGGGGGGGGGGAATGTTTGACTTTTACTTTGTCGTTTAATTAAGTGAAAAATTGCTTTTCTTTGTGTAGATAAATTTATAGACAGAGTTATGTATTCTGCGTGTCTATATAGTTTGTTGCAGCTTTGCTGTCAGTCGGTGGTTGTTGAAGGCCTAAGGCCAAATGAGACATACAGTCAGCCATTTGCTTGCTTTTAGCTTATTGGATGAGATGTTTTCTTTCCGTTTTACCTCTCCGCCTTCAGAGTGGCGTCTCTTTAATAATGCAATATTTATTAAAGTGAAAATAAAACTTGTTGTTACTTACAATACTTAAATATTCTCTTTCACCTACCTTAGTGTGGAATTTTTTCTTCTGTGGGTAACAGAGAGAGGCAGTGAGGCAGAGGGTAACACACACACAGCCTTTGGGCTTAGACCTTGCCCCGGCTCCCTCCCATCTGCTGCTGCCGCCCCACAGTGCGGTAGGCGTCTACAAGTTGTTGTAATCCGTCGCATATCTCCATTAAATATTCGCAATGTAAATACATAAATACTTAAGTAAGACGCTTAACCAACACATACGCACTTGTACTCACACACGCTTTCCCAACACTCACTCACTGGGATGCCATTGCTTTTGCCTTTGTATTTTCTACACCACCCCCGCTTAGCTAGGCTTTCTCACTGTCTACGCCCAAGCTCCGCCGTCCCTCTCTCTCTCTCTCTCTCTCTCGTTTGGTAATCGCACCATAGTTGTTTGTATTCGCATCTACTTAGCATTAGTCCGTGTACACGGGCTTTGTATTAATTTAACTGAACAGCCATGGAGATTCCTTGGTTAAGTCCTGCTCCTACCCCAACACAAACCCTCAATCTTAACCTCTGCCCCTTGCACTCCATGGGCATCATTCCATTACATTCGGTTCAGCCCAGTTCTGTTCTGCTCTGTTCTGTTTGCTGCAGCGTTAAGTCGGTGAGTGAAATTTTGAGCTTATTGAGGGCAACCAACACACATTAGACAATAATTAAATTCAAGCCAGTCAAGGAGTTTGTCTATTTGTGTGTGAATGTGGGTGGATTTTGGTTTTCGTCTTGATTAATCATGAGCATCGGTTCTAAATAATTGCAGTCGCTCAAAAATTAATTCCAAGAAATTATATATTCACATAACTACTAAAATGTGTAAAGATTACTAACTAATAATTGTCAAGAAATTCTATAATTACGATGGCCACTCCTAGAGAGCGATAAACTCACTGTAAAAAGATAATTGATATCATCTAAATTGGATTGTGATTGTTATTGAGGCATCAACCACAAAAGGATAGCTCATTTTTGTACAGGAAAAGTTCCTAAGTACCTAGTATTAAGCGTCAATCTAAATAAATCGAAAGTGCTTTCCGAGTTTTTATCGTTCGTCAAATATTTGATGTAAATGCAATTGAATTATTTATTAATTATCTTAATTAAGCCATTAGTGTTATACTTTTCGTTTTATAGAATTTATGAATTGGTGCAAATATTTATAACTACTATAATTAATATACATATAATAATAAATAATTCAAGTACAGCAGTAGCAGATCTAATGGATTTCTCTGAAATGCGATTCCTAAGCTGACAATCAAATTTGAAATTTGCGTCTTTTTAATACTCTATTATATTTTGGTCGCTTTTCGAATGTAAAGATTTTCTTTTTGTTGTGTAAGTTGTTGGGGCCAAAAAAACATAGTTTTATTTTGGTAATTTCCGCTATACTTTCTTACACACACACACACACACATATTCACCTGTGACATATACAAATTGCGTCAGTGTAAGTTCTCATTTGGGCCATTTATTTCACTGGTCGTTTTTCGCTATTTACGTTTTATTTTCACTCTTTTTTTTCCACTTTTAACTACTTTGGCCAAGCTGCCATTGCTGCTGTTGCTGCCTCTTTTACTTTTCTTTGTTATTTTTCTTTTTGCGAATTTTTCGGTGCATAAATTAAAATGCAAATCCTCCGCATGGAAAATCCCCTGTAATTAACATACATTAGCACGAGGAAATGCAAAATTTTTCTTTCCAATTTGGTGTTTTTTGTTGTTGTTGCTTTCTTGCATCGTTCTTCTTTCGTGTATGTAGGTATGTATTCGTTAATTTCTGGACAATGACAGTTGGGCCACTGTGGCTGAGAGAAGGGGGCTCTAATATGAAAATACATTGGCGGACCGTCTAGGCGAGTTCAGAATCCCGTGGCCCTTTCGGCCCTCATGCATATGCAGCATTTGCAGTTGTTGCTCTTGTTGTCCTTGCTGTTGTCCAGGCATAAAATTCTCATACAGAGAGAGAGAGAGAGAGAAAGAGAGAAGGAGAGACACATTCTTACATTTACGTAATCAACATAAGGTCCGTGTAAATTACACGAAACATTTTTACTCATTTTGGGCCCAAACTTAGATCCTGAATTTGGTTGACTTACAGTTTCGACATTTAAAATACTCTTTGCTCTAGATACCATAAATAACTCAATGGGTTTGCTGCTTAACTAGTTGAAATAGAAAATGTCTATGCTTTACAGCCATGTCTTTAAGCTAAGATCAAGAGCTAGAATCATTATGTAAACCACTTCCATGTGAATTCTTTATTTTGATGTATGTTGAGTCCCCGTAACGATATATCAAAACGCAGATGTCAACGAAAAAAAAGACTATTGCTTTTGTAAGAGTAACTAAACTTTGACATTGCAATGTTAACTTGCAAGCATTTTTTTGGTGTGTTAATTTTCAGTTTTCTGTTCTGTTTTTTTTTTGTGCTTGAAATTTTTCCACATGAAAAATTATTTGATTTATTTCCACTTGGACACACTGGCACTGCAATAAATCTTCGTTCAATATGCCAGAGTCGCACAGCAGGCCGCATGAGGATGAGAAGGAAGACATTGGGATGGCTGAAAGACAAGCAGGACAAGGAGATGGCAAGAAGAAGGCCTGATATGAGAGTACAGATGTCTGTATGTATGTTTGTATGTATGTATTTATGGGTTATATGTATGTACAAATGGCCAAGGGCATGCTCCCATATGCGTGTGCGTACGCAGTTGAAAACTAAAATTTTATTTAGTGTTTAGTGCGCCTCTTTTGACAGCTGCAACTGCACCAGCCTCAGCAGCAACAGCAAAAACAACAGCAATTGCAAAACTTCTGGGCAAGAATTTTGGTGTGGCAATTGGGGTAAGCCCTGACCACAGAATTCTCTTGTAAACTTGTGAAAATTTCTCTCTCTCTCTCTCAAAAAAAATATTGTGTAATAGCAACAAAATTCGATGGTCAGTTGGACAGACACAAGGAGTTATGCCTCTATGGCTGCGGTTGCGACTCCGACTGCAACATTGCTCCTGCTCCTGATGCTGCTGCTGCTGCTGGCGACACCAAAAGCTGCCCCAGACGTGGTGGCAGGTCTATAAAATGAAACTTTATTATATACAGACATGGGGACGCAACCATTATGCAATGTAATTGAATTGTTTCAAGCTTCCTTCCGACAAAGAGAAATGTACAAAGGGTTGCGGAGAATGAAAGAGACAGAGATAGTCTTTGCAAGTCCCTCACACATGCCGCACACTCTAAAGTGGTCCACTTGTCTTCATTTCGCCTTTAACCCAAAAATTTGCCTATGAGCTCCAAGTTGCCGGCCTCGTCTCGCCCTTTTTCTTCTTCTTTGGCCATGGCAATTTAATGAAATTTTATTATTATGAACATGCCCATTAAAGTTTATTATACGACCAAGTGCAGTGCCGTTCTTGAATATCCTTGTGGCTATTTGTTTTTTGGGGGTAAGAATTGTGTTCTCCACTTCCTATTTGTTTCAGGTTAACCGCCAAAAGTTAGTGCATAGCTTAAGGCGTTGAATCGTGGCCGAGCATTAAAAGAATAGTCGAGAATCATTTGACCATGCGGCTCAAAGGAATTTCTACCACGAGCATCCCTTTGCCCACTCTCGGCAAGTAAACTGAGTCCTTCTGCTTTCTTTCAGTTGGCCATGGCCGCTTTTGAAGTGGGTTTTTTTGCACATGGCACAACAAAGGGCGTTGGACCATTAAAATAAATACAAATTAAAATATTTTGCCCCAATGTCTGTCTGTCTGTCTGACTATCCGTGTACATGTGTGCGTTTGTGCTTAGAAAGGAAGTTTTTCGACCAAAAATTGTTTGAGTGAAATTGCTTGGAAATGTATTCTTTGGCATGAGGACATAATTAAAACTTTGCATCCAAAAAGGTGAATATTTGTACAATTCTCATTAAATGCCATAGATGAATCTAAGCTTCTTACAAAAAAACGAAAATTGTTTGATCAGCTTGTTAGTCTCAAGCATTTGGTTAGATTAGCATTAAATTAGATTCTACTAGCTAATACAATGTCAAAAGTATTCACTTACCTAAATGTGTGCTCAATATTTTCTTTAACATTTTCTATGAGATTACTCTGCGGCATATATGTAGGTACTTCTCTAAGACAAGTCATTTAGTTTTAAAAATAAAGAATTAAAATTATTAATTTATGAGTTTAATAATAACTCAAGTTGAGGTTAATAAACTGCTCAAAGTTGGGCTAATTATTTCATTTGATAGCAACATATCCTTGGATATTTGAGGAAAGATTTAAAAAATGCAATTTTCTTTTAATGTTTTACATATTTATAATAATTAAAGAATACATTTATATATTTATGTCTATAATTTCGCATATCCGTAAAAGGTAAATCCCTTTGATACATCATTCATGCGATTAACTTGTTTCGATATCCATCAAATATGCCACAAAACCAATGAGAGAAAAGTATAAATTAATGTTTTAATTTCACGCTTAAGCTAACATTTAATGCTCGTGTATGGATTTTTATTTTGGGTTTATGTTTGTTATTTGCATTTTAACTGATTGGGAAAAATAAATGACACTATACATATGTCACATCTATGTATGTATGTTTCCTCGTACTTGATTTTATTGTTTATCAAATTTACAAAAGTTTGAGAACTCCTGGCATGATGATTTTGCGATGAGCCAATGTAAAAAAAAATAACATAATGAGAAATTCTGCAAGCCACTTTAATGGCCACAAAAACACATTCTCAGACAATGATTACAAGCTGGCCCAACAAACACACACAATCTTACACACATCGAAGGCCAATTCCTGTGAAGGATGAGAGAAAGAGCTGGAAAATATTCAAACCTGTGCCGCCTGAATGCTCCCCCAATGTGCAAAAGCCAGCGGGGTTGGCTTGGGCAGGATAACGTTTCTCCATTTTGGCCACGGCACGGCACGTCTCTGAAGTTGAGTTGAGTTTCATTTTGCCTTTTGTTGCGCTCGACTTGAGCACAAATACCGGAAATTGTTGTCAAGATAATTATTGTTATTTGTTTTTCAACAGAGGCACACAAATAAAGCAAGAACAGCAGCAACAAGGAGTAGCTAACATTGCGACGCCTTGTCCTTGCTGTTATATTCCCTCATTTGCTACTCGAGAGGGTGAGAGAGAAAACAAAAAACAGCCATCGAAATTCGCTAGCACTTGATTGTAAAGTGCTGGCAAACTGAAGAAAAATGGGCTGGTTACCAAGGTGAGTGGATGGTTTGGGGAAGTTCGGAATGGTGACTATGGCAAGGTATTTCATCATACGTATCCTTGGCCAGGGCCATCATGTAATTTGCGGTTCTTTGGCAATACATAGTGGTAGGTGGTAGATGGCAGCCATCTTTGGGAGCCAACTGCTATTGGCATCAAAAACTTGAAAAGTTGATGAACAAAGTAGAATATACTTGCAGGCATCTCCCATCTTGGTGTACTCCACCATCTCTTAGTTTCAGTTTCAGTTTGTGGTTTTGGCCAACTGATTAAAATTTGAGCGCTTGATTGATTCTGATTCTGATGGGGCAAAGTGCAGGCAAACGACAGCAAAGAGAAGGGCAATTTCATAACTAAAGTAAAAATATTTACCTTTTGTGAACTTGAGCATGATGCACTTTAGCTCTTGCATTTACCTGGCCAGAACAGGAGGTGGCAACAAAGCTGGTGGCTTCCAGGGCGGGGGCGGGGCTGGTTTCGTTAGCGGCAGCTGTAGAGCAAGTTTCGAGTGGCGGGGCTGAAAGTGCTTCACAACTTGTTATTGTTTTCGTCAATCACAAAAGACCATATCATGTGGGCGGGCGTGTGTGTGTGTCCTGACTCAATTGGCTCTTGACATTTGAACTGCAGCTGTCAAAGAGATATCAGACATTGCATTCGCCTAGCATAGATAGAGTGGCTTTACATTGTGCACGTAAAATGAGCTGAGGCCAACACAGCATGACTTTTTTACGACTTTTAATTAACCTTCCGTTTACGGTATGTAACTATAACATATGGGCATGGATACCAGCACGAACATCAAGATTGCCACACCAAAAAGGATGGCAAAATAAAACTTTAGTAATTAGCAACGAGCTATGGAAGTTAACTTCGGCCTTGCCGAAGTTTATATACCCTTGCAGTTCTTTATTATATTTAATTCGATAAGAAAAGTGAAATTTCATACATCAACAGCATTAGTTGTCGTATTATGAATATGCTCAAATATTTTTCAAACTACTGAATTCAAAACACATTTAATGATTATTTAACAATATATGATATAGTAGTCCGATCCCGATGATTTTCATACTTTATCTCACACAGGTAATAAAGAGTCTCCAAAAAAAATTTCAACCCGATATCTCTTAAGATGGCTGAGTAAAACGCATACGCACAGACGGACGGACAGACGGACAGACGGACAGACGGTCAGACGGACAGACGGACAGACGGACAGACGGACATGGCTATATCGACTCAGCTTCTCAAGCTGATCAAGAATATATATACTTTATGGGGTCGGAAACGTCTCCTTCTGTGCGTTACAAACATCTGATCAATTTTATAATACCCTCTGCAAGGGTATAAAAAGGAGTTAACTGATTTTACACAAGGAGAGCGCAACACTAACTGCAAATGAAGCACAACCATACAACAATAACAACATCATCTCAGATACAAAACGAAGGTAATGAGGTGGAAAAAAATATAAAAAAAGAAGCAAAAATCTCATTTTCCTCATCCCCGCAAAAGTCACAAATCCGTAACAGAAAGTATTTAGCGCATTGCAGAGGATCTGGCCGACACACACACTACAAAGTCTAGATGAAAATATAAAATGGAATTAAATTAATTACAAACATTATCGCCCAATGCACACCTGCTCTTGGCCAAGTTGGCTCGGCTTAGCCACAGCCCATTTCCAGTTAATGGATGAAGTCAGATAATTTTTAGCTTCATTAGCAAGAGTCGAAAGGCTAGAAGGAAATCTAGTTAATTTGCTGCCAAAATGAATTGCTTTGCTGTCCATGTCACTGAATTAAGTAAAAACAAAAATAAGTGAAATTCTCTTTATTTGATTTTGCAAAATTTATGATTTGTTTTGGCATAAAAATAATTGAATCAATGCTTGATTAATATTCGAGTGAAAATCTAAAGAATGTTCATGTATGTAGATGAATTTAATGAGGGGCTTAAAGAGGCTAAAAACTTGGCTAGATTGCTTTGAATTTCGTAATGAATTTCAAAATGTTCATATTTCTTGGGTTTTTAGTAGCTTGGAAACGAATTCAAAAATTACTTCAGTGTTAGATATATTATCGAAAAAGAGACACACATCAAAACAATGTGTGTGAACGAAAATTGATTTTAAATAAAAGACTTTTAATTATTTATTAACTCAAAAGATGACCCCTTAAGGTAGATTTAATGAAAGAGCCTCTGCTTTTGATTTTAAAACTTAGTTTACTGGTCTGTCAGTTTGCATATTGTTTTTCTCTTTTCAGTTTTGAGCTAAGAAAGTAAATAAGAAAAACTTTATATTTAAAATGCTTTATACCAAAGGAAAAATGAAATTTATGTGAAATGCCGGATTGAATGACATTGTGGTGTGGTAGGGAAATGCATATTTTGTAGTATATATCAATAGAAATATAAAGATTTACACACACATACACTCACACACACACACACACTGATGTACCATGGTAAAATTATTATTTGTTGTTTAATTAAAACTGCAGTTGGCATTGAAAAATGCATGGAAGTCGACTAGCCGTAAGCCAAAATCTATGGCTTTCAGTAAATTTGAAAGTCATGTTAGTCAAGATACAAATACAGATACAGAGAATGAGATAGAGATACAGATAGTAAGGGATAGAGAAAGAGCGAGAGCAAGACCAAGAAAGAAAGACAAAGTGGAAAGGACAAAAAGCCGAAAATTAAACAAACATTTGCCATTGGGCATGGCATCTTTTTTGCATAAGAGTTGTAAATAAATATTTATGACCAAGAGCAAAAGCACTAGCAATGAAATTAATCGCATGCATGTAAAAGACAATTGTAATTTACAAATAATAAATATTAGATGGGGTTAGCCGCAAGGCGAATCTACAGTCAAAATCAAGTCACTGTGCCTTGGGTTAGTCCAGCACTAATTACGAGTTACATTATGCATAAACAATGCCCCACATGTGGCATAAATCAAGTGATTGTGTGTGTATCGCAGCACAAGTTAAAAGTTGTATTTTCATTTGTTGCCATTGCTTTTCCTCCTGGTCCTTCTTCTGTTGTTGGTGCTGCATTTGTTGGTCGTGTGTTTGCGATTAATTAAGTTGAAAATAGCAACACGCAAAAGCACTCTTAGCCGCTGGTAGTGGCTGCTGTTGTTAAGGACTGTTGTTGTTGTTGGGTACGGTTCGCGGGGCGGGGCATTGCCTATTTTTAGGCTCCAGCGCCTGCATGATAAACAGCGAAAAAAAGCAATTAAAATGCTGCATTCGCAAATAAGTAAAATGTGAGGTGGCCGACTAATGGCTGGCCAAACATTTACAGCTTGTTTCGTCGACGAGGACGAAATGTGTTAAACGCCAGCCACGCCCACAAAATGGCATGCAAAGTACGTGGCGTATGCGCAATGTAATATATTGTACCCTAAGCTCAAGCCTACACTTGTCCACATCAAAGAAAAACACCAAAAGAAATCAAAACATACCAAATTACAAATTATGGCTTTCAAACTACTATTTCTATTGCACACTCTTGGGGGCAAAAGAAGAAAATTTAACTCTTATGCAAAAATGTTGCACCATATATAACAAAACTTTGCAATTAGAACTTTAAACGTTTCACAAAGTTTCAGAAAATTTGAAAAAAGTATCATAAAATTTGTATGTAAAGTTTATTAAACCTTTAATTAGTTTACTTCCGGACTTAAATTTTTAAGGGAACCGCATACAAATTTTACTATTGAACCAACAAGAAAAAAAATTATGAATCTGAAAAGATATAATAAAGCATAACGATATATATTCTAATAAAATCTCACAATTTTTAAGGTGAAAATTGAAATTCTATTTTATTTTCAAGTGTATGTACATATATCTCAAAACACATACATAGACGTTGGTACTAACTGATGTATGTATGCATGAATATTTAAAACATTTTTGCACGCACTCAGTCACAGAAGGTAAATACGGCAATTTTAATTACCGAGTAATTAGCGACACGGTATGGCCAAGCCAAGCGAAACCGAAACAAGCCAAGCCAAATCGACAGTTCTGAATGCAGTGAAAGAAAGGCGTGTTGTAAAAATTACACGACAATGAATTCAAATCAAACAATGTCCCCCGAAATCAACCCACACAAAAAACAAAAAAAGGAATTGGCGACATTATGTGGGCATAGCAAGCAACGACAGCAGACAAATAGTTAAACAAAAGGAATGAAAAGGGGTCTGAACTTTTTGAAGCGCAGATTTAAAGCCGCGAAGTAAAAGCCAGTTGATGAAATCCTTCAAACTTTGAACACCGAAAACAAAATACACTTTTAGACCAAAACCAAAGACTGTATCTGTTAACATTTTATGAGAACTAGTCAGGTTTTTAATGTTGTTAACAATTATTATTGTAATTTTTAGAATATTTCCAGAAATGGATAATTTATTCTCGGTAGTAGTTTTTATTTTTCAAAGTAAATGATTTCCCGCTTTGAGTTTTGATAATTAGTTTTATAGCGAAAAGGCCACAACAAAGAGTAAAATATAGGCAGTGAGAGAATAAGGGTAATACAATGAAAGTGACATCAACAATCATAGCAAGGACGACGCCACTGCTGAGGCTGCTCATCCGGCAAACAAAGCATGCTTAGCTCAGAGCGCACTTCCACCTCCTCATTCCAGTTGGCTGCCCCTTCCCCCACCACCAATCCAGTTCTCATCCCATCGCATGGGGGCGTCGCATCGCTTCGGTGGCGTCACGACAATCTTTTGAATCTGGAGTACTTTGGCATGTCATTCGCATTTTAAAGAAGCTAAGCTTCAGCTTCACTGATAAGCAGCGAAATTAGATTGAATAAAGGTGCACCAGCAGCAGCAGCAGCACTAGAAACATCAGGGTTGGAGGGCTAACAAGCATTTCGCTCTTCGACTGGGACTGGGTTAGCAAAGTGGAGGAGTGTGGCAATGTCTACGCAGCAGCAACAAGAATGAGGGTTGAGGGCCGAGGGTTGTGTTGCTTCTTCACTTATTTCAATTATTTTGCTTTGTTGCTGTGCTTTAAATATTTATCAATCAGAGAAAGTTTGTTAACTTTTCCCCAGGACCAGGCTGGCTGGCAGGCTGCTCTCCTGCTGGCAGCTGAAAGGACTCACCAAGTAAGTGAGCCCCCATTCATTTCCTGTTCCCATGTTTTACCTAAAAATTGCAGCTTGTGCTTCCAATTTGCGTTCATAGCTGCGTGCGTGATCCTTGCCAGCCAGCCAGCCAGCCAGCCATCTTTCCACCCGTTATGGCAATGTATGTATCCGCAATGCGTACAGTAAATCAGCCTATCTACGCGTTGACGTTGCCAAAATACTGAGCTTACTTCTTGTGCCCTCCTTACTTTTTCGGTTTGGTTTGGTTTGGCCCTTCCGTTGCTCTGAGTTTTTGTGTGCGGGCGGCTTAGTTGTCAGCGCTGTGGCCTTGACTAAGCCACCGCCATTGCAGAGCAGGCCAAGGGGGTGGGGGAAGGATGGGCGGTACAGGGAAACAAGCTCAAGGGTAAAGGAACTCAGGGCACATTGAAAAACTTCATTTGCCACTCATTAATAAATTTATGTGGCTGCCAACAACGTCGACAAAGACTTGCTCGTTGTTTTCGACTCCACCGGCTGGTTGGTTTATTAGCCATATGAAATATTATGCTTTGCATTCACCCCATAGGGCAGCTTACATCGCTTTTGCACCCTGCGGTGGTTTTTATTCTCTTTGGTTTTTTTTTTCCTTTTTTGGAGTTTATATATTGCATATAGCCCATCACACGCCCATAACGATGCTACAGGTGGGTGGGTTTGTCGGCGCGGTGGTGGATATGCTTCTTTTAGTTCAGTTAAACCATACTAGAAAATGGAATAACTGAATGGTATGATCAAGCGAATTATAAATAGTTGGTCTTAGTTTAGAAATAATTGTGTAAAGTCAATATTCTAATTGATGTATTTTATGTATGAAAAATTTAAGTAGTTTCTTATAGTGTTAAATAATCATCTTTATTTGTGTTTAGCTAAATAAGACGAATGCTAATTGAATTTTTTATATATACCAAGCTTAATATGGTACTCAATGTCAATTTGCGGATATGAAATAAATAAAAATATTAAGGATAAACATTAAAGAAAAGAAAGGAGAGTAAAATTGTACCTAAAGAAAGAGAGAGCCTAACGATTCTGTAACTAATCCTTTAATTACTACTCTACCTGACTACCTGAGATTATGAAAATTTTAAAAATTATTGTTTTGTTTTGTAAACTAATTGGCGGTGATCCAGTTAAGAGCAGACCAAAACCCTATCTCTAAATGGGAGTAGACAGAATACACCAGAAATTGTCATTTGCTGCTTTTCTCTCTCTCTCTTTTCAAGATGATAAAGATAGTGTACTTGTGGATGGGTTTGTGCGCACTTTTACTTCAACTTAAGCACTTCCTGCTTGATCGGAAGCGCCTCTGGGGAAATTGAAAAAGGCACTTCAGTTCCTGGGTGTTGGCTCCAAGGAGTGGAAGGGGAAAAGTGGGTAAAAAAAAGAAAGTAAAGTAAAGTATGTATAATATGAGTGAGTACTTGAGGACACAGGGTCAAAAGGAAGGGGACAGGCGAAATAACCTGTTAGTCCGCCAACCATCATCCAGCCATCCAGTCATGTAGACAACCATTCAGGTATGCAGTTCTGCCGGGTATGTTTATCAAATGGAGAGGCAGTCGTTGCCGCAGGACAAGGCCTTGTACACAGAATTGTCTGTAATATGCCTTGTCTATGGATGGATGCATGTATGTGTAAGTATTTGTGTGTGTGTGTATGTGTATGGACTTTATTTTGCTTATAAACATTCACCTCTTCAGAGAAGAGAGTATTCCAGCTTGTTGTCGTAGTAGGTCCTGTTTTGGCCCACCTTCTTGTTTTACATTTTGCCCAAGGAAGTATTAAGTTTGCCTAAACAGGAAGCCTGTCAGGAAGCGCAGGTGATTTGCCAAATAACCTTCCCCTTCCACACCCACACCTTCTGGTGCTCACTCTCCGAACACACACACACACACACACATCTCGGCCCCACTCACTGCTATGTTGTTTGGCAAATTATAGCATACATAAATGGGCTTGGATCTTATGTGAATTGGTGGCGCAACACAAACGATAATAATATCAACCGCAAATGGAGGCACATAAAAAATAAATCTATGCCATTATGTCTTTATTAACTGGCGCATTCCAGAGAGCCTTTTGCCTCGTGTCAACTATTCTGCACACATGTTACCCAATCGAAAGCAGAGCGTGGGGGGTTATTAAAAAGATTTGTCCCTTTGACTTTTCGGCCATTGTCAGCAATTTCGACAGCATCTTAATGGGCTCACAACTGTGACAACTGTTTATTGTTGCTATTTGTTTGCTGCTTTGTTTGTTCATCTTCTTGTTTGTTGCAATCGGCGCATTATGCTTGACACTTGACGGAGCTTAGCCATAATTGCTGTGACAGCAAAGCACGGGGGAGTGACCAAAGCAAGGCATTAATGTATTTTATGGTCAGCAAATGGTGAGTTAATGGCTTACTCGGTATAAACAATTAGTGGCAATCAATTGCTATGAATCCCAATGGAATTTTAAAGCCATTAAGTGCCCACTTTATATTTGTGATAAAAATAACTATATTGTTTGTTTTATAAAAAAAATCCTAATAACAATTTGTTTCAAAGTGTGAGAAAACTGTGTGTTAAATCTGATCGGAGATATGAAACTTTAGTCTATGTATAATTAACTGCCATGAATTTTCTGAAATAAAAACTGTTTAATTTACCAACTTTGTTGACAATTTTCATGCTTTTTGATTACATCTTAAAGAAAAAAAATTCCAAAGCGCACACAGTTTGTAAATCTTCTGGTTCTTTCTTTTATACACAATGTGTCTTTATGCCTTGTAATTTCAGAAATTTGTTAGCTCCAACATCTGTCTGTCTGCATATTTCATTTATTAAGTAGATGTTTCTTACTTCCCTTTGGCTTTTTCCAGTTCAGATTCACCTTGTTGTGCGAGAGTTACTGCATATTTATATTCCATTTAAGTTTTTTCATTATGCGACAGCCACCGCAAAAGGATTTCTTTCCATTATATACTTACATTTATTTTTTTGCATTTAATTTACTGCCCCCAATTCTCCTTCTCCTTCCCATCCAATGTACCTCGAATCCGGGCAACATCCGCGAGCTGGCTAAAAAAGAATGGCGGCAAAACAATTTTCAATTTTCGTTTTCATTTCCGTTGTTAATTTAAGAATAATACAAATTTATATTCATATTTTTGCAACGGCAGGGAAAGCAAAAAAAGTTTTCATTCCATTTGGTCTCGGAACTGGGAGTGGAATGCGACTTGGACCTGCGTCTTGGTCTTGGGCTTTTACTCTTGGCTGCTTGGTCCGTTGATCATAGCCACATAATAATTATGTTGCCTTAGCGCAGTTGCAGCATTTAGTTGCATTTATGTAGTGGCATTATTTATGCAAATGCGAACCAAATTGCAGTTGGGAACTCTGTGGGACTCGTATATATTTCGTTTGCCATTCCTTGGCATTCGGTTTTATATGCATGTGACTGGAAACTGTCTGCAATTGGCATGTAAATGTACGACATCGATTAAAATTTTATTACACGCCATGTCTCCAAATGGCGGCGGGGGCCATACCTTGCCATACCTTTGGCAGGGCAATAAATCAAGTTGAGTTTACAGGTAAAGCCAAAGAAAATTGTCAGCTAGCAAAGGTAAGCGGCAACGGTGGCAACTGGCAACCGGCAATGTCACATCCACACACCAAAGAACGAGACAGATAGGGAGGACCTACTCTCTTAGACAGTCAACGAAATGCTGCCAACTCTAAGCACATCAAATGTGGGATTTAAAATGCCAAAGACAACAGCAACAGCAGCAACAACGTTAAATGCAGCCGTCTATTGGCTGGCAATGTTCTGGTTCAAGTCCTGCTTCTCTCTTCCTGCTTCTCGCCAGAGCCAGACACTTGATGGCGACACTCTTAAGGTAATTGAATTGAGTGAAATGTTGTCGCTGCTGCTGCTGCTCCTGCTTTGGTTGTTGTACCATCGATGAGACGATGGATATTTAGAGAACGATATCGGCGAGGACATCGCCTGGCATCGTCTCCCGTTGCCAACAACAAGGGCAAATATTTAATAGCTCTCGTAAAGATGCAACAGCAAGAGCAACAGGAGCAGCATTATGTCCAACATATTTTTACAATATTCAATTTAATTTTCATCAGGTGCCTTGAGGTGGAGATTTGTGCTTACTTTGTATGCGGATCAACGTTATTGAACGACTGAAGATGGGCACATTCGAGATTAGTTCAAATTGCTGACACTGAACCACTTGGAAAATGCTTCGCAATCTTTAAGTTTCTACAAACAGCAGCTGCAATAACAAAATGCTGCAAAATTACGTTTGGAGACGGATAAACAAGAAGAAATAACAAGACGGCTACCTGGCTAAATAAAATTGGTAATTGTAGCTGGTAATAATTCGACAACCTAACTGAATGGCTGACTGACTGAATGACTGGCGATGGTTGAATGGTTTGTGGTTTGAAAAATGCCTTACCTTTAAATAAAACAACGACATGTGAATCAAAAAACATGAAACAAAAAGAACGTATATAGCACACACACACAAAGGAAAATGAAATGCCAGAGGACAATTGAGCACTTGTTTAGGAGAGGACGTTGGAATATGAGTTTTTAGTCAGGGTAGAAGGAGGTCTTTCGATCTGCCTTGGCGAATGTTTGGCATGTACACCAATTATAAAGGTTATTATTTTTCTTATACATGCACACACATACACACACACATATCACGAATGTAGAACATTTTTTTAGCCCCAGGTAAAAGATTTTCAATTTTTGCTAATCTCAAATGTATATACAAGTTTGTTGCCCGAAGAAGAGAGTAAACCCAAAAAACAAAAATACTGCCAATGCCATTGATAAGGAGGCAGGCGAAAGCATATAGTATATAGGATATAAGTATATAAGATGTGTGTGTACACACATACATACATACATATGTATAGGTGCAGACAAAAATATTCGATACATACAATGGACATAAAATGACAAAAACAATTTATGCCACATGCATGGCGAAAATCGAATTTAATTAGAAAATTGTTGTGGCCAGAATTTTCGGGTTAGAATTGAGCAGGATATGCACGTATCACAGGATATGCCAGATATTTCCAATTTGTGGATACTCCTTCCGTTCGCTCCAGCCCAAAAATAACTTCAATTTATTTTGACATGCGGAGGGAAAGAAACCAAAGCAAAATAAAAAACTGCAAGTAAATAAAATGAAATTAGAGAAGCACATCAAAAGCATACGCCGATGTATACATACATATATATAAAATATAATTTTAATGGATTTAGTGGCCAAAAGGAAAATGTCAAAAATGCATTGAACAACAAAAACTACAATAACTATTTTCAACTATTCCAAATTTCTAAAATTCCACAAAATTGGCAAAATAAAAGAAACAACAAAATATAAAAAAGCAAAATATAACCTTAACTATTGGAAAACAATTTGTGATGTCACGTGCCGGGGAAGAAGCTTGGAAAGATTTTCAACCAATGCGGTTCGTAACACCCAAATAATTTTGCTACGTGCCCAGCCAGGGACGTGATGTGTGTGTGTGTGGTCAGAATTTTGCTCTACTGCACGTAAATAAAAAAAAACCCACAAATTGAAAGGAAATAATGCACAGCGATTAGCGAAAAGTAATCATAAGTAGAGCTGAGCAAAATTTACAATTGGTACGGAAGAGCTGGAGGGAAGTGTGATAATAAGTAGTAGGATACGCACCCAAAGCCTACCCAAAGGATGTATTCTGTTCCCGTTAATACTTTCTTATTTAATCTAATACATTAGCTGCATTTAGAACCTACATTACTATTACTACTATTATTACTTTACAATAATGAAATTAAATGGTAAACATTAATAAAGCCGAAAGACCTATTTTGAGCTCCTTAATATGGATGGAGCAGTTGATGGATCTTTTGGACATTTTCAATGTTAGTTGTTTAGTAGGTTAAAATATTTATTTATATCTGTGAGATTTAAAGGAAACGAATCAAACTGGTTATAATTGCAAAGATCTTGGAGTTTCAAGACTTGAAAGAGAATTGATCGGTGATGGGAATGGATTGAAGTGAAAAACCTTATACCTTAACAGCGTTTATCGGCGAGATCAAATGCCATTTTTCATTTCTCTTCAAACTGAGTTTGCTATAAGAAGAAACATGTCTGAGCGACTCTTTTAAAAGAACGATCTTCATTTTAGAATCACCTTTATCCTAATCAAACCTAAAACACACGAATATATAGCTTTCAATGTTTGTGTGTGTGTGACCATTATATATCATCAACTAATGCGCTCAGCTTAGTCCCGGGACGATGGCAAAGTGCTACAAATATGAACTATGTTATAGGGAAAGGGAGAGAGAGAGATACAGAAGGAACTGTGTGTTTTTTTCACTTGTATTTGTGATTTTGTTAATATTGCTAAGCTCTCACGGCAGCGGAAATTGCTTCGTGCCTTTCACTCCAAATGCTGCAATAAACATCGAAAGCCATCCGAATGCCAAACTGGTCAGAAGGAGTCAGTGTCAGTTCCCAAGCTCCAGCAGCCAGCTCCAGCCATGGCCAAAATGGCAACCCAGTCGAGCGCAGCCAAAACCAGGGAACGAGAGGAGCATGGGCAGGAATGGGGCATGGCAGAAGTGGAAGAGTCAAAAGAGTGGCCGCATGCTGCGCCACTGACTCTGGTTGTGGCCCCTGCACACAACAATGGGAAAACACGGCGGAAGCGCACAATAAATTGCTTATTTATGGCTCAGCTTTTGGCCATAAGAAACACGCTGTTTTTATTGTTTTTAATCAACTCGAAAAGATTTGGCAAAGCTTATAAAATAGACGCCATGTACACGGCGATGGATGAGCATCCGGTAGTTGTTATTGTTGTGCTTGCTTTTTTCTTTCATTTATATTTTTTTTTGGTGTGTGTTTGGGGCCAGGAAATAATTTTTAGCTTGTCAGTTTGCCATTAATGTTTGACTCTCCCTCTCTCGAATTGGAATTATGTTCGCCAAAAAATTTAAATTTATGACACTTTAAAGTTGTACTCTCGAGCTCATGAATATGACAGAGACAGGACAAGAATATGGTGGGTCCACACAACTGTTCTCCTTTTCCAGTTCTATGTCGGGTTCCATTTTCTAACTTTGCCTCTTTTGTTTTCTATGCAAATAGGCTGAGCAAAGTGCACAGCAACACCACAAAAAATAAAAAAAAAAACAAATGAAACCAACAACAACAACAAAAGGAGCATAGGCGTCAAAGGCAACTATTGTCCATGTCCTCGCTCATGCGTTTGTGTGTGTGTGTGTATTTGCTTATACATTTATGCATTTTATTCATTTAGTTATTTATCTGTGAAGCCTGGCGCAAAGTTGTTCAAAACACACAAAAGCCCTAACCAACATCAACAAAGCCAACACCACGGTGCACCGTCTCCTTTTGCCGCCTGGGCGTGGCAGTTAAGAGGTTGAGCGGTCCAGCTAATCGCCTTTTTGTTGTACATTGCTTGCCATTTACCATATACCATTTGCCTGGCGTTTTGTGTAAGTAGTTTCACAATGAGGCAGAAACAAAAACAAAAAAAAAAAAAGAACAGCGACCAGAATCTAGAAACAAGAGACCAAACCATCTTCCAACCCCTTTGCCCAGTCAAATAATTAATTAAAGCACCGCAGGGCGCTGCCCTTCTTGTTCCTTACTATGCAAATGATAACTGAAATGAAGGCAGTGCAGAGACCCACCATTTATAACTAGTTCTTTTTCTGGCCAATTCTTTACTTGTTCTATCTAGTTTTATAAGTGTTTTTGATATGTATGTTTTTGATGTAGATATTTATGCATAATTCAGATCTGTCTGACACACACACTTTCATGGGTAAACTCTCAAAAATATTCCCTCATTTTCTCCCCGAGGATCCGCCGAGGATCTTTGCTGTATTTAGTAGCAATTTAAAGAGCTCTGAGCAAAATCGGAGAAGTTTCCGAGGCGAGAAAAATAAAATTAGAACTTTCGACTTTCACACCTAAAACAATAGAATTTCATTTAAACTTAATTTCCATATTATACAAAAACATTTGAACAAAATGGATTAAGCAAAAAGGTCGCAACCAACAAAATATTATATAAATATATGTCCATAGTATTCAGTTTTATTCAAAGTTGGGTTTTATTTCAAATTTTCTTCTATATTAATTAAATGAAATATGATTTCTTCCATACTTATTGTTAGACTAGACATAGAAGACTGGAAAGTGACTCTTCCGAATGTCTTCAATATGATTTTTATAAAGTATAAGTGTACGCACTGTATGAATAAAAAGTTGAACCCAAAAGGAAGGATATTTTAACAAGTCATCAGAGTATTCGTGACTCATTTTTTTTAAAGAAGAAAGTGGATAAAAAAATGATTAGTTTAAGATTAGGATTTTTATAAAATGCTGAGTAAGTTATATATATTTCATATATAAAAAAAACAATATTAATTAAATTCCATTTCCATTCCATTCCAATTTATAAAGATTTTTATTATAAAGAACCAGTTGGTTTAGTCAAGTTCATTGAGATTACAACACTAGTCTGTCAAAAAGTGGAGGAAAGTGGCTGAGATGCTGTGGCACATCTAATAACAGAAGCAGCGGAAGAGAATCAAAGACAAGGACAGGCACACCAACAGGAACAACAAGGACAAGGGCATGAATGCATCTTCATGTTTATTTACTTTGCCCTCTCGACTGCAAACAATTTTACGAAATAATTTAACGCTTAATAAAAGCGCAAATCTAATAAACCTTTGAGCCTTTTTTGCGGCAAAAACTCGAGTTGCCTAAAAGTATGCAGTGCATGTAATTGCATTTCGTTTTGCTCCTCAGTTGATGGGTTTTGTTCTTGTTGTTGTTGTTGTTTGCATGCGTTTCCGGCTGGCCTGGCTTCTTGATGTTGTTGAACGTGTATTTTGGTTAATTTAACTTTCGTAAATTATGTACAGTTCTGTAGCCACATTGTTTGTTGCTGTTGTGTTTGTTGGTCGTGTTTGTTGTTTGCAAATTGAATTTTTGATCGGGCGGGCAGGCCACTTCATATATAACAATGCATTGGCCGTAACTAATTTAGTGCTAATTTTGTGTGCATTATGCGCAATTAGATTATTAATGGAAGCATTTGTTCTGCAATTATCAGCTCCAAAAGCGTAACAATTTTTAATTAAAAATGCTTTATTTTTTGTATTTCGTTTCCAGTTGCAGGCAGGAAATTACATTTTTTGTCAGTTCTTTTTTTGTTTTTTGGGTATTGCATTGATTAGCTCATTAGGTTTATTTTGATTAAAAATGCAACAATTAAAATGCTAAATGTTTTTAATTATCCAGCGACAAATATCATTAAAAATTGAAAAGTCCCATAAAAATACGAGTTAATTAAAATTTATGCTATCAAAGCAGCTATCAAACATCATCAAGAACAGCAGCAACAACAAAAGTAGAAAGGCCATAAAACAGACCAAAAACGGAAATAAACTTTGTCTTCTAGTCCTATCTCATTTGGCAAATGGTTGTTAGATAAATGACCTAAAAGAATTTAACAAGTCAAAAGGCAAATACTGTTTCTGGGCCTAATCAAGTGCAATTGACACTGAACTTACCCATTAAGTGTGCAGCTTATGATGGCCAAAAATAGTTGTCATGTCGTTGTTGGATAACAAAATTACTCGGGGTTTAGTTGTTAAGTGTGTGTGTGAGTGTGTGGCACATTTAGGGCAACCACAAAAAAAACTTTGCAATAAATTTTAACCATCAATTGCAAAGAAAACCAAAAGGAGTAAAATGCCTCGGAAAGCAGGGAACAACTCACTTTGTGTCCACTTTTGGGCAGTGCCAACAATGCGCAAATCCTGCGCTGCCGCAGCCGTTGCCATTGCCATTGCAGTTGTACGTTTTTGTCTAATGGCTTCCGGCACACTCACACATACACACAGACACACACACACAATCGCATCGACATCCACGCACTTCACGCACGACTGCTTAGCGCCGCGAATCTTTGTTTTCTTCAACAACTGTGAGCACATCCGTTTCTGTTTTTTCCCTTGCCCTAGCTCTTGTATGCTTTGCTCCTCCTCCCCCTTCTGTTTGGGTAGTTGGTTTTTTTCGTGGTTTTTGGTTGTTGCCGGTTTTGTTTTGTGCCTCGTTGACGGCCTTTCAGATTTTTCCCAACTTTTTCATACATTGGCGTGCCATGGTTTTCGCCTTTCTTTCTTTCTTGTTTTTCTGTTGTTGTTGTTTACTCCCGGTTGCATTGTCCAAGGCAGATAGAACCTCATAATGGACATAACGGAACGTTGTTGCACTTAGAAATAAGAGCATTTTGCAGCTTTTTTCATGTGAGTGTTGCGTAGCTGCTGTATCTGTCCGTTTGACCAATGGAATGACAATGGTTTTTTTTTCTCTTTTCTTTGTTTTACTGTTGCCTCTTGATTTTTTGGTTTTTAAACTTTGTTTTCTGTTCATTTTGTCATTTGAAATGACATTTACTCCAGTACTCCATTGGAAAAGATGTCTCAAAGTAAGAAAACGCTTTTCAATTGAAACATCATAAGAACTTTAAGTACATCAAGTATACGTATTGTTGTCCATGGTTATGGCTTCTCAAAAAAAAATGTAATTTATGCATTGAAAAAAACAAAGACCAAGCAATTGATCAGTTTTATTGCCAGATTCATTTATAGGTTGGTCACAAATAGAACAAAAAATATATAAATTTATACATTTATGTAGACATTTGCTTGATTTATGCACCAGTTGATGATGCTCCAATGGATCTGCTCCGTGGACTAGGGGTCCATAATCAATTAGTAGAGTCTCTGCTAGAGCAATGACTTTGACTTGGTCTGGTATGTCTTGCCTTTGTCTATGTAGGTATTTGCCAAAAAAAAAAAAGAGGCTAAAGAGAGACAGACAGACACATTAACTATAAATTTACGTTAATTTAGCGCTGGCAGAGCAAACATGAACATCTAGGGTCATAAAGAGCAACCTCACGCCCTACGCTACGAAGTGGCACGTGCAATTGCATAAGTTTCTTTATCAAAAGCGGAAAATAAGAAGCCCCAGCCATGGTTAAGTCAACGGGCGTCGAGTGCTTAACGGGCAAGATAAACGACGCATGGGGCACAAATAATGTCTGGAGATGAAATTAAGCCGCAAATGTAAATCACAGTTCGCGATGCGCACGAAATGTAAATAAGTGGCACTACGAAACATAGAGCCTAGAGATTGTAGAGTGCAAAAGAGATAGGGGAGGTAGGTTGCTGCTGATCATCATGTTTTGACGTTCAATAATTTAGTTAGAGAAAAAACTGAGGAAAAACCACAATGCACACAGACACACACACACACCTTTGTTATTGGTGGCTTTTTGGGGGTCCAGCCGCACATCAAATATTTATGAGTTTCGTCTTGCCAACAACATGCAGCTGCCTACAGGAGCAGTAAGGAGTTGGTATGGTGTAACTGAAACTTTAGTGATTATTACTGACGTGGTTACGTGACTGTTTTGGAAAGTGTCGAAAATGCGGCACACCGGGATTCCCCCTGGCCACTTTCCAAACATTATTAACAAGTTTGTGCCTTGGCTTTGATTTCACCCAAAAATGAAGACGAAGACGAAGAAGTAGCCCAAAAACAGCACGAAAATAAATGGGAGAATCATAAAAATAAATCTACTACATCTCAGGCAAAAGCAGCAGCTAAAGAAGAACATGGAGTAACAGAGAGAAATGGAGAAATTGAAGTCTCAAATATTTATGAAGTTTCTTTCGCCTGCCACAGTTTAATGCGAAATGGCTGTAAAGTGCCATCAACGCTATCAGCGTGGCATTTAACACTAATTCATAATAAGATGTCGTTGACAGTTAACCCGTGCACGTGGCCAGGGACGAGACAGGCTCAGGCTCAGGCTGAGGCTCACGACCAGGCCGAGTCATAGCTGACAATGAAATTTTCACGCGTTGTTGTGTTTATCCAACGTGATGAAGGCTCCAACCGCAGCAGCAGCTCACAAAAAGAAAGAAAAAAGTTTTGGCCATTTCCATTTGTCCCCCTCCTTTTAGGTGTGCTGTGGTGTCAACCTATGTATCTGTGGGACAAAAACGAAAAAAAAAAAGAAAACAGAAAACCTGGTACAAGTATTTTTTATAGCCACTTCGCTTGGTGTGTTGCGGTTGGTTCTTTTGGTTTTTTATTTTTGTCCTTTTGGCTTTGTCGCGGAGTCTCTGGACGTTTGTTTTATATATGTCCTGTCGGCCTGTCTGTCTGTGTCTGGTCTCTTTCATTTCGGTTAAAATTTTTACTTAAACCCATCTCGCTGTGTCTGTCTGTCTTAGTTTTTGTATGTGTGCTTTTTGGTTCTTTATGTTTTTTTTTTTTACCAGGCGGAAAGCTGTCATAAGCAGATAAGCTGCCGCAATAAGCCTGAGCTGGGATATATTTGCACTGATTTACGAGATTCACTCTTTTGCATATGGTAAACGGGGCACACCGAATCCTGGGAGACGCTCAACAGAAGACACAGACCGTTCAACGAACCTCAAAATGACTGGTGAAAGCGTTTGTCGGCTTGCTTAAAAAGAGTTTAACTTACTTATAGTTGAAATAAAGCAAAATTTCGTTTAGAAACTTTTAGTGGGATGCGAGGCAACCAACTTGAAGCTCGCTAACATTGAAAGTTAAAAGTCCATGACTGATTTAAACAATTGATTAGGAAATGAAGGAATTAAGGCAATAATCAATTGCAGAAAAATAACTTTTGTATTCATTTTAATGAGGAATTTGGCACAATCTATCTGAAATCCCTCTGTAAAATCTTAACATTTTCCATTATTGAAAAAAAGAGAAGGTAAAGTAGGATTGATTTTGTTAAAAACTATTCAATGTTTTAAAAGAAATTAAAGTAAAATTTCAATCTGATTCCAGTTTAGTCATTTCAAATTATACAATTTTATTTCATAGCCATGGAAAGGATTAAAAGGGGGTCAAAAGGAGATGAAGTCCAATTCCAATATCGCATAAACGCGAAATACTGCAAATGCACATGGAAAGTTTTCCATACTTTTGTAAGTTAATGTTTAAAAAGAACTTTAAACTTTTTAAAGAAAATAATGCTTGGACTTGTTCTAGTTGTCATTTGAATGAAAAGTAAATGCGAAATCAACAGGTTTTACTTTACAACTATCAAGTTATTTTGTTATCCTTAGCTTTTCGTTTTAGAACAATTTGGTTTAGCAAAAAGTATTATATATTTGACGAAGAGTTTTCGTTTAAGAAATCTTTGCACATTTCTTTTAATATCTTTTGATTAAACAAAATATCGTAAATGTGCTTCATAATACAGGTATAATAGATTTATGCAACTTATTTACCACGTTCCAGATATTTGTTTAACCCATTATTTTTTTAGCTTGATTCTAAAGTTTCAACATCAACTATATGTCCAACTGTTTCTTCAGAAAACTTTACCCAATTTGTAATACTCTACTCACGGATGGATATGATAAGCCGAATTAATACTTGTCTTTTGCGTTTCTATCATAACTCTAACTAGGAGTAAGAGAGAGAGAGAGAGGATTGTATTAGATATATATTTTAAAATTACATTGAGGAAAAGTTCATTTGCTCCTGTGATGTTTGACCCTCGTGTCATGGTACACAAAATCCTTGATTCTTTTAGCGAGCTCCTTGCTCGACTTTTGTGCTATTCCAGCTGAAAGGTTTCGCAAAGCCAGATGAAACAAAGTTACCAAGCAATGTCAACGAGTTTTGCTCGTTTCCTCCATTTCTTGGCATCATCTTTTCCTTTTTTTTGTTTGCTCCTTTTTCTGTTGGCTTTGTCCTTGGCTGTTCGGCGTACAGCTGACAGCGTTGGAGCAAAAATTAAATTTAGATTTAATAGCCTGCAACTAAGCAGTACAATTTTTTGGGGGTCTCTCGCGCTAGACGCACTCGTTTGCCCCCCTCCCCAAAAAGGTGGAGCCAAGCATGAAATTTAATCAACAAAGTGCAACGTTTCTGCTCCCCCTCCTCCTTCCAATTCCATTTTGCGTTTGGCCATTGTGTTTTGTTGTGTGGCAAGAAGGAACCTTAAAAATATGTGACGCCTGTTAGCTGCTTTGTTCTAATGCCGCTAAAAAAGTTTGCCAACTTAAAAAACATACTCACAATAACAACAACAACAACTAATACAGACCAACAACTATGTGTAAGCAGCCAATTTATTTATTAAATAAAAAAAAACAACAACCCACCAAAAAAACAAAAGAATAACTAAAAAAAAAAGCTTGCTTGCCATGCTGACACTCTTTTTTTCCTTGGTTTTTCCTCCTTTGCTGTTTTTTGCCTTTTGCATGGCAATTTAATTGGATTAAAAATTCCATTTCCTTGGCAGAGCAAATGCGAGCTGGTTGTTTGTTGGTTTGTTTGCTTGTTTATTCGCCAGCGCCATATGCGTAAAAATGTTTGCGCAAATTGGTGGCTCCATTGGATATCCTGGAGCACCCTTGCTACGTGCTGACTGACCCAACAGCTTAGCAAAATCAAATTTTGCGTTGTTGCGGCTGCTAATCAAAATGTGCAAATTGCGTTTTTAAATGTGGTGGGGAAACAGCGGAGGACAAACAAAGAGAAGAAGCTAAGGGGATGGGCACCAACAACAGATGAAGAGTTTTGTGGTACATATCTTACGTAAAATTTCCATAGGGCATAAACAAATGCAGACATCCCACTTCACCAACCCCTTAACATTTGGCTTCAATTTGGCTCGAAGAAGCTAACGAGGGGAAAAAATGACTGACTGTTGCTTCTCCTGTTGCCTGGCAACTATTTTGCCATGTGAATGCTTCAGTTGTTCCTGGGCAACTAGTACATACGCGCGTGTGTGTGTGCAGCTTCGACTTTTGTTGGTTTTTAATTAACTTTTGGCTCCAGGATACAACATATTGTGAAAATTAACGCCCCCATCTCTCCATATTCGCATACCGGGGCAAACACAAACATTTTCCATGTGTTTGTGCGCGTGTGAAACTTGCTGGTTACTTGGTTTAACACGCCCATCATCGCCCACATATATCGAGAGGCCAAAAGCCATCCACTGATGGTGTGTGTGAGTGAAACACAAAATTTTTGCACTTGAAGCGCATCTTGTGGTTGCTTTTCAGCCTTAGAAATACAAAAAGTCCAAATTGAATTTTCCCTTCACATCATCCATAGTCCGCATCACACAGTTCATTGAGCACCATGAGGACGAACCATGGGAGAATTGAATTTCCAGAATTTTATCTGACAATGAGTGCTGTGCACAAGGCAACAAACTGCTAAAATTTCCATCAATTAATTGGCTAAAGAATTTTCAATTTCATGCCTTTCATACCAAGCAAAAAATAACAAAATTTTAAATAACATTTCGTCTTCATTTAATTATCTTCATATTTTCCATGTTGTTCGGCAATGAAAACACCTTTTTTTTTTCTTTTTAGCCTACTTGAATTTTAATTATCTTAACCGGACAAGAAGAAGGCATTTAATAATACGTATTTCTGAACTAATTGAAAAATAAAAGTCTTTAAAACTTTAATTCAAGTTTGCCAAATTATGATATTTACGAGAATATAAAAACTCAACAAATTTGTAAATTCTATCAAATTTTTCTTTGATTAACAGAAATATTAAGAAACAACTAATATAATTTTTATGTTTATATAAAGTTTAGAATTGGCCTAAGCTTTAAAACAAAAGACTTAGCCAATACCAATAATTACCAATAATAATACATCGAATCTATAGATGAAAGAAAGTTGTTTCGGAATGAAAAGCAATCGTCATTTGTTTAGAGGACTAAAAAGAACTTGGAAACATTATGTAAATAAAGATAGCTATATAAAAAGTTTATAAAGGCGTTAAATAACTTTTTGTATCCTTCAGTAAACTTACATATGTTTTTATTGATAAAAACCTAGGGAATGAGTTGAAATAAGTAGTTAATTACAAATTGTTTTTATAAATCTCTTCTTATAATATTAAAATTAGTTTTTAACGAAGTTTTCTATCCAATTAAACAACTAATTAACTAAGATGTTTGAGTAATGTCAACTTTAAGTAAATGGCTAACTGTGTGGACTTAAGATATAACTTTAAAAATCTGACAATGTTTGGCAAACTTTTTTTCTCACCATGACAAACATTTCCAAATGTCTAGACAAATTGCTTATATTGCTGCGATAAGGCGCCATAGTGCCATTATTCTCAAATGATTCCTTGGCCTTACGCAAACGCCGGTGTATCTCGCCAAGGCTATGCAATTGACACATAAGTAACTCCGAATCGGTTGATAATATGGACGAATACAATGCCAGAGTCTTTGGGCTCAGCTGAACATTAGAAGCACCACTGGGATTCTTTTGCGGTCCATCGGTGTTCACAAGGATAGTTTGACATGGTCTTGCCTGTAGAAGAAAACGTGTAAGTTGACAAAAAACAATAAGAATCACGCTAGAACTCACTGGGGAAACATCGTTTAGAAGACAATAGTCTATATTTGGCTTGAGTGTTAATTGCACATTAATTGATCCATGGCTTCCGGGCACATACTGATACCCCTGGGACAAACGCCGAAAGCACGGATGCAAATCCAATATGTTTAGCCGCTTTTTAATTGCATGCGGCATGGGATAGAGAAACACCTTGGGCAGCACATCTGTTAGAAATAAATTGCGTAACGCGTGAGAGGTGAGATCTCTATAAGACGGAAGATCGGTGACAAAGTCGTTCCAGGCGGAGGCGTCATGGATGTAGAAAAGCCGAGTAGACGTCATGGCATAGTCTACCAGCTGCTTGTGTATATTTTGATTTTGATTTGGTGTCGATGCATCTGAGGCAGCAATGCCGAACGTAACGATCTCGGAATTCTCGGTTAAATCCATTTTTATAGAAAGTTAAACAACATCATGAATAAAAGCTAGTCCGTTAGCGTAAATATCGATACACGGAGCTAGTTCGTGAGTGATACGGTACAAGTGTTATCGAACTTGAGTGTTGGACAAGGCAAAATTCTTCTTATTTTGTATTTTTTTTTAATATGGTGAAAAAGATTAAAAATGTTAAGCGCATTCGTAATAACTAATTATTTAAACAATTTTATATTAGACAACAATTCAGTATTCGATATTTTAATATCGGAACTAAACGCAATGAACTTTCATGAACCAGTTCGTTAGTGCGCAGGGCTGCATTTTCATAAAACCGCGTGACGAAAGTGGGATAAAAAATGAAACAAAAATACAAAGGCATTATCAGTGAAACATGCCTGTTGAACAAATTTCAGCCCTAAAAGCGATCATAAAATGGCATGGCAACATGTCAAGAGACTCCTCAGAATACGTATAGGAAATCAACTCAAATGGATTCGTTGCCCAAAGCAGCTTCGGAATAATGAAATCTGATCTCCGGTAAGTATATACATACATGTACATACATATGTATATAAAAACACAATTCACAAACATAAATGTGAATAAGTTTTGAATTTTCGCCAGTCGAATCAGCAGAGATTTGCGATAGTGTGACCAGATCTGTAAATTTTGAAAATGAATCCAATTGGATAATATATACACGCAGCCAATTGGACTCCAGTTAAATTCGCCATCTATAAACATTTTTTCATAAATTATTAGTAATCCTTCTGATTACGTCTAGGAAAAAGATCTTTTAATCAAAAGCCAAGGAAACTCTTCGAACAATCATGTGGCTTATGATTTGCAAGCCTGGTTTAATGTTTCATAAAACACGACAAACTGCAAAACATGCAATTTCCAGCAAACGGGAAAACATGCGTCCTGGAAAAAGTCAGTCCCAATGACGAACAGGCAGGGGGTGGCCCAAAGCAAAGCGGCGTATGAGCGATGGGCAACCGATTTGTCCACGGGGCGTATGGGCCCATCCCAGAAACCGAAACTGATTTCCAGAGGACTTTCAACGCAAATAATTTTAGTTTTGTGAAATTTTATTATTATGTTGTTATTTTGTTTGGGATTTTTTGTTTTTTTTTTTTTGCTGTTCTCTTTCTGCTAGTTAAGTTGGTTTGTTTCCCTGCATGTTTGTCTTGTTTTTTTGAAATGCTTGTTTTTCTTCGTGTTGTTTTTTTTTTGTTAGTTGTGCAACCGAAATATTTGTATTAGTTATTGTTATTGTTTTGGTGCGCGAGTTTCATGTTTGGATTGTTGTTGTTGTTTCAGAGTTGTAGAACAAAAGTTAATTAATTGAGTTTTGTAAAGTTTTGGCTATAACATAAATTTAACGTCAACTGTGCACTAAAAGCTTTTCGGCCATGCAGATTGACTGAAGCATTTTGTCCAAAATGTATAACAAATCTAAGAAGAAGAGTTTCAAACCAAATTCTCTTCTACGTATGACTTATATTTAGATAATTTGAAATTACTAAAGACCGCAAAGTAGAAACTACAGTGAAAGAGTATTGCGGCATTCGACTCAATTCTGGGTAACTATTTTTGTTATGCTCTGCATGACCCCTAAAATTTATTCGCTTCGGCGTCGCTGTGTATAAATTGCATTTTACCCTGGAGTAGTTAAACTAAACTGCAACTGCAGTCATTCAAGAACATTTGATTGCCCCAACAGGCCCATACATTCATTTCTGTAAAGTTAAAGGCGGGGATAGTTAGGCGGCCAGTTCGAAAAATTTATGCGGCCGTTTGCTTATTAGTTCAAAGAGTAAAGCCAAAGACTAAAAGTTAATCAAATTTGCCAAACAAATTTATGTTAACCGCATAATCATGGCACCTCTTCTCCAACGGAATGGGATATAGTGACTTTGTTGCCCCATCCGACGTAGTCGTCGTGCAACTTGTCACGCGAAATCTTTATTTATCGGTTTCAATAAGATGCCGCAAAGCGAACAATGCTCGAGTATGTGAAATGGGTAAGGGGTATGCAAAAAACGATTAAGGGCATTACGCGGCTGCCATTTTTCTCCATTTTCTACCGAAATCGAGTCCCTGACCCCGAAGCCCGACCCGAAACTATCCACCATCAGTGGATCCAACTGATTGTGCCCACTTTTTAGCGTTGACTATGGTTCTTTTTGTTTTGTTTTTCTTTTATTTTTGTTGTTGTTTCTTTGCGGCTAAATTAAAAACGATAAATTTGCCTTGCGCGCATATGTGAAGAGTGCATCTCACCCAGCTCAAAGCTGAGAGCTCTCAGGTCCCTAGATCCCTAGGAAGCGGGCTATAGACAAATCCGTGTGTATCAGACGGCAGCTTGAAGTCGAGCCCAGGGCAATGCTGACAAATAAACGCGACAAGCGAAAAGACAGCCCCAACCGAATAAATGGCCCAAATAAAAGCAACGCTTTACCAACGGAAATTGCTTTTGCCATGTTGTTGTTGTTGCTGTTGCAGTTCCTGGGCCTGCCCTATAAAGGGCGCGACAAATTTTTAAGTCATGCACAATAACAATAAAACAAACGATGTCCACACACACACACACATTGGAAAATATTCTTAAGCTCGCTTACCATTGCCAAAGGGTACCAATTTGTGGATACATGACGAGGGGCTTGGGTAAGGATTGTGGGTCGCTGGGTCCCTGCCGGTGGCCAATGGTCAGCGGTCACAGTATGCAAGAAATAAATTCATAGCGTATTTCGGACGACAAGTGCCACATAAATTCTAAAATGCATTTTGTCGCCAAAGTATTTAGGGGGGTTCAAACATCGAGAAAGGGAAACCCATAAGGCAGCAGATGGTGGAAGTTTCCATGAATGAAATATGGTTATAAAACAATTATTTAACATACATATATTCTATTAGAAGCACTTTCGCTTTCTTTGTGTATATAATAATTTAAATATTGTTTTAGGCTACACTTTGAATTAGTTGATTAAAAGGATCCTTAACTAGTCGTTGTCTCTTAATTTTTTCGCCTTAACTCAAATAAAATATTGCACAAGGAATTGAACTACATAAAAATCTTCAAACACAGCTTAAAAACAATGCACAAAGTCAAATATATATGTAATTATGCCATCAGTATAAGGCTTTGGTGTGAATAATCCATTTTCTTTATTTTTCATAGGCTGATCTTGGGGTAAAAAGCGAAAGGGGTTTCCTTCCTCTAAAATTAATATCGTATGAACTTAATGACTATTGTTAATTGTCGAATTTGATTCTACTCCTCTTTTATATTTTATAAAAACTCAACTCTCTTGTTTGAGATTTGTCAACTATTCCAACACGTTCAAACAGTTTCGAATTTATAAATGATATTTATTATAACCATAAACGAATAATGTTTGTTCAACTATTGAGATTAAGCATGGTAATGGATGTGTAAAAATTGCATTGTATATATTGCAGATTCTCTCATTTACCATTGTCAAAGTTGTACAAATATTGAAATATAAAAACATGGCTTATGGCATAGATTTAGCTGAAAAAACAAACCAAAAAACTTACCGCAAAAAAAGAGGAGAAACAACAAACATACATAAATGAATGGCAGTATCAACGGCTACGAGAACAACAATAACAACAACAACAACTATAGGCCAAAAAACAACGGGGCAAACAAGGCAATTACAAAGTGCCAAAATGGCACAAGCCATAACAATATCCCCCACCATCTAGCTTTTAAACCAATGGCCAAAAACAAAAAAAAAAAACCCAAACCCTAACCCAAAAAACAAATAGCCAAAGCTATTTCAATGTATTTAGTCAGAGTCACCACACACACACACACATACACACACACACATATGCATATCACCCCATATGGAGGACATGGATGCGGCTTTTGCAACTGGCAAACTGTCATCAATTTGGCGACTCTGTTGCCCTACCAGCTACCATGTGTGTGTGCAGTGTAAGTGTGTGGAGTGCGTTTGGCCCATGGCCATATTGACAATATGTATTGAAACTCACTCAAGCTATTAATGCTGAAAGCTTTTACGGCCACTTCAGGCAGCAGTCAGCAGACAGCAGTTAGGGGTAAGCTGGCTAAGGGAAGGGATATCTATGTAGGGACTGAGAGGGATGAGGCGAGAGGTTTGCAAGGAACGAGCAAGGGGTATAACCACAGGCAGGAACCAGCTGGCGTCAAACTCAAAAGTGGTTGGCTCCCATTTTTATCCCATCTTTCATTTTTTGTTGTTATTTTTGTTGCTGTTGTTGTCGGATAACCCAGCTCTAAAAAATAGAAAACATTAGCCAAACATAAACATAAAGTTTAAATTTGATATATGTATATGCATATAGAAGCGAAAAGCGAATATGGAGTACAACATTTTGCGTGCAGGGAACTTAGCTTTAATTTTCAGACGATAATTTGGTCAGTCAAAAGAAAAAGTTGTGGCAACTTACAGATAAGGCACGCAGCGACAGGACTTGTCTACACAGGACGCACGGTTGAAGGGAAACAAAGCGGAAAAACTGCGTTTAGCAGCAGACATCGCTCGCTTAAATGGGCAGGGGCTGGAGCTGATGAAGGAACAGCCAGCTTTAGAGGGAAGACAGGCCTTTGCAATTGCAAAGTTAACGTGTCAATGGCAATTTGTTGCCAATGTGGGAGGCGGTGACTCCTCAACCTGTAGCAGACACAAAGACACACAGACAGTGACAGCGGCAGCCATAGCCACAGAGATTTGGGGCCATGAAATACCCGCGATAAAGACACGAAACAAAGGCAGAAAACCATTGGCTGGCTGGCCCTTCCCCCCCATTGCAAACTCCTTGAAAAAGTTTTTTCTTTAACTTGAACAATCAACTTTCTTTTTCTTGCTGTCTCTCTCCTGGATACTTGACTTGTGAACTGGTTTCTTTGCCATCTAGCCATCTGTCTATATAGCAAGAGGTCTCACGTAAAAGTTTTGAAGGGTTTAGAAAGGACAAATGTTCTGTTAACACCAAAATATGTAACTAATTATATCAGAAGTTAACAAAATTCGACACTTGTTGCATTTCCATCTAAATTTTAAATACACAAAATAATATTATTCATTCAAGTTCAAGTTCAAAAGAACTTTTCTCCATTTTGATTTTAGGAAATCGTTTTAAAACTATGATAATTTAAACCTACTTAGACCCTATTAGAAAACTTCAAGTCCTTTCGAAAATTCGTAATTTATTCAAAAGATCAAATAGCATGAACCAAGAAAGTTTCTTATGTGTTGGTTATTTATTGGCCAGAACTGATTTTATTCATCCTATTAGCTCGCACAGGTTTTCTCTTAATGTCCTTGCCTTTTGATTTAATTGAATCAATAAACTATTTAAAATGATTTGTGTTTAAAATTCTAGATTAGATCCATCGTTTGCAATCTTCCCATGCTTAAATAATATTATAAGATCATCATATACTTTTTATGGGGTTTCGAAACTTTTGCAAAAACTCTCGCAAGTAAGAAGTACGAATCGCTTGGCCTCTTCAGTGCTTCATGGCTACAATTGAAACGTGGCTGCGTTTGCTTCATATTGAAATGTTTGCAGTCAAGTTATTGTTATTGTTATGCGCTTTGTTATTGGCGGGGGCAAATCGTCGATGTCTTCAACACCAATGCCAAAAAGGCAAAATGGAGAGGAGATATTTCGAGTTGCTTGCCTGCTGCCTGCTCATGAAATTGTAAGCGCAAAGTTTGTTTTACTTTTGTGTCACGCTCTGTTGCTTTTTCGTTTTTGCTGGAAGACTCAAATTGAATATCCTCATAATTTTGTGTTGGCTGTAAAAGATTTCAATCGTGAATCGTGAAAACTTGACTTTCGTTTTTCCATTTTCTTTCATTTTACTGATTTAACAATTGATTTTAATACCTTCCCAGCCAGGGGCATAGAAAAGGATAACAGGCAGGACAGGGTCAGGCGGAATGGAAAAAGTTGTAAACATCTTGTCGATTCAATTGTGCAACTAATTGAAAATTTCTTGATGAAATTGTTGGGAGGCAAATTAGTATTAATTTTCGCTCTATTTACTTTATGTTGATTATTAAAAGTTATTTAATTTGTTTATTTTTATCCTATCGACAAATTTTGTGATAACAACTGTTTTATTTTTTGACATTTCGAAAGGTACAAATAGAAACCCTTGTAACAAGCACAGATTTGCCCACATTCTGACACGTGGCTCCATTTCAATGCCAAAGCCAATTCAGTTGCCAAATCTCGACCTTAAAACGACAAATGAAGTACCCAAGCAAAGAGTTTGACAACGTTGCAAATGCCGCGACATTTGCCGCTTAACTCGTGGAAAATGTTGTGATTAGCCTCAACTGAATTCCGTCTAGCAATAGAAGTCAATGTCTATTTGTGAGTGTATGTGTATGAGGACAATCCTTGCCAGCTGCCGCTGATGAGCTCCAGTTTCAAACAATAACAAGCAAGGTTTTAGGGATTTATGATGTTGTTGCAAGAGTTTGGGTATGTAACTGGGCTTTCTGTCAGGCCTTTTTCTCTCAACTTGCCATGTCTTTCGATTTGTTTGCTCTTTGTTTGTGGTGGTTCTTGTTGTTGTCGCTTCGGTATCTACAGGCAATCAAATGTTCGCTGTTACTCATACGCCATGTTGGCCCGCTCGTTAGCTGGTTTTTGCCATTGTTTTACCAAGTCTGACTCTAGATATCCGTGGCCCAACCAACCAGCCAACCAACCGCACAACTAACCCACCAGACCCGTTTGCTTGTAACAATATTTATTCATGTTAATTAAATTGTGTGAATATCACAATTTTCCATATGGCTGCGCACATTTATTGTCTTTCAATTTGCGGCTGTGGTTTTAGACAATTTTATGCTATGCTCAATAATTGAAATACCCTTGGAAAACTCGATTCCTTTATTTGAATTGTCAATATTCAACACTTTATTTATTTCAAATCTGTAAAAATAAATCAATCTAATTCAAAAATTGTCTCCCAATCCAGCTAGAAATATTGGATACTAGATTTGGACTGTACTTTTGATTTGTCGTCTCATCTGTTTAGCAAGTAATTACAAAGATGGGAAGTCACGAGAAGAGTTCATAGCTTTAGTCCCTTAAAAGTAGGCAATACATTTCCTAATGGCCTTCTGATAGATGATATTAATGGGTATTAACAGGATATGTCCTTAGTCTATGCTTGTCTTGGTTTACCTAGCTACTGTCGTATAGGTTATGATTTTGGTTTGCCTTTGAGGCGCAGGCTTTCATTAGTATTTGTCCAGGCCCCAGTGTACATGCCTAGTGATTTCCCTCGTTCAGCGTTTATGACTGTAATCTGATGCCGTGGCGAACTCGCAACGAATGCAAAAATAGGCAATTGTTACGTTTATTTCTCTCTTTTTTTTGCGCAATATCCACTCTCGCCTTGGCCACAAATTGCACACAAGTGAAAAGCGTCACGTTGCCGCATCTGACAAAATAATTTGAAAGCAATTTCTAACGCCAAATGTCTCTTGGCCCCATCCACTTTATCCGTTATCCTATCTCTCTTTCTCCCTGTTTGTGCGTGTGTGTGTGTGTGTGTATGTGTCTATGTATCTATATATTTGGGGTGCAAAAAAAGAAAACTGTCAAATTCGCACTTTGCCTGGGACACAATACAATTTTTGGGCGCACTGCAATAATATTTCAATATGTAATTTGGCAAAATTCAAATTTTTGCCAAATGCAGCACTAGAATTGGGCAACGGGGCAACTCTCCGACAGTGATAATTTCCCCTAAGAATGTGGCATTAGCACCAGACGCAGTTGGCCAAAGGGCCAGAAGATTGGCAAAGAGTGGCTTGCTGCCTATGTGTGGTGTTGTGTGTGTGTGTGTGTGTGTATATATTTGTCATATTTGCATGCGCAACTAAAAAGGTTTCTGGCTGCTGGCAAATTGATCCCAGTTCACTGGCTTATGAAGGACACGGACACGGACACAACTTTGGCCAGAGTCATGGCTATGTTAGGCGAGTAAAAAAAAGGAATGAAAGAAGGAGAAGATGTTGCCCAGATAATAAACGTTACTATACAAAGAGACAACCCCAAGTCGCAGTCGAAGCCGTTGCCGCAATAGAGGCAAACGTCAGCTGGAGCTACGGCAACCAAAATAGAAACAAGAAAAAAGAGCCAACTCTCAAAGGACCTGTGACAGGATAATGCATGCTTGCATTTTAGATGACAATAATGCATTTTTGTTTTAAGGGTAATTTTGCAAAATGTTTCTCCTCTTTCGCTTTCGACTCTCGCTCTCCACCATTCAGTAATAGACGAACGAAGCAGCTTTAGCTGCGTATCCCCCACAGACTTTGAAGAATTTCATTATAAAAATGGAAGTGGCATAAAGAAGTTTTGTTTATATTTACTAGATTTTTGAAACTCACATCTTTAACTTGAAGATTTTGATTAGATTTACAGAGCAGTCATTAAATATCATTCCAAATTCGTGAATATCTTATGTAATTCGCACAACTATTTCAAAACCGGCAAGTACTTAAAACTTTTGCAACTAATTAAACTCGCGTTGGCGTTTTTATACTCCTCAGCCCAAAAATGTTGAAACTTGGGTCTCTCTCTCTGTGTGTAGCCATCAACAGACATATTCTTTATGGGGTTTACATATTTTATGGCACAATAATTTTTCAATTAAACGAACCAGCATTTTGTCTTCTCCTTGCAGTAATAAATGAAATGTTGCTATGACCGTGCAAAGACTCTTGATGGCTCTCAAAATGAACAGACATTTAGTGGGCCTCCAGTGAGATGGTCGTCTGTCGTCTGGATTTCTAAATGCTGGGTAAGAAGGCCAAGCTTTCAAGTATTTGTAAATTATGTTAATGACAGCACATTGACTTTATTACAGACATCAGGCAAAGAAATTAGCTAAAACTGAAATGAGATAAGAGACTGCAAATGTATGTGGGGTGGGGCTGGATCTAATGAAATCAAGAAATGTTCAGAGAAAAACATTGACAGCTCAAAGTTCAAGCGCTTGGCAATACAAAATAACTTGCAACAATTTGTTTTGAAATTTACATCAGATCTTTAGTCTAATAATAAAAGATTTATTGGGCTTATTTGCAAAGTGACTAAAGATAGTTAAGGCAATTCAAATGCCGACCTTTAGCCTTAGTTAACCTTAGTTTTCCTCTTATTAAATAATATTAATTGTCTTTAACTAATATTCGAGACTCTTCAAATAGCAACAAGCTGTTATGTTGTTTAACAACCATCAATCACTTGGTTAAAATATAGCTAGTTTAAAGACACTTATTCACTTTGCCCTTGGCAGTTAATCGATTTTGAATTGAGTGGAAAAAGCCTTTAAAGAATGGCAGAAATTTCTAGTAGATGGAGAAATGGTAGACCTGCCCTCTGTTGTGCGTTTACAGTGTAGCCAGTGACACCAAACATCTGCCTACTTTATGCCCAGGCGATGTCTGGTCTATGTCTGGGGATAATCCTCAACTGGCACGTTCTCTTAGTCAACGGAAGTCGCCGTTCAGAAATTACGTTGTTCAGGGGGCGTTAGATTGGAGGGCAGGGAAAACAGGACGCGACACACATGCCGTCCAATGTTGTTGTTGGGCAACTTTGTTTATTTTTCATTTCCTTTAGCAGCTGCCATATGCTTCTCATCCTGAGTGTGTATCAATGAGAAGTAACTTTGGGGGGAATCTCCGTCATTCACATTTTTTAGGGTCGCGTTTTTTTTTTTTTATTTTGATTTTTTCCTCTCTCTTTTGTTGGTATTCACTGGCGACTAATTTGCAAGACAATTAGAAGGTCTCTGGTCGGTCCGCTAATGAAAGAGCGCGATAAGAAAACTTAACGAATGTCAAATGGGATGCCGGCGCGGATGGCATAGCCCCCCGGTCATGTCTGTGCTGAAAAGTAAAGTAAATGTTTACTTTGGAAATCTGAAATTTGCATAATTTGCTCAAGAAGCCCCAGAGTGAAGTGCTTTGGCATTGGTGGGGTGCGAAAGAAAACCGTTGACTGTCTACCCCGATAAAGTCAAAATATTATTCATAGGTTTTCTTTTTTAGGTTCATTCTGTTTTCCATATTTTTTTCTTTTGCCGGACAAAGTTTTGCCATTGAGATAATGTCACATATCCTCTTGACCAGGGTGGAGGACTAGGGCGATAGTGTCCGAAAGCTGTCAAAATGGACGCCGGTTGCTTGCAAGCTGCCATTGAGCAGGTGTCAAGACAGGCTTTGTCAGCTGTTCCAGTTGTTTCGTTATTTCACACTCAACAGGATGAAGGGACCTCTCTGTTAGCTCGAGCTGAAGCTGTTGCTTTTGTTGCATTGTATCGACATTTTTGCAGCCGAGAGCGAGCACGGAGACATCTCTGGGTAAACTGCGATACAATGCCGAAACAACTTTCGCTCTCTGTGAGCGGCATTCCCAGCCTCGTGAGTTGTATCGTGTTTATGCTTTTCAGCCGCTTCTTGTTGCTGTTGTTGTATTGAATTTCCCTCCTAAACAAGTCGTAAACAAAAACCAGAGGCGTCGTTATTAAAACGTTTTTGATAAGCACTTAAGAATAAAATGATGTATCAAATAAATAAGTTCAATCAAAAACTGGCCGCCATTTTGTCAAGTTTTTCGAACATTTCCATATACATACCAGACTACAAAGCACCTCCCATTTTTCTATATACCACAAAAGCTGTTATATATCCAACAGTCAGACTCCGCCTCTGTGTAGTATATGCGTTTCACGTGGCGGGTTCTTGCTGCCATTCTACTGGGCTCCTGTTGCACATGTGTTGGTGAGTGTTTCTGCAGTTTGCAGAAAATTGCGAGAGAGAGAGCTCAAATTTGTGCTCGGCTTCAAGTTGGTGGTGGATTGTCTGTACGCGGCTAAATGCTTGAATATAGACGAATATTATTAATGCCCTACACATTACAGCATTAAAAGTATGAAAAGTAATATATACAAATTAGCAATTCTCAATCTTAAGGATTATCAAATACTAACACAATTATACATTTTATGACACAAACAAATATAATAATATATCAAATGTTGTATATAATTTTCTCCTGTTAATAGGAAGACACATAAAACGTGAAATTTATGAAACTGTTTTTTTTTTTACATATCATAACTTAACTAATAAAACTTTGGCAAAATCGAAATGTGATGGCTTATAAGTTTTGAATTAAAAATGAAAATATCCGTAAAAACTTACATGAAATTTATTTGCGGAAAATAAACTTGGCAAGTAAAATCTTTGCTAGGAACAAGCTATAAATTGTTTCAGTACTTTAGGGAAATTTTCAAAGTAACTTTTTTCAATATTGAAAACGTAATTATAATGAAATATCTGAAATGGGTTCTGTTTTTCAAAGAGTTTGCCCACAAAATAATAAACAATAAATTTACATTAACAGAATTTAATTGATGTGAAAAAAATGGTCTAACTGACAATATTTTAATGTCCGACACTTAAAAAGAAAAAATCCAAACAAAATGTATATTTATTAAGTTAATAAACGGATTAGAATGCGTTAGCTTTAATATGTAAACGGTTTCCGAGACATATCAGTTCCAACATTTCCTATAGTCTAGTTGCCATTAGCATAATTGAATTTCTTTATTTTTTTTAATTCAGTCATAGTTTGTAATTCGGTTCAGTTTTCTGCAGTCATAAGGTTATTACTTGTAGTGCATATTTTATATCAAAAGGCCGCTTGCCTAATGCTAAACCAAATGGAGAGCCATCAGGATAGAGCGCACATAACTCATTTCGTTGAGTGAGGAGAAACTCTCAGGCGACACTTTTGTACTGTAACTGGCAGCTGGTAACTGGCGACTGGACGAAGATGGCATTAATGCCGCCTGTCCCTGGGTGTCCTGGTGGTTGCTTTCCTTTTGACTTTGCTCTCAGAGAAAGCAATCTTCTGTGAATATGTGAAAATTAGCATATCAAATGCCATAACTGGCGTTAACGACAGGCAAGCGGGGGGCGTGACACACGGACAAACACACACACACAGACACCTACTAGTACATACATACGTGTGCATTGTTACTCATACGCCGCATTGTACAGACGAATGAGCATATGAAAGGGGGCGGTGCGCTGAGAGGCAGCGGAATGAGAGACATCTCGACGTCTGCATCTGTGTGTCTATGTGTGTGCGTGTTTGTGCGAGTATTTGTGTGCGATTTAGTTGCACATGATAATGTCAACCACAGAGCGCGCCTTTTGGAGCCGCCCGGTGAACTGACTTGAAAAGGGTTTTTTTGCTCCCTTTGCTTGGGTTGCTTTGCTTTGCGTGGCCTGCATTGGTGTCCCCTTTACATATATACCAGTAGATGAGTGTGTGTGTGCGTTTGTGTTTTTTTAGTCTCTTTTATATTTTTTGGTGGTAGTGCAGCTCTGCCTTTGCCTCTGCCTCTGCCGGTGGACGACGCCAGCTGTGCTAGCTAGTGCCGACTACCGCCGACTTGGCTCTTCAGTGTTAATTCGTCGACACGAGGCGCTGTGTTTCCCTAAAAAGTCATCGTTAACATCTTAAGCAATTGCCCTTCTAGACGGTGTCCCAGTGCGTAATTCTACGCATGCCACGTGCTCTTCAGTGAGTTAATAATTGTTGTTGTTCTTGTTTTTGTTTGTCAGTGTCGCTGTAGTTGTGTTTGTTGTTGTGTATCCGCGCGAACACACGAAACAAAAAATAAGAAACAAATTCGATACCACTAAAAGTGTGCCAATTCAACCGAGTGTTGTGTGTGTGTGCTGCTAAAGGCGACCGAACGACGCCTTGGCCTCTGCAACTGAGAGTGTGAGTAACAATGCAGATGCAGCAGTTCACTCTCTTCTTGTTGTATTGCCTGTTCGCTATTTTTTTTTTCAACGGTTTCAGCCTTGTTTATGGTTTGTTGTGACCACAACAACACGGAAGAAGGAAATCAGCTCGAAATCATAACGTGCGCATGTCTATATAGTTTGTTTGTAGGATTTTTAGCCGTTAGGTTTTTATTTCTTTTTTAAAAAGCTGTCATAGAATAATGATATGTCAGAGCATATTTGTTCCAAAGATACTTTTCTAGGATGAAAATTTTTTGAAAATATGTCTGCTACTCTGTTAACCTGTTGGAACTTCTATATAAAAGCAAATCATAAGCATTTATGTAGACCTAGAGAAACTAAACATTTTCGATTTGGGCTGGACTTTCATTCTATTTGTATGTGCCCCTCTATATTGGAGGAACTCCAACCTGTATTTTGTACCTTTATTGCCAACTATTAAATAACCAAAACTATTAAATTTGAATCTATCGTCAGAATATTCAGTTGGCACAAATTACTTAGGCGACAAGATTTGTCAATAAAAAACATCCCCTCTAAATTACCGAGGCGATTACGATAATCAGTTTATGTTCTATTAACATTTTCACTACCGCATAATTGTTTATGGATTATTATCCCACCATATTAATATTTCAATTTTAGAGAATTTCCGGAGGCCTTTTCCAAGTTTTTGAAATTTTTTTAGCACTCGGCTGGTTGTAGAAAATTGTATTCAAGTATTTTTATACCCTTGCGGAGGGTATTATAAAATTGGCCAGATGTTTGTAACGCACAGAAGGAGACGTTTCCGACCCCATAAAGTATATATATTCTTGATCTTTTTGCAAAAATTGGAGTATCCCCAATATAATAGAATTTGATATAAAATCTCAGATCCCAAAATTTGAGTTTGATCGGATAAATAGAACACAAGTTACAGTCAATACAAATCGGTTCTACGTCATCAGCAAATCAAACAGAGCACATGCATACACACACACAGACGTAGCGCTACACGTATGTATGTATGTATGTATGTGTATGCGTGTTGTGCTTTGCTTAGGGAATGATGGAAGAAAAAAAAGAGAAATAATTTGAATGTTTCGTTTGTGTATTGATGAATTGAGTTGCAAGGAAAGAAATTACAAAATGTAAAAAAATTATTGCCAAGGACTGCAAGGGTATATAAACTTCGGCATTGCCGAAGTTAGCTTCTTTGATATTTATAAGTCAACTGAGTCTGACACCCTAATTCACCAATTTCATTGCTATATACAACGAGTAGTGTAACTTAAACTAAACCGGTTAACGATCGACTGTGTAGCTATGAATTTAAAGTTTTTTTTTTGCCATAATACGAAAAATAAGTATAATGAGTAGTAGTCAAGTATAAGTTCGATCTTACTTTTTCAATGTCTTGTAACTCGAAACAGTCGCCCAAAATATATATTTTTCTGCGCGGTTTTGACATTATTTAAGTGGACAACAGAACTTTTAGCTAAATTATAAAGCTAGTGCAACTTCTTCGATCCTGAGCCAGGTGCTCCAAAATACGCCCGATATATGTAAAGCCCCAGGGCCAAATGAAGAGAGACCACAGCACCCACTGCAGATGCAATGTTCACTTTCATTTCCGACATGCCAAAGAAACGATCCAAAACGAAACCTTTCATTAAAGAAAAGGTTATGACGGGGAGGAATACAATCAGCAGACAATAAAATAAAACCGTTTTGAAAGAAATGTAATCCTTGGAGTCCTGGAAATATGAAAATTAATAAATAGTCGGTTGTGGGGTGAGACCTCGACTAATTAGCTTACTTGAGAGCGCTGTTTGGCCAACTTTGAACTGGCGCCATTGCCATTGACTCCACTGCCTACGTTGTCTCCATTGCCTTTTTTGTTCTTATTCGTCATTTTGCTATAGTTAGTTCAATATTTTGAATAAACTTATTTATTTTCTTTCCTATTTTGCTATGACATGCCTTTTTGTCAGTATCGAATACGTTTCCCTTTGCCAATCACATGATGACTTTGCTTATTCGATTAGTCGAAAACGATAGAACTGAACTAGTTCTAAATATAGCCCTCTAAAATACTACTATTAGCCTGATAGTCTTTTAATTCCTTTTTTTCCTACCTTACCTTGCCTTATCTTGACTTGCCCCTTCGGTTGCCATGTCCTGCTGTCAATCAAAATAGGTTAATTTCTGTTTTCTGCTCTATTGCTGTTTTTATCCTTAAGCGGAATAAGTTCGGCAAGAGGATCTATCACGGATCTATAGCAATTCGAAGTACAATAATCATATTCTACAACGAATAGTCGCATAACAAGTAAACTATTGAAATTTTTTCACTTCACTCATTTTATTTCAAAATGCTAGAGTTGCTTGTTGGAACACTGGAAAAAGGTACAGAACCAAAAATGTGAGGATCCATTTTGTAATGAAATTTAAAACGAGAATGTTTACTGAGTTATAAATATGTGTGGATTCTGTCATTGATGTGCAAAAGATACGAACCCAATTCGTTACCATTATTATAAGCCATAACAAAAATTCTGTTTAGATAAGATTTTGGACAAAAATACTGTTAAAGCATTGGTTTCTATTCTTATTTCCATTTGAATTTGCATAGATTTCCTCTAAAATGACTTCAATATTCGTGGCAATTAACCAATCAGTTTTCTTTAGATGTGATTTGAATTAAACCGCAATGGCTAACTGTTTAACAGTGTGGTTAATCCGTTTGACTGTGAAATATGTTACGGTCAATTAAGGTTACTTAAAATATCTTTTAATGCCTAAAATTTCCTTATTACATCCCTTGTCAGGGTCATTTTGCTCATCACATTTGGATTACAGGCATTTCATGTATAAATTCCAATCTGATTTAAATCGGATGCCAACGGTTCGGCATTAGTGAAAGCTTCCGAAACACACCCACATAATTTATGTAGAAAGTTTTTAATCTGAACAGATTTTGGTTTTTGTTGGCTTTGTTTTTTGGTTGTTTTTTTTTTTCGTTTTCTGCTTTTCATTTGTTTGGCAAGGGCACTTCATTAATTTATGAATACGAAATTGCATTTTGACATTTGCCAACAAAAACTATTTAAAACTTACACCCAACTAACTACAGGGGTTGATTGCCCCATCTCTTGGCTGACCGAACTCACCAGTCCTGTCCACAGTCACCGTTCGTTTGCCCCTTCCACGAGTTGGCCCTTAGCTGTTGCTGTTGTTGCTGCCGCCCGATGGAGACTACTCGGTTTGATTGAAGCACCCGCATGTACAGAACATTTTAAATATTTACAAAGATATTTCAAAAAACGCTTTTGGCATGTTGTTGTTTTTTGCTTTTTTTCTTCCTGTTGCCGCTTCTTTTCGTTGTCGTTGGTGTTGTTGCTGTGTGCTAGAGTGCTTGCTCATTTTTTGGTTGAAAACCCAACAACACAGAAAAAAGGAAATTCAACTTCAAATGCGGCAAAAAGGGCGGCAAAGCGGGACTTGACAGGGCAAGGCAGGGCGGGGTGTGCCGGGGCATGGCTATGGCACTTGAGAGAGCGCGTGTGTCCTTTTAGGAAAGTGTCAAAAACCGTTGGTCAAAAAACCGTATGGCAATTATTCAACACAATTGAATATGAAGTGTGGCTACGGCAGCGGATGAGGGACAAGGCAGGAAGTATGAGGGGATTGAGAAGGACCAGGACCAAAGCATTGGGGTAAAAAAAAAGTTGCAACGCTGGGCAAATAATGAAAAATACACCCACATCAGTATTTTTCGGCTGTCTGCACTCGTATACACAAACATGGACACTCACATACACCGAGTGCCAGCATTTCTGCACCCTTTTCATGGGCCAAGTTGTTGGTGTTGCTCTGCAGTTGTTGCCGCCTAGCAATTTTTCAGTGATAAAATATTTAAATTTAATTAAGGCCACCAACGAGGCAACACGATTTCCGAGCCATCGTCCAAAGGGGAAAGTGAGTTGTTGGTATATCTGGGCTGAAGCCAGGACCTGGACCTGAACCTGAACCTTTGACCCCGACCTCATGCCCATTTGGTGATGTTCTGGGTCCCTTTTTGCATTTGCGTGCAGTGCGTTTTTGGAGGCTTACGTTTGCTGGCAAGAAATTCATTAAAAATTTTTGCTTTGATACTACCAAATTCTTTTTGCAAAGTTTCTTTGTACTTTGTCGTTTTTGGGTGTGCGTTTTTGTTGTTGTTTTTGGTTTTTTTTTTCCGTTGGTCGGTCGGTGCGTATCCCACAGATACCAAACCAACCTACAAAGGACCTCAATTGTTTGTGTGTGTGTGTCCTTGTCACTGATTACTTTCGGACTTAGCTCCTTTTGGTTTTGTAATTAAGCTCGACACACTAAACTTGCATGCATTTGCTTTCGTATCTCTTAAGATATTTTTGGAAAAATTTTAAATTGAACACGCTGGAAAATTGTTGTGCAAACAAAAGTTTCGACACTGCTGGCAACTTAATCGCCAGGCCAGAGTCAAAAAGTTTTTTGCTGCTGTCTTGTATCACAAAACTATTTCTGTTCTCTCTCTCTCTCTCTCTCTATGTGTGTGTGTGTATGGAAAACTTTTGATCTTGAGCTGCGAGCGAACAAGCTTTGTACTTTCTTTTTCAGCAAATATTTTTCATTATGCGGCTGAAGTATTTATGGAATTAGGATAAATTATATGGAAAATATTTCACTGTGTGGATGGAGAGTTTTTGCAACTAAAAAGATTTAATGTTAGCTTTTCTCTTTAGTTTATCGATTTGTCTTTAAATAAGAAATTGTGAAATCGCAAGCCGTGAACAATTAGTATCAAAGCTGAAATTGAAGCCTTGACTTAGGTAGTTCATGTTTAAAGAGTTTCGTTTATTATAGAATTATAAGTACTGCTGTACATTAAACGTATGTAGTATCCTTTAGCTTTTACAGAGGTTTACATCTTGTATTTTAAATTTTCTTTAAATTTGATACCTATGAGGTGAATATTTCCCCAATTTTGTATATGAAGTTACACATATGTAAGTTTACGTTTACGTTTCTCTGCTTATAATATGAGATTTGTGATATAAACATAAAAGATTATTTCGTCATTTTGTCAACGTTTGCTATCAAAATGCGAGTATTTAGTCAATGAAAATGTTGAAAATTTCATTGCTTTCATTACATTTTAATTTTTTCGCAGTTTACTTTATAGTTTTGAAACCGATAACTCAGTTTAAAAACTCGTTGAAATACCTAATGCTAGAACAAAATTAATTCTGACAATTGAAAGTTCTTTTAGTCTATTAAAACCATGCCTCAATTGATGTTAATACCCTTCTTGTTTCTCTATCATTGCAAGTGGATTAGCGATAAGAATTAAATACATATGTATTTGGATTAAACTTAGTTTAAGTGTTTGTTCGTACCAAATGATTAAATGAAGAGAATGATGGATACAACTTGTAACCATATTTTGGTTTATTTTCTTGTAACTGTACTTGAGACAGATGTCTGACTGATTGATTAAATGACAGAAATTCGGTTGTCATCCAGATGAAAAATATGGTATATGCTGACAATTCAGCATGATCATGGTCAATGGTCAATCGGCTGGGTGCAGCAAAAATTGGAACTGGAGACGTGTACCTGTTTTGTCACATCTAAAATTCTATTGTTTGTATTGGGCTTCTCTGTGCGGATAGGTTTTTGGCCAAAATGCGTGCACGTAGGAAGCATGAACTCGGTGGGGCGGGCAAGAAGGAGTTGCGCACGAGAAGTCAACAATGCTCGGTTGAAAGGGGCATGCAAATTGGTTATAGAAACCTGCAGGGAAAGAACAGGCTGGCGAAGGGTGCAGTGAAGCCCGAGAAGTGAAAAAAAGCCTAGAGAATGGGCACAACCAATTTTTCTTGCATTTTGTCAGAGAGAAGGAGCAAAAAACAAAAAAGTGGCAGGAGGGCAGAGCAGGCAGGCAACTTTTTCCAGCTGTAGTTGTTTTTGCTGTTCTTCTGCTGTTTGTCCAAGTTGCCATTTCAAGCGTGTTGCAATGAAAAGCAAACTTTTTCAATGTGGCAGGGCAATAGAGGAGAGTTGGTTGCTTTTCGCACTCCATTTCGCCCCCTGTTCGCATCTCTTAACCTACCACATAGTCTTCTACTTTTTTCCATACCCCTTCCTGGCTGCCCTGCAACCCAAGTGCGCGCCCATGAAACTGACTAACAAAACTCAATGGGGAGCACACGGGGCGTATACGAAATTAAAATGCACTCAGCTGAAAAATTGGTTTTCTCGTTCTTGACAAACTTTGAGTGATTTCTGAAAGCCTCTAACGAGTGCCAGACCTTTACAAGAATGGGGAGACATGGAAAGTAAGCAACAAGCAGAAGGCGTAACGCCAGTCCACAACAAATGTTTTCATTTTGTGAAGAAACAGTAAGAGAAACACAGCAGCAGTAGCAGTAAAATACGTTTTGCCCATTGTTATTCTGGAAAAAAAAAGAATAATAATAATAAATGTATATACATTTCTTTCAAAAAACTCAAAATTTCTAATCAAGCGTGCCGAACGGAGGTCTCCGCTTCCGCGCACACAAAATAATTCATAATTTACGGTAAACAAATGAAAATGGTTCACCGAAATGGAAAACTCAACACGTTCCTCTTGTTTTTCTCTATTGTTTTACAGCTAAGCTGCTGCTGACCGAACCTAGACAAGCCGCCAAGATAGACAATCAAAGTGCCAGACAGACCGAAAATTCCGCTGCTGGAATGCGCTTTGTTGGCATCCTGCCCTGTACCCTACAGTGGCAGCAGCCGCCTTCGGCGCCGCCTCCTACAGTGTCAACTGGTAAAGCTCCCAAGCTGATTAGCTACGGCAATGCGGCTCGCTCGAGTGGACAACCATATCCCGCAATGTCTTCCATCAATGAAACCAATTGCTGCAACGATGGAAGCAATCAAATGACGACAACGCCTGCTAGTTGTTGTCAAGAGTGTCGCTGCTGTAAGCAGAGCTATGAGCATTTGCCTGTACCTCGGCTGCAGCATCAACAGCCACCACCACCGTTGCATCAATATCGTCAGCATAAGCAACAGCAACAGGTCAACTGTATAACGACTCTTCAACAGACAACAACAACAACACAACAGATGCAGCAGTTGCCTGGGGGCAATGTCAACTGTTTGGCCATGCCGGAAACAACAACCACACGAACTACGTACATGAGCAATGTGCCACCGCATCGTTGTCATCCCAGTTGCAATGGACAAGACAACATAAACATTAGCAACAGCAACAGCAGTAAAAGTAACAACAGCCACATGTCAACACCTGCAACGACCTGTCAGGGTCAAGGAACACCAATGTTTTTCCTGCCCTTTACGTTGCCAACTGTATCGCAATCTTCGACTGGTAGTGGTGATACAAATACTCTGATCTATTCCAAAAATGTACCGCCACCACCTCAACCACCACAGCCGCTGGCACCTTTAACTTTGGCCTGCCAGTATCAACAAGTACCAGTTCAGGTTCGTCCGCTAATGCCACCGCCGCCTATGCCCCAAATGCTTGTATCCTGTCAATTACCAACCACAGAAGCAGTTTCTTCGGGGAATCCAACACCACCACCAGCACCACAATTAACGACGGGTGGACGCGTGCAATCTCTGAAATCGGTGGCTTCTCATGCCATCAGTGCATATCAGAAGGTGAGTCAAAAATGTCGAAAAATGAAAAATAATTCCAATGCGAAAGTGCACACCATGTGCATGGTTAATATTTATGGCCCCAATGGCAACAAAGCAAAAACTTCAATTTACATAAACATAAAGAACATGCAACAAAATAAACTCGCAAACACACACACACACATGCACACACAAGCAACGCTAGAGAGTCTGTATGCATGTTGGCTAAGATTTAACGCAGCGACAGCACACAAAAAATCAAAGTTACAAGGACCAAAGAGGAAATGCAAAAAAGGTAGAAACGGAAGTGAAAGCTCAACGGAGATAAAAGAGAAATGACAGGAGGGAAAAAGGTGAACGAAGAGGAGAAGGTTTCGGGGCGTTACACAAAAAACTAATGCATAACCTAGTAAGATCATCAACACGAAATTTTACAGCAAACTCATGTCCAAGGATGTAGATATAAACTCGTCGTTTTTGTAGCCCAAAAACCCGCCTCACCAACCCATCGTTTGGCACTCTTGCAGCCGCATTCGCGTTGTTGTCCTACGCTCAATGACTTTTGCATTTAATATGAGTAAAGAAGCGCAGCAGGACAACAACTAGAGCAACATAAGACGAACTGAAATGTGAGCCGGACTTAAGAATTGGGTTCAACAAGGGGTGCGGAGTAAGATAGAGGGGTTTGGCCCAGCGACATGCAAAGCATAGTTCGTAGTTTGTAGTTCTTTTAAATTACGTTGTTGCCTGCAGATTTTTACAGGTAAAGGCTCTCCGCAACAAGGACAAAGAGATAGTGTCTGCTGTCCATTTGTTGTGTTTCTTTCTTTTTGCTCCTTTCTCTTCCTTCTTTTCTACTTGGTACCTTGCAGTGTCCAATGCTTCGTTTATTTGACAGCCCCAACTACGGTTGTTGCTGTTGCTCCACTTGTGCATACTAGATAAGTTTGTCCTGATTAAGAATCTGCAAACACATATATACATACATATGTATATTATGTTGTAAAGAGCAAGAGCCAGTGCCACTGGCAGAGACTGAGTATTACAGCTCGCATTAAAACGTGCTATGTCAGCATTTCGAATATATCCGAAAGGCACTTTTCTTAACTAATCAAACTAAAGGGAGACGTAACCTTCATCCATTAAACCTCTTATTGACAGTTGTTTGAGGGTATCTTCAAGTCGATATTCTAAGTGAATTTTTTGCAAATTTTTACGTTGATGTTGCCCAAGTGGTCAGTTTACATTTGACGCACACATACAAACACACTGGAATATCGTTTACGCTAAGGATTTGGCATTCCAAATTACAATATGAAAATTCATAGGGTTTCTTATAGTAATTTCAGGTAGCTCTCTCCTCTCAGTTGCCTGTATAAAATATATTTTATATTTTGCATTTTAAATAAATTCAAGTGCTACCTACAGACGTACATATATACATGGAGAATAGTGGTAGACTGTATCCTTTTGTGATGCTGCTCATTCACATGTGCTTAAGTAGTTTTATTTAGCTGCAAAAAGCAGAGGAAAGTTCGCCCTTTTCTGCACATTTGAATGTTAAATCTTTCATGAAATGTTTTTTTTTTTTGTTAGTCGGCCATCTCTGTCTCTTCATATCGGAGTTGGTTTGTCCATATCTGGCATATCTCAAAAGTATATGTTTGTGTGTGTGTGTGTGTGCATATTTTGTGGTCTTCGTACAACTTAGCAATGCCTTCATCTTCTCTATGGCTATAGCTTGTTTTTGCTTCATCTCTTTCTCCTGGCTTCATCCTCTGTCAAACTGGACGCGCTATCATGCACAAAGAAAGCATTTTATATACTCACTTTAATGCTTCCACTTGGCCATTGTTATAATGTACTCCCATAGACACAGTATACTATATATAGAACATATGTAGATACATATATGTGACTGAGTGAATGTGTCTGTGTTTGTGTGTGTGTGTGGTATAAACCTCACAAAAATATTATTGGGTGCAGAGGCAACTACAATGCATCAAAAGTTTGTTGTGTATTTTTTTTTCTTGTTTTTTTTTTTATTTTTGTTTTCTACTTGCTGCTGCTTGTTGCATTGCAAATCACATGAAGCCTTCATAGTCTTTATAGTCCTGCACTGCTACTGTTGTTGCGGCAGCCTCCACTTCCATTTACCACTTTGCATTATACTGAAATAACAGTTGGTTGCCATCTAATAATTGTTCTTTTCTCATATTCCATGTGCACTTATGGAGCATTCGAAAGCGGATTTCGTTGTTAGAGTTTGAATTTTTGTTTTGTTTGCTTTTAATGTTTTCTGAGAGTAAACCTAACACTAGGTAAAATGTACAATGAATGAACTGCATAAGCTTTTATTACCGAACCAGTATTAGGTTTTTGGGGTTTTGTTTCTACTTTCTGATTATCCTTTAAAATTTAAAGTTGTTCGGACCTCATTTGACCAAAGTTTTTATAATTGAACTACAAGTTTTATTTGTAGCTCTCTTTTTGATATCCTTGTTTACACGCAAGCAAAAGATGGAAAAGGAGACTTTCCCTTTGACAAGACTTCGCATGCAGCACTTTTGGAGGGAGGCCAGTTGCCAGGACATTCGTATTATTGTTGGCCCGAAAGTGGCTTAAAAAGTACAGACAAAAAAATATTGTTGAAATGTGGAGTGGGTTGGAGATATTGCAAAGGACAAGTCTCCATTTGGCTGAGGATGTGCGCTGCCTTAATGGCCTCGGGAGCCAAAGTGTGATGCGTAAGTGAATTCATATTTCATATATTGCGTTAACATGTCAACAAAAAGCGCAGACACACAAAGTGCACAGGATTTTTTTTTGTTGCAGATCGCATTCATTGGTTTGTTGAATCGTTGATTTCGTTGGCTCAACTAAAAAGTGTCAGCTCGCTCTTTAACTGATGGTTGCTTTGCTTAAAGATGTGGAAATCTGAAACTGATACTCAAAAATGGTAGCCGTCACTGTCGAATAGAAATTCAAGAAATGTTGGTTACATTTTGAGCAAAGGGAAATTTGATATTTGCGCCAAAGGATGCAATATCAAAGGCTTGCTTTGTGGCCAGCAGCAGCGACAGGCGGAAAGAAAACTCAAGCAAAATTGTTGACAGTTAAAACTGGTAAATTGGACACGAGCATGGCAGAGAGAAAGAGAGAGATATGTCACTGACAGTGGCAAAAAAGAAACCGAAATTCAAAACAAAATCAGATTCCTTGAAAATCTTCTACAAACTTGTAGCATACTTATATGAGCAAGTAGAATAGATGGACAGCCTTAACAGCTCAGCTACTGTGGTGACTTTCTCTACTTTCAGTTGGCCTTAAGGGCTTTTCGCTTGGACCAAAATCCGTGTCGTCTCCATTCTGCACCTCACCATGGGAATCATTTGCTTCACAGCGCTCTGTTAATTTAATCTGCGGACTGGCCGCGAGGTGGCGTTAGCGTTAATGCAATCTCTGGTGTTGAATATCGTGAATTTCACCGCATCCAACTGAGTGCCAAAGTGTATGTGTGTGTTTGTGTGTACGTGTGAATGTGTTGCTGACGCATTGAGTTACTAAAAAGTCTTCTTAAGGACGACGCTGACGTTGCCAACAGCTGAGGCAGAGAGTCAGCTTCGCCTTACTGCTCTTGTGTGTGCTGGCACTTGAAAGCTTTTACCACAATGCCAGTGTCCCTGTGTGAGAGCCTCTATATATACGTATATTTATACATTTGTGTGTGTGTGTGTATGCGGGCTTGTCAAGTGCTTCTTTTGTTGCCCATTGATGCTGTGTCTCTGTGCGCGAGGGCGCCAAATTTCAAAAGCATTCGTGCAAAAGCTTTTTTTGTTGTCGCAACCAACCAAACAGTTTATTTTGCTCGACACTCGAGGCGACCTTTGAAAGGGGAAACGATATCGGCCGCTTCAATTTCAATAGCAGTCCCCAGGCCGCTTCAACTTGTCAATGTTAAAAATATATTATACGTAAGCCACAACATATGCCCCAAGTTAAGCATTTTCCAAACCAAACCCCAACAACTATTTGCTCTACTAATTTAATTTGCCGCAAACTTAGTTCTCGCATTCTTTTTGTTTTTGTGCTCTAGTAAGGTCAAAACCGAATTAAATGCAATTGACAGTTGTAATTTCAAGCAAGCTGTCAAGCGTAATCCCCAAATACCGTGCTAGCAACACAATTGCAATACCAGAAAATACAGAAAAACCCAAAGCAGGCAGCAAACTAACTCGCCAGAACGAAATTTATATACTCTAGTGATTTTTTCATTACTTTATTATCGAAATCATTTTAAACAATCCTTGAGTAACTAATAAGCGTAAAAGTTAAGCTCTTACATAGACCTGTACATTATTTCAGGCTTTGCAATATGCAATAATAGATCAGATTGCAATTATACCTGCACTACAAAAAGAGTGTAAAATCAAATAGAACTAAAACCAAACTCTGGTGTAATACAATAAAATGCAACCAAACACAACTGACAAAGAAATTGTTGCCGAATGTGAGCAAGAAAGAAATCGCTAGTGCTGGCCAAGGGGGCGTGTCGCTGACAAAGATAGACAACACGTAAACGAAACGACAATGCCAAGCCACGGCTGTCAAATTAGAGGCAAACAGCGTAGCAAACAAGGCGCGCGCAACTTTGTTGAAAGAGTCAGGACCAAAGCCTTGAGTGCGATTCATTCAGTCAGTCAATCAGTGTTATATAATGATAATAATAATGGCTAAACTAAATCATTTCAAAGTTTAATTGATGAATCGTTGCCATTTATGGCCAGCAAGCAAATTGTAATGAATATGTAATTACTCAATATTAACAGACAGTTTGCTCAGCTGCCTTTTGATGATTCCTAATGAAACTTAATTATTCTCTCTTCCGTACTGCTTATATTCGTTATTTAATCTATGCAACCTATATTTGTATAAATTGCTATGCATTTGAATGTTAATTATAATTAGCTCACACTCTAAATCATCAGTTGGCTGATTTGTTCAAATCGAATGTGTTAAAGTGAACTGTGTTTCCATCTTATCTATTTTATGCATGGTTAAGTGATTACCAAAATGAGAAATGCAACTCCTGTGTGTGTTTATGTGTGTTCAATGTGTAATTGAAATGCCGAAGCATTGTTTAAATTAACATTTAGCAGCTTACGACCACATACTAAACTATTTACCAACACACACAGCTGTACAAAAAAAACAATAACAATACCACAAATTTGTCTAAGAATGCTACGTGCAGAAACATAGATAGATACATTGTCATCAGGGACGAAATACGTTTGTTTTTAATAGTTTTAATTGTTAATCTTCAATTTCCTATCAATGTGTTTGTGCTCTTTTTGTACGAAGTTCTTCTAATTATGTCTAGAGAATCAATTTCTCATCAATTTCAATTTACATTGCTAAGTAATAATTATTTCCAAAATATTTGTATTAAATACGTTCTAATAAAGCTTATAGTAACAATTTATTGATAGGCTTCGTTTGTTCATGTAATAGACATTTTTTATAACAATATTAATATAATAAATATTTTCAATAGACTGATTGTTTGATATGAAAACGTAAATATAGTTTAATTCCCTCTAAATCAGAGGAATATTTGTTTTAAACCGCCACAAAGAATTTAATTCTTTTCCTTCTTTCAAAAATGAGTTTCGTGAGTGTTTAAAAAAAAAAACCCTAGGATTGAATGAGGTTTTCAATAAGACTTAACACTTTGAGTTTTGAAAAATAGTTGAACGATTGAAAGTGTTAGGAATTAAATGATACCGTGTGAGGTCCTTTCTCTGTTAGTTTCGTCCCTGTTTTAAGTGTTCTTGTATGAATTTTCAAATGGCAGAGCACAAAACACCTTTCGATACACATTATTACTTCAACGTTTCATTTGCTTTCTCCCGTGTTCAACTGCCGCCTGTCTGCTAGACTTGCTCTTGTAAATATTTGTTGAAATTCTTTCGAGGCTTATTTCGAAATTTATTCAATGGAAAATAGCTCACATAACTTTAGTTGGCTGGCCAGCTATCTAGCTGGCGCTGTCTTGGCACAAACATGCTCGTAACTATTAGATGAGCATAAATAAAAGTGAGTGATGCGCAAAATGAAGTTGCAACCAAAATGCCTGCCCAATGGCCTCATTGCTGGCAAATCCTTATAGTTTCATTTTGTTGGTCAATTAATTTACATGTCATTGGTGGTTACTAACTTACTAAGAACATACTTAAACTGCAACTAATGGACAGGTATTGAAATTTTAAGATAAAGACTTGCAAATGGTCAATTCTTTTTGCAAATTAATGTCTGACTGCACGGCGTGAGCACGTGTGTTGTGTTGGTGTGTATGTGAGAGTGGAGAATGAATGGTGGGTTTGGTCAGAGGTTGGTAACTTTGACAAAAGATCTCTTGTCTTGTTCCTGTGTCATTACAAAATTGTTTTCAAGCTTTGTCTTTCTGGGCGGTTTGGTGTGTTTCTGTTTATCTTTCGTAAACGTGCCAGGACATCTTTGCTTTCAATAACAAATACACTTGAACATAAAACAAATTGCAGGCACGAGTCTTTGGCTGAAAGAACTGTCCTTCTTCCCCCCAACCATGTGGTCTAAGTGTGTATAGTAGACGATTCACAACGACTTCATTACATTTTTCGGTATTTCCGTTGCTTTTTGCCCATTTAATTGGCCGTATAATTGATTGGAGTTGTTATTGTTGTTGCGGCTGCTTTTTCTTAGTATTTCATCTCCAGCATCTAACTCATTATGTTGTATATACTTACTTATACATAGATGCTCGCTTTGTATCAAAACATTAGAAAATACTCAAAGCAAATGGCAAAGTTTTTGTTCGGTGAGTATATTGATACAACAAGCATCGGGCTGATTTTGATATTTATGCTGCTTCCACAATTCATTGCTCTCGTTCAGCTAAAATTTGTTGCCCTTGTGTTTTGTGGTACATAATTAATTATATTTGCCTTCAACTCAAAATGTCAGTTGGCCTCTAATTATTATTAGGCTAACGAACATAGAAAGCCTGCCCTATCCCTATATAAAAATATACTCGTGTTAGGGTATTTACATTAAGTGTTGATGTTGGTTACTCATTGCATAGAGTGATCTATATATAAAATTATCAATGACTAGATTTGTTCCCTACGGCATACAGTATTCAATATAAATCTCATCAGTTGAGAATCTTTAAGGGTATACAAACTTCGGTTTCCATACATTAACTGTAGCGGTATGTTTTGTTTTGCTTACAGGTTGTTTGACATTAATTGATTTATTTTCCTTTTACATAAATTAGGCACTGCCTGTAGATATTTTATTTCAATGAAGAGTATTAAATACACCCATTGAAAGGTATGGAGTGGAAGCAGTTTTTGGGGTGGAATTTCACAGAGTCGACACTGCGAGATAGTGGGAAGTCAAACAGGTGCCCCAAAACAAAAAAAAAAAAAGGACAAGAACCAAAGGAACACCTTTGTTTGTTAGTTTGTTTTGTTCGTTTGTGAAAAAAGACTTACATTTGACTTATGTGTATTAAAGATACACTGTAAGGCCATAAATTGATCAATTTTGAACAGATTAGAAAGAGAAATGTTTATTTCAGTGAATTTATCTTGAGCCAACCAACTAGAAGTTCTTTTGAATCTTCCTTTAACAAAATCTATTCAGAATTTTAGGCAACAAATTGTCGTTTTACTTTAATTTGTGCAAAAGCCTTTCATAAAGTACTTGCTATAAAGCTTACTTTCTTTGTGTGATGGGAACAAGGCACTGACGTTATTGCAGCTGCAAATAGAAGATAACATGCTAATTCCACAACTAGCTGATAAATCTAGACACAAAGAATACACTGCCTTTTGGTAACTCTTGGCTTCAATCAACATTTTACCGCAAAAGCTGCTGAAAAGACTAATAGTTCTTTGTTTGGCCAATAAGGCCAATAAGAATAGGACAGCCGAAGGTCAGTGTTGTTATCCTAAATATAGATTGTATTAAATTTCGACTGAAATAAAATATGAATATTCAATATGTCGGATTATATTAACTTTGACTTGATAAAATTAGAATAGTCAAAGTGCGAGCCAGGAAATTAATGAAGAGGGTCACGCGAAATGCAGCCTAAACACTCGACAAAAAGTTTCTAAAAGTTAACTAAATAACTTGCAAAATCAACTCTTGACTTGTTGCTGATGTTGTGTTCGTGAGTTGGCTATGAACATAGAACTACCCACATTTATTAAATTCACCCATTTTTGGCGGTTCTACAAACAAGAAGAAGAAGAAGTTTGGGGCATTACAAAATCTGTTAAAAAACATCTAGCCGTACTTTATATACACTAATGTTTCAGAGTCCAATCAAGAGACTATACATGACAAGAATTCTTAATATTGAATAGGTAGGTACAGGTAAAGGATATTCATTAAGTTAAGTATTTAGTAGCCAAAGCTTTGGCATAAATAAAAGTTGCCTCTCAAAGGGTATTTGAAATGGTGGGAAAACTTTTTGACAGCATAACATGCAAAAACAAATTACCAAAGCAGTCAAACTGTCAATTATAAGGCAATTAGTTTGGTTTCGATAAAAATGGCAGCTGCTTTTGCAGATTCTGTCATCGATTAAACGTATTGGCTTTAGCAAAGAGACAAAATATAAAGATTGACTTAAATTTATGCCCAACAAAACAAACGAATTTCACAAAACAAGAATTGGCACCGATTGAACCAAATAATTGAAATAGCTCGGCCAATTGCAGGTGTCCTTAGTTAGTTCATCTTGATTTATACAATAGTTTAACCACAGTCAAACGATAACCAGGCGCACATGGATGAGTTCTAGGCTTAATGTCCAAACAAATGTCATGCCTGCATTTTTGTAAGCCTTGCAACTGATTACTAAGAAGATAAATGCAAATGTAAAGTGCATGCAAAATTTTCCTGTACCTGAATACTAATAAATTCATTGAAATTGATATGAGAAAATTGTATATGAAAGTTTTACGACGCTATAAAACAACAATCGTCCAAATACCAAAAGGCGACAGCAGCAAGGACAGTATTCAGCACAGGATATGCAAAATGCAGCTGAGACAATACGGTTGCTGGCTCAATCATTGTTTGTTTGCATGTTGGTTTGTTTGGCTGGCTGGTTGGTTGGTTGGTTGACTGTGGGTTTGGGCCTGCAGGCTGCAATATGAGAACTGGAAATTATGAGCGATATCGCAGCCAGTTAGCCCTTCGTCGTTGTTGGAATGACGTTGCTTCAGCTACTGGCAACATTTGACTTGGCTCATGCGACGTGTGGTCCCAATATGCAATGTTGCGTGTCTTTCCGGACTGGCTGCCAAGCCACTTCCCTTTACAGAAAGCTCGCCTCGACAAGCAGCACTTTTAACGATTGATGCCTTTGGCATGCCTTTGGTGAGGGACACCATTCTCTGTAGCTGCTGCTTGTCTATAGCCAATAGGAACGAAGAATCTAATTTATAGTCTCGACCTATTTGCTCCACATTGCCAGATTGCATTGTCGAAGCAAGGCTTTTGCGAAAATTTCATGGTATTAAACTGATGATTGTCCCCGACCGTCTTGTGATTTGCTAATTGTGCGCCTTCTCTCCACCATACATAAATACTTTTCCAGCATTGGGTTGGGTAGATGGCTGGCCATTAGTTGCTTACACCTCACCTGAACGAAGGGCGTGTCATTAATCAATGTCTATTATATGCAGAAAGAACTGCAACAGGAAACGGAAGTTGTGCCGCACAACTTGCAATAAAAACCAGGGACCGTAATCATTATAAGTTATATTAAAAAACTTATTTGATAATCATTACATTTCGATTTTTTTCAATTTTCTTCAAAAAAGATCATTAATTTTGAGTAATTTAATAAGAATTATCCATAAAAATCTTTTTTGATCAAAAAAAATAAAAATCAAAAATAATGATTAAAAATGATTTTTATTTTTTTCGCTCAAAATAAAACTCACTTTTGAAAAACGGCTTCCATGTTAAATATTTTCAAAATATTTTTACACATCCTTAAAAAGGAGTTCAAGGACTACCACTCCATTAATTTTTTTTTTTTTTGCATTAGTATTAATACCAATTTTATCATTCTTTTCATTTTTCATACATTTGTCAAAAGCTAAAGCTGATGATTTTTATTTTTTCCGCTCAAAATAAAACTCACTTTTGAAAAACGGCTTCCATGTTAAATATTTTCAAAATATTTTTACACATCCTTAAAAAGGAGTTCAAGGACTACTACTCCATAAATTTTTTTTTTTTTTTGCATTAGTATTAATACCAATTTTATCATTCTTTTCATTTTTCATACATTTGTCAAAAGCTAAAGCTGATGATTTTTATTTTTTTCGCTCAAAATAAAACTCACTTTTGAAAAACGGCTTCCATGTTAAATATTTTCAAAATATTTTTACACATCCTTAAAAAGGAGTTCAAGGACTACCACTCCATAAATTTTTTTTTTTTTGCATTAGTATTAATACCAATTTTATCATTCTTTTCTTTTTCATACATTTGTCAAAAGCTAAAGCTGATGCTTTTTATTTTGAGCGGAAAAAATAAAAATCATCAGCTTTAGCTTTTGACAAATGTATGAAAAATGAAAAGAATGATAAAATTGGTATTAATACTAATGCAAAAAAAAAAAAATTTATGGAGTGGTAGTCCTTGAACTCCTTTTTAAGGATGTGTAAAAATATTTTGAAAATATTTAACATGGAAGCCGTTTTTCAAAAGTGAGTTTTATTTTGAGCGAAAAAAATAAAAATCATTTTTAATCATTATTTTTGATTTTTATTTTTTTTGATCAAAAAAGATTTTTATGGATAATTCTTATTAAATTACTCAAAATTAATGATCTTTTTTGAAGAAAATTGAAAAAATTGAATTTTTAAAAATCTTTCCAAAAATGCATAGATGGTATCGAATTAAATATTTTGGTGTAATCTATTCTTTTCTAAGTCCTCTATAAGTAAATGATTTTTTCATTTAAAAAAAAAAAAATAATCATTATTTACGGTCCCTGATAAAAACAACACGCATAGAGCAAATCTGGCAAAACGAAGAAATGCATACAAATTCATTTACCTTTTTATTAAAGTGTTCTAGCACTGAAAGGGACTAAAAATCTACACATTTTTATTCTGCACCACATTTAAAAGCAGAAAAGCTCTAGAAAATTATTAAAGTAGTACTTCAAGATTGAAAATGTTTATTAAATGTTAAATAAATGGGGAATTTCTATATTATGATTAAAATTGGTTTTCCTTTGCCAAACAGTTTCAATTCAGAAACCTGTCGTATGAGTAATATGAAATAAAAAGTGTAGCATACTTTTGTGCGCCTCAAACTGTAAAAAAGGCAATCTCATTTTTGCTTTGTAATTGATGTATTGTGACGAACAATACACCTAAGCAACTTTAACAACAAATTATACAAGATGATACCAAGTCTCTACTGTTGTATTTTAACAACAAAAATATAGTGGAAAACAGTAAGATATGAAATGGTTGTACGAGTATACGGTACAACTCGATAAGTCTGTATGATGGTCATTAAATTATAAAATAGCGCAAATCCGAAGGCATATTTCGTTTCCGGTCTGACAGGCTTGTCAAATGCCAACCCCTCGACAAATACCCTGCTCTCTACCTCCTTACTCCTCTTGCGATTGCTGTTGACGTACATATTCCTGTCAACATGAACGGCAAATGATAAAACGCTGGCGTCCAGCTTTTCCCAGTCCGTTCAGTCATATCGCACAAAACAGCGAAATAATTTAATTTTGCCTGCCATGTTCGCCGCAGGCCGCCCGCTGAATTTGTTTTATTAAAAAACTGTGTGTGCTACAAACAGAGTCGGGGAGAGGGAGAGAGAAATACAGAGATAAGGCAGGCGACAGAGAGAAAGAGAGAGAGAGAGGGAGAAAGTATAAAACGCAAAGCGTAGAAAATGAAAGAAATGAAATCAAATACTCGAAAAATGAGCAAATAAAGTACAACCAAGATATAACTAAGCAAAGTACATACATACATACATACATACAAACAAACGCTCTGAATTGCTGTATATTTTATTGAAATTCGTGCCAAAATGTACAATTGGGATGAAAAGTCATTTATGAAATACATCCTATCAAATTTCTTTCACTCATAGAAATACAATTGTACATGAAACATTCGATTATAAGCGATTGATTATTTTATCGACCATCCAAATCTATGAAGATAGATGACGCAGATTAAAGATTTCATTTAAAAACTTGAAAATAAATACAAAGACAATACGACAAATTAAATTTGGCTTAAAAAAATATTTAAGGCTTAAGTTAACTATTTTTCTAGACTATTTTTCAAGCCCTGTTAAGACAACTAACTGATTAATAATGCAAGAATTGAGAAGAAAAAAAATGTAAAAGTGTCAAGTGACTATCTATAGCTTAGTAATATTTTAAGAAGAATATCTGCCTTGCTCAGTTTTATATGCATTAAAATTAATTGCAGACCAGGGAAGATAAAAAAGAAAGAGCATAAATACTATGTTGTATCTTCTAAGCAATTTGGTGGCACATAATTTATCAAGGGTCAGATCACTTCAAATTTGTGTAAGGTTCGGCGAGGCGTTGAAATTGTTGTGGGGAAATTCTCTTTTTTTTTTTTTTTTTTTTTTGCATGTCTTTTATTCAGCTCTATAGAACTATGTATATCCGTTATTAACCAAACTAATCATGACCCTTTGTGGACGACACGTGCGCAAAGTAAAAGCAAAAAAAAAATAAGGCGAAAAACAGAAAGCCGAATTGGAGAAAATTATTGCCACAAACGGGGGACAGCAAATAATGTGCGCTCTGTGGGTTGCAGTCGGCCGTAGAATTGTGTGTTTTTCTTTCAGCTCTTTCTTGTTTTTCTTTTCTGATTCCATATCTCGCTCCCTTCGTCTCTCTGTGTATTATTCTCTTCGATGTTGCTTGCTGCTTTTTGCGTTAATATGTATGTTGTCCCATAACGCTGAGCATATTTAAAGCTAGCCCAGGCAAATCCTTTAAGTGTCATTCGGCGTCCTGCAACATTTGGATGGATATTTGGTCATCGTCATCTGCAAATGGAGATTCGTTTTCGTTCTTTTTTTCCTGTTTTGTTGGTTTGGTTTGCCTTGTTTTTTATTCCTTTGGATTTGCACATTTGGACACTACTTAATTATGTTCTTAGTCCCTTTTATGTCACAATTTTCATTTCGCAACATCAAATAAACTAAATGTCCGGTTCAGCAAAAAGGTGGCATACGGGGGGTGAAAAGGTCGATTTCCCTTCAGCAACTGTCGTTGTTGTATGTAGTTGTTGCTGTCGTTATTGCTACTGTTGTTGTTGTCAACCACAATTGTCGTGGCAAGGTAAACAAATATGCGTATATGCCCATGCTAACAACCTTGCCCATTGGCTGCAACCGAAATGGGAATAGGGATGTTAAGGGGTTGGGGATAGTTCATGATTGTGATGGGGTTTCTCTTTTTTTCGGGCGGGGGGTGGCGGAACAAATGTGCCTATTTGTAGCCCCGGTGTCTGCTGATAGAGCAGCGGTTGCTCCGGTAGTAGTAGCTCCGGCTTGTGTGGCTAGTTGCTATAAAATTCTGTACGAAATGACCATTTGGACTTTTAATATGCTCGAGTAATGTCTGCATTAACAGAATTCATTTGCAGGACATGGACACACATACACACACAGATACTTACACAGCAACCCCATTGCGTGTGTGAGTGTGTGAATGTGTGGGGAAAAGAAATTTATGTCGTGCTACTTGCTAAAATTGGATTTTGGCTTATTCTCTGTCTCTATCTGTCTCTCTCTGTCTCTCTCTCTCTCTTGTTCTCTCTTTTTGTATCTTTCACTCTGTATTCTGTTTAGTTGTTATTGTTGTCGTCACATCGTTGTTGCTTTTGAACTGTCCAAAACCCAGACCTCCAGAGCAGGTCCCCCAAGTAGAAAAGGTAACTCAAACCTATGTCAGGTGAAACGCATTTATTTCTATTCCCAAGTTTACTGCCTGTAATCCTTCCTCATGATTTTCACACCACTGTTAGACAGTTGTACACCATAATCAAGTTAAATGCTTCAATTAGAAGCAAACCTTCAGTAGCAGAACGAACTCTATATCTGGCACACGGCACGTGTCCTCTTTTTGTTATTTTGGTTTCCTCTCAATTCGTTTTGTTTTATCTATTTATGTTTAATTTTCATATGCCATCACTTAACTTCATTGCAGAATGGCAAATTGCCCAGAAACCTGCCCGCATTGCGTGCCATGGAAATGGCTCTACGTACCAACTCCTTTGCACTAACAACAACGGCAGCAACATCAAAAGTAGCAGCAGGATCAGGAGGAGCAACAGCATGCACGAGAGGTGAACTGGACATGGAAGACAGCAGCGATTCGGAAATGGAGTACATGCCGCCATTGCACAGTGAGTACTTTTACCGACACTGGACATACTCTTCTGGCCAGTGGCAAATTCAATTAAAAATTTTTGAAACTGCGCCACCTGCACGTGCGTGACGCTCTCACACTACATGGACACGGGACGAAATGAGATGAGATGGGATGGGATGGGATGAGTCTGGAAGTGAATCGTACGAGACTGGTACCCAGACTCTGAATGGACAGTTGAAGGCCATGTCAGCGTCAGGCGTTTCAATTTACTTTTATGTCTCGGAGCCTTATCGCGGCGCAAATTGAAATGATATCTTGACACAATCAGCATGCCACCGAGACAGAGACGGGGACAGAGACAGTGGGCTTAGGGGTAGGAGGTGAGAGTGGAGGTACAGACCATGTTGTACTACTCACTGTGACAAGAACTCAAAACCTGATTCCACACACAAACACACATTCTATATACAATTAAGTTAAACGGTGACCATCAATTATGGGACAAGCTTGCCTCTAAGCTGGGCAGCTGGGCGCCCAGCAATAGCCAAAGTTTTCAGCCCTAATATATTTAGAATAAGAGAGTGGGACACCAGAATGAATCCAAGCAAAACGGCAAAAAATTGTCAACTTATGGCAAACTTCTGTCTCCCGTTACAAGACTTTTGTATTCGTTTGTGCTAAAGATGATATCATGAAAGTTTTTCTTGCTTGCCTGGACTGCAAACAACAACAAAGCTGGCAAAATGGTTCCAAGATCTCTTTTACTCGCTGTTTATTTATATTAATATTTTTATCATTTTATTATGACTACAAATGTGACTATTGCTATGGCTGCTTCTGGCCAAGTTGTGTGACTACCTTTAGCCCTGCGGATTGTGGGCAAAACTTTTGGCCACAACTTAAACGCTCTTTATACACAAATACATACATACATACATATATAGTTATTATCTAACCTATCTTACTGTGTTGGCCCAGTCCAAGAACCACTTACATTTCACTTTACGCTTTACCAGCGAAAAGAACAAAAGAAATATGACAAAATAATGAATAAATAAATCACAACAAAAAACTTTTACACCACGCCCTGCACACGGGGGTCAACAGTTAGTTTAACATGTTGTGTAATAAATCAATATGAATGGAATATACTACTACTACACATGACCAAGGATACCATTCTATGTATATGCAGTTGAAAACCCTAAAACTGGGGGAATCTGTCTAAATAAACTATTTTCGAAGTTGGGGCAAAAGGCAAAAATATTTTGCGTGAAGGCTAAACTATGTATATTAATATCTGCGGGGTAGAAAAAAAACCAAAAAAAAAAACTAAATAAATTAAAGCATATAAATGCAAATTATGCCAGTAACAGAAATCCAAGAAAGACGCCAAAGCCCATGAGAAGCAGCAACATCAACAGGGGCAGCAGCAGCAGCTGTAAGCGCTTCACTTTGCAGCTGTTCCAATTTTAAGCGTAAATAACCCCACCAAACCTCTTTTATGTACGGGTGTACGAGTTGCCCCAGTGCTTGAGTTACCCTCTCCAACCTGCAACCCATGAAACACTTGTCAATAGGTAAAATGTAAAGGCCTTCTCTGCCTTTCGAGGGCTCCCCCTCGCAACGGCAACGCTCATGTTGCTGCTGTTGCTACTTCGGGCTGCTGGCGTTACCGTTGCTGTTGGCGCTGCTGCATTTTTTCGCTCACCTGAATGTTTGTTCAGTCAGAAAGTTTTGATTTATTTACGGCGCAAGTTTTACATTTTACACGACACACTCGCCTCCAATTACACGTCGCTGCCTACGTTGCTGCCAAGCAACCCTTTCCCTAACGCTTTTCCTCGCTCAGCGTGGACTCATTTACACCTCAGCTGGCGACGGCAGCAAGAGAAACAGCAACAGCAATGGCAACGACAACAACCCTGAACAGTGTGCCAGGCATTGGTCTATAGAAGGGAGAAAAAAAGTAAAACAAAAATGAAAAAAAAAAAAACAGAAATACTTTCCTTCAGATTTTAATCGCTCACGTGAGTCCTTTGCTTGTGTTTCTTCAATGTGTTTGTGTTGACTTTGTTGTTGTTGCTGTTGTGTTGTATTTTTTACATATTTAGTCGCAAGCGGGTAATGTGTCGCCATGTTGCTATCGTCATCGACTATGGTGCATACAGGTTGAAGGGACTTTTGCATTTATAATGCAAAGACGAAATCAATTAGAAACCGGGTTACTTTTCACATGAACTGTGGGGAAATTCATTGAGTTTATATGATGGAAATCTTAAAGGTTATCGTTTACCATATTCTGTTGGTCTCAGACACAGATAGCCTCTCTTTATAAGGATCTAAATGATGTAATTGTTATGCAATTTTTTTTAACGACATTAGTGAATATAAGAAACAAGTTAGTTATATTTTGAATCTAATTAACTAGTTGGGGTTAAATGTTCCCTAATCTGTGTATCATCCTACCAAGTCTTCTATAAAAGGTCGAAAAATAAGTTGCTTACATTATCTGGACAATGCATTATCTACTGCTGATTACAATTATATAATTCAAAAATTTGGCACAGCTTTTTTTCTTGTCTTAAATATTAATTTATTAATTTATTGAAAACGATAAATTGGTTAAGGTAAATATTTTAAGTGTTTCAGATGCTTGCTCCAATGACCTTGAACATCTGACCAAATCGACAAAAATAAAACTAACTATCATCACCACCGCATCTCTTGTTCGACAAGAGCTGAGCCATTTAAGAATAAGTTGCTTGCCAGCCATCTCCTTAGACACTTTCCAAATTGTTCCAAAGAGTTTCCCCTACCGCCCTTGCATGGCCACCGCGATTCGTAATCGTTGTTGTTCTTGTCCCCTAACCATTCAGTGTCTTCGTTTTCGTTTCTCGGTTTCTTCGGTTTAGCCTTTGCCTGCTTCTAATACGCTTTTGGCCAAAGTAACAGTTGCTAAAATGTTTTCTATTGTTTTCACGCTCAACAAAAGGCAGACAATTAGTTTTCTTAAGCGACAAATCAAGTAGAAATTAAGTGGTGGCGGGTAAGGGCAGACACCAAAGGCAAAGCAAGTTGTGGCTGAATAGCAGTAATGGGTGCGCCACACCATGGCCCGAGATGAGCCAGGCCGGAATGGTGGTTGCTGCTTGACGGCTCCCAGTTGTTGCTTGGCAAAAGGGCGCGCGAACGATATGAATGGAGAGTGGATTATTGGCCCTTGAGGACATAAACAATACATACAAAGCATGTGTGGGTGGAATAGAGTGACAGAGCCACCACCATCAGCCACGAGGCCAACCACAATGTCATGTTTTATCACATACAACTGGAGTAGCTAAAACCAAGGCAGATGCCGGCATACAGATGTAAGAGCCATCTGATGCTTCTAACAGAGATGAAATGCATGCACTCAATAACCGAGTATAACACTTGAGTTAGACATCCTGCCATAAAAAACTCAAAGATAGTGGGAAAATTTCCTCAATGGCTCTTTGCCATACACAAGCGAAAGGATACCATCGAAAACAGCCAAGACAAGAACCAGCAATTCGAAACTACTAACAGCGCATGCCTGAGAGAGTATTCAGAAGGAATGTTCGTTTGGTGTTCGGTTGCTAACGTTGGCCAACATCGGGGAAGGAGCCAACTCGTTTTGTTCAAAAGGATTCGGAGCGAAAGCAGCGCAGTCAACTTCTACGCCGGCAGAATAACGGTATGCCAACGATGTGTTGACTATTTGTGAGGCGGACGAATGAGCTTCGCCTTCAGTTTGAATTGTGTCCTCGTAAAGAAAGGATATTCGTTACATTGTTATTAAGTTGTTATTATAATTTCTCAAACCAAACAAAAAAACCCAAAAAAAAAAAAACAAAAACAGCAAAAGGAAGGAAAAAAGAAAAAGTAAAAAAAATAAATAAAACAAAAACCCAAAAGCAAAAACCCAACAAAAGCAAAGCAAATCAAAAGCCAACAACTTGACAAAGAATATTAATAAATTTAAAAAAACAACATAAATAAATAAGTCAAATAAACGAAAAGTAAGAACAAAATAAAAAATCAACAAAGAAACTTTACAAACCAAACTAAATATAAATTAATTCGAAATTTTGCCTAACATCAAACTATATATATAAAAACAAATTTGAAATTTGATTTATTGTGTGTGCTAATTTTAATAGTTTTAGCTTGAGTAATGTGTGAGAATGTGACTATAGAATACGAACAGAATTTTAGCCCTTGCGAATGTAGGTTTTTAAAAAATGTGAATTGAATGAAATTTGATTCTGAAATTATTTTGTTCAATGTTTTTGTCATCGATTTCAGTTATATATTTTTCACTGTGTAGACAATGACAACAATTTTGCGTGCATGTACATTGCCTTGCCTTGTCTCTGTTGTGTATTTTTGGTTATATTATATACACCAAACAATAACAACAAACAGAGCAATGGCAAGAACAAGAGATTTTGCCACTTCGGTTTATGTGGCACATAAACCGACAACGAGCCAGCCAATAAATACTTTCAGCCAACAGTCAACGAAGGCTTTGGCTATATGAGAAGGGCCAATGCAGCATTGTGTGTGTGTGTGTGTGAGTTTTGTTGTGTGTTTGAATGAGTAGGTGTTGTATGTGTGTGTGTGTGTTGCAAGGGAGTTCAATGGTTAGTCCACTTTTTAGTGCTCCATATGCATGCAACGCCCTGTCTTCTGGATCAGAGAAATAAAAATATAAATTTATACTTATACATAACATGTTTGTCTGTCTGTCTTTTAAGTCTGGCGTTATAAAAAAAGAGAAGCAGGAAACGTTTGACTGACAACGCGGCTGACTGAAGATGCGTCTGATCCTGACACTTGCCAACACTTGGCTTGGGTTTCCTTCTCATTTTTTGTTGTTGGTTGAATTTTTTCATCCACAGTCGTTTTTCGTTGTGTCGTCTCGTAAACCCCAATGAGTTTTTACTCCTCTTTTGTGGCTGGCTGGCACTTGTATTCGGCTGCTTTTATTATTATTGTTATCATTTTTTTCTTGCCTTTTACGGTTGGCGTTGTTACTGCTTCTGTTTGTAGCACTTACGCATTCGCGTTACACGTACTTGCTACGTCTCTGGCATAACATTTTATTTATCATTGTTTGTTTGTTTCTCATTTTTTTTGCTACTCAGTTCGCCCTGTTTTGTTTTTTTGTGTGTGGATTTTCGGTATGCAAAGGGAATTCGCCATGACAACTCAGGAGTTAGCGAGCGGAAGACATACACAAATCGTAAAATATTAAATTTAATTTTTCAAATGATGTGTGAATGGCTTAGGCTTGATATATGATAATGGTTGTTTTGTAGCTCAAGTTGGAGCAAAATAAAATAAGAAGAGGAATGTAAACCGTAAGACGTGAAGCGATTGGGGAAAATGTAATTATACTTATGGCTTGAAATTGATGTTGGCAGAAAGAAAGTGACTGGCGTAAATTTTTTTGTGGAAATGTGATGAGTTTAGAATATTTAATGGAGTTGAAAATTTATAAATTGCATTGATTATACTTTTTTTTTGTTCTAGCAGTAGACTTAAAATATGTTAGGAATTTCACATTTCACATAATTTCCATACTAAAATCTAATAGCAAGGGCACTTAAAGAAGTTAAAACGCACTAGTTACTTTTAAATATAGTTTAGGAATTTTCTTTTGCCATTCCACTTGAGCTAAAACTATTAGAAGTCTTTTATTATAACAATAAATTTGTATAAATTTAAGCAAAATCTATAATGTTTATTCCCAAAAAAAGAAAAGCTGAACAAATATAAAATCCAAGGGTGACTGCAATATTTTGCATTGTGTGAGTGACAAACGGAGAAGAATATATAAAGAAAAATAAAGCACATCATAATAATTATAATATTAAATGAACTTTTTCAACACAAATTTCATTGGTCTGTGATACTGAAGGTCAAGCTAAATTTTTAATAAAATCAAAATATAACGAAAACAACAACAAAAACGCAAAAAACACAAAGAGTCATAATAAGAAACTAATAAAAAATTAAAAAAAAAAAACAACAAGGATTGCAACGAACGCAAAGAGAAACCACAAAAGGCAACTTTTTTAAATTAGTAAAATTGTAGAAATTATTTAACGCATCAAATGATTTGCACATAAAACTCCACAAACAAAAGTGCGGTTTCACACAAAACAAAACGAAAATAAATACAAAAAAAAGAGACGAAACCAGCAAAAATATCTATATATAAAAAAGGGAAGCTCGACAATTTATTTTGCCAAATTATAACACAATTTGTATCATCATCAACTGCGAGGCAGAGCAGTGGGCACTTCATTAAACATCAAAGCAAGTTGCGTGTAACCGCAGAACGTGCAAATTCCACACCGCAGCAACTGCAACACACAACAACAAGTGCACAACCAAAAAAGAAAAATACAAAAAAAAAAACTGTGAAAAAATGTTGGCCATGCCCACGCTGATGATGCCAGCCACTGCACAGATGACGCTCAGCAGTCAGCCCTTATCTGTGGCAACCGCCCATGGTAAACCGTATGAGACGAAGCTGCTGGCAATCCATCAGACCCACTTACAACAGCAGCAACAACAGCAGCAGGTAACCGCCTCCCAGCAGCAGCAGCAGCAGGTACCAAATGGCAAGCAGTCCCAACAGCAGCAGACTCAGCAAATGACAATTGTTACCACGCAGCAGCAGCAACATCAGCAGCAGCAACAGCAGCAGCAGCAACAACAGCAGCACTCGCATTCGCAATCGCAGTCACCGCATCAACAGCAGCAATCTCAGCAAGCCGCTGCAGTGGCAGCAGCAGCAGCTGCAGCAGCTGCCCATCATCAGCAGCAACAGGCCGTGGCCGCTGCAGTCTGTGCTGCTCAGCAGCAGGCAGTTGTGGTTCAGCAACAGCAGCAATATCAAATCCATTCGCAGCAGCAATCACCTCAGCAGCAGATCCTGAGCATTTCCCCCAAGCAGGGTAAGTCTTGAAATACCAAATAAGTTTAAGAGAAATGAACGAAAAGTATCATGGAAATTGTTTATGGGGAACTTTCAACACTTTGGCCACTTATCGATTGCCTATTGTTGTTTTTTATTATTATCCTCTACTCTCTGTTTTGCTTTACAAATTTCTAGAGTTTTACGAGTGGCTGGCTTGGCTTGGCACACACAGTTCAAGTAATGGTTTTTATAGATCCGTCGTAAAAGTCGGCCGAGCCTCTAATAGCTGGCTAATGTTATTTGGCCTCAAAACGAGGCCCGCGTGTTTGTCAAAGTTTACTTTTCCACTTACACGCCCGCCCAATATATATATATATATATATATATATACTTATATATATGGCTAGTACAATTATATATAGCTAGACAAATGTAGGTGTCTAACTTTGCCCTGTCTTCTGTTTCAATCTATTACTTTCCCTTTCCCCTCTCTCTTTTACTCACACTTCCTTGTTTTTGTTGTTGTGTTAAATCAAATAGAAATCAATTTGAAATTATTGACAATTTCCACATTGGCATTGGCTCAGCGAGTCGATTCGATTTGGATTCTGATTTTGTCATAGTTGGCATTGTGACTAAACGAAAGGCAAACAAACACACACAACATGTGCACACACCCACACACACGAATACTCTCACTCACATGCCAATGCTTTGTGAAGCAAACAAACGTATATACACACATATAGACAGGAAGAAACGTGGGAGGCTAAAGCAAATATCGGGCGAATAGGGGGCCCGCCTTTGACTGTTATTGTTGTAGTTGTAGTTGTTGTTTCTGTGCCCACGCCCACAATGAAAATTGCACTAGGCAAACAGTTGACGGCCAAACCAAGATGCAGACGGCGGCAAAGACGTAGACGAAGACCAAGACGATGACGAGACACTGAAGTGCACTCCAAGCTGAATGGCATGGCGTATACGTAACGTACATTTAACGCACGTCCACACTTGACCAGTTGAAAGCCAAAAAGCTGTGAGAATTGAAAATCGAAAAGTTTTCTCTTTCTTTTGGCAAAAAGTTGGTGCTGCTGGCCCTGCTGCTGCTGTTGTTAAATTCGCAGCGAGTGTCTGTTGAAATTTTCAATTGAATTCGTTGTTAGATGCAGAAACAAATTGCCAAATGCGTGGCAAGGGAAAGCGAAAAGAATAAAAGAAGTTGTCGTCGTTGTCGTTTCAGGAAAGCAGCAAACAGACAAAGGCACAAGGGGCGTTGAATTTGGCTTATAAAGTGGCCCCGCTCTTTATCTCTCACTCGCTCTCTCTAAGTTTCGCCCTATTGGTTTCTGTTTCCCTTTATTTCTCTCTCTCTCATTCCCAGTTGTGTAGACGGCAAATGTCGTCCTTTGTTAAACTGTAAGGACGTTGACTGATGCGTTCGCCAGGCTATTCTGGCACAGCTGCCAAGTTGCTGCTTCACCATTCTGCCTGCAAGTAAACTTTAAACAGGTGATCGATTTTTCTCTTTGTCAGGGCGAACTTTGTGCAAATTTAATAAAATGGTTTTCGCTTTTTTTTTTGTTTTGCGTGAATTTAAGATGACTTTAATCCGCTTGCAGGCGGCTTGCGACACCTAAAATGCCTTTATTTATTATGCTATATGTACATTTAAATCTATCAAATAAATAGTCGAAACATTATGGCTATTTATTGAATACTCAGTGAAATATATTTTTATCCTCTGACTGACCTTCCCCGCCCCCGTTCAAACGATTTGCATATTCATAGTTGCATTTGGCTAAAAGTTTCTGTACTTTTTTGCGTGTGCAAAAATGTGTTTCGTTTTATGTATTTTTTGTTTTTAGCCCTGTTATCGTTTCGCATTTGATTGAATAAATAAGCATATTAAATGTTTATATAGAACAGCAATTGTAACAATAAATTGTGAAATTTAAATGAATTTTTCAATGATCTGAATGTGATTATGAAAAACAAAAAAAAAATTAGAAAATGAAAATTGAAATGCAAATGAATATTGCAATTTTCTGGCACCTGCAAAACATTTGGCAATGTTAAAACAATTAAAACTGAGGTCTTATTATACTTCAAATGTATAATTTGAACCAAAAATTTTATAACTATTTAATGGAAATGAAATGCATTTAATTATCAATAACTATATTCCATTTCAATAGCTTTCCAAACATTTTCAAATGAAGAGCATTTCTTTTCAAGGAGCACAATTATGAAAAAATAACTACATATAACAACTATCAAAATACTATCTAATTTTGATTATCTCATGTAGTATGCTGTTAGGCTGCCCAATATTATAGCTAGAATTTAAGGAATAGTTAGACCATTTTAAGAAAAGTAATTTCAATCTGTGTTCGCTAAGGCCGCTCCTGACTACAGTTGCAATATATCTATTGCTAATAGCACTAGCAAAAGAGACTGCTGCCGCAGTCTGCCTCTCATCATGGCCATAATGCTGGCGATGATGGTTATTGGCATTGCATGGCGAATGCGTTTTGTCAACCTGTTCATTGAAGCATCCCGACCATGCCAACTCGTTACCCATTATCGTCATTATGGTAGCCGTTAAGTACGTTTGCAGCCATTATCTTTGCCTGCTCAGCATCAGGAATCTTCCTCTAAGGTCGGTCTCTATGTGTTTGTGTGCAGTTATGACTTTCCTTAAATATGCCAACATCGTTCTCCAAGTCTTTGCTTGGCATCTTTTTTTTGGTTTCGTTTGGTCTTTTTTTTATTCTTGTTTCCTGCTCTCCAGAGATGATGGCAGCAGCTGCTCAATGGATTTTAAAATTGAAAGCCATATATCAATGGCCTGTAGACAATGGGGGAAATGCGAGCTTGGTTGCTCAAAGTGGGGGAAGGGTTGGGTGGGGTTGTTCGGAGTAGTTTGTTGTCCAGGATGCAGTCCTTGCTTTTACCATTTTCGTATTCTGCTGTGGCTGTTGTTGCTGCTGCTGATGTTGGTGTTGCTGTTGCTGTGGCGCTTTCTTATGGGCTTTCATTTATTTGCTATTAACCTGTCATTGTTCATTTTTATTATTGTATGGTTTCTTGTGTTCGCCTTTTGAGCTTTATCATTGTTGTTCTTGTCGTTGTTGTTGTTGCAATTGTGTCTCGCGGCATTTTCCGGCCACTTGGCAACTCGGCATATAAGTCCTACGCTGCTTGTGTGTGTGCTGACTTTGTGTGTGTGTTTGTGTTGCTGCTTATTCTGCTTCGTGTGCGTGTGCAATAAATTGTTATTATCGCCACATTGCAGCATGTCGTTGTCCTTTTGCTTGCCCTTGCCATCGTCGGCAGGCAATGCAAGAAGATTTATAACTTTTATTATTTTCCAAGCTTATTCGCTCTTTAATATTAGCCGCACTTATCTGGTCGAACTCAGTTCATGCTCAGTTCAGAGCGCACAGCTCTTTCGCTTGCTCTTTTATAGTTTACGACTTGAAAATCAATCATACGCCATGTTGACATTGCTTTACCTGTCTCCGCTTACACACGAAACCAACGACGATATTAAACTCATTGCTGTTGGCTGTCATTAGCGTCTTTGTCGGGCTGTCCATTTGCTGTCCACTTTGTGGTGCTGCTATATAGAATGCAGCTTATCTCAACTATATATACATACAAATATCTATATATATGTATACATATATATATCAACAGGATGAGAAAGCGGGGGAAAGAGAGAGGGCAATTCGGCTGTATGATTGCCGAACACTAAAAGCTGGGCACTTAATTTACAGAAAGGCCAACCCAGCCGAGTGGCCGACAGATTAGTATGCCTCTCAGAAACCCCGCCAAGTGATGGCTCGTTCACTCCAGTATGACGTTCAACGATAACGAGATGTTAGAGCAAGAAGCTGCAGATTGCGAATCATCTCAAACACAGACTCTGACGGAGGGACAAACTTTTTACAAACAATTTTTTCTCTCGTTCTATTTTGTTCTCTTTTTCGCTCTATTGTCTTTCTACTGTATAGGGCACTATAGTTTTGTCGTAAAGTTTTTTACACTAATTGCACAAGAATAATTTTGACTCTTATAAGATACGAAAGGGAGAAAGTGGAAAAATACGTCGCAATGATAATCTGTTTGAAGAATATTAGAATATTAGAAAAATAATTACAAAGATCATTGAATTAATATCTTATTTGTTTAGTTGTTTTCATCCTCGCCTTTTTTCTGTTGTAGTAAAGGGTACTTTAAATGCGATGCATTCTTTTTAGTTCTTCTCTTTATTCTTTTGTTTTGTTTTTTTGTCAATTTCTTGTTCTGTTTTTTTGTTAAATGCCAGCAAACAACAAAAGCAGCATAAGGCAGTTTGGTCGCTCAGGATGAGTACACAACTACGTAGCTAATACTTTAGCAGCCGGATTAGGTTCAATTGGAGTGGGTAACAAGGCAGGCGACTGGACAGGAACAACAGACGACAGTCAAGGCAGTCAAGGCAGTAAAAAAATCTGTCTCACACATACACACATTGCATGTACATATACACTGACTCGAGTGCGAAGCAGAAAGAATGAAAACTGTTGTACCAAGCATTAAACTTTAAGCGTTGCTAAATACCTACAGCTTCCGCTTAGTCGGACTTCATGTGGAAGTCACAATGATGGACTTTTGGGTTCAGCACTTGGTCTTGGGATGAATGCTGGTCTGAAACAGCTATCGAAACCAGTTAAAGCTGAACAAGGCGAATTTTCACGACATTAAAGAATAAAAAAGCAAAAAAAAAAAAACAATCAAAAACCAAAAAGAAAAATATGGCGGATCCTTTTATATTTTTTCATTTTAGCTGCAGGCTACCCAACCGCAGCATCCCAACTTCACATATGTCCTTGTTTCCCTCATGAAAGAAAGGCACAGAGGGAGAGGGTGAGGAAGAGAAAAACGTGAAAGGTCTGGTGAACGAAAATAAAAAGCAAGCATTTGTCCAAAAGCGTTGCATACTTTTAAGCGCTGCGGTCAGAGATAAAATGTTTTGGGTGGCGCATCATAACAAACTGAGGGGTTGACAGGCGAGGCGAGGCGAGGGCCGCATGAAAAAGTACGGAGAAGTTACGGCATGGCATTGTGTTTGCTTGCCTGCGGGTACAGCATCCATATCCCCACATCTCCATTCCTTAGTTATTCTGCAATCGTCAATCATGATCAATATTTTGTATACAAAAATTTTAAAATGTCAGACATACACACAGAGACACACTTTATATACACATACACAAAATACACATTATATATGTATGTATGTGTATGCAAATGTTTGCTTTTTGGAAAATCGATTTTGTGGCATTGTCTGGCAGCAGCAGCAGCTTTAAGGCGCGCTCTCCTCGAGGTCAGCTTGGGGTCAACAGCAAGAGCGTGGCTATTCCCTTTTTTTGGCCTGGCAGCCATTTTGCAATTTCGGGGCACTAGTAGCACCGTCACCATCTCTGGCTACTGCCAGCAATGTGCAGCAGCTCTTTTTGGCTTTGTCTTAGATGGCCAACAGCCACAATTGGACAATGCAACCAACGCATTTGACATTGTCATTGCTGTCGCTGTCGCCGCCGCCGATTCTCCTGCCTCTTCTGTTGTTGCATAGAGTGTGTGTCTTCTTCTATGGTTAGGCTATCTTGGTCATGCCATGGCCATGGAAATCGTCAACATTATATAGAGTGAAGCCCAAGCCCATTCCTAAAATGACTAACAGCAGCTGCGGTAACAGAAGCAGCGGTCGCACAGAAAACCCACAAGCCACATCCGTCTGTGCTTCGTACTCGGGTCTCGGTCTCGTTTGGTGTAGGGGGGGTGTCCCGACGGGTATGGCCTTTGTTCCACAGATGCCGCGTGACCGCGCAAACAAGAGTTGTCGCTCCCCATTCCCATACCCATCCTTTTTGCCATGTCCGTTGATTTGTATATTCCGTGGCAGCATAATTTATTGATTGAGTGCTTGGCCATTCGCACAGACCGCGGTTCACAGCAACAATAACAACAACAACAGCAACCGCTCTCTAGACTCGCCGTTAACCGATTCCGTAAGCGACTTTCTCATTGTCATTGTGAATTTCTCTCTGACTCTCTCTTTCACTCTCTTCTTCACCCTGCACTTGGTTTGATGTTGTCAGCTACGCTTTGTTGCCCTTTTCGCCAGCTCCCAATCCAGCTATACGGCTACCGTTCCCAATGTTTGCTTCTGGCGGCGGCAGCAGCATCGGCGACGACGACGACGATGGCAATGGCGACAGAGTCACCGCAACACCGTTGAAAATTTAAATTGGTTTGTTTTGTATTGCGGCTGCTTCTGTGGCTGCTTCTTCAGTTTCTATTTTTCGCAGTGCTGCCATAAAATTGCAAATTGCAATTCGTTGCCACGAATCGTTGGCAGGCACCCTCCTCATCCGCATCCTCATCCTTGCGAAAGCGCTGAAGATGTCTAGATGGCAGCATCTCCTTTCTCACGTTTCGCATCGTTGACAAAGTTACGAGAAACTGTGGTAAATTTTATTTGAATTTCCAATGCAGCTGTGTTTTGTAGCGGCAACTCTTTGCCACATAGCCAGCCCCTGCGCCACATCCCCCTCTCTCTCCATCCTCTCTGGTTGCGGTTAGCAAGCGTTGATGAATGTAATGCAGTTAACACCCGAAAAGCGTCAGCGCTTTGACTTTGCTTTTGATTTGTCGCTTTGGCGCCAGCTTGTGAAAGCGATTCGGAATTTGGATATGGCGCACCAATTAATCATGACCCGAGGGTAGAAAGCAAAAGCATTTTCCCTATTGCTCAATGCTCAAGGCCAGAAATTACTTTTTGCTTCATTAATGATTGCAGCCAGCCGCAAAAGATAAGACTGGCAAAACAATTTTTAATCATAATGGGATCAGTAGTATGGCGTTCATGTCAAACTTGTTGAGGGCGCCTCAAGGAGCCCGCATCGAGAACAAGAGACAAGACAGAACATTCGACGAGAGATTCTGATACAGAGAGAACAACATGTCGGCGGAGTTTTTTTTTTTTTTTGGCGGGCAATGTGTGGGAGGTGTTACAGTTTAATGATAACAATAAAACAGCGCGGCTAGCAAGGACATCAATGTCACACATGTGCAAGGTTTGGCGGATTGGCATATGGAGGGGGACATGAAGAAGTATGCCAACTTTTACGGCACACGAAGAATAACAAAAATAAAAGCATGAGGGTGTTTTTTGAAAAATTGCGACAGCAGCAGCAGCCTTAAATCAAAAAATTATATAGTCATATAGCCAAGGAGAAGGCGCACACGCACACACACACATAACACTTAGATGGTGAACAGGAGCAACATGTTTGGTATTTAGGTGCGGGTCCTCCCACTTTGTGTTATAAAACTGATGTGCAGAGAGCAAGCAGACAAACGAACGAGCGAACGGCTAAAAGAACGACGAAGAAATCGAGAGCCGGGTCGTCCTGGCTGGCAAAAATTAATTTATAATAGGCATCCTTTATGAGATGACAGGGATGCTGAATAAGATAATGGCATCAACAAGCCAGTGGGAGGAGTATGAGAAATACGACAAGCAGATGGAGGCGCGAGGACGAGCAAAAGGCGTAGCCCGAAAGTGTAGGGAGGGGGCATCCTTTGTGGGTCGGCGGTCGCATGTTTTCGCCCATAACGAAATTACTTATCACTGGATAGGGAGCAGAGGGAGTCACCGATGAAAGCAAACAGCAAATAAGATGATGCTTGTAAGCTGTTGCTAATAAATATTTAAAAATGTTTTGCTCCTTCCCATGGAGCAGAGAATTGTATCATAAAAGAGAATGAAAGTTTCCCGCGCGCATGTATCTATACGTATATTTATATGTATATGTGTGTGTGCAAAATGAGAAAATGTGATTTTTAGTTGATTGGCCAACAGTGGGGAAGGCTTCAGGTGAGTTGGCATATGTCAGGCATTGAGAGGGGGCAAACCATCTCGCTGCTTAATTAATTATGCAATATGAGTATGGCAAATGTGGTTAAATTACATGTGCACAACAACGTCGATCCGTGTTGCGGAGAAGGCAACGAGAGTCGTCTATCTATAGGGTTATATTCAATAGTTCAATGAACTCCATTTCTAACAGATGCAAATACACAGTGAATATTGTTCCATATATGTATGTATATGTCTCAGTTAACCATACATCATTCATTTTGATGTTGGAACCACTCAGGCGGTACTCGAAAAATGAACTGTGCTCATTTCTGCGAGAGATGTTGACATTAACTCACCGGAGCTGAACAAATACATATACCGCCATCAAGATACTCTTCTCACCCACTCCTCCTCCTCCCCCCCAACCTGGACTCACAGTCAGTCATAAATGATGGCAGATACCAGCGGCCGGATAAAGGAGCTGAGGCAATAAAATGTGTTTTATGAGCAAATTATGTTTATTAGCGCGTCGAAATGTCAACATTATGCACAACAAAATACAATGCATATTAAAAAATGTCAAAGCAAAAAACACAAAATTTACTTAGGAAAAATATATCCATAACAACGAATATTTCATACACTTTCCAAAAATTTGTCCATCATTTGTGCAGGACCAAGAAAAATCTGCAAATTTTTTCAAGTTCAATTTTATGAGAACGAAATTTCTAATACAATTTATTTAATTTATATAGCAATCATTTCAATTACCAATTGTACCAGAGAAGTTATATACTTTTAGTTCAAATATATTCACGGTTTTATATATTAAATAAATCCTTAAAGGCATTTTTCTTCACATATCCTTTAAACGACCTTTAAAACTTTGCGACAAGTTTGCTTAGACTATATATATGCTCAACCGTCGTTCGGTGACATGGATTAGGGTGTTAGCTTTCTGTTGTGTTGAAAAGATCTCGGTAAAATTATTATGCCCCTGGCAAGGGTATGGAAAAATGAGTAAATACGAAATATGAGGCTGAATCTTAAATGGGGTCCTCGACTTTCATACACCTACACACACACAGCTAGCAGCTGGTTGGCCATAAAATATTGTATGAGTTGCTTACTTTTTGGCAGCCAATTTTTGGGTGAAAGGTAATTTTTGTGATACGACATAAAAGCACCGCAAGGCAAAGCCAAAGTGTTGGTCAAAGTGCATAAAGCCAAAGGCCGAAGGCCAAAGGCAGCTCAATAACAACAATGCCCCCAAATGCAGCCAATCCAATGAAGAATAGACAGAGGGAGAGTACGAGAGGGGGTAAGAAAGAAGTTAGTGAGGAGCACACCAGCTGCAGGCATTGAAATGTGGTCTTGTCTGTTGTCTACTTTGTGGCAGCAAATATAATTCGATTTGCAAGCAACACACACATACACATATACACAGTTCCATTCACTCATGCTTGGGGAGTGTGAAGAGAGGGAGAGCACATGATTCGAATATGAAAATCATCGTAAAAATTGCAAGAGAAAACAGAAAAGATGAAAAACAAAAAAAAAAAACCAAAAGGAAAACCTCATACGATGCGCCCTAAAACCGGCAAAGCCAACGAACCGAACAACAACAAGCAAATTACAACAATATGCCAGAGATGGGTGCAGCCGAAGAGGGTATGGCAACGTCTACATTGTTGCCCTCATAGGATACTCCGCGTGGCATGCTAAAAGTAATGCACAATGACAAACGCCCCCCAAAAAAAAACCTAGAATCGTAGGGACAGACGTGAATTGCAAGTGGCGGGAAAGGGGGAGGTGGTAAACGAGACTGGGCCAGCATATAAAAATAGTTGCAACCAACGATTGCCAAACGACGATGACGACGAGTGAAGAAGTGAAGACGAGCTCAGCTCCAACCCTTCCACTGCCTCCATTCACAGAAAATGTTAAGAGATGCAGGCGAAGGTGGCGGAGGAGATGGAACACCAACGGGTTGACGATTGCAACCCACGCAGTGCCAACGCGCATGACGCGGCTCCTCCAACCGCCGGCTGGCTAGATGCCTTACTGGCTGGATGGCTGCCTCGCCTGGCCTGGCCTGGCCTGCCAGCCTGGCGGAAGCTGACGAAATGTTGCCGATGCGCTTTGCTAACGATGTGGCCAAAAACAACACAACGCCTACTACTACAACGATGACGATGACGACAACAACGACGACGACGACGACGACTATGACGAGGATGCAGGGAATGGACGAAGGACGATGGCAGCAACAAAATTGCAGCTGGCCAAGTTGCTTTCTCCACTTTCTTTCTGGGAGGGAATTGCATTATCAGTGTGTTGCGTTTTTATTTGCCGCCCGTCATTGTTGCTATTTTCTATTTTCCAGCTTCGGCTGCTTTCCTTTTTTCTTTCCTCTCTTTTTTTGGCTTTGTCTTCTGTGTGTGTGTGTGTATGAATGTTGTGAGTGTGTTTTTTAGCCTGTTTGTTGCTGTTGTTGCTCGATGGCGGTTGGGGGTAAAACTTTTAAATTAGAAATTTTTGTTGGTGGTGACTCTGGGGGGTTGGGCATGGGTATTGGTATAAGAGAGTAGGCTAAAGGGATTGTGGTAGAAAGTGAGGAGGGAAGGGGCTGAAGCACTCAATAGTTTTTTACACTTTGTGTTAGTTGGATAGTTTTTGTTTTGCAGTTGCTGTTGCTGTTGGTTTCTATTGGCACTCGCTAGTTTGCTATTAATTTTTAATTTTTTGTTGTTGCAGTCGTTGTTGGTTTTTTTTTGTAATTTTTTCCGTTTTCCTTTTTTTTTTGTTTCAATTTTACAACAGTTTGTGGCATATTTGAAGGCCCGATACAAAGTAAAAGTAAAAGTTTTGAATATAATTTGGCAGCATGTGGTATTTGTGAACAATTACGTTCTCGCGGTTGAAAACCAAATGTGTTTAACATGCAGCAGCAACATATACATACAATATTTCAATAGGTTTTATTTTGTCCTCATAAAGTACGGCCAATTGTTGAATTTTATAATAAATAGAGAATCAGTTTAAAATGTTATTGAGTTGACTGTTTAAAACAAGAATTCATGTAGAGTTCTCTTTAATTACGAAAACTGATAAAAGTATTACTTGAAAATGATTCATTTTGATAGAAAATATAACAACATCTACAATATATACATATACAAACATCGAAGATTTTTGATTAACTGTAACCAAAAGATGCAATTAAACAATAATATGCAGATTAATTATACCCTTGCAGAGGGTATTATAAAATTGGTCAGATGTTTGTAACGCACAGAAGGAGACGTTTCCGACCACATAAAGTATATATATTCTTGATCAGCATGAGAAGCTGAGTCGATATAGCCATGTCCGTCTGTGCAAATCAACTTCACGCTGGCATCTTAAGAGCTATCGGAATGAAATTTTTGCAAAAATTTGAGTATCCCCATGAAATTTACCAATATAATAGAATTTGAATAGAACACAAGTTACAGTCAATACAAATCGGTTCTACGTCATCAGCAAATCAAACAGAGCACATGCATACGCACACACAGACGTAGCGCTACACGTATGTATGTATGTATGTATGTGTATGCGTGTTGTGCTTTGCTTAAAAATTTGTAGTAAAAAGAGAAATAATTTGAATGTTTTGTTTGTGTGTTGTTGAATTGAGTTGCAGGGAAAGAAATTTCAAAATGTAAAAAAATTATTGCCAATTATTGCAAGGGTATATAAACTTCGGCATTGCCGAAGTTAGCTTCTTTGATATTTTTAATGTATTTCGAATTTATTTGACAACCAAATTTAAGTTAATGTTAATGAATTTGGAATTTAAAAATTCAATCCATGAATATTAAGAGAAAGTTCTTTAAAATCTAATCGATTCATTTGAAATAATTTAGGAATTAGTCCCTCTTTGAAATTCACTGTCAGTGAAACACAATGATTGAATAAGTAAATGGTGAACTAGTTGGACTACTTATTGAAGTAAGTAATTTCGATTATAATCAAATTTAGAGCAAAATAAAGTTATATTTAAATTTAACATTGTTTTTGTACCTGGTTGGATTGCATAAGTTTAACTAAAGTTGATGTAATTGAATCAGCTCTCTTGAAACTTGGTTAAGCATTCGATGAAAACTTGAGGGCAGAGATAATTTCAAGAGAGGGCGTCATCTAATAGCATTCCGCAAATTGTTAGTTGAATATAAGCGGCCCAAAAAAAAAAAATAAGGCATGGCACAAGAAGAAGAACAACAACAAAAATAACAATAGCAGAAAACGAGAAGAAAAAAAACGAAAGCGAAAATAAAAGGTTGTCATGCTGCCAAGACGCAGCGTAGACAACGACAAAAAACAACTTAATACCCAGCTGATGCCTATTAAGCACAGCATTTGTGGCACCCCAACGCACTTGCCCCGCCACCGCCCATTGCCCCTCCTCTACGCCTACTCACACACATACAGACATTACTCCTGGCTGCCGTCAATCTGAATCTACCGCTGTGCCTGGCTCTGCGTGTGCCTTGCCTTGATTTTGTGGCTGTGATATTTTCATTTGCTTGATTTGTTTTGGCATAATTTTGTTTCTTTTGGAGTTGCCTTCGGTTTTCCAATTGCTACATTGGGGGATGCTTTTTTGGCTTTAGTAAATTATTGTGAATTGTGGGAGGTTAGTTTTCCCCGACAGCAGTGGGCAGACCGCAAATCAGCATTTTTATACCCTTGCAGAGGGTATTATAAAATTGGTCAGATGTTTGTAACGCACAGAAGGAGACGTTTCCGACCCCATAAAGTATATATATTCTTGATCAGCTTGAGAAGCTGAGTCGATATAGCCATGTCCGTCTGTCCGTCTGTCCGTCCGTCTGTGCGTATGCGTTTTACTCAGCCATCTTAAGAGATATCGGGTTGAAATTTTTTTTGGAGACTCTTTATTACCTGTGTGAGATAAAGTATGAAAATCATCGGGATCGGACTACTGTATCATATATTGTTTAATAATCATTAAATGTGTTTTGAATTCAGTAGTTTGAAAAATATTTGAGCATATTCATAATACGACAACTAATGCTGTTGATGTACGAAATTTCACTTTTCTTATCGAATTAAATATAATAAAGAACTGCAAGGGTATATAAACTTCGGCAAGGCCGAAGTTAACTTCCATAGCTCGTTTTCCTCTTATTTCTGTTTTTGTTTCTTGTTACTGTTGGTGGTTAAATAATGGCCGCCGCTTTTGCCTCTCATGGCCCCTTAACTCAAGTGTCGACGCACACGTAGCAACAATAATTTCAGCTAATTGCTCTCTGAACAGCAATTGCAATGAGAAATGAATTCTATACACATTTCACAGACAAAGACAGACAAAGGCATGCCGAAAATAGTTGCGAACCATTCATTGCATCGGGCTGCAATAAAATTACGCATACTGCGTGTGTGTGGCGCCCACTGGCTGGTGGAATATTAAAAACGGGCTTACCCACTGAAGGCACCAGCACCCGCACACAGCAGAATTGGGCAAAGCACATCACAGACAAGAGGACAAGAGGGCGTAGAATGCGAACACAGGCTGCCAGGGAGTCAGTCTCGTTTGCTCGTCACACATGATGACTATGACTTTCATTGCAATTCATATCTAAACGCAGACATCGTGGAGGTTTCCCCACTTCTTCGTTTTGGTTTCTTCGTCTTTTTCGCTGGCTTTGTAGGAAAAATAGCAAAAATTAAATTTGTCTCTTGACTGACAAATGTCCCTCGAGTGGGCAAAACCAGAAAAGTACTTGACGATACGTAAAAGTCAAGTCGAACTGCAGGCTGAAGGAGAGGGACGCCCGACTCTTTCATAAGTCAGCTTGTAATGCTGTTAAGCATCCAAAGATACTGTCACTGTAGTGGTCATGTATATGCACACACACCGCACACATACATACATATATAAACACTGGTTGTATCTGGAGCTTTGTATCTTTAGCGCTTGCGGGAAGCCGGAGCACTCGGCACTCTGTACAACTTGAACGGTAGTTGTGACTTGTCCCTGCTCTTGGTCTTGGTTTTGGTCCTGGTGGTGGTCCTGGTCCTGGTGCTGGTTCTGTTCGGGCTGAAGAGCAGCTGATGTTGATGATGATACACACTCAAGTGCGCTTTGGGTATACGAGTTGAGTAAATACACAAACACACTGACATTCACACACAGAGATACACCCAAAGCAAAAGGAAAAGCTATATGGGCAATATGGCAAAACGGAGACGTAGACTAAAGCCGCCGCAGCCGCTTTTACTTATTTATGCCAATTTTATATGTATGTATATATATATATGTATATATATATATAAGTATGTGCGTGCATGTTTGGATATACACTGAATTGTTGTTAGTTTGTTATTGTTGTTGTTCTTGTTGATGAATACTTTTTTGGCGTACTTGCTTATATTTAAGCATTTAAAGCAAGATGCTACGTGTGCCGCATGCCAAAAACCACTCAACTTCTGTTACATTGGTTAAACTGTGCAAAATCCTGGAAGAAAATGTTTATATATGCATTACGACTAAATGAACTTTTAATTGTTATAGTTAGATTAAATTGTAGTTTAAAAAAAGGTTACCAACTTTGCTTACTTCAATGGATATTTCTATCAAAAATTTATATGTATTAGCAAATTATTGCTCACTAAGATCAGCCACCAAGTCCACTTATCTAGATTCAAAGTTACTGATTCTATTATACAAATATTGTCGCAGATATTATATATAATTGTACCACTGTCATTTGGCTTTTTGTATCTCAAATTTCATCCCTTCTGTATTATTTCTGTACCATCCCCATGACTTACTCCCTTTTGCGAGTGTATTTTTGCCACCCTCCAATGGATGTAGCAGCGTAAAGCATTTTGTTAAATGACAAAAATAGCACGGCCGACATTGCTGGCAACCCATCAACCCAACAGCCAACCCAACTGAAACCAAGCCAAATCACTTGGGAACTGGCCTCGCATCGCTTTCGCATTGGCTTTATTTCATTAGCTCTGCGCCAATTTAAATATTTAACTAACATTTCGAGTTGATAGCATTTGCCGGCAGCTTTAAATTGACAAAAAAGCAAAAAAGAAAAAAAAATAGAAATACAACTGCGGCATAGATTAAATTTCCGCTCTTATGAGTGCGTGTAGCCAATAGAAACGGTGGCCAACAACTGCATATATTTTATGCCTTCATCCCGCTCCCTTCCACCTCTCACCACAGTCAGATGTTCGTCAGTTTCAAATGTTCGCAATGAAAGAAAACAAGTAAAAAGTGAAATCCAATTTGCCAGCCTGGCGTTGGTCATGCCCCATGGACATGCGTTTAAAAAAAAAAAGAAACAAACAAAAGAAAAATGGGGAGAAGCTAACAAAAAGAAAGCACAAAAAGGCGACGCTTTGCTACGGCCGTGGCCAAAAACGTGTACAAAATAAAAATTTCTATTTAAATGGCAAAAATCAACAAATGCAACGCAAAACAATCTAAAACACAAATCGAAATTAAATGACCACACTTGCACACAAAAGCGCGGTGCATACAGCACCAGCCGCACACAAACACACACACACCCAGACACACAAATTCTAACATAGACACACAAAACCAACACCGACATAGACGAGGACATGGCAAAAACAAGCCACTTGCCTCGTCTCTCTCACCCTTCCAAGCCCATCTACTGCCCCAACAAAAACAGTAGAAAAGAAATCTAGAAAAAATGACATATAAAACAACTGACTGAAATAAAGTGCAGCAGCTGCGCGGCTAGCAAAAGTAAAAATAGCCAAAAACGAAAAAAGAGTCCGGTAAACCATACAAAAAAGTAGTCGTAGTCGTCAACAATTTCGACCGTAGAATACCCAACAAATGTTTGAAAAACTCTACTTGGGCGACAGAAAAATATTTATTTAATAATGTTTAAAGATATTTTAATAACAAGACAATAAATAAATAGTTCATGCTATCCAAATGTAAACTTTAAATCTTGTAAGTTTAGTTTTGATTGAAACCTCTGCCATATTTCAAATATTAAAGAATAATCTTTTGCATTTTGTTTTATTTTACTTTTAAATAGTATTGAATTAATATTCATAAAATAAGTTCAATATTAAAGCATTCAATGTTGCACCTAATGGATTCAGTAAAACATTTTTTTCTTTTCAAAAATTAATACGGTACGATCATTTCTGTAATAGCCAGCAATCACTCTGCGTATACGTTATATAATTATGTATAGCATACATTTTTGGGCATTTTATATACCCAGTCAAAAACAATGGGTGAATTGCAAAAACAAAAACGAAAAGTTGGGGAAAAAGTTAAAAGAGGTTGGACAAACTGCCCTGACCGTTAACAGAATGCACAATAAAGACGCTAGAACAAGAGGAGCTAGGAGGAGCAACAAACTGGGATGTACTGTGAAGGTTGCTGCTATTTCAACAATCCATTCAGTTTTAAATGTTGTGTTCGCGTTATTTTTTGTGCCAATTGATGCTGAGTGTTCCCATGTGGACAAATTTCAAAAAGAGAGACAGAATATTCAATAGAAATTCAAAACCAAAATATGGCTACGTTTGGGAACAATGACCTAATCTAAAACACATATAGGGTTCAACAGTTCTCAGAACTTTCAGAATTTCAGTTGTCCTTTTAATCTCCTACCTCTATTTGGCATTCAAATTAATTAGCTGTAAATGTGTGAAGGTAAATGAAGTCACTGTTGGAATTACCAAAAACAAAAAAAACCAACCGAAACTCTTTACAATTAGCCAGCCAACGCCCAGGACCCTCTGCCCCTTTTTTCGACGCGTATGTACATGTCATGTCACGGTCCGGTAACATTACGAAAAAAAGAGAGAGGGAGAGGAAAAACAAAAGCAACGCTTTAGTAGTTTCACAAATGGAACTACATATACCTACCACCTACATTTTCATGCGTCTGTAAGTGTTGGGATATATCAACACCTACGTTTACATACGCCCACGATAGAGAGAAAGCAACAGACACAATAATAGGAATAGAAAAAGATGACAAGCATGGAAAATGGAGAATAAAAACGGTAACCGCAATTTGACCCAGGTTTTTACTTGCTTTACATTTCGTGGCGCCCGACAAATATGCAGATTGCATGTGTCGCTATTGGATGGAATGGGAATGAGAGGGAGGGAGTATATACATAGGTGCTGGTAAAAGCGAGTTTTCCCTGTGCGTTTTTTACTTTTAACATGTGTTACCCACCCAAGCCAACTTCCTCGCCGTCATTAACAACAACAACAACTGGATGGCTTAAATGTTCAGTTGAAGAGAATTTATCGAATGCACTGAGGGAAAATACTAAAGGACGAATAATAACTTGTAATTGCAAAAGAAGAAATTTTAGGCGACTTTTCTCTCAGAACAGAATGAAGAGAAAATCATTCTTCGTGTTAGATTCTCGAGTGCTTTCCACCCATGGACAAACAAACGCAATTTTCATTTCATTTTCTATGAGCTCATGTGTGTGTTTGGGTGTGTTCATGTGTAGTTGTGCGTGTATTTGTGTGCTTTCTAATTTATAAGCCAACATGTTCGTTTGCTTGCCTTGGGAAAACGTTTGAATGCATTCTTTGGGTTCCGTCTGTGCGTCGGTTTTGGGCGGCCTCTTTTCGATTTCCGTTACGCAAATTTGTCGTCTCCTCCGTCTTCATCTCGATTCCTGCTGCTGTTGTTGTTATCGTTGGTGTTGCTGTTGCCACTGCATTGTCTTTCACACAATTGTCAGCACAGTAAATGCAAATGGCAACCAAACTAAGCTGAACCTGTACTTCTCTACCATACTCTACCCATCCTCAATCGTAGAAAATTGGAAAACAAGCTCCTATGACTGGCATTTAAATGCGAAATTTGCACGCGATCAGCAACTAGAATAAGGGCCATTGTAGCTGTCCCCAGGCTGGGGATGGGCCAAAAAGGCGGGCAACGTGTGAAGTTCTGATTGTATTATAAGCAAAGGTCCCACTCTCTGGCTCGCTCTCTTTCTCTCTTACTCTCTTGCTTTTTATCCTTTACTGTGCCAAATTTAAATCAAATTATTGACATTTGTTTAAAGACAGGGCAGACGACTTGCATACAAATGACTTAAATTTTTTTTTTGTTTGGGCCAAGAGAGACTTTAAGAGACTTTATAACTAAAAGCAAAATCAGCACAAAGTGTGACCCAAGCCCTTTTTGTTGTGAAGGGTTTGGGGTGATAAGGAGCAAGTCAAGGGATGCGAAAAGCGAATGTGAGTGTGGATGTTGCCCAGGGCACCAACAGTAGCAACATCAACACAGCAACCCTTTGCCGCTTTTGCTGATGTTGTTGTTGTGTTTGCTTCTGCTGCTGCTGCTGTTGCCTCTGTCATGTTTTGTTTTTAATAGTTACTGAATCTCATTAGAATTTAGATGAGTCTTAATGAGTCATTGTTTTACACGTTAGACAGGCGAAACGTGAAATGGGACAGAGACGGGAACAACGAACACACACAAACACACTCAAATTGTGAAGGAGCTAAGAATAGTAGTGCAATATAGTCGTACAATAATCTAAAAGTTTTTGCGGCAAAGAAGCACGAAAAGGTAGCGTATCGCCAAAGCTCGACACAACACAATGAAATTTTCATTTGATTAGAGCGACGCGACTACTTGATGTGGGGGGACGAGGGCAGCAAGATGATGATGCCGACGGCAACCGAAACAAAACAGAGGTTGTTGCCTCTAGCAGCAACAACAACAGAGATATATATATAGATGGATAGGGGATGGATGAGGAGAAATGGTTAAAACTGTCAAGACTACCACACAGTTAAGTAGGAACTTTAGTCCCACGCACACTTGCGGAAATGGTTGCTGCTATTCGTGTTGCTGTTGGTGTCTGCAGTCATCTCTCCACAAAAGATAAAGAAAATCAACATTAAACATTAGCATCATCGTGAACCAGACAGTTGCTGTTGCTCTAATAGCGACAACGACAAGGATGACTGACTTTTCGAACTAATAGTCAAGTTGAAATTCGTTAAAGTGACTGCAGTTTCATTAGCCGACAGAGAGTCACTTGGAGTCGATTGGCTTTTAGTTTTACGAACAAACAGGAACAAACAGTTGCTGCATTTGCAGTTTTTGCAGCATTATAGACAGAGAGATGGGCAGAGTAAAAAAGGGGAGAGAGAGAGAGATAGAGGAATGGTGGGGACCTTGCTGGCGTAATTAAGTTGAAATTAAAGTAGAAAGTTTGCTTTAAGTTGATGCCAGTCGCCTCTATACTCGCGCTCTGGCCAACGCTAATTAGATTTTTTCCTTTTTTTTTAGTTTCATTTAGCAGAGACGGCCAACGCTGAATGCAAATGAATGAAATTAAAAGCACATTATACTTTATAATGCTCGCTGATTTGAGCTAAGAAAATTTAATTTAAAGATTTGCAGAACCAATGCCAAGACCCATGCCATGGCACATCTCTGTCAAAGAAAGGCAAATTGTGGTTGTGAGAGTGCGGGTGTGTGTGTGTGCGTGTGTCATATATCAAAAGGAGAATCGACAGCAGAATATCCCCAAGATAACCGCAGTGCCAAATTGTGGGCATAAGTGACTCTCAAAAGCACATAAATGTGGTTGGGCCAGTTGAAGGGAATGTGGACCCAATTGATTGGGTGCTCGGCATTGATCAAAGTCATAAGTCAGCGGCATACAAATCTCCATGTAAATATCCTTTTACAGTTAAGTTGTCCTTTTTTTTTTTGCTTTCCTTGTGGTGGCTCAGGCCCAGCACGTCTAAGCAACTGGATTATTAACATTTCAATATAATTTGTGGCTCCTTCTTGTATCTCTGTTTGTGTGTGTGTGTGTGTATGTGTCTGTTAGGACTACGTTATTTTTTCTTGCTGACGTCTAGAAAAATTAACGCGCCTCAGGACTTTGATCCCTTTTTTTTCATATAGTATATATGGACGAGGCCCCTGCTGCGTGTTAGTCTTGTATATTTGCTTACATATTCATCAATTTTTTCGGGTTAAACTGTGGGCGGTTTTGGGTTCGGTTGCTGCTAGTTGATGTCAGTTTTGGGTTCGAGTTTGAGTTTGAGTTTGGGTTTTCGGTTTTGGGGTTTGGGTCCAATGCTTTTGCTCTGCACGTTTTGCGGTTGTTGGCGTCAAATTGTTTTGCTTGTTTTGGGCTTTCATACGACAGCGGGCAGTCCCAGCAGTCGGTCAGCTGGTGGTTTTTCCGACTGGCCGCTAAACGCTTTTAGCTTTAATGCAGTGCTATTTAGCCAGAGTGGGAGAGAGACTGAGTTCATAATTGCCATTACGCATACGTCCTGTGGTCGGGGTCAATGGACAGGGAGAGAGAGAGAGACCGAAAGTCATAAAAGCGATATTATAAATGCAATTCAATTGCATATTAGCTAGTTCATAATTTAGTCCCAAATATCGATGGGAAAACATTTGAAACTTACATTTAAACTCGTATATATTTTGATTTTCCATTGGCCTTGTTTTGACTGCATGGCCCCATCAATTATGTAGATAGATACAAATCCCGAATCGATTGAAAGATTTAAATTTAAACCTTAGTGTTTGTTGTTGTTCCAATTACTGTAAGGAATTCCCTTGAAATCGAAAAGTAACTTTACTTTAGTTTTCCTTTCCTTGTCCAAGTAAATACATACATACATACAACATATATGTAAACTAAGTTCAGTTGCTTATATCATCGTCACCTGTTTGGTGGGTAGAAGTTAGGTAGAATGAGTGTAATTAAGCGTTGCAGCTTATGTAAGGCAAACAGGAAATAAGGTTTAGCACAAACGCATAAATAACAACGGCAAATCAGTACACAAACACACACACACACAAACATAGAAGAAGACACACTAATACTAGACCGGGGCCGGCACATAAATAAAGGCATACAAACAATGAAAACGGATAACATAAAATTTACAACAACTAAAACCAACAAAATAGAGGTAGAGAGAGGATAAAGTACATGCATACATACACACAGACGCACACAGAGAGAGACCGGGAGTAGTTTCCGTCTTTAATCAAAAGATACAAGTGGGCGTGGCAGGGCAACACTGCTGACACACTTTAACCGCTTGTTGTATCAGGCCTGTTGTGACTTGGATAGTCGACTCATTTCCACTTCGCTTTGTTGTAGTCATCGCAGACGAGACAGAAGCGTCCTCCGTAAATATACAAAACACTTGTACCTCTACTTGGTGTATACACATATACACCGGCAAAGATTTATGATTAATTTATGGCACGTGTGTGTGTGTGTACGAGTGTCTCTGTGAGATACAACAGAAGCGACGACAACAGTGGCAACGTAGGCAAAGAGAACGCCAACGACAACGAGCCACTAACGAAACGAATGGCAAAAACTTAATTAACTCATTACATACGCACCGTTTTAATCAGCCAACGAGTTGACATGAAGCAAGACGAACCAGAAGTGTTCGAAATACTGCCACTACCCACCCTGCCCACCTACCTACCGATGGCAAACATTTGACATGATGACACCCAAGCCGAATCTCCCACATGGAGTTGTCGCACTGCCAATCTACATTGCCTGTACTCTTTTTTCCACGGTAGAAAATTTAAAGCAGCCTTTGGCTGCAATTAGTGGCCGTCTCTTATGTCTGTCTCTCTTTCTTTGCTATATGCCATATGTGTAAGGAAGAGATGGAAGTGGCGCGTGCGAGTTTCATTTCATGAATATTACATGGGCCGCAAGTCAGTGAGTCACTCAGTCATTTAGTCAGTCGTCGAATCGGTCTGTCTGTCTGTCTCTCTGCCTGCCTGTCGGTCTTTCGCATGTTGCGTGCATGCCTCAATTGCCGCCTCTTTTGGCTTTGACGTTGACGCTGTGCAAAAAAGGGGAGAAAGCAATAAACCGAGCACGATGCTGACGATTGATTTACAATAATGGCAACTACTTGGGCCAAGGGACTCGAGTCGAGCCAAATGGCAACCACCAACCCAACTAAGCCGCGCTTCTGCCTGCCAACCTTCCACAATGGGCTCATTACCGGTGGCGTATACGCAATTTCCAATTAAATAAAAAGTGTTCACGCACACAGCCAGAGTAAATGGGAAGGGGGTGGCCCTGGTTGTTGCAGGGGCACACATGAACACGAAGCAGTTTACTCGTTTGGTTTGTTTCTCTTTTAAAAAAAAAAAACAAAAAAGCAAAGAAAACCCAACATCCCAGTCATTCGTTTCAGCCTCTGCTGCTCGGGGAAATTCCTTTTAATATTTATTTAACACAAAAGCTTTCCGCATTCTGCTTTCTGCTTTTCCAGTAGCATTCGTCTCAGTCGTAGCCGTAGTCGTAGTCGGTAATTCTGCCGTTAATTTTTCGCTTTGCTTTTCATTTTCGCAAAATTACCGGAAATGTTAATTTCTGCACGTGCAGCAGTCAGCAGGCAATGAAGAAACAAGCACGAAGGACGAAGGACACATGCAGCAGTCTCAGGCAAGTCAAAGCCGCGCCCATCAGCAAAGCGTCGCCATGTCGTCGTCGTCGTCGTCGTCATTGCCGTAGTTCTTGCTGTTGTTTTTGTAGTTGTTGGTGTTGTTATACGCCAGCTGAATAGTGCTAATTATTTAGGGTAAGAATTCAGTCTGTATGCGTGTGTGTGTGTATATGAAAACGACCCCCAAAAAAACCCACAGGATTGGCCCTTAACCCCTTTGCCCATCACCCATCACCCCACATATAGTCATCGTAGTCGTCGTCGTCGTCGTTGTCGCTTTAACTTGGCTGAGAGCTTTCACCTCAGCTAGAACTCAGAGCTGAGCTGGCACAAAGGCATACGAAGGACAACGACAACGACGTTGACTGCAACATCGCGACTTTTTCTGTGCCAAAGAGACAAAGCACACAAAAATAATAATAAATGATTGCGTTCTATGTGTGTGTGTGTGTGTTTGCGTGTGTGTGTAACTTGGTGTGTGTGTGAGTTGATGCATCTCACTATTTTGCATTTGTATTTGCGCAGCCAGCGAATGACAGCGAATGGCTTTGAATATGTGCACTCACCGCATCCTGCATGCAAAGAAGATTTGCCCCATAATGCAAGCCTTGAGATGTGCATACAAAGCTTGAACCAAATGGGTGGGTGGGGATAATGTTAAGCAAATATATGAATGATTCACAGTAACCATGGGCCTCGATTTCCCTTTCTCTCTCTCTCTCTCTCAATGCATTTATCTATCAGTTAACTTCATTTATTTTAAGTATCAGGCAAATAAATCTGTTTTAAGCAAAAGAAATGAAATGTATGTACTATGTATATACCTTGTAGATTTTTTTTCTCCCTGCCATTTGTATATTGTTTTTGTTTTTATTGCATATTTTCTTTTACTTGCGCATATTTTATGGATACCCAAACCCTTTCTTTTTACCTTTTAGAACTTTTTGGATACTTATATTTATATACCCCTTTTTGTGTGCTCTCGTTTTCTCATTGCAGAACAATTCCACATTTTTGTCGGTGACTTGAGTTCAGAAATTGAAACTCAGCAATTGCGAGAAGCATTCACACCATTCGGCGAAATCTCGTAAGTATTAAAATGCAAATTTTCCATTTTGGCAGTTAACTTGAAATTGCTGTTATACGTATATACACACATACACATACACTCTCCTGGCAGAGTCCGTTATTATTTCGCTTTCCATTTCTTTTCCGCACTTTCGGCGTGTGACAATTTTTCAGTCATTCTTTTTTTTAAAGGAGGGGATTGGGGCTGAAGGTGGCTCACCCATTCACATTCTCACTCTGTCGCTGATTATTGGCAACAGCATGGGCAAGAGGAGAGAGGCTCCTCTTCTGATGGCTCCTCTATAAGCCGCTTGGTAGGCAAGGCATAAAAAATTCATAACTGCGCGACAAAAATAAATTTATGCAAATTTCACTTTGTCGAACTCTTTTGCTCTGGTTGGCATTGTGCAGCTGCCGCCGCTAGCGTCTTTTTGGCTTAAAGTAACAACGGCAACAGCAATGGCAATAACACCAGCTCACTAAGAATATGTAGGCCGCAGACGGACGGCGACGACGAGGGGGGAGTCATTAAAATATTTAAGTTGCCGGTTCCTTTTTTTGGGGTAAAGGGGTTGGTCCCGAAAAGGCAAAAGCAGGCCAGCAAACTTGGCTTAATTAACTTGCTGCTGCTGAAGCGCAAAGTTTCAGTCAGCTGGTATACTCATTTTGGGGGAAGGAGGATACCAAGTCCTGCCCGCAGGCTGATTATCAAAAATTAGGCCAAAGTATTTGATTTTTGGATTTCTCGCTTGTTTGGCTCACTTTCGTCGGTTAGTCAGCCAGTCAATCAGGCAATCTGCTCATCCCCATGACAATCCTTTAACCCCTTAGCCTATCCAACGTTCCCTCTCTAACTCAACTCATTATCAATGAAGGCTGAATTTAAATTTTCATAATTTTCAAACTCATAATGGTTATGGCCCTGATTTGGCTAAAAGCCTTTTAGCACTCTCAACTTTTCTCACAGTTGCTAATGAGCGACGCATGTCGCTTAATTATTTCGGCAATGATAGCGATTTCACCTTATGCCTTCACCTCTCCGCCATAAAAGACAACACGCGGTCCAAACAAAGGCATTCCAATATCAAAATCTTGTCTCCCAATGGCAATGGCTACGCATGTCACTTGTCGAATTGAGGTCTTATTGAGCAATCGATTGGCACCTTGCGCGATACATATCACTGACATCATTATCACCGATACTCGTACATGTCATCCGGAAACGGCTGAAACCCACAACGACGCGTCCTGATTATCTTGGCGTCGCGTCCCTGGCTTAAATAACTTTCTTTCTCGGGTTTGGCCTTTTTGGCTTTCTTTTTTTTATTTTGTTTTTGGTTTTTTGTTTGCTTTGGCAGTAGCCAACATGTCAAGACGCTTACCGTACACACACACACATAGTGAGTGGGTCGAGACGAGTCGAGGATTCGGTTGTGCGGCTTGCAGGGATCAGCAAAGCTTCTCTTCCCCTTGGACTGACTTCTTTGTCAAAAGTTTTATGCGTGCTTCGTTGTTTGCCCTTTTGTATTTTTTTTTCCTTTCCTTTTCTTTTTTTGTTTGACTGAGGTTTCTGCTTCGCCCCCGCCCGTTGCCCTGCCTTGTTCTGCAATTGTTGTTTGCTACTGTTGTTGCTTGGTTTTGGCATTATGTTTAAGGCAAGGCGCGTTTTTTGTTTCGTTTTGTTAAATGCGCGGCGCGTGTGAATATTTAATAAGTCGCCTGGCTTAGGAGCCCCTAAGACCAAAACAGACCTGACCCCAGTCAGGTCGGTCGCCCGGCATTTTACTTGGAATAATCATAAAAACAAAAAAAAACCCGAAACCGCCGCCGAAATGTAGAAAAGAAGAAAAAACTTATCAGCCATGGTCGCCAACGTCGCCGCTGCCGCCGCCAGTATGGTTTATGTTTCATAAATGAAAAGTAAACTGCCGGACTGGGGGTAATTGCCAAAGTTTGCTGGCTGCTTTGCTTATGTGGTTCAGTTTTTGCAGGGGGTTAGAGCTATTGAGGCGCGACTCGCAATTGCCAAAATGGGAACTCATAGAATAGCTGTGGGAAATCAATTTGAGAGGCGGAAGCCGGGCAATTGCGTAAATTGGGTGGTTCGTTTGTCTAAATGGCCGAAAATGAGCAATGCTCAACCTTCTCAGCTGACAGCTGAACAAAAGTTCCGTACAATGAAACTCTTTAATTTTCTAATGCAATTAGAACTTAACAAAAATTTCAACAATCAGTCGTGAGTACTTTTGTTTACTTATGCGTAAAGTAATCGCGTGTCCTTCAAACTTTTATGGAAAACGGGGGTGAGTAGTTAACTGCCTTTTATAATTGTCTAGCCATGCGAACTAGAAGAAACATTTTTAAATTTTCAATTTCAAATTAAAATTTCTGTCTATTTTTTTTTTATTTTGCAGCGATTGTCGCGTGGTTCGCGATCCACAAACCTTGAAATCGAAGGGCTATGGCTTTGTGTCCTTCATCAAGAAATCGGTAAGAATTGCTCTGGTATCATTTGAATGCATATATTTGCATTTTATTAAACATTTTCTCTGTCTTTATTATCGCCATACAGGAAGCTGAAAGCGCCATTACGGCCATGAATGGCCAATGGCTGGGCTCCCGTTCAATTCGCACGAATTGGGCCACACGGAAACCGCCGGCGAGTAAAGGTAAGGAAATCAAGAGTGCCACCCAAATGTGGCACTATAGAGAAACTCAACCACCACCATCGACCATCTCTCAACTGCCTCCAGTTTCCGACCCGGAGACCCAGAAGCGTCAGTCTTATTACAGGAAATTATGGCTATGAATGCCAAAGGTGGCATGTCGCAGAGTCGCTACTGGTTACCGGCAGGGTAGATGTTAACCGGCAACCGACCGTTTGCTACATCATCATCTCCATCTCTCTATTTATAAATGTCGCACAAATTTTCTGCCAGATTATGTTTTCTTAATATTTTTCCTTTCTTCTCTGTGACTCTCTCTCTGTCTCTCGCTTTCTAGTAGTCTGTGAAAATAAGGGAAAAACCGCACGCGCTTAATTTCCGTAATGGGCTGTGCCAAATTTGGTTTAAACTTTTTCAATTAGTCGACACAGCGACCCAAAAATACAACAAAAAGAAGAAAAAAACACAGGGAAAATAACCAAAACAAAAATAAAAACAAACGAGACTCATTCAATTAGGCCCAGCAAATCAATTTTCATTTGGCTTCCACACGCCCGCGTGAAATTTATTGCCCCCACCACCGCTCTTACCTATGTTGAACATATACATATCTCATTTTATTTTTATATATTTCTGTTTTCCTCCTCTTTGTCAACCGCAAATCTAACTGTGTGTAGCCGTAACTATATAGATTCCATCGTAATCATTATTAACAGCGGGCTAACATGCGCCCGTCCATTTGTACAACTCCTTGATGCCGTTTGTCTTTCATAAATCAGAAAAGTTAACGCATATTTGCATGTTTTAACATAATTTTTATTTGTTAGACACACACACACACACACACGCAAGGATGATAGTAGGGTATAGAATTTGGAGCTAGGGTAAATCAGATAAATAAATTTTGCCAACACGAAACTATTATCATAAAGGCACACATACACACAGATGGGGCAAGTTGTTGTAGTTGTCCTAGCATAAGCAGAAAATTTCATGGTTATAGAACAAACATTTCGAATTCTTGGGCTCACACACACACACACACACTCACAAACACACCCTTTACCCCGCAGAAAGAGAGTGACGCAGAAACTAGCCAAGAGTCAAGGTGGAATTTATCGTGCAAAGGGCTGAAATGTTGAAGGGTTTTCGTAGCTTATTTTTCGACTGGAGGACACCCGAAAAACTACAAGAGTGAACCAAGGGTTGAAGTTGCTTAAATAGTGATGAGGAAGAAGGTAAAGGAAGGTGAAGTAAAACGTAGAGGGATATTTTTCCCTTTTGCATTTATATTGTTGTCATAAAAAACGCCTATGAAAGCTTAAGCGTATTTTTATTGGTCTCATTGTTTATTTGACTATGTCACGGTTCTGTCTGTAGATAGAAATGCCGATGATGGAGGAGAAGGCAACGACATAGGGGAGGTGGCGTAGGAGAAGCAAGTGTAATACAAGTTATTATTAGCAATTTGGTAGCGAAATAATTTTGATTTTTTGATGGTTATTCCCATCAAAAAGACAGAGAGAGAGAGAAAGAGGGAGAGGACAGTCCTTTAAAGCTGCTTAGTCAGCAGCTAAATCGAAGATACAGACAGATCTGAAAATACAGATTTGCTCTTAAAAGGGTTTACACCGACACACACACACAGATATGCAACTTGTATGTGTACTACATGTTACATCTGTGTTGTTTGTTTTATGGTTTAGCCTAGTTGCTCTTGTAGTCGTATTTTTTCCTTCTGCTTTTTTGTTTGTGCTTGTGTGCTTTTTGGAAAGGGCGACTTTACGATTTGTAGCACTCAACTCATTTCGCATTTCGCACTCACATTACTTGATGTTTTACGCAGCCACTTTGGCTCAGTCTTCAGTCTTTTGGCTCTTCAAACTGAGTAGCGAGACGGCATTTTTATGTTTTAAGCAGGCTGCACATTTTACGGCCCGGCAATCAGTCCGTAGTCGTATTTAGTGAGCCACTCATATATACATACATACACACCAATACCATATGTGAATGTGTGTGTGTGTATTTCTATTGTTAGGAAAGATTTACGAGCCAGCGCAATTGCGCATTTTACAGTTGTGACAATTTTGGCGTCGCTTTGCAATTTCGTTGCCTTTTTCCTTACCCCATTCTGTCCCCCTTTTTGTGCCAAAAGTTTTTCTCCTTTTTTTGTTTCTCGAGTTTATAACAAACGCATTTGGTGTAGTTTTCTTTTTGTTTCTTTCTTGGGGTTTTTTTTATCGCCAATAGTTTTGAAGCGCATGGCGAAAGTTCTCATAAAGTTTTTGCCTTTTGTTAACCAGTCGTTGAGGTTTCACGGTGGCTTCCGTGTGTCTCAAATGCATGGCCATAAATAGAGGCCAAAAATACCAGAGCTACCTACTACCTACAAGCTCATTATGGTAATAACTTAATTAACCAGAAACAATATGCCGACGACAAGAACAAAGACCTCACAATATAGTATGACAAATTTCTTTGGCAAAACTATTTGACTTTTGACTGTGGCACAAGAGTAGGGAGTCCTAGAGAGAGAGAAAGAGAGAGAGAGAGGGGGAGGCAATAAGTTTGAAACAAACAATTTTCCTGACTATGGGCGAGTAGTGCATGGCAGTTGGAGCCAGTCAAGCGCCAGCCAGCCATTCAGTTACCTGACGCAATAAATCAAAATTTTATGCTGAGTTGCGCACAATTAAGTCGAAGTTTAAATGCCTCGGTAATGTACTTAGACAGAGATAGAGAGAACTAAAGAAAATAGAGAAGACAGAGAGGGGAATGCTTGGAGGTGCGACAAACGGGATAATGACAGAAAATAAACTATAATGGAATAAGAAAAAAGTATGCAATGCAATTTCAATTTATGGCATTTTCATAAAACTCACAACCACGCCCCCCGCATACAATTTCATCTCATATGTGTATGCATTTGTATTTTCTGCATATTAATTACTTTTGAGTTTTTGTGAGCCAAGTGCTCGACGCATTCTCGAGGTTCTCGTGGGCACTTAATGTTCTTATTGCTGTTGCGACGTGTAAAAATTTAAATTATTTATGTTAATGATTTTATGATTATTTCATGATTCCGTTTTACATGCCTGTAATTGCTCATTAAAATTTCAAATTGTACACTAAAAATTGGAGCACTTCACAAACAGAACAGCAGGTGTGGACATATATACTTAAATATTCATCATAGCTTGCAAATAACTGTTAACCGTTTTTTTCCATACGCTCTGTTCGCGAGAACAACCGAAAAAAATCATACTTTCTCGCTCTCGCTCTGAGCAAGACCCTTTGGTTGTTTTCGATTCGGTTTTCGGTTGAGCGCTAACAGTTGAGCAATTTGCTTATCGGTCTTTGAGTGAACAGCGCGTAAAGAGTGAAACGATTCACGCTCACACAGTGAGGCTCACCAAAAGACCGATTGACTAAAAAACTCAACGCAAACGGTCTTTTCAACTATTTGTCTTCTTTTCGATGCACAGTGGTACGTTGTGTAAAATTGCGACATTAAATTTTACTTAAGATCTTCTTGAAAAAATTGTATGTATTTCAGACTAATTTTTTGTTTAAAACAGGAATAGTTTTATTTTTTTAAGTATTTTATTTTGAATTAAGCTTAACAACTCTCTAAATATTTCATAATGTTTAGTTGTCAAGTGGCGTTTCAAATTTGTAGTATGAATGCCAGCTAATTTCACGTCGCATATTTTACACACTGATTTTTTGCTTACTGCATCAAATTGAAAAAATTGATGCACTTTTTTATTAGTTTCACGTCCCATTTTGTTAAAACCACTGTGCTCAATCGAAACTCACAAAGCAAATTGACGCGTAAAACCCACGAAACTTCACATACACACATACATGCGCAAAAGACTTTTTGAATCGTCGTTCAGAAGCAAACGGTCCCGGAATGAGCAGAGCAAAAGAGAACAGAAAAAAGTGCTCTTTGACTGAGCGCGAGCAAAATTTATTTACGAACAATCCAATCGGTTGCTCTCAGACCTTTTGCTCAAAGTCTCAGTGAAGAACACTTATTTCGCGACAGTGTGAAACGGTTAACAGTTATTTGCGAGCTATGATATTCATACATACATAGAGAAGGCGTTGTTCCCATTAATGGGGTTGGAATGTTAGTCTTTTGAGGTGATTTTTAAGTCTGCATTGATTTTGAGTTCTATTGATTTATGGATAAATCTACATAAATTCGATTGATTATAATTTGCATTCTCAAGTCAGTTTTTCATAGTTAGACCACATAAGAATAATGCCAATTACTTATTTGGTCAGACATTAATTAATTATTCCGGCTGTTAAAATGCATTCGTTGTAAATTTTATCATAGACAAAAATGTGCGATAATTACAGCTTTTGTCCCACTCTCTTACATTGCAAAATTGAGTGCCTTAATTTGACGTTAACATGAAATGAGGGAAAAAAACGAATAAGGCCAATGGGATGGCTGTTGGGGCGGGGTCAACAAAAACAACAACAACAACTGCAACGTGCTTCAAGGCTTACTACGTGCAAAAATATGCGCCTTGTAGGTAATTTCTTTTTTTTTTAATCTAATTACACGTATTTAAAAGCGTAAAAAAAACGGAAAGCCAAGAATTAAACGAACTTGGTTTTTTTGTATACTCTTAGTGTTGGACTTAAGGGGGGGGTATAGTATTAAAATTTTATTTATTTTAATTTTTTTTTTATTTTTTTTTCTGAATGCACGACATCTCAAGAATAGTGTGTTAAAATTTTAGATCGATTCGAGTGAAACTTCTGAAGTTATGGGCAGTTGAAGTCAGGTCGGCCGACCGCGTTTGTATTAGATTTTTGGGTGTCCAAAACTTTAAAACGCTCTCCTGAAAAGTTGCCATTTTCAAAGTCGGTGTACACGATCCTGCAAAATCTACTGGACAAATCGTTTTGAAATTTTGCACAGTACTTCTTCACTAAATTCTTCAGGTAACGCTGTCGAGTTTTTTTTTTTTTTTTTTAATTTATCATTTTTACAACAACAAATAACTTGGTTTTTTGGGCGTAAATAGGGGTTTTTGACTTTCAAGTGCCTTTAAAAATCGAAAAGCACATTTAAAAATTAAAAACTCGACAGCGTTACCTGGGGAATTTTGTCCTTTAACTAATGCAATTTGAGTTTTTCATTTCCGATGATTCTGTGACGAGTTACGATGTACACCGCAAACCACTTCTTTTTCGAGGTCCCGCCGAAGATAGCCTATATCTCACTCAATTTTCAATATTTTTGGATGAAAATTTTCACACATATTGTTTAAATGTTGTATTATCACACGGGCAAACAAAAATTGAACTGAAACTATCCGTATCGCCAATAAAAATTCTTAAAAAATGAACGATTTTGCACCGAATTAACTATACCCCCCCCTTAACAAAACATCAATCGAAATTGAAATAATTAATTTTGAATATCATAAATAAATAAAGTCAAAGATCAAACTGAACCAAAATTGGCATACGACAAGTTAAGTTTGAAAAGTTATCAAAATATTTTTGATGATTTTAACTCATTTCCTTCAGACGGTATTTTGACCAATATCTAAAGGGTTTAGAACAATTACATCTCAGATAAAGACTTGAAAAAAATTTGTTTTTGATATTTTAATTAAAATTATTAAGTCTCTTTTACGTATACTTAATAAAAACCTACCCTACTAAGCTCCAATTGCAAAAACTACAAAACTTTAGCTTATATTGAATATATCTTTTTGAAAAGAGTATATAAATAAAAGGAAAGAAAACATTAGAGAAGTGTATAAAGGAATACAAATATAAAGCATCGTGCAAATTAGAGAAACGTAGTGAGTAAGCGCATGTATGAGTGTATGCGTGAGTTTTGTGTGTAAATGTGTGCGTGCGTGGCTAAAGCGCATACATTTGTGGCAAAAGCTTTCAAAAGTATTTTCGAGCTTGTTAGTTTTTGGTGCACCCTCGCAATAGGTTTGTGATTGTTGTTGTTGCCTTTGTTGCTGCTGCAGCTACTGCTGCTGTTGCAGCTGTTGGTACTGTACAGCAGCAATCCTGTTGCATGTCATTGAGCCATATTTTTGTGTTTTTGTTGTTTGGCATGTTGCGCTACACAAATTCAGACAACCGCAAGGGCAATGTAAGCGAAAAATAGTCAGGGTGTGTATGTGGGGGCCAGAGAAGCCATACAATGGCATTTTCATGATGATGGTGGGCTTAGAGTGACGTGAGGAGGGAGAGCCTTGATTGGACCACTATACCAGGCCATGTTTAACAGAACTATACACTACCTTGATTCCAGTTGCATGAACTCTGTAAACAAAAATGACTTTTCTAGAATATCTGAATCTGGAATTTCAATGAGTTTATACCAGGTCCATTAAGACCACAATAATTCTTCGCTTAAGCTCCAATGGATTCACTTTAATAATAGATTGTGTTGACAAAAAATTCTGTAAAAAAATAAGGCAAAATAATGTCACTTTTACCTATAGGTAGCCATTGATGTTCAACTTTATTGATTTCAGAATGAACTAAAAGTGCAGTTTGAATGGAATATCGTTACAGAGTTTTTGACTAAGCCAAAAAAAAAAAAAAGTGAAAATAAAATCCACCCACAATGCCAAACAATAACAAAAACGAAAAACAAAAAATATCGCATACAATACCTGAAAATTGTTCAGAACTAAACAAAGACATAAACACGCAAAGCTGACATTACTTTTAAAAAGTGCAAATTTTGTTTTAACCTCAAAGGAAGTAATTAGTGTAACTTTTGCATACAAATACGTGCATACATACGATATAAAAAATAAAGGGCCAACTACGACAACGACAATGGCGAATAGCGAATCAGGACAGCAGCAGCAGCAACAGTGACTGCAAAAAGAGCAACGACAATAAAATGGCGTACGAAAAATGCATATCCACAAAATACGTATAATAAAAAATGCAATAACAACCGCAACAATTTTAAATATGCACCAACAACAGCAATATCAAAAACGATAGCAACGGCAACAGCAACAACAACAGCAACGGTAAATGGTGTCGCACACATAAACCCCGCACCCTCATACACCCCAAACACACACACACGCGCACATACGAGCATATTGACTAAGTGCATGCGGTTATTTTAATTACCAAAACGTTGAAAACTCTGTGCCATGGGCACATTGTTGCAGTTGTTGCTGTTGCTGTTGCTTACTCGACGTTGCTGTCGCTGTCGCTGTTTGGGGGTAAATCCGTTAATTAATTTGCATATTAATCATGCAGTTGGTAACAAAAATATTGTGTACACACCACCACAGTTATATGTACATATGTCTGTATGTACATATATGCAGTCCATAAATTGCCCTTTTGAGGCTGCAACGACATTAAAATGTAATCCATCTAAAGACGAACATTTTTCGTTTTTTTTTTTTTTGCAGAGAACGTCAAACCATTGACCTTCGATGAAGTCTATAATCAGAGCAGTCCCTCCAATTGTACCGTTTATGTGGGCGGCGTTAATAGTGCCCTTACCGCTCTCAGCGAGGAGATCCTTCAAAAGACATTTACCCCATATGGTGCCATACAGGAGATACGCGTCTTTAAGGACAAGGGCTATGCCTTTGTGCGGTAAGTTAATATATACCCTAGAGACAGATCGAATTTTCTTGATCTTTATTGTTTCGGTGCAGCTTTTCCACCAAGGAGGCCGCGACTCATGCCATCGTTGGAGTACATAACACAGAGCTCAATGCTCAACCGGTTAAATGCTCATGGGGCAAAGAGAGCGGTGACCCAAATAATGCCCAGACAATTGCCAGTCAAGCTCTTAGCAATGCAGCAGCCGCTGCTGCCGGATATCCGTATGGCGTGGGCGCTGCTGCTGCAGCTGCCGCCGCCTATGGCCAGCAATTGGCCGCCACTGGCTGTTGGTATTCACCGACACCCACTTATCCGACGTCCTCGGCAACTGCTACAGCTGTAACGCCAGCGGCGGCTAGTGCAGCGGCTGTGCAGAATCAATTCCTGCAGGGAATTCAAGGCTATCATTTCGGTCAATACGGTGGCTATCAGCAAGGATACATGGGGTAAGTGAACAAGACACGTTTTTAGCCCACTGTAATTGCATTAGTTGTTAGTTGAAAAAGATGAGAAGGAGGAAGCGATGGTTATGATTGAATCGCCACCAGGGATCAGCAATGACAGCATGACGGATGAATGAATTCATTTGCTAATTGCAAAACTTGTCCACACATACACAGAGAAAGCATGCCATTTGAATGTGTCAACATTGTTTTTCAACTCTTTACTGATGTTTCCCTTTTCCCTTTTTTTTGTGTCATTGCAGCATGGGGGTACAGATACCAGCCACCTGGCAAGGAGTCACACAGGCCCAAATATCGCCGGCCCAACAATTGGCAACAGGCGTGGCCGGCACTGCCATACCACAGGCCGCCGGTGTTGTTGCCTATCCCATACAGCAGTTCCAAGTGAGCCCACAGGTATGTGCACGCCAACACCAATACGTATACGAATGCCCATATCATTCATTTTACTCAGATACTCGTACATAGATATACATTACACATACATAAACATCAACTCGTCAACATTGAAACATTTTTTTTTCTATTTTGTACATTTCTCTGTGCGTTCGTTGAAAGATTTTTGAATGCATTTTAGATTTTGTTTCATTTGGTTTGTTAGTTTGCTGAATTGTTTATTTATTTGTTCGTTATTTTGTTTCATACTTCATCTATATATATATACATATCTATACCCTCTAGATGCATACGTAGTTTATAGATTCCTGGTCAATCCATCTAAAAATGAAGGGTGGACCCATTCCAAAACTATTTCAGTTTTATAGTTTTTTTATACTTTATTCACAAGCATGCCAATTAGACTGTGTTCTTATTAATCATCACCCGAAAAGTAGGCAAAGGGCAATACAAACTTTTCCTACTGAAAAGTTTTCACTCTTTCCTGGTTTTCATTGCATTAAGTAATGAAAATGCTCTTGACCTTTGGAGCTATCCATAGACACCTAATATATTTTTTAAGGAGCTTGAATGCCTTTTTATCTGAATTTTTAGTTTATCGGTTAACAAAAAACGCTCAAGAAGAAAACCAAAAATGGTTTGTCTTAGTTTGCTAATAAACTTGCTAATACTTATACATATCAAGCTATTGGTTAGCTATATTAGAAAATTGTTGGATTTCTTTACGAAATATTTAGCTCCTACTTAAAACTCATAACTATGTGTGAGTAATTATTCACTGGTTATGGGTACTATGTTTCCTTCTTCAATCCATATCGGTCCTTTTAAATTGCCTTAAGAAAGCTTTTCAAGTTAATTAATACCTCAAGAATTGTAATTTAAAATGAAAAGCTATTAAAACAAAATTTATCATAATTTAAGCCATTAATGAGTTGTGAAACATATATATATATAACATATATATATGTGGATCTACATATATTATGTTTCCTTCGCTGCTATTAAATATTAAGCATTTCATTGCCTGCCAGTTTGTATTAGCAACTTTAAGCTCTATATGTATGTGTTTTATTTGTTAATCTCGTGCACCAAAGACACAAATTGTTCGATTATTCGCAAGCGAATGCCTCGAATTGCTTTTACTGCATTACCAAAATACGTTTTTTTCGACTACTACTTTTTTCCAATTTATACTAACACCCATATTATTTTTTAAGGTTTATCCTTTACTTTTGCAGGCACAGTAAACCAAATAAGACCAAAAAAAAACCAAAAATAAAATAAAAATTATGCAAAATTTAAACGTACAGCTAAACTTCTGAGCAGAAACAAAACCAATCCGAGCTGTAAATATTCTTATATAGAGAAAGTGAAAGAGGAGGGCAAGCAATCGATGGCAAGTTGACGTTTTTGGCCAATTATAGAAAGCTGCATCCTTGCAACCAAAAAAAAAAAAAAATACCTAAACCAAATCCAAAATGCTAAATGCAACTTACACACACACACACACATACACAAACACTCACATATATCTATAACTAATGATTAATTAACTATAATATAACTAGAGCATAAATATTTATGTGTGAAAGGCCATTGAATAAGTATTGCATAAAAAAAGGGGCAAAGCAAGCGCCAGCAAAAAGGCGAGGCCATCAATTATTATGTATGTATATGCCTAATTGCTTACACGCAAACACACACACAAGCAGCCACACGCACACAGATACAGACACAGTCACACAAATACTACTGACAGACATCCCGCAAACATAAATTTATGCTTTATGTAAATGTGTTGAGCATGCCGAGTATATGAAACAAAAAAGAAATAATAATAATAATAATTAATTGAAGGAAGCAGCGCAAAACAAAGCAAAGCAGAAAAAGTTATAGAGAATAACGAGAGAAACAAAAATAAAAAAATATAAAAATAAAATTTCGTACATAAATATTAAAAGGCAAATACAATTTGGTAGAAAGAAAACATAAATTAAGTATGTTGTGTGTTGTCCTCTGTGTGTGTATGGTATGCAAAAGCAAATGCAAAAGCAAAATGCCTAAAAATCCAGACAAACATAAACACATACTCCCAAGCCCATACACGTACACCCCATTCACCCACATAAGCGTAGCATTAAATTAAAATAAACATAATTAAAAATGCGTTAAAATTAATTACGCGAGCACATACACACCCACACACATGTATAAATATTTATATATGTATACATGTATGTGCGTAGTGGTGTACGAGCCAAAAAAGCATGGCTAACTTCCTAATGGGAATAACGTCGCCCGATTCTCCATTCCTTGGACTCGCCCTTAGACACTTACCATCACCAGCAATTTATACATACATACTTTAGTGTAGGCCATAATTTTTGTATTGCCGCAGTTTTTGTTTTTTATAGATGCTTTAGCTTAGCTTAGCAGCAGCCGCAGCAGCAGCAACACTAACACTTTTCCAAACCCAGACAGCACATCATTTAGCACTAGTGCCTATAACTTAAAGAGACGATGTAAGGACGTGACGTGAATAGTTGAGCCTAAACTATCTAAAAATGCACTGCAAAAAAATAAACGCTTAGAGACTCACACACACACGCACACCTCGACAACTGCCATGCCAAGTGTAGAAAATTGGCTAATCATGTCACATGTCGTATCCTATGATTTCCTATAACTAGAATGCAATTGAAAACTCGTTAGAAAACAAACACACACACATATACTTATGTATATATAGAAGAGAGGAAAAACTAGTCATACTCATATGCAACTTTGATTTGTGATTGCTTAGTAATTAAAGGATCGGTTCCTAGTCCACACAAAACATATACACACATAACTCATAGCCACAGCACTCGCAGTTTAAAAGTATCTGAAAATATGAAATATGATATGTAATATTGTATGTAATTGCCACCAGCAGCAACAGCAGTCCAGCAGTCTAACTACTAGCCTAAAGCCCAGCCACAAAACACACAAAAACTAAAAACTCACAGCAGCTCACAAAACACACTTAAAACTCACTCACACTCTCTCTCTCTCTCTCCCTGGCTTTGTAATTAGTAAAAGCAGCAACCGGCAGTCAGACAGTCAGTCAACCAAGCATTTTTTTTGTTTCATGTTTCGTATCTAATTTGTTTATGATTTCCATTGTACGCTTTAATTTCAAACGAACTTCATAAGAAACATGTACAAACCGCAAGAAAACAAGAAAAAAAATGTTTCAAATTTCGAATGTTTAAAAAAAAAACAACAACTTACATATATATTGTATATATACATACCATGTATTTCAAAAGTCAATACATACATACATATATATATATACATATACATATACTCGAATTATTTAGTTATATATATTCAATATATATCTATGAATCGTTTATGCCTTTCAATTTCAGTTGCCAGAAGAGGAATGGTTAGCTGCAAATTTGTTATGTTAGTTTTCAATTTGTTTATATTTGTTTAGGCCAAAAATTCGAAAAGAATCGAAATGAATCGTATGAAACAAACACTCTCACACACACCCACACATACCCAGATATTGATATTCAGCAAAAAAGAACAAAACAAAAATAAATGAAGAAATTATTATTATATACTTATAAACAAAGAATATTGAACACAATCAAAGTATGCCATCGAATGATATTAATTGATATTATTAGTAAATGGTTATAGTAGAAGATATTCGTACATTAACTAAGGTATAAGCAAAAACCAACTTATCCATATTCAAAAATGTGAATGCCGCTAAGCAACAAAATTCACTATGAAAGCGTGTCCAACAGCAATAATAATAACCACAACCACAGAACTATATAGTTACGTACAAGCAATAGTACATAGTAGTTACATACATACAAAGAATCATACCCTTACACCCATACCCACACACACTCACACGTATACACAAACGCATACATGCAACAGAAGCAAGAGAAATGTTAATAACAATTAACCAAAATAGGAAACATTCAGAGCGCAGATAGACAGAAACTGATACACTGAAATAGAATGCATTCAATATCAGTCACATCAATCAAGCATTAATCAATTCAATACAGATACATATAGATATACATACATATATATTATATATATTCTAATTGAATAAGTATATTATGGATATATACATAAACGATAATGGCAGAAAATAGAAAAAAAAGCAACAACATTGGTAATACTTAAGTACATTATGTAGCATTTGAAGCGCCCTTCCCGCCCGTAAATCATGCCGAGCTAAATCACTATGCATGTGTGTGTGTGTGTGTGTTTGTCCCTGAGTGTCTGCTTGTGTGTGTGTGCGTGTAGGTATCTATGTCTGGCATCTATAAGTGTTAGCTAACCAAACAGTACCATGAATGTGAAACATAAACTAGTCATACAAATCTACAACTAAAAGTTTACAAAATATAAAAAGGAAAACGTGGGTTAAACACCCCATTCTCTCCTAACCACACACACACACACATTCATAGAAGCGTGTATAAAAAGTAAAAATGCGAGAACGATAATTTATATTCATTGTATATGTATTGTGTAACATGTGTGTTGGATAATGAATTCCAATTAAATGTTCAAAGCAAACCCAATTAAAATGATAGAAATGCAAATACACAGTCCCCCTCACCTACTTAAACCTATACACATACACACACACACACACACCCGAACAGGAAAAGTCACAAGTAATGAATAACGAAATAAGGCTCTAAATATAAATAGTTTACCAAGAAACAATTTGAAGTTGTATGTACATTTGAATGGAAAGAAAGGCATTCCCCTCAACACAAAAATTGGTTATAAATGACTCTGTCTATGATTAGCGATATATATACATATAGCGATATATATGTATGTTCTTATGTTGTCTAGTGTTAGTTTAGGACGCTCACAGATTTTTAACCGCAAACATAACTATAGAGATTAGGTGCAGTTCGTATTGTATTGTATGTATATTAACACATTTTTAAGCACAGATATGATGGCTAGAACCGGGAAACGAAAAAAACAAACAGGAGTGAAAACAGAAGGCATATTACATACATTCATACAAACAAAAACAAACACATTAGGTATATATGTATGTATTAACCACTACAGAATGACTTAGATGTAATGTAGATTGTGTGATTTTAACCAAAACAAAGAAGCAAAACCAAAACAAAAAGAGTCAGAGAGGCATAAACTCATCGATAAGTATGAGCAGAGAATTGCATTTTTACGTTATTCCTTTTCGTTTCATTTTCTATATGCAAAAAAAAAAAAAAAATTATTTAAAAATTTTATGTTAGGCAAACCAAAAACTAAATGAAAAGAAATTGATTAAAAACGTTGTTGACCAAAGCAAAAAGAAAAAAAAAAAAAACAAAGAGCGAAAGAATATTTAACAAAAAACAAAAGATAAACTGAAAGTTGTAGAGAAAAATGAAAGAAGACGAAGAGTTTGGCTATAATTAAAAATTAACATTTACAAAAGCAAAATTTATGATTAAGAACAAAATAAAACGTAAGAAATACTCAAAAAGTAAAACAAAGAGAGAATAATAACAAAATACAAAAATTAAAAAAATATTATTGGTTTGTTTGTTAATGTTTGCGCTACATATCAGTAAAGAGTTAAATGGGTAGTTTGGCACATAGAATCTAGTGAAGAGTTGATTATTTGAAGCAAGAGGCGGCAAAAAAGAAGAAAAAACATGTGGAAAATAAAAAAAAGTAAACCAATCAATGCTAAATTGTTAGATAAGAGTTAAAAACTAAATTAAGCAAACAAAAAAACAAAAAAAAAAAAACAACTATGAGTATAAATATAAATGCATATATATATATATATACGCATACACACATACCTATATATATGTATGTATTTATGTTGTGTATAACTTTATATATATATTTGAGTGTGCTAAGACATTTATATACATATGTAAGTATTTATACACTTTGGCAAAAGAATATGCAAGATAATTACCGTATAGTCGTCTATATACAATAAATAAAACAAAAAATAAAACGGATAACTAAAAATAGGTAAATAGGAAGTCCGGGGATTTAAATTAAGAGCTAACCAGAGCTAAACTGGACTTAAACTACGGCTGTGCCGCAGTGGCCATACTCTTGCCTATTGCTTGTGAAATTTTGTTTCAACGACTTGACATTAATATGATCTAGTGGTCCGCTAAAAAGTCTATATATATTCAAGGTTCTTTTAACCATAACTTTGATACTTTGGCGTTAGTTTACTTCCAGTTAATGAGAGAACGAAACAAGACTCCGAAAAACTTTGCTTAATTTAAATTGTTGACTTATGATCAAAAGAGGACAAATATTCCTTATTTTCATAGCAAGAGTATGCAAACAAAGCAGATAGAAATTCATTAAGGACATAAAAGAGCAGTCAACCAGTTGAACTCATTATGTTTCGACAATTCTGTTTCCCTTTACATAAATTGTGATTTTCTTTAGTTATCATCATTATCGTCGCACTCATCATCATCGTTATCATCTCCATTATTATTATTATCATTGTGCTTACCATAAAGGTTAATTTGTTCAGCATTTACAGTCGTTTGTCAGTTTCTCGATTGAATGATTTCTAGTTATCAATTTGCACACACTAAATTATGGTACATTGTACAATAGTTTACAATTAGAGACTACAATTAGGAATTAGTCAATTTGAGGTGTAGCTAAATTTATGAGACACGCCTGAGATAGAGAGACAGCTTTGTGTGTGAGTGGGAAAGAAAAAGAGATGTAGCATGAATTAACTAAAAACGAAATAAAACCAAAATTAGTTTTAAACATTAAGATGGGGTAAATGGAATGAAAAGAAAACAAACTACAAAAATAAAACCGAAAATCAATCAAATACAAGTATTATTTAAGCTGCAGCAATATACATATATATACGCGCACACACACACACATACAGATACATTCATACCTAGAATTCTGCATACCTGAATGTATGTAGAATTAATTCCATGGTACATAACATATTTATACATCAAATAGAAATATTAACCAGAATTATAAGTGTGTGTGTGTCTTTCGTATGTTTGAAAATAAACTCAAATGGCAGAAAATAAAGAAATTTGTATTTTGCTTGACATTGTCGAATCTATAGTGAATATACATAGATACACATAGATATATATATATTGTATATATATATATATATTTATGTATGTGTGTATGCATCTTTAATGTACTAGCCATATAAGCCAAGCTAGGAAATCGTTGGAACCAAATCAAAAAGCCAGACAAAATTAACAAAAACAAAAGAAATCAACTTAAAAGATACATATTCTATATATAAATATATATATAGGATGAGGGCAATTTAACCATAACATATTTTTGTGCAATAAACCAAAACAAACGTATACATATGCCACACACAAGCACACACACACAGTTGAGTGTGTAGGTGTGTGCACATATTATGCAATTAAAATTACAGTAAGATTGTAAACAAAATCAAATGCAAATGTAGAAAATGAAAAAAATCAAAACGATGAGCAAACAACCAAAAACTGCTAGCAAAACAAACACAAAAAAGCAAAAACGAAATGTTTTGGCTAAAAGTAATCTATTCGACAAAACACTCAGCAACACACACACACACAGACACACGAATACACGCACACACATACAGAAACATATATAGAGAGATATCGATACATTCATACAGTTCATCCATAATGTTCACGTACAGCAGATCAATTTGATTTTAATAACTGGAAATAAATCGCAATTGGTCAATTTATTTTGCCAACTAATTTAGCAATTCATCAATCTTAATATATATAACTGAACTAAACTGTTTCACAAACGTTTCATTTAGTTGAGTTTGCAATGATGATAAAACCGTCACAAAAATAAATTGGGTCCTTAGCGCATAAAATATAAATATTAATGTTATTTGACCGAAGAGATCTCAGCTTATACTTAAATAGATTCAAAATTTCTGTTTGGTAAAATTCATTATTGGCAGTGAAGCTGGAGCTGCCAACAAATGTAATTTTCAAGTTCATTTGACTTTTTTGATAAAAGATATGGGGCAATTATTGAAACCCAAAGATTGGAGTCAAAATGTTTTGCTGTGCGATGACTTTGGTTGGTCCCTGTAATGAAAGAATGAGAATGGAGGCAAAAAGCATATACATAGTACAGACATCTACATAGATATGTGTTTATATACGGACATAAAATATGTTAAGTAAATAGCAAATAAATAAAGTAAACAAAGTATAGATATCGACTGCAGTATTGCAAATATTTTGTAGAAATTTAAGCATGTTTGAATGTGTTTTAGGACAAGAACTACATACATACATACATACTTACATACATACATAACACGTGAGTAAACAGAACGAAAACGAAATAAAGAAAAAAAGTAAAAAAAGAATGATGCAAAAATATTGTAGCGAATTATAAAACAAGCAGCAACAAAAAAACAAAAAAAGACGAAAATTGGAAACCTAATACATAAGCTAAGTATTAAATATACACAGAAGCAAGAACAAGAAAATATATATTATATATAAATATAATACTATAAATATAACAAATATGACAGATACAGACAACAACATCAACATTACCCTCACACACACACACAGACATTGTCGTTTGCATAAGAAAACACTGGGAAAACAAAAACACAAAATAACGAATATTAAATGAAAAGTTAATCAAAGAACAAGAAAAATGAAAGTAAAATGAAACAAATTTATAGTTAAAAGTGAAACGAAGTCGAAGAACATTTTTTGGTTGCGTATTTGTATACCAACGCGCCAAAAATAACAATACAAACAAAAAAAACATTATTATGTATAACAAAACCCCCCAACACAAAAAAAAAGAAATATAATAACAAAATAATATGAACAAGTAAAATATTATACAAAAAGTAAGCGAAATGTGCAGAAAGCAAGAAAGTTGCAAAATGCAAAGTGCATAGAGAAAATATACATACATACAAAACAAAACAAAAACCAAAACATAACTAAATAGGGGATAAAACACACCAATTGGTGGCAGCAGCAACAACAACTGCAATAAAAACAAGAACAGAGGAAAAACAAAATGATAAAAAAAAAAATAATTTTAAAGAACCGTAAAAAAAAAAACAAAAAAGGAAATGCAAACAAAACATAAGCAAACAAATAAACAACAAAAATTATATTATGTATACATAAATATATTGAAGAGAAACAAATAAATGAAACCAAAAAAAATTTTGTAAAAATATAAAAATGCATTTTACATTTACTTAGTTAATGGGTTATTAAACACTAAACACACTCGACAAAGGTTTACAGATTTTCTATTATTTAATGTTCTCTACTATGTGTATTTAACATTTTAAAATGTTTACTCGAAGGGAATGGCTGAAATTATTGAATTGATTGAAGCAGTTGGAACATTTTCCCTCATAAGTATGCAATACTTTTTTCATCTTAAGGTGAATGGCCTTTTTATTTCTTGATTAAATGTACATCCGTTTTCTTCTTTTTCAATTATGAAGACAATTGACAAATTTAATGGAATTTAAACTTGCTGGAGAAATAAGAAAGAAGTTTTCGAGGTAAACGTTTTCTGGATTATCTCCAATTGTCCATTTTCCTATATTAATATCAGGATTTCAAAGATCTTCCAACATTTGAGATTATTTTAAACCATTTAATTATAATTTTTGAATATTTGAAAACTTTTATTAATTTCATTTTCAGAGACAAAAATTCGTAGAGTATACAAAACGTGAACATCGGTGATAAATAAAATCAGAGCCTCTGGTTTATTTCCAATGGACATCTGTTGTTGTTATTTTTGTACAGTTGACATGATTTTGGCGAGATGTGGTGGGCGCGGATAGTATTCACAGTAAAGAAGCCGTTCTGCTACTTATGCGTATGCCCTACAGGTGAGTTCGTTAAAAACATTTATGCCACTCTTACTCGCAATGCCGCATCCCCAGCCCACATCCTCACCCATTCCATTCGCAATCTCACGACCAGCTTGTGCCATTGCCTACCACCTACCTACCCATTGAGATGGATGCTGGGGGGGATGGATTGTCATAACAGAGGCAAAAGACAACACGTGCAACAATAACAAATCAAAAATTTACAAAAACAGAAAAAGAAACGCCAAAATGCCAGCCTCCCGGCAACTGTATGCCACTGAGAAAAAACAGGCCAACAGCAGCAACAACAGCAATAACCAAAAAAGGAAAATGGCAAAAAGAAAAATGCAAAACGGGGAGAAAATATAAAAAAGCAAGAAATGTTTAAAACATATTTTTTTTGTTGCCAAATTTGTTTTTTTCTTCCTTTTTTATACCTACCAACATATAGTATATAGCCATGTATATATTTTCTCTTTGTTGTTGCTGTATTGTGTCTTGTTTTTGCGCCGCGGCTGCTTTGTGTGTTTTTCTTGTTTCGCATTTTGCCGCAGGTTAAAGCCCGCACAGTCGTCGTCCCCTTTCCCGCACACTTTCACTCCCATCCACCATTTATATTTATTGTATACCTGCGTTTCTGTATGTCTGTGTGTGTGTGTGCGAGTGAGTGAGTGTGTGCGTTATTATCACAAAGATTTCCAGCACTAACATATACAAACAGGGCAGATGTTCGTATATCTGTTCTGGGTTGGTTCTGGCTCTCTCTCTCCCTCTTTCCTTCCCAATGATCCCTCGCAGTACCATGGCTGCATTTTGAAACAACATATGCGTCGAGGTTTTTACTTTCATTTCTCTGTGAATGTGGATATGTAAGTCTGTGTGTGTGCGTGTAAGCAAAATAATGGTGCTACGTTTGATTTGCATTGCAAATCGACGCAATTTTGCAAAATGTCTTCCTATAAGAGAAACAATATGTTTTATTTACTTACATCTGACTTTGATTTCACTGAGGCGCCATATCTCCCACGCCCCGCTTGCCCCAATGGATATAGACGGTTTTTACATGTGTTGATTTGAATTTCTTTTTATAGATAGACCCACATTCGAGGATAAAAAGTGAAATTTAAACTCGTGTAGGCCATATCATGGAGTTAAAAGAAAGCAAAGTGACATATTCTAGCTGAAACCTAAAACTAATCAAATACATATGGCTGAATATCCATCTTGGGTTCAACCTTTGGAATAAACCTTTTTAAGTTCTGCCGTTTTGTCTTGTCACATGTTTAGCTAATAATATATTTTGTCTGCCAGGAGTCGGCACTTTAAAAGAGAAGAGTAGAACAAGAGAGAGGGAGAGAGGAATCAGGAAGAATTCTCTGCATAAAAGGATACTTGCAGAAGGAGAACGTGCAGTTGCAACGGAAACCGGAAATGCGCAAATAGCAAAGCACTGAACAGCATTTTTGAGCTCAGCACAAAGCACGAAATGGAACACAGCATGACGGGCCACCGGGGACCACATGCAGTGGCAGTGGCTGTCAGATCATCGTCCTGCTATGGCACTTAGCAGCCATTGGGGAAAATGGACACAAAATGAATCGATTGCGCCTCTGGTTGCTATAGACCAAGATGCGAATTTGAATTTCTACCAAAAAGATGTCCCACTAATTGGCCAAATATCAAGATTTCAGCAATTTGCAGCCATCATTAACATATTAAGTACTTGTGGGTAACAATTTATGGGTCTGGACAATAAGGGCTGGGCGATACTTACTGTCTTTTTTATAGTGGGCAGAAACGTGTAACAATATTTTGGCTTGGCATATTACCGGACGCTTATGATGCCCAAACAGATACTGATGCCACCCTCTCAGAGGAAAACACAAGCTAAACAGGACAATGAACAAACACAATCTCCACAATAACAACAATAACAACAACTGAACATAATGAAGCGAACAATTTTTTGCAGACACATATCTATGTCCTGCACTGTGGTATAAGTAGCCAAAATATCCTCCGACTCATAACACCAAAGAGAACAAATGTCCTTTGCAGATAAAGAGCCACAATAAATGTCGACCTTTCGTTTTTCCATTTATATTATCAACTGTTGTGACTCGAGCTGAAGGTCCGACTTCGACTCTGACTCTGGCTCTGGCCTTCTGTGGCGCCCACCTGGGTCAGGCATAAAACGACAAAAAAGGACAAAAAGCGAAAAAAAAGAAAAGCTGAGCATAGCTGGGCGTGTTTTCTTATAGCGAAATGAAACACACAAAGATACTTAGTATATTAAAATTCATAAAAATGAAACAATTCCATTGCTGCAAATGGACTGACTACAAAATGAGCCATTAACTGAGAGAAAGCATGTTGAATTGGTCAAAACGGCTGCCGTTCCCGCCTTTTCTTAACAAGGCGATGAAATTTGATAATGCTCCTAGATAAGCAAATGTCATGTATACCCCCAACATATGAAGTAGTAGTAAATGATAATGGAAGCAAATACGTAGAAACTATCAAAACGAATATAAAATAAAGTCCACATAATATTTTATTAGGTTCACAAGGCAAGAGCAAGAGCATTCAAGTTTCCGTTTTCATTACATTTTATTCTCCCAGTGCGGCAAATCAAAGCTTTTTCTGTAGCTAAACGAGAAACGAAGGCCAAAAGGACGAGACACAGAGAATTTATGCCATTTCCTTGTTGCTGGCATATCAGATAAGCCAATAAAAAATATTATAATTACATATCTGCTTTTAAGGTGTGTGTTTGTGTGCGTCAGACGATGCAGGCCCAGAGACATTACACGGTCTTTTAATGTTGTCCCTTGATGTTCTTTCGCTTACCCATGGGTCTCCCTCTCTTTCTCTCTCTGGCTCTTTGTGGCCCTCGGGGGTTGACCAAAGCTGAAACGAAATAAGCCATAAGGACAATTTAGACTTTGAAGTGTCATTGCCATGCGAACTTATTTTAATTAGACGCGCACACATAAATGCTTAACGCTCTTACCGCAGCCTCCCCAGTCCGCTTCTGGTTAGTTAGTTGTCTGCTTCTCGTCAAAGACAATGCCGACGACGACGACGACGACGAAAACGACGGCATAAAAACAGGTGGGCTGCTTGTGGGCGTGTTCTAAATGTATGTCTGTGTGATGGTGTAACTCACATTAACCGATGCCATGCAATGCAGCCATAATAACAGCCAAGCACAAGTTTAATTAGTGCAGCCAGTGAGGCCAAGGGAAGCCAGAATGCCTGTGGCTAACGTTGCGTATGAGCAATGTGTGTTCGTGTGATAAAACGGCCAAGGTTTCGTTTCTCTTTCCCTACATATGTGTGTGTCGGTGTGTCCTTTTATTGCTGTCATCCATCTGAGAAGTAAAACTCTTATGGCCATAAAATTCTAGAACGCACTGGACCCGCAAAAAAAAAACAACAACAACCCAAACTCAACCGCTACACCACAACGACGACAACAACAAGAGCAAAAGGCAACAAAAAAAAATGGCCAGAGTGTTGAACTAATAATGGCACCTGTCAAAATTCGTTAGCCCGCATCTGGGAATGGGTAGAGAGAGAGAGAGAGATAGAGAGCAAAAAAAAAACCCCTATGGGAGAAGCGAAATGGATATGGAATGAGAGATGGACAAAACAGAGCTTGATGAAACGACGAAACTCGAGTGACACTCATTGTGATTTGGTTTGGCAGTTCTATGTCGTTTGTTGGCTTTAACCGATGCCCATACTCATACACACACACACTTGATTGCAAGATGGACTAAAAGAGGACAAAAAAGTGGAGTCGAATATTCTAGCAAGGTTGCGGCGAAGACAATGAAATTTATCACCGCCACAAAAATTCAACGCCCCACAACAAAAAACCTACCTGACATCTAATGTGAGCACAAGGCGAATGAAGATGAGAAGCAACAGCAGCGCCAGGTGAAGAGGCTGGAGCTGGTAATGGTAATGACATTGTGCAACCAATGAATGTGAAGTCTGAGTCCGCGCGCCACGTTTATGCATTTTATGGCAGACCTTGCAGCTTTTGATGGGTCTCTCGCAATTCTTGCCATAAAAACTTGGGACTTAGCCATTGTGCTATATCTAAAAATGATGATGCTCATCGGTCCGCTTTAATCGCTTGCAATGGCATAGTTCAGGAGATTGAGAAGAACAAGCAAAAAAGCGCGTCGATGATAACCCACAATGCGGGGACCTGCTCTACTAGAGTCCATGGATTGTGGCATGTGCCACACGCATGCGTTGCATGCCAATGTTGCCTGACACATAAACAAAATAAGAAATTGCATAGAATTTGCAATGGCAATGAGATGAAGGCAACAACAACAAAGAGCAGCCAAGGCACAAGCAGAAGCTAAAGAAGCCAAAGCCATAGGAAGTCGGTGGGTTGCCATGTCAACGGCTAAATGACACTAGGATTGTGGCCATCTGTGTGTTTGCATTCGTATGTGCGAGCTGATGTGTGTCCTGCTATGCGGTTGTGTGCCACTTCCGGTGACAATGTGCAATGACGGTAGCAAAAGGAAAGGAATACTACGACTTGCAAGTGGAAGAGCCGGATCCGGATGAATGGTCAGCGGGCAATGGTAAAGCAAAATAAAGCCAAAAGTCTACCTCTCTCACTCTTTTATTCCCTTGGTGATACTCTCCTCTTGAGCCTGGTATGTCTAGAGCACGATGCTTTTAATGTTTGCTGTTGCCTTCACCATTTACATTTGTATCCCAAACACTTGCCGTGTGCGGGCAATACTTGAAATAGATGTGAATATTGCATTTGGCCAATGGCCAATGGAATGATGGCAAAGGACATTCCATATCATGTACTAGATGACTGTCTGACCAGATAACCAGATGACCAGATGACTGGCTGACTAGTTGACTATGATTTATGGTGAAAGGACATGCGTAATTTAAAGCCCATAAATTTGTACACATACGCAGAGGGATTGGGAGAGAGAAAGCAGAAAAAAAACAGATCCTCTCTCATTCCCCCAAGGCCCAGTTCCAATTAGCTATTATCCTTGTTGCATGTACATACATGTGAGGTTAACATTATGTTTATGATAGTTTATTGTAAATAATATTAACTCAAATGTTTAAAATTGAGGTGTAGTACATATACATAAGTATTTCTTCAAAAACAACGATTAAACGATTAATTTCACAACTGCCGACCGCTCGCGTGACTTCTTCTTAATTCCCGTTCTCGACGACGTCTGCTCTTCAACCCTTTACTTGCGTCCCTCTCGCGTAGAAAAACCTCTCACTCTCAGCTGCTTCACTACTCGTCAAAATAGGGGTAATATCAGAATAGTGTGCCCATCTCGTCTTTACACTCGGCCCTCCTGATAATCGTCTTCTGACTCAGAAGACAGCAACTCGTCATTCTCAGCCACATATCGCCAAAGTCTCATATAGTCCACGCTCGTAGTTGTCATCATTGGCCCTTCACCATTGGTCGCTTTCTTTACATCATACCGGCCGTTGCGCTTAGCTTTTATTACTTCATACGGTCCCAAAAACTGACTTGCTAGTTTACGACCCGCTACAAACTGTGTTCTCTTTATAGCTACCATATCGCCAACTTGGTAAGTTGCTTCGCCTTTTCTGTTCTTATCATAGTTCCGCTTGTAAGTCGCCTGCGCCTTCTCTATATTAATTTTAGCCTCTTGTCGCAGCTTTTGCCGCTCGTCATTGAACTGATCTACTTGTTCCTCCTGTAATATATCCAGCAAACGGTCATCTATATTGTTACGCATTCGCGTTCCAAACAGGACTTCAAACGGTGACATTTTCGTTGAGGAATGCATCGTTGTGTTAATCGCCTTCTGTACTCGCGAAACTCCCTTATACCATTTCGTGGGTTCATCTGCTGATATTTTTCCGATAATAGACAGGATACAACGATTAACTCGTTCGACTTGGCCATTGCCCCTTGCTACTCCTGTGGTTGACAGTACATGCTCAACATCATTTGATCGAAGGAATTCTTTAAAAGCGTTTGATGTGAAGGCCACCCCTCTGTCACTTATGATCCTCTCGGGAAATCCAAAAATGTCTGTCCATTCTTTGAGCCTTTTAATTACTTCTTCTTGACCTGTGGACTTCGTTGGAAACAACCATACAAATTTCGAAAAACCATCTACCATTGCCAAAATGAATTTGTACTGCTTGGAGGTGCTGTCCATGGGTCCTAAATGATCCAAATGTAAAGTATGCAGCGGTGTGTCTCCTTTGGTTATACAATGCAAATATCCTTCTTTTTTGCCCAGCTGTTTATTATGAACTATACATTTTATGCAGTTTGCAATCAATCTTGATACTTTACTTTCCAAATGCGGTATCCAGTACTGTTGTTGGATAGCGTGCATTGTCTTCCGCGTCGAAAAATGTCCAACCTCGTGCGATCGTTGTATAATCTCGCGTTCCATTAGCTTTGGGACTACCAGCAACTCATTACCTTCAACTTCTTTGAATAGCAAACCACCTTTCACGTTGAAGTTCTTATATTGTTGCTGCTTTAGTACCTCTATAATTGCGATAATATGATCATCTGTCTGCTGTGCCTTCTTTAAACGCGCTGTTATTTCATCCTTTACTACTAAACACGACTGTGGGTAACGGCTTAGACAGTCCACGTGCTGCATCTTAACTGCTGATCGGTGCTCCACGTTCAAATTGAAATCCTGTAGATACAGTATCCATTGCGCAACTTCCCTTGGGATGTCCAGCTTTGTCGTAGTTTGCTTAAATGCAATGCAGTCTGTCACCAATTTCACCGGGATCCCTAGCAAATAATGTCGAAATTTTCTTAACGCCATATATGCTGCCTTGACTTCAAGAATGTAGCTATGCCTTTTCGAATCCGCTTCAGATGCTTTCTTACTCCAAAAATAGATCGGATGCAAGTTGTTGTCAAATAGCTGAAGTAGTACTGCTCCAAAACCGTCTTTTGAAGCATCCGTGTGCAGCTCGGTTGGTGCCTCGCGAGAATAGAGGTGTAACACTGGTTCCCTTATTATCGCCGTTTTCAATTGCTGCAATGCCTGAAGCTCGCTTTGACCCATAATAAATTTGACATCTTTTTTCAGCAACTTGGTAAGGGGTCGTGCTATCTGCGCATACTGAGGAATAAACTTTCTAAAGAATCCGGTTAAACCAAGAAATGCCTGAATCGATTTGACATTTGTGGGTATACCGAAACGACTGATTGCCATCGTCTTATCTTTACCGGGCCAAATCTTTCCATCTTCAATTTCGTGACCTAGAAAGCTTATGCGTTTTTGCAAAAAACTACATTTTCCCCATTTTATTTTCAAATCATACTTTGCTGCAGTTTCTAATACCAATTTGGTTTTGTTTAGACAATCGTTTGCTGACTTTGCATATACTATAATATCATCCATATATAATTGCATTATATCCTGGTTAATCAGATCTTGAAATATGTGGTTAACGAAACGAATGAATGAAGCAGGAGAATTACGAAATCCAAATGGCGCTCTATTAAACTCATATAATCCTTCTCTAGTAACAAACGCTGTATATGATTTGCTAGATTCCTCTATGGGCACATGGAAGAATCCATTTTCTAAATCCATAATCGTATATAAGCTTGCTGCCTGTAATCTCTCTAGCACTTCATCCATTAAAGGAACCGGAAAGCAGTCTTCCAAGACCATGCTATTTAGCTTCCTGTAGTCTACACAAATCCGCAAAGTATTGTCTTTCTTCTTTACAACTACAACTCTGCTAGCAACATTCGAAGTGGATTTGCGCACTATTCCTTTTTCTTCCCACTCATCAACTTGATTTTTAACCGCTTCCGCTTCTGGTGGTGACAAACGACTGGGTGACTGCCTAAATGGGATTATTGCGCCATCTGGTACAATTTTTAACTCAATAGGGCAATGTACCTTCTCTGTATCATTCGGCTGATAGCTATCCTGTATCAACGCTTCGACTTGCTTTTGATATTGCGGAGGAGCCGAATAACCACATGAGATGTCAAAAACATTGTACCAATTGTCAACATATTCTTCTTGCGATTTGGTGTCTTCAACCAGGCTCATAAATGTATATCCACGCTCATCGATCGATACTCTAAACTTCTCCACGAAGTCGTATCCCAAAATAATGTCACAGTCCATAGTGTTGCTCTCCACTACCAAGAATTTTTGCTGCGTCTTTAGGTCGTCTACGATGACGTCTGTCTCGAAAAAGCTTTTTGCTTTTGTTTGGCTTTTGCCTAGGCCGCAGAGCATTAAGCAACTTGCTTTCAAATCAATCTTACCCAAGTGTTTTAGAAAAGAGTTTTTTACAATAGTGACATCTGAGCCCGTATCAATCAAACCGTCAACGTTTACGCCATTCAGCGACACCGACTTGACCCGTTTTTGTATATTTATTTTACGAACAGCTGATAACTTTCTGGGGCAATTAGTTGAAATATGTCCACTTTCATTGCAACTAAAACATTTTCTATCCGCACTATTACAATCTTTACGCTTGTGCTCACTGGAACCGCAATTAAAACAATATTCTTTCTTTTTAATGTTTTCCATTTTTGCAATAGACGTGATTTTACGATTGTTTTTCTCAATATTATCAAATTTTTTTACATGTTCAAATACACCATATTGCTCTTTTAACTCTTTTAGCGATTTACAGTTGTACATTGAGAACTTAAACTCGCTTTTAATATTAAGGCCATCAACTATGTACCGTATAACCGCCGCGTCTTCGATTTTTCCAGCACTAGCAATTTTACTCATATTGAGCATATATTCGTGAAACGATTCACCACTGTGCATTTTACGATCGCGTAACTGTTGATGTAGGTCAGCGCTACTCAAATTCGACTCGAACTCACAACATAACATTTGTCTCAAACTCTGAAAATCACTCACTGTTTCTGACTCGAGATATAACTGTGCCGCACCACTCATTTTATTTCTCGCTTGCACATACATCTGCTTGTCTGTGAGCTCGTAAGCTTCAGCATTCTGCTCAAAGTTCTCAAACCATTTCTCCACCGGTACATTGTAACCGTCGAACACACATACAACTTTTTCGAAATGCTCAGGGTTTATTTTGACTTCTGCAGACTTCCTCTCATCCGCTTCAATTTTAAGAGAAAACATTTGTATTAACTGTTGCATCTTTATATCTAGATCCCTGGGATCACTTTTTTCTACGTCACGAACTTCTTTCACTTCCATATTATTTTTTATCGATTCTTCTTCTTCCAATAGACCGAACGTTTCGTTCAAGGTCTTATTTTCAACGGTCTTCTTATCGTTCTTCTTTTCGTTTTTCGACTTTGCTGGTGTGCGCAATGGTGGCGACATTTCGGTTATTCGCGACTTCGTGGCGCCGACTGACCGACTATTCGAGAACGATTTCTTAGAAAAGCTACCGCGCACTACTGGAATTTTCACAACTGTACAACTTTTGTTATTTGGATGTTTTGTACCAACTTTTACAAAATCAACCAACTGCAACTTTACAACTTAATTTTTTTTTTTTAAATTCCAGCACAACCACATCTAAACTTTTCTAAGAACTTTCTACACATTATATATGCACTAACACACACAAAACCGGCGAGCCCCCAAATGTGAGGTTAACATTATGTTTATGATAGTTTATTGTAAATAATATTAACTCAAATGTTTAAAATTGAGGTGTAGTACATATACATAAGTATTTCTTCAAAAACAACGATTAAACGATTAATTTCACAACTGCCGACCGCTCGCGTGACTTCTTCTTAATTCCCGTTCTCGACGACGTCTGCTCTTCAACCCTTTACTTGCGTCCCTCTCGCGTAGAAAAACCTCTCACTCTCAGCTGCTTCACTACTCGTCAAAATAGGGGTAATATCAGAATAGTGTGCCCATCTCGTCTTTACATACATATGTCTGTGTGTGTGAGTTACTTATCTTTCTCTTTGTCTTTGACTTTAACGACGCGCATAAGCTTATTGCCAGCGAGAAAGGCAACAAATGCAACAATAAATTCAATTAATTGCATTTATTTCCATTATCCTTTGTTGTTCCGAAATAAATGTCAATTGCGGTCATTGAATATTTAAGTAGTTGTTGCCTCATCCTCAATGTTAGCCTTGGCTATCTCTTTCATTCCCTTTTGATTCATATCTAGTTTTTGCTCATTAATTTCATGCAACATTTTTATGCATTGTCATAAAATTAATTTTATGAGGCGCACGCACATACAGCCGTCTCTCTTTCACTTTCTCAGTCAGTGTGTGTGTGTGTGTGAGTAAGTGTTTGCCTAATTAGATTAGTTAGCTGCGCATTTGGCATTCCTTTTGCTCTCGCCAAATTGGCGCAAACTTTCTGCTTGTCATTAAGAAATGATTGGCATTCATATTGGGATTTGTGGTTTCAGTTTTTATGCTCCTCATATCGGTTTGACTTTACTGTTAGCAGATATTGGCAGTAATTGGTTTTATCCTTGTTTGTCAATGCACTTCTGTTTGTTGGCTTCTTTCGTTTTGTTTGACAAACAGCACAATTCGCAACATTTACAGACCATTCTTGACTTAATTGGCATTTGGTATTGGCATTGTACATTGTACATGATGCATTTTTTCTTTGTTATTTCCAGACTTGCTGCCTTGTTAATTAATTTAATGGGAACCATAGCAGATGCTGGAACCTTTTGTCTAAGGTGATTTACTCATGTCGACTACCAAAAAGTTGCACAAAAAAAAAATGTTTCATACTGAGAATGTACAGTGGCAGTCTAGTGCGGCATAGAACTGTAAAAGAGAGATAAACCCCTGTTTTTGTTGTTTAGATTTACAGAGTCTAAGCCAGTGACAAGTGATATGATATTTCACTCACATACACACACACAGACACATTGCATATATACATATGTATAGTAAATATGTAGAGTATACATATATGCCTAAAATGGTACGTTATCAGTGCGTATACTTGATTTTTATACGCACACTTAAGCAAATAACTGCAGGCATTATTTCAAAATTCGAAAATTAAAAGCAAACAACATAGACCAGAGGAGACTGGCAACCGACATACACGCACACACACACACACACACAAATACACATGCATTTGATGGGAGGAGCGGCAGATGGCCATAAGAAAAATACACTCACACACATACAGAAACAGCCAAGTGCAGAGATAGATAGAAAGAGAAAGAGAGAGTCAGTTGAAAAAAGATGAACAACCAGAATGGGCGGAGGCAAAAGTTTTAATATAAAGTGATGGGAAATGTTTTCTTTGCGAATTTACCTTCAATTTATGCATTTATAAATATGTGTAAGCACAGTCAAGACTATGTAGATACATACATACATATATCTCTCTGTCTCACTACTTCTTCTGTGTGTGTGTGTGTGCAGTCAAGTGGCAAACATGCACAAGAATACAGTCTCACATTCTCACATTTACATTCACACTGATTAATAAAACGTATTTGGCTAAAAACTTTTACCTTGGCCCAAAACCTTCTTTTTACCATTTGAGAACATCTACAAATATACATATATATATGTAAATATATTATATATATCTCCAACTTACTGGTAAGCCGTAAGGCATCTTTATAATTCCTGATGTGAGAGAAATTTACAAATATTTATGGCTATAACATTTTGAGAATTATTTCGTCCATGTGAAAATTATGCATTTGAATTGTGCCAACAAAATATATTTGTAGTTTTACAAATTGTTGGCTTTATGTTTTGCATATATTTCGCTGGAACTTAATTCGTTATCTCTCTCACTCTCTCTCTTTCTCTCTCTCTCTCTCTCTCTCTCTCTCTGTCTCTGTCTCTGACATTCCAATAATAATTCGAAATCAAAGTTAATCAATTACAAGCTAAAGTCACCAAAGTGTCATGGTATGTAAGTGACAGCCGCCTGACTTCAAAGCAACATTGCTAACACGAAATGCTTTGGATAGCATATAGAATGGACACGCCCCTTTTTTGCCCGCTCTCTCTTATTACCAGCTATCTGCTATGAGCGACAGCTACCAAGAAGCCGACAAAATCAATCATCCAAAAACTGGCTACATGTAAGACAATTAGCGTGACAATTCGAAACATTGCCACCTTTTCTCGGTGATTTTTCTTCATTTTCTGAACTCCCCCTGAACCCCTTTACCACATCACTCTATCCTATCACACGCCATCGTCGATTTCCATTTTCACAGTTTTCGGTTCAATATTTGTGGCCATTTAATTGCGTATACGACATGTAGGCGCGTCAAGCATTTTTCATTGATTTATACTCCAATTTATGGTGTATGTAAGGCATTGTCGATGTGCAGTAAAAATTGGTTTTATGGGTCCCCAAAGTCAGTGAGTTACTTGCTTGCTCATTACGCAAGTTACTTGAACAAGACTTGTATGTATGTATATCTGTCTGCCTGTCTGTCGCGTATTGTATTTCATTTTTAGTGACTGTAAAATGTTTTGTTGATTTTGTCAATGCCCGCGCCACGCATAAAACAAATAAACTTTCGTTTACATTTCTTTACGACAATCAATTTATGACATTTATGATAGGCAAATGGCACGCGCTAATCAATGCCTTGTTGGCGTCGACGTCGACGTCGTTAGCCCCCTTCTCTTTTTTTGTAACGTACTCCTCACTCTCACTCTCTTTCACTCTGAACATTTTGGCCAAATGACAAGCTTCCGTTACGCATCGTTTACCAGGCAGTTCGGGACGAGTAGGTTACAATGGCTAATAGTCTTTTACCACGATATGGAAAACGATTCGTGTTGAAAAAATTAAATGAGCATTGAAACAGTTGCCGAAACAAGTGGAAAAAAGTTTATGGTCGTTTTTATGACTGACTCAACTAGTCTAACTTTTAGTAGCCCCCTTCCTGCCCACCTCCCGCTCCATGACAGGGACTGATCTATTATGGTATGCTCAACGCTTCATTGAATGAAAGGGGTCATAATTTTTGCATCAACTGTGCGACAGTTGAGAGGGTTAGGCGTAAGTCATGAAATAATCATTATTTATAGCTAAAAGTTAGTTGTTAGTGAGTGGAAAGGTGGAAAGACTAGCAACCAAGATATGCTAAACATTTGATATTAACTTGAATAATAATAATGACAATAAAACCAGCCACTGACAATAACTTTTTTTATGGCACATAATATGAATGAAAATCATTAAATTCTCTTTATCAATTTGTTTTATAGTTTAAAATAGAGAGTTTGGATTAGCTGACTACCTAATTATGAATTATTCATCTAAAGAGTTTACGAGAATATGAAGAAAATATACAAGTTTTTATAGCTTTTGTTTCGTGTTACCTATAAGTATGGTAAGTTATATTTTATTGTGATAAAGAGTCCTATATATATATATTGATTCAGCGGTTAATAGTCATCAATCTTTTAATGCAAATTTTTTGTATGGTCTTTAGTTCATATCTAAGCGTTTGTATGGCTAAAATGAAGCATTATGATGCAGAATCTCAGAAATTATTTCACCAAACAGATAAATTTGTCTTGCATGCGTGAGATAAGATCTCTTCTCTTTTTAAACAAATCTTTTTCAAGATAAGATCTCTTCTCTTTTTAAACAAATCTTTTTCAAATCCTATGCTATATGGATCAAAATATATGCATCGGTTAGTCCTACGCAAAACATTTTTATTTCCTAAGTATATTACACGTAAAGAAAAGAGCCAACCTCTTGTCAGTTAATGCTGCAATATTTAGATACAAATGAATTTGTACATCTCCAAGAGAGTTACTGAATGAAAATGGAATAAAAACACAAACGAGTGTGGTACAATTACTAACTACAGTGAACACGTACCATTTATTTAATTCTTTAATTAGCATTCGTAGTCTAGACTGCATAAGCATAAATTTGTTTAATCAAAGTATTATTTAATGCTGTCTAGACCACATTCAATTGCGCCTAATCAAAAAAGCTGTAAGTCATTTTAGATTTTCTATTTACGGTAAACAAACACACAAAAGGTAACAGGTTTTAATATACATATTAGTAAAGTAAACATTATAATATCTCTTAAGCAAACACCTTAAACTATTAATTACATAATGTTGTTATTAGTTATTTTGTGCACATTACATTTTTAGTTAATTAAACTAACTAGGTAATTTAGTAAATAAGTACAAGAAAAAAAGCAGTAATCTACGCGCCTAAAGATAAACAAAAAATTATATAACAAGAGTAAGAAACAGGGAAAGTTGTAGGGTAAAAAATCGTTCTTGATGGTAAGAATAGACGTTAAATATATTAAAGAGCTGCCAAAGAACGTTGAAATGTCAACGCAAATGCTGTCTGACCAAAGGCTGGCGGCCGCGTAATGGCTTCCACTTAACGTTTTTATGCTTAATTTACTTAAAAGGACGATGTATGTTTATGTCTAGTATGTGCATGCGGTGTCCAAGGACTTTGGCATACTACTAGTGATACAGGGGAAACGGGGAGGTAGGGAGTGCCTCAAACTTGCCCTATGTTATTTTAGCGGCAACATAACCAAGAGCCGACTCTATGGCCCAGCAATGCAGCAATGGCAGTGAATGACAGTGTTGCTGTTGGGGTTGCGTTTGGCAGGAGAGCATGTATAGTTGGGAGGATGGAGGTGGAGGGGATGAATATATTTTACATTTCACGCACAATTTCCATGGCACGCAATTTGACGCTTATAGCAGAAAAGTGTGTGTGTGTGTGTGTATGTGGCAAGAGCCTTTGTGGCGTGCGCTATTTTAAAACGTTCCAGTGCCCCCTTACTTCTTGTTCTGATAAAAGGGGCAAGTCGATTCTCATATCACATGCACAACGGCACATGCAGGCGACGGCTACGTCGACGGCGACAGCTTAGCAAACTGTAAGCAAGTTCTCATCATAGTCGCATATTACATCACTCACTGAGTGACTGAACCCAATCCAGTTCATCCCCAAGCAATGGCATCAGAGCCCAAAGACCCCTACCCCAAAAGAAACTCACTTCTCACTCTGAGTCGTGCCCTTTTTTCAGCCATGTCACGTTGTTGTTAGCATTCCCTAAGTGAAGTAGGAGTTGGAGATGAAGGAAGAGGATCTTGTAAGAGGGGGTGAAGTAGTCGGGCAGGCAGGCAGGCAGGCGACATGTGCGTGGCAAAATAGTTGAAATAGTTTGATGCGCACTTTTCAGCGGTTTCGACTTGGGCTTGGCCTTTTGAACTAACATCATCCACCATTGGACTTTATTCCACTCAACGATGATACGTATGCCCCCCTTCATCATCCCCTATCCCCTACTGTTTGGGATAGCTCGTTGAATTGTTAATAACATTTTTTGGGGACTCACACATTTAAATGAGGCTCACGTACGTGGACGATTTGTCACAAAATAATTTTTACGACTTTACGACTTCATCATTGTGGCAGTGACCGAACATCAGCAGATGCCCGAACCACGCGATATGCAAGCCACCCAAATAATTGCTTTGTGTTGCCATTTTAAGGCGCCAACTGCGACAAAACATTCGATGCGATACAATTTGTGTGGAGCGGTAGCGAGAGATTGAGGTTGAAGGAGTTTCGTGTCAAGCGCACTTTAAATGTTAACGCTAACTCACTCAGCATTAGCCGTCACCCGCCCAAGCCAACTGGATCATTATTGTATATAAGTTGTTTGTCTCTCTTGCCATTTGCCGCGCTGCCTTGTCGTCAGGCTTATGCCTGATTGCATTTATTTCGAAGCCTTCGCGAACCATTATGGCCTTGTGGCCTGTCTCAATAGCAATGCCAAATGGAGAATGAGTAAAGTTTTGCAAAAGAGTGAATTGCTGGCGTCTGCTGCTATTGCTAGTAGTTGCTGCTGCATTGAATGACAGACAGAGAATGCCACAAAATGAAATTAAACGCCTTGTCTTATCCACACACACACACACACACACTGACACATTGGCTTTGTCGAATTTAAATGACGTGCGAAACAAGAATTTAATTTTCCACTTGCGTTCTCAACATGAAAACACTTCCAATCGCTATAATCGCCCTCAGGCGCTCTAGTTATCCTCCTTACACTCATTCTGCCCCATTCTTTATCATTTAACTGGCAACGAATGTCAAGCCTTTTCAATTTTTATTTTCTTCCCGCTTTGAAAGTTGATTCAGTTTTATTTTTTGTCGCCTATTGCTACAGCAGCGCGACTTGGGTTTTAGCCTTGTCGTCCTTTTCTATGTAGTCAGTTGTCGGTTACTAACTCAAAACCCCAGACAACAATGTTTGGCAAAATGACAAATTTGCAGCGCATATTATCTCTCGCTCTCGCCCGTTCCGTCCTCTTCTTTTTGGCATGGTGAAGCAGTCAGTAAGGCAGTTTAGCGGTCGGTTCATCAACCAATGGCAATGGCAACGCGGCAGTTGGTTTTAGTTTCAGTTAGTCGTCGTTGCCGCCGTCGTCGTCGTCATCGTTTTCCCTTCTCCTATAGCATCAAGCTTGCGGCCTGTTTGTATGCCAAAATGCGTTGCCTACTTTTAGGCGAGCGTAATGAAATTCCAACTTTTGACTTATTGACGACAACGAGTAGTACAACGGCAAACAAGGACAAGAATTTCGAATAGACCTCGAATTGTTGTAACAAGCAAAAGGTCCTTGCCTGCTATTTTCGCTGCTCTTGTTGTTGTTGTTGCGGTTGCCTCCATTGGCAACGTTGTGACGCTTGCGCTTTTGCCTCCTTCTTTTTGTATTTATTCAAATCGTTTTCATTTGAATTCTATCAGCGCCTCTTGATGAATTTCGATTCATAGTTCGAAGCATGAGAAAGTTGTTAAATCTTTAACGAATTGCATCTTTCAGCTTTGGCTATTCGATTCCATCAATTGCAATTACCCTTGTACTCTTGTAAATATACGTAATATCGTTAAATGAACAAAAGCAGCTAAGCATTTGAGATGCACTTGTATAGATAATTTTACCAATTGCTAGACAACAAAAGACAACTGTGCTCGCTCGCCTTTTCAAAACATCAAACGAAATTCAAAACTGTATTTGCCTGCTCTAGTTTCCTGTTAATTAAGCAAATTTTTCTCAATCGGAGCACTAGTCTATACTCTCTTTCTCTACGTTTCCTTCTAAGCAATTTCATGGAACAAAGGAGGCGAACCCGAACCCTTGTAGAACGGAGCTTATAATTAAGGCACGGAGTAGTTTGTCCCCTTTGTCTTTGTTAAATTAGTTGCATTTACAAATAACTTTAAATTGACCAATTCGAGCTGTGGCCATGTGTTTCGATTTTACCCAAGAGACTCTTGCTGTAGTGAGATACCAACATATTTCACATAATTTAGGATGGAATATCTTTCATGTTTTCTCATTGTTTGTTTAAACTCATGCATCAAGACGAAATTAGTCCTTTATTTCAGTCAGATTGAAAATATTTAGGTAGAGTTATTCATTCGCAATAAAAATCCAATCTAATGTACACAGATCCCCTGTCTTGGGGAGTTTCTGCTTTTTGCCTGTTAAGATAAAATTTATGTTTTATTTGCGTTTGCAGCGTAGAGAGAACACTTAATGAATCTGCCAAAAAGTATTGCGCATAAATTTCTCTTGCCTATCTGGAAGGCATAGGAAATTGCGCAATTTTCTAGATGCGTAAACACCACAAAAAGTTGAATCGAAATTTTTCAGCAAATTTCTTTTGTATTCCTTTTTTCATATTCGGGATTCTGTCCCAGGCGCAAAAGGAGTAGAAAGCCGGAATTACACCCCAATGAACAGACTGTCCTTAACGTGATTTCATGATTGCACCATCGACTTGCAGGACTCTCACAACCATTTTGGGGTGCTGAGCAATGCAAATTAATTTTAATTGACATTTGTTCAAGCACTATTTGTGTGATAGTCGGTTGGGGGAGGTACAGAAAAGTCGCGTCAATATTGAATATTTACATGGCGTGCATAAATTATATACACATTTGGGGTGGGGGGAACCGCACACACACACATTTGGCGCCACAATGGCCAATTTCCTGGCCGCCTGGCCAAACGATATAGAAATAGTTGAGCAGCTTATTAGCAGCAGGCTAACACGCACGGAAAAAAGGACTGGTAATCAAAATTATCGTGGACAACTGCTGCCACCTTCCGCCTACTCAATCGAGTAGTAACCCCGCTGGGCAAAGCCATCGAACTTTTACGCATTGTTTATGTTAACAAAATGTAAATAAATGAGCCGTACAAACGACAACGACAACGGCAACGACAACGCCGACGACAACAACAAAGGGCAATTAAAATCCAGGCCAAATAAAGTCGCCAGCTCACGCAGGACTGACTCGGCAGGACAACAGGTGTTCAGGTTTACAGGACTGGCTTAGCTAACAAAAGCAGCAAAACGAAAGGAAAAACGGAAACGTAAACGTAACAAACAGAAGAACCAAAAAAAAAAAAAACCAAATAAATCAAACCATGAGCAGACAAACGCCAGCATTTACAACAACAACAACAGCACGCACAGAGGACTACCAACAGGAGGGCATTATACTTATATATACATTTCAATGTAGGTATGTGTGGGGCAGGTATATCGAACGTTTTATCGAAGTGGGTCCCATTTATGCAGCCACTTGGTCGCCGTCGCCATCGCCATTGCCATCGTCGTCGTCGTCGCTGTTTGCTTAAGTGCCTCGCGTGTTAATTGTCGAGGAATGTGCATAACACGGCGATAATAATGAACAGTCAATGCCTCTGCTCCTCCGATTCCTTACCCTCTCCCATCTCCACATCACTTTAGTCCATGGGCTGTCCTGCTGTTTAGCGGCACAGCGACACCTAACGTGCTCAGTGACAATTCAAAATTAACTGCCGAAATGGCAATAATGCGAGGCCAAAAGCAAGACAAAGCCACCCACCATGAGGCAATGGGCAGGGAAAGTGTGTAAGAGAAACAAAGAAGGGCTACAGAAAGTACATATAATGAAAGCTCATAAGAAGAAGTTTCTTGATATTTAAAACAAAACTGTGAGCTCGATCAAAATTGGTCTGAAAACATCAACAGTCGTTTGCTAACTTAGAAAGGTAAGTACAATTGCAATACTTTTGCAATGGGAGAAACTTTTTTTTTAATCTTTGCCATTTTTATTAGAAGTTGGGTCAAAAGCTAATTCACCTAGATTTAATACCAATTTAAAATTCATATTCACAAGAGCAAGAGAATCTCCGAGATCTTCGTATAGATCAGAAACTCACAACACACAAGTAACTAAAACTAAATGGGTTATAGGGGAAAACTCTACACTAATTACACGTTTGAGGCTAACATAATCAGGTCAAAGAACCTGCAATGTACCTATATATGGAGAAATGTAATTCAAAATTGCTCCACAGGGTACAGGATTAATTCCATATCTTAGGGCAGTCGATTTTATGCATTTGGTATTTGGCGCATAGATAATACAATAATCTCAATACTGCGATGAACTTGGAAGGGAAGACAAAATAAGACGATTGTTTAATAACCTAGTCGCTAAGGGCCAATACTTAATTTTAACATTAGCTTTAACTCTATTTTAACATATTATGGGGCAATTTTATTGGCCAAGTTGGTCAGATTTTCTATTTGTAAAAATTCTCAATAAGATCTACCTTTAAGGAAATTAAAAATTAAGTAATTTTTTTTTTAATTTCTTGTTGTTGTCCATCGAATCTTTACTTTCTTTTGTTGATGTCTATTAAATGCTGTCGCCATGCCGATTAAAGTCACTTCCATTTGCTTTTATCGCTTTTAATTGCGTTTAATTTTCTTTTCTCTTTTTTGTTTTTCTCTTACAATCATTTTGATGGCAGTTTGTTTAGGTTTGGTTTTTTCCTGGTGGTGCTCAACTGTCGTTGTGTGTTTTGCTCGTTTATTTTATTTAGCAATTTATATCACACGTTGCCCGAGCCTTGGCATAGCATTCCATTCCCTTTAGCATTTCCCTGGCGAGTCGTGTGTCTTGTGGTGGTTACTGTTTTTAATTTTTGGCTATTATGAGAAGCGACAAATGGCCGTAAGGAAATTGAGTTTGAGTCAGAGCGTCACACACACTCGCATAGACTCCATTGCGTGCACAGGAATGACTCTCATACCAAAGGCAGAGAACGAGAACCCAGGAAGGCCAAAATTATGGCCACACATATAAATTGTCAAGCGACCATTCATCTTGCAGAATAAATGTTGCAATTTGTTGGTTTTTGCGTTGAGCGGGTCCCCAAAAAGATGGCTGCTAAGATAGCCTCTCACTCCATCCAGTTCATCCTGCTCACCCCAGGAAGTATTCAGTTTCCACTGCCACGCACAAAAGTATGCTATGTATTTGTTGTTGTTTCTACCATCCGTTTTTGACTTTACAGCATCGTGGCGCACCTTTGCTGACCGCTGACGCGGCTAGGGTCAACTGAAACGAGAGCTGTAAATTCTATTGCAATGCATGTGGAAAAGTATGTGTGTGTGTGTGTGTTGTAAGAGAGAAACAGACAGAGAGTGAGAGACAGAGATGGCAAAGCGACACAAATAACTCACAGCTTGCACAGGGGCCGACACCCGGGCGCCTTTCATTAGAACGGGAACGGAAGGCACGAGATTGTACTGCCTCCGCTGACCATTTGCGGGCATATATTTGCGCACAATTAATTATTATAAATGTCGTGGTCCCAAAGTCACAGCCGGACTGCAAGCGAGCGCAAATTGTTTATGAAAATTTATGATTACAATATTTGTGTGTCACACACTGGGGCCAGCTCCAGCACCAGCTTCAGCTCCAGCTCTGGCTAGAAATAAAAGAGAACAAAACGGAAGCTCTACACTGTGTGAATGTGGCCATGGCCTTTGTCTTTAAAAATTATAGCCTCAGTCATTTTATTTATTTCATGTTGAAATGGCAATTGCACTTGCATTCCTACAAAGACTTCACTCCAACAAAACCAAGCAACCATTCACCATTATAACCATCTCGGCTTTGGTTAATGACAGGTGCAACGCTCGCTTTAATTTTCACAAATGGTGTCATTGAATCGATTTCCTTTGATACTCGACAAAAAAAAAACCCACAACATTTACGTGGAGAGCGCAAGCTGATTATGATTATCGGCTCTTTATCCTCAATGTGTGTGTGTTTGTGTGTGTATTTGGTGTGTTTGCTTTAACAATACAAGCGACAGACAGGGTGTGTTTGCGTTTGCATTGATACATTGTTTACAATTGATTTCACACGACTTCATTCACGTTTATTCAAAGGAAAACTTTTTAATGCCTTCAAGTGCAAACAACCAAACGATACACGCACCCACAGAAAAACACAGTCGAACATACATACACACACACACAGATATATAAGAAGATACATTTACAAAATGATGGCATACGAATCTGTGGCCAGGCTACAACAGCAGCCATCGAAGGGATATGTTTACTGTTTTCCTTTCTGTTGTTCATTCCATTCAATTTGCCCCTCCACACAGTTTTTTTTTATCCCCCAATTCGTTATTGCCTAAATGATTCTTTATAGTATTTATTTATATAAGGTCTGTATCGTAAGAAAACTGTTCAACGTTTTCCAAAAGTCGCAATTTAATTTTATGAATTTTTGTAGAAAGCAAGATTTGTTCGATTGTTTAAATAAATTTACCAAAAGCTTTCCAATTTCACTTTTAACAAATATAACAAAATGCAAATTAATTGAAGTACTATGTAGAATTCCACCCAATTAAAAAAGTATAGATGCTAGATGTAGATATAAAACCCACGGCACTAAATTTTTGCACAAAAATTACTTCAAGGGAGAAGAAAGACCTAATATCTGATATCGGACGTTTTGTAAAAGTTTTTAGTTGGGGTTTATAGCAAAGGTCGCTGAAAAGGGATATGAAGTTGGTTGTCTGTTTAACACAGTACTTAACTCAGTCTGTCATGCCGTTCTAGTTAAGGTTTAAAAAGAGGATCAATTTCATGATGAGAGATTAATTTTGGAAACTTGTGGCAATTGGTTTTGCCTTTGGGTGAGTTAAAGAGGATTAAAGCGACCTTTGTTTGGAGGCCCATAAATAATGCTCCGCTTCCCTGAACATTATTACCACATTCATCATTTCGTGAGGTTCTGTTAGATGTTTTTTTTTCTTTCTGTTCACTCCAAAGCTAATTTAGGCACCTCATCGCAATGGACCCACCCCCCTTTATCAAACTTCATGTAGCTAATTATGCGCTAAGTAGACACCATTACAACAGCTATACCAACAACTACAAATACAGCGTACCGGGGACGCAATGGTGAACGGATAATTTATGGTCGCGATTGCAGCCAAAAATCCTTTGTCGAAGAGTTGCAAATACCTGGAACTTAATGTTGGACTTTGGACTCGAGGGTAAGCGCATCGTTCGCTACACGACCCTTACGCGAAATATGATAAATGTTGTGTGCGGAAGCCACCAACTGTCTAACCGACCAACTGAAAACACCCTGCATTCTCTCTGACTCTCACCCAGTTCTGGGTGAGCTTCAGAGCAAGCAACGGGGCCCGTCAATAAGCGAATATGCGAGCTATCGTTGAATGGCAATGGCATCCGCCATCCGCCATGGCATTGCCCCATTGCCATCTCCCGACCACTTGCATTGTTTTGACCATTGTGAGAAACGGCTTTGAGCCGTGGCCAGGAACCCAGCTGAATTGGATTGGTAGCGTGGCCTAATGCAGGAGATAAACACTGCCAAATGCTATGAAAATCTTTGGTTATTTGTCACTACAATGCTAATGCCCCTACCCACTCTCCGTTAACACCCTCAACACACACACACACACACAAGCTGTGATCGAGGAAATCGAAATTAAATGAGAATTATACTCAAAGAGCTGCACTAGCATTTTGCATTCAAGTTGGCTTTGTTCAAGCATTGACTCTAAAACTAGCAGATTGCTAAGGGGGCGAAAATTAACGACAGTCATAACTTTTTGAGCGCGACATTTTAGTTTTCGGCTCGGCATTTCACACGCTGCCAAAACGTTTCCGTTTCCGCTGGCAGTCATAACTTTTTCCCACTGCCGACGATGTGGCCACTTTCTTCTTTCATTTCTATATTCCTTTTTCTTTCTTTTTTTTTTGCCGCAGCGCGAAAAGTTACGCTCATGCCAAAAACTGTGACTTTTCGGTATATGGCAGTTAGTGAACCAAAAGGGAAAACTGTAACCTGAAATGGGAAAACCGAAATGTATGGGCTAGTTGCAGCAATGCAACTTTCGCCTGCTTGCCAGTTAAACTTTGCATTTTCCAAAAGTAAATAAACCGGAAGCATGCGGCAACGCACACGTGTTTCTGTGTGTGGCTCTTTAAATTGCACCGCCAACATTTCAGTCTGTTGCACGCAATATGGCCTTTCACTTTTCAAAGAGAGAGAAAGATTCAAAGATATGGGCTTATAATCAGGGAATGTCAACTGTCAATTGATATTGACAAAGTAAAGTAAACAAAATTACACAAAAATCTGTCGTATATTCAGCAGAGATGTTCTTGCTGAAGAAAAGAGAGGCTCCTAGAGGCCATGAAAGTGTCCAACAATTTCAGTGTAGTTATCTTAAAAAATACCTAAGGCTTACTGCAGTTAAACTAGAATAACCTTGGGGCATTGGTGCTTGTTCGATCACTGGAGCATGTTGGAACAGAGATATTTAATATATACATACATAAAATATATACTTATAGTTTTCTTAAAAAATCTTTTATGTTTCTGAATAGTCTTGCAGCATCGAGGGATTTTAAATGGAATGAATATGTCTCTCAAATTATTTCCTATGGCTTAGGCAGTCAAAAAGTCTTATAATTGTAGGTATATTTTTTTTAGTTCCAGGACAAAAGTTTTTCACACCTTTAAGAAAGTGAAACATTACATGCTGAGGGAGAAAGAGTCTCGCTACTAAGTTGTTCCATAGCTTTGGTTTTTTTTTTGGTCTTACACTTGTTACACTATATTTATGATATTTATGATAGCAAATCAGTTTTATGATAACCGATGTGTACCTAAAATAGTATCTAAAATTAGTATTTATAGTATTTTTAATATTTAGGTCACTTGAAGAATTTTGGCTTAAATCAAACTGAGTGAAACTTGTGACGTGCTGTCATCATTGCCATTCGTATGAATGGCATTGACGTTTGTTTTAGAAATATTGAAATATTCTTGCCACGCCTTAGCCAAATCCAGCACAGCCACCATTAACCGTTGCCATGGTACTTAAGTTTTGGAAAACGCGTGCAAAATATGCACTTAGCACGAAACCTTTTTGCCACCTCACCTTCCCCATACGACTCGTACCTTTTCCCCTTTCCTAGGTCGGTTTGCTACTCGAACTCATTTGGAAATTTTCTTTTTTTCTAATTACTTTAGGGATTAATTTGGAGCAGCTAACGAAGTGCACAGACACACACACACACACATGTGGACATTTACATATACATACATATACACAGACACTGCAACACGTTTCTTTACTTTTAATTTCAATTACTTTCATTACACGGGGGCAAATGTGTTGAAATGAAGCGCAAAAAGAAAAGAACACACACACACACACACAGACACAAAACCAAAAGAATAAAAAAGAAAAAGGAAAAATATTATTAATACAGGGAAAATATATGTACACACGCACACATACAAATACGTATATGTATATATGTATTACGCGAGACCTGGAGAACTCAAGCGTAGAAAAAAGTTAACTTATTAATTTTCATAAGAGTAATTTTGTGTATTTTATGTTTCATGCATGTGTAGGCCAAGGAGAGCGAGAAAGAGAGAGGGAGACAGAGGTGTGGGAAGGGTAAGTGAAGAGTAGGGTCAGAGGTGATACGACCAGCAGCACGGGGTGGGCAGATGGGCAAATGGGCGGGATTGGCGTTTAGGGCGGGATGATGCATGAAAAACAAACAAAAATTTTATACGAAAAGCAGCCGGGGCAACAAATGGAAGCTCATGAGTATGCCCGACGCCGTTAAATGGTTAAGGACATGCAAAAAAGGGCGCGCTCTGATGAGTTGATGAAGTGTTCAACGCCTGGTTGGCTCCATGGGGCACTGCATGGGAGCATGAGCATTTGGTATAGGTTATATAAGTCTGGAGTGTGATGTGACGAAGGGGATGGGTGTGTGTCGGCTTTGGGGGCAGCCCGCAGCGCAAATAAAAAGTCGGGTTTTTAACTAAATGACTTTTTGTTGCTGTGCACACGCATTGCTACACACAAACGCACTCAGCACCACACACACACACACACTCACTCACTCACTCACTCACTGGTTAAGAGGTGGTGCTTGGGCTACAACACAACACAACATCAGCATGTATTTTGAACTTGTATCGTAATTATTTTGATGGCGGCAACCTTTTTATACCGCACAAACAACAAACATTCATTCATATGTACAAATACAAAGAGTGTGTGTTGCCAGCGTTAAGTAAAACGACCAGGACCTTACCTTTTTTTCTCTTTTTTGGTGGAGGGGTGTCTTTTTTTTTTTCCTGTAGCTGTATACCTGGAAACCTTGGTGACCCAGTGCCCTCTGAGCTAGCTAAGCGGCTCCACCCGGTTATGTGTGCTTTGTGTGCGTGTGTATGTGTGTGTGTTGTGGCTGTCTCGTTGATTATGCGCTGATAACAAATTATTCACTTGGGACTACACTTCAGCCGATTTTGGCACAGACACGTGTAGGAGACTTTTTGCCTCTTTGCGGCCAAGCCACTGACTGGGACTAGGAGTAGGCCTACCGATCGGGGGAAAGGGATGTGAATGACGGGGAGGGGTGTTACTTACATACATGCATACATATGTATGCGTACATGTACTCACGCCCTTCCCAAAGCCACAGTCTGGTGACGCTTTCAGGCTTTTGGCCTTAGCTTTTGGTCTGCGTGCTGAAAATTAATGAAATGCCTTCCTCCGCCTACCCTACCTCGCCATAGATGTCGTCGACTCTGCGTATTTGTGTTTGCTTTTTGTATTTTCGATTTCCCTTTTCTTTCCCTTCAGTTTCTCATTGAAACTCTCTCCCTCTCGTCACTTAAACCCCGTGGTTTTTGTTACTCTTGTTCGCCGACATTGAGATAACAATCAGCGCTTATTTTACTCTAACAATAGAGTCCACATTTACATTGATCAGTTCTTTTGAATTTACCAATGAGCTGCTAGTTTTCAGTATATTGAATATTAAAGAAATACTGGTAAGGACAGTAAAGTATAAAAGCAAAACTAGTAATACAATTTTCTATCTCTGAATCACAGAGTTTAACTGCTTTGAAGCAATGGGAAAGAGTGTAGGAGATGTTCTATGTAGGTCTTCGTGTTATTCCATAGTGTCAACCAAAAATTGTGTCTGAGTGTAGTTATTGTGATTATGAAATGCTTTAGTCCTAGGGGAACAAGTGAGAGTCGGAAAGTGGGAAATCGATTTGGAGTAAAGGACACGCTTCACTTGATTTCAATAGACTATTTTTAGGTGGTAAGAGTGTGAATTAAATAATGAATAGGAATTTAGATGGCCAGATAGATAGATAGATATATATATTGTATGCACAAAAGAGACATTGCTATAATTAAAGCACAACCTCATCGACCTGTGAACTTCTAATCCGTAACGAAACTAAACTTGGTTCATTAATGTTTTATGCACTGGCCAAATCCTTTACTGCTAGAGCAGAAGCTAAAACGAAAACGAACGACGACCAGGTCCATAAAAATACCAATTCCAAAATCAAACGCTAGCGGAAATAAACAGCACAACTTCCGGACACTGTCGCTTCTGGGCCAATAAAAAGGACACAACTGGCCAAACGCACCCAAGAGGCTGGACCAAAGCGGCCTGGTTGATACGGCGGCCTTTCTTCTGTCTCTCTTTCTCTCTCTCTCTCTCTGTCTACTCTTCTTACAATGCTCATCCGACTGCTGTTTTATTATGCGAAACAAGCGAAGGAACAAACAAGGCATTCTAGCAAATTCGTGTTTAAAAAAACCAACAACAAATACAACAGCAGAACTACAATGGATGGGTGAGGTAGAGGGAAGTGGTAGTGATGGTGGCGGTGGAGCGAATGAGCATTGCCTGGGCAGCTGCGACAGACTTTTGTAGAACGAGCTGCCATTTATCTTAATCTACCTTTAACTTATCTCGTTGTTGGGTTCGAACTTCTTTCTGCTTTCTCTCTCTTCCTCGATGGTTCAAAACCTCCCTACCGACACTGCCCCACCGCACCGCATCCTTACGGTGCCAATGTCTCTGCTTTTGTTGCAACAAAAATCAATTAATTATTTATCACTTAAACTCTCCGCCACTTGTCATTATGTCATTGTTTACTCATTGCCTTCGGGGCCATCGCCACGAAGAAACGGGATAAAATTTTCTCTGCCTTCAACTTTATCAATTCTCAATTGAGCTTGGTCTTGGTCTTGGTCTCGGTCTTGGTCTCGGTCTTGGGATTGGTATTGGTATTGGGATTCGGTTTGCAGTGGTGGAGTAGCCCAGCATTAGCTGACCCCATTCATGTTTGTGCGCTTAACTTCTTGCCGGCAGTTTGTCTCTACGGGCCTTGGTCGAGGAGGATGGACTTTCTCTCGCTCTCTCTCTCTCTCTCTTTGAGCCTTAGCGTTAGCCGTGGTAGCTTGGCTCTGTTTGTTGCCATTACGATGCCTGCCAGCCATTTTTTCTCAGATTTTATTTTACTTAATACTTATGTTGGCATTTCTTTTGCCAATCCAGCGACTACGACTATACGGGACGACGGTATGAGGGCCAGGACGACACCAATGTCGTCGCTTTGGCCTTTTGCAACAATCGAAATCCCCAATTGACAAAAAGAAAACCAATTTAGCAGACAACGACAACAGTCGTTGAGCAGAAGATAGAGACGCCAAGTCCAAAAATGGAGGCGGAGAAGAGTTAGAGCGGGAGAAGTGAATGAGTCTTCTGAAAGCATACGCTGTGATAAATTCATCAGGTGAATGCCAGGACATTGAACAAATATGCTGTTGCTGTTGTTGCTGCTGCTGCTGCCCACCTTTTGCTCCTTGATGTGGTTGGGCACAGAGGTGGTCTGCTTATGCTGTGGTTTGGCTGCTTGCTCCTGCCGCATCAAACGACAATTGAATTTGCCATGTTGAAACTTGGAAGGCCGCCGCAATATCTGGTTTGCTTCAAAGCCTCCAGTTAGTAGTGACACTAAGAGATATCTGCTCCAAGTGGGGAAGTGGAGAACAATGCTAGATGTCAGAGTGCCAGAGTGCTCGTATAGAGAAGCAACGTTCCACACATTCCTTGGCCAGGCGATGTTATTTATTTAGTTTTGTTTGCCATTGGCATGCCTTCAATTAATGTCAATTCGTTTTTAAGTAAGATATCGATAAGGGAGAGCCCACTCAAACCGGTGGTGGACGAGGAGGACGCGGAAGAGTAAGAGGGGGAGAATGTCGAATAGAAACCATATTGTTGCTAACTAAATGCATCAGACAAAATGAAAACGTATGAGCAGGCAATTTGTTTATATTTGGGTCAACTAATATACCCGATATGTATGTATTTTGCTCTCCCCTTTATTTCAGAACTTGTGTCAGGTGATCAACCTGATGACAGTTGATGTGTATGTGTGTGAATATAAACCTAATGCTAATGTCTTGTCCTCGTCATCGTCATCAAAGTGCTAGAGTTTTGTCTGTTATGTCGACTGTTCTCTCGTAATAGAAGGGTAGCAAAAATATTTTCCATTATGTTTGAACGCAATAAATTACCTGAAAAGCCAACGACAAAAACCACATACAACACACACACATATACAGAGTCTTCCTGAGGTAACAGGGGGTTGAGCTCTGAGGTCCTGGTCTGAAGGTCTAAGGGGACATATGCACGCACATTAATTTACTTTCGTTGTCACTTTGCCAGTGGGCAACATTTGAAGTGCGCTCTGCCGGCAGGAAAATAAAACAAATACAAATGACAGAACATAGCAAAGCAGGCCCAAGCAGTGGCTGGAGGAGTATATGGTCGACAACCTGATATTTCTAGCTAGCTTGGAGCTCTGGATGCTTGATATGTAAATGTGTATCGCACACATTTTTGGGTCTTGTGTAATGGAATTGTATGACATTACTTTTAATTAAAAGCGTACAGCATTTTTGGCCAGCTAGCAGGCTGGCTGAGTGGCGGGCCTGGCTTGTGTGGCTTTTCCCCTTTCCATTTGATATTCCTTTTTATTATTTTGCTCGTTTTTTTTTTTTTTTTTTTTGGCAGCTAGGTGTGAAGTGCTTTTTATTTGACGCAATGGTCTTGGCAGATGCTTTAGAGACAGAGCTTCAAGTTTTCTGGCCAAAACTACTTCCACTACTACTGCTAGTATTTATCAAATCTATTAAATCTAACAGCATGAACGGAAATTGCATGCAATTCAATTGTACTTGGACCACTCTTTCGAATCAACTAAATCTATAAGTATAAGAAAATAGAAATGAAGGAATTGTTATGAGCATTAGTAGTGAAGAGGAGCAAGTCCTCTTCACCCAATACAATTACAACTGAAAGGGCAAATGTGTCGTCGGTTGGGTTATATAGATAAATCACAACATTGGCGAATGAAAGTAGAGAAAACGGTGTGCCTTATCTCATCAATGGCAACTTTTGTGCCACGTTAATGTAATTGAATGGGGAGAATGAGAGAGAGACATAAAGAGAAAGACAGAGAAAGAGAGAAATCTTTAGAACTATTTATTATTCGAATATGTTGTGCCATTCAATTCTGCTTTATATGATTTCTGTTGGATAAACAGTACTTCAAAAAATATCCATAGTGCTTTTTATATTGCAAGGACTTAAGGACATTTTTGTGACATGAGTATAAGCAACTTTATTATTTTTATTGTAAACTGAACCACTTTATCTTCAGCAGTAACTGTGCTTTTGATTACAAGTTTATAATATGGTAGACAATTTGTAGAAATTTGAGTAGAGTAAGTCTTGATTTTTAATTTTATTTCATTATGAATGTGACATTATATTACTAGAATTTATAGTTTGATATTTATTATGTGCGTGGTTGATAAAAAGTCATATTTTTGGGGTTTCAAATTATGTATCAGATATTTATATATGACTTCTTTATTCAAAACTTTATCTTGTTGAGTTCGTTTCAATCTTGAAAATATATATTATATACAAATAGAAGATTTAGAAAGCTTCTTTTAATATTATTAACATCCGAAAGATATCATCTTATTGGACTTCTCTCATACTTCTGCTATCCACAATAAAAAATGAAGAAAGTAAGTCGTCTCGCCGACTTAGGTATACCATACACCAGTAAAACAAATATTTCAAATTTGTAATAACAAATGCATTTGCCTATTTTAAAAAAGTTCTGTTAACAAGCTTTTTACAAGCATATCTTAGTATCTCGCTCACTCATGCATAGCACCTTAGCGCCACCACCTGCCAACGGCCAACTCCGGCCTTATGGAAAAACGGTTTTATGCATAACTTGGCTATTTTTTGTCCGATTTTGATCAAATTTTGTATTTTGCTGGGTATTAGTATTAAATTTAAGTGTGGCAAATTTGATTCCACAAGGTTAAAAATTAGGGGAGATAATCGAGTTTTTCAAATTTCGGGGGCGGAAAGGGGCGTGGCAAAATCTTTATAATTACAATTACTGCGCAATTACTAAGCAAATATACATACCAAATATGGTGTCTCTAGCTGCAATAGTTTTTGAGAAAAACGTTTTTTTTTAATTGCGGGGGCGGAAAGGGGCGTGGCAAAATTTTTATACATACAAAATGAGCGCATTTACTAAGCAAATATACATACCAAATATGGTGTCTCTAGCTGCAACAGTTTTTGAGATAAACGTTTTTTTTGAATTGCGGGGGCGGAAAGGGGCGTGGCAAAAATTTGAAACAAACTTGATCACTCTACATACTACACGAGCCTACATTCTAAATTTGGTGGCTCTATCTCTTATAGTCTCTGAGATCTAGGCGTTCATACGGACGGACAGACGGACATGGCTAGATCGACTCGGCTGTTGATACTGATCAAGAATATATATACTTTATGGGGTCGGAAAAGCTTCCTTCTGCCTGTTACATACATTTTGGCGACTTTAATATACCATTTCACCCTATGGGCGTATGGTATAATTATTTGAATCATATCAAGTTCATTATCTCTTAAAATAATAATTGTAGACTAAACTCTTTTCCATAGAATGTCTCTATTGAAATCGACATGTTTATTCAATCATTTCCTTTTTAATTTATTCCAGCAAATATTTAATTACTGTGAAGTCTATTTTAGCAACTAAGATTTCCAGTCAGAGCAGCACCTGACAATCAGTCTTTGATTGATTTTCGGTTTAGTTAAAGAGTACCTGGATCTTTTGTCACTTTTATTTATCGTACAAGTGGATATAGCTACTCATTTTGCGGTTAAGGTTAAACAATAGAAAATACGCGACCCTTTTTTTTTGTCATGGCGCGCAGTCTTTATGAGCCTTCGCGTAAAAAGGGGCATACAAAAGGAAAAAGAAAGAAGTAAAAACCAAAAATTGCAAATAATGCGAATCACGTGGCGTATTTGGTGAGCTTGTGACCCATACTGGCGCATCGATGGGAGGGGGCTCGGGGTTTTATATGAAGGGCATAGCCCCCTATCGCGCAATCAACCATTACCGAGCGCGATTTCAGTTGAGTGTTTCGATTTGCAGGCAAATCATAAAAACGAATGAGTAAAATCGAATGGAAAATCAATGGAGCCAGCCATCAACTGCGTTTCCACTTAGAGATTTCCATTGCTACTGCCGCCGTTGTCCCCTCTTCAGCTATACTGTTTTGGTTTCTTTTTTTTTTCTTATTTTATTTTCCGTTATTCATAAATTGCTTTATGGCCTAAATAATACAAAAGAGAGCGAATTCCGAACCGTAGTTAGTGATGCAGTTTTTCCCCAACACCAAAAATGTGAATTTTTTCCTATATTTTTTTAAACATCTATTTATTTGATGAGGGCGTGGAGGAGAAGAGGTGGCGCTACCTTTGGATAGCCCAGAAAATTCTATGCAAAAACAATAATATTATTGTGGGTAATGTTTGGGTTGGGTGGGGCCTATGCTGAGGGGTGTGTGGGTGGATGGGCGTTCTCTATCAGCTATAACAATATTTATCTCACTTTGGCATTAGCCCGGACAGCTTCTTCTGCATTCCTCTCTCGTTGAACCGAAAATAATTAAAAGTATTTCGCGTTTGTAAAGTAATTTTTAATTAAGTTGAAGTGTGTTGAAATTGTATACTGGTAACTAAGGGCCAGAGCCACGTTGAGAGCGGGGCAAAGAGGGTGGGTTTTTTTTGGTACGGTGGTGCTGATGCTGGGATGGTGCCCGCTGCTGGTTGCTTATTACCGTGCATAAACATAAACAATTTTAGAAATTAAATGATAATTTCTGAATATTTACATAATTTTATGCATTATCCCGACGGCTGCCCGAGCGCCTGCCCCTCCCCAAAAAATGGCAGCTGATGAAGTGGATCTGGAGCTGTAGCTGGAGTGAAGTGTTTTTACAGGTTTTCGTTTTCACGCTGCCAAATGAAGATACATCAAATAGACTCACAGGGATATCAACCAAAGCAATTCCTATATTTTTTCCTTTTTGCTCTTTCGGTTTTAATTTTTGCTCCCTTTCTTGGCAAATATTTGCCTTATGGAATCTCATTGTTTTTGGCCATCGAAACGTAGGATTCTCTTCCCGTTTTTTTTTTGGGCCTCTCTTTTGTTTAATCTCAATCTAAGCGATTGCTATCAGCAGCCTCCAAATTGATTTTAGTTTCATTTACGTTTCCGGCTGTTCACTTTTCCGGCCACGCCACCGGCGAGGCGAGGCAAGGCAAGGCTTAGCGTTGCATTGCATTTGGCTATAGAGTGCCACACTCTGCCGCATAAATATTTATGACAACAAGCGGCGGAGGTGGTCGGTCTCTTCTGGTCATGAAATTTTGTTGGTCTTACATTCTGGATGCTGGCCAAGTGCAATGAAATTCCATTTGAGTTAGTCTTCATTCAGGTTTTTTTTCTTCGTTTTTTTGCCCCTTTTTTATTTTGGTTGGCCTTTAAGTTTTAATTAAGTGCAAATTAGAAATGTGTAAATTTTTAGCCAGAACATTATGAAGTTGGATCAAATTCAATTCAATTAAGAGCAATACGCCCGTGGTTGGCATGAAAGACGTGGAAGATATTACCCGTAAATTATGATATAATTTTTATAATATCATTATCTTGGCATTGTTTGTTGCCCTTCTGCCATCTATGTAGCTTGGCTGTCAGCCTTCTTCTCCTTAAGCGAATGGCATAAGCTATTTAATTAGCATACACTTTTTTAATGGTCCACAGCAACAGCAACAACAACAGCAAGAAGAGTTTTAATGGTTTTGGCAATTTGGTTATAAATTACAACTATTATTTTAATATTTTCACACAATTTTGTCGGCTTGGCTTGGCCAGAACTCCGCAAAAAATAAAAACAAGTATAAAATACAAGGAAAGAGGGGAATGGGGATAGAAGCGAGTGTCTGTACACTGCCTGCAAATAACTCTATTTGCACCTTTATGAAACTCACAAGCAGCGAAGCAATTATCGAAATAAATTTACGAGCATGAAACAAATTATGGCAAAGAAATGAAAGTTGGTACGATGAGAGGGCCCCCTTGTCCTCTCCTCCCCACAAAGTGCCACAAAACCGAAAAATTCCAACAAGGCAAGCAGCTAATGAGCGATACAAGGCAGGTTGAAATGAAATAAAGAAGGAGTAAAGTTAAGCTTAGCCCTTGCCGCATTGTTATGAAACTTTTGCATATGAATGTTAATAAAAAAGGGGTTGAGAGGGGGTGAGAAGGAGAGACTGAAAATGGTGGCACAAAGAAAACATTTATATGCTGCATAATTATTAGATAACCCTGCCACAGGCATGAGTGAGAGCACGTCTATCCCTTTCTTCAACTTTCTCTCAGCGACGAAAGCTGGAGCAACAATAATAACAACAACAACAACGTTAGCAGCATTGCAGAACATAACATAACGCGACATAACGCTAACGCTAATGATGCCGAGGCTAAAGCAGAGCCAAACAGTCATGTACCAGGTGTGACTGTGTGTGTGTGTGTGTGTGTAAGTATTGGGTGTTACATGCTGCAAAGTACTCCCCAAAGTGCCCCTAAATGCAAGAAATGACAGTCATTTCATATTTGTTGTACTCCAAGGGCCATGCCCTCGCATTTACTCTCTCTCTCTCTCTCTCTTTATCACAGTATATTGCGCTCTCTGTCTGTTGCTCATGGTCCTTGGCTAAGGCTACTGTACGCACACAAGGATCTCATGTCATAAAATTAAATACTTCACTGGAGAATTAAATGCAGTAAAAAGTGGGCGTGACCTGTGCACACATTCACACACATCGTACACAACAAACACACCTTCATCAGGTACTTCAATATTACATAGATCCCCCTACCCGAAGTTCAGGTTAAGCTTGAGCTTGGCAAGGACGACACATACATACATTCAAGTTGCTCTTTGTAAATGCTAGGGGCGTTGCTTTGGCTGACAACTGTAAAATAAAGCTAATAATAAGTTAGAAGCTAAAAGTGTTTTCATTATTATGATTATTACGGATTGTCTGTTGTAGTCCTTTGCCACTTGGGTATACACAAATACGATCCGCAACAAAACACGCACGCTCATAGATTTCCTGGCAAAAGTTGTGTGAAACAACTGTAATAAATACATAACCTACAAATGCCCAAGAACAACAAACAACAACAAGAACATCAGCAACATCAACGACAAGCTGGCAGCACATTAAGCTGACTCGCATTCCATTAGGTGGACAAGACCTTGATTCCCTTAGCCACCCCTTAAGCTGCTGCTGCCTCTGTTGGCTCCTGCAAACTCTTGGCCATAAAGTATCCGTTAGGTGTGTGTATTAAGCTGCCGTGCTTTAAGCCAACTTACAGAGCTCTTAAGTGGGTGCCCTCATACAAATAGCGGTGCTGGCATATTGACAGGCCAAAGGATTTAACCATGCCCTGTCAAATCGATGGTTCGTTGACTCAAACTGATGGAAACTCCATTTTTGATTTAAAATCAGTTTACCTACAAATTTCACATAAAACATTTTGAAATGGGTGTGTAAATATAACTTGAAACGACATTTAGATCAGGCATTGAGACCAAATACCATGAATAACAGAAATTGACAGAATTTTCGAATGGAATCACAGTACATACATAGGTACATCAGAAGTAATCCATGTGCCTTATTCGGGAATTATGAAAAACATTTCTTATAGATGCTTTGCTTGTGTCCAAGCGTGTGTGTATGTGTGTACTTATCTTGCTGAATCGTGATGGGGCCCAAGCTCTGACTTCATTATTGAATCGAATAGGGCTTTTAGGCGGAAATTGCATGTGCTCGATTGCTATAATTAAAACAAACTTGCGCTGATTTAGCCAAGATGTGCCATTCCATTCGGCGGGGTCTGTTTTGAGGTTGCGGCGGTTTGGCGTCGTAGTCGACAACATTCACTGTCTTGAGCAGGCGGCGATGCGGTTTTGTTAAAATTACATTTGCGAAAGTTTTATCGCAGGTCTAGGACATCAAAAGGGGGGAAGGACATGCGGCTTAAAAAGGGAACGAACTAGAAGCGACGAGCAACTGCGGTAGTGGCATGATATCAGCGCTGTAATTAATTGCGGCCGCTGCATTTTGGGGTGGCCATGGTAATTGTGGCATGGAAATTAAAAGCCAGCAAAGAACAGCAGAAACAGGCAAAACAAAAATCAACACACAAACAGAAAAAAAAGAAAGGAAGGAAAAAAGTTAAAGAAAATAAACACAATACTTTCAAATTGTGTAGGAGAGAGAAAGAGAAGACCCAAACAAATACAGGCTGCCAGCCACCTAGGAGCAAAGGCAACAAAAAAAACCACAAAAAAAGCTATGCAAACAATGACAGGACGACACAGAAGAAAGGATCGGCAAGGGCAACGGCATCGATAAAAATGTAGGAAGTAAGAATGCGCGTGTGTGTGTGTTTGTGGGTATACATATATATAATAAAATGAAGGCAAACCGCGTAATATCCCTTTGGCAATTTACGGCTAGGAAAGTGAAAAGTAACACTCTACTCACCATGACCGCGGGGCTAGCAAAATGTCTTCGATTTCAAAAGTGTTTCTCCACTTTGGCTTTTGTTGTTGCTGCGGTCGCTGCAGCTGCCGCTAATGGCAGCGGTTGAAGTGTTGCCGCTGACAACAACAACAACAACAACACCACCAACAATAATAAAAGGCCTGACTCGCGTCTCAAGCTGTAGCTGAAGATGAAAATGAAGAGCCAGAGCCTAAAAGTGTCGCAGCAAATTGAGTGGGAAAGGCAACAAATCACATCAAAAACATATTTGAATATTTGCCGTCACTTAGCTCTCTTCTTTGCAGCTCGATGGTAAAGGAGCATCAACCAAATGGAGGTCGCAATAGAGTGTTATGGTGGCTCTATATTGCGGGTAACACTGTTGACTGGTGTCAATGTCGCCGGCAGTGTTTGCCTAAGCCTGATGGAGGCACACAGTCAATGGAATTGACACTTTTACACTGTGAAAAAAACAAGAAATTTATGATGAATTCGGAAACAATAAAAGTTTTGGGCTTTTGTGCTAGTAGAAATAAAATATTTTACAATAGGTTCACATGATCAAATGTTTTCATATTTCTTATAACTGATGTTACGTTTCTTCTTTTGTTTTCGAAAAGCTTATTGTTTTTACCCATTAGAGACTTTATATTTTAAAATAAATGGCTAGAAAAGAATGTGTATAGCATCTTCGTATTTCAAAAACTTTTTTCCAGTGTGTATACACTACCTTTACCCCTTGACAATAAAGAGGTAAAATCAGTTCAGTTTACTTTCACGGGATTTCGTTTTTTCTTTTTTTGTGGTTTTCTTTGCTTGAATCTTCTCCGGTTTTCGGTAAGCAAAGCTCAAGCGTCAGCTGACAATTTTGTATACAGAGCGGAACGGCCTATACCTGACACGAAAGTGAATCCTGCGCGCGTTTCTGCTCCTCCTCATCTGTTGGATGTGTGAGTGCTATGTTTACATGTGTATTGTAAGTAAAATGCCCAAGGCGAAAGTGTACATTACGAGGTTTTAAATTACACAAAAATCCATATACACACAAACACACACAAGCCAAAAGAAAGAGAGAGAGATAAGTAGAGAGAGAGAGAGAGAGAGAGACAGGCATAGGATCTACGCCCTCAACGCTTTCAGGTTTTTGGTCGTCATGTGTGCGGATTCTACTTGAAAAAGCATAAGATTGGGGGACCTCGGCATTAACTTTGGTGTGCTAAACGTATCCTCCTGTTCCAATGCTCTTAAATAAGTATGTGTGTGTGTGTGTGTGTGTATCAATGGCAACCTGTGTGCGGCTGCACGTGTCAAAATTTGCGCAAGGGATATACAAAAATATCTCATGCTAATTTCGCCATTGTTGCTCCAAGCTTCGAAGCAGTAGATGGAGAATGGCAAACGACAGAGATTTGTAAGTCCTATTTAAAAAACAAAACGGTGCTTAATCTACCGATCGATGCTTGTAAATCAATAGTATATTCAGGTGCACACACATTTATATAATATATATTGTATTTTCGTTGTCTGAAACACATTAAGTCAACATTGTGAAATGAAATGCTGTTCTAGTCATCTTATTCCCTTTTTAGCAATGTCGTTATAAAATGTTATACACATACTAACAGACACTCTTTCAAACATGTTTATATGTATGTATGTGCATAGCTAGTGATGCAGAGCAACCTTCAACCCAGGAGAGGCTTGGACTTCAGCTTAAGCTTCAGCTAAGTAAGCATATTGACAACTGTGAAAGGTACACACAGTTGCCATTTGCCTCTCCAGTCGTCCACTTGGCTTTCTCCTCAGTAGAAGGCTTTGCATATTTGCATGTAAATACAAGACAGTACACCCAGTATACACACATATACATACAGACCCACCCAATGCACAATACACACACACACACACACACACACACTGAAGTGCAACATTCTCTGACAACATTCCAATTTGCGTTTTATTTTATCTCATTTTAGAGGCTGGCTTCTAGTTACAGTGACAGCAAATAAGAGAAAAGGCAGCTGCTAATTGACTGGCCTATGTCGAGACCTTTAACTTAAACAAGATACACACCCCAACCATCCCATTTCGAACCCCTTTCCCATTCGCCTTACTCCCCTCTATGGCCTTTTGCACTCGATACTGGGTAAATGCCATTTGCGGTTTCCAATTTGCAATTCTCTACCTAATTTGACCACACTTTCAATAAAGTGCCAAAAGTTTTTAAATACCAATCCGCACGCACTCGAAAGTCATTTAAAGCTGTGCCAACTAATTGCATATAATTCTACAGCAAATGTTGGCTCATAATTATTAGCCAAGAATCGTCTTGGCCCGCGGAAATGCCGTTTGCGAAATGAAACCTCTTTCCACATGTGGCTACATCAATTTGTGTGTGTGTGTGTGCTTTCAAATAGCTGCAGCTGCATTCAATTGCCACAGAGCAGACTATGGGAATGACCCTGGAGCAGCTGCAGCTGCAGCATTCTTCGTTGCCATTGGCCAATTCATTTCCATTATTATCATAAAAAGTTTTCTACTTATCCGCTAGTAATTTCCGTGCAGCAAAACCATTATCAAAATGCCAGAAAAACAAGATTTCAAAGGTCGTGGGTGGAATATCTTCTTGGAAAGGTATTTATGTCACTCCCAAACCTATTCATGTCTCAGTTCGGAAAACTAATTCTGTCTTCTATTATCGGATATTAGGATCTTTGTTCTTTCAGTAAAGTGTTCCTTGTACGGGGAATTTTCTCTTAAAAACGTATGTTTAAGAGACACAATCCAAAAATTGAATTCTTATGCATTGTAGAATGCTTTAGAAATAAAGAAAGCTTGAATTTAAGGATATATTACACTCTACATATAGTTCGATTCCCAAATAGAAAACGGTTTCGTTTCTAGACTTTTGTTTTTTTTTCTTGACTTAAGCAATTTTCAAGTAATTTAAATTCTATTCATCGAATCCAAACTTTTTAATATTAATATGTATTAATTTGAACAACAAATGTGTTTTGTTTTGCTTGTTACATATGCGACTGCGAATTATTCAGATTCAGCTTACTTATACATATTAATAATAACTTGTTTAAAAATGTAATTTTTCAATTGCAGAAATTATACAAGTTTTAAGATAAACAGGCAACGAATAAAGAACAAAAGAAATACTCAATGAGTGTAATGATGCAACCTCAAGGTGTTGCAAATAAATAAGCTGTGCGAGCGAATTTAAATAATATCCCACCTTATAAATAATTTTTAGAAACAATTATCCGTTGTGCTCAGTGTAAGATGGCAGGCATCGTCGAGAACATCATAATGATCATCATAAGATTTTTGTAAAGAGTAAGAGTAGTATCAGAAGAAGAGGCAAACGCCGCCGCACTTCTTAAAAAAGCAATTACATTAAAAAGGATAAGGCAGCGGCAGCCCTTTTTCCCGCTCACGTTACGTATAAGTAATCTCAATGCCGGCTTACGTGTGGCCTTCCTGCATCGTCTTGGCAGTTGCCCAGTGTGTCTCTTAAATGTTCATTAAATTGGATTTTTAGTGCGCATCGTAAAAAATTCAAAGCGCCCATTTAATTCGTGCAACAACAGAAAAACACACAAAACTCCAACCATTCGAAGCTCTACAGACGAAGGTTGAGTAGAAGGTGCCACAGCTCGTCGTCGCTTGGTCAGCACTTCAATTCTTGCCCCGCCATAAAAAGCTGATAGAAGCAGCGAGCATAGGAACTCTTTTAGCGAAAGAAGCGCGATTCGATTTGAAATATTTTGCAACTTCTTTTTTGATTTTTCGTTTAATGATGCGGCGCATATTAAATGTCCAATGCACCAAGTGCAGGGCCATTACAAGCTTCCTATACTCCGCCTACCTCTTTTTGCTCTACCACGTATCTAGTTGTCATTATGTGTGGTTCTTTCCCCTTTTTCAATTTGCGGAGCTGTTGGTGAAGCTCGAAGGAAAAAGAAACCGTTTTATGCTGCATTTTAAGCGGAAATGATGCGCATCCTGCGGCACAACATCCTCGCCGCGAAATGGCCGTGCTCCGTTGCCATTTTACAAGGCAGTTTTTTTGCTTTTACCAAAATATTTGCATATTCATCTCTAAACAAAACGACAGCGGAAGAGCAGTGAAAGACAAATGACAAAACAAAAAACAAATACAAAAAAAAACAGACGGGTACGAAAATAAAAACAGGCAAAGAAGTAAAATGGCCAGACATAGGGATACGACAGCAAGTCATCTTCAGAGTCGGTTGGTCCATTAGGCGGTGGCGGCGGCGGCGGCGATAGAATATTGACAGAAAATACATAAACAAACACCAAAAATCCAAAAAAAAAAAAAGAAAATGTGCCCCATCCGCACAGAAAAATAAGGGAAATCCAAATAATTGACATCGCTTGGATGCACCTGCGTGGCTGGTCAGTGATGAATTTTCTAATTGCCTTATCGCTTTCAACGTGGAACTCAAAGTCCTTTGACGATGAATGAACACTTTTGGCATTTGATGACCAAAGGCGAAAAAGTGTGGATCCAATCTATAGGACACACACTCAAACATAGAGGATACAAACACCAAGGTGAGAGGGGTGTTATGAATGTGTTAATTGCAATTCGCCCTTCTATTGATGTGTCTGATGGACACTTTGAAAACTGTTTGCGCTCCCAAATAGATTTCTACTCTCGTGTCGCTTCAAATATTTCATAAGTGTTGATCCCAAAAAGTGTCAATCAATGGCATCCTCGCAAAAGCGTTCTTGATTGATTAAAGGTAGTGCATATAAAAATCTTTAAGCGGAAAGTCGTTTGCCATTTTGATAATTGCAAACATTAAACAGTATTCTACTTGTCCCTCTTGGTGATTCTCTAACAGGTTAATTGAAACTGTGGCAGGCCAAAAACGTATAAAAAATTGTAGATTGGAGGCAAGTTTTAAGTTTGCAACCGGAAAATGGTAGCGGCATCCAGCACATAAACTAAGAAAACTCACAGACATGCAAACTTCCAAGCACTTTACCCAAAAAGAGATGAACAACGTCAGACACAATGGGTGATGCTGCAGGGGTGGTTGAAAGTATATGATGGTTGGAAAAGAGAGTAAAAGATGGGCAAACTTGACAGAGGCAGTACAAGAAATTTATGGCATTGACCACAGAATGTGTGAGTGCTGCAGCTAAAACTTCACTTTGTAAGTAACTTTTAGGAAAAGTGGGCACTAAATAAAAATGTATGCCGAGCAAACAAAAGGCAGGGTGACAGGGAACAGAGGCTGCGAAAAACTATTGCAAGGCACTTGACCAGTTACACTTATGCAATTATGAAATTGCCATAGAAAGTGACACTTTTATTCGTCATCCTGATGCCATTGTCCTGTTAGGTACTTAGCAGAGTGTGAGAATGTCTACACACAAATACACACAGCCAAGTGAAGAGAAAATGAGGAAGGCAGGGTGGAGTAAGAAAAGTAGGATTAGGTCAGAGTTGGAGTAAAGAAAATTGCGCTTCGAAAACTCTTAACAAAGTCATTCGGTCCAGATGCTGCCAGTTAAGTCAGTGAAAGGCTGTGAAAGAAAACTGTTTCTCTCTTTCTCACATTTCGTTTTCTGTTTCTATCCCACTCGCTCTCCATTTCTAACTGCCTAGTCTCACACTCGGCCTTCTAATATGAAGTCTTGCCCCCCCATTTGGACAAACAACATCTACTCATGAAGCGGACTAAGTTAGTTCACTCCTTTGCCAAAGAAAAACACATGTGGTTAAAGTGCCTGAAGGCTGCTGATGCTGCTGCTGCTGCTTGGCAAACGACGAAGGGTTAAGGTGCCTTAGCCACACTAGAAACGGCCTGGAATTTTTGGGTGTAAGTGTGCCACTTACTTCAGAGTCGAAGGAGAGGCTGTTATGAAGACATTGTGCGTGGGTGTGAGAATCCGGGCGGGGGTAGTGTACGGGAGAATGAAACTTGTCTAGCAATTGGAGAAATTTCGGTCACTTATAGTAATTGTCTTTGCTATGGCAAAAGAAATGCGCAAATTAAGTGCAGATAGCGATTACATTGTAATAGTCTTGAATTCAGAGATGGTAATATATACTAGTATTCATATTAAGGTCAACGCGTGACGCTTTGATGAACTTGTGGGATGTCCATTCTCTCTCTCTATCCTGCTTTGCCTCGAAGACAGCTGACTATCAGCATAACTTTGCTAAAATATGTCGCCGTAAATTTATCACTTTACTAAGCTAGATGATAGCAAAGTTTATAAATATTTATCCATTTGGACACGTGTCGTCTCACTTTGCTCAAATATCATGGTTATTTCTGTCTTATTTATTTTTAAAAATATACAAGAACTTCATACTCATTATCGAAACAAAGGTAAATCTGACACCACTTAAACAATGCATTGTATATTTCATGGGGTTATCTTGAACTCAACTAGGACAGTTGCATTTGCTTACATTAAATAGCTACCTTTCTGACATTGAGTTGCCACACTGTCGCTTGGTCTACCCAACAAGCGGAAACTCACAAAATAAATGCAACATTTGGCACCGAATTTCATTGCAAACGGAAAAGTGCGAGTTTCAGTGTATGAATGAGTGTACGCAGGATCTGCTGCTGCTTTTTAAGACACCCTATTGCCTTTCACATTCTTAGATTCAAAGGCAACAACCCCTTTCTATTTATTTTCCACTTGCGACATTGCCATTTTCTTCTGTGTTATGTTGGCCAACTTGGATTCTGTTTTGGCTGGCTGCGTCCTTTATTGTTTTATTGTTGCTGCATCAGTTTGTGGCAGACGCAGACACACACACACATACACAGAAGCATACAGTTTCAAGGGAAACGGGCGGCAACTTCCTTTCGAATTTTTCTTGATGCCTGTCCAAGTGGAGCATTTGTAGCTGAATGCTTTAAGTTGTTGTTGTTGCTGTTGGTGTTCTGCAAACGTTTTATTGCCTGCACTTGTTGTTGGCAAAGAAACTTGCCAAAACTGCGGAGCCCCCGCAGTTAGAAGAAGCTAGCGCAGCAGCAGTTTCTAATCTTTTGATTATGGATGACATACGCATATGTAAGCCATTTTGAGTGGCCCATCTATGCTGCCGTCCAGCAGCTTTATTTATGACTTTATCAATAAAAATGCAGAAATATTGTTATTGTAGCCGTTGCTACTAGCTTTGGCTCTTTGGCTATTGCTCTCGCTTTCGCTACAGTAGCAAGCTAAAATACTGGAAATTACCCAGCGCAATTTACTGCGGCCAATGTGGAAGGTCAGTCAATATTGTTGTTGGCTATTGTTGTTGGTGGTGGAGCTGCTGCTGCTGCTGACATTGCTGACGTTGGCGTTTGCAACTTTATTTGCGCTTCCTCTTCTGCTTACTCTGCTCACGAGGTCTCTCCTTGTTGGTATTGGGATCCTCTCACGACCGCACACATGCAACCGTCACCACCGTCAGTTTCTTTTTTTTCTCGCTTTTTTGCCCGCTGTTGACTTTGTTGTATGTGTGTGTGTTTGCAGCGCTTATGCAGCCGTTCGTGTCCACTTGGTTCGACGGAAAAAAAAACAGAATTGTACCGGAGCCGTAGCTGTAGCCGCTTTCTGTTTGCCTTTCATTTGCGTACAACGCCTTGGCGGGCACGAAGAATTTTTGTGTTTATTGTGAACAATGGAGAGCACGATGAATGTGTGCAATGGTAACCAAACGAAAAATTTACACACAACAACAGACAATTTCGGATGAACAATAAATCTCAACATTTTCAGTAATTTCTCAAATTTAAAAATATATATGTATATTTATTTATATATGGGAATCGCCCCATCATTTCTTCTTTTACTCTAGTCACCAATTTGACTTCTGAATTTAGTCAAGAAATCAATTACTTAACCTAGGAACTATTTATTGATAATTTATTTTCAATTTTAAATACACAAGCACAAATTATTCGGTACTGAAAATTTGCCGTCTATTAGGTTACAATGGTAATCAGTTTTTTACACTGTTTGGTCAGCGTTTTAAAATTAGATAAATAAATCAAGGTATATAATTTTTAATTAAAACTGCAATTCAAGTCACCATGAAAGCTTCCTAATGAGAAAGAAACTTTATGGTAAATCTATCATTCAACATGCTATGTTATGTGTGTGTGTGTGTGTGGTATTATTCGTAGCATACTTATTGGTTTAACAGATTTCACTTTACCAAACCTCTTTTCCGCTCTGTTTTTCATCCCTCTCGCTGACTCCCATTTTTCCTCCCGCTACGCTGGTCTCATTGATTGAAAATCAAACCAAACACTTAAACTCTTAAACATGTTTGAGTTATATAGAATGCATTGTAGCATAAATACAAACACAAACACAATCATATATAAGTACATACAGCCACACAAATGCATAACACATATACATAAATACATATATACACACACAGACACATATGAATTCGTATTGCATATAGCTTAAACAAGATGGTCGACAAAGCGGTAGAGGGAAAAGCTTTTCGAAATTCAAACTATACAACAGAGAAAAAGCGAAAAAAGAAAAAAGTAGCTCGCAAAAGAAATACAGAACAAAAAAAAAATTGTATATTAATTATGGTTTGTTGGCACAGTTTTCCAAGAGCCAAAAAGAGAGTGAGCGAAAGACAGAGGGAGAGAGTCAGCAGAAAAAAGAGACATGCAGAGAGAACGTCAGGTAGTAGGAGCAGAGCGGCAAAATCGCATATAATTTTTACTTTGAACATTTGAGTGGGCAAGGAGAAGCTGTTGGTGGTCGTGGGTGGATGGGTGCTGGGGTGATAGCCACGTTGTTCAGCTGGCGTATTGGGGGCACGCCAAGTGCTTTCTATGCCTCTGCCTCAATCTCTGGCACTGCGTTTGGCTGACTTTTATAAACACAGACAAATGCCGGCTCTCTTTACCTCACTCGCCGCCCTTCTTTATGCTAAAATATAAGGTGTCATGGGCTTAGGAATAGGGGATTGCGTCCCCTTTTTGATAGTTGTGTTAACTTGGTGTGACTTTTGATTGAATCTCAAGGAGTCAAACTATCCAACTATCTCTTTTGCACTATGGTTTTCCTTTGTCCTTTGATTAAAGTTGACTTTCTACACCTATGATAACAGATGAAGGTGTGTACATCCATCAAAGGTGTTTGTGTTTAGCCGCATTCTGTTTGTTCTCAGTTTTTGCATAGCTTTCAACACACCTCGCACACACACACATGCGTAAAACTCTTCTAAATATTCTCATTCTGGCCATGTTTGCCATTATCTTACATGGTGCTCTGTTCTCGCTCCTACTCTGGGGGAAAAACGGCTGCCAACTAAAAATGGAAAATTGAACAACAACTTCTGCTCGTTTTGCTGCCCGAGCGAGCGGAAGTCCACATAGGCAGCTTTAGCTCAAGCCCACGCAATGTTTTTTTGCCAACACACACACACCTGAGTTTTACCAAAGGAAGCAAAGAGGTAGGCTAAAGATTGGGGTATGACAGTCAGCAGCTGCTGCAGCTGCTATCATACTGCAAGGTTAAAACCATAATGAAAGTAAAATGAAGTACAAAATTGCTGTCACATTGCATCTGAGAAAAGAGGCATAGTTACACAAATCGAAATAATGGTTGTAGCAGGTGGGAGCGTCCAAAGAGGGTGTCAGCTGAAAGATATAATAGTAAAAACACTGCCATTGGCATTGGCAGTTTTCGTTATTAATTGCGTAAAAATATGATTCAAAATTTTTGGTCTACCATTTCTTCACATGGCAAAGATTTCCACGGTCCATGTGCACCGGGCGCCTTCTGATCCGGTCATAGCCCTTATTTGCTTTCATGCGTTACCAATGAAAAGCTGGAACATGCCACGAGATGGGATGTTATTGTAAGAGAAGGATCTCTTGATGGCTGCTGTGTTCAGTTGTTTGTCTTTAATTATGTTTAAACGCCACGCCACTTTTGAAATGTGCAGGATCAAGTTATGGGCAAAAGACGCGATGCGATGCGATACGATGCGATGCAATGAGTCGCTAGGCGAGGCATCGCGAATCGCGGCAATGGCCTCATTTGCCTCAACCCTCTGTCAATCTGCCTGTCATTATGAAATGACGCCAATGGCAAAAATAAAATTAAACGATAACATTTCCTTTTCATTTCCACACGCATAAAATTGAAAGGGGCCTGAGACCAATGCTAAGCCAACTACGTGTTTGGCTATTGGGGAATGGTCTTGTCTACCTTGATGGACCCATCTGACTTTAGCGGACATTTCTCATCTCCAACACATGAAAGTAAAGGGTCGTATACTTTTAATTAACCAAAAAAAGATATATTGATTGATAGCGGGTAACTCAGTCAGTTCTTTGTGCGCGGTATTTTAATTGGCAGCCCAAGCAGCTGGCGCAGTTCATTCTGGGCATGGCAAGCAAATTTACTTCGTTCTGATCAAGATGTAAGCGCCTTCGGAGAAGGCGGCAGAGAGAGCGGACATAGACATGGACAAGTTGGGTAACAGCCACAACTGGACAGCTTCATTTCGCGACATTGGATGTCAAAGTGAAATATTGGCTGGAGACATGTAATAAATTTTAAAATTCTTTATTATGCGTTGCAGCAAAAACATTCGCAGTGAATGCAGGACCAGGAGTAAGAGAAAGAGGAGCCGCAGTGTCAGAAGGATACGGCCAACGGCAACGCATTGCCCGCCAAAGTGGTTTGCACGGCTGCCTGCGCGTTTGTTATGCGTGCCAGTGCCATTGCCACCACACACACACACACACAAACACACGCACACACACACCTCCCTTCTACATGTTGTTGTTGCTGGTATACTGATTCGGCGTTGGCTCCTCAGTGTGGCGTGAATCGTAAATCAACGATTTAGGCACATGCAAGGCAATTTTTTCCATATCATTTTTCCTTCACCCTCCCAACAGTTCTCCATCTCTTAGCCTATACTCAACACAAAGCTATCTGGTATTTTTACAGAGATTAAAGCCTATTCAAAATGCTGAATACCCTACACCTATAGAAAAATATATAAAAAAAATAACTAAATAAAATTGACGGATTAGTCAGAGAGTTGACATTTCCATTGCGAATCAATTGTTTTAGTAATCCTCCATTGAAATTGCTTTTCGAACTATACATTTCTATAGTAGCTCATAAATTTAACTATTCTACCCTTCACTCATTGATCATCTAAAGTGTGCACAACATTGCGTATACGCAATAACGGGTTATAGCTAAACCAAGGGCGGTTTTTCAGTATAGTGTCAATGTTCGAAAAATGAAAGAAAAATAATTATATCCTGTCTTCTCCTTTTCATTTGAAATGAAAAGTGTCCATGTGAGATTAAAAAGGCTGTTGGCCCTTTTATTGGAATTTAAAACGAATTCACGATATATTGAGTTAGCTCAATCTAGTTAATGTTTTGTGCTGTATGGAGTTAATTTTATTAGTTTAGTTTGGTTTCATTGGTTTCCAATACTTTTAATATTCTTTAAAAAGGAATTCCATGATAAAATGATCACACATAAAAAGTGTTCATGGATTTGATCAATCTTATGGTTGTAATTTCGCGAGTTTTAAGGGAGAAATTATGACCCTAAGTGGGTCTATATCCGGACCTGCTTGCTATTTGATTCTTTCTGTACATTTTGCCCACCGCCACTTAAACTCTTGCATCTCACTCTCTACACCGTTAACACATCACCCTGTTTCTGTTGTTGCTGTTGCCGCAACATCAAGCGGCATCAGCGTAGCCCTTCTCATGACATATTGATTTGATGCTTTGACTATGCCGAGAATTTCCATTAAATTTACGCCCAAAAGACCAACGAGTGGAGAGGCCTGGCCGATCCAACATATCAGCAAAAAGAACAAAAAGCGAAAAAAGGAACTCTAGAGAGAGAGAGAAGCAAACTGTATACAGCCATTTGCCATTAGACTCCCAGCAGCCAATGAGCCCAACCACGCAACTCAACCCTCAACCCCCTCTGCCCACCCGTTTCTCTGTGCCTAGAATGCCCTGCAATACGGTGTCATGTTTTTTGCAGTTTCAAATCACGCGAAAAATTGCGACGCACATCAATCAGAGGCGCAAACTTACTACACACGCATACTACTGACGACAACCGTCCCAACGACCGACCTACAGGCAGACAGACATAGCCAACATGGTAAAATATTAAATTAGCCTTTGTTCCCTAATTGAAAACATAATTAGCATTAATTTATTAGCTGGAGCCGCGGCCTGCCTGCTTGGCAGCGCATCGAAGTCCCTGTGAATGATGTGTAAAATATTAAGTCCATCGATTGCCATAGCCAAAAACCAGGGGAAAATGTTATTAAGAAAATCCGCGAGAAAATTGTAATGTGTCTCAATGCGATGGCTGAGGAGTGGAGTGAGGAGAGAGGAAATACTGCTTGACGTGGCTCTAATTTAATTAATCCATGCAGGCAGAGTTTGCAAAAAGTTGTGCGGCTTTCTCGTTACACTAGTCAACATAGAAATAGTGAATAATTAAATTAACCAATTAATTAAAAATTAATTGCATAATTCGTATTTATTAACAATGTTAAAGTCAAATTAAAACCATGACCTACAAAAGCTATTCGATAGTTATAATCTTAATTGTGGTGAGCAGTGTTGAAGTTTGGTTGTGTTTGTGTGTGTGTGCTGCTAATACCTTAACTAAATATATAATGTTGCAGCCGCCTTTGGCCCCGATCCTTGGTAAACTTGTGTGAAGTCCTCGTTCTGGTTGGCTCGTTGGTTAGCTGGCTGGCTGGTTGGTTGGTTGCTGGTGTCGCTTGCAGGCGCAGTTAGTTAATTGTGCACATTATTTCGACAGCATCGCTGGGTTTGGGTCTAGGTATCCCCATCGTCCTCTTCCAGATTTTCTTGAGCTGCTGCCAGAGAACTAGTTGGGAATCCTTTTACCCAGTGTTTTCATAGTTTTACTCTTTTATTTTTTGTTAGTTAGTTTCTTGACAACCTCATGCATGTGACTTTGTCGTTTATAACTGCCATCCGTTGTCTTGGATGTGTGTTTTGCTCGCTGGCGCTTGTAAATGTCTGTTGCTGCAAAAGTCTTGGATGTGTTACTACTTTTTAGCGGCTCCCATTGTCGTTCCATCGTCCTTTCTCTTTCTTTCTCTGTCTCTCTCTCTCTCTTTGGTGTCTTGCCTGTGCATTCATTTTAATTTTGAAACTTCCCGCTTGCCGTTTGTCGGCATGTGCCAGGCATATTACTTCCGTTGCACACACACACACACACACACACACAAATACAGCAGCAGACAAGAGCAATATATGTTGGTATATACATACAGCAATCTCACCCAAAAGTCCTGCCTATCGTCTTGACTCTCCGCCTCACACAACTAATTATTTTTCGCTTGACAATGAAAATGTTTAAGTTTAATTAAATGCAACTTGCGCTGCTTTCTTTTGGTGGTGGTCCTGCTGCTACTGCTACTGCTACTGTTACTACTTTAGCTTTTGTTGCCGCACCTGATGCTGCACCAACTCTCCAGGCTGCCATAGATTTATGTGCTCGTTCTCATTCAGCAAGTGTTAAATGTTCTTTGGATTTTCATGCACCATGTTTGGCCAGAGCTATCAACAACAACAACTTCTTCTACTATTCATTGTCGTGTGTTGTTTGCTCTGAGATAAAGTTGCAGCAAAAGAAATGTGCAGCTAATTGCGGCTGTTCATTCAACTACTCTCAACTAAGTCCAAACAAGGAAATCGGGGAAAAAACACTACAAAAACCATCTCTTAACCAAGGCTAATGCATTCATACGCTGCTTTTATGAGTTTTCAGAAACTATGGCTGCAAATTGCACCTCTTGTTAATTTTAAGCATAAATAGTTTCGGCCTTGCAACTAATCCTCTCCAGGTAGAGTGCATTAAAAGCTTTAGACATAAGTTAAATTACCTGCATTTGAATAAAAATGCATTAATTAATTAAAGATAGACAGAAAATTTCTACTAGATACATAAGTTAATTCGTCTATAGATCGACTGCACCTAAATCGACTTTCTTAAAGGGCCACCAAATTTGTTTAAACAGTGAAATTGATTATGAAAAGCATTTTTTTCCATATCCACGAACTATTTTCTTCCAAAATTCCCACTTAGTCTCCAATTGACTATAGGACACATTTAGCTACGTAGAATATATTTAAAGAATTAATTTCTAACAGTTTTTAAAGTATTTACTTGCCATTCTCGAAGGAATTTCCCTATTCTCAGACTCTTTGATTTTGATTCAAGCAATTAAAGTTTTGTGTTTTGTTTTTATTTCATACATAAAGATTAAAATCTGTCATCAATATTTTTCAAATTTATTTCCATCAAGTTTCATGTTGTTAGCTCAACTACTTATATGTTTAGAATACAAAATATTCTTTTAACCTAAACGAAGTCGTTTATAGGCCGCAATGTGTATATAAAACTTATCATTGGATTGTTAAGGGTAGTCATCAAATTTGTTGTCTCTCATTGTAAATCATTCATTCGCATAACTTTTAATGCTGTTGTGGCACATTTTGTATTTAAAGTCAAGTGAAAAGCTAAAAGGGAATTCAGTGTCTCATCTACTCATCATACAAATGCAAAAAATGCTTTGACAAACAAAACTATTTGTCTTTGAGTGACTTTGGGCTAAAAAGTTGCCGCCGCTGAGCCATTAGGCACCAATAATCGTAAAAATGCTTGAAAAACGATGCGGGCGCCAAAAAGGAAATTTTGCAAGAGGGTAAAAAGGCGGCCTAAGCATTGGATAGGAGAAGGGCCTTGCGGCCGCACTTGTCATGCCGTTGATGAATTTTTAAGCTAGCTCTAAACACTCTCTTAGCACAACTCATGCAGTTTATGCTTGGAAAGAGTTTTAGGCACACACATACACAAACACATACACACACTTGTGAAAATTATTCAAAAATGCTTGCAAACAATTTTGTAAAAAGGGGGTTGGGCGGTATCTCGCTAACATACACACACACACACACACAACTAGATAGAGAGAGAAAGTGTGTGTGTGTGTGTATTTGCCAACTTGCTGACTCGCTGTGTGACGCTTTTAGGATTCTGGCATTGCATACATTTAGGCGCACAATCTCCTAGCACTTTGCTCTTAGCTGCTGGCTGGTGGCTGCTGCCTGCTGGCTGTTCGTAGTATGTGTATAGGGAAGGGGAGAGCTGTGGTAAGGGGCAGGGGGTTGGCCTGGGCTGGTGGCTTATCCATGTTTGCCAACGTGTTTTTGGTCTCGCGTCCATGTTTGCGTGCTAATGTTTATAAATGCTTAGCGTAGCTCAGACTCCGAACTGCGTGAAGGAGCCTTTTGAATATTTTAATATGATTTAATATTAAACATCAGCAAGTGGAAGGGCGTTGCTTTGTGTGTGTGTGTGCGAGTGTGTTAGAATGTATGTGACCGAAAAGAGATCAAGATAACAAAGGATTACAAAATGCTTTCATTTGAAGGGAGGGAGAGAGCAAGAGAGATATAGAGTATGAGTGTCTGAATGTGTATGTAGTTGTGTTTGTGTGTGTGCCATATTCCACGCTTCCCTTGCCACTTTCTTTCTTTTCTCGGCTCAGTTTGCGAATATTAAGTAAATGTTTTGAATAGTTTTCCAAGTTATTTGGGTTAAGATTTTTCCGCCACCCACGCTCAGAATTTTGTCGCCCAATTTCAATTGCCGGGCTTTTACTACTTCTTCTTCTTCGTCGTCGACGTCTGATGACCCCACAGTGAAGCGTGTAAAGAGCTGGAATAAACGCATTTTAATTCAAAGTTATTGGCTTGCCTTTGTGCCTGTATGTGTGTGTGTGCGTGTGATGTGTGTTTATATGGCTGAGCATGTTTGTTAAAAGCTTTGAAAAGATTTGCTTTGTAATCGCCGGCAGAGAAAAGACATGGCCAGAGTATGGAGCGCCAACATGTTAAATCGCTTTGATGACATTGTTAATTTGACATACTTGGGTTTTTCTCTTCTCCAACACAATATACACAGATACATATTATACACACACACATACATTCAAACATGTTATATATACCATATAGCTTGATTGTGGCGTATATGAGAGAGCATATTTATAGGCCTTGATTGGAGCATAAAAGAAATGTATAAAATATGAATAAAAACTTTTGTATTGCTCAGGACAATGAAAATGATAAGTTTGACATTTGACAGGCCTCTCCCTCCACCTTTTGCGCAAAAAAAACCGGTCATATATGTAAAATTTTATCTTCAGTCCCAAAGCAAAACAAAGTGAGTCAAATTTAATTCTTGAAAATTGAAGAGTTCTTTGATTTTTTTTTGGCCAAAAAGACTTAAAGGATTTAAATTTGCTAGCAGTTATGCTTTTTGCATCTATCTATCTCTTTGCATAGAGACACACTCACACAGATATACACTTATGCAGTTGGCGTTCAAAATGCTCTTTATAATCACATCCGACTCCAAAAAGGAAAAAGTTGATACTTCTGGTACGCATATGAATTTCCACGTAATGCGTTAAGTAAGTGGGAGAAGTAAGTATATGAAATAAATGAGACGCAGCGCTCAAGAGCAACCAAGAGAATTCACAATGGCATCATTCAGCCACAGGAGCGCAATAGGGTATACGTTCATAGTACAAACAAAACAAAACACAGATTATATAATAAATTCGCATTATCCGAAAGCGGCTGTCTTTCGATACCGCTTGAATTTCAAATTATCTGCAATTAAAAAGGTGGGCAAATCTTCGTTTCTATTTAGGATAGCCGAAATTTACGTCCATTAACCTTCTTGAGGTGAGAAATGTGTATAGAATTTGCACAAAATTTTACAAATGTAACCCATGATATTTATGATATCTATTAACCCCGATAGATAATCCGGTCCTGGCAGTAAGACAGCAGCTGCTGCTGTTGCCTCCTCGCCATACACATGTCTGACTACAACTACAGACAAGAAGACGCAATGTAGACAAGTTGTAGTCATGTTGCCATCGTTTGCTAGTTGCCATTGCTGCAGTCGTCACCGGCTGCAGGTGACAAGACAGCAGCCAGTCGCAGTGCCAAAGGCAACCAGCGGCAGCAGCAGAAACAGCAGCACTTAAATGCCAGAAGGTATTGGGGATTTTGAGATGAACCACCACCTCATATATGTATGTATGTATGGGATGCTTAATACAGTTGCCTGGCAGTCATTGCGTTGCCTTGTCTTGTCTTTGGCTGTATGTTGCCCGTATGCTCATTATGGTCCTCTGTCCAATTCTCCATTTTGGTTGGTAGAGAAACTCATGCTACTCCCGCTGCTGCTGTTTATACGGCAACAAGTTCTATTCACTTTTGAGACTGAGATGTTACATATAAATATCTGTTTGTTTGTGTGTGTGTGTTAGGTGTATTTTTTTTTTGGCTGGCCAGAAGCAGCTCCAATGCGCACGATGAATTCCTTTTAATGAGCAACATCAAGTGTTTGCATTAAATGTCAGTCTATCCATGCTGATATGCAGTTATCTGGGGGTATGAGAGTCGGTACTGTAACTGGATCTCTGTGTGTGTATCTAGCTGATGCTGTTTTTTTTTCTCCCTCTCTTTTTTTTTTTGAGCCTCTGTGTGCCGCTATGTAATAAAATTTGTAATGAGTTGCAGGCACGGAAAAAGGATTTTTGAGTGCAATTTATTTTATTCCCGAGCTTTTATTTTTATTTCCTTTTTGGCCTTGCTTTTCCTTTTGGCATATTTTTATTGCGCTTACACATTCACAGATAGAAATACAGAGAAACAGCTACAGATACATATAAATAAAAAAAATTTAAAAAAAAACACAAAAAAATAAGAGAGAGAGAGAGAGAGAGAGAAAGAAAACTGCTGGCATGGAGGGATCTGCTTTTATGCTCTCGGCTATGGCATGTTTATTTCTGTTTGTATTCCATTTCTTATGATTTTTAATTACGCCCTGGCTCTTGGCTTCTCTTCTCTCGCGCGCCATAAAACGTTGCATACTCTACGGCGCCCGAACGCTTCAGGGCGCCTCACTACAGTGGGAGTGAAGGCATGCGAGATTGCACACCAAAATTCCCTTACCCAAAATAAAATATATATACCGAAGCCCAAGCCGAATCATCATTATGCCAATGCCGAATCCCCCCGTATACGAAATCCGAATCAGATGCCACTTTTGCTGCAGCTGGATCTACATCTACATAGCTTGTGCTGGTCGCCAGCTCGTAGCCAGCTTCATAGAGTTGCAAATTTATCGAATGGCCAAAAAGACAATTCATTACGTGCTTAGCTAATGCCCTCGGTCCTCGCCTTGTCCCGTTCCATTTCCCGCTCTCCGTTCTCCTCATAGACTAGGACAGAGCATTTGCATTTGAGATAATTGCCGCAGCGTTTTGTATGCATAGCCGCTTCGGGGCAGCTCCAGCACCAACCATGGCCGGACAAGTGCGTCACCAAGAGCTGGGCCATAAATTTTAGTTGGGGCCGCATGTGCAACGCTTGGCAAGGGTAACGCAGGGGGCATTGGTTCGGCCCGTCCAGAAGCCTTCAGTCTGTTTACAGTCATTGCTACAAATTGACAAATTCGCTGTCGCCTGTCAGAGCCCGTTCTCTGTTTTCTGGGGCGAAACCGAAAAATGCCAAGCAACCAAAACGGGACACAAGGCGAGACGAGCAGAGATTGGGCTTCGAGATGGGGCCGCGCGCACAGGGCATAAATGATAACAGTCGCAAAGCGCTGATTCATTTACTAAATATTTGCATAGGCGCCCTTGTCAATGCCGCCGCTGTTTCATCCAGCCCACCAACTGACTGACTGACTGACTGGCTGGCCGGCTGGCTGGCTGGCTGCCTCATGTCAAAGTACAAAGCAATTCTCCTAGTAAATTTTTTCTTTTTTTTTCTGGTTACATGTGATGCCATCGCTGTCGGACAGCCCATTTTGCCCTGGGGCATTGGGCAAACATTGCTCAGATATGTTGGTCAAGATTTACGATTGGCGCATGTCAAAGGCTTAATGCGTTTGCCTTCATCCCCCCCAACAATAGCTTGTTCATTCTCCCTCCTCATCCCATTATCCTCGTTGCTGGCCATCAGCTCAGCCACTGCCGGACCGTGATTGTTCGGCGGATTCTTCATTAATTAAATGCGCTGCCCATCAAGACGATTTTTGCTGTTTCGTATGCGAAATGCTGACAAAAAGCATAAATATTGTAAAGCATAAAAATAAATAATAAAGAGGCCTACATACATGTATAAATATGCTAGTATAAATATGTATATTAAATTAGGATGGCCTCAAACTGCTGTAAGAAACAGTTTTCATATTCTGCTTGAATATTCAACTTGACTATTTGTAGGGTAGTTAGATGAGATCGTGTTTGGATCTCTAGTTGTTTGTTTTTATTTTGTTTCGATGGCATTATTCTGTGTCTATTTTAGGAGAGAACTTTTAAAGGACTTTTGTTGTTAAATGAATCTGGCACCGAGAAAGAAGTTTATTCAAAATTAAACCTAAAATCTGAACGATTTTTGTTAGGAATCTCATTTAAACATTAACCACTGCGTCTATAAATTAAAGTGCATACTCCTCAATAAACTAATACAAATAAAATGTTATTTGCTTTATCCCCCTTCCCATTCTCTTGAAAATGAAGGTTTACATTTTATGTTGAAAAAAATATTAATCCAAACAAATTATGCACTATAAGAAACTCATGCTTTTGGTTCACCCCAAAAAATTCTTACAAACACAATTACATATATTTTTGTGTGTATGTATACTTGTATGGGATAAGTGTAAGTATTTGTTTTACGCATACAAATTGCGAGCACATGTCACCCGCTTAAAGCCCATGAGAAGGAGTGGGCTTGGCCTTTCTCTCTCTCTGTGGGTGTGATGCGGATTTTCTTCTGTGGTTCTGTGGTTCGAGCGGAATGTCAGTTCTTAAATTTGATTGCATGCAAATTTATTTCCGTACAATTTAATTAACATGTTTACAATGGAAAAGGGGTGGGGAATTGGGTGATTAAGTGCTTATATTTCATATTTTTCTCTTTTTTTTCTGTATTTAATATTAACCACATAAGAGGTCACAGCATCAAACAGACGCGGACTATTTGAAATAATTTGTGACTCATTTTAATGGCAAACAATAAGTTCATATTGAAATGATTTTCAATTCAATGACGCTGCCTGAGAGTGTCTCATTAGAGCGCCCTCAATTTCATTTAAAGGGCTTGCTGCTTTCTTTTTTTTTTGGGTGCTTTTTTGTTTTTTGGTATATGAAGGACACACGTTCCAAATTTCAGCTCATTAAATGCTTCAACCTTTGCACACAAACACCCAGCACACAAAGCTACACGGATACATATAGATATAAAGACATGTCAAAGGCCAACAAGAAGAGAAGAGAAAAAAAATAAAAGTGAGGAAACATTTTGAGGCAATTTCATTTCACCAGCAACGGCAAAGTCCCTGCAGTCACTGATCACAGCAACAAAGTAACAAAATGAGGGGAAAAAAGCAAAAGTTAACCACGTTGTCATGTTGCTGTGCTTAAATTATAATGAAAAGGACTCTAGCTGCCGTTGCTGCTCCTTGTGCTGCTGGTTGCCATCAATTTAACCCACATTTCCCATTCCCGTTCCTATCCTCCCTCTCCATTCACACTCATAGAATCATATGTCCCTGAAGGAGGCAGCGTTTCTCTGTATAAAGCTTCTCTGGCTTGCAGTATAGTGAAAAAGCAGCGAATGCACACAAGTCGATTTTGTCCCATTGAAGGTTGTTCCGCACATTTTACTCTTGTTGGTGTTGCTGCTTCTGGTTGCTGCCTTGGCATAACTTACCACTCGGAAATGGGATCATCAGCCTGTCATTTCCTTTTGCAGGCTTCTCTACTAGACAGACAACATACACAGACCCCCATACAAAAATTATGTATATGTATATTCCCAGACATTTGGGGCCAAATGATTGTTTATATCGTGTGCGTGTATGTCTGTCTCTATGTCTCCCATGTCTTTGTATTTGTTGGCAAACCTACTTACATACATATTAGATTCAAGCATATATATGTACATAGGTACATACATATTTAATATTTCATATGTCTGCAATGATTTCGTTGCTGCTTACAATATTACACCAAGTCCAAAATGAAGTTGAACTGATGACAACGAATTGGCCTCGCTCCCGTTCTCGCTGGCAGTCATTCTCTGTCATTTTGCTCAGCTCGTCCTCGTTTGTTTGCCTTCTGTCACTGTTTATTTGTCACTGCCTGGCCTAATGTGCTGCCGCCGCCGCCACCTCCTTGGGCTTCCATCTTGATCTCATGCCTATGCCCATGTGTATTTCATTTTGTCTTTGCCAGTTCCGGTTGACTTACGCACCATGTTGACTGCAATTTGTATGGAGCCGGGGTTCGCGTTTCGCTTGGTTAGCTAACTGAGCAGAGCAGAGCAGAGCAGAGGCGAAGGCCAAAACCCAGAAGAGAGTTCTTCTTTTAAAGTAAATTTAGGTTCAGCTTTAATGCAATTTTAATTAGCCTAAGCCCAAGGGCTTTACCAAATCTGCAAATCTCAAACAAATTGACCATTGACTTTAGTTCTAGGGAGTTGAAAAGAGTCTAAAAACTTCTTCCTCCCCAGACGCTCTTACACGCACTTATACACCGAGCTTAACGCTTCTAAAATATGCACATACACGACCTATTCATTCCATACTCACACGGCAGGCAAACCGTTCTCCTGAACAAGCCCAAGTAAAATCATAAGAACAGGCCAAGTGGCTAAGGTTGAGCTAAGCAAGAAAATATGTGTGTTGCCTTCCCCCAGCTTCCTAGATTCGACCCCTAGCATGGCTGGCAAAATCACTGGAAACTTAAGGTAAAAGCCAACTAAGTAAAGTCAAAGTCTATGACCAGGTGGTGGCTACCGCCCACACAGAGACGTCGCTCCCCACTCAGTAAAAAACCAAGCATCATAGGCCGTCCCACTCAGCGCCCCACCCACTTTTAAAGGGTGCACTGGTGGGTGGTAAGAGGTTGATGGGGTGAAAGTGCACTTTGCGCGTTGTCGTAAGTATTTTAGAAAATTTCATTGGTTTCGGCTACGCTTTGCAGTTCTAACATAAATAGTTGAGCACTCGGACTTGTACTCGGACACGGACCTAGTGAATGGATGAGTAGGGTTGGGCCTGCCATAAACTTTCCACTGCATAAATAGTTTGTCGAAAAATTTTGCCATAAGTAGGCGACGATGCTTGCCATGCAAGTGTAAAAGATTCGCCTCAAACTTTTTTTTAATTTATTTAATTTATTTTTAATTTCAACCTAAATGTGGCTAATGAAAACTTTGCCAAGCTATGTCGTCGATTCCTAAAGAGAAAATTTTACAACCAAAAGGCATGCAAAATACATACCCGCTCGAAAAGTGGAAAAATTGTGAAGCTTTTTAATTAGTTTTTTCATTTTTTCATATGCGTACGATTAGACCTAAGTAGAAAATTATGAAGAGATGCGAAAGTGAAATCACTTGGGCTTCTTACTACCGCATAAAGATAAATTTTTAAAATTAAATAAGTTTTTATTTAGCCAAGAATGAGGAGTTAAGTGAGTAAGATAAGTATCGCTTTCAAAATTGTTGTGTCTAAGAATATTTGAAAATAATGAATGCATTTTGACTGGATGCAATCTCTAATGTATAAAACGATACATATAGGACATCAAGGACTTAACACTAGAGACTTTGCATTATCAACCTAGATCTGATATTATGCTACAAGAGAAATATTGAATTAGAATATATATGAGGCCTGTATGGTCGATGCCTAATGAAAAAACTTCAATTGTCAATGGATCATTTTGAAGTATTTTCCTTACCTTTGCTCTATGTAGTAAAACAAAGGGCAAGATTATCCTCTTTAGGCAGAATAAATATCTCTAAAAATAATTTTTATCCTTGTTTTTCATTTGAATTAGCAGCCATGCAGGCATAATGACTGTACAATATTTTGAAATGAACGAGGTATTAAAGAATTTGTGAAATGCACACACACACACATACATTCCAGTGACGGACCGACTCGTTGGCACGCAGTCAATGGCAATTGAGTGACTTCCGTTACCAAAATCCTTCAAGCAATGCTGGAAGTTGGTTGCTACTGGCATTTTGACTGCTAGCCGGACCACTAAAAAATTCCATTTGTAAACGGCAACCGCATTAAACCAAACTCATCTCCGGTTGTTAATGACTGCCAGATGTGGAGATGTGGGCGGGGAGAATGGGAAGCAACATACTCAAGGCAGCTTTGCAAAGACTTTACCTAAAACAAGTATCAAGGGAGGTACAGACTGGGAGACAGAAGGACACACACAGAGAGAGAGAGAGAGACTCTGATGTTGCTTTTCAAACTTTAACCAGTTGCAAACAATTGACGCAAATGAAAACTGACACGCGCTAACTGTAACTGCCGGTCGGTGAGTGATAGAGCAACACGCATACGCCATGTGGTCAGCTGGTCAACTGGACTGTGGCGAAGGCGATTTAATTCACTACGCGTAAATGATACAAACAGAATGAGTGAACGTTTGCAAGACAGAAGAAGCATGCTGAGAGGGAAAGAGCGATTGGCAAATGAAAGAGGAACATGGCTTCTACATGTACAGGTTGTCGCTGCTTGTTGCAACTGTCAGTCACCGACAATGGCGCGGCCGCAAATTAGTGCAAAATAACCATCCCCATTTCCAGCCCCCTCCCAACTCCCTCTTGACGCTGCCGGCCTGATCCGTTGTTTATTTCCCTTCTAACAGCACAGCACATCACCGCAGCCCCTTTCATCCACGTGTGTACATCTCGTTTGTAGTGGCAAGATTTGAAAGTTGATTAATGAATACAGAAGCAGACGCAGAGCAGAACACGACAGAATAGAGCACAGCCAGAACCACCAAGCCGTGGTCGAGCTGAAGTCCGGATCGTGGCCAGTCAAATGACAGAGAGCATTTTATGCGCCCGGGGCGCTAGCGGAAATGAATAAAGTGCGAATTTTTGTGTTCTCCCGCCACCTCAACCAACTCCATATCCCATTCTTTTCTCTTTCTCTTCATCGTCTCTCTTTCTCTTCATCGTCTCCTTTCTGTTTGAAGAATGCAATTTTTGTGATGAAGAAAAATTGATTGTCCTCGACTGTAGAAAGTATAGAGGCAAAAAAAAAAAACACATAAAAAAATTGGTAAAAAACCGAAGCAAAATAAAGAACGAACAAAAAACTCTGCCTGCACACACAGCCAGAGTTGTAAAATAAAGGAAAATGCCAGACTTTTGCGGATAGGTTCATGAATACGACGGCGACGACGAGTACGTCAACTGCAGGAAGAAAAAATACAAAAATAAAATTAATATTTGCTCAAATTGCGGCAAAGAAAAATCGTTCATTCTAAAGTTCAATAGTGCGTGAAATAAATTGTTTCCGTTTTAATTTACCAGCCAGCCAGCCAGGCAACCAGCTAGCTAGCCATCCAAGAAGCTGCCAGTTTGGCTGCAGTTTGGGTTAGTTGTGTTTTTTTTTAGGAATACATTTTTATAGATTTTTGAAGATACATTTTAAATGAAATTTAAAGCCATTTCGCCCTGCATAAAGCATGAGCATTGATAATCAATTTGTCACTTTGGCCTAGAGTTTTGCATACCAAAACTCAATTAAACACAAACCGGGCAAACATAGATACACACACACACCCACAGCAGAGATTCAGAATTGCAGATAGAGATACATATATGTATATATATATATGTATGTATGTATATACATATGTATATGCAGATACAATTACAATTACATAGGAGCTGCAGATGCGGTCGCTGCCGCTGGTTACAAAATGCAGAAATTTATATGCGCCGACATTGCCATCGTCTATATATTGTATGAACAATATTTTCGCATGAATTATGAATTGTGTAAATTGTGGACACGCAGATACAGTTTCGGGTTGGCAGTTACAGGCTAGCCAAGCTTCTGTCCCACTCCCTCTCCGAATTTGTCCCCTTCAGCAAAGGGGGCACATACAAAAACTTGTCGCCATTGCTGCCAAGTGTCTTGTAGGCCCAGACCGCTCTGCCAGCTGCGTTTTGCACTGACAATGGGGCGAATGGGTAACGAAACAGTACAGAGTACAGAGGAACGATATACATATCTACATTTAGTATATGTATGTATGTATGTGTATGTGTGTCGTATAACTTTACAGCCAAAGCCTACAGACTACAAAATTTAAATCACTGCGTGGCCTGGAGTGCTTTTCGTTACAATTTACGCTTTATGGGTGACATTTTACAATTTACTTTGTCGCACAAAAGCACTTTGGGAGTGTGCGAGTGAGTCAAAGCGAAATGGGCAATATAAATTACACAGTTATGTGCAGTAAGTGTAAACCAGCCGGGCTGCCGCTGCTGCTGTTGCTGCCTGCTGCCTGCTGCCAGTTGCTGCAGTTGCTAATGTTGCTGCTACCCACCCAATTGCTCACCCTCCACCATCCCATCCTTTCGGAGTAACAAAATATTACTTAAACAGTAAATTTGCCAAAGCTATGCACATTCGAATACGCTAGCTCGGAATGGGAAGGGGTCGCGACAGATCGATGGAACTAGAGCCATTTATAACGGAATTCACAAGGCGCGTGGCAGGCAATTGGCCTTGGCCACAGAGCAAAACCAAAGCAAATCAGAGAAAAGCTGAACAGAGCCACACACAGCTCAAATATGATAGGATTGCCAACTCTACTGAATACTAAAGTTATATATTTAAATATCTCTGTAGTAAAGGAGGAGTTAGTAGTCCCTATCATAACTTATAGATTTCATTTGATTTCAAATGGCTGCACTAACTCAAGTTAAATTCGCACAATTCTAGTTCTTTACATCACATTATTCGCTGTAAATGTTCACGCTTTCGTTCCCCATTACTGGCCCTCATAATTTTACTCTTCACACTACACAGAAAAGAGACAAGTGAAATATATTGCATTTCAAGTGTGGACCGATTGCTATACTTTTTCTCATATTTGAATGATTCAAGTGATAAATGTGTCAGCAGAATGACAATGACTTTATTTGTATATATATATATATGTATACTGTAATGCAATAAAGTGTTAATCGTTAACATAGCAGAGATCTGAAGCTAAAGCTCACAGTGTGTATAACAAAGGTGTGGGGGTCACTTTGGTCACATAATTTTAGATCTGCGTAAAGTACATTAAAGGAGCATAAAAATTCATTACGGGTCGGCATCGTTTCAGTTGCCGGCAGTTGCCAAACAAATTATCGTTAGCCAAGTTAAAAGGCAAATGGCGGCGGCCTACAAACCATCAACATCAACCAGCTTGCTGGCAAGCGACCGAGCTAGCAGTGGCATCAAATGAGAATGGCGCACTGCAGCCCATCCAGAGGGCAAAGAAAACAAAAACACTGTGACAGGCGGCCGAAGCTCGAAATGTTGCTACACAAAATTTACAACAAACCCCTCACACACATACACACTTCTCTGAGAGGACACCAGGGATGCGGCTATGCCTGAATACGTATACGTAGTCTTACCGTTGTATCTCTGCCAGCTCGTTGCTTCTCAACCTCATCTAAAGCAGCAAAAAACTCCCCAACCGAGTGCTTATTTTCATTATCTGACACACCTATTAAAAAATTTAAAGGGCCAAGTGTGACCTCCATTAGGCAGCACCTTCGACTGTCTGTTTGCCTGCCCGCCCGACTGAAAAAAAGGAAGACTTGCCCGTTTTTACCAAAAAACAAGCATTAATATTTCACTTATTTCCCTTGTAAATGCGATGTTCACCAGTCCTTAGCCTGTCTACATGCTCCATCAATTTACTTAGAGTCTTAAATTTCTATCATTTGCAAAATTTTCTACATTTTCTTTTATTATTGTTAGATATGAAAGAAAAACAAGCCTGCCAATATGCTTATAATGATTCGGTGATTAGTCCGATTCAAATAGATTTGATATTTAAAGCGAAATTTTGAAAGATATGTATAGATTAGGATGAGCTAGTTGTAGATAGTTGAAGATGGATGTAAATGCTTTCGATTTGAATAGGTTAAGCCATTTCGTACAGGTATATTTTAACAAAAGAATAAACAAAATGTCAATACTGCTTGTTCTCATGGATTATAAAAAATAGTTTGGGTTTCAATTAGTGTTTAGTTTATTTATGAAAATTCTAGATACTGTTTAACTTGACAACACGAAAATTGCGTCGTATATTTTATTGTTTACTAAAATTGTTGTCGTCATTAAGGGGAATTCAAATACATTTATTAACCACAGAGTGTCTACTTTCTATCGATAACAAACAGTTTATATAGATATGTATATATTTATTGAAAAATGGTCCGAAAACAACGTCAACATGAGTTGTCTTGGCCAATTGTCTTAATGTTCAACAAAATATCACGCATACGCACTCGTAAACGAGGGGCACTTTACTAAATACTTTAATTGGCTTAGACAATGCCTTCATTTTGTACTTGTACATATAAGGTTGGAAAATAAGCGCAGCCACAAGAACAACAACAACAAGAAGAACACCAACAACGACAATAAACAATGCGCTATTGTTCTGGTAACGCACACACACACATACACATAAGCATGGTCAGAGGTCACACTTACATACTCTCTCACATACATACACACGCGGAAAGCTCCTTGCACACTTCATTATGAGGAAATATTTTTTAGCCTCATTTCAGTTAAAGACGCTTAAGCACGTTATAACTTTGCCCAGTCTTTTGCCTCTTATACTTATTGTTGTTGTTGTTTATATGAGTGTGAGTATCTCTGTGACTGCTAGTCTATGTGTGTGTGTGTGTGTGTGTGCACATTCTAACTGACGCTGATTTACCTAACAAGCGCAACTCGAAGAACAAAAGGCAAAGGCAAACGCGATGATGAACTCTGTTATGTAGGGGGGGAAATGACAAAGGAATTCTGTTTTTGTTTTCGTTTAAAGTGATTTAAAAAATTCAAAGGGCAATTGTCATACCATAAACACATAGATACACATGCAGGCATATATGGTACGTACATACATGTAAGCAGCTCGTCTCCCTAAGACAGACAGAGTTAAAAAAGAAAGGAGAAACCCGTCTTTGGCTTGTCTTGGTTTTGCCTTGACAAGTCAAAAGCAAGGACTGGGGCTGGATTTTTTTTGTTTTGTTTTGTTTGCTTGCGTCACTTTTGCTGTTGCTTTAAACATATGCAGCATGCACCATGCCAGAACCACGCAACCAAGCGAGAAAGACAAAGGACACTTGCAGTCCGTTGTCCGCGCTATCCTTTAAATTCGTTGCCCCCTTCACACATGCTCACTGGCACTCGCGCTCGTTCTCATAGCTGTTGTGATGGCGCTGATTCTTATGCTAAATAGAACAATGATAATGTCGCATGCTAAATTGCATGTAATTATGTATTTTTCCTCGTTTACCCTTATTTCTTTCGTTGGCTTTGTTTTTGCACTCCATTTGCAGCTTTACCTCGGAGCTCGTTACCGTTGCTGTCGTCACCAGCAGCGGCAGTAGCAACAACAACAACAGCAGCACGCTAATAACAACAACAGCAATGGCTTTTGGTATTGCATTATTGCTCTTTGTATTGTTTTATTTTTTTATTTTATTCTTTTCTTTCGCCCCACGCGTTGATTATATCCCTTTAGTTCTTCAGCAATACTCATATGGTTCGAGAGCCAAAAGGAAATGGGAATGGAAAGAAGGGAGCGCAGGCATTATCCACTTTTCCACTTGCATGTTGTTCAATGCAAAATGTCCATGCGACGGTTATCCATGTCTATTATTAGCCTCTGTTTTAAACCCATTTACGCTCATTTTGTTTTCATTCACCTCTCATATTACTTGACATTTCACAGACTTGACATTTGTGGCATTTACACACAAGTTGGTTTACTGTAAGCTAATTAACTTCATGGTGACATAATCTGTTTAAATTTAAATATATATATAGAACTCGTACATCTAAAGTTTAGTTAACAGTATGATAATCAGTTCATATGTTAGCCGCCTTACTTATGCTGTATAACAGTCTCAGTCTCAGCCTCAGCCTCAGTGTCCTTATGAGCCATAAAAATACTGGGAATTTTTCTATTATGCATTGCCAAGGAATTTTTTCGGTTTCACTAGAAAGGCATCAACTAATTTCATGGTTTACCAGGGGGATTGGCGACTATTTGTAAGTTTAAATCTATTTGAGATCGTCTATCAGTTTTAGCTCTAATTCAAAATAATTATTTTGAATATATGGTATATTTTTTTGAAATTTAAAAATTATCTTTAAAATATTTTTTGAATTTCTTGTACATTTTCGAATAATTTTGCGCTCAATTCGTCAGGGATTCTGCGCTGTGTTTCGAACAGAGAAGTCGAATAGAGCCGAGAGGATACGACGGCGACGACGATGGCAATGGACGAGCGTGAATGTGCGTTCAAAGCGACAGCGACAGCAACGATAAACGTTGTGAATGGCGCCCGGAGCACAGCGTCAGCAACGAAGAAGAGAGAGAGAGAGTGATAGAGAGGCAGCACATATAGGGAACACAACAAGACAAAGGATACTTGTGAGAATGAGAGAGAGTAATTCGTGAATATTTTATGAACGAAAGCGCCATCGAGTTCGCTCCGGCTCTAGGGTCTGCTCGCAATACGCGGGGACTCGGGCAATTGGCAATTGGCAATGGCAACAGAAACGGCTGCAGTCACGTCGGCCCCTTCTCGTAGCTTCTCCTTCTGCCTGTGCCTGGTCTTCGTTTTCGTACGTATGCTTTCGTCGTGACGGAGAGAAATGTAGGGAAACGCATCCCATCGTCGTTGTCATCGTCGTCGGCAACATCGCTCCGACAACCAGCAGCAGCAAAAGCAGCGGCAGCAGCGCTGTGGCTAGTGCTAGTTTTGGCCTGGCCAACATCACCGCCGTCGTCGTGGTAGTCGTCGCTGTCGCTGAAGAAGCAGCGCCTTTTCAAATTTGGCCAATGCGTGTGCTGCTGACGTTCAGTAAGAAAAGCGTCGCCCAGCGGTCTAGTACAAACGAGTACTCTGTACGCTTTGTGTTCCTTCTGTTATTTGGTTTAGGCCACCGACGTATAGACGTATCCTCAAGTTGACAGTGTGTGTGCGTTGATCTCGTCATTCGTCTCTCTTGCCCATCGACTGCTAACATTGTGTGCGTTTCTGTTTCACCAGTTGAAAGCAAAAGTAATGATTTTCAAATATTATTTTGAATTATTTACATGATCCTATGATTGATCTCCTCAAGCCCAAAAGATCATCAAAAGCAATTGATTTTATGTTTTTTTTTAACACTCAACATTCTTGATTTAAATATTTCTCTGTCTTTATATGTGAATTAAATGCCAATTCGACTTTCAACAAAGTTTTAGCAAGAATTCCCATTGCTGCAGTCAGTCAGCCAGTGACTTTTGAAAGTCATCACAAGCAACAGCAGCAGCCGGAAAAATAATTGTCGACTGTTTGCTGTTGTTTTAGCAGCCGATAGAAACTTTTCCCAAAGAGTTTTCAAATTTCTTTTTGTTCATTTGCATGACATTACTTATACGCCCAGACTGAACAGACCTGCCTCTTTGGCTGTCTGGCGCGTATTTGACGGCAATATTTATAATTTCCGTTGCTGCTACTGCTACGTGTACTGCTTCTGTTGCAGACAGACAGACCGACAGACAGCCAGAACAACAGCAATATAAAACAGAGAATATAATTTGTGATTACCGGCAGGCAGTCAGGCAAAGTACATGAAACGATATCCACAAAGCAATGTAATGTAACGAGAGACACAGCAAGACGACAGCGAAGAAAGAAAGCAAAAATAATAATAAAAAAAAAAAATAAATACAAAAAAAAGAGAAAAAATTACAAGCAAAGTGCGCTCGTGTTCGTATATTTCCGGTTGAAGGAACACATAAGCGAAACATAACAGAAAAGCAAGGAAGAATTATAAAAATATATAATTTTATATATATTCGTAATAAGAACAGCACATGCGAAACGAAGGCCAAAACGAAACGCAGCCAACAGCATAGTAGAAATACATAAGCATCAGCATAGGGCAAAGGCCAGCCAACGACAAGAAAGAGCACGAAAAGTGAAAATACATAACTGGAAAGAAAACTTGCACACAGGCAGTGAGCATATTTCATAAGTTTCCAGGACACACACACAACATATACACACACTTTCATACAAGTCATACACAGCATCACAATCGTACATATATATATATATATATATATATATACAGGAAAAAGGAACATAGCCGGCAGCCAACGAACGTCAGGGCCAGCGCATATGTGAAACGGCGGCGACAAAGGCTAACGTACGACCTTTTGGCTTCGAGTTCAGTAACTGCAGCCACAGTAGACAGCAAATAGAAGGCAAATAGCAGCCATAAAAACAAGGATCAAATCGAACTAAAACTCCATATCGAACTCCAACTAGAACAGTTCGTTGCAGCAGCGCCAAAAGCCACCAAAATTCACTCGCAAATTATGCTTGCCATGTCCACCCTGATGATGCCAGCACCGACTATAGCCATGGGTGCTCCCCAGATCACCATGGGTCCGCATAAGCCTCCGGAAACCAAACTGTTGGCCATTCATCCAGCTGCAGCGGCGGCTGCTGCTGCTCAACAGCAGCAACAACAACAGCAGCAGCAACAGCAACACCAGCAATCGGTGGCAGCTGCTCATCTTCAGCACAATGGCCAACAACAACAAATGCCCCAACAGCAACAGTCCGCAGTCCAGCAGCAGCAGCAACAACAACAGCAGCAACATCATCAGCAGCAACAACAACAGCAGCTTGTTGCCAGCAACTCAAAGCCAGGTAAGTGGTAAATATAACTCGCAATTGTTTTTGGCATTCAGCTGGTGGCAAGATTCCATAAATATTCAAATGTCGTTGACATTTACTTTCAGTGTCGAATGAAAAAATAGAAGAAAAAACAAACTCGAAAAAATAATTCAGAATTCTGCTAGAAAATTTATTGTCTCAACTGAACTTGAAAAATTTCATATAATTTATATTTTAAAATGACACTTGCAATTTCAATTCACTATTTGGAAATTTAAATATTATATACCTCACATACCTTTAATTGTTGTTAATTGTCTCCAAAATATTCTGTGAATTTCTAAAATTAACCTTAAGTATTTGAACTGTTACTCAAAATTTTCAAATATTCGCAATTTTCAAGTAAACTGATTGACAATGTTAAGAAAATATTTTCATGCCTTAATTAAGTTCAATGTTCCTAAAAATCAATTTAATTTGAAAATTTCGAGTTCGAAATGAATTAAACTTTATTAAATTCAAATAAGTACTTAAGAAAATAAAAAGTTTTAAAGTGTTTTAAGTTAATTTTAAAGTTATTCAAAGATTTAATAATGTGAACAAAAATAATGAATAAAATGTACTTAAATTAATAAAACAAACAAAACAATTTAAGAAAACTTTAAAAACTTTTGCTGAAAATAACTTCTTTGCATTGTTATGTTTATTTTGCGTTTTATTAAGGATTCAAAATTGTCAGTTTATGTACTTACATAGTCTTCAATTATGTAATCTGACCTACATAATCATTTAATATTCAATCCCATTTAAACCTTAGTTCAAAGTTCGCCAGGTGAAATGAATTCGGAGAAGCACAGGTAGATTGAGAATTCTGAGCACAAGAATAACAATTATAAGAAGATTACAATTTCAGTCAAAGATTCCAATTCCCATTATACATCCATTTCTGTGCACGCATTGATTTGCTTGGAGCAATTGATACAAATTTGTATGCAATAGAATACGAGAATAAATACGGAGTAATCTAAACTCGTATGTATATTCAATTAGAACTTGCCTTCGCCAGATAGACAGACAAACAGACAGTTCAGGTTGAGGTAAGCAATGGAATCGTGAAATTCCAATAAGTCATATTTTTATACAGACATATCATTTTTAGTTATACAATTTTGAGCTTGCATTTACTGCTCACTGACTTCAGTTCGAGTACGCACACGTAATCTCACAGAATGCCAGGACTTGCACATGCATTTGCAATTTTCAAATGAATTATTGTGGACAGGCTTAAACCTACATACGTAGAAGAGGTCAGGGACGTGAGAGGGTGCACAGCCTAAAGAGTTTTCTTGCCGAAATGTCAAGTGGTGGGCATTACAAACATAAATATCAGTTACAATTTTCATATTTTTAACCACAAATGAAAAATTTGATATATTCAACGAGACAAAGAACGAAAGGACGACAGAAAAAGAGACAGAGAGAACAGACAGAAATGCGGGGGAGAAATATATTTTCAGAGAATTCGGAAAGGAAATTGCATAGCCGAAGAGATTTACAACTTAAAAACAACTTAAGCCAAGAACTTTGAAACAAAAATCTGGCCGTAGCTTGACGAAGGCGATGCGGGGCGAGATGTGTGTTGGGAGGCGTTTCGTCAGAGAGACAGGGTATGAGTTAGAAATTGCTAGGCCTATTCTTCCTGCCACTCGTCCTGACTACGGTTGCTAATGGCAAAAACTATACACAAATAGACACAGGCAGGCATGAAACCGGAAACAACGGTACAGGAAGCTGTATGAAAATGAAACGTTACCAACGCCAGGGGAGTGGGGAGGGAAATGAGACGCCTGCAGCCAACTGCGGCGAGTATCCTTAGACTGTAATGAAAAATGGAAAATATGTAGTGAAAATAGTGAAAAGCCTCTGTGTTTGCCTATTTGTGTGTTTGAATGTGTGTGTGTATGTATGTGAATTGCCTCTTGCTCAAGAGCAACTTGAAAATGAATTTAATTATGGCAAAAAAGTGAAAATTTCCACACTTCAGTCTGAGAAGTTTGCCTTTACCCAGAAAATGGCCAATGGGATGGAAAGAGGGAAGAGAGGAACAGGAGGGAGACACATAGAGCTCAGCGGTATAACTAAAGCGTTGATGAGCGTGTGAAGTGTGGGAAAATTACTAGACAACACAAGGCATAAATAAGAAAACCGACAACAGAAAAACTAAAGCAGGGTGAAAGTAAACGAAAGAGTCTGCCAGGCATCCAACCAACCAACCAACCAACCAACCAGCCTGTCAAGTCTGTCTTTTTGTCAGTCAGTCTGTCTGTCCGCCTGCCTGAGCATTGTGTAAGTTGGCTTAATGCGAGACGGCTTAGGTCGAGGCAAGGCACAGAAAGGCAGCCGCATGATTAAGGCTAGTTTTGTTGTTGCTGCTACTCTTGTTGTTGTGGTTGGATCAGAGAAATGGAAATGGCTTTACTGATATGACCCAGACTCGACGACAATTGACTTTGAAATGAGCCACACTTAGCTGCTAATTAGCAGAGCTAGAAAAAGTCGACAACCGAGAAGACAAACATTGATTAGCTGGCCAAATGATTGCAAATTGAAAATTAAGTACATAGCAAATTTCCAATTCAAATATGCCAACGCCAAGAAAAGGACACAAAGGACTCAGCAGCCAACAAATAGACACATGCATATAAATATCTATGTCTATATATACATACATATGTACACATATAGAGTAACCACATGTGTTTACGAATAGATGTAATAAATACATGCATACATGTGTACTTATACATACATACATAGCTACATATAATGGCACACAGTTCTACAGTCAGCAGCACACGGTGCATGAACTTTGAAGGAGCACTTGCCACACATCTACACAACCAACTAGTTTAGATAAGAAGTGGTGAAGCTGGTGGCGGTGGTGAAGATAGAAGAGCATAGTTACACCTACACTGTGCAGCAAAAACAAACTGTGAAGTGTCGCAGCAACAGCAGCAGTATCAGCAGACTCAGCCAACAAGTGCCAACACAGAAGACGCACAGAGATGAGACTCAACCAACATTCACAACAAAAATAACAGAAACAACTACATAACTGACAACCACTGTACAGTGATATTTGCCTAAAACATATTTTTGTTAATGATGATAAATAAAGGAATCTTAAATAGCAAACTAAAGCTAATATTCCTAAAGATCAGAAGAGGAAAGTAAAGTATATATCAGAAAAAAGATTCTTTTCTTAAACTTGGTCTCGTTAGTGAAAAGGTTATTTCGAGGTTAGGTCTAATAAAAAGTATCTAGAATTTTGTAGTATATATGTATGTAGATAATGAAAGGCGTCTGATCAATGCTTTGAATTTAAAGCCTATTCAGATCAAGATATCACTAACCAATAGATGTATAAGAAACGTTGATGTATTTAATTTTCACATTTATGTGAATCTCACTGTACCAAACATTTCGCGACTTTGCCTTCGCGAGCTATAGCACTTGGTCTATGAGTCTGTTTTTTCTTCAGCATCCAGAATGGAACAGGAGCAAACCAACAACAGAATAAACTGCAAGTAGCGAACGAGCACTTCACTTTCGCCCAGGCGACGGCGACGGCGACGGCGACAGCAAAACTTTTAAATTGGTTGGCAACACTTGCAACACATACACTAGCACTGACACCGACAACACACACCTACACCTATACCAATGTTTGTTTTGGAAATGAATTTGGCAATTTTTGTACTGCACTTGGTAAAGGACCAGCAGAGAGTGACAGAGGAGAGAAGTAAGGGGAGGGGGTAAGTAAAAGAAGAGAGTGGCAAAATGAAGCGAGAGACAGCAGGCAACACCTCAAAGTAATTTGCCAGCAAATCATTGAAAAGAAAACGAAGATGAAGCAGAAGCAGCAGCAGCAGCGAAATCAGCCAAAAAGTATGCAGTACCGAATGCGATACTTACAATCATGTGGGTGGTGTACATGTGTTTGTTGGTGTGTGTGTAAAAACCACTAAAGTGAAATGCATTTATCGACCGCAAAAGCGTTCGAAATGAAATCTGTTTAAAGGATTTTAATACCCCAGTAAGAACGTGCTGCCTGTGCATGTGTCTATGTCGATGTATATATGTATATATATGTGTATGAGTGTTGTGTGTAAGAGTTTGTGTGCTTGTGAAAGTGTGGGAGTAGGTATTCAACAAAATGGTGGAATGAATGCGGGCGAACACAAAAAGTCAATGAATTCGTTTGGGGAATTGAAAAATTAATTCAGTTGCCGTCGCTGGCATCGATAAGGAGAACGAGTCGGAGTAAGAAAAACTTTACACGCTGCTCTCATTTTATGTGTGTCTTTATCTTTTCCCCCTCTTCATTCCCATCCCTTTCTGTCTCTTTCCTTTAGTCCTTTGCTATGTGTGTTTGTGTGAATTTACTCACACATCTACATGCTTTTTACTTACTAATGATTTCTCATTTCGCTTACGGTATTTTCTGTGTTATTTGTGCTTTTTGTCTTACTTTGCGTTTTACAGTTGCACACCCAAAAACCAATCCCTACTCCACCAGTCCCTGTCCTAGTCCCTCAATCCTCTGGGACTGAGGCCAAATTACTCAATGCCGTTGTTGTGGATTTTCCTCATTTTCATTCTCCCTCTGCCTTGCTGTTCATCACCCCGCAGTTTTGTACAACATTGGTAGATGTTGAAAACGAGAGGAGAAGGAAATTAAGCAAAAAGCGCAAAGATTTATTTCGCTTTGATCAAAATTAAATGAATTGATTTTAATACGCCCCGTGGGCAAGATATTTTCAACGTTTTCCAAATGAAAACGCATAAAAAAGGTGTTGGTTGGCCTTGTGGGCGTGGTCATGTCTGGGTCCAAGTTGTTGAAGATTTTATTTTATGCCGTTGGCCATTACAATTGAGTAGCTTTAGCTATGGTCCTCTTTCTGTCCGTATATATTTGAAACATGTTGTGTGGTCGGAGGACTTTCTTAAAGTATTTTCCACCCACGCCCATAAATTTGCATTGAGTTACGCTCACTCCCATATAACCGACATAGTAAAGAAGCGATAAAATGTTTAATATAAACATTAAAGAAAATTCATTTCGTTTGCTTCGTGTTTTTGGTAGGTAGTCAATGAGAAGCAATTAGTTTAAAAAGTGGAATGATTGTATATGTATGCACATACATATATACATAAAAACTAAAATGCACAAACTGCAACTTAACACACTATTAAAGCACCAAGTTTATTTGCTTTCCATCATTTAAATTAGTTGAACATATTAAACCACAGAGGGGAAAATGTATTGCCAGGATTTAGTTTAGAAAATGAGATCCGTTTCACAAAAGAAACACTTTTAAATGTAGTTATAAATCCAGAGTAAGCTTATTTAATACTTGTTGAAATATCAATAAACAGTGTATTAAGTATTCATTAAAAAACTAATCTCAAGCCAAATAGGTCATTCAAAAAGAATTATTATTTATCATTTATTTATTTGATGATGATGATTAAAATACACTTTTTGCAATCTTAGCCTTTAAGCTTGCAATTCAAAAGTGTTTCTCTGCATGGAAGCCCTATTAGCTTCTTATCTCTATCTAAATTAAGATTAGGTAAGGCTAAAATTGTTTAAATTATATCTGTTGAAAAACATTTCCAAGACATTGAATATTACGTCGAAATAATCTATTTTGATCAGTTTTAAGTACAGAACTTGTATCTTACTTCACTTGAAACCAAATTACGTTTCAGATTTGTATGCCCAACATTTTTTGTGTAAAATCTGTCCTTTTCAAATTGCTAAAATTCCCTGTTCACTGTCCTGACAGATATTTTGCAGTTTGTATTTTTTTGAGTTTCCACTCTGTTTTTTTGGTCGATGGCAAATGAAAAGTTTACATTTCATTGCTCAATTTGCTTGACATTTGGCAGTAGCAGTCGCATAGAAAATGAGTGTATTCCCGTTGCCAGTTTTTTTCGGTTTTATTTTTTGCTGCTTTGAACTGAAACTGTTTTTCCCCATTGACGTTGGAGACCATTTCCGAATCGTAGACAATTGACAGTGGCGTCGTTATTGTCATCGAATTTGTCGCCTTTTGTCTATCGAATTTCTGTGTATGTAATAAAAGTGTCTGTTTGTATCGCTTGTTGCATGACACCATAAAAGATGGCCACTCCCCATTACCTCCATGCACAAAGATCTATGTAGGGTGGGCCTAGTTTTACTTTGGTGCAATTTAAATTTCATGCATTTTTCATTAATACCAAATGGAAGGCGACCATTTTGGATGGTGGCTCTAAAAACTGGAAGTGGAAACTACCTCATCTTAAATGCCCATCTATTTTACTGGAGCCAACAATGAGAGTCGAGGAAGAGGCCCATTTACATTTTTGTATTTTTTGCAACGCCTGGACAGCCTCCATATACTCGAATAGACTTCGATCTAGACTGGCAGTTGGTCCTCCACCATCTAGCTATGTGTTCCTTTCAGAGTTCGTATCGATTTTGAGTGTCGCCTGCCATTCAAATGGTTTTTATTTCGCATTTATGTGCCCGCCCCAGACTTGGCACGTTCCAACTGCCGTTCCTTGGCTACGGCATCAGCAGGAGCAGCTAACGAAGGGTTAGGGCCATGTCTTTAACCCTATGCTGATGCATTGTTTTTGCGTTTGCTCTTTTATATTCGGCTTGGCTTTCGGTTCGTTCGTTTTGTGTGTGTATTGTATGTTTTTTTTTTTGGGGGGGGGGGTTTACTGTTTTTTACGCCTTTTCCGACTTTTGCATAAAGTCATTTGGGGCGTTGATGGAATTTTTGAACAGAAGGCAAAGGGTCAGAAGGTCATTTCCTCACTATACCGTCGATTGCATTGCATGTGATAATAAAAAAACCGAATGAAAAGTGTTTAGTCTCGAGCTTAATTTTATGAGCTGTGCGTGCGAACTTCTGTTTGTCTTATATCCTAACCAGATATTATTGTTTGGCTGGTATTTTTATGACAAGAGACCTTCTACTAAACAGAAACACATACACACAAAATGTATGCAAATATTAATTTATAAAATTTCAAATGGTTACCCCCTATAGACAGGAGAGTTTACCAATTGTTAAGCCAAAAATAAAACCAATTCATGCTAAATAAAACAAACTGTTGGTAAATAAAACATGTACTATGGACTGTCCATAGCCGTGGCCATAAAAAGTGCTAAGTAAACACATGTGGCCCCATGGCTCTCCACCTCCCACCGTCAACTGCCCACCGCCCACAGCCCCCCACTCTTCTCTCTCTTACCATCCGCAAAGTAAATGCCTGCACATAGTGTAAACACATAAATTTATGCATTTTCAATGGAGAACTGTTAGCATAAATTTACGGCCCAAAAAAAGAAGAAAAAAAATACGAAAACGAACCCAGGATTGAAGAGGAGCTGGCTCCGGATGCGGCTGAGAGTGAGGGCTTGGGTCTCCGTTTTGGGACGGGCAAAAACAAGCGAACGGTCGGTCGGTCATCTACCAGAACACTGTAGAAAAGTGCTTAACAAAACAGAGCAAAACAAAACAAAAATAGCGTTAAAGCAACGCAAAGCAAACAGTCGACAGTTGAGTTGAACAAAAAATGCAAACAAATACAAAAAAGGAAAAAAAAATACAGCAAAAAAGGCAACTTACAAACAAACAAAAAAATAACAAAAAGAATCAAGCCAAGGGTCGAGTTGCCTAGGGTATGCAGTCATCGTAGAAGTGGTAAGGGCAGGTGGGACATTGGGATACTAACTGCAAAAAACTTGAAGTAAAATGCTAGCAAAATTTTTGTTCCTGCTTTAAAAGTCTTAACACATTTTCAATGATTGAATCAATAAACGGCGACATATGCGACTGTATGAGTGTGGATGAGTGTGTGTATTGGCATTGGTGTATGCGGTCGCTAACTGCTGCCAATTGCTGTACACAAAATGGCCGACGAATAAACGAAAAGAGCCACGACAGCTTTTTCTCTTCACTGGGGAATGCGTGTATTTGTTATTTTTGCATGGCTGCATTCGAAAAACTCGCTTTGGGAACAGCAGCTGACACTCTGTAGCGCCCGTTTGTAGGCAACACAATTTTTTTTCGTTGGTGTATAGTCAACGTTGAAACCATTATTTATACCCTGTAACTATTCGACTTTTAGTCTTGCTTACATTCGTAGGCCTGAATATTGGGTTTATTCAAGAGCATTGACCAGCTAGTTCATAAAGAATACGAGTTACTCTAATAAGGGCTTTAATTAGATTCGATTTAAAATAAGTTAAGCATTGCAGTCAAGCTACTAGTTTAGATCACTTCAAGACTTCTGTGCATGATTGCTTATGTTTCAGCATCGAATCGGTTTGTAGCGTAGCTCGAAAGTCGTCACTCCGACTTAGAGAGAGCAGTTCTTTGGCATGTTTGGTATGTGCATTTGTTCGCATATTTGCACTGACCGAACGGAGTGCCGGCAAATGGCAAATGTTAAAAACTGCGCTTTTTAAGCCAAGTCAGACAGTGCAAGCTGACGCAGTTCGATAGTGGGCAAATGATTGGTCGTCCACTTAAAGCAGATAGACAGAGCACGAAGAATTGATGTATGAGAGGTGCAATGACATTACTTATTGAAGCTATTTGTCATACGTTTTATTTTAGCTTTTCATATATTGTATGCATGTGAAAGGAAAATTTTCGTAACAATTTCTCAACTGTATACTATTGTTCTTGTTTTGTTAGATGTCAAAGAGTTTGAGCCAAAAGTATAGAAAACAATTTTTCAACTTTTCCACCCACACGAAACGAGTGCTGATCTGTGGTAAATCTCTTTTCATCTTGCTATTCTCTTGGACTCTACATTTCACTTATCTCTCACTGTTCTTTTTTTGACTGCCATAAAACAAACTTTTCCAAATTGCATAGCACTTTTGCAGCGAATGATAGAGTGAGATGAAAAGATGAATGAAGAGTGGGTGAAAGGAATGAGAGGATATGTCAATAAGCACGCATAGAGAGCTAGTATCCAAGGCAACTTATAAATTTCTATATGCGCTCAAAAGGCCAAACGGCATCCGAGAGTCCGGCAAGGAAAACTAAAGTGGAATGAGTTAGTGCACAAACATTCGACAATCCGGGGGATTCGAAGGCGATGGCAAAGTCAGAGAACGAAGCGGAGATGCATCCCGGATATGCCATTGAAAATAGTTTAAAGTTGTACCAAAAAGGATATTGAACTAAGCCAGTTGCGCGCATCAGCTTAGCTACTTGTACATATATACAAAACATATATATGTACGTACATATATATTTCTGAGTAAGTACGCGTGTGTGTGTTCGTGTATTTGTGGGGAGCAGGGAGTTGTCCTCACTTGATTTTCTATTTGCCTTAGAGTCGCTGCTTGCTTGCCTTCTTATGGAAATCCGCATGATGATTGCATATCCTTCGCTGCATGAAAACGGAGACGCTGCTATATCCCTAATGCCGCCAAAGTTTGCGTTCATTTGGCTGCATTCGTTGGATGCCTCGAATTTTGCCATTTTTATCCACATATATATGTATATATACATACATACATATGTATGTATGTATGGACCATTTCTATTTTTTATACCATACACCCATAGGGTGAAATGGTATATTAAAGTCGCCAAAATGTATGTAACAGGCAGAAGGAAGCTTTTCCGACCCCATAAAGTATATATATTCTTGATCAGTATCAACAGCCGAGTCGATCTAGCCATGTCCGTCTGTCCGTCCGTCCGTCCGTCTGTCCGTCTGTCCGTCTGTCCGTCTGTCCGTCCGTATGAACGCCTAGTTCTCGGAGACTATAAGAGATAGAGACACCAAATTTGAAATGTAGGCTCGTGTGGTATGTAGAGTGATCGAGTTTGTTTCAAATTTTTGCCACGCCCCTTTCCGCCCCCGCAATTCAAAAAAAACGTTTATCTCAAAAACTATTGCAGCTAGAGACACCATATTTGGTATGTATATTTGCTTAGTAAATGCGCTCATTTTGTAATTATAAAGATTTTGCCACGCCCCTTTCCGCCCCCGCAATTCAAAAAAAACGTTTATCTCAAAAACTATTGCAGCTAGAGACACCATATTTGGTATGTATATTTGCTTAGTAAATACGCTCATTTTGTAATTATAAAGATTTTGCCACGCCCCTTTCCGCCCCCGAAATTTGAAAAACTCGATTATCTCCCGTAATTTTTCACCTTGTGGAATCAAATTTGGCACACTTGAATTTGATACTAATACCCAGCAAAATACCAAATTTGATCAAAATCGGACAAAAAATAGCCAAGTTATGCATAAAACCGTTTTTCCATAAGGCCGGAGTTGGCCGTTGCCGGGTGGGGCGCTAGGGTGCTCAAATGCATGAGTGAGCGAGACACTAAGATATGCTTGTAAAAAGCATGTGAACAGAACTTTATTAAAATAGGCAAATGCTGTTATTATTTTGTTATTTGTTATTACAAATTTGAAATATTTGTTTTACTGGTGTATGGTATACCTAAGTCGGCGAGACGACTTACTTACTTCATTTTTCTTTCTTCCACTTTCTTTCCCTGCTTTCAGCTGAGAAAACTTTTACTTGGGTTTTTCCTATTTTCCTTGTCGGCTGCGGTGGCAGCAACGGCGTCCTGCCAAAGTGTTTCTCTTGCATTTGAAGAGCTTTTTCTTAATGTCACTTATGCATAAGTTCCTATGAGTTTGGCCACATACACATACATACGTATAGTACCACCCATAACCCATATCCACACGCCCAGATTCAGATCCAGATCCAGGCTGGGGAGGAACTTTACTTGCCTCCTTGTGTTTGCATGCGGATAAGTGCAACGAGGACTCTGGCGAGAACGACACATGCGTCCGCAGCATGTACGTGTGTGTGTGTGTCTGCATGTATGAGTGTTTGTATTTGAGACTAACTTGACGGCACATCCTCTGTAGGGATTTACAAGTGCTTAGTTCCATGTCGCAAAAAAACGCTTTAATATTATTATATTTTCTTTTCTATGCACTTGGCTGTGTTGCCTGCTTTTCTTGCGCTTTTTTCTAAGCCCGTTGCACCAAGGGTGCACCAAAATAGAATTAAAGTAAATGAAATTAAATATATGTGGACCACAGGACAAGACAGGACAGAGCCGAACAGAATAGAACTGAACTGGATGGCTTTTGGGCAGACAGGCAAAAGGCAATTCGGATTGACTACAATGCCATTTTAAGGGCTTCTAGGCCCCCTTCACATAAATAAATCCAACACACAAAATAAGATGACAAAAGAAGAAAAAAATGGCAGAACGCCCACCCACGCCTTCTTGATGTATTACATGTGTTGGCATTATTTACTTAACTCTCTGCTCTATTTTGTCTCTCCGAAAAGTCAAATTCCACTTTTCGTGCCCCAGTGTCGCAGCTATTAGTGCAGCAGCAACAGCAGTAGCGAACCCATCTGAACACCAAAATAACAACAATGCCAGAGACAGACCATGAAAAAGAAGACATTAAGACACAGCATGCGTTACTTACACACACTCAGACACACACAAGCACATAGGGAAAAAAACACATCCAAATGGTCCAGGACGAGGCCATGCTAGACATTGGTGGGCGTAAAGAGAAAGAAATATAATGCCAACATAACATTTAATCCAAGAAATTCCATACAGTCAGTAGGAAGGACAATGATGGCAAAAGCAACAACAACAACTAAAGAGACTGCTCACAGTATGCACTGTGAGGCAAAAAAACAATCGCAAAATTAGAATTAATAATATGTTTAACAGATAATCCAAGAATTCAGGTTCTAATTAATCACTAGTCTGTTACTTAACGACTCACAAATTTATTAATTAATTAAACCACTTTAACTAAAATGAGAATACTATAATGCAAAGAAACTACATTTAATAAACAGTTTCACATGTACAGACAGTAAAAACATTTGACAAAGATAAAGATAATTGAAATTCGCATTGGACTCGACTGAGTGATGATGATGATGCGCTTCTGGCTGGCTGCACCAGTTGCTAACAATTAGTGGGTGAAACTTTTCCTTTCACATGCCATCTGTTGAGTTTCCTTTTGTTTGCCCCACTTCGTCCTCTGCCGACCAAGGGCAGACATTTTCAAGCACAATTGCTCTCTGATTACTAAAGCCAGGGTGATCATTGCATAATCTCAGTAGCTATCCACAACTCGTACTCGTAATGTTTATTTCCACTGTGCTTATCTGGACATAGTCGACAGCAGCAGCAGCTAGAAGCAGATCCTGGCTACGGCGCACTTAAATGCCATACGAGAAAATACATAGAAAGCGCACGAAACGGCGCATCACATACTTTTAGGAGCTGTGGCAGAGACACCATAAAAGCTGGAACTACGAATGTGAGCCAACGGAAGGAAGAAATAATCATAAAAATTATTTCAATGCAGACGTGTGTGAGTGTGTATGTGTGTGTGTGTGTGTGTGTACCACAACTTGGGTGATCAGAATGCTGCAAATTTCTGTGGTGTCTGGGCTGCCAGTCTCTCTCTTCCTGTCACAAGATTTTTCTCTTTGTAAATGAGCTGACTATAACCTTTTGAAGTTGATTTCATCATATTTTTGTTCATTTTGTGGAACATTGTGATTTTGTTTTAGTTTTTGTACCGCAAAGAATGTTCATTTACTGATTATTTTATTTTTCATTTTGTTGCCTCTAATTTGGTTCAACACGAGGCCATGAGTTGCAAAAGCCGCATTCATGTTGGCTAACCTTGTTTGACGATGGGGGGAGGGGCGCTTCAATATGATTTATTTGGGCACGTGGATGCACCCGGGGCGACACCGGTCCTGGCCGACGCCATCATTAACATTTAATTATGCCATTTCCATTTCCGTAATGAAATGAACTTGTTAGCCAGGTCAGAACACACACAACCAGTATGAGAAAGAGAGAAGCAGGAACAGAAAAAGAGAACGAGCCCTTTGTTCTTTTATTCATTGGCAATGCAAATTGTCATTGATTGTGTTGCTTAATCTGAAGGCAAATCGAGGCGATTCGTGTCGACTTGCTTCGAGCATTAAATCGAATTAACTTAAAGGTATTCCGCTTCTCCTCGTGGATGCGTTGCTTTCTACCACATTGTGCTCTTTCTCTCTCTCTCGCTTGTCCTTGAGAAGTGGTCATTTGACATTTGTCGACAAAACGTTTACATTAAATGTTTTGCCATGTCCATTGCCTGTTTTGGCTTACTTCACATTCGCCTTCCTTCTGGCACTTCTCACTTACCACTCTCTGCGCTCCTTTCTCCCTATTTGTATTTGTATTTGTGTGAGCTTGTATTATTTTGCTTAGTTTTCTTTGGCCATTTCCACAATGTCTTTGTCGACATTCTTGAAATTTTGCACATTGTACACGATGGCAGTAGGGAAGAAGAAAGTGACATTGCCGGGCAAACATTTAGCGTTCAAGTTGAGACATTTGCGTTGACAATTTGTTTTTGTTTTCCACACATACAAATACAGAATATACATATGTACGTGTAGAGTGCTGCTTATTTATATATCAACTTTGATTTCTGTCAACTGTCCTAAATCCATTATTAATCAGTATTTTCAACCGAATTCGACAAATACGTAAATTTTAAAATAGGCAACTTTTCCCTTGCTTGGTCATCAGAAATCAGTCAATTTGGAATGCCTTTTCTTTGTTTTTGGGTTCGGGTTCGTTCTCTCATTCTCTTAGAAAACTACACGCTCCATTAAATGGCAAACAAATGCCAAAGTCAACCAATGTTTGTACGCAAATTTTTCTAATTTATTGCATCAAATTTTTTGGGGCTTTATTCGTTCTTTCATTCATTCATTCGTTCGTTTATATATGTGTATGTATGTATATATGTACATATATATTTGCCGGCAAGCCACAAAAGCCAATGAAATTATTTCAATTTGTCATGACAATTTCTTTGAAATGCCACAGCTAAAAAATGTTATCCGCCTTTCCCTCCACAACCCCTAATGGCAGAAAAGTCTGCCATCAAAGCGCTGAATTCAATTTGGCTTAAGCAGTAACAGCAGCACATTCGCAGAGGCAGCGGCAGCCGCTTCCATTGGTAATTTCCCGGATTCGGATAGGTCTTTGTCGCCGTTTTATTTGCTTTGCTGTAATTTGCAATTTTCACCTTGCCGCAAAATAGACGAGGGAATATTGTAGGAAGGAAATCGTTGAGTGCGAGACCATTATTAAAGACCTAAAAGCTGAAAGCTGGATAGATGGTAACAGGGAACAGAAACCCGAGAGTTGACAAATCAGCGATGCCTTCCAAATCACATTAAACCCAGCTAGCGAGGCCGTAATGCTTGGCTGATGCCAGAGAGACGGAGCTGAAGCTGATGATAATGGTTGGAAACGACGAGGCGTTTGCTTTTGGTCTTGTCTGGCAAGATATTGGCAAGAGTTGACTCACAAATAAATAAATTATGTACGAAGGGCTCCTTTTAAACGCGATCACAAATTACCTTACAAGATTCCGATCTCGACCGCAATGAGCCAAACGACTGCAAATGACCTAAATTAATATTGCACGAGCTGATGATTGGCGCCAACAATTGGAGATAGCCTCAAAATTGAATTACGAACCAAACCAATCCAATAAGGGCAAGAATGAAATATTTTGATGGACATGACAAGTGTGGAGAAGTTAAAAGTATACACTTGAGTCGAGTATTAGCAAATTAAAAGCAAGCTGTCTATCCAGACACAAGTGTATAAGTGTAAGACAATCAAGTCAAAAAAAGAAAAAAAAACAAAGAAACCATTCTGAGAAAGAAAACCGAGGGCAAAACAATAAATCTTCAGCTGACTGGCATCGATGATGCGTCTTTAAGCTGCTTAGCCACGTTGGTGTCCGCCTTTGGCAGCCTTCGTTTGGCTTGTATTGCAATTTCCGCTGCGCCTTTTAGAGAACGAGACGTATATTAGCTGCGCTTGTCTTGCCTCCATGCTGGGATGGATAGATGGATGGATGGATGGTTGATGAAAGTGCCACAGCGGAAGCTGAAAGCAAGGAAGAGGTCTACTTAATCCAGCTTCAACTGGACTGCAGCTTTGTTCGCGGATATAACAATATGATTGGATTATTATTATATTATTTATTAAAACGACCGAGAAGTTCAAGTGTTTCCTCTCAGAGGGATAAGAAAAATGGTGCCACTTCTCGCTTAACACTGCTGACCCATGCTGGCCTGGCCAAATGTCAGCCAGACATGCAACCCAACGAGTTTAGTTGAATGGAAGCCACCGCAAAGCGTCGTAATTGACGCCGTTATCTCGTTCTCAAACTCGTTTTCGCTCTTGTTCTGGTTTCTAGTCTGCCGCTTGGCCAATTAAAGTTAGTTTGCAAAGTAATTAAGGCGATTATGTGGCGCTCAAGTATCAATAAGCGCCAATTATCCAAGTACCTTGCATCGATTGTTTTCCCTTTTCTTTTTTTGTAAGCCTTTTTGGTTTTCGCTTGAAATAATTTAGAGCAAGGTTTTTTTTTTCTACTTTTTGTTTTAAGAACCCTGGAAATATTAAGTGATTGGTTTTTAGAACCTTTTAAATGCCAGATGTAATCAGTAAGATGGTTTAAAAAAATGAATGAATTAAGTGGCAAGTAATAAGGACAAAAAGAAAGTAAGAACATCGATTGCATTCACTTTGTTTTGGATAGGAAGTCGAAGCCTTAAGTTTTGAGTTTTATTCAAATTTTAATACCAAGTCTAACTGGGTGCCCAAAAAGGACTCTGGTAAACAGTGAGGCAAGGACAACAGTAAGAGCTAGGAGCATATTGGTTGAAGCATTGCGTCAATCAAGCAACTTTTGCCTCTTGCTAATGAACTTCTATGCGCATCTACTAATTTGAAAGTCACTCAGCTTAATCCATAAAACAGCCACGCCCTTCAGCCCCCTTCCCACCACACATAGACAGACACACACACACACCAAAAGAACTGGCAAAACTCTGTTACCCACTCACATACATATGTACACGAACTAATTCCGAGTCGAAGTCAAAGTCTGTCTCTCTTTCAGTGTCAGAAAGTCAAATTTTAATCTGTGATGTTGCAAAACTTGATGAAGAAAGTTCAGTTTTGTGGAAATATTTTGTGAGCCACATGCTAGAGATGGATGCAGAGCTCCAGTCGAGACATGCACTTTGCAGGCCATAGCTCATTCAGAGTCCCAAGTCCTGATCCCGCCCCCTCCGACATCTTTTGCTGAGCATTTCTTTGCGTCATTGGTAAAAGTTACGCGCATTTTGGATTTTTTTTCCTCCCTTCTTCCCTCATCTCAGTGCCTCACTTGTTTGAAATATAAATCTTCTACTTTAGTGCATGAGTTTGTGGATGAAGGGTGTGGAGTCCGAGAAAGAGTGGGTTATGGGTGCTAAAAAGCATTTGTTATCGCCGCAGCAACATAAATTCACTTTTGTAATTATTTCTGGTATTAGTAGCTGAGGTAACAAGAAGAGAAAAGTCAGCCAGCTCCATCATGACCCCAAAAAGCTGCATCGACTACAAACGAATGGACGCTGGCTACATTATTTGTTAAAGAGAAAAGAGGAGAGCAATGTGGCGACTGAGCAGCCAACTGTGTTTAAAACCTACATACACACAGTCACTCAACCAGGCACACACACACACAAACACACATATAGTGAGGCAGCAACAACAACTTTAAAATTGAATCAATCATTCTCACTTTGATGCACATCAGCAACAGAAGCTGCCGTCGCCTCGACTGCAGTTTTAGCCAAAGAAAATTGCTCACAGTATGGTCAGAGGAGTAAATCGGGTTGGGGTGAAGAATGAGGGTGACAGGGGTGGACGGCTGCTGCTGCAGCTGCGTGGCAGCATAAGCTGTAACTATAAACAAGCAGCTTATGTGTGTTTCAGTCGTTCGTTTTCTGCTTTTTGCACTGGGTGTTAATTTTTGTTGGTTCATGAAGTCGTTCGCTGCTGCTGCTGCTACCCCGCTCAAACACTTCTCATCTGGTTCGGCTGTGCACAGTTCTAACGAGCAAAAACTAATAAATCCCCACGAAAATGGCTGCGGAAACGGAAGCCTTGTGTTGTACTCTGTTCACAAAACCATTCCGTGCCCCGAAAAACCAAAACCCAATCTGCAGCTCCCTTCTTTCTACGTTTGTCTGTCTTTTCGTCTGCCCGTCTCTTTGTCTGTCGGTCTGTCCATGTCTGTGATGTGTTTTCTTGCTTAATTCTTATTATTATCCTTGCCATTATTGTTGTTCCTAGCGTCTTTTACAGATTTCTTTGCAGTGTTTCTTTTCGTCGCTTTTTTCACTCATTCATTCTTTCATCCGTTCATCCGTTCATTCTTTAACACCAGCTCTCTATGGCTCTCATTCTATCACATTGTCGCTTTGTTGCTTGTTCACGTTCGTGTTGCTTATCGTTTGCTTGTATTATTATTGCCACAGCCATTGTTCATTGTTGTTATTTTTGTTGTTGTTGTTGCCATGCAATAGTTCATTTTAATCTAGAAACAGGATAATACCAAAAGGATTTCGTAATTTTGCCTCAACCGAAACGTTGTCTGCCTGTCCATCCTGCCCGCCTCCTTTGCCTTGTCTTGCCTTATTCTTTTACTTATTCGTTTTCTTTTTAAGTCTGTGTGTGTATGTATGTGCTGCACGGCCGCATGTCTTTGTCCCCCATTATCAGTCAGTCCTATATCTTTCTCTATATAGTCCTGTTGTCGCTTGTGTTGCCGTTGATTGTCTAAAGTTTACACTGAACTCAAGTCGTTATAAAATTTAGATAAAACTTTTGCTGTATCTTACAAACATTTTTATTATTTTATGAAAAATGAGTTAAAGGGCAATTAATTCAGCCCAATAAGGTCGTATAATTTAAAAGGAGAATAAATTTAGCTTTATTCTCACTTTGAGTCTAATAAAAGAAACGTATGAACTAAATCTTGTCAATGAATAAGAACAATAATCGTATCAATTATGTGTAAAGTTGTTTATCTTGGACTAGATTCAAAACGAAGAAATTAAAAAAAAAAAACGTCGCCTACTTTTTGGGGTTTTAACATTTTAATGGATAATGGATGGATTTCTTATGTACACCAACTATTATTTAACTATCAAAAATTGGGAAACTATTAACACCAGCCTAGAAATGTACCAAATGTAAGCAACTTATCAATATATAGCTCCAAATGATACTGCATAATCTTTGTGAGTCTTTTTATTTACAGTAACTCAAAGTGGTACGGCACAGATGGATTGTAAATTCTTTTAAATTGTTGACATTTACGTGGGTTAAGAGTTAATTGAGGGACACAAATGTTTTGCAATTATCAACGTTAACAGTACTACTTGCATTTCAACGGCCCTTGAGAGCGGTTAATTATAAAAATTTGTATGTTTAGTTTTCATTTGGATTAAATAAAATATGTTTCCAGCTAGTCCAGCGGCGGTTTGAAACTTTTCAAACAGTTTGTCACATAAATTAATTGCGAGAAGTGAAAAACTATTGCTACTAAAAGTGATAGCAGTAACTTTTCAGTCACGTCTGGCACTTGGAACATGGCAACTGCAATGAGTTTAAACACCATGCCCCGCCCCCCACCATGCCCAACCTACTGCGAACCAAATGTTCCCCTCAATCAGAGCTTTTTCTATATCCCTGTGTCAGATGGAGCTGCTTCGTGCTTCAAGCTGGAGATTAGAAAGATAATGTTGCATTGAAAGGAAATGCTGTACTCGGTGAGTAGCATAGAGTAACTATGGTTAAAGCGATAATGTAGGAGACAAATATTTGTGCGTCAAAGAAACGAGTTAAGGCCATTTACAAATTAAACCAAGTTGATAGAACTACGACATCTAAGGTCAGATAAAGGAAGACGTGCTCACCAGAGAAATAGAAATGTAATGCCATCAATCAACTTCATTTCTTGGATTAATTAAGGGAATTGCGCATGTAAAAGCCCTCACGTAAATCTAAAACATTCAGCTTTTGCTCTCAATTACACATCAACGCGTTGAGGCCTTTCATTGGGGCAGCAAACCCTTCTATAAACATATTTCGTTTCGGACAAACTGTAAGACAAACTTAATGGTTTTACCCGTTCGAGGCAAAGGGAGCAGGCAAACGATGCTTTAAAAACAAAATATAGAACTTTAGTTAAAAATGGCAAACGATAAAAAATGGATCTACGACTTTGAAATGCTCTTTAATTTATTAATTTTTTAGGAAGATTTGTGTGAAAAAAGCAGTTGAGACGAAGCATAATTAATATACTGGGAAAGTATTTCTGGAATCGAAGATACTCTATCATCCTCGATCTTGTAGCGAATTCTTGTTGGCCCTAAATGAAAACCGCACAAACTTTTGTCCAGCTCAACGCTAATGCCAAAAAAATCTCCAGCCAAACTAATTTGAAATAATTTTTCTTCTCCTTTTTTTTGTATTTGTTGCAAAACCGAATCCGAATCCCAAAATATAGAGAGAGTTTTAGTGGGTACTTTGATTTGTCTACAACTAGTTCGAGGGTCTCTCTCCCTCGTCGCGCTTTGGCAATCCCGGCACGGTGCTTGAATTAAAAAAAAGTTTTGAGTACTGAATACATTCGAAACTATGCAAGGTCCATTGAATGCGCTTCCTTGGCAAAATGCAAACGGATTCCAGACCAAATGTCTGACCGTGAGGAGGGGAATGTGGGATGATGGTTACGACTATCCGTTGGCCAATGACATTGACAAAAGTTAGAAAACAGTTGAAAATTCTATATATACATATATTTTTAAAAGTTTAGCCTTGCATGTGTGTGTGTGTGAGTGCCTTAACAAAAACAACAACAACAATCTAATTGTGCACGAAATGAATTGATGTCGTTGCCAAGCGCCGCTCAGCGCAAATGAATGGATGAGCATTCTGTGGGCTCATAGAAAACAGTCGGCAGAAACCGGCGAATGGCAGTGGCCTGTTTGGGGCATCCTCTCGAGTGTTTTATTAAGCGCATGTATCCAATTCCGCAGCGGGACTCAAGTGGCCGAGTCCGGACGACAACGACGACTACGTTGTCGACGGACCCAACTAATTTATGGCGTTCCATTAAAACTTGAGTTCAATTGCCAAAAATTTCATAACATTTTTTTCTTTATATAAAAATAGAGTGTGAAAGATAGAGACAGAGAGAAAGCTAAAAAAAAAAAACATCATAAGAGATGCGCAATCAAGTTTATTACAATAAACAGCAGCAAAATAGAGGACAAGCAAAATGAAGAAAGACAACAGAGAGAGAGAGAGAGAGAGAGAAACAAGAAGAATGTGGAACTCGTCCTTGTCGTCTTGCTGGCGTCATGGCAACCAAGGGCCTGGTCAACCCTTAAGCCTTTGCTGCACTTCTTCTGATGCCCCATGCCCCAAGCCAAAGCTAAAGCCCATTCCCGCTTCGTACGCCTTCCCCATCCTCCTGGCAGTAAACAGCTTTTGGATGGCGCTGTGCAGTTCATTTGAGGCAAAATGAAATAAATTTAAATATATTTTTAGTGCATTTCGCATAAAACAAAAAGATGCCTTCTTCCTGCTGGTTCTTCTCTTCACTCGTCCTGCCGTCCGGGGGGGTGGAAAAGACTCCCGTTTGATGGGGCTTTCGGCGTCCGTTCTTATTTTCCGGCCGTTTTGGCGATTCAGCTTTTGCGCCGCCTTTTTTTATTGTTGTAGTTTTCGCGTCTCTTCTCTGTTTGCTTATTTACTTTTGCGCTTTATTATTCTCCATTAACTTGACAAAATGAGCAAAAGGAAGGGTCGGGGGTCTTGGCAGGAGGTGTGCTGGATTGGCCAAGCCAGCGGTTTAAAATTAAGAAAACAAAAACCAAAAAAAAAAACAAAAATTACGGGGCAAGGCAAAAGATTTATTTAATGCACGGCAAGATTTTCACTTAAAGGATGAATTCCAATGGAAATGTCACACAAAAAAGGTTCCACCTGGCATAAATTTTCATATTTTCATGTCAATGCGGCCATCCATTCCCGCTGCCCTCTAAGCCCTCCTAGCCTGCGCTTTGTGAATGCTGCTGGATTTTCTTATACTTTAGCTAATCTTTTCATTAACCTCGTTTTTGTCAATTTCGAAAAGTTGCCGCAATTCTTTTGTGAAACGCAGACGAGACAAAGTGAGGAAATTGTAATTTATGTTGCGTGTATACTGAATATGGTAGAGTGTCTTGTGTGTGTGTTAGATAGGCATGTCCTTGTTGTTGTCGAAATTGTTGCGAATGTTTAGCGCCTTAAATGAGTTTCTGCTCTGTTTGTGTTTTGTTAATTTTGACATTGTTTCCTTCTCGTTGCTGGTGTTTCGGCTTTTATTGCTAAACATAAGCTCATGCAGATCAAGCCATACGGTAAAACGAGAGTAGTATTTCCATTTCGACAAACACACACACATTACACACACACACACCACATTCATCTATAGAGAAGGATGTGCAATCTCGCTTTTTGTATTCGGCTTTCTCGTCTTAGTCCAATTCCCAATTCAAGGCCCTTTTAAATACGTACCTATGCATACCTGGGCACAGCCAAGTATGTTGGCATGTAGGTTCAAGTATGGCCAACATTTCAGGTTTTAATTAGCCGCCGGCTAGTTAACTTATCCTCCATTTTGCTATACCCAACCATATTTGCTGCTTCTCACCACTTTTTGTTGATGCCCTCTGCCAACAATTTGAGCACGCCTCGCATGTTATTTTGCCTGCATGCATCCAATTAAGAGGTTTGCCCTGACTGAACTATCCCCCCTCCTCTTCTGCTTGGGCCGCATCACGGTTTTTTTCCTTACTGCATGTTAAGTGAAAAATACTCAGTGCTATTTTACTTATTTAGTACGTAACTACAATTTACGCCATGCATCTGCATATAAAATGCATTTTTTTGCTGGTTCTTTTAGGGTGTAGTACGAAGGGGCGGCACGCCCATTTTTTGCACACACACACTGAGCTACATTATTTATATCTCTGTCTCTTTTGCACTATAAGTGTGTGTGTATGTATGTGTTTGTGCACCGGCCCCTCTTAACTTGATTTTTTTATGTACTCGCTAGTATTTGCCTTGCCAAAAAAAAAGAAGAGGGGAGAACACAAAAAAATGGGAAAAAGTGAAAAAGAATGCAAAAGAAAACGAAGAAGGGAAAATGCAAATAGCATAAAATACAATGCCGAGAAGCCTCCCCAAGCTCAGCTCCAGTCCTTCTTCCCTGCAATCCCTCTTTCTCAATCCCCTCTCTTTCATTCTCTCTATATATCTCTTGTTCGCTTTTTCACTTAGCTTTTGTGTGTGGATTTTCGTTTTATTTTAAATGCATATTCAACATGCACATACATTTGCACATACCGTTGCATACTTTTTGGGGCAAGTACTGCTCTTCCTTAGCATTTGATTAATGAGTGCAAAACACTTTGGCAGTTCATTTTTGGCAACTATAAACGGCAATTGCGCATACGCAACGTTGGCAGGTAACAAACGACCAATCCCTCTTCCCCAACACACACTCACACCCCTCAAACAAACACAGAAATTTCAGAAATAAAATGCATAAGTATTAAGATTTCAGTATTAAAGACAACATTCAATAGGCTTCCCAAATAGCAGCATCACAGACCCACAGAAATTCAATTGTACACACACATACACAAAGGCACAGAGACACATAAGAAAGTCAGAAATGTCGTCGCATAAATACAAAACAAAATAAGGAGAAAAAACAGCGTAATACATACTACATACTGGGTAGAGGTTGCGTCTTAAGAACGAGTCGAGTCGAGTGGAGTCGGGGCAAGGCGCCGGGAATATATATGTATGTATGTATGGAAGGGAGTCTTCTTCCAATCGAGGAAGCCCCACATCAATTCGGGGATTAAGGACACTGATTTGATTTACTTTTTATTACCATTAAGCGTAACTTGGCCAAATGCTGTGAACTGTGAACTTGGAATGGAGAAGTGCAGCGAATTTAAAAAAAAAAGGGAAAAATCATTGGTATCAGAAAATAGAATATCGAGCAGCAGTGAAATTTAAAGCTAACAATGCGGTAGTACATCATCCCTCCATTTCAATCTCTGCCTCTTTCTGTTTGCCCCCTCTCTTTCTGTCATTAGCTGCGCACCATTAGCGCCGGCGACAGTCCGTCCCTATCCGTACCCCCAACCAACCAACACCCTCTTAGCCACTCACAAGCATCGTAATACGCTGCGGCCCAAAATCGTGGCTCGTTATTATGGCTGATAACATTTTTACGATGCCGACAATGACATGACATGATTTTTTTGCGCGCTCAGTCTTTCCCTCTCTCTCTCTTTCGCTGGATAGCTTTCCTCTCTCTCTTTTTTTTCTATCTCATTCTAACGCTCTTGCTGATGTTTGCTGTCAGGGAACAAAACGATTTTTTATGCCGCCCAAAATGACGCAGTTTTATTGCTCCTCGGCCGATGGACCCGGATTTTTTTCGTTTTTTTTACTCTCTCTGTCTCTCACACGCGTTGAGATTTTCATTTTTAAAGCATTAAAAATGGCTCATAAATTTATTGTTAAAGTAACCAAAGTCTCATCTTTGGAATATGTCGCCAGTCTCCTTGTTTGATGGGTCAGCGATATATAGGAGCTTGGCGCTTGGCGTTTAGTTCTGCTTACAATTTCAATTGGAAAACATATTTTTATGATACTTATTTGTGGTTGGCTAACATAGTTTACGACAAGGGCGTTCTATCATCATTATAAAAGAAGAAGACTGTCCTTTCTGTGTTTCCTAAGAGTTTATTATATGGTTATTGGGAATGTTCTGGTTACATTGAATTAAGAACTATCACCTTTGCCTAAAATAGAGGCAAGAGGCTTATGCATAAATTAGCTACACATTCTGTGGCAGCAACAATTACAATAAAAACATACATAGCCCATGCTAAAAGTAACATGTGTATTAAATATTATGTAATTAATTGGCATTAAAAGCCAAACACAACAATAAAAGTAACAACAACAATGGAAACAAAAAAAAAAATAAATACAAAACCCATATCGAACTACAATATTGAATATGCCATGCGCGTTGCCTATCTTCTCTCCTCTCTTTAGGTTCTCCTATCTGCCCACACAGCTTATGTTTTATTAATGAATGGGCGTGAATGTGTGCGTGTATGTATGTATGTATGTGTGTGTGTGTGTGTGTGTGTGCTTGCATAATTAATAATAAAACCAGGCTTTGCTGCCATTATTTTAATTATATACGCTCTCATAAAGTAAAAAGTAAGCATAACAAAATCAAATAAATAAAATAATAAAAACCAACTGGAATAATAGAATTTCAATACCTTCTACTGATGTGTTACTGATGTGTGGCGTGACATAACAATTCCATTAGTAAAAACTTTTGGAATGAGTAAAGACGCTTCATACACCTGATGCTTCTGGTGACATAAAAGCAGACCCAATAAGAATCTTTTAGACCAGAAAGCCAATTATGATAGTAATCTTACATCACACAATAATAATAGCATTCGAGTTTTCAAAACTTGTCTCGATTTGGTTCTTTAAATTTTACGGCTTTAATCGAATCTATGATTATACACTTCTTAGCTCAACTTATACCAGTTTATTCACTATCAGAAAGTGAATACTTAAGCACCAATTAATATAAGCATAAGCGCAGTTAGTTGAACTTTTTTTTAGGCCTATGGAGCCCTGTTTTTATATTCCATCTCAATAAACACTTATAGACAAGTACTGTCAAAACGTAATTACAACAATGCCTGTAAGCGCCTGGCAAACAATTGGTAATAGGAATAGATTCTACCACATTCTCCACATACGTACAAATACAAAGACACACACAATAGAGCGCAGTTAATGAAATTCAAATTCAATATTGAGGTCTTGCATTTCTAATGCACACATTATTTGGTAACCAATGTATATATCCATCTATAGCTGTCTTGACTTAGACCACCTTACATTAATTTGAAATTACTTAAATAGTTATTTAATATAAGCATCAAACATTGTCGGTCTGGCGATAACTGGTGTGTCTGGTGTGTGTGTGGTTCAAGTTTGGTCAAAATGTCACGTGCTCATCAATGATGTCTTCAATCAAATGCCAGTGACAGGCCCTCCACCATGTTCTAGTTCATGGTAATTGCCAAAATAGACCACAAAAACTATCATAAGACACACACAAATGCGTCACTGAATCGGTTTCGAGTCTGACTTTGAGCCACTTAATATAGTATTTGGACGGTCATCATCGACAGTTCCTTTTGCAAGTCGGACAGTGTATATGCATATATGTTTACTGACCCAGCCAAAGTCCAAGTGACCAAAACTACTCTTGCAGTCAGTCATTATTATAATTTCTGTATTTGGACAATTGTCGGGGCTGTGGCCATTCGGCTCTACTGTGGCGTACATTGGTCACAAATTGCAGTTGCCAACGATTATTGAATTAAGTTAAACAAGGTTTCTCGTGGCTACCACCCGAGCTCCTTCATCTAGTCACCAGGCTGTCAAACGCCTGTTCGCCTGTTTTGCCTGCTCGCCCCGTTCTACCAATTCATCGTCGTCGTCGTCGTCTGTTCATTTGACTGTATATTCCCTCTGCAAAGGACGACGTCGCTGGCTCATTGCAGTTAAACTTCCGCTGCACTTGGCTATCAAAGTCTGTCTGGTTGTCTGATTGACTTCCGTTGTCTACGTTTGTCAGCTTGGTCATTTTGGTTTTGACTCTAACCACACAGAGCTGAAGAAACACACACACACACACTTACAGCCACACAGTTTGATAGAGACAAACCATCGGCTAGATAGAGATAGCAAGACACAGAATGAGAATAGATAAGAGGCAAAAAGAGAAACAGCGTTGCACAGTTGGTTGCCTTTCCTCACTTATTTGCAGTTTAAGTGAATTGTTTGCTTGCGTTTTAACGCAAATGCAATTATTCACTGCCAGCGCCACAATCGACGCCAATGATTTTGGTTTTCTCATGCAAAATGCAAAAGGAAATCTCCACAAATGTTTGTCAATTCGATATGGTTAAATTATGTTGTTTCCGCAATTATTTCTTCTGTTAAAAATTAAAATGACATTTTCAAATGGCTTATACATGAATTGGAATAATATGATTATCGCACAGATCAGACTTCATAACTTTAAATATTATTGTCTTCAATATTACAAAATTTATTCTATGGTTTAATTCAGATAGAGACCATTTAGTGGAGTGAACCAAGAGTTGATTGCTAAAGTTTCGATAATTCAAATGAGCACGTTGTCTGGCAAAGTAATAGGTACCTACTTAATTAAATGCTTTAAGGAGACATTTATTTGGCATTTATAATTATACATTGTATAATGTTTTCTAGACAACTTATGCTTAACATGGTCTATTTAAAATCTTTCTGTCACCAATATCGATGGAGTAGATCTAATATGATTTCTCTTAAAGAGAATACAGCATTTGCACCCAAATTCATGGGAATAATTGTATCTCATCACCAATAAGATATGCAATTAGCTGCCATTTTGTATTCCCCACTGTTGTTACAGTCTAATGGAATTGGAAAATATGCAAAAAGTGTCTGTGACGCGGTGTATGTGGGAAGGATAAAGGAGGGGGGAACTTTCAAACACTCGCAGCCACTTCTAATTAAATGCGAATCCGAATATGCCAACAATCAAGTGGGCGAGGCCTAGGGCGCGTCAGAGTACCCAGACAGAATGAACGAGCGAAGCTAATAATTAGACAGCAGCGACGTCGAAGTCGACGTCTGTGACTGCCTCTAACCAAATGGGGAGTCTGTCTCCGCCCCATCTTCTCAGTGCGTCTCTTTCACCTCTCCACATACACACATACGCACACTCACTAATAATACAGAGCAGACGTATGAATTGTAAATTTAATTTAATCAGATCTAAGTGCAACAACTGCGCAAGCTAGCGTGTGTGTGGGTGTGCGTACATACATAACGTATACGCCACGTTGCCCTAGCAAATATTGATATTATAGCAGACTGTAGTCATGGGGTGGGAAGGAATGGTATGGCTTGGTAGGTTTTACTAGGCAAGCACAAAACGGACTTTCGCTTTGTCGGCGCACGGTAATAATTGTTAACAATTTATGAAAATGTCTATTGGCAAAGTGTGTGCATAATTGTTGCTGTTGTTCTCACAACATACACACACACCGCGACACTATATGTCGGTTTGTAGGTTCGCTCTTAATTATATAGAGCTACTGGAGCGCAATGAGAGAAACCATTGAGAAGGAGCAGACGGTGACCACCAAGCATTGCCAGAGGCAGCGACAAACTAGATACGTTGTACAGACAAAGCTAGCATCCAACGAGGCGTGTAAATTGATGTTGTTGTCATTGCAACAATTGCTAGTCAATGAAGTAGCCTAGTTCCAGACTCCTCATTTACATCAAATATCTATATGTATGTACGTTTCATACTCTTTAATAGGTTGAATTTAAAAATTATCAAACATAACCTGTAAAATAATATTATAATATTCTTATAACATGCTTACCCAGAGGTATTTCTAGGTATTTTCTAAGGTTATTGTTTGCTTTCCTAACAGACCCGCCCAACTTATTGCTTATCAATCAACACAAATTGTGGACATAAAAGAGGCCCAACCCTATATCTCACCATAAAAGGAAAGGGGGAAATGTGACAAAATGAAGGGACGAGGAGTTGAGGGCCGGCATCACCAGCTGCTGACTGAGAAAATATGAATGTTTATGAATAAAAAATGAATAAAAATGAGTGCCCGTTCCCTTTCCCTTACCCTTGCGTCTGTCACACTCTGCCGTATTTGCCCTTTTGCCAATTTGAGCTAATGCCCAAAGTTAAGCCCGGCAAACGCTTTGTTGAGCAATCGCATTGATGACCCAAAGGTTGACTTTTTTGCATCAATATTGTGTGAGTGTGTGAGTTTGACCTTTTTTTCTTCTTTTGCTTCTCGATTGGCCTAGAAAAGGGGCAGTTGTGTTTGCTTCAATATTCTACCTTGGGTGGGTTTATTTTAAATTCAATATATTTATGTATATACAATTTTGCAATGTATATTTTTGTATTTTTCATGCAGCATAAGCACCTAATTACCAATTGTATAAAAGGACACTCAAAATAGATGCAATTCAATCAATTCAAAAAAAAAAGCACCCACTCCATTTCCATACCCCTTTTTTTGCGCTTTGTCCTTAAAATAAAACAATTTATTATTGAACTGTGATCGATATTGGAGAAAAAGCAACCAATTTTTATACAACTTTATATTTTTGGGCACGTGTCAAAGTCGCCTTGTAGATGGTTATGAAATTTTTATTGTGTTCGCTTTTGGCTTTTAATATGCAAATCGAAAAGTTTTGCAATAAAATTACATTAAAGTACAATTTGTCTAAGAGGCAGCAGCTTCAGTCGATCCAAGTGAATCAATCAACTGCGGAAATTATGCTAAATAACAGCTGAAAATAAAAAGTTTCTCCTCATGCCACAAACGATATGAGCAAGTTGAGTATGTTCAATTGAAATGGGAGCCGAGTGTGCGAGCAATATATCATTGAGTGACCACAAATGGGACTCGGAAAGTAAAATGGACGGCCGGAAAGATGCGTAAAAGTCACTTTAGTTAAGTTACACAGTATAAGTGTGAGTACGGCAATATAGTATACATCAATGTCAAGAAGAGGTAGAAGAGAGAAAGACAGAGAGTGAGAGAGAGCGCGAAAGAGCAACCAGGAGACCAGGCCGGCAGCTCATGCTAATTATTTTACATTAAATTAAATAATGATACACTTGGCAGAAGCGACACGAAAGGAGTGCCCTGAAACCCAACAGAAGAAGAGGAAGAATAAAAAAGAAGGTAGCAAAGCCAGCACCTCTCATCAGTCCCACAGCCATCCCTGTCAGCCTTGTGCCGAGACTGGGGAGTGTGTTGGTGCCATGCCATGCCGTCTTGTCCTTGCAAATGCTAAGAAAATCATTGGGGCACGTGACGCAATTTGCATAAATTTCGAGCGGCCTCGTCATCATTGCCGCTGCTAGCTTTGGAATGGCAGAAGCGAGCGCGTAATTTCAATTGCGGTTAAACAGCAGCCAAGTAGAAAAGTAGCAAAGTGGCTACTGAGGTCGTCGTACCCGATCTCTCACCCCCCTCTTTCTCACTTGCTCTTTCTTTACCATTGATTTTCTTATTGGTTAAAGTTAGGGTTCGCATATTATTGAAAACGAAGCTCTGTCATCTGTGCCAACGACTTTGAGACTGTCATTTAAGAGTCTTTGAATATAGTCTATGAATTTATTGATAAATTATTAAAAGTGGTCACCGTTTGCTGCTGCTGCCGCCTGTTGCCCGTTGCCCAGGTGGGTGTCTTGTTTCCCCCTTTTTCTTTTTTTTTCCTTGGTTAAGGGTCAAAAAGTTATTATAGGACAGACTGTTGTCTGTCCTAAGCAAACATTTGGTCAACTGTATGGGAAATGTGTGTATATTCGTATATACAAATTGTAGGCATACATCTAGTTATTTTTCTTCTTTCTTATTTACTGTTAGATTTCTAATGAGTTTTCGGGGCCGCTACCCCGCTGTGCCCTTTCCCTGGCAGCTGTGGCTGCTGTCAGTGTTTGGCCGCAGATAACGAAAAGCGCTTGAAGTGTTTACTTGCGACAAATTGATGTGTTTGTATTAGCACAAAATAATAAATTAAGTTTTTTGCTTCCATAGAAAATTTCTTGTTGCTATTGTTGTAGTTTATTATTATTGCTCGCTACTAGGAAAATACTCATATTTTTCCCCCCTTGAGTAAGTTGGACACTATATTTAACACTAGCAGAACTATTTTCGTTTCAAATTATTTATGACTTAATTTTATCTTTGTTTTTTGCTTTCAGGTAAGGCGAAGAAACATTATTGCATTGGGTTTGAATGGTAAGACCTTTTATAATTCCTAAAATATATCTTTTGCCAGAAACTTGAGCTCACATCAGTTAGGGAAAATTAGGGATAATTTACAAATTCTCAGAAACGACACCTAAATGTGTAGAACTAATTTGAATTCTGAGAATTTCGTGGAGAGGGCAGTTGGGCTACGTTTGGAGCCGAAAAACTGAGGAAAAGCTAAATCTTTGTTATATCAGTAATCAAAACTAAAACTAGTGTTAAGAATGAAGGATTTCATAACCTTAATATTTATATTTTAAAGCTATCAAGCTACTTCTTAAAGAGAAGAATAAAAACAAATTCCTTATTTTGCTTTGAGGTGCGAAACGAATTTGTGCCAATATTTTTTGAAAATAAACACAGACGCTTTTGGCCACTAACTAGTTATATTCCTGTGTATGTAAGTATACATATATATAAGTATATATGAGTACATACACACTGAGCAATATGCGGCAACTAAACGTTTCCGTGCACGCGAAAGCTCTAGCTAAACCATGCTTCTACCTCTCAGTCCCAATCTTTCATTCTATCCAGACTTGGTTTTGCATTCTCCGTGCATTTGCAGTTAGTCTTCTTTATTTTGTTGCTTTCGTTTTTTCTCTCTTGGCTCCTTTCGTTGCCCTTCCTCGCTTTGTCTCCTTCTTTTTTCTAACATTAATGTGGCCACAAATTGAAAAGAAAGCATGCGAGAAAGAACCGAAATCAAAAGTTGCCTACGGACGTTCTAAGAGAAACCAAACAACAACAAAAAACGTCCTGAACGGAGCGCACCTGAACTCAATAAAAGCTTCATTTTAGTTTGTTCAAGCAGCAGAAAAGTAGCAAGAATAAAAAAGTAAAGAAACAACAAAAAGAGAAAACGAAAAGTAAATTATTTAAGAAAAATATGTTTTACATAAAAATAGAACTAAGAATGGACGGTAAAAATGGTAACAGGGAAGAGGCAAAGTCGGCGGCTTCCGAGATGCAGAGGGTAAACTAAAACAAATGGCATGCAGTTGGAGCGTTGAAAATTGCTAAAGTAAACAGGTTAGAAGACGATGGGAGAGGGGGCGAATGAGTCCCCAACCCCACCATCTGAGTCCAACCACAGCTGCTGCTGCTTTTGCTGCCCGAGAACAAAAAAAAAAACAAGAAAGCATGAAATCCGCGTTAAGGCGGGTTGGCGAACAGTTGCATGAAGTTGTAAAAGTATTATGAAATTTTAAATAATAACTGCATTTACATAGTCAGAGTTGAAGGAGCAGCATGCCTGCACGCAGCACTGTAAAACAGTGAGCCAAAGGGGCAGAAGGCAGTGGGCAGGGTGACGGGGGGCAGATGGGGAGCGGCCAAGTAAATAAATTGCAAATAAGGTAGATCCTTAGGGTTTTGACTTGTTTTTGCCTTTGGATTTATTCTTTCACTGTACTCTGTAGGTTTTAATAAAGTAAAAAACAAAAATGATGAAGAAAATATTCATAAAAAGATATGACGACTATAAAAATAACGTAAAGGCTGTAAAAGAGCAACAACAAAGAACAAAAAGGACCATAGTGATTGCCTTAAACTGATGCAACACTGTTTACAAATCGATTGCCTTAAGATTCTCTCGCACCACGATAGATTTCATTAAAAAATTGTCATAAAAACTGAAAGGATCGAAAACATTTTCAAGAGACAATCACCTTAACTTACAATGATTGCCATTACGCCATTGGCAAAATAAGCAAAAACCTTGCGACTAATTGAAATTATTCGTGCAATATAATGAAATGCTAATATAGTGACAGTTTTTGGATTTCTTGTTGTCTATTCTGTGACTATCCGTCTCTATAGAAAACAACAGCAAAAAAAAAAAAAAAAAAAAAAATAAATATGGTGATCTAAATCTGTTGTGTTCATGCATTCCAAATGGGGAACATTCACATCGTAATGGCTGACATTTGGCTATGTTCTGCCGTCGACTTTGGGCACATTTTGTTTTTGTCGCTGAATAAATTTCATATTTTGACATGTGTAAGCATTGTAGCGGCAACAACAACTGAAGTGTTGCTGCCGGGAGGAAACCAAAAATGAGCACAACTAAATTTACATACTTACATGCTCGTACATACATATGTACATACATGCATTTTGGTTAAACTGTCAGACCACAAATCAGAAAATCCACTAACACCATGACAGTAACTCCTCCTCCTATCACAGTTTCTGTGTGTCCTCTTTACACTGGCGTCTCCTCATGATAGTTTTATGAATAAGTTCTCTCAACCAGGGCCAGCTATACGGACATTATCACCACAATGCATTTTTTCACAGTAAGAGTGACAATAGTTCTGAATTTCAAGTCCTAACTAAAATATTGCAACTGCTTAAAAGAATTGATTATATAGAAACCCAACAATCGTTAAATGAATTTATAACTACATGATTTTTTATACTGATCCTAAACCTACAATATGCATAGAATACATAAAGACCAGAATTCATTAGAACTATGTATTTATTTCCATTTAAAAAACAATATTTTTAGAGTCTTACATTTGTAAACTTTAAAAATTTTGATAATTTTAAAACATTATGCTTCTTTAATCTTTAAATCATTCCGCAAGTCCGCTACTGTCAGCTCGCCTGATGTACTTTCTACCCAAGAGCAATGTGGAAAAGTACAGAGAGCGACAGAGCAACAGAGATTTATGGACACCAAGCAATTTTTAGTCGATGCATATTGGTAAGCGGAGGGAGGGGACAGCAGGGTATCTGTCAGGCAATTCAAAAATACATATGTATGTACCTATGTATATATGTATGTAATGAATATGGCATAATGACTGCAGTGCAATGTATAAAATATTCATTTCTATATGTAGATATACAACGATTCATTTGGATACCATCGAACCAGTCAGCCAGTTCAGTCAGTTCTTTAAGTCTTTAACGGCTCTATAGCTTTAATGTGGCTGAATTTATACTATGCAAAGTTGTTGTTGCTGTTATTTCTTTTTGTGTTTGTTATTGTGGTGAGAATGATGTGAGGAGAATGAAAAAAAAAAATGAAATTAAAAATAAAAATGAATAAAAAATACGTAATTTCCTTTAATAAAGCCGCACAAATTTAATTAACCAGCATGCAAATGCATTTATACCTTAATTATTAATTGAATTTAAGTAAACACATACACACAGGAGAAACGCGAACACAGACAAGTGCAATATACGAGCAAGTGTGGACGTTCATGTACATATTTATATATACGCACATACCAGGTTATATCATCGGATGCACGCAGACGATGCTTATAAAGCCATATTTACCATATAAACAATAATGCCCTGCCCATCTCTTTGTTTTTGTCTGCGAAAAATGGAAATTGTTGGTCCACAATTTATTTTGTTTTTCAGTTTTTGCTTTGTTTGCCTTTGTTGTACTTTAAATATTTTCTTTTTCCATTAAATTAACAAGGGAAAATTTAAATAGTAAAAAAGAAAACACACACACACACGGATATAGATAGCAATAAATAGAAATTTTTAATCGATAAGTGTATACTCTTTTCTTGCCATCTCGAGATTAAAATTTGATTTGAACAGCTTTTGAATTAAATCGACCAAATCTAATACTTTATTTTAAACATGCCACAAATAATTAGCTATGTTAAATTTATGTTTATAACATAATATGTAAAATGCAGATTCATTATATCTTCATTACCAAATTTATTAGTAGTTGTCTGTGTTAGTATTAGCTAATAAACATATGATCATTTCGTACATATATATGTATATCAAAGGGTATGTAAGGAAGTGGTGATTACATGTGCAATCTTAATGCCCATATTTGCCTGAAATGAAAAAAGCCCGTTTATTGTTGCCTTTATAGTATTTAATTTGAATTATTGTTAGTTTTATGGTTTTTGTGGCCACATTCCGTTCACAACATTCGCCAGAAAATAAAAATGCTGAAAAACACGTTATAATTCCACATTGAAACTTACATTTTTTTCAACTGATTGTCTTCTGAGTGAATTTGCCAGTGCATACTGCTATTTGTGATTAATAAAAAGGGCGCTAGGTCCAAGTATATGACTTTCAATATGTTTGTGCTATGTGAGAGTCTCATCTGGCCAAAGGTATGGACATTACGCACTTTGCACTGGGCAAATGTTATTATGTAACTGCGTATAATTAACCAAAAATCGTTTAAATGCGTTGGCAATTCGCTTCGTTGACCGCAACGTGCAAATTAAAAACGCAGCATGTGCTTTGGGCAGAAGGGAGAAATGGCCGGCTGACTGGCTGGGAAGTAAACAGAAAGCCATGAATCGTCTCATATGAAGGTGCCAGAATGGGACAGATGCCACTGAATGGCAAACAGAAATTCCAGTTTCATTCTGACAGCAGTGTTTACTTTGACATTAAATAAAGTTGTTTGACTGCTCAGGGTTTTTTAATTTGCCACGCAGTAGGGGACTTTTTGCCAACCAACTCCAGGACAGATGAGTTAACGAACGGGAGGCTGTCCAACATCACTTGCATAAGTAACAAATAAATCATTTATGGTCAGAGCGAAAACATTTATTTATCGAGAGGGAGACAAAACAAAAGCTGAAGAAAATAAATTAATTAAAAGTTGCAGATGCAAGATGCAAGATATGCTGCAAAGAGGATATTGTGCTTTCATGACATACTAACCCACACACACACACATTCACATACGCACTTGCAAAGAATCGCTTCGATTACTGTTCGCTTGCCTGCGCTCACATAAATGTCAAATTGGGAACATGAGGCGCAGGCTGGCAAGTCGGGATTGCAATCAGCAGCCAAGTGCAAATCTTTTCACTTGCTGCTCACTTCGTTCGTTCATCATAGGTACCAGGACACTTACACACACACAGACACACGATGAACTTGCAGTTTCCCATTTTTAATTTGTCTTAAAATTTTAATTGCAACGATGCATGGGACTTTTGTTGAGTGAGTGAGTAGGGGAGGGTGGAGGGTTGCACCCCGCTTGAGTGGCAGACAGTGTGTGGAGAAGGATGGTTCGGCTTTCGGGCCAACACATTTTCATTTCTTATTGACATGTCAATGCACCGCTAGCGTGAAGTTTAAATATGGCTAAAAGCCTCTGCACAAAATTCTATAGCATACTTATGTGCGCAGCCAGCTAGGGCAGGCAAGAAAATTAATTAAAAATGCGCAACAAACTTGTAAAAACTTTTGCTCTCCTTGATGGGTTCGTTTCGTTCGTTCGCTCATAATGGGCCGGCTTGGCCGCAGCTTGTAGGCGGAGCTTCTCTGCTGCCCTTATTACTTGGCTTGTGTGCAATTTAAATTTTATGTTGTTGTCGTGGTTGTTGTTGATATTTCAATGCATTTAAAAATTCAAAAGCTAAAAACAACAAACAAAATTCTACCACACACACACACCAACACCCCACATACATATACACATATGTATGTCCTTACTCACTTGTCTTTCGTGTTGGCTCACTCTTGCTTCATTTGTTTGTTGCTGCTTGCAGCTTATTTAAGCATACAACTTTTGACGTTTCCTCTATGCCAGATGCTTATCAATAATTTATTTATAAGCTTCACCTCAAAACACATGTTGTCAGTATGCCACGTTGGCCCCAACTCTGCTAGGTCCCGGCCCGTGTTCCCTGTTCCTCGTTTCCCCGTCTTGGTCTACGTCTCTGTTCTCCTCTTCCTGCTCCCGATCCCGCTCCCGCTCCCTGTTCCAAACTGTAGTTGTTATGTTGTATTTTATGACCAGCATAGTCTTATAGTTGCGTTGGCGTTGGCAGTTTGGCTAACAAGTGTTAGTACTCCTGCTTTTGCCTAGCACCTGCCACACACACACAGACATCTGCCCCACTCCGCCTATGACACATATGTGAAGGAAATGTTTGCCAATGTTTCCACTTTTGCTGATGGCACTCCCTTGGTCTTACTTCTGGATATTTCTACTGCCACAGTCGGGCGCGCTTGCATAATTTATGATTTCAAAATGTGTTCATTTAGTTTTGCAAATTGTTGACATGGACAATCATTAGACCGTTGCACAGATTTCAACAGCATTTTATCAGTGAATATATACACTGAGGAAAATAGCTGAAAATGTAACCATTAGATATTTATTTGAACAAGTTCTCAAACTAACTAAAATTTGTTCCTTGCTGTGCTTTAAAAGGTTGTGTATGTATGTGTTGGCGTTTATAAATTATGAAATTAGATATTTAAGAGCTGGTAAAACAATTTTGAAGTGTTTGAAGAATTTCATAAAAACATAACCAAACCTACTTGAAATATTTAAGGCAATTCCTTTACAGTATTTTGCTTTCGTTAAACTTGGCTTTGAAGTAAAAATGCCTACATATTTTATTTTTGCTTTCATTCATGTTGGTAATTTACAAATGTAAATTGCACATAGCATGAGGAATCAGTCGTGCTTAAACGCCTGTCTATTCTCCACTTTGTCAAGTCAACTTTCTCTGTTTGGTTGCTAAACAACTTAAGAAGTTGACACTTGCATGGGAAAATATTTTCATCAACAACTCGACAAAAATTAGTAAGTGTCAAAGATAAATAAAAGTCTCACCCACCATCACCACCACCATCATCATTTCTTTTTCGGCCCTTTTCTACTCAGTACCCACTCATTCAACTGAATGCGATATACATACCGTTTATACTTATATATAGATGTATATCTATGTTAGTTACTGTGTATGTGCTTATATCTTGTAAGTCTTCGGGCTATAGTATTTATTTGCCCGTTAGAATAGTGTCAAAGTGAGTGGACTCTTCACATGCGAACTAGAGTAGATAGACTTGTGTATAAGAACAGAACACTATAGCGGGTAGGATGGTTGCGATGGGTGGATGGGAGGGGGAAGTTCAACGCTCTGGCCCAAAAGAAAACTTGACTAACTATGCAAATAAGAACGGCATGTGACCCTTTGGCGACAGTTGGCGCAGAGTAAGTGCAGTTGGCAGAAATTAAGTAAGTTTTTAGCTGCAATTTTTGTCGAAACTATGTCAAGTTTGGTTTTAGTTGCCAGCAAAAGTTTTCGCTTAAGAAAATTGTAAGTATAAGTATATCAAAAGCAGTCAAAGAAGAGGATGCAAAGACACTAAGCAGAGTCGGTAAAAACCTAATGAATTTCATGCATGACATGCGAGGCACGAAAAGTCTGTGCAACATTGGTGCCAAGGGGAACAGACAGAGGGAGTTGCAGTTGCTTAATTAAAATCATTAGGCGTGAGTCGAAGTCGAGAAGTTCCACGACGAATAAAATTTAATAGCCCAGGGGTATAGCGAGCGTGGTTTAAGTGTGGGGTTTTTTTTCGGAGCAATTGCTCGCCATTACATACAGGCAAAATCATTCCAATTTCTGTCCCTTTCCTAGTCCCTCTCCTCTGCAACTTCTTGGCTAACGTAGAGCATGAGAAGCAATGGTAATAGCAAGCAGCAGCAGCCCAGCAGCCAATTTACATACTTCCTTTAATGTTTGCTGCATAATTTTCACATTTTTCAATGTCAAACTATGGCGCGCTGCATTGTATTTTCCAAGCCCTCGGCGAAAAAAAAAAAACAAAAAACTGCAAGCGAGAAATCTTTTGCATGTTTTGGTCATATTCTAAAAATAATAGCGCTGGGAATGACACCCTCCTCTCGTACTCTCTCTCTTACACTCTCCCTCTCTCTGTTACTCTGCCTGGTCAAGTGTCCCACTTAGCTGACCCCGTCGTGTGAGTTTTATGACTTTGCACCCAGCATATGGGATGTGGTAGAGAAATGGTGGACAAGTGGGAAATTTGGGGGGATGGATGGATAGTAAAATTATAACATTTGGCAAAATAACGCTGCTGGCCTGTAACTGAAAACGAAAGCTTAACAAATTTAGACCAGAGATTAGATAAAAAAACCCAACAAAAACGAAAAACGAACCCAAAAACTGCCAAAATAAGAGAGAATAGAAATGTGAAGCATCGCAATTTATGAGTCACGTGGGAGTACTGTTTGGAGCACTGTGAACAGAGAGAGGAAAGGGGGAGAGCAAGCGAACTAGTCTTGCATTTGGCAAAATAATGATGCTCTGCTGGAAATGAACTTGTTGTTCAGTTTTGGAACAAAACTTTCAAAGGCAAAATGCAAACACAAAGCGAGTAAGCTAAACACAACCTTGCCCAGCCTCCATTTTGCAGCTCTGAGCGCTGAGCTACGACCGAAGACAAAAAGTTTAATTCGAAAACTTGTACAAAAATGCACATTTAATGGAAATTTACTACCTGGTGTCGCATCATCAACGGCGGTGCAAAACAACAGATGAAGCAGCAGCCACAGAAGTAAAACAAACGCCACAAAGTTGCATGCGGCAAAGGGTTAAGAGCCATGCTGTGGGGCGGGAAAGTGTTAACGGTTTGTTTGTACGACAAATGGCTGTAGGGATGCCAGGGGTGGTGGACGGTGGATGGGGCAAAGAGCCGTACTAGATTTTAAATAGCAACTTCTGCAGTTGTTTCGCCCGGAAACGGAAATTGCGTAGCACTGCGAACCACGTTGCTGGGGACCACAAAAAAAGAAAACCAGAGCACTACACCGTAACATCGTGCGAACGGGAACGGCAGAGGGTCACCAGACCAGTGAATGGCTAGCCCTGAGAATGGCTACTGCTGGCATCTTGCCATTAACTCATTTTGTGCTTTTACAATCTTTCGTTCAATTGAAAACTAGTTAGAGAGAATCAGAATTCAAATAGTTTTAATGAGAAAAAGGAGAAATTCTTTGAAAAATTTTGTGGTAAAGAGTAAAAATTTCAGTGATATTGTTAAAATCATAATATGTACTTACTTTTTGCTCCCCTTTTTCTCTGTCTGTTGGCAATCATCAAAGATCATCCAATCAACTCCAAAAGAAGTTGGTTGGACCCTTTAACAAGGATAAGCCATTTAACAAAACCAAATCAAAGCGAATGAAAATCCAAAAAGTTTTTCATGCAATATGGTAGCCACAAGGAAAAGTAAATGAAAATGGAATGGAATAGTCGTCCAAACTACCATCTACTTCTCTTCTTTTCCCCCTCCCAGCCTCACTTTTCACTTCACCGTGCATTGTTAGTTGCTCCGCAAGAGCCAAACAAATAAGAAATTAGTTGATGCGAAATTGTTGCAGTTGCAACTGCAAAAGAAACCCAGCAACAGGGAAGATGAAAATAGAGCGAGAGAGAGAAAGAGAGAGAGAGACAGAGACAAAGAAGAGTAAGAGAGAGAGAGTATCAAGGAGTAGAAAAAAACTTTTGCGCTAATGTCTTAATGTAAAAGTTTATGTGGTGATGCGTTGGGGGCGGGTGGTGTGGTATGAGGGGTCCGGGATTACCTGGATGTGTGTGTTAAAACTTATGGTAACTTTTTAGAGAGCACGTTTGATTGAAATTTGTGGCAAATTGCTTGAAGCTGCTTACTCAGATGAGAAGGGGCGAGCAGCGATCACAGTTAAGAAAAACTATACAAAATGAGGCATAAAAAGCAGTCGATCTCACACTCTTATCATCAACATCACATCACACCAACGTAGAACACATTCTGTAGTCTAAATGGAACACGTTTCTGCAGTTTCTGCAATGGCAATATTGCCTCAAATGTTCCGATGGCAAAGAACAGGCAAACAAATTGCCAGCCATTACCGGCCAGAAGGGTGATTTTTACTTTGCAGCAACAGCAGCAGAAGCAGTTGTTGTAGCTCTTTCTAGTCGGTTTCCTATTTGCCAGCCAAATTTGTAGAAATTGCAAGAGCTGTTGTAAAAACCAACAAACGAACCTATCGATGAGTAAAAAGCAACAGCAACAACAACGCCAACAAATGTGAAACCAAGCTGCCAGTCGATTTGTAATAGGTGATTTGGCAAAGGAAATTGAGACATCAATAAATGTGGCTTGCCTTTGCCGTTGCCTTGGATCACTTTAAACTGGTTTCCTTGACTAAGCAGAGCATAGATGGCAACCAGCAACATGCAAAATGTTGCATGGGCTTATGCTATGCAGGCTACAGCATGCGAATATTGCGTATGCGCTACGTTGCCAACATACAAAAACTCTACAGTTGTAAAAGGGCTTTGGCATTGGCCTCGGCATTGGCATCGGTATTGGTATTGGTATTGCTATCGCAATCTTAACGCTCTAATTGCCTAGAAATGCTTGTGCTAAAAGTCATTTTGTGGTTAGCTAGTTGTCCCTGTGTGGTTTTGATTGAACAAACCATTCGGCTTTGGTCTTTTACTTTTGTATCTGTCTGTAGCTGCATCCTCTTCTATTTGGTTTTTGTGTACAAATTGAACGTTATTGCCACGATTGAACCATAAATGTTTTGTATTCGACCAATGCCTTCTGCCTTTGTAGCATCAAATCATCGCGGTTGGTAGACATCGAAAAATTTGCTCTCACTATTTGATGAAATTGCCACTAAAGATTGGTTTCACTATCCCGTGTACATATAACTAACAAGAAAGCAGAGATGCAAAGAGAAATTCCATTCAACACATTTACATTGTCAACAAAACTAAACACAAAATATCAATACAAACAAAGGTGGATAAAAAAAACATTCACAGAACATAGAATGCCCAGATGGTCAAGAAGAAGATTGAGAAGGACAATTGGATGAGTCGAAGTCCATTCATGTCAACCTGAAGTAGATCCGGTTGAATCGGGCCAATATGTATGAATGGCGTCGGCTGCTACTCGAGTTGACCGCAGGAATAAACAAAAGTGTGAGAGACGGCGAGTCCATTGTCATACCCTGACTATTGGCAAATCTCTTCTATCTCTCGGGTTATTCCTTATTGAATATTTCTTCTAATTTGTTATATTTCTATAAAAAGAAATAAGAAATAATCACAGTTGGCTAAATGAATTTTTTTTAAGGATAACATTAACCTAAAAATGCCATTTATTATTATTATTATTTTGCAATAGTTGTTGCATGGTACACTGAAGTCGACTTAAGACTTACTTTCTTTATTTGTAAATGATATAATATGTTAATTATTTCTACTTTGCCCAGTGTTTAAGTTGATCTATGTATTTCTATGGCAATGGAAAAGCTAACAATGGAGCCCAAGACAAATTTACACACATGTGACGCTTTTATATACATATGTATATTTTATTTGCAGTCAAATTATACTCAACAGCTGTGAATTTTACATGAGTGCGACCCATTTAGCTCTCTGCCTGCTGTCTGCCGCTACATAGAACAAATTTTCATGCAAATATGAATTTTAAATAAAAATCTAAGCCTTGGTACTTGTTTTTTTTTTTTTTCTTTGAGCTATGTTCTTTAACTTTTGCAGCAATGCAAAGTTTTATGCAATATTTTTGCTTAATTAACTATGCTAAAAGCGACACATACATGCATATTGCCCTAGAAACAAAAATTGTTGAGCAACGATTCGTAAAATCCAAAAAAGAGAAGAAAAAACATTAAGAAAGGGAAAAAGAATTATATTAATTTGACAAGCGCACAAAGCAGACTATGTAATAAAGTTGTAAAGCGGTCACAAAACGACCAACCGACAAACTTTGCTATGGTTTACCATTCTCTCTCCTCCTTCCTTCCTTCCCTCCTATCTAAGCTTGGTCGTCATGCCCGTCAATTGTAGCTGCCTGGACGACAACAAGTTGAACCAATAATTTACACAAATTGGCAATTTTGCTAGCCAAACCAACGTCCGTCAAGTCAACCGACGCAAAAGTCAAAATTCGGCCAAAACTTTTGCCACTGACTCGGTCTCTCTCTCTCTCTCTCTCTATCGCATACAACTTAACTTGTTCTCACTTTATCGCATCTTTATCGGCTCCAACTGAAGCTTTGCAAACACGTCGAGAAATTCAAATGATAAGGCACAAAAATTCCAAGGCAATTGTGGGTGAGGCGGGGTGTTAAAAATTGTAGTACGGGAGTGCGGGGCGCCACCCTTGCCTTGAGGGTATGGCGCGTTATGACAACATAAACGATATTTACTTTTGCCTTGCTTTGCCATTTCTCCATTTCGCCAACCATTTCTACATTTCTTTCCAAGTCCTTTATTTGAAGCTTTTGCTTTTGCTAGCTTTGCGATTTTCCTCCAGCTCTAGTGAGATGGTGCAAAAGTTTTCGACATTTTCTTTTTGTTCGTTTCGTCGTTTTTGTTTTTTTTCTGCACGTTTCTGCTTCATTTTTTTTTATTTTTTTTTCATCCTATTTGAAGTACTTCAAAGATTTTAGCATATTTTATTTGAATACTTTATTTCATTCAATCTGTGTGTATGTGTGTGCTTGTGTATGTGTAAGGGTGAGAAACAGAGAAAGAGAGAGCAAGGCCAACTAGCAAAAGAACGACATGACTTTTTTCAGCTTTGTTGGTTCCCGGCATCCTGTCCCGCCATCCTACATCCGCACTTCTAACTAGTTTCTATGTCTTTGGTGCAAAGTTTTTCCTCAGCCGTTGTGAAATGAAATTTTTGAAAATTTTTCCGCGGGGAAATGAAAAAGTTTGTCCTAGCGGACACAATGCGGCCAGCACCGATTGCCTTTCGCCTCCACGTCCGTCTCTTGCTCCGTTCCCCAATTGCCATGGCCTTTCTCCTTGCGTCCCAGTAGTCATAGTTAATATCACGCATACGCCGCGTATGCCCTTTTGACTTTTGCCCAGACTTCAAGCTCTAGTCCATCCATTCTTGTGTCAATGTGCACAGCGCACAGCAGCTGTCGGCAGGACCCAGTGCGGCAAGCGTGGGATAAGCAATAAAGGATAATGTCATTCAATGTTTTGTGTGTTGAGCAGCAACGGCAGCAGCAGCAGCGACAATGGCAATAGCAACAAGAAAACCCGGAAACGCTTGCCATCATCAGCGTCGTTCTCACTGCCGCCGACACTGTCGCCGTTGTCATTGGCAATAGTTTTGCAGAGCGACTTTGTTGCTGTTGTTGTTCGGCTCCTTCAGTTCCTCCAGACAATAGTCAAAAATGTCTTCATGTTCAACGCGACGCGCATAACGGAAATTCGCATTTGAAAAATACTTTCTTCATTTAACAACAATGTAAGGGAAGCGCAAGGCATCGGCACAGATCGGATGAAAGAGAGGAAGGTACACACTGCTTTGGTGGCAAAGTGTTGGCATTACTGTGAATCGTTTTCGTTATACGTTTTATAATGACAGCAAAGTGAGGCGGCGACAATAACTGACTGAGGCTGGTGGTCTGGTGGATGGTGATTGACAATGGGCGTCAATGTGAAACAACGCAGTCACAAATGACACTAAAATAAACCGCTCAATGTGAATATATCCTTTAAATCGAATCAATTATACATAAGATAAAATAAATCGATTTTTTATTATCTAGAGCTTTAGTAAAATAAATACTTTTTTTTGAACATTGAAAATAGTTTTGATAATCATCTTTTGATCTGTGTTCCATTGTGCTTTGTCGATTTAGAGTGTGGGGTAGCAGCAGCGTCTTGGGTTTCATTGGAAAACTTTTCACATAAGTGTAAATATAGAGTTAAATTGATTTTTTTCCTTTCCATTCAGTTTTTTCTTCTTTCATCCTTTTCGTAAGCTATAGTAAAACCATTCACTTGCAGTTTATTTGATTGCATTTAGTTAGGCCAAAACTTAAACAGCTTTTTAAGTTTAAAGCGATCGATGTAGATGGTTAGAACACTTATTTTTACACATATGCCACAGTTACACTGATGCTTGGGGGAACCATCACGTCGACAGCTCATTTTCATCAGCAACAGCAGCAGGACATGAGGTGACATTTCGCCTAAAGCATTGCGGGCGCATCGTATTTAAATCTAATTTTGTCACCCGGCATATTATGTTGTAGCTGTAGCTGTTGCTGTTGCTGGAGTGGTGGGGCTCATGTGTGCTTTTGACTCACTGTAATAGCGATTTCCTGTGCAACAGACGGTGTCAGCTGTGTGTATGCGGAGCCTAGTCAGGATGAAGGTAGTTAGGTAGATAGATAGACAGACAGGCAGCAAGAGAGACAGACAGTCAGTCAGGCGAGCAAAAGCAGCTGCTACTCGTCACTGTTGTTGCTGTTGTTGTTGCAGCCTTTGTTAGAAGCGTTAAAAATGTCACAGAGCATTGCATACTTATTGGGGCGCGTGTTAATATACCCCACACCCCAATCCGCCACCATTTTCTACTCCTGCTGCTTCTACTGATAAACATTGCCGCCATTGTTGCCGCCAGCTAAATGTTAGGGGCCTTGTGCAACTGCGGCTAGCAAAATCTCGTTTACTTTTTTTTTGTTGCACAAAACACGGATGTGTGGGGCGCCATCTTCTTTTCTCTCATTCACCTTTTGTGCCAGGTATTTGAATTAGCTTTCTGCGAGTAGGTTGCAACACAACGGCTTGCAGTTGCACAAAAGCTTATTAGGTTTTCTCTCTTTTATTGTGTCTTTGTGTGTGTGCATTTGTTTGTGTTGGGGATTGCAATACGGATTTCAAGTATGTATGCATAATATTTCTACCCTAGCATATGCAATGCTTTCAGGTCGCGTGCTTATGCCATTCCATACTGTGACACTTTTCCACAATTCCGTTCTTTATCCATTTGACAAAGAAACGCTTTCCATTTTTTTGCTTAATGGAAACACCAAATGAGAAAACCTTCTGTGAAAACAAAGGCACCTTGAAAACTCATTCAATATGCTGGCAACCATAAATCATTTGCCAAAGCAAATATTACAGTCGCCCATGCTGGCCATTGACCAATTTCGATTACTTGACAGCTGTCATTGTTGGCGTTGAAGAACCAAACTTAATTGACAACTAATATGATACATACATACACCCACATATCCAGATGTTACATCGGTAATGAGGCAGTAGAGGAAGGTGTAATCGGAATCGATAAACGACATAAGCCCTTTGAATTATCATATCATTTGTGTTTACTTGTGCAAATGGTTCCTAACTTGTTTGGCCTTACAAGTCAATATTACTACTCAGTGCTAGTTATAATGTCTACTTTATTTTGATTGTCAAGTATAAAATTACCGATTTAAACCCATGTAACATCAAGATTTAGTTTTTAAAAATGTTTCCATTTGAGTTTCTATGAGAAATATTTCTAAATAATTATTTAAATATCTTTAAATTCCACAGAATTATTCACATATCGTAGCTTATATAGCCATTTTAGAAATTTTAACAACTAAAGTTATAAATTAATAAAGTCATGGTTCGTTAAACAAACATGCTTTGAGTAACTTTAATTACAGAAATGCTCATTCTGGATATTTTTGTTTTTCTTAGTCACTATGTTTAATTACCAGTTTTTCAATGCGCAGTTTCTTCACTCATAGTTGGATGCTAATTGAATCTGCATTCATCTCCAATCGCAATCAAACGTATTCAAGTTTTCAACAATATTTCAGTGGATTAAGATGAGTAGTGCAGTGCTAGCTTTGGCTCATGGTAAAGTTCCAATTAAAACATATGTAGATATGGTCTCCTTTGTCTATATGCTGAACGTAAGGATTATTGTCAATGCTAGGTTTATTTTCACTTGGCATACAATTATTTTTGGTCAAGATTTAATATTTCAGGCAGACAGACGGAGGAACCGTTGCCCCTGGCAATAATGCTGCCTCTAACTAGATCTTCAAACTGAATGGGATTAGTGTTGGATCATTGTTGTTGTTGTTGTTGTTGTTGTTGTGGTTGTTGTCATTAGAGAAGGTTTTCAGCATGAATTGCTGTTGATTTAATTCAAGGGGCAATGCATTTTAGCGTCGAGTGGTCCATATGAAAAATGTACAGCAATATTGAGGCATATCTCGGGTCTCATTGCACTTATGCATATACATATGTATGTCCATTATCCTTTTCATCTATCCGTTTTATTGTTGTTTCGGAGCTTCGTCCTTGTTGTTGCTGCTGTTGTTTTTGTTGTGTGTGTGTGTGTATGTGAATAGTACAAGTGGCATTGTAGCATAATTTCCGTTGAAAATACATCAAAATGCGCCAACATGGAAATCCCAATATATATTCATCCCCATATGTTTGCATCGCAGCCTGCCATATAAATACATATGTACATAAGGAGAACATACACACATGCACATACCTGTGGTTAGTTAGCGTCTGTGTTTATATTTGTATTTGCATTTGTTGCCACACACACACACACATACACAAACATATACAGACGAACAGAGCGAGAAAGGGGGAACCTGAAATCGACATATACATATGTCTGTGTCCATCACATTTACCATTCCATAAGTATTAGTGTTTGTTTCTACTCCACTCTACTTGCCATCCATCTGCTGCCCTTCAGTTTCCTCCTGCCCGCGTGGACCTACCTACCCCTTTTCAGTCTTGCCATGGTGATGGTTTTTCCAACGATTTGACCTGGCACATTTGTGTTTGTTCATCTACTTTTGCGGTTTGCCGCTTTTCGCGTATATTTCAACCACATTTGTAGTCACTCCCGGGTTCACCTCTTGCCTATTGGACGCATGCCAAAACAGCATTCCCAGCTTGGCCCCCCGAAGGCGCCGGAAAAGAAGAAAAGTGGGGGTCGGCAACAGAAGTCGATGTTTTACTCGAGTTCAGTTTTCACTGACTGCGCCTAAATGAAGGTAAACAGTTGCCATGAAATTTATGCACACTGCCCCGAAGGGTGCAGACGTACATAGGTAAGAGCATTTCAAGGAGTTTCAAGTTTCTAGAAATAGTATTTAATGCATATGCATGAACTTATTGCTATAGGTTTATTCTTTTCCTCCTCCCGACATACAAAACAAACTGTTGCAAGGATTATTTGCCCACACTCGCAACTTCAAACGCCAACTCCAAGTCGTACAAGTTTTGTTTGATTTCCAAGAATGATGTGAACCGAAATGTTGCCAGCAGGCTTACGTCTGGTCGCTTTATTTAAATGTTTGTGCATTGTAGTAGTTTTTGTAATTTAAATACATTTGTGGCTTAATTCCATATACTATATTTCAGTTTGCATAATGATGGTGCCCTCATCACCTTTTATTTAGTCCTTTTATTTACATGCTCGTATTATTAATACTATGAAGAATGATGCTGATGATAATGGTATGATGGCATTGTCTGCATTCATTTAATAACCTCTGCACTCTGCACTCTGGTTTAATGCAATTTTTGGGTTTGATTATAATCGGCAAATCTGCAAACATTTTGCAAACCAAAACCACAGGAAATCCAATAGAAAATATGAGCAAATTGAAGCGCATTAACAACAAGCTATAATTTTAGTCAAATTAGTGCAAATTATTATCACAATTCGCAGCTGGTACGATGTACAACGGGGTTTTTTGGAGGGCGGACCATGTGGCGTATGCGCAATATTTGATGTGCGCGCGTTTTTCAATGAAATTCGGCATATTAAAGCAAAACTATTGAAGTGAAATTTAATTGCATGGGGAATTGTTGCAGTTACCTCGCATTCAGCTGCTTGCTACACTGGCCGTCCCTCAGGATGCAGCACGTATTTATTAGCTGACGTGCATTGATGAAGGTCGAAAGACAATGAAGACAACTACACTAAAGACGGAGGGGGGAAGTGGCTTGGGCGATGGCGGAAGCTGCGAAGGTTGGGTATAGACGTGAATGTAGTACGACTCCCTCAGGTCGCTGATTGACTCACGATTATGCAATAAAACAGCAGACGACAAGGAGGACAACACCCAACAAACAACGATGCGAAATGCGAGTGCCACTAGAGACAATGGCCAACAGCTCTGTCCCAACTCTGCGTCTATCTATCTATATAAATGTGTGTGTGTGTGTGTGTGTTTGTGTATGAGTGTTTCATTGGCTTCATTTCAGCGCCAGCTTTTCAAAAAGCTAAAACTTTTTTATGTCCAACTCATTAAAAATGTGCGCCAATGGACTTTATACGGGTCCTGGTCCAGGAATTCCCTTCCTTTCAATAGCTACCCTTAGTCCTCTGCTACCGCACGCTGTGCAGCATACAAATACAAATACGAGCGCACATACACATACACACAGAAATGGAGCCTAGCTTTTGGGGAATTTTCGTCAGATCCTTTGCCCTTTGCCGGCATGGATTGTATGAATGGGACAAGGGGAAGGACGGAAGGCAAGATGAAGGCAAAGCCAAATGCAATTTCCAAGTTTTTAATGTGCGAAATTTCTAATTTAAGATTTACGATATTTTTATGTTGAATTACATTTCCCCGTTTCCGCAAACGCTTTTTCATCCTCCTCCCGTTCCTCCTTCTCCTGCTGTTGTACCTCCTGCTGCTGCTGTTGCTGATGTTTGCTCATTTTCATTCGCTGGTGTTGGGCTGCGAATTTATGTATAACGCCTCGGGCTGCTTTATGCTCGTTTCCATGTTGCCACGGCTTTATTGTGAGGTCAGACCTCTCCACTCTATCTCTCTTTAATTGTTTCCAGTCGTATAGGCAAAATTTTAAATCTTAATTATAACCCACCTACATGGGGTACTTGGTTCAGGGGTCAATAGCCGCCCGTTGATGCAGACTTTATGAACTGGAATTTAATTGACCAATCGTCGCATTTCAAAAATTACGAACACTACAAACAAATAGCAGACAAATAAAATGTATGTATTTCTCTCTCAGCTTCCTCTTTTTGGTTTGGCCTAAATTGTTTTGCCACTGACCAATTGGGCGAAAAAACTATAAGTTACATTGCAAATTTTATGGACAATTGTACTTGCATAAATGGGATAGTTTAGTATTGCCTAAAATTAACTACAGTTTAAATAGTCGCTTGCAGAACTTTTAATTTGAAAATTGAAGCAAAATCTTTCAATTCGTAAAACGAAAAATATATAATTATTAATTTAAAACAATCCTAAGTTCGCCTTAAAAGTCAGGAAAAAAAGTGAATTTAATAGAAGTGAGGGCAGTTTACAGAACACGTACTCATTGGTAGTGAACAGACAGACAGAAGACCGAAAGAAACCACAAAACCCGTATCTCAATTGCAATCACTCAAAACAACGGAAATGACGCTTAGCACAACTTCCTATCGTTCAGACGGACAGATGGACCCCAAATAACCATGGCCTCACACATACACACACACACACAACGAAGTTTGTGGACTAGTGACAGGAGTTGGGACACGTTGCTAATGCTATGGAGGGCGGCAAGTGTCCTCTATTTTATTTCATTTCATTTTGGTTTTTTTTGGCATATTTGTCAACTACGTTTCCACTACATAGATATAGAGCTCTATGGGGTAGGAGAGTATAGACTACCACGCCCACCACACCAGCAACTACAACTCCTACTTCTAGTAGTAGTAGCAGCTAGCTGGCACATTCAAGTGCAATTTCCTTGTAATGCGAAACTATGTCATTTCGGCACGGACGAGGACGAGAGCCAAAAAGCAGAGTGGCTGGTTGCAATAACCAGAACTAGAACCCCAGACCAGGGAATACATACTGGCATGAGAACCTAGACAGTTTGTCACTGCGCGTGCATACAAACATGACACGTTGCCACATTTGTGTTTGGACTTGGGCGACACTTGTGTCCACCTGCGCCCAGATGCAACTGGATCAAGAGCATCTCCCTCACATCTCGCTCTTCGCTCAGACACTATATGTTGGTGTAAGTGTGTGAGTGGGTGTCTCTGTGAATTGAAAATAGCCGGAGCAACAGAAATAGCAGCATCCTGCGGTCGGCTTCGCAGAGGTGGCAGTCTGACAAGCGGCATTTGATAATGTCAAGCCCCAAATCAGCAACAGATACCAAGCAGACGACATAGGCCCAAACCCAAAAGCGAAGCCCAAAAGCAGCTTGGTTGAAATGGCACATTGCAATCGCACGATTTCAGCAAGTGGCAACTGTTGCCAGCTTTCCGGCTCAAGTGTCTGTCGGATTCATCAAGTGCATTGAGTGTGCCACAAACTCTTTAGCTCCCTTGCCGAAAGAAATGTGGTTAAGTGGACATTATCTAACTCTTTCCTTTTCTGCTTTTCTATATTTACAGAACAGTTTCACATTTTTGTTGGTGATTTGAGTGCCGAAATTGAAACGCAACAGCTGAAGGATGCATTCACACCATTCGGAGAAATATCGTAAGTGTCAAAAAAGAAAACAAAAATACGAAAAATTTATTCTTTATAGACTTAAGTGCTTTTTAATTACGCATTTTGTTTGGTAATGCTTCTGTGTAAGCTATCGGCAAATTAACTTCAATCAAACAACATTTTTCTGCACTTGTGCTGTATACGACCAAAATGGGAAAATTGTTAAATAAACAAACAAATGGCGAACTATGGAGCCTATGGCCAGCCTGGCCTTCGGTCAGCTTAATTAATAATTAGGGTCAAAAAGCACTTCTTTTGATGGCATCAGCCACAAAATATGTACTCTGCCTGATATAACCTGAATATATCAGAATATTAATTGATTAACCTAATGGGAATGATGAAAGGTATTTTCAATTTTACCTCCGACGGTGGAAAGTTGTATTCTATATTCTTTAAATCCAATGATGTTTTCACTTTTATATTTCAAAGAGTATTGCGAATTCGAAGTGGCCAAGTTTACCTTTTTTGACTTCGGCTTGCTAATAAGGGAAAAAAAACATGTTCTGAAGAAATCAGGACACAGTCTGGCCCCACAGCAACGGGCAATAAATTAATAATTTAATTTTCGACATTCTTTATTTTTTGTTTTTTTTTATTTACCTATATTTTTTTCTGTGCCTGGCAAATGCAATGAAGTCCGTAGCTATGAGCCCTCGTCAACGGGGACGGTACGAAACCAAAGTAAACAAACGCAAAGTGAATGCCACAAAGAAAGAAAAAAATGAAAATAAAATATATATATTAGAGCAGAAACAAGGAAAGGCAAATAAAACAGATTTATATAGACCAAGAAATGCCGAGCAGGGGGAGCAGCGAGCGTGTTCCGCGGCTCTTTCATTTGCCACTTTCTTAATTAATGAGCAGCAGTCGAGCCGAAACGAGTCAAGCCGAGACGAGCTCCTTTACCCCACATACTTACTATCCTTTGCTTTATTCATATAGCCAGCCCCAAGCTATTTGCCCCAAATTTTCGTTTTCTTACTACCAATTTATTTCTTTTTCCTATTTTGTTGAACTCATTTAGCAGGCAACTATTTATTTAAACATTTAATGGTTTTTTGGCCTTTTAAGTTATGTAATTCTCGGCTGTTTCTTGCTGCTCATAATGGCAGGCAAATGGTGAAAATGAGAATTTTCCTTCTAGATATAATTACATTTTTCGTTTGCACCTCAAGTAGCCAAATAACCGCAAACGAAAAAAGGGCGACCGCAATGATAAAGCTGAATCCGTACTCCGTATATCCTTCCTCTATGCCAGGACATTGTCGTCGTCGTTGTCGCCGTTGTTCGTGTTCGTTGTCGTCTTCATCAACGTCAACGTAGTCATCGTCTTCGACATCGTCTAGAACGTTGCCTTTTAATTTATTGCTCTTGCTCTTTATGTTTTGAGTGCCCGCGTGGGAAATAATCGCAAATGCTCTGCCGCTGTCGACGTTTGCTGCCGCAGTTTACCTACTTTTCATCATCAGGTTAACAACACTCATGGGTAGATTTTTCATTTAGTCGTGCATAAAGAGCAAAATTTATACAACAAATTTTTGCTCTGAGCTCTTGCCTTTTGCTTTCTGCTTTTCTCAGTTCTCAGTCTCTCTGTTTTCTGGTTTCCTTTTTTTTTTTAATTAACTGAAACTTTCAATGCGGCAACAACACAACAAACTTTCCAACTGGGTGGGCATCTCTGTGTATATGTGTGTGTATCTGCTCTTCATGTTGGCAATTTATATGATTTATACATACATGTTCATACAAATGCTTGAAGTTTCTGCGGGTTTTCTTTGTGGCAGTCAAAGGAGCTCATTAGAAGGAACCGTATGGAAAAGCGGTTAATACTTTCGGAATATTTATATGTATGTAAACTACCACCTACCACCATATACAAATATGATATATACATATATATATACATATATATATATATATATATATATATATATATATATATATATAGAACTCGATTTTTCTTTTGTTTTGGTGCCCATAATCCCGTCAAAGATATCCAAATCAATCAGCACTTTCACAGAAACACAGCACAAAAGACATTCAAGGTTTTAACCTTCCCACACACACACACACACACACACTCTCCCACATATAGATAGATATACTTTTGTTATGGCAGTTCCATATCGGATTAGGCCATATAATGAGACGTTTTTGTTTGGCCAAATGAATGGGCATACACACTTACTCGTATAAGGGTCATAAAACACATCGCCTATGACTATCGCAGGCGCGCTTATTTTAATTTAGCTAATTAATTATTTGACCGCTCAAAGGGCCGAGAACATAAAACCAAGTCGAAGAGCTGCTACTCCTTCTCTCCCAGCCACTCCAGCCCACCAATTAGGATAAATTCTGAATTTCGCAAGAAGCCCATCGACTGCAGCGTTTTCTGGCCAGAGGTCGGAGAGTTGGGCCCTCCTTGGACCAAACTGAAATTCAATTATCCGCCTGCGGTTGCCTCACAAATTGCGACTCCTTGTCGATGTCGTTGCAATCGCCGCAAACCAACACAAGTTAGCAATTGTGCTGATTAATTACATGCAATATATTTACTATAAGGCATGGCAAAGATGACCCCTCCACCCTTTCCCGTGCCACCTTACGGGCTAAAGATGCCCCATAAATAAACAAGAAGCAAATAAAGCACAAACGCAAATTCTGCCATTGATTAGACCAAGTCGTTATCAGTTCTCATATTTGACCACATGATTAGTATGATGTTTGTTTGTGCTGCCGTTGTTGTTGTTGTTCCCCTTTTTCTTCTTTTTGCACAAAATCATTAAATATACTCGTATAAATTAACATTTTCGGTAGCTCATAATTGAATTACATTCTTGTCCACGGATCAAAAAGGGTCGTAACTTTAGTAATTGGCAGACGTAGTCGGTTTTGGTGTTGTTTGATTTGCTCATTGTTAGCCACAAAAGTCGTGAGGCTTTTGTGCTCAACTTGGGTAAAACCAATTCCAAATTGTTGACTTTTTGACACAGCATTGGACAAAAGAAAGCTTGATTTAAGCCAATATGCCTGTTATGTCATTTGTCTATAAGAAAAGTTAAAGATTTGGGTGATACACAAAGTAAGTCACGAGTTGTCAAATAATCGAAGACATTTGAAAATCGGCAATCACAGTATAAAAGCAAGCAATGCTAATTATCGTATAAAAATTAAGACGCAGGTATATATATGACACTCGGACAGTTTTGAGTATAACGTGTGGCATTATTTTTTGTTGTCCTTTTTGTCTTGGTAAGTTTTAATGACACTTGAGAAAGTTTCTGATTTCGGTTTACCGTCTGCAGTCTAGCTCTTTGCCATTGACATCATTAAGATGATGTTTTTTTTTTCGTTCGTATTTTTTATTATTTTTTCTACTCCCTGCTATCATTTTATGTCGCCCAGCGATTGGGGCGATGCTGAAAATGAGCAAAACTTTCAACTTAATCTATTCAGAAAGTTGCTTTTGCCTTTGCGTCTCACTCTCTGTCTTTTTCTCGGGCGGGATGTTCATAAACTTCAAAATGCGCTTGTGCACGTCGCCAAGTTCTTGAGTTCGACTTGGAGTTGGAGTTGGACTTGGAACGGAAACCAATGATCGGCGACAAGTGGGCTCGCCCCCAGCCTCTGCCTCGCTCTATGCCCATTCTTGTTGCCTGCAACGACGGAAACGGTGGCACAAAAAGTTAGGAAGCAATCGTCGCTTCAAGTCTAAGTAGGCGTCAGCGTTGGCGTAGACATTGCCGTCGACATTGGTGGCGGCTTTTGTCGCCAGGCGGCGAATGACAAATCAAAATCGCATTCAAATGCAACGCGGCGTGCAGCGGAAGTTAATGCGAAAAACTTTTCACCCCAAACGCGCAAAATCAGTCAAGCTTTTAGCTATCTTCACCTCTCCCCTCTCATCTCTCCTTCTTTCTGGCATCTTGTATTCGTACGTCTTGTGAGCCGTGTGAATAATGAGTTGACAACTTTTGCCAAAGCAAACCGCAAAAGCCTGACACTTTTTCATGCCGCTTGCAACAATTTATATTTGTGGCCAAGTGTCAGAAAAGTTATCCATGGCAAAGAAAAAAAACAAAAATTGCATATCGAAATCCTCGAAAGATCGAAATACAAGAGAGAGACCACCACGCCCACTCCAATCCAAACTTTCAGCTTCAAATGGCCACTTTATTAAATCGAATTGCCAAAACAAAGTGAATGGATTTAGACAAGGGAGGATTGGGCCAGAAAATGGGTAAATTTGCTTATTGTGTTTGTGCCATATAAACTTTTTAATATAATTTTAATGGGCCAAAAAGTTTGTCTACCCCGAAAATCATTAAATGGCAAAAACAAATTTCTAAATTTCCCAAAAAATTTTCAGTTTCAATTTGTAGAAAATGTTTGGTATCAATAACAAATTGCACAGGTTTAATGTTTAGATAATAGACAGCACAGACTGACGACGACAGACAGCAGGGCCAGCTTTTAAAATTTATGTAATTTACTCTTAGGCTGTGGCCAACTTTTTGTTGCTGCGGCAACTTTTCACATAAAATACACATTAATTCATTAAAATTGACAAAAGGCGAAACACGAGTGCCAAGCCACTTGGTAAGAGTTAGTGCCCAAATGCTCAACTGTCTGGCTGGTTGACTGTTTGACTGACTGACTTGCTGACAATGTCCTGCCATGGGATTGAGATTGGGGCCAGGCCAGCTAAACGGCGCTCAGTTGGCAAGCCAAACAATTTGCAAAACGGCGCCCCGCCGCTTCTAAAATATATACACATAAATAAAAGTGCTCCAGTGCGAAATGAAGAGCAAGGCGGCGCCTTTTAAAATTAAATCAACGGAAATAAAAGGGACAACAAGGGACAAATGCGGCAGGAGCAACTTTTTTTCTCTTACTTTTTTATCGCGCCAACAAAGCAACGCCAGGAATTATGCTGCAATGAGAGGACGATGACGATGTCGCCGCCGTTGAGAATGAGGATGAAAATAAAGATGAAGATGAGAACGAGATTCAGCATGAGGGGTGACAATTTTTGGCTGCCGTTTTTAAATGGCACTTTGGCTGCCTGTCATTTGCAGGCAGCATGGTACAAATTGAATTTAACTGCAGTTTCAGCTCCAACTCAGCGGCCTCTCAATTGTTGAGCAGTTGCCAAAAAAAAAGAGGGCCTGAAAATCAACTTTCAAGAGTTACCCTCCCATCGAAAAAACACCAGGGGAGTGGAGCGCGCTGTGCACATATGTTGAAAGTTTATCACTTGGGCAAATAAAAATTTGCTACTCTCTACCTACTTTTTGGCCTTGGTCTAAACTTTTTGGCTACAAATTTATTGGCAATAAATTGACTGCCATTAAAGAGAGAGCCAGCAAACGCTTAGAAACAAAAAAAAAATGAACAAGAAGCAACAAAAAAGTGAAAAAAAATTACTGCCAACGCATAAATCCCCCAAATAATTTGACACAATGAGTCACACAGATTGAGTGGCCCATTTTATGACAGGGTTTCTCTTGGCGTTGGGCAATCGACTGGGTCGATGCCGCCTGAGCCTCGTCTAGAGCCGCAGGTGCAATTTCGACACGGAAATGTAATTTTAAAGCACTCAACGTCTTATATATATAGATGTATGTGTGTATATACCTTTACATGCGATTCAAAGTTGAAGCCCAAAAAAATTAGCAGAGCTCACAATGGGGCTAGGATAGAAAAAAATAAGAAAGTAATATAATCATGGACCAATAAAGTCAACGACATAGACAAGAGCTGCAGCTGGTCAGGTGTGGCACACTTGAGTGACACTCTGCGGCGCCCTAGACGGCCGCGGCGAAGGCAACAAGAAAAATCTAATCAAAGGTAATCCAACACAAGCGAATGGCTGGCAATGTCAAGCGCCTTTTGTTTGCCCAAAGTTCCGTGAGCACGGAAATTTGCTTGCCCAGCAAGCGCGACTGTCTGTCTGTCTGTCTGAGTCGAGGGGACCTGAAATACGAGTGAAAATTTATTTAAAATACAAGCTATAAAATGAGCTGCCGGATGTGGCTACCTGCCACCCCCAAAAAGAAAGCCACCATGCAAAAGCAGCAGAACTGAGGCTAGAACAGAGAAGGGCAGGGCTCGGCAGGAGTGAGCAGGAGCCATTCAAAGTGGACAGAGTTGCCGAGTGTCGAGTACCATGTAATTGCAGGACAAAGGTACGCGCCCGCGGGGCTGAGAATTAAATGAATTTGATTTACGTTTTTAAAGCCAAATAAACGCCTTTCAATTAAGTCTAAAGCACCGCTAACATTCACCCCTGCCTCACCAGATGTTGGATGGTGAGCGGACCATGAAGTCGGACCTGAAGCCACGTTGGGTTCGCCATCTCTCTTATTGACTTTGCAGTGGCGTTGACAACGTTGACGTTGGTTGGCATTGGTCTCTGGCAAAATACTCGAAAAACCACCGCAAACACCTGACGAGCATTCATTCGGCATCCAGTCCAGTCGGGATTCCTCCTTCTCTCTGTTTCATCCTCTCTCTCAGTTTTTGCAACCGCTGTTTGCATAGAGCGCTCATACGCCCCGTTGCCTCATCTCGTTTTGTCGTTACATTTTGTAGCGTTGTCATTCCCGTGTTGGGGCGGGCAGCTCTGTTCACTGATTTCGCTTGCAAATTAATGAGAAATTAGAGACAACGAGATGGAGACAGAAGCATAGACAACGGACAATCGGACAACGACAGCATCAGCCGGACCAGGAGTTGAGTTGAGAGCCATTGCCATCGTTGTCGTAAAAAGGACATTTGTGCTAATTTAGAAAAAGGCAAATTTGGACAGGACTTCATTACGGGCACGTAACGGCATTGACATTTCTTGTCCTTCTTTGATTGATTGAATTTGTCTGGCCTTTTTTAAGGGAGAAAGTCGATTAGATTCATTTCGGTTAGATAAGTTCTATGTGGGAAATATACATATACAAGAAGGAGATCTATAGATATATAGAGATGCATGGGTCAGTTTATACATATTTAATATTCAAATTATTTTTCCCTAGATTGATATCAAATTAATGTCTTTCTCCCAAAGCGATTTGCATAATGTGTTTTTCATTTTTTTTTTCAACACTCCGTCTGCCACCTTTACCATTAGATGAAAGCATGTGTTTTTTCTTTTTGTTTATTGTAGTTCTAATGAGGCAAATATGCTTTTAGCACACGGCAAAATCGATAAATGCTGCACATGCAGCGAATAATTCAACAATAGCCGTTTGCCACGCCCACATTAGAAGCCGCCAAAAGCATAGCCCGTTGAAATTTTCGATTAATTTGCATATTAGTCAGCTGACATTTACAACGACAAAGGCAGCAGCAAGAACAAGAGCAACTGGCATTCTATGTACTTTGGTTCAAACAGTGACGAGCCGATTAATTGCGTTAGATTATCCGGCTGGCACGCACACACACACACATACACACACACACACACACACAACAGGAGCACACACCTAAATTCACATAGGCTTAATTTGTGCTTGAAGTTAATTTAATTTCTTTGTTGTTATTGCAAAACGCACGAAGGACATTACAATTATAATTGAGGCGCAAAATCCGTAGGCGCACGCGCTTTGCCCTAATGAAATCAGCAGCTGCAAAATGAATGAAACTAAGGACCAAGCGGTGGAGAGAGAGTTGAAGTTGGGGAGGTAGGGAGAGGCGGAGAGGTGGTGAAGTGGTCTACAAACCTGGGGACCTATGTAGGCTTGGATGGCTGACTAAATAGCTATGCATGCCTAATGTCTGTATTTAAGTGGGCATGAGCCAAACGAACGAGGTCTGGGCACGACTCTAATTATATCTGCATATATGTATAGGTATACAATAGGATATGCTCATTCCACTCCCTTTACAATCCTCCTTCCCCACTTGAAGTTAATAATCAACTTACGCATCTGCAGGAAGAGACATACAAACACATAAGCGTAGACTAAACTGTACCCTTTTCAATGTTATTTAAATTCAAATTAAACCAAAAACAACTGCAACTAACTGTTAAAGATGTTAGTTTAAAATAGATTCAATTATTAGCTTTAGTTGTATTGATTTTATATCTTTGTATAACAATTAATGTATTGTAATTTATTAAAAGAATATTCATTACGAATGTAAATCTATGTGGAAAAAGATTCTAAATATAATATACATAAATGAATATCACAATCAGTCACAAAAGAATTATGACACTAAAAATGTCTCAAGATTTGATAGCTAGTTATTTATGTTGTCTTTAGTCTTTGATTAGAGACCCAAATTGAATAAATTTGGGATAAAAAGAAACTCAAACGGATAATCATTTATGAATGAAATTAAATCAGAAATCGAACAGAGAATTGGCATTTGCTATTAATTAGATCAGTGAAAGAAAAGACTATGGTTTAAAACATAAAATTTGAATAATTAAGGATGCTTAAAAAGGTTGCTTTGTCCCCCTCTTCAGAGCATTTAACTACGTCCATGCAAATAATGTGAATTCACTTTCTCATCCATTTTTTATTCCAGTCATAATAATGTCAATTTGTTTATGCCGCATGGCCACGCGCTTTTTATGATTAAAATAGGTAATCAAAATGCATGTGTGAGTGGAGCATTTTTGTCAACGCTTGTCTGTCATCATGGTATGTGCTCGTATGAGTGAGTGTGTGTGCAGATGTGCGTGTGTGTTATACGCTTAAATTAATTAAACCAAATAGAAACAGAAGAAGAAGAAAAAAGCCAGCAACGAGCGACCGTTAAGCCACAACAAATTAAATAAAAACGTTGACAATTAATAAAACAGACTGACACATCAAAGTGCCCAAGCCCATTCCGACTCCCCTCACCTTTCATTACTCTATAAATAGGGCAAGCCAACAATTGTGTAATACAAAGGCATAGCTTAAACAATTACACTTAATTTGATTTCCACATAATTTGTATTTCTTACTCGTACATGTTTGTTAAATTATAATTCTTAAAAGACATTTCGTCATGAAATTCAAATTCAAATTAAATTAAATCTGTCATTAACTTTGTCTTGAACTCTTCTTTATATAAATAACAGTACTTTTATTTATTATTAGAAACGTATTAGCTTAGAATAGTTTTACAATTTCATTATAGTCCTTTTTTTTTTGGTTTGAGGCATTTATTTAGCTTAAGTTTGATAATTTAGTTTTCACTGATTGTTATGTCTTTTTTGTTATGGTTAATTTCGCCTTCTATGATATAGATAAGGGGTGTCAGCTTGCAGGATGTTGCTTTTTAAGAACTGAAAAGCTGTCCAAGTTGCATGATGTTTAATTATTGCTTGATTTATCACACAAGTCACCAGAACACAGAGAATCCTCTGATTCCGCACCTCATATCTACACTATCTTGAGACAAGGACAGTGACACGTACATACATATACATACATAGAGTATATAGCATATGAATAACTAAGCTGGCATTGCAACGTTGAAGAACTTGTCGTGGAAAACTGTAAAGATTTTGTTAAATGGTGTGAAATTTATTTTTCTGCCAGAAAGGAGCAGAAGCAACACAAGTAGAAGAAGTTCATTGGCATTCCACCACATTTGTGGCAGATGTTGCAAAGAGAGAGAGAGAGAGAAAGACTGGTGAAAGGTTGGAGAATCGGAGGGTTGTCTGTTTGAATGTTTGTCTGTCTATGTTATACGGTAAAGCGGATGAATAGTGCATGGTCGAGCTATAGTAAGCTTTGAGACAAACTGATTGCATCTCCAACTATTCTGGCCTTTGTCCGTAGGATCTAAGCGAAATACATAACAGCAGCTGCAAATAAAAGTACTGAAGGAGTACAAGATGATATCATCGGATTAAAGTTCTGTTTCTGTTTGGCTTTGAGCAAGTCAAATATATAATATTTCTTTTGCATCAAAAGAAACAGAACAACTTGAGTAATTATGGGCGCCAATGCTCAGGTGGGAATCATGTTGTGTATTTCCGTTGCAATTTCGAAATTTTAAACTTGTTAACAGCAAATTGAAGTCATTTCCTGCTGCAACAGCAACAACAACAACCAGAAACCGGGATGGAAGTAACACACCAGGGCAATGGCAATGGCAATATGTTCTTGCGGCCGTTTTGCCAGTATAAGGTACAAAATAAATGAGAAAACCACAAAATGAAGCAACAAAAGAAAATAAAAAAAAAAAAAAACATAAAAATAAGAGCAAAAGTGTGCACAACAAAAAGGCGAAAAAGGCAACCAACCAACAAGGACCCAAGAAAAACAAAATGCCAAAAAGGTACAAAAGCGGAAATAAACGTTGCAGGCATTCAGCCAAAGAGTCCCGGACAGGATAACCTGTTGACCACGTGCATACTGCAATTCAAACAAGCAACCAGACACACACACACACACTCGCAGACACAACCACACACAGGCAAACGACAACTTTTGCCAAAAAATGCCAAGAAAATTGCATTTTCGTAAGGCAGAAGACCAAGGAGGAAAAACATGAAAAAGGTAGCCACAACGTAGCTGGCGACAGTGCAAAATAAGCAAAAGGCAGCTGAGAAATAAACTCCAATGTTTGCCCCACCAGGCACTACCAGTTTGATGAGAGAGGGGGGGGGGCCGTCACAGGAAGGAGTAAAGTGAAGTGAAGTAACAAAGGAAAGACGAAATGCGCGCATCGCGTGCTGCGAATGCAATTTGAAAGCTGTTCGTTTGTTGCTGTTGCACTACTCTCTCGCTTTCCCGTCTCCCCCACCTGCCACCCGCCCACGTCCCACAATCAGTTCCGCCCACCGTTAACAATTTCGGGGCTGGAGCTGGGCGACAAATGCAATCTACAAACAATGAAATGAATTGTCAAGTGCAAACATGCTGCTGACGTGCAATTGCAATGAACCCTTCCCACCAAAACGGGAAAAAAACTCCTTCCCACGGTTCGTTTATGCAACAAGCTTTCATTGGCTGCAATTCCGTAAACCCTTTTCCCTCCTCACCATACACACACACACCCATACCCCCTCTGACTATTCCCCAAAACCCTTTCAGCTGGTTGTCGCACGCGTTTTCTCAAATTTGTTTTGCATGCGCTTGGCAGTTAAAAAAAAAAACAAGGAAAACAACAACCACAAAAATTGGGAGTGGGGCAAAAAGAAAAATCCACAAAAAAAAACCAAGTGCACGAAATCCGTCTCTAGTTGCAAATGCAACACCAAATTGCCACCATTTAAATGCTCAAATGCACAGGCACTTCCGCTCCATATCCGAGTCAACGAGAACGCATCAAAGTAGAGTCAAAGCGGGCGATAAAGTGTTTTGGCCACTTTTCCTTCATGCTTTGTACCTACCAAAGAATTCTACAACTTTTATGACACTGCACTTTTTGGCCAAAGTAGTTTGGTTCCTGTTGCTGTTGTTGTTGTGACACTTTGGACCCTTAGACTTGGTTTTGGACTGGCAAGTAGAAATGTAACTGGTCTTTTTTCAATGTTTTCTCAAGATTTATAGCTGTCGCCTTGCACTTGCAACTTAAGCGGATATCCGGAATGACACAACTGTCCATAAAAAAAAACGAACGACATACGTTCCAAAAGGTCAATTTTTTTTCAGAGGTTGGACGATGCGCGGGTCTGATAGATTTCTAATTTCAATTTTCAAGTGAATTGAAATTGCTTCGTCTTCATCTTGAACAACCTTTGGTGGACTTTGTTAATAGACTCTCTTGGTAAGCAATACGTCAACAGCAAATGACCCCACGGTCCGCAATTGTTGCTTAGCGTTGACTTTGCTTTTGTGGATTTGAACTTTTGTTTGGTTTTTTTACAGCAACCCCACCCCTCTCTTTCTTATTTGCCATTTCGCTTTCTACATATTTGACAAGACGACGACAAAGGAGTCGACTGTGGGCATGGTCAGTCGTCAGCGTGTTGTACACTGTTATCTTGTTGACATGCTGGGACGTTGACATATCCATTTTTTACAAGCCTAGAATTCCAGTCTCTGGGCCCAGTTGGGCATTGGATTGGGTTGTTGTTATCGTCTTTTTTCCTTTCGTATTTGCCCAGACTTATGTTGCCCTTCAGCTATGTGTTTGTGTTTTTGTTTGTATATATATTACAACAAAAGAAATGACTTTGGCCCTTGGCAAATCAAGTAACAACAACAACAAAACATTCACTTTTGGATAATTTATTATGTTTCTTTTTTTTCGCTTGCGTATTTGTGTGTTGATTTTTGGGATTGTGGGTCAATTGGTTTTTGCAAAGTATTGTTCCTCGCAGGCTTCGTCTGCCACATCTTTAAAATAAATCAATTTTAAATTACATCATTATTAAGTGACCATAAACAACAATGCCATTTACCTACTTAAGTGTGTGTGTGTGTGTGTATGAGTGTGGGTGTAACTGCTTGCACTCACACAACAATTAACACTTGGCCATTACTTCCATTTGCGGCATGTTAATTTGTTGCCACATCAATTGCTGCTACCAATATGCGAGGCGCATCCACAAACATGGAACGCACAGGACACTCACAGGCCGATTGGGCTGTGTAACAATCTCACCGACAGCTGACGCTGTTGCGGTTTACAACTACAACTATTACAACAGCAACATCAGCAGCAGCAGCAACATCAATACGGTGAGGCATTGGTGTGGGAGCGGGGACGGGGACGGGGACGGCCTGCTGACAATTGCCTGACACTGGGCAGCTGGTTTATTTGCCATACACGTGGACATTCGATGTTCTCCTGTCCACCCCGCTCGTTGATTTAGTCGGTCAAGTCAGGCAAACAGCAGCCAAGTCTAGGCCATTGGCCAAGGGAGGGGTTATTGGTGAAGAGAGAAACGCCCAAGCTATGGCTCCGGCTACGGCTCCGGCTCCGGCTCCGGCTGAGCAGTTGAACAATAACGCTTGAGTGATTATGCAATTGACAGCTAAATCAATCAATGATGTCAACTACATGCCGGCAATGGCAGACACACACACAAGCACACTCAATGTGTATTTCTATGACTTGTATGGCACACACACAGACCTACTGGTACATGTATGTGTTTGTGTGTACCAAACTGGCGAAACGTCCACGTTGTTTTTGACATTTTCAATTTTTTATGACAAAACTCCAAATTGGTACAAGTTTTTTTCCTCTTCGCCCTTAGTTTGTATTTTTTTTTTATTTTTGTTTTGTTTTCATCAATTCCCGTCCGCATCGTTCCCCGCCCTCAGTCATCTACTGTATTATTGATTGCAATAAAAAAACAAGAACAAAAAATGAGAAAAAGTTGCTGCTGTTTCAACAATTTGTTGTTGTGCATTAAACTTTTCAATTTTTTAAAATGTTTTCCTCGCCATTCAGTTCCGAATTTATATATGTGTGGATGTGTGTGTGTGTGTGTGTGTGTAGGTGTGTGTGTATGTAAGCTTGTTTGTATGTTTGTTGGACACAAATTAAAAGGCCATCCACATTTTATTTGATTTTTATTGAACTTTAGCTTTAACTTGTACAAATCGTTACGCGTTTCGTAACAATATCCAAGGTCCTTGGGGACAAAGTGGCGGAAAGAGCTCCTGCCCTTTCTAACTAACTGGTCCCAGGCTATCTAATGGTTAGTAAATATGTTCAGTCAGTTTGGCTTTTCGATTTTTATACCCTTGCAGAGGGTATTATAAAATTGATCAGATGTTTGTAACGCACAGAAGGAGACGTTTCCGACCCCATAAAGTATATATATTCTTGATCAGCTTGAGAAGCTGAGTCGATATAGCCATGTCCGTCTGTCCGTCTGTCCGTCTGTCCGTCTGTCCGTCTGTCCGTCTGACCGTCTGTCCGTCTGTCCGTCTGTCCGTCCGTCTGTGCGTATGCGTTTTACTCAGCCATCTTAAGAGATATCGGGTTGAAATTTTTTTTGGAGACTCTTTATTACCTGTGTGAGATAAAGTATGAAAATCATCGGGATCGGACTACTATATCATATATTGTTTAATAATCATTAAATGTGTTTTGAATTCAGTAGTTTGAAGTATGCGTTTTACTCAGCCATCTTAAGAGATATCGGGTTGAAATTTTTTTTGGAGACTCTTTATTACCTGTGTGAGATAAAGTATGAAAATCATCGGGATCGGACTACTATATCATATATTGTTTAATAATCATTAAATGTGTTTTGAAAATGCGTTTTACTCAGCCATCTTAAGAGATATCGGGTTGAAATTTTTTTTGGAGACTCTTTATTACCTGTGTGAGATAAAGTATGAAAATCATCGGGATCGGACTACTATATCATATATTGTTAAATAATCATTAAATGTGTTTTGAATTCAGTAGTTTGAAAAATATTTGAGCATATTCATAATACGACAACTAATGCTGTTGATGTATGAAATTTCACTTTTCTTATCGAATTAAATATAATAAAGAACTGCAAGGGTATATAAACTTCGGCAAGGCCGAAGTTAACTTCCATAGCTCGTTTTCATTTGAAATACTCACATAAAGTTTAACACTTTAATCTATTATTTAACTATTGAATCAATAATGAATTTATTTATTTTCATACAAATTCCCTGACATTGACTGAATGTTAATATTATTCAATTTTTCGTACATTTTACTTTCCAAAATTTCATTAATTGCCTTAATAGACATTTAAATATATCCCCAAATAAAATGAAACTGCAAAATGTTATTTGTTCAATTTAAAATCTATATCTAAGCCTGGTACAAAATAATAATAATCTCAAAAGTGACAAAATTTAGAAGAAATTTACTTATATGTATATAAAAGATTGTACATATTTATTTGTATACATTTTTTGTGTGAAATCAAAAGACAAGGAAAGATGAAAAGAAATGCTATAAAATATGACAAAATGATGACAAATTCGATAACTTGCAACCGCAATCGATGTATAGTGAGTGTTGGGTCTCGGGTCTCAAGACTCGAGACCGGCAACATATTTGTCAATTTTTGTTCTTTGGCGCTGATTGTCAGCAATCGGCAAATGCCAACGCACGTTCGCATTCGAGTTGGCATTGTTTGTCTGCTGCTGCTGCTGCCATAGACATTAGATGATAAATATTTCATTTTTATGTTTTGGTCTGGCAAGCAAACAGAGAAGATGGCACGCACTGGTTCCACTTCATTCCATTCCCAGAGAGTCAGTCAGCAGCAGGATCATAATGGTAGCACATGGGAGGCTGTCCTGTGCCAGTGTATCGATGACGTTTAATTTATAAATATGTATGATGAAGCTTATGTTGTTTCCCCCAACTCCCACAATCTGCCACTTTCCACTCCCACCACTTCTACTCCCTGTTGCTGAACAGCAGAGACAGCTTCCGCACAGGACAGTCAGCAGTCCATCAGCTTAGAAACCCAAAACCCAGATTCACAGGAAAAGTTTACCCTCAAGTTTACATCTCGTAAACGGAAGTGTACGTTTTGTGCGTTATTAGCTGTAGAATATTAATGTGTGTCTAAGAGGTATATGCAGTGGCTGCTTCCTGTTTCCCATACAGATAATAATAGATATATCCAAGTATATGTATTTTGGCACTGTGGAAGAGATAGTCGTTAAAGTGGTATTAATCCTATTTAGGAATCTGAAAGGCGAGTACAACATGACAACGTCATAAATTGTTTTATAAATGAATAAATTTCGATGTGATTTTCAAAATTTTAAATTTAGATTGTTACATTTTTTATTCACTAATCAAATGACTTGTTTCTAATTAAATTACTGCGAGCTTTTTCCATGCCAAATAATGAATTGAAAGTCTTTAAAGTTTAAACTCTCTTTGAAATTTTCCACTGTTCCTAATCTCATACTCATATATAAGTATCTATATTTTATATATACATACATATACATATATGTGTGCATTCGATACCAGAATTCGTGTCTTTTGCTACTGCTTCAGCAGCACATCATCAATTATGGCAACCGGAAGTTACATTTTTGTCTACGCCGTATCTTTATTTTGTTTTCCCGTAATAGAATCAACAATGGCAAAAACAATGCGGACCATCTATTGAGATTTTCCAAGTGTCTGTGGTAGGTGGTGGTGGTAGCCCAGAGTCCTGATTGTTTTTTCTGCCATTGAATAATTGATGCGTGGGCGCAGACAAAACAACAAAGACACCGAAAAAAGAAAACACGAGAGAAAAAACGAACCAAGTAGAAAAAAGTAGGAAGTGAAAATCACTCTCATGCCCCTTAAAACATAATGAAATAGCGCTAAACTGAAGAGGCAGCACACAAACAAAAGCAAAAATCAAGAAATTCAAATTCAATTCTATTCTAAATGTTTCCATTTCCCGTTTTTTCCTTTATACTGTGAATAAGTCGCGAATAAGAACTCTGGCATTGAGTATTATGCAAATCAATGTACGAGACAATTTCTAAAAATCTGTTTACGAACAGGGAACATCTGTTGAAAATCTAAAATATCTTCCGGAGATGGAGTGAACAAAATCATATCAGTGCACTGTGGTCCAAAATCCAGATTTTGTGGCATTAACCTAAAAATTTGTTGAAACAAAATCGTATTTAAACAATTTCTTGTTGGACAGAATACTTTTAATATATCGAATATAAAAATATTTTTGTTTTTACTGCTCCCCTGAAATTTTGGCACACTTTTAAAGTCAGGTGTTTAGTCAGCTGTTCGCTCTGCCAAAAAATGCGGGAAATTGTAGGCAAGCTTTGAGCCAGTGTAAAAAATTAACAAACAAATTGTAAAATAGTTTTTGTAATGGATAATATAATAATATTATAATATAATCAAGGTATGTAGAATGTAAATACTGCACGAAATTTCAATTTGTATATGTTAATTGTTTTTTTTTGTGTAATGATTGTTTATGTCCTAAAATAAAGAAAACTTAACCCATGTGTGGGTCTATTGTGGAGTGGAAACTAACTTTCTGTGAATTTCTGCGAAATTTATTACTAACAGTTCAAAATAAAATATTAAAATTTAATTTGTTGTTTTTTAATGGCTATAATAATATTTAATCCCAAATTCATTTAAATCACATTACGTATACGCTGCGTGGGCTAGTATGGGAGGTCAAGAGGGCGTGGTCAAATCTTTCCAATTTTTTTTTTTTTTATTATGCATCCTAACATGGTTATATGTGCAAAGTTTTAACTCGGTAACTGCATTCCTTATAGTTAATGCCACAAAATCTGGATTTTGGACCACAGTGCAGTGTATACGGCGGCTTTTTGCCAATGCATTGGAATGCGAGTTTCCATTTTGCATTGTTTCCCTCGTGGCTTAGAAGGGGACAAGGAGAAGCCCCTTTTGCATATACATACATAGAAGACAAAAAAAAAAAACAATTTTTCAATATTTCTAACAAAGTGCAGGCAAGAGATGAATTCGACATTGTTGTTGCTGGATTAACAGGCTCTTTGCGTCGCGTTGCAGATGCAAAATAAGGCCCGGTCGTTTTTGCGTGTATTCTCCGGCACGTGCTGCTTGTCCATGGGTGGATGCCAAAGGATCTATTCTAAGAAAGTGGAAATAAAACAAATATTTATTGATGTTATTAGTCAATGTGAGATTTGGTATTCAATTTGATAAATTTGACATACAAAAAAGTTTTGATTCGTAAAATATCTAGAGATTTAAACGTGGACTTACAAGGACTACGCCCATGTGTGTTGCTGTTGGTTCAGTCTCAACTAAAGCCTGATGTATTGAAATTCCTTTCAGTTTCAAATACCAAAAATTGATGCTTGCATTCTGTTATTCCTTCCCCTCTGACATTGAGTATGAATGTACGGCATGACTCTTCGATACATACATATATACATCGATACTGCAATGTGGGCAAAAGGTTTGCTGGGCATAAAATAAATATTTTCCCAATACCAAAACATAATGGCTCAAACCCAGGGACAAGCTAGAGAAATTCAATGCAAGAATCAGAGTTAGTTTGTGTGTGTGTGCGTGAATCCTGTATCCAACATAATGAACGAGCCACCACAACGAATGAAACGAAGCTATCAACTGTTGGACACTAAGCCCGAAACACACTGGTCAAGGGAGTCAACGAGAAAACCTTAAACGAAGAAAAACGAAAGAAGATGACTGCTGCAACTACAAATAAAAACAAAATGCTAGCAACGTGCAGATAATCAGCGCCCAAAGGTGTACTACGCCAGTTGAGTCTGCCTTCCAAACAATACGAAAAGCTCTTAAAAAGAAAAAACGAAAAGTATAAAATAGAGCTAGAACAAAAAAAAAAAAAAAAAACAAGTAGGACGAGTTGTAGATGGGTAAGAGCGGGGACTGGTGGTGGTAAAGCACATGGCTTAAGCGGCGATGGACAGCTGAACAGACTATATATATATATAGAGAGAGAGAGAGAGAGGGCTGGAAGAGATGCAACTGCCGGTCTTGGGGGCAGCTCAGCTGCCTCACCCAGACGCTCAACGTTGCAAAAGTCAAAAGCATAAAATCCGATAGCTTCCGCTAAGCTAGCTTATTCAAGCGTACGAAGGGCTAATAAAACATTTCTAAGGATTTCGCTGGGATTCCGCATTCGGCCCTGGCGCAAAAGGTAGCTATAGATGCGGCTGTGACTGTGGCTGTGGCTGCTCTATGTTGAAGGTGAGAGATGGGAGCCGCCCTGAATTGGTTGGGTGGCCAGTTGAAAAATCTTAAGTTTTATTTACAAAAGTTCGGGCATTCACATGCAACTGTGATGGCATGGAATCTTGAGTGTGGCGTCTAGAAAAGGCGGAAGAAGACCATTGAAAGATCACACTTGTTAACTTGTTCGTAATTAGTTGGCCGGGCAAATGGTTGCTGGAGCTTAATGAATAACGAAGCTGCCACGAGATTATCAATATTGCCATAGAAATTTAAGAATCGTTAAATTCTTAGTTTCTTAGTAAGTACATTTTTGTAGCCACTGTATTTGTTACTTATCACAGGAAAATTGTTCGCTCAAGTAAATTCAAAGCCGACTTGATGCTTATCCTTAATGATGCTGTAAAACGGTTCCATTTCTGTCGTATTTTTTTCTCTTCTACCAGTTGGCACTGAAACTGGTTTTGCTATTTAAAGAGAACACGCAAAAGTTTGCCAAGAACGCAAAATCTCCTCTCGCCTCTGACTCCGACTCCTACTCCACTTAATCGGGTAGCCCCCCAAGGCAATCAAAGTTTTTGCAGGCTAAAGTAAATGCCTGAAACATTTGTCTTGGCTTCATGTCGACGAACTCAAACTCGGTTTTAATTGCTGGCAGCACAGAGCTATCAATAGAAAGAAAGAGAGACCGCCATGGACTTTAGGTTGTGACATGCAATAGCAAATGAAATTATGCGCCATGTCTGCTGCCTTATTTTGTGGTAGTTCACCAAAAAGGGATAACGAGCCAAGTTGTTACAAGTTTTTAATAGAGCGAAAACAGAGCAAGAGAGAGAAAGAGAAACAGCGATGGCAAAACAAGAACCAACGAACAAGTCACAAGGAATAAAGGACTTAAGACTAGGCAACTCTCTCTATCAAACAAAAGATGGACCTCCAGCAAAAGATGTAATAGTAGTAGTAGTAGTAGGCAGTAAACTGCCGCATAAACTGTTCAAAAGATGATGAATTTTCAGACCAACGAGTATATAAACCGACCATCTCCCCCCATATCCCTTGTCCCTCCAAAGGCTCTGACTGCGACTGAAAGCCACTCACTTTTTTCTTTTCTTTTGCTAGTTTTTTTCGTGTTTTTGTTGTCAGCGTAATAAACAAACTTTGGAGGAAAGTTTGGCTCACTATTTCCACTTTTGGTGTGGGTGTGTGTCGCAGTTCGTGTACGACAAGTTTAACGCCAAAGAAAACGGCAACACGGCATGCTTAGTTAGTTATGTAGATATGACCGGCAGAACGGGGCAGAGTCAGCAGTGGTCCATTGACACCGCTCAGGTCGCTCTTTTTTTGGCATCATTAAGCATCATTTTGTGGTAGTCTGTACCGGCCAGAATTTAGTCGAGTTGAAAGTGAGTGTAAGCCTGCTCTACATATAGAGTAGATTTTTTGAAATACTTTATTTTATTAGATTCCCAATATGGATAGCTCCATTGAACTAATTGCCACAAAAACCCATTTTAGCGATCGTCTCTCGTATGCTTATTTCGTTGAAAAACTAATTAATCTAAATGGATTTTTGTTGTTGGATACTTTGCAAAGAGAGGAGGATACACACACACACACACTCACACTTGAAAAAGTCGAATAAACTGTAAAGCGGGGCACTCAATAAAAGAAAAAAATGTTGACGAGCGAAAGGAGACTGAGGAGGAGAATGGTTGGAAGGGCGGAGTAAGCGGTGAAACCGAAGCGAGCCGCAAGCAATTTGCATGTTTGAAACCGCCATGCAACGACCAAGCTGCACACCTAACACAGCCCAGCAAAACCAAACCAAACTAAACCACACCACACCACGCCACCCAATATTGAAGCAAACACGAAAGGGGCCGGCCATGTGGCATCATGCAGAAAACGGGGACAGCGTTAAAGTAGCCTTATCGCCAAGCACACATCGCTTTGGCATCAGCTTCAGAACAGCAGCAGCAGCAACAGCTGCCCCAAGCCCGACCCTCCAACTCAATGGTAGACAGTTTCAAGCAGTTTTATTGACGTGTGTTCGGGCGTGGTCTTTCCAAGGAGCGGGGAGGGGTGTTGGGTGTTGCAGGCAGGCTGTTTCGTTATAAATAAAGACCATTTCGGTCGATCAATTGAAATGTACTTCAACATTTAACCTGCCTCTGGCAGCAGTTAATGGAATTCATCTTTTAAATCCTTTAAAGTTGAAGGCTTAAACCAGAGAGCGGGCTAAATGCAATGAATTTTGCTTTTAAGCTCCACTGGCCATAATTCATGTCAAATCAATGCCAAAAGGCAAAGCTAAATGCTAAATGTACATATGTATAAAATTTATTGAATAACGTTCACATAGAACACACGCACACACACACACATTACCCATATGTAGATGTGGGTGACAACGGCGCCATTTGTAATTTGATTTCCTACATTTTTTTGTTTTTTATCCTTTTTTGCCATTTGTCTATCCACTGGCGACACTCTGACCCACAGAGAGCCAACTATTTAAACATTTTAGCTGATGAAAATGCAGCAAAACTGATATAAAATTGAAATTAAATCAAACTAAAGCCTTAACGGAGATCTATTTGATGCATCAATCTAAACAGGAGAGAACCCAAATTGAAATTGATTGCGTTTAATTCAATTCGATTTAAATTGAAATCTACATAAAGTCACATTATGGTCTTGTTTGAAAGCTTTAATACATATTCATAAGTGCTGCAATAATCAACTGCTGTTAGATGAAATGAAATGAGAAATTCACATTAAAGAAGATAATAATTGGAATTGAATGAGACAAGTTTGGCACACTTAAATTTGATACTAATACCCAGCAAGATACCAAATTTGATCAAAATCGGACAAAAAATAGCCAAGTTATGCATATAAACGTTTTTCCATAAGGCCGGAGTTGGCCGTCGGCGGGTGGTGGCGCTAAGGTGCATGATATGCATGAGTGAGCGAGATACTAAGATATGCTTGTAAAAAGCATGTAAACAGAACTTTTTTAAAATAGGCAAATGCATTTGTTATTACAAATTTGAAATATTTGTTTTACTGGTGTATGGTATACCTAAGTCGGCGAGACGACTTACTTACTTCATTTGTTTTGTTGTTTTGAACAAATGCAAATAATCTTTTGAATCGCATGCGAACCTGAAAAGATAGAATTTAGTTTATTCTAAATAAAATAAATCTTCAGCAATATCATTTCTATAAGGACATTAAAAGCATAAAAGGTTATAAATAGACTATTTTCAAATTGCGTTAAATTTAAAGTTTAAAAGCTTACATTAAATTTTACATATTATTTTAAAATGATTGATTCTTAATTATTATAGCACTTATAATAACAATTAAATTTTAGAATTTGTGAATATTATCGATCTGCATTCGAGCCTTTCCAATATCTTTTAAAAAATTTGGCTCGACTTTTGGTTAGGTGATTACTCCATAAAATGTCCAACTTATGAGCACTTTTCGGTTTTTTGGACTTGTAATTTTTATGAAGTCCCAAATTGAATCCTCGAAATCTCAGCTCTCCGCAGGATTCTCGCAATGTCCTTTGCACCGACTATAGTCCTTGATGATTCCGATCTTTTGAGACCACTTTCGTCCTGATCCTTCAAAGGACTCGCGAGATATTTGCCGTTTTTCCTCAAACAGTAAAGTCCTTTTATCTCAGCTTTTCAAAAGACATTCCAGGATCTGATAGTGTTAGTCGAAGCCGGTCATCAAGGACCACCAACTGACAAAAGGACATCCTGATCGTCCTTGAAATGACTGAGTTATAAGGATATTTATTGTTTTTTTGCGATTTTTTGCCGTTTTTCTGACTAACCCCCTTACAAAAATTCAAGTAATATTTTGATATATATCGCAGGATATTGAATATCCTTGAATGCAGATCGATAGTTCTGATCCTGGAGGACTGAAAAATGTGTATCCTGTCGAAATCGGCCAACGTCCTGCAGAGATATGGCCTCGAGAAAATTATCTTTCTTTCGTTTTTTTAGCTCTAGAATCCACGAATCCTGCCGCAGGACGAAAGGACATGGTTCCCTAGGATGTCCTTGATGATCTCTACAGATTGGCATCAAAAAAAGTTGGGGTGATCTAAGGATGCACGTCACGAAATTTACAGAAAATGTCCTTTTTCTCAGCAATTCGAAGGACATTCCAGGACCTCATGACATCAGTCGATGCGGACGAAGAAGGACTTCCAAGTGGCAAAAAAAACGTCCCGATTGTCCTTAAAATGACAGAGTTATATGCAGTTTTCTGATTTTTGGACTTGTAATTTTTTCCAAGTCCGAAATTTAATGAAAATTTTTCCAAGTCCCAAATTGAATCGGAAGAGCAAAAAAACTGCAGAAAACTACAAAATCCTTGATATCTCAGCTCTCCGAAGGACTATAGCCATGTCCTTTACACCGACTATAGTGCTTGATGTTTGGAATCTTTTGAGACCACTTTCGTCCTGATCCCTTAAAGGACTCGCGAGATATTTGCCATTTTTCTTTTAGCAGAAATGTCCTCTTATCTCAGCTTCCCGAAGGACATTCAAAGATTTGGTAGTGTCAGCGGACGCGGATCAACAAGGACTACCATCTGACAAAAGGACATCCTGATCGTCATTGAAATGACTGAGTTATAAGGACATTTATTGGTTTTTTACGATTTTCTGACTAACCCCCTTACAAAAATTCCAGTAATATTTTTGGAAGGATATTGAAAATCCTTAGATGCAGATCGGTGGTCTTGATCCTGGAGGACCAGAAAAGGTATGTCCTGTCGAAATCGGAAAATGTCCTGCGGAGATATGGCCTCGAGAAAATAATCCTTTTTCCGTTTTTTAGCTCTAAAATCCAGAAATCCTGCCGCAGGACGAAAGGACATGGTTCACTAGGATGTCCTTGATGATCTCTACAGATTGGCATCAAAAAAGGTTGGGGTCATCTAAGGATGCAGGTCACAAAATTTACCGAAAAGGTCCTTTTTATCAGCAATTCGAAGGACATTCCAGGACCTCATGACATCAGTCGATGCGGACGATGGAGGACTTCCACATGGCAAAAAAAACATCCTGATTATCCTTAAAATAGCCGAGTTATGAGCAGTTTTCTTATTTTTGGACTTGTAATTTTTTAGCCTAAGTGACAAATTTATGTAGCATACTTTTGGGATGAATAATATGAAATTTTCAAAAAGTGTTGCCTACTTATTGGGGGTGAAAAGGAATCAACAAATATTTCGAGTATCCTTTGAAGGATCAGGACGAAAGTGGTGTCAAACGAATCCTTACATCAAGGACAATAATCTGTAAAAAGGACATTCCGATAGTCCTGCAAGGAGCTGAGATATTAAGGATTTTCTGTTTTTCCGAATTCGTTGCATACTCTTAGGCGGTTGAGCTTGTGGGGTAGAAAAATTAAAATCTGTTGCATACTTTTAGGCGGTTGAGCTTGTGTGATCTGCCACAAGGTCAAACGCCTAAAAGTATGCAACAAAAATTAAATTAGGTATCAAAATTAATTTTTGCTGCATACTTTTAGGCGGTTGAGCTTGTGTGATCTGCCACAAGGTCAAACGCCTAAAAGTATGCAACAAAAATTAAATTAGGTATCAAAATTAATTTTTGCTGCATACTTTTAGGCGGTTGAGCTTGTGTGATCTGCCACAAGCTCAACCGCCTAAAAGTATGCAGCAAAAATTAATTTTGATACCTAATTTAATTTTTGTTGCATACTTTTAGGCGTTTGACCTTGTGGCAGATCACACAAGCTCAACCGCCTAAAAGTATGCAGCAAAAATTAATTTTGATACCTAATTTAATTTTTGTTTTTTAACTTTTCTACCCCACAAGCTCAACCGCCTAAAAGTATGCAACGAATTCGGAAAAAACAGAAAATCCTTAATATCTCAGCTCCTTGCAGGACTATCGGAATGTCCTTTTTACAGATTATTGTCCTTGATGTAAGGATTCGTTTGACACCACTTTCGTCCTGATCCTTCAAAGGATACTCGAAATATTTGTTGATTCCTTTTCACCCCCAATAAGTAGGCAACACTTTTTGAAAATTTCATATTATTCATCCCAAAAGTATGCTACATAAATTTGTCACTTAGGCTAAAAAATTACAAGTCCAAAAATAAGAAAACTGCTCATAACTCGGCTATTTTAAGGATAATCAGGATGTTTTTTTTGCCATGTGGAAGTCCTCCATCGTCCGCATCGACTGATGTCATGAGGTCCTGGAATGTCCTTCGAATTGCTGATAAAAAGGACCTTTTCGGTAAATTTTGTGACCTGCATCCTTAGATGACCCCAACCTTTTTTGATGCCAATCTGTAGAGATCATCAAGGACATCCTAGTGAACCATGTCCTTTCGTCCTGCGGCAGGATTTCTGGATTTTAGAGCTAAAAAACGGAAAAAGGATTATTTTCTCGAGGCCATATCTCCGCAGGACATTTTCCGATTTCGACAGGACATACCTTTTCTGGTCCTCCAGGATCAAGACCACCGATCTGCATCTAAGGATTTTTCAATATCCTTCCAAAAATATTACTGGAATTTTTGTAAGGGGGTTAGTCAGAAAATCGTAAAAAACCAATAAATGTCCTTATAACTCAGTCATTTCAATGACGATCAGGATGTCCTTTTGTCAGATGGTAGTCCTTGTTGATCCGCGTCCGCTGACACTACCAAATCTTTGAATGTCCTTCGGGAAGCTGAGATAAGAGGACATTTCTGCTAAAAGAAAAATGGCAAATATCTCGCGAGTCCTTTAAGGGATCAGGACGAAAGTGGTCTCAAAAGATTCCAAACATCAAGCACTATAGTCGGTGTAAAGGACATGGCGATAGTCCTTCGGAGAGCTGAGATATCAAGGATTTTGTAGTTTCCTGCATTTTTTTTGGTCTTCCGATTCAATTTGGGACTTGGAAAAAATTACAAGTTTAAAATAACAGAAAAGTGCTCATATCTCGTTCGTTTTAGGGATAAGCGGGATGTTCTTTGGCCAGGTGGAAGTCCTTTTTCGTCCGCATCGACTGATGTCATGAGGTCCTGGAATGTTCTTCCAAATGTTGAGAAAAAGGACCTTTTCACAATATTGCATGTCCTGCATCCTTAGATGACCCCAACTTTTTTCGATGCCAATCTGTAGACATCATCGAGGACATCCTAGAGAACCATGTCCTTTCGTCCTGCGGCAGGATTCGTGGATTCTAAAGCTAAAAAACGAAATAAGGATAATTTTCTCGAGGCCATTTCAACAGGACACACCTTTTTGAGTCCTCCAGGATCAGGACTATCGATCTGCATTCAGAAAAATGGCCAAAAATCGCAAAAAAAAACAATAAATGTCCTTATAACTCAGCCATTTCAAGGACGATCAGGATGTCCATTAGACACTAACGGGTCCTGTAGTGTCCTTCGGGAAGCTAAAATAAAAGGACATTTCTGTTTGAAGAAAAATAGGAAATATCTCGTAAGTCCTTTAAAGGATTAGGACGAAAGTAATGTCATAAAACTTTTATCAGCTGGGAATATCTTCGGTAAAAAGGACATCTCGGTAGTCCTGCGGAGAGCCGAGATATCAAGAATTTTCTGATATTTTTCATATTTTTCGCAACTTAATTCAACTTGGAAAATATTACAAGTCCAAAAAACAAAAATGTGCTCATAACTCGGTCGTTTTGAGGACGATTTGGTTATCTTTTGGTATGATGGAAGTCCTTGTCCATGGTCGTCTTTTCACATTGGCGTCCCATGGAATGTCCTTCGAACAGCTGCAAAAAAGGCCTTTTTCAGGAAATTGCATGACCTGCATCCTTAGATGTCCCCAAATTTTTTTTGATGCCAATCTGTGTAGATCATTAGGGATTTTAGCCATGTCCTTTCGTCCTGGGTCAGGATTTTTATACCATACACCCATAGGGTGAAATGGTATATTAAAGTCGCCAAAATGTATGTAACAGGCAGAAGGAAGCTTTTCCGACCCCATAAACTATATATATTCTTGATCAGTATCAACAGCCGAGTCGATATAGCCATGTCCGTCTGTCCGTCCGTCTGTCCGTCCGTCCGTCCGTCCGTCCGTCCGTCCGTCCGTCCGTCTGTCCGTCCGTATGAACGCCTAGATCTCAGAGACTATAAGAGATAGAGCCACCAAATTTGGTATGTAGGCTCGTGTAGTATGTAGAGTGATCGAGTTTGTTTCAAATTTTTGCCACGCCCCTTTCCGCCCCCGCAATTCAAAAAAAACGTTTATCTCAAAAACTATTGCAGCTAGAGACACCATATTTGGTATGTATATTTGCTTAGTAAATGCGCTCATTTTGTATGTACAAAGATTTTGCCACGCCCCTTTCCGCCCCCGAAATTTGGAAAACTCGATTATCTCCCGTAATTTTTTATCCTGTTGAATCAAATTTGGCACACTTGAAATTGATACTAATACCCAGCAAAATACCAAATTTGATTAAAATCGGACAAAAAATACCCAAGTTATGCATATAAACGTTTTTCCATAAGGCCGGAGTTGGCCGTTGGCGGGTGGTGGCGCTAGGGTGCTCAAATGCTTGAGTCAGTGAGATACTAAGATATGCTTGTAAAAAGCATGGGGACCGGATTTTTTTTGAAATAGGCAAATGCATTTGTTATTACAAATTTGAAATATTTGTTTTGCTGGTGTATGGTATACCTAAGTCGGCGAGACGACTTACTTACTTCATTATCCTTGTGGAATCAAATTTGGCACATTTAAATTTAATACTAATACCCAGCAAAATACCAAATTTGATCAAAATCGTAAACGTTTTTCCATAAGGCCGGAGTTGGCCGTTGGCGGGTGGTGGCGCTAAGGTGCATGATATGCGTAAGTGAGCGAGATACTAAGATATGCTTGTAAAAAGCATGTAAACAGAACTTTTTTAAAATAGGCAAATGCATTTGTTATTACAAATTTGAAATATTTGTTTTGCTGGTGTATGGTATACCTAAGTCGGCGAGACGACTTACTTACTGCATTTAATATGTCGTCTAGAATTGTGACTGCTTCCTAACTAAGATTTAGTAAGCTGATTTCTTTCACCATGAGTTAAAGCGAATAGTTTCTATAGACAACTCATTTGCTCAACTTCTCTCTTATTAGTAATTTAACTGCAATTATTATTTTCAATTGGACTTACCCCCTGATCGGCTTTCCTGTAGGCGTATACCCTCTTAAACATTATGTAGATTAATATCATTTTTGGCCTTCAGCTAAGCTCATATTCCTTGCACTTCGAGTCTTCCCCTCCTCCGGATAGTTCGATTTTGCGTAGCGTATACGTTGATATATCTACGTGTGGTACAGCTGTTGGTATTTTCTGGTGGTTTTGTTGGCTTCTTTGGCACATCGTTTATTATGCCATGCGAAAAATGCAATATTTTCTCCTGCACCACTACGTGGTCGACAAAAATATTTACAATTTGGCAGGGGCCTTCATTCGGCAGCTGAAAATAAAAAAAGAGGGCGCCAACTAAAAAGGAAACGGAAGTTATAAAAAGAATCGCCGTGAAGCCACCGCTGAGTGGTTGTGGCAATGTTGGTACTCTATAAAAAAAAAGAGGCGACACCATTCGGCTAGGCTCAAAAGCGACAACTTCAATCTTTGAATGTTTTATTTACTGCAAAATCGATATGGTTTTTTTCATGCACACACACACATACACACACACACATACACACAAGCTGCTGGTACGTGAGAAGCAGAGCAGAGGGACACGCAGTTGAGCGCGAGTTTAACACACAAGTGCCGGGCATAACGAGTTGCATGCAAATGTTTTTTTTTTTTTTTTTGTCGGTGTGTCGTGGAGGGAGGAGGGGGATGCGCTAGCTGCCATTCACTAACGTTAAAATATCGGCCCTCTTCTTTCATGCCATGTGTCTTTCAAGCTTTCACTACACGAATGCAAAAAGGAAAATGAAAATTCGACCAGCAATGTATGTAAGTGTAAAAGAAAAGGAATGTGTCTTTCTGTGTATCTGTGAGAGACTTCGTGTCCATGGCAAATCACACACCACATAATTTGCTGCTGCAACACACACACACACATAGACACACCCTCCACCAGTGAGAAAGGGACGAGAGAGCCGTAATGGCTGCTATGGAATTAGTGAAGCTGTCGTAGATGCTATCTGCGTCAATGGCATCCCCTAGCGCATTATGTATGCATGGCGAAGGCAAAAGGCGCCAGCATGCGCAACTAGCAAGTGCTGCAAAAACTAAGCACCGATGCCGACCAGCGTAAACGTCTGGATGGACCAGTTTACCGTGCGGAAATGGTAAAAGGCGCAAGCAACCAGGCCAAGAACTAGCAACAGTAGACAACGGCGGCGGCAGAAGTCGAGCAGCCACAGAGAATAAGATAGATACGGATGGCCCCCAATGCAATGGGGACAACTGGGCCGGGGTTCAATGCTGATTACGATCGCTACTGGGAATGGTATAGATGGAGTTAGAATGGTCTAGGGGTTGGCCATTTTGCCATCGCCATGACTTTTTCTTCTTTTCCTTCTCCTTCTTGTTCTTATACTTCTTCTGCTTGTTCTCTTTTTCTGGTCCCAGGTTGATAATTCGAAATTTGTATTCCAATCTTCAAATTGTCTCCAAAATGGAATTGATTTTATGCAGATGAGCATGAAATTGTCTCAAAGCGAGTTTTGCATGTTAGTGTAAATAAATGTAACGACGGTTCAAAAGACAAACGTGACGAGAGCCATGCCCCAAACCAACATCACCCAGCATCAGTCTATAAATGTGTGAGTGGGCAATGAAGTGGTTTGAGGGCTGAGGTAACATTTAGCGCTTTGTAATTCGCCAACAAAGAAACAGAAAAAACCAAAAAAACAAAAATTTATTACTTAATTCTTGACTAGCCAACATCTGCCATTGGCCGCAGAATCAAATCAAATAAAAGACCGCAAACGCATTGGGAAAAAAGCTTATAAAATGTTAAAGAAATCCACTCTAAATATTTGGTTTACCAGAAAGCTAGAAAGCATCAACCACCCACCCAAAAGCGAACACCCATGCTAAACATTCATTCATTCTGCCAGACCCTTTCCAACTTAAACAATGCGACCGGCTTGCATTTCATTTGAATTTACAACTGTATTTTGGCAATATTTGATGGAGTGAGCGCTGATCAAAGTAACAGACACAAACCACGCCTCCCTATCTCCCCCCCAACCACCAGGAGAAGCCATAGCAGGAAATGGAAATCATCATCATCCTCATCGTCATTGCCATCATCTTCATCCTCCATTCTCTTCGAGCAGGCCAATAAAATGCCAGGAAGAGACAAACAAATCGAATAAAAATGCTTGGAAAAATTTGTAAAAATTCATAGAAAAATCACAAAAAAAGAAAATGGTAGAGAAAACCTCCCAGTCAATAGCCCAATATGCAAACATGGACAGCAAAAAGCGAAGAGAATATTTCAATATTTCAAACACGCAAGTCAATGGCTGCCAACGAATGAATCTACTGATGCTGTTGCTGGGATTCTGGAGCTGGGCAGGCAGCCGGCAGTCAGCCAATATAGTGAATTGGGCAAAGGAAATTGAAGGACAGCCGCAATTCATTGATTTAGTACGATTTAGACCCAATGCCAATCGCAGATGATGATGATGATGATGACGATGATGATTGGGACTACGCGATGTTATCGCTATCCATTTGTTTGTACTACTGAGTAATTTGTGTTTGCCCTTCAACGGGTACGAGTATATACTCATCGTATATGTATGCGATTCGAAAATTATATGTCCATTAAGTGGTATATCTGAGGCCAACAATTCCGATGAGTACAATGGGATTTAAATAGACAACTTGTAAGTGGGCAGGAAATTGCAAATTACTGGTTATACTAACTTGCATGTTGTGCCTTCGAGTTGTACGCAACGATTGCCTTTAGTTTCGATCTTGAGCATTGGTATAATAACAGTTTAGCTGCTTCTGCTTTGGTCAATATTGAACTAACGGTCAATATTGAACTTAAGGCTTTCCAATAACCACATGAGGTACCAGCTCGTATATCATGGCATATCAATAGTTTCTGTTTCGATGTATTTCTTTACTTTTTGTGCAAAAAAAAATAAATAAAATTCTATGCATAAGTTTTCAACTTATTTACCCCCACAAATTTCGAAACTAGCATTTTGTCTATAAATCATCTATGCAATTTTAATTCAAATACAAAAGAATTTTGCACCACATATGTATGAATGTAACAAAATAGAGAGAGAGAGAGAGAGAGAGTTATAGACAGAGTGAGAGAGTGCTATATATAGACACAGAGTGAGAGGGAGATAAACATTGGGCATTGTTTGCATAAACCAATTGTAAGAGCCGAAATAGCGACTACTCCTCGACTAATGCGCTCAACGCTTAGCCACCTCACCCAACCACCCCTCTCCATACTCCATAAACTTGCCAAACACACACACACACACACACACACACTGCAGTGGAAGCCAACATCTACTCGAAAGGCTTGGGAATAAAGCCAAACATATATATATGTATGTACGTATATATGGGAGGAACAAAAAAAATTGATATATGTTTGTATACACTACGGATAACCGCATTTGTGTGCGTGTGCGAAATATTTTGTTTAACGGCTATAGTTTTATGCACTTAAGATAGCAAAATATCTATATCTACACACACACACACTTATGCATCTGAATTTTTGAAATTTATTCTCCTCTAGCAGGCAGGACCAAAAGCCAAAGAAGCCAAAAACTTTTGCCAATATTTGTAAAAAAGATATTGATTGGCTAGATCTAATGCTGCTGCAGAAAGCAAAGCATATTCTACTTAACCTTCCCTTCCCCCAAAAACCCTTCCACACACAAACACACACGCACACGTATACACACACCCAGCCTTTATTGCAAAACACACGCACAGTCAGTTTTCTGATGCATATGGGGCCACGTTTTTCTTTAGGTACATCTGGCTGATTAAAACTTTCGTAAAGGCATCAAAAAAGTAATAGCTGTGGCAAAATAGAGAGTATCTAAAATTCAGTATGTATATTTGAAACAACACTTCATTTGTTGTCTTATATATTTCACTCGTACCTCAAGTCTTTAGACAAACAGAGTCAGACTCTGCAGTCGTAGTCAAATTTTTGAGTTTTTCGTGCAAGATAACAACTTGTGTATGTGTGTGTATTTTGGGGTGTCTCCAGCAGCAACAGTTTGAGAGTCATCGAGAGGCAAAGTGAGTGCAAGTGAATCCAACTATTGGATTGAAGGAATGAAAAAGGAAAGATGGTAGGAAGCACATGGAATGCACCCACTTTTGGCCCTCAAGGCAAAAGGTTATATTTGTTTTACGTTAAATGTTCAAATATATTATTGCAACATGATACGAAGAGCACTTGCGGATATTCGCTTGCCTCACACTGAATTACAATCAGGACTTGTTGTGGTTCTGCTCGTCCTTGCTGCTTCGCCCTTACTCTTTCCCTCTTTCTCTGCCTAGTCTGTGCATGTTAAAATATTCAAACAAAAACGTTATGAAAATATGAGCTGTGATGTTTATCGATTGTGAAATATGATATACAAGTAGAGGATGGGAAGGAGCACACAAATATATGTACATATATACACCGACAACCATTTGCATGGCCTTTAATTTGTTGAACCCCAGAACCCATGCTGACAGACAGACATCTCTCTGCAGACCCCTAGCGAGGGTTGGAGCTGGAGTTATGCATGGCATGTTCGTTTGTTTGCTTCCCATTTCTGTCTGTTCGGTTTTGGTGCCTGATTCCGTGCCAGACAGAAGCAGGCAAAATTACAACCCCATCTGAGGTAGCTTCTGACGCAGAGCAATTGCAGTCAAAGTCCTTTGGTAGCTAATAAATATTAAACTTTAATTAAATCTACATACATACATAGAGGGAGATACAAATAGTTTTTTACTCTTCAATATTTATGTGCGTATCGATTGAGAGATTGTCTAGGCCAATCGCAATGCAATTTTTGCTTTTGGTCAGCTCTGGCGCCATAAATTGCAACCTTGAAGCGGCCCATAGTCAGCGAATAGAACTAAAGGCCATTAAAATACTTCTTTTTCGTATTTTCTTTTTTTGTGGTCCACTTTACATGAATGCGCCAGAAGGTGGAGGAAAGGTGGTAGGGGAAAATAGGACTGGGCCCTTTTGGGTTAAACTAAAACTCATATTAAAAATTGACTTTTATCGTGATTTACAATCAAGTTGGCCTTTTTTAAATGCCGTGGTCGACATACGGGTGGCCGACTAGTGGGTTACACACACACACACACATAGAGAGGGAAAAGACAGACACGTTTAGTAGAGGGAGAATATTTCTTCATGGCTTAGCTGAGACGGGAACATATTTAAACCTAATGCCAGCCGCCAGTTGCCCGTTGCCAGTTGCCAGCCAGGCGATGCCAATGTCCGGCACGTGGTTTTGCGCAGCTGCAAATCCCATACACCACGCCCACCACATAAACTGCACTCTGACATCGACATCCTTAAGGAGTCGGAATGGTCCCACTAGTGGCTGGCCCACTATCTGCACTTCCATTACGAAATCCGTTTTCTCAACGTTTCTTTTTTATTTCTCTCTTTATACGCTTCATATTTCTTAACATGTAATTCTATTGGATTTGCCACTATGAGGATGACTTTGGTGTTGGTGCTTTGCCTCTTGACTTTTGCTTTGGCCAAACGTTCACTTTTTAATTTGCTGACGCTTTTTGTGTCCTTGTCCTAGCCATTATCCCCCTTTGGCGGGGTCAGTTTTATCAACATTAAAAGATAATTTCAAATTGCTTAAATAAATTAACTTGAGAAGCATTTTAATTGCTTGTGTTTTCTCTGCCAACTTAGAGACTTGGCTACTAATCTAAGAACAGACACAATTCACAGTGACTAAATCGTTATATTGTGCTTATTTATCTATTTACAGAGACTGCAGAGTTGTGCGCGATCCGCAGACATTGAAATCAAAGGGCTATGGTTTTGTCAGCTTTGTTAAGAAATCGGTAAGCCAAATTGATAGCTTTTAAGCAATTCAACTATTTTGATATTTCAGCCAGTGCAAAAGTGACAGCATTAAAAGCAATTAAATATTCTTTCATCGAACCCAAACCAAACGAAATTCAAGTTTTCAGCTTAATTTTAAGACCAAACAGCAAACTGGAAAAGTGTGTGTGTGTTGGTAACAAAAGACTGGAGTTTCACCTTTGAATTCTTAATTAAATGAAACCAGGAGATGAGAGCAGCCCCGGTTGACAAGCCACAAAAACACACAAACTTTACATATCAAAAGACAACCTGTGGCATTTTTGCCGCATATCGGCTACGAAAACTCAACGAAGCGCGAACATTTTTAAGATTTAATGCTTACAGCAACGATTCGATTTGGCTTTTAAGTTGGGCCACATTTACACATCATATTCAATATATGTATGTATAAAAGGGCAGAGAAAGGGAGAGGAGAGTGTGTATGTGTGTGTTGTGATTGAATTTCATGTGCCTAATAGGTAGAAAATTCGACAAAGAGACTAGATGTTGAGGGCAAGGTTTTGGGATCAAAGGCAGCTGCCAGTTGAATTGCGTGTCAGTCAGCCATGCAGAGAAAATGCGCTGGCTCAAGGCTGGCAAGAAGATATTATACATATACAAAAGTATTTATGTACATATTATATAATTCTGCGTGTATCTCTTTCAAAGCCAAAGCCAAAATCATGGCCCAAGTCAAGCTGTCACACTGACAGTCCGTCAGGCTGCCACTCAGACAGAGACAGAAGCCAAGAGGTGTTTAAGTCAAAGGTGCTGCAAGTCAATTAAGTGTGGCAAATTTTCAAATTGTTAATTAAATTTTAATGCTAATGCCTTGAAATGTGCTCAAGACAAGGTGTCGGACGTCCAAGAGATTGAAAACAAACAAGTTTAATTCCCACATAATCTCCACAACACTTGGCCAAGGCCTTTGTCAATATAGGCTCCAGAGTTGTCAGTAATAAATAAATGCTTCCATTATGTTGAAATTATGCTGAGTGCATGCTAACTAACTAAGTAGTTAACTTTTTACGCTTCATTCGTATTGCCAAGGCCAGGAGGGAGTCAAAGTTGAACGCAGCGACTGATTCAGTGGGATGGCAGTGCCAATTTTCGAACTTTCTCGATTAGTTTCAATGCAAAAACGTAAAATGAAAGAGCAGAAGGAAAATATACACACACACAAGCACAAACACATACAAAACGCACCAGTCCAAATAGCAAACTCAAATATTTCAAATTAAGTTTCTCGACATGCGTTTTGCACACACACACACATATACAAACATACACACAAGATCCGCCGGCTTGCTAAGCCGTTTGGCTCCTCTCGCCCCTCCTTTTCCGCTTGTGTATGGCCATCAGCTTGCAGCTGATTTAATGCAAATTTTATTTATGCGAAAAGTTTTATTAAATTTTTGTGCAAAGTTGATATTTTCTGTGGTTTTGCGGAAATTGAAAAGTTATTTTTCGAATGGCTTACTGCACAGAATGCAAGGGAATACGTGGGATGTGTGTTTGACTGTGTGTATATATGTGTGTGTGTGTGTGTGTATGCAACTGGCAGCGGAAAAGGAAGAAACATTTTCTTCATTTTACGCTTCCGCCAGCGCATGACATTTTGCCAATCGCAAGGCTTTTGCATAATGCCCAATCAGCTCAAGCAGCAGCAGCCGCCGCCAAAAAATAAATACATATATATATATATACATATGTATGTATATATATTAAAAGCAAATTGTTTGCCGCCAACATAATTTAAATAAACAACAGCAAATATGTGCATGGATAATGCACACATATTTAGACTATGTTACCAGAGTTTGCCAGCGTTGATGACGCATACAAATTGCCATAATTTAATAACCATCAAGGCAAGATGAGACGCAACGCAACGCAACGCGACGAGATGCTGAGACACATAACTCGAGAAGATTCTACTCCATTTTGGCTCTCTGTCATTAGCATCATAAATCACAACAACAGCAACAACATCAGAAGTACCACAAAGCAAAAGGCAAACACGTGCAGTTGAAAAAAATTGACGCAAGCATTAAACGCAATAAACATGTCGACGTTGGCAAGGCGAGGACAAGGCAAAAGGACTACCTCCTTGACGAGCAGAAATGGGTGGGGGTGGGGCAGAGCTGTAGCATCGGTTCCTTCTTAAGTAGCTGCTCAAAAATGCTAATGTCATTGACGGCGCCTGTTATTGTCACACAAGCAGGCATATTAACATATTATTGCTTTCGACATAAAAAACAAAAACACCACAGAAGGCGTAAGAGTTAACGGAAAAGAACCAAGAAACAGGGAATAAATGATGCCAGAGTCCATGTCTGCATCCTGGGTGGGTAATACTATTCTTCTCCTTTACAGACACACAACTGATTTGCCAGGCATTAAAGAGACAAAGAGCAAACTGAGTATCTACCAAGCAAACAGACAGACAGACAGATTCAAGGTGCATTTAATCGCATTACAACCAGCAGCAGCTCTTACATATTTTTTCTCTCTTTCGTTTTTGCTTGACGTAATTCACTTAAATTTATTTAAAAGTTACCGCTGCACCAAATTTGACAATGTGTGCAACGAACAAGATATAATGCAGCTCAAAAGCCTTGCCATCCCGCCCACCCGTGGCATTCCGTCCTTCTTATCATAATGCCACGTTTCTAGGTTGGCAGTCAACATTGGCCTGCCCCTTAAGCCCCACTCCGCCACACACACACCCACACACACTTTTTGCCACATTCTTTTCATCATCTTCTTGTGTTGCATAGCTCATTGTTGTATTATTATTATTATTTGTTGCTGTTGTTGCTGTTGATGTTGTCGCGACACACAATGCCCGTGGTTAACCCGCACTCTCTACTGATGTTTCTTTTATGATTCTCTGGTTTGTTATTGTTGCTTCATGTTGCATTCATCTTTCTGATGCACCCGTCATGTGCATGTGCACTTAAATTAAAGTGCACATTGGCCTGTTCTTTTTTTAAGAATCCCAAAACGAGAATTATTTAAAACTACATTAACCATACCTATTAATGACATATGTATGTATGTATCTACTAGAAATGACAAAACGATAGAGTTAGCCAAAGAATTTATTAAACTTTAGGTTGCTAAATTCAAGTCACATTTCCATTTACATTTTAGGCATAACTATTCAAAAATATAAGCTTAAATCTATAAAGCAGCTTAATTGTTTTCATTAGTAAAAAGATTTTCGTTGACAGTTTATAAAAACTCTTATTCGAATTCTCGAAGAACTTTTGTCAAACCGCAAGAAGATGTTATTGAAACACTCATATTCATACATGTAAATCATCTTACTCGTTCAAACATTCCTCCTCAGTCAATGTTACAACTCACAGAAGAAAGGAATAGTATTAATAACTTTAAAACATAGCTAGCTTAGCATCCGTTTATTTTCTAGTCAAATTGCTTAAAGTTAAGATTTGATTGAACCGAAGGGGACTTTAACTTGGTTTCGTTTAAACATATATGAGTTTTCAGGATTTTTTCTAGCATCAAATCTATAAACTATATAATGTGTTTTAGTTGCTTTTGCACTAGACCAAATAATTAATGCTTTAATTTGTGGAAATTCAAATTAAAGTTCATTATACCCTTGTTTCTATTTAAACTCATAATGGTCAGAATTGATTTAAATTCAAGCGGAAATTTCCAACTTTGATTCAATAAATTTACTCAAGCGAATACAACTTGGTTATAAATATAAATGGCTTGGACATTCATTTTATGCTTTTCATAATGATTTCGAAAGAAGAAAAAAAACAGTGATTTGAGAGAACCAGAAAACTGCCTACACACGCATAGGCTCTTCTCCATCCAGGAATTCATGTGACCCACATGACCTAAGGCATCGTCGGCTGACAGGGCATCCAAAGTCCAAACCCAAACCAAAAAACCCAAAACCTTCGAGGCAGTAACTATAAAAACCAACCGAATTCATAGTGTGGGGTGGTCTGGGGGTTTTTGGGGGGCAAAGAAGCTGAGATACACAGAATGAGAAACAGCAAAAATGTCTTACATAAATAAATCCCTTGGAATTATGTCTTGACAAAAATGCGTTCTAGCGTGAAATACTGATTTTTTGGTCAACAACCAAACCGACTAACCTACCAACTGTCTGACTGTTTGCCTGCCTGCTGCCTGACTGACTGGCAGCCTAACTCAACCAGGCAATGGTCAAAAATCGAAAACGTTTTTGGGCCCCACCCCTCCTTATGACGAAATAGAGAAAATGAAAACTGCTTTTTTACCGTTGACTGGACGAGGCCAGAACAGAGCTAGTGGTAACGGGAGCCTGCCATATCTGGCCACAGCATCAACGTCGGGAAAACACCACCCAGGCTAGTGGGAATCATCTAGTGGACGCCTTTCGGAATGCGTGCAATGGTGGGGACAACATTTCAAGTGTGCAAACGATTTGCCACTTGAGTTATTCTATAAATATCGAAAAATCATCATCAATCGGATGACTCTCTCGTGTTATCTGCGGCTGTCGTCCGACTTTAATATGCGTTGCGGGACTGGCTTCCTGGCTGGTTGCTATTAAAGCCCTCGGATGTCTTGATGTTTCCATGCTTATCTAAATAGCCACGTTAATGAATCTGACCGTAGAACAAAGCTAAACCGGCTTAAAAGCTGGGGCAAGCGTAGAACCTTTTAGTCTGAATGAAATTGCTGGAGGATTGGGTAAGGGGAGCCAGCACTAAATACTTTGCTTGGTGGCGTCTGCTACCTTTTTTGGGTTTTCCTTTTCGTTTTGTTTTTTTTTTTGTGTTTTTTTTTTTAAGATATATAATGGTCACCAAGGAAAAGCGAGCACATTCTTATTTTACTGTGGGTGTATGTGTGTCATGGGATTATCCCCTTTTTGTGTTTGACTTTGCCTTTTTTTCACCTTCTTGCGCTTCAGAGTTTGTTTCTTCTTTGTGTATGTGTGTGTGTGTGTGTGTTTCCTTGTTTGCCTTTTTTGTTTGGCACAAACCATTTCCTTATTGTTTTAATAAACATTTAAAATGTCTTGCTCTCGGCTTATGTCCGTGTAAACGCACACACACACACACAAAATGTCAGCCGCAACCAGCACACGCCCGCCGATTTGTGGCAAGCAACCAAGACAAGACGGCCGAATTGCCGATTCAGAGTCAGTGGCAACCCATCCGTGCCTCATACCCCCGAAGTTTCACATGAAAAGTGTATGACAAAACCCTTTTAAACCACTTAAAAATTCTTCAACTTATTTTGTTTTTCTTCATTCGCTTAATGAAGGTATTTCATTTTGTGTGCTCGCCTTTTTTGGTTTTGTTTCTTGCGTTGCTCGACAACAAAACTTTAGCCATGACCCGCCCATAGCCCCGCCCATCCGCTTAGCAGTCTCATTTCCTATCCTTCGAACAGGCAGCAAAAGGCTTGGCTGGAGTTGGTCGTTGGGGGTGACAGGCATGGGGCATTAAAGGATTCTGCGCCTTATCAAGTAATCAATATTTACAAAAGGCAAAGGCAAAGGCAAAAAGTTGACTTATACAAGTTTCAAGTCGAAATTGAATTTACTGAAGAAGGAGAAATTTTCTTTAAATTTCAATGTCGCGCAAATCATAAAAGTTGTTTTTTTTTCTGTCATCATGAAATCCATGAAAATTAATTAACTTATTCCAAGAGAAAACAGAAAATTGTCATTTGAAGGCAAGTGAAATGTTTATTGCGTGCCGTTCTATTAGCCAAAACGAAAAACTTTTTAACTGTTGGCCAGAACAAACAGTCGACGCTTTGACTTTTAATCAGAGACAAATTAATTTGGCCCACTCCTCACAACCCTCTTCACAATTCAATTCATAGTCTGCGAATGGTAACGCTCATAAGTAGGCAATACTTTTGCATAGATTGACTTTCTTTTGTGTTTCGGAAAATTGTTCAAGTTTTCTCGGCTATTAGTTGAGAGTTTTACCCATTCACAATTAATTAATTTCAAGCAGCAACAACAACTGACAGATTAACCGAAAAGCCCACAAAGACACACCCACACAAAATTCGTTTCAACGGGCTCAAAAGATGCCCATCAGATGCCATCGAAACGGGGTCGTTTTCGGCCTTTTTGGACAATAAATTTACTAATAGTTTAACATTGAAATTTCTTGGCCACTTGACAAGGATTTTCATGAATTGTTGCACGAACAAGTTGCGGTCCATAAATTGACAAATGACTGAAAGGCGTCTGTAACTTTGCCTTTTGTTCCATTGTTTTTTCACACCAACTTCAAGGAGCACTTGAAAAATTTAAGTTGTCCTTTATGTATGTATACACAACTACTTTAAACAATTTGTGGACTCAGTCTCCTAGTCGTTCCATTTTGCTATGTCTCTGTGTGTTTGTATGTGTGTGGCCGCTTCATGTTTTCTAAGCAATTTACCACCAAAATGATTGATAAAGTTTTCTAGTTTCTTTTGACCATGGGCAAGACGACAACTGTCAAAGCTGTAAAATTGCTAGCCCGAGAAATGTTCATTGCAGCAACGACAAGTTTTCTTCTATTTCAGCTCTTTTTTTCTCTCTCTCTCTCTCTGTCTCTCTCTCTCTCTCTCAGTTCATGTCCATTGCATTTTTGTTGTGGACAAAGTTCAACTCGATCGCTGTTAAGACAATTTTCATTGACACATGGCAATTGGAATTGCCATTGCAATGGCATACAGAGAACAGTGCTTTAAATTGCATTACTCAAGTTTGCGGGAGAATTAAATATATATGTACATATATATATTTGAAAAAAGAATGTAGATTGGGACAAAAATTAAATATTGCATGTGGCAATGTAATGTTTAAGTTTGTGCGGCTGATAAATAAATGTAAAATATTTAAATAACATTTTATGCCCTGCAAGCAACCGGCAGGCTTGTGGCATTTGGGACATTCAAAGGGGGGGCAAAGGGCGGTGGTGGTGGTGCTGTCGCATTGTTTGCTACCGCCAGCCAGGGTTGTTGGCTATTGTTGTTGTTGTTGTTGCTGCTGCTGCCGCATGGCAATCAACGATGCGTATCGCTTAAAAAATGTAAAATTTATAGTTTATGCAAATATGAAAAATGCAACTGGCAATGCATAAAAATGCACACGCACGCAAACTGAGTGGCAACGTTGAAAACACGCACACACACGCACCACACATACACACACTCACACACACTCATACACATTTACATTAAATTATGACCCAAGTTGGGCGACAGTTGCATGGTTTATCGCTGGGGGCAGGCACTCAATTGTTGACTTTTGCTCAAGTTGTTCAACTTCAACCACAATTAAAGAGTCAGCAAAAGAGATAGAGCAAAAAATGGCATGAAAATAATTATCATGATTAAATTATTGGTGATTTCTATTACGTTTTTGTCCATCAGATGTAGTCTTTCATTCCTCCATTAAGAAACCGAAACTATTCGGTTGATCAGATTTGTTGCCGAACGTTTTTTCAGTCTCTGCACATCAAAGGCTTTTGACATGGGCTTCAAGCGTTGCACGTACTAGTTTCACGTTGGAAAACCAAGGCGAATTAACTGGAACGCGGAAAGCACAGAAAAAGAAAAAAAAGAAGCAACAAACCTGAAGCAGTCGCCGCCTAGTTACAGTTACTGCCAACCACAGACGCGTCGAGAGGAGCTCTTCTCGCCTCCTTTCTCGTTTGCCCTCTGCCATTCATGGAACGTGCAATGAGCAGCAACGTCTGTAATACCGCAAATGCCAACAAATGCCATTATTGCATTGCTCTGTAGTAGCTCTGGCATTGGCTTCAGCTCGGCTCGGTCTTTGGTGTGCCGCAAGTAAATTGCTATGAAACGCCCACCATACACACACACACACACACACACACACACATTTAGAGTGAGTCCTGAATGCATGCAAGTCTTTCTGCCAGTTGCAATCGTTTTGGCATGAATCACGTTTGATACGCACGAATTACCTTTTATGCGAAATTGAAATTATAATTTGTGCATGGCCTTGTAAATGTTACGTATGCACCCAGTCTTACAACTACTTCACCCCCTTTTGCCTCTTTGCCTCTTCGTCATATTTTTCGTCTCGTCACAAGTCTCGCGAAAAATTTAAAAGCCTTTGCAACCCAGGATATCAAACGACAACCAACGAACAACAGCAACTACAACAGCAGCAGCAACGATGTCTGTGCCAAGGCACAAGGACTAACTTTTGCGTTTATTTTTTTGTCAACTTTCTTTAACACTTTCTGAGCTGTTTGTTTATATACATTGTGTACATATACATATATATGTATATATATATACTCCTTTTTTTTTGGGCTGGTCTTAGCGGCCGTTTTAAGCGGCTTAAACGGCTAGACAAACGCAAGCAAATGGCGCTAGGCTTTTAGCTAATTGCACTCCATTTAATTTGTGTTTTTTTGTGCTTTCTTCCTTTTCTTTTTGGTTATTGCAGGAAGCAGAAACCGCCATCACTGCCATGAACGGCCAGTGGCTTGGCTCCCGTTCGATACGCACAAACTGGGCCACACGTAAGCCGCCAGCAACCAAGGCAGACAGTAAGTGTAGACAGTAAAGTAGAAACTAAAATTTTGACAAGTAATGCTTAACCATTTACGTTGCTTTACAGTGAATGCTAAACCCTTGACCTTCGATGAGGTTTACAATCAGAGTAGCCCCACCAATTGCACTGTCTATTGTGGTGGAATTAATGGAGCTCTCTCTGGTTTCCTAAACGAAGATATATTGCAGAAGACCTTTTCTCCATATGGCACAATACAGGAGATCAGGGTATTTAAAGACAAAGGCTATGCATTTGTGCGGTAAGTATCAAAGCTAGGAATCAATATGTGAAAGGGCAAATCACTTTAAATTTTAAGTTTATCTTCTTTCATTGACCAAAGCTAAGCTAGATAGGAATAGTAAACTTGCTGAATAGGAGGATTATATTCTATAGATTAAATGTTAAAGCAATGCATGCTGGCCAGTTTAGTTCGTTATATAGACCTGCCTCATGACCATTTTGTGCCCATTTGGTAGAGTTCTCTAATTTGTGTACTGCACATGGCTCAAAAGCATGAGAGCGAGTTGGCATTGTTTGGCATTTTATTGTATAAATGAGCTTGGGGATTACAAGTGGACCATTGAGCAGATGCACCAGTGTCGAGTTGGTCCTTAGACGCGTGTTCCACTTTCATGCTTTTGTTTTTGGCCCATCAAGTGAAAATTAAATCCGCTCCATGCTAACTAAAATGTTCTCTGGATCTCTCTCTCTCTTTCTCGCTCTCCCTCTTTCTCTTTTATGCTTTCAGCTTCTCAACCAAAGAGGCCGCCACCCATGCCATTGTGGCCGTTAACAACACGGAAATCAACCAGCAGCCTGTGAAGTGCGCGTGGGGCAAGGAGAGCGGTGATCCCAACCACATGTCGGCCATTGCCGGCCAGGCTCTTGCCCAGGGCTTTCCGTTTGGCTCGGCCGCAGCTGCTGCCGCTGCAGCGGCTGCCTATGGACAGCAGGTGGCCGGCTATTGGTATCCACAGGCTCCAACATATCCCCCAGCAGCGCCGGCCAGTACCTTGCAGCCGGGTCAATTCCTGCAGGGCATGCAGGGCTTCACCTACGGTCAATTCGCGGGCTACCAGCAGGCTGGCTATATGGGGTAAGAAACACAACCAACTCTTACAAACAGTTTCTGTGCCCAGTGTGTATTATCTATTTCCACTTCATCTTTATTTTTGTGCGTTTTTTCTGCTTCTGCTTTTTTTAGAATGGGCGTACAGTTGCCCGGCACCTGGCAAAGTGTGCCACAGCAGCCCCAACTGACTAGTGCGACAGCTGGCACTGCTCCACAGATAACACAGAGTGTAGGCAGTGCATTGCCTCAAGCCACAGGAGTTGTGGCATATCCCATGCAACAGTTTCAGGTCAGTCCGCAGGTGAGTGAAGTTCGACTGATTGGATCTAAATATTTTAAGTTCTCACGTATGACTGATTGCGATTATGAATTCTGTTTTCTGTGTTGGCCATTCCAGCTGGCGGAGGATGAGTGGCTGGCACCCAGTTTGCTTGTGTAGCTACCATGAGGGGTGGCCATGTATCCCTCTCACCATCCACAACAGCAGCAACAGCAGCAACAACAGCAACTGCAATTGCAACAGCCAGTAACTCAAATGGCGCAACAATTGCAGGAGCAGCCGTCATTAATGTCTGGCGGCGGCGATTATGTGAAGGAGACACTTTACCAGCCACCACCACCAACACAGCACCACCTGCAACAGCAACCACATCAGCAGCAGCAGCACCACCACCATCATCATCACCACCATCAGCAACAACAACAACATGAGCCACAACAATTACAACAACAAACACATTATGTTCCACAATTGTATTATCCTTCGCACTGGATGCAGCAACAGCAACAGCAGCAGCAGGTATCAAACAACGAGCAACAATTACAACCACAACAGCAGCAACCAATCCCAGTTGCCCAAGTTTATAGCCTACCAGAAGTGTAAATTGATCGATTTGCACTCCTAATATATGTACATATATACAACTACACACACACACACTCTATATACACTCGCCACACATAGAAAACTGGCTTAAACTTTAGCCGCCAGTTGAATCCAAATGAAACTAACTCCAGTTTCCGTTTCATCTGGAGCTGAGAATTGTTAAACGTGTATTGATTGTTGAAGGTTTTTATATACTTATAAGTATATACAGCAGATCATTTTTTGCCTTCACAATCACTATAAATCAAAATTGGTTGTTGATTTTGTTACTATTTAGATTTTTATCTGTTTTCCACATTGTCGCCTCATCACTCTCGTCAAATTGCCCTCCAAATGTACAACTGAAAAGAACTTTGATTCAAAAAATACAGTTATTGCTAGCTTTCGTTTCACATTTGCTGCTCATTTTCCCCGAGTGTACTGAACATGAATACCTACATATATACACTTGAAAATAAAAACTAAACCCCAAATGCAAACTAGTTGCGGCTGTGCCGAAACTCAAATTATTTCATTTGAGGGCAAATCCACACGAATCCACTTAGAAAGCAAGCATAAATACATATAGATATATCGATGGCATATACAAAACAAAAAACAAAAATAGTTAATAATTGTAAATGGCCAAAAAGCAGCCATGATTTGATTATTAAAAAAGCAACAAAAAATAATAAAACTTACTAACATAAACTGAATGCATGTTATTTGTGTCTATTTTTGTCAAAGGGGTGGCGACACGCGAGGACGATAGCAAAAGCAACCCCCGCACAATTGAAATTCGCCCTCTCAATGGGGTGATAAGCAAAAAATGTCTAAATGTATTTTAAAAGGCTATGTACGTACTTAAAATAAAACAAAACACAGTTTGTGGTTACCAATGAGATGGAGAGAGAGTTACAGAGAGAGAGAGAGAGAGAGAAACGAGAAAGATCAAGATTTTCAATTATGTTTCAAATTGGATTTAGCCATATAAGTGTATTTTAAGCTGATATTTGTAGTCTAAAGCAACAAGAAACATGAAAACCAAAGAGATAACAAACAAACACAAAGAGAGAGATAGTGAAAAAGTAAAAAAGAGCAAAGCTATGGGATCGTTTCATTGACTGAAAATTCATCTACACTTTAAATTTTTCGCCCCCACTCCCCTCAGCCATATGCATATGCACTATCCTGTATATGATCTATAAAATGAAAATAAGTAAGAAACATAAAAATAAAAATGGGATAAAACTGTTGAATTTTCTCGAAAAAGGTGCAGCAAAATTTGTTTGATATTTTTAAGAAGATGTATTTAGTTATATATAAATATATATTAAAACATATGTAGGTAAAAACAAGCAAAATGTTCCACCATTAATTAGCTTCGATCCAGTCAGTCCACATAAATGAGTGTTAATTCAGAAAGATATCAAAACCGATGCAATTAAACCAGAATTGATGTAAGCCAAAAATGACAAAAACCGAAAAAATAAATAAATAAATAATTGTGTAAACGAGCAAAAAGTAGAATAATTGCACATACCAAAACCAAAAAGAAAGAAAAATGGAAAATTAGTTAATGAAGGTAACATAAATCACTAAACATAAATTGATATGCTAAAAGGCAAATCAACATAAAGAATGTGACATGGCGAATTATTCATCTAACTGTATTCTGTTTGATGTAAATGTAACAAGTAAAACCCCCAAAAAAAGCAGAACCTAGTGAAATATTTAGAACAAAGAAAAAAAGAAGGAAAAACAAACGAACAGATAACAAATACTCGTATCCCGCTCTGGTTCCCCCCCAAAAGTGAGAGAGACGGGGGTAGGGAATGGAAATATTGATGGTAGCTGGTAAAGTGAAAGTAGCGAAAAGCAAATTACAAAAGTTTAGTCAATGTTTATGTTAAGAAAGTAATTGTAAAGGTAAAACTATATACTATATATACATATATATATATACATACTATATCTACATATGTGCTATATGTATGTAAACGAAACACTATTATTTATGGTATTTACAATGGAAACTAAAAACCAAAAAAAAACACAAAAAAAAAAGATAAACAAGAAGGCAACAACAAAATACAAATTGTAGGTAAACTATTTTTTACATACGAACAAACAAAGCAAATATAAAGAAAACGAAACAAATTAAACATGAGGAGCCCAAAAAATTATAAAATGAAAAACCGAAATTTAAAAGTACTTTCAATTGATGAAGAAGAGCATCTAATTTTTATAAGTTGTGATTTTAAGCGATGAAACGACAATGTTATTAACACGAAGAACATGAAAAAAACTGAAAACTGATTTATTTTTTAACCTGGCAAAAAGAGTTTTTTCAAAAAGGCCAAAACCAAAAATGGCAACTTGTGCATCATTTTACATAAAATACATGCAAATCTATATATATATATATATATACATATATATATACTAAATGTTATTTGAGCCAACCAAAGCCAGATAAAGCCATGCATAAAATCTATATAAAAATATAAATACAACTATGGATATATGAAATAGAAGTTATAGCTGAACATGTTGGAAAATTATGAGCAAAATGAAAACCGAACAAAAAACAAAAACATTTAAAATGGAAGGAAAAGGAAAACGAAAAAAAGAAACTTTAACAAAAGAAAACAAATGAAAAGTATTTGATGTATTTAGTATAATTATATTTAATGTGTATACATAGTTATAATGTAAGCTGAATGGCATACATAAAAATAAATGATTCAATGTTGTGCATGTACATATAAATATATATATTTAAATATATATATATATAAACTCTGATAATTAAAGAAGAACCATTTATGTATGTGCGTATAAGAAATTCAAAACCCCTGCCCCAAACACATACATACGAACACGCATTTAACCACACACATACACACAAACAGCCACACCCACTCAAAGTGCAAAGACAAAGTATGAAAAATATTAAAATTTTTGGTTGTTTTAAACTACCAAACTGAGAACAATCAGAGATATTTGATTTCAAAAAAGAAGCTAAACAAATTTCCATGAAAAACAAAGACAAAACCCCATCCCATCCACAGAATGAATGACACATACACAAATTAACCATTAAAAATAACTGTACCATGAATGAAGAATGCTATAAAACCAAATTTACATACATATACATATATATTAAAAACCGAGCGTACAAGCAACCGAATGTCATAATTAAGTGACTATCAATGTCTATCCAATTCAATCAAACCGATCAATGTTCCCTATTACACACACTCACACGCAAAAAAGGACATTACACACATACAAGCAAGCAAACACGTTAATAAATGCATATAAAAATTGTGACCCCTGCAGCAAATGCATCAGACAAAAACAAAAACAGAGAAATAATCAAATAAAAATGTGAAAAATGTTAATCAAAAAACAAAAACAAAAAAAAAACACACACACACACACAAACAAACAAAACAAGAAAGAAAACCAATAAAAAAAATATTAAAAACAAAAGATTCCAAACATTTTTAAAGTTATTAACTAGCAAATGTCCATATAAGTAGGCTAGAAATTTAGTGGTCTAGTAAAGCCCAAGTAAGTATACTATCAAAAGTATAAAACATGCACTTTTTGAATTTGCAAAGTAATTTCGAAAATGGTAAGAAAATCAAATTTCAGAAATGGCTTACCCCCTTCATCAATAAGTAGTTCATTCTAATTCTAAGTCGAGTCTAGTATACGAGCTAGAACATGTACTGACCACCCTTGATCAGAACCAATTTTGAAATCCAATGAATGAATAATATTCTGATTGCTGCAATGCGAATGCACTGCCTTTTCATTGGGTAAAGGTTGATGGTTGATGCTTTAGTCGCAATGCCCAGTTCAGTTGGTGGCCAATGGTAAGTGCAATGAATATTTCCGGTCACGTAGAATATCAAAATCTAACTGAATATACATCCATAGCAGAGTCGTTCCTAATGCATTACTTTAATAATGCTTTGGTCATTTCATTAGCATTGAAAAATAATATTGCTAATGATTTGTTTTTATTGGCATTGAAAACAGTAATTCTAATGAAATTGATTTTAATGATTTTTAATTTCTAATTGATGAAAATTTTTTCATTGGCATTGAAAATAAAAGTAATGAAAAATTTTCGTTTGGCATTAAATAATGCCAATGAAATTGTGTTTTCATTAGCATTATAAATTAAAAAATGTCAAATGAAGAAAAAATAAAATTGTTTTATTAAACATTTATAAAAAACGAGCTATGGAAGTTAACTTCGGCCTTGCCGAAGTTTATATACCCTTGCAGTTCTTTATTATATTTAATTCGATAAGAAAAGTGAAATTTCATACATCAACAGCATTAGTTGTCGTATTATGAATATGCTCAAATATTTTTCAAACTACTGAATTCAAAACACATTTAATGATTATTAAACAATATATGATATAGTAGTCCGATCCCGATGATTTTCATACTTTATCTCACACAGGTAATAAAGAGTCTCCAAAAAAAATTTCAACCCGATATCTCTTAAGATGGCTGAGTAAAACGCATACTTCAAACTACTGAATTCAAAACACATTTAATGATTATTAAACAATATATGATATAGTAGTCCGATCCCGATGATTTTCATACTTTATCTCACACAGGTAATAAAGAGTCTCCAAAAAAAATTTCAACCCGATATCTCTTAAGATGGCTGAGTAAAACGCATACGCACAGACGGACGGACAGACGGACAGACGGACAGACGGACATGGCTATATCGACTCAGCTTCTCAAGCTGATCAAGAATATATATACTTTATGGGGTCGGAAACGTCTCCTTCTGTGCGTTACAAACATCTGACCAATTTTATAATACCCTCTGCAAGGGTATAAAAATGAAAAATTTAAAAAAAAAATGGCAATGTATAAGAACAAGTTAAGAAAAATTGACCAAAAATTAGGGAAAGTTGTTAAAAAACCAGAGGGCCAGGGAAAACTTCGGCCTTTTTTAGTAACTTTTGTATCTAAACTAACTGTTTTATCTAAAAAGGTTACTGTTTGCGAAAGAACGGCCTTCAATCTTAGCATAGAAAATAACGATCTTTTTAATGAGAGTCACTGATTTCGACCGATCGTTCTTATAGGAGCTAATGATGAAGTCACCCGATTGAAGCGATTGCTTTCAAAATAAACATCTGTTAGTTTAATACATCTGTTAATGACCGTGCCGAATTTAATAAAGATTAGGTGACTATATCATATAGCTGCCATAGGAACGATCGTTGGAAAATAGTGACTTTGATCAATAACTTCGTTTTTTCCTATGTTAAGATTGTGGGTCGTCCTTTCGCAAACATTACTCTTTTTAAGATAAAACGTTTTTCCATTTTGACGGCTATAAGTGAGGAAAGAGTACCAAATAACTTGCAAGGGTATTCAAACTTCGGCGCGGTCGAAGTTAGTCCCGGCCCTCTGGTTTTTATACCATACACCCATAGGGTGAAATGGTATATTAAAGTCGCCAAAATGTATGTAACAGCCAGAAAGAAGCTTTTCCGACCCCATAAAGTATATATATTCTTGATCAGTATCAACAGCCGAGTCGATCTAGCCATGTCCGTCCGTCTGTCCGTCCGTCCGTCTGTCCGTCCGTATGAACGCCTAGATCTCGGAGACTATTAGAGATAGAGCCACCAAATTTGGAATGTAGGCTCGTGTAGTATGTAGAGTGATCGAGTTTGTTTCAAATTTTTGCCACGCCCCTTTCCGCCCCCGCAATTCAAAAAAAACGTTTATCTCAAAAACTATTGCAGCGAGAAACACCATATTTGGTATGTACATTTGCTTAGTAAATGCGCACATTTTGTATGTATAAAGGTTTTGCTACGCCCCTTTCCGCCCCCGCAATTCAAAAAAAACGTTTATCTCAAAAACTATTGCAGCGAGAAACACCATATTTGGTATGTATATTTGCTTAGTAATTGCGCGCATTTTGTAAGTATAAAAATTTTGCCACGCCCCTTTCCGCCCCCGAAATTTGAAAAACTCGATTTTCTCCCGTAATTTTTAACCTTGTGGAATCAAATTTGGCACACTTAAATTTAATACTAATACCCAGCAAAATACCAAATTTGATCAAAATCGGACAAAAAATAGCCAAGTTATGCATATAAACGTTTCTCCATAAGGCCAGAGTTGGCCGTTGCCGGGTGGTGGCGCTAGGGTGCTCATATGCATGAGTGAGTGAGATACTAAGATATGCTTGTAAAAAGCATGTGAACAGAACCTTTTTAAAATAGGCAAATGCATTTGTTATTACAAATTTGAAATATTTGTTTTACTGGTGTATGGTATACCTAAGTCGGCGAGACGACTTACTTACTTCATTCTCAATTAATTTATATGATTTTGAGTTGAAAATTCTAAAGGTTGGTTTGTTTGAATAAAACTCGATATGTAGACACCAGAATCTGAATACTATATCATATGGCTCCAATACAAAAGATACATTTCTTTCGATTGATATATATTTCAATTCATTCAATCAGAATACCATATATACATATGAACAATTAAAAATAGCCCCGCTGTTCCTTACATATATTATAGAAACAGTTTCGTTATCGATTGTAAATAAGTATAAAAGTGGCAGTTATATTTGTGTTTTCTATATTATTTGAATTTAAATCGACCGATAAAAATGTCAAAGATATGATTAGAAAATTGTTCATTTCAAATCAATCTAATCAGCTTACGTAACGATTCGTTTGGTACACTTAGAAGATATACATAAATCTATATTACTCAATCTTTAAATTGTTAAAAAAACAATTTGAATCGAAATATTGTTTTAATTCTCCTTTGAATTCATTTATATAGAGATGCCTTTTTATTTCATATATACATAAATGTTGCCCTTGCCGAGAATCTTTAAAATTGAATAGCTCTGCATAGCGATCTGACCTGATGAACTAGGAGAAATTTCATTTCATAACTCATGTCATTTAATTTTCGCAAATATCACGACTCAAACAAAAGCCATTGAATGCAACTGCTGCTTAGTGGCTGGCAGGCAGAGTGCTTTTGGGCAGTTTTGTAATGAAACAAGAGACAGAAGAGCAAACAAAACAAACACATACACTCTCTCACACACACGCGCCCGGTAAGGCGGACAGTCGGACAGGCAGGCAGACATTGAGACAGACACAGAGAATCACTAAGAGAAACGTGCAAGCCGAGACAAATGGCTAAAATGGTTGTTCTCTGCCCTGCTATTCTTTTTTCTTTTTTTTTTTTGTTTTGGTGGGCAGGTGTATGGTGCAAGATTCCGGAGCGGCAGCCTGAGCCGAGACGGAGCCGCAGCCCCGATCCATAGAGCCCATGGTAAAGGCAATGCTGAAGTTTTCGCATAAACAAAGGCAAATATTGCGCACTTGTGCAATTTATATTGCAAAACAATTGTCATTAGAAAATGCTGCACGAACAAAAACGCCGCAGACAAAAGCGGCGCCGAATCTCACCAAGGACCAAGGACCAAAAGCTAAGGACTAGGACTGAAAGCGAGGCAACAACTGCAACTGTCACATGTGAGAGCAAGTAGAGTGTGGTGGTACGGTGTGGAGTGGAATGAGGAGCACAGGCAGCAGCATTTTATGCTTCAGCTTAAGTGCTTCAAAAATTCCACGTAATGCACTCAAAGCAACTTCTGTCCCCGACCAACTATCCTGCTATGATCCCGCCTAACTGCATCCTTCCCGGTGGTCCCCCTCTTTCCTCCATTGTGGGGCCAAAACAGATGGCAAATAAGAAAACGTGCAAGAAGCACTGCAAATTAAAGTCGCCTTCTCCTTCTCCATCTCTTCAGCACCGAGCCACAAATCCAGCTCCAGCTCTAGCCTCCCATGCTTGTTGACAGAGCACTGTGCTCCAAGCAAAGACACCGAGGCACTGCATTCTAAGCCTCTGCTCGCCCTCCTCTCACAGTGTCCCAGTCTCTCCATCTCGGACTCCTGTTGGCTGTCACTCGTCGCTAGTTTTTCATCTCTGTGTGCGGCATTTTCTTCATTTAGGTTTTTGTGTGTGCGATTTTCACACACTTTTTGTTCATTAGTGGATAATGAACAATTGCAGCATTATGACAGCAGCAGCAACAGAAGCAGCAGCCATGGAAAGCAATAGCAGCCTGCATCTGGCCAGTTTTTCACCTCCTTCTATCTCTAGTCGCAAGCATTTTTATTAAAATTCCTTCCTAGCACCATTAATTTTCCTGCTATGTGCACTTTTCTTTGGGCAATGCTTTGTTTTTTGGCTCGTTCGAAATGGGCCCGGGTCTATCGCATTTAATTCATGATAGTCTTGTGGCTCAATAAACATGAGGCAATGGAAAATACACTGGCTTAAGGCTATTAAGAGGGAATTTAGTACTTAGTTCTATCGATTTTAATATATTTTTAAAAATACTATTATGTACTTCGCAAAAATACATAGATTCAGTGGGGAAACTAAGAGATGGTTTTCAAAAGTATCGCTGGATTGATACATTATCTGAGATGTTTAAACTGAAAACTATAACTAAGCATTTGTTTCTTTAATAGAGATATGCTTTCTTTAATGTTAATTTAAATCTAAATTTTTTTAGTGGAAGATATAGATTAAATTTTTTCCAAGTTTTCATAGTTATGGACCCTCGAAAAAGAACGAGACGAATTTGTCACACCACAATTACAATTCAATATCTCTCTCACTTAACAATTTGCATATCTGGAAAACTTGTTTCAAATTCTCTTTTCTCTCAATTTAGCCTTGAGAAATTAATTAAATAAAAAGAATTCTTGGCAATTGATGTTAATCTCTCTCTCTCTCTCGGAGCAATTTTAGTGATTAGAATAGTCTCAAATATTCCAAGGTATTGGGAATGTTATGCAAAAACTTTTCGGTTGCTCGGTTGCCATATCTGTGAGCAATCAAAGTTTTGTTGGCACATTAAACCACATTTGGCAATTAATTTGGCTTAGTTTAGTTTAGTGCACTTCCGCGCACACGGCAGACATTTTGTCGCACCACCGGATGGACAACAGGAACGAACGAATTCATGAACGCTGGAAAGCAGCTTTAGTTTTTACTACAACCATTAAAAAGGAGGAGGATAAAGAGGACAAGGACGAGAAGGAGAAGGAAGTGCTCCACCCCAGGAACAAAAACAGAATGTCGCTCATAACTCAAAGCCATAAACACAGAGGACAGCACAGAGAGTGCATCTCGTTGTTAGTGCAATGCTCATGCTGTGCCGATGCCCGTTGCACGATGCTCCATTGTGCGCGACATCGCAGCCCCCTTTGTTGGTTGGTATTGGTGAGTGTATTTAACAATTTTGGCAATGCTCTTTGGCCGGCATCACCTGAAATCCAGCCCGGACCCCATTGACCTGGCAGGGCGGCTTCTATAGTTGGGTGGTGGCTTTGAAAGCCAAAGCTGAAATCAACTAACAACATTAACATGGCAACGCAATTTTCACGATAGAGAGACCCGATAGATAGACGAACGACGCGACGTGGGTGAAAAGCAGCAGCAGCAGCAGGAGCGGGTGGGTTGGTTTAGAGTTTTTGGTTGCTTTGCTCTGCCAGACAAAGCAGACAATAAGCGGCACTCTGGCATTTGTGATGGCTGCCAATGGCTGCCCTGGTGGTTATTGCATATGCATACACCGAAAATTCTAGCGTGCGACAGAGTTAAATAGGTAAAGATACCCGTCGCATGCGGACAAGAGGGGAGGCAGACAGGCAGTCAGGATCCTGGGGCAGCATTTAGGTACTCAAACGCCGTTGTCATAGTCATTTGCCATACGAGATGCAGCAGCAGCAGCAATACTGGAGATAGGAGCAGGGATCTAGCTCCCTCCCTTTTTCTATCTCTCTCTCTGTTTCTCTCTTTGTCTAACGGCGTCACATATGCCCCTAACGATAATAGTTTTCTGCGTAATTTGTTCGCAATTTCAGAGAAGCATCGTGAAAACTTGTCCAACCACCCAACTCCTACTATTTTGCTTCCCAAACGCCAAGCCCTTCAGCCCTGCAGCTTTGCCATTGCGAGAAAATTGCGTATAATTTAGTAGCCCATGACTGGGCGGCCCTAGATGGGGTTGATGGGTTATTTGGGTTGGCGAGACAAATGGCAAGAGTGAGTCAAACGAATCGGCTACAGAATGCCCTTTACTCGCTGACACTTCTCGCCTTAACTCGTTAAAATTCATTTTAATTTGCACTGACTGTACCCGTTGTTGGCGTTGCTTTTAAGGCAGCCGTTGCTGCTGCTGCTATCGTTGGCCATGGTAAAGAGACACCGCACGTGTCACCAATGCCGCGCCGCATCCTGCGTAGCTTTATAAACAATTTTGAATTTTGCGGTTTGGCGAAAATTAATGGATGCCTCGCTTTTGTGCGGTTTTCAGATCTACACTACAGCCAGACACCAGACACTCTGCGCAACTTGGTCCAAAAATTTTTGGTGGGGATTTTAGTCATTAGCGTTTTGCGTTGCGCTCTCTGAAAATCGGGAAGGTTTGCTTGTTTGACGTCGTGATGCGACGGTGGTGGCTAGAAATTGCAGCTTAAAACAGCCTCAGCAAAGACATATGTGGGTAGGCGGAGGAGTGGCGAGGGGGTCTTAGTAGAGCAATCAATTAATGCAACAACCGCAGTCAAGATGCTGTGGGGTAGAAGCATAGTGGCATGCCACTTTTGAAAATGTTGGAATTCGAAACTCACGCACAGATGGATAAAAGTTGTTGCATCACTGCATCAACTGAGGAGACTTGAAAAACTGCAGCAGCTCTTCCTTTTTTTTTTTGTTTTGTTTCCTTTTTTTCTCTTCACTTTTTGCTTTGCTGCTGCTATTTTAGATTGTCAGGCAGACAGCCCGGTCTCTCTGGCCGCATGTGTGTTATGAATAAGGCAAGAAACTTGTGCTTTGCTTTTGCTATCAGCCAGCGCAAAAGAAGCCAGCAGCCATGGTTAATAAAACAGACAAACACTCAAACTTGTGCTATAAAAATATCTAGCGGGTGGCTGTTGAATGTGAATGTAAGCGAAGCGAACAGAGAACCGAGAACCGAGAACCGAGAACCGAGAACGGAGAACGGAGAGAGTTTTTTAAGTTGCCTGCCTCCATGCGTTGTTTGCTTGCTAAACAAGTGCTATTAAAAGAATATAAAAATGTGGAAAGGTGCAGATATCCTGCAGCAGTCGTTAAGGGTCGTGTCCCGTGAGCAAAGAAGCAAAGTGGGGGGAGGGGCAGGTAGTTGGAGGATAGAAGGTATTGTGACGATCTACTCTATAATAAGCTGTAAGAGAAATCCTTGTGCAGTTGACTGGATTCTTTGCCACCTCTCTCTCTCTCTCTCTATCTTTCTCTCTCTCTCTCTCTGTCTCTCTTGTTTTATACTTGAGAACTTAGGTGCACTTATGTAGTTGGCCTTTTGGCGTTTTAACAAAATATATGCCCGAAACAAAGGCTAATAACTAATGCACTCAAATTTTATATGCTTAGTTTTTTTTATTGCATAATATTTTTAATAGCAGATACACACACACATACATATAAACGTAAAAATGATGGCGAGAAGTGAGATGCAAGCTCAGAGTCATTCACACGCTTTCTTTTACCGAAGTTTTCTCTATGAAAATTTCGAAAAATTTGATCACCACAGCAAGTGCAATACGCTCACTTTGGAATATTGAAAATACACAGAACTTCGTATGCTCTACCAGCTATGTATGTAATGTATATCTACATATATGTATAAACAATTTGTTTGATTTGTTGTTTATCTTTTTTCCTGCTGCAAAAACGGGAAATTGTATGATATAGTTACCATGATACCATGACTAAAAAAAGAAAAAAAAACTAAAGTAATGGAAGAAATTCACTAGCAGCGGCAACAACTGGCATTGAGGTTGGTTCCGCGTTGCGGCAAGTGACGAATTTATCCCTATTTGCATATCATTTTTAAGTCAACAGTGTGTGCGTCCACACACACGCATACACACCCACTCACGCAACCTGCACATAGGAGAGTATGTGTGTGGCAGCTGGCAGGCTGTCCAGGCTGTTTGAAACGCGCTCCAAACACTGCAAATATGTAAGCTGCTGCTAATGTAAATTTATTGTTAAGTAAAAGCAGGGCAACGAAGCACCAACGAGAGCCAAGAAGAAAAAAATAAGGCAACATCACACCAACACACACACACACAAACAGCCATGCAGGTCAACATGGCAGGAGCAGTGAAGGGGAAGATAGGAAGGGGGGACTCGACTGGCACCTGGCAAGTGCAGTGGAGTACAATAAATCTAATTTGCGTCGCATTTAATGACTTTGTCCCAGGCCCCAGCCAGTCCAGCAACTGCCTCGTGGAATATACATCTATAGTGGGCGAGGGTAAGGGCGAGAGCGAGCTCCAATGTTGCTCCTAACGAGGCACTTGGCAGTGTCCAGCAGCGGCAGCAGCGACGACATTTAAGCCGTTGCCAGGGCAATTTTAGCCAACCATATTTTTAGGTAACGGCGCAAAGTGCCTCATAAAGTAATTAAAAGCGTTAATTAGAATTATGTGACAAAGTTAATGCGCAAATTGTAAATTAAACAATGCGCGAAAAAAACTCACACACAACGCAACGCAAATAAACCCCTCCAACGAGGGGACGTTGCCTACTTTTGGGGTTAACTTTGTGGTCACTTGGTGTACATAAATTGTATTGTCAGAGAGACTATATCTAGGTTGCAGGCATGGGGGGCCAATTTCAACCCCAATGCCTCATCAAGCATCCAGTTAACCCAAAGAACAAGAAAGTGCTACTCAGCTAATCGTATTGGGCAAATCTCAACTCATTCTTTCATCATTTCACAATCAAAGGCAATTGCTGACTAAGCGCCAAGGCGTTTTCAATAAATTGTCGTTCATCTGACAAATGAATGTTTCAATGAAGGTTTGACAGGAGTGTCCCCAACACACACACACACACACACATCCGATGAGCATTTATCAACATTTGCATAAAAAAAAAGGGGAAGCAAAGAGCAAAACTAGTAGCACGTGTCCCGGCTCGTCTGTATCCTTCTGGTCTGATGCAATGAGTTTGTGAAACATTTGTTGCTCCGTGATTTAGCTGATTTATGCGCTTTGATAAGTGCTCCCAGTCATACAGACTGATAATCACAAAACTCCAGTCGGCACACACACACGCACAGAGAAAGCAAAAAAATACAATGAGAGAACCGAATATTCAGAAATGAAAAGAAAGCCTCATTGGCCCAATAAAATGCATGAAACGAGGTTTTTTCCTCTTTTGGTTTTTCCACATAAATTTATGACATGGCATGCAGAAATGGATCCAAAAAAATAAAAAGAAATAAAGAAGGGAAGAATTTACAATTTGCATATTTGAAAATGTATATTTCCTTAAAATTGCCACAGTACTTTAATATATATATATATATGTATATACCTTTTTTCTGTGGAGTCTTAAAGGGGGGTAGGGGGCAATGCTCTGGCATTTTGATTTACAACCTACCACACAAATATCCCAGAGCATTTTTAAATGCTTTTAACTGAAATGACATACCCCAAGACGTATTCAACCATTTCGTTTCACTCCAATCTTTATCCCTGGGGCGGGTACTAATATTGTTTGTGCGATTGGCTCAAAGAAGACCCATTCTTCATTCCATCAGTGAGTCAGTCAGTCAGGCAGTCCGTCAGTCAGTTAGGCATTCATTTATTTCATTTCGTTTGATTTCATTTCGGTTACGCATTTCATGAGAAATGATTTATTAAAATTCCAAAACGCAACATTTGAAAGATTTAGAATAAAGCTAAAAAGACACATTAATTATGGAAACACTGACTACTTTCTTTGCGGCATTCTTCATACACACACACACACACACACACACAGACATTAAATAGAGCAACAGCATGTGCAACAGTTTGGTTTGGCATTTTGGGGTTTCCTCAAATATTTATGATTCTCTGACATGCATAGAAACAGAACGGAAAAGAAAAGTTTGCCAACAATAGCCAAAGATACAAAGAAAATTCATTTGCTTTGCCAAATGCCATCAGAAATAACTCAAAACTTTCTAACGCATACCAAAAATTTAAATGCTCTTTTCAACTACCATAAAAATGTATATAGTATATATGTAGCTAGTTTATCCAACTCTATTCTTAAGCTATTGTTCAAAGAAAGAAACAATACAGATTGAAGAATGAATCAATCAATGAATGAATTCAATCAAAACCAATTGAAGCTTAACTTATTGGTTTTCATTCTTTATTTTTTAGAATTTGAAAAACCTTGATAATAAACAATTATTTTTCAATTGGAAGATGTGAAATAAACTGCAATTCTTTCATGAGGGTTAATTCCAAATAAATAAAAGCAGAAAAGGGATGGCTGGCAATTGGAGGTAGAACAAAGAGAAAACTGAACAATTTCAGATAACAATAAATTTGAGAGTCAATTGAAAGAACTGTAGAAAACAGGAAATGAATTAAGTTTTACACATTTACACAAACAAATAACGATCAATGTGCCTTTAAAATTAAATTCCGAGAGCAATTCGTTAAAAAAATAGCATTTACCTCTGATTATTTTATATGAAGAGTATGTTCAGAAATATTTTATATATACAGATGTAGGTGCATATATGTATGTATTCTTCGTATATATGTATATGTCGTGATGTTGATCAACTTTTAAGTCAGACATTGAGCTGGCTACAGTCCAGTCAGCCATAAAATGATGTTGTTCACATCAGGCTGCGGTTAGTGGTTGGAGCCAACTTGCAACTTTCAACTCAATTTTCGATGCTTGTATTGTGCACACTCGGCACATGTCAAGATTTAATTCTCCCATGAAACCCAACTGAATCTTTAATGAGAAGCCAACAAAAGTGCTGTTCAATGTTGGTTGGTTGGTTGGTCTGTCGGTTGGTCAGTCGGCTGGTCTTTTGGTTACTTGTCAGTTGTTGTTGTCCATTGTTGTGGCTGCGCTTTTGGCCCAAGAGACAGGACACAGCATGGAGCAAGTGCTCAGGTGTTGGTAACTTTCTGTCCCCTTATTTAGTGTAAATTTTATTTGGTTTTGTGGCACTTACATTTAATTTCTTATGCAAAGATTTCCCCAAACGCATACAAACCATTTTCAGGTAAATGTATTAATTGTTTTGTTTTGTTTTTGTTGTTATTATTTGTATTTTGCTGTGGTTATTGTTGCTGCTTCTTCTGTTCTCGGCATTGAAGTTTTTGGAGCAGTTAACCCAAAATTGTAAAGTAATTGTTTGGAAACCAAAACCGCATCCAAACGCACACACACGGAATCAGGACGCACATACACTTGAAAAGCATTATAGTTTATTTATATGTATGTGTTTGGTTGAGCAAATTACTCTTTCAATATTTGCATAAAATTGATTAAAAGTTTTGACAATTTGAATTTTAGTTTATTACATTGTACCAGCATTTATTTAAACAATTTTGCATCTTAATCATCAAATATATAATTATATAAATTTATTTTATGCAGATGGATATGTATTTCCACACATACGAATATTGGCATAGTAGATAAAGGGATAATTGGCATTATCTGATTACCATCGTTCGATTGCAATTTGCTTTTCAAATAGTTTTATTACACTCTAAATGGCGTTGCTTTTTGTTTCTCCATTTCTCTTTTTTTTTTTTTTTTTTTGCTGTTCTATTTTTACTATTCAACAGATAAATTATTGCCAAGTACGCAAATTGATTAAATATGTTAATTTTTGACCCAATCAATGGGCCGGTGGCTTAGTTGCATTCATTCAAATTCCATTGCCATTTATGTATTATGCTCTCTTTTATCCTGTTTATCGTTAACAAATGCTTTTACATTTATTCTGATTGATTTCCATATACAGAAATTACCATAGTTTTCATAGTTAATTGGTAAATGGATATGGAATTTCGCGTGTTGGCGATTAAGCTTGTACTCATTTCAACTCATGACAAATACATATGTGTGTATATACCTACATCTACATATGTACATATGTTACTGATGATATTGTTTCTACTTTCACTTCATAGCAACTAAAGTTCTTTTTACTCCATTTATCCTTAGAGTAACTCCAATTTGAGTCGACCCACACTTTGTTTTTTGTGTTCCTTGTGGTGATCGCAATTTCAGTTTGCTTTATTAGAACTCTTTTATTTAACCTTCTATCTCTAATTAATCCGAGAATAGCGATACGTGCTATTTTAATGCACAAGCTTTTAAACAGCCAAAGGAGAGAAGAGTCTGTCCTCAGTCATTATCTAATAGGCATTTCTTGCTATATCGCTATAGCTCTATGATGATATTCTACAATTTCAATTATTTTTCTAGAATCGTCCTTCGCTGTGTCCTCCTTAAACGAACTGCGCACTGTACTTTAAAGTTCGTTAAGTAAAGAGTCATACTCAGAGACATATTATCATATTCAAATACAATTTTTATTAAAAACGACACCTTTTTTTAGTTTGGTCATAGTTTTAGAGAATCAAACGCGGATTTCAGACGTAGAGACAAATATATTTACTATAATAAAGAGAAAACATGGCAAAAAAGACTTACAATTACAATTATTCATTAATGATCTCACTGATTTTATAACTGACTTGTTTTCATCTATTTTATAGTGCATGGAAGAACAAAATTTCAGTAGAAAGTTATTTTTCTAGAGTAAAGTGCAGTAAATATATCTCACAAAACAAACTTATTTACTAAAATCTTATAAATCAAAATTCATTTTAGCAGTTTCACTTTTGTGTAAAAAATTTGAATTGAATTACTATTCCAATTTACTATTACAAAAACAGAATTCATTATGACTTGTATTACTCTTATTAAACAACAAAAACATACCTCAAAACATTAGTATTTCGTTTTCGGTTTAGATAACCTTGGGGTTTAGATTGGGAATAGTTTTGTTCTACAATTTAACCCTTTTTATGAAATAAAAATTTCATGTGCCAAATTCTCACACCTTTTAATCCTTGAGCTTTAGAAAAGCAATTTAACTATGCAATTTTTCCAATTGTTGTCAAAAATGAAAATATTTTGGTATAACTTCACGTGTACAGCAAACGAGAAAATGGATAAATTTTGGGTTGGTTGGGTTGGGTAAAAAGAAACATACAACCGTAAATATAGAAATATAATGCTGAGTGATGCCAGCTGACACTACAGAAATATTCTCGGTTTCGGTGTGTATGTGTGTGTGCTGTACTTTATTGCTTTGGTGTGGCAGGAGCAAGAACAACAACAACAACACATGCCACTAATAACACCAATGCAGCAACACAGACAAAAACAATAAATAAATAAAGAGATGGCTTGGCTTTGTCGTTGCTGATGCTGGCAAAACCGCAAACGATGGCACTGGGGGAGGGAAAGGGAGACACAGAGAGAGTATCATCCAGAAGGGAGTGAATTTTTGTTTTGTTTTTATTTGCTTTATTCAACAATTTCAACCTTTTCATCTGGGTAGATGTGTGTGTGTGTGTGTAATATATTTTATTTTCGTTGCTTTGAATTCCATTCGCGCGAGCACATGCAGAAATTTGTCTTAACACGCCTGTCAAACCGTTGCAACGCTGTCATCCATTTGCTAGGCTTAGGACCAAGTCCTACCAAGTCCACCCAAGTCCAGTCCACAGTTCACCACATCGCACATGCCATAGACCAAAACTCGTGGTCGTGTGTCGCGTACGTGGACACAACAAATTTGAAATTTCAGTATGTGTTGTCGACCGTTGTCGCAATTTTGAATTTTTACAAAGTTTGCAGTTTTCATTTTTTGTTTTTTATTTCTCTTTTCTGTTGTTTGGTGTCCCTCTTTGTGTCCGTCTCCCATTTTTTTTTTTTTTAGAGGAGCCGCTGTCAACATGCAGCGTTTTGCGGGCTTTGTTTGTCTGCCTCGCTTTGGATCTTCCCCTCTCTCCTGCCTACTGGACAGGCAGTAGAGTTTTTTTTTTGGTTCGCATGTCCTTTGCTTCTTTTGTTTGCTGTTGCCGCTGCACGATTAAAATGTGCTCGACAAAGGAATTATTTAATACACGTTTCACCTTTTTGCCAAGATTTTTATTTGCACTGTTTCGCATCTGGCGCAGTTGAAATACATACATACATATGTATATACAGATGTGTCTGTCTATGTGTGTGTGTGTGTGTGTGTTTGGGTGTGTGTTTGCCTCAAGCAAATATCGTGTTGGTTACACATTTGTGTGCCCGTTTTTGGCTCTGCTCAAATATTTGACTCGAGCATCGCGCTTACATTACAACATTTGTAGCAGCAGCAGCTGAAAATATAACGTATACGCAGCATTAGCATGCATGCCTGTTCATCTGTGACTGGCTGCCTGCCTGCTGAGTGCCTGGCATATTTGTGTAGGTGTGGAGGCTCTTTAATGCTTGACAGCATGCATGATTCTGATATGGGCAAACTTTTGGCCATTACAATAAATGCAAATGCTAAATGCAAATGCTAAGCAAACAGGCAACCACCAAGCAAAAGTCAGTCTCAGTATAAGTAGTAGCAAAACGAAGAACGAAGCGAGCCATAAAAATAACACACAGCTATCAAGACAAATTTTATTTATTCTCTCTTTCCAACGTAAATGGGAGGCAAAAAATCCCACAGATAATAATTTAATTTACGCCTAACGTCAAACAGAAATGCCATAAAAATCAAACGGAGTCGACAAAGCGATAACTCTGCACATTATTTCATTGCCCCGATAAGTAGGCTATCAAAAGTTAGAAGCTTCATCTCAACCATTTCAGGTGAGGTACACAAGAAAAGTCAGGATAAATAATGAAATCACAAATTCACACACACACTCATCAATTCAACTGGCAAGTACATAAAAAGTAATGCTAATGCTCGCGAATTGCTTTTGTGCTTATTTACTTGTGAAGCATTTATAGATTTCCCATATACAATTAGCCTTACTTAGTAGCAAAGCTTATCGTCATCGTCTTATACCTAAAGGTACTTACATATATATGTATAGCTGACTATAATAATCATCTATTAGCAAGGCAAATCAGAGCATATCAATGGTTGCTTATATGGCTAAAGCTAACTCGTTCTCGTTTTCTTTCTTCTTATCTTGCGAAGGGGTGCGAAGGGTTACGCTAAAAAGCGGCACATAAGTGCAGCATCATTTCCGTTACATATAAACACACTTTTCTGCTTCAATTGGAGGCCAGCTTGCCATCAGCAGCCTGGCATGACTTGGCTGGCCGTGTAGCAGCAATGTCGATGTGGATGACGATATCGGCATCTTCCGCACGGCAGTCAACAGTCAACGAGCGCAATTTAAACTTGTTACGTGCCTCGACCGAACCGCCGGAGCATCGTCATGTCGTAACGTAATGAAATGTGAAGGGCACACACCCCACCCACACAGACAGAAAAAGAGACAGAGTGAGTGAAGGATACATAATCACAACATATATGTATGGCAAAGAGATAGTGAGACACGACAGAGTTTTTCTGCCTGATTTGAAGATGGTTGAGCCTGTGCTTAAGCCTGTGTCTCTGCCATTGCTGCTTATTGAAGCGTTGCTTTCTTTTTTTATTTATTTATTTATTATTACACAAGAAACAGCAAAAATAAAAAGGCAAAATCATGCTTCGTCTGTCAGCATTCTCATGTGTTTATGACTTTGGTTTTAATGGCCATGCTAGATTATTTTGCAGCCCCTTTTAACTTTAACCATTTGTCAATTTAGCAGTATTGCCAAGTCAGAGCATATACACACATGCATACATATACAAATACTATGTATGTACATATATGCAATGGAATCAATGTCTTGCATATTTATATCAATTTAATGCAATTACATATCATGGAAATTGTGTTGATAAACCAATCGGTGATTACACAATATAAATTCTCGATTCTCGTTTCTCAATTGGCTATGCGAATGGCAATAAATAAGCAATTAAAAATAGTCCAGCAAACAGAACAAAGAACATAATGGAATTTTTAAATGCCATCTCCCTCTCCAGCAGTTCGAGGGCATATGACTGGGTTGAAATAATGGGTGGATGGATGGATGGTATGTCAGCTCAATCAATCTGAAGCCACAAATTCAAAAGCAATTTTCAAAATACATAAGCCGAATTACCTTTGCTCTAACCTGGACAGTCTCTCATTCTCTCTCTTTCTTCTTAGCAGTCATTGCATTTATCCCATCCATAACTTAGACCAATAAATTCCATGCCTTTCACTATGCGCGACCTGATTGCAAGCATTTGATGATAAATTAAACCATGTGTCTACAGCTCGAATTTATTATGCGCCAAAACGCCAAATGGCTGTCAGACCTGGGCCAGCACTAGCACTAGGACCAGGACCAGGCCAAGCCGCCAAACCTCGCGAAACCTTTTTAAACTTTAAATCCGCATCAATGCATCATCGGCGAAAGCCGCCAGCCGCTATCCGCCATTCTCTATTCACCCAGGCGAATGGGTGTCAGTGTCGGAGTTGGTGCCAAAGTAACAAACTTTGCTTTGCTTTGCTACACTTTTTCCAACTCCTCTCCTCTTACCATTCCATTGCCATAAATTGTGAAAGTGGCTTCTACCATCAACTAGGATCGGAGCTTCTATGTTTGCCCTTGCAATCCTTTGCGGCTTGTTTATTCGCTTCACACGCTTGTCTTTTCACCAGCTTGACTGGCTGCCTTGCTGGCAGAGTTTCGTGCCTTATGGTTATATTAATGTTTATGACTGCACGCTGTCATCATTTGATCTGTTCCGGCAACTTGGCCAAACCAATTTATAATTTAATTTTGGCTCCATTATAATAATTCACTTCACAAGAGCCGCAGAGAGATGAGGCTCGCCACTCAGTGAAAATGAGAGAGAGAGATACATAGAAGAGATATAGTTGTATATTTATATTTATATATTGAAATGATTTGATTTACTATAGATATATTGCACTATATATGCGTGTGTTTGTGTGTGAGTGTGTGGCTGTTGCATGTTTTCTAGTCGTGCTTTATGGCTTTTATATTGGCTCATATTTTGTGTACCCAACGGCCAAATTGAAAGAGCAACGAGGATTGTTGATGGTGGGCGTGGCACATGCGGCGGGAGGAACAGGTTGTAAATTGTGACAAGTGGCCAACGGGGCTTTAAATTTCAATATATTCCTCTGTTCGGTGTAATGTCAACGAATGGCCATCGCCTGCTCCGGCTCGAGCTCCAATCTCCCTTTTGCCTATGCGGGTGGTTGATATAAAACCGAAAATTTATGACGTAATTGAAACCGGAAACTACAATGCTTTGTGGTGAATTTTAATAAAGTTCGCCTTTTGTAAAGAGTTATTTATTGACAAATAGCTGATAATTTGATTTTGTGCCAATATTTAAAACAATGCGACATAGAGAGATAGAAAAAGAGAGACAGAGAGAGAGAGAGAGAGATTAAAATAGAGTTCAGGTTTTCCATTTTGTTCGTGTGCTTGAAATCCTTTTTTGTTTGATTTTTATACCCTTGCAAAAAGGGTATATTAATTTTGGTCAGAAGTGTGCAACGCATAGAAGGAAGCATCTCCGACCATATAAAGTATATATATTCTTGATCAGCACGACGAGACGAGTTCAAATAACCATGTCCGTCCGTCCGTCCGTCCGTCTGGATCGATGCGAACTCCTCCTAGACCGTAAGAGCTACAGAGCTGAAATTTTGCACGTAGGCTTGTATATACTGCAGGGTTTGTATATCTCGGATTCAGTCGGATCGGACCACTATATCATATAGCTCCCATAGAAACGGCAAAGTCACGAACAGTGATTTTTCTCAATAACTTCGTTATTTTATCAGCAATTGCCATAAAACTTGGTATTGGTCAGTTTTGTGTTCTTATTAATAATTGTGCCAAATTTGATCAAGATCGGGTGACTATATCATATAGCTCCCATACAAACGGCAAAGTCACGAACAGTGACTTTTCTCAATAACTTCGTTACTTTTTAAGCTATTGTCGTGAAATTTAATATAAGTAAGTTTATTGTAACTATAAACCACTGTGCCAAATTTGATCGGGTGACTATATCATATAGCTCCCATAGGAACGATCGGTCAAAAACAGTGACTTTTGTCAATAACTTCGTTACTTTTGATGCGATTGCTTTTGTCAGTTTAATATATCTGTTAATGACTGTGCCGAATTTGGTAAAGATCGGGTAACTATATCATATAGCTCCCATAGGAAGGATCGGTGGAAAACAGTGACTTTCATCAGAAAGTTCGTTATATCCTATGCTAAGATTGAAGGCCGTTCTTTCGCAAACATTACCCTTTTAAGATAAAACAGTTAGTTTAGATAAAAGAGTTACTAACAAACTTGCAAGGGTATACAAACTTTGACGCGGTCGAAGTTAGCCCCGGCCCTCTGGTTATTTTTCCATTTTGCAGTTCAACGTCATATACAGGTTTAATTGGATACAATTTCCATGCTGGCAATTTCAATTTTGTGTTTTTTCTTTTACAGAATTGATTGGCATAGATTGGCGCGTGTGATAATTACAATGATTAGCGTTAGCCTATAGTGTGGAGCTTTGACTGGTTTAATTTATATTAAAGTTTAGTGCTAGCATCAGACTGGGCTAGTTGGATAAGAAAAATACTGATAAATAAAGCTAAGTAGCCGTAAATAATAGGCAGCAACTGTTCCCCGAGGAATGCAAAAACTGTCAATGTCCAGTGATGAGACTGATGGCATTTTTATAACTCACAACACACACACACACATTGAGACAAATAGAAGCAAATACATACATAGACTTACCCACAAGTTCAATTTCATGCGAAGCCAATAAAAGACAAAAACCTCGGCCAGATGTGCCAGCTTAGGCCAGAGATACATAGATACACATGAGTTAGATACATATGATGGCATGTGTGAGAGTGAGTGTTTGTGTGTGTGTGTTTGCGTCTGCCGCTGGCTGGGTGACCAAGATTAGTCCTGACGACGGCCAACTGCCATAAAAGTCCATTAAACAGTCGACGAGCTGAGTGCCAGAAACAGGACAAGTGGCCATGTGGCAGCTTTAAGGCCAAGATATCATTGCCACATCTTGCCTGGCACAGTGGTGCGCATTGAATTATGACTTTAATTTCATTTTCAACCTAGACCAGACAGTGATACACATACTACAAAATTTGATTGTGTTTGTGTGTGGGCCACATGACAGTTGGCATAAGCTGAATCCATTGGCCATAATTCTAAAGCCTGTGACGGATCATAAATTTGAAACTACAGCAAAAATATTCATCCAAAAGATGACTTCTTCTGGTGGTTTTGAAGACCAAACCATGTACGGAGTAACTTGTTACTGACGAAAGCATCAAATGTGAACACAGATTGGCATCATACTGAAAACATGGAGTACAATGCTTAACCTCATCCAATTCTCGAGCTTTGCTACACAAGATTAGCCCAATTCGCATCGACAACGGCATATTCTTTTGCAACTTGCACTTTATTATGTTGTTACATTACAATTGTAGTGGTTTTTTTTTTAAGAAACAGACATCAAATTCAAATTCCTTCAAGAATTATCTGTCAGAAACACTTCCCCGTATCTCTCGTTGGGGCCCGTTTTTATGATTTAAAAGGGTTTAAAAGAGGTTTATATGATGACATATTGATCTAGATCGTTTCTAGAATATTTTAATATCTTTCAATAGAATATAGAATAAGCGGATGCCACATACACACATATATTTTTTTGTCACATGTAGTTTACTTAAACGATTAAAATATATTAAGATTATATGCCTGCTCCCTAATAATGAATTTAATCGGAAGATTAATTAGGCCAACAACTTGTTCAAATTTGAAGCACCCTTTTTAAATGGAAATAGGTTTTCCCAATAGATCAAAGATGACATCTTCTTTGGCCAATGTCTTTATATTTTTCAGATTGTCAGATTTGGTCTTGTTTTTAAATCAAACATAATATATTTTTTAAACTTTTTTCTAGTTTTCAAACCAGTATCGCAAAATACAAATCTGCCTTATCAGCTCCAATTGTCTTAAAGGCAATCGAGTGTAGAAGCCTTGAAAAAAGGGTCATTACCGACCAGGACAAAGTGCATGAGAAAACAAAAATGTCCAGCAAAAGAGTAAGAACAAGCAATTGCAATTTACTTTTGGATAGAAAACAGCAGCAGCAACAGAAACAGATAAAGATATAGCAACAGAAACAACAACAACCACAAGATCAAAAGGTAAACGGCAAGCATGCGATTTGAAAACGATTTTCATTTCTGCAGCTAATATAAGCGACAAATCAAAGCAAACAGGGTGGGTTGGACGACTGAATGCAAACCCCCACCATCACCCCACAAACACACACACACACCACATACAAACGCACACACATGTGGACAGTTTTGGAATCAATATTTATGACCGCCCCAGCAGATTTATTGCAACTAGCATAGAGAACAAGTAGCAGCAGCGGGGAACGAGAAGAAAGAATGAGCATGGAAAGGACCGAATGGGTTAGAAATAGGGGGTACCGGGTAAAAAAGTGATGGGAAGTGAGAGAAGAGGCACAGAGGGGCAGAGAAACTCATTCAGATTTTGCCTTTGATTTGCACGTTGGCTCGTTTTCTACAACATTTTTTGCTCGTGCCTTTTGCTGTGCTCACAAAATAATAATATCCTGTGTTTGATTTTCATAAGCACACACTCACACACACACACATGCATAGACACACCCGAACAGAATCACACAGAGCTATCTATTTATTGTATCTGTGTTGGTGCATATCTTCGTTTATGACACTGCAGCATTTGATGATTTATGCATTTAAAATAAAATGTCAGCAAATGGACAAAGCCAGCAACAACGTTCAGTTAGCCAGCCTTATCCTAGCATTTTCATTTTTCTCTGATTCGGTTTTTCGTTTTTTCCTTTTGCATGCATGCATATTTTGTTTGGCTTTGGCAGAAGGATCAAAGCGAAGGAAGACGGCAATTGGCAATAGAAACGAATGTATTGCATATTTCTGAGCTGCTTTCAATTAACACACACTCACATACATCCATATATACATAAATAGCAAAGTACAGCCGTAAGCGGCCACGCCTTTATACTCAGTGGAAAATTCGATTTGTGTATATGTGGACGAGTTGAGCTTGGATACTGTACAACTTCAATTGAATTATGAATTTGAAATTTCAATTTTACTTTGGCAGTAGCAGCAGCAGCAACAATAATAACAAATGCATAAACAAACAGTAATTGCTACCTAACCGGGCCAATTCGAATATTCGGAATGAGTGAAAGACCTCGAAGCGGTTTGTTTGTGTTCGACGGAAGCAGCAGCAGCAACAGTCGCAACGGTGAAATCCAAAATCCTTCTTCCTGGAACGTAATGTTCATCAAGGTTTTAAGCTGTTTGCCTGCCACAAACAAATCCAAACACACACGCACAGCCAAACACCCATACACACACACACAAAGAGAGAGAGAGACATATTCGCCAGTCATAGAGGAATAACGTTCGTTGTTGCTGTTGGATATATAGCCATAAAAAGGCCTAGCCTAAACATTGCATCAAATCATCAAACCGACAAGCGGAAGGAAGATGCAAGGTTGAGTGGATAGGTATCTATATCCCTGTACATACATACATGTATATACATATACGTACATCTTTATGTAGCTGTTATCTGCAGGCATGATCAACAACACAGTCGGTTTCAATTAGACTTTACATTTCGATTTGCCATTCTCCATATGTTTATATTGCACATACATAAGTACACACATGAATTTGAAGGTAACATACATATATTAAAGTTTGTGTGTTTTTGTTTCATCTCAAACACATTATTTGATATGATTGCTACTTTTAGATTTCTATATGCTTCGTGTAAACACAACTGGGTAAGTACAAATGTATGTATGTATATGTATATCGAAACTGATTGGCAATATACGAGTGTTAGTGTGTGTGTGTGTGTTATTGCAAAGGCCAAAAACGACAACATTATGACATTAAAGATATCGTTAAAAGCTTGTCACATCATAGGACAACATAAGTTTTGTCCGATCTGGCTTAATAAGCCGCATTTAATGAGCTACAAACACGCTAAACTTCCAACAGCCACAACACCAAACACAAGAAAAACAGGGCAAAAGGAGAACAAGGTACAGATTGACGTTGAGCCCGTTTCGAGGTTCCTGGCATCAGAGCCACAGCGCAGCATATGTAGGTACATAGGTAGGTATGAACACGCACACGCAGCTTGTCCCGCGGCAACTTTTTCCAACTTTAGCTGAGAACATAGCCACCCACAAACATATACACACATACACCAAAACAGACTTAAATATATGTATGGTCGGACCAGCTTATGGGTGCACTGCATCCTCATTTCATTAATATAACAAGCCAAAAGTATGTAACTATCAGGCTCGTCTTGTCTGTTTCAACCAAAAACGCCAAAAGCTTTTTCTGCTAGTTAGTTCACCTTAATGGAAACTCAGTCAGTATACGCCAGTATTCGAAGAAGCAGATTTAATTATACGTAATATCAAAAGTTATAGAAAAATCTGCATAACAAATAGCGCACTAAATTTAGAATGCTATTGGCAAGAAAATTAAAAAATCGTCTGGAAAAATGAAAACATATTTAGGTAATTCCACCTTTTTTCCTCAGGCCTAATAAGGCCGATTTATGACGATTTCAAATATTATATCTCAATTGAATCGGAATTTAGCAGATTTTTAATAGGTATCAATCGTTTAAAAGATAATTTTATGCAATTTTTGCAATGTGTATAATATGTATATTAGTTTGCTAGGTTTTTATTTTCCAATAAGAAAACAATTAAATTACTTTAAAAAGCTGTCAAAAAGTGACAAAATTACAGATTCGTAAAGCTACGAATTCTAAGAAGAACTTTTAAGAAATTACACAAATTATATTTGATTATTCCACTTATATTGAAACACAAAAAATTACGAAATTTCCTGAAAAATAATAGCTTTTGAGTCAGTGAACTGAATCATCAAGCAATGCGTTGGCGGTTGGCTTATAAATTTGAAGAAAGTATAGCACACTATTTGGGACAATAAGATTATAATATTTTAAAAGGCGACAACATTTGCTTAAGAGACCGGCCTAATAAAAATAAATGGTAGGCGATTGCTTTTAAATTTCAAAAAAGCATAGCATAGCGTTTGGGGCAAGTGGATTTTGTATTAGCATACAAATTAGCATCAAATACACACACTTCATCACATTTTCCAGCGCGTTGGCAAAAGTTTTAATTTAAGCTTTGCCTCTTTGGTAAGTTTTGGCCACAAAAAGAGTTGGTAAATTTAACTATGCTCAATTAGGGCTTCCCATCAGGACCCAACTAAAATATTAGGGGAGAAACCCTCTACTGGCTCCAAGGTGGTAACGAAAAAAAAAGAATAAATGCTGCCAAATATGAAAGTGTTTCAAAGCAATGTAGACCACAAATACTTTATGCCTAATTGGGTAGCAATTTAGAAAAGCCACTGGACAAGCGTTGATTTCTAAGGCAGTCGACCGTTTTGTTTATACTTTTTATAACTTTTTGGGCAAACAAAATCAAACGAGTCGCATGCCAAAGAAAAAGCAAACCAAAGCCGAAAAAGCGAAAAACTTAATTAAACTGTCAATTGGTTTCTAATGAATGGTTGCAAAGATGAATGAGTAATGAGGCTAATTATGACTGGGAAATGCCTTGAAAACGGTCTGGATCACACTGGAATTCATAAATGAAATGTTTGCCCTCAACTGATTGAATGAGAAACTCGCGACTGGTATCAAAAAGAAAATTAAAGTAAAATTAATCAATATTAAGTGGAATACAAAAATTTCGGGCAACCAATTGCTTATACATAGATTACAAGTTTTTGAGTGACTAACTCTAAGACCTATTTAATAATTCGATTTAAATAAACTCTTTATTGAATAAAAAACAACCCTTTGGCTCTTATCCATCTTTGGAATTTTATCTATAGACATCAAAGTAATTGCCGTAACTAATTGATAACACGAGTCGCAAATATCTTTCATAGCATTTCATTAATTGCCATTCAAAAGGGAGGCGCTCTCCTTTTTTGCTGGATTGCCAGCTCGGCCAGTGATGAGGATGATAATGCCCCAAAACACTGATTAAATGAAAACTCAACAACAACAAGTGGATGGATAGAGAATTGCAAAGGAACCATGGAAATTGATTAGCTGCAAAGCGGCAAATAACAAACATGGACCATGCTGGATTCTAGCAGCGTGGCAGAGGCAACGGTCAGGATAATAGCAGCACCACAATGGAACACTTGCAGGATGTGGTTATTATCTCATTGCAAGTCGATTGTAGCAACATTGCCAACAATCAGGTATTACGTCTAAGTACAAAAGCAAAGGTAGCAACAGTCAGATGTTTAACAAGACAAAGAAAGTAGCTTACCATACATGTATGGATCTATAATGGTGTATATCGATGTGGCTAGGACTCATCCAGAAGCATCAAGAACAACTTAAATCCCCACAAACGACTGAACAAAAAAAAGAGAGAAAGAAATGCTTCGTTTGGTCAACTCCCAGCACTTACCAATGGCAATTATTTAGTGTGTAGGCAATTCCGCAGTGCGAGCGCTTAATGACTTACACACATCCCCATGGCCACGCCCATTCTACCAGGGACTACCACCGGTTTTGGCCAAGATTAAAATGCCAGCTTAGTAAAGACTTTTGCATGTGAAATTAGTAGCTTAAACTGTGTGTGTGTGTGCGCGCCAGGACAAGAAGTAAGAACTGTAGGAAGGAGTAGGAAGCTAGAAGACAAGTTTGCTGCTGTTGCAGCTTGTTGTGGCATGCTTTTACATACTCAGTACATCTCTCCCTCTCTCTCTCTCTCTCTCTGTCTCTCTTTTTGTGTGCATGTGTGCGTTTATGTGTGCCTGTTTGTTGCTGCATACGTATGATAAAATAATTCACTCGACTGCAACTCATAAATTCTCTAAGGTAGCGTATAAATTTTCGACAAATCTCGACAAAATGCCGCAAAGCAGCCTCAAACCTCAGAGTCTGGCCCACTGCGCGTTGGGGACTGAGTCAGTCGTTTCTTCTTCTCAACTTGCTCGAGAAAGCGACCAACATCATGGCATCTTGTTTGTTCGGTTAAACGGGCGAGAGAGATTCAAGAGATTCTTTTGCATCGTTCAAGCAACAATTGCCCCAATTAAGTACTTGTAATTACAAATCATCGAGATTATTCAATATCGTTTTGAATTGTAATCCATTGAATTGTCTACAGTTTCTCTAACCTGACAAAAAAAATTAAACTAAATACTCCCATATTCTAATCGAATTGGTCATAATCGATTATAATGTTTTGATACCCGTACAGGAAGCAACAACCATGTCATGTCTTATTGATTTAAGAAATGTTTTTTTTACAACTTTTAAAATTTAAATGAACTATTTTCTCTCCAGTCCACTAATTATGATTTCAGCTTGCAGAAAACAGTTTTACCTTTCCATTCGAACACATACTTTGCGAAAATATATTAAGCAAAATTTACAAAGAGGAAGGGTTTATTTATTGGATACTTACTATTTTCCGCATAATACCATTTGGCTGTTTGTGATTGTTACAGCTTTTGATGTAGCCGTTGTTCCTAAACACCAAAGTGTGACCAGAGTTTAATCGTTTCCCTTTCCCAGGCAGAGCTGGTTAAAAGCTTTTCTCAAAAGCTGTAGCCAGTAATTTTTCAATGCTAATCGAATTGTTAGTATGTTCCTGCATCGTAATGAACAATACATCCAATTCTTTGGTAGCAATGCTATCTCTCTTAAATCCATCTCCCTCTTAAACAGGGTTTTGTGATATTGCGTAGCGCCTCAATGGTCTACCGGTTGTCGTTTATATTGAGGGAATGAAAATCAATGCCATTGAAAAAACATGCATGGGCAAGGGCACAAATATTTACACGACTACAATTATATTTTTTTTAGATTTTTATTAATTTATAAAAATCAAAATTCTTACTTGGACTATTTATTTGGGTTGTCTCCTCATATCATGATGGCTCTGGATAGCTCTGGATTAAAATAATACATACGACTAAAACCGCTCCAGATTTTGTTATCTGCATCATGGCTGATCTCTGGCTCGAAAGACCGTCTGTTATAATGGTTGACTTATTTTGAGACCTTGGCTCACATATTATAGTATTACAATAATTATTCTATACATTCTATAATTCTTTAAATATATCTATTCGAAAAAAAAATAGAAAAAAAGATTGTCTCTAATCACTTTGAATTAATAAAGAATCTATATACAATCTAGATTAGATTTGATCTGTTTCTATGCATAGCCCCAAAAAGTATGCTATGAATATTCGTAGATTTTTATGCAAAATATGTTTGGCGCATAAATCGCATACAACAGCTTATATAAATTGCCTGAGATATCGCTGAACGATATCTGCTGACTCTCTCACACTCGTATTTTTTTGCTATATGGCGGCCTTGTCAACATTTTTGATTTTTGCACTTGATAAAATCAATGCATTTTTATGTGGACAAGGCCGCGTGCGCCCGAAATGGCCGAAGAGTTTTTCCTGTTTCCCCTTGTCCCACAATATAGCAGCAGGAGTCAAAAAGCACTATTCGGTCGGTTGTGAGTGTGTGTGAGTTTGTGTGTGTGTGTGTGAGTAAGAGAGAGACAGTGAAAAAATTACCATTTAAAAAAATGCCAAAAAATTGTTGCTGTTGCATTTTGTTCGCATCATTGATGCTCAATGGAGTGTGCACACACTGATACAAAATGCCGGCATGTTGTGTGTCTCTCTGTATGTGTGTGTGTGTGCTTGTGTGTTTCTGCGGGCCATAAAACAAAAAGTTTGCATGGGCTCAATTCTTTTTAGTTTCTGCTTTGTATACGAAAGGACTTTGGTCCTTCTTGCCTTGTTTGTTGCCTCCTGGCAATGGCTTGTTTTGTATACATATCTTTTGCCAATTGCCAATTGTTCTGTTTGCTTCGTTTTGTTGCAAACGTAGCGCGTCCAAAGTAAATCAAGCGGCATCCTTACACATTCTCTAATAAACGGAAATGGTTGCACATGCAACTTTTGGTTTGCAACTTTTTCTGTTTGCCACCAAAACAAGTCACATAAATTGCAAACACTCACAACTTGGCCTGATGCTCACTTAAAGTCACTGCACACAGTCAGTGAGACTACTTCCAATATAAGAAACTCCAGTTTCAGCAGTATTGATTAAGTAGACGGATGCCGCGCCCTCAACTCACACCCATTCTACCTAGCTACCCTGTCCTGCCAATCCCTTAAGATTCTAATTTATATCAGCGGCAAAAACTTATTTCCTATTTCAGTGTGCGAGCCGCGCTCTCGCATTCTCAAGAACGATCCTTGCAAGAATGTCGTACGTGATTCAATTATAAAATGCGGTCTCTCAAATCGTTGCAAAATTTATGTATTTCATTTTATTTCCCACATTGGACAGGCGAGACCTGTTTGCCTCTGCTCGCATCTCCAGAAGTGTGTGTGGGTTCGAGAGGGAGCCAGCTGTGTCACATGTGGTACGATTTTAATGGACTTGCTCGTAAAATGCCACGAAAAAACATTTTGTCACAAAATTTATGCACGCCCATTTCATAAGAGGCCGCAAAATGTTAAACAAAGCCTTCAAAAGATGGAGTTGAGCAACCCTTGAGAGATCTGCACTCGAGTTGCACTCATTGCTTTTGGCGAATTCGCGACTTCCGCAAATTAATTATGCACTCCACCGACTTGTGGTCACCATTATTCGAGAGAGAACGACTTTGGCAGCTAATTGAACAGCTGAGGTGGCTTTTCCTCTCTCACCACACACACGCACACACACACACACTTAGTTTAATTAGGTGGGAGAGGTCTTTGTGACCTCAGGTTGCCTATCAATTTGTCAAGTTATTTGCTGATTGACCTCAGAGATTGTCTTCAATGCCGCATGGATTTGCCCATGTTCTGTGGTCTCAAATTTTGCCAGTGGTAACTACCAACGAATTCGAGTGGCACTCGAAAGCTGAAAGCCATAAACTGAAGCATGACAGTGACTGGTGAATGGCGAATGGGTGTTAGATGAGAAATGTATTCTTATTTGTATAAATTCAAAAAAAAAAGACGAAATCCAACCAGAAGAAGTGACAGACAACTACGTAGTATTTTTTTGCATTTCCTTGCACTTTTGCGTCATTTCCTTGACATTTGTTTCTTCCACTCAGTCACTCAGTCCAGCACAAAAGTCATAAATCGCAATGCGTGGATTATGCAATTTTCATGTTTGCATAGTAAATAAAAAAAAGGGAAAGAAAAAAACAACGACAATGCCCGAAGAGGAGGGCTGACAACAATGCATTACTATTACTCCAGCAGCTGGAGAGAAGACGAAGGCGGAATGGGAACAACTGTTAAACGTATTCAAAAAAGTAAGCAAATGACGTGCTCAGCGTGCATCCGGATGTAGAATGTACATACATATGACAACATGAAAATTCAGAATAAGAATATATGTATACAGCGGAACAGCGGAAGCCATCAAACAATGATCCGCATAGGAGACAGTGGGAGGGAGGGGTTAGCATGACAGTAGTTTTGGCTAAAGAAAAGTTATGAGAAATGAAATGTGTGAAGGAACCGGAACGTAGAAATATACGCAAGATGCTGAAGCTAATGGCGAAAGATAGAGCTGCAGTTATTTACATATGCAATGAAAATATTATGAAACTTACTCTACACTACCCTTTGAAATCCTCCATTCCCCTTTACCTATCCAGAAATTAATGTTTGAGTTTGTTCTGCTCAATAAACCCGTCCAGGTGCATATTCCAAAAACCACATAAGCCAAGTGCCACTCCTCTTACCATTTTATTCTGGATGTTGCAAAAATGTTGTTTATTAAAAACTTAAAGTGCAAATCGCACACATCCCACAAGCTCCAACGAAATCGCGCTAATCAAAATGAACCGCCTCCAGCCAAACTCATGTACATACATATAAAATGCGAAACAGTCTTTCACATCCCACGCACATGCAGAAGCTTCCAGCTGAAGCAAATCAGACGCTAAAAAATTCACAGTCAAAGTTAAGTTGCCCGGTTTAGGGGGGGGGCGAAAGAAAATCAAATTTCACTGCCGAAACTCGGGAAAATTTGGGTCGGGGTGGCTGAAGCCGCAGCAGCGACGACAACTGACACCCAGCCAACTGCCATGTGTGAAAATTTTTAATACATCAACTCAAAAGCGACGGGGCAAAGGCAACCATCGCCAAGCCGAACCCAAACCAAACGAAACCGAACCAACATTGCCCCCAGCAAAGCGCAGCCTCAGATGAAATGCATAAATAAACCTTACGCAAAGGTCTGGACACGAATCCTTCTGGTATACCCCCCGCCAGTTTCCCTTTATATGCATGTAGAGTCAAAGGCACGAAAATGAGTCGCTGTTACGCTGCATCCGCCACATAATCATGGCCGTGGCAGTGTCTGGATTTGTATGTTGCACCCCCAACCTCCGTGTGTGAGTGTATGTGCTTTCTCTTTGTCTGTGTATGTGTGTGTGTATGCACGGCAAATAGACAGATGAAACTCGGAAAAGCAGGAACAAATGCAGGCACAAAAACAATTTAAATATAAATAATTTGGTTACTCTTCGTGTTCATGCTCATTGTGTGGCGGCCTTTGTTCATACTGCCAGAACAGGAGATGGTACAGACACACACACACACTCAACTCATTCTCATGCATTATAAAGTGTCTGGGGGCAATCATTTGATGCCTGACCATGTCAGTGAGTCTGGTCGACTGGGACTGGTATGGTTGGGTTTTTGGTTTGGCGGTTGGACTGGGCCCTGGTCACTAGCCATACCAAACTTGGAAATGAAATCGGATTCAAAGGGATTCGGTGGAGGGGGTCTCGGGTCTCAGTTCAGGTTCTGTGTTTTTGCGGCCGCACAACTAAATAATTTAGTTATACAAAGGCCAAATTCAGCTGCTTGCTGCAGTCTGTGGCTGACCAATCGACCCGCCAACAATGCAGTTTACTCTGTTGCATCTCTGTATGTTAAACACAACGTTAATAACTGATCGGAGAGGCCAACACATTCCATCCTCTGCGTGAATTTCAACCACATGGGAATGCGTTTACACTAATGATAAGAGGTCAACACTAGCATGAGGCATACAGCGAAAGCTGCGAATTTTATTCAAATTGTGGTTTATTTAAAAATGCGATGCATCTACTTTCTGTTATGTCTAACTTTAGACAAAAATTTAAAGTCAATTGGTTTGTTTTCTAAATTGTCACTCAAAAATCACAATGAAATATACACATATATTGTTTAAACTTTAAATATAGTTTTCTTATAGATTAATATGATTATTAATTTGACCTATGTACCTATATACAAATATATATTTTTAGCATAGTGACATTTAACTCTGACCTTATCACAGATATATGTATGTACGTAGGTATATCAATATAATATCAAATATTTGAACAATTAACAAATGTCGAAAAGTACCGCTCATCTTCAATTCACTGTCAGCTAATTGAAATTTAATTTGCTACATAATCCTGAGAAAATGCCAAACTCTTATTGTTTATTATTAATTTGCATTTTGATTAAAATTTGTGACATTGTCAAATGAAACTGACAGCACGTCGCTTCGACATGTGAAATAACAAAATTATATTGCCAATTACTCGAGAACTTGTGCTGACAATGACTGGAGGCGGTTTATTTTGCATTAACATTTTGCCAGTGCATTTTTTTCTGCTTCCCTTTTTTTTTATTTTTAATGAGTAAATATTTTGCTGACAGCCAGCGAACTGGGTAAAAGGCCTGTCACTGTGCTTTTCGGTTGTCTTCTAGATTGTTTAGCAATAATTGATTAATGTGGGCGTCGTGCACGCCCATCTCAAAAGGGCGGCGGCTTTTATCGGGTAAAAACTTTTGCCATTTAGTTAGTTGGAAGACGAGACTTGGTGGTTGTAATTAACATGGCCCGCCATCGTCTGTGTCTAAGACAAGTACAAAATGGCAACTTGGTTGCGCCTCGAGCGTTGCGTTTTGTGTGCTGCCGGGTTGAGCTAATTTAAATTAATTGAATATGCTTTGATAGCATTTCAATTAACTTGTATGCCACCATTGCGACCTTGTATCATATCTATGCTAGTCCCATTTTTTTTTGTTTGTGTTGCTTTTAATTAATGGGTGAACCATTAATTTCTATGCATTTACGCCGCTTTCTCGGCCATCCCAACTATTGAGGTTATACCTACAACTGATGCGCGCTCTCCAGTCATTGCTATATCTGCAATATATATGAGCAACGTTTCGTCAGAGCCAACCATTTCTCTGTTACTCCCTGGCCATGTAGGGCATTTTGCATAGTAAGTGGCCTGAAGAGCCTCGTCGTCTCATTTCATTTGGCGAGGCAACTAAATCACCAGAAATCAGTTATAAATTCGTTGGTTGTCGGTTGCCATTTCGCTTTCGCCAAGCCCTAGCCCTTCCTGCCTCTCTATCTCTCTTGCTATATCTGTGTGTGTTTGGACATTAGATTCACAAATACATATGCATAATTCTCTTTAACGTAAGCCCTGCCTCTGATGAAATTAGGATGCCCAGACCAAACCTTCCTAATTTGCATCTCTTTCTCTCTCTCTCTCTGTCTCTTTCTCTCTTTATCTCTCTCTGTGTGTGTGTATGAGTTTGCCTTTTAATTATTCAAATAAAACAGCTTTCTGGCAATGGCCACACATACCCAGAAAGCAAAATGCAATGCGATGAGGATTGCTCGAAGGACCTTCCTTTCGCCATTGTCAATAAGCTCTACCGCAAATGGCCCCTGAATTTAATTTTGACCGAATATCTTTGCCCTAATAAATTCGACGTGCTTTCTCTTAAATATAAAAAACTAAATAAAACCTTTTCTGAACTCTAGTTAAATGATCGTACCTGTTCTACATATGTATAAATAAATTCATTTCAAAATATTCAAATTATAGCATTTTTACAAGTTGATTCAATAAAAAATCTATATCTATATATTATACATACATAAGTAGAAACTTTCTAAAAGTATAAACTTTCTAAATCATGGAAAGGATTGTGAATTAATGTAAAAGTTCAATACGAGTTAGTAAATATTTTAGCCTCAAAAAAAATCCTATAGTTTTTTCTTTTACTTAAGAGATAAGTATGTGCCCTCACTTTTTGGGGCAACAATTAAGTTTGCCAAATGTGTCTGAGTTTGTGGGGCACTAAATGTTGATCTGTGTCCTTGACTGTATAACACGTGTTGATGGGCATAGTTTATGCGGAAAGTCCACTTGATTGATAACAATGCCCAGTCAGCAACAAGCGACTATCAGTGTTAGCCGCAGAAGCAGCAGCAGGCGCTTGTCAAGTGCCAATTAAACTAAAGCGGCGCGGCAACAGGCAACAATATAGGCCGATAAAAATAAATGTTGTTGTCCCCCCACACGCACACCCTCATTCACACCCACATATACTCACTTTTATATACATCCATTTTTTCTAGCCTAACATTCTACCCCCCGTTCGAAACTAATGACACACGGCCGTGACCACGTTGACGTTGATAAGCCACAACAATTTTCATTGGACAGCCATTTACAATAAACGTCAGGCTATTGCCAGGCGAGGAAAGAATAACCGAAAAAAAGATGAAACCACGAACAACCTCGTCCCGTTTAGTGCAAAAATCAAACTGCCATTAAGGGGCGGAACAGATCAGGCTGTACTATTTGATAAGCGCTAATGAATGGTTTTCTTATGCGCTTCAATGGACCATGTCGTAGTTAGTTGTTGGTCCTCGTCCTTGTTCTCCTTCGGTGTTCGGTGGCCAGCCGCAACTACGGAAAGCAGTTGAAGCACGGCCACTTGTCGCGGTTTTGGGCAATTAAAGCGGCGGTCGCTGTTGTCATTGTCACAACGTCGAATGCGGTTGCTCCTGACGCAAATGTTTGGCTTTGAGGCAATTAACGAGGCACACAAAACCCAATAAGAAAAACCAAAAAAGTGGATAGAACAAAAAACTTCAAAAAAAAGAAGAGGTATGGCCTCCCTCATGCATGGAGGCTTTTTTTTTTTTGTCCGGCCTTCAATAAAATGGCTAACGTATGCCTGCAATCAATAACCAAACCGTACAGGCCCGGAAAAAAACATGCTATACATGAATGTGTGTGGAGTTCATGTTTCTTTTTTTTTCTCTGTTGTTGCTGGTTGGCGTTCATCAAAAACCGCAACTGCCGACAGGAACAAGTTGCAAGTTTTCCTCTTGGAGAAACTACCAACAAGCGACTTAATACGAGGCTAAGTTGATGAAGACACAAGACAGATGAATAACGGCAGGTGAGCTAGGCATACAAATAAGAAATTTTCAGGTAAAAAAAATACACACATACGATATATATATAAAAATACGAAAAGAAAAAACCGGAAAAGGCAAAACTTTTCAAACTCGACACACACAGACAATGGAAGAGTTGGAAAATTGTGGAATGAGAGACGGTCTTTCGTTTTTGGTCTTCTTTGACCAATACAAATCGTTACCAATTTTCAGTCGGATGGGCGAATTGTTGGCTAGAATGTGAAGAGTAAAAGAGAACATGTAGAAGGATGATGACGACGACGACGACGATGTGGCTGAGAGGATAGTAGTCAATAGCAGACCATAAGCAATGGTCAAGTATATGGGCAAACAAGCGGCGCACACCTTTCATTTATTGTTCGTTTCGTTTCTCCTTTTCTCTGCTAACCCCACACTTCACTCTCTCTCTCTCTCTCTCTTTCTTTCTCTCTCTATCTCTATCTCTGAATTGCAAGTGAAGATGGAACGGTACTATATGGTCTGGTCATGTTCATATCGAGCCGCGTACGGATGGTCTTTGTGTCGTCGCCAGAGAGAAAGAGAGAGAGTGAGGGAAAGTCGGAGGATGCATCGGCTTTATGTTGTGCATGTGTCTGGCCATGGTCTTTACGTTGGCTTGATTGGATTTGCCGATGCAAATGAAGAATCCAATTTTTAAAGTTTGTTTTTCGTTATCGCTACGTTTCTTGTTAGAGCTCCTTGTTTTTTTGGGGGGGCTGAGAGGAGAATGTGGCTGCCTACATACATATGTATATGTTATTTTTTTACTCCTCCTTAGAGTGACCACTTTTGCTGTTTTTTCTTCTACTCCTTTATGCTGGTTTCATGTGTTTTTCATACTTTTTTCTTTTTTTGGCAACACATACCTGTCCAGCCACTGACACAAAGCATCAACAATACCAACAACAGCAACAACAACGACAGCAACTAAAACAGGGCAATTCAACCTAAAAGAGAGCAACAATTTTTTCCAGCAAAACAAAAAAGATAACAAAAAAATCAAGAATAACGACAGCAAAAAAATAAAACACAAAAACAGGATAAAAAAAAGTTTTGCCTTCTGGTTTGGCACACCATTTGTTTGTGCTGTTCTTCTTACCACAAAATCGAATTTTCACTTTTAAACAATTGACGTCACCACACACACACACACTTTACACTCCTTTTTGTTTTAGTTCTTCTATTGTATTGGTGAGCTTTCTTTTTTTACGTTCTCATTTTATGCCTTTCAATTTGTTATTTGCTCTGTGCTTTTGCTTTGGTCAGCTTAATTCTGCATTGCCAAGTGCCACTCATCGTCCTTGTTGTCTGTGTGTGTACTCGTATTGCCTTTTGTGTTTAGTTTATTTGAGAAATACATTTAACAACTATTTTTCGGTTTTTCTTTTTGTTTTTGCCTTGTTTCTCAGAGACAAAAACATTGGCGTAATCGATTGACTTATGTGTTGGTGATTGACCGCTCTTTTTTGTTTTTGTTGTGGTCAAAACAAAAACGAAAATTTCATTTTAATTATCGCACAAACAATTCAGTATGGAATGGTATACATATATCTGCCAAATCTAGGAAATCAATGGACATTATTTGTTAGTTATAACTGATAATAGTTTCAATTCTAATGAGCAATATTTCTTTAAAATGGCCAATATTTGTATATTTAAATATAGAAGTTTTCAACAGTTGAAACTAAATTCCATTAAAATTCATTAAATATACATATGTACATACATAGTTGAAATCAATTATTTTGAAAAGATATAAGAAATTATTAAGCCTGGTGATTATTTACATGATGATTATTTTATGATGATCCTAGCAAATAAACTAAATTATATTCAACTAAAGATTTTCCATGAATCTATTTAATCGAAAGAAATTGAGTTTAATTAAAGTGTCAGGGACTACTTGCGTCCACAAAGTTGTATCATCAGCTGACTTTGCCAGAGAACTCTAACCTAATTTTCATTTAAAAATACCTACATTTCCCCATGATTAAACCGATTAACAGTATTCAAAGTAACAACCCCAAAAGCAGGAAAGTTCCCCCGTGCCACTTGATAAATGAACTACCCATTGATTATGCTAGAGAATAGTAAGCAATTAAATTGGATAAAATTTGATAGCTCAACAACAGAACCTTCTGCCGTCACCCCTCTGCACCCTGCAAAATCCCTGCCACATGCGCTGGCCACTTTATTAAATAATTATATCTCAAATGCTGGCAATTTATCATTAATGATTTGCTGAAGAGCAACAAAAAACCCAGTCAAGACATGCCACTAGATAGTCCTGGGCAATTACTTATAAATTATGTGAAATGCGAGACATTGACAGCCATCTACAATTACAAGGAGAGCTGTGGCAAAACAAGCACAACTGAAGTAAAGGTTTTTGTAAAACTATATACTTCGATATATGTATGTAGTAATCGTTAGCTATTTTTGAGAGAGATAAACCAGCATGAGCTGGATGAAACTAAACGGAAAATGTGCCAAAAATAGAAAGAAAACCAAACTAATCGAGCTGGCATGTCAAGCGGCAATGAAAATTAGCCAACGCATATGCCATAAATCCTAAGCAAAATTGGAAGCAAACGTTGGTCAGACAATTGCTCAACCTATCAAACTTTATTGACCCACAAATAACGTGCAGATAATTACAAAAACAAAGGCAACTGCCTTAGGAACTAGACAACAGCAACAAGAATAACAAAGCTATGGCAAAGGGAAAACCAGAAACTGAATGAGAAGGTGTGGGAAGGAAACTCCCGGGAAAAGTAGAGTGTTGGTGTTGGGAGTGAGTTAGATGTGGAGGGAGGGAAAGTTGGAAAAAATAACAGCATGGCAAAGTGGAAAAACTACTTACAAGTATGTTAACATGCGCAATTGTGTGCTCCGTTGTGTGGTCCACTGCCAGTTGCTGCCCTCGGGGTATATTCAAGTTAAAGGAAACAAGCTTTTCTTTTCCTTTCCTTTCCATTTTCTTGCAAAAAAAAAGGCTGCCCCAAAAATACACCCATTCCCCCCGCACACATCTTGCCATTGTGAGTTTTCCCAAAGATGCTCAAGTTTATTTGTTGTGGTCATGGCAAAAAGTAATCCAAAAGATAAAATACAATAAAATAAAAGGCCAAGCGGTGAGTTATATCTGTTGTTGCTTCTATTTCTGGTGCATTTGTGGGTTGCAGGTTTGGCTTAGACAATACCTTCAACCTGCCCGTGTGTGTGTGCATAATTTATATGGCAAGCTTCACATGTTTTTGGTTAAATTATTTCCCTGGCCTCAGCACGTGCTGCTATGTCTTTGGCCAGCCTTTCAGGTCAACCATTTGGTCATAAATTTTAACGCCTGCCCTGCGACACGTTCTTTGACACTATTGAACTTGAAATGGTAGGCAGGGAGAGGACGAATAAAACCAACACAAATAGAAAACACAAAACAGAAAAAAGCGAATTTTTCGTTGACCTTGAAAATGAAGTGAATTGGCCAGGCTTGGTATAATAACTTGACTTAGCCCGTTCACTTCATATCTTTCGTAGGCCATTAGAAATTGGCTTATTTATCTTTGGGTCAACATTTCATTTTTACTTCTCTCTCTATCTCTCTTTAGCTTGTTTTTTCTTTCAATTTAAAAGCCAACAACATATTTGTTGTTATTGTCCAGTGCAATTGCTTTGGGACCATTTAACATTTCTTGAACAAACCACATGGGGCTAAAGCAAAAGCAGCAGCAGCAGATCAGCGAACCAAAACCCAAACCTTAATAGCTATAAAATAAAATAAAAAATACAACACAAGCCAGGAAAAAAAAACACAACAGGCAACATGGGACAACGGACAACCAAACTCTCACACAGCAAGAGAGAGAGAGAGGGAGAGAGAGAGAGAGAGAAAAAAATTGTGGCTCTGAAGTATTACACAGAAAACTCAAGACAGCTAAGCAAAAAGTTTCTCCAAAGGAAATTTTCTTAATTTGATTTCTTCAACGCCCCTGGAGTGCAGTGTTGGCCTCTAAATGTGCGTGTATTTTATAAATATATAGCGCCCAGACAAGGTGTAATAAAACGATGCCAAAAAGGCTTGTCTTAGCCCTGGCCCTAGCCCAGCCTCAGCGTCTCGGGTGCTCTGTAGAAAAGTTTTTAATAAAGTTTTTATGCCTAGGCACTGGAATAAAGCCAACACCCAGGCCAAAGCCAAAGCCTCCGTTGTCTATTCTCCCCTTGTTTTTTTTTACTATAATTGAGGCAATTTGTTATAAATGAAACAAAGGTTTTGCGGCATAAATATGAATGAGGGAGGCCGAAGTCTTCCTCCGTCCCTTCACTAGGCAGATGTAATCAGGCGTATTGCAAATAAGTACAAAGAAAATTTATGTCTAAGCAAACAACTGGCAAACTCACTTTCCATACGAATTATTATCGCTTGCTTAAAAACCCGTTTAATATACATATGTATGCTTACTTTTGTTTTTCAATTTTCTTAACAAACAGACATGATAAGTATTATATATACGATGTTAGACAATTGTTTCCTTTCAAGTTTATCTAAGAATTAGTATTGAAGTGTTTGGCTTTGCCTCTAATCTATACTGATCTTTAGACATATTCATATTGAATCAGTAAAAAACTAGTTTAAGTAGTTTACTTCCTAAGATTTCCAAACATTTTCTTTAATCACAGCAAAGGAAATTTATTATTATTATTATCTGACAATTATATTTTGAAATTTTGAAATTGCTTTATGTCAATTTGATCTTAATTCAATAAATTTTAAGCTATACATACATATATGTATATATAAGAATAATATTTACCCAAGGCAAAACCACCCATCTCTATGTACCTTACGAGTCTTGGAAATTATTAACTTTCTGTTGTGCAGTTGGCATAAAACAATATGAACAATATCTACAATTTCCGCAGTGGAACAAGTTGAAATTCATTTCAAAACAATTTGTAAAAGTCTCACACGCTCACTGCAATCGAAGTTTGTTTGGCAGCTAAGCAAATTTGCCAGAACAAACTGAAGTTGCTGCCATGGATGCTGCTGTTGTTGTTACTGATGTTGCCGTTGCTGAGCCAGCAAATGCCAAGTGTGGCCTCCATCCAGAGGGTTTTTCCTGCGATGCGTGCATGTCAATAGTTTTGCGCTAGCTCGCGCTTTTTCTCTCTGACTATTTCTTTTTATTTTCTTACTCCTTTTTTGTTTTTTTTTTTTCTTTTTTTTTGCTAGTTTTTGATGAATTGACAGGCAATGCTATTTGTCAGCAGTCAATGTGTTTGTTACATTTTATTGCCAGCTGGATGCTGCTGCTGTTGCTGCTGTTGCTTCTACTCCATTGTTAATGTCAGACAAGACACCAGGGCATACGCTAAACATGGGGAGCAAGTTATTTGTCTGCATTTTATATGCAATTTCTCTATGCATCTCGCTGTTAGACAGACGGCCTGACAGCAACAAGGGCAGCTGTAAGGCATTGCCAGCAAATTGTGTTGTATTGTTGCTGCCGCTGTTGCACCGCCGCCGCTCACATGCAACCGACAGTCAACTGACGAGAGTCAAAAGTCAGAAAGTCGGAAAGTCGATAGCAATGGCTACAACATCTTTCGATTTGCACGGTCGCACCATTTCGAAATAGATTACGCATTCGCATCCGGTGTGGCAATTGCTAGTTGCCCTTTGCAGCACACTTCAAACTTTATGAGGAAAATTCCTGTCAGAAAGCAAGCAAGCAATGTCCAATCAAAAATGAAAACGACGAAAAAAAAAATATAGCTTTGCCTCATGCAGATCAGAGGCGGATCCAGGTTGATTACTAGAACTAGGAAAAAATTCCTTCCATACGTTTGCACATGCAAGAAGATGATGCATCACAATATGTACATAGACTTGATTCAAAGATCCACTACCAATATCTTCCTCTGGATCCGCCCCTGGATGTAATTGACTGACTAACAAAGCGACTGAATGACGAGCTTTTTGCAATCAACTACTTGCATTGTAAAATATCTCGATGACTATGCAATATTAATAAAACTCGATTTTCAATTGAATTTCCCTTTGGCAGGTGTTGTGTTGCTTATCAACAGCTTTCAATCATTTCACCATGACAGTTAATTGCAAGAGGCAGGCAACTATCAAACAATTTCATAAGATTCTTAGCTTCACTCTTCTTCTTGCCTTTTTCCATTGGCCGATAATGCAAAACGGTTTCAGCCATTCTTTGGTTACCCTTTCTCTCTGAGTTGTCAAAGAGTTTTCCCTCTTGATTTCATCTTATTTGCCACGTTGATCTCTATTTGCATGGAAAATACTTTTCTTTTTCTATTTTCTGTTTTTTTTTTCTTTTTATTTTTGTTGTATTCCCATTTTCTTGCTTGGGAAAATGGAATGTCATTTTGAACGTGCCCTGCACTGGGCCCCGAGTGCCATCATGTCAAAGAGCAAATGAGAACGTGAAACGTTTACAAATCTCCAGCGAATGGGCCAAGTTGCCAGACCAAGTTTCAAAATCAATGATTTCTATTAAGAAACAAATGCAAAAGTAGAAAATATTTTCAATGTAAACTCTTGGCGAAAGATTTCGTGTTTCCTTTCTTTTTTTGGCAATCCATTCCATTCCAAGTTGATGACGAGTGACCATATTCTAGTTGCTTAAGACATTTCAAATATGGCTTAAGCTCTGCTTATAAATGGCCTCTACCAAGTTGCATAGTAAAGCTTCTAAAAATGAGACAGACAACTTCGATTAGCCATATGTATTTCCTTTTTCAATATTACAATTACATTTAGTTTAAATTAAAACTTACCTTAGTTAAGATGACCTTTACGATTTCTTAAGTAACATTTGCATTCAAATTACACATTTCGCTGACGATGCAGAATTTTTGGTAATACCAGACGGTTTTACTACTTTTTTTCTTCTGTGCATTTTATACATTTGTTCATGTCAACATATATTAAAATGCTCCCAGTTGATTAATAATGCACAAGAAGAATGTCAGTAAGAAATATGATTGTGATTGTAATTGTGTATGTGTGTGTGCGTGTGTGTGTGTGTGGGATTCCTTCGCGCCGAGTAAATTATTTGACTAGCCGAAATTTCAATACTCTTTCAGTTTATGTAAATCTTAAACAAAAAGACAATTACCTAGTAAAAAAATAGAATTTTATTTCTATTTTAATCAAAGCTTAATAAAGGCAATTGGCAATTGCAACGGTGTATGTGTGTGTGAGTAGGGACCAAATGTACAAGCAGCTCAAAAATAAAGTCATTAAAATTATAAATATGCAAGAATTGAAGTAGTGAAGTGAAGGCGGAGCTGACTGGTAAAACGTCCAACCGATGCGGTCGTTCTGTGTGCGTGCAAGAAATGGAAATGCGGTTAATTTCCGTAAAGTATGCAATAATTCCTGCCGCCGAACATAAGCAACTCGACGAGGATGTGTGTGTGTGTGCGAATGCAACAACAAAGGGCAATGAGTATTGCAAAGTAACTGCCACACCCTCGGTATCCGAGGGGGCGGTTCGCATGCAGCAAGTAAATCTCCTTGGCAGTCTGTGAAGACGGAACTAACGAACAAACGGACATTCATCAATATAAATCAAGCTGCGGCCGCAACCCAAGCCCAGTTTCAGTTCCAGTCCCAGTCCCCAGTCCCCAGAGCTGGCAATGTGGACGAGAACAAGGCCGACCAGTGAAATAAATAAAAACATTTTTGTATGAAAATTGTTGCCAATGTGTTGGAGGCAAGCGGCAAGCAGCAGAAAAGGCGCCAGATCAAAGCCATGAACCATGGAGAGAAAGGGAGCACAAGAGAGAGGCTGTAAAAATGTTGGCCAAAGAAATATTTGCACGTTTTTATTTATTTTTTTCTTATTCGAATTCGGTTGCGGCCGTTGCAATGTGGTCTCCTTCCTTTTATTTTTATTTTTGGAATGGTGCTCCCGTGTCCTGTCCTCCAATCCTCCAGTCCTACAGATTGTTGGCGTACACAGCAGCATTTTCGTTTCATTATGTTCTGCGCGCGCCTAAAGGATTGCAATATATATTTGCATTTTTTGTTGCTGTCTGAAACGTTTGCATGTTGCAAAGGATTGTAAAGATGGCAATTGCCTCTCCATGGGTTTTGCCCCATTCGCATTGGCATGCTTTGCCCAAGCCCAAGCCCAAGCTCAGCGACGTCGTTTGGGGCCACGCATTTGGACTTCGGTATTTGCAGCTTTTTTATGTAATTCATGGTCATTTTCCACACATGTGTGTGTTTGTGTGTGTGTGTGCATCCATATTTACTGCCTTGCGAAATAAAAATGAAACCAACAAAAAAAAAAATGGGACCTCCAAAAAAAAAACATACAGAAATGTGCAATCCCCAGCGCGGATTTGGTCAAAGAAGCTTTCTCGAAAATCACGTAATTTATGTGATTTCCATACAATTGCCGCCATGATGCAATTAAAGCCATACAAACATACAGGCCAAATGTCAGAAAAGAAATCAAATGCTATCCGTTTTCCCCCCCAAAAGCCACGATTTAAGCAACCAAACAAAGTGAATGCACAGCACCAGCTCCAACCAGAATCAGAGCCAGAACCAGAACCGACAACAATAAAAGCTCAAAAAAATACAAAAAGACATTGTGACACGACATTCACAAATAAACGAAAAGAATGATATACAACTATGAAATATTTCAGGGATACGAAAATGCTTTTTGCCAAATTAACCCAAAACGAAAACGGTCGAATAACCCAAATGAATATAACCAAGACATTTTATCTAGTTCGACTTAGTTATTGGTATTAGGTTTATACCAACTTGTCTTTCTCTTTTGTAATCCCTTGCAGCCTTGTTAACTGTTATAATAATTTAATTATTAATAATTAATGGTGTTAAAATTTACATTATTGAGCTTCCCATTTGATCATGTCGTCAATAATCAATTATTTCAACTTCAAAAGGATTCAAATTTCAGTTTGTTGTCTTATATGTTGGAAGCCCTGTGATATTTTCGAATCAATTCTATAAAAAATGGCACTGTGGAAAAAGGCCCAGTTATAGCATTTAATTTAATTGAATTTAACATAAACTGAATATGTGTTGTTTGTTATTTCATTTATTTTTTTTTCATCCTTTTATTAATTGAACATGTTTTTCGCAGTGCACTTTGAATGACGCTTCATTTTATTTGTCATTTCCGGCTTATGCCGGAAGTTTAAATTATTGAAATCGAACGGAAACGCACCGAAGCAAATGCATAAAAAGAACCGGACCCGGACCCGAAAAATGTGCTTAAAACACGAATACCATAACGAGCATTCCAACAAACTGAGCGATGAACTATATTCTCTTTCTTTTTTTTTGTTTGTTTATTCAACTGCCATAAATAAATATATATAAACGCAGTGCACATATATAATATAAATTTAAATAAATGCAGCCACAAAACACACACGCCATGGCTCACTTTGTTTGTCAATAAATCAGAATACTTATCAAATGACCACAAAGACTGCAGGTAAATAGCAGAAGTGTCCATGCATATCAGAGCCAGCTGTGTCCGCAGGGGGGCATTGCTGAAAAGGATGTGGAGCGAAGGAGGGGTGGCACAAAGTGCACCAGATGACACAAAGTGCACCACTTTGAACCGAAAACAAAAGCGCAAAACGCATTATGCATTTATGAAACTAAACAAAAATTCCGTTAAAGACCTCCCATCGATTCTGCTTTACAAAATAACCAAAGAGAAGTCTGACTCATTGTGAAAGAGATTCGACAAATAAATTTCTGTAGTTTCTAGTGGTTTATTGCCAAACAGCAGGGTGGTACTTTTGGCTTAAAAAACAAACAAGAATTCATCAAAATTTCTCGTGTGTAAGGTGTCGTGCAACATGTTTGGCTATGATTTAACCATAATTATTAAATTTGTTCATAAAATAAATGTGTTCAATATGTAAATTATATAATTTCTATCGCTTTTTCTTTTCTATATTTTGTTTATTTGTAGGACTTCGATCAAGAAGGCACCAGATTAACTAGGCAAGAGAAGATAATTGTTCGATCAGTCGCGGACCCTCGGGAAAGGATATAAGAAAAATTTTCTCATAATGGATTTTTTGCCCTAAAAAACCACATACATATGTATGTACATATATATGTAAATCTCCAATGACTAATATGACCTTTTTGGTTATTAACTAGTCAAAGTATCTTTGACTTAAAAATTGCAATTCTGAGATCACGGGTTTGGTGCTCTAGTTTTGTAACATTTGTTTTTACTGATTGTCAAAAAAAAAAAAATTTTTCCGCCTACTTGGATTTCAATTACCATGACTTTCTACTTCAGTTTCTTTGATAATTTTGAAATAAATTTCATGGATAGCTTTCTTGATTCCTAATTTATGTGGAGAGTTGTTTGTTTCAGAGACTTTTCATTTGGCAGCAACTTTTTATTAGGGGCTATAAATTCCATTAAAGAAATATGCCAGCCTAGCGACTTCACAAGAAAAGGTAAACGAAATGTCAAGCAGAGTCCGCTGTGGTATTTACCACAAAGTAACAACAAAGACTGACAGCTGACACTTGCTACTGCCTCTATCTATCCAAGTGACCTCCAGGCACTAAGGAGGCAACCAATTTATGCTTTGCCCCCTCTGACTAAGCCCGCTAATTGCGCCGCCTTAGTCCAATTGATAAGGTGGGGGAAGATCCTCCTATGACGGCTTCACGCGCTCATAATTATACGAAATTTATGCTCTATCTTGGCAGACTGTTATTGTTTACATTATTAGCTGACAATTTCTAGGCCACTGGCAGAGCTGTGATTAGGCAACATTTGTGGGTCTTTGAAATTTTGTGGGATTATCAAGAGCTTTGTCCGTTGTCTCTTATGACAACAGAACGTCGTTTGCTGATAAGCAGTCATAGTCAGAGCCAAAGCCAGAGTCATTTCGGCTAGCCACAAAAATGAGAAAGAAGTTCATGTGTTTCTTTGAAACAATTTTTTGTTCTCCATCGTCTTGACCGGTTGTTATTACAGGCCTCAAGTCCTAAGGCTTAAAAATTTAAATGTAAAGAGATGAGCCAATGAAATGAAATTGCATAAAATCGTATGGAATGCCCTCTATATACATACATAGGTAAATTTTTTCTTAAAAGCTAACTAAATATTTCAGTATTTTTTTCTCATTTGGTCAGCGGCATTGCATCATGGTCTTTGTAATAGTTTTTTTTTTTTTTTTTTAACTGGTGCCCCGTTGTTTAATGTCACTATGGTTGTCAGCCTTTTGTTGTACCCAGCATTGGCATGCACAAAGCGTTGATTGCAACGTTCATCACAGAGGGCGGGTAGAGTATGGGGTCTACCATTGACTAAACCATCGAATTCCGCCCATCAGCCTACCAAAAACGCAGCAATCCATGAATGGTGCAATGCTTTTTGCTTGCTGACATTTCACAGAGAAGGCGCAAAAAATGCATAGATCCTGGCTTTGTGCGTATGTGTGTTGGCGTATTTTGCGAAACTCGTTGGCAAAAAAAAGCTCCAAATTCCCATATTAAAGGCTTAAATGGAGTCGCCAACAGATAACATATTGCTGAAATATATATACATATATGCAGATCGCTTTATATTCATTATGGCATGATGGAATTTATATTCTGAAAGTGCATTTTAATATTAATTATAATTGGCACTTTTTTACACTATAGATGTGCTTTAAAAATTGATGATAGCATTTCGATATATCAATATATTGTTTCCATTTATCGGAATGAAATGAATATGAAATTTTTAAAGGCATCTTGGTAGGCCGGGGACTTTCAGTGTGTGCTTTGTCTATACCTGTGTAGGAGCTACAGTTTCAGAATTCAGTTTCGCTTCGACTAGCTTCCAAATTGGCCAACCCAAAAATTTAAGTAAAAATTTATTTTTTTTTATTTTTTTTTCTCGAGTAAATTTTGGAAATTTTTTTTTTAAAACAAAATCATGTGTTCTCCTTGCGGACCCTGCAGTCCTTGCGATCCTTGCTGTGGACCATTCGAGTGCTCGCCCAAATGCTACAATTCAGCCCAGTTGGAGGCCCTGCCGCAGTGCGCCCCCCGCATACCGCCGCCCTTCCCCAAATGTATTACTGTGCAGCAGCCGCCGCGCATGATTTGCAAGAAGCGGGTTGTCTTCACCGAGAAGATAGTCCCAGAGCCGATGGTCGTCAATCGGTGCAGGCAAATCACCATACCGAAGGTGGTCGATGCCACGCGTGTGATCAAGGTGCCGAAGCTTATATGGGTCTCGCAAATGGTGCGCGAACCGCGAGTCATCTATTACCCCTCGATGATTCCCGACCCGTACGTGGTGTGCTATCCGAAACGCGTTTGCGAACCACGCGAGGTCTGTCAGTCCATATTGTGCCAGCCCAAGCCGCAGACGATTGATATACCGCCTCCGCGGGAATACTGCTGCTACCCAAACGGACCGATCAATTACAAGCCGAGTGCCGCTTGCCCTCCATGCCCAATCGGACCCTGCGCTCCTTGCGGACCATGCGGAGCTCTGCCATGCTTTTCAACCAATCAATATCCAATTTGCGAGGGTCGTTGCGGACCTTGTGCACCAGGATGTGGACCCTGTGGACCACGTTGCGGACCTTGTGGACCAGGATGCGGGCCATTTGGTCCCCGCTGTGGGCCGTGCGGTCCGTGCGCTGTACCAAATTGCGGACCCTGCGGCATGACAATGCCGTCTGGTCCATTCATACCAGCTCCATGTGGCCCATGTGCTCCTGGATGTGGACCCTGCGGGCCTGGATGCGGTCCCTGTGGTCCTTGCGGCCCCTGCTCGCCCTGTTCACCGCCGTGTCCCTACGAATCGCCCGAATGTGGGCCATGCTATCCATGCGCTCCCACTCCCTGGAACACGCATTGCGGTCCTGTGTCAGCCTGTGGTCCCCAAGTTCCTTGTGCTCCTTGTGGTCCTTGTTAAGCACACGCATATAGATGACGTTTCGAAGTCCTTCAAGAGCATATCACCAGTCTATAGTTCCAAAATTCAATTGTCCTTTTCTCACATTATTTTTCATTAGACATTTGGCTATAACCAGCAAAATATTTCCTTTTTTTTTCATAGTATATATATACATATTTCTATATAGGTTGCTATAAAAGGAATGATCATCTTTTCTTCGTCACCTATCCTAAAGCTGGACAAAACAAATGGAGTACAAAGCATAACAAGTTGCCTTGGATGAGATGCTGCATTTAATTAGCTCTAGACTTCGTTGCAATTGCAATCGTCGATTGTTCTACTGAGGCAATTATTTTCTAGTGTGAAGTCATTTTGTTTTCATTACTTTGAGAAATCTGCCAAAAATTGAAAAAAATATACAGTTTACAATAAATTCTTATTTCAAAATAGAAGATGGTGGAAAGAAAATAAAACGTAAGTCGTAAGTTAACTGATTATGTAAGCTCTTTTAATAATACATTGAGAACTCCTTGGAAAGAGCAAGAGAAAAACGTTTCCACACTTTGTAGTTGTAACTCAATTCCAGCAGCCCAAGGTACTGGATTACTCTTCTGTACTGCCAATACCATCGAATTGTAAGTTTGGTTTTGTACTCCTATCAAAACTACACCAGTGTGTTGAATGTAAGAAACCCGCATTAAGTGTACGACAAATGTTCCTACTGGTTCATATTGTCATCGAATTATGTTGCATAGATATATGTAACTATTGAAAATTCATTCTTCAATTAACAGGGGGAAAAAAGGAATATTTCAAGGCATCCTAAACCCTTCCCTATTCATACGCCCTTACATAGAATTGGTCGCCTTTAATATGGAATTTAAACGTATGGATGCATCTTTAGAGTGTTTCGTCTATTTAAACATCTGACGAAGAATCTAACTATGAATAACATATGCAATGTGTTATATTATTAATAAAATGCATAATTACAAGTACGTACATATGTAAGTAATTGTATGTACTTGTTTATGAAATTCATAAAGAGGGCAATTCCATGCAAATAAGCGGGCGGTAAGGAGCCAGGCGTGACTTTCCTGAACACTTGTTTGTCGATTAAAAATGCAGCTCCCTCTCCCCCCACACGGCACCTTCTTCAACGACCAACAAAATGGCTAGCAATGATGGCGACAGGCAGAAAGGCCGACAGGCAAACAACATGCGTGTCCATGCCCTGTACATCCTGTCAATCCTTGTATACTTATGCGCATCCGGTTTGAAATGCAGCAGCAGCAGCAACAACAACAACCATGCAAATGCAGATACATTCCCCCTGCCAGACGGCTATCCTCTGTATTTTTCACATACTCTCTCTCCCTCTCTCTCTCTTACTCTTTCTCTCGAATAGCAATTCGACCGGAAGAAATTATTGTTATTCGAATTGATCTGCCATGGTCGCCGCTGCCGTTGCTGTCGCTGCCCATCGATAGCTATGCCGCTGCCTGCCACTGCAACGTTATCGCTGTGTCGTTTGTGTCGATGTTTTGGCCACTGGCATCCCACTGATAACGTCAGCGCATAAGTACGAATGCGATATGTGGCAGCTCGTTCGTTGCTTTCGTTCGAGGAACGTTTCTGTTATTTATTTGCGCTCACATGTGCATAAATAACATGTATAACGTAAACGCCCCAACTGCCGCTACGACAATAAATTGCAAAAATATTATTTTATCAACAATAATTAATTAAATGCACTTAATTGCGTGCCGCAGTAGCAGTTGCAGTTGCAGTTGTTGTTCCCTTTTCTGTGTGTGTATTTTTTCCCTCTCTCTCTCTCTCTCTCTCTCTCTCTGTTTTGTCATTGCAATGCAGCTGCTCTTGACGTTAGCAAGGGCAACGAGTTGCAACATGGTCATCTGCATGCCGCATATGCTTGAGCAATGTTGTAAGTAGCCATGTAAGTGCACAAGTGGACAACAACAACAACAATTGCTCGAAACCCGTTTCCCCATCTCCCACTTCTTGGCTATGTGTCTCCCTTTTTAACTGCAGCCAGCAGACTCTTTTTGCGATTTATGCGTATTTTTAAGTGGCATTAAGTGCGCGTTAACATCTTATGAAGCTGGCAAGAGCCAACGACAACAGCAGCAGCAACAATAAATTATTACAACAACAATAGAAGGGGCATCCATTAAACGCCCCGAAACAAATGCTAATTGACAAGCTTTGTCGAGAATGTGCTTTAAAAAATTTGTCAGTTGCTCTTTCTACTAGTGTAGGGCTGCGGGCTTAATAAGTTGTGAGGGCTAATTGGGGCTCGAGATTCGAATGTTGCATGGTTGCATTGTTCCATTTGCAATGCGGTAACTTGCAACTCAAGTTGTAGTCGTTGTTGTTGTTGCTTGTTAATGAAGTTTTTGGCCAGGCAACATGGGCATATACATATGCGACAAAGAAATATTATGCATACGCCATGTGGCCAGTTGTTTCTTTTTTGTTGTTTTTTGGTAAAACTTTGCCATGGCACGTTGCTTGGCTATTTTGCTCTTCAAGTACCTACATATTGTGTATATATCTCTGTGTCTATATCCCACTCAATGTAAATGGTAATTTACAATCCCAAGCGCATGGTTGCACGTGTGTGGGTAAATTGTTAAATTTATATACAAAAAGCAACGATGTTGCAACTGCCAAAGTAATTTGCGATAAGTGCGTCAGATTCTTTGGGGAATATTCGACCACCAGCAACAGCAGCAGCAGGAACAATAACAACAACAACCATGACAAAAATTCCAACCACAACAAGTAAAAAGTGAATATTTATTTTTGTATTTTTTGGAGGGTTCGCCATGCCAACCGAACGAAACCGAAATGAATTGCACTGCGATATGGCACTAAGATTAAAGAGTTTTGACTAGCAGGCAAAACTAAATTTCACAATTTAAGTTCCACAGTTTTTTTTTTTTTTTTTTGAGCAGGGGGGAATGTTGTTGGAGTTTTTTCTATTTCCCCACAAATTGTAAAATTAGTTTGAGATTATCTAATGAAATATATTTAATATGCATGTATAAACTCTAAACGTAGTCTAAGGTTAAAGTTTAAGGTTAAAGATAACGACATGGATAGTAGAGAGAATTAACTAGTTAGCTACTATTTAATTATTATCATTTAAGCTTGACTTTAGCAAATTATTTTATAATAACTTTTTAAATTCAAGTAGTTAAGTAACTGATAAAATAATCATTGTTATTATTTAATAAGTAAATTAATGTATAATGAGCGTAAAGAAATAGAATGGAATACTCAACCCATTTGTAGTATTTGCATTGGCTGTAGTTTTATTGTGATATTTGCTATATTTAAAGTCATTAATTTGTTAATTTTCGATCCTTGTTAAACTATCTAATTGTAACACTCCAATAATCCAAGTGTTCTTAGCAATAAAATGTTATTTGCAAAATGTAATATGGACAAAACTACTGTAATATTGCGTATCCGCAATGTAGGCTTTAAGAAGGAATCCCTCAGCTTAATTGATACTGATAAAATTTGATCTAATCTCTGGAAAAAAGTCAGTGACATCTTCACAATCAATATTGATTATCTTTAAATTAAGTCAGTGAATTTTATTAAAATGGTATTTGCAAAAGTTTATAGTTTTAAAATTAATAATATTCTTACATTTTAATTTATACTATTATGGTTAAAGCTAACTTTTTTCTTTCTGTGTACTTCAATTTGAGAGTTTCTTTTGACGAAAAGTATAAGTTGGCTTTTTGTGGTTAATTTTTAGTAAAAAAAAAAGCCGTCCGATATTTACATATGTGTATGAACAAGCATGTGTATATATAATGCCATGTAATGGTAATGCCTTTTGTTCAATTACGAATCAATATAAAAGGGCATCGAGCAATCAGACACATAAAGCAAATAAGCAGCTAAAGTGAGTGCAAATAGCGCACGTTCCATTTGTGGCCTGTCGTTCTTGCCACAATTCCATGTGCTTGCATCTGCAATACATTCACACAGATATGTTCCAGCATACATATGTATGTACGTAGTTAATATGTAGAAAAAAAGGCAATTTGTATTTTATATATATTCTTTTTTTCGCCCCCTTTGTCCCTTGTATTGCTTCTCAGGCCCGCGAATTGCTGTAATAATAAATTGTATGCAATGAAAATAAAAATGCCAGTGCGTAATTAATGAGTCAAGGTGGTGTCATATGGTGCTTACTGGCACACGCACGCACACACACACACACACACACACACATTTAAAGCAGTTAGGGCAGGAGACATGTGACTTGGCTGTACTTTTCGCGTTAAGTCGCGTATTTCATGGCGCTTATTTATTATGCACATAGTGCCACCAGAACACACAAAAGGCAACAAAAGGGGTGGAGAAAGCCCAAAGAACAGGAGCGCAACAAAAATTATTGACTCAATTTGTAAGCCCACACACACACACATACACACACACACTCGAAGGACGAACGCATGTAAAGCTCCACAGGCGCGTTAATTGCTTATGGGACTCACATTATTCAACTGTCATTTCTGTTAAAGCGCAAGGCGAAACTCTGTTAACTCTGGCAAAGAAAATAGCCAAAGTTGTGGTTTTGGCAAACAATTAGGCAGCTAATTTGCAAGGGCTCAAGCGGACCCAATTTGGTGAGAGAAACGGGCGATATCCTAATCCTGTCACAAAAGCAGAAACACTGTCAGCCAAACGGTCAGCCCCCTTTTGAGTGCTGAGGCGATGAAATTTTTCGGGGGTTGCAGCAGTAGAAATCACTACTAAGTCACACACCCACACAGAGAGAATGAAAATCAGGCACAGACACAACTAAGCTGCCTGCTGAGCCGAGAGATGGAAACGGAAACGCGCTAATATGGCAAGTTATTCAAAAGGCATCCCAAATCGAGATAAATGCACTTGCCATGGATCAGAGAGGAGGCAGCGCCCAATGCCTTGTCAAGTGTATGCGCTTGTCAACACCGAAGACTAAAAGGTGACAGGGACAAAGCGAGCAGGAGCCATGCAGCACACATGACATACTATTCGTCCTTCTGCTACTGCTGCTGTTACTACTACTACTACTACTGTGGTTTACAGGCCTGGCTAGATGCCGGCACATGGCAGCTGTCATGCGTGTGCAATGGGGCTCTGATTCAAAAGCACGAGCGGCCCCGGCTTATAGCTAAGTGGCAAAAGTTGCAGCGCTGCATAGGCAAGCGCATCAATCAGGCATCCACAGGCATCTTTCTCTCCCTGTCTCTCTGTCCCTCTGTCTGTTCTGTCAGCTGTAATTTACGCGCATTCACAACGCTTCCAACGCGCGGTAACAAACAAAAGATTTAGACACACAGGCGGCGGTGGTTGTGGCAGGCCCCAAATCGTTTAGATTCTCAGCACACGTGACTGATTCGCGTATGACAAAATGTCTGCTGACTTTGAAGAAGGCCATGCCCCATTCCTATTATTTTCATTGACATCCCTTCTGAACTTTTCAGCAAAATCAAATGATAGGCGGCATTAGTTTAATGAATATTAAATTCCACACAAAAGTTAGGCAAGTAACTTTAATTGTTTAGCAAACGAAACTCAATATACTTTATAAAATAATCCAAAATGAAATTCCAAACATTTTCTCAAACATTCTAACTAATTGTAAGTTATTATACCCTTGCAAAAAGGGTATATTAATTTTGGTCAGAAGTGTGCAACGCATAGAAAGAAGCATCTCCGACCATGTAAAGTATATATATTCTAGATCACGACGAGACGAGTTCATATAGCCATGTCCGTCCGTCCGTCCATCTGGATCAACGCAAACTCCTCCTAGACCGTAAGATGCATTCAGCCGGATCGGACCACTATATCATATAGCTCCCATACAAACGGCAAAGTCACGAACAGTGACTTTTCTCAATAACTTCGTTATTTTCTAAGCTATTGCTTTCCAATTAAACATTTGTTACTTTAATATATCTTTTATTATTAACTATGCCGAATTTGATAAAGATCGGGTGACTATATCGTATAGCTCCGATAGGAACCATCGGTGGAAAACAGTGACTTTGATCAATAACTTCGTTATTTCCTATGCTAAGATTGTAGGCGGTTCTTTCGCAGACATTACACTTTTTGGATAAAACGTTTTTACACTTTGATGGCTATGGGTAAGGAAAGAGTTACCAAAATAGTTGCAAGGGTATACAAACTTCGACGCGGTCGCAGTTAACCCCGGCCCTCTGGTTTTTTCTAGCAATTGGAAATATGGATATTTGTGAAACTATAGGCAAATTTTGTTATTATTACTGACGGAGAATAATTCTCTAAATTGGAAATTGATATCATATTACACTAGAATTTATTATCCTGTTGTTATAGCAATTATATACTTACATTGCCCATTACATGAGTGAAAATATAAATATTCACATAAATGTAGATATGAAAATTATCCCATGTTACTATGTAATTCTCTACTAACCTTTTTGGCCATTTTGGTTAATTTACATTCCATACATAATGTTTAATCTCGTTGGGCAAGTATGTATCAATTAGAATTTCATATATAGTTCCGCATTGTTCACATTGTGATGGCACAAATAAGTTGCCGACAATTGTCTGGCCATGTGTAGTGAAAATAATTTAATTCAATATGAAATAGTTTTATGACGTGCTTGGCCAGCAAAATCAATTCATTTCACACATACTGCAGAGGGGAAGAGAGAGAGAGAGAGAGAGATGGGCAAACGGTTGGGCGATCATTAGATTTGGCAGGTTGCAAACGATTCGAAGCGAATTTCCACACACACACACACATAGTGTACCTACAACAATCGACATTACTGTGGAATGGCTTGTCTATTGAATTATTACAACAATTGCTGCTGTCAACGTTGCCAACAATGTTAGTTGTGTGTGTGTTGCTAACGTGTAAATGTGTCTTTGTATGTGTGTGTGTGTTTCTGTTGTTGGCAAGTACGTGACAGACGCGGTTTGGCGCGATTAAATTACGTTTATGATTATATTTTGTTACAAACAAAATGGCTCGAACAAACCCAAACCCCACCCCGAAACCCACAAGTCTCCCCGCCTCAATGACATTGGTAGGTATGTTTGTAGGTAGGTAGATAGATAGAGCCATAAACAAAAACGCTTTTATTCTCCAACTGCCAGACACATTGTATTAAAGTGTAACTGGTTAACAATTGTGCGGCTAGAGTCCCTAGGGAGTGCTATTTGATGGATTTCTCATTTTACCCCGTGCATACGATTATATATGTATATGTATAATGATTTTTAGTTGAAATAATCGTTTTCATTTGAATTTCAATTAATTCTATACAAGAGAAATTCTTGGTATTTTCTAAACATGTTAACAAGCTACCAACTATATTTGAATTTATATTCATCTGAATGGAATGGGCCATTGCGTTCTTAAACAATGCTTAATAAGGCTCTTGTAAAGGCACTTCAACTGCATTCCAAAATGAAGTTCTTACAGTTCAAGCAGTCTTAAGCTACCTCTTCAACTCCCTTTTCAGTTTCGCTGACATTAAATATCATTTCAGCCGACGCTTATTGCTTATTGCAAAAAAGATTGTGCTCTGCTTCTATATAATATGAAATTAATAACAATCATACGCCACGTTGACTGCCTGGGAGCCTGGCTGACTGGTTGCATCCGTTCCTCGTTTGCTTCTGCTTCAGAATGCCTTTCAGCCAGTTGTTACTGACAGCCGCATTTGGGTTTGGTTCATAAGTTCTGCTCACAAAGATTTCTAAAACTGTCAGAAATTGCAGTAAAATTACGCAAAGCATCGAAAGAAGGCGCCAGAGCGCAGCTGCAAGAATGCTTATTAAAATATAAATATGCTAAAACAAAAAGCGCGTGCGGACGCCAAATGGACTAAGGACTTGTCAGAGAGAACGGGGTATGAAAACAACAAGCAGTGAGAAAAGAAAGGAAAAAGAAAAACCAAACAAAAACAGAACGATAGTAGCAGCAGCAACAGCAGCGGTCTCCTGACTTCCACCGGGCAAAGTTAAAAAACTAAAGTTTTTTCTTTTCTTATACTATAAAATAATTTCAACTACTCGAAATAAGCACGCGCCAAGGGTGTAGGGCAGGGAATGTGAAGGGATCTGAAGTACATGTACTCTGAAATGTGCACCGAAAGGAGAAAAAAGGAGAGGGAGGAGAAAAAAAAGTAAATTTACTGCAAAACACAACTAAAGTGGAAATTTCATGCGCGCAGCCCAAACTTTAGCACTTTTTCCACGACCCTTTCCATCCCACGAAACACACGCACACACACACACATACAAACACAATCTACTCTCGTAGAGTTAACCATTTGCAAAAGAACGGGGCAAAAAGCAAAGTTGTTCTTTGCAAACAATGCACAGTTATTCTTTTGGTGAATTTCGGACCAAGGTTATTTCTATATGTATTATGCAGACCTGGACAGAATTGGACAGTGCCGAGTAACCAAACCAGCATTTTACGATGGAGGGAAAAGCGAGAGGGCAATAGGAAACTCTCAGAACCGCTGAAGCTATGCCAGTAAATTGAAGCATAGCTCAAGTGGGCTGATAATACATTTTTTATCAACTCCATGGTGGGGAAAATTTGGACTAGTTGAATTATTTACCTTACACTATGCGCAACAATTAAATGATGGGGTAACAAGGATTACCAGATAGAAACGATCGGTTTGTTTTGAAAATGATTAAATTTAAATTTTAACTAAAGTTTTTGATCTTAGATATACCAACGTACATAACATGATCATAAACGATGCAGCCCTCAGTAGATGAGTTGTCTAACAATAAGAGGCAACTGAACAACGAATATCGGAGTTCAAACTTCAGGCTAGTGTATGGATGCAGTTTTCATCTAAGCCAATAATCATAGTTGCTAGTGATATTCCTAGCCACGACTCCTCCTGATGACGCCTTCTTTTAATAAGTTCCCACTCCTTTTTAAGTCATATTTAGAATCATAAACGACTAGTCTACTTCAAGCATAAGTTTGTAGCTTAATTGCAATTAGGAAATCGGAACTACACTCTGTTACTTACCATCTGTCTGGATAATTGTATTTACTTGTGCCTGGGCTACCGTGAAACATTCAACTTCAACAATCAATCAATTAGCCAATTAGTCGGTAAACTCAACAGGCGCATCAATTCCCATGCAAAACTAACTAATTTACCCACACAGCTAATCAAATTTAATTAAGACATCCCAGCAAATGGTGGGGCAAGCAACCAAGTCAAGGTGCCTATTCTACGCACACGCCCCTCCCAACATCTACACATACCTGTCTAACTACTTACTCTTGCCCACCTAATCGCCCGTTCACCTGTCTGGTGCAGTCCAATAATACTAGCTTATGCAGTTGTTTGTTTGTCTGTGTGAGTGTGTCGATAGGTATTTGGAAGGATGTTTGTTTGATTTTCAGTTGAAATATGGGCTTTCTGCACGAAACACAATAGTGTATATCTATAACATTTTCGGTTATCAATGCAAATGCGTTGCGCCTAAAAGTATGCACAAAAAGGCTGCATTTAGACAATGCGTGCCACGCCCCGTCATGAACATGTAATTGTTGCGTGTACCATCGACCATTTCACAAAAAACTTTCAACGAAAACTTTTTTTATGGCCAACTTGTTTATTTGCTCACCATAGAGCCAACAAACGATTTAACCAAACTCCTCCCCGAAAAAAGGCCCTTTTTAAGTTGTTTGTGCGAACCGGAAGCCTGAGTTTAGATAATCAACTAAACACTTCATTATTTCGTCTACTATGGCGTAAATTGTTTCAGCAATGCGTCTATTTCAATAGGATTTTTGCAGGTGAGAAATGGGCGTTTAGTGAGCAAACTGCTGAATTATTGCGTGCCAATTACGGAGAACTATTAAACCAAATGTGCGGATGGAATACAGCTGGAACGATTCTAAATGAAGGAGCTAATACTGGCAGCTTTTCCTAAATCTTCCATTGCGGCGTCTCTTTCAATGAAAATAATGTTTTCACTATTAAATTATTTGATTGTAAATCAAAATACGTCAATTTCGTAAGCCCTTTATACTGCCTCACTCGAGGCTAAGTCTAAAGCTCTATTTCAAATAAATATTTATGAAATGCATTTCATCAGCGATACGAAATTACAAATCCTGATTTAGCTCAATTCTTGCTTCAACTTCATAACACACACACACATTTCAAATGTTATTATATTTGGTTTTTGTTTTTGTGTAGAATACAAGTTGTACTCAAGTCGTTGGTCCATTGTCATCTAATTGACAAATGAATAAACTGATTTGCTTGACAGCATTTGCACCCAAGTCAGAGTCTGGTTAATTTTCTGATTCAATGCAACGCAGCAGCAGCAGAAGGATCAAGACCAATAGAAATGGCAAGGACAGAAGCATTTTACACTCATTACGTTTAATTACATATTTTACTGGGCCGAGACAATTTCTGGTATTCGGCAACAGGGCAGATTATCTGAGCTTGCGGATGAGAGAAATTATGAGAGTGCACAATGCTTTAAATCTGCATTGTTTCAAGTTGGGTTCATTTCTTAATTAAGTCATCGTTTAAGTGCACACAAAGTCAAATATTTATACATTTGACTCTAGAGTTGGATTTCAAATGTTTTCATATACTTAATAAAGGTAACTGACAATGAGTAAAATGTATTAATATTGGCAAAACTTACTAAATTATAAGTGTAGGAAAATGCTTAACTAAATAACTTATTCTTAATCAATTCTATTCCTTATAATGATTTGAAACTACTCAAACTACTTAATAAGAAGAAACAATTTAGGAAAACAAAAATTAAATCACTAAAGAAGTGTTAGTGACAAAGTTTTTTCAAGCTTTGGGATACTCTTTGGGCCAAGTTATTAAAAGGACATGAACAACTTCCCTCATACTCATATGAGTGCATTGGGACATACGGAAGGAAAGTTCTTTGACACCAAATATAGAATTTTCGTAGGGCATTCGAGATCGTAAAAGCAATGCTCGTTAGGGGCAAAGTTTAACGCTTTTTATTACAGAAGGCGACCTTAATGTTGGATAGGCTGAATGGAGGATGGCTGAATGAATGACTGTCTGGATAGCTGACTGGATGGGCAACTGGGTGGTTGGTTGGTTGGTTGTCTCTCGGCGCACGTAAAAGCAAATCAAGCAAATGGACACATGTAGACCTACCCATTCGTTTCGCTAGATTTTTGTTTGCTGTCGGGGCAAGCTGCATGATTGCATTTTATGTTTGCGTTAATTTTTTATGTCTACTTTCCGAGTGCGAAGGGCCATAAATAAAGCAACAATCAATTTTCATACGCGCCGTGGTGCGACAATGTAGCGATGTTGGTTTGTGTGTGTGTTTTTTGGTGGTGTTGATGTTGGTGGTGAGGCATGCCACACGCACTTGAGTCGTAAAAGGAATCCAAATGGTAATCGTATATTTTAACATAACATTATTACACACACACACACATAACCCGATGGCTCTTGTGGGTGAGCGAGTGGATGCCCACTCAAACATCATTAAATATGAAAATTCATCTGCAATTTATCAATTATTTATTTATGGCCATGTTCCTTTTGTATTTTTCGCATGTGTTAATGAATAATTTTTTGTCTTTTTTGGGTTTTTTTCTCTCGCTCTCCTTTTTTTTTATAAATTTTGGTTGTTGTTTTATTTCCTTTTTCTTTGCGTGTGTTATGTGTGTGTGTGTGTGTGTTTGTTTGTCGTTTTGTTCTGTTCGTTTCAATCAATTCGAATTCGCTTTTGCATTTTTATTGCACTTTTGCGCATTGAGTGAAACACACACAAGTATATATGTATGTATGTATGTGTAGATATACTTAACGCAAACTCTCCAACCCTTTCTCAAAATGTCGCACATTAATGCGCATGAAATTGTTGTTGTTTTTATTGGACAAAAGAGCAGCAAATTGCATGCGGGCAAGTGTGAAGACAGCAGCTGCCAACAGCAAAACTCCAGCCCACCTCTCCCCTCCACACCGCCCCCCAAGCACAACCTGGACCCAACTCCCATCAAACCCCTTACCCACACACAGAATCAGGCATTGTTATATCGGATATTCTCTGTCTGTGTGGATTCTCCATCGTCGTCAACGAGGCATTTTTCAATCAAAATACACACAATTTGCAATTTAAATGTTGATTTCGTTAATGCGGCGAATAACCAAATGGCATTCGCACACACACGCACACACCATCTTTGTGTGAGTGAGTGTACATATGTGGCTTGCATATGGACAGTTGTTTCAGGCTTTTGCCCGCTTTGTTATTGAACTGAAATGAATAGTTTATGTTTGTGCATTTGGACAAACGCCGCGAACTCCCAGTCCAGTTCAGTTCAATTCACTCCTCATTCAAACCTATCCATTCCGACACTTTGCCCTTTTTCGCTGCATTTTATGACGAAGATGAATTGTGAATTGCATAGCAAATGAAATAAATTTTAATGCTCATTGCTTATGTATACCACCCAAATACTTATTAAGCATGCATTAAAACCGAAATATACTTATATGTGTTATATAATGAGAAAAGTATTGACAGTTAAGCAGCTTATATGCATACATAAATACATACCCACATACATACATATGTATTATGTGTTTGTATACTATGCAAATTAAGTGGAAGGCAAATTAAGTTTGCCATTGACCATCATATAATTTACAAGGCTCAAAGAGATCAAAAATATATATTTGAAAGTTTTACTCCATTTCTGCGGTTAAAATTTAAGATAATCCTTATTGAATTCCTTTTTTGATTAAGTTTTCTTTTACTAATTTTAAGCAAATCATTCACATTCGATAATTTAGTTATAAAGAGTCAAAAAGGATTTCAAATGAGACTACAAATTTCCTTTTCATGAGGTACAGATTAAATTTAAAATTGAATTACAATTATTGAAAACTATATGAACTACAACCATTCCATGAGCAAATCTTAGTAACTCTTAATAGAAAAGTCTTCAACTTTATATGTATGTATACCCCTAAAACAATTAAAGCTCTCAATATATTTCAAAGCTATGACTAGAAATTCAGGCTTTTATTATGAGAGAAACTGTAACATTATTCCCTTATTGACAATGGAATGTACTATCAATCAATACTTATTTTCTTTATTCATTTAACTCAATCATCATTTTTTCACCCTCTACAAACACATCAGAGATCATTTGACAACTTCCTGAACAATTTTAGTTTTTGCAAACGCAACTTGACTCTGGCAGAGGAAAGTGTTAAGTAAGAGTGGGAATTGAGGATATTGAAAGGTGCATGGAAAAGGACAGTCGGAGGATGGGTAGGGGAGAGCAAGTCCATGCCATCAGCCATCAGTGCCGCCAGTCAGGCAGCAAATGAGTAAAAAAGAAAATTACATTTGAGATACCAACCGACACTCTCAGTTTGTGTGTGTGTGTGTTGCCATTGGCATGCATTACGAGAGAGTGTGCACAACTTTTTCCACTAGCAGAGCATCGAGTGCAAATTAAACCGAGCAGCGCACGAGGTTAATTTCACATGCATTTCACTTGCAATCAGTGCGTGCTTCACTCTACTGGCGGTGGCACTTAGCCCAGGCTACTTACACTACACTTTGACTGGTTGGCTGGTCACCCGCAATGCTGCACCCCGTTCCTTACCTTCCTTGGCTGCCAGCCAGCCAGTCCACAAGTTCGCCCATTTCTTGCGCCCTACCCTGCCCCTGCATCCGCACATGATTCGTGTCCTAATCCGAAACTCATTTCCTTCCGTGGCAGCTTTTCTAGCTGGGTACGGAAATGAAGCTCTGTCAAAGATTGGCCCAAAGTGCAGTAAGCACAAAGTTTCTACTTCTTAGCGTGTGGCAAGGATAATTGCATGTAACAGGTGTGAAAGACGGAATTTACAATGGCGAGATAGTGCTTGAGAACCAAAATAGCGGATGGGGCACAAATTAAGCTCAAGTTGTCGTCTTTCTTCTTCTGCTCTTCTCAAGCAACGCACCTCAGCTTTGAGGCGACCCTAATGGAAATTCTTATTCATGTGCATTATGCGAATTGGGGTGAGCTGGCTCTATCTAAGACTTTGAAACCCTCCCAGGATCTACATACATATATACATAAATACATACATAGTACAAGCTACTATCTGCCATAAATTTTTGCGTTTTAATTATCCCCCCAGAACACCAGCAGATGAGAATAAAAAAAAAAATTTTAAAGGAAACCTTTCGTGAAAACTCCAAAAAAGTTTGTAGTTTATGCGTTTTCCCGTGTCGTTTTTGCCATCATCCCATTTGGTTTTTCACGTTTGCTATGTCCAGGGCACTACATTCTCATTAGACACGAGATGAAAGCAAGAAAATGAAAATGAGAAAGGAAAATAGCAAAAAAAAAAAAAACAAAACAAAAAAAAGACCAACCAGAAATGCGTTAGTTTTGTCATCATCCAATATACCAAAGCAGTGTGCGCATGGTCCAATTAAATTATAAGCCAGGACCCTCGACTAATAGAATAAGAAATCTTCTTTTCTGTCAAGAGGCGTACGCAAAAAGCATATGTTAATAGGACGTTGCGAGCAATGGGAAAGGAGCAAGCAAGGTCCTCATTACGATTGCGAGAGCACGAGGAAGAAAATGAGACCTTAAAAGGGAATTTTTAATTCAAGTATATATGAGGGACGGAAATGAAAATACATACACATACATACGTACATATGTATGTACATATAGCAAACTTTGCCATTAGGTAAATGTGCATTGCCGCTTCAACAAATCGCAACAACTGTTAATGTTAATTATATTAAATTTTTCTGCTCACACACATGAAAAGAATGATTCTTTGAGCCCCTCTTTGAAATGCTTTCGTAAATGACAAAATGGCTGCTCCAGTCCTGAAATCTGAGAAACAAAAGGGCAAACTTTTGACTCACACACACACACAAAATGAGCCTCGACCCGCAGGTTTTGTGCAATAATGCAAATGTTGCCAGCGAGTTAAAAAGGGACAACAGACATTATCACAAGTTCGACAAGGTTAACACACACACACAGATACCCACACATATGTCCTGTTGCAGCAACGGGTGACAAACAAGCGTTAACAATTGTTGCAAGCTAGGCAATCAGAAAAGTTCCTCTGTCAAAATCCTTTTGAATTTTCTTTTACTTTCCTGAATTTTAGACTGCGTCGAGGTGACATTATCAATGCCACGACCACAGCCACGGCCCCTCCCCTTCCCCACTGATGGTTGGAGGGCGGAGGATGGCTGGTAGAGGCGTGACACAATTTGCATGCAACAACGCTGCACTTGCATTTGATGCAAATGAAACATAATGAAATTGTAAAAGTTAGTTTTACCCAAAGATAAAATTTACATTTCTCACACAGACAATGGGAACAACCAGCCCAATGTGGATGGTATGGGAATGGCATGGGATGCTGCTTGGTGTCAGAAAACTTTGACATTTTTATGCGATTCCGTGTGGCACACAGCATGTTGTGCGATTTGCTTAGAAATTGTGTTTAGCGTTGCGTATTTGACATTTAAACGTGTAACAAAACATGCCAAGACAATTTTCGCGAAGGATGTATTTGTAAATGCAAATAACGAGTGACAGTTTCAGGATGCATCGGAGCATGGTTCAAGCAGATGAATGGAGCAGAACCAACTGATGTTTACCACAATGTAATACGAACGGGATGACTAAATCCTCTTTAAGGCAAGATTAAAAAGAAGACAAGCTTTCTTTGTTGGCCACATCAACTTAGTCAATGTAAATGACAAGCATTCAACAAGTTTTTAATTAGAATATAAAATTCACTTATTTTTAGAAATATTTCCCAACTTGATTGGCAATGAGGGGCAGACAAATACTTTAAACTAAGATAAGATATTTTATTTTCATTGATCGCGCTTTATTTTATTACACTTTTATTTTATTATTAAAATATTTAACTTTTAAAATTCAATCAAATTTATCCATTTATTTCAGGCTGTTGATGCTTAAAACTTTAATTGGTTAGACGAAGAGACATTCATATTTTTCATAAAATTATTTAATATATTTTTCATATTCGCGAATGTTGACTTTTCATTGATATTCGAGATTCGATTTCCCGTGATTTTCACTTCCGCCCTACGAAGCATAAATAAATAAAATAACTGCAAGATGTCAAGCGAAAAAAGAGACAAAAAAACGATACAACAAATTATACACATAATTTTTAGCAGTTGGAAAATTTATTGCCTCTTGCAATTAGTCGAAATCGTAAATTTTGAGACTGTCGCTGAGACAACGCCCAGGAAAATAAATAAAATTAAAAGGAAAGCACAGAGAATTGTGAAAAGCGAAAGGCAAGGAAATTTATTTAAAGGAAACTATAATTCATAATTTGCTGTGTTGGCTGTATTTACGAGGGAATGAGCGAAAAAATACTAAGGATGAACGTGGCCAAGAATCCTGAAAGGATTCTCACAGATCAGCTGGCCATAAACTTAGCGCATGGCATGGACCTCGATATTAAATGGAAAGTAAATGGTCTAAATGATGGCTAAGAAGCTGCTGCTGCTGCATTGTAAGCCAAAACATGTTGGAAAATCCTAAAGTATGCCATTTTAGAGCCACTTGATATAAGACGATGGCAGACGAGGAAAGGGGGAAATCAAGTCAGAGTTTGTGAGTATGTCTAAGTGTGTGTGAGTGTGTGTGTGTGTGTGCAACACTTAAGAATTCAATTTGAGTTTGTTTGTATGACTCTGTGGCTATTTCACCTTCTTTTGAGCTCCCTCAAACGGCAACAACAAAACACGAGAGTCATGCATTAGCAGTACATGTTTGTGCCATAAAGAAAGCCCTCTACGAATGTAGCCATAGTGGGGTGAAAGGGTATCGACACCCTCAATGCTATAAACACACATACAGATATACAAAAAGTCTAAAGCGAACAACAAAACGCCCATTAAGCTGCACAATAAAAGTCTTTAAAAAATATTTATATACATATATGTAAGTATATACATTTAAAAAAAGAAACGAGAAAAAACTTTTGAAGCATTAGCAATAGTCGAGTAGAAATTGTTAAAATCCTTGCAGCTTATTAAGTATTAAATTGTGAATTAAAATGGTCTAACCCTCTACAAAAAAATTCGACATTTTTGATTCTCAACTATTTATAAACTTTTCTTTGATGTGATTGATGGCATAGAAATTTTAGATAATATTGGTTTGATGAGAGAAAAGATGGAACTAACAAGCTGAAGACTTAAGCTGAAGCTGAGAAAAATAAAAATCAGGTCATCTTTTGTCCACAATTTGGTAAGAGTATTGGCAATGTAAGATTCAATCCTGTGATCTAATTTGTAAGACACATAAAAGGTTTGATAGGTGTTAATGATTTCATAGTTTTGATTATTAGGGCTTATCAATGACATCTTTGCCTCTTCTTAATGTCCACCTCTAGGAGTAAGTTAGAATTTGGCTTAAAACACCGTTCACATGGCTTTAACTAGCCGTACACAAAGGATACATAGGGCATACTTAACACTCAGAAGCAGGACAGAGGAAATCCAGGCATCTGTTTTGCATAGGGCAAAATGGCGGACAGGCTGTCAATATAGACGCCATCGTTTGCCAGTCAAAACACATTTATGACAGGCGGCTCTTCTTTTTTTGCCATTAACCAAATGCGACACTGATGAGCGTGGGGTCCATGGCTGAGGCCGGAGACGGAGCCACGAGAAAAAAAGGCTGCATTGGCAGTGCACTTAGTGCCAGCAGGACATGGCCGTAAAGGCAAAAGGGACAACGTGGAGGCAGGGCAAACCAATGAATGTCCTTTGCTGAGTGAAACAGCAATTGAAGTTGACTTTGAAGTAGCATCTCGTTGAGCTATCAACGCGCCATCATTGCCATCATCATCAACGCCATGACGATCCTATTCCTATCCTTGTGCTGTTGTGCCGTGCTGCAGCTGCAGTTGCTGTTTTTTTTTCTCTCTCTCTTTCCCTCTCTCTCTCTCTCTCCCTCCTGTCTCTTCTTTATTATTGTTATGGGACCCTATAACTGTCAGCGCAATAAATTTTCCATTTTCTTCAAGCACCACTTTCATTGCAAATGCAACGTGGTTAACGGAGTTGGCACTGAAGAATATTTTGCGGAACTGTTTGTAAATCAGTTTGGCCCCATCCCGAGCTCTATTACGATGGCTTGACAGCAAAGATAGAGTCAAGTCAAGGCCAAGAGCTAATTGAAATGAGCTAGGCAAAAATCATAGCTCATTTAAATGGAACTGGGAATAAACATATGCACTTATAGATGAATTTCAAAATATTTTATAAAATATAACCAGAGGGTCGCAGAAATTAATCCAAGTTTAAGCTTAGGCTGTTAGTTGCGATTCTCCACTATATTTAACGTAAAGAATGAAATCCAGTCCAGTCTGTGACAAAGTCCTTCAATGATAGGAAATGGCAATTCTTATATAGTCATCATACTGATAGTGCTCCTCTTTATTATAATCACAGGATCTTTAGCATCTTGGAGTAGTCCTAGTTTTAATCCAATCTTTCCAAGCCAAACATTTCGAAATAAGAGAAACTAAAGTAGCCATTTCCAATTTGATTTGAGGAATTAATTATATGGAATATTAAGTCGTGAAGCATAAGGCCAGTTATTATGCGACTGGTGCAAACATCGGGCATTTTTTTTCTCATTTTTGTCCACAGACGCCATTTGGCTGGCGGCAATTTTAATTTAATTGCGCACCGGCAACGGAAGTTTGAGGGTAGAAGAAGAAGGAATACATTCTAGGGTCGAGCGGAAATGCTCGAAGCATTGCAGGTTTTGTGTGGTTAATTGCGGCGGCTGTTGCCATTCTCAACCAGAGATGGACCCAAGTCGTGATTAAGGATTGAGGGTATAGTATTATCTAAGCAAACATCAAAGAGAAGTGTATAAATAATGCAAGCAACAGACGTGGCACATCATATGAGCAAGAACATTAAAGAAGTGGACAACAAAATTAACTTCGTTTTTTTTTTTGTCATACTTTTGTAAATCAAATTTGGCAAAGATTATAAAGTGTACCTAGGGCTAAAGTGGACCTAGGGCTATGAAATAAGGAAACTTTGCCCCCTCGAATATGCAATAAAAAGTCTAACAAGTCGGTTTTCGAAACATACTAAGAAATTTTTGAATATATAGTGAATAAGAAATATTTCTTGAAGCAAACATTATGTATAAGCAATTTTTAAGTTATGAAAAATTATAAATATGTTCAAAACAAAACTATTTTCCTAGCCGATTTCATACTTTGAAGGGCATAGTTCCCCATTTCACAGCCCTAGATCGATCTATGGATTATATAATTAATGGAGCTTCATTTTGCAGGTTATTAGGAATTAGTTGGGTAAAATATTCGTGATCCTTTATAATGGCACGCGTCCATACCTTTGGTCCAGCTGGTGGACCCTGCTGCTGATTCTGATGCTGATGCTGTGGTTGTTTTGCCAATTCGCATTCGAGCGTGCAAAAACATGTCGCTTTTAGTTTTAGTCCCCGTGTCCTTGTTGTTTGCACTGCCCACTGGTCGTCGTCGTCATCGTCGTCGGTCTTTTGCTCTGCCTGGCGGCAGTTGGCATTCCTGCAAAACATGTTTGCTTGCACAGGTGTGTGTTTGTGTATCTGTATCTGTGTGTGTGTATGTGCGTGCATGCGTGTGTGTGAGTGAGGCCAAAAAACATGCCCACATAGACACACACACACATTGGCATCTAAAATTCATTGTTCATAAGACATGAACGCATTTTGCATGGTCCAATGAATTCTCGTTTCGCCTGCAGGTGCCCCGCCACCTGCCACACGGCACAACTCAGCCCGGCACGGACTCTGCACATACTTTTCCTGTATTCCGGTTGCTCTCTCTCTCTGTGTCCAGTAACCCATCTGGAACTCAGCTGTGCACACACAGCGACTCATACAAAATGGCGTCATTTGGCTGCAGGCGCATTAATTAATGTTTTGAGCCGCAGCAGAAACAACACCAACAACAACAAGAACAACACCAACCGCAGCATCAACGACAACAATCAAGCAGGAGAGACCCAAACAATATACATACACACATACTTACAAATCGATGTATGTATTTATATATGTATGTATATAGAAGGTGTACGTAATTCATGAATAGCCTCAGGCAAATTTCTACATAAATGAAATATTTGATGAATTAAAACCAACAATTTGCAACGTGTTGCATAAACAAAAGAACAGAGAAGAAAAAAAACTACAAAAAATTATTTATCTATTAATTATTTCCATGATTCAGTAGGTCTCTCTCCCATTAAACCAATGAAATCGAATTTACCACATTATTTATTTTTAAACTTGCACTCCTCCGTAGATGAGTTGTCTAAATGGCCCAGTCATTTAGGCAACTGAACAACGAGGATCCGTGTTCGAATCCCAAGCTGGTGTATGGATGTATATAGTTTATATCCTTATGTATAGTTAGGTTGATAGTTTACAACTACATCCTATACTTATAATAATAATAATAATATAATTAAACATTGATTCTGAATTTCTCAAATCTCAAATGTCTTAATGGAAAAAATGTGCGCTAATCTCTTGCCATCTTAATTTTTACGATACACCTGTGAATCCTTCGAATAAATTATAGGCCCACTTAAACTAATTAAACTATTTAAAGTTAAATATCAGAAATGTTGAGTTTATTTTCAGTTATGAACGATTAAACTGCTTTTCGAATCAAGAGGAGTCATCCGGGCCAAATGAAGTCATCCGATGTTGTTTGACTCTCATTTTTTGCTAAATAAAAAAACTTTGATTCTGTTTTTAAATTGAGAATTTTATTGGTGAAATAAACATATGTAATTTAAAAACAGAATCACAATGAAAGCCAAACAACATGGGATTGTTTTTGGCCCCGATGCCTTTTTTTGGCCCACCTTGAATATCTAGTTATGGATACTTATTTTTGTTTGGTCCACTTAAAAGTCATAAGAAGCCTTCGGCGTGATAAAATTTGATTCAAAGAGTATTTCCTTTAAAGCTATGTATGTATATGTATTTCATTTTGATCACCTTCAACTCACTATATCATTATAATTGCCTCAGGTAAGCCAAACCAATTGAAGTTATTTGGAAAAAGTCGAAGTTCTTGCTGACTTGATAGCAATCACAAAATGCTGTCTCATGCCACATGTGACAATTTGTTAGGATGCAAGGGGGGTTAAGATAGGTTTGGTTTGGAGGAGAAAATGGAGAGAACACACACAATATTTCTTCATCAACAGCTTAAGGCGGCGGTCAGGCAATAAATTTTGCGCTGTTAATTTGTCACATGATTTTAGTTGGCCAATTACAACTATCAGACAACAACAACAATGAGAAGAAGCAGCAGCAGAAGCAACTTGACAGGACACACACAAAGGATGACCACAATGGCAGCTTAACTGGCTGCCCAGTCACTCAGAGTCCTGCTAGGAGATAGAAGAGGTAGGAAAAGTGAAGTGGGGGGCAGTCCTTACTAAGGCCAAAGTGTAGAAAAATGCCAACGAGGCAAAAAAAACAGACCGAGGGAGAATAGCAACAAACACACACAAGAAAAAGATGGAGCCAGTGACTATGCGTGTCTTGGTATTTATCTAATTGTCGTCCTAACACACACACACAAACACACACATGCGTAGAAGGAATACTGCATAAACCAAGTTGTATGTCCATGTGTGGGTAAAGGCAATTTGTAGGGAATGCTGATAGTATGGAGAAAAAAAATGTGAAACTAATGCGGCATTTGTATATGTGTAATTGCAAGTGCGTATGTATAGATGTCTCCTCCTCTCTCTCTCGCTCTTTCTCTCTCTCTCTCTCTCTCTCTGTTTAAGAGCAATTGATCCCGGGCCATCCTGACAGTTTAATAAATCCCCAACAATGCAGGGAGACGGAAGAGTGAGAGCGAGCAAGAGCAGACAAACGCTAAAGGCAAACGCTGACGCACTTCCGTTTCCTGTTTGTCGTTGACCAAAAGTCCAAAACGACATACATACATGTGTGTATGTATGTGTGTCTGTATGTGTATACATACGTAAATTACTGTATCCACGTTGTCCTGCTGCGATATCTGAATCTATCTCTCACTCTCTCTGTGCACAGAGCCTTATCAGCATTACAGTCGTTGCGTTAATGTTACCAAATAAGAAATTCATATCATTAATTTGATTTTGGCCTACACTCATGTGTTGTAGTAGTGGTACTCTCAGTGGCAATTTGTCGAGTCGAGTTCTGTTTGAGTCTGGTGTATTGCATTTCAAATGAATTGTAATTGCTCTATAATCCGAATGTCCGAATGGTTGTTGGATTGCGGTAAGCACACCATACATACTTACATATATATTAGGTAAGTAAATAACATTGCACATTTCCATGATGGCCATGCAAATTGGTGAAAGGCCTCTCATTAATTGTTACATTCAGCTGCCACAAATTTTATAACCCATACGATGAACATTGGCCTTGTTTACTTGGCAATAGATCAGAAAGATTCATATGCACAATATCACAAAGGATTTCACAGATCTAAGAGATTCATTTTGTGATTAACTCAGAAATCTATCTCATGTTGAGTACCTAACTTAATTATCACAGGAAATAAAATGGAATTTCGGTATAAAAGTGTCGAATAACTCTTAAATATTTCTTATCTAGTATCTAGATTCTACAATACATTATAAACATTTTAAATAAGTATTCTTCATATATATAGTTCGAATTATGAAACAGGAGATTATGTCATAATGCTTTACAACTCTCTACTGAAAGTTTTATTATAAAAATATAATATAATTTTTAATATAATGAGCATTTCGTTGTGTTAATATTTATTTCAGTTTGTCTTATTTATTTTTTTTTTGGTCTCAAAATTGCTTGAGGCTAACTTATTAAATGATTTCAAAGGCTTTTTTTCTTAGCTCACAATTTGTATTTTTTCAAAAGATAAATATGTTTTCGATTTGGAATATGTTTGCTCTATGCTTTAACTTGAATAAATCTCATGTAAAAAATATATTTTTTTGTTGAATTTGAAATAAATGTTTATTTAATTACAAATCAAAAAAAAAATGCCAAAAAGAAATTTTTGAATAGAAATCGCATATCATATCTAATATGTTGATATTTGTATGTATGTACATATATACATATATGTATGTATATGATGCATGTTTGTTGATATTTATACTTGTCTATGGAAAATATATATTTATTTATGAACACGATTTTATCCATGTTATCTAATAAATTTTACGTACTCGAAAGCAAAAAGCAGCAAACAAAACGCCTACAAATTTATTTATTGGCTGCAATGGTTATTTACCTAAACAAAATCCGACAAGCAATGAAAAACCCCAAAAATATAATTAGTTTTTTGGACGAGCAACAAACACACACACACAGAGACACACACAGAGATACACACACACACTGCCACAGCATAGACATGACTTCCAGATACAATGCATCTGAGGGTAAGCATTTCATAATAAAATATTTAATTTAATTATTTCGAATATTGGTACATTTTTCGATGCGATACTCCACACTCCGTCGAGCAAATGTTTTCGGGGTGGAGTGGGAGGAGTGCCCTCCACACACACACAAATTTGTGTGTATGTTGTGGTAATAAAATTTGTCCGAATTTTAGGCCCCATAAACTAATTACATGGCGCAGCAAAGCGAAAATGTATGAATATTAAAATTTTGCAAAGTCGAATAATATTTGCGGATCATGGCAAATAATTTCACTAAGCCAATTTACAAATTTGTTTGCATTGTGGCTAAAAGCAGTAAAATGACAAATATGAAAAGGAATTTCTATTAACATTGGAAAACATAAAGGCCAAAAGAGATCTGAATGATGGCTCTTACTCTTGCTTAGCTGACCGTGGCTAGCCTAGATAAGTTAGAACCCTGAAGTGCATCATCTCGGATTACAGGTTGCCATGACAGGGGTTACATGGCTTGCAGAAAAAGGACGGAGTCAAGTTTAGTCTGTTTTATCTGTTGATGAAAATCAGGAAAATCAGGTAGGGTGCAACAGCCTATCCCAAAAAGCCAACGAAATGCTGGAGAAAATTATGATTCATTATTGATTCATTGATGATTAAATGGCTATATACTTCATGATGTTTGCATTTTTAGTTTCCTACAACAATTTATAAGATTCAGCATCAGATTCAGAAAGCATCAGGTTGGCCATATATGGACAACAAACATACAGTAGGTGGGAGAAATAAACAAGTGCGTCTAAAGTTCAAAGGAAAGTCATACGTTAAACGCCCATTAAATTTGGCTTAGATATGCATGACTCCCACATCTCCTACTTTGTCTGGTTGGGTTCGAGTGCGGTGTCACGGGGTCGTGTGATTAGACTTGCCCTGGCTCCGGTTGCGGTCACGCCAAGCAAAAGTCGCGCCTTTCCTCTGCTGGCCTTTGCCATGTATCCCCATTGAGCCATAAATATTGGTAACACAATCTAAGCAGTGGGCCAGAAGAGGAGGAGGAACACGTGAGTTGGTTAGGGTGTGCTAGGTGCGAAAAGTCACACACACTCACACACGCTATAAGCACACAACACACTCACATCCCTGTTGTTTTAAATCGTTACGAAATTGGTTTTCAATTTTTAAGACTCGCTTGCCGAGGGCAAACTTATAAGTTGGACTTTACTATCCTTAATAAATCTTGGATATAAAAGACATTTTGGAACGTAGTCTTGTTCACAGAAGTCTTGTCTTGGATTAGAAAAACAGTTGACTAAAAGGAAAACCTTTTATCACGCGATTGTCCTGCTCCAAGAGTTTTACAGGCTACCCTCTTGCATAGGGGCTATTTGTAAGCCTGTTGGCTCCGGCAAGGACTTGCGTGTGCCTCTTATTGTTAAACCGGTGTACCTACATACATACAAATGTATGTTACTGTATTAAAAATATGCGTGTTCTTGGGTTTAATTTTTTTAAACATGATTCCTTAACGCTTTTAGTTTTTTCATTCTGTTTTCATTACTTTGGAGCCTTGAATGTTAGTTGTCCTTTAAAGTTTAAAAGTTGAACTGAACTAAAATTCCAAAACTTGACTGTATATTGTTCTATTTAGCTGAAATCCCTTAACAAAAAATAGAGTAAACAATTTTATGTCAAAATATATTATTGGTATTTCTCTTTTCCTTTCGAGTTTATATAAAATCGGTATTCATAATCGTTGCAAAACGTCGCTGCTCTTTCTTAGAAAGCTCAAAAAAAGTTCTATCTGTTTGCCGCAACTCGGCCATGGTATGATAAGGTGGCCAAAAACTTGTATATGAAGTCCATCTGGAAATCAAAAAGCATTAAAGTATGCATATATATAGATATTTGGATTTGGACATACTTAACAAAAGCAGCTGCATCAATAGCCCTAGCTGAATGATCGATTAACATTTTAATTTCATGCACAAATTGTGCATTATAATCATGTCGAGCTTTTTTATAGCGTGCATCACATATGATATTACTAAGGAATCAGTTTAATATATAGTGAATTCGCAGATGAGGTGGGCAATTTTATACTTACTAACTAACTTGAAATTTTGTATAACTTGGATTATGAATCTTTTTATATTTAATGTCCTTGCCCTTCCTTTTGAAATTGTCGACGGATGATATCAATAATCTTTCTTGTGCCTTTACATAGTCTTTTGATTTAAATTTTGAATATGCTTGTTGGATCAGGCGTGTTTCCGGGACCGCGAATTCATCTAAAACCCGTGAATGAATTGTGGATCGTTTTGTTCCTCCAGTGGAGTATAGACTGGGTGAAAGTGGCAAAAATGTCTCACCCTGCATTTCTCTTATTAAGTTATACCTACTATTATTATATATACATATATAACATTTATATTTATAGAATGTATGTTCAAGGCAAACTTCAACCTACGCCACGTTTATATTTATAGAATGTATTTTCAGTGCCATCTTTATTTTACGATTCAAACTATACAAAGATAGAAATATTCTTAGACGAAATAAATCATCAGACATCAAGATGTCTATGAAAATTTTATGGCAACAACGAATTAAAAGGTTAAAATGTAATGCAATCGATTCATGAGGAGCAACATTTAGGAGTTTTCCCGCTCTTCATTCCAAAGTAATGGAAATTGAAATGTACTTATACATATGTACATCACAGCAAACATACTTATCAAATGTGGAAATGTTGATAGCTAGAACTAGTCTAATACTTGTACACACAATACATACATATATACACAGAACCTAGACACAAAAAAAAAAACATAAAAAAAAACACAAAAAAAATTAAATGAAATAAAAAAATATATATAGCAGAAGACATTGAACGGCTAAACATGACCAATATGGAATATCATAAATCGCAAATCGGTTTTGGCTTACCGACTTACTCTATGGCAAAAGGATCCAGTGTTCAGCGTAATCGGGATTCTATCCTCTCACTTAAGAATATATTACGAAAAAGTCGCCTTACTGAAAAACATGATATAGCCGGACCAGTTGCCTCACAATTTCCGGACATGAATCGACGGCATTCAATGGACAGATCATTTGTGGAAAAGGACTTCGTTCCGAGTGTTACTCGTGATTTTATTGCACAAAGACATGTATGCAGCGATTCAGCAGTTAGTCTCTCGCGTAATGTCAATTATTCGAATTTTCATATACCACTGTAAGTTCAGATAATGACCGATATCGGTGAAATTGAAATTATGATTTTATTGCAGACGCATACGTTGCTTGGCTAACTATAAGCAAGCCAGGCGCAAGTATGAGGAACAATTTCAAAAGGAGATAACGAATCTTATTGAGTATCAAACATCTGCCTTGGAGGCATGTCAATTTGTGAGGTATATGTATAACCCGAGTGTCTTCTCTTTAAAATTGTGTCCACTTGTCTTTTAACCAGAATGATGAGTTATTCAACACTTTGGCCACCGCTACACACTCCCAAAGAATTGAATTTGACTACGAAGAATTTTTATAAACTGGATAAAGGAGAATTGTCGCGTTTGAGAAAAATAATGTCAACCGATTTGATTTGATATTTCTAATTGATCTGTTTATAAAATATATATTGTTAAAGATCTGCTAAAAAAAAACTTCTCTCACTGTGCTCATTCTCTTTAGAATTGTAGAATCTCGGCCCAATGGAGGGCAAAGGGCACGCAACCAGATTAAATTGTGATTTTTGCTCGAGTATATAAGATCTCTCGCATTGTGTCGTCGCCATAGTCAGTTGAAAAGCATCGATTCTGGGTGTTATAATTCTGTTTTCACATTTAAAATAAAATTCTTACCAAAGAGCCATCAAAGAAATATGAAATTGTTGTCATTGTGTTTCATTTTCCTCCATTTGTTAAGGGATTTATATGTTTTGGCTCATCCTCAGCAAGGTAAAGTAAAGCAAATAAAGGAGTAAGTAAATAAGGTAACGAAATTTTTAGTTTAGTTTGAAAAAGATGCCATTAAAGCGAAATGAAATTTCTTTACTATGATGATTTTCCATATTGTTCACCGCTTTTTCACAGCTTGGCCAGATCGTTACAGAGCTAGGAAAAGGATTCTACACAATTTGTTACCCTTTCCACCAAATTGTGGACCAGATTCTATTATCGATAGGATTTACAATGGCAATGAAACGGCCATTGATGAATTTAGCTGGATGGTTATATTAGTTTATATGGATCGTAAGTAAGTACATTATTACTATATATATCGACTTATCAGTTGATTTCTGTATTTTAGCTAGAGGTAATCGACACTTTGATTGTGGCGGAAGTTTGATTAACAATCGATATGTTCTAACCGCTGCCCATTGCGTTATTGAGACTGAAGAACGTCGTCTGTAGGTATCAGAGCTAATCTAAAGCTCTTAGCCAACTTGACATCTAAAATGTTGACTTCTTTTGCATTAGAGTTAACGTTCGCGTGGGTGAATATGATATGAGCAAGCCTATTGATTGCGTCAGAGGAGTGTGTAATCCAGCAATTGTTGAGGTGCAGGTCAAAGAGTCCATTTTTCATCCACAATATGATGACGACAATGTAAATCTTCATCATGACATTGCCTTGTTGCGTCTGAATCAATCAATCGAACTGAATCAGTACGTCCAACCAGTTTGTTTGCCCATGACTAAAGCTAATCCACAGATTTTGGCGGAAGAATTGCTTGTGGTCTCCGGCTGGGGATGCACTCTACAAAGTAAGAAAACACAATTACAAATTGTTCATATTTTGTTAATACTTGTCTATCAGGCCAACCAAGTAACGTCAAACAGCGGCTATCCGTTCGCGCATCTGATCATCAGACTTGTGTCGAAAGATTCGCCAGCGCAGGAAACACACTGATCCCATCACAGCTATGTGCTGGCGGCGAATTCCTACACGACAGTTGCAAGGGTGACTCGGGTGGACCCCTAATGCGTCAGGGCTATCAGGGAGTCTGGTATCAGGAGGGTGTTGTATCATTTGGCAAGGGTTGCGGTCTCAGGGGCTGGCCTGGTGTCTACACACGCGTGGCGGACTACACAAATTGGATACAAGATACAATTAGGCCATAGTAAGAAGAAGCCAAAGTAAAGTCCTAGATCTACTGCACTTACATTTTTATCTATACTGATTAAAGAATACAAAGGATAATAGCCAGGTTAAACACTATTAATTTACATCACAAATAACAATAAATGCATAAGTTTTCGTCTCAAATAAATAGATTAAGTATTTGAGGCCAAAGCTTGACCATTGGCAAGAATGTTGCTAGTAAAATGTTGCTGCAACATTTTCTTGTTGGCAACTATGAAAACAAAGAAATCGTGTTACTTTACTTTTTTCAAGTTTTTTTTATTCATTTTTTTTTAGTTTTTCTACTCTTGTTTTTAACATTTTTTTGTGTGTTGGTAATTTTTTAAAAAAAATTTTTACTTTTTTTTGTTACGTTAGTTTAGAAATTTTTTGTTTTTTTTTTTGTCGTTTTGTATTGGGTTTTTGTGTATTTTTTTGTTTTGTTTTTTATATGCATCATTATAATCAATTATTAATATAATAATAGTAGTAAATATTACTCTTTATGGTTTAATCTATCACGTTTTTCACAATTATCTCTCATTCTTTTATTTTCTCAGTTTTCATTTTCATTAAGTAGCTTACAAATTTAGTTTCTGTTTTAGAGATGTATTTCTCTCTTACATTTGTTGTTTCACGTTCATTTCGTTATAAAGGTATTATATTATAGTTAAACTTCAATTATATAATTTGTATAAAAATTAAAAACTTAAAGAGCACATAGAAGGTCAATAATCAAGTAAATACATATATATTATTATATATATATATTTGTGTGTATAAATGTGTTTGTTAATTTAGAATAGAAATAATAATGGAAAAGAGAAAACATATATGAATTCAAGTGGGCAAACACTTCAATGTGTGTCCAAATAGAAAAGTTAATAATACCCATTACATTACAAATGTCTATTACACTTTTTGTATATATTAATGTTTGTGTGTGTGTGTGTGTGTGATATATATGTATGTGTGTATAATGGTCAATCTTTATATTATGGTAAGCTCAGAAGCATGCGGCAAAATGTGAGAGTTTTGTGGTGTGTTTAAACGTGTGTTTGTTTGCGTATGTGTTGTAACTGTGTATGTGTGTGTACTTGTGGTTGTGATTATATTAAGGCGACAATTTAAAATCAGGAAAGAATATTTACAAATATCTAATGCCAAAAAAAAACACTTTTAATTTAATCCTTCTTATACTCCTTCTTTTCATTACTTTGCACTTTTCAATTGCTTATGTTAAGATGAGGGATTGGAAGGGAGAACCAATTAAACTGATGGATTGGTTAACGCTGGGTATGAAATGGTTTTTTCGGGTGGTGGGGTCTTCTGAGGAATTTCAACTGATCGACAGTATTGGCTACCTGCAGGCGCATCAAATAAAAAACTTCATTTCGATTTTCATATTGTGATTACGTTTTAGGATCAATCATACGCTTTCTATATGTAGATATAGGATATCGATATAAGTTTATATATAAAGTTATTAATTATCAGTATTAAGCTTAAGTTTGATTTCTCACATATTCTTATTTGTTTTTCATTATTTAAATATATGTATATTATTTTATTAACTATGCAAAACACATTTCGTATTGATTTTGTATCTTTTTTTTCGTTTGCTTAATTCGCTTTCATTTTTTTATAAGTTTTAAACTTTTTTTGGACTTGACATTATTTGCTTTGAAATTTTTTTTTTTTTTTGTTTTGTTTTGAAATGTTTTTTGTTTCGAATTAAAATAACAAGTGCAAAATCTAAATTCAACAGAAAAAAAAGTTGAATAAAACAAGGCCGTTTTTCTTTCTAAATGCTTGGCGGGTTTACAGAGTTTCGAATCAATGTCTGGAGGCGTGAGGATAAAGTGCAAGTGAGGTTTACTATCGTTTGCCTCAAGATTACGAATTACTAGTATGTCGGCGTGACTTGGCCATCAAAACGAATGCATTAATGAATCGCATTGGAGAAACGTTGTTGCTTTAAACTAAACTAAGTTTTTTGCGCACAAAATAGTAGAACAATTTAATTTACAATAAGCAAATGAAACGTATGCACGTTGAATAAAGATCATTGGGAATCTTGTGGCTGTTTCTATAATTTCCATTTCAGATAGATTAAGTTAATGTTGTGAGAAAACATTAATTATTATCATCATACGCTACAACACAATTGAAGCTGCTCATTAGTAGTAGTAGGAAATATGAGATAATTAAACAAACAAAAATGTAAATAAGCATAATAGTAATGATAATCTAGCTGGCCGGCACTGGTACATAGAAAGAGAACAGTACCCGCTATTAGCTACTGTTGTATGTAGGTGAATTTGGTTGTGTGCTAATAACATTGAGCATTTCATATAAGCAACCGTGTTTCGTTTTCTTTTTGTTTTGTTTTCTTTTTAATTAGATGTGAGAAACAAACGGAAAAATAATGTATCATAACTACTAAACCAACTACTAAGCAAATTGCAATAAACAAATTTCAAAGGTTTTCCCTTTAAACTTAATTTAGGCTAAACTCTAACGACAACTTTTCCCATATTATGATTGACTCGAATACTACCAAATAATAAGAAAAATAAACAAAAGAGAGAGAAGGAAGCAAATATTTAAACAAAATGTTTGCTTCCAACTAAGTCGTAAATGAACTTAACAACTAATCGAAAAATTTATGTATATATGTGTGTATGTCGAGTTATTTCTGCGACGATGACGAGGACGATGAGGTCGCCGTTGCTGCTGCTGCTGCTGCCGCCGAGGTGGAGGCTCGCACTACATTCGCTTGTGTACCTGTTGCTGCTGTTGGAACTGTTACTGTTGACTGGGGCTTGGATTTTTGTTGTTGCTGTTGCTGCTGCTGACGTTTAGGAGCCAGACCCGAATTGCTACCACCGCGACGTAGTTCATGCTGAGATCCCTGATCTCGGTCACGATAATTACGATTCGCAATCTGTGGTTTGTTACCCAAGGAACCGCTACGTATGCGGACAGTGCTGCTACCGAATGAGCCGGTGCGTCTGCGATTTTGTTGCTGCTGATTATAGCCGCCATAGCCCTGCTGTTGATGGTGTTGCTGCTGCTGCTGCTGATGTTGTTGCTGCTGCTGTAGTAGACGTCCCACATAGTCACTGCGATTGGTAATGGTTGTATTGAGACGACGTCCACCAGCTGTGGCTACAGCTGTGCCATCACTCTCCGATACACTACGATGCCGATTAAGCTGTCGTCCTGGATTAAGACTGCCAACACCCTGAAGCATCTCATTGATCTCGGGTTCCACAACACGAAAATCTTCAATAGTCTTGAAACTCTGTAAATATTCTGCCAATTTCGGCTGCACATCCAACTTCTCTCCATTTTTGTAGTACTTAAGGAAAGCCCAGAACTTCTCGAGGCCATAAAGTTGTCCTAATCGAATAAAAGTATGAAATGTTTAGAGTATAAAAGAAAAGATTCTTCAGGCAGTTCAATTGAGTGCTTACCTGTTTCATAGTCGGAAATGGTTTCGTCCTGGAAATCCTGATAGATATTCGGTCTGAACTTCTTCTCCAGGCCATATGAAAAGAAACGGAAAAGGCACTCGAGTCCATAACGGAAGCCATTGCCAGCATCCTCTAGGGCCAGGGTACGGAATTCATTGTACATGCTCTTGTTGAAGTTTTCGCGCAGGAAGAACGACCAAAACCGATATAGAGTGTTCATCTCCTGCGATTGGCCATAGCCCAGGCGACGTCGCTCCTTTAGGCAACGTGAATGATATTTGTGATAAGCCTGCTGGGTGAAGTTATTCTCCTTAAGCAGTGCATGCGATGGATGCTGGAATACTGGCAATGATTGCGGTACCGAAGATCCAAACGATCCATATGAAGAGGTGGTTGGTGAAGTGCCCGCCGACGAGCCCATCGATGTGGTACGTGGCCGATGCTCGACGGTGTCAAGCAGCCAGCCGACGTGAGCTTCCACCGGAGGATTGGCCGTGTGGCGTAATTTGCGTTTTCTCGGGGTACGTGGATCAATCGAGTGAGAATTGGGTGCGGCATAAAAGCGAGCACGTCGTGATTTTAGTGTGGAGTTTAGTGTCGAATTCAGCGTAGTGTCACCCACAAGAGTTTCATCTGGATCGTGGTATTGATCCACATAAGCAGGCGGCGGTGGAGGAGGTTGTTGTTGTTGTTGCTGTGGACCCAAACGACCACGATTGCCGGCCAACTTCTCGAAATCAGCTTGCGAGATGACATTCACAGTGCGATAATCGGCCGGTGTAGTCCATAGATCTTCCTCGTAATTGGCGAGACCATCGTTGATAATATTCTCCAGATCCTGGGTGATTTTCGTGCGTGAAGTGAAATCGGCAGTGCGATCGTAACCTTCGTGCTTGGGTGCACGACCCACCTGGGCGACAATCAGCAGCTTGTTTATGTCACGATCGGCAAACTCATAATCGGATTCGTCATCGTCGGAGAAATTTTCAGTGAAGTTATTAATGCGTCCAGTGGCAGGTATGGGATCCATCAGTTCCTCGTCAAATTGAAAATCTAGTTCTTCCTTTTCGGCATGGCACTGAGCGGATGGCGCAGCAGCTGTTTTGGAGGAGGAGGATTTGGAGTTGGTGGAGTAAGCAGCGTTGGCAGATGGTTTTTTGTTGTTGTTGTTGATGGTGGTGGAGGTGGTGGTGTTGGTGACAGCAGTGTTTGTGGTTGTTGTGGAGGAAGCATTTTTGGTGGATGTAGTGGAAGTGGCGACGGACACAGCAGTGGATAACGTGGATGAGGTGGCATTGGAGGATGTGGCGTTGGATGTAGACGAGGAGGACGAGGACGAGGTGGTTTTTGCGGTGGATTTGACAATTTTGACATTTTTGTTATTGTTATTATTATTATTGTTGTTGTTGTTGTTGAGCGTTTGTGAAAGCGGTTGTTGTTGTTGTTGTGTTGACGTGGACGTGTTGTTGTTGGTAGATTTAGTAGCATTTTCTTTTAAAGCATTTGTTTTCGAGCGTCTCTTTACCTCTTTCCACATGCCCTCCGGCTCCGCCACCAAAGCAACTGCCCCCGAACCAGCCTTAGAAGATGCTCCTCCCCTCTTGTCCGGCGTCGACGACGACTGCGGCTTCACACTCTCTGCCAGTCCACTCAAATGTCCGGCCAGCTCAGCAGCCCCACCTTCAACATGTTGCGTGAGGGCGCTGATAGCATTCACCGAATTAAGTGAGGCAATGGCTGTCCGCTGTTGTTTCTCCTGCAGCATCTTGGGCACAAGATTCTGCGAATTGCGCGGCACTGGTGGTGGCGGTATGCTAGTCAATGGCTGTGTTGCCATCACTGAGTTCAGTATGGCTGGTGTCACCACCTCTTCCACTGGTTCAACCGTCAGCGGCACAACCGACTCTTCTGATCCAGGTTCAGAGTCGATTTGCTGCTGCTGGGCTGAATCCTGTTCTCCACCAGTTGGCAGCGATTGCTCTTTCAAATCGGGCACATCGCTTATGGGCCAAATGGTTGGAGTAGTTTTGGTCCGTACCTTGTAACCCTCTAATAGCTCCAATTTGTCAGAGTCTTTAATGGCATTGACAATCAAAGCAACATCTGTGGTCAAGGCTAGGACGCGATGGAACGAGGCTATTAAAGTGACCGGTATAAAGCCTTCTGGATCCATTTTGCGGCGCAAAAAGAAATCACCGGTAAGATTTTCGGCGCTAAAATAGTATTCACTGTGGAAAAGAAAACGTGAGGAAGGAGAGGCGTGTTAGTTGGATAGAAAACTAAACTATTTAAGCAGCTGCACTTACACTTGTTTCTTAATGGCCTCTTTGACACTGTTGGCGTCCATTTCAATGTAGGCAGCCGGCACATTGCCAAAGTAGTGAGTGCCCATAAGGACATAAGAGGATTGCGATGAATCGGCGCCAGCTGCATCCGCTGGCAAAAAGTTTGCATAATCGGCCGAAGCTAGCAAATGGCGTGGTATGCGATTAGTCGGACGACCTGGTCCCTGTCTTGAGAATCCACCCCGGCCTTGCCGACCGCCCCTGTATGGCGTGCGGAAGCGACGCGGTGCCCTCCCGCTGGCAGCTGCCCCGGCACCACCTGTTGACCCTGGGCCCGAGCGCTGCTCATCGTTGGCGACGGCGCTGCCGCTGCTACGCCAGGAATCCACGCGCTCGGATGGAGCAGACGTGCGTGCGACGTACGAATGCCGACCACCCCCGCCGTGTGGGCGTGTTGACTCCGTTGAGGTTGATGCTGCTGCTGCAGTTGAAGATACTGCTGCTGACTCTCCACCGCGTGCTGCTGTAGGCGCTCCACGCTCGTGATAGGCACGCGGCGGACGCCGTTGTTCGGCTGGATCGTCGCTGAAACGTCGATTTGGCCGACCGCCAATTGGCTTGGGACGGCTAGATTTTGCCAGATCGATTTGCAGCGGACGCCACTTGTGCTTGGGTATCTTCTTATTGATGGCAGGGCCGGCAATGGAGCCAGCAACTGGTGCAATTGTGTTGCTGCCAGTGCTTGGTTCGATGATAGCTTCTCGTTGAACTTTGGCGACATCTTGCCTGGTGCTTGTGCTGGTTGCTTCTGTTGCGGTAGTGGCTGCTGATGCTGCTGCTGCTGTTGATGCTGTTGATGATGTTGCTACTGTGGCAGCTGTTGCTTGGCTTTGGCTGCTGCTAGTGGCGGTGGTTGTGGTAGTGACTTTAGACTCTGTGGCAATTTGACTTGGAGTAACAATGGCTGCTGAGGGCTGGTTGGCTACGTTTGCTGTTGCGGCTACTTTGGCTGTCTGTTTCTTAACTGATGCGTTGCGTTTGGGTTCGTTGCTGGGGGCTTTGCCACTGCCAGAAACTCCTCCAATAAGTGTTGGCCAATCACCAACGTTGCTAAAATCGCTGGCCTAAAGAATTGTAGACACAGATTTTAGAGATGGAGATCGAAGAAGAAGAGAGCAGAGCAGAGACGACTTACCTTCTGATTGACCTTCTTTTTGTCCTTTACAACAGATCTGGCAAAGGCATCTGCTTTGCTGGCATCAACTACAAAAGAAACAAAAAAGAAGAGAACAGAAAAATAAAACAACGTGTTTTTTAAAAATAAAGAATTAGGACGCAGCAGCACAGCTCGAATGAGACGCAATTGCGCTGAGAGAGACTGTGAATCAGCGTAAAGAGAAGAGAGTGCACTTACAGTGAACACTCGATTCTACGTCGGTTTACGATGAATTCATAATAAAAATTGTTTACTAAAAGGGCGTTCTCACCAGTTGTTGTTGTTGCTCCTGTTGTTTCAGATTTCTTTATTGTTGCGGGTGGTGCTGCTGTCAATGTGGTTGTCGTTGTTGCTGTTGTTGTTGCTGCTGCTGCTGCTGCTGTTGTTGCCGTCTGTGTGGGTGTTGTTGCTGCTGCAGCTCCCTCTCTTTGTGTCTTTTTATTGGTGCTGTGTTGCTGCTGTGCGCCTTGATTATTATTATTATTATTAGTATTGTTGCTACTGATGATAGTCTGTTGCTTGAATTGCTGCTGCTGCTGTGGCTTTGGCTGCAAAACACGTTTATCCAATGGTGAGGTTCCTGTCTTAGGACTGCCTCCCGTCTGTTTAGTTGATGTTGCTGATATCTGCAAGACCAAAACCAAAATTGTAGTGGGTATTTTAGAAAAATTCTCCACAACACATGTATGTAGGGCATGGGGGAGAATGCGTTGTTCCTTTTTTCAAAAGGGAAAATCAATTCAACTTCGTTAGAAACAACTCTCAACTCCACCCAATCACGTGGCGGTTGCGGCTAGTCTACGCGCACAATATTGCTCCTACAAAACTTTCGGATAATGAATACCATGTACACATCCATTTTTAAATATTGTATGGGAGTGTCCCTAACCCAGTTTTGATTCACAATTGTTTCTTTTTTGGATTATATATGTACATATAAGCACTTGACAGATAATTGTCGGGGTCACCGTGGAAAATTACCTTAGTTTATATGCCAATTTTAGGCTAACTAAGTTGCGGCACTGCGTCGTATCTTATCGCAAAATGAAAAGTTTGTTTGCTTCGCTTTTACTATATTTAACACAATCTTGTTTAAACAAATGTCTTTCAATATTCAAGTATTTTCCTTTTTTGTTTTTTGTAAGTATCTAGGGGAACGATTGCGTCTGTTCTCTCAAACTGCTCGATGAGTTCTGTGCGCGACGAGCAAAACAAAGCCAATGATGACTACAGCTTGGACGACTCGGGTGCCTCCATTTGGTCGCTGCCATTGCCTGCCTGTGCATGCGTTGACTACGTGAGCAAAAACGGCAAGACACACACACACACACAAAAACAAAACAAAGTAAATGTGATTCAAAACAAAAATAAAAAGAAAAACAACAACAATTGCCATTGCGCCGGTTATTCGATGCGTGAGGGAGAGAGAGAGAGAGAACAGAGAGCCGGCGCGCAGGGCACCCTGTATCCGATAGATACAGGTTTTACTCTACAAGAGGGCGTGTGTGTATATGTGTGTGTATGAGAGTGAGGACGTGCGTATTATTTATCGTACGATTTCATTTTCTTCATTTTTTGTTTTTATAAGCATTTTCTTAGCTTTTATGCGTAAATTCTGAAAAACATTTAAACAAATGCCCCACTTAATCAATTTAAATTGTATTTCAATTAACACTAGTAAATCAATAGCAAATATTTAATAGTGAAATTAGTATCAGTGTCCATTTATTTCATATTGTTTATGTAGTGCTCTCTCATTTCCACCATGCGGCGACGTGTAACACGGTAGGAAAAACAGCAAAACAAACAACATGTGATTTTCGGCACGTAGGCCCAAAAACGAAGCCAAGCCATGTAAAGTGGTGGAAAAACTCCAAGACTACGAGCAGGGGGAGGGGAGAGAAAGAGAGTGTGACAAACAGCATCAGAAAGAGGGAGAAAGATACAACTCTCTTTGGATTAAAGTGGATCTTGGCATTACAACTTGACAAAGATTGTACACACACACAAAGACATTTCTCTACAATGATAAAGGGTTTCTTGATTTTGAAACAATGTTTGTTACGTGAGGAATAAAACACTTCTTACAATAGGAAACTAAGTCTCAACCTTATTGAATAAACCATATATTTTAGATCCTCCATCAAATAAAGTGTATTCAACGAAACTTAATGATCCAAATTTTGGTTCCTACGGCATCTTAAATCTATCGAATTACACTTTAATGCGGTAGATCACGTAAGCATAAGTAAATATACTAAACAAAACGGTCTCTAGTTGTATGCTAAATATTTTCTAGTTGTTGCTCTTTCCCCATTGTGAATCGATGTCCTCCAAACGGACTTAAATTCGTTTTCATAGTTCGATAATTTCAATGTCGATTTGCAATTTGTTTAAATATTTTGTTTAACTTAATGTCGTCAAAGTTGCCTTCTTATCGAGCTTGACATTTCGAGTCCAGCGAAAATCAAGACTGAGCACTTACGTCTTTGATTTTAAAATTGTTTCCAAATTAACAATTGAGTGTGTCATAAAAAGTTTAAAACGGAGATTAGAGGTACAATGTATATATATTGTATGAATTCACGTCATATTCAATATAAAAAAAACAGCACACATTTGTTAATATAGACTTTTTATAGACTATTGTGATGATTGATTCTAACAAAACCGTATTGCACGATTGTCCAAAGACTACTGAGGCCAGTTGAATGCAAAAATTTTTACAATTTCAAGCACTGAAACGTGCACAAAGACCCACATTCTGCCCCCAAACATGATATGTGGAGGGTGGGTATTGAGTTAGAAGTGTTTCTACGTTTTAGCCAATTGAAATAGAATGCCGGCCGCGAGAAGTCGTTATGTAAACGATAATAACAACTAAACTCGAGCCAGGAGACAACAACAGCAACAACTACGAGGAGTGGCCGGTCGAGCGGGTTTCGTAAAAGATAGAGATACAAAATGAAACAGGTACATAGAGAGAGATAGAGAGAGAGAAAGAGAGCAACCCGCGTCACTTATCAGTAGAAAGAAAAGAAATCACAAACTAAACAACATTTTCCATACACTATCCTATTAAACTATACAGATTTTTTGAATTTTGAATAAGGTTCGTATGATTTGGAATCTCGAGAGATCCGTTTGGTCTATCGTGTCCTATCTTTGATCCTTTGCTAACAAAACAAATTGATCATTAGATCAGGCAAGCATTATAAAAAACTAGCTATACCCGATATGTAAAGGCAACAGAAAAAAAGGTCACCACTTGAATGCAAACGAGTTTATGAGTATTTTATTTATTTTACTCTTTTTCTTTTTTTTTTCTATTTATAGCCTTTATATTTTATTAGCTAAAGTGAAGAAAGAGGAGAGAAGTGTGTGTGTGTGTGTGTGTGTGTAGAGCGACGAACTCCATCAATTTGAAGAGGTTGAGGAATCATCGCGGGGGGGGTCAAATGTTGTTTGCGTTATGCAGCAATTTTTTTCACTTAATGCGTAGCTGGGAATTAGGGGCGTAACCCTTATCACAGCAATCGCCGTTTGTACAAATATATTAATCTTTATACGTTATACTATATAATACGATTTTCAAGGCAAAACATTCTAAAATAATTAAATACATTCATAGATAGGTGCAAGAAAACAAACTTGATAGAATTCAATTTAGGCTGGTGATTAAGTCATCAATATACTCTTCGTAGTAAAGGTACATTTTATTTAAATGTAATTTTGCAACGCATAAAATTATATATTTACCAAAAGAGAAAAAGCGCAAAGAAAGTTGTTACGGTACATACACACAGTGTTGGAAGAAATAATAGAAACGGCAACCTTTTTTGATTTTGAAATCTCTTTTTTCAACGTTGCACAAATTATCCTTCCTGAAAATCAGTGTTTAAGAATGTGGGATAGTACTTCTATTATTTTCATACACTTCGACACCTATTTTCCCGAAACTTTTTCTTCTACATGCTTCATAGTAAAACAAACCCGTTTTTCGGTTTGAAAAAAATAAAAACATTTTAAGTCTCATAGATGTCAATTTTTTGGTTTTAATTTAATATTCTACATTAAAAGTTTTAAAGACCACTAAATTTAATAACATTGTATGCAATATGGGTCGTGACACGCACTCCTTAGAGAATGAAGGAGTGAAGAAGTGAAGGAATGAAGAATTATAAAAAAAACTAAGAAACTCTAAGAACTCTGGTCATTCAATTGCAAAGATCGCCAAATTAAGAGTAAAAGGGCTTTCCGCTATTCATTGTGAATATAAGCAAATCAAAAATCGAACAAATCATTATGCTGGATGCGAATAAAAACCCATTCCTTTCATCGGAAAAGCCCAAAAATGAGTCAAATGCATCAATAACCAGGAGAACTATCCAGGCAAGATTGAATCTATTGTTTCTTCCAACACTGTACACGCTTGGTTGGTTGGTTCTTTTCTTTAAAACAAAGAAACAAAGGAGCAACGTTCGATTTTTTTTGGGAAATATCTTTTGGTTAACATAAAGTATTAAACAAAAACAATCTTTTATATTTTTAAATTAACAAAACAGATCATTCTTGATGAAATCGACTAGAAATTTGCAAGTATTATAGTAATTAACTTTTTTAAACTCAGTTTCTTAAAAATCATATCAGATTAATTTTATATATGTATATAAATTCTTTTTTTTTTTAGTATTTCATTTATATACAGCCATCAGTGCGTCTATTTTTCGTACTAATCCAGAATATATATGTATATATATACGATCGTCCGATAGTTGTATAAGCTGATTAGAGCTATCAGTAAATGAAAAGGCCCTATGATTCTTGCATAATTATGTTTTTGAAAAACAATCATCGTATTTTATTGATAGTATTGTTTATTAGTCACAGTAAACTGATAATAACGGGGGACTCAATCTATATAAACAAAGCATTCAATGACAGGTCTTTGATGTTGGTATCGATCACACCTTTAAGTGTTTATCTATTGACCGATATCGGCAAACATTATACGCTGAAATTGGTAAACATTGCAAGGCAAGCACATTGAATGGTTTCTTATCGCCATATAGTTAGAAACTTTTATTTATTTTTGTGTGGGGGGTAAAATGAAATCAAAGTTGCGATCTTGGGGTCATTTTGTCATAATACTCTCATAATTCTTGTATAGATTAACTGATTTTAAAAATATTAAGAGATAAATGACTTTGAACTTATTGATATTTTGTAGACGTAATCACAACAAAGGTAGACAAGAAAACCAGGATGCATATTGTAAAGTCCCATATCACTTGCCGAAGAAAGCAAAACGAAAGAAAGAAGACACACAAAAGGCAACGAACAAGCAAACAACAAGGGAATATGTGTATGCAAATGGAAAATTTTCCAACTAAATACATACAAATAAGCATTAACAACAAAAGCGAAACCCACAAGTCGCATTCTCGTACCCACACAAAGAGGGACGTGAGACATTTAGTCGAGGGGCTCCATATTACATTTCATTTCGGTTTCATACATACATATATAGTCTGCCCCTAATAAGCAATGCGGTTTGGTGGGCATCAACCTGTAGCAAGAGAATGCGTCTCAATAGAAACATGATAGTCGTCAACAATTGAACAATAAAATGGCAAAAGCATTACTAGCGACTCGCCATTGAATAAAAATTAGTATGATTAATCTTCAAGTGTAGGTTAATGCTCGCCTGGTACAAAAATAGAACCTAAATTTGCGATTAGTCGTACGAAATATATGGTATTATCTATGCGTGGTCAACATAGGCGCCAGATTCTAGTTTGCTTACGACTAAAAACCTATCACAGACCATAAAACAAACAAAGCCCAAGGTAAACGACACATGGCAAAGACTATCGATCTCATAAATTGTTTCTACATTTCTATATTTGAGTTCTTAGTTAATAGAACGGCTTGTTAGTTAATACAATCTCACAATTTACTCTTATGATTATTAGAGTTTAAACTTTAAGCTTTTATATTCTCTTTTATGTCGATATTTTAGATGCAAAAACATTTCGGAAGTTCAATTCTATCTAATTCGATTTGGTTTTATGCAAACTAATTCTAAAACTCTTTGATAAGGAAATTTGCCAAACAAACGTTTTCCACCAGTGTAAGCAAAAACCGCAGGATGGAATGAAATCGGCAATTATTTTTGAGAGTTCTCAGAAATACGAGATCAAGTGTGTTTATATTATTTGATAATTGTATTGTTATGACTTAATTGAAAGTGATATTACTTTCATTGAAATTGTCAAATTGACGACGTATATTTACTTTCGGTTTCATGATTGTTGTTATTCTTGTTTCCGACCAGTGGCGACAGTGACGATGACGGTGACGTATACGTAATATTTATATGAAACAGGAATAGACCATATCAAGTTATAACTTCCACGTCTACGGTTTTCTGTGGCTTTTCGTTGTCTGCGTCTGTGTATGTGTAAACAGAGTATTGTATAAATTTTGAATTGTATATTTTTCCACTTAATCAGTTCGCAACAGTAGTTCTTTCGTTATTCACCACGAGAATTCATGTGTGTGGTGAGTTTGCAACACGTGCTGCTGCTGTTACTTTATTTGTATTTTGACGCGTCGACTACACCTGTCTTAGTAATTGTTTCAGCCGACGTGTTTCACGTTTATATGTCCATAGATATTTTTCACAATTAGCAGCTGACGCCCAGTTCCGAAGGGGCAAAGTGATGTTAGATCATTGCACTAGGCAGTAGGTCGACACGAACACCTGGCAGAAGCATCTAACGGAAGTCACCGAAGAGAGAATCTTGTACGCTTCGAACCGCAATCGAAACGAAATGAAGAAGAAGGCGAAGTCTTTTTCAAATGCTTCCTAATTGCCTCATTTGCATATCCATCGATAATTAAGTTAGCTTCATTTTTATTTCGCTCTCCTACTTATGGGCCGAATTGTATTTATTTTCTGTATACTTTACTTTACTGAATTCTTTAATCTCTATATTAACTTTTATAGGCTTTACAACTTAAAAAGGGCCTAATACTTGAAGAAAACTTCTCTCCTAATTCAAGCTTAATTACACAATAATTCTAGGGAAATGAAACAGCTGATTTAACAGCTGATTTGAACAAAATCAATTCGAGCCAGTTTACTACAACAAATTGAACAATAGAGTATATTGGAAATTACATATTACTTCGGTTTAATTTCTGGATTTCCTGCAATCGATGAAGAGAAGAACAAGTAAACACTGTGACAAAAGAAAATTAGCCACACCTTGTTTGCTGCAGTGTGTTTTCCTTTCATTTTGTATCGCTTTTTTCTCTATCTCGATTTTTATTTTCCTTTTGTTTATCATACTAACTTTGTATTTATGTGTGATGTCAAATTTCTATACTGTATAGCTTTCTGTGTAGTGTGATGATTTCGCTGTTGACCTTGACATTTATTTTTAACTGTCAGAGTCTTTTCTACCAATTCTCTCGCATCAGCAAAAAAAAAAAAAAGACGAACGAGAAAAATCCAATTGTAGAACCAAAAACGAAATACGAAGGCTGAATTAGCTAGATACAAATACTCAGAGACAACGACGAGAGAGAGAGAGTGATAGAAGACACAAATAAATAAAAACGACAACAAATATAATTTGTTTATGTTGTTGCTGCTGTTGTTGTTGTTATTGTCGGCGTTTGATTGCATAATAAACAAAAAAGAAAAAATGTAAAAATCAACAGTTCGTTTCTGCTTTTCCTCTCCTCCTACTTTTCGATGGCATTTTTGGTTGTTTTTGGCTTTTGTTTTGACAAAATGTTTCTTTAGATCTCATATTATGCAATTTTATAGTATCTACAATATAAATCCCGAACTTGCACGACTTTTAAAGGTTCAAACAGATGTCCTTAGATTATGGGAAACTATTCTTCTCTTCCCTATTGCTCTAGGCGTTTGCCTACCCTTTGACATTCTGCATGACTAATGTCATCATCCAACAGAGTGTGAAAAGTTAAGGGTGAACTCACCTTCCAAGCATTCACTTTTGGTGGTGGAGCTGCTACAAATCTTTTAGTTTGTTGTCCTGCGGCTCCCGCCGTTGCTCCTGCAGCTCCTGGAGCTGTTGCAGCAGCAGACTGAGAGTCCGACTGAGAGTCAGCTGATTTACCCTCGTTACCGCTGCTAGTTGCTTCCAAACTAGCACTGGGTGAGGTATCCGATTTACGTTCTTTTTTGGAGGACTTGCCTCCTCCTCCGCCATTGCCATTGCCACCAGCACCAGCACCAGCTGCACCGCCAGCCGCTTTGCGTGGGCTACCGCCGCGAGGAGCACGAGAACGTCCTTCCTGACCAGAGCGTCTGCCTCCCCCTCCACCGCCCACAGATTTCTGACCAGGGCCACTACCTGGTTGCTGTTGCTCACGAGTTGCAGGTTTATCTTTACGTGCTTTCTTACGGTCACGTCGATGATGCGAAATTACCGGAACGAAATCATTGTTATCATCCAGTTCAGAGGAATTTTCAGCCGTGTTGTCACCACCAGAGGCCGCAGAGCGTTTCTCGCCGGCCAGCGTTTGATTGACAATTGTTGGGGCATCACCAGCGGCTGCCGCCTCAGCGGCAGCGGTTTCCTCACTCCATGACTTAAGGCTCTTCAAATTCGGTTGATTTTCCTTATTGTCCACAGCTGCGGAAGCGGCAGCGTCGGCAACCCGTGGCTTTTTGGTGTCCAGATTTTGAACAACGTTGGCATATGACGTGGTGGCGGCGCTGCTGCTGGCTGCTGCGCCAGCAGTGGTGGTAGTTTCCTCCTTGCTGGACATGGCGTCAACGAGTCTAGACTCCAGAGTAGGCTTCTGCACTAAGCACTACTCCAGATTGTTGCTGTTTCTCTGAAGCGGCTCCCTGAAGCACGCGACGATGTTTTAAGTTGGTTTTTCTGAAATAAAAAACATTGATTTAATTAGTTTATTCTTGAGTTTAATACCCGCACCCGCCTCCCATTCACAAATTACGCACATGCACTTTGACCTTTACAAAGGGAGGAGGAGGACACCCACACAAGTTTTGCTGCCTTTGCGGCTTGACTAACAATTTATAAACTGGCCCATTTCATTAGAATTCGATCTTAATTCAAGCATAGCCAATTTCACGCTAATACCGGCAACAGTTATAACACCAAATCAACAAATTGCCAACAGTAAAGCACAACAAATTTGAAAGTAATTGTGGATTTATTTAAATATTATGCAGCAATATTCCACCCAGCAGCAGTTTCAGTACGAAGTGAGGTTAAACCAAAATGCCAGCCCTGCCCTGCTCCCCTGCCCCACTGCACACACTCTTACACACTTTAGCAGAAGAACACACAACAATGCCGTTAACAGCGCTCGCAAATGATGCTGTTAAGTTTAAAGTGGCTCGCAAATGATGTTTCTACATTAAACGGAAACGCTAGGGAATACATTACATCCATAAGAATGACTTAATAAAAGGGAATCGGAATTTTTTTTTTGTTGTATAGAGAAATCAATTCTTGTTGTTGCCAATTTGGCTACTGGTTATTTATTGATGGTCATGTTAAGGATTATGCAACATTAGGCCAGGCGCATGCATTTGCTGCAGCCCTGAAGTATAACAGCTGATCGTTGCAGCTTCAAATTTCAGGAAAAGAAATAGTCAAAAGTGGACCCCCACCCACCCACATTAACACACACACACACACATACGCACACATGCAGACTTGAAAATATTATCAAAATACACACCAACAAATTGAAAAGTTGAGTTAACAACACAAACGAACGAACGAAGAGGCTAAAAACAAGAATTTGATACACAAAATGTTTTGTCGTTCACTTCTTGTTATGTTGCCTTATTCACGTTTCCACTACGCACTACTCTTCGGATGTTGTTGTGGTTTGTATTTCGTATTTGCTTTTGACGGTCTGGCGTACTCGTCCCGCACACACCACACTAGCACTGACTCTTTCGCTCTCGCTCACTCGCGCACTAGTTTGGATAGTAGGATAGAACGTTTTGGTTACGATTCTTTTTTTTATACGCGAATCGAATGCAATTGATATGGTCACAAATTGCAATATTATTTCAATTGTTCGTTATTGCCGTGCAGTCGGTGGAAGGCTTCTTTTATGTTTTCACAGCACTCTGCAGCATTATATCGCCCGAAAACGAAAATATAATGGTTAGCCAGACATGTGGTTTTACGCCGCGGTCGAAAAGAAGGAAAAGACATGTGCCTCAGTTTTTGCCGTAAATTCGTGCCCTCTCGCCGTAAATTCGTGCCCTCTCGCCGTAAATTTTTGAATTTGAAATTTGAAAAGGGCTGCAAAATCATTTTTAGATATATTATTGATATATTGATATAAAATACAAAAATGAATTAAAAGTATATACTCACAAATACTATTTAGAACTCAGACCAATTGCCACCTCATACACCAGAAAGTGCACTATGCCCACTTCGGCACATAGCTCCTTTTCTACAAATGGCATCTGGCTGACAGCACTTCTTCCATACGCCTCCAGCTTGTCGTTCGAAAGATGTTTGACATTGAAGGTGGTGATGGTGGCATCAATGTCGAACACCTTTTCCAAAATCTTTTCCAATGAACTACTAAACCCCCATAACAATTGTAGGGTTTTGTAGTTTGAGCCTTTGCACATCCTCTCTATATCGTCCAGTTGTCTCTTGTAAGACTCCCTCTTAAAAAGAGTCGCCAGTATTTCCTCCATACTGGCCGTAGTGAACGGGTCCTTCTCCATGTTGAATTTACTGGCAATGTGTGTCGAATCAAATACGACAGGAGGTAGCTTTCGCCCCAACATTTTCTCTGCGTCCTCCAGAGCCCGCACGTTCATTTTATTCCGGTCCGACACCAGCGCCACAATATTTTTCAGGCTACATGGTGGGACCTGATACATGACCTCAACCAAAGTCATGGCGACCTCTTCCGAATCAGTGAGCTGCAGCAAGAAAAAAAAATTTATTAAAATTAATATTATCTATGTATGCACATATACACATCTTGTCAATTGTACTTACAAATCTCTTTGTCTCCGTCCTAGCGCTTGGGCAGCAGTTAGCAGCGTATACCAGCTTCATGTGGCCCGTGTTCAAATTTGTGAGGAGCACTACAAATATCTGCAAATGTATGTGAGACACAATTGATTAGTTTGGAGCCTTGCATCCTTGGATAATGTTTGGTCTTACCTTATGGACAAAGGGGAGGGTGTGGTGCCAGAACTCATCAATATTGAGGCTGTATGGCACCGATTCCTCCATTTCGCAAAGCACATCAGGATCAAAATAGGCCCCATTGATCAACCTTTTTATATGGCCCTCCATGGTGGCCACGAAATTCTTTTTCACATTTTCCTCCAAATTCCCCAGTCCAGGAAGGGCGTCCAAATAAAATATCCTGTTTTTGTATGCGAAAGACATCTTTATATATATATATTTATATATCTTTATATATTTAATATTTTATAGCCAAAGTGACGCTCAGTGATTCTTCTTCTTTTTAAAAGAAGTCCTAAAAAAGTTTCCTTTCAAACGGTTAATTTTAAAAGCTTCTTTAAAAGCTCTAGAGATGCCGTCGCCATGTTTGTTTTTAATTTTGTTTGAGCCGCCAAAATGTTTAAATGCCAAAAGTGTGAAAATTTCGAAACAAATGTGCAAAAATGTTTCAAGAGGCACATGTTGACCCACACCAAGGTATATGAAGGGCCATACAAATGCTCCTTCGAAAAATGCAACTTTAGGACATTTCACAAGCGGTATCTGCCTAACCATGTGGCAAGGAAGCACCCGGCACGAACGCCTGAGAAGCCCGACGCCCCCGCTCCAGTCCCAGTGCCGATAATGGAAGAGGAGAAGGACTTTCATCCCCTACCCTCCATGGAGTGTAAGAAGAGATGATCGGCGAATTGCTTCTGCTGAAGAAAAATTTTTTCTACCGAGATACCCTTACATTTATGAATTTTTCTCGAAAACGTTACGCTATTGGGTACTGAGGCTTTCCGGACATACTCTAGAAAGTCATTCAAGGATTCTGGCATTCAATCTTCATTGAGCTGTGTTTTTTGAAGCTAGATTTTGCCCGTTGAAATTGATCTATTTTTTGGCCCATTTTGTATGGGGAAAATCATGGTTGATTCATAAAAATGCAATTTTCTCGAAAACTGTATGAAACCAGATAATGAAACTTTGTGGGGATATAGATGAATAACTGGGGGATAATCTGGCATTCAATCTTCATTGAGCTGTGTTTTTGGAAAGGATATACACGAATGCGAAAAAAGGACTTTTTCGCGGAGAAATTGCAAATACTTGGAATGCTCAAAAACCCCCAAAATTGAATTAAAACAAAAATTTCATCTATTCTTAATAATTTAACACTATTTTTTTCAAAAAAGTTTATAAATAGCTGAAAAATTGAAAATTAAAAATACAAAAAACTTAACAGAGGGTTAACAGAGGACCGTCGCTAACTCGAGTTTAACAGTGTCGGTAACTTGACGGACATACAAAAACACTATACAATTGCAATTATTTACAATAAATTTGAGTAGCTCATGAGTGAGTGTGGTAAAATGAATTGTTCACTGAACACTTGTTCCTTCAATGTGATGTTGTCTCACCAGCTCAATTTGAGTCACAAGCTCATTATTGCTCAATCGCTCTTATTGCTCATTTTGCGTTCTTTTCAATTGGCGCGGCAAAGTTAACGTTCACTTTATTGGCGCGAATCGTTTTTTCTTTAAACTTATTAAATTAATTAGTAAACACAGCGAAATTTAAAATCGTTTTGACGACATGGAAACACAATAACTGATAATAAAAAGAAAAAGAAACTCCAATTGATTGTTTCTTTACAAAATTTTTCAAGATTAAAATCCAATTTTTTAGTTAAATAATTTCATTTTTCTAAATGACAAAATTTTCAATTTTTCCCCAGTCTTCCTTTTTCTTGAGCAAGTCGGTCGTAGCAGCTCGGTTTCCATTGGCACCATATAAGCCATTATAGGCTTTCGATTGAGGAGATATATCGACGATATTTGTTGTTTTTTTTCGAATGTGATAGCAAACAATTTTGTCACTCTGATACGTCTTAAAAATTGGAAATAATATAAATTATAATATTCCGTTAGGGCACTTTAATGACTGTGAAACGACAGCCAATGTCTACCCACATTTATATTCGCAAAATTGACATACATATAAGGTTTTTAGTGTCCATTTCTATGTCCAAATCCCATTAACTTTAGAAAGCGTCTATGACCAATTTTGTTTTCGTTCCAATAACATTAAAAGGCGGCCCATTCCGAGATCCGTTAAGTTTACGCGGACACAGGAAACATTGATATTTTTATTATGGTTAGACTTCGCAATCGCCTGTGGTATTTTTTTTATACTATCGCTTTTGTCCTCATGCAACAATTGAAATTAAGTAATTTAGTTTTATTATATCAGACTGGTGTCTGAAAAACTTATGTTTATTATTTGAATGAATATGTTGAAACATTTTGTTAATTTACTTTATATGCAATTCATAATCTCCGATTGATAACCACAGGAATATATATTAAAGAAATCCACATTCTGCTTAAGACCAAGATAGAAAACGCTTTCGGCCAAATCCTTACCGAACTCACAAAAGTTCTGGGCGTAGAGGGTAAAGAAGATTCGCTTATTGCTCAAATGATAATCCTTTAGTATTTCATTCTCATGATCGTAAATTTCGCGATTTGCTGTAGATGAAACTATCCAGTCGCTATAGTCCTGCCAAGCGAATCTAAAACTCTTCAAATAGATTACTGCCAACATTCTGGCCTCGTCCAATACGTGCACAAACTGTGGCAGTTTCAAGCATTCGATTTCCTCCCGGAACCGTGTGAAATCGCGATGTCTTTCCGTGCTATTGAAGAGCGTCATATAGAGATGAACTGTGAAAGTGGGATAATAGTAGGACATTGGTTTGAAGCGACTCTGGTATAAATAAAGGCTCCAGTCTAGCATAGTTCTTTGTACACCCAATTCATAAGTGGAGTTTCGTTTGCGATGCGCCTCCAGATTACGTACATTGTGCTCATAGCTCTCTCTATAAATGCGTAAAGCTCCATACTCGCGATTTAAGTCTCCAGCATGGAAATAAACACGCGGTGTCTTAAACTTTTCCGTATAGGTTGACAATTTGCTGAGCAGAGGATGCGAATGCGCTCCAAAGTTGATCCTTGTCCGATTCACAAATAGCTCCAAGACATTCAAAAAGTCGTCAAGTTCATGGCTGCTGCCCTTCACCAGATCCTTGGTTATAACGTATCCAAACAAGGGCTTAAAGTACTCGAAAGTCTCGCGATAGCAGTCTTCTAGAGCTCGATGCGCATTACAAGATATGAAAAAATCCATCAGCTTCTGCTTGGCCTCAAATTTCTGTGGATCGTTTTGAAGCTCGGTGAGTAACTGGATGAGCGTACTTATCGGAGGCATATGACCTATAAAGATTTCAATTTTGGAACTAGAATTGAGGCAGATCATCTGGTTAGGTGTTAGGTGCTACATACCCATGACAGAGAACAATGGACGATTCTCACTGCAAACATAATCAAAATAGCTTTCACAAGCATACTTTTGTGAATTGATGGAATTGTTTAAACGTATGGCCATATCCTGGAGTTCCTTGATCCGCAGATCAGACAGATGTCGTACATAGGCCACTTGTGCTTGTCCTGCGCCCAGGCAGACACATAGAAACAAGCCCACCAAAGCTCTCAACATTATGATTTCTGTTTTGTCGCGTCGTGTTACAATCACGTTTCTCCAAATACTGAGAGCCAAGATTTCTGACCTCAGGCATATCAAAGTATATACTTCTATACTTATGAATTGTACATATTTATGTATACGAACGTCCGTTCCGCTATTGCCATTGCTCAAGCTAATGTTCGGAAAGCTCGGATTCTGTCCATGCATCGATAAGAATGTCGTATCAGTTGAATGCTCTCCCACTGCGTTCCATATGAGTTGTCCAATTTATTAGTCCATATGAGTTGTATTTAAGCAGCAGGCTGCCAGCAGCACAATTTAGTATACAGCATTAAATTTGAATCTTTTCCTCTGCGTAATTAAAAGAAAACTTTTGAAAAACTTAATAGCTTGAATGTTTGATAGAAATGGAATAAGTATCTGCAACTTGACCTACTTTCAACTAATTATAACAGTATAATTCTGTACAATGAGAAAATAAATACAATGGAGACAAAAAAGGTATTAATTATTATTATTATTTATGAATTCTAGAAAAGTACTCACCGTATTAAAATTATAAATAGCTTGACATGAGAAATTAATAGTAGGACATTTCGAAATTTGGAAAAGAAATTATAATGAAAAAAAAAGAATGTCTTTTCTTTTGCCAATTCTTATTTAAGTCAAAATAACTCCAAAAAGTAATTATATTTTTCTTTATTCAATAGATTGAATCAGTGTTATAAAGGATAAAGCAGTCCGACAAATCTATAAGAGTAATAGAGTAAAAATTACAAATTTAACTAAAATTCAATAAAAATAACTCTACCGATACAAAATTGGCTAAAGAAGCCTCGTAGAAGCCGGCTTTGATAAGCATTTCCCGCTGGGAACGAAGCATGATGAAGGCCAAGAAACGACGTTGCTTCGGATTGGCCAAATGCCATTTGGATATCTGAACAGCAACACCAACCTGAAGGCTCTGTAAGGGAACCAATCAATTAAAGCCTCATGTCAATGGGTTTAATGGTCAGAAGAACCTACCTCAACTTTAATGATCTCTCCGCCGTAGCAATAGATGAACAACTGCAGCATTATGGAACCAAAGAATGAAAAGTATACCAATAGGGACATAATCGAGCTCATATGCTGGAAAATCCAAGGGAAAAGTTTTACTTTTGAAAAGCATCAATGAATTCTGAACCATACCGTGACGATTTGATAGATTATGACACCAACTTGCAATGACGTTATAAGAAACTGTGCAAACACAATGGGCATATAGATGAAACGAAGTATTGTCGATAAGGTGAGAAGATGGACATGGTAATCCACCGCTGAGATTAACTCTGACTGTACTTTTTTCTCAGATTTCATAAAGTCCACATTGCGAATGTCCTGCTGTAGAGCCTGGAAGTGGGCACGAAGATTAATGGCAAAGGATATGAACAAGCCATCCACAGCCGATGCATAAGCCACGACCACAATGGTAACAAATACAGTGTAGACAAAGCCAATCTCATAGCCAGGGCTATGGACATCGTTAAAGGGAAATCTATAAATGAAATGGAATCATTTTGTTTTCAAATTATTAACCATAATTACTTACTTCATATTCATCGGCAATTCACGTATGTATTCTGTACCACGCATTTTGCTTATTATAATCTTAACAATGGGACCCAAAAAGAAATACAATCCCGTAAATGCACATGAAATGCAATAAGCCTTGCCCAGACGAGCCGCCAATTTGTTGGCTTCCGTCACATAGCCATCTTGTTTTCCCATTGTCTGAACAGCTATCAAGCGGTAGATTGGAAACAAATAAATTTATAGCTCATGTTTCATACACAACAACTAATTTACATTGCTGATGCATTTGCCTGAAGGTCTGCACCATTTGCCAAAAGTCTTGTTTGTAGACCAGAAATGTTATTATTTTAATGGCCGTCAAAAGATTGGTGAACACAACACTCAAAGTGGCCGTAATTAGTTCCATATCATCGTTATGGTATATTATATACGATATCATTGGATACTCTGCGGATATTACAAACAGCAATGAGATTATGTGACTGAAGCTGAAAACACCTTTGCCGGAACGAGTGTCTTTTCCGGTATTGGGGCTATGACCCATCACTCTAAGACAGATTTCCTGCAGCAAAAATAGACGGCCCATGACTGACTTGACTCTTGACAAGCCACACACTTAATAATGGCGCCTTATATACATATTTAGATGGGCATTTGTTAATTGTTAGCTTGAGTGGTAAATTATATATTCATTTTTACAAGCCCTAGGAAAGGCCCTTATAATAACTATGATTGTCACTATATATTAACGAAATGTTGACACAATAAATGTGGTGATAGCAAAGGGTTTAATTGGCAGGTAAGACAAGACGAATATTTTTTGAACCATACAAAACAACTTGGGTAAGTTCTAAGGCTTCTTGGCAGGCTATGTCATTGGCATTACCAACAGGACCTCTTCATAAGCAAACCGGTCTGTTATGAATGCCTAGTCAACTGAGATGCGTTTTCACTCCTAGAGAAACACAACGCAACAAAAAAGTAGTTCCTTCCAATATAATGAAAAAGAATGGAGGTCACCGAATTAATAAATTTGCGAATAACGAATATCGATTCTGCCTTTTCACATCTGGACTATCATCTTTCCTTGATAGTCTTGTCCACATACTTTTGATGGCTAATAAGGTGTTGAAAACATTTAAAAAATATTAGTTTTAATTTATGTTGAATTTATTTCAAAAAATATTAGAAATAAACCTATAAATTTAACCTATAAATTTAACTACATGTATGTACATAAACCATCTAATTAAGAGGCTTACCTTTTGGTTTATCTATGTATATAGCAATTTTTAGTTGATGATTTCATTGGCCGGTTCGAATTACAAAAAATCGGATTTTTCAATTGGGTTTTATGTTTGTTTTTGCTATTGTTGTTGTTCCCGTAGACATTCACCGGAATTCCAGTGGAGTCCATTCCATCATCTATCCATGACCTCAAAGACGATAATGACTTAATGAATTTCGCACAGATGGATACGAAGAGGTAAAGCTAAAGGTAAAGGTAATCTATGGTCAAGACGCGCTTGTCATTTGGTTGGTTGGGGCAAGCAAACGAAAAGATGATATTAATTTTAATTGAAGAAAGCAATTATGTGGTTTTGTTTTTGTTGTTGCCTTGCCAGTGATTAGATGGCATTGTCAATTGCGAAATACAACGCAACGCAAAGCAACGCAACGAAACGAAAGCAAAAAGAGTGAGAAATAAATTTAACAACAATTTGAATTTTATTAACAACATGGAATATTTTTTGTTTTTGGGGCCTCCATTCTCAGCTCAACTATTTAGAAATTGGGTGGCAGATATGCATTGCCAGTATGCGCCGATCCGGTGGCAACAACATGGCCAGCACCAGTGCTGCCCACAAGTCCAGAGGATTCCACAGCATGGCCGGCTTCTCCGCCGCCGAGAGCACCAATCACAGAGGTGACGGGAGCAACACCCTCATCGGTCAGCTGGCTGCTGCCTCCCAAGGCATCGTATTGGGCCTGGATCTGTTGCTGGGCATGGGCAGCCTCTTCGTTGGTCTTGTACTTGATGAAGAAGACCTCGGGCTTGCTGGTGGAGCTGGCCTGTTCGACAACCTCAGCCTGGACATCGCTTTCGCCCTTCTTGGACAGGACATAGATCACAGTCTTGTCCTCATTGACGGCGGGGCTAATCTTGAGGGTCTTCTTGTTGTTGCGCTGTGGCGACTTGATGAAGACGACATTGTAATTACGCTTGGGCACACCGACGGTAATGTGACGCTCCTTGTAATCCTCCTCAGTGTCTTCGGGAGCGGAATGGATGTAGAAGCGTTTCGAGACAATAGCTTGCTGCTGTTGCACGGAATGTTGTTGCTGCTGCTGCTGCTGCTGATGGTGATGCTGAATCTGGGCAGAGGGCTGCTGGAAGAAGGTCTGTTGATGATGAGCCTGCTGGGCAGGTGCCACCTGTGAGCCACCCTGGAAGAAACTGCTGCCTCCACTACCGCCGGCTGTGGTAAGACCACCAAAACCCGATGGTCCAGGATTATAGTTGTAACCCTGAGGTGCTGCCAGGGCAACGGCGCTAAGGCACAATACCTGAAATAGCGAAAAATTATTTGTTTGATTAGTTAGTTCCTTCCTTTTTGGCGTTTTATGTGTTCACATACAATGAATCCACGCATTTCTAGGCTTGGTTGAGCTGATTGGTTTTTGGTTACTAGGAAATGTTTTCCTTGACTGTTCGCTGTGAACTGTTTGACTCTTGTGCCGCTCACGTGTCTTTTATATACAGTACAGTACAGACCGACAGCGACGCCGACACCAATGGCTATATCAAAACACTCGACCACCTTAATAGGTAAAGTTCAACAATGATCCAAGACGCAGACGAAGAGACGATGCCAAAAAAAGAAGAAGAAAAAACTGCGCACACACAGTTTCAATATTTTTGTTGCATGTTCATTGTTTTTCCCTTAGTTCGCTTTTGTGCCATCTTCTTCTATTTTGGCTCTTCCAAATCTCTCATTAAATGACGCGACTTGCTTGTAGTTGCTGGAAATACATGGCCAATTAGCGTGGTTCCCCCCGAATTTCAAAGCTTTTGAGTCTTTGTTGCTGCTGCTGCTGCTTAATTGCCAGCACCGATGTGGCTCTTTCTGTTGCTCTAGTCATCATTTGGTTTTTGGTCTGGAATTGGCCTCTGGCAATGGCAACACCGCGCAATTCGATTAAGTATTATTAAAAGTGAAATTACATAAACATTTAATCAATTTCAGTTGATTTCGCATTTCTAGGAACGATGAGTCTTCTATGCGATCTACTTAGTTTTTAACCATTGTCGGCCTACACAGGCCAATGTCGTCGTGGCCAAGTTCAGCCACGATGTATAACTCTTCATTCATGCAGACTGTCAGGCTTAATTAATGACCCGTCGAGTTCCCAATTTGCATGTGTTGTTCGAACTGATAGTTTCTTCGTCTTCCTCACTATATTTCATTTTTTGTGTTTTTTTTTTACTGCACTCTAGCTCATTTATCATGTTCAACGGTTTCCCAAAAAAAAAAACTTTCTGAGATAAATACACATTTAATTATTTCTCTAAAATGCAATGCCCACAGAGCAATTTGCGGTCTGTGTAATGAGTCGTTTACATCAATGATTTGGGATCGCATCGCATCGGATTGAATCTGCTGCCTAATGAACATGACATGTACACACTTTTCATTTAAGCCAAATGAAGGTTGGTTAGTCTGGCCTAAAATTTGAAAAAAAGCCGGGTTATCCATTATATTTAAATCTATTTTAAAGATTTGTGTTAGGAGTCATGGCATTTACTCCTTAGCTATCAATCCTCATTAACTTTATATCTTATTAATCAGACAAACAGTCTACTTTATGCTTCATCAGGAATCCCAAACTTCTCCCTGAATACTCAGTGTTTTTTTCGTATTTGTCAAACAGAAATATTATATGCAAGCAGGTCTTAAGGATACATTCCTTCTAGGAATGCCAAGAAACCTTCTATAAGTTACTTAATATCTTCTCTACCTAATAACTTTGTCTAAATCCAATCCTTTAAATGTTTTGGTTTGTCTGCAACCTAGTTAAACTATTTTTAATTTTAAAATTGCAGGGCAAAAGAAATACATATTTAAAAATTGACTCTATAGACTTTTAGCATCCATTTGAAGTACTCAAAAATGTAAAAACATAACGCTATTTAGAAAAATTTAGAATACTTTTAGAACATATTTATGTCATAAAGTTTTTCATGAAGCTTTAGCCCATTTTCACCTAATCTGCTAAACAACATGTCGTATGAGCGATATTTTACTTATAACATTTGCAATAAATTCTTTTGAGTAGGTCTCTAAGCCCACCAATGCAAAATGAAGCATGTAGTTATTAGGTCGTCAGTGGTAAATGTAAACAAACTTACTTGAGATTCATTATCACCCACGATACCAAGAAAAAACGACCATGATTAGAAATAAAACAACATTTTTTGGATACGTCATGATGAATTTGGGCCATCTAAATTGACATAGCTTCATATGACAGCCTGTATTCAAATCAGACCTCAGGTTTTTGTGTCTTTGCATTTGCTGGTATACAACCTTTGGACTTTGACCCACTTAAGTAAGGCCATCCTAGATACTTAAAGGAGCCACATTCCTACAAAGATTGTCTGTCCAAAGAAATTTTCCATGCCAAGATCATTTGAATCGTTCCATGGGAATTTGAAATATATTTGTACATTTAAAGACTTTAAGATCGCATTCAAATATTACAATAAAAATTAAAGGCAGAGAAATATACATTCAAAAAGTGTATATAGTTACAAAGGGGGGCAAAGATTTCAAACTAAGCTTTGCGGAACTGTTAAAAGCTCAATCTGCAATATTTATCCAATGCCCAAACCAAACTTTTTTAGCTCTTTGACTTCAACCGAAGACTCAAAGCTTTATCTTGGATTGAAATACTTATTTACTATACTCATACATTGAATCGATCGCTTATGAACCTTCAAAATTATTTTAGCTTCAATTTTATGGTTTATGGTTTTACTTTTCTTGATTAATAATAGATAATAGATTCAACATTTTATGATCCTTATATGGCACCATACAACTGAACTAACAAAGGCTATACAAAATCATGGTTATATTAATTTAAAGTATGGATTATGGATTATATGTTTAGAAATTTTGAAATTTATACTGACCACTTAAGAGTTTTAATAGTGAACAGCAACTAAGTTATTGATCACCTATTGTTGAGATGAGTTTTAATGTTTAAAACTAAATAAAACTTGCATAACTTAAAAAAAAAATAAAAATCATGTGCAAATATCGAAAATGGGCGTTACTCTGTTTCTTTTTTTACTTTTGTTTATGTTGTGAAATAATATAAATTTATAAAAAATATATATTGTTTAATAAATTGTTTAATGATCCACTTGACTGGATGGCCCCATCATCGCACAGTTTGCCAAACATTTTCGCATTTTTCTTTATTATAGATGCCATGTCGATTTCTTGATAATATTTTAATTATTTAATTTGTCTTTTATACGAATGTTTTTGCAGCATCCCTTGATGGTGTCAGTAATTGTTTAATATTAGCGCCATAAGCCTTGACCATGTTAATTTCCCACACACGCAAACGCGTTGAAAGAGAAATTCCATTGGGGGGGCATTTGATATGTGAAAATCGACGATATAAACAATGAGTATACCCGACTTTTGTCGGCCCATTTAGCTACCCAACTCACATCAGATTTATGCAATCAAAAACAAAATTCGCTAATACAATGTTAATGCCATTGCATAATACTAAAGACAATGCAAAGGTGTTTATTTATTGGTTTACAATCAAAAAGAACAGGCATTGAAACCTCTTTAAATGCTGTCGATTGGTATACGCCCCCCGATTGGTACTCCGGCCCCTCGAATAGCAGACAAAAACATCTCATCAAAAAATAAAATATATTATATAATCAGACTAAACATGAATTGTAATATCTGAAAATAGCAGAGAGATAACAAAAACCAAAACAAAAACAAAGCGGGGGAAAAAGTGGCAAAAGCGCACGCCACAAAGTCATTTGAGAGTTAGGCTTAAGACCTTTTCAGTGTTAAAGTTACAGAGATCTCCCCCATACAATTTGTGATTTGATTAATCTACAGTCGTACATCAAAACATCATCATCATTCATCTTTCCCCAGCCAACCATCTGACCCAAATCTTTGATGCTGATGGGCATTGATTGAAGTTTGACTGGCCAAAAAATTACGCTAATTGTTCGATTTTGAAAATCGACGATATCATGTTCATATGTATGTATGATAATCAAAAATTGCCATATGCATACCTATATATTATATATATATATGGATTATGCAATGGGGTCCCAATTAAATTTGCCAGTCTAGCAAATTAAACTGAAATCTATACAATAACTGGGTCATCGAGAAATTAAAGCGATTTATCAAGAAAAATACATGAACAAATCTGTGCAATTTGGCGCCATTGCTAATGGGATTACTGTGCGATTTTTAGTCCCCAATTTAGTTTAAATATTGATAAATGTAAATCTTAAATCGCCCTGTCAATTATGATGGACAGAAGAATTGATGTCCCGCACAATAAAGCGCCAGCGTCAATATTATGTATAGCTCATATAAATGACTTCCGTCGAATTGTCTCTTTCTATCTCTTCATCTATCTTTCTATCTCTCCTACAAAGAAGAGATGACGCCGGGCTGAAGTTGAAGTTGAAGAGTATGAGCCATCGCTGTCTCAAGGTTGCGTGGAAAAAGCAAGTTTTTTTCAGTTGACCATCGCTCAGCATCAACTGGTGTGTGACTTTAGTGCGTTTTTGTGGTTTTAGTTTCAGTTTCACTTGAACTTTTCGCCTCATCACCACGAATTCAAGTCAAAATTTTGTCGTGAGCGACATTTTCAATACGAGAAAGATATAAGCCTAGACGGGCAGTGATTAGCATTTAGTTGGATTGTGATTGCCAAGCGCCCAGGTGGTAGCTACCTGTACCTAAGACTTACTTCATCTATCCCAACAAAAATCAAATAAAAGCGGAAATGCGCATCTTTATTGTAAGGAAACCGCAACCGTTAGATGACCAATTCCATTGTGTAATACTTGTGTGTCTTTGTTTAGGTTTCCTGCATGCTAGGCCTGGCTGTGGCAGCACCACAAGGATATAACTACCAGGCCCAGCAACACCAGCAGCAGCAGCAGTTCGGTCAATTGCAATTGCCAGCAATTCCTCAGTTTGCCAGTCCTGCGGAGCAATCGATTGTGCAGCAGGCATTGCAGGCACCCAAAGTGCAACAAGTGTTGAACATTGGTTCCACTTACTCTGCTCAACCACAGCAGCAGATCCAGAATACTGTCTACCAGCAACAGCCAACACAATTGAATGGCAACTTTGCCTACAATTTGCCAAAGCAGCAACAGTTCCAACAACAGCAGCAGCAACAACAACTCGTCTCCAAGGATATCTATGTGCATGTACCGCCTGTAGATGATGCTGAAGAACGTTATCCACAACCACCATTGCCAGTTGCACCACCACGCAAACATTATCGCATTGTGTTTATCAAGGCACCCACGCCAAGTGTCGGTAAGGCGGCTCTGCGTGTTAAACAGGCTCCCGTGGAGGAGAAGACCATCATCTATGTGCTGACCAAGAAGCCAGATCCTCTGGAATTGCAGGCTGCCATCGAAGAGGCAGCACCCAAGCCACCAAGCAAACCAGAGGTCTTCTTCATCAAATACAAGACTCAGGAGGAAGCGGCTCATGCCCAACGCACCATTCAAGGTAGGCGGCACATCAGCACCCACACACGGCTGAATCACTCATGAATATACATACATAGATCGAAGTTCATTATGGAACTTTTTATTACGTTGATTTTGCATACCTATGGCTCAGACCTTGCCAGAGTGAATTTGTCAACGCTTCTATTAGATCTTGGCCGTTATTTAAAGGTCGACGTATAACTCATTGGTTTTTTGTTGTTTCTTCTATTGTCTTGCCCATTTTTAGCTCAATACGATCAACTTGGCGGCACTTCACAGGTCTCTGACGAAGGCATTGCACCAGTCACTTCAGTCATTGGAGTCTTGGATAATCAACGTTCCGTTTCCGGTGGACAAGGATTGCAAGGATTAGTGCCTAGCAAATATTTGCCAGCCAATTATCGTTCTTAAGCAAAACGAAATCGAGAACTTGTGTACTGAGAGTGAAAGTGTTTATTTATGTAAATAGTTTAATAAAAACAAGTTATTGTTATTGTTATTGTACATACATATGTGTTTCACAATTTTTCCCCTTCTATCGATAAGTAAACCATCATATATACCAAAATTTATGGCCTTTAAAAGGCCTCTCGAAAAAAATTTGTCAAAAGCTTCAATAAAAATAAAAAATATTGATATCTTCGCATTGGCATATCTATTATCTCGATGACCACGAAATGCGCTTGAAAACCGGTCGCAGCGATTAGCATACGATTTGTCTTACATAACACAGTGATTAAACCGAAACTCGAATGGCATCTTGATAATTAATGCTGCTACTAAGTGATGTTGTAAAGTTTTGACAGATCGATATGACTAAATGTTATATAAATCTAGTCAATGGTTTACAAAGAAAGGTGCAAAATGTATTTGAAAATTAACAATGCAAAGAAAACAAACTCGTCATCAGTAAAACTTATAATATAGTAACTATTTTAACTTTATGAACTTCTGTAACTTTTCTTGGTATACATAAGTTAATATACATGTTAATTTCTTTGTTTCCTATTGATAGACCGAAAGTAAGACAAGATCTTGGAAGGGGTTAACTAAACATTGGCACTTCTCTCTCGTGTTTTGCCTTAGACAAACTATCTAGCTATAATTAATCATATTAATCAAAGTTTTATCTCATCAAAATCATTGTTAGGCTTAGAGGGTTCAATCAAATATTCCTTTTTTAATACCATTTTGACATTTCCTTTTGCTTGGAAGATTTCGAAGCGTTTAACACATTAGGAATTGTATAACAAAATGCTTTATTATTGATTACCAAATTGAAAATAAATTATAATTAACTATGATGAAAAGATTAGTGAGGAGAGAATGGAAATAATTGGCTACTAAATCGTTTACAATGTCCTGGCTGGCACATATTTCTTGGATGGCACACTGACACTGGCAAGATTCAAGCCAGACACAGATGACGAAGAGGTCTGGACAAATGAATTATGCTGTTGTTGCTGTTGTTGGTTAAAAACAGGCAATGGCTGAACAATTGTCTGTGTCTGTGGCTGCTGTTGAACAATTGTCTGAATCTGAGGCTGGACATAGCTTTGGGACTGCAGACCAATGTTGCCGAGATTGAGGGAACCACCAGAGACAGTTGTAATGGGGGCAACACCCTCATCCGAGATGTGAGTGGCTCCACCCAAAGCATCGTATTGAGCCTGGATTTCTTGCTGGGCACGCTGAGCCTCCTCCTGGGTCTTGTACTTGATGAAGTAGACTTCGGGCTTGTGGACCTTGGCCTCGGATTGGGTGACCTGCAACTGTTGCTGAATCTCAGTGATGTCGGGCTTCTTGGACAACACATAGATGACGGTCTTCTCCTCATTGGTGGCCTGGGCACGCTTCAGAGCGGCGGCGGTGTGTTTCAGATTCTGAGTTGGGGCCTTGATGAACACAATGCGATAGTTCTTGCGAATGGGAAGATTGTCTAATGGGGTATCAGCCTGACGGATCTCTTCAGTATCATCGGGGGCAGAATGAATGTAAATATCCTTTGTAATAATGGCCGGACGCTGGACGTATTGTGTCTGCACCACCTGTTGGGGCTGCACCACTTGTTGTGGTTGTTGCACAAACTGTTGCTGCTGCACAATCTGCTGAGGTTGGACAATCTGCTGAGGCTGGACAATCTGCTGGGCCACAGTATTAACTATTGGCTGAGGCACAGAGATTGGCACAGGCAAAGGAGCTGGGGCAATCACATTCTGGATGGTCTGAATAGGTTGTGTCTGAATGGGCTGTGCTTGGACACTGATTTGGGCAGGTGCTGTGTATATTCCACTTGATGAGACTGGTGTCTGGGGACGTAGATTACCGATGGGCAGAACTCCTGATGACTGCTGCTGTTGATACTTGTAGCCTTGCGGAGCGGCCGCACAGAGAGCCGCAAAGCACTGCGAATGGAAGAAATTTGTAGCGATTTCGCTGATAATACCGCTTAAAGATGTTCAAACCTACCACTAGAATCACAAATCGTTTCATTTTTACGTTTTTTACGTTTGAACCCGTTGGAACTGCCTTGAGCTACGCTTAAACTCTTTAACTCAACTGATGCCTAGTCCGGGTGAGATCAATGTTTTTATAAGAGTCCACAATCAAATGGCCAGCCACTTTAGAAATGCCAATCCCAAAAGAAAATTAATAATATTGGGCATTGCAATAAAATTATCAAATCTATTGTCACCTCTCTGCCAAGAAAACGACACAGATATAACCCAGACTCGTTAAGAGTTTGGCTCAGGCCAAAGCGTTGGCAAATCACGGAACCATATTCGGAAATTCACCATTAACGATGCATCGTTTAGTCGTTTTTGACCTGGGTCTGTTATCTAACTGGAGCCCACCGCCGCCGCTGCCAAGTCAATATGACCAATATCGTATTCAAATTTTGTATAATCGTGTAATATTTTCTATTGTCATCGCCGAATCTAAATAAATGCAAAATATTATTTGTTAATACCCCAGACCCCGACGCCCTCGACCAACTGTCCAATGGATCGATCGATCGATTGATAAAGCGAGTAAGAAAGAAAGTCATTTTTTATGCAGTCATCTGCAGGTGCGACGAAATTCGTGGGAGACGCAGGTGAATTCCATCCGTATTCATTAACAACAGCAGCTTTAGTCGTCTGGCACTGCTGACTGAATGTTGTGCGCATAAATTAAAATTTAGTTAATTTATTTAATGTACAAAATCACCAACCACCAACCACAAAAGCGAACTAAAGGAAAAATTAAAAAATATATACAAAAATACAAAAGCAGCATGTAAACATTTGTTGTTTGTTGCCAAAGAAAGCATTTTTATGGGTCCATACTAAGCTCCATCCATTGTTTGTTTCAATCCACCGAGTTTGTTTGCACAATCCATTTGTGTTTTATTTTGTTTTGGCCACTTTTCGTTTATATACATACATATAGGTATGTATATATCTTGTAGAAATTCTAAAATATTTGCAATCTACACGACCCGGCCTTTGCCTTGGCACCTGTTTGCAACAAAATGATTCAGTAGGTAAATATGGTATTTTTCCAAATCTCGCAATGCAGCTAATCCTTTAAGGATTCTGCACAAGTTAAAACATTCAATTACCTACTTTTTTGACAAAACGAACTCTAACAAAATATTGTAATTGTTTTAGGCTTAACAACAGATGTATCTTCATCTTCCAAAAAATTTGTTTTGTTAAAGCAAATATATAAGATATAAATTAGAGTTGAAAAAAGACAGTTTAAAAAATTGGATACAAAAAAAGGATTTTTAATTTATTTTAGGTGGTCAGATTTGGTTTTTAGAATAAGCCGTAGATGATAATATAAGACTATCTTTCCTCTATACAATTCAAAAATAGCTACTTACTCTCAGTGAAGATTCGGGAAGGGAAGGAAACATTTCGAATTAGTTGTTCTGTTTTGTTGTTGTTATTTACTCAATCGTAATGAAATCTTGTAGCCAATGAAAGAATAATATTTCATTCATATATAGGAGACAAATTCTAGATAAAGTTTTAAGGAATAAATTTATAACTTCTACGCGGATCTAAGTATTCTGTTTTAGTAGTTTTAGTAAACTTGAGCAAACTGATTTATTAATTTAAGTGTTTCGAATGAAATTTAGTTGATTTCGTTAATTAAGACAACTTAGGCGAATTCTCGCTCTCTCTTTATTGTCTGAACTTTTAGCGATTTTTCGGTATTTGAACCTAAAAGCATGCTATACATTTTTCACAAATTTCTTTGCATGTTGCCCTAGAAAATAGGCATTGAAATATTGTAGTGAATCTTTTGGGGATAAGCTATTAACGCACTTATTTGAAAAGAATTAAAGACATAATTGTTTAATATTTTATATTTATAATATAGTAAACTTATCTAAATCTAAAAAATGATATTAAAACTTTCGGTTAGGTGGTGGCAAATACGCGCTAGTCGATGGTGCATTTAGATCAATATCTCCCACAGAACCACCAGAGGAAGCACCCCGCGAAGCAAAGTCCAAAACGGGAGCCGATGAGCCAGCATTATGATTGCTCGATGGTCCTGGCAAAGTGTCATACTGGGCCTGAATAGTACGCTGAGCATTCTCCGCATCACTCTGCGTACGATACTTGACAAAGTGCACCTCTGGCTTGTTGTTCGTCTGGAGTTTGATTTGGTTCAAACGGTTGGTGAGCTCTCCAATGTCAGCCTGCTTGTTGAGCACATAGATGGCAGTGCGATCATCGGATGCGGATGTGGCCAATTGCAGAGCGGCCTTCTCCAGGCCAGAATTCTCGGGTCCCTTAATGAACAGCACACGGAGATTCTTCTTCAACGAGTTGGCAATCTGTTCATTGGCTTGTGAGTTATCAAATTCCTGCTCTGGGGCGCTATACGAAAAGAACTCTTTGTTGAATTCGTTGGCAATCAGTATGGGCTCGGATAATTGAGCTGCTCCCCTGTCAACGGCGCCGCCGCCAATCAGACCACCATGACCATCTCCGGCTTGAGATCCTGGCGTATAATCATATTGACCGCGGGCAATGGCCACCAAGCACAGCATCTGCCAAATAAGAAGAAAAGTTACCTTTAAGTCGCAGGCAGAAGACTGAAAACTTACCAGAAAAGCGCGCATATTTGACTTAGATTTGTTTTGTCCACACCGAAAGGCTATGTCAGATTTGTATGTGTTAGCTGGTCAGCTGTTGGATTTCTATTGTCTTCCAATTGCAGATTCAGTCTATTTATATGTGACCAGATGATGGTGGTAGGTGGTTGCATCCCAAATGCATCATGCAAATGCACATTCCATTCCATTTCATTGTCTTGCCGTTGAGACGATTAGGAAATTCGATCGATAGTATTTCATCTTTCGACCGTGTTCCAGTTAAAATGTTCGACTGCCTTTTAATTGGATCATATCGTTTACACTTCTTCGCTTGGGCGGAAAATGTGTAAATCTATTCAAATAAGGGAATCGGCGACGTATATGTATATTTAGTATGTAATTAAGTCAGAGATTACCCCACCTTAAATACCCCCAAAATGCATTTCGAATTGAATGCCCAAATTTATCTGAAATGCAAGATTACATAATTATTTACATTTTTTTCTGGGATTGCATAACCAAAACAACAACCTCAATTTTTGGGATAACCAAATAAATATCAATTAATATAGAAATTTCAAAATTTAATGATTTATTTAAAACAAGTCTTTAATATAAATTCAAACTGTCATTTTCAACTTTTTAAGGTTTATAACTTAAAACTTTAGAAGCAAAGTTCCATATGGAATCACGTCGGATTATTCTGTTTACTAATACTATATTTTTAATTGACAAAAATACTTAAAAACCAGAGGGCCGGGGCTAACTTCGACCGCGTCAAAGTTTGTATACCCTTGCATCTTTTTTAGTAACTCTATAGCCATCACAGGAAAAAATATTTTATCTAAAAAGGCAATAGAAATAACGGAAATAACGAAGATATTAATCAAAGTCACTGTTTTCCACCGTTCCTATGGGAGCTATATGATGTAGTCACCCGATCTTCATCAAATTCGGCATAGGCATTAACAGATATATTAAACTGACAAATGTTAAATTTGAAAGCAATCGCATCAAAAGTAACGAAGTTATTGACAAAAGTCACTGTTTTTGACCGATCGTTCCTATGAGAGCTATATGATATAGTCACCCGATCTTGATCAAATTTGGCACAGTGGTTTATAGTTACAATAAACTTACTTATATTAAATTTCACGACAATAGCTTAAAAAGTAACGAAGTTATTGAGAAAAGTCACTGTTCGTGACTTTGCCGTTTGTATGGGAGCTATATGATATAGTGGTCCGATCCGACTGAATCCGAGATATACAAACCCTGCAGTATATACAAGCCTACGTGCAAAATTTCAGCTCTGTAGCTCTTACGGTCTAGGAGGAGTTCGCATCGATCCAGACGGACGGACGGACGGACGGACGGACGGACGGACGGACGGACGGACGGACGGACGGACGGACGGACATGGTTATTTGAACTCGTCTCGTCGTGCTGATCAAGAATATATATACTTTATATGGTCGGAGATGCTTCCTTCTATGCGTTGCACACTTCTGACCAAAATTAATATCCCCTTTTTGCAAGGGTATAATGAAATAGCTTTGCCATCCTATCGATTGCAAAAAATGTATCTTTTTTGGCAGGGAAACCCTCCAAAGATGATTGGTCACTGACTGTATTTTCTTCATATTAATTAGTTGGAAATTTTAAAAAAATCTAATTAGGAACGTGGAAAATTCAACTTATCGTTTATTTTACATTTCCCTTTTTGGAAAGACAAATTCTCATGCTCTTCTCTTTTTTTCTTAGGAACACTAAGCGCTGTTTTTTAACCAAATTATTTTCAGTTTTAATGTTTCAGATAATACAAATTTTAATGCTTAAACAAGCAAAATTTATTTAAATTTCAATCTGCAAAACTTCAAGGTAACTAATGCAAAAGTTATTGTCCAAAGTTATACCTTTGGGGAAAACGCATTTACTATGATGTTTTAATTTAAAGAGAAAGGAATGCAACAACATGAAATTGTGGGCGTAGTTCAGTTGATAATAGACAAATTATATGATACAATAAATTTGATTTGCTACTAGGGCTTGAGTCTAATAACAACTTTAGTTATTCCTTTTTACTTGACTGGGGACAGGCTAAAAGGAAAATCAAGTTAATGGCTTCAAGTGAGTTGACTTGTGTTGAACAGACAGGGAGGGATCCAAATAAAAATTCGAAAAATTCACTACCTAGAATTGTCTCTGCCAAGAAGTTAAATACCATTTAGTTGTCCCGGCGTTCTAGTTAAACTAATTCTATTTAGACATCTTGTGTTTCTTGATGTTTTATTTGTTTATCTATCTGGTGATCAGAATGTTTGCTGCTGGACGACTGCCAAATTCATTTTACGCTTTTAAAACATCCATTTTTCACTGTCATAATTAACAAACAATATGCTTCTATTTAAATTTGATTTATTCTTTCTTGATACAGTTGCCCGCAGCATATTTTCTGGTACTGAAAAACTACGCTCTAAACTATTAAGGATATCAGAAAACTGTAAATGTAGTCTTATTTTTCTTATTTTTAAAATAATATACTGTGCAAATTTTCTTTTTAAATGTCACAGCTTAATTCCTGCAGGCACTTTTGTTGCCACTAGTTGCCAATCTTAATTCTTTCTTATAGTTTCTTTTGTTATCTTTTTAAAATATCATTAACTAATTTATTTGACAGCTTTTTTAACAGCCAAAATATGTCCTTTATAATAGGGACGTGATTTTGCCAGATTTCAATCCATCACCAAACATTATAGCTCTATTCAATGTCCAATCAGTTTGATTTTGATCATTAAAAACCTTTCTCGGTTATGTAAACTTACAACATTTTCAATTATGATATTTGAATTACTTTTTATCATTAAGGATTAATATATTAGTAATTGGTGTGTCTTATATACCTCAAATTTTCATTTTGTAACAATTTAAAGTCATATTTTGGCTTTGGACCTCACTTACTTTCCAAAATTCCCATTGAAATTTAGTTACTGAACCTGAATTTCCTCCCATTAACTGCCCTTATATTGTTCTACTTTACAGAAATGTGAAACAAGTTCCCCGATAAAGACAAAAGCAAATAAAATAACCAACTTTCAGCTCACCCAAATACGAATCCAGTTTAATTAAATCACGCGAATTGATGCATAATTAAAGTGATGATGATGAAGATGATGATCGTCTTCATATCATTTCAAACTGAACCAAACAAGTCAATATTTATATAGAGAGATATGTATGTGTGTGTGTACATTAATCGGAAAATCAGACAATCAGCTATCACTATGAATATCATTTTGTCTATGTAAATACATATATAGCCTAATTAAATCAAATCAAAAAACGTGTTTATATATATTTTAAAAGTTGTTCAAGTTCATTGTTGCAAATTATCACAATGATGGGTTTTGATCCCCCCAAAAAATAAAACCATTTTTGCTATAAAAGCGGATACAAAGTCGGCCGCGTTGTTTAGTCGTATACGAGACATTCGCCAGAATGAAAACTATTTGCGTAAGTCCACCAAGTTAAGATTCTAGCCAAAAATTTAAGTTTTTCTAATCAATCTCTATAGTTGCTTTTGTTGTTTGCCATCTTGGCTGTTGTGGCTTTGGCTTCGCCTGTGCCCGCTGGCAATGATCCCATTGTTCAGACCCTTCGCTACAGAAACGATCAGGAATTGGAGGATATACAGCGTGCCATAATTGCTCAATACGAACAAATCGGAGGCACAACCCAAATCCATGCTCCCCAACAAGCCAAAATTGCTAATCCCTACAACATAAGAATCAACATTTAAACAAAACAGAAAACAGAAAACAAAAATAAAAGTTGCAGATTATTATTCAATTTTTTAAGAAAGCGACGATAAGGTGTTGTTAATCGAGAATTAAGCTGGGAATCACTTGGCTTCCGAGAGGGAGAATATTCGCCGGATGCTTAGTCTTCTTAAAGCATTCGTCGCGTTCGCAAGACCCTCGAAATGTATCGCTCAGTATGGATGGTGCTGGCATTGGCATTGTTATCTTTTATAGTGTGTTGTTCCGCCCAACCACCACCACCGCCTCCTCCCCGTCATCCTTCGCCACCCTTTGAAAAAGACGCTTCAATTAGATTTCCCGTTGAACGGGACATATTATTTCCCGGACCAGATGAATCAGAGGAGGAGAAAACTTGGTATCGCATACGTGAATTTCGGTTCAATCAATATGAAAATTTACCCGAACCGATGCATAGACATCATAGGCCACCGCCAAGGCCGGGCCAACCCTTTCCACCGCCACCAAGTGGTTATAAAAAACCAGGAAATCGTAATGGCCGACGTCGTCTGTGCGAGCAGAGTAAGTAAAGTGAATTCCCTGAATGACTCAGTCATTCATTCGTTTCGATCTGGTCTTAAAGAATACTCTGAGTACGTGGAACGCATCTTTCCCAATGACACAGCAGTTGTCGATGATGCCAATGATGCCAACTTCGATGGACGCATACTCGCCAAACCCGGGCAATACCCACACAAGGTAAACACAGTGAAATTGTAAAATGTTTTTGTTGACCTAAAAACAACTTAACAAAATGTTGTTTGTTTTTTAGGCAGCGGTGGGCTTTGAGACGGAAGCGCAACAAATTGAATACAAATGTGGCGGCAGTTTGATAAGCGAGAACTTTGTTGTAACTGCCGCCCATTGCACAGCCATTTCAGAGTGAGTTGACATTAAAATTATAATAAAAGGCATGGCCATTTATCTAAAAACTTGTTTAGTTTGATACCAAAATGGGTGCGCATTGGAGACTTGAATCTAATGATTGATGAGCAAACAGTTGAGCCACAAGTTCTTGAAATTGAGACAATTTACAAACATCCGGACTACAATAAGGATCTATACTACAATGATATAGCTCTGCTTAAGCTCATTCAGAATGTCCAGTAAGACAAAATCTATTGAATACTTTAAGTATATTAAATGCTTTCCGTCTTTTTGCAGCCTAACCAAATATGTGCGTCCCATACGCCTTTGGGTCTTCTCAGAGCTGCCAACCACAATTGCCTTTGCCATGGGCTATGGGGCCACAAGTTTTGCCAAGGCAATGACCAATCGTCTAACAAATCTGAATCTAACTATTGTGCCCAACGATGAATGCAATCGAGAGTTACCAGCTCTGTCAGAGACACCAGACGGTGTATTGGCCAGTCAGATTTGTGGTCAAGATTATATACTAAATCGTGATACGTGTCAGGGTGATTCGGGTGGTCCATTGCAATTGAATCTGCCGGGTCGACGTCGACAACAAAATATACATTATCATCTAATTGGATTGACTTCATATGGTGTATTCTGTCGCAGTAGTTATCCATCTGTATATACACGCATTTCATCCTTTTTAGATTGGATTGAACAAATTACTTGGAGTGCGGAATTAGATGAACTCTAGAAATACAGATTTCTAAACAAATAAAGCTTATAACTATAAATATTTCTAGATCTTGATCTTTTAAATATATAAACTACATAAATTTAATATATATTTAAGTTTATTACTTAATTGTTCCACTTCTACAATAGAATTATAATTGTGGCAAAAACGAACATATTATAAATTTTTTTTTTGTTTTTTGGTAAATTTTGCTGAGTATTTTGTTGTTGAATCTTATTCCTAGACTTCATTGTTGGCATCAAGCACCTGTCGCTTAATGTCCTCGTACGATGGAAGACTCTGTTAAATGGAGCAAGAGAGAAACAATTATTAGAGTAGTTTAAAGCAATTCAAACAACGATTATTTTTAGATTATGAACAATACATGAAACATGCTTTGAAATATACTTACGCAATGCGCATTGATCGGGTAGATGATTGTTGTTAGTAAATGGGCAAACAATACACAAAAAAAAAGTGTTGAAGGAAAAATAAAACGCATGCAATTTGTTATATATGTAGTTAGTCATATGTTGAATGTGGATCAACCAACCTGCCAGTAGTCATCATTCCAGGCGGGGAACATACGCTTGAAGACACGTGGCTCCTGTCCTTGGGCAACACGTACAATGCTCACAGTGTCAATGGTGCGAGAGGTGGGCTCCAATTTGATATAGCGCTATAGAAAGATACGGGTTTAAATTACGTATTCTCATTACGATTGCAACTCAAACTCACCTTGGCCATGTCCAAAATCTTGCTATTCTCCTCAGCTGTGGCACCGGAACCAACCCACAAATAAATCTCATCTCCAGCATCCAATAGCATAACATCATCTGTATCCAGATCCTCTTGATCATACTGGGCAACCTCTTCAACTTTAGCACGTCCAGCCCGTGTCAGTCGGCAATGGAAGAGACGTGGCTCCAACAATGGAGCACTTTCGTCCACCAGGCTGCGATTGTATTGACCCTCACCGTTCAATTCATCCCAGAACTCATCGGGTTCGGCTCCCTCATCGATCACTTCGATCTCGGCATCGTCCCAATAGTGGGCGAAACGCTCCTGAGCCGCCTGCTTCTCGAAATTGGATGCACCAAGACCATGCCAAATGTAAATCTTGTGAGACTTGGCCGACACCAGAGCGAAAGCATCGCCAGAAGCCAAAGATGAACTGTCAGCGGGCACTTCACTGGCATGAATATCACTTTCAACTGTGCCGCGAATGCGGAACAGCTGAGCTGTGACCGGCAAAGCTGTATAGGAGGCAAGCAATTTGCCCTTGAAGATCTTATAGAAATGACGTGGTTCATGTCCCTGGGTGGTACGCACAAGCAGGGCATTCTGTTCCACAGCCAAGGCTAGGGCATCCTCAAAAGCACGCACCTTCACCGCAGCACTAGCCTTAGCACCCTGCCAAACATAGACAATGGAGCCTGTCTCGCCATTGTTGGCCTCATAGTTGTAGGTGAGAACATAGGAACCAAAGCCAAGTAGAGGCAAGTTCTCCTCAAAGTCAACTGTATTGCGTAGGACTTCACCATTATCCGCTTTGCTAACATACTGAGTGATCTGCTTAATGCTATTTTGTCCATGATCGGGCATAAAGCCAATAGCACGTCCACCGCTCTTCTTCAACTTCTCGACCACAGCGTCAATTTCATCCACATCGAAGGAATCATCCGAGCCCATGTTCAAAGCTGAGCGTATAAGACGGGTATGAGCCATGCCAGCATCGCGCCAGGTGTCAAAGTATTGCTTGAATGGTGCCGACTCAGCTCCCTCCACAATGCGATGAATCTGTGTCCAGGCGGGGTATTTCTTTGTGGACAAGAACTCCTGAGCCTTGGCCATGGCATCGGTCTTCTCCTTTTGGGTCGCACCACGTCCAACCCACACATAAATTCCAGACCCAGTGTCCAAAATGAAGCAATCTTTGGTATCCAACATAGCCTGACGCAATGGTTTCTGGGCAACGGTGTCAACCTTCAGCTTGCCACTGGCATCGGAAACCTTGTACAAAGTCACAGCAGCAGCATCTGTCCTCTCAAAGGCGGCATCCTCATCGGCCGTGGACTCTTCGGGCACCTGGTCGGGAGTACCAGATCCAAGGACATCGAAGAACTGTTGTTTGTCGGCATCCGTGCTAAATTCATCAATGATTTGCACACGAGCACGACCATTGTGATCCTGATCACGAATCTGGTTGGCGGCACTAATAGCCTTCAGTTTCTCCACTCGCTTGGCCTGGGCGCCAACATAAACGTAGATATCATTGCCAGCATCCAGAATGAAGCAATCGCCCTTGTTCATCGACGACACGGACAGATTCACTTGACGCACACGTACATTCCGCTTGCCCTTGACCTGGAATAGGCGTTTCTCACCCTGAGCATTGGTCTCTACATGCTTGAATCCAGTGCCAACACCACCCTGTTCATAACGAACTCCTGCGTGGAGTCAATTCAATTAATGAGTAATTAACGACTCCTAAATCACAATATAACTTACCATTCTTGAAGTAGCCAAGGAACAACTGCGACTCATGATCCTGTACTTCGCGATGCTGCACAGGTGCACCACCTAGCTGATCATCCAGTTGGACAGTGAGAATAGCTGCAGCACCAGCCTCATCGGTCGATGTTTCCGATCCCAACCAAAAGTGCACATCCCAAGAGAGTTTCTTATCTTTCGGGTTCTCAATTGTCTGCAAACCAAGATATCATTTGTAAATATACAACCATAAATGATAAGCTATAGATAGGACTAAGATATGACTTTTAGTGCACTTTTAAGGGCATAATCAACAGTTATAAGACAACCTATTCTTTAAATAGTTGGCTGTTAAAAAAAAAATAAAAAACATTTCTAATACGTCATAATTACTATCTCTGACAATAAAAGTCTCAATAATTACCCTGATGTCATTGGATTAGGTATAGATTTCGATATGGGAAGTTGATTATAGAATAGAATATTGAAAACGTATTTGAAATGACCATTCTATTTTTTAACAATCAGTCAAAAACCTCGTCATAGCATTTAATTACTTCAAGTATAGATAAAATGATATAACGACAAAATAATCTAGATCAGAGCAATAAGAAGGCTGATAAGAAAATAAATTTTGAAAAACTAAACCCTTCTTAAACTTAAATCTTTTTTGGGGTCAATAACTTATTAATTAATTAACTCAAGTCAGTAAATCTTCATATAAATTACTTTAAAAATCTATACTAAGGCTATTTACTTTCAATTGTTATTTAAATGTCTCTAAACTTAAGTATACCCCATTAAATTACGTATTCGCAGTGTTGCCAAATAAGAGTCATAACTTGAGATCGCCTGACAAACAGCCAGAACAAAGACTTTATCTATTTAAGCTTAATACTCTTATTGAAATTGTAATTTAAATTGCTTAGAAATGAGCACATTTTTTCGTCAACTGAAAGTCGTAAGTAATTCCATTTGGCAAGGCCCATACAGAACGAGTGCAGATGAAAATCATATTTTTGCATTAGTCATGGGTATTTTCAACGCTAACGCTTAATTTCTAAATCAATTTCCCACATTATGCACCATTCTTTCCTCCTCTGATTACTCATCAAAGTAAATAACTGATCAAATATATATGAACTTATTTCTATTTTGTTAAATTTATACTTACATTCAATATAATAAATGAGTCTCCAGTGTAGAACTTGCCATAATTGTTTTTGGGATAAGGTACAGGTTCAAAATTCTAGAGAAAGTTAAAAATAAAAAAACAGAAAGAGAAACATCCATAAATATTTATATTTTTTACTTTGCTGCAGAGTCAAAACATTATCCCAAATGCTTCACTTTATAAACAAATGAAAAAACGAAAAACTTGGCGGTCATCTGGGAGCTCATAAATTCTGTTAATGTGTCTACGTTAATTAACAGAAAAGAAGGCGCTATATACATATATGTACATATATATGCACTCTCCGAATAGACATAAGACACATGTGGCGCCCACATTGCGTGAGTTCAGCGAATAGAAAGGAAATTTTAGTCGAGCCATACGGGACGAGCCATCCAATCTGAACTGCACAAATGGACCGATAGTTGGCATCTCCCTCACCATTTTTGTTGGGGCCTTTTGCATGGGTCTTCGATGCACATCATCACATGAGAGCATAAGCAACGCATTCGTGCGTGGGAGTGCTCACTCCGGGCGAACTTTCCCCCACAAGCGTTGTTTCTTCTCAATTTGCTTACTACCTATTTATAAACTCTCTTTGGAAATCTGTGAAAAAGTGAAATTGAAAGTATTTTGGACTTTACCTCAATGCGCCAGATCTCGACGCCGGGTGTACGGCCGGCATTGGCAAAAGCTGGATTCATGATGCGTCTGGCTGGTTGTTTACTATTACCACCGGATGGCTGTATCTGTCCGCTTTGGGCAGGGAACGCTGGTCGTGTATTAAAAGTGCCGGCTGAACAGAAACTGGCCGATAGAGCAATAAACACAAGCAAACTGCAAAGATAAATACACAATTAAAATGTCAGTCGGATTATACATAGTAGATTCACTTGAAATCCGTTTCCCCAAAAAAGGAGACCAAAATGTTCACTCGCTTTGTGACGCATTCTGATGTGTGTGGAAGTGTGTGTGACTCATGTCCATAAAAGGTTATAAAACTTTTCCACAATAAAACCTATTTATGTACATAAATGTCACTTGAGACCTCGCGGGAATTTAGAAATATTTCATTTGGGGTCCCTATGGACGGAAACTGTGTTGATATGGCAAATGGCATTTTCTTTAAAATGTTTTTGACATTGTAATTACGATAAAATATGTTACTTTCGTTTCACTGATATGGTTTTTGGGCTTGGAGTCGGTATATTTCTTTTTGCCCTTCGGAAGTCTTTACTTACTCGTATAACTAAATAAATGTTGACTTCCGAGTGTGACTAACTTTGGCTAGTTATTGCTTGTCTAATTACACAGATGTTTGCACTAATTAAAAACAGTATTTACTCTACTTGTAGATGCTTTTTTGAATGAGAGTTCTCTGACGAACTGTTCGCTTGCATTACCTGGAGATGACTGCCATGTTTAGGCCGCTAGATATTGCCATTTCGTTTCTCGTATCGTCGACAGAGGCAGCGGCAGAGCTGGAGCAGCGGGAGCTGAGAACCCCCAAACGACTTTTTGTTTATTGTTGTGAATATATATATACATATAATATATATCAACTGGTGGTCGTCTCTATATATCTGTGAGGTGATTATTCGTTGTTAATTGTTGTTATTATTATGTGCTTTGCCTTTGTTTTTATCCGCACTCAAACAGAGATGATTGTCCGCTTTAATCTCCACTAAGAGAACGACATGAAAAAAAGAGAGAAAATAAATAAGTTAGCTTTTTGTAAAGAGTTTAAGAGACATGTTAGAGGATATTAGCATATATATGTACATATATCAGCTGTTTCTCTGTGCGAGCTTTTCCATTGCCGGCAGCAGAGTGACGTCATTAGTATTAGCAGCTGCTTCCGATCCCTCTCTAAAGAAGCAAAACTAGTTGTCTCTAATATTATCCAATATCTCTCGAGAGAGCATAGATGAGCATATGGTTTCATAATATTTGAGTTACTTTTATTTCAAAATGAAAGCGCAATAAAAACAAAACACAATAATATATGGAACTTGTCTACAATATTTGTTAAAAGGGTTTTGCCTTTCCCGGAAGACATTTTAACGTGAAAGGTCCATTGTTTAAAGGGAAAATAAACATATAAACAATTTGAAAACATAACCTACCATGTGAAACTAATAGGAACTTCTTTAAAATACAAATTTTAGAATGTTTAAAAGAACTGTTCTTGGAAATAACTTCATAATTTTTTGTATTGAGTATGCGTAATTTGGAGCAACAGGCATAAAATATAAATGTATTTAAACATCCAGAGGGGTCTAGGATTTTTTATAGATCCGTCCCTGTTCTTAACCCACTTTAACAAATTTAGGCATAAAACTATAGATTGAAAATTTAATTGGGATATTAAAAAAACACTGTCCATGGTAATAAAAACGTATGAACCGATCTCTTTAATGGGTTAAGTTGTAAGTAAAGCTGTAATAATAATAATTCTACATTTTTAAAACCAAAATAGCTCGTAAATACTTTCATTTGAAGACTATTAGGAAATCTTAATTAGGTCAGCATACTGACCATGTTCAACAATTAAGTGTAACTTGTTTTAAATGATTAATATAAGCCATTAAAAACTGAAAGAGTGGTACTCTATTTGAAGAGAACTAAAATATATCGAGGTAGAAAATAAAGGAAATTTCTTTCACCAAAAGAAATATTTTTCCTTTAATATTTTCCTGATTTCAACATCGAAGATCGATTTCTACCCCTAAAATGACTAATTTCACTTACCAAAAACGACTTCTAGACTAGTCAAAACTAAAGCCTTAAGTGACTTACACCATTTTTGGTTTTATCAGATACATGATAGTTTCATAAAATTCTACAATTAAGAAAATGACAAAAGTATTATCTCTCTCTCCTGTAAAATTTCATTACTTTTGTGTCATGAGTCGCTTTAGAAAAGTTTTTATGATGGCTAAAAAAGTAGTAAAAAATGTTGTCCACTAATAGAGAAAAAAAATGCTGTGAGCACTAATTCTAGTTTTAGGCTGCCACTTAGTAAAACTCCCCCAACTGGTAGATTATGCAAAAGATAATATAGTTTAACAGTTTAGTTTCCTTGGGTGATATCATTTAAATGGCGTTGTCTGTACGGCAACTTACGATACGATCGTCTAATGAAGCTGTGAATTGAAATGAGGCACGCATGTTTTTTGCAAATTATTTTTCGTCAAGTAATTAGTTTTCGTGTATGACGACACTGAAAATAACTTTCGGGCTGGCTGGGATGGGTTGTGGTTATCGTGATATCATGGGTTGGTAAAGACAAAAAAACGGTGGGGCAAACAAGCCTTTTTCTCTGCAATTGGGTCATATACATATGTATGTGACATACCAGCACTTTCAAATAAAAACTATATTTTACGCATTCATACAATTTGCTCGGTGGAGGGAAGGTGTCCCCTTCCCTTGCCTTCCCGAGCCCTTACTGTGCCATTTTCAAGTTCGAGTTTTGTGTTAATAATAAACTTGAGCCAAGCAAAAGAGTGAAAAACATATATTGAAAGCGTGTTTTGGATTTTAATAATGAATATACCCAATTTGGGATGTTTTTTTTTTTTTGTTAGTGTTAAAAAAATATACATAAATGAAAGTCTGGCAAGTAAAAAAGCATTTTAAAGACAAGATCATAAACATGACAAATTCAAGTTTCATTTTGTATTCTAATGATTATATTCTAATGATTAATCCCTAGTTGTTGAAGTAGGCGTGGTCTCGTGGTCTTTATTTCTGTATCTATGTACATATTCTTAAGGACATTTTAATAAAGTTGAGAAATAATATAATGGTCAACACATAACTACTTATTTTAGATAATTTTCCTAAAAGGCTCAAGTGAGTGCCTTAGCCTATGTAATTATTTTTTAGATCCTCGCGAGACCTATAAATCTATATGTCTCTTGTTTCCGAGATCGAACACCGACTAGGCGTTCTTTTCTTTACGATAAAGAAGCAACTACTGCAAGGGTAAGTTTCATACTATTTAGCAATACAGACATATCTAAACATTTAGCTCTTTCTTTTTAACTAGAGTAAGCTTTCGCAATCCAAAAAACATACATTTACTTTGTTATTTAGGGGAAATGAGAGCAAGTTTCCCCCCTAAACCTGAGGTTATAGTATTGAAACTGCTTCACCGAAATTTTAAACTAGATCCCCCACTGTAACTTAGTATTGTTTAACTTTCTATTCATTGGAAAAAGTATTGTAGTTAATCTGCAGGCTTGTCACATTTTGTTTGTTAATTTTCTTTTGATTTACTCAGAAAATACTGTAGAATAAGTTTAGGAACGAAAAGGCTATATAAGTACATCCATATAAGTGTACAAATTTGTTTACTGAGTCAATTTGTATGCACATAAGGATGATCATGGCAAGACGTCAGGCAACTCATCCATCACAATTAATAACTAGTTGAACGACAGCTCACAAAAGGTATACACACAAATAGCAGTGGGCAAATCATTAATGACAGCTCTTTAAAAATCGTTAATACATAAATAAATATTTCACCAATAGTTAGTAATGCTATTCATGTTTGTTTAAAACACTTAAACAGGCTTTTTATGCGGTAGACATTTATGTTGTATGACAACAAAATCTACAAATAATTGTTTATTTTAAACACAGAAACTGTTCAGGTAAACACCCATTAAAAATTCAGTTAAAAACACTATTAAGTGAAATATATACTTATGTACAGTAAACTCAAAAAACGAGAGAGGTTTCATTCCAAGATTAGCTATTCTCAAGCCACAAAATTGATAAGCTAAATGGGCAATTAATTAAATTGAATTACTTCAATAGATTATCAATACTAGAGCAATGTCGTAGAATTGTCTAGTTAGTCACATAACAGACATACACATACAAACATGCAAGAGCTATCAATTAAGCTTGTTCAAGGTACTCAATGTTAGTTCGTATAATATAAACAAGTACAATACATAAAATACTCTCTATGCCTTGAGATTGAGTTTTGTATGGAATTACGTAGGCACACTTTTGGGTTACTTAGAGGCTATCACTAAAAACCGATCGTACGTAAACAATATAAACACAAAGACAAGCTACTCATCACTTACGTTCGATTCAATATGAACTGGTCGCTTCCAGGTTTCAAATGCGACTGGATTGTGAGAATCAAGACTTTGGATAGTGCTGGGATGTTGTGAACGAGAAAACGAAGCTCGAGACACTGAAGGAAAGTTAAAGCTTGCTCTCGCTTTTATAAAACCCGATCTTGGGTCTCTATTTTTATTTGTTCGCTCAGGTCGCAGACGCTCTCTGGGATGTCATCGATGGGTGATTGATAAGGCGAAGCTCAGTCGATAAGCGCAAAAAGAAAAAAAACCAAAGCATTGCGAAACTGTAAACAGAAGCAGAATGTGAAAACAAAAATTTGTTGAACAATTCTGCGAATTAGGTTAAAAGTCAAACGATTTACATTTCCTTTGCGCCTGCATTGGAATTCCCGGGCTTTAATTCATTCATCAGATTAGGAGGTTTAACTCGGGCACACAGCACGGAAAATAAACAAAAAACTTTCACATTTGAGGCGTAGTATTGTCTGGAAACTGAATATTAAATATAATTTTCTTTCTTTCATCTTAGTTCTTCTAAGTTTTTTAAGTGATAGTTATGAAATAAAACATGTTGCGGTAGTCAGAATTGTAATCCTAATAATCGGCTGCTGTGTTTGATAGATAATCCCGTCGTCCAATGTTCGAGGCCTGTTTGCTCTGTACCGCCTCCAGTTTGGGACACTCGGTGATACGATGGCCCAGACCGCCACAATAGCTGCAGCCATGTGAGTCGCCCAGATCGAGATGTTGATGCTCTGCCTCTGGCGCCAGTTCGTCCAGAAAGTCGGGAACCTGTTGTTTGGCTTCGATAAGCAAATGCTTTAGATCGAGCAGCACCGATTGCTCGGTAATCTTGTTAATTAGTGTTGTGGCCAAGCCCTTGGTGTTTGATCGACCCGTACGACCAATGCGATGGACATAGTTCTCAATGTCATCGGGCATATCGTAGTTAATGACATGTTGGACGTTGGGGAAATCGAGACCTTTGGAGGCAACATCTGTGGCAACTAGCACATCTTTCTTGCCCACACGATAGGCGTCAACGGCACGAGAACGCTCCTCTTGATCCTTGCCGCCGTGTATGGCCACCGCTTCGACTCCCTTGAGTAGGAGATACTCGTGTATGCAGTCGACATCTTGTTTCTTTTCCGCAAATATCAGCACGGGCGGGGCAGTCTTTTGAAGGCAATCCAGCAAGTAGACAACTTTGGCCTCTTGCTTTACATATTCCACTTGTTGGGTTACATTCATGGAGGCGGCACCTGCCCTGCCGACATTGATGGTAACAGGTTTAACCAGGGCGGATCGTGCAAAGTTCTGAATCTTCTTCGGCATGGTGGCTGAGAAAAGAAGCGTCTGTCGCTGGCCCTTAAAGAAGGAGAATATTGTGCGCACATCCTCCTCGAAGCCCATGTCTATCATTCGATCTGCCTCGTCCATGCACAAATAGCGACACATGTCAAGGGTGAGAATCTTTTTGTCCAGCATGTCCATTAGTCGGCCTGGAGTGGCTACTACAATGTGCACTCCGCGGGATATCACGTCCAAGGCTTCACTGACTGGTAATCCACCCATTGCCAGACAAGACCGCACCTCAGGCATGCCGCAGGCCTGTAAATGCTTGCTATAATGCTGAATGATCTCGTGCGTCTGTTTGGCCAACTCTCGAGAGGGACAAATGATGAGACCATAGGGACCCTCATTCCTTTCGAATGGCAAACTGTATTCTTGTTCTAGAGCGAACATTACAATGGGCAGCACAAAGACCAAAGTCTTTCCTGATCCGGTGAAGGCTATGCCAATCAGATCACGGCCAGACAGCACCGTAGGTAATCCTTGCACTTGAATGGGCGTCGGCGTTTTTATTCCCTTTTCTGCCAATCCATTTAGGATTCCCTTGTGAAACTTCATCTCGCGGAAACTGCTTATAGGTGGACACGGATTTTCTCCTTCCACCAATATTCTGAGCTGTTTACGAATAGCCTGGCGCTCTTTCTCAGACATAGCCTGAATGTAGCGTGGCGGCCGCCAAGATGTCTTTATTGGCTCCTCATACTGTATACCTTTGGCCAATTCAGCAACGCCCATCAAAGCCTTCTGCTGAGCTATACTCTCCATGATCTTCTCTTCTTCCCTTAGCTGCTTCTCCACGGCACTTAGCTTTTTGGCTTCGGCAATTTTCTTCAGCTCTGTGTGTTGATCCAGTAAACTGATGTTGTACTTGCGACCATATGTCTCCGCATCTTGAGCACCCTGGGAGTCGTCATCGTTCTCATTCTCGCTGGAGGATTTGTGCTGATTTGTTTCTGAGGCCAGTTGAACGATGCGGCCAAGTTTCATCATGTGCTGTTTCTTTCGCTCTTTGACCGGCACATATGGAACATAATCCTCGTTAGCCAGTGCCTCCTCATCGCCAGATGACTTGGAATCTCTTCTATAACGTTTAATCGGAACTTTCGACATTTTTATTTAAGAAACGTTTTCAAACGTAAACAGACGCGAAAACAAAATCAGCTGATGGCTAATGGTCAGTGTTGGCAAACGAAAGAAAACGAGTTTAAAGTGCTCGATTTGGTACTCAGTGGCGCCCACTGCAAGTCAGCTGACTTACTTAATAATAAAAATACATATAAATATAATTTAGAAAAATAAAACAATTCAAAACATTTCCTTTTTTAAAAACAAATATTGAGAATGAAATAAAAACTCCCATTTTCTAAGTAGAACAAACAACAAATATATATGTAACTTTAATATGGAATAATAATACAGCAGTAATTTTGTGTTTTAGTTTTAGATTTCGATCATTCCACTAACTATTACAGGGCTAAATTAGATGCAATAGGGTTTGCATTTGGAGTTGAATTTTCGGACATTGAATTTACACTTGATTAGAACACAAAATTTACACATATGATTTTCCAAATCCGGCCACCCTTTCCACGGACTCGGTCAAGCAGAAGGAGTAAGAAAGCAGTTCGCTCCCTTCTTACTTGACATTGTAGTTTTTGTGGACCTCGGGTGAGATATTGTAGACGTATTGGAGAATCTCCTGGATGACGGGTTCCTTACGGGTCTGAATGGCACGCTCCATATCGGCAAGTTTCACACGGGTGTCCGCATCGATTTTTGCAGCGACTCCTTCGCGGCTGCCCATATGCTATATACACATAGAGAAAGAGCATTAAATTAAATGTTACCAATTGAAAATTATCAAATCTCACCTTGGCCTCGAATTCTTTGAAGGCGCGCTCACGCTCCTGACGGAATTTCTCAATCTCCTCAGTGGCCTCATCTTTGGCTTGCTTCAATCTTCTTGCCTTGCCTGTGGTCAAACATCAAACGAGAAGAGAAAAAATCATTAACAATTTGTTAACTACTATTTATTAATCATGTGACTCTTTCGCATAACGTTCGTGACACGATGGGGAGTGGGGGTGGTGGTGGAACATGGGGAATGGAACGCAATCGCAGTCATTTTTTGTTGCTTTTTCTGTATACGCTCACTTCCAGTTGGACTTTTTTCTACTTTTCTTCGTTTTTAATACTTACGTTTCCTGGCCTCGGCAACCTTTTCAGCTGCCTTCTTTTCAGCAGCCAACAATTGTTGGATTCCCTGGGTTTGGCTGGCCATGTTTTTCTTTTTGGTTGCTAATCAATTTACTTGTACTCCGCGCAAGTTGAAAAAAGCAAGTGACGAGCTCTCCAATTGGAACGTTTATCTGTGAAAAAAAGTTATCATGTGACACACACACACACACGCACACAGACTTTTACTCGCACCCTTAGGACTACTGCTCGCACCCTTAGGACTTTACTCTCGCCCTTAGGACTATTACTCGCACCTTTAGGATTATCACCCTTAGGACTAATACTCGCACCCTTAGAACTATTACTCGTACCCTTAGGACAATACTCGCACCCTTAGGACTATTACTCTCACTCTAAAATCGAGCTCGTGAGTATAACGCGCGAACATGTTCGAGCTCGTGAGTATTGTTGTGTTTAGTTCGATAGGATTTTTTTTGGCTTGGTCGCGCGCCTAATTGTTTAAATTATTAAATTATAATCTCCAAAAACAATGTCCCAAAATGAGAGAAACATTGATCTGGATCTCAATCTGGAAATTCTTACAGCTGCCACAGCGGCGGAGTTTGTGAATGGAATATTTGATTATTTGCTCTTTCAGAGACGGCAGATTCCATTTGTATACAAAACTTATAAATATTTTATAGAAAAATGGAGCGAGGAACAGGAGGAGACACAGAATTCCTTCGCCCATCATCAGTTGAAGCAGCATCGATCCAAGGCAACCGCCACCAAGGAATCCATCAGTGCCATCAGAGAGCTAATCCGGCAAGCATTCAAAACCAGTGTGGTCAAGAAATGCCGTTTTTTGTTTGGGAATTCCATCTTTATGCCAACTGAATCGTACACCTTACATATCCCACATAGCACCATAATCCGGCAGCAGCAATTCGACCTGACTGAGAGCCGTATTAACCAATCTCTAATCCACGTAATGGCATGCGATGAACTCTGTGCAATCTTTGGCAGCGAGATGAGCACCACCAATATGTTCCTCGAACTAGAGCTGCAGACGGATGTGGCTGTTCCCGCAACTGGGATGGGAATCTTTCCTAAGGATGTATTGAGTCAATTGCCGAGAAGTTGTAAAAATGTGCACTTACATCTCTTGTACGACCATGGACATCAACCTGCTACAGCCCTTGAATTGGCCATCTACCAGGATCTGGAGCCTAGTGAAGTGGACGACTCAGAGGTAGCAGACAAAAGCAAAGAGGAGCAAGAGTTTTCTTGGTGGCAAGCAGAGGTCATTGTGCGTGGCTTCAAGGCGCCCAATCAGAAGTCCTTAAATCTTTGGTCTAGCTAAGAACTCATGAAGCAATAAACTACAGTTTTCGCAATATTTCATTTATTTGCAATTTTCATCGGATATAATTAGGGTATTAGCTGTATTTTGCTGTTGACGCTGTTTGGCAACAATCTGATTGGCAATTCGATCCATGTCACGTTGTCCTGTTGGGGACAGCTTGCGTCCGCCATCGGGATGACGCTCAACCAAACGTACTTTCTCCAAGGCTTGCAAAGCCTGCAATAAAAATAACATTTCTACATCCGAAATGAAATTAATGTAAGTCCTTACCTTGCGAATGCATCCATCGGAGGCACGACAAAATTTCGAGGCCTGCACTCCATTGCGCTTGCGCCCACCATATACTTTTGTTAAAGCTGCCACTCCGGCTGGACTGCGATGGTAAAGATGACGCATTATCGAGGCACAACGAATGTAGAACCAATCCGGATTCTCCGGCGCAGTCTCCTTAAACTTGGCCGTCTTGATGTACTCCATTTGCTCGGGCACACGGAGCTTTCCTTTTTTCTTTAGATAAGCAGCCACCGCATTGGTGACAACTGCCTGATTAACATCCTTGACATTAACTCCGGGCATTATGTCTTTTCTTTACAAAGCTGCAATTAAACGAGTGAGAAAAGTGGAATTTTTCACCGGGAGCGTGATGACTTGGCAGGATGCTGGCTTTAGTCGAAATGGCAGATTGATGCCGATTCGATTGACATCAATTGAATTGCTTTATCGATGTATATCGAATTTTATCGAACTATTCACATAACTAACTTAAACTCATTTTAAAATTGTTTTTTTTTTACATTTTATTGTTTTACAAGTTTGATTCAGAAAATATATATTTATATATTTATTTAGTTATATATATGTAAGCTTGTTATAATTTTTGTATTGAAATTTAATTTAAGGACTTGTGTTTTTTCCAAGATACTTTTAATTACATATACATACGTCAGGATAAAACGCATTAACATAGAAAACAATTATAATACATAAAATATTATGATAAATCACAAAAATGTTCGCAAATTTTCGCTATTTTATTCTATTTGCTTGATACTCTCTCCGTCAATTCTAAAAAAAATATAGATGCATAGATATATACGCATATATATGCAATGCCTTGGTCAACTGATTTTGAAAATTAAAGCTACAACGACACGCTCCATTATTATTCTCTTCTGTAGTCCCCCCCAAAAAAGCCAAAAGTTGCAAAATTAACTGAAAATGCCAAGCCAAACATCATATTGGCGCTGATATGAACAAGTTAAGGGGACGGGGACGAGGACAGGACATACAAAGGGGTTGGGGTGGGGCTTATTGTTGGATTACACGAATCGAAATATTCTTTATTGTACATCTAGATGGTCATTGATTCTAAATAAAAAATATATTATATTTATATATATATATATATATATATATAGGTATATAATACATAGCTAAGATATATGCAATCTATATTGGGAATGCACTCGGATTATTTTGTGCGTGGTATAGGTCTTGTCAAGGTTTAGTTGTTTGCTGTTGTTGTTGCTTGTTGATATTTAGGATTACGCAGGATAGCAGAGAAAACTATTTCCAAAGATATTGCGCGATTCACAGTTTTGCTTTTCTTTATTTTCTTTTTGGTCATGTGTAGCGCCTGCTAACAGCGCCAGGAGCCAATCCTAAGAGGCGCTTGCAGTTTGCGGCCTATTGGCGGCTTGTTGTCTCTGCATTTGGACTACACCTCCTCCAGCACCAACAACTCCTCCCCCGCTGGAGCGAATTTCGCGCGCATAACAATCACGACAGACACGCACCGCCTTGGTTAGACCATATTTGGGTAGCGGAGCAGATGCATTGGAGCAGACACCACAGAAAACTCCACCGCAATTGCGGCAGTGATGACGACGCCGAAAGGCAGTGAAAGGCGTCTGACAGGACATGCAACGTGGAGCTTTTCCATCGGGTATCCAAGCAGGCGGCGCCAGTGTCCCCGTTCCTGTCGATGCGTTTATAGTTGTTGTCGTCGTCGTCGTGGGCATTTGTGTTTCATTGTTGCTCTGATGACGACGACGGCCAGTGCCACTACGCATACTCACAGGCGAATTCTGCTCTGAGCTCGAGCTTGTTGAAGATGAGGAGGCACTAGATGGTGTATTGCTACCCACGGAATTGTTACGTTGACGCTGCATCTCACGTTCTTCGTTTACTGCAGCAGCAGCGGCTGCGGCAGCAGAGGCAACAACCTCCTGATCGCCCAGACTACGGCTTCGTGTCACATGACTACGAGTTGTCGTGGTTGTTGTTGTTGTTGCATCTGGCGGACTACTTGAAGTGCTATTGTTGTTGTCAATTGTTGTGTGATTGCGTTGCATACTGGCGCCAGCAGAATGACGAGCTCCACTGGCGCTGAACACATTGTCCAGCTCGGGATTTACTTCCTCGGCTGAGTAAATGCTTTGGTTAGAGCCAGCGCTCTCTTGTATCACATCATTCTCGGAGGCACGAAACTCAAACAGTTCCGACTCCTTTGTCTTTTCGGGTATGTCATCAATCTCCTCCTGAGACGAGGACACATTCATGAGGAACACACTTCGCAATATTTGGCGTAAATCTGACGCGAAATTCGTTTGCAATTGATCAGCTACGCCGGCAATGCAAACAAACAGGCGATGCAGCAGATTCTCAGTGCTCCTGCAAAATAACAGATATCGATTAGTATGAAAGGATTTAGCAATTGGGAGTCCACTCACTTGAATTTTAGGCGTGCCGTTGTATTACGCATGGCCAAGGAGATATCATCGGACAGCGAGGAGGCTGTGCTATTGCCAGCACTGGCACTGACCATCTCAGGCTCCGGTTCCGGTTCAACAACAGTGACATCCACATCAGCGGCCGACTCCAGGCTGCAACGTTTGCGGCCACTGCGACTGGTGCGATGTGGATGTGGTTGGCTATGATGATGCTGATGCTGGTGGTGATGGCTATGACTATGACGATGATGGTGATGATGATGATGACGGTGGTGATGATGACTCTGACGCTGCCGATGCTGCTGTTGCCCATCAGAATCAGGAGATTTGATTGTCGTCGTATTGTTGTGGCTGCTTTCGGCATCGCCGCAACTATCACTGCTAGGCAGACGCAAACGTTGCAGATGCCGGGTGGCAGCACTTGTGCTGGGCTCCTCATCATTCCCTGCTGCCGCTACCTGTCCATACTCATCATCTTCGCTGGCCACAAAATTATCGGTGAGCGTAACTTGTTGAGGTTGTAACAAATTGCCCAGATTCGTATTCGGTATAAGATAGCCAGAGGCACAATCGGCTGCCACAATATCCTCCAGTAAATGTTCATCCGTTGTATCATCATCTTCGCTATCATCATTACCCACCAGATCATCATCATCATCATCATCATCATCGTCTGCATCATCTCCGTCACTCCAATTGACTGGTGGATTGGTGGAACTTGTTGCCGCCGAATAGGTCGAGCCAATGGAGTGTGAGGGTGTTGGCGAAGCGGTGGATAGTGACAACATGGACGGAGAACGGTGATTAGCATCCTCCTGTACAGAAGGAGCACCGCTGTTGCTACTGCTACTACTATTATTATTAATATTATTATTATTGTTGCGCTGATCCACCGTCAATCGCTCCAAAGTCCTGTGGGTGTTTGCTGTGCTATAGTCTTGTTGACTGGGCGCTTCAATACTACTCGAACCGAGGGGAGCCTAGGGAAAAATTACACAATTAATGTCGCAATTGTCCTCACTCTCCTCTCTTTGACTTCATCCTCTTACCTTTGTGTTAATATCCTCATTGGTGCATAGCAATTTCTCCAATTGGTAGAGCTCTTGCTGATTTAGATTGCGTAACAAATCACGAATCTTGATGAGAATGGTGCGAAATGGTCGAAACATTTCCGACAACTGATCCCCCGGCATGTCCATGTTGAGTGGTCCTTTGTTATATACCACCAAACCAGCTACAATTGCCAAACGTGGAATAGAGAACATCAGGCCCGGATCAAAGGCATCGACCATTTCCTGATCGAGCAGGCCCATCTTTAAGGCCCGTTGCAATGTTTCCGAGAACAGCACACCGATCCATTGTTGCATCTCGTATTCATGACGCGATTTCACCTGCACCATAGCGCTCACATAGCTCAACTCGAATTCGGCAAACAGGCGATCAAAGATTTTGAGACTCTCGTAGAGCTGTTCCGTCGTGCAGTCATTGAAATCCAAATGCAATGTCTTGCTGTTCGGCACATTATTCCGCAGGCACTGATCACGCAACAGAACACGCACATTGCCCAGACTTTTGGTCACCGCCTGGGCCAGGGGACGCATCTCTTTGCTCTCCGCCTCACGATTCATAATTGAAGAGCCGGCTGCCAGGCACTCTGCTCCAAACCACAATTGACCGGCCAGATTCTCCTGCAACACTTCCTCCGGAAATTTAGCACGAAATGCACGCGGATCACGATCTTCGCCGAGCAGTTCTTCCATTATTAAATTCGTTATGGCCAGCACTTTGTCCTAAAAGAAATGACAAGTCTTAGTTCTGCGGCTTTTGACGTGAAAGAGGGGCATTCTCCTCTTACCTGATTTTGTCGCAGTCTGCTGACCAAACGGGAACATCGATCCGGCTCGGCGCGTCCATCGAAACTGTCCAGTTCACTGGCCACCGCTGTAAGTGAGCGGTCTGCATGATAGAAGCGAGCCAGCAAAGATTTGTCATCAGCCTGTAAAAAAAAAAAGACAAGAAAAGCAAAATGAGTAACATAGATAAGATGTCTGTCTCAGTCCCAGTCCCAGTCCCAATCCCAGTTCCAACCAAATGGGAATGCCTTATCACGCTTCAATGACAACAAATTGTAATGAGGGGAACATTAATAAACTTGAACTCGAGCATGTCTGGATGACTCAATTAACTCAACTAGACACGTAGACGCGTCTGCCCTATTAAATGGACAAGGAGATCGCACTACAAAGGATTCAGATTCATTAAAACAGTTTCATTTAATTATTTGTAAAACTTTTAATTGATTTCGCTAGAACTGAACTTGATGTGTTTGATATTTGAATCATTCTTAGATCTCACAATCAACACGTAAAACTGTCATTTTAAATCAATTAAAGTATTTTTCTCAATCAAGTTCTCTTGATTCGATCTGGAAAACTGATTAAATTATGTTTTTATTGTTGGACTTCCACATAATCATTATTTTCGAATTTGAAATTGAATAATTTATTTAATTTACGATTAAGAGTATTAATATGAGGCTACGAGATCTTAAGTAAAAGTGTTTAGTAGGGTCTCTTAACTTAATATTTTCCAGTGTGAACGAAAAGATTTTCAGATTTGTCCAGAAGTGATGAAAAATCACTCAGCGTTATGAAAATTACAAGCATTTTTGAAATGTTTGATACCTTATCGATTAGTACCAATTATCTATTCTATTTTAGCCTGGTGGTAACCGAAAAATTGCAGAAAATATAGCAATCATGTGCGTTTTTCTAATGACAAGATCAAGGTAGAATCAAATGGCTAAGGAGAGAGCAAAAATCGAGATACAGATCGACAGAGAGAGAGAGAGAGAAGTTATCGACACTTCAACTTGTTTTTGCTGTTTTCCACCTTTTTGCATATTTGCAAATTCAAAATCTTCTCACCTTGTGCCTTCCTCTTGTCTCTCTATCTTCAGAGCTTCTTTTTGCTCTGTTTAAATATAAAATTTCAACTCAGAGGGGGTATGGGTAGCAGGGGCAAAGAAAAGCAGTTAACAAAATGTACGCGAAATGTGTTTATTTTAAAGTTAAACACGTCAAAAAAAAAAAGTAAGCAACAAAAAGCGTTGACTTTACGCGCTTTGCCGTTTAAAAACTGCGCAGTTCGACAACCAGCAGAGGCGTCGCTCTGACTAACGATAGGGAGAGGGCGAACGAGGAGTGTAAAAAGGGGGTTTGGGGTCGGGTGGGGTCGCCTCATCAGGTAGTATCCATCATATATGTATGTACAAGTTGTTCAAGGGAAATTTGTGCAACAACAAAAGGTTAATTACATTGTGCAGTTAGATTTCCAATTGCAGTTCCAGTTACGCCATTAAAAACAGGTGGGGGAGCAAATGCAAAGAGTATCGAAATGTGCTTGAATCACGCAGCAAATCGATGAATTGATAAACGATAAGTACACACACACACACACACACGCAGTTAAAGATTGTGTATAGGGCAGAGGGTAGACTTCTTATTTGTTTACCTAAGAATAAATAAAAGGGCAAAGCTCCTTTAAGGCCATGTCTATGATTCTCGCATAGCAAGCATCATAATAATAATAATAACAATTCGAACAATTAAACATTATGTATGTATGTATATATGTATATATGTAGATGAATACACAAAGTACAATTAAATGAGCAAGGCCGTGCGTAAACAGTTCAATGACTCCTCAACACACAACGTGTCTCAGACCGTTCGCGTCCCCCAGGTTGGTCTCGCATTCTCTCCATTCTTCTTCGCTTCAGAGCGACGTCAAATTGTTGTGCGTTTCAAAGGACTTGAGGAATTGTGGGCGAATGGCTGAAGTGGTTGGTCATAAGTTTCGTCTGTGCTTTGAAATGAATTGCAAATAGAAACGAAATATCACACCTTCTCCCGCTTCTGCTTTATTAGAAGGTAAATAGTCCACAACTGGGCATTAAGAATTTCAATTTAAACAGCTCGGTAGAGGTCCAAGTCCGATAATAATCAGAAAATGCCAATAATAAATGGGAAATATCTATATCTATATCTCTCTCACTCTCTTGCTTGAAGAAGAGAGCGGCCTAGTAGGTTTTGTCAGCTGAATTCTGATATAGATTCTTGAACACTTCGGTTTCAGTATCAATTTTCAAAAGGTTTACTTGTCGTATGAGTTATATAAACTACCACTCTATCTGTCTTGACCAAAAACTTGACTCTTATGCTTAAGATTCTATGAAACCTAATTTAGATAAACCAACATTGCGTATGAGTGATATAATACCAAATCTCTAGACTTGCTTTCTTTTCAATGGATTTTCAAACAAACAAAATTCTGAATTAAATGGCCAAGTCAATGACCAGCCTTGAGTGACGTCGTATTAACAATAACAAGTTTCTTATAATTAATACCAAATTTTATTTACAACTTCACATACGAAATTTTAATGCCCCACAACAACAACAACAACAATGAAAAATTAAAGCCTAATTAAGAATTTCAAGCTTGTGTGTTGTTCGAAATCAAGTAAATTAAGTTCCTCTCCACTCTCGTCCATTCATTGCACGCATGTAAGTGGCAACAAAACGGAAGTCAGCCGCACCACCAGCACCACCAAGGATGCCCCCCTGACTTTTGTGTTAATGGCAATTCTTTTTACGAAAAGGCCTTTTTGCGCTAAAATTTTAATGTGCCACACAGGAAATTACAATTCGTGACTTATTAATGATGGATACATCGCACAGAGCTGCAATTTAAAAAATAAAAACAAAAAACTCACTGCTAAATGACACATAATTGACGAAAAACAAAAAACTAACTGAGAATTGTGTAATTAACTTTAATACGAAAATGTCCATTACTAATGCAATTTTGTTCATTATTATCCTATTGAATTACATAAATGTCAGTAGTAATGCAAGAAATTTTGAATTTCCTTTTAGGCCCATTTAGGCAATTTTCCCTGTATAATCTCCGGATAAATGTTAAGTTTTCACAGTCTGCTTAGTTGGTATTAATAACTTTTGGAGCGTCGATAAATTAGTTTCCGGTATAAAACAGGTTATCTTTTTCTAAGTGTGAGAGTGAAATGTAAGTCGTTTGGGTTCCATTTACGAGATGATATATAAACACAATCTCTTTTCGATTTCAAGTGAAATGAACTGCGGAGGTGCTGCTGGTGTGACGGAAGGGTGTGGGTGGCTGAGTTCATTTCAACGTAAAAAGCAATAAAAACAAAAATAAACAATTAACTAATTCCAATTAAAACATTTCAATGGACATTTGCAATTAAGGGAAAACAAGTTTATTCCATAAATATCCAACATTAATATGTAGAATCAAGAGCTTAAAGAGAATTTTAAAAACGAAAACCTTCTTTTCAAATAATTTTGGCTCTAATTTGCTGATAAATGGCTTGATGTCTTATTTGGCCAACTACTTTTGCACTGACGTCAAACGGAGCCCAAAAACTAAAAGAGTCTGTAAGAATCAGTAGAGCAACAAGCATTTGATAAATCCTTGAACGGTGTCCAGGACAAGGTCACTAAATATGCAGAGAGTGAGCTTCGTGCAGGACGTCCTCCTCCCCAAGGCTTTTGGACTGAATTGCTGACGTTGGTTAGTTGGTTGGTTGCTTCGCTGGGAAATTGAAATGCGAGCCATGAGACACTTGAATAGCTGTGTGGCTCTCCTCTTTCATATGATGATCAACGGTCCCACCAACCATTGTTTGTTGTCTATTCACGCACTTGACATTGAAAATATGTCACGAGGGACACGCACACACCCACACTTACACCCACATTAAATGTGTATATAGTATGTACTTAAAGTACTTATAACTGTCTGCCTGTCTCAACGAAAAAAACAAAAAAAAAAAAACAAAACTTTTCTTTTCTTTCAATTCAATCAGTCATCAATTGAGAAATATTGTTGGCAATTGAAGGCTTTGATTACACCCCACACTAATAATGTCGCAAAGTCTGACCTCCTAACGAGGAGCAAATTACCCAAGCCCCCAGGTTTCCCCTACGTTCTCCCTCCCCCACTCGTCCAATAGCTCGCCCAGCACCTGGGTACAATCGATTAATTGAGCGATGGGAATCGGCGACAACAGAATGAGTATAGCATTTATATATGTACAATATCTAACTGTTTGTTGATTAATTGAATTTAATTTTGCACAGTTTGGCGAATTTTTTAAATGAAATGTATAATTTAATTGAAGAATTCCTTAAATTTTCACAGAGATGGCGTAATTTGATAACAAGTAACGAAACACTATTTCTCCAAAAAAGGTGACAAGTGTTAAATGAAAGATCCTCCTAGAAATATGTTTTGGATTCCTGATAAATTTGCTACTTGTTTTAGTTGAGTCTCTCCACTTGGCTTGCTTTTGTAATTTTGTTTTATCTTGAGAAACATCAAATGAATGTTTTACTCACAAAACTTAGTCACTACAATTATTAACGAAAACACAAGGTATGATAGATAAAGAGAAATGAACACAGAGAAAAAAGGGAGAAAGAAAGGGAAAACAAATGTTTGAATGACTCATAGAAAATGCGACGCAAATATTGTTTAAACACAAAATTGCTTTTTACTTTAATCAAATGAAGTAAGTACATAAGTCGACTCACCGACTTGGGCATACCATGCAAATGATGTTTTTTAAATTGTTTTTTAAACAAATCTACATATTAAATTTGGTGACTTTAGCTTTGTTAGTTTTTGTGAAAATCAGTTTTATTTAATATGCGGGGGCGGAAGTGGGCGTGGCAAAAAGTTTGAACAATTCGTTTCTGCGCGCTAACTAATCGAGTATATAAACCAAATTTGATGTCTCTAGCTGTTATACTTTTTAAGAAAAACAGTTTTATGTAAATTTCGGAGGCGTAAGGGGGCGTGGCCAAAATTCCAAATTAACTCTATACATTTACACACTACACGAGCATACATACCAAATTTGTGGCTCTAGCTCTTATAGTCTCGGAGATCTGCGTGTTCATACAGACGGACAAACGGACATGGCTAGATAGACTCGGCTGTTGATCCTGATCAAGAATATATACACTTCATGGGGCCTGCCTGTCACATACATTTTGGCGACTTTCACCATTTCACCCTATGGGAGCATGGCATAAAAATAAAAGTTGGATGAGTAATACAAAGTAGAAATCTAACAAGACCCATCGTATATATAATTTATGATACACGTGAATATAAAATTTCTTAGAATGCATTTGTTTTAATGAGACTTCCAAGCAGGAAAAGCAGGTCATGGTCAAATGAGGCAGAAACAACAAGCATTGTAAATAATAAACAAATTGGAATTCTCTTTGTCATTTCACAATATGTACGAGATTATTGGACAATGAACGAAATACAATGAGAAAGGACAAGAGAATATGAGACTTAAACGGCTTTTATTTGCAATTCCAGCAAATTGACTTGGTGCATTCAACTTGCAAATATTTCGCACAATTTACGGAAACAGGAAGTTCACCCAAAAATAAGCTCAAACGATCTTTTGAGCTGGGTGAACGACCCAAAGAAAGAGACTAAAATTGGGATAATCAGAAAGACAGAGAGAGAGAGACAGAGTGAAAGACCGAGTTGACATTTCATTATGTCATCCAATAATGAATACAATTTCTTAACACATCAAATTTCGATACAAATTTGCATTCACGTTTCCCAACAGTTCCCCTTTCCCCCGCAAATCGATGATGACGATTGCGATGGATGGCTCACTAGTGGGGAGAGAGATGAGATGACAGCAACAGCGCAGAGTGAGTAGTAATCAATGCGGAAGAGCCCAAAAAACAGATGGTAGAGAGAGAGAGAGAGACAGAGAGAAGCATAAAAACAATACCAACTGTCAATGAATAAACGTCATTTAATAAATTGGTTAATAATTGTGAACAAAGCAGCAGAAAGGGCTAAACCCTATTGCATATTCATGAGTAAACCCCTTCCCTCCTCGCCCTCGCCTTTTCCTTGATTTTTCTTCTTCTCGTCAGCTGTGTTGCAATCCAAGTTAACCAACCAACTTAACTGGGTCAACAAGGCCGAAATTGTTTTACCAATTTTTGTGTTTTTCTGTTTTAGAGTTATCTTTTGTTATTGTATCTGACATTATCACTATAAAGCATGTGGAACTTTTATATGCCCTTAATGATTTATTCCCCTATTCTCTTGGCTTAGAAAAACGTTGGCCCAAATTGCTTAACTTAAAAAAGGGAGATTGTAAATGAAACAATCAACATTCATGAAAATGTTAAGTGATGAAAAAAGTCAACCAAAATTGCGTCATAGACAAATTTACGCCCTAGTCCTCTAGTTTCAGGCCTAATTAAGACGTAATTACAAGTTAACATTATTTCTAGGCCCACTTTTTGTGGAAATCGCGCTGTGGCTTTCACTTTCACTTGGAGGTTAAAGTGCCACCAACTCGGAAGTGTTGGTAATTGAATAACTGCAAACGGACGGACAATGAACATTGGACAAAACGTGGGCGGTGGCGTTGTAGTTGGCCACACGCGCCACCTCATACTCTCAATTCTCTCGCATTTGATATGCTGGACACACACACAGAGACAGAAACCCACAACTTATGCAACTGCTGTCGATGTCGATGATGATGATGATTGTGCCGATGGTTGCAACAATGGCGCACTGTTTGCTGATAAGCACACCAACTGGCACGTCCATCCACAGACTGACAAACTGACTGAAAAGACACCGCTCTCGCCGCTCTTTAGGGCTCTCGACGGTGTCGCCTACTGTTTAGGGATTAGGTAATAAGTATTTGAGCTTAGCCAGAGGAGGAGCTGGAGGAATAGATGGAGCCGGGTAGTGTAATCTACAATTGAAAAGCTGCCGACGCCGCCATTCGAAAGTGCCACACTAGTGTATGGAGCAATGGCAATGGCAATGGCGTTCGTTGCACTCTTCTTCCCCCAGACAAGATCGATTTGTGATGTGAATGTGGAAAATTTCACCGCTTTTACTTTTTCCCACTCGCGCCGTCGGTTTTCAAATGAAATGTGGTATTTTTTTTGGTTTGGAAAATGGCTGTGTCTGTGTCTGTGGCTAGGTGAAAAACCGTAACGAATACTTGACATAAAAATAAAAATATAAATAGGAGCCAAACACGTAGACCAACCACAAATCGAATATCGTCTGCATTAAGGCTGCATAATTTTGTGCCAAAAATAGAGATCCCTATATATAAATTGTTTGATTCGGAAGAGCAAGGCAGGCAACCAGGCCACAAGGGGGGCCTATGGGGGCTGGGGGCAGAGGGCAGGGCATTCTCTTATCAGTTGCCCCCGCACACCCAGCACACCACTACACACACAATTCCAGTACGTTTGAGTAATATTGACACATTTGATATGTGAAATAAACTTAACCTAAAATGAAAGTCCGCATTGTAACAGGAAATTGAACGGATTAAGTTACTAACAAATATTTAAACAATATTTTATACTTAACTTTGTTCGATTTTGTTTTCTCAGCTCTCTTCTGGGTTGCTTCCGCAAAACGAACAAAATATATAACCAAGAAGCATAACTAACACAAGCGAAAGATAAAAAGGGAGGGAAAACTCTGTCGAAGCGTGCAACAAATGGGCTGTAAAATGAAAATGTTGCATAATCTTATCTACCAATGAGAAAAGGGGGGCCGATAAAAATATAAATTACTTACATATACACAAACATATATGTATGTACATATGTTTGTATATACAAACACGTCTATATATTTACAGTATCTCACATAATCCGGTAGCCAGTGAATGGATATCAAAGAAGAAAAAATAAAAGCCCAATATGTGCAGCATGTCACGTAGTTAAAAAGAAAAAAAAAAAACGCCAACTTCACAATTAAAAAAAAAAACAAAAACTTTAACTTTTGCAGAATAAAACCTTAAATTGAAATGTTTAAACCCTTAACGTATTTAAAGACTTAAAGAATTTATCAAGGAACCCTTTTTCCTGGGGTTTCCCTGATGGTTTCTACAGAAATTGGTCCTGCAATTCGCTCGAATATCTAGGAAAAACAAAATACAAAGGGAAACTTCCCGTGGAATGACATGAAACAAAGTGAATTTAGCGAATAATTTAAAAGAAAGCCACTAAAATTACCAAGATAAGAAATTCCTGGAATGAATTCTTGAAAAATGTGTTTAGATTTGAAATACTTTGGAAATATTTCCCATGTTATTCAATAAGTATTCAAAATTGACTCTCCGTCTACCTCTTTCTCTTTCTATTCGTCTATTGAGGCCCGTCTCGTCTATCATCTTCCATCGTCGCCTGTTTTATGTTATCAGTGTTCTTGTTTTCATTTCGTTTCTGATTACAAACCAGCACGAGCAAACTACATACCAACATACATACATATATGATTCTTTGTTTGTGTTTGTATTTGTTTATTATTATTATTGTTGCTGTTGCTGCTGCCATTGTATTATTAACTAATGGTGTATTAATTTGCATAGTTTTCAAGTGGAAAAGTTGCAAGAAAACAACTTGATTAAATTATTTCTATACATAATAGTAGCAAGTAGTTACTTATACACAAATAAAACGGTTTAGCTGATTGTTACACACTTTGAAAGAAGACTGAGAGATCACACGGAAGTAAATATTTTACACCAAATTCAATCGATTATAGGAATTAACAACTATTTAGGATAGCTTATTTTGTGCGTTAACTTAAAACTTAACGCAAAAAGTCAATGTAATTTTGAAATCAAGTAGAAACTAGAAAATAAACTTAAGATTGACTCAAAACTGTATGAGAGACAACTTTTTAACATTTCTGATCGAAACGAATCTGATTGAACAGTCGCAATATTTGCTGATAAGTTGCTTAACGTGATTAATAGAAGGTTTTTAGTCACTAATTACTCGTTTATCGGACAAAAATGGTTTCATAGCTACGACTCCTCTGTATTGGAACGTAATCTTAATCAGTTTAGACTCACTCTGACTACTACGCGACTAGTTTCATTGATTAACAGTGTCTGACTCACTCAGCTTAGAGTCACATATTGAATCACTTGCTCATTTGTTCAATTTCTTACTACATTGATCGCTTGTTCTATTTTGGGGTTAGTCAGCAAAGAAGAATAAGGTAAGCAGAAAGAGAACATATGTTCAGTTGCTCAGTTTAGTGAACAACTCTGATTTGTTCACTCATTCATGAGCTACCCAACTTTATGTGTATGTGTGTGTGTGTATCTTGACGGCCTTTACTCTAGAACACACATTGAAGGGAAAAATGAGGCCAGAGCTTTTGAGGCTGAGAGAGTTGTTAACGGCAGCGCCAACGGCATCGTCACGTTGGCGGCGGTGGCGGCGTAGACGGCGCCGTCATCGCACATGTCAATATTGCCCAAAAAAAAGTAATTCGTGCAACAAACAGGTTGTTGTTGTTGCTTTAGTTGATTGTGTTTGTGTTTGGCTTTGGCACGCGCAACAGGCCGCATCGGGGTTGGGTTTGGAGAGGGATAGGGGGCGGGTGGTAGGTGGTAGACGGCCACTAGCCGCCATTCACATTCACTTCACCAACACACACACACACAGAGTGCAGCTAGTTGTATCATAAGACGAACGTCATGTATTTATATCATTTTCATAATGCAATTCCATGTGATTAAGGGCTAAAAGAAAACTTTGAAGCTCCCCTCAAATTAACAACTCGAATCTTGAAGTCTTTTTTCACTTATTGACTTCCTCATCAACAATAGCAACAATAACTTTTTAGTGGGTTAAGAAAGCGTAAATAAATGAATTTTACGCCAGTTGTCATGTTGGGCTACCGCATTAAACTAGCCCACAACTCTCTCAATCTTTTCCTCGATCCCTCGTCCCTCCCACCTGCTCTCTGTCTGTCACTCTCTCACACAGGTCTCAATCATGACTCTTTGCCATTCTTAAGCTCTCTTGTCTTTTTTTCAGTGTATTTTGCCAGCTCATGGGGTAAGTTTTTTTCTTCTTTCATTCATTTTACAGACAGCCCAGTCAGAGTTTATTGTGTTAATGGCCGATTTCGACGCAACAGACTTTAATTACACCAGCAGCAGCAACAACAACAACAACAAAGAGTCGAGCAAATTATTGTAGAAACTAGAAAAATGGGGAAAAAACAATTGAGATTGAGACTGCTGCGGCCCACCAAAAAGTATGAAAAATAGATTTCACTTTTTTATAATTTTGTTTGCTGCTTTGGTTTTTGCTTTTGTTTCTATAAATTATGTTTTATGTGTGTGTGTGTGTGTGTGTGTGTGTTGGTTATAAAACAATTCAATGCCACCTCCAATTGCGTTAATGACGCACACAAATGCCAAAAGGCAAACTTCATATGAACGAATGTTTATACACTACAGGAAAAAAACATGTTGAACTTCAAGCTCTAATTTGCCATTCTGAGAACATTAAACAAAACAATTTCATCATCATCAACAGGTGGGATATTGGCATTCCATTTCACAACCTGTTAACACACACCCACATGCATGTGTGTGTGTGTGTGTGTATATATAGTGACGAATAAGAAGAAGATGCCTTAGGCTACTCTAAACACACCCACAATTATTTTTTCCTTGCATATGTTAAACATTTTATTATACAAAAGAAAAATCTGGCATATGTATTTCCGTTTCAAAAAGACACCGCACTGAAGTTACCCTGTAATAATGGAACATTTGGAATGTAACTCTAATAAAGGACCACATGGTTGGATCCTAAGATCTTTTCGCACTGATCTCGATATGGAGAAAAATTACAAATTTTGTATTAATTTGAAGACTTTTCTAGATATTTTTAAATCTCCCTCTCAACGAAAATCCAATTGTGTTTTCAAATGTATCCTCTTTGGTCAGGACAATCAATCTTGTTTGCCAGGAACATAAAAATCTGTCTATTATGTCAGCTTCGAATGGGTGAAGAGAATCGGTAAGAAAATCTCTAAACCTCACTTGAAACCTAAAAATCTTATGTCAACAAATTATACAAACAATTACAGAGAAGAAAGTTAATACTTATGTATAACTGTGTTTCCCTTCCTTTTTCCGATTTACAGAATTTTTTAAATAGTTTCAATGTAAATCACACTTCAAGGCACTCAAACGTCTTGGATAATAATAATAAATAATCCAACTTTTGCTATTTCTAATCGCTTCAGATTGTAAATGTTCGCTTTTTCAAAAATACTTACATATGTTTTTTATGTTCAAGTTTACATTTATCGTTTCCCTTTTTTTCATTAGAGTTTTTGCTTATCAGTTCTGGCAGTTCTCTACACGTGTTCAAAATGTTTTACTTATTTATATATAGTGAGCTGATAGCCAGACATTTGCATACAATTGGCAGAGAGATTGAAAACCCAGAGGGCCGGGGCCAAATTCGACCGAGTTAAAGTTTGTATACCCTTGCTACTCTTCTTACCATAGAAATGACGAAGTTATTGATCAAAGTCAATGTTTTCCATGGATCGTTGCTATGGGAGCTATATGACAGACATAGATCTTTATCAAATTCGCCACAGTCATCAACAGATACATTAAACTAACAAATGTTTAATTTGAAAGCAATCGCATTAAAAGTAACGAAGTTGTTGACAAAAGTCACTGTTTTCGACCGATAGTTCCTATGGTAGCTATATGATGATCACCCGATCTTAATCAAGTTTGGCACAGTCGTTTATAGGTGTTATAGCTCAGAGAATAACAGAGCTCTTGTAAAAAGTCACTGTTCGTGACTTTGCCGTTTGTATGGGAGCTATACGATATAGTGGTCCGATCCGTCTGAATCCGAGATATACAACGTGTGCACTAGCCTACATGCATTTCAGCTTTGTAGCTTTAACGGTCTAGGAAGAGTTTGCGCTGATCCAGAAGGACGGACGGACAGACGAACGGACATGACAATTTAAACTCGTCTCGTCATGTTGATCAAGAATATACATATATACTTTGTATTGTCGGAGATGCTTCCTTCTATGCGTTGTACACTTCCGACCAAAATGAATATACCCTTTTTGCAAGGGTATAAACAAGTAGTGAATCCAATTTCATCGTCTAAGAGGAACTATGTGAACTGTTTTTGTTTTCAGCACAGACTTAAGCTTAAGAATGATGCAATGCTTTTGTTTATGTCTGTATATAGTTTTTAGGTCTTTATTTTTGCATCTGATAATCAATTACAAGACGCCTGTGGCGTGTGCCCCATTGACTCTTGAGCTTAGGTTGCCTTTTTTTGTTTCTCTGTTTGTATGAGTGAAATCGTTTGCCATTGCAGTTGCCTATTTATTTATTGTTGGCGAATCCCATTGTTTTATTTGTGTCTCAAGGGAGCTTTATAGACTTGTGTCTTGTATTTTTTAATGGCATGAATCATGAATGTGGCCAATGCAACGAGAATGGAGGAATCGCATCTTATGAGCAATTCATAAGTCGTCGGTTTGCTTAGGTAGTACAAAAGTGGGTCAGAGGATTCATTTGTTGAGTAATGCAATGAAGATGCATCAGAAATCTGGCAACGCTGTGGCCTCTAGACCAGACTCTTGCGTTTTGTCAAAATGAAAGTTGCCACACAAAGACCAGGAAGAGGGAAAAAACTGCAGTCAATGAATGAGAGACAAAGACGTAAACGAAGACGAAGAAAACTTTACTTTATTCATGCATTTTCTATTTTACTTCGCGTGGCTGGCAAAAGAAAAGTGAGGAAAACGTAGCAAGTTTATTTATGAGTGTTGGAGAGAAAAGTGTGCTTCTAAACTAGGCAACCGGAATACGAGTGATCAGTGTAGAGTATTTGCCAAAAATATATAGAAACCAATACAATTCAGTTGGGTTTTCTTTGTCTTGTTTCTCTTTTCCATATTGTAATCATATCACATGCAATCAAACGTGATTTGTTCATAATCTTATCTAATTGCCAAGCACAGAAACACAAAAAAAGAACATCAAGTTTCCAATGAGAAGTGGAAGCACTTGAAAAGCAATCATTTATGTGTAGAACCAAATACATATGCACACACACACATACATATGTATCTATTCTCTAACTCAACGAAATCTGAAGCCCTATGGAAACATCTGTTGCCTGTATTTATTTGTTTTCAATTTGAATTACCGACACTGACCTCCAGGTAGATATTCCAGGGTCGCAGCTAGTACTCTCACACACACACACACACCTGCATTTCATATACTTTGATGATATTTATGTATTCAAATTAAATGGAATCGCATGTAAATTGCTTTTAATATATTGTTTCTACAATATTTTTGTGTGGCACAAATCAAATACAGTGAAACCTCGATATAACGAACTTCGTTATAACGAAAAACCCAATATAACGAATTTTTTGTTAAGTCCCTTGAAAGGACTAAGGTTTTACATTTCAGTACCTATAGCGAATCAATAGATATAACGAATAATTTTGCGATCCCCCTCAGATTCGTTATATCGAGGTTTCACTGTAGTCAAACGATTTGACATGACTGACAGAAAAAACGAAGATATATTGATAAGAGAAGCGGGTGGGTGTGTCATATAAAGAAAATGTTATTTATAAAGTTTTGAAACACACAAACACACATTCATATTGATTCCAGAGTCTAAATTTAGACAAATTAGATGAAAATCTGTAATTTTCTATGCATACAAATGTACATACATATGTATGTATGTATAAATTATAGACTGTTGACACTGATTTTTTCTGTAGTTATTTTCCACTGACTTGGGGTTTTTCCCCGACCGAGAATCGAGAATTTCCCCCCCGTTCCAATTGCCAGATGTGTAGATACATAAATTAGCCAGCAGCTCTGCTTATAATTTGCAGCACGAATAGAGTAAGGCGCCATAGTGTGTGTGTGTGCGCTCGCGTGGGTGTATGCATGTGCTTGTCAATGCTCTTCCTTGCCCCACTCCAACGAAGGGGAAAAGACCATCACATCTATAATAGAGCTTCAAAAACCTTTCGACAAAAAGTGAATAAAAATCGTCTCATATAGCCCAAGATTAGGGTAAATCATACAATGTTAACCGGCAAACGACTTCTGTGAAACTCTTAATGTTCATTCATAACCGTTATGTATATGCCAACTCTCAGATACAGGGTATTAATCCACATGAAATTGTCTTTAGTATGTGTGTGTGTGTGTATATGCATTCGTCATACACACAAGGAAAATAAAAATTGCGGTTAAAACCCAGCTGCGAGAGACTAGTGCAACTGCGAGAGAGAGAGACAGGGAGGGAGAGAGAGCGTGGGAGAGGGATAGATAGAGAGTGAGAGCACTTTAATGAACGCTTTGTACCAGGGCCATAAGCAAATGGCGCTGACGTCACAACGGCACAGTTAACACGAAACAGAAACACAGAGTTGCTTTGACACCATTTTACGGCTGTGCATGTGTGTGTAAGCATGTAATTGTATATGTATATAGATGTAAGTATAGTGTGCTTGTGTGTGTGTCCATGTAGTTTCTTTTGTGGTTGTTTTTTGTTGTTGTTATTCGTCTTAATTAATTATTTTTAGCTTTTGGGTGGGATAGCGGTGGTGAGTGATAATAAGCTATAACTATAATTTGGGTTATCAGTACACTGTACCTTTGGTTTGTTTAGCCACTTGCGAAACGTGTCCATTGTTATTGTTGTTGTTGGTCAGCTCCGCCACAGCTGTTGACAGCCGAATTTCTGCTCCACTGTGCGGCTGGTCCTTTTACTAGTCCTACTGATGGTGCTGGTGTTGGCGTTGTCGTTGTGTTCTCTGGGACGGATGCGTGCGCGCGTGTGTGGGTGAGCGTATAAGGAAACCAAACAAAACAAAGAAATACGCCAGTGTACGACAACGCCACACTGTCTTAGATATTCTGTTTACGATGAGCGGGGGAAGGGGCGGGGCCGTGGTTATTGGTCTTCGACTGTTGCGTTTTAGCCTGCTGCTGCTGATGTTGTGTTTGCGTTGCCGTATTTCACCGTTTCTTAAATGCACATTATTGAATTTAACATGTTTTGTTTTTGGATTTGTATTTTACTTTTTCACTAAATTTCGTATAAATGCCTCGTCGTCTCTCATTCTACTTTTTGCACTTTGCTACTCGTTTTGACTTTTCTGTGTTTTGTTTAATTTTTTCTCTCATTCCCTTTTGCTTGTGTATTCGAATCACAATCACACACTTACACACTAACACGCGTGACTTTTATTTGCTTTGCCTGCTGCTGCCTTTTCTTTTATTTTTTTCTCACATATTCACTTTGAACTGCATTTCTTGTGAGCGGAAATTGCGTCGATTTGGAAAATTCTAATATTATTTTAAACACAAATTGGAAAACTGGCTTTTTCAGGGCCAAAAACCACAAAACTCGCGCTACAAACACTATCTGGTCCGCAAAGTGCTGTGCTTCGCTATTATAAACGAAAATTAAACATATACTGGGCTTTTGGTTTCTGTATCACTTCTTATATGGTCACCGCAAAGCCACTTCTCGATTGAAGTGATGAAAAACAAACCACTCTTCCCCGACACCGATCAACTCCCTTTGGTTGTTTTTAGTTGTTGCATGTATATATTTAATTAATAACTCTTTAATTTCCAAAAACAAAACATATAAATCAATTTTTGACGCGGACCGTACTTCTGCACTCTACGAAAAAAGCAACAACAGTGAAAATAAAAACAAACGGCGAAACGGCGAAAAAGTGATGGCAGCATTCATTCCATCCCTGAAATGGAACAATCGTAATCGACATTATCGTAGCAAAGTTATCGACATTATCGGAGCAAAACATATCGTAGTCGACATTATCGGAGCAAACCTATCGTAATCAACATTACGCGCCAAACCCAAAGTGTGACCAGTTTTTCGATATATCGATATTAGGAATCGATATGATATTTTCCCAGCTCTAGTTGTTGTTGTTGCATCATAGAGCTGGGAAACTATCGATAGTGGTCCCATTCGATATTTTCGATGTTTTGAGATGTCCGTCAAGTTACCGACACTGTTAAACTCGAGTTAGCGACGGTCCTCTGTTAACCCTCTGTTAAGTTTTTTGTATTTTTATTTTTCAATTTTTCAGCTATTTATAAACTTTTTTGAAAGAAATAAAGTGTTAAATTATAAAGAATAGAAGAAATTTTTGTTTTAATTCAATTTTGGGGGTTTTTGAGCATTCCAAGTATTTACAATTTATCCACGAAAAAGTCCTTTTTTCGTTTTCGTATATCTTCAATATACTGTAGCGGCTCATTGAAGATTGAATGCCAGAATTTAGATATGACTTTCTGGAATGTGTTCAGAGAGTTTCAGCCAAATTCCTCATAACGTTTTCGAGAAAAATGCATAAATGTGGGAGTACCTTCAGAAAACAAAAATTTTTCAGCAAATGCAATTCGCCACTGTTCTTCTTCTTCCTCTTTTAATTCGCCCCTTACAAAATGAGTGAAAAAATGGGCTGACTTTGTTGGGCAAAAACTCGCCTATATTGTAACGGCTCATTGAAGATTGAACGCCAGAATTTAGATATGACTTTCTGGAATGTGTTCAGAGAGTTTCAGCCAAATTCCTCATAACGTTTTCGAGAAAAATGCATTCATGTGGGGGTACTTTTTACCCGCAAATTTTTTTCAATCTCGATTGCCCCAGCTGTTTTTTCAATTCGCCACTCAGTATGTGTCATTTCGCCCCTTACAAATTGAGTGAAAAAATGGGTTGACTTTGTTGGGCAAAAACTCGACTATATAGTAACGGCTCATTGAAGATTGAATGCCAGAATTTAGATATGACTTTCTGGAATGTGTTCAGAGAGTTTCAGCCAAATTCCTCATAACGTTTTCGAGAAAAATGCATTCATGTGGGGGTACCTTTTGCGGGCAAATATGTTTCCAACATTTCGCCGCTCAGGCTCGAGCCTCGCATCGCATCGCATCGGAAAAAACAATGGTGATACAAATGGTCATACAATGGTGCAAGACTTATTTGTTTGCGGCAAATTTGTTTGCAATTGTACCCATATGTACCTACATACATTTATACATATGTATTCATAAAACCAGATTTAACAATTACCTATTTCATTAGCTTCATTTAAATTTTCAAGAAAAGTCTACATAAGTATATATTATATCTTGAATCTTATTTCTCAAAAATTCTTATTAACTAAAATCACAATTTATTGGTGCAATCGTACCACTATACCAAATCCCCCTATTTGAGCGAACCTGTATTTGCCTGATCCCCCTATTCGAGCGATGCGAGGCTCGAGCCTGAGCGGCGAAATGTTGGAAACATATTTGCCCGCAAAAGGTACCCCCACATGAATGCATTTTTCTCGAAAACGTTATGAGGAATTTTGCTTAAACTTTTTGAACACATTTCAGAAAGTCATATCTAAATTCTGGCATTCAATCTTCAATGAGCCGTTACTATATAGTCGAGTTTTTGCCCAACAAAGTCAACCCATTTTTTCACTCAATTTGTAAGGGGCGAAATGACACATACTGAGTGGCGAATTGAAAAAACAGCTGGGGCAATCGAGATTGAAAAAAATTTGCGGGTAAAAAGTACCCCCACATGAATGCATTTTTCTCGAAAACGTTATGAGGAATTTGGCTGAAACTCTCTGAACACATTCCAGAAAGTCATATCTAAATTCTGGCATTCAATCTTCAATGAGCCGTTACTATATAGGCGGGTTTTTACCCAACAAAGTCAGCCCATTTTTTCACTCATTTTGTAAGGGGCGAATTAAAAGAGGAAGAAGAAGAACAGTGGCGAATTGCATTTGCTGAAAAATTTTTGTTTTCTGAAGGTACTCCCACATTTATGCATTTTTCTCGAAAACGTTATGAGGAATTTGGCTGAAACTCTCTGAACACATTCCAGAAAGTCATATCTAAATTCTGGCATTCAATCTTCAATGAGCCGTTACTATATAGGCGGGTTTTTACCCGATAAAGTCGGCGTAATTTTTTGCACATTTTGTATGGGCAAAATCATGGTTGGTTCAAAAAAATTCAATTTTCTCGAAAACCTTGTGAGGAATTTTAACCAAACTTGGTGGAAATATAGATAACTAATTGGGGAAAAATCTGGCATTCAATCTTCAATGAGCCGCTACAGTATATTGAAGATATACGAAAACGAAAAAAGGACTTTTTCGTGGATAAATTGTAAATACTTGGAATGCTCAAAAACCCCCAAAATTGAATTAAAACAAAAATTTCTTCTATTCTTTATAATTTAACACTTTATTTCTTTCAAAAAAGTTTATAAATAGCTGAAAAATTGAAAAATAAAAATACAAAAAACTTAACAGAGGGTTAACAGAGGACCGTCGCTAACTCGAGTTTAACAGTGTCGGTAACTTGACGGACATGTTTTGAGAGCAAAAATTCGATACTATCGTTTTTTACCTGTTACTTATCCTTTCAAATTATCGCTTTCAAAGTGTTTTATCCGTTACTTTATTAGGGTAGCGCGCGCCAAAATCGAAGATAGGGCTGCAAAACCATCGATGTTTTTTCCGATATATCGATGGAAGTTGAATATCGATAGTTTTGTATTTTTTTAATTAATTAATATAACTAATATCATGTAATAAGGCATTTAGATCTTTTAACATTTTAATGAGTCTGGCAATAAATATTTATGCGTTCCCACCAGTTCAACGGAGTCGGAACGCATTTTTAGCAAGGCAAGAGAAATAATTTCCCAAAGAAGATCGGCATTAATGTAAATATTTTATTGTTTTTAAACAAAAACGTTTATTTACAAGATGAAACATCTGATTAATTATAAGCTCTACAACCTAAAAAAAAACTGAAACAAAACGAATAGCTTTGTTAGCATTTAGTAATACAATGAAAAATCTATTATTATTAAGAATCTACTCAAACAATGAATTTATCAGCTTTTTGATTTTTAATAAATGAAGTTTGAAATAATGGATATTACTAACTTTTTATTTTTAATTATAAATAATAACTTATATAATATATCGAAATATGTATGGAAGATAGATTTTTATTCAAATTTTATTTGTTTTGAAGCTTTTTAAAATTTCGATGGAAACACCGATACTATCGATGGTTTTTTCCATCGATGGAAAAACCACCGAGTGGAGCCACCATCGACGGTTTTGCAGCCCTATCTTCGATTTTGGCGCGCTGCCTTGTAACGGAAACGGGAAGCTTGGCTTTGTGCCAATATTATTCGCGAATAAATTTTTGCAAATAAACATGGATTCTGCAAACTTTTCTTGCCAATTTTGTGAGTACAAAAGCAAAAGGAAATTTAATGTTGACAGGCATATTGAAAGAGTGCACAAAAATTCTTCGGTGTCAAATTCTGAGGCCTTCGCGGCACCTGAGCCATTGGAGCCAATTAATTGGTCAATGGCGTCACCGTCACCAGAAGTAGTGGAGACCGTTGAAATGGAGCCAACTGTCCAACTCCTCGAAGTGATGAATATCGAACCAGATGGGGAAGAGCCCGAGGAAAGCGGCTACAAATGGCAAACTTTGAAATTCGAAAAAAAAAAATTTTTGAAAAACTGGGCGAAGATATTCAAGTGCCCAGTGATATTGTTAAGGCATATCCCCATATATGCCTCTTTAGGTAAGTGAACCATTTCTATTTCTCACGTTTATACATTTGTACTTATAATGTCTGTAAATCTTTCAGTCTCTACCATTCTGTCCAGGCTCAAGGTGGCTTTGACAGAAATGTAGATTGGGACGTGGTTGCCATTTGCTGCAGCCTTTTAGGTTTCCCGCCCGAGGAGCTGAAGAGTTTATACGCCTCGTTGTTGCTGCCATTTGAGCGTGTTGAGGCTCCCAAAACTCGGGAGCTGAAATCGCTCGGGATTCCAATCTGGTGGGACTGTGGGGAATACATTTCTCCCTCTAATCGAGGCGTTCGTTTCAGGAGCTACCCGTTTTCCAAGAGGACGGTCGCAGCAGTTATGCTGCGAGTATATCAGGAATACTATATTACTTCTCCATCCCGGCATGACTTCCGGGTGAAAGATTCCTGGATTTATATTTGCGGATATAAACCAGATCGATTCATTAAAATAATACAAAATTTCAAATAATAATATAATATATAATAATATATGTATTATATATGTATGCACTAAATAAAAATATATCATAAAATATGTTCACTGGGTTAAACGCTTGCTGGTTGGTCACACTCAGTATTCATGTAAAAATTATTTGTGATTGACTTTGACGATAGCAGATAGAGAACGTCGCATAAATTCCAAGCAAAAAAGATTTTTTTGTTTTAATCGTGAGTATTTGAAATACATATAAATGTACATAGTATTTAAAAGATACGCACATGGACAAAGCCGAGAGGGGTTAAATGCGCAGTTTATTAATTTGCCGTTTGTCCAGCTCTTTGTCTTTGGCGAAAAATGAAAAAGGTTATACACGAATCGTGCATACATACTTAGATATCTACATACATGTGTAAGCGGCGGGTTCTCTTGTACAAAAAGTAATAAGGTAATCAAATATTTATTGCTAAAATCGGGTGTGTGATGACGACTGTACATAATTAAATAAAGGCCACGAGAAATGTGCATATTTCTCCTCCCCTCTCGACCCGTTTGCCCTGACATGTAGTATGTCTCACTTCAAAATGGCGCCCCCAGCGACAAACCACATGGTCGTCGCAGTCGTTATCGTCTCGCCGCCTTTGCCCTCATGTTCTTCGTTCGGCAATCGCTTCGTATGTCATTCCATTTGCTTTCTGAATTTCAAAGTGAACAAAGTGGTGTGCGCATTGGCAATACGTGTAGGTCCCGAAACATAGGAGGGGGCCCTGTGTGTAAATTGTAATACAATACAGAGATATACTATATGTATATAGGAAACTGTAGAAATAACCTTAGTAACCGATTGTGATAATTGTTATTTATTGAATTTATTCGTGAGAGAGCAAACTTGTTAACATTGCTCTTACAGAAATATAGAATTAAAAAGAAAACTCAAAATTTACCAGCTTTCTCCCTCTTCCTCACTGCGTATCTCTCTCTGTGTGTGTGTGTGCGTGCGTGTCATCTTCAAAGTGCAAAAAAAAAAAAAAGCTTTATTAGAAGCACAAAAATTCTTTTCAATCCGTTCAACGTTGATTGTGTGTGTGTGAGAGAGAGTGTGTGCGTGCGTGTTAGTAAGAGCTAAGCGAGGTTAAATTAAATTATTTCCAATTACATAGAGAAACAATAGCCAATAAAACAGGCAATAATAAAAACTACCGCAAACACATACTTATACAAGCACATTACCAGGAAGGACACGCGGAAGTGAATTTACCCCCTAACCTTCCAACTTACGTCCGTTGAGTGAAAGTGTAAGTTTTTAAAAATTGATTTAATTATAATATACTTTGATATATTTGGCCCCCCAACCCCCTCCCAGCAGCGTTGGCAAGTCATACGCGCATACATATGCACAATGACCTCGTTTACCCCGCCAACGTCAACGCAATTTTTTTTTTTTTTAATAAAAAGAAAGAAACGAAATTTCACTTTATTCTCTCTCTCTGCTGCTCTTTCTTTTTGTATATTTTCTTTGTCGTTTTCTTGTATAGGCGGGTTCTTTTCATTTTGCTTTTTAATCGCATTCTTCTCTGGCATTATCAAATTTATATGTCTGCATGTGTGTGTGTGAGTGCGGGGCAAAGCACATGTACACGACGAGCGAACATTTTTAGGTTAGACATTCCGCCACTTGTACGAAAGAGATCAGAAAAAGAAAAATCAAAGTACACCGGGGCTAACTGCTGGGCTGCGGTACCGTTACTTTTTCCAACACAACCAACAAGTGGTCCCAATATAATAATTACCAGAGAGAGACTAGATTTATACAGTATATATATATATAATGACGCCTAAATTGATACAGTTAGTCATTTTTAGGCATCTAGTATCATTTGGATTCTTTCTATAAAAAAAACAGATTAACATCAGTATAAATTTTTATTCTAATCTACAGCAATTTATTGTATGAGTCAAAAAACTGAAAGACCAGTGCTATCGGGTCAACGCATCAAGACCAGAAAAAGAGGTAAGATCCAGGCCAATATAAGCTAAATATACATATATATTTATCCATATATTGTTCTGTCCAGATGAAAGAGAAAAATATGACCCAACGGGATTCCGTGATGCGGTCATTGCTGGTCTCGAAAAAACTGAAGGCGACTTGGATCAAATCTCTAAATTTCTAGACAGTGCGGGCAACAAGCTCGATTATCGTCGATACGGTGAAGTGCTGTTTGATATATTGATAGCAGGTGGTTTACTGGGTAAGTTTAGCAGGTTCATTGCCATTTCAACAAATTTGAATCTATTATTATCCTCTATGGGCAGTGCCGGGCGGATCTATATCTCAGGATGGCGAAAAGCCGCGCACAAATTATTGCATATTCGATGCACCCGAGGATATGGAGGCAATGCGCAACCAAGAGCAGGTTTGTACTTCATTTATATACTACATAATCCAAGTGATCGCAATTAGCAATGACCCCAACTCAACTTGTTTGCATATAATTAGAACTGGTTACAAATTCATATATGTGTTTTATCGGTGTCAATATATGCCAAATGAAACGCCACGTTTTACTTGTCTTTGGGTTGTGCTGAAACATTACAAATTCTACTACAACCTGAAGATTTCTAATGCGGCGACACAAAGATACTCTCGGCATACCCTTTCTTGGTAGCATATTATTAGAACTGGTTGTTTTAACCTAAATAGAATAACTGGTGTCAAAATATGCCAAATGAAAAGCTACATTTTACTTGTCTTTATTGTGTCACAAGAAATTCCCAGCATTCTAAAGATTTCTAATGTTGCAACATTAAATACTTTGACTTTAACTGTATTATTTCACTAAATAAGCAAGTATTTATGGTAATTACCTTTGTTTTTCAATCCCATTTTAGGTATTTGTCAAGCTCATCAGACGGTACAAGTACCTTGAGAAAATGTTCGAGGAGGAGATGGGTAAAGTTCTCTTATTCGTAAAGGGCTTTTCCCCAAGTGAACGTATTAAGCTAGCGCGTATGACTGCGCTCTGGTTAGGTAAGCTTATCTAACATAAAACTGCTTACTAGTCGATCAAGAGCCCATTTAGAAAATTAAAGTTGAGATTGTAGTTATGTCTGCACAATAGCACAAACGAAATGGGCTAAAATTAATATTTTACTCTTGGTATACTGACTTTTGGACGCAATCAATACGATCAAGTACAAAAGCCACGATCCCAAGGACAAATCGATTACTAGATCAGTTTTCCTCTCTTTCTATTAGCTCTTAATTCATTAATTTCCTTTTGCCTTCTTCCGTTTGCAGTTAATGGCTCTGTACCGCCAAATGTTTTACTGGTATTGAACAACGAGCATCTGATTAAGGATGGAATTGCTCTAGAATTTTTGCTTGAGCTATTTACAACGTTCAAGCAAGAGAAAGGCATTGCATATCTTATACAGGCGCTTAAGAAGGGTGGACTGGAAAGCAAGTAAGTTGAATTCTCTCTCCCTTGATTTTGGTGGGAAAGTTATCAGGAAGATGTTGCAACATTCATTAATCCAGTTGTACATCTTTAATTGAAATTCCTAGAATATAGATCGGAATTTTACACTAGTCGCAAATGAACCATGGCTTTATTTGGGTTTCAGTTTGATTTCGTACACTTAATTATTTTTGAACTAAACTTATTTACCTAAATTGTACTTATATAGACATTTTTGGGAACCCTTTTTAGACTTATGGACTTTTTCCCACCGAACAAACGTACTGAGGAATATTTTAAACAAGTTTTTCTTGACAAAGAACTTAATGAGATCATCAAATTGCATAAAGCACAGGCTAGCCAAGAGGCTAAGCGTGAGCTGCAGCAAACACTCATCGATGATATTAATGACGAGAAGGCGCATAATGAAATAACCGCCGATATCAAAGAGTTTGCCCAACGCACCAACATTCCCGATCATGAGATAATTGTCATTGTAAGTGTCTCTATCCCATCCAGCGGATCACAGCGGTAAATTAATTATCACGTCGATTGATCCGCTCTCTAGATTTGGTCTACCATCATGTCATTGGGCGAATGGAACAAGAAGGAGGAACTTGTCACCGATCAAGCCGTTCGCCATTTGAAGGGCTATTGCACTTTGCTGCAATCCTTTGCCTCAACCGATCGCTCCGAACTGGCTCTGATACTGAAAGTGCAAGAATTCTGCTATGAGAATATGAATTTCATGAAGGCCTTCCAAAAAATCATTTTGTTATTCTACAAGACCGAAGTTTTGTCCGAGGAGATCATTTTGCGTTGGTACAAGGACGGCCATTCCAACAAAGGCAAGATGCATTTCCTTGAACAGATGCGCAAATTTGTCGAGTGGTTGCAATCGGCCGAAGAGGGTTAGTATTTATATATATATATGTACTTAGGATAATGCAAATTTATTGAGATTGGTTTAGCTTCTTTCTGACTGTCATAAGCTTTATCGTTGTACCAATTTGCAAAAGCATTTGGGTTTTTTGCTTGCCTTGTTGTTTCATAGTTTTTCAACTCCTGGACAACATAGGCCAATGAAAACCTGGACAATCGTACATTATTATTAACAAAGTGCGCATGTTTTGTAATATATTGAAACAAATTTAAAGTACATCATTTTAAAAGAGTTTAAGCCAAAACATGCCATAGCAATAGAACAATTGGGTGTCCATATAACTTCATTATAGTTAGACTTGGCCAATAATTGTTTGGACATATACATATGTATGAATTGATTGCCCATTTTATATTAAAACGTCTGCATATTTTCTTGACATTTTTCAAGTTATTTATTGTCGTTTTCAAAAGAAACTTCATCGAATATATGCCAGAGCAAAAGAATGATTGGGTGTCCATGTAACTTGACATAGTTATGTTTGGCCAATAATCGTTTGGACAAAACTATTGACAAATATATTATTTCATTTGCAACATTTCTGTAACTTGAATTTGATTTGCTCTTCAATATCTTTTAGAATCTGAATCCGATGGTGAGCAGAAGAATGGAGAATAACAAATTTTAATGGAAGACAAACACAACAAATCGGATTATCCGCCCCCAATTTATTCATCTGCAAAACAGCCAATCGAACTATAACATTTGGAAAATCTATCTAGGATATATACATATATACAAAAAAGAAAAAAAAAACACCCACATATAAATATATATTGTAGTTATATATATCTGAAAAACACACATGCCTACCAACAACAACAAGAACAACAATGATGCGGGAACAGGGAGGACAGCAATCGTCAATAGAGAAAAATTCTAACCAAATTCAAAAGTTCTATACATTTGAAACTGCATTCTTTTCAAATCATAACTTCTTACTGTTCAAAATGCCGCTCCAAATCCCCCACAATACATGCCCAAACAAACAATCTGATGAGTTTTTCAAACTCGATTCAATTATCATGTGCTAATAAAGGTTTTAAGTTTCCCCGAATAGAAATCATATTGTGTGAAATGTTTAAGGCAAAACCACTTATAAATGATATGTAATTTATTGATTCAGAATCCAAGTAGTAGAGATGTTTAAAAACTACTCTACAAGCGATTTTTTAGCAAAAAAATAATAGTAAAAATCAAACCCTGCGACAACAAGACATACATATATACCATATATATATATATATATATATATATGTATATGTATTAACAAATCTACATACATATGCAAAGAATTTTAAGCTGTAACATTCAGCTGAGAATTTCCAAAAAAAAGAGTTATATTTGAAATTACAAAAAACTTTTCAATGAAATAAACAAACATGCAATTTGTGGCATGCTTTTGTCTATATAAAAATATCTGAATAAAGAGGAAAGTACCAACAACAAAAGCAGAAAAAAGAAAATACATATATGTATACAACAAATAAATGAAAAACAAAACACCACAAAACCCAAACGATTTTCGTTTCACTGTTGGGGGGAAAACCCATTTAAATTAGTCTAAGGTCATAATTTAAAAAATCTCTTTTCTCTGTTCAACTTAAGAGAACGTGAATCGTGAATATTTATGAATCATCCACTTAAACAATAATTAAATATTGTGCAACTAAAGCAATTTAAAGAGAACGCTCCTCATCAAATTGATGTAACTTATCACAATTTTTACCCAAATAGAACAAAAGGATTAAATTATAAATTGATTACTAGAACTAAACATTTGTACCCCGGTTACCCGGAGATTATCGAGTAACCGTGATTACCTCCATTATCCGGCATTGTAAACGAAATTTCATTTTCTTAGAAAGGCAAAACGAATTAGGAGATTTCCCGTTTTGGTCAGAAAACAATACAAACCAGACATATGTAACAGGCAGAAGGAAGCTTTTCCGACCCCATAAAGTATATATATTCTTGATCAGTATCAACAGCCGAGTCGATATAGCCATGTCCTCCGTATGACTATAGAGATAGAGCTACCAAATTTGGTATGTAGGCTCATGTAGTATGTAGAGTGATCAAGTTTATTTCAAATTTTGCCACGTCCCTTTCCGACCCTCGATTCAAAAAAAAACGTTTATCTCAAAAACTATTGCAACTAGAGACACCATATTTATACCCTTGCAAAAAGGGTATATTAAATTTGGTCAGAAGTGTGCAATGCATAGAAGGAAGCATCTCCGACCATATAAAGTATATATATTCTTGATGAGCACGACAAGAAGAGTTCAAATTACCATGTCCGTCCGTCTGTCCGCCCGTCTGGATCGACGCGAACTCCTCCTAGACCGTTTAAGCTACAGAGCTGAAATGCATGTAGGCTTGTATATAGTGCACAGGTTGTATATCTCGGATTCAGACGGATCGGACCACTATATCATATAGCTCCCATACAAACGACAAAGTCACGAACAGTGACTTTTCTCAATAACTTCGTAATTTTCTCACCTATTGTCGTGAAATTTAATATTGGTCAGTCTATTACACCTATAAACCACTGTGCCAAATTTGATCCGGTGACTATATCATATAGCTCCCATAGAAACGATCGGTGGAAAACAGTGACTTTGATCAGAAAGTTCGTTATATCCTATGCTAAGATTGAAGGCCGTTCTTTCGCATTACACTTTTTGGATAAAGCATTTTTACACTTTGATGGCTATGGGTAAGGTAAGAATTACCAAAACAGTTGCAAGGGTATACACACTTCGACGCGGTCGAAGTTAACCCCGGCCCTCTGAAATTTGAAAAAATTGATTATCTCCCGTAATTTTGTACCTTGTAGAATCAAATTTGGCGCACTTAAATCTGATACTAATATTAAGCAAAATACAAAATTTTATCAAAATCGGACTAAAAATATCCAATTTATGCATATAAACGTTTTTCCCATAAGGCCGGAGTTGGTTGCTTGAAATATTTCCTTTACTGGTGTATGTACATATGTTTGTAAATTGATTCAAGGATATGTACTTGGAAAATTTTAGATAAAAAATAAGTTGAAATTTACTCTCCATGAGGAGTCTGGTTCAACCTTCCCGGATATGTCCCAATAAATCTCAAATCTTTTGCCTTAGAGATCGTCGCAAAGTAAATTTTTTTTGGCATAAATCAGATATTGTTGATTAGATCCCATTAGATATTTTTAAATCCAGATTGAAGGCATTGCGTGGCCATCAGGATGCCGAGAGATTGGCATTAAGATATTGAAAGATCTTCGAGTCTTAAGAGGTTAATTAATTAAAAAGAGAAAACAATTTGATTTGTTTTTGGAAATACTGTTTTATTCAACATAAATTTTGTTTAAAAGTAATTTTTTTTCTTGCATTTGTATTTCGTTTTATGTATGTATATAGTACTCGATGTTATATAATAACGCATATGCTATTTTATTATATATTTGTTTTGCTAAATTTGTAGTTATTCCTTTTCATATTTGAACAATTTGCGTTTGTAACGGTTAAAAAATGAGCTTTGTTTTGTTTGTTTGTGTGGAGAAGGGGAAATACACCTATGAACATTTCGTTTTATTTAATGAACTGGCAAACATTTAGAAATACAAAAATTGAAATAATTATTGTTTGGGGGTTTTCTCTTGATATGAAGGTGCGTTCCTTATGTGCAATTGTGTGTGTGTGTGTGTGTGTACGTGTCTGTGTGAGGGACAGCTGAATAAATTGATCTAATCTAATTTCCATTTTTCTATATTTTTTGTTGTTGTTTATTATTAAGTATACGTTATATATATATATTTTTTATGTGAAGTGGAAGCAGGGCAAAATTTCTAGTTATTTAAACAAAATTTAGCTACTTTTGGGCCCACCACTTGGCAATACTTCAACTATGCTTGGCTTACGGTTGTAATTATACGGCTACGGTTACGGGTTAAGAGCGTGCATGTCCTTCTGTGTAACTGTGTATTCTTCGCTCAACATTAGACATTGATTATTGTATTTACTTCTTGTGCCAGTGGCAATTGGGCAAATGTACGTTAGTCCTCGAATCAGCGAAATTTCCAAGAATTTCGGTGTTTCGCAGGATAACAATGCTGAGTGTATATTTGCCCAAAAAATGTCAGTGGCACATTTAACTATACTCGGCTGTCCCTCTCCTCACATTGCACTTTAGTGTTTTCTTTTGTTTTCCTCTTTAACATAACAAAATCAACAATAACAAATAAGAAAACGAAAGAAAGAAAAACTATAGACGGAAAAACATTGAAAAATTATATCAAAAGAAGGGGTGCGCAAAAAATCTTGTACAGGAATGTATGCAAATTTTTGTTTTAACAAAAGAAAATTATGAACAAAAAAAGATTAACAAACTCTTATTCTGTGTGTGTTGTTGTTCTCTAGTATGCACTGTTTCTTTTGTAGGATTCTGTTGTCTGTCCTCTAAAATATATAGTAAATATTGTTATATATGTATTAGATATATATATATGTATCGTATAATAGTTGCATACATAAAGACCGAAAATGTTCACTCTATACAAAGACAACGGCAATAATATTTTGTTTGTAATTGAATATAAATCCTTCATAGACACAATTTTGGTTGAATGTGAGTTCATGTTATCTAGGGTTTCATTATTTAGTTTCTTTTCTTTTCTTTTGGGTGGCGTAACTTGAACTGTTCTTATGTTTCCTTTTGTTTTAGTTATTTGCACTTAAAAGAATTTAATCGGTGAATTTACGATTGACATTGCGTCCGAAGAGGGCGTTACGAATCTCTGGGACAAGTTGCTGGGAAATCAAGTCTAATCTGGACTCTAGTGTGTTGGGGACCTTAATGCGTCCGTTCAAGGCCAACAATTCAACACCTCCGCAGGTATCTGCTGACAGAAATTCCTTCTCATCGATGGTGAGCTCAACGTTTTGCTTAATGCCGGCCTTATACTGATCCACAGATTGTGGCAGAACATCTCGCACCAGCGGGACATCGACCTCACGGCAACGCAGTGTTACTTTTGGTTCCATCACCTGGAAGAGACCCTGGACAATCAATTTCGTGAGAACCTGTTTGTATTCGGCCTCGTTCTTGGTCACTTCGCCCAGACGTTTGCGGGCATCATCTAAGACATTGGCCACATGATCTTCGCGCACTTTGAGCACCTGTTAATTTTCGTTTAAACACAGATTAACATTAAAATTGTCAATTTGAATGACAAAGTTTTTAGTAACTAACCTTCAAACGAGCCTGGTTGAGCATATTTGAAGATTGGATCTTCTTTTGGAGTTCAACCTGCTTCTCCTTCTTCTCGTAGTACTCCATAATCTTGAGACGCTGCTGTTGGACAAGGCGGCCCTTCTCGATATTGAACTCTTCTTCGGCTTTGGCATCGATCTCCTCGGCTTTTTCATTGGCCTCCTGCTCAATGAATGCCATCATATGTTTGATCTATAAGAAACGCGAGAAATGAATTATTCGAAAATTGCTCAATAATCAAATAAGTTTATTTTACGGTTATACATTGATTTTCTATACGCCATTACGTTGGCAAAATGTAAATAATAGTAAGTAATTTTGTTCATTAAAGTTATGATAACGTTATGTCGTCTGTCTATTTGTATGTGTGTGTGTGAGTGAGTGCCTTAGTATGTGCAGTGGTCGTGTGACAGAGAGGGTTATGGGGAGCAGCAGCATCGTAGCCCCCGCTAGTTGTCTCGCTTTAACACATTGCCTGAATGTGGGGGAGCATGTCACATGACCCAATACGAATATTTTTATTTAAAAGCAAATTTGCTTATACGAAAAAATGTAAAAAAATTACACTCTATCCCCGTAATAAGCATAATTCCAGTCAGCTCTTGTAAATTCCATTGTCGATATTGCAGTTTAAGTTATCACCTCACACCCCCGCTCATGATTATCACATGACTTTGGCAATTTGAAGGAAATCCAATCCCATGACTTTCCCATCTTTTCTTATTGGGCAATATTTTGCCAAATAGATGAATATGCCAAATGGAACTTGCATATTCATAATCTGGTTACATTTATGGGCAAATCTTTAAGGATTCGGTTGCATTTTGCAATTACCTGTTTCTGTACATCAGCATCGCTCAATGCCATCTTGACTTGATTTTTTTTTCACTTGCACACGAAAACGAACCGAAAAAGAAATTCAATTGATTCAAAAGGAAATCACGTTGCTACCGTGCCTGTAATGAAGCAAAATAACTTTATAATTATAGTTTGCAATTGCAATTAAATAAATAGAACGACTAAAACTACACGAGGAAAAAATGATAAGTTACTTTTGCCTTCTGCCCGACGTCTGAAAATAAAATTTTCACTGGCCAAATCATATGATGAGCCCACAATTTGCTGTAAATTTTTGCCCTCTCGCCGTAAATTTTTGCCCTCTCGCCGTAAATTTTTGCCCTCTCGCTGTAAATTTTTGCCCTCTCGCCGTAAATTTTTGAATGCGTCAAAACTATTTGAACATGGATTGCCTCAAAATGTTGGGATTCCTTCAATGGGGCTGCAAACAAATGATTCTATTAGTTTTAATGGATGAATCTGATTTCCTTCTACTTACCAGCTATGTAAACTCATTGCGACATACATATCACTAAACGCAAATGGAAAATCATTAGAATTAATTTTATAAAAAATAAAAAGTAAATAAAAAAAGGGAAAGAAAAATACATCAAAACAACCATTTTCCAGGCATTTTCCTTTTTGATATTAACTTATGTATGTATTTAAATTAAATGTAATAGTTTTTTCCTGTTAAAATTGTTAATTATAATCAATTTACATATAAGTATACATTTACATATATTAGAATATTACAAATATTGTTAAACCAAATTATCATTAATAATTGAAATTTCCATAAAAATCAACTTAGTTTTCATTGATATAAAATACAAAAATGAATTAAAAGTATATACTCACAAATACTCATAATATTTTATGAATATACTATTTACAACTCAGACCAATTGCCACCTCATACACCAGAAAGTGCACTATGCCCACTTCGGCACATAGCTCCTTTTCTACAAATGGCATCTGGCTGACAGCACTTCTTCCATACGCCTCCAGCTTGTCGTTTGAAAGATGCTTGACATTGAAGGTGGTGATGCTGGCATCAATGTCGAACACCTTTTTCAAAATCTTTTCCAATGAAGTACTAAACCCCCATAATAATTGTAGGGTTTTGTAATTTGAACCTTTGCACATCGTCTCTATATCGTCCAGTTATCTCTTATAAGACTCCCTCTTAAAAAGAGTCGCCAGTATTTCCTCCATACTGGCCGTAGTGAACGGGTCCTTCTCCATGTTGAATTTACTGGCAATGTGTGTCGAATCAAATACGACAGGAGGTAGCTTCGCCCCAACATTTTCTCTGCGTCCTCCAGAGCCCGCACGTTCATCTTATTCCGGTGGAGGCGTATTCCGGTCCGACACCAGCGCCACAATATTTTTCAGGCTACATGGTGGGACCTGATACATGACCTTAACCAAAGTCATGGCGACCTCTTCCGAATCAGTGAGCTGCAGCAAGAAAAAAAAATTTATTAAAATTAATATTATCTATGTATGCACATATACACATCTTGTCAATTGTACTTACAAATCTCTTTGTCTCCGTCCTAGCGCTTGGGCAGCAGTTAGCAGCGTATACCAGCTTCATGTGGCCCGTGTTCAAATTTGTGAGGAGCACTACAAATATCTGCAAATGTATGTGAGACACAATTGATTAGTTTGGAGCCTTGCATCCTTGGATAATGTTTGGTCTTACCTTATGGACAAAGGGGAGGGTGTGGTGCCAGAACTCATCAATATTGAGGCTGTATGGCACCGATTCCTCCATTTCGCAAAGCACATCAGGATCAAAATAGGCCCCATTGATCAACCTTTTTATATGGCCCTCCATGGTGGCCACGAAATTCTTTTTCACATTTTCCTCCAAATTCCCCAGTCCAGGAAGGGCGTCCAAATAAAATATCCTGTTTTTGTATGCGAAAGACATCTTTATATATATATATTTATATATCTTTATATATTTAATATTTTATAGCCAAAGTGACGCTCAGTGATTCTTCTTCTTTTTAATAAGAGTTAAAAAAGTTTCCTTTCAAACGGTTAATTTTAAAAGCTTCTTTAAAAGCTCTAGAGATGCCGTCGCCATGTTTGTTTTTAATTTTGTTTGAGCCGCCAAAATGTTTAAATGCCAAAAGTGTGAAAATTTTTGCCCTCTCGCCGTAAATTTTTGCCCTCTCGCCAAATCATATGATGAGCCCACAATCAGCCAATACCGAAAAAACGGCAACCACGGTCACACTATTATGTACTCGATAGATTTTCGACGAGTACTCAGTAGTTAGTTGCTCATCTCTAATTTTATTGAGTTGCCAGAATTCAGTGGATTTCTTTTTTAGCGTTTTTTTTATAAATAAACGTTTTGATTTTGATACATTAATTTCGAATTGCTTAAATCATAATGGAGACGCTCCTGGAGCAGCAACGTCGCTGCCATGAGGAACGTGAACGCTTGGTTAAATTGATGGTAGATGAGCATGCGACCAAGAAGCCCGGCGAGAAGGAACGAATCCATTCGGAGCACCGGTTAAAATATTTAATGGAACTTCATCACAATGCCACAACGCAGCTGCGTGAGCTTTATGAGGACAAGGACAACGAAAGGAAAGCAGAGATTGCGGCGCTTTCCGGTCCGAATGAGTTTAACGAGTTCTACGCTCGTTTGAAGCAAATTAAACAATTCTACAAGACACATCCAGCAGAGGTTAGTGTTCCGCTGTCAGTGGAATTCGAGGAAATGATCAAGGTGTACAATAATCCGGATGACATGGGAGCCTTGGTGGAGTTTACTGACGAGGAGGGAGGTGGTCGTTACTTGGATCTGAATGAGTGCTATGAAATCTACTTGAATCTGAGAGCCGTGGAGAAACTTGACTATATCAGCTACTTGATGTCCTTCGACCATGTATTTGACATCCCACGTGAGCGTAAGAATCGCGAGTATCGCAAATATCTGGAGACATTGAATGATTATCTGCATAATTTTATATTGCGCATTCAGCCTCTGTTAGATTTGGAGGGGGAATTGCTAAAAGTGGAATTGGATTTTCAGCGTCAGTGGTTGCAGGGTGCATTCCCGGGTTGGTCACAGAAGGAGACTACAGAATCGGCTCTGGCTAATACGGGAGCACATTTGGATCTGTCGGCCTTCTCTAGCTGGGAGGAATTGGCCTCCCTTGGTTTGGATCGTCTAAAGTCCGCCTTGGTTGCCCTGGGTCTTAAGTGTGGTGGTACTTTGGAAGAGCGGGCCCAAAGACTGTTTTCAACTAAGGGGAAAAGCACCTTGGATCCGGCATTAATGGCCAAAAAGCCAAGCACCAAGAACACCAATGCTCAGACACGAGAGAATGAACGCAATAAGGAGATAGCCCAACTGGAGGCTCTTCTCTACAAATATGCCGAACTTTTGTCTGAACAGCGGGCAGCCACCAAGGAGAATGTTCAACGCAAACAAGCTCGCACAGGAGGTGAACGCGATGACAGCGATGTAGAAGCCAGCGAATCAGAAAACGATGACGATCCCGATGCCGATGACGTTCCATATAATCCCAAGAACTTGCCCCTCGGCTGGGACGGCAAACCCATTCCGTATTGGCTGTACAAGCTGCATGGCCTGAATATAAGCTACAATTGCGAGATCTGCGGTAATTTTACTTATAAGGGTCCAAAAGCTTTCCAGCGTCACTTTGCAGAGTGGCGACATGCCCATGGAATGCGCTGCCTTGGCATACCCAATACGGCTCATTTCGCCAATGTCACTCAAATCGAGGATGCCATTACGTTGTGGGAGAAGCTCAAGTCGCAAAAGCAGAGCGAGCGCTGGATAGCCGACCAAGAGGAAGAGTTTGAGGACTCACTGGGCAATGTTGTTAACCGCAAGACATTTGAAGATCTTAAGCGCCAGGGATTACTTTAATTCTAGTTTTAAATACGCATTTTATTGTAAACCTTTTTACAAATTAAATCTATCAACTAAAGATATATGCCTGCATCTTTAAACCCACCACCTGGTCGACATTCGCCAGTGGAAGAAGGGAATATTTCACATCGGATCTTCCCACAGAATTTTCTGTTTGTATCCATGGAAATTCCTGATATTGGGCTACATGACTTAGCTGGACGAATGCGGTTTGAGTGGTATAGAGTTGAATTTTAAAGTGACACTTCTTGTCTAGTTTTGGCAGCGGTTTCAGCCGCTCGGCCATTTTATAGAGGGCTGCCCTCAGCTGCTGCTCACACTCCATCAAATGGGAATCTTTGGTCTCGGCTAAGCTCCCCTGCCGGATGTCCAGCTTGTAGCTCTCCACAATGGTTTCTACATTCTCCTCATTGCGGTAGACAATGATTTCAAAACACTGCAAAACCTCTTTTAACAGTAGTTCTCGTGCTGATTTCAGGATGCCAGCAATGTAGCTATTCAGTGGCGGGAAAATTGACACAAACACTGGAGTATTATACATGCGTCGCTTCTTGAAGATCTGAGCCGGATATAAACTGCGTAGGTAAAGTACATGGTTTACAATTATTTCAATTGCTTCCAAATTAATGTCAGCTAATGTCTCGCAGTCTATTTGCATTTTGCTTTGAAGTGCAAAATGAAGACCAATGGGCAACATTTGCCGGTAACCCATCGAAGGTGGCAACTCTGGTAAACAAATTTTGCCGGGAGCTCCATTTGCCATTAAATGGGGTCCATTTGAATGTAAATGACATAAAGTATAAATAAAATGTTAAGTATTATTGTATTTGTCCTCTTTTTTATTTAAATCATTACATTTTGTGTTTTGTTTCTTCATATGATTTGTTTACCTATATAAATTTATAGTATTGTTTATAATGATTTATGGGTTATAATTATTATATGAAAAAAGTTTTGTGGGACGTTTGTGTCTTAGTAGCGATTGTAGCGACCGCGAGCACGTTGTGGTGTAGCCTTGCCACCGGCTGCGGCACGAGTGGGAACTGGTTTCTTGGCCGGCGAAGGGCTTGCTGCATCTGGTTTGGCCGGAGTTGCAGCTGCCGGTGAAGGAGTTGCAGCTGCCGGTGAAGGAGTGGCCGCGGCCGGGGCTGCAGGAGCAACAGATTTAGCCGGTGTCTTAGGTTCCGGCTTGGGCGCAGGTTGTGCCACTGGTGTCGCAGGAGCAGCAACGGGTTCTGGCACTGGCACTGGCTCCGGTTCGGGTTCGGGTTCAGCTTCTTCTACGTCTTCTACGGCATCCATTTCCTCGTCTTGGCGTTCTTCGTCGACATGTTCGTCCTCCTCTCCTTCGGCTATCTCCTCGCCCATAGCATCATCATCATCACCGGTGGCTTCAGACGGATCGTAAAGATCGCCCTCAGCAACTTCGGCAGATGCATCTTCGCCGGCACCATCCTCAGCAACGGGTGCATCGTCCTCTTCGATCTTCCGCTTCTTCCGCTCATTCTCCTCTTGAGCAGCAGCAGCGCGCTTCTGGGCAATCTTTGTGTCGCTAGACTTTTCGTTAATGAACTTGAGGAAATTGCGGTGATGGGTAGCAGTGCGCGAGTGAATCTCGGCAGTTACCTCGGTGTCAAAGAACTTACTGCATACCGAGCACTCGTAGCATTCCAGTTTGGAAACGAGACCGGCTCCCACCGGACGCTGCCAATTGTACTTGGGCAAACGAGTGTCCACCTCGCTCGGGATTTCATCGCCATCACTGAAATCTAGTATACAGTCCTCTGGATCGACTGGAAGAGCCACTTCCTCGTCTTCCTGGCTCTCGTTAAGATCTTCACCCTCCTTGGTCGTGTCATCGGCACCTTCTTCTCCCTCTTTGGTCTCATCGCCATCGGCATCCTCACCGTCTACAGCTTCACCGTCAGCCCCCTCCTTTTTAACTTCATCGCCGCCAGCTTCGCCCTCCTTCTTTACGGTCTTCTTGCGCTTCTGGGGTGGACGCAAGTCACGAGTTTCCTCCTCCTCATTGTTAATATACAAGGTTTGACGCTTGCGTTCGCCCACCTTGGTGTTGCTCTCGGCGGCCTTCTTCAAGTGATCAGCAGACAGCAAATGGGTGTCGTAATCAATGCGTGTGGCAAACTCCTTGTTACACTCCACACACTTGGGATGCAAGAATCTCTTCAGACGCAAGTGTCCATCAGATTTGCGATGCGACGAAATATGACCATGGAAATTTAGATCACACATGGTGCAGTAGTCTAATTGGCGCTGCTTGCTTTTGCCCATGCGTTTCAAGCGATCAAACTCAATCGACTTGAGTTGCTCGGCAATCTTGGCCTCCTGACGTATCATATTGGCCTTCAGACGATAGCTCTCCTCAATGCCTTCGCGCATCATCAGATGGGTGCGACCCTTGATATGATTCTCAAAGGAGTTAGCATCCCACATGTGCTTTTTGCACAAATGGCAATAGAACATGTCATTCGGAACGCTTGCATATACAGATTCCTTGGTTTCGCCGCTTTCGACCTTCTTTTCTCCAGGAGTTGTTGGTTCCTTTTTCTTATTTTGATTGGCATTCTTAGCCAAGAGTTTCTTGGCACGGTCAAAGGCGTTCTGCTTGCGTATTCCACCGGCTCCCTGTTTTGGTGCTGGCTTTGGACCAGTTGGTCCGCGATTTTGGAAACCTTGGCCTCCTCCGCCGCCTCGCCGGTTATTGAGACGATTGCCAACTCCGTTACCGCCACCGCCGCCGCGATTAATCATAGGTCCTGGTCCTCCACGTTGATTGCGATTTCCCATACCACCCCCGCGAGGCAAATCCAATAGAGATGGTGGATGCTGATTTCCGAAGAGATTGTTCAACAAATTGTTGGCCAAATTAATGGCGTTCATGTGACCGCCGGATTGACGCATATTATTGCCGAATTGTCCACCGCCAGGATTCTGGGATTCCCATGGAGACACATTCATGCCGCCCATACGATTAGCATTCATGGGTCCGCCATAATTGTTCCCATTGCCACCGCCACCAAAGCGGCTTCGGTTCTGATTTCCACGGTAAGACATGTTTGCCGGCAAAGTTGTGATAGAAGATTTTCTTTTTGTTAGCGATGCTGCAGACTTTCTTTGATGCTTCCGCTTTAGTTGTAGATGCTTTCCAAGTACAAAAAGGAGCTCGATTTTAATTTTTAAATGTTTTTTTTTCTTTAGTTTGCTGTAGCAAAGATGGCTGACTGGCTGACTGAATGAAAATAAATTTGATTATTTATCACAATTTGATTGAAGGAATACTCACAGCTTATCTGGAATGATCTAGGATGTGGCAAGCACACTGCGTTAAAATAAAATAGTCAAATGCGGTTTTCTCTGCAATACCAGTCAACCTTACACGATTTTATTCAAGGGCTTGGGAAATTTGTCAATTTTCGTGCACTCAATTCGAAGTAAATTGGTGACAACTCTGGTTAAGAATTTTATGAGAAAAATATTTCTGTTATTAGCACCTAATGCAAACAATTATTCATTTTGAAGGGACAATAATTTCAGCAAACTTACGCGTACAAAGGTAGCAAGTAATTATTTAAACTAATAATGTTTAAATTATGTTTGCCGGAAAATCCAAATCTTGACCAGGGCTGTCGAATCACCAATAGTTGTGACTATCGTACATCACTAAAAAGTGAGGGATATAAAAAAGGCCAGATGTCAAACATCATAGCCTGGTGTAGGCCATATTCTAAAATTATATTATACCGGCTATAATGGATAATTACATGCCTAAGATTTTGATGACTAGCTTACAAATATTGTTGGACATGGAACAATGTGATGAATTTCAATAATTCTATTCGTTGTACATTTTTTTGGTGGGAAAGTAATTGTGAATTTTAGCAGAATAATGGCTAAGCCAGCGGCATATGCCTGAGCTATCGGCAAAATGGCCAAAATAGGGGCAGAATATATAAAATAGTGGCAAAATGGCTGAAATAGCGGCACAACTTTTCTTTGTATTAGTGAAAATTTTTTCGTAAGTGATGCCTCCATGTTGAGTTCAACTATTAAAACACAATCGAATTGTACAATTGAATAGCAGAGGGCCATCCTTTAACCCAAATTCATTGTATATACGTGGATTATGTGGACGATAATAAACTAAACAAGGCGTAGGAGGGTAAACAAATTGTGCGGAATTGTGTTATTGATGCGCCTCCGCCTCTTCTCTCTTCAGCTTTAGCTTCAGTCCGGGTTGCAATTAGAGACTACAACAACAACAAGCAGCAGCAACGACTACAACATACAGTTCTTTTGGCTCTTTTTGCGTGAAAAAGGGGAAAATGCAGCCAAGGAAAACCCTGGGGTAAAAAACAGGAAAGCGTTAAGTTCTACATGTAAAACACACGGCTAATAGGCATAGCAAGTGTATATATATATATATAGATATATATATATATACAAATACGTCATAGCGTGATATACATACAGATACAGACGTAGTTGCATCAGCACCGATCAGAAAGCATGTCTGACTCTGATACCGATTCGGAGATTCCGCAACCGGAAAAGAGGAAGCGACGCATTATTATGCGAATCGAGTTTAGTGATACGGACGACAACTCCGAACCGGATGCGGATGCCGCTAGCCACGCAATTGACCTTGATTCATTGCCATCGAGCTCCAACTCTGCCTTGGCCATGCGTTTGCGGCATCCACGCAGAAGGCAGACCACTATGATCAATGATAGTTCCGATTCGGATAATGTGGACCAGGTGATGTCTAGACGACAAGCGAAAAGCCGCAGCCGTCATCATCAACAGATTCACGATGATCCCGATAGCGATAAATTATCCTCCAGCGGTAGTGAGGTGATTATATTGATTGTTAATGGAATGTGTGACATATTTATTTTAAATTTTTATTTTATCGCAACTACATAGATCCTTCAGCAACAAGTACATGGTAAAAAGCGCAGGAAAGTGATCCTTTCGGAAAACGAAGAAGACGATAGGAGATCGAAGGAGCTGGACGAGGATGCTGCCAATTCAGACAGCAGCAGCAATGAGCTGCTAGAGAAATGCCCAATTTGCCTATTGACATTCCGTCAACAGGAGATTGGAACTCCGGTGACATGTGAGCACATATTCTGTGCCGCCTGCATTGAGGCTTGGTCAAAGAATGTTCAAACCTGCCCGATCGATCGTTTGGCATTTGATCGGATTATAGTACGCGATACGTATGAACACCGGCAATTTGTCCGCGAGGTAAGGATCGATCTGAGCACCGCGAAAACCCAATTGATTCTGAACGACGAAGACGATCAGGATGTGGGTGAGGACGTGGAGGTAACCAATTGCGAAATATGCCAAAATCCAGAGCGCGAAGAAGTCATGCTGCTCTGCGATAGTTGCAATCATGGATATCACATGGATTGCCTGGATCCGCCGTTGCATGAAATACCAGAGGGCTCTTGGTATTGCGACAACTGTGTGGACTCTGATGAGGATTTGGAATTGGCCGAGGATCTGCATGCCTTGTACGAGGATATACGTGGCATGGGATTACCAGAAACTCGTTTAAGAGTTAGAGAGGTTCAACAGCCGCGCATATTACGAACTAGGCAAAATGAACGGATACGGGCGGCTGTGTTAAGGGGTACGCGAGCAAATCGATCAACCACAACAACTACGACAACCACAACAACGACAACAACCACGACGACAACGTCGAGATCTTCGCGAGGAACCCAACAGCAAAGACGCAGACGCCGGAGAACTCGTCATCGTACTTATGTGGTGGAATACGATCTGAATAATTTTGATGAAAAGTTTGCCGTCAAGACCAGCAAAAAGGTTATAAAACGTCGTCGAAAACGGCGCCGTCGTCCCACCAGGAGAGGAGCAGCCGCAGCTAGTGAGGGAACTGCCCGTCTGAGTGCCAGCAAACGTTTGGCCGAGCAGCTGGGCGTGAAAATGGACGGAGCCGGTCGTTCACACCTGAGCGGTGGCAGCGCCTCCACCTTCACTCTCTTCGGCAATGCCAATGATCTGGAATATTTCTCCGATGGCGAGGAGGACGGACAAACAGCAGCTGACTTAATCGCTGGACATCGGGATTCGGGCAATGCAACCGCTGTGCAAACATCAGTCCGAATTGCCAGCATTGGAGCGCCACAAAGTCGCAAAGCTCTGTTGCTTGGCAAGACGCGGATGGCGCAGCCCGCACCACCAGCTGCATCGTCTGGTGATATTTTGTCAACCATTATGAATTTGCAAGAGCGTTGGCACGATGCTTCCCGCAATTTGAGTGAGGTTCACATTCGTGCCGATGGCAGTCTCAATTTGCCGCCTCCATCAAAAGTTGTTAAAACGACGAGGCCAAATAATGCTGCCACTACGGGAACTCCAACAACCGTCACTCCTACTCCGACTCAGGAAATAACACAAGTTCCACTCTATCAGCGTGGAGGATCACGACCAAATTTCAACCGAGGTAGAGGCGGTGGAAACAATGGTGGCGGTGCAGGAGGAGGCGGAGGTAATCGCTATGGGGGCAATGGTTCCTATCAGAGGCATTCAACTGGTGGCATGTCAAATAATAGTGGTGACATGGGACCATTAGGTGGTGGACATCCAGGCGGTGAACGATTTGGCTTTAATAATAGCGACAACAGTAACACCAGGAGCAATATGACTTTTACTCCCTTCCACCTGCGATTTAATTCACCCAACCGCCCACAACAACAACAACAACAGCATCAACGCAATCAGCAAAGAAGTCCATCAGTTGTTACTCCTCCAATCCAGCCCTCGCCGACATTTGCTGGAATACCTTCTTCATCAATTTCCCCAATTGCTGTGAGCCATTCCCTACCACTGCCCATCGCTTCTTCACGCCCTTCGTTGCCAGCGGTTTTAAGTGTTCCGCCACCACCTGCTCCACCACCTCTATTAGATAGTTCCCTTTTCAAATTATCGACGGATTATGCGAATAAAAGTGCCGAGGCCGATGCCCAAGATGATGACGACAGCGAAAATTGCCCAAATTTCTCAATCTATTCCCAAGAATCACAAGCTGTGGCCAAATCCACTGAGCAGCAGCAACAACAATCGGGAGACGGAGAAAAGGTAAGCCAATGAAGAAAACTTAAACTTTTACTTGAAAAAGTTTTAAAGGGGGGAATTTGGAAGGCCAAGTCAAATCAATCGTTTCTTCTAATCCGTTGATTCTTCTTTTCTTAGGATGACGATGATATGAACGAAGATTTAGTACAATTGGACGATGATGATGACATACCATTGCCACCGGAACCAGAGCCAGAACCAGCAACTCAAAAGATTGCCAGTGATCACGGTGGCAGTGATCTTTATGAGCCTGAAAATCCCACTGAGGAGCAGGATGATGATGATGAGGCACGAAGTGATTCAGAATCGGCGGGACCAGACCCAAAACCGCAAGATATGAGTAATAGTAATTCAAATTTGGATCCATCGTCATCAGAAGCAACTGTTAGCAAAGTGCCAGAGGATGATGAAGAGACCAAGACACGAAGTACTCCCAGTCCAACGTCAAGGGGCGGTGACTCACGTGTAGCGGATAGGGATAGGGGCAAAGGTGTTTTGGAACTGTACGATGATAGCGATTGGGAGGAATTGGATATCGATAAGCCTAAAGAATATGAAAAAGCCCTGGTGGGTGGTGTGGAAGATGTAAGCTCCTCGAAGCCAACAAGTTCCAATCACGAAGAGGAAACTGTCGAGGACGACGACGCCACCGAAACCGCTGCCGGGAAGACTTCATCACGCAGCAGCAGTGAACCAGAGGATCAGGATCGGTCATATACCCCATGCCTGGATGAGAAAATCATTGAAGAAGAAGCTGCAGCGGCTGCTAGTTCAAAAAAAGACGATGGCGATGCCGATGTCGAGGCCGACGACGATGGACGAGATGCCGATAATAATTTGAGTCATGGTGACATGGGCACCGAAATGATATCCGAAGATGATTTGGCCCATGAGAATGATTTAAAGCGACCTAGTCGTAGTCGTCATCGGGATGAGGACAAGACAAAGCGAGCTTCATCCACAGAGGCGGTGGTCAAGACGAAGCGTTCGAAACGCGGCAAAGAGAATAACGAAACGTTTAAGAAGGCTGGCAAGCGGCAAAAGGATCGCAATTATCGTGGCGATAAGGATCGCAGCCGATCGCGTAGGCGATCCCGATCGCCACGTTCGCCGGCCGCATCGCGAAGTCGGAGCCGTAGTCGCAACCCGAGCCGTATTTCAAGTCAGAGTGGACGCAGCCGTAGCGTTAGTAGAGGACGCAGTCGCGGCCGAAGACGTGATAGTCGGAGTCGTTCGAAATCCTATTCGCATTCACGATCACGTTCTCATTCACGGGGACGTAATCGTTATGCGTTTCGTGGCAGGGATAACAATGGTCGTGGGCACTTTGGTCGTGCCCGGGGGGGAATGCGTTTCAGTTATAATCGCAATGCTCCATTCCAAAATAGGCCTTATCACCATCAACAGCATCAGCACCACCAGCATTATAATAACCATCAGGGATATAACCAAGGCCCCTATGGACAACGTCCCAAACGTCGTGAGCTGCCACGCTACGATGTGCGGAATGTGGTTGGAGCACGTCACCAGCAAAGAGATCGTTATGGTCGGGACGCCGAAAATAGAAATCGTTCGGCGAGAAGTCGTTCTGGCAGCTACGAACGTCGACAGAATCACTCACACAGCTCTTCGCGCAGTAGATCACGCTCAAGGTCTCGACGTTCACGTTCGGGATCCCAAAAGCGTTATCGTAGCTTTAGCATATCCCCATCACCTCCATCCCAGGCTCACCAGCAGCAGGGAATCCGTCGGCGATCCTCCATGTCGCCCAACGTCGGTCGTTTCAATCGTTCCCCCTCACAACCTCCAACTCATTCACGTCAGCGGAGTCACAGCACAATCTCGTTACGTTCGCGTTCGGCACAGTCGCCCACGGCAGCACGCATGAACGGAGGACGCAATTTGGCAGGATCAAAGCGATCCCCAGCCTATTCGCCGCGTTACACACCGCGCCTTAGTCGCAGTCGTTCCAAGAGTCCTAAGAATTTGGTTAAAAAAAAGAAAAAGAAGGGCGACAAAAAGAAAAAGAGCAAAAAACGTGTTGCCAGCCCCGGTGGCAGTCCTACACTGGGTGGAGGACGATCTCGTCGGATCTCGTCCCGACAGCGTGATCCCTTTGATGACGCCAACGATTTCCTGGCTCCGCAGCTAAGCAAAAAGCGGCGACACTCGCCAAAAGGAGGCGGTGCCAACCATTGGTCTCCATCGCCCAGCCCATCTGATTTCTTGCACGAGAGTGGAGGCGGTGGACCGACGGATAAGAATGCCTCCTGGACACCACCACTAGGATCCCCCAAAGCAATGGAGGGTCTTCATTATAACGAAGATCTTCGTGAACGCAGTCTTTCGCCCTTGATGTCGGGCAAGAAAGTTAAACGGAAGCGAGACAAGAGCAAAAAGAAAAAGAAAATGCTCGATAAGCAACTCCGTAAGGAGAAGAAGCGCAAACGTCATACCCAAACACCTGAACCACTGCCCTCTAAAGAGGTATTTGCCTCTGGCAATAATATCCTTGTCAGCGTTAGCTTCAATAAGGAGGCAACAACAGATCAACAGCAGACAGTGGTAACACTGCCATCCAATCGGGATGATTTACTGGCGGCTCGACGGACTTCCATGGACTCACGGCTCACGAACTCGGCAAGTGTCGTAGCAGCTAGCAAAAAAGGCAAGAAGGACAAGACACGAAAACGGAAGAAACTCGAGGCCAAGCCGGTGGCGATTATCGATCTAGAGCGTTCACCTTTCCAGGTGCATCAGGAGCCGGCCGATGTGATTGTCCTCACGGACAGCGAAGATGCCAATGATCCACAACCGTTGGGTATGCGTCGACGACGTGGCAACAGTGTGAACTCGGCCACAGAGCACCACGAACTGTTGCGCGAGAATGGACAGCGGGAGAAAACGCCGCAGGCCATTTCGCTGGAGACCATCATGGAGACGTCTTACGAGAATCATGCAGCACAGACAACAACGGGTCCAAAAACACCTCCAGAACCGCCACTTGTCAAGTTCAACCTGCCCGCCAAAAAGCAGCACAAAGTGCGCACCAATCCATTGCACGACGATGCAGATGACATCAATTCGGCCGATGAGCTGGAAGATGCCTGCTCTGGGATGCGCGGTGGCGTTAGTGTTGGTAGTGTTAGTGGCGGAGATGCTGAGGAGCCGCCAGCTCATGATTCACAGCAACAGAAAATTGGACCAAACACACCGCCCGAATCGGGTCCATGCTCGCCGGATGCCTACGATCCGTTCGAGCCCACTAAATCGCCATCCCTCTCGCCACGCTCACCCACGCCCATACCCAGTCAGAGTCAAGAGCCAGCTAATCAATCAGCAAGCGTTGGTGATGCGACGGACCAGCCAGATGGCAACAATGTGGGCACACCATCAGCTACCATCAGCTCCATAGCCAATACGGTCTCGAATGCTGCGGCGGCGGCAGCGGCAGCGGCCGCTCAAACGAATTCTAATACAAATGTTGCCCTTAATCCGGTTGATTTGGTTATGGCCCTAATGAATAAGCCAAACATCAGTGGCTCTGGTAGTGGTAGCAACAATAACAACAACAGCAGCAACAACAATCAGCCAGAAATGACCTGTGATGTGACCTCCTCCACCCAGTATCTCAACAGCAGTGGCTCCGGTTGCGAAGACAAGCCAACAGATGCCAATACCGTAACTGTTCTATCAAATGTCCTCTTATCTGGTGGTAATGCATCCCAGCACATACCCATCATATCTAGTCCGACGCCCATGGTGAAGAAGCTGACACCGCTATCCAAGACGGGAGGTAGTGTGGCCAGCAGCAGTAGCATGCCCACCACAAGCAGTGCATTGCGCAATGGTGGTGCCGGCGGTGGTGGCAGTGGACCCAATGCTCCGGATGATTCATTCAATCTGGACATAGAGAGCCCCTATTCCCCGGGTTCCGCTGACTATGAGGATCTCTTTGAGCCACCAGAGGGCAGCAGTGGTGGGAACGCTGCTGCCGGGGGCATGCGTCGCTCCAAGGGTAACAATAAAACGGAAATGTTTGACAATCTATTCGGTAGCAGTACGCCGCCAACCAGAATGTCATCACGGTATAACTCCAACTCCAAGAATAAACGTGCAAATAACAAAAACGATCGTAAATCGAAAATCAAAGGTTGGTCAATAATATCTATTATTGTTTGTTGCAACTATTTTCTAATTTTGTAATTTTTGCAGGTAACAAATTGGGTGACGACCACTCCAAGGCTTACGATGATGTACCCAATTCGGCCGTGGAATTGCAAGTTAAGGATAAAGTGAGTTCTCAGCGTTTGCAGCATGGGATATCTAATTTATTCTTTCTGTTCTTTGCTAGTTTTTGCGTAAGTTAAATCGCCAGGAACGAGTCGTTGAGGAAGTGAAATTAGTCCTGAAACCACATTTTAATAAAAAAGTAATTACCAAGGATGATTACAAGGATATTATGCGACGGGCCGTACCAAAAGTAAGTTTCGAAAACGATTAGATTGACTGAACTAGAACTTTTTAAAGTCGTACACAATTTGACCCTGTTAGAGTCTGGTCAAGTAGGAGTTATATTAAACATTTAGTAAACCGATTTAATAATTATTTGATTAACTTTCGCTTACCAGATCTGTCACAGTCGTTCCGGCGAAATCAATCCACATAAAATAAAAAATCTTATCGATGCCTATGTAAGAAAGTTCCGAGCGAAGCACAAGAAATTAAATCTCCTGAACACGGGGCAAGTTAGCAGTGCTGTCAAATGTGCCGCCTATTTGAAGAAGCTATAAGCAAAAGCGTGGATTGGTCGGGCAGTAAGTTATTCATTTTGATAATATGTTTGTGAACACTTTTTAGAAATGATTTATGTTTTCTTTTTGAATTTGCAGCGATGGCATCAAATGAACAGGTTAACGGTCGATGCAGCATTCCTACACACTCACAAATACAAACACACACACACACACACACACAAAACACAATAAATCACCGGCCGCAATTCGCAACACTCATAAATTGTCATTACTATTGGAATTTAATTGTTAAGTCAATTTTTAGGTCATGTTACGAATGATTTTTAGTGCTTAAGCTCATTAATGAAGTGCAGATAAAATTTTAAGCAAAAGTTTAAAGCAAATGTGTAGCATAAGCAGCAGCAGGAGAAGTGCAGCAAATGCAACAATTGCCAGCAATTTCTATTTTTTATTTACCCACAGGACACACACACACAAGAAATGTAACAACAAAACCCGTAAACAACAACACCGTTTATTTATACCAATTATAGTTTTTAGTTTGATTAATTGTATGACATTTATAATTATTATTACATATTATGTGTACCATTATTATTTCTTGAGTTAAACAATTTGTAAGTACATAGATGAGAGAAGGCAGAAACAATATATATGTATTTTACCTCTGATAATTTAAAATAATTAAATTAACGAAAAAACTTTATTGATAAACTTGTGCACTCACATAAATGTATTTATTATATATACACACACATGTGTGTGTGTGTGTCAGAGATCAAGTTCAATCAAATCGAAGCTGTTGGAACAAGAAAACTTGTACTTTGATTTAAACAGCAAACAACAACATGAGATGAAAAAAAACGAAAACGCCAAGAGGAATGTTATTAAACAATTGTAATTATGTATTCATATAAATCTCTATTCATATACATACATACATACAAATATATAAATATATATATAAAATACATGTAGAGTTTAAACTTACATGGTTAGGACTATATATATATGAAACATTTGGGTTTTGCATAGTTTTTCAAGTCAGAATATGATTTAAATAAAGAGAAATACGACATTCTGAATAAACAAGAGATGATAAACTCAAATTGATGCAAATGAATTGAAAGCTTTGCAGAACAAAATTAACAACAAATTGTGCTAAATCGTTTTGTAAATATTCATATAAAATAAAAATAAACACGATCATTAACCAATACAACTGACAATATCCATACAAGATATTTCTTATAGAAATGTGCAGGGCCAGGAAAGTCCTTTGGAGTGCTAAAAGAAACTGATCCTTTTGCTGTATAAATTTTCAATGTCTTCAAATATGAACTAATCCTTTTTAATACTAATCGATAACTCCATTCGGCCTGCGAATTTTAGATTTAAAAATCAAAAGAATCATTATCACACACTTTTTTTGGTTAGCCAGATTCCATTCAAAAATATTGTTCAAATTTTTATAAAAACCAGAAATGTCATTATAACTCAGTCATTTCAATGACAAATGGAATGTCCTTAATTAAGATTGAACTCACTGATAGCTCACTTGGAATCAAACTATTAGATCCTGGAAAGTCTTTCCGGAACCAGAGTTAAAAAGTTGGGGAAGCAGAGTTTTGTTTGCGGAACAATGACTCCTTAGTGGGATGAAGACGAAAGTGATGTCAAATAACTCCGCTAATCAAGGACTCTTATCGATGTAAAGGACACCTACTTATTCCTGCGCTGAGCTGAAATATCAAGGATTTTATGTTTTCCGTATGTTCTTGTGCAGCTCGAAAATACATTTTTTGTTGCCTGCTTTTAGGGTTGAGCTAGGAATGTAAAATTTACAAAAATCAGAAATGTGCTTATAACTTGGCCATTTCCATTCCATGTTTTCTTCCAACTTTGCTTCCAGACAGAAAAAAGACTTTTCTTTTATTCCTTTATATATTTATTTATTAGTTTGTTCAGCTTTATAAATAGTATTACTGCATTTACAAATTGCAAGTACTCGAAGGCATAAGAAACAAATAAAACAAAGTTACTCCAAGGTAATTGCAAAAAATTTGGTGTACCATCAATATGAATGAAAAGAACGGATATTATGAGTTTCAATGCCCAGAGAGCTAACAAATTGTGCTAAACCAATTACAAAACAAATCAAAAATCGATGCCAAGGCAACCTACGGGTTGGTTCTGCTTCTTATATTTAATATTATATTTGTGGCTTACTCTGACAGCCATAAGACTTGCATAACTTACAATTAGAACTGTTATTTTTCGTTCTAGATATCAGATATTTTAGACACTTATGCTATATTCAAGTATAGTAAGCGTAGAGTTTCCGGGTATACAGGAAACCCGCCTAATTTTTGTCATCTTTATAGAAGAGCATGCCAACTATGCAAGTCGAGACTCTGAACAAAGTATATTTAACTAAAGGCAAAAACGGTTTTGTTTGCTTGTTTGGTTTTTACGTTGCTGCAGGGAGTTATTTTACGATCTGTTCTTAATTAGTTTGTGGCTAAATGTATCTAAGTTGCGAATTGATTAAATAATTGGTTGATAACGACTTTATGTTAAATGCCAGTTTTCCGTTTTGTTTGTTTTCCAATGAGCCCAGACTTTGTGCGAATGCATATTGCACATACATATATTATTTGTATAATGATTCTTCTTGTTTATATAATGCGATGATCAGAGAGACTGCGATTTTACCAGAATCCGGAAGACTTCCCGCCAGGTGGATTTTTCACTTTAATGCAAGCGCGAACGCCAGATTTGTCAAGTTCCTCTGCAATTGAACGTAGTTTTAGATCAATTCAACAGAAATTTATGTGTATGCCATGACAGCTTACCACTTATTGAGAACGATGATTCCTGCAAGTCACGCTTGCCATCGACACGACCACGCACCGATGGTGTACTACAGATTGAACCCTCTGCCGGCATGGGTAAATTGCCAGCTAGCATGGCACCAATTGGTTCCACCACAGGTATTTGGATATCAAGCTCAGCGAATTTTTTGGCCATATTGCCGTTTTGTTTCTCATCATGATGTTCCTCGGGCAACGATTGCACCTTACCCTCAATAATGTCATAAACAAAAGGTGGACGCACCGGAGTTGGTATGAAACGACCAAAGCCCTCGGCGACACGTACAATTCCGTTTTCCACACATATACGACCACGGACTAGCACAAATTCGGGCACACCATGAACAACCATGCCTTCGAAAATGTTGAAATCGCATGCATGATGATGAGTGTCCTTAGAAATGGTGCGTGTGGCCTGTGGATTCCATAGAACAATATCAGCATCAGAGCCCACAGCTGAAACAAATCAAAGGTTCATCAAGATGGACAATCAAATTCTATAGAAGATTACCAACCGATGCGTCCCTTTTGTGGATAAATGTTGAAAATTTTAGCAGCGTTTGTGCTGGTCACAGCCACAAATCGACATGGATCCAATAGGCCAGCATGTACGCCCTTCTCCCAAACCAAAGACATGCGATCCTCCAGACCGTTGACACCATTTGGTATCTTTGTAAAGTCACCCAGGCCCAAAGCCTTATGCTCTTTATTGAATGTACAATTATCACTGCCAGTCAACTGCAGATCATCGCTGTGAATTGGTTTCAGTATACAATTTAATATATGTGACAAAGCAAATCATTGCGAAAAGTCAGTGGAAATGATGGAACCCAGGATTAACGTAACGAAACGATAAAAAGGAACACAATAATTGGATGCATTCGAATTTGTTGTATGTATATACTCACTACGCCAACGACTTCATTAGTTGCCTGGGGGTTTCGGCAGACTCGCGAATCGGTGGACTGGTTATATAATAAATACGCTCCGATTTGGGTACACCGCTCATCGAGCGTCCAAGGGAACTGGCTAGAGTTTCTCCAAATACACAATAACCGCTACGTCGTGAACGTCCAACAAGCTCTGCCGACGATTTGCTGGTCAATCCGGCCACAAAGAGCGGTGTCTTCATCTGCTCAGGCAGGACGGGCGTAGGTGTGGCGGGGGCGTGGCGTGTGTGTGTTCGGGGAGTGAGTGAAGCATGAACATACAAACAATTAACATCATTGATTTGGTTAATGAGCGAGCAGTTTCAATTCATTTTGTTATTATCTTATATAGAGTTAGTATCAAAATTTTGGGGTGAGTTGTAAAGATGTTTCCGGGAACAAGTTAGGAGCAAGCATAGCCACCGTTAGTTAGTGTAAAATTATGCATGTATGGTGGAGGCAGGCAAATAATTTGTTTTCTTTTCTTTTCATTTATTGGCGCACCCAAACTCCTTGTGCCTAGTATATACATATAGAAGCAACCAGAGAACACACGGAACTTACTTCGCCAGTAGCTTCATCATAAATTCTGGTGTTGTCTTGTCGGGTCTCAGGGGAGGGCTGAGCACATGTGCTGCTGCATGATCAAACTCAAAGAGCTGGCAGCAATGTGTCCCATCGGTGCCCAGAGCCGCGGCGAGGGTCTCACCAACAATGTAACGACCTCGATACCGATGGCGTGCCCTTGCCAATTCAATGCCCGCCGACTTGGACATTACATGGACCACATACAGTGGGCAATCGACCTAAATTGTATATTATATATATATCGAGTGCCGCATACCGCATATATATGTACAAGGAGGGTGCATCATACATCATACATAATGGAAATAATAAATCAAAATAAATAAAAATATAATTACAAAATTTGTGGTAAGTAAGTATACACAACTAGCAAAACATATTTATCCCCTTTCTTCCATATATATGTATGTATATGTATTTCTTCTATACAATTGCCGTGATATGGAGACGAATCTTACCTGATGGGCCAAAACGCAAGCTCGATGCACTGCCTCTGCCTCGACTTCTTCTGGTCGTGAGAGCTCGTGACCTTCGGGTCCAGTGATGCCCTCGGCTAACAGGCGTTGGGTATTCTTGGCAATAATGTCACCATTCTCGGCATGCACCTGTGCCAAACACAAATGATTGCAATATATTCGACAAATTTATATAAATTGTTCCAATATATCCTACCATAGCCACGCCATTCAATTGCCTAATGCGCTCAAATACATCCAGCAGATCGGAATCGTTCAACTAACCTCATAGATAAATGTATTTAGAATATTGTTTAATATCATTTCAATATATATTCGTTTAACCTGATAGAGTCCCTTGTAGGCCATAAATGTCTTGAAGGAATTAACCCCCAGCTCCTTGCAGAGAATGCCTATCTCCTCCGATACCGATTTCGACCACCATGTAATGCCCACATGTAGGCCATAGTCGCAGCATACCTTGGGATCGGCCCAGCTACGCCATTTGTCGTATGCCTCAATCATTGATTCGTGTTTGTTGGGCAAAACGAAATCGACTGTAGTGAGAGAGATAACGAAAGAAATGTATTATGTCCAGCACATTAGTCCAAGGATTAGACTTACTTATCATGGTTGTGCCACCGGCAACAGCCGCCTTGGTCCCATGATAGAAATCATCAACGGCCACCGCGCCGCCAAAGGGCAATTGTAAATGCGTGTGTGGATCGATTCCACCCGGCAGAATGAGCAAACCACTGGCATCGATGGTTCTCACGCCCCCAGGAATCGTAATCTCAGATGCTGGTCCCACAAATCTATTCAGATAACGAGATATATATTGGAGAGATTCGTTTTTTAGCACTTGCTCTATCATCCCTTACTTGATTATGCCATCCTCGATATAGACATCAGCTTTAAAGGTTTTGTCGTGATTAACAATTTCACCTGAAATGAAATTGATTGTTATGCCTTACACATCATTCGATTGGATTTTCGTCCACAGTATTTACCATTTTTGATATAAACTCGATTCTGGGCACTCTGCAAGTGTATGGGCACCTTCTTTACCGGCTTTGGGCTAGTCGACATATTTTCAATCTACTGAATCTCTCTAACCTGCAATTGAAAATGAAATGTTACTTCACTTCAAAAGGATCGATAAACTCGCACACTCCGTATGTTTGTGTGTGTGTGTGTGTGTGTGAGGACATCAAACTGCCATTCAAAGTGGTTCCCTTTTACTGTCTGGGTGGTTTGTTTTGTGGTTGCTTACAACATGGATGAGTCATAGGCTGCCACTCCACTCACTCAGAGAGTATTTCAAAGATGTGCCAACAGGAATTGTGGTCTGAGGCACGTGCAGGACATTAACATTAACCTCTCCGCCTCCCTCCCCTCCAACACTCTCCACAAAATGCAAATGTGTGTGAAAAAGAAAAGCACCCTCATCACTTCATCACTTTCAACTAACCAAAATGCAGCAACAGATTATGTAGACACTTAAATATAGTCCCAAAAATGATGCAATACTTAATTCAAGAAAAGCCTTTTAGTAACAGGTACTAAAGTAGGCAAGCCATTCAAATTTGACTCACTAAAAAGGTTTTTAATAATCTAATTAAGACAATTCGAATAACTCAAATGATTCGAGTGCCTTATTACATTTCGATGCTTTGTCACTCAATTCATTGCCTCTCATTAAACAGAGTTACATACAGTCAGTCAAGAAACACTTTACACACTGGCTTTAGATACGAAAAAAACAGCTTTTTATTTAAATTAATTTTTTATTAAATTTATTAAAATTATTTTCATTTGTAATCAGTAGATTATTCAATTTTATCTTAAATTTAAGAAGAAAAAACAAAATCATTAACGCAAACCAAGAAATAACGGTGATTTACAGTTAACTATGCCTTTAGAACTTCATCACGCAGCTCCTCTTTTGCATTCCCTTTGATTTGATAGTGAATATTCGCTGATTAAGGATCTAATAACTATAATAATCGGATTTTGAAAAAGATTGACTTTGAATTGGGCAAATCTGTTCCAGAACTCCTAGAAATGTTTTCGGTATCAAGAAAAACAATTGCCACAGTTGTAAAGGAGCCAAGACCGGACATCATACTCCTTATGTTTGGAGTCGTTGTCTTGGTAAAATTTGAAATTCGCCTTTTTGTCAATTACAAATCCAAATTTGATGGCACTTTGTGCTAAATACGTCTTCAATATTGCCAGATACTGCTCGGCGGTCATGGTATTATCAATAAATACCAGTTCACCGACTCCTGGACTGGATAAACACCCCAAACTTCACTGTTGGAATAATAATGGAAATTCTTTTTTTTTCCAGTATGTAAAGTGTTCCGTGACAGACTGTATGTACATTTGACAGATTTGACAAGTACTTAACATTCCCACTCATTCATTTTATTGTAGTTGTGACTCATTCATTTGCATTCAATTCGAATGGATTCATTTGACTTTGACTTTACTCTCATTCATGCAGCTCTCTAGTTCATTCTTAGTTTTCAAAATTTTACTGAGTACTGTACTGAGTTATTGATTCGGAATTAAGTATTAGAGCGAAGACGTTTAACTCAAAAAGTGGCTCACTTTTACAAAAATTCAGACCTGATGTAGCTTAAGATTAAGTCTAGCTATATAATACGGCCCAGTTTCAGCTTAAGATTAACTTGTACATTTTACTTTTGTATATAGACTTTGATGCTTTCTTTAATGTTTCCTGATGCATAATCTTCCGACTCTTAACGCCTTATCTTATAATTTGGACACAGATGTCCACTTTACCCTAATCAATTTGAATATATAACCTATTATTGTTATCAAAATGTTTAATAGTATGGAAAATGGGTGTGAATCGGCCTTGCCATTGCCATGTCATGAGGTGTCAATGTACAACAAGTGATAATGATGATGACATAGCCATCAATGAGCATCAAGCAAGCACCAGGCCCCCCATGGCCCCCTCTCCATAGAGCAGCAGGGAGCCCAACAACTAGTGCGCTGCAGCTGCATTATGATTCTGTGTACATATATTTGTTTCTGTCTGCCGAATGGGCATAGATGTCATTGCAATTGTTGTTGCAGGCAGCTCGTTTGTCTGTCTAGTCGGCAAAAACAAAAAACTTCTCCTTCATTTTTGTTCCGCTTTGCTCAAGCTGAAGCTAACTGCATAAAGGCCTACATGGAAGAATATTAATGTTGGGGAAGAACTAATACCAGCGTCTTTTTGACGGCACGCAAACGTCATCGGCCATTAACCTTTTGTGTATGTGAATGTGTGGGGGGGAAAGGGAAAGGGGCGAGGGGCTTTGGCACTTGGCGAATGGAAATGGAAGTAACACTACGCCCTCATTGTCTGGTCTATGGCAAAGAAGGTTCAAATACTAAATAACAAAAAAGATGTGCAGGAAGTACATACATACATATATGCCAGGTGTAGATGTGTGTGTGTGTAGATTAATGCTTCTGTTACGCTGTTGGTCAATTGGGGTAACACTTTCTGAAACGTGTTTGTGATTTATGAAATTTTTCATTCAATTTGTTGTCATTTATGCTCGACGCAAACAAAATAAATAGAGCTTGCACATACATACATCATATACATACATACATACATCATATACATATGTATAGGTTTATAGACAAGCTAAATGCAATGAACTAGATTACCTACATACATACAAATGTATAAAGTGTATAATATAATTAAAGCAGCCATATAGTGCACAGTTTACAGGCATTTGTAGGTCGCACATCGATGCACAATTGCACTTTAGCTCTTATTTTGCATACCCTTGGCAAAAACGATTACATTAACAATGTCTAGAAGTTTGTAAGCGAAAATCTATTAGTATTTAACAATTACTATATACATACATATGTACATATGTATACGTTGGCTATTGGTTTTCCTATATGCTTAAATATTTGTGTTTTTCGATCGAGGAGAAATCGTTCAGTTCGCTAAACTTTTTAATGGATTTTCGAAAACAAATAAATTCATTTTCAATTGTCAAGCGTATACAAAAGTTGCGCACATTCAGTTTTTCTTTGCTTTTCCATTTCGTAGCCGGTTTTGAGTGAATCTAAATCGTCATTGGCAAAGCGCTAAGCTGTCAATTGGCCCCAGAGAGTTGGCAGTTGAGAGTGTCCTAAAGCTAGACAACCTGTTAACTGAAATGGGCTTCACTTGGTAGGTACCATCCTTTCCCGGTACCGCTTAACGATTTTCTCCTTATCGTTGTTAAATCAATAAAATGCCAATATGATACTGAAAAAGGCAAACAAGACAAGACAGACACATACATACATATGTATGTACATATATAGGTACCCAATAAACTATAGTGTCCCCACCCAATAAGAGTACATTGCACTTGGTTTTCCCATTGATAGATACGAATTTGGTTTGTGAAATGCAGTTAACTGCAATTAAAAAATTATCCACACACATAGCGAGAAATTTCAATTGAAACTGTGTGTGTGTGTGCATGATCATACATACGTATGTACATACATATGTACATACACATGTCATATATATTTGGATACCAATACAATATATGTAAATGTATGCACGAAAATTAGAAAATAGAACAGAAAATTAAACCCACGCATTGCGCACAAGTATACACAAACACATACACATAATGAGAGAATACACAGAATACACACACACAAACGCAGTGAAAACCGCAGCAAAGAAAAACAATTCTTTGGTGGGAGGAGAAAACTCGAATCTCACAACTCGCGTATGGAGCACCTTTTGTTTTCAACTTAATTAGCTAAACAACAAATTTTCAACGAGTTTTTAAATTTTCCTAAGTTACTTTTCGTTTATAAATTACCCTTAATTCGTTTCAAATTTTCCGACCGACAATATCAAAATCGTTTTAATACAAGCACAGACACGTCCACTCCGACGAAAAGTTTAATACGAACTAGCGATGGGCCATTGAAGGCACCGTCGATAGTAACGATGGCTCAAGCAATCGATTGACAACTTATCGAAAGCTACCACTATCGACTTTAAACTTAACGAGCTATGGAAGTTAACTTCGGCCTTGCCGAAGTTTATATACCCTTGCAGTTCTTTATTATATTTAATTCGATAAGAAAAGTGAAATTTCATACATCAACAGCATTAGTTGTCGTATTATGAATATGCTCAAATATTTTTCAAACTACTGAATTCAAAACACATTTAATGATTATATATATATATAACAATATATGATATAGTAGTCCGATCCCGATGATTTTCATACTTTATCTCACACAGGTAATAAAGAGTCTCCAAAAAAAATTTCAACCCGATATCTCTTAAGATGGCTGAGTAAAACGCATTTTCAAAACACATTTAATGATTATTAAAGAATATATGATATAGTAGTCCGATCCCGATGATTTTCATACTTTATCTCACACAGGTAATAAAGAGTCTCCAAAAAAAATTTCAACCCGATATCTCTTAAGATGGCTGAGTAAAACGCATACTTCAAACTACTGAATTCAAAACACATTTAATGATTATTAAACAATATATGATATAGTAGTCCGATCCCGATGATTTTCATACTTTATCTCACACAGGTAATAAAGAGTCTCCAAAAAAAATTTCAACCCGATATCTCTTAAGATGGCTGAGTAAAACGCATACGCACAGACGGACGGACAGACGGACATGGCTATATCGACTCAGCTTCTCAAGCTGATCAAGAATATATATACTTTATGGGGTCGGAAACGTCTCCTTCTGTGCGTTACAAACATCTGATCAATTTTATAATACCCTCTGCAAGGGTATAAAAACGTCAATGGGATATAAATGTGAAGCAGCGTTAATACTAATACATTTATTTTAATAGTGGCCAAGTCATTGTAAGTATAGTTTTCTTTTCCACACTGTCGATTTTATTGGCTTAAATGTAATAATTTATAAATTTGCAAAGCCTATGAAAGGGTTCTTTTCAGTACAGTTTATTTAGTGATTTAAAGTAAATATACATGTATGTATATTTAAAAATTCCGTGGCTAGTCATATTTTAGCTGATATGTACATAAGTGTAGCTAACCGGAAACAAGAATGTTTATTGACTCTAGACAAACAGTCCACAGTTGGTTGGACCTTCAAAATATTTTACTTGAGCTACGTTTCTCTCATTATTAGCTGCCTCAAAATCTGGCCATTCCATATTTATCTGTATATGCATGTAATATCCAAATACTTATGTGCACCACTGTATAAAGAAACTTTATCGATTTTTTACGTATGACTGTGAATGGCAAAATGAAGTCGGAAAAACCCGTTACATGTTGCTTAATCGATTTCATTTAATTTCAAATCCAAACATTTTTTAAACTGAAAGTTAAGGAAACAACAAGACGCCGCTATTTTTGTATATTATATATGTATATTAATTAAATAATTAAATTAAAATTATACACTAATAACTACATGTTTATATATCGATATCGAGATGCTGAGTTTATATATATTTTTATTTTCATTATCAATTTCATTCTTGCAAACAACTACACGAATACATGTTACATCAATAGAGGCAGCACACATCCTCTTCTTTTCACGTTATCTCTCTCTATCTTTATTTTCGTTAAGACTGATCCTGATCCTGCTTGATCCTGACCGGAATGAAGTCTGTGTGTTTGTGGTGTGTATCTATGGGGATCATCGAGGAGTATGGATAAGGGAGGGATTGGCAACTCTGCAATAATATTAATGAAGATTCAGGACAAATATTTGTGTCTGCTGTGTGTGGTTGGCCCATGATGATTAGCATTAAATTTTTTGTTTTTTTTTCTCATATATATATCAAAGTTTAGTATACAAATTGTAAGACGGGCATACACAAGTTTTTCTTCCTACATACATACATTTAAATATTCCTGTTGCAATTGTGTGTGTGTGTGTGTGTTTCTGATTTTACTTAGGTGAATTTTGCTCCATTTTGTCCTTTAAAGCATTTTATGTATTTTCTTTTAGTCAATTTTTCGCGTGCTTCTTTCTCTCTCTCTACAACGCTTCATGTTGTTGTTCTTTTTTTGTGGTTGTTTTGTAGCATATTATGTGGTAGGTATTCTGTTTTTTTTTTTCGTTTTATTATTATTATTTATTTCATATATTTTTTAAATTAAGATTACGATAAAAACCTAATTTATTTATCTTGTCATTTACGCCTTAAGTAAGTCCGACATACATATAAAATTATTATTATGAAGCAGCAGCACTTAAGCAAAAAATATATAATAATACAAATAACATAAAAAAATTACAACACTAGATGGTGAAATTGATATTAGTGGATAGTGGTGAATGTGAGATGGGGTGTTGGGTAAGGGCGGGAGGAGAAGGATTGCTAATTTCGGTTTTCTAAAGGGAAAATCATATCATTAGAAGAGTGTGTGTAACCGAGAAATTGGAATTTTCCATAATCATCATGCTCATCGTTACGATCATCGTTATCATTATCATGTACTATATATAATACGAAATGCAGTGCTGCCACTTACATGTGCTTTGTAACATTGCGTAAACGAAATACAGAGAAATTTACATAATAGTTAAGTATGTACAGTTGTTTGTTGTTTTTTAATAATTATGTTCTTATTGTGTTTCTTTCTGCATTTGTTATTATCAATTAATTTTCTTTTTTTTCTTTTTAATTTTCCATCGTTTTTTACTGCATTTCAATGTTTGGTTTACATAGAAACGAATTTAAATTGTATTACATAGTTTCCTTTCGGTTTCTTTTGTTTTTGTAATAATATTTTTTGTTTTTATGGTTGCATACGCGCATACAGTATTAGGTTTCGTTTCATTTGTTTTTTGTTAATTTTGTTCACTATATGAGTTTCTCTTCATATTATTAATATTTAGGTAATATTATTTAATTAGTATGTAGTAGAATTTAAAATCTATTTTCTATATTATATATATATATCCGTTTACATACAGAATTAATGTGGTTTTTGTTTAATGTTATTATATATATATATATATAGAAATATATATGTATGATAAACCATAGCGTGCGTATGCCATATATGTATATATATATATATATATATATGTGTGTGTGTGTGTGTTAGTTATTCCCATTTTTTCATCTTCATTAATTTGTTTCTTCGTTTTTTTGTTTTAATTTATTTAATTTAATACAATAAGTATATTCTGTGCTTAAATGTTTTACGACGCTTATGATCCTTTTATCCTTTAGTATCATTATCTTTATTTCCACTTAGTAGCTACTTCCGCTATCCTTTTTATTGCCGCCTCATTTGAATGCTCGTTAAATTCACTGCTAAATTTCAACAGGATATTCTTGTTTAATGATGCTGAGTGTGTGTGTGTGTGTGTCTGGGAAGGAGGTGTGGTGTTGTGGTGTCTGTATGTGTTTATATATATATATAATTCTTAGATTTACTATAGATTTGAGTGAAAAAATATACAGGTGTTATTGTATGACGACGAATTGCAGTGTATATGGTATGTGTGGGTGTACATGTGTGTGTGTGTGTGTGTCTGGGTTACTATCCCATAACGTACTCTGAAAAACGTTATCGCGAGTTTACTATTTGCACGCCTTTTTCTCATCCTTTCGATGGATCACACACGCATGGTAGTTGGTGACTATGCTAAGCGGCGCTTCCCTCTTCTTCTACATCATAAAGTTATTGTTGTTCTGCGTTTAAGTAAATTTACATTGTTTGATTACATTATTAGGGTTGTTTGTGTATGAAGTTTTTGAAGGGTCGGGGAGTTGTAATTTGTACGAAGCTAATTAAAAGCCCACGTGAGACAACAACGCACATTAGTTAAAGTTTATCAATGATCTCTCAGCTGCTCCTGCTCCTACTACTCCTGATTGCTCAAGTCAAATCAATCAACTGGCCTATAGTATGAAGCTGGCATCATTGTCGTATACTACGCAACAGCGGTCGTTGTTCCTGTATTTGTTGGAGGTGGAGCTGGCGGCTGCTGGTTAACAGCTGTGGCTGCTGCAGCTGTTGGCGCTGATGCTGCCAAATTATTCGATACTAAATTGGCAGCGGCTGCGGCAGCAGCTTTGCTCACTTGTTGCTGTTGCTGCGGATGGGGAGTGTGTGGCTGCAGTTCTCCTGTTGGGACTGGGAGTGAAGTATGAGGAGCTGAGGCCACTGCATTGTTTATCGTTGACTGGCTGCTGCCCACACTGCTGCTGCTGTTGGTTTGATTGCTGCTGGCAGTGCCACAGCTGTTGCTATTGGTGCTACTGTTGCTCACATCATTGAAGGTAGCTGCCGGAGGCAATTGTTGGCTGCTATTGCTATTTTCATCGTTGACTACCGCCGTGGATGATGAAGATGAGGATGATGTTGACGCTGACGCTGATGTGGTTAATGTCGTTGTTGCAGCTGTTGGGGATGATGTTGTTGCTGCTGCAGTTGTTGTTGCTACCGCGTTAGATGCTGCGGCTGTAACTGGCGGTGACTTTGCATCCGCAGGATTGGCAGCAGTCGTCGACTGCTCTGGCTGCCCTGCACTGGATGATTCAATTTTGGTTACCGTCGCCGCTGGGATGATTGCCGGCGGTTTCTCAGCAGCTGGAGTTGGCTGTGCACGTTGCTGCTGCTGCTGCCGTTGCTGCAGTAATCTATACTCCACGGAATGCATGGGTCCAGCGCCACGAGAGACCTGGTAAAGGACTCGCGATATAATCAATGCCACCTGCTGATCCAATATATGCGACATCACTAGGCCCAGTAGACGCTGTTCCTGTTGCATGAACAGAGATCGATTGTCGGGATGTTTAGCCAGATGGAGTAGCGTGCCCGCTGCTCGTCGCAACATATCGAGACTGGTTCCCATGGAGTCGGGATTTTCGCGCAGGTAATTGATGCCATGCTGATTTGCCACACCCAATGCCGTCTGTTCGGCCTGCTCAATAAACGCCACCAAATAGGAGATGCATGGCGACTGAAGGGCCACTGTCCGTGCCATGGCACTGTCCGCTGCGGCCAAGTAGTGCAGCAGATTAACAGAGAACTCCCTTAGCACCTGATCCTCATTGCGGCATAAATGTCGCGTGAGCACAGCACAAAGTTTCTCCAATCGCGAGAAAGGCGGCGTCGCAATCACTAGATCAACATTGGCATCTGTCACACATAGTTTGCACAAGGCCTCCAAAGCTAAGCGTTGCGGTGACAATGCCGTATTGGGACCGCACGATGGGAACGGATCTTGGCCATGGGCACTGGGACAGACAGCCCAATGGAGCAGACCATCGATTAGAGGTCGCGCTATCAATTCATCATACCGTGACAGCTCCAGATGGCCAGCTATATTGGCCATGGCCACCAGCATGTTCTCCCTGATGGTTATTAAGTAATCCCACCACCATTCGCGTTCACCTTGCAGCGAACTGCAAGAATCACTAAAGTCTGTATCCTCTTCGCGGTCGTAATTGCGCGTCTTGGGAGTGCGCCGTAGGTGTTCATGATTTAACAAGAGCAAACGTCCAAGGACGGCCAAAAATCTCGTTGACTTGGCCAGTACCGTCTCGTTGCCCGGAACAAATGTCAAGTTCCTGAAGATGTTTGAGAGAGCAATACAGCGACGCGCCAGAGAATCTTGACTTTCGTTAACCAAATACAATGAGGCTTCGTCTCGCGTATAGCATTCATCCTCATAGCTGGAATCCCGTCTTCGCTGTAGAACATGGGCAGCATCGCGTACCGTTGATTTTGGATCAAAGCCCTTTGGTTGTGGTGGTGGTCCCGATGCTGATGATGACGATGATGAAGCGGCGACACCGTTGGTAAGACGTGGCGATTCAATATCCATATCAACAGCTCGACAATCACTATCGACAGAATTGCCCCCACCGGTTACGGCTGGAGTAGAAGTTCCTGGCTCTTTCTTAATCTCGCCTTGGGGTTGAGCAAACTCTTCACCCAACTTGGATTTCTTTGGATCGGTAACAGAGCCGCTACTAGCACCGCTGCTGCTAACCAATCGCCTCTTCTTATTATAGGTCTGCTGGAGTATGCTACTACTAGGGTCCTCCGTGTTTGACATGTTGTCTTCCTGTTTTATAACCACAACGGATGATATTGACACAGTCTCCGATTTAATGACACCCCCTTTGGGGGCAACTGTAGTCGTCGTTGCTGCTGCCGTTGATGTTTCCTGCCTCGTTTTGGCCTTCTTCTCTGAGCGGATGTAACGAGCAAATGGAATGTTTACGATCTCCGACTTAAACACATCAATAATCCCGTCGAGCGGATCGGGCTCTGTAAAGCCGAATGTCCAGGCATTGCTACCCACTGGTTCGAGTTGCTCATACAATTTATTTGTGTCAATGTCCCATGCCTTTTGGCGTTCGTCCACAAAGATATCATGCTCGGCCTGTTGTATTCGCACTGGAACTCCTTTACGGGTGACCATGGTGTAGTTGGGTGTGAATGACAGAAGCAGCGACCGTTCCTCTGGATTGGGCTGCAAGCGAACTTGACCCAAATCGATGCCTTCATCAGCATCATCTGAGTCCTCCGTACACTTTCTGTCCATATTCTCGTAATGCCGTTTGCGATTATAGCTGCATATGCTACGCACACATCGAGATGAACGACCGCCACGCATCTTTTGCTGCTCCAAGCCACGAGAGCTGGACATAACTGTACCACTGTCAGCATCGTCGTCAGCCTCTTCGCCAGCAATGGCCGCCGTCGCTGTTTCCTCACACCCTTCGTCAAACATCTCGGCGAGATTCTTCTGAAAGTGCTCCAGCAGCAGGGTTAGCAGACCGGGCAAGTTTGAGATACCAAAGAACTGCACTGTGGTGTCGTCAAAGAGCAGCACATTGAGCACATCCAGAGCCCAGGTGCACTCGGTCAACAGGCCAGAGCGCATAGCCATGAATATCCGCCATGGATCGACGGGGCAAACATCGGCTTTAGTCAGACGCTTGCGCCGGTAAAGCACCGGAGTGGTCGATTCCACACAATCGTGTGGGAAGATTAGCTCCTTTTTGGCTAACTGACCGCCTGGTCCTCCTACTGGCATCTGGGGAGCGTAGGTAGCCTGCTGGTTAGGCATTTGATGCGGATGTTGTGAATGTGGATGCGGATGAGGATGTTGATGCGGATGCTGATGCGGAAGTGGGTGGGGATGTGGATGTGGCGGCTGTGGTTGTTGACCAGGCTGCATTCCCTGTGCACCAATTATTATGGGTGGTTGTTTTTGAGGAATCATTCCGGCAGGGGGATTACCGGGCATAGCCACACTTGTTGGCGGACCCGCAGCTTGAGTTGGTGGTGGCATCGCATACGGTTGCTTAACCATACCTCCGGGTATGGGTGGCATTCCCGGTGTTCCAGGAACACCTACAGCTCCATGTGGTGGTTGTTGGACAGGCTGGCCGGGCTGCTGAGGTTGTGGCGGCATTCCCGGTACACCGCCGGGCATTCGTTGTTGCTGCCCAGGGCCAGATGGCGGACGCAGCGGGGATCCCGGCGGTGGAGCAATTCCACCTGCCTGCGGCGGTTGTCCGGGAGTTATTTGTGACCATTGCGGGGGTCCCTGTGGTGGCTGCTGTTGGCCAGGTGGTGCACCTTGTTGGTAAGGCGGCTGTTGTTGTTGCGGCGGTGGTGGTGCCTGTTGTGGCGGATAGCGATGTTGTTCCCACTGGCCTACACCGGCTGGCTGCTGTATGGGTGGACCATGGGGGCTGCCAGGCGGAGCGGCTCCTCTTGGCGGAGCAGTACCCCAGGTTTGCGGAGCAGGAGAGGCAGGATATTGGGGACGAAACTGTTGAGCACCGCCTTGCCATGAACCTAATGAATTAAAACGATATTAGAAATACTTTGGAATCCTGGAATGGCGCCTCCACCACTTACCATAAATTTGAGGCCTTGCATTGTACCCTGGATAGGGCTGAGGGGAGTCTTTGATAAAGTCCGGATGCCGACGAGGTTGCGGACTCTGAGGATGGGTAGAAATGTTCGGTTTAATTAATCAATTAATGGTTTATTCCATCTCATTCGTATCTTACTTGATCTGGTGGCCTATAATAGTCTTGTTGTCCGGGAGTACCGGGTGGATAAGCGCCAGCGGGTGGTGCTCCTACTGGTGCTCCGCTAGTTGGTGGTCCACCTGCAACTGGCTGCGTAGGAGGTTGAGGTCCTCCAGGCGGCGCCTGACTGTAGGGTCTATTCCCATACGGACCATATTGATTAGCCCCAGAAGGTGGACTGTATTCAAAGAGAGAAATCAAATAGAAAGAAAATCAATTGATTGACATTCATTGGATAGAGCTTAACACATTTCAAGTGTTTGTCTCTACAAATTAATTTCATTTTCAAAGCTTAATTAAAAGCACAGTACAGTTTTATCCTAGTGTGTGAGTGGGTGGGTGGTTGGGTTGTGTGTGTTGATTGGATGTCTGTAACTGTGTCTCTGTGTCTTTGAGTAATTGAGAGAATTGGCACTCACGCTTCCCCCTCCGGCCCATAAGGAGGGTACATATTGCGATTCTGTGGCGGATATTGTCCTTGACCCTGTCCAAATGGCTGATTGGGTGGTCCAGCAGCATTATACTGATCACTTCCACCATATTGGCCATATGCTCCGGGCTGCGATGGATACGGTGAGCCTGCAAATGGTAACCAATACATACATATATTTGTTTAAACACTTTTTCCCATAGAGAATCATTGAATTGAGCTACGCGAAAGATTTTTAGCTTAAGAGAAGACAACAGAGAATTGAAATCATAAAAGGAGAAATAATTAAAAAAAAAAAAAGGTAAGGATAATATAAATTCAATCTACTATTATTATACAGATTTTCTACTTGTTGATATGCTATAACTTTACAAGCAGCATCAACATTCAACACAATTCTCATTACTTTTTCTCTACAAATAAGGATGTTTCGGCTGAATTTATAATTGTTGTCCTTTAAAGAAATGTCCATAGTAGATGGGTTAGCTATAGATAGGTTAGTAGCATTTTTCTATTTCATTCATGCATATTTGAAGCACCGAATTTTGTTAGTTACAGGTTTGCGAATACAACGAAATGATGAGGATAGAAGATGCCATACAAAAGAAAAGTGTATATTGAAAATGAAATGTGAAATCAAAATCTTAAACGAATGACATTAAATTAGATGAAGAAAATGTGTAACCAAAAACCAAAAGATGATGAGTATACCTGGCGTTCTAGACACAGGCGTTGGATAGCCGGAGCCACCTTGTGGATAAGGTGCTCCAGCAGCGGGTCGCGCATGCTGAGGCGATGGCGGCACCGGCCCAGGCCCGTGCCCATGTTGCTGCGGTGGTAGCGGTGGCAGCGTTGGCTGCTGCTGTGGTGGTGCTGGCATGCCCTGCTGTTGTTGCTGCTGGGCTTGTGGCGGCGGCGGCGGCTGGGGGCCACCAACGCTCGATTGTTGCGTTGCTGCTGTGTGTGGTGAATGTGGGGGTGGTGGTGGTGGGTGTGGACCAGGTCCAGGACCACTATGGGGCCCAGCAGCAGCAACAACAGCACCAGGGGCCACAGCACCACCAGCAATTGGATCCTCAAAGGGATTGCTAACGCTTATATTATCACCGGCACCGACAACAGCGCCGGCGGCTGTTTGATTTGATTGTGTGCCTGAAGCGGCAAGGCAAGTCAAGTGAACGGAGCGGCGATTGATTGATGAATGGTTGGTTGAATAGGATGATTGGTTGATCGATTGATTGAAATGAATGAATATGAATGCATTGAATGGAATGAATGATAAAGTATCAATGAATGTTGTTGATTGGTTGATTGGTGATGGTGTTGCAATATCGTTGTTGTTGTTGGTGTGATGTGGTTGTCGTTGTTGTCGTTGGTGGTTGATAGTGGTGGTTGATGGAAGTTTACATATTTTTAGTAGTGCGCCCACAGAGATTTATAGTTAAAAAAACATAAAAATGAATGAAAACAAAATACACAGAGATGTAATTAATATAAAAACACTCTCGAAACATATAAACTTTATATACATGATTATGGATTACAAATATAACGATAATGGATGTATAATGGATGGTATTAAGCATCATCTAATAATAATAATTATAACAATAATAATCACTGACATTTAAATATATTTAAAATTTTGAAAAATCAAAGGATAATACCACAAAACAAATGTAAAAAAATGAAAGAAAATCTGACCCTACACACATATAGAACTTTCTTCTTAAGAAACAGATATAGAATAGAATTTGTTTTACTTTTCATACCTGGGTGAGGTGCCTGTGGATTATTTTGTGAGGGGGGTCTCTGCATTTGACCCGCTGCCGCATAATCTGGCTGTGGCCCGCTACCGCCTGGATATGTAGCACCGCCGGGATATCCTACATAGCTATCGATCGTTGCATTTGGTGGAGCACCTGGTGGTGCAGGGAATGAATCCTGCGAGTTTGACGACCCTGTTGAATTTGTTGTTCCAGCATCCAAATGGCCACCACCGATTGGTTTCAATTTGTTGATTGTTTCATTATCGTTTTTCCCCAAGTGATTTCAATTGCGCGAATTATGCGAAGAAAAAACGTGGTGAAAAACATTTTCAACGACAATGACAACAACGCCAATCAAAAGCAAAAGTTGGAAAAACGAACAGAAAAAGAATACAAAATTAAGTATCAAACGTGTTCCACATAAAATGAAAATCAAAACAAAAGCGTCTGGGCTTAGACACTTACCTGGCGATGGTACAGAGGCTGCTTTTGTCGTTTTCTTCTTGCTGCCAGCTTCCACCTGCTGTATGATGGGCAACGGATCGATATCGCCGCGATCGAAATGACACTCGAAGGCCAATAGATTCTTTGTATAGTGTTTACGTAGCGTGTAGGCGGCACTGCTACTGGCTCCAATACCCAAGAGACCTGCAATATCCTTCCATGTTTTGCTCTTTGTCACCTAATTGAATGATATAAACGGAAATCAGCAAATCGATTGGGTTAATCATAGAGAAGTATTATTCAGCATATATTATGCATATGGTCATATTTATTAAAAAGGATGTTAAAAATATAGAAAGAAATATTGCGAGCAAACAAAATTGTTGTTTTTTTTTTTTTGTGTGTGGATGCATTTTTAGGTGAGCCACATTTTTTTTTTTTGCTTTTGTTTCCAAGAAAACACAAGTTAGTTAGTTTGTGTGAGTTGTGATTAATTAGTTAGTATGTGTGGTATAGTGGTTAGTAGTTTTTGGGTGAAATCATTGTGGACACAAAATAAAAATCTATCTACTTACGAAAAGTTTAACTTGATTGAACTTAAAAATGAATTCAACAAATTTGTAAATTCCGATATAAGCAATTTATTTCTAACGAAAACTATTTAACGATTTAGCCAGAATTCAGGAAAAGAACTTTTGTGGTTACCGGTAAGGAACTAAAAACTGAGATAAATTTAATTTATCAACTCAAAAAATGTAACTAAGAAATTGATGGCTCAACCAGAATCAGAATCAATTTGGCATGCACTGACATACAAGAAGAGTGTGTTAAGGAAAATGCATGCGTCAAAATACAAAAAAGCTGTACAGCCTTAATTAGATATATCTCGCAATTAGGGCTATATGATACTCATGATGCAGTTAAAAGTTTGGACTCTTGGAACGGGCTGGAGGCTGGAGGAAACAGAGAGATAGAGAGAGAGAAAGCGAGGCGGACGGGTGGCTCTTGTGCAAGTTATGGTATAGGCTGGAGATGACTTTGTTCTATACGTTAGCCGAATATTTGTTTTTGGGGTTTCACAAGATTTTATGGTTGGTTACTTTTCATTTCAGTTTTTTTTTTTTTTGTTTTTTGTGGTGTTAACTACGTTGGTGGTGTTTGGTTGATTGATTTTACACTAATTTTGTGGTCTATTTTAAGAGAGATATTTTGTTTTTTTGATTGGATTTTGGTTTGCTAGTAAATCTAAAGAGAAGTTAGTAAAAGGAGTTACTACGGCACCTTGCATACCTCGACGAATCCGCCACGTTCTTTTACATAAATGTATAACCTATATAAATCGAGTGGCTGTTTTGAAATGGTCGGGCATGCCGTTATCGGTGTACGCCTTTCCTCCATAAATGTCCGCAGCTTGTCGAGCCAGCCTCGTCTATCTGGATTTTCATCCATCTCATAGAGTTTACACAGTGAATCGGATTTCTTGGTGGTGGTAATCGTACTCCGAAATGGTTCTTGTTGCACAGGAACATGACTGTTGAACACCTGCTGCAGTAAGAGAGAAAAAGTTAATGATTAAATTGCTATACTCGAGTTTCGTTGTGCTTTGGGGGTGAAATTACTTACCGGACTTGCCGCTGGGCGCGTCCAATTTGGTGGCGAGCTCATATCGTATTCTTCGCCGGGTCCACCACCGCCCGGATGCATCGCAGCGGGATGTGGGGATGTACTTGGAGGGGCTAAATGACTTTGGCTATATGGATCATTTTTGCGCGACTTTGGTGTGGTGCATTGTGGATCCTCACCGGATGCTGCAAAACGAAGAGGTGTGGGTTTAGCTTGGCATTCAACTATTCAACTCTGCGTCCATTTTACTTACCCGCCGATGCATTAGAGAGCGTACTCTGTTGACTAACTTCATCCATGGGCGTACCATCTGGACCGGTGGTTACCACTGCGGTGACTGCATGTAATCCCGATGCTGACGTTGGACCCGATGAACTTATACCATTATCTTGCGATATATGCTCTGGCCCACTTTCCGGCCCGCTGCCTCCCTGGGCTCCCAGCATGGATTGTGGCGGTGTGCTCGTAGGTGGACCCATGCTAGTTGGCCCGTGAGGCGGGCCCATATGATGTGGTGGACCCATTGGCATGCCGGGATGCATTCCAGTCGGTCCATTGCCGTAGCCTTGCGGCTGGGGCGGTGTAGGACTGCCGCCGTAGCCCCCTTTGTGCTGTAAATGCTGCTTAAGATAGTTTAATGGGCGTGGTGATCCACCACCTTGAGGTGGCGGTGGACCCGGTCCAACGGGTGGTGGTGTGCCCTTGCCCTGCACATGATTTCCCATCGGTTGGCCCGGAGCACCGCCAGGAACCGACTGTTGGGGAGATGGTGGCACCCATTGATATGGTGGATACTGGCCATGAGGGCTGCCGCCACCATGGTTGGGCATGCCGCGCCCTGGATAGGATTGTGGTCCGGTTGGCATGTTATTGGCGCCGCCTGCTTGGCTGGTGGGAGGCATTGGTGGTCCTGTGCCATAAGCTCCCGGCGGATATTGAGGCCTTGGCTGGTAATTGCCTTGCGGATATTGTTGCGGCTGTTGAGGCGGATATCCTTGACCTGGACCCGGACTTTGTCCCGGCCCGCCCATTTTATAAGCGCCATGCATATGCGGTGGCATCGGATAACCAGCGGATGCTCCTTGCGGTGGCGGCGGTGTTGCCATATTGTTCATATTCTGATTTGGCGGCGGTGCTCCCGATGGAGGTGGTGTCTGCTGTGGTGAATTACTTGCCGACGATGCTGAATTCGAGGCCTGTTGCTGCTGAGATTGCTGCTGTTGTTGCCCAGGCGGAGGACCCGTAGGTAGACCATGTGGTGGCATTGGTCCAGGACCGGGTGGACCAGCAGCTCCGATTGGTGGTTGTTGCATTGGACCGCCGCTACTTGATTGATTACTCGCCGGACGTGATATTGGATGATTTTGTGCTGGTCGCAGGAAATGGAAAAAAGTTTTCATTTATGCTGGGGATAAGACAGCATGAGATAAACATGTACTTACCCACTGCAGGTGACATGGAACGCGAACCGGAAGAGCCAGTGGGCGATGGTGTGGGCCTCATGACTTGCTGTGGATTTGGTGTACCCGGCGGACCAGAACCCATACCACTATGTCCCCCACCACTTGAGCTATCGTTGCTATTTTGTCCAATTAGCTCCTGCAATGAAAATGTGTGTTTGTTGTTGATTAAGTATTTTGTGCTTTATCCGCGACGACGACAAAAACAAACAAATGCCGGCCGGCATTTTTCCGTTTTTTTCCTTTCCTTCGTTTTTTTTTTTGTGTGTGTTATTATTATTTAAATGAAAGTGATAGCAACAAAACAGCGAATTAGCCGAAAAGGCAACAACACGATAGAGAGCACCTGTATGTCACTCAGCAATGTAAAGATAGAGATACTTTCGAGTGAGTGTGTGTGTATTTTGATGTGGTGTGTGTGTGTGTGTACTAATTTGTTTTGTTGAAAACGTGGAATCTCTATCTAGTTTATCTTTAAGGACTTGATGATGTGTTGCCAGTCGATAGGGTTTAGAGAGGGGCGGCAAGGGATCATGATCATGATCATGATCTAGGGTCAGGTCGTCAACTGAGAGATGTTTTTCAATTAATCGTATTGTCATTTCCACTGAAGTAGTCACTGCGCGACCTTTTCCTGACATTTGGGGTCGTCGTGAGCAATACTACCTAGGATCGCCATTTGAAAGACAACGTCAACGTTGTCGTCGTCGTCGATGTCGACGTCGTTTCGTAATTATTTTTTATATATTTCTCTTTTTTACCGCCAACTGGATTGACAAACCCGCTTACAGCGAAATCATAAACGCCAAATCTTACTTCAACGACGAGCTCGCTGCTCCTCTTCTCCCTAGTTCGTTTGTATTCTTCCTCCTCTTGTCGTTTTTGTTTTTGGTTTTTGGGGCACAAAACTCGGTGCGATGCGACACGACTTTAACTTTTTGCCGCCTATAACTATACGAAAATCAAGAACAATTTCAGCCAAAGGGAAACACAACAGCAACAGACATACATATAAAGACTTAAGTCGACAGCAATTCGAGTCACAAGCACACACAGATACACTCGCACACACACACACATACATGCATACATACGTACAAAGCCCCAAACCAGCGAAAGAAAAATACAACGCTGTTCGTTTTGGTATCTGAGAAATTAAGTGAAGTGAAATGAAATGTACGACGAACTGACGGCAACGGCAACGGCAAAGCCAAAGCGCACAGCACAACCAGGCACAGGCAATGGGCAGGAAGAAGGCGGTCGGACACGGTGAGGGGTGGAGAGCACGGGGCATAAAAGCTATGTGGAACGACAACGACGACGACTACGACGGCTGCAACTTGAAGCGCTCCGAGAGACAGAGAGAGAGAGAGATTGAGAAAGGGAGAAGGGGGAGACGACTACAGGCAAGTGGCTGGTGTTTTGTGCTGTGGTAGTTATGGCGCGCTTGGAAGCGAACCCAGCGAACGTACGATGACAAAGACGTAGATAAGGAACAACAGCCATACACACAGATACACACACACACACACACAGTTTCAACGTTGAAATATAATAAAATGAAATAAGCAGCGACGTCGCTGCTAGCCAGCCAGTCAGTCCATTCGTTTCTCCTCGTTTGTTTCACAGAGAGTGTCGGGGGAGCAGCAGCAAAAACAAAAAAAAAATACGTTGAGAGTGTGTTGTATAAATGATGGTGATGGTGGCGGGTTTAGGAGGAGGGGAGGGCGGGTGGGGGAGAAGAAGGGGGGCTACCATACACTTGAGTTGCGACGGCGTTGATGACGAGAATAGCAAGCGGCAAGAGCTAAGACCGACCAGATAGAATGTTTTGTACTCAATATATGAAGGTAGCCAGCCAGGCCAGGCAAGGCGGCCCCACGTTTTGTAGTTGTGGTCGTATAGAAAAATTACTTGGAAAGAAAAACAAGCAACAACGACGATAATAACAACAATGAAATCATTTATAAACCGAGTTTCAAACTTGGCAAATTTTTAAGAGGCAATGGGTTTATACATTTTGGTTGGAGGGGCGGCGGTGGCAAATGGAAAATGGCAAAACATTTCAAATTGAACTTCAAATTCGATACAGATTTTTAGTCTTTTTGCGCGCCAAAAAACATTAAGAAACCCATGGCGCATATTCCAAGACGCTTGAACACAGATTCATGATCATCATCCCGTCATGAGGGAGATCTTCAAGTTATGTTGGAGCACTTGAAATCATTTCGCCTTGTCATTAAGTGCTTTTGGCCCGAAGAACCACATAAAGTTTGGGAAAACAAATTATGTAAATAAAAGTGGCCAGTCAAGATGTTATACGAGATGTCAGCTGTTGGCCCTTTTTGTGGCCCCTCCGATTATGTCAAACACAGAAAAGGCAAGAAGAAAACGAACGATATACAGATACGAAAGAAGACAAAAGAAGAATTAAAAGCCAAGCTAGAAGGAATTTACAAACGGACTCGAAAAAAGTGATAAAAGAAAACGTTGCATTCAACTCTGAACGTCGAGCATATTATCCATCCATACACAAATGAAACGTTTGGGAGGAGCAGAGAGAAGTGCAATGGTTTTTATTTCGCCAAGCATGGCACGTAGCAAGATTGACTTGCAAGAGCATAGGGGTCGAGGCAGTGTCGGTCGGTTGGATAAGTTTGCCCACCTCACCTTTGGAACTAAGCAGAGTATTTAAGACTATGCAATGGGGGCAGGCACATAAAACCAGTCAGGGGATTATAATATCTATAAGATCCAAAACCAATTGAAATGGGTATAATTTGTTGATTTCAATTCCAATTTCATGACTAAATTTTATTACAAGTTGGCTTTTATGATATTTTAGATGGTAATTCTATTAGTTTTATACCCCTTGAAATGAGACTTTCATATTTGTACTAAATCGAACGATTATTCATCAGATCCCATAGGAAAAGATTACAAAAACCTTAAAAGGGTATGGTTGGTATAACCAACCAAGACACAGGCAATAGTTAGTTCAGACCTCAGGTTGTTTTTTGTCTTCCCCTTTTCCTTTTTTACTTTATGCCCCAATCCAACAACATGGGCGCGCACACAGCTGAGCGGTTTCGACATTCAGAGTCAGAGTCAGAGCCAGAGCCAAAGTTGTCGAGTCGCAGCCACAGGCAAACGTTCATTAGGTATTTGTGGGTGTGCTGCGACTGTGAGCAACTGTGTCGGTTTGTCTCTATATAAATGTATCTGTATTTGTATCCCACTCTTCGCGTGTGTGTGTGCTCATGCAATTTTTGTTTGTGCTCGCTTGAAATTTTATGAGCGAAACGAAAGTTTGTGTGGCTGTGGCTCTGGCGCAAATGGCACAAGGGAACGCCAGCAGCACGCAAATAAATACACACAAGCGCACATATAGAAATATATGTATATATACGTTATAGAGTCTCTGTGTATACTAACAGCACCAGAGCCAGAGCCAGAGCCAGCCACCAGCAGAGAAGAGCAGAGGAGTCGTCGTCGTCGTCGTTGTCGGTCTGTTCGTTAAGCAAACGTCTGATGACTCTCAACTACTTACAGCACCGAACGACCGACCGACTGGCAGGCAAAACGACAGTCAAACCGACCGACATAGCCAGCAGTAACAACAGCAGCAGCAGCAGCACTAGCAGCCAGTCAACCACTTTGTGTTCAGGCGAATGTCCCATGAATCGAGTTGGGAGCCATATCCACACAGCAACGACAACAACAACAATTGAGTCGACAGCCGGTAAAGCTAAAGCTAAAGCACCACACAGCTCCGCCAACTTCGTCTCTTCGTCCCCCAACTCTGGTTATGGCTCTCGGTCTCGGTTCGTCGTTTCAGCGTTTCGTTTGGTTCATGGGGCTTTTGATTGGGGCTCTCTCTCTCTCTTTCTCTGTTTCTCTGTATGTGTCCAAGCGACTGAACTGAAAAACAAGCACACCGCAGTCACACACACACAGGCACATAAATACTAAATGTATGTATGTGTGTGTGTGTGTTTATAAGTACAAAAACAAGCAAGGCAAAAACTCTGAACTGAACTGAAATGAAATGAGCGAACTCGACGTTTGTTCATTCGCATTTTCTTGCTTTTTATACACACACAAACATATACCCCATAAGAATGGCTAAAAGGGTATATCAAGATTGACAAGATACATGTAACATGAACGAACAGCAAGGCAAAACTTTTAAACTCCAACAAATAAACAAAAAAAAAAACGACATGAAAATACAAAGATATTACAAGGATAAGAAGATAAGGTCCTGAGTAATCAGACTTATTGAGGGTATCACAATGTCGGAGCACTGATAAAATTTTTGTTCGTAAAAACATATTTTTTTCGTTATTTTATTTTTGTTGCGCCTGTTAAAATGAAAAACGATGATGACGCCGACAACAAAAACAACATCAACAGCAGTGGAACAAAAAAATTCCCCAATAGCAACTGCAAACAGCAGAAGCAGCAGCAATGCGACACACACAATCAGGGGAGAGCAGGCGCGAGGGGGGGAAAACCGGCAAAAATTGTTCGTTCGTTTATTATTGACAGGCAGGTGGTAGGGGAGAGGAGACAGGGCAAAGTTGGAGCAAGGCATGTGGCTTTTGGGGGCCTAAAGAGACCGTACGATGTTGCCGCCGCCGACCTCTGAAATTGCAAACTTGTGATACTGCAGCTAAAATGATTGCCGAGGCAAGGATGTGTTGAAGAGTAGGACACGTGAAATGAAGTTGGATAAACTTTCCTGCCTGAGCTGCCTGGCTGCCTGTCAGTCCATTTGTCTTTTTCGGTTTGATCATTCAAATCGATTTTACATGAAATTTCATTTCTTGATTTTCATAAATTTTGACGTTTAGAGGGGTCTTTTGGGATAATCAATGCAACCCTTTTTAGAGTCTACCTTTTTTCAATTGAATTTCTTTTCAATAACAGAAATCTTGAAATGCAATTGGGAAGACGGTCAAAAAGAAACTGTGTGAGACATTATTGGTAGGGCTGACAAGGGTTGGGCCTTTTACCTTTATTTGAAGAGAGTTGTATGAAGTTCTAGTCTGCAATTGAAGTTCCGGGAATGAACACAAATGATTGAAATGGGGCAAAACAACCTAAGTGCATGCAAATGACTATCATAAATCTCTAGAAATTGAATAAATGTTGCGGAAGGATACAAATGGGGGCTGATGTGGTTGAATATCGTGGCTGCAATTAAGAATCAAAAGAGCAGGAATGATTTGTAAGGAAAATAAAAGAGTAAACAACCCGCAACAACATCAATGACCTTGGCATTGACCCAAATATATATATAAATATGTATATATAGGGAAACACACGCTTTGTGTGCGATCTTGAGTGTAGCATCTGTAGCAGTGTTTGTGTATGCACATACATACACACATAATATATAAAGGGAATGAGTAAAGTAAAAAAAAAACATGCCAAACCAAATTGGTTTGAGAGCCAGGAGGATTGTCGAAGGCCTTCAACGTTCGCGGACATCCTGAATGAATAAAATGGGGAACAACAAAACACAAACACACAGACACACACATTCTCGTGATATTCTCTCTGGTGACTAAGGTAGGTAGACCTCCCCAATATCATATGATGGTGCAGTGGTTCATACTTAGTTGATGTTGCCACTGTTTAATCCATATATAAACTAGAAATTTGCAAATCAATCTCTCAAGGATTATGAGATGAGATAACTTGATTTTTATAATTGGATTGCAAATGACGAAGAAGCAAAGCAATGGATAAACATCAGAAGGAAGGTATTTTTCCCGACTCTTCCTCCCTCCTCCTACTCTGTCCACATACCTAGTATGTTGCTGCTGCTGTTGTTGCCGCCGATGGCGTCGCGATGGATGCGAAACGTAAACAAAAGACAAGGGAAAATACCATTGGTATATAGCGCGGCGCGGCAAAAGAAAAGAAAATTGTAATCAAAACAAAATAAAAAAAAAGAGAAATAATAAAAATTCATAAAAACAAAAGCGTGGCGCAGCGACGGCACCGGCATCAGCCAGACAATAACAACAACAACGATAAGACTTGAGCAATGTTTTTTTTTTTTTAAGAACGAACACACCAACAGCAAATGGTTGTTGGGAACGAAAGCGAGTCGGAAGGGTGGGGGAGTAAGTGAGGGAAAACATCCAAAAATCCAAAACATCCAACCTTAATGGGCGTAAACATTTGACCCTAAACAACGACACAACCAAAACAACTCTTACTAGGATGGGGGTAAAAAATACTTGAAAAAAATAAGAGGTTGAAAGGCAAAACCAACCAACAACGAATTGCGGCGATACCAGAAAAGGTATGTAGCTGCTGCTGCTGCTGCTCCTCTTCTATGTGAGTATGTACGGTTGACGTCAGAGTGAATTCAAGTTCACGTGCAGCAACAAACACAGTTTGTTGACCCAGTTCTTTCTGTTGCCCCCCTCCTCGCACACACTCCCTCTCATCATCATCATCGTATATTTCAGCAGTGTGAATAAAAGCAGAAGTGGTGGCATATAGTTTTCACATTCGTGTTAATGTAGTCCTCCTCGCCTCCATTTCAATCAGATTTTTATCTAATCTAAAACGCCAAGGGGGGATGATGAAATTCAGATTAGCAAAACCGAAATGACTTACGAGTGACGTTCTTTCAAAAAAGAATACAACATTTTCAGCTGAACTAAAGCGAAAATTTAAAGATACGTCTTTAATTTTGACGCCCACATAGTGGGGCAAACATCTTTTTTTGATTCAATATTTGATGAGTTGGCGTTGGGAAATTGGCCATACTCTCCACATCAAGTAACATAAATGCAATTAAAAATACAGTATTGAGGGGGCATCCCTTTGCACCGACGAACATTGCAAATATCCCTTTTTCTTTTTTCTTTTTGTGTTGTCGTACAGAAATAGCATTTAATTGAATTTACCTGATGTGGCGATGGCGATGCCTGCGAGGGCTGCGGCGATGGACTTGGCGCATGCCCCGGACTGCTACTAGGTGGTGGTCCGCCAGCCACAGCGGCGTGTGGTGGTGGCGGTTGTTGTTGTTGCAACGGTGGCGGCGGTGCATGATGCGGTGAGGCGGGCGGCAAAGGATGTCCAGGACCAGGACTAGGTGATGAGCTGCCCGGCCAAGGCCGATTTGGTTCGGGATACTAAATTTTAAGGAAAATTAATAAATTATATGAATCATTGGACTCCCACACACACAGAGTGTGTGTTTGTGGGCAGGAAATTTACCTGGTGCGTCGAGTAGGCAGTTCGATGATTTGGGGGTCCAGTCGCCGGTAATCCAGGCGGTGTTGGATATCTTTGCGGGTACGGCGAATATTGAGATGGCGGTGTATTTTGTTGTGGTTGTGCCTGTCCAGAGCCAGGCGGTGGTGCTGGTGCACTGGGTGCTCCAACTCCGCCGGGCTGCTGTCCGCTTTGTTGTTGTTGCTGCTGCTGCTGCTGTTGTTGTTGCTGTTGTGCCTGCTGCTGTTGCGGCGAACTAGGATAGGAACCTGAATTTTGACCGTGAGCTGGCGGATAGGGTGACTGACCCCTGGAAGTATTTGTCTACATAAAGAGGAAAACAAAAATATATGAGAACAAATCAGTTGTTTAGATACAAAATTCAAATTTTGGAATCTAGATTTAACTACGCCCCCACCACTTCTTTCTCTTTCTTTCTCTCAGGTAATTTCTATTATTTTATGTATAATCGAAATGAAAGAGAGACAATGCTAGAGACAGAGAGAGAGAGAGAGTACGCATACATTTTTCTCTCCTCTTCTATGTATCGCTCTCTCAGATTGTCTCTCTCGTTTTTAGCTCAGAGTTCAATTATTTGTGCTGGCGTTTGTTGTTGCTGTTGTTTTTGTTGCTGGACGGTTGGCCATGGCCACCCCCGCCAACCATCTGTGGGCCAATGCACATTCCGTTTTATTGTATATATCATTTTAATCGATTTTCCACAACCAATTCCGTAAATGCGCGCACAAACATATATGTCCGTGTGTGTGTGTGTGTGTGTGTATACAGGACAGGCGACGCACCCTCTGGGTGGCGAATTTTCACTTGACAGTCACAAATGTGCAGATTAAAAAAAGGCAATCCAAAAGTGAATCAAAAAAATAGGAGGAAACTACTAAATGCTTGCTGGCTCTGTGTGTCTGTAGCCTGAGAACAAAAGGCAATACCGTTATTCTACCGTTTTGCAGCGTAAACAGGATAATATATATGTACCTACATAAAAGGAAGACCCAGACAAGTTGAACCTTAGAATAAATTCCAAGTGGAAATGTGCAAATACATTAAACACAGAGAATTGTGAATGGGGCAGCAGCAGCAGCGCAGCCCACGGTAAGCCACCTGAGGCTAAAGTCTTCTGCAACATAAACCCTTTTGACCTGTTTTCAATTGTTGCCATGAGTAATGAGAATTTCCTCCATTTCATTTTCTTTAGGAATGATATTAACAAGACCTCTTTAACGCTTCGAAATTGACCTGAACCAACACGATTCGATTTCTAAGCAGCATAAAAGTCCTTATGAACGAGGAAGGGCTGATAACAAACCAGGGGTTTTCTACTGTTCTACGGTAATATACAAATGAATTTCTATTATTTCGTATTCAGGCCGCCTTTCACATTGTAAAGCCGATTCAATAAATCTATAGAGTTCGCGACCTTTTGTTTATAAAATTGAAAGAGCCTAGAATAATAGAAAAAGCAAATACATGAGAACCACTAGTTGGTTCGCTGACTGACTCGATAGTTAACTGCTGTCTTTCCCTTCAAGGAAGCAAGCTAGCCCACTTGAGGTAGAATATGAAGAAACTGAACGAGGAGACAAGAAGCAAGGAGAACAAGAACATGCAACAAAGTAGATCCGAATATGGCATGGAAGAGAGCTCCGAGACACCTTTCTACGTGGTGGATATGCCACAATCAGAGACAGAAGAGACTCTGCGACAAGCAGGACGAGTAAAAAAGCAGAAGAAGAGCTTTATATGCCATTAATGAAAGGATTTTCAACTTGATGTAGAGCAACAAGGGACAAAGCAGCAGAGGGGGAAGGGTGGGACAAACACATTGCCGTGGCATGGCATGCCAGGCGCCCCTCACAGACTCAAAATGTTGTTGGCAACGAAGGAGCAAAACAGCAATGGCAAAGGCAACGGCAACGTTGCTGCCGGAGTAAAATGTGGCAATAAATCTAATGGAAACTCACAGCAAATGAACGAACAACGAAGCGTACAAACGAATGCAGAGCACAGAGAGGCAAAAGCAGCCACTGCCACCAGACCCGGCACACACAAACACACACACACAGCTCTCAGTTCTCTGGTCGAGGAGGATAACAACAACTACGACGACCGTTGGATCGGGTCGGTTGGTCCACTGCAGGGTGACAGGAAACATGAATGGATGGTTTTCGTACACTTAATGTGCGTGTGTGTATGTATATCCCAGTTGTGTGTAAGCGAAGGCGGCACTGGCAGTCAGGCAGGCAGGCAGTCAGCCAGCCAGCAAGCAAGGAGAAATAAAGTAAAAAAGGAAAAACTCATCATGGATGAAAATCAAAAGCAGAAATGTATACGGCAACAGCAGAAGCAAAAGCAGCGGGTAGAAGCTGAAGTGGAATTTGAATTAATGCAGCAAGGGTCGTACGGTGACGCACACAGATAGAGATACACACACACACATATACAAATAAAGATCGGACGGTCGGATGGTTAAAACGAGCAGAGCGAGAATCGAGCAAAATTACGTTTTTGAGAGTGGCAGGCGCGGAGCAACAGAAGCAGGAGCGAGTGTCAGTCAGTCATTCAGTCAGTCAGGCAAGCAACAGAAAGAGGGGAGAAAAACATTGAATAAACTGCCTCCACACACTCACACAGAATTCTACAGTGTGTGTGATGTGAACTGACTGACTGGCTGGCTGGAGTGGAGTAGTAGTAGATGATGGTGGTGGTGGGTTTTCTCTGTGTTAAAAGCCGGCTCGACTCGACTCGGTTCAGCTTGGGTTGTATGGGATGGAATTGGATTGCGTTGCTGCCACCGTTGCTAGATTGTACTATGCTTCTTGCTACATGTATTTTATAATAACGCCGCGGCACAAAAAACAAAAACGTTGCAACAACAGCGATGGCCGTGACAAAGCGCAGGGAGTGGTCCTGGTGCCTGATCCTGGTTCTGCCTTGGGTTTATAATTTCATAACACAGACTTTCACACACACACACCCACGTGCATAAATTGTAGGGAAAAACGCCGTTGTAAATGCGATTTTTGAAGCACATACAGAAAAAAGGCAAAGCCAGGCAGCGGCATTTGTAAGGGTTGGCATTGGACTGGGAGTACGGCCGGGATTACGGAACGTGCAAAATTACGTATAACTTGAAAAAAGGGGACGCATGCAGTAAATATATATAAGTTTTAATGCAAACAATGTAGCGCACATGGCACATGCAGCAGTTCGAGGGGGAGAAAACCAAAGGGGGAAAAGACTGAATTGATTGAAAAATGACGATGAATGACACTAAATTAAAAGATAGACGCGGAATCTGCTTATGCAGGAGACAAAAATATGAATAGATTTAAAATTATTAATTTAGAGAAAGTTGTTGTATTCAAAGAGAATGACCCTTCAATGACCTTTTTTTCTATACTTCTTTCCCAAGTGCCCTTTCTGAATGATGGCTATGAAGATGGGTATTACAAAGTTGTAATTGAAGTAAAAAATAAACTTTTCACATCACCGTGAGGATTGTGAACGATACAACTGATAAACATGACCATCAATAACAGTTAATCCACTGACGATGACGATGAAGAGGTTACTCCTTCAATTTGCGCGCCACAATTGTGCGAAGAATGGAATGGATGAAAGGAAGGAAGTAAGGAAGAAGGAGGCACAATCAACAAACGGGTCGAAACAGCAGCACAACGGTCTGGCGACAAGGACAGGGGGCTGGGGCAAGGGCAACGATTTTATATGCTCCACTTTTTGTAGGTCAAACTTTAAAGGCACAAATACTGCCACCATTCGTACATACATACATACGAATACTGAGCATAAAGATACAGGCGGCTCTCACACACACACATACACAGGGATATAACTCCGCCACCGCACAACCAAAATACAACCGATAACCGACTACCAAAAAAAAAAAAAGAAAAACATAAAGAAGAAGGTAAACGAAATAACAAAGACAACAACAAAAACAACAAGAAAGGGATAGTAGCAACCCAACCGAGTTGCTAATGCAATGAAGGCCGTCGAACAGACAGACACCCTCTCCACCTCCCATAGGCCATTCCCGGCGAGAAACCTTTAAAGAGAACAACGAACGACATTGCATCTTAAAGTCTGAATAATTTCTGTGATATTGCTGAACCTGTTGAATGGATTGTAAGATTTTTGCTTTTCAAATTGAATTCATTTGAACTTTTTACTATCACATCATCATCATTATCATTATCGTCATCATCAAAATGGCTAATACAACAACAATAGCTACAACAACTACAGCTATATATGGGAGCTGTTGCCATTGGAGGTTGGAGGATAGGGCGAGAGAGGTGTATATGGGAAAGAAATTAGTCCAAAGGCATGTCACATGTATGAGCAGCAAAGACGAGCCCTCCTCTTTGCCGGTTTGTAGCGGTTTCTCACTTATTTATTTTGTTTTGGTTGCTGTTTCCTCCACCACCTTCCTCTTCCCTGTGCCCGCGCTGCTGCTGCTGTTGTTCCTCTTCAGAGCTCTTCTTCGTCTCCCACCCCCCTTTTTTAGTCAGAGAGTCCGTCAGAGTCAGAGTCAGCTGTGACAACGACAACAACAAGTTTCGGTGTATCGCCACCTTTTTGATTACGGTGCCTACTACTTGCCTACCCCTCACTCTCTCTCACTCCGCTGCTGGCACCTCTACTGTGCTTTTTAGTATATGTATTGTTGTAGTCGAATGAGTGTACGTCAAATACCTATGTAGTACATATGTATATCTCCCTCTCTCTTGTATATATATGTATGTATTTATTGCATGCACGCGTAAGTCACACTTGCCGGCATTTTTTGTTGTTATTTCCTCCTTCTCCTCCCACCATTAGCGCCATCCATTTCCACTACATTGTTTATGCACACACACACACACACATACATTTGTTCGTACATCTTGTTCTTGTTCTGATATGGAACGGTTTCACTCTCAGTTTTTTTTTGTTTCTGGTATTGTACCCTTTTCTATGGGCTAAGGGGTAGGTGGGTATATCAAAACTGCATTTCGAATTGCATGTAACAGGTATGAATATGGAACAACAAAGTCATCAATCGCCTCTTTATTAATGTAATAATATGTTATCTAAAGGATAAGGACTTGGGGTAGGGTATTGTCTATTCAACTTGTCGTTTTGTCTTTTATTATACTTTTTTTCGTTTTGTTTTTATCTCATCAACAAAAGCTTTCGAAGGTCGCGGCGCATAGTGTACGGCGCTCTAGCCCTGAGTGTAGGTTGGGGTACACAAAGATTTGTTTATATTTTTCTAAACAATTGTCGTAGTAGTCGTTGTTGTTGTTGTGGTTGTCATCATTGAAGTTCATTGACTTTTTATCCAAAGCTCTACCCCCCTATTATGCCCGCTCCTCCTATACGTTGGCATAAAATTTATATTCTTCCATTCATGAGAAACACCAAATATCTATACTAGACACGCCGCATAAATCATTAAATGTTCCACTCCCAAAATTTGATTGTTTTTGTTTTTTTTTCAAAAATTATATCTATTGGCTGCATTTAACCGGTTTAATTATGAGTGTGTGTGGGTTTTTTTTATTATAAAAACGTGAGTTTATTCATCACGTGTATTTCCGAGGAGACCGAAGTGATGATGTGTCTATTATAAACACAATTGTTATCTTTTATGATTAATAATTTTTTGATTTTTGTCGATTCAGGAATTTACTTGGCTGTCTTTGTGCAATAACAAAATGTATATAATGAGGAAACTCTTGCAATTTGTATTGGAATTATTGTTTTGTTTGTTTTGTTTTGTGAGGTACAAGTTTGTTAACCTCGGCACAACGCTGATAAGTCAATCAGTTAACACCTGTTTGTCATGCATATTGGACATTGGCAACATTGGTGTTATAACTAGATTAAATTTCTACACGAATATTAATACTTCTGGGAAACCTTCTATACCATAATTTGTAGGGTAAATATTGGATTGTATAGTTGGTTTGGGACATTAATGATTGAGATGGCCTTTGGCCATAAATTTCTCTTAATGTGGCCCTAGTGGAGACCCACTAATGTTTTCTAATACAACCATGAAATAGCTCCATAATGAGGAGCATCCACAATCGAGGCAACATCGTGACGGGGCAACACCAAAATCAGCAGCACATTCTTTCCATATATAACCCCCCAACTCTTAGTCAGACCCGGCGGGCAAACCATTGAGGAAGGCATTTTTATGTCGATGGGAGAGTGGGAGTGTGGAAAGGGGGCGAGACTATTGGTGTGGGACTGTTGGCGCAAGTGAAGCCTCAACACATTTTGTGTACAAACTTTTCCTCTTCTTTTGCCCCTTTCTTCTTGTTTTGTTACTGCGCTGCTGTATTCTGCCTGCTTCTTCTTTTCTCGTTTTTTTTTTTTTTTTTTTTGTAGCCTTTTCATGTTTTGTTGTTATTGTTTTCCGGCGGCGGCAAAATGCCGGCTCTTTCAATCGGTGGGCGCGCGCGGCGTAATATATATGTATATATTATGTGTGTCAGTGTGTTTGCAGGACTTTTGCTGAAGGTTGCTGAATCTTTCGACCAAGACGAAACCTTAAAAACATAACAGTGCACCAGCCTCCACGCGTCCCATCTCTCACCCACTCCACCCGGCCACTATCACTTTTGCCCATTCCACATTCCATATGAATACGTGTATGTGTGTGTTTGAATAAAACGTGACGAGCCCCTCTTCATGAGAATGAGTGGGTGAAGATAGCTAAAGCATATAGTCAACTTGTGCTTAAAGTGTGCGTACACACACACATGTGTTTGTGTGTGTGTGGGGTCAATGAAATTGTGAAATCAGTGTCAATGTCAAAAAAACCAAAACATTCTCCCACCTTGCACTTTTGCATTCATTTCTTAATAATATGATTACAATTTAAATGTCATTAATAAAAAGCTAAATGTTATACACGTTTTGAGCGAGAGGCGCCCATATCTAATGAAGAGGAAAACTTACCGGTGGTGGCGTCCTATACTGCTGAGAGGGTCCCAATTGTGGACTGTAGGGCCTGGGCGGGGGTGCCCAACCCTGTTGAGCGCCATACGGAGAAGGCTGATGCTGAGGCGGCGGAGGACCGTGTCCAGGTGGTGGGGGTGGCCCACCGCCAGCGGCCTGTTGATGTTGTTGCTGCTGCTGGGCTGCGGCTGCAGCCGCCGCAGCTGCCGATGCTGCCTGCTGTGGATCATAGCTGTTGGCATAGCGATGCTGGGGCGGCGGCGGCGGATTTGAAGATTGCAGAAGCGAATTTAACGTTGGTGTGGGCCCCTGAGGCGGCTGTCCTGGTATATATCGTTGCTGGGGCGGCCGATTTGGGGAGCCGCCCGGCCCGCCTTGCTGTTGGGGCGGTTTGCCACCTGGCGGGGGTTGACCATACCTATATGGATCCATGTTGGGATCACCAGTATGGTATCGCGCGTAAGCGGGATGCGCGTGGGGCGGTGGCAGGTGTGGCGAGGCTGCACCGTATTCATCTTTGGAGCTGGGCGCATGCTCTGGTCCGGCTCCAGGCGGGGGCGGAGGACCGCCATGGTGTTGCATGTGAGGCGGTGGTGGCGGATGTTGTAAATGATGATAGTGCATGACAGCAGCAGGATCTGGAGGACCTCCGCCGGGTCCTGGTGGTGGAACGCCATAAGGATGTGGGGCAGCGGCGACACCTTGTTGCTGCTGCTGCTGTTGTTGTTGTTGCTGCTGTTGTATAATTGGATCGTTGCCGTTGTTGGGCGTGGGTGGCCCTGATGTTGGTGGTGTGGCTGCACCACCGGCTGTTGCTGCTCCTGCTGGTACTCCTACTGGGGCACCACTGGCTGCTGGAGCAGGACCTGCGGCCGCAGCAGCGGGCGGTGCGGGGGCACTACCGCCCTGTGTTGAGGGCGATTTTATTTTCTCATTCATGGCTATCGCTGCTGCTCGAACCTAGAGAAAACCCACCAACAACAACAACAACGTTGACGCTGATGACGACGACTGCAACAGCGGCAAATTTGAGGTTATGTTAGCTGCAAGTTATCGGAAAGACTTTCATTAGTGACGAGAACATTGGGCAAACATTATACAGAACACGACTTAATTTGACAAACATTTAAACAAACTACGGCACACACACGCACACAAATGCATCTGCATAAATATGTTTAGTATTTGTTTTTTCAAATTTTGCTCGCAGGAAAATGCAAAAAATTGCTGCTGATATTGAATGAGAGAAAAGTCCGCTGCCAGCAATACCAACACAAATGCAAATACAACAACAATAACAATCCTATCCCGCCGCATACGAGAAATCGCCATACGTTGGCAACCCTGTCGGCTCTCTTTCGGGCTCTCTCTCTCGTTCGCTCCCGTTCTCACTCAACACATTTGGCGGTTACCATTTACACGCACATGCCATCTCCGTCTCACTTGCACTTGCTTGTTAGTGAGAGAGAGCCCAGAGCCAGGGGTCCAAATGCATATGTCGCTCTCGCTCGCACTCGCGCTTACTTATGCGCCTGGGAAGGCTTTATTAGTTTTTGTATGAAACGACAAACGCAGTAATGATTTTTTGCTTTCTGTTTTTTTCTTTTCTCTTTTTTTTCTCGTATTTTTTTTTTGTAATTATATAGATAATTCTATCCGAAATTTTCACGTTTTTTTACAGCACTGCTTAAGCTTGGCCATTTTGGTGGCAATTGTTAAGATATTATTATAAATAATGGCTATAGCTCACAGCCGCTGCTGCTACTGCTACTGCTGCTCTCTCTGGCCACTAGCAATTGTATTAGTTTGCTCTGCTGCTGCTGCTGCTGACGTTTGTCGTCTCGTCTCATTTCGTTTATGCTTCGTTTGGGAGTTTTTCTTTCATTTCTTTTTTCTTGCGTTTTGCTGTGGTTTTTCTTTTTTTTTCTTTTTCAGGCTGATGATGCAAGGATGTGGTTGGACATTTTCTGATAATTTTCTATATACACAACCTCAGCTGCTGGTGCACTTTTGGCCGCAACCATTCTATTTTCTTACACTTTTCATCGAGTAGAAATTTTGTTAGCTAGTTTTCGGTTTTTTGCTTTTTGGGCATTTTTGTTTTTCGTTTTCATTTTTTTTTTGTTGCTAATATTTTCTTAACAAATAGACTATGAATATATCGCAAAAACACACTCACACACACTTACACATATAGAAGAATATTCACGCATTCGTCCATAGACTCTGGCTATATATACTAAAACGAACTCGCGTGAAGAAGACAGAGGACGGGGCAGAAGCGGCGGCGGTGGCAGGCAAGCTCGGTATACGAAACGAATTTGAAGTGTATGCAAGTCTCTTTTGCTGTGTCGCTGTCTGTCTGCCGAAGAGATTTTTCGCCAGGCCGTTTTAGCTGCAATAACTATAGATTTGGTGGCACAGTCACTCGCGGCTTATCACCAGATATACCCTGTACATGTTGCACATAATTTTCTTAATTAATTTGTTCAATTTTTCACTGAATTCTCTTAATATTTTCGCATGATTTTCACTGGCGTTGCCACTGACAATATGGCGGCTCGATTGGCAGTTTATCGATGCGATAACGATAGTTACTCAACAGGGCCCTGTTAGCGTCCTGTAGTTAACAGTAGCGCCATGTTGGCGCTTAACAGCACACTTTCGATAGACAATGTCGATATCGATATATTTATTCCGAAAATTTTCGAAATTCATTATTTTTTTTATTTCGAAAAAACGCCAAAAAACGCTAGCGTTTACTCACGCGTTTTAAACCACTCAAACATGTGAGTAAAACGCGCGAAAAATTGAAAATTGAATTGAATTGTTTAGTTTTGTCATTTTATTTTAAGAAACTGTTACAAAATGAACTTTGTGAATGAAAAATTAATTTTAGGACTTTAAATATATATTGGAATATGGAATTGAATACGAATGCATATTGTTTTAGTTTTATGTTGGACTGAAATATTATTCATTTTGTAAAATGAAATAAAAACCAAACATTTTTTGCACATTTTTTTGGTTGGTTTAAAAAAAATTCAATTTTCTCGAAAACCTAGTGAGGAATTTTAACCAAACTTAGTGGAAATATAGATAACTAATTGGGGAAAAATCTGTCAATCTGTCTTCTTCCTCTTCTTTAATTTAACACTTTATTTCTTTCAAAAAAGTTGATAAATAGCTGAAAAATTAAAAAATAAAATATCAAAGAAGCTAACTTTGGCTATGCCGAAGTTTATATACCCTTGCAGTTCTTGACAATAATATTTTTACATTTATATATTTATTACTCTTTTTCCTAAAATTTTTTCTTCTTCTTCCATCATTCCCGACGGACGGATGGACAGACGACATGGCTATATCGACTCAGCTTCTCATGCTGATCAAGAATATATATAATTTATGGGGTCGGAAACGTCTCCTTCTGTGCGTTGCACATTTCTGACCAAAATTAATATACCCTTTTTGCAAGGGTATAAAAAAAATGCAAAAAACTTAACAGAGGGTTATCAGAGGACCGTCGCTAACTCAAGTTTAACAGTGTCGGTAACTTGACGGACATGCGGAGAAGGTTCGTCGAACTGAAAACATAATATAACGGTGAAGTCAGAAGAAATTGCTGAGGTAACGAAAGTTCACAGATTGCTATTAGATTTTTTTGTTATATGACAAAATGCGATTACTAAGCATTTTATGGCTCGTGCTATTAATTAGCCAAATAAATGCATTTTCATTGCGCCAAAATGAGGATCAAACTTCAACAGCCGCCCCCGCTCTTCTATCGACTTCAACAGAAATTTCAAAAAAACTTGGCGCTGATCAACGTAAGTACCCTTTTTAGGTTAATTTGTGATATAAAAGTTAATAGTGAATATATGTACATATGTACATACATATGTGTATATGTGTGTGATATGTTGGAGCAAAATCTAACGGCATTCAATTAACGGTTCTTTGCACAGCTTCTAGTGGGCTTCTTACAAAATGTCGTCCATGTACCGATGGAATAAAATGTGTACCCCAGATCCAATGCCCTGCCCATGTACGCATGGATAGCAAACAGAAACCACAAATTTGTGATTTACCTGCTGGAAAATTCGGTTATTGTTGCCAAACAGGGCAAAATCACACGGCTGCAAAAAATCAGGACAAGGCTCGTATACCGCAAGTGGACATACCCTCATTTCTCCCGCCCCAAGTGCTGGAGGAGGCTCGTCTCAATTTTCAGAAACTGATGCATAACGTGGCTCAGATTCCAGTACATCGCGGCTTGCCCGACTTTACGCACGGCATTGTCTTCCACTCGACGGCAAAGGATGACATGCATCATTTTGCAGTCTCAAACAATGCCCTGGAGCAGGTGATCACCACTCAGATATTTGGCAAGAAGGAGCAAGTACCGGTCGATGATTTTATAACCAACAATGTTCCAATAAAGTTCGACAAGACACCGCTGGGCCAACAATGCCGTCAGCCTCCGATTTGCCGGGATGTCAAGTCAATTTATCGCAGTCATGATGGCACTTGCAACAATCCTTTGCCAGAGCGTTCATTTTGGGGAGCCGCTGGCCAGCCAATGGAACGTTTGTTGCCCCCCGCCTATGAAGACGGCATTTGGAATCCACGCGCCCACTCCATAGATGGTTCATCGCTAAAGAGTGCCCGTCAGATCTCTCGAATCCTTTTAAACGATGTCAATCGTCCGCATCCAAAGTACAATCTTCTGGTAATGCAGTTCGGACAATTGATAGCCCACGATGTATCCCAGACGTCATCGGTCCGTCTTGAAAACGGGGACTTGGTTCAATGCTGTTCACCTGGTGGCAAAGTCAAACTAAATCCCCAGGAAACTCATTTTGCTTGCATGCCCATTCCCGTGGAGCCTGACGATGAATTCTACGCAGCTTTCGGTGTTCGTTGCTTAAATTTTGTACGTTTATCCTTAGTACCCAATGCCAATTGTCAGCTGGGCTATGGCAAACAACTTAGCAAGGTCACACATTTGTAGGTACACACTCTGACATCCATATGATTGGTTATATTAATTCCAATACTCCCACAGTCTGGATGCCTCGCCTGTCTATGGTTCCAGTGAGGAGGCTGCCCGGGAGTTGCGTTCATTCCGGGGTGGACGATTGCGTATGCTGGACGATTTTGGTCATGATTTGTTGCCTCTGACTAACGATAAAAAAGCTTGTAATACCGATGAGCCGGGCAAGTCATGCTTTAAGGCGGGTAAGTTGTTTTGAGGATTATCTTAGGTTTCCCGTTTTATTCGTTCATTTTTGTCCTAGGTGATGGACGGGTCAATCAAATCATTTCCCTTATCACTCTGCACATTATGTTTGCCCGCGAGCATAATCGTCTGGCCGAAGCTCTGTCCCAGGTCAATCCTTCGGCTACTGACGAATGGCTATACCAGGAGGCGCGACGCATTGTTATTGCCGAATTGCAGCATATTACTTACAATGAATTCTTGCCAGCTTTGATTGGACCACAACAGATGAAACGATTCCGTTTGGTGCCATTGCATCAGGGATATGCAAATGATTACAATGTCAATGTAAATCCAGCTATTACAAATGAGTTTTCAGGTGCTGCCTACCGCATGGGCCATTCCAGGTGAGTGAAACATAAGGTTTAATTGTGAATAGTCTTTTAATTATACTTTCGTCTCAGTGTCGATGGCAAGTTTCATATAGAAAAGGCGCAAGGCCAAATCGATGAAGTAATTAATATTCCGGATGTTATGTTCAATCCATCCCGTATGCGTAAACGTGAGTTCTATGATGATATGCTGCGCACCCTCTACACGCAGCCCATGCAACAGGTGGACAGTTCCATAACCCATGGCGTAAGTTGATAATGTTATGGAAATGTCTTAAACATGGACAATTAACATACTATTTCTTTGATTTCATGTCCACAGCTAAGCCGATTTCTGTTTCGAGGCGACAATCCCTTCGGCTTAGATCTGGCAGCTATTAACATACAACGGGGTCGTGATCAAGGCTTACGCTGCTATAACGATTACCTAGAGGTTATGGGCTCTGCTAAATTGCATAGTTTCGATCAGTTTCCAAGCGAGGTTCAATATATAAAAGACTTAAAATCGATTTTATAAAACCTTTTTGCGTCTCTTTAGATTGGCAAGAGATTGGCTCACGTCTATAGCAGACCAGAGGATATTGATTTGTGGATCGGCGGCTTACTGGAACAGGCTGTTCCAGATGGCATTGTGGGCATTACCTTTGCAGAGATAATAGCTGATCAGTTTGCACGCTTCAAGCAGGGTGATCGCTATTTCTATGAGTACGATGGCAAGACTAATCCGGGAGCATTTAGCTCTGCTCAATTGCAGGAGATACGTAAGACAACATTAGCCCGTTTGATTTGTGATAATGCCGATGGTCTAACCTTGCATACGGTGCCCATTGCTGCCTTTGTTCGTCCCGACTTTGGCGGGTAAGTTTCCGCATACGTACATATACTTATATGTAAAGCCTTGTCTCTCATGTTGGCCTTCCATTTTGCAGAAATCAACTGATTGGCTGTGATAATCCAAGCTTACCCGCCATCGATTTGAATGCCTGGCGCATTTAATTATCGTTTTATTGAATATTTTAAATTTATAAAAAAAAAACAAACAAAAATATAAAAAAAGTGTTGTGTATATCCCCTCAGTATGTTTTTACACCGATGCAAATTAACAACGAAACTGAATTAAGCGATTTCTCCCTCTCTCTCTCTCTCGTTCTCTCATCGGTTTTGTGTCCCACTTAATGAGTGTGTTAACTTTAAATGGTTAATCAAATTTGTAACACTTATATAAAAAGCACATTTAGGGCGATTCGCTTCTGATTTTTATTACTGGAATCGTTTTTTACAACAAATGCAATTGGGACCTTTAGTTTTGTTTTCAGTTATTGAACAACATCAAGTTTAACCTTTAAATTTTGCCTAATTTCTGATGTGCGTCAATTAAATAAGTCAATATACGTAATATATTTTACACCTGTCGTTAGCTAGCTACTTACTGCTATATTTATACGGAATATAAATCAATATATGTAGTAGACACCCTAAAAAGGGTCATGACTATTTGAAATAGAAGGCAAAATTTAATGTGTTTAAGGATTAATTAAAGAAAAACCTTACAACGGCAAAGAATAAACTATTTATTACCAAAAAATGTCAATATATTGTTAAAAGCACAGAAGAAAGAAAAGAAAATTTGTATTTTCCCCATCCTGACTACATCAACTAATGAAATAAGAACATTCTAGAACACATGATGTACTAGAATAAATCGCCAGGATAGGGTATAGAAACGACAGTCTGAAATCAATTTGTATTTATCTAGTCAATTAGTGGATAGCCGACATGATATGCAAATGTCAAGTCAAATTAAAATGTATATCAGAATATTTTTAAAGTCAAATGTCTATATAAATATTTCGCCGACATGGTAAATATACAAACACCAGTCAAGTTCAAATAAGAAATCGTAATAGAAGCCGATAACAGGTAATAATCAATTACGCCATGTTCTAAAACGTTCTTTGAAGTAATCTGAGGTGTTTGTGGTGCACCCTTTGGCCGCTTAGTTAGTACTCAAAGTTAGTGTGAACAACTTTGCTGTTTAGTCAGACAGAATGAGGAATAGCTAATGCATTTCTCACAGCACGTTTTTGTTCTAATTAAACTGGTTTCTATAATACAATGATGTCTCTTTTATTTTTGTTTATCTCTTGTACCAATCAGGGTTCGTTCGAGAGAAACAAATTTTTTAATTAATTAGTTGGCGCTTTAACAAATTCAAGCGATTTGAATATAAGTATTATGTATAATTAAGTTGCCAGTTCACATTTAATGGACCCACATAAAGCCTTCGGAAATTTTGATAAAAAGATTATTAATGAAATCAGAATCCACATACATATTTGTTTCTTTGGGTTTATTTTGTTTATGCCTTTTTTTTGTTGTTTATATTTGAAATTAATAAAATTTGCTCAATCATTCCATAATGATGATATAAAAGCATCTACTCAACGACGGGGAAGTCCATTTTATTAGTGGAGTGATAGTCATCAATGGCTTCAGTTGAAGATTCTTCCCGTAATTAGCTTGGTTTGTGCCTTTTTTTTCCATGGAATAACCCAAAAACTTGTATAACTTGCAGAAGAGAGAAAAGAAACGAAAGAAGAACGAGAGATATTAGGTGGATTTGTTGCCTATTGATGATGCCCATAAACATTTTCATCCGAATAGGCTATGTAGAGGAAATAGTCCTTGTCCTGATGTTCCTGATAGAGCGAACCCATGGTGGCCGATGTTGGCGGTATAACGCTATTTACGAAGAAGAATAGAGCATCATCCGGACGTAGATTTATACGCTTCCGTATAAGAAAGTAAAATTGTCCCACTGTCAGATCGTTGGGCACTAGATATTTCTTCTTATCGAGCACAGCATGACGTGTCTTTGGTGACTTCTCCACAATCACTGGTATACGATCCGGATATTTGCGGCGTATCTTATCGGCCTCGTTTCGGCGTTTATCGAATGTGTGGTCCTTTTTATATTGAAATTGCATATTCATCTTGGCGAGATCTTTGAGTTTTACAAAAACGAACGCGAATTGCTTGAAATAAGCCAGTTGAAATTTGTTTTTATCTTAATCGTTTAGGATTTTGCTTAGACCGAATTTCCGAAAAACTTGTGAAAACTCTTTTGAAATAATTCTAAATTTACCCCACTCTCTCTCTGTGTAATCTGAACGAAAATGCAAAGCGCCCTTTGTCTAGAAGTGAAATTTATTTTCTCAGTTAACTAGATGTAACCAGATTTTGTCTGTTCGAGCTATTGATAGTAAACAGTTAATATAAAGATGGGGACTAGAGTTACTTTAGTCTACAGGTAAATTCCATTTCAATTCAATCAATAGTTAAAAAAAGGTTTTAAAATCAGTGGCGGATCCTGGAAGTGGATACGAGGAATTTTTCCCCCCGAAACCAAGATTTTAACTACAAAACTGGTCAAATTTCGAAATCTATGAACTATGACCCTTTAAAATCCTCCATTTTCATCCAATGGCAAATTTCCCAAACCTAAATTTTGAGCTAGATTCGTCAGTGGTCTTCATTGGGCATATTGTTATCCCTTTTAAGAGTCCTTGTAGGCATCGTAGCAGCCCAAAAATTATATTTATCGGTTGGCACTGTCGGTCTTATGTAATAAAATACAAATATTTTAAAGTTTAGTGTCATCATATTACTAATGTCGTATCAAGTCTCCTTTCACAGAGCTATAAAATGATTTTTGATTTCATTCATTATTACCAAAATACTTTCTGAAAAATTTAATGTCATAATTCTCAAAAACTCTTAACTTTGTGAACTTGTGAACTTAACTTTGCCATATTTCAACCGATTTTTATACCCTTGCAAAAAGATTATATTAAATTTGGTCAGAAGTGTGAAACGCATAGAAGGAAGCATCTCCGACTATATAAAGTGTATATATATTGTTGATCAGCACGACGAGACGAGTTCAAATAGCCATGTCCGTCCGTCCGTCCGCCGGTCCGTCTGGATCAACGCAAACTTCTCGTAGACCGTAAAAGCTGTAAACTTTTACATGAAATTTTGCATGTAGGCTGCACTGTTTGTACATCCCGTATTCAGCCGGATCGGACCACTATATCATATAGCTCCAATAGGAACGATCGGTGGAAAGCAGTGACTTTGATCAGAAAGTTCGTTATATCCTATGGTAAGATTGAAGGCCGTTCTTTCGCAAACATTACCCTCTTTAGATAAAACAGCTGGTTTAGATAAAAGAGTTACTTAAAAACTTGCAAGGGTATACAAACTTTGACGCGGTCGAAGTTAGCCCCGGCCCTCTGGTTTAAAGTAATGTCTCAATTTGATATTTTTTAATCCAAGTTAAAATTAAAGTTCAACTATCACCAGATAACCAGTTACCTTTATAAGCGAGACAAAAAATGCCAATTAAACAGAAAAATATATCAATAAGCCTTAATTTCATGAAGCTTTAATTTAGTCAATTACTTGAGTACATATTTCAATACTTTATATCCTTTTTCAAGTTAGAATAATGTAATAAATTGTAATTTAACACAAATTACAACCTCGGGAATATGCTAAATTACAATTTATTTGGAATATATATTTTAAAAACGTTTAAAGATTGTTTCACATACTGGCCAAAATAAAAAGCAGACTATAAATGGTTTTGAAAAAGATTCTACAAAAAAGTATTATTAAGTTTGCGGATCTGTATATTTGCAAACTTTTGATCAATTTCCACTCATTTCCTTTATTATTTTAAATCCGGTTTGTTTTCTTCCTATAATGTTATTAAAATAAACCAATATCATATTTGTTTAAACTATATCTGAAACGGCAATTGCATTTATGGTTAATCTCTATTTGTCATTCAATCATTGACCTATTTGTTAAATAGTATAACAGAGACAAAGTCGCTTTGTCCTTTAGCCTTTAAGGACTTAAGCTATAGAAGTCAGTATATGTGTGTGTGTATATATGTACGGACTTGGAAATCAGTTTATGAAAATATATACAAGTATATTATGATTGAGCTTCTTCATGTTTCTTTAGTGGTTTGATTGTATTTTGCAATGTCAAACATTAATTATAAGGAAGTATGCATGTATGTGTGTCTATGCATGTATACATAGCACAATAGATACTGAGTTATCTAGCTCCTGCAGGATATATGGGCAACAAGTGAGTCCTTTGAACAGAAAGCTTTACCCAACATAGCAAAAGTTAAGTATACAACAAGATGCCACCCCACCACACACCACACACCACCCACACCATAAACCACACACCACATATACACACACCCACGCACACACACATACACAAATCAAAAATACGCCGTTACAGTCCGTTAGCCGAGTGTATATGGCCACTTAGCTTTCGAGCTCACTTCGTCAACGTCTCTGTGCGTGGCCGGTCGTTTGCATTCGGTTGCTCGGTTTCCGGTGGTGATTGGGCGCAACTTTTCGCTTTTTCAGCTGAATGAAAATAAAAAGCGGCATTGTTCAGTCGCGGTCAACAGGTGTATACCATCGCACGGTTTATCAGAATACCTGAGCCAAAAATTCTGTTAATTTTCATGGCGAGACCATGATGTGAACAAGTTGATCGAATTGCCGGGTGAAATTTGTTAAAAAAAATACAAAAAAAAAACAACAAAAAATGCTTGTGTGGTTATTAAGTAAACACGTATCCAAAAAGAAAATTATGCCCTCCGACTAGGGCAATAAACTGCTGGCTCTTTGAAGAAAATGTGTTTGAATATTAATAATGGTATTAGAAAATGTTCAAACTCGTGACCATCGATAAAAATATGTGTTATTACCCACATGGAATATAAAATCATCTGATCTGCTGATCTGAAATTAAAAAAAATAATTAATTGTGAGCAAATCAAACACACACACATACACACATAGACATAGAAAAAGGTGAGCATTTCGTAAATGCAATCAAATAAATTCATCATGGAAAAGTGTGTTTATTTCATCTGTATGTACATATAATGTAAGGTCGACTGTCTAGATTTGAAATGTGATTTGTAATCAATGGAGAATCAAAAAGTTTACCTAATCTCTATATACAAAAAAATGTATATATTCGTAATAACGCCAACGGCCAAATGAAATGAGTGTTTCTAAATTTGGTTTTTGTCTGTGAAGCTTTATCAAGCCATTAATCGGGCCGATAATCCATTTAATTAAATGATATAATACAATACAGCGAATAATTTCAAGTTGAAGTGTTTAAACACTTAGACACAATAAAAAGAAATATATATAACATGTTTTTGTGATTGATTGGGTCTACATAAGTATCGATTGCCTGTTGATTAGAAACCTCTTTGAGGGAAAACAAATTTGGTTACAATTGTGTTTGACAGATCTCAATGCAAGTTCCTAAAGAAAACTATTTTCACAGCATGTTTTTGTCAAGTTAATGGAAATACATCTTAGTCATTGTGACAAAGAAAACAACTTGAAAAAGTTTTGTCATGTTTAATGTTTTCGGCTTGTTTCTTTAATTAAATTTGCACCTTTGAGAGGAAGAATTTAATGCCTTAAGACTCTAAGCAAAGGTGGAAATTAAGAACATTGTGAGATTTTAGTAGCTTTAACTAATGTAACAGAGGAAGAATTTAATGCCTTAAGACTCTAAGCAAAGGTGGAAATTAAGAACATTGTGAGATTTTAGTAGCTTTAACTAATGTAACATTGCATTTGTTTTGGGTCAATAAAAAACTCGTTGAGAAATAGAACTAGAAGTCTTTAAATTGAGATTTTCAAAATAATAATTAAAAAGTTTATAGTCTTTCTTATTCCCAATAAGGTTTTGGTAATTTCTGATTTCCTTTTAGTGCCTGGAAGACATTTTTGACTGAAATCCGCCCTGTTTATTCACAATGTTTGTTCATTAAACTTTCTTTTGAGAGAAAGTTGCTTAAAGAAACTAGGTTTCCAACGATATCGAAGCAAAACCTGGCCACAAGAATTCACTTTTGCTTATCTAAGAATACATTTTGCCGAAACTATCACTAGTGAAAAAGATATATGTATAGAAAGGATTAGAGGGAAGAGAAAAAGAGAGAGAGGAAAAAACAGGAACTTTTCACCCTGTCAAAACAAAATTCGGACTCGAGATTCGCCTATTTTTTGAGGGATAGGCGCATTGGGAATTTCTTTTCACTAATTTAAGAAGAAAAACTTTGAAAAGCTGGGTAATTGGAGCTCAACTAACTCAGCACCTTCTACTCTCTATAGAGTGAAGGGTAGGGCTTAGCCTATGTTTCATATAGATTATGTAAGCCCCTTGCCCATTGGCAAGAGACACTTTGTATGTGGAAAGGTTAAAAATCTTAGCCCAAATCTGTCTGATTTGTCTCTGACAGAGATTTATTTTAGAGCTAACTATGCAGCAAATCTCAGTAAAATTTCTCGTTTTATGAATTTTTTTGTTCATTTATATTTTCAGCGGTGCACACAAATTAACTTTATATTTTTGCTGGTGAAGCTCCACTAACTTGTTTTTGTTTTTTGTTAATACCGCAATTAACATTAATTTGTTAAAAATAACGCACAAAAAAATAACAAAAAATTGGACGGCATAGTTGTATTAGGGTGTGGTTGAAAGGGAACAAGTTTGTGCAGTAGGAGAGATTGAATCCATAGGTCCTTAATTTAGGCTCCTCTCTTTCCCACAACATTGCTGACTCATAAATATGGTAGAATTATGCAAATTTTTTGGCCTTGTTTGTTGATCTCATGTATTTTCAAAAGGACATTGGGACATGGCAGGGATTACATTCGCCACTGACAACTTGGTAATTATAGAGTAAACAGATGTCTCTTTGTATTCACTTTCAAAGAGACATCACGAATCTGCCCTAATCACACACCAAACTACTAACAAATAAATGTATTTATTTAATTCAGCAAAATAAAAAAATACAAAAAAATTATGTAGATGCGTAAATCGAAATTGAGCAAATAATTTGCACGCAAACAAATCTAATAAATAATTTACTTAACTAATTTTCTGCCTTTTGTCATGATGTATTTATTTGTCGAACAAAAAAAAAATGGAATGATAATACTTGAAAAGGTATTTTTGTCATTTTATCATTGGCTAAGCTGAATCAATTGCGTCATTTGGCTTAATCTATGTACATGGAAAAGGTCGAAACAGTTAAGAGAAAATGGCCAACAGCTGCAGGGCTGTATTATGTCATTGATACGAATATCTCGCCTCTCTGATAGACAAATCAATTAGGCGTAAAATTCCACTTAGCCTGGGTTATCAGCTACTTCCAGGCAATTGAACTGAATGTCGTCGCTTCAATTTGTATCCTCTGGTCTGATTATTGCCATTATTAGAGACAAGTGATGAACTAAATGAAGAGGCGATTTGTTAAATGTAGTTTGAAGCTGTCAGCGGGTTTAACTAAGAGCTTTTTTGTTCTGGACATGAAAAGCTCTAGTCAATTATATAGAGGATGATCCACCTACATACATCGACACCCTGTTCCTCCAATGACCCTCATAACAATTAGCCTATTGATTTTTGAGGTCGACAATAAGGTGCTAATTGAAATCTGTATTAATCTTGATTATTATAATTGTTTTTCTTTCGTTTTGTTTGCTCCACTTATAAATTTTTGAATGTTTCATTCAGTTTTGAACATTCTTGAACTTTGGATACAGTGATACATTCCATTTATGCAACCAAATTAGGTAAACTTTTATTATCACAAAGTAGACAATAAAATTAACTGTGCACACACACACGCACACATACATATGTATGTATAGCGTGTAAATATTTGTTAATTAAAAGGCTGAGAAACATCGTGCACACTTGTCGGCGACCCTTTCAATAATTCTCCACTTTTGTCTGCTTTTGTATTAGAGGCAAAAACTACAACAACAACAAGAGCCACACGAAAATCGCAGAGATGTAGTCCGAAAAGGGGTGAAATTTGATTTCAGTTGTTGATACATACTTGGTCAATATATTAAGATGTTTCAAAGTTTTTGGCCATTTAGTATGTACAATAAAAAAAGTCCAGCAATACAACAAAAGGGTGTAAATTGCAAGTCCCCCACCCAGCATTAGGAAAATGATTGAATCAGAATTGAACTTAGTGAGTCAATTTTGAGACATCTTAATTATAACAAGATTATTTTCATACTTGATTGAAAGAAGACAACAAAATCATATATAATTATATATACATAATATAAACTGAGTCAAGAGTCAAAACTGATTAATAGATGTCATCATATCCAACTCATTAAAAAGACTCATTACTAAAGGAACATTTTTTTCTAGCAGAGGATTACTTCATTATCCGAGTTCGAGTTTATTTATGACTAATTTAATCAAAAAGAAGATTCAAAAAAGATTCGAGAACAGAATTTCCGATATAGGATATATACCAGACCTATGCTCATTTGTGAATCCTTTTTTAACGTAAATTGTTTTTATTTACAATAGTAATTTAATATATAAACATTTATGACATGATACTTTGTTCTATTCTAACGAATTCATTTGGAATTGAAAACGATTACCATCCAAGCAATATTGAATGGTAGTTTCATAGGGGTTAATGGAAAAATTATTTTCAGAACGTATGAGAAGGAAAGAATTTACACAAATTAATATAATTAGATAGTCGATTTACTACTTCACTTTTAAAATACCTAAATTTATGCCTTTTTTTTGTTAGAGATCAAAATTTACTTACTATATAATATTCTGTTGACCCAGAATTCATCATTTCGGAGACTTGTTCTTGGTCTTATAAAATTTGTATCAAGCACTTATTTTGTCCACCCTAAACAAATTCAACACTTGGATAAATAAGACTGGGTTATAATTATCGACAATATGACATTTAACAATAAACTGCTGAGAGAGCAAATGACTTTTATAATATGATGAGTATAAACAAATATATATATTCAGCTATATAGATAAACAGATATATGTACAAACCTACCTCAAAATATGTCAAAGACTCAAAAATATCGTTTACTGCTTAACTTAAAAATTAAAAAATTTATATAAAATATTTTTAAATAATGAACTATTTTCCCATATGTGTAAAATATATTTCTTGATGATCTAATATTTATATTTCTCAATACACATAAAAAAGGTGGAATCTGCAGTTACAAGCTTTGCCGTTCTTTTCTCGCTTCATGTCGTTCGAATTCCCAACTACTTTTAGCGTTGATGATATGGCCAGTTCGCCATATGGCCATTGGCCATGATGATAGAACTTTGTGTTTCTTGAAATAGCTATATAGACAGCCTGTTCATCTTCTCTGCTGCTTGTGATTTAATATCTTATAACTTAGTGAGATTTATTGACCCGAAGCCGGCTGAAACTTAGTTTTGATTAACTTCAATAAGGTCAAATCTAGAAATCTAGACAAATTTATATTCTTCTCAATTATTTTTGGAAAAAAACCTAACATAATAATTCTTATAAAAATGTCCCCCATCTTTATTTATTATTTATATAAATTGAAACCAAAACACCAGAAATTTACATTATTTTCAAAACAGAAATCATAAATTGAAAATGAATTCAAGCCAACAAGTTATGGACCTTTCGATTACTTTTAAAACAGACCTCAAGTTTTTTGATTCGCTATAAAGTTTATAACGGCCCTAATTATACATAGACATGGCCAAAAAGGGCAATATATCAATTAGCTTCATCAAACTAAAAATATGTACAAACAAAGTTGTAAAAATAAATCGCAGCTCGTGGGAGTTTTAAGATCAACAAACGAAACGAAACCAAATAAAACAAAAAAAAAGACAAAAGTAGCTAAAAATAATCAGATATGAGCTGAGAATGCATGCATGAATTTACCTAAATATTTATTTGTGTAATTGTACATATGTACCTAGATGTTAATTATTAAATTCAATTCCTGCTTTTTATTTTTGGTTTTCGCACAGATATTGTTCATAATGTCCTCTAACTTAAGTCGATCGTTTTATCTAAGACGATTGCTTCATAATATTATTGTTTTATTCCACTTGAAATCATAATTATAATGTGTAATTATGTCTTGATTTATACTTGTAATTTTGCTCAGTGGATTTTTGAATTGGAATGTCATAGCTTCAAAAATGATTGTGTGGGTAAATTTGAAAATCAATCAAACACGCGTTTTGGTCATACAACGTGAAAATTTAATTCACAACTTTTGCCACCGACAACAACAACACCAATAATAACAATAAATAAGCAAATAATCATAATATTAATAAATAATACAGCTTGTGTTTGTTTTTTCTTTTTTATTTGCCGCGTGGAATTTGTTTCATATGCGCATAAGATGGTCCTAAGATTGCTCAATACTATTGAATTTGATCATTATACCTCTTTTTTTTTTAAATTTGGTTTTTTGTCACAGAAGGAAGCAATTTTCTGCATATTTGTGGTTTGATTAACATTCAGAACCGTGCCATGAGCCACATGTTTGTCAATGGTTCAATGAAATTTGTATTCATAAGAAACAATTCAGTTGCATTTAGTCCCAAACGAAGAAGGTTCAGTTTGCACATTACATTAGATGGATTTACATTTTATATATATGTGGATATATATTACAGGATTTCAAGAAAATATTCAGTAGATGAGTCCTGGTATCGGTGATCTATTAAACTTACTTCAAAGGTGTGTGGGAATATAACTTGAAATCATGCGAAAAGAAAACATTTATGAATTTTGCGAACACTTTAAATGCGTCAGCTTAATCCAATTAATTGTCTGTCTTGTTGTTAAAATTAGTTATATAATGAGATATGATGTTTTTTGGAGCAAAAACGATCGATGATGCTAAATTTGATTTGATTTGAGAACTGATTTGTCTAGGAAATATAAATGTTATATAGAAAACCCTGGATTAATCGAATCGGTGTTAAATCAGACAAGTAATGTATTAAGACATCGAAAATCGCTGTTTTTACACTAGAAACAATTTAAAGATGTTTGTTTTATACTTTTAAAAGTTCTTTGTGTTTTTTGATTTGATAGTTTTAGTGTCATCAAGTTTGTCAATGAATCGAACATAGACCTTCTAACGAATTATACATGTCCTCAGTTGTCTGATCCTTGAATCATTCACCAGCAACTAAATATGGAGATGTTATTATGCCTGTTGAGGAGCAAGCCAAAAACATTTCAAAATTTAAACGAAAAGCGATCCTAAAAGATATATATTCACAGGATCTTCTTTGATATATTAAGTAAGTAACTAGGTCTTACAGGATTGTGAATTTTCCACATTCTTCTCTTAATAACAACAAGAGAGGTCCTGTTAAGCGAGGGTCAGGTGTATTGAATTTTATTATGGTTACTTTGCACTATCAAAAAAAAACTATGAAGTCACAACTTTTGTTCTTGGTTTTTAACAAAGGCTCAAAGGTCTCGCTATATGTTAAGCTGAGGATAAGTTTAGATGTAATTTTTTTATTGTTTGCATTTTACAGAGCTCCTGGAAGCGCCTTACTAAAATGTCATTGTGAAGAAATGTCAGACAGAATGTGAATCTCCTCGTCCTCAATAGGACTCTTCAACAACGACAACAACTACAAAAAAGTATTATCCACACGATATAAACATGCGCAGCATATCTATTGTGTGGCAAGGATATTGCTGGTCATGCCTTTTGTTAGTTCTGTTACATGCAACCCGTGGAGCTTATGGCAATGACACTAACAAAAACGCCAACAATTGCTTTGAGAATCATAATGGCTTCAATATCAATGACAATCAGCTAGCAACAACAAGTCAGCCAACAAGTCAAGGCTCAACATTGGCATTGACATTGGAGCCAACCATGATAACGACAACGTCAACATCAAAACCAACTGTTGCTGCTCCCCCCCAGATGGGTCCCATGTGGAAGTGTTGCTGTTGGAATGCAACTAATCAAGTAAGTGAATAGATAGTATGGACTATGTCAGTTTTTGTGAACTTTTTCCATGTGCTTGTCGGTCTCGTATTACCTTTCAACACGAGAAATTTTTTTGATTGTGGGCTGAAATCAAGTTATGGCGCATCCTATGCAAAAATGTCATACAAATTTTTACCACCACCCACAGAATGAATTGGAATGCCGCTGTGAAGGTGAAGCTCTAACACGAGTACCCCAAACCCTGAATTTACCTGTGCAACGCCTTACAGTGGCATCAGCAGGATTGCCCCGTTTACGGTCGACAGGACTAAAGGTTTATGCGGCCACATTGTTGGATGTGTAAGTTCATAATACTTTATGAGCTCCATGAAGTAATTAACATAACAAATTATTCTTATAATCCCTTCCGCTCGCCATGCAGAGCTTTCATGGACTGTCTGCAATTGGAACTCATACAGGATAGAGCCTTTGCAAATTTAACAATGTTGCGCACCATGTAAGTATAAACAAACCACCAGCACACCCACACACACATACAAACATTTAAACTGAAAAAAGAAGTAAATGTAAAACTCAAATGAACTGAATACCTCATTCACTCGGGGTGAGGAGTTGCATACCTGAGCGAAGGGTAAGGATAAAAAGTTCTCGTTTCCAAGGAATTTCGTACAATTATTAGACTTTTTATTCTCTATTCTGTGTTAAGCATTCATCGTTTTTCTATGGTCTTAAAGGTTTATTGAAACTAGAATAGGTTCGATATGTGGGTCAAAAGATTAGATAGGGGCAAAAGGAGTATGCTGATCAGAATCCTAAAGATTTTGAAAAGCATTGAAAGCCTTGTATTATTTATTTTTTGTTTTTTAATACTTACATTTTCTTTTTATCAAATTTCAGTTACATTTCAAATGCTCCCAAATTGACAGTCCTCTCGAAAGATGTGTTTAAAGACATTTCAGACACAATTGAAATTATGTAAGTAAAATGTGAAAGTGCAAAGTTTAAACCAAGAATTAAGGCTATAACATATGGAATGGGGAGGACTTTCTACCCTAAAGTAAGCAACAAACACTCTAAGCATTGTTTGTTGTACTGTCCTATGGACATAAGAAAATAATCCTTGAAGCAAACATTATTTATAGACTGAACAAAAAATTAGCTTCTTCTGCCTAATGCAGAGTATTCACTTTAAGGGCAAAGTATCCCTATTTCACCCTCCTCCCCTTACCTTACTTCTGAAGCCATGGTGTAATGTACACGTTGGCGTGAGCTGCGTTTAAATTTAGAACTTGTATTAAGGTCAAGACAATGATACATTGAACTAACTAACCAGCAACTAAGTACATAACTTTAAAAGAGTTTAAGCTTAAAGCTTTTTCATTGACGTTCGAGTGGGCCAACATTTCAAAGGAAGGATAGGAAAAGAAGACTTATCTAATTATTATATACACTCTTATTTTTCCATAGTCGCATTATTAACAGTGGTCTAATCAGTGTGCCAGACTTGCGTTATTTACCACCCAACAATATACTACAAATGATGTAAGTATAACAAGAACTGAAACAAAATTAAATTCATCTTAACTATTTCTTGATACATTCACAGAGATCTCGATAACAATCAAATAACTCGAATTGATAGTAAATCCATAAATATAAAGACTGGACAATTGTAAGTACAATTTATTGTTTATACAGTAACTCAAAACATGAAATAAAAAAGTTTATAAGATATATGTATATCAGTGGCAAATCTAGATATTGATATTAGGGTGAACCGTTCTTAGATGTGGGCAGTTTTCCTTCATAGACCGTTAAATAGGGAATAGTTTTTTATCATTATCAATTATCAATTTCAGTTTTTATCTAGCTAGAGATTTCAGGGGGGTGAAAAGTTTATTTTTTTGGGAAACGCATGAAAATTGATTATAAATAAAATATGTATGTACATATATAATCTTTTTTTTTTGTTGCAGAATTTTGACAAACAATAATATACGTTACATTGATGATTCGGCATTTTACGGTTCAAAAATTGCCAAACTGTAAGTTGATAAATTTCTTTTGTTTAATTCTACACACAAAATTAAGTAAGAATTATGTTGCAGATATCTGAGAGATAATCGAAAATTGAACAAATTGCATCCCAACGCCTTCTATGGCATTATAGATATAACTGAATTGTAAGTGATATAGTAAATATCGTTGGTTGTAGAATCTAAACGGATCATCTTTTGTCTTTTAGAGATCTCTCTCGAACCTCACTTGTATCCCTACCGTCAGTTGGATTGCAAACGATTGAAGCATTATATATAACAAATACAAATACTCTAAAGACCATACCATCCATATATAACTTCCAGGTTGGGATAAACTAAACATATAATTTGTAATATTGTGTAATATATGATTGTTTTTTTTCGATGACAGAATCTGCAGCGAGCATATCTAACCCATTCATTCCATTGCTGTGCCTTTCAATTTCCATCGCGTCACGATCCTCAGCGTCATGCCCAACGCATGGAGGAGATGAAGAAATGGCGAGAGGATTGCAATGCAAATCGAAAAAAGGGCCAAGTAAAGACATCTCCAGTGAGTTCATCAAAAGAATTGCCCCTTGGCCGTTGGGAGGATACAAATGTTAATGAGTAAGTGGCTCCTTCACATTGAGTAGCATTTTTTAATAGATTGTCTAAAAATCACTAGAAAATGGGATCACATTGATTTCTACAATGCTACGGAGGATACGGAATCCGAGGTCTTGACAAATCCATTCGAACCTGTCGATTATATGTCAGACTCTTCGATGAATATTGGTGTATTTCATGATTCGATTACCATAAATCGTGAAGATGATCAATTGGATGTGTACTGTGGCAACTTTACATTTCGTAAACCAAATATCGAATGCTATCCCATGCCCGATGACTTAAATCCCTGTGAGGATGTAATGGGCTATCAATGGTTACGTATTTCTGTATGGGTTGTTGTTGCCCTGGCCGTTGTGGGCAATGTTGCAGTACTTACCGTAATATTATCGATCAAGTAAGTAACTAACTAATGTAATGGAAATTGAAACGGAACTAGTTAATCTTTACTTTTTGTTCTTTTTTGTGTGTGCAACTAGACCAGAGACGCCATCGGTGGCGCGATTTCTAATGTGCCATTTGGCATTTGCTGACCTGTGCTTGGGCTTATATCTGTTGCTAGTGGCCTCGATTGATGCCCATTCCATGGGCGAGTATTTTAACTATGCCTACGATTGGCAATACGGTTAGTCCCCCTCTCCCTCTCCCTCTCTATCTGTTTTGCGTTTTGATTTTGTAACTATGTATGTCTGATTACCTTTAGGGGTTGGATGTAAAGTTGCCGGCTTTCTAACCGTATTCGCCAGTCATTTGTCGGTGTTCACATTGACCGTGATTACTATTGAACGTTGGCTGGCGATTACAAGGGCCATGCAGTTGAACAATCGCATCAAATTGCGTCCTGCGGCTCTTATCATGTTGGGCGGTTGGCTTTACTCATTTCTAATGTCCTCGTTGCCATTGTTTGGCATTAGCAGTTACTCATCAACCAGGTGAGTGAATCACAGAGTAACCTTGCACCTGCATCATGAATAGTTGAATATTTCGTTGAACTTTTAGTATTTGTTTGCCTATGGAGAATCGAGATGTATTTGATACTGTCTATCTAATATCGATTCTGGGCTGCAATGGTTTGGCATTTTCCATTATAGCCGTTTGTTATGCTCAGATCTATCTATCCCTGGGCGAGGAAACGAGACACGCTCGACAAAACAATCGCGGAGAGCTGAGTGTGGCCAAAAAGATGGCTCTATTGGTGAGTTCATTTGGGATAAGGTAATCTATGTCTTACTAAGCTTAGCCATCATTTCCTACAGGTCTTTACCAACTTCACCTGCTGGACGCCGATTGCGTTTTTTGGCCTCACTGCATTGGCTGGTTTTCCTTTGATCAATGTCACCAAATCGAAAATATTGCTAGTATTCTTCTATCCTCTCAACTCATGTGCGGATCCATATCTTTATGCCATACTAACCACACAATATCGCCAAGATCTATATAACCTATTGACTAAGTAAGTAACTTTACTTTTAATTGTGCCAATTACTCATCGATGGTTATTTCTCCTTTCGCAGATTGGGCATTTGTCGTCAAGGTAAAGGTAGTTCTTGGAAATATAAAACCTCCACCTCAGCTCAACAGACAACACGATTCACCATCCATCGGCACAGCTCGCTGGGATCCAAGGTGCAGCATGTTCTACCAGGCGAAATTCAGAGCATGCTGAAAAGTAAAGAAGATTATGTTTAAGTTTATGAAAATCATTTAAAACAAAGACTTTTAAAGACTCTTGACAGCAAACTTTCAGTAATCAGTAATCAGAGTTTGAAACTCTTCTCTGTCCTTAACTAGAGTTAATTCTTTTATTTAGTTTTCAAAATGGAAAATGATCCTTAAAATAACCGAATTGTGATATATTTAGTTTTTACTTTACTCTGCTTTCTGTAATATTAGTTTTTCAAAAACAAAATTAGTACTAATAATCTAAGCAAAGTCAGTATTGTTAATGTCTCTTATTTTCTAAGTTTAGTCTCTATTACTTAGCGGACAAAGTCACTAGGAAAATATTAATATATGTATGTTGTTAGATAGATTCAGTCAGTTGCCATCCATTTCCATTTCATATTGATATTAAATCAAAAAACAAACGTCAAACGTAAATAAATATATAAATATATATAAATTTTTACAAATTTAAAGAAAAGTACATACATTTTTAATGTCCATGCATATGCATTTGTAAATTTATATCTATTGATGTTGATATGAATATGCAGAAATATATAAATGTTTTTTAAATTCCATTTTATTTTGGAAAGTATTAAATCTTTGTCTAAGGCTGATATTTATTATAGTCATCAAATTTGGCAAAAGCGTTGCAAATTCAGTTTATCTAAAATCCAAATAGTCTGGCGATAATCGCTTTAGAATTCAAAATGTTACCTGAAAAAAATCATTGTTCCAATCGGTTCCCATGGAAATGGTAGATAAACCGAAATGAGCGTTAAAGCTTGCTCTTTCTCTACCCACTTCTTACGCTCCAGCTGCAACTCGCTCACTCCCACACATATAAACATTCTCATTTGCCAGAGAGCGTAACTAAATGAGAAAGAGGCATATGGAGATTACGATTAAGTGTGTGAGAGAGTGCAGCTAATTAAGTGATGAGTAAAAAAGGTAGTGCGACTAGGTAAGAGAGTGAGAGTGATTTTTGCACTTTCTCTTTTTCATCGCTGTCAGCGAGAGAGAGGAAGAGGTTATAAAAGAAGTTACAACTGAGGGGGAAGTGATCGTGGACAGATTTGGAAAGTAAATAACTTTAATAAGATGAACTATTGTTTTTCATTTAGGTTTTTGCCTGCGACTGCTGCATTGTCTCAGATGTCAAATGTCATTTTAATATCAATGCTTCAAGTCTGTATGTTAATTTATTTTCTCTTTGTTGTTATTAAAGCCTGCATATTCAAACGTTTAATAATTTAGAAATTTATGCAAAGGTTTTTTATTTTTCATTTATTATGTGCTTGAAAAATAAGTCAACATTTTAAAACGATAAAAAAGTAAGATGACCACAATTTTTTAAGTGATAGCCATATTAATACATTTCAAAAACTGCCGCCCTAGCGACGTGGAATAGCTGGAATGGAACACAAAATATCCCTCTGATTGTGGAATCTACCAAAAGGGTGGAAAGTTCATAATCATCCCTGTTAGCCGGAAAAATGTCCCAACAGCTGACACTTGAATGCCAGTATAATAATAGAAACGTTTCACAATGCTGTTGGTTAACAACTTTTGCCTAGTTTTCTCAATTGTTTTATTTCAATTAGCTGAATGTTATAAGGAAATACCGAGTTTAGATGGCAAGACATTACCGAAGGCAGCCACATTTCATTTTCCCGAATATGCCTACAAGGAGACCAGCAAAAATGTGAGTGAAATCATTTGTATTGATTTTTTTGTTTGCCTTGTGTTTTTCATACTAAGCGGATATGTTTCAGGAAATCACCTATCATGAACTGGAGGTGGCCTGTGAGCAGCATGCAAAGTGCGTAAACATGAATCCAGTTGGAGTCTCCAAAATCAACTGCATTAGGCGGTGTATATCACCATCGTGCTATCATGATATTTACGCCTTTAACGAGGTATCGTCACGTGATCTGAACATATGTATATGTCTGTGGCAAAATGGATTCCATGTCTAATTTATGTCATCTTTATTTTATATAGCTGGAGGAAGGTGAAATCGATGTGCGTTTGAATTCATTCAAAGGATGTGTCATCCAGCGGTTGTAGCAAAAGAAACAGCTCCTGCAGAATTTATATCTAAGCGATTATCTGCAGGAGATGCAATGGAAACTATCTGAATATATTCGTCAATGGATATCGATTGTTTGAAAATGAAAGTATTTGCGATTTACTCAAAATTATTAACCATGACTGTTAGAATAAGAAATTTTTGAAAAATAATAAATGTAATGCAAATTTATCCTCCTATATCTTTATGTTACTTAGTTTAGATTTTCGTAATTAACATTTAATTCTCTTTTAATGTTATTTTACTCAAATAGACTTGACTTCTTTTGATATCGTTAATAATGAGCCTAAGAATAATTATGGCAAAAATGATATTTATATCAGAATTTATGAATTCCATATGGCAAAAGCCTGATTCCAAAGGCAAATTGCAGGCAGTAAATACAATAATGTTTCAACAATAAATCAATCACAGAAATTTCGAATAAAATTTGTTTATACATAATCTGCAACAACAAAATTGCAAACTTTTGTCCGTTCTTTGTTCTTTATTTTGAAAATGTTCTCTTTTGCTTTGCAAGAGCTTTTGATTACGAGTTATACATATCACTTAAAATTCAGATTTTCAAATAAAAGTTTAATTTGGCCATCAGAAATGAAACATGAAATGGAAACAAAAGATCTTATTTTAATTATAGTTCTACAGTGCTAAAAATTTAGGAGTTGAATTCATTTAGCAGGTGTTGATACAGCCATCGATTTGAAATGGTCATTCAAAATTACTATCTTAATATCGCATATTCTGAGCTTAAACAAGGTTTATACATATGATTATGTGTATTATTTATTAAATATGGCTAGATCAGCTTAAATCTATATACTTTGCACAGTCTATGAATCTTTTTTGCCTCTCCTTAGAAGTTTTTTTTGGCTCTCAGTGCTTGCCTATTATAGAGATTAATCTAAGAACAATTAAATTTTCTATAGCATACATTTTGGCGCCTTTGAATAAATTCATTTCCCATGTCGCATTAAAAACAATTTAATTAATGGGATAATCTGCATTTTTTAATCACATTTCGATCAAAAGGTAATCAGTTTTAGATGCCAAGTATTAGCTAGTTATCCTTTTGAGACTTTGATTGAATTGCATTAACATCCTTGCAAGGAGTCGAATGAGTTTGCACGATTCTATGTTTGTACTTAAATATACTACTGTGCTCTCAATGCCAGAAGATGACAATGGCAATTACAGTGCGGATATACACATATATATATTGTATAAGTAAACTTTACGACATTTCTATGACAACAATTAAAATAGGTCTTTGCCTTCTTCTCCTTTGGGTACCCATTTCCTAGAAGATCAATCAAGCCGAGTCAAGCATTTTGTGTAAATATGTACAATGTACGTTTATTTGTATTTGTGGCGTTTAAGTTTAGTTTCGGTAATTAAAAGCCGAACACACATAAAATGAAAATTTATTAGTATTGTTTAAGCGATATACGAAAACTTGTGTGTGTTTGTTCACTAGTTTCCGACCCACACACACACACACGCAGACACACACAGATGGGGGAGTGCGTAACTGCACATATCTACATATGTATGTGTGTATTTATGTCTGCCTTAACTTGACGTTTCTCTGGGTGGGTGTTGACTAGTCCCTATTGGGCTTTTTAATGTACTTAATTTGAGTGACGGCGCCAAAACCGGGTACGATCGATTTTTTAACGCGCAACATGCTGAAAATAACCATTTCCATTGTGATACCCCCTTTGCTGCCGCCTCCAAACGCCTTTTTTTCCGAATCAATGGCAATGTCCAAACGATTATAGACGTTATCAATTACAGTAAATCTATTTAACTTTATGGGCACATGGCCAATATGCGTTGCTCTGTCTCCGTCTCCTGAATGACAGTAAATACACACACACACACACACACACAAATGCATTCAATTTTCAATAGTTGGTGTAGATTTTTATTCATTTTTCGTTGGTTAGGTAAATATGTATGTATTCATAGGAGTTTTCTGTTGCATTTATGGCCAAAAATCCATACATACAATGTTAATGGGAATAAGCCTCGTTACATAAATTTGGTTTATTTTTTTTGATTGTAGTTTAATATGGTAAATTTATAAATTTTATTTATTGTATATATGCAAGGATATGCAAACAGTTGGCCGACAATATTTATTACAAACAAAACGGATGCAAAATATCATTAAATGCAATGGAAATTGGGCAAGTTCAGACAGTTTCAATTAGTCAATAGTAATGATAAACATTTTAATAGATATGTTTACTGGCATTGCACATTTCCCTGTTATATATAAGTAGAAGTTTATGAAAAGAACTCGGGAATCTGTTCAACCCAATGGAATAGTTTTTGACTCATCTTTCTGATTAAACAGTCGTAAATGAGCTTGTTTTATGATCATAAATGACTCCTTTGTTGGGAGAAATTTGTATCCTAGTCACGACTTCTCTCAATGAATTTGTTTCGCTAGGAATCCTTTTTAAGTCACATTTTTAGTCAAAGTCCTATGAATTAATTGTGACCGACTTGTGTTATATATATATTTTTTATACCTCACTCAAAATAAAATATTTGGAATCTTGGACGACTCACTTAAGAGTTATATTCTGATTAATGTGCGATTCCTTTTTAAAAATAAAGAAGTTTTAATTAACTAGAGGGATTAAGATAGTTATATTAAGGAGATTTCTGTTAGAACAAACTTTAGAATACTCTTTGGGTTGATAGTCGAGGTTTTCTCTATTAAATTCCACGATGATTTCTAGAAAAAATCTTGATATATATTCCCTGACCTATTTTTGAACGAGTTCTTGATAGATTTTGAATCTTTGATCAATTAAACCAACTTAGACAGTTATGATTTTAAAAAGTTTTTAAAATGTTTTCAAAGCAAAAATTTATCAATACTTTGGCTTACTCATTCGATTATAAAATATTATAAATAAATAACAGAAGATTCGCTATTTTGGCGAGAATGTCGAAAATGTGTAGGATTCATAAATTTTTGGTGAAAATCCTTGATTAGTTGTTTGATGAGGAATTCCTTGAACTTTTCTTCTTTAATGAATTTCATTGATAACAATGTGTGCAGTTGTGTTCTTTTTTGTGCACTTAGCAGAAAGTAAAACAAAAACTTAGACTCCAAAGAGATTCTTGTTCTATGTTCACTAGTGTAGTATATCTTGGATGGATAAAGTGAATCACAACGAATTATGTTTTCTATGAAGCGAATTTGATTAAAACTTTTTAGCTTTGCGTATATAACAAACACACAAATTTATGTATATTGTGCATTAATGATTGTATATGCTGTATTTAATATACTAACACACTTGTGAATTTGAAGACGGTTTGCTGGCCCCCCCTTTGAGTATTAATCATATCATATAATCTCAAATGTTTAAAAGATATGTGTAATTAATAAATTATTAATACATCTCCCAATGGGCCAACCCACAGCCAGCACACACTCAAAACGAAGAAGAAGAAAAGAAAAACAAAAAGAAACAAATTACCGAAAGCAAATTTTGCTGAATAAAAATCTACATAAATATATACATATGCAAGCACATGGAATACACTTGCAATTATTTCAAATTCAGATAATTTACTAACTTTCGTTTTGTCTTCAAAAATCGAGGGTAACAGTCTTTTGAGGTGGATATGGGTAATAAAACCTAAAGGGATCCTTGGGTGATTCTGCACTTACTCTAAACGTAGAGCATAAGAAGACTATGAGGTATATATGGGTATATTTAGTGAGTTACTTCTATTTCGTTCGAATACTGAAATTTTTCGAAATTTTTAAGGGTTCAAAAGTAATTTAACTATACAATTTGGTCTCTAAAAAGTCCCTTAAGGCTTGGTCTTTTAAAGACAGTAACAAGCACGTATAATGAACTTGACTCCAAGAAAAGCGTTTTGAAAAGAATCCAATTAGCAGTAACGAAATTTACATTTAAGAACCTTCAAGTTTATTTCTCTCTGTTAATGAGAAGCAAGGTGAATGGCTTGCCTGATCGTTAATATCAGTAAGATACTCTTTGTTTTAGGGTAGAACCAGATTAATGCTATGTACACAAAGAGTCGCACGAATACCACCTACGCACACACCTACCCAAACTCACACACACACACACACCACAGAGCCAGGCAAAGGCACGGAGCAAACGAAAGCCAAGCGGAAAGTTAAGCAAGCCAACACAGACAACACACAGAGGAAAGTAAAAAGCGTTTGGCAAATTAGCCAAATGTGTTATTTGGCCCACAAACATTTCAGTCGCTCACGGAACGTCCTGGCGTTTGGCCGCAACACACACAAAAACAAAACAACAACAAGAAATTCGTATTTTACGGCGGCTAGTTAATTTAAACAAAAAACAAAAAATCCACCATAGAAATCTATTGTATTTATTTATATATAGATACATATATCAGCAAAAGGTGCAAAAAGAAAAGTATTAATTATTCTATATATGCATATACATTGTATTGTTGTATCTGTCAATATTTACCTATTTTATTGTGTTGTGTTTTTGTGCCGTTATCAGAACTAAATGAATTTGAATAAAACAGATCGCCGGGTATTACGAACATGTAATAAGGTCATAATCAACTGATAAATTTATCAATTAATTTTACCAATGTTATCAGTGGACTGAAATAAAGGGCTTGTTCGAGTGACTTTCTATGGAATTTAGTTAGTTAGTATCCATGTGTGTGTGTGCGTGAGTGAATGTGCAACAAGTTCTTCTTCCCTGTGTGTGTGTGTGAGCTGACTTTTTAATTAACCAACCAAAAACCGCCAACCACAATGCCAAGCTTAGCCAAACTGTGTTCCAAAGATGTTAAATATTAAATATGGTTCCGACAAAAAAAGAACCAAAAATTCATATTAATGAGGGCAAAACTTAATCACTGATGCTGCTTGCGGTTTTGTAAGCGGAATGCGGAGGAATAGCAAGAGATTTGGTTGGGGGGATCAGGGTCTGGTGGTGGCTGGTGGGGACGGAAACAGCTGTTCATGATTTTTATGTTTCTTCTTTTTTTTTATGTTTTCTGCCTGAACATCATTTTTATGTTTATTGGCATTTTGTGCGCCAAAAATTTTGTGATGAATCATATAATTGGCATAATTTGTGTTTTAATATTCTTTGGACAAGAACTTGTTAAATCGCCATCAATATTCAATTCATTAAAATCGTAATTCATTCACTGTCAAAGCAATTTTAATCAAAATTTGCATTTCACTTCAAGCAGTGAAACATTTTTCAAATACTTTCGAAAAAGCAAACTCTCGCTCTCTTGATGCCAACATTAACAAATGTGTTAAATAGAAAAATTATAGAGAGATATAAAAACAAAAAAGAATTAAGAAATAAAAATAACATTAATGCTAAAGCATGATCTTGAACAAAAAGAAAAGAAAAGTGAATACCAAATTTTGTATTTTAGCTACCACGATTTTAAGATGCCCTAGCAAATGTATATACTTATATATATGTATATCAAATTTCTCATTTATATGCAATTAGAGGAAATGTGAGGAGTATGATTCATAGGCTGATCTGCAATATACATTTCCAATACATGAAAGCTTTAGTTAATGACTTCATACCCTGCCAAAGGGTATACGAATTCACCAAAAAACCTCAAGAATTCTGAACGTGACTGTTTGTGTGTGCTTTAATCGCCAAAAAAGAAAATAACAACAAAAAATAACAACAATGACGACGGCATCACCTACAATATGCCAAAAAGAAGAACAAAAAAAAAAGAAGAGGAAAATATTGCGCATACGCTACGATGACCGACAGACGGAACCAGCCAACCAGCCAACCAGCCAACCAACCAACCGACGGACAGTCCGTCCGTTCGCCTGCCCGTCCATTCATTCCACTCGCCCTGGCCTCGTCCGAGAGGCAATCTCCAGCAACTTAGCCAACTGTCAGTTTGTAATCAACGCGTGCCAACAGCAGCTGTGCGTGTGCATAAGAAAATTTCATTATTCGAATACGTACCAAAATTTGTATACATACACATGTATGTATTATTAATATTCTAAACAATCCGTGTGCGGGCAGTGTAACTCGAACTAATGAAATGGTGAAAAGACACAAAACTAATCAACAAAGAAATGTTATCCACTGACTCTCTCTGTGTAACAATTTCCCAACAACTCATCATCCATGTAACTGAACAAAAAACTAGACAAGACTAGAGACACTCAGTCGAAGTGGATGAGAAGAGATGAGAGGCTTGGGAGAGTTTCCGTCTAACAACATTCTAACTAGTTTTGAGTATGATAGCCAAGTTATTTGCACTAGACTAGACAGACTATTAACATTTACATATGACGTTATCCGACTTTGGTTTTTGTTTTTGCACCAGATCAAAGGTTAAATGCATGCAACGACGAAGCGAACATAACAACAAATTGATTACTTAATTTTTTGTTTTCTGGTGAGCCAAAACTATTTTTCAGTCTCACTCATTTGGCATTTGGTCCATGTGTTTGATTTATTTATTGGCATACAACAACAACGAAAACAAAAAACTGAATTCAAATAAACAACAATTTCGGCACAATTCTCCAGACGAAAAATTTTCTGCCCTGTTGCCAATTGGTTAAAATAAGCAATGTAATTTTTATTAATTGAAAATCGTTTTTAATTTCGATAATAAATGGCTCGAGTGCATAATTTATTGGCTGTAATGGGTTTCGCATCGTTTTTGGTTGGCCTTGTTTGAAATGCACCAAAAAAATTGTGTAAGGCCATAATTGAAAATGCATTTTATTGTTCAATTATTTTGTGTATGCACTTTTCCTAATTGCTCATGCGAAAGCGATAGAACAACCAATTTCGTTTACTAAGTAGTATTTCAATTGCCCGCTGCAGGCTACATAGAATGATTGCAACCACCACTGCACCACCGACGCCACCAACTGCTGCTCCACCATCGTCACAATTATCGCCATATAATCAGACGGCGTTACTCTCCAGTGATAATGTGCAGACAATGTTGTTCTATACGCGATTTCTAACGGCATCCATGAGCCCGGAGGATAGCAATTTGGATAATGCCATGCTTCTAATACACTCCAGTACCATTAGCAACAACAACAACATCACAATGACAACAACAACTACTGCCACAATACTGAGGACAACTGCAGCCGCGGTCTTTGGTGTCCCATCGGTCAATTCATACATACGCAATATGTCGTGGCCCAAATCGATTGCTGTTGCCGTTTTTCTCATCCTCATACTGATCACGGTCATTGGCAACACTCTGGTCATATTGGCCGTATTGACAACACGACGTTTGCGTACCGTTACCAATTGTTTTGTCATGAATTTGGCCATAACCGATTGGCTAGTGGGTACCTGTGTGATGCCACCATCGGTGATACTTTACATAACAGGTGAGTATATACTTACAGTTAGTACATTGGTTAATTCATTCTTTTATGGATTTTTAAGTGAGGCAGGCAGAGACAGAGCTAGAGAGAATATTCCGCCCCTTGCAATAATTTTTGAAACATAAACACATGCAAATGACAAGGCGATGTAGTTATAAGTTCTAATTCAAAATCTTACCTACATTTTATTGCTTCACCGATTAGTAAGCGATTTTTTTTTGAAACAATTGTCTTGGGGCTCACGTAGTTATCAAGTTTTTGTTTTAGCATTCGATCGTTTTTCGAGAAGTTTCACTTGAAATTCACCGAATTTCTATTAGTTGTTATTCCCCTTTATGGACCAGACAATTTGATTAATATTTCTGAAGACTTTTCAGAATTTTTAGGCTTATGACAGCTGCTCTTAAATCTTTTAGTTTGTAAGTGCTGTAAAATATAGTCTTTAACAAAACTTATAAGAAAAACAATATAAAAACTTCAAAACATTACACACAGCTGGAGGAGTAGCCTTTATATAGACCAACTGTATATTATTCTTTGCCCTTTAAAACTCCTTAGGTGTTTGGCGTTTCGGCTGGATACTGTGTGACATTTGGATATCTTTGGACATACTACTTTCAACTGGATCCATTTTGAGTTTATGTGCCATTAGCTTGGACAGGTAAGTAAAGTGCGGTCAAGCCTAGAAAGGAGGAGGAAACAATAATTGACTCTTATTAACCTAATGTCCCCAGTGTTGTTTAATACTAAACTTTGGCTTTTCAATTTCGTATCAACGCGTAAATATGTCGTTGATGTCATACGCTGCTTGATGCCAGCACCACCGAAACCAATCCTTATGCCATAAACTCCGCAATCCCCCCAAAAACCCTGAGTCCCAAGCTCCGCAAAGCCAATCCGTTGACATTGGCGTCATAGACGCATAAAAAAGGTGCAAAAACAGTGCAAAATAATTTATTTGTTGACATTTTTATTACACCATGACGAAGTGTACCCTTTAAATTCAGTGGCAAGAGCAACAGTAACCTAGAGGACCTGCAGGTTAAGCGTGGCCACCACCTACAGAACGATGGTATGACAATGACAATGGACAGAATGCGCTGCTATTGCTATTGTGTGTGTGTGTGTGTGTGTGTGTGTGTGGGTGTGCTGTGTGTTGGTGTGTTCGGAAGTTTCAATTACATTTTAATGGCATTTCCAAGTTTTCTGTTTCTGTCCAACCGAGTAAAAACAGAGCCAAAAAGAAAAAAGAGAGGACATTGGGCAAAGGGCAGGGGGAAAGAAAATGACTTGGTCTACAGCTTTATTAACAATATGTCGTTTGGCTTTTGTTTTCATTCCTTTTGCTTTTATTGCTTCGTAGGTATCTCGCAGTCACACAACCCTTGACATATTCAAAAAAGAGGCGCTCGAAACGCTTGGCTCTCCTCATGATACTTGTGGTATGGATAACGGCGCTGTCAATCACATGTCCGCCATATTTGGGCTGGTAAGTAAGAAGCGGATGCGGTTGGTGTGAAATTTTTGGTTGGTTATTTTTTCAATTTTTCCAATTCTTTCTTCTGGGGCCACCATATTTTCTTCCTCTCCTTCTTTTTATTTTGGTCTATGTGGTTGGCTAATGGAAATTCAGTACAGTGCCAAATGGCAGTACAAAGAAGCATGACGTAATTGGGTTTTTGGGCTGTGAGTTTTAACGAGTTGTTAATGACTCGCTTTCCGTTGTAAAAGCGTGCGTGCGAAATGATGTTGCATACTTTTCAGCGCTCATTTTTAGGGCAATCTGCGAGAAGCCCTGAAAAACATTGACATGGGTTCTATTAAGCCAAATGAATACAAAGACAAGTTTTTTGTTAGCTGGTTTGCTCTAGGGTCTTTATGCTTTCTATTATCATTTTCCAATATAAGATCGTGTTACTTCTATGACACTTTGTGCGACATTAAAGAGAAAAGGAGAAAAAAAAAACTAATTGGTATCCGATTTTAATAAAAATATACCATTCGGCGTATAATTTAATTCACTATCTTTTGTAATTTAGAAAAGAAATTACTTTACTAATAGTGTAACAGGCCAAAAGGGTAACAATAAGCAGAAGAGTAATGGCCTCTAAAACGAAATTCAAAATTTGCAATATCTAGATTATCTCTTCTATTCTTCACATTATAGTACAAAACTGTAATAATAATATTTGTATTTCCTTTTCTTCTTGAGCCTAATTTTTTGATTGTGAGCCAATCAAAAAGCAAGAACTGACTTTCTCTACCTTCATCTAAGACAAAGAGAAAGGAAAACATGTGCAAGAAGTTCTGTTGTTGTTGTGGTGCTGCATAATTCCGATATCAACTGTAGCCATATTGCTTCTTCAGAAGTGGGAATTGGCTTAAAGTTCACTTGTTCCTCTTTCACTGTCACTTTACATTCATTTCAGTTCAGTGCCTCACAGAAATGTAACAAACGCAAAGAGAGAAAAAAAAGAATAGGAAATCACTCCCCGAAGTGGCTTAGGATTTAAATTGAAACGCTGCAACAGAAAAAGAAGCTATTGTCATTCGGTTAACTCACTCAGTCACCCACCCACTAACACTGTGATGTGTGCCTATGTATATATATGTACATATATCTATATTCTCACAGGTATGAACCGGGACGCCATCAACAGGACTATGTGGATTGCCGCTACAATCAGAACAAAGGATATGTTGTATTCTCGGCAATGGGCTCATTTTTCATACCCCTCACCGTTATGTTGTATGTTTATGTCAAAATTGGTTATGTTCTGACATCAAGACGGCAGCGCATTGTCCGCGATGCGGTAAGATTTTGTTTTCCTTTCTTTCTTTTTTTCTTTTTTTAACACCCATTTCAAACCCTGTCGAAAATAATAACAATTTATCATAATGTAAAATTACTGTGAAATCTTTTTTGGCTTCGTTATTGTTTTCGTTTTTCGTTATCTAGAACTCGGAACGCACAGCTGACTATGAAATAGATGGTGACCACTATATATCGGAATCAGAACATTATCATTGTACGCCAGCCAAGTGTTTTCCTAGTCGCAAGTCTCGTTGGCGATTCAATTCTTTGCACGAGCCAACGCCATCTCTATCCAGTAGTGGTGGGCCCAAGAATACGGCCAGCAACAGTCTCAGGTGTACAAAGTGCTCCGGGGACAAGGGTGCAGCAGGAGATAAAACGTTGACATTTAAACATCAACCGACCTTTTATGAATTAGTGGAAGTGTCACGACTCTCGTCACTAATCCACTGCTCGGCCATGAGCTGCAAATATGGTGGTCCTTGTATACATGGTACACCATCTGGAGAGGCAATTATTGGATCCTCTGTATTGCATTACAACGGCAGTAGTCAAGCCTCCTTTAGTGACACCTGTCTAGGTGGAACGAGCGGCGGCAGTGCTGGTGGTGGAGGAGGAGATAGAACAGCAACAACGCCAGGAGCAACAACAAGTCAAGTAACAACAACAACGTGTAGAAATGAGACAACATGCAATAGTATACAGGCCAAAGTTCAGGTGCAAGAGCAAGAGCAAGAATTGGAATCTAAACTATCAAATACACAACTTCAAAAAAGACCATTTGCAGGCCATCACGAACCTAGTTATCAACATCATCATCATCATCATGCCCACTCTCATCCACATTCACATTCACATCATGGTCACAGTCATAGCCACAGCAGTCATGGCCATCAGCAGGGCCATAATCATCGCGTTACGATGCGCGTGTCAACCACAAAGCGTGATACCAAAACAGCCAAGACCCTAACAATTGTAATGGGCGGCCTAATTGCTTGCTGGATGCCATTCTTTGTCTATTACCTACTAATACCCTTTCTGCCACGTGCCGCCGTTCTCGAGGATCTTATGTATGGCTTCACCTGGATTGGTTGGGTCAATTGTGCCATAAATCCATTCATATATGCATTTTACAATCCTGATTTTCGTACTGCCTTCTGGCGTTTAACATGTCGTCGCATTTGTAAACCAAAACGTCCGCCAAATCATTTGGCCATGTTTCGTGGCTGAAAAGTTATGTGACCAGCAGCAGCAGCAACAACAACAACAAGGAACAAATGAAGCAAATGAGCTGAAATCTATTAACTCCATACATATATGCGTAAATACATATATTAAAGTGCAGTAATCGCACGCACACACACAAAATGAAGAAAGAAATAGAATAGAAAACACACAAAAAAAAAAAAAAACAATAACAGAAAAAAGACAAATTGTACCTACTATTGTGACTCTTTGTTCTGGTCGCCAAACAAAATGACGGGTTGACAGCAACTGTTGACTGCCTGGCCTGAATGTTTCTCTTATTCCCCTTTTTGTTGTTTTTTCTTGTTACCCCCTTTTGCTCTTGCTTCAGTCGTTTTTGTGTGTGTTTGCGGCCCAAAATTTTATGCAATGTCACTGGGCTCTGACTCTGGACCTGCCGCAAACAAACACAGACCCACACACACACACATACACAAATAAACCACCCATCCAAACACAAACACACACACATCTGAGACGCAGCCTGAGCCTGCGTATCCTTTGTGTCCGTGACCCTCCTCGAAAGTCGTAACAAAGACCGCAGGCTGAAATCTGGCCAACCCATTTAATGTTATGCAATTTAGTTACATTTAAGCAATTTTCATCACTGTATTACAGAGAGACCGAGAGAAATAGCGGGAGGGCGGGGGAGGGGGAGAAAACCCACACAGAACAAACCCTTTAGGTTAAGTTCATGTACAACTTTAATGTTAACCAATAATCAAGTGTTAAACATTTCAATTTCGAAACCTCATTCTTCTCTGACTTTTTGAAATGGATCTCTTTGAACAACGACAAAAAATAAAAATAAACCTAATGAAATAAACAATATGACTGCCTTTTTGCGTTCAATTATTATTAATAGCTGTTGGAAAAATGTTAGAGTCATGCAATTTGGCAATTTCAATTGACTAAAAATAGGTAAGTCTGAATTATTTTCTCCGTTCTTTTTATGTTTTTTAAATTGCTTTGCCAGAATAATTTTGAAATGTGTCAAGGGAAAAGTCACTAAAAAAAGAAGAAACAGAAATTCCTGCTGAATCAGCCGCCCAGAAGTGGTTTCAGCGGAATTACATTAATTTAGGTAAGAAGACAAAAAAAAATACAACTACAACAACTAAATAAAATTGTTTATATGTGGTGTGAAAATACAACAACAAGCAAAAGGATGCGGTCATCATAATTACGTTTTTACGTACATATGTACAAACATACATATCATATATGTATTTACTTATATTTCTATAAAAGTTTATGTGTGAGTGTGTGAGTGTGTGTGTGTGTAGGTGTGTGGGCGTTGGGTGGTGGGGGAGGAGGTCTCTAATGAATTGCAACACACTTCGCGTTGTGTGCGCTGTCACAGTTCACTTTTACGTTGAGCTCAGCGGAAATGGCCATGACGTAGTCTTTCCCTTAATGCCATGTCAACAAGCCTGAAACCCGCCATAATTTGGAATTTCGGTTGAGTTGCCTTTTTATACACCACCCATTTCTTCGTATTTTTGTCACGGGGGTTTTCTCTTCCCTTCTCTAACTCGCTCACACTCTTCACTTGCTTACCCTGCACTGATATCACATATTGTGCCAAATTAAAAGGCAAAGATAAGAGAAGGGGAGACAGTGGCAAACTTCGAAGTTGTCCTTCTTGGCTCATTCAATATATCCAGCATAAGAAGAGTTTATTTGGTTTAAGGCTTGAATGAATACATGGCGATGACAAGTGCATTATAAAATTCTAAAAATCTCCTCTGAAATCACATTTTGAGCCAAACAAATGTGAAGTAAAGCGATTACAACAAACATATAACTAAGAACGATTTTAAGAATAAGTATAATGTGAATTTTTTGTAGTTTATTTTCGGTATAAAAATTGCTATCATTTTTACCTCATCACTTAATCTCTTAGAAGTGAGTAGAAGGTATTTAATTCAGATTGGTGAAATAGAACCCGGGAAAAGGATTGAAATGTTGCCTCCTTATGCAAAGATCTCTAACTACTCTTTAGACAAGCTTCTTTCCACAATTTTTTTTGTAGAATTTGCTATCATTTATAAAAAAATGTGACATTTATCTATATATGTATGTATGAAATGCATTTCTTTAGAATTTCCTGTCATTTCTTGACAAAAGAAACAATTTTTGTGATGTGTCTTAAAAATTCAGGCTTAAGATTCTATGAATATTAAAAGAACCTTTTTAACTTTAAATCTTTAAACTGAAGCATCTTTTATCAAAATTAAACAAATAACAAATGGTTTTACAAATATTCCTAGAAAAGTATCTCTAATTTGATTTGTATCTAGTCTTAAACTAAAGGAAATTTTAGCTTAAGTACTAAGCCAGATAAAATAAATTCGCTAAATTATTATTAATATTTGATCTGTTCAAGAAATATTTCAAATTAGTTTAACAATAATTCCAACGATAATTTTTCCATCAAGTAGTAAAGTAAAGGAAAATCATTTGTCGATTTCCCTTAAAAAAAAAGTGATTCATTCAACATTTTACACACTTTTTTGTTTCACTGGCCATTAAGATTAAAGGATTCAATTTCTATTATGGCAAATATGCTAGGGTACATCATAGTCGTATTTGGAACGGCAGTACGCAAGTTATATTTGTTTCTGCAGTTAATACTGGGTTGGCAAAAAAATTATTACGCTTCAGGCAATCGCTTAACGTATGTAAGTAGGACCCTCAAATAAATACAAGCGAAATGTCTCCCCAATATGTATTACCTTTCCAGGACCAAAATGTTCCGCACGACCATACCTATGCAATTGACTATATATTTGTCTGTATCCTAAACAACAACAACAAAAGCACAAGAACAACAGCAAAAGCAGAACAAAAAAAAAAAAAAAAAAGGGAAGAACTTCCCAAAACAACTGCCAAAGACAAATGTTTTGTAAATGTTTCGGCATTAACTTTTCTTTTATATATTTTTTCCTCTCAATTTTTGCGTGCGGGTCTTTGTTGTTGTTGCTGTTCTTGTTTATTCGAGTTTTCCGGCTCTTAATTTGAATACAGTATATAGACATATATATGCACATGTGTTTGTGACACATACACATATATTGGTAGGTATATACTTACTTTCGTTTTTTTGGGTGATTTTATTTTGCCTTTGTTTAAGACCTCAACCCATTGTTGTAGATATTTTTGGGCTGGGACACTGCTTGAAATATTCATTCATTTACAGTTTGACACCTGACTAAGGCTCATAAATACATACGTGAATGCTACATACATAAAGAGTGGGCACGAAAAGTTTTTGCCCCTTGTAAAACTACCTGGTTTGAAGTTTTCATCCACACACACACACACCCACACACATACACGCACACACAAGTAGAGACAAGTATCTACATATTGAATTTCATTTTTATTTTACAGTGCGGAAGGAAGACCACGCATTTATCATCAATCGAAAGCATCTCTTCATCATACAGCATTTTGCACATATTTGTATGTATTTCGTTTCCGTATGCTAGCTACAAATTACACTGGGCGAAAAATATAAATCAAGGAAATATATATACTTTATTATGGGTTCTGAAAGAATTATCTTTATTTTGGCAATTTTAATCTACCATATTTGGAAAAATAGTTAATCAAGAGCGTCTTAAAATTTCTGTATACATATTATGAAATTTAAAACATCTAACAATTTGCCCTTTGAAATTTGGTAAAATTTGAATACATCAATCGAAAATCCGCTTATTTGAAACTTTATAGATATATTTAAAAGTCCAAAATGTTTGTTGAGAATTGGAGAACTTTGTAGTTGCATTTACTTGCCTCCAGATTCTAAAATATTAAAGACAAATCTATTAAAAGACTATTTTACTGTATTAAATTTAAAAAGTATTTTTCACTTCTCTCAAAATTTGACTTCATTTTTGTAATTATAATGTGCTTAAAGGACAATTTAATGTTGATACAACCAAGCCTCTACCATATATGCCAGCATTGCGTATACGTGATGTGGCCACCTTTGCTTCCTCAGCGCACAGGGTAAAGTGCTTTACCTATTTATTAAGAATAATTTGTGGAAATTTAAACGAAACAGAGTTTTTTTTATTCGTTTAGTAAATAGTTGTAAAGCTGTCAACATATAACAAATTTATGAATAATAAATGGTTACACTCATTAATAAATTATTAAGCCTAAACAACAAGCTGAAATGACCACAAGAGCCGCAAAAAAGGATAATTTTAAGGGTAAACTTTTGGGTTAGTTTCATTTCATATTTCTTTTTATTGTTTTGCTGTTTGTTCAAGCCTTTTTTATGTCACAGAAATTATAGTGCAATTTGGTCTAAGATAGAAATCAAAAATTATAGACTTGATTTCAAACAATTGTTCAAAGCTAAGTTCATTTAAGGAAACTGTGGATTAGTAGCCAGAGTTGAATTTTCTTTTTTGATTTTTGTCAGTGTGTATTTTGTATAATTTGAATATGCATGTGCTTAAATGTGTGTTTGGGTGTGTCTATATGTGCTTGGTTGCAAATTTGATTTTGAACTTGATTAATAATTTACATAACCAATAGAATTATTAAGTACTTACTTAGCAAAATTTCCTTGTGATATTCCGTGGGAGGAGCAGTTGAAAATCTCGACGAAATAACTTTTTTAACTTTTTTTTTGGATTTTTCTTTTTTACTCATCTATTTATTGTTTGGGAAATGTTGCACATACAGATTACATACATACATACATATAAAGATACTATTCATTAATGTTATGCATTTATATAGACAGATTGTAATCCTTTTTGGTTAAATTGAGTAGTAACTACTTGTCTTCTATAAGTAACTACTAAGTACAGGCTAAGCAAATGCAATCTCATTGTTGTTGTTGGTTGGAAAAGTTTTTCATTTTGCTATGTTCTTCTAGTTTGTGTCAATGTTTTACGTGTATTTTTGTTGTTTTTTATTTATTTTTTGTTTGCTGTCTCTTGTTGTTCTTTTGTTTCCTCATTGTGATTTCATTTTATTTTATGCTAACATGTAAACTTGTTTATGTAAAACTTGTTTCTCTTAAATCCAACTCGTAACAGGACGAGAACTGGACACCATCAACAGTGGGAGGAGTTCGAGGAGCCGGATAAGGGAGAGACTGAAAGCGTCAGCCCAAAGTGACATGTGTGTTTATTTAGCTCTCAATATGGATCCTTAAAATTTTTTGTTTTTTAATGATATGACAAGTGGGTGTACACTGTGCGTGTGTGTGTGTGTGTGGGGGGGTGTGGGGGTGTTGTGAGATTTGGTAATTGTACGAGATTTTGCCTTTGTTATCTTTATTTTTTTTAGAAATGCTGAAACAACAACACTGATACACATATACAATATAGCACTTAAAATTTTAAATGTAAATTGCTTATCGGCTTATTTAGCTCTTTTGGGGCATTAAGTTAATTTGTCTTTGTCTTATAAACGAATCTAGACTGGTTACTAGTTCATAATTATATAGCTAAGCTTGATCATACATTGGATAGCATTATTTGCATATTCTATACTCTAGGAAAACTTGTTAGGAAAACTCATAGTGTTTCAATGGATTGACCTGGTTTAAAAACTAAATCACAGTATGTTTTAACTGTATTTTATTTTTTGGTTGTGCAAAATTTAATATAAATTTAAAGCTTAATCTTTGATAGAACTTAAATTCGATATTTCAAATGTGGAAAGAATTGTTTGTTTCTAGGAATAAATAATTTAAGAAATTTAACAACGGCAAGCCGAAGTTTAAAATACCCTGACAGACTTACTTAAAGGTGTTATTTTCCTTTTTTTATTTGTAATTTAAAAATATTTATAATACTGAAAAATAAAAATTATATAATTATTAAATGGCAGCTTTATTTTCTCTTTTGGCTATGCCTGACTTGAGTCAAAGTCAATTAACATTTTTTTTGGTTAGGCTATTGAACTAAAAAATACTGTAACAAAAGTCTCTCCCTCAGTCGATTAGCTAAGTGACATTGTTTCGTTTTTGTTTTTGTGGTTGTTATTTTTGTTTTTGTTTCTGGTTCCCCCACTACTCAGCCAGATAGACCGTGTGCCAAGTCAGCAAGTCGATATGTAGTAACATGTCCAAGTCCAGGTAAATATTTTATTGCCTCCTTCCTAAGGAATAAAGTGCAATTTGGGTATAACATATAACTAAGTTGCTTCCATCCATCTAAACTGTCTATTTCATGGGGTTAGGTTCGAGTTGTCTTTATCCAAAAGCCATACACACACACACACACACACACACACACAAATGTTTATACAGATGTAGATGTTGTATGTATATGTATTCACATCCATTATATAATAGCAACGTGTGGCACCCACATTTTACCAGTGCGCCGCCTGTGGAGCGGAAAAGTCGCGCGGAAATTACTAAATCGATACGTGTCTCCGTCATATATGAGATTTTTCTACAAGTTAAAAAAAAAGGACTAGCGGTAGTCATCGTCCTTGTGTGTATATGCAATGCAATGCATACACAGTGAAAACGCGACTAGACCTTTCTTTTTCACTGTACATGTGCAATAAAGTTGTTTGTTTCTTAATTTTATTATCGCTCCATTAAGCTCATTAGGCTTTCAGTTTGAAGTATAATAAATTAGGAATAAATCCCTACAAAAAACTAAAAGAATTTCATCTACTAAATTTAAATTTGTATCTGCTTTTATATATTTTTCTCTATGTCTCTTATCAAGAAAAGACAAAAAAATAGAAAAGAATTCTGAATATAATTCTCTTGGAGGAAAATATAACAAAATGTTTGACTTTCCTAATTCCATCAAACGTCACGAACAGTGACTTTTCTCAATAACTTCGCTATTGTCGTGAAATTTAATATTGGTGAGTTTATTACACCTGTAAACGAATATGCCAAATTTAATCAAGATCGGGTTACTATATCATATAGCTCCCATAGGAACTATCGGTCAAAAGCAGTGACTTTCGTTACTTTTGGCGCGATTGCTTTCAAATGAAACATTTGTTAGTTTATTATATCTATTAAGGACTGTATCAAATTTGATCAAGATCGGGTGACTATATCCTATAGCTCCCATAGGAACAATCCGTGGTAAACAGTGATTTTGATCAATATCAATAAAAAGAGTTACCAAAAAAGTTGCAAGGGTAAACAAACTTTGACGCTCTGGTTTTTTATATACATAGTTCATTCAACTATGTTGACTCCTGTTTTTCACCAATAATACTTAGATAGGCCTAAGCTAACATGGCGAAAGGTTTTCATTTATTTCATTTGCTTTGAACAAACTTTTTATTCGCATAGTTAAAACACCCTCCGCAAATCGAGAGGGTATAAATATGCCCTTGCTGGCATGTATAATGCCAAAAGACAAATCGAGTGGGAGAAGTCATTAGATTCTTTCACAAAGAGAAACAGTCAGTGGGTGAAAAAGAGAACAAAGAAAAAAGAAAGGAACAAGCTAAATGTCAAATTGTAAAATGATTAGCCGCTTGTTGGCAAGCCCAAAGAATGGAAACCAAACCCTAATAATAAAAAAAAAACAAAACAAAAAAAAAGATATATAGGCAAAATTACATACTTATGTGTGTATGTATGTGCGGAAAGTAATGTATCTATGTACAATGTCTGTCTGTCTGTCAGGGTGAAAGACTTACGGTGCAATTAACCACACCTAGCTAAGGGAACTACGGCGTCATTGACTAGGTCGCTTAAAGTTAATGATTAAGTTAATAATATGTTCAGTTTTATAGTTCATATGAATGTCTATCCTGGGGGTGGTGATGGGTTGGAGGCGGTCGCTGGAGTTGGGCGAAATTAAATCCCTTTTATCGCCTTATGGACATGGTGTTTGTTGGGAACTGCGGCTTTTGGGCGGCACTGAAAAACCGCTTGCAGGTCAAACGCCAAAAGGCAGCACGAAAATCAACACTGTAAAAGGCGTAGATAAACGGATTGATGGCACTGTTGAACCAACCCAGCCAGGTGAGTGCTTTTGCCAGCATGCGGCTGACTTGATGCTCGGCCAGAAATGGCGTGATGAGATAGTAAATGAAAAACGGCAGCCAACAGGCTATAAAGCCGCCAACAACAATGCTCAGGGTCTGTGTCGTTTTGTTTTCCTTCTTCAATGATGTAATACGATTCGATAGAGATTTGCTATTGGTGTTCGATGCAGTGGCGCTTGTGGTTTGACCTCCTCCTTGCAAATGATGATGATGATGATGATGATGATGCTGATGATGAAGTTGTAAATGGTGGCTACGTCGATCGCCCTGCTGCTGTTGCTGCTGGGTGGCAGTTGCAGCTCCAACTCCAAGGTGAGAGTGCCGAAAGCTGGGCGTACGCGGTTGCTGCTGCGGCTGCCATTGTGCATCCAATAGACTGCTGCCCGGACCTATGCCACTTGTCATTGTGGTAATGGTTGTTGAAGTGGTCGATGTGCGCTTTAGCGAGGAGGGCCGAGTCAACTCGTAGCTATTTCTTCCACCACTATGAGTGGACGATGGCAATGCCAACAGCGACTGACAATGGGCATTAATGCCACCTGCTGATGCTGCTCCGGCACCACCACCTCCTCCGCCTCCTCCAGCTGCTGACACACCCACTTCGCTATCGCTTAGCATAATATCATGCAATTCCTTGGCAATGGATTGGTTGGAGAACGTACGTGCCGCATTCATATGCTTGTGCTTTTGCCCAGAGCTATGCTCCTGCTCCGAAAACTCATTTTCAACATCGGCTGCAGTATAACGCTTAAATTTCTGCAAAAATGAATTCAAGTCAACAAAGGGAAGAAAATTAAAGCCGTATACATATAATAAGCTGAAATGTCTGCTTTGGATTTGCCTCACTTAACTTTGAATTATATAAATGAAATTTTGTACTTTTCTACATTTTCCTTTTCCTCAACTGCATCCTGTTATTGTTTTCTCTTACTTTTTCAGTGAGTTATTTATTTTTTTCTCTTTGTTTTTGGCTCAAACTTGTTTGTTTTCTTTCTTTCCTTTTTTTTTAAGTAAAACTTCTTCTTACCTTCATGAGATGAGATGGAACGACGTAATTGGAGATAAAGGAGTAATTGAGGATACAGTAATTGAATGGTCTGTTCGTTTTTGTTTTTTTTCCTCTCCTCCAAAAATTGACTTACAAAAAATACAAACACACCAGGGAGTCTTAAATGGTGAAAATTCTCAGAAGAGAGAACGAATTAAGAGAAGGTGATGTTAAGGATTTACTTAATCACAAAGTCAAAGAAGGAAGCAACATGAAAAAAAAAACAATTTCAGTACTTGGACTTATCGTTAACCCTTGCTTGAAAAGTAATTCTATAATACAACATTCCAAATTACTGCCAAGAGAAATTCGAGTACTTACATCCGAAGTGTTTTTTAGGCCTCTAAAATCTAAACTTGTTGACTGGATTTTGGTTATTTTAGGATTCATTCCGAACGCCCTATTCTTAAACAATATAGTGGAATAGTATTTATCTGATTCGGCAATAAATTTTGGCTAATGAAAGAATATTCTGTGGTGCTCTAAAAACGTCTTGCATAGAGCTTTTTATGGGTTTTACTTTACTGGCAATATGAGCTGGGTTAGGTTTGTGTTATAGTGTTATTTGTGCTTTCATATCTCTAAAGAAGTTTGTAATATTAAAATTGGCCATTCGGGCCATGCACTGGGCCAACAAAAATTTAGCATTCGTGGCTAGTTGCATTTGCCATGGAGTGCAGTACATACATATGTATGTAATTCTAAGGGAACTTTTACTTTAGCACAAACTAAATCTGTGTAAGCCACCAACAGGCCACAAGCGGTATGGGAATTATGGATGAACGTGTGCGACGTGAGCCTGGCCCACATGGCGTATGCACAATGCTACTGAAAAGTTTATGCATTTTACTGCTCTGCTGCTGCTGCTGTGGTTGCAGCTAGTGCTTTTAGTATTTAATGTTGTTGTAGTTTTCTTTGGCTTACCTTGTTGTGAACACTTATATCGGTCATATTGTCGTGCCTCGATGCAATAACACACGAAATTCGAGCATAAACATAAATCATGACTGCCATTGGTATAAAGAATGAGCCCATTGCTGAGAAGATTACATAGCCTTCATTTTGATTATATCGGCATTCTCTTAAATCTCGTCTTCCTGGCTCATACCTGAAGACAGACAAGAGAGAGAGAGAGAGAGAGAGAGAGAGAGAGAGAGAGAGGGAGAAAGAGAGACAGAGGAGATTGGTTAAATTTTGCATGTAATGACCCAAAATGGAAATCATATTTTTATTTGGACATCTACTTACCAACCAAGCATGGGAGGACATGTTATGGCCAAGGCTAACAGCCAAACGATTAGTATCATGATTAAGGCTAAGCGTTTCGACCGACGTTTACGTGAGTACGTTAGCGGCCTGGTCACAGCGAGGTATCTAAAACAAAAACAAAGCCAAAAATGAAAAAAAAAACACGACGATGACATAAAACACAAGCCAACCAACACAAGAAATATGTATGGTGATTTTGAAGCCTTTTAACTTTAACGACAGAGATTTTAAAAAACATGGCAACCAGAAAAGGAGGAAAAAAAACCGAAAAAAATGTAAATTTCCTTCTTACCTGTCAACGCTGATGGCACATAAACTCAGAATGGAGGCCGTGCAAAGGAGCACATCAAGGGATATCCAAATATCGCAAAGGACCCAGCCTAACTGCCAGGAACCTGTAAAAACATAGGGGACAAGAATCACACCATCAGGAATGAAAAAAGAAAAAGAGAGAGCAAGACAAAAACAACAACAAGTTAAAATTGTGAAAATTAGAAATTCTGGCAAGTTAACTTAAAATTCTAGACCAGAGCCAATTTAATTAGCAACAGTTTTAAGCTTGAGCAACATCACCCAGAGGTTGGGTGGTGGTGGGTGGGAATGGTTTCTTCTTTAGCATTGAGCCATTTGCTCTGTTCGCCATGTTACCATTCTCCCTCTCGCTCTTTCTCTCTACTTCATTCTCAATTTTTTTCCCCAGTAAATAATCTACAGAAATGCCAACGAGTGCTGTTTATACACATAAGCGTCGTTAGTGGTTTACTTTTTAAGTTGTTTGGCTTGGTCCTTTGGCCTTTTTCTACTGTTGGTCCTCCACCTCCAGCGGTCTCTCCTGCCTCTCTGCCTACTTTAAAATGTGTGTGTTGACTTTTCAAGTGAAGGTACCTTCCACCCTCATCCCCACTTACTGAACCCTTCTCATTCTCTATTGTATGCACATTGGGGGTTTGTCAAGTGATTAATATATATAGTTTTTTTATTTTTTTCTTGTTGTTTTTAATCAAGTACCTACCTCAACTCAACTTTGCCTACTTTGAATGTTAGGGAGAATGCTCTATATAGAAATTGCCCAGTTGGTCCTGATTGTAGGGATTGGGACTCGTTTTCTCCCTCTCTCTTTAAAAGTTATAACAATGTTTATTTGGGTGCTCCGCCAGTGGGCAACTGGCACCTGCAGCTTTCAAATAATTTGTTGAAATATTTAAGTGAACTTGTTGGAATTTTTTCTGTTGCCGTTTACATAAAAGTGGAAAAACAAAATGAAAGAGAAATTCCAGTACCCATAAATCCATGATAAGCAGCACAGAGGCAACATAAATCTCGGTGGGTGTCTGCCGCCCCCATACTGTCCCACTGCCCCATCCGAGAGTGAGACAGGGAGAGAGAGAGAGAGTAGAGCAACCTTTATCAACAATTTGATTCGTCTTTTAAGTAGTAGATGCTTTCATATTTCAGAAATTCTTTTTTCTGCCCCCTGAAACCATTTGAGGGGCTTTATTTTTTGCTATTGCCTTCATTGCAATGCCCTGGGATTTAAGCCCACAAGTCTCTCGCACACTTACCAATCAAATGGACTGCCACTGCCGGTGGCATAACGAATATTCCCACAAGTAAATCGGCCACCGCCAAACTCATCACAAAACAATTGGTTATCGTACGCAGTCGCCGTGTGGTTAATATGGCCAATATGACAAGCGTATTGCCAATTACGGTGAGCACTATGAATGTCGAGAATACCGTAATCAGGCATATGCCCTGCCATGATAATATGAGATCATAGAAATGTGACCACTCGGCGGCAGCTGCCGATTCATTGTAGTAGGTAAAACTGGTTGAATCCGGTTGTATAATATCATTGAAATCCAAGTTTTGTGTGACATTTGACCCCAATTGCAAGCCCGTTGACAATTGTGTATCACTTGATACATTTAAAGTGCTTGTTGTTACTGCCAATGATGATGATGCTGATGAAGATGATGATGTTGTTCCCGGCAACAAGGCACGATTAACAGTGCCATTGAAATCCTCATAAACTATGGAGATGTTCTCGTGCAGGCCAATACCACCTCTGGTGGCAAGAGATGATGCAGCCACATACATTAGGGATGGATAAATGGCGCTTAAATTATTCAACTGCCAGTTGACAGCCATCAAGGAGCAGCAGCAGCAGCAATCGAATCAGGAACACGTTGTCGTCAATGGTCGTAGTCGCATACGAGTTCTTTTGGCTGGATTACTACATTATTACCTTTAAGCCATGTGGCCAAAGCAATTTCCAGATACAGCTGCGTGAGTCTATGCCAAATTGCAGACTTAACTACGCCATCAAATTTTAAAGGCACCAAAGTTGTCATCTTTTACAACGAATAGTTCTCTCTTTCTCACTTGGCTGTCAGATTTCCACTGCAATTATACAAGGCAAACATAAAAAGCCAATCAATTAGTCATTGACCCAAATACAACACAGATGTTGCAGATTTATTATTTATGAGGCAAAAAAAAAAAACTGCACTATACTAAAGTAAGGGCAAGTTAGCAATATTATATTTCTAGCAAACTTTTAACTCTTAAGCCAAACAATTTGCTCCTCTTTCTACTAGTCATAATTGGTATCCTTGACTTAGGACTCGTTAATCTTAAAGAAAACTACTTAAATGTTAAGTTCGATTTCAAAATATGTTCATGTTATGGCTTAAATTTTTTTGGGAATTTAATATACTTACAATCTTATGCGAATGATTTTAACAAATAATCCCATCATAATTTTCCATAGCATTTCCTTTACTAAAATGATATCAATACTGTTGTTTCTCAAATTGAAAATATGACTTAGCCAGTGTTTGTTTATTTGGACTTATAAACAAGTCAAATTTGAGGCCAAAAGTTTTCATTTATTTTCTTACCAAAAACTATGAAGAAATTTAATGCCAAAATTCGAATTCTATAGTTTTAAGACTTTGTTTACTGAACATTAGATTCTTATAATTTTTTTTAATTTTTAATGAGTATAAGCCATCAGTCATTTGTCATAGGACAAGGTTTCTTATATTTTTATACGATTGTGATGAAAAATATCTCAAGTTTCAAGAAAGTAATGTTTTAGAATTAATTTTTATGAAAGAACAATTGTAATTTGTCAGTTCTGGAAACTTTTTAAGCGTGTTAACCCTTTGCCGATTTCAAATTTGCATCAAAATTGATGAAATAGGCTGAAGCTATGGTGAAAAATTACATAATGTCGGAGTTCAAGATTAAAAAATCAATGTCTCAAATTTTTGCTGCCACTGTATATTAATAATTTTCTTGACTCTTTTCACTTTAGCACAGCTGCCGCCATAAGTCTGCCCTAGACGAAGTGAAACGTTTCAACTGCTGCTAATGAGTCGAGATGCAGCATTTCTCAGTTTGCTTCTAACCCTTCAAATGACTGTGTACAGACCTACACTACGCTAACATTAGGTTCAGACAGATGGAATTAGATTTTAGGAAATTATTTGAAAAGTTTAAACTGCACCAAGGGTCTGCTTTTTCTTCTTATTCCTTTGGCATAAAGTCCAAAGCTTAATAACATTTATGAAACTTGCCAACCAAGAAACATATGTTACTTTTACCCCTTTTCCACTTCTTAACGCCTTTATCTTGCAAGGCCAAGGTTGACTTTGGTTTCAACTTCAATTTGTTTGTAATCTCATATATGTATACTTATAAGGCAGATAAAGCCAACAGCTAAACACATTACTTTAAACAAATGTAGTTTCAGTTTTCAAATAATTACACTTATTATGGCACTAGTTAGTTGTCGTATGTAAACTATTTTCTTTTTGACGATTTTCCGCTTCATTGAATGCATAAAATGCAATGTAAGACTATGGGCACAAATTGTTAGTTAGTTTAGTATGCAACTACATTTAGTTGGGCTTACCAACTGCCTGACAATGCGAACACCACGACGAATAACTGACTGGTTAGCTGACTGAACTCAACTAAACTGAACTGAACAGAACAGAAAATGTATTTGAGAGAGTGAGAGGAAAACCACAGACCGCATGGCAAGGGCTAAAGCTTCGACATTTCTTGGCATTTCTGTTGACAATAATTTGGCATTAAGTATTATTTATTTAGCCTCTGATAGTGCGAACTGTATGTGTATATTTACTGTGCTGGCTGCAGATTGTGATTGCGTTTTTGTAAACACACAGAGCCGCACACATTTATACATACACATATGTATGTCAATGTGTAGGTGCGATAACCAAATTAAAACTGATATCACGATAGACAAGGTGGCGGGTGAGCCGTACATACTATAAACATATATGTATATAGAAAGTTTATGCCTAACGGTTATAGTTTTCGAATGCCGCCAAGAAACCCTTTTAAGTTTTAGTAGCAACCCAAGTAGATGATAGGTAGTACCCTTATTTTTATATATTATTTACCTAGACTTATGTGTGGGTACATAAATCAAAAGGTTATAAATCGGCTTATCGCTCACATGATAAAAATCAAAAGAGATTTCCACCTACCTAATGCGAAACCCCTTTCATTCATACATATGTATGTAGAGGGGAAAATGTGTAGTTTCTAATGGCAAATATTTGTCGGACAATTGTTTGACACTTTGGGCCCTCTCAGAGTGTTTTGTGGCCCATATGGATTGTTAATGTGTCAGCACATTAGATAACATAAAACTGTACGAATTCTTGTGACTTAATTAATTGGTTTTATAGATATTTCAAGTATGCAATTGAAGTCATTAAAAATCGTGTACATCTATATGTTGTTGTTGTTTTTTTTGTTTTGTTTAAATATAGATTTATGAACTCATTGCCACAATTTCTAGCAGAAGCGACTGGCGTTCTGGCAATTGTTAATAAAAATATTAATCGAGAGTTCGCGAACCTCTCACAATGTTGGCCATGACCGAGATAAGCCAACAAAAGTCATTTGGCACGTGGTCTTTATGGTGGAGATATGTAAAGTACCTTCACATTTAAAGAGCTGCAGATTATTGTTCCATCCTTTATGGTTTGGCTGGCAATGAGAAAAGTTTTTCCTCATACACACGCACACATACAAGACGCACACTCGAGTATAAAAAATACAAATGGAAATAGTCTGAACTGATACAATTTGGCTTTAAGACTCCCCAATTCGCCATACAACATGCAATTACAAGTGAAACAAGTTAACAACAATTGGGCAAAAGAACAAAACGAAAGAAACCTGATTGAAAGGAGCTTAATTAAAGAAGAATGTTGATGTAGTTGGGAAAAGTCAAGCGCAAAGTTTTTCTTTCCTTTCTTTTTCTGTTTCATTAGACGCGTTTAGAGACAAGTTGACTTGCAAATGCAATTGTTAGGTTTAATGGTCAATTATGTATACAAAAATAAACTTTACTCATTTATCTGTTGTTTATTTGAATAATATTAATCTTTTTATAATACACTTACGCTTTTTCTTTGTTTTTCAATCAATTTTCCTTTTGTTTAGCTTTCCATTTTGTAATTTCAGTTTTATATCACTCTGTAGCTTTGTAATTCAAATACTTAAATAAGATAAAGATTGAGTTGAATAAAGTTGAATGTTTATTGAAGATGAACATAAAATGTAGATAATTTAATCAGTTTTAAGAAACGTATTTCAGCTTCTCTATGTACCAGCTTTGTGTTGAGATTTAAACAAAAGTAATTGCATTTAAGAGCCTTGAAAATGTGTGTAATTATTTTCACAATTTAAACGATTTTGCCATATTTTTCTTAGAGATGTATTTGGGGATTCAAAAAGTAAATGAATCTCATGAATTTAATTATGTCATAATCTAAAATTCTATATTTTTGATCAATTTTGTTAAAAATAACTTTCATTAATGGCATTTTGATTGCCTAGATTATCTTTTAGTTGTATTTATCTTTGATCTTACCGAAATCCAATCCAACGATTCATTGCATTCATTTTAATTAGAGAATGGTTGGATGACTTTATGAATTTGAAAAGTTAACTCAACAAAAAAAGGTGAATTTGTTTTGGCACATGAAATATTTATGAACGTACATCATGACATATGGTTGTCTATATGTTTATCTATATATATACTTATAGTTTTTTCCCTTAAATTTCATTCAACTTATTTTCAAGGGTATAATTAATCAAATATTTGTGCGTTCTTTTTCTTTTCTTAGGGCTGAAATTTGGTGGGGGCATTGAATGATATGTATTTCTATTTGCTTTGCTGTCCATGTTGGATTTATTTCACACTAAAAGTTCAATAGCTTATCATCGGCCATAAATAAACAATTGAAAATACTTATATGTACATCTTTATCTTTGTCTGTGTATATACATACATACATATATTTGATACATACATTGAAATATGTACATATGTAGATATTTCTTATGTGCGTTTGCTGGTCAATGCAAAAATTTTCAAAGATTTTGCCAGCTGTCGACCTTCACCTTATTCTTATTAATTGACCAGCCTTCTACATCGCTTTAGACATTTAAATTTTCCAAGAGTTTTACAAGTTTTTCTCCTTCTTCCTTTGCTCAATGAAAAAAGAAAGCACGCTCAATTCAAGCGAAAATACTTTAGTCAGCGGCAACACTTTTGGTTTACATAAGTGGAATTTTTACTGCATAGCATTTTATTTTTTTACACCTACATAACAAACGGAATGGTGCAGCAGTAGCCACACTTGGAGAAAATTTACTTAACGTATTAAAAGTCCAACAGATTTGTGGAAGTGGAACATAGCCGCATAGAACAGGGAACGGTTAAGGAAGCTTTTATAAGAAACATGTTAAATGAATTGATGGAAAAAGTTGAATAAGTTGAGATTGTTCTCAGAATTTAGGCCAACAATTATGATTCTATATCACAGCGAAAACATTTTAGACATGTTTAAGTGTAACATTAAAAGGCTATGAAATGAAATTGGCAGTAAAAAAGTTAATTTCTTTTACAAATTCTTTAAGTTGTAGCCAAGACCTTAAGCTGGACAAAGTAAAGAAACAGTTTAAACTTATGGAAAAGAAAGTGGCAAGAACCTGCCATTTACACGATTGAAAAGAAACCAATAATAATAAGAAACCAAATAAACTAAACATAACTAAACTAACTCTGTTTGTTTCTTGAATCTACTCTCAAAATATTTGACATATTCCTCTTGACTCTTGAATACAGAAGTGATCGTCTTTTTCTCCTAGTGCACTTAAACAACTTGAGCTAAGCAAAATGAGAAAAAATGAAAGGAAAAGCAAATTGTGGAATTCTATTTATCATATTTATTCCACCACCCCCTCCCTATTCTTACCACATCAAGCTGACATTGTTTGCCTAAGCATTTTGCTAGACTCTGTGGTATACATGACGTATGCGTAATATGCAAAGCAAATGTAATGCATTTCCAAATATTCGCATGAATTTGTTTTCTTTTGAATACGCGTCTTATGTGTCTTGGAATGTATTTTTAGTCCTTTTGTTTGGCTTTTTTTTGTGTATCAATAAGTGTTCTCATACAGACACACATATGTATGTTTTTATACCCACTTACTAAGTTATGAATAAGTTTTCTCTGTCTTTTTTGATGTTTTTATAGTACTCAGTAGACCACCCAGAGTCATCATCATAAGAAGAGACTACGACCACGACGACGATGACGACTGAGACGGAGACGGAGAAGGAGGCGACGACGAAGCCACAGGACATATTTATTTATGGGCATTATAAAACTTCTGACATCTTAGTTTACCACCCGCCTTTTGTTTGTCGCCTTCGTTTCGGTTTTCCTTTCCTCTAAGTTAAGTGCTTATCATACTTACATAATTTACGAGTATTTGCGATCCAACTATGCAAATTAGTATTGTTATTCTAACTAATGTAAATTAATATTAAGTGTTCGAGGGGGCTGCTGGAGGCAGCCGTAAAGGCCAAATGGAATATGTGTACTTACAATTCGTGGGAGAATACGGGAAGCCAGCTAAGCTAAACAATTTATAATTAGGACCACTCACAGCACTAAAAATAAAATTGTCGGTGAAATTGATTTCCTTTTTTTTCCTCTGTTTTGGTTTTAATGAATGTCGATAAGAAATTTTGGCGATTAATTTATACCATTTATTTTTGTGAATTATTCATACGTTTCGAAAAATTTATCAGTTAATGCATTTTCATTTAATATACTCGATAAATTATTCCATCGACCTCACACACACACTCAGACACACACATAATCGTAGTCAACTGATCAATCATATTTTATGTAGATTCGAATTTACTAGCACTTCATGAGCACCCACACATTGTTGTATTTCCGTTTTGCCAATCAAAATCAAAGAACGAATTTGCCAAACGACGTCAACGAAACGATTCGATTCGTACGAATCGACAAATCCGTAGACCAACACAAATTTTTTCGCCACGGATCCGGACAACCGTTTCGCTTGAGTGTTTCAGTTGAACTGGCGTTTGGCGTTTGGCATTGCCGCACGCATTGAGACACAACCATAACACAGACACCAACACACACGAGTGTTTCATGTCTCCGTCTCGGTTCTGTCCTATCCCAGCCAGCCAGTCAGCCAGCCAACCAACCAGCCAGCCAGCATAGGTATTCCTATGAAATGTGGAATCCAAATAGCGCAAAAAAGCCCGCCGTTTGCTAATTTCAAAATCAGATGCCAGTTAATCCTTTTTGGTGATGATAAAATGTATTTAAACAATTATGCCTTTCTTTTCAACAATTCCCAGAATAATATTAATTAAAGCTTTTGATAAGCCTAAAAAATTGTCTCGTCTAGCATATCATTTGGATAATGCAGGTACGAGTATTCCAAATGTGCGTAAACACCAAAATTACTATGAAAATCTAAATTAAGATTTTTTTATGACAATCTTATAAAGCCCCCTCAAAATATACACACACACACACGCACATGGCTTTTGACTATTTGTTTACACTTACAAATGGGATATAAATGCAAAATTTGTTTGCTCTTTTTATAACCTGCAGACACACGTTCACATCTCCCTATATAACATTTTGCAAACTACAACAACATACGAAATACAATGAATATAATATTATACTATGAATACGAGTAATATAATAATGAGTAGAGTCAACAGCTGGTTGTTGTAATTGATTAAGATCCATACCCCGAATGAATTCCACAGTTAAATTCTATCAAGACATGCGCAGTCGAAGACGTCAAAGGGAACCATGTGGAAATGGCACACAATTATTCAAATTGACTGAATGAAGAGTAAATTTAGTTGCGCCAATGAAACTAATTATACGGTCAATAAGTTAGTTTAAGCAAATATTCTAATATAAATTCCTTTAGTATTTCAAATACTTTCTAATAGAAAATGAAGTAAGTAAGTCGTCTCGCCGACTTAGGTATACCATACACCAGTAAAACAAATATTTCAAATTTGTAATAACAAATGCATTTGCCTATTTCAAAAAAATTCTGTTCACATGCTTTTTACAAGCATATCTTAGTATCTCACTCACTCATGCAAATGAGCACCCTAGCGCCCCACCCGGCAACGTCCAACTCCGGCCTTATGGAAAAACGTTTATATGCATAACTTGGCTATTTTTTGTCCGATTTTGATCAAATTTGGTATTTTGCTGGGTATTAGTATTAAATTTAAGTGTGCCAAATTTGATTCCACAAGGTTAAAAATTACGGGAGATAATCGAGTTTTTGAAATTTCGGGGGCGGAAATGGGCGTGGCAAAATCTTTATACTTACAAAATGTGCGCAATTACTAAGCAAATATACATACCAAATATGCTGTCTCTAGCTGCAATAGTTTTTGAGAAAAACGTTTTTTTTGAATTGCGGAGGCGGAAAGGGGCGTGGCAAAAATTTGAAACAAACTTGATCACTCTACATACTACATGAGCCTACATTCCAAATTTGGTGACTCTATCACTTATAGTCTCCGAGATCTAGGCGTTCATACGGACGGACGGACGGACAGACGGACAGACGGACGGACAGGCGGACATGGCTAGATCGACTCGACTGTTGATACTGATCAAGAATATATATACTTTATGGGGTCGGAAAAACTTCCTTGTGCCTGTTACATACATTTTGGCGGCTTTAATATACCATTTCACCCTATGGGTGTATGGTATAAAAATGACAAAAATAATCTAACTAGATAGATATTTATATTTATTGCATTTAAAAGTTGTATAATATGATGAAAAAACTAATTAAGAGCTAATAGTAATTAAGTATTTGATAAGTAAAATAAGTAGTTGTGGCTGTAAGATCGATTTTTCAGTGAATTCTTTATTCAAAAGAGATCTAAGAAAATGTATGAGTAAAAATGCATAATATAGACTAAAATATATTCTGTCGTGAGTTATGGTTTTAAAAAACTACAAAAAAACATCACATTTAATACAATTTCTCCAAAAAAGTGAACCTCTTGTATTGGAAAATATTTCGATTTCCCAGACTTATTTTCCCATTTTATTTTAAAACTTTGATTTTTAATTACGTATACGCTACGTTGTCATTGACAATGAAATGAATGCAATATAGACGAAAGTATTTCGTGCCGTGGCTTATTCATTATTAGAAACTATACAAAATCATGAGTTTTAGTTAGAATCCTTTGTCCGATAATCTGAGAATGGAGAAAACTTTTCCCCCAAAAAATCGAAACTATTGAACTGCTGGAATTTTGTAGTTCCTATGATTGCATAGATCTCAAACGTTGCTTTACAATCACGTATACGCCACGTTGCCATTCGTAAGCAGTAATGGTTGCCAAAGTAAACTCAACTTAGAATTAAAATAACATTATTATGGGTTTTATTTAAATGACTTTGATTTTTTGCAAAATATTTTCTCCAAATTGACCAAAATTTAAATATTTACATATTACATTTTATATTTGAAAACAGCTTCAATGTAATCTTTGCGGTTCATTTGGTGCTTTTAAATAGATTGTCTGTTGACCCGTTCATTGCAAAAAAATAAAAAACAACTTCATCATTTGGCTTTGGTTTAACATTTTTGTTGTAGCTACTCTATTGTGGCTAACACTTAGACTGATTAAATGGGCAAAATTCTTTACAGGTCGGACACCTTTCCGTTTCGTTTCGTGACTAGCAAAATGTTTTGTGGTCGAAAAAAAAAACCCAAAAATCCAAAAAAACCAAAATATTCCTTACTCAACTGCAAGTCAGAACAAGAGCTTGGTATTTATGCAAAATTCAAAGAAGGTAATTGCAAACGCAGTGCCAAGAGAAGGAGAAAGTTCTGCTTTGTTAAGCAATCCTTTGGCCTCAATCTACAATCATTTTGGGCAAGAATTTAGAAATGCAATTGAATTAATAATATAGTCTAAGATATGCAGTGCCAAATATAATCTCAGCAATATGATTGCTTCAACTGGGTTAATGGACTCAAACATTCTCAGCACGAAGTGGAATTTCCTTTACCGTTGTGATTTTCTTTTTCGCCATTAGAATGAATCTGTTAAGATTAACCCAAATAGCAAAATGGAAAACCATAAAGAGATTTGAAACTAAACTATTAAAATTTGTTTTGGTTTAAAAGGCCAAAGTCAATTTTTAATTTTGCCTGAATGTATTTCAATCTGTCTCAGAAAACGTTTTCAGTTTCGACTTTAATCCGACTAAACAAAAAGGTTTAACTTTAATCCCAAAAATTATTATCCTACCTTAACTATGGACAAAATTTGTATGTCAAAGCTTAATTTTTGAGCGCGGACGAATAATGTGAGAATGTATAAAATTTATAAATATTTATGTACATTTTAAATTAGTTCAGTATTGACTTTAAAATGAAATATATTTTCATTGTCTACATGGTAAAAGATAATTTTATTTCTTGTTGGCCTTTGCCATTTTTGTAGCTTCTCTAATCTATTTAGCAATATTATTAAGTAAGAATTTCTTTGTGCATAACTTTTGATTGCTAACCACCAATAGAAATGGCAGAGCACTCAGTTTGGCTTTGCCGCAAGTTTGATAATTAGATTGGCACACACACAAATTGAGGAAGGACCCGTGCATTGATAGGCGTTTGTTCATGGGGAAACTTTCTATGGGCAACCAATAGTTTAGTGGCTACATTTAAAGGATATTCCAGTGACTTTTGCTGGTATCAAAAGTTTTGCCATATAATTGCATTATCAAATGCATCTCATGTTTTGGGCCTTTCCATTTGGTTCGTTTTGTAGATTGAAAAGTGTCAAGGCCACTTGAAAAGTTTCTCAACCCTCACATATTATTCGACTCTCTCTCTCTCTCTCTCTCAAAGCACTTTGAAGTGCACAATTCTGGTGAGATGAAGAGTGTGACAGGAAGAGGAAGTGAAAAAGGAAAGGGAAAAGCTGGTGGGGAAAGGGTGTAGCAATTTTTTTCCCCACAAGTGCATAAAGTAAAAACCAAAATGAAATTTAAACAATTGTTCTTTGTGGAATTTTGCAAACAGATTTTGCAATTGCTTGACAATCATTTTCATGGACACACAACCCACACTCTCACTTAGAGCGCCCCTAGCGTCCAGTAGTGGTCATACGTTTATATTATAACACCATATGTACTCTAGCACCATAAACTTATAATACGTTTTGTGTATAATTACCTAGGGGAAATGGTATAGCATATCTTTCTTCCTGCTGGTGGCACAAATAAATCGAAACAATATTGTGGCTAATAGAGGCAGAGAATAACATGGTAACAGAGTGAGAAGGATGGATGAATAGACAGAGAAACAGAGAGCTATTGATGCTGCTGGCGGTCTTTGTTCTATTTAATTTTAATTGTTAGGTGAATGAACCTTTTGTGTGTCCTTAATGTGTACAGTGAAACGTAGACAAAAGCTAAGATTACCTACTATTAATATAATAAAATCAATAAGCATTATATTACCACTTGAAGAATAATATACACTGAGCGTAATCTGGACCTTCAGATATTCTTAACTTTGTTAATGCTAAGCCACAAATCTTTGCCAATACTATAAAAAGCTTCATTTGCTGGTGTTGTTTGGATAATTTTCAAAACCCAAGTTCATTTTTAAGATATACGTCTACAGAAGGGATTTGATTGAAAGTCAATATGAAATTAAATGACTGATAGTAACTGAATGACTTAGTTGTAGTTGAAATTTCTAACCAACTTTAGATCTCTCATTTTAATTTGGCTTTAATACACGCGCGTCACTCATACGCAACGTTATCTTTGCAAAACAAAGATTAAGATTATCTGTCGTGAATTAAAATCATTTTCTTATTACATTTGTTAGGCTATTAACGTAATTTCTTGACATTAAAGTACATATAGCAAGATATATTTAACATTGCAGTAAAAAACTACATGAAAAATTAAAGCTGAGAAGAATTTCAACCTAATGTCCTGCAGTGTACACAAAATTAAATGACTCCTGTTACGGTTCACTCCATTTGCAAGCATCATTGAGAATTGATTTTCTTGCCTTCATTTTTACTGACCTTGCTCTTTAAATGTTAAGACATTATTGACCATATTTTAGGTCAGGGGATTAAAGCATCTCCCAGTTGGTAACTAAGTATAAATATATCTACATGCATTTATGTATGTACGTATAGACCCTGGGCATAAAAGTAATTAGTCAAAAATGTAATTTACTAGAAAATTTTGCGGCATACCACAATTGTCTGTGCAGTTTCTATAAACTTTCTATTTTCAAAATTTATTATGGTGTGGATTTTTTTTTGTTGGTTTTTTGTTTTTCCTGAACATTTGCTAAACATGTTAGATTCCCGCTGGCCAACGAAAAATAGCAATTTTCGGTTGTAACGGCAAAATGCGGAAGTCTGACAAACAAATCGGTCCAACGTGTAAACTGGAAAACCACAAAAGCCGCATAAATGTTAAGAGCCGGAGAGAGATGGCGGAGAAACGCGTTGTTGTTGGCCACACGAAGAGCCTAGCATAGAAAATTAGAGGAAAAGCCGGTCAAATCTACAATTGCATCTGTATGCAATGTTTTTTGGTCTCGTTTAGTTTTTGTTTGCTAGCAGACCCAACACCGTCCCAAGGACTACAATTTAAAAGTTTAAATAAGCAAACAATTTCAGTAAAACGGTTGAAAATCGTTGCCACTTTCCCTATTGGCCGTGGTAATCAGGTATAATCCGTGACAGGCTACCCGAAAATATGGCAATCCGTTAAACTGTGCCAGGCATAACAGGCATAAAAGACTTGGCGAAATTTGCATATTGCTATAATAAATAATACCGCACGAAGTTTAAAATGCAATAATGAAATTTATTAAGAACTTTTGTAGACCAGCAAAGAACTTCGACACACAGCTTGCATATACTCGGGATGTGTGTGGCACAGTGGTTATCAAACAAAATGAATGCCCATGCGAAGGTCAAGTGGGTAGTAAAATAATCGTAAATTATATAAGAAATGGTAACTTTATTTATTATTTATCTTTAGCATCGGCGAGAAGCGAATCTATTTATTTTAACGCATAAAAATGCAGGAAATTTGAAAATGGAAAGTTTTTGGTATAAAGAAATTCGGTGAGCTCTAACCTAATAGAACTAACTAAATTAACTTTCCTATTAAAAGCTAATGAAGCAAACATTATTTTTTTTTGGATATTCTATATGAAAATGAGAAACTTGATCAAATACGAGAAAATGTCTTGAATTTTAACGCTTTTTCCAGCAATTTAAAAAGATAAGTTTTTTTAACACACCATTAAAGCAAAAAAATCTTCATACAAGTATATTTGAGTCCTTCGAAAAGTTAAAAACCCAGTCCAAAATATAGGTTAAAATAACCAAAAAAGACGAAACTTTTTGCCATAAAGATTTCAATGATTTTTAGAATTTGATTTCACAAATATGAAAAACTATATATATATATACCATACTTATCAGTCCTGATTTTGTTTATTGTTTATTTGTGTATTTTAAGCGTATATTGGGATCAATTTGGCACCGTTTCAGAACTTTCTGTTCTCATTTCCAGGTGAAATCGATTTCGTTTTCGAAACGAAGATCAAAACAATTTTGCCGACTACTAGGGGGTTGCCTAGCTTTATAAATATTTACTTATACATTTTTTTAGGACAAATACTGACAAAAATAACTCATGTTCCATTTGTAAATGGTTTTTAAAATAAATTGATTCTTTCATGATTCTTTTTACACAATTTTAAATATATTTATACTTGAGATTATCTAGTTCACATTGAATTGAAATATAGTTTGAGTTTTAGTTGACTTTTATAGTTTTAGTTGACTTGAACAAATCGATTGAGAACGTTAACTTATTGGAATAATTCTTGTAAATTAATGTTTGCAACAAAATTATCCACTAATACTTAGAATTCTCAACATATTACAGATTATTAGAACAAAATTTCAATTACGTAATTTTCGAGAATTTGTAAGAAAATTTGCAATTACTTTTCATTCCACTAACTGAAAGTCAACCGATTCAAGTGAAATAGAAAGCGAGAACAGATCGCAAATCGGATACTGATCAGAGCATTCTTTTCATGGCTGAAGTTCAGTTTTTACCACCAAATTTTTCTTTTAAAATAATGCATTTCAAGAGAAACAATAGTTTTTTCTAGACTCTTTTTGGGTAATAAATGTTAGCATTAAACAAGAGTAACAAAATTTAGTAGAATTCTCGTTTTTTGTGCAGCAACTGAAATGGAAATTAAATAAAAACACATGCAGTTTTTTATCCTTTGAAAAACACTGTGCAATGGGCAATGCCAACGCCAGTTTACCGTCATATGAACAAGTTGGAAATGAATAAAACTTAAGTACATGTAAGGCGAAATGCAGAACTTGTGATACTCTGGCTAAAAAGTAAAAGATAATCTTTGCATACCAGTTCACACGCATCAAGGAATCCTTAAGGCATATCAAAGATCTGTTCAGGGGTTAATGCTAAATAGATGACCCCGCACATTTTACATATGTAAATGTCTGGGAAAGGGTATAGGTAAGAAGGCTAAGGGCAAAACATGTGCCACGTAATTTACACAGCATGTTGCCACATGTGGCCAAGCGTATCGAAGCGACCCACATGATGAGGATGAGGGCGTTCTGTCTGACCTGCTGCTGCTGCTATTCTTGCTATTGCTATTGCTCCTGCTCCAACTCCTACTCCGGCTCGTGCTCCTGCTCCTGCCTGGTACCACTTCACCATGGCCAAGCACTTACGTAAATGCCTTACGGCAAAAGTTTTTTCCTTTGGTTGTTGTTTTAAAAGTCCCAAATAATTGAGTTTTACGCATAATTTGCTTTATTTTATTTTTACTTACATATGTATGCCCCGGCACCTCAATGCATCACCACAACAACAACAGCAAAAACAAGGAAATGAAGAAAAGGCAAACCTGCAACAGCAAAAAAAAAATCAATATACACATAAGTAGGCATACATATATATTTAAGGATACCCATTTATTCTGCATTTTAAACATAATAATTCATGTTGAGGTGGGAATTGAATTCGGATGCAAAACGAACGAAAAATTAACAAATGGAATGGCACAATCCTTTTTCCGTTTCATCAAATGAAACCAACTAACTAAATGGATCTGCTCTATTAAATATTGACAAACGGCAACTAATTAAAATGAATTATTAAATGACAGGCTTCTACGTATGTATTTTGGTGCTAAAATAGCATTATCGAATAGTATTACTGCGGGATTATAGATTATTTTTGCAGCCAACCATTTCTGTTTTTTTGGGGTAAACCAATTAAAATGACCACCAAAATGAAATGCACTGCATCGAGATGAGATGCATTTTGTTAGATAACAAAATGCTATAAATCCATTTATAATTAATTTTTACAAATGAAAGAAGCGATTAAATATGCACGCCTGAATGGGCAGCGGCAAATAAAAATTAGCATTCCATTCGATTGTAATCGACTGAGTAGTAGGTAAATAGAGCCAAGTAAATAATACTCATGTCTACACGTTCAGAAATGATTCTGAAATTTTCTATAAAACGTCTTTAACTAAAACGCTCTCAAGAAGTCAAATTAAATAGCAATTTAGCTTTTCTTAAAATGGCATAAAATAAATAAATGAATAGATAGAAACTTTCTGCAAAGTTGAAAAATATTTCGTGATTTTTAATAAAGATTGAAAGAACGCATTCTAACTTTAAAACAAATATATGTGTTTTTCAAATACTTCAAAGTATTTAGTCAATACTAAATTACAGCTTAATGAAATTAAGTTTATTGTAATTTATAATCTTTGCTACTTTTAATCTCAGGTTGAGTTGATCATATAAACTCTAGGTTTATAAAATTAAAAAGCATTGATAGATAAATTTATGAATATCGATGAAAATTTGGTGGACTTACAGATTCGACAATTTTTTGAAAGGTTTTGTGAATTTTGAAGATTTTTTCGTATCAATTTTTGTTTCTTTGTTAATTTAAATAATCTTTAAGAAAATCTGCTGAGAATGTATTTTGATAAATGAATCAATCTTTTAGTGGAGCCCCTTATCGTTTGCCAATCCTGCTATATGGCTACTTCGGCTGATGTTAGGCTAATTTTAGCAATGAAAAGTTCTTTGCAATGAGTCTTGAAGATTGAAATTCAATTTATTTTTAGTTGGATACAAACATATATACATTTATTTAATTTAACACATTTACAATTTATTTTGTATTATTGAATCTTGCTAAGCATTGGTTTTTATTGATTTATTTGTTTTATTTGTTGTTTTTCTTGGGTTTTCCGTTTCATGAGTTATATAAAGTTGCATTTTGTTTTTATTGTTTTACGTTCTATTATTACAGCTCATTTCTTGCAGTTACTTCTGGTTAAAGTAGCTCGATTAGTTTAATTTCTGTTTAATTTTAAGTTATCAAATTAACAACTTGGCATTCAAAGAGGTAGGATTACAATTGTCAGATGTTTTTCTTGAATCGAATTGAAAAACGAATAGATAAATTGTGGGCATTTCAGTTGATGAGTGGGTGAATGGATTTTCTAAATGCAATTTCAAAAAAGATAAATTATAGTTGAAACCTTAATCGGTGGTGTTATGTGGAGGATATAGAATCAAACCTTTAAACAATGAATTTTTTCTGTCAACAACAAATCTGATTACAATAACTATATATATTTGTATTTGTTTTAGTAGTAAATAATTTATGTATTTTATATATTGTAATTAGTAATCCTCTTTTAGTAAGAGGGACAGAGGGAGAGAGTGACAGGGATATAGGGCTTAGGAATTTTCAAAACTCTCTCCAATCTGAATGATCTGTTTGGTTTGAATCTTACGAATTTTTATTAGTCAAACACTTAACAATAGTTTTCATTGAAAAATATAGAATATATGTATATATATAGGTATGTATATATACTTATGTATTGTTTTTTGCTTTGTTTGTTAGTCCTAGATATTAATAACATTTGTACATGCTAAAAAGAAAACAGAAACAACAAAATGGAAACTAAACAAAAAAGGCGAAACTAGGGGAATAATTTTGTTCTTTTCGAATATCACTTCCAAATTCAATTCTCTCGCATGAAATGGGTTTTCGTCTCTCACAAAACAACATCTAGAATTGTTTGTTTTCGAAAACACCATTTGTTAATTGTTAATTGTTTAAATATATATAGTTAATGGTTGTTGTACAGGCTTTGATATCATGAATCGATTTCTCTTCTATATATATATATCCGTTGAGTGTTTTGTTTTGAATAAATTCGATTAATGCATTTTTGTTGGATTTATTATTATTATTATTACAACTATAATATGATTTTTATTTTTAAATTATTTTTTTAGGCCTTAAATTGGTAAATATATAACGCTTTAAGAAGGTTGATCGTGATCATTTGAAGAACTTTACATACATCTTATATTCAGGTATATATGTATATTTTTATGTATATATATGTATATGTATGTAAACGTATAAATAAATTTCAGTTTTTACAAATTAAACCTGTATTCTCATGAATTTACATACACAATAAGTTAAATATATATGTATATGCATTTGTTTATATAGAATCAAACTCTTAAATTGCAAAAATTTTAAATAATAGTATTTATATTTAGTTCGCTTGCGGCTTGCCTGCTATACAATACAAAAATATCTATAATAAATATGTATATATATACGTATTCCGCTTTATATATACATATACTTGAATTCATGTGGATTATATGGAATATATGTAGAATTGTTCCTTTATCTTATTTATTCTTCCACCTTCAGTTAAATCTTCATTTTTTTTCATATACATACTAAGTACTGTATATATACATGACCAAAAAACAAAAAAAAAAAAAAACAGTTGGTCAAAGGTGACTTTGACTCAATAAGTACAATTTTGTTTTTGTTTGGCACTAGTTCAGTTTTTTTTTTAAGGATTTACATAATACAAAAGATCCTGAACGCATGTAAATAACTATTCAGTTGAATATATGTATATTACTATTTATGTATAAACTTCGAGCAATGAATTCAACTATATTACTAAATAATTTGACAGCTTTTCTATTCTTTTTTGCTGCAATTCTCGACTGGTGTAAATGTCCAACAAATAACTATACATACACTAGGCCATGGACCAAATCGGAGGAATTTTGTCTTGTGAAGTGAATCTCTCAATGCTTAACTCTTTTACATTTTCATGGAACATCGATTGATAGATTTTTGTGTTTACAATATTGGCTTTACTTAAATACATGAGGTTTCAGTTTGCTTAACGCTTGAAAAGTAAAGTTTTTATTGAAGATTTGCTGGCATACACTGCGTATACATTATTGTTAGCTGACAAGTCTTTGGTTGAAAGAAGAAAGTTTTAAATTGAATTTACAAAGCGTCTTGGTGGACTTTGTTACTATTTTTTTTTTTTTTTTTTGTTTTTTACAGATTTCTACACAGACAGTTAACAAGACAATGAAATTTCAGCTAGAAAGGCCCAAATTATACATATGTACTTTCAATTCCAGTCCGAGTCCGAGACAATTACGTATACGCAGCATCTGCCAGCTAAAAGCATTTCAATGTTTCCAATAATTGTAATAAAGAAGGAAAAAAGAAAATTGAAGCGTTTGAGGAATTCTCGAAATGTAAAAGTTAAACCTTTTGCTTACAATTCCTGAACCATCTCTAGACTCGAAAATTCTCGTTTTTTGGCCCAACCTACTATACACATATAAGGTGCATATTATGCAATTGTTTTTTTCATGGGAGATTCGAAATCGTGAACTTATAAAAACCGCTGCAGTCTACTTTTAACCCATTTGTATTTTGTTTATGATTTTCTTTACGGTGGGTAGTCTATCTTTCAATTGCCACTCTTTGCCACCAATATGGAGATCAATATCAGTTATTGTTCTTCCATCTGGAAAGCAGCAACCGCCAGCGATTTTTACGTCTTCTGCTTCAAATTTGCCAAATTAATAAATGATTGGTGCTGTCCTCGCGTCCAGCGATTTCGCTCAATGAATTGGCACCCGAATTACGGAAATCTTCGTAGCCATCACCACCAGATATGATAAGGGTATTATTGGTTTCCGATTTCGATTTTGAGTGCTTGATGGAACTGCAAGGCAAAAGAGCGAACGTATCGTAAGATTACAAATAGAAGATGAGAAGAGTAGCAAAACTTACCCCTGTTTAGTGTATTCATCGCTGGTGGTACCTGACCCAGAGCCAGCCGCCTCACGGCCCGTTGCTGAAGCTGCTGCCGACGATGAGGAGCTGGAAGAATTGGCCGAACCCTCCAGGCCAGTTGTCTCCACGAAAGTCAGGAAACGAACATGTCCGGTGTGGCCATGCGGTATGCCAGTGGGTACCACATTAAGGGCTCCTTTCTCATAGCCCTGAGCCGGTATAGTAAGCAGGACACCGGCACTGGTGCCTATCCATATGAGATCTTTGCAGCAAAGTAACGATGTGACACGCAGACAAGCTGCCTTATGCTGGCGTATAATCTCATCGCAATTCGACAGCATTTTATTGACGGCGGGGGCGAGATTCACCTCGGTGATTTGTTGGTGGCTAATAAAACATCAATAAGAAATTAATTAAGTATATTTAACGAATTATCCATACTTACGTATTGGAATGGAAACATTTAATATGTGCTGAGTTTTGTATGGATATCCACACATAATTGTTTGATACTGTCATGTTTGTTATCGGCTTTGAATCCGATGATATCTGTATTTGATTAATAACCTGCAAGAGAATTTGAAATTGTATATTTATAGTTTTGTCAATTTTACTAGGCTTGAACATTCATAAAAGGTAACAAGTCTGCGGTCTTAGACTTCTTTCAGTCTAACAATGACGTGAATAAGAAATGAGTGAAGATTAAAGATTATTCAAGAGTTCTAAAGACAATGGAAATCGGAAGTTAAATGTAAAAAGGATACACAACTTATTTTCTTCGTAAAATGGCTAATATCTAAGTTAATATTAGCTTGAAATTACCGTCAATGTATCCACATCTAGCACTTTGATGATTCCTTGTATGGAGCACCAAAGTTTGCCATCAACATTTAGTAGTTTTGTCACCGGACTTGTAACCGTGCCAATTGATAGACAATGTGATGAGCATGTATTCCATGATGTGGCTAAGAAAAACCGAAAGAGAATCCTTACAATCTGCCAAAAAATCACAAGAGTGGAAACACTTACCACCATCTCTAAGATAAACACAGATATCACCGTTTGCTAATGAGACAAAAACTCGATTGTCCAGGTACCTGGTAAAAGGAAAACAAGTTTCATTCCATTCCATTTGAGACGTTTATGGATTATAGAGACTTACAAAATGGAATAAACGGCTGAATGATGTTCAATCTTGATGCGATTCTTTTTGATGCGAATATTGTCGGTACTATTGTAGACATGAATACAGCCATCTTCTGTACCGATCCACATGGTTGATTGATTGCATTCGCCTTCCTCAGGATTTGATTCCTAGAAAAAAGTTGGAAATTTATAAGTAGACCGAGTAGGTATGGAATCGTCTTACCTGATGCGCGTGATATGGGGCATGCATTGAGGGAGCAGGGCTGGGTACACGTTCCACCGGAGCATTGCCACTATTGAGCGTGGCAGCTGTTCCGGCAGCATCGGGCTCATCATCGCTCGAACTTAAATTTAATTCTAACTGAGTATCACTTGTGGTGTTGGTGGCGGTGGTGCTAGGATTGGTGGCGGAGGATTCTGTTCCATCGTTTGTAGCAGGCGTCGGAGTTTTCTTTTTCTCTGGCGTTGCAGTTGCTGAAGCAGGTTGAAAACTGGGAGAGATGCTCTTACGATAGTCACGCAGCTGCTGGGTATAGCTATGACTATGTTTGCCGCCTTTCGTGTCCTTGGTGTCATCATGCGCTGCACCAGGCTGATCACCGGCACTGCCACTACGACGATTTGAAGCTCCTGCACTATACGCCGGAACCGAAGCCACACAAAGTATACGAGCATTACAGACACCATTGCAACTAGTTACATTTGGCTCCGGATGCAGGGACATGATGCACACTTGGCCCACGTAGCCATCACTATTACAGACCCAGACATCTCGATTATCACTCAATGTGGCTGCTGCACACGTGAATTGGAGTCCAGCTCGGGTCTTGCGTATGGGTATGGATGTTAGGAATTCAGGAATAGGATGACGTTCAAGTGTGGCAGCTGAGAAGAGAGTAAACCAACATTAGTAAGAACTTAGAGGCAGAACATTTATCTAGAAAAACTCACCCAGTTTCTGTTTTGCTTCATTGAAGGTCTCCTCCCATTGTGTGCGCTTCTCCGTCTTGTTGAAGACCACTGTTAACTTTTGATTGCCACTTCTGACAATAAGGAATGTTATTTATGTTATTGATTCAAGGACAAACAATTAACACTTACGGTGAACTGACAGTCAGCTCCAGCATATTCAATTGTGTGTCATTCGATTGACGTTCGGATAGCTGTCGCTGAACATCACGATGAAGTTCACGAATGACATCCTCCAGATACTGATGCGGATATCTCAAGGATACTGTGATATCAGTGATTTGTTGCAATTTACCACAGTCATCGGCCAGACTCTCGATTTCGCTAACAATGCGTTTGATATTCTCGTCTTTAGCTGCAAAACACAAACCATTCTATTGATATAATTTTATCATTTTACACTGAAATAAATTCTACTTACATTTAACAATTTCCAGGCAATCTAAGCTAATCTTGGTAAGAAATTTGTACTTGTTGGTATCCAAAGTTGTGGCCACTGTGCCCGGGCAAATTGAGCTATTCGGTTTGCGAATGGTGCCGCTACGTTTCTTAATGCTCGTCAAGACCAGCAAATCATTGAAGAGGAAGAAACCACGATCTTTGCGAGCCCCTTGCCCAGATGGCATTGACACCAAATCGAATAAGAGAAACTGTCGTTCGGGTGATATTAAATCAGTGATGCCTTCAATGACACCTTCCAGTTCGCGCAGCGTGGCCTCCCGTTGACCATTCTCCATGATTTCACGCTCTTTGCAATTGATGTGAACGAGTATGTCGTGAACTAACTTGAGAACATCCTGCAAATGCTTCTGATCGGGATGATCGTGATCTGTGTGTTTAATAAGGCGTTGGAAGAGTAACTCGTAGCTAAAAAGAAAATTAATATTGTTTAACAAAAATCAATTTGGTTAACACTCGATTTAACTCACTTGGGAAACTTTTGCACTGGTTTAATTAGTAAATTATCCAAAGTCAATTTGCCTTTATGTTCGCGTGCCGTTGACTCTAGAAATTTGGCAAATGATGGTCGCTGATGCTTCATGGATCTAATGGCATTTTTGGCTCGATTGCAATTGTTCACAAACGATGTGTAGACCTCCAAAACTTCCAATTTGGAAAACTGCAACAAATTGATTAGCTAGGGGATAGAGAGGATTTTCCATATTAGAAGTATTGAGTTGCATACCGTATCCATAAAGGCATCGCCCACTTTCTGTTGTATATCCCAGTCATCGAGACGTTGCTTCAGTTCACCCAAAAACTTTTCATGGATCTCCAGAATATCGGGCACCATAAAGAATATCTCATCCACTGTACGTGTATCAATCATGCCAGCATGTTCGGGAGCCTTCAACACTTTCAGATACTTAAGAACTACAGTTTGCAAAGATTCCACATAGGATTGCTCATTGCGGTAGATCTCTTGCACCACATAGGTTCGTGTGTCCTATAAACGAAGAGAAGAATTACAAGAAATTAGTAAAGATTGGCAATAGTTAGTTAAAGGATTAGGCGAATAGTTAGATCTAGCCAATTGAAACTTACGCCTTCATAACCGCCCAAATTCCATTTACTACTACCAATCTCAAATTGTGCACGCCGCTCCGAATCATCCTCCGAATCGGAGCAGGTAATCGAAGTCATTTTCTTTAGCCGATCGCATTTATCATTCTGATAGCCAGCCGCTCCGGCACCGAAGCCAGCCTTACTCAATCGAGCCACTGTGGTGGTGGCCATGGAAACAGCTTGGGATACACTACTGCTACTGTTGCTACTGCTGGTGGATGGCAGGAGTGGAGCTGCTGCCGCCAATGAGGGCATGGCCTGGCTATGAGCTTGTGGTAGGAGGGCGGCGGCAACGGTATTGGAGGGTGCGGTTATTGTTGCTTGTAAATCTAACAAGCTTAATCGTAAATTTTCACGATTATGCGACATATTTGTTCAAATGGATTGTTCCTCAGTTTTTGTATTTGTTTTTTCACTACTTTTGTTTTGTTTTGTATTTTTGCTTTTTTAATTTAATTGATTGTTTCACTTGTTTGAGTTGCGATGAGCCGGAGACAACTAAACTATATTAACTAGCCTAGGAAAAGGAAAAACAAACATAAAAGCAAAAACTCGTCTGATTCAATTGCATGACCAAAGTGAACTACAAAGAAAAACTAACTAAAAATAGAAAGAAAAGGAGGTGAATACGCAATAATAAAAAAAAGGCAGCTGCAACATCCACATAATATGCGTAGATGTAGTTAAGTGGGAGAACCACTAAACCACATCCCACATGGACATGATGACAATGTCAGTGGCTTGCTTTGAGGCATGAGGATGTTGATTCTGTTGTAGTGCGCCTGTCCATGGGTTTTGCGTGTGGTTGTAGTTTGATAATGACACTGACCATGTTATTGTTGTTGTTGTCGTTGCTGGGGCCCTAGCCAAGGCCAATAGGAACAACAACAATAGCGTCAAGGCGTGTGTAACTGTCAGGGCCGGATTAGTTTTGTAGCAAAAAGTGAAAGGAAAACCTTGAAACTAAAGCATCATGTCTGTTACATAAACTCCTGATGTCTGACTCCTGAGACTTATAAATCAACAAGAAGAGTCTCACTAACAAAGACTGATGATTAGTGAGAGAGAGAGACTTAAATAGCCTTAATTGTGTGTAAGCCCGGCCCTGGTAATAGTTGTGGGCTTAGGTTTCAAAATCGCAGTAACAACTGGAGAGCCTGCTGTTTTTGTATAGACATTTCGTTGTGATTCATAAACAACTTTATCGAAAATATCCATCAGTCATTCAGGGAGTCAGTCAGTCAGCTGTATTGCCTGTATTTTTATGGCTATTTAATTAATTGATTAAATCCATAACAACAGTCACTTAACTGACAATAACAGCAAGAAACAAGGTAAGCAACATGTTATCACAGAAGCACACACACGCACCCGCACACACACACACACCCACACTCAACTTTTTTAATGTGTATACATATATTTTTGTTTTTTTCTTTTTGATTTGAGCTTGTTGCTCTTTACGCCTTTTTTGCGGGGTTTTTCGTATAATTTGATTGTTGCATACTTTTCAGCGTTTGGCCATAGCCAAATTGAATTTTATGGATATTTGTAAATCAATTATAATTGAATTTCAATTTCCATTTACAATAGAGTATTCACTTTCCAGTTGTTGTAACTAAAAGAAAAACAAGTAAAAAGTCAAATGGGAAAAATTGTTTTTGCACTCTAACGCGGCGCAACAAGAGGTTGGCCTTGTGCAGTCAGGTACACAGACACACACACACACACAAGTATGCATAGCCGCTCACACAAACACACATGTATAGAGACAGCCATTAGCAGACAGAAATTTTCTCTCAGGATGGTTTTCTTTCTCGTATCTCTATATAAATATATATATATGTAAATTGTACAAGAATTTTGATTAAATATAAGAGAAAAAAGAACAGTTCTTAACATGGCTAACATTTTTTGTTGTTTTTGTGTTTTGGTAATCAAATAAAATTTTGATGAATCGTTTTTCAAGCACGCACATACATATATAATACCATACATATACATTTAAACCGATATATCGACAATTTTTCTGATTTTTTTTTTTTTAGCCGTTTGTACAGGAATTTTTCCCTCGGTATATATATATTTTTTGTGTGTTTTCTGATGTATGAATGTATATGTGTATATTTTGAATTTGTTTGTTTGCCGTCGTTACACGCCCGTTAAATTGTATCTTTTTTTCGATTTTCTTTTGGTTTTCTCACGGGAAAAACCAACAAAATAATAGAAACAAGCAAAAGCGAAACATGAAAAATTTTCGCTACACAATCGTCGTAGAAAAGCAAATAAGAATTAAAACACGGGGCCAACAAACAGTGGGAAGCAAATGGCTACATTGGCTACGTTGGCGGTGGAATACTCTGTGCCTCCGAAGAGTGTGCCTCTGTGCCTCTTACGGCTGCTAAATGCTACTGCTACTGCTACGGCTGTGGCTGCCGCTGCTGCTGCTGCGCGGGAGAGCAATAACAGCAAAAGCAACAGCAGCAGCAGCTCACCACCCATATACAATATGAGTGAGTATTGGCAGTAGCCAGTGCCACATACAACCAGCTAGAACAGGAGTGCGCTACGACTACTCACACAACATACACGCTCTGAGGAGGAGAAAACGGACAACGAGCAAAAAATACATTCCATTGTGCCATATACACACTTAATTTCCATTTTTCATATTCCAATCAAAGGCAAAAGCAAAGCAAAGCGAACAAAAACAACAACAATAACGAGGAGGAGCCAGCCACCCACCCACCCACCACCCATCCAAACCGACCGACAAGAACTAAGTAAAGGCAACATGCGTCGTAGTCGTGTGTTTAAAACAATACATTTTACGCGCTACAACTACAGATACATAAGTATCTACATCTGTATATCGAAATAGAGAGCAAAAAACAAAAAAGGCGGCTAAAATACAATAACAAAACAAAAACCCCATCATGAATTTGAATTTTATCTGCTTTGTAGCAAACATAACATTATTTATCCCATGTGTACGCTGCTGCTGCTGCTGCTGCTGGCTGTGAGGCAGCAGCAGGAAACTAAGTAATAAACAGACCAGTTCCACACTCTGATGATGCGTACATGGGTACCCAAGTCCACCCAAGTCCTCTCCAACCCTGCTCTGCCCCTTGTACTCCCACACACTTCCCGAAAGTAGTCTCAGCTGTTAGTACATCATTGGAATGCCAATGTCGTGCGCAACTCTCCCGAAACACACGCACACACACACAGAGAGCGAGAGTGAGAGCGAGTGGGGAGAGAGAAAAAGCCAGAGAGATTCTGGGAAAAAGAGAAAACTACTTGAACTTGCATGCGACAAGTGGCCGAATGAAGGTGTGCTACAAATCAATTCACCCAAACCTTTACTGTTACTCTTGTTATCCCCAAAAATTTGATACTTTTACTTTCCATATCCTGGGAAAATGAGCCTCTGTCAAGACTAAAGTATTGTATGAGGTTCTTCTAATACAAACATATTATTAAAATTTTCTAGAATGCGATTTCTCAGATCTTATTTTATTCTAAGCAATGTTCTTTAGCTTATTTGAACCTCTATTACTGGCAAGCTTATAAAAAGAATCTGAATTCAAAAACAGTGTTAAAATTTGCGAATTTGAACCAATTTTTGGACGCTTGTTTAATCTTATATCTTCTTTCGCTACTGGTAATATAAGCTTTAAGTTGGCTTTAAAATCTCTCAAACTTGTTCTTGACCAATTTATTTAAAACAAATGGATTTAGAACTTTTTCGCTTAAAATATTTTACAATATTTATTGAATAAACTGTCCTCCTTATACAATTTATTTTTTATGACTTGAAGATTTTCCAAAATAAATTTGTAAATCTGCTCAGTTTCAGAAAAAAGTGCAATACAAAGTAGGCGCTTTGGTGCCTATTTAACAGTCAACTTCGAAAAGTTTATAACGTTACCATATTAAGAAACTCTCACTAAACTAAAAAATGTAGTAAATTTCATCAATAAATATTAGTTTCAGTGACTTGCTAACAGCCAAAATATTAATGGCATTTATTTTGCCAACGAATTGTGGCTCCAGCAACCACTGTGAGCTCACTGTCTGAAACAATGGAATTGAAATAGTTGGTCTAAAGAGACTTCTGTTAACATACTAACACACATTTCCAATGCGCATGAGATGATGATGAGTTTCCTTGGTGGAGCATGCGCATCTCCATCCTCACGCCCACACACCGTTCGCCTCACCGTTTACAGTTCTATCGTTTAGCCGTGCATTTTCCACTAAATCGAGTCAAATCACTTGGCAAACAAAACAAAATCAGGCACATACACTCATTCCGTGTGTGTGTGTGCATTCAAGACAGACCCGACCGAGGCTACACAAATAGGCAAAGTAATGACCAACGCTATTTGGATTGTGCAAACAAAGGAACATACTCAGATTCTGGTGCTAAAATAATAATCGCTTAATAGACGATGACTGCAATGGCAATTATTGCAAAAAAAAAAAAACAAAGCAAAATCAAGAAAATGAGAAAAATTTATAAAAGAAATATTCCTACGTAAATAAAACCATGTAAATTCTTACAAAGTGCTAAATCTTTGGCTTTATGATGCCCATGAATCCATGTATATTTCTACGATCAGTCAGGGGGTTGGATACATGGATGTGGGTGACTTTGGGGGGTAAATACATATGTATGTATAATACATAAATTTGAAACAGATGTGAAAATGCATTTAACGAATGCAAAGCGAAAGTGTCTTATTGCAAAAGTGGCAATGAACCTATCATAGTTTCATTTTGTATCCCATGAAAAAGTTGATCAATCTCACAAAATGTTAATATTTTACCTCCGAATGTGGAACATATATGTCTTCTATTGGGAAAGATATCATCTTTCAGCTGTCGTTGCTTTTTGACAAAGAACCCTAACTAATTCTTGTGCTGACTTAAGTTTGAGTAAGTATAGCGAATTTCATAGAGTTTCCTAGTGTAATAGCTTGTAAATAGCTGAACTTACCGCAATTGTTTTTTGACGTTGCTCCGATATCATATTCTCGCTGGAACCTTTTAGCAATTCGGCTAAAAGTGCTGGAGTGGGTTTCAAATCACCACTGGCCTTTGACTTGTTGTTGTTGTTGCCACCTGTGGCATTTGCATCCAAATTCCGTTTGGCCCCATGGTGATAATGATGATGATGATGCTGGTGTTGATGTGGATGTGGATGTGGATGCTGATTGCTGCCCCTATCATTACTCATCGATTGACTGCGCTTATTGTGATGCGCTTTGGGGGCTGGAGCCTCAGATGCAGCACGCTTCATGTGATGTAACTGCTGTGGCTTACTGGAGACTGAGGTTGATGTCGAGGTGGCCGGTGTCGATAATGCTGCTGCTTCTTTGAGATTCCTCTCCGAGGCTGACATGGGTGACGACGGGGTCATACTTTTACTGATATGCTCGATTTGTGAGGGTGTTGAGGCGGCGCGTGCATGAGACGGCACTGGCAAATATGTGTTTGACTTACGCACACGCATGGAATTTGAATATTGTGGCATATTGGTACGCGTATTGCCGACTCCTGCGGCTGAGCCCGTGGGCGTTGCCTCATCGCCACGCTGGCGACGTGAATGAACACTAACGAGGAGAGATGAAAAATTCATTAATTTCTATTTTGTCTGCGTTAGTTGTAGTTGTAGTTGTTACTCACCTGTCGGTTTCGCGCAACTCTTCGAGTATCTCCTCGAAATGCATGCGATTTGGTTTCTTCATTTCTGCCTCAAGCATTTGTCCATAAGGACCACGCAACGGACGCTTCGAGAATCGTTTGTAATCGTAGTCACCACTGGGCGTGGGACTAGAGGTGATTCGTTCACGTGCCATTCGCTCGCACTCGTTATCCGAAATAGAATCAGTTCGGGAGAAGCTATAACTTTTATGGCCGCCAATGCTGGAGGCATCGTCCTTCTCCTCACTGCTCTGGCAACTGAAACTGCTCAACAATTGCGATTTATCGCGTGGGTCACCACTCCATGAAGGCGAACCCTTCTCCAGCTCTGGTGTATTCAATTCAAATGAATTGAAGCCCGGTGTACGCATCTCATCGGTGGCTGGACTATTGATGTACATTTGTGTGGCAGCATCCGGGGAATCCGGTTTGATGGCATTCAAATTGGCCACCGATATGTCAAGGGCGAGTCCCCGATTCGGAGCTGGAGCATGCCAGTCGGCATTATCGATATACATGCCCTTGCGTTTGGTAGACTTGTCCAAATGTCGCTTGTGCCGCTCGTCTGTACTATGCCGCGGCGTGGCAATGGTGTCCAGTGAATGCCTTAGCTCCAAATTGGTTAAATCGAGATCATCATGACTGTATTGCTTGCAATGCTCCGGCTCCGATGCCTGTCGTCTGCTATTCAGAGCTGTCTTGGCCACCTCCACCACTGGCGATGGAGAACGTTCTATTCTGCCTAACTCGTCGCCCTCTTCGGAGGAATGGGTAACCGATATAGATATGGTGGGCACTAGATCGCTACGCAAAGCTGTTGTCAGTGGCTCAGTTTGGGAGATTTTGCAGGCTGCATGGGAGATCGGTGGTTGAATGGTCTCTGGCACAATACCAAATTCCTCGGGAGCCACTTCAACCCATTCCTGGGCTGGGGTCTCCAGCCACTCCTGAGCTGCACATTCGTAAACAGGCACTGGGATCTCACATGTGGTTGCTGTCTGCAGAAAGTTATCTGGCGGCGATTCCAAGGTCACTTGTTCCTCCATCAGAGTGGCCAAATTTGGGGCACTGGAGTTGAGGCTAACCGAATCTGATCCTGTTGCTGCTGCTGGTGGTGGGGTAATCTCTAATTTTGGCTGGACAATAATGGGTAACGGTTCCTCTTTGATGATGCAATCACTTTCGGATTGTATTGTATCTGTCAGTGATTCCATTGTGGCATGAGCTGCTATCACACTGCTAGCAGTAGCAGCCAAAGGTAAGATCAAATTGGAAGAACTGCTATTATCCGTATTGAAGATATCCTCCTCTTGTATAGAATCATTCACATCCTCCAGCACGTGTTCCAATGATTTCTCTTGGCCGTAATTGAGATTTATGCACAATTCGGTCTTCTTTAGTGGTATGTGTATCCAGCCAGGATCATCGTTATCCTTGGGCATAAGCAATGAATGCGTCGGACTGGGACTCGGCGCTTCAACTGCCTTATCGCGACGCAAACGATCGCGCAGAGCACTCAGCGTGGATTTGCAATCGATTTGAGAGAACGAAACCGATCTAAATGGTATGCCCTTTGTCTGTGCGTACGAACCGCTGACTGTGCGCGACTCTGGTCTAGATAGGTGTGGATTCCAATCGCAACTGCTTGACGCAGCGGCAGTGCGTGGTGCTGCTGTCGACAGTGGGGGAGGCGGTGGCGGCGGCGGTGATTTCGACTTCTCGCGATTACTCAACAGAAATGCTTCCAGGTTGGAGAGACTCGTGTTCGGTTTGAGTGATGCAAAGATGCGTGTGGCTGTTGAGGGTGTATTGCCACCACCAGCAACATTTGTTTTCTGCTTTTGTAATTGACTGCCGCTGCCGCTGCCGCTGCCGCTGCTCGACTTTGCCTCGCGACTTGTAGCCTCTGATGTTGGTAGCAATTGATCTTGAACGCCTGCCGACGATGAACCGATTGACGTTTGACTTGTGTTTGTATCCTGACGTTCTAAACTATTTGTCAGATGAAGGCCACGAGGTTTACGCGGCGGTGGCACTGGCGGTGGTGTGGGCGTGGATGAGGCACGTGAAGTACTGCCACCACGCAAAAGTTCGGTCAGTTCTTTGAGTCGCTCCGATCTTTCGGAAGTTTTGCGTTGTTTCTCCGTACCGGATGCTGCCGATGATGATGATGATGATGCAGCCGGTGATGATTTACGCCCGAAACCGAGGCGTTGAAAACGATCCAAGGTATTACGTCGTTTTTCCATTGTGTTCTGCAAAAAAACAAAAGAAATGAAACAACACAAGTAAAATCGTAAAGCCCAAGAGAAATTCAAGTTAACACATTAATGAATTGTTTGGCGATTTATACGCCACACCACACCACCGCACCACACTGCCACCTAAATGGTCTTTTTATGGACTAGATGTGGGTGTATTCACGCTCTTTTTCCCCAAATGAAAACAAACAAATGCGTTGAAATTTCATATACTAAAATATTCATGTACGCAAAACACCTACATATCTATCTATCTATCTGTCTATCTATGTAGTCTTTTGGACTACTAGGCGAATGTGTAATGTCAATTTGAATTAATAAGGTAATTACAATCCTAGCACTCTCTGTTGAAGGGCAACCTTTGAATTTCCGGCTAACCATGTACTAACCGTGCCTGGATGCTATTTAGGCGCCTTCTTTCTCATCATCATCATCATCATTTCTCAGCGTCATTATTTTCTTTTGCTGCACAATGACACACATACACATACACAACAGAAATGATGAGCTATATAAAGCTATTTCGTGTATATACGCATACAGTGATATTTTTAGTATAAACAACCAAAAAATATACCTATAAATGTGCCACAGATATATATGTACATTGTTTCTCTATTTGTGTGTGTCTGTGTGTGTGTATATATAGAGAAAATGAGATCTCAAATCTGTATTCTCACCGCTAGAGGACTAAACTCACACCCACAGAAAGATAGAGAAAGAGAGACAGAGAGAGATATTAACAAAAAATCTTTACAAATAACACAAAGTAGAGCATCGCCCCAGAACAACAAATACGATTAGAGTAGTCTAAGAAGAATAAGCTACAAACAGAAAGACAGACAGACAGACATACCATATCTATCTACATATGTAGAAATGTTTTTCTCTCATTGTACTAAATTTTCTCAACAAGAAGAACGTGCCTGCTGGCAAGGTAAATTATCTCTTGAGAGAAAAACAGAAACCTCTCGGTCTCTCTCTCTCTCTCTCTCCTTCTCTCTCTCACACTCCCTCTTGATCTGCTGTCTATATAATTCTGATAGATTTTCGCAATTCAATGATTTATATATGAACGATCAAATCAATTGAGAAAGTCCATTAGTTGTCAGTTTTTCATGATGAATGTTTTGTGAGGAGGGAGGGGGGTATATACATACATACATATGTATAAACTTACCTCTTTTTCCAGATTAAGGCCAGCTGAATAGGCATACACATGAGGATTACAATTGCAGATAAAATTTGATTCATTTACAATATAATTCGTTGGCTGTTGCGTTGCTCCAAACTGATTTCTGTTGCACTTTTGATTATGCAAGGATAATATAGAATTCACATAGGTCGTTGGATTCACTTGATTTAATTGTGGCTCATCCAGACGCGTTTCACTTTGCGATTTACGTACGACCACTACTACAGATTCACTTGCTTGTCTTCGGTGTCTTAGTAATGTTTCCGGTTCTGAGTCACATGGGTTAATAATAAGATTATCTTGCTTTAGGCGACCGTGTCGATCATAGATCAGACTGCGTGGTGTTGTATTATTTGTTGTTGTTGTTGTTCTTGGTTTTGTTGTTGCACTAAATTTACAATTGTAATTATTGTTATTACTCTCAAAGACTTGATGTGATTTGTTGTTGCTTTTTTTAGCTAACACTGCAGTCGAGTCACAGCAGCTGCTTTCATGTCCATAAGAGCAAGGCGGAAGCAAATGGGCCCTATTGGAGGGTAAGGGATAGGGTTGTTGCTGTTGTTGATGATGATGTTGAAGTCCCAATCGACGCGTCTTGAGGGCTGGCTCGGCATCATAAAACCCACAACTTGCTGTCACTTCAACACAACTACGCGGCGGCTTTGGCGGAACTGGCGGCGGCGGATATCGACGATAGGCATTCGGTATATACGGACGATAACTAACAATCGCACTAGTTTGATAATGTTGCAAAGGAATGACGGGCTCGCTACTAACTAGAGATGGCGACCTTGACAATTGGTGGTGTTGTTGTTGTTGCTGCTGCGTTTGATCTGCCGATGGCTGTGAGATTTTGTCAATTGTATAACAACAAATCGTTGGTGATACATCGCAAATTATGGATGACACAGGCGATGACGCGTGCGACGTTTCATTTGCCACTTTTAAGGCGCTGTCTTGTTGTTGTGTCGCTTTTGGTGTAGCTTTTGATGATTTTGGCTGCCGTTTTTCTATTTCTATCAACGATCGGGGCGAAGGGGATGGTGCCGTATGTGATATAGCTATGTCAACGTCATCATCATCATCGTTCACATTATCATCAGCATTATGGGCATCATTAGTATTGGCTACTACGCGCGTATTGAATATAGAATTCGATTCTTCTTCATTTAAGACAAAACGAAACGACGACAAATCGGACACTGAATCTGTGTGCTCGCGATAAAAAGCACCGTAGTCCCCAAATGGCAGCTGTTGCTGGTGTTGCCGCTGTGCCATGGCGGACGCCTGAGAGCTGCCAACTTGTTGTTGGCGTTGTTGGCATTGCTCTTGTTGCCGTTGCTGTTGATGTTGCTGTTGCTGTTGCTGATGTTGGCTCTCACCACAGCAATGTTCGCAGAACATCCGTGAGCTTTTTGTGGCGGCTGCTGCCGTAGAACGGCGCAGCTTTTCCGCCTGTTGCTGCTGGTGATGTGTCCGTATGTTTTTATCTGCCTTGAATATGAAATATTTGTCATTTGGATCATAATCCTCATTGTTATTGTTGTTATTGTTATTTGTGGTGGTGTTGGTTGCTTCTTTTCGTAAGAAATTATGTACTTCCGCCTCCGCCACGGGTTGAGGCGAATTTCTTATAAACATTGATTTGGACTGCGTGTCTGGATAATGAAATTGTCTCATTCGTGGATCACGTTGATCCTCCTCATTCCATGATAGTTTCTTATAACGCACTTGAATGGCCCCACATCGCCGTTGATTGAGCTGAGGTGTTCCAGGCAATGAAGTGGGCAATTTTATATAAATGCTGCTCCTATCGATGCTATCGTTGGTCTGACCTGTAAATGGGAAACGGATCATCATTATGTGAGATGTTTATTTTGTTTAATATAATTACCAAATTTCATATAACTCTGTTGATGATCATCAAGAAAATTTGCTGGATTTTCGTTTTCGTTCACGCTATCTGTTTTGGTTTTCGTTTTCGTTTTGGAATTTCGCATGCAACAGCAATATTTGAAACGGTTATTCGTCCTAGAATTGTTGGAATTAAACGTCCTTTCATCTAATCCGCCTCCAATGACTGAGGGGCCAACACGTTGGCCTCTGTAAGCACACGAATGCACACACACATATACACATATATAAATAAACCATTATCTTTTTGCTTGGATCAATTTGAAAATGTGCAAAATGTTTCAACCAGTTATACATATATATTTTCAATCGCATAAATAACAACAGAAATATCTTGCATATCGCCTAAAAGCATGCCAACCAAATATTTCATTACAATTCATGCCCAATAAATATTGATTTAGTAAACTTGCTTAACGAATTTTTGTAGTTTTCTTGTTAGCTATTGATTTCTTATTAATTTCTCTTATTTAATAGTCAATTTATTTCATTAATTACTTAACTTCAACACTGGGAAAAACGTTTCAAAAATTTCAGTTTTCTTGTTAGTCCTTTGCCCCTCTGTTAGAGGTTAATTGTTTCTTAAATATCTATTTTTGTAACAAATAATAACAATAACAATAATATAAATTCAAAAGTCCCTAACTTGAAAATACACTAACAATAAATTGGATTAAAAAATAATGAATGCAGTGCCTCTGGAATTTGGGTTGAATCATATTTTACTTGTCTAGAGCGGTAATATATAGTCCCGAATCTACTAAATTCAATACTGTCCGATCCAATTTTAAATTAATTTGCTATGCTGTCAGCTATTGAATATCGATAATTGCTTCTATATCTTGTTCAATTGACTTTAGGGACCTCAAAAGGAAAGTCATGTCTTTATATATTTCTTTGAAATAACATTTAAATCTGTTTTCACTGTTTTGATAACTCAGTGGCTTTAACTATGATTGAAAACTTTCTGCAGTTGAAAATCGATCGATAAAATTACATATAATCAATAGTGCAAATTTTTAGATAAATAGTTTTATTTCTTGATCTTTGAAATTATTGATTTACATAGTACAAAAGTTGCAAAAGTTGAGAGACTTTTCATTTGATTATATGTAAATAAATCAGGACAAGAACGAATATATGACAAAACTTGAAGCATTCAGTATTCAGATAGTATATTTTAATTGGTAAGTATATATTAATGTTAGGCTTAATCAGCGCTGCCTAATATCTCTGACCGTAAAACTTATACCTAGTATACTGATTTAATTAAATAAATAACCTGGGCATGCAAAATATCTTTTAAAATCTCACATACTTGTGTTTACTTCATTGTTGTCTTAGAATAAATATACACATAAGCGTTTATTTATTAAATAATTGTAATTAATTGCATGCTTAAGAATCATTTTGAATAATTTTCACCTATTTCTATTCCAACTGGGTTCATGGCTGCCTTCATGATTGATTTTTGTATTATAATTCGTATTTGGTATCTCATATTTGAGGTATCCATGTTGTGCTTCAGGCATTTTGTTTCTATTTATATATATTTGTATAATTAAGACGATAATAATGATGAAATGTGAATCTATGTAAATCTATTATTTACTTATGACACTTGTGTGTATTTGTCATTGAGATAATTTACCTTCAAGATGTATGCAAAGATACGAAATCATGCCCTATGTCGATATGTAATTGTAGGGAAATTTCAATGGTTTATTTTTGAAATGGAACTACGCATTTTATTTATAGTCTTGGCCGCATTCGCAATCGCATAGTTTGAGGGGCTGTGTGTAAATGAACTCTGCAAATGGATTTAGAAGAAGTAAATGTGATTCATTTAGTAAAACTAAATTTACACTAAGCTTAAGCTTTTCTTTCTTTCGCCTTCCTGTTTCAACGCATGCCATGACCACCATGATCAAGACCATGTCCAACTCTCTTGCTACTTGGTCCGCTTGGCCTGTCACTAAATCTGGTTAGCTGTTTCAATTTTTTCTTCGTTTTCCTCCTCGCTTTTCTTGTGTTTTTGTTCGAAGCAAGCATTGTCTTTGTCGTATTTTGTTACCATCTTTTGTTTAAGCCTGCTGCCTGACTTTTTCTTACCAAATTGTTTAGTTTTTTTCACTTTTCTTCTATTAATTGATGTTTAACAAACATTAAACTATGTGTTTCTGGGGGGAGAAGGTGGAGCAGATAGAGAGGAAAGTCACATCATGTAACATGTCGCACAAGCCGATCCTAGTTTTTATTATTTTACATAACAAGTGAACAGGGAGACAAGTGTGAGAGCAATTTCAATTGTTTAGCTGTGGCTGCTTCTTGTTTATAAAATGCAATACCAATTCAAGAAAACCCTTTGGATCTTCATAGTGGAGAGCATGATTGGCATTTAGCCATTCCAATTGGGCATTGGGAAACCATTTTAGTATATCCTTCATGTTTGATTTTTTGAAAAATTTCGATTTTTTACCAGCTATGAATAGAATTGGCCCTGTGTAGGGTGGCAAATTAAGCAGGTCATCACGAAATTTACTAAAATCAATCCAATTATTATGCACTGCCTTCACATTGGCGGGCATATAGAATTCTCCTGTATTCTTATGTTTACGCAGATTTCTCAATACTATATTGGCACCTTCTGTGTCATTATTGTGTTTATGTAGCTCTTCCATTAGCATTTCCTTGGCCTCCGAACGACTTAGATGACGGGGTAATTTCACCTTTAGTAAGGTATCGAAAATGGCATTGATCAAATGAAAATGTGTTGGCACACCAAACGGTGAGATGTCCACAATGATGGCTCTTTCCACCAGCTCGGGATGCTTCAGAGCCAACTTTATCATACAACGCCCACCCATGCTATGGCCCAGAGCACAGATCTTTGCCAATCTGTGGGTTTTCATAAACTCCACCATATCCACTACCATGGCCTTGGTGGAATGTAGATCTGTGTACGGACTATCGCCATGGTTTCGGGCATCCACTGAGAAGACACGACGTCCCGTTTGATATGCCAATTGCTGGCTAATACTACGCCAATTATCCTTAACGCCCAGCACTCCGTGCATTATGACCAACGGTGGACTGAGATCAGGATCGTCATCAAGTTGCTGATTTGTCCTATGCAGACGATAGGCCAAATTAACCGGCTCGATTACTTGTGTATATTGGCGCTGTTGCTGCATCAGTCTACGAGTGACATGTCGCGTTAGAGGCATAGCTTTTCCTGATCCCCTAAGGCATTTCCTTTCCTAATCACCAAATCTCTATGTTTATCTTAAAAATCTTATACGCATCTATCGCTCTGCTTATTAACAATCACAGAAAATGTGTATTATGGAAAAAAATATGTGTGAACAAGAAAACGAAAAAAAGCAGAATAAATAAAATATGTATTACAATTTAACATTTAACCAAAAGCCATTCACACTCAAAAATTCCCCAAACACATCTGTCGCCAAAATATCAGACCGAAAATATCTTGAAGAAAAATTGAAATTGAAAAAATAAAACAAGAAAACGCAACACACATTTCAGTTACGCCTCGTGGACTGAACGAAAAAAGCACATTTTCTTAAAGACAATTGCATTCTCAAATATATACGGACTATATATAATCTAAGCATGAGCGTAGACTATATAGAGAAGGGGTTAGACCATGGCTAATAAGCAGAGAGCTCTTAAACCTTTCAGAGCCGACTAGAAAGAGGTAAACCAACTTGATATCCTGCTCAGGCCAGGCAAAATATTACATATGGGCAATTCTGATCCCGAAATAGTTAAATATGTTTACTAAGCTTTGATATAAGATATATCCTAAGTTAGATATAATAGTAGCACATTGTAATTGTAGTCTGTAGAAACACAGACACACAGAAAGATACTTTTGGAGGATATAATTGATCAGTTTAGGACGCAAACAAAGAGAGGCAAAACTGTTTTTGATTGGAAATATCCCCAAATATGTCTTGCTAACTACGCCCATGATCAAAACACTCAAAAATGCGTTCAGTAAATGTATAAAAATATTCACATTTTCAGTTCAAATTCAAATTGTTTTGTTTCTTTTTTTTTGGTCATTTGGTATCTTGTCACAGTAATGATATAGGAATGCAACTCCATCACAATAATATACTATATACAATACAGTATATTCATAGGTAAGTACATATGTATATCTGACATGTTGAATTGCTTATCTAAAGCCATCTTATCAACGCAGCAGCCACACACAAATATCAGAGTTACAGTTACACTTGTATATACAATATCATTCAGCCACCATGACACTAATATGCCTTTGTTTTTCCCCCTCATCTAATGATAATTGAAAGTACACAAGGTCGAAAGAAAAGATTCTTTAGTTGCTGCTATTTCTAAGTACAAGTTAGATCGTAATTAGTCTATGTTTGTCTACAGGTTCCTCCTTCATCCCATGGGTTTTTCCCACACATGTTCTAAGAAAATACAATTTAAATATTGACCACAAGTGGATAAGTTTTAACTTCCCGTTTTATCAGGAAAACAGTCTTAAAAAAGTTGAACAATATAGGCTCTAGATAATTTGGTAAACTGTTTTTTGGTTAATTCCATTGTTTTGCAATTCCTTAGAAATTGTTGTTAGATCTCTTCTCTTTTTGGTTTTTGTTTTTAGCTCAATTTACTTGATGTTTAATAAATATTTTGACTCTTTGCTTGACTTACTACTTATTTGATTATGAAATATTTTGATAAAAAGCCTCAGATAAAACGTTTGTATGTGGGTACCTTCATTTAAAAGTCAAAACTCATACACACAACAAGTAACGAACAAAATAAAGCAAAAATACGTCACCATAATTAAATATCAACCTAAAAAACGGAAAGTCAAGTGGCTTGACGACTAGAATATACCCTACATTAGAGCATCTCTTATATAGATATGGATATGTGAAATGGTAAACCAAAGTCAAGGGTACATACAAAATGAGCTTATAAGAATGATATTTAGGCATTTTGTATGACTATTGCTCATAAATAAACAGAGAAGAAACGAAAAGAAATTCAATTAAAATTATACTCAAAATCAAATCTATAGACAACCATTAAAAAGCCATAAAAGTTTTGACATGTTGCGAACATTTTGCTGTCAGCTGCAGAAGCGTCTTCTGGCCAACCAACGGCGACGATTGTTGCTGCTGTGCCTGCTGGTTGCTGGATCTGTTGGCCTTCTTATAACAACAATAATAACAATTAAGCCTGACAACGACAACGCGTTATGCTTCACGCTGACTCTGACTATGCCTATGCAGATAGCCCCTATATATACATATATGGTTTGTATGACAGCGCAACGGTGGTAACACCTATTTTTAAACTATTTTATAGGCTGCCTTATGTCTGTGCCATTTTGACTGACAAGTGACAGCAGAGAGCTCCATGCGCTGTTCCTGCAGATGAATGCAAAATACAAAAAAAAGAAACAAAAAATACTTCTTTGTTATGGCCTTTATGATTAATCTGCACAGCGTTTCAACGGCATATCAGCAACACCTACTTCGTCTCCCATTCCAACCCAACCCATCCCATCCCATCCCATCCCATAGATGCATCCAAAGCGTCCATAACAAACCAACTCATACCATCATCATCATCATCATCTCAGCACTTCTTTCTTTCATACCCATAAGCTTTCAAGCGTCACTCAGCATTTCAGGCATTTTTCACAATTTGGCCTGAGAAGGTTCTGAAAAATTGAAATTGAGAGAGAAAGAGAAGGTGTGTATGTGAGTGTGTGAGGGGTTCAAATGAACTTTACATCCTTATGGACATGGTGTTAGCCATTTATTAAATGCAATAACAAACATTTAACCAAAAAATAAAATAGCTAATAACTAACTGTATTGCCAGATTTAAGACGCCTTAGCTAAGGTAATAAATCCATTTGGATTTGAAAAGTGCATTAAAGTTTTATATTCGTCGCTTTGGTTTCAAAACTTTCACAATTTTTACTTTTTCTTTAAAGGATCTTAACAATCTTCAACTGACCTTAACCTGTGATTTTCGTGGTCTTTAACCTTATCATTTTGATTGAAATTATATTCCATTAGTCTTGAATTAAATTAGGTTATTCAAATGTACTATACTTAAAGAACCGCCCTTAGTATACGAATCTTTTTTCAATCTATTTGAGCTTATTTTCTGATCATAGCTGTGGGAGAAAATATTACCCTAACCACAATTAGAACAATAAGAACTAAGTTTCGACCACATTTAGATAAATAAATCATAATGTTTGCACAAAAACAAGTATTGATATCCTATCATGACCTGTCCCTTTCTTAATCTTGACAAGGGTTATTATTTTATGTAGATATATCAAATAGATTTAGTGTGTTTTCAGAAGGATCGACTGGATTCAAGGACCTTGAGTTTTTCTCTCCATATTGTAAACGTAGAACCCCATTTTATTGGTTTTAAACTTTTACTTTTCAAGAACTTTAACACTCAAAGTGTTATCTAGCTAATGAGGGCACTTTCATTGGCAAATAAACTACTAATGAGCTAATATTTTTCATTACAACCACTTGATGTAACTCACACACACACACACATGAACGGATCAAACCAAATTCGAATTGTTCTATATCTGTTTAAGTATCGAATGAAATTTTATATATGAGTTCAAGTGCAGCTTGACTTGGATAAACAATAGCCACATGAGAACTAAACAAAGTGCAATACAAAATAGAAAAATAATATATATACGAATATATACTGAAGTACAGTGATATAATAAGGGGCAGGTGGTTGAGCTGTCTCTCTCTCTTACTAAAGATTAATATAATCTTCAAAAAACTGGCTAAAAGTGATGTCTTGATTTGATTAATTTCCCAAATATTATTACATAAGTTTGTGTAATGAAAAACACACGCACATTGAGACTTACACACAGACATTTGACATAGACCATGAAATATGGGAGCATAGGCCACGCCCCATGCCCCCTCAATAACGGTGGGATCTGCGTCCCCCTATCCCTCTCTCTCTCTCTCTCTCGATTATGGAACCGAAACCACAAAACAGAAAACACCTCGAGCCAAAAGGCGGATCGCTTACCGCACGCTTCGCCAAGTTGCCAAGTTGCCGCTGGCGTTAGAATTGTAGTTGTTTTTGTTGTTGTTAGAATTGTTAGATAGACAAGTGAGAGCGTAAGACCAGATGCATTTTGGTGATAGAAACTAAGTAGATCTTGCTCCCAAGAGAGTTGCATCTGGACATGATCAGTGGGCATGATTTGTGGTCCGAGTTCAGTTCATCAGTCATTTAAACGCGATCTTCAAGAGCGACTCTGGGTCGAACGTTTCACTTTTGATTTTCGATTTTTCATTTTGGGGGCGCTGCACACTTCACTTCGGTGTGCCTACTTTCACGACCTATCTGTAAGTTGACCCCAAAGTTCAAATGAATGTTGGAGGAGCAGTGGCGGACGGGCTCCGCGATCCCCGAATGTATGCACAACATTCAATTAGTACATATTAAATTTGTTTGCCTGATGTTGTTGCTGTTGCTGTTGTTGTTGGTTTCTCTTTCTTTTTTTCTTCTTAGCCTTTGTTGATGTTGCTGTTGTTATTGCATTTTTTCATTTTTTTTTTTTGTTTTTTGGCCAGTTGAACAATGAAGCGGAACTTAAGTCGATTTAAGTTTTTATGAGCTGTATTTTTTTTTGTTTTTTGTATCTTTTGCCTTGTATCAGCAGCGTTTAGCAATGAGCAGACAGCGATAAATTGTATTATGAAAGTGCAACAGGAAGAAACTCCAAAGTCAAGTCAAAGTTGAGAAGAAAACTGGCACACACACACACACACACACACACACACAAGCATTATCTGCTATAGATTGCTTTGATTTTTTATTTATTGAACAATTTGTTATAACAACAACGAAAAGGAACAACCAAAAAATTAAATTGTGTTGAAATATAAATGAAAGGAACTTTTTTCTTTTAATTTTTTTGAAGGGCTGCAAAGTGTACTAAAACTTGAATGTGAATGTAGAGTAAAATTGAGATTGCTATTTTGTTTTAAAAGTTTCCTTGAAATTCTAAATATACATAGACATTGCAAGAAGTGTTCCATGCGAGATATATGTGAGATATATGTCCCTAACATGTTGTAGAACTATTTAACCATTTTGATATGTTGTGGATCTCGCTATAAGAATGAAAGTTAGGACCAATAGAGTCTGTGATTTAACTTTACTCTAGATTTTATTCCATTCAAATAATAGGTATATCAAATCATTTCTTAGTTGGTATTTATCAAGCTTTTAGGAATCCAACACTTGGATTGAGAAAGCAACAGATTTAAAAGAGATTTGACCATTACTAACTAGACTAAAATAGGTTAGAGGTTTTTGGGACTGCAACCATGAAATTGGAGAAATAGAAATGGGAAGCTAATGAGCATTCTAACATTTCTAGTTCATCCCAGCATTAATACTTTCTATAAAGGTTTATAAATCTAACTAAATGGCTCTACAAATTGACCAGGTTTACACTATTTCAAACTTATTTTATTGATCTGTTTTCCTTCTACAGCTTTCAAATCACTTTAGCTTAAAGTAGTATGTATACCTGTTTTCCTTTACATTAAATGTTTTCCTCATTTGTTCAATTGCATAACCCAGATTATAGCATGAACATTTGCTTTGATTTACATATTTAAATTGGGTAAAAGTCCGCTTTTGGGTGTTTTTAGTAGGGTAGTGCGGGAATCATCTCATCGAGAGATCGATTGTCATTTCCCAACTTAAATGTGTGTTTTTCTTTCTACTGGGTTTCATTAGCTTTTGCCTGCAGATGGATTGCATTTTGGTGTGGGCGTGGCCGGTAACTAACTACTGACGAGGTCGTGAGTATCACTCAAATTGCTTTGCCATATTCATCATCATCATCAGCCTATGTGGCGGGAGGAACGAGGAGGGGAATTGCTGAGGCAGTTGTATTTTCTTTCTTTCTTTCATTTTTGTGTTTTTTTTTTTTTAATTTATCCGTTTTGGGCGTGTCTGGGGGAGTCTTCTTGGCAGACAAGTCGGTTGCACCACATAGTGTGCATGTATGTAGGTAATGATCCAATATGAAGTCACAACTTTCTCACTTGGGCGAAATTTGGCCGATTCCCCCACCCCCTCCCCTCCGTTTCACCCACCAAACCCGATGTGTGTACATTCGTAGAAGAACTCCAACCATAGAGGGCAGTGTAAGTTAAGCCTTTTCATTACTTTAAAAGCAATCTTTGGACTAAAACTTTCAAGTCTCTTCGCCCGCACTGGACATTTGCAATCAAATAAAAAACGATAGAGAAAATAAAACCTTTGCAAATCCAATACTAATACTAAGCAAAACTAGGAATAGCATTCGATATCTCTTGAATTTGTTTGTTATCAAAGTCTTTGGGTTATTCCGCTTCCACAACATCTCGTATTCCCATGAAATAAAATTCTTATATAAATATGTAGGTCATCTTTGCATTTTAAAAACTATACTTTGTTAATTGAGTTTAAAGAAAGATATCATATTCTTTTAGAGCCTGCTTTATCGTTTATGCTCCTACTTTTGTCTCCTACTTAAGCTTCACTTGATAGCTCAACTAAGTTGTAAATTATTGAAATTGACTAAAAAGAACGCTCTTACGTGTTAATGGTTAAAGACAAATTGGAAAATTTTGAGTTAAGAAAGCTAGTTTATCTATAAGATAGTTTTACCTAGTTTCTTCTAGCCCACTTGAGTCATGTAACCAATTTTTATCCTAGGGTATACAGTTATTTGCAGAGAAGAAAACTTTGTGGGGGGGAAGCAAAAAAATAAACGTAAACAAACAGCAAACGTTTTTTGCGCAATCCCCACAAATCTGATAAGCAGTTAGAGAGCATTAGAGTAACACACACACACACACAGACAGAAAGAGAGAGAGACAGAGACATACATTGACTGCATCAGCATCCAAGCATCCAATCCGAATCCCAGCCAGCATCAGTTCAGCATCAGCATAAAGTCAGAGTCAGAGTCAAGTCGAAATATCCGAACTGGCCCGACCGGGCCTCACTTTTTTTTGAGTGTTGCACACTGCCCCACCGCCAGCACCAGCAACAGCTCCACCACCTCAGAGCTCTCTGACTGAGCTTAGAGTCTGTGTGTGTCTGTCTGTTTGTCTGTCCGTCTGTCTGTCTGTCTGTCTGTCTGTCTTTCGCGTCTCCCATTGATGCTCGAGTGCTGCACTCCACCCTGCCTGCCTGCCTGCCACCGCCATCTGTCTCCACTGCCGCCCCTCCCGCTTCAAGTCCAAGAGTCGCGACGTAACATGCAACATTACATGCCTATAATTTGTTTTTTCACACAGCAGGACGTTTTCACTCCATAAGACATCAGAAAGAGGTCTTAAATGGTCACATTACTGCCATTTCCAACAGCGTTCAAATGGCAGGCCAAAGCCAGTGCCAGTGCCAGTGCCAGGCGTAGGCAACGGAACAACGACGACGGCGACGACGACGAAACGACATAGTCCAAGATATTTTTGTTGTTTTCTTTTTTTACTTTATTTTTTGTGTGTGATTCTTCTTAAACAATTTTTGTTAGTGTGTGTTTGTTTTTGGCCAAGATTTATTCAAGCCAATGCAATAAGAGAGGAAACATCGTTTACTGTTATTTAATATAGTCATTATTTAGTTAGTTAGAAACTTGTCCCAGGATCCTACAGATGGGCACAATCATTGCCCGCGTGTCTATATGCAAAATGTAAAAGTTATTGCCCACAAATAAATCAACGTTTTGAAACTGTGAACTGTCATTTGTCTAAGCTTCGATACTCTTCCCGCATATTAAAGTTTTTTCTTTCTTTTCTTATTCGTTTTTTTTCTTTTTTTTTGGCTACTAATTGAGTAATCTTTGCGGTTCCAAGACTTACAACTGATTGCTTAAGTTTGCTTCACTGCATCAGTGATCGAATGATGCGTAAATGCAGCAAATGTGACGATTGGTTGGAGGGGGGGGAACTCAGGCATATTATCATCATCTGCCATTGGGATTAGCACATCGAAATTGTGCAGGAATTAAGTCTTTAGAAGAAGTTAAAAATAACATTTATAGCTAAATATCTGCAAGTGGCATGCAGAGAGAGAGACAGAGAGACACCAAGATTAACCCAAGTCTGATAAAAAAAAAAAACGGTGCACAAATGTAAAGTGACTTTGACTTGGCTCAGCTTTGATCTGTTCTCCTCTGTACTTGGGTCTTAGAAAGGCACAATTGTACTCAGTATTTGGTGCACTAAAACTATACCCTACCCAAGAGGCTTATGCGCAGTTTAAACGAAGTTGTTTGTGACTTTGTAGCCCATAAATCTTTTCGTAGGCAGTTGCAGTTAGGGAGTATTGCAGAGCATAAACAACGAAATTATATTTGACTGAACTAATACAATTTGGCCTGATTATGACAATAAAGGATTATATATTTTACTTGAATTACTTGAAAAATAATGTCCTTAATAGGTTTTTTGTTAATAATAATTGCTTGGATACTAAATGAATCATATATTTGTGGAACTTAAAGGAAGAGAAATTGGTGCTCTTGCCAGAAAAAGGGGAAAATAATTTCTTCATAAGGCACTTCAAATAAGATTTAAAGAATAGTTCATGGTACGATTTCGATTTATCGGCCATTAAACTAATTTTATATAGTCACAAACAGAAAAGTGGATCAGGCGCCAAAAGTAAAGACATGAATGTTGAAAATTTTGAAAGCGAACGGTTGAAAATCATTTGTTTGCTTGCCAGGTTCTTCTTATAACCAAATGAAATGTGTAAGTATTGCAATTAAATTGCAATATTTCACAAAGATACAATTGTATCTGCTTGTGGGTTTTGCAAGGGCATTGCCAACTATGGCGCCGAAGTTAACACATATGTATGCAGTTTTTGTTTTGTGTGTTTTGTTTATTTCTTTTCTCCAACTACCAGCTACCAGATGCAATTGTTCAATTGTGCTGACGACAACAATTTCGTGGCTATTGTTTGGCCCACACCACCAGCAAAAGGAAAAAGCAAAAAGCCAACTCCAACTCAATTGGTCGCACGCCACTTTGGGGCAAACATAAACATTATTTGCATATGAATATAAAGTGTCCTTTTTCACCGGCCATTAAAAGTATCTGTGTGTGTGTGGAACAGCAGCAGCAGCAACAACAATAATAATATAATAATAATAACAATAATAATACCATAAGCAATAAGACTGCGGCCCACACTCGACCAGCTCGGCAGAGCAGTGCGCTGGGAGGCAAGAGAGGAAGAGAGAATAAAAACAACAACAACAGCGAAAGAAGAAAAAAAAAGTATCTTCGAAATACACTTATGCTGTCTTTTTATGGCATATCTTTTACTTATTTGCCCGCACTTAAGTATCTTTGGCGCTCGTTGGCAAGCCGCATTTTTTCCCTCTTTTTCTTTCTTCTTACTTTTTGGTTGTGTTTTGTTTTGGTAGGTTATTTTTTTCTCCTTTTTTCTTTTGGTTTTTGGTGTTTTTTTTGTAAATGAAATGAAATCGAAATATGGGTCGTCGGCGCGCGGTCTGAGTGTCCAAAAAAAAGTGCCTCCGAGATGAGAGCCAGAGCCAATGTCCCATGATGATCACTTTTGCCTCCGCACTTTTGCCACAGACAAACAGACGGACGGACAGACAATCGGACAAACAGACATCAGGCAGCAGAGCAATGAGCGATGAACTCAAAACACACTTCCACTTCCACCGCACCACATTATTGGCAACTAAGAGATCCTCAGCATCCAGCAGCAACAGCAAAAAACAAAAAACGATTTGAGAGCAATATTATTGGCACGAATTATTCACCTTTATTTTTTATCTTTGGGGTGCACTTTAGGCCCACATGCCATATTTGAATCCGTTCAATTGAAACAGCAAAAACCAAAAGAAATTGAAGCTGACCAGAATTGTCCATATGTATGTAAATGATTTCCAAAAAAAAAAAAAAGTATGCATATGTATATATTCCACATATTCAGATGGTATGTAGGTTAAATCATAAATAATGCTGTACCATACTCGATTACGACCTTGTGTACATTAATTCGGAGGGTTATACATGTTTTTTTACTTTGCGCTTTTTTATTTTCGGCTTTTGTGGTTTATCTTTGTAATCAAAGTTCAAAGTTAACGCCTTGTTTAAGAAGAAGAAAAACACAATAACAGCAAAGATGCACAATTTTGAATTAAAATTTGAAATTCACTCAAAAACATAACAGTTTCTTTTCGTATTTTTTATATTGGAAGATACAGTTCGTTTTCTTTTCGATCCGCACACACCTCTGAATACGGGCAAGCGTAATTGCTAAATGAAGATCGCCAAACAGCAGCCAACCGGCCCCCAAAGCTCCCCATTGGCAGTCATCAGAAAAATCAAATTCAAAATATCAGCTGTTCGATAGTCACGCAACAAACTCGTTAGTTATCGATAGCTATCGATAATTACTTAAAATTACAGCGCTGCCAGTGTGGAAGAGAAACTTGAAAAGAGGTGGCAGCGCTACGTCAATTCGCCGAGCGAATTGGCAGTTGATGTGTATTTATTTATTTATATAATAATATAATATAATATAATAATAATAAACAAATTTCAAATAATAATATAATATATGATAATATATGTATTAATATTCATAACAATAACATATGCAGTAAATAAAACTATATCATAAAATATGTTCACTGGGTTCAACGTTTCACCCAATACACAATTTCATGTGTGGAAAAGAAGCAAAAAAAGTTGGGCGAGTTTGTTTATAAAATTTATAAATAATAATTATTTACCAAAGTGCCTTAAATTAATAAAAAGTGAATTAAAAAACTGTCCAAATCGCACAACAGGTTGGTAGGTTGAAAAATTAATCTTTTCAATTAAAGTATTAGAGATCGCTGAACTTCTTCATCAATTAGACACTTTTGGGCGTTGCCTCTAATTTGTAAGACAAATAATAAACATTTGACTTTAATGACAAATTAACCTTTTTACACACTTGTAGCAACCATGGTCGTGTTAAGCTCCTGTTGGTCACCAATTATATGGTCAAACAACGTGCGAACTGGAAGCTATGCTGTGGCCGCCTATACGGCTGCGCTCTCCGTGGTCATGATCACATTGGTAAGCATGAAATCAATCGATGCCCAGTCGAATGGTCATTCCAAGCGATATCATTTCAGATTTCCTATATGCTAGCTGGTGGCGAATCGGGTCAACTATATTCGCCCTTATTTGAGACGGATATACGAACCTCCATGCCCATAGCTGGAGGATTCTTTATAATCTACTTTGCCTTAATTATAGTATCTTCATATCTGGTTTACTATGGCATAAAGATTAAGTAAGTTACTTTGTTTTTTATAGACGCTTCAATATTAATGTCAAACTGTTTTAGTACACGAGGCTGGCTTTTACCTTGGCTTTTCTTGATTGGCCTGGCCATAGCATTTCAATTTTGTTGGAGCTTGTGGCTCATTGGTGGCTACTACATATACGTAAGTTGAATGGTTTCGTTTCCGTTTATTAAATGACTACAATTTCTTAATTTTGTAATGCAGTTGGAGCAGACATTTTCGGCGCTTTTGAACTTTGTCTGGGTGGCCTACAATGTGAGTAGTAAATAAAATCTGTATTATTCAAAAACTAATAGTGTTTTGGGATTTGTTTATAGATTTATTGCTGGCTAGTGGTATTCTCGCAATATCAAATCTTCTTGGCTTTACAGAATCCAAACATTGAACTCTTGATGCCATAATAATGGAAAAGTGAAAAATGCATTTGGCATATCTCGAATACTTGACACCGTCCACAGGTAGTTCTAGAATCTTTATCAACTGATTAATTTAAAAATGAAATTGATCGAATATTTTGAAAATCAAAAACATATTTAATATATTGAATATTTGACACCGTCCACACGTAGTTTTATACATACAACATAATTTAAATACGTACGTATATACAAAATGCATTCCATAGCCGCCTTTTTTATACCATATAAAAATAATTTATAGACATTTTACAAATGCAAGTTTTATACACAACCATTGTAATGCGAAAACTTTATATAAAAATACATATTTTAATGTATACAATTTTGATCAAGTGTTTGTCTTAAAAAGAAACTAAAAAACTAAACTAATGATTTATGTGGGACTGCTAAGCTGCTTGCTCTACTTTAAAATGTTCATGGGTTACATATCGTGGATTAATTCTCCTAAATATAAAAAGATACAATTGTTAAATGATAAAACTTAATGCAACAATTTAAAATCGCTTCCCAAGAAAGTGGAATGCTATAATAAAGAATATACAATCTTAGATAAAAAGTTGATTGAAATTGTTTGATTCGAGTACACGAGTGTATAATTTACAATTTTATTTTAACAAAAGATTCAATCTAGAATCACAATTATCGATCCGATTGAAAGATAATGCCAGATTTACAAGTGAGAATATCAACGTTTATTATAGTAAATTAAATTACAGTGTACGAGAATTAAGAATTGCATATATATAATTGTTTATGTGTATAGAAGAAAGTTATACATTTTGTACAGAAAATTCAAATTAGAAGTAAAAAAGATAAAACCTACGAAGCCACTGAAGCCAATAAAACCAGTGTGACTACAATCCGCGCTAAATGAAAAAGCAAAAGCTCAAATAGAAGGGATGATAAAGCGGATGCTGATAAATCTAATGCGGAGTGGAAGATAAGGTATGGGTGGGACTTGAAATCACTACATTATACAATATGGTTAAATCTTAGGATCAAATAATTTACAAATCGCTACATCTGCCTGGTGTTTGACACTCAAAAAAGTTTGTTTAAAACCGTGACGAGTTTGCATTTATGTATGGGGCAATATTCTTTAGGTTTTCTCCTCCTTCTCTTTGTTGTATCGTTCCAGTTCCTTGAGGAATTGGGCTTTCGGTTTCATCACATTTGGACGCTCGCCTCGGCAGTTCGGACAGAACCATTTACCCTTGGGCTTGAGGACCAGCGAGACACAGGAGAAGTGGAACCACTCAATGGGACACAAGTCATTGTCGCACAGAATCATTTCGCCGAAGGAGATCTGCAAAAAGAACCCGAATCTATTGAAATTGTCCACACTTTTGGGATTAGTTGATGAATTTACCTGATTGCAGACACAATATGTAGGCTCGTCGGGATCAATGGGTTCGGGAGGCGGCGTCTCCTCGCGGGCATTAGCTGTTGTATTAATTGTGCCAGCACCGCCGCGAACCTTTCGTTTCTTTTTCTTGCCGGAATTGTTGCCACCAGCGCCCCCTCCACCTCCGCCGCCACCACCATTGCCTCCTCCATTGCCCGTGCCAGATGACCCACTTGCCAAGCCGCTAACCGACTGTAGATTGCCTTTTCGCTGGCTACTACCACCCGCCGACAGAGAATGCTTGCGTTCGCTGTTCCCGCCATTTCCACTGCCGCCGGCTTCGTTGGCTGAATTCGATTCGTTACCGCCAATTTCCAGGGAGCTGCCATTGTTCACGAGGCTCTCGTTTCGTCGCCGTGAACGTTTGCTGCCCGTCCTCTGAAGTTCACTGCCACCGGCACTTCCGTTGCCGTTGGAACCATTGCCCCCACCATTACTAACGTGGCTGGAACGCTCTGAATTAGGTGTTGAACCGCCGCCACCACCATTTCCAGAGATGCCGCCTCCCACTCCTGTTCCGCTCCCCGCGGAACCATATCCGCCTACTAAGCCGTAATCTTTGCCTCCATAGTTGACGTTATTGCTGCCATTGCCATTGAGGCCGGCAACTCCAGAGTTTACTTGATCCCTCATGGGACTCTGTAGCCTCTGTAACTTAGACGAAGGACCATCCTCCAGCTGGCCAAAGCGCTCCCTATCCTCTTTCAAGTCGAGATTGTGTTGATCTGTGTCCAGCTGCCGTAACTTGCCATCAATAATCTCCTGCATATAATTTACAATCTGCATCTTTTCATCGCCAAGCTCCTGTGCCTGTATCAGGCTCTGGTGCATACGTGACATGCTCCGTGACCGCCGATTCATATCCGTAGAGTTCTGTAGTGACAAATAGAGGTCATAATAGTGGTCCACATCGCGAATAAGCCCTAAGCAAAATCAAAATGTCGTAGTTATTAGTTTTATCCCAGCAGTTAGAGCTCCAAATTCTCACCTCGATACTGGACATCGATGTCCCGGATACGTGACAATTGGCGCTGCACGTCGTCCGGCAGATTCTCCACAGAATCTATGTAATTGTCCACATAAGTGGCCGAATTGATGGCCTCCGATTCGGATGCAATTGGATTTATCATTATTGTGGACAGATCAGCATCGAAATCAATATATCCAATTTCTCCGTTCAACTTTTTTTGTATGGCGTTGCAACTGTACTGTGTATTTGTGTGTATTTTTATGTGTGTATGTGTATGTATGTATGTAATTTTAAGATTTTGATTCGTATTTTTTCTGGTCACACTACGATTTATCGGAGCAAATCCCAATTTGCTATCGTTATCGACGTTATCGATTTTCGATTAATATTTTGCAGATGGCAACACTATTGAGCAGAAGAAGGAGAGGAAGAGAAATGCAAAAAAACGAAACGCGACGAAGATCTGAAACTAAAATTATTAATTTAACAGCAAATTAAATAAACTTGGACCGCAGCCATAGAAAAAGCAAAACGAAAGCTTCGTTATATACAAATTTAAACGAAATAATCGTTTTAAAGTGGCTAGCAAAGCAAATAGTACGAAGGTTTCTTTATCTTCCTCTCGCCACCCCCCACCTCCTTCCCCAACTGTGAAAAGTGTAAATGTGTAATACGTGTGCGTGCCTGCGTATGTGTGTGTGTGTGTATGTGTGCGCGCGCTTGTTTTGTTTTCTCATTTTTATCCACAAATGAAACATTGAAATTTCCCTCAAAATTTAAGTAAATTTATATTACTTAAATGTTTAACGTATTTCGGCTACCACTTAAACCCCACACGTTAAATATTACTAACATATAAACTGAATACAGCAACAAAAACAACGAAACAAAAACTCAAGTGGCAACTACCCGGGCAGCCCCCTCAAACAATCCATCATGTATACAACAAAAACAAGAATAGAAGATGAAAACGAAACGCGCAATAAATAATAAATGGAAAGCAAGCGGCGTAGAAAAAGAAAAGGCAAGCCAAAACGAGAACGAGAAAATTGGCAAAAATTCGTCGTTTAATTTACTGCATTTCGATACATGATAAACACAGGTATTCGAAACAAAATAATAAAAGGCATCAAAAAAGTACATAAAAAACCAAAGAACATAAAAAGAAAACTCCAAATCGAATTCCCGGATTCCGCGCGTATTGTTTTTAGGTTTTTTTTTGTAAGAACAAAATTCTTGTGCCTATTCTTAACATCAGGAATCAACGTCTGCACGTACATCTACACCTACACGGACACTCACACCTACATACATACATATATTAGTAATCGTTTTGGTCTTTTCAAAATTATTATAATAAATTGAATTTAATTAAAAGGAGACAAACGTGCGAGTAAAATTTGGAGAGAATTACTTGGACATCATCATCATCATCATAATCGTCATCATCTTACTGAATTTGTAGCCAGGAATCCGGCAAAAAGTGAACATATTTCTTTGTGGTAAAAACTAAAACGATACAACCGAAATGCTTCCCAACCAATTAATTTAACTGTTAAAATTTTGTAAAACTCGTGCGTGTGGGCGTGTGTGTATGAGAGAGAGAGAGAGAGAGAGAGTATGTATGTGTGTGTGTGTGCTTGCACTTTGCGCGCGCTTGCAATTGTCCTTTTTCTTTCGTTTTGCATTTACATACCCGTTCCCGTTATCCCTCCTCCACCACCAAACGCCTCTCCTCCTCCTACATATGTTTACTTATCTTTGTTTACTAATATACAGTATAATAATTGAAACCAATTTATTAATATTTTGCAGAGACGCTTATCATCAGGCGGTTATTATGAAAGGTTATAATTTGATTCCAATTTCCTAAATCTAATTACAATATTCAATAATCAGTATGCAATTAATAATAATCAGAAAGAAAAATATAAAAAAATGTTGCTCCAAATGTTATTTTTGTTGCTAAAGCGAGAGTTTGGTTCCTAACTTTTTAGTACAAACCAATTTATCCACATTTATAACATTTTATTCACGATTCTCTAACGGTTTATTGTTCGCTCTTTCTGTCTTTCTCCCTATCCTCTACCATTTACCTTGTCACATACCGACCTGCTATGCCCTACACTTGTGTATATAGGCGGCAATCATTATAAAATGTCTCGTAACAAAGACAAATATGACAGCACCAATCGAAGACAGCAGATCTTTCTGTCGCCTGAGGATATTGCAGCCGGCAAAAAGACAAACTGGAGTGGCCTAGAGATAACAGGTTTGTTGGTTATTCTTCTTTTAATGTAATATTGCTAATCAGCCATTGTATTTGTTGGCTAAGACATTAATTAATTGTTGAACTATTTTCATACAGGATGCGTACGGAATATTAGTCCATCGTTGTGGCAATTTGAACATCTGACCGCCCTCTATTTGAATGATAATCAACTGCTGCGATTACCCGCCGATGTTGGAATGTTGACTAGCTTGAGGACATTGGATTTATCTAGTAATAAGTTACGGAGCCTGCCAGCCGAACTTGGCGAACTAATTCAACTGAGGTATGCATCCATATCATCCATCCTCCCATCCAATTGGAGTTGATGAGTTTTCACTTAACCATTTGTATGGTCCCATTTTAGGGAATTGCTACTCAATAACAACTTTCTGCGCGTGTTGCCTTATGAGATTGGCAAGCTCTTTCATCTGGTCATACTGGGTCTGATGGGCAATCCGTTGCAAAAGGAGTTCATGAACATCTACAATGAACCGAATGGCACTCAAAAACTGCTCACCTACATGCTGGACAACTTGTCATGTGAGTCTCCGACTCTTGAGTCGTTTTGTATTTTCCACTGTGTAAGGGGATGGCTCCTGCTTGTGGAGATTCCTGTGTGCGTAAGAGAAAGAGGTAGAGAGAGAGAGAGAGAGAGAGGGTGTGAAAAGGTGGGCCAATCAAATACATATTGTCAAAAGGCACATAAAAAGAGAAAGTTTTACCCTGCTGGAGAGGAGGAGATTGTAAATTTTAGATACCCTTGCGTAGGCTACATGAAAACTATATAAACGATAATTTAAACATTAATTTGGGAAGAATAACGATCAAATGTTCGATCAGATCAGAATAACACAAATCATGGTTTAAATTCAAATGATTTTTCACTCTTATGGACCTTTTGCTTTCAATTATGGTCAGGATAAAGTGGGACCTGCTTGGCAACAAACTCATTAAAGTTCAAACTCATGGTTTTTTCTCTCATTAATGCCAAAAACATGTGATGTTGATGCTTGGTTGTTGTTGTTATAATTATTTTTAATTGAATGCAACAATTACAACAATTGGCAGAGTCTTAAAAGAACTGCACGACCTCGACACGCAAATGCCGCTGGACGTTGGCATGGTGTCAGAGACAGAGAGAGAGAGAGAGAGTGCGAGAGAGTCATAGGCAGAGCGAGATTGAACTGAGAAGAGCTACTTAGAGAGAGAAAGAAACTAGCAACTTGTTTGAGCCGGCTGATTTTACTTGAGAGAGGCTCGGAGAGTGACTGAGAGAGCGGGTGAGCGAGAGAGATTACCAGTATAAGCCAGCATAACGGCTTTTACTGTTAACTTTTGTTGTGGGCCAGCAGTGGCAGCAGCAGCCGGCGAAAAAGCTTGTATTGTATTTTTCAACTGCCTTCAGTCTGCCAAACGATTGGCTACATAGCGGACGCACTTGCTCCGCGTCGTGCCGTAACCTCGCATCGCAACTTATACACTTATTCTTTTTCGTCGCTGCGCATGCTCTCAATTGGCTGTTGGTGGTGGTAGTGTTTCGTAATTGACCGACAACAGTGGAAACTGCTGTGTCCCAGTTTCTCGGAGCTCGCTTTTCATTTCGTTGCTTCGTTATTTCGCATAATGCATCATTGAGTGTTGAAATTAAAGCGGCCAAGTGATGTGCAATCGAAATCTTAATCTAAGACACAAAAGAAAACTAAGTGAGATTCGGAAAGTTAATCGGCAGGATTATGAGATCGCATGCAGCCGTTTATGGTGTGCCAGACAATTTGGGAAAAAATTGCATAGCTGGACTAGGAGCAGCAGGACCTTTTGCTAGATACCCAACAGCTCCTATAAACTGGTCCTGCGCCGGTGCCTCGTCAACGCCTCAAGCGACTTGCTATAATGTACAACATCATGGACCACCCATACAATGGCCTGGTCCAACCAACTATGGTCATAATATGCCCAGTCCCATGGTCAACCAGCAGAGGATTAACGAATGTGCTGGCATTCCTTTAATATCAAATGCATCGTCTCATCTATCGCAACGTCAACGCTTACTGCGAAAGTTGACCAAGCCTCTTCCGTCCGGTCCACCGCAATCAGTGGTATCACCAGCATGGCCGCCACCGCCTCCGCCAACAACAACAACAAATGCAACTGCAACAATGGTGTCTGCTGCTGTATCCCAATTATCTGGGATGCCCTTGCTACAACAAACTGCCGGTGCAAATCATAAACCACATCCCCATCATTGTTGGCCCACTTACCAGGCTCAGGCGCCAAGTGGAAACTTCAAGCAAACGCGTGCCCTTCGCTATCAGAATTCTGCCCCAGCTGTGTTGCCCACACAAACGCAACAGCAACAGCAGCAGCATAATGAGAAGCTCATTATGTCGCAAAGTGGAGGACAGGTGGATCAGGATCAGACGTGCTTACCACGCATAATAAAGCCACGAAAACGCCGCAAAAAAGATCGTAAGCCCGCCAATGGTGTTCTGATTAAGTTGGATACAGATCAGTTGCATAACCAGCATCATCTTCACCATCATCATCATCAACAGCAGCAGCAGCAACAACAATTTCATCATCATCAGCAGCAATCACAAATGCTGCGTCAAAACTTTGCGACATCCACCGCCGCCGGTTCAATATTCAATCATTCACTGGGTCGTTCTCAGGTTTTGCCTACTATAAATGGAAACGGCAGTCACTCATGGCAACATGATCATAGCCATGGTGTTTGCTTTTGCCGAGATTGCGATCCCTTGCGTTCGCTTTGGGTCTATCCATTGCGTCGGTCACTCTCCGATGCCTCGTACAGTGAGAAGGATAGCAGAGAGGGCTCCTCGTCGTCATCTTCTGTGGCGTCTACACATTCGGATAGCTCTTGCGATAGCATATCCCAAGAGCCAACGGAGGAGTTTGCACCCATCACTGGGCATAGCAAACGTGCCGAGATTGTGGGTGTCATTGGCTCACAACGTAGCCAAGTGGGTCAGACCCACAATCATCAACATCATCAGCATGAAGGAGTTGGCAGAGCTACGGCGACAGGTCCCACGCAATGTCTTAGCGATGATTCTGGCTATGGTGACATTTTGAGTGGGATTAATATAGCCAACGATTTGTTCAAAAATTGCTTCAGGCAAAGGCAAACGGCAACATCCGTGGATATTGGCGACGGCGGAGTGGCTAATGCCGAATCATTGTTAAATGAAAGCATCAATGAGATATCAAGGAAACTCATCGAGACCTGCAGTGTTAGTAATGAACTCAATGGTGGTGGTGGTGGTGGAGCTGGCTCAGGCAGCGATAGCGGTTTGGATAGTGCTAGCAGCTATAATTGCGGTTCGACGACGGGTTTGGTCTTTAACTTTGAGCATTTAAATTTGACGGATGCAGCAACGCCCACATCTTTGGATTTTTCAGTGGATTGCAACAACAACAAGAACTATAGTGACTCCAATGAAGGCGGCAAGGGAGCAACTGCATACCAGCAACAATCGCAGCAGCAGCAGCAATTTTATAACAATTGCTTCGACTTGCTGTGGCATGGCAACCACGATGACAGCCAACTGGCAGCTGCCAAACTAAGCCAAGATGACGACGACGACGACAATAACAACAACAAAACAACCACACCCACAAAACTAATTCTGGGCACCAGCATGGGGAAATTGAAGCCAGCATTTTCCACCATCTCGTGACGCCGTCTACGCCAGAGACGACAATGAAAAACTAATCAAAAATGAAGAAAACCGAACCCCAAACGACGATCAGTCAGTTTGGTTGGTTGGTTGGTTGGTTGGATGGATGGAAGCCCTTAAAACAGAAAACGGATGAAAGTTGTGGAAATTTGAGCTAATTGGAAACGTGAGACTTTATAACGACATGGCGTGGGTGTGTCTTCTCCTCCTCCTGCATCTCCTCCCATCACTCGGATAAGGAAATGTAAATTTTATATTACATAATCGAACAAAAAGAAAGACAAAAAAAAAAAAAAGCGAAAAAGCAAAAGAAAAGCAATTAAATCCAGAAGGTGAAGACGAAGAAGCAAAAGAAGAGCAGCACCAACAAAAGGCCAAGAGATAGCAACGAGTCATCCAAACGGGTCGCCATCAAGCGCAGAAGATGGAAATGGTCGTGCCAGGAAACCTTGTACATATATACAAACACTACACACACACACACACAAACCTATATACATACATTAACTTTCACTTTCACTGAGGCGACGTATCTTTTTGTTTTTGCCAAGACCACTGACAAGATGGCAAGAGAGTCGAGGTCTTATGTAGATTTGTTCGAGGGAGACAAAACAAAAAAGAAAAACAGCGAACAAAGCTAAAATAATCATAGAAATCTATATATAAACTTACAAATTTAAATGTAGTAATTGTAGTTTTGGTTTAATGTAAATGTCGTTGTTGTTGTTATTTGTGCATTAACGTTAGTGTTCTCTCTTTGGTTAAATATCCAAAACAAACAAATCGAAAAGAAAACAAGAAAAAGTTCAATTCGGGTCGCGATCTTAGAAGCCAGGTTCCTATTCGATATGGTTTTTTGTGTTTATTATATACATATATATATATATATTGTGCGGGTTTTTCATTATTGTTTAAGTTGTCCTGGTTTGGTTTCTCTTTTGTATGAAATTAATTGATAATTAGTTATTGTTTAAATGTACTATATATACATACATATATGATAATCGATGCGCTACAAAGTGAACTTTTTAGTATTTAAGTAGACTTAGAAAACGATCTCTGCCAAGTGTTTGGGATCTGCAGATTTTAGTATATTAATGTTCTCGTTTGTATTTAGATATGTTCATCAGTCTGTCAATCACTTTCGTTCTTTCTGTTCAAGTCTAGCAAGGAATGGTAATTCATTTATTTGTAATAGTTTAGTTATTCTATACGTATTTCATCTGCATTCGATTTCCTTTCTTTTCAATGTTACAAATTCTCATCGGGTTTCGGTTTAGTTTTCTTCTTTTGGGGTTTCATGTATACAATTTGTAAGCTTTTTCAATTTCATGTGCATGATTATTTATTCAGCTAAACTAAAAAACATGAGATCGCCAACCATAAAATCTAAGACAAGAGCAGCCCTAGTTACCTGCTTAGTTTGCTATTTGTTGGTGTTGTTTGTGTTGTTGTTGCGCAAGTAAAAGTTTTCGCCTTTTTTCTTTTTTAATTAAAAGAAACTCACAAGCGTCTCGCACACACACACAAACACTCCAACAACTACACGCAAAGAGAAGAAATTGTCTGAAATTTTCCAACTTGAATTGAGTCGATGGCTTGCTTGGAAAAATGTCACAGTTTTCCATTGGCAAGTTCCGGCAGACAGTCAGTCAGTCATTTGTTGTTACCATTCCCCAGATAGAAATTACCACTGTGAAGTTAATTTATTTAATTAATATTTTCACTAGCTATTTATTATTATGTTTTCATTTCTATCTTCTATATATATATATATATCTATGTGTTTGTATTTAGTCTGTAAGTTGGCATCGTTTTTGCACAAATATCACAACAATAGTTGAACAACACAATATAATTATGATGATCAAGCAACTTATTTATTACTATTTTGATTAAGATCGAACGAGAGAACAAAATGAAAGAAAAAAGAGAACTCAATAAAAAAAAAGATAAACAGAAAACGTCGAAATATACAACAAGCAAAAGACTAATAACTTACTCACTCATTCGTCGATTGATATTTTGATAGCCCCAAAAAGAAGAAAAATAAGAAGAAATGGTAAATGAACTCCAAAGATGACTGCATCTTCTAATGAGGTACACTTGAGGTTTGAGTTTGGATCTCTATTCTCTGGGAAAGTGGAAGCTCCAGCCACTCGAAGGTCTCTTTTGTGTGTGCCCTTTGGAAAAGGCGACGAAGAAAGCATCCAGTAGTAGACGTATTCCTGGGGGGAAAACAAGCCTGGCCTAATTGTTTTCTTAGCAAACAAATCTCTCGGGCAAACTTTTTGAACCGTTGTGAAGATCTTTTGGTTGTTTGTAGTCGCGTCTCATCGTTGTTATACCTTTCACCTATTTTTTCGGAATCACTTAATTTAAAGTTTTCGCAAAATGTGAAAGAACAAAACCTTTAAAGATGGTTTTTTTTCATGAAGCGCCGTAATAACCGTAACTGGCAAATTAATTTCTTTTTTGTGCCTGTCATTAGGCTAATTAATGTCTCCAGTTTAGGGTCTCATCTATGCCATTTTGACCATTCTCTTGGAGTGTCGAGAGTTAGTCTAAGACCCCAAGACAGTTTGCGCTGCTTCTAAAAGCCAAGATTGGGTTTTTTTTCTCTTTCACAACCAAAGCAACTTCGCTCAGGTCCGGACAACGCTTCTGTTGAGTGGGTCAGTGGATAATTGGGTCATTTGCAACACTGTTTGCACCATCAGCCGGCTACAATGGATGGAGGCGAGACGCTGCGCGACGGTGGCAATGGCTGGCTAGCTGGCTGACTGACTGACTTACTGGCTGACGACTAGCTAATGTCTTTTGGCCATGTCAATAAATGCGTCGACTTTTTGTTGTTGCTTCTTAGTAGCATATGCTGCTGTTGGTGGTTGTTGTTCTTGCCGCCGGGGCCAACCAAGCGGGGCCATCTTTGTTAGTGTCTGTCCCCACATTTTTAGTGTCTACCATATAATTGTTTTCCTTCTACCAATACACGTTTTGCGGTCGAATCTCATAAATTTGTCGCGCGACATAAAATGCATAATTAGACATGTCTATAAATTTCTCTACGAATTGAAATTAACTAAATATTTATTTCCCAGAAGAAGCGGAGGGGGATTATGGTAATATCAATTAGTTTTCTATTTCTTTTAATGGAAATCTTTCATATCTAAATGGCAGTAAATCGAATTTTCAAGCAGTTCTTGGTCCACAACTCACTTTGCTTTGATGAGAGTCTTCTTTTGTGCCGTTTATTCTTGAGTTGTTCTCGTTTTGTGGCAAGCTGATGGAAAATTGTACATCTCTTTGCCATGAAATTGAAAGTTAAGTTGTGCCTGCCAATTAACTTGGTCGGTTCAGTGGGCCAGACTCATCAAGAGAGAGAAAAGAGTTCATCAACTTCCTGTCGAGCTGGAAAATGCTGTTAATCCCGCGCATTAAAGGTCAAATGTCTTATGGAAAAAGGTTACGCAAAATGTCAAACAGTTAAGAATTCCGACTCCTAACGGCCAACACAAAATGCCATTATTACATTTATTTTCCACTTTTAAAGTCGTCTGCTTCGTCGTTGCTGTTGCTGTTGCTGTTGCTGCTGTTGTCGACTTGACTTTAAGATTTTCACAGACTATTTTTTGTATGGTAAGCTGCTTTTCTGCCCCTTCTTCGAGTTGTTGTTGCTTGTGTGTTTGTGCCACATTAACAACAATTCTTCAGCATAAAGTACGTGAAGCGAACAACTAGAGCAAAAGAAGTAAAACTACCTCCGATCATCTCGTCGTCTCTTAACAGATTTGAAAATTCTTCAAAGTCTTCTTCGTTGTCAAATTCAAAATGAAATACCGAGTACATGGTGTTCAATTAATAGAGAATTCTCAGTACTTCAATCCTGGTTGTTGTTAGACCGAATTATCAATCAATCTGTAATCATTAAATGGCATTATTCCTTGTATGTATGCATACTAATTAGCGAAAGGTAACCCAGTGAGGAGACGGCGAATTCAAAGACACACAAATCATAATTCAACGTCATTGTCATCATTGGCATTCATTTAACATACAAGCATTTATGTATATAGGTATTGTCTTTAAAGCCAAATGACGAAATCATTCCGTTTCCAAAAGGGCACAAGAAGTGTGTGTGTCTATGACGTAAGCCTCCTCTTGTGTCGGATGAAGAAAGAGTTAAAGAAGCTGCACAAGAAGGGCCCAAGTCAGTGGCTGCCGCATCTAAAAGGTTTAAATCAAACTTGGTCTGTTAACTGCTAATGGCCGAGCAGCCGCCTGGCCAGCAGCTAGCGCTTGGTGTTAACAATATATACAGTATGTATATATATTTTTTTTTTTTTTTTTTTTGCTGCTGCTGGTTTTGTTGCAACTCACTACGACGTCGACGATTATTTGTTGCTGTTGTTGTTCACTCACGAAATGAGCACAACATGAATTAATTTTTTATTTTATTTTTTTTCTCCACTTCTTTCTTGGTTGTGTTTTTCTTCTTTTTGTTACTTTATGTAGGTTTATAACTTGGTTTGTCTGCGGCGGTTGCCTCTGCCTTTTTGCTGATGACGATTTTTATTGTGCGTGTGTGTGTGTACTTTATTGTTGTAACTGTTACCTAATCGTTTAATTGGTTCAAGCCAGTTTAATTTTTGTTATTATTTTAATACCCTGTATTCCAACAGGTTAAAAAGGCAACGAGTCATCATTCGAGTGTCCGTGGTTGTAAAAAAGTAGGCATTATTTTAGACCCATCGATCTAAGCCAATTCTAAGAGGAGCTTGCTCTGACATTCACATTCTATTTGACAAAGCAATTTCTTCTAGTTATCATGTTTCACTTTTGGCCCTTTAAAGGTTTATCAGCAAGGAATTATCCTGTAGATACTGTGTGCAAGATACTAAAGAGTGTTAATTGCAGTAACAAGCAGACAATATACATAGATTCCGATTGTGATCAAGAATATATACCATTTATTGGAGTCATGATTGTTTCCCTTGCCTCCTCTCTCCAACAATTTGATGATTTATTTTTAACGTGGAACCGGTATTTATAACTGCAATTCAAAAAGAAGAAGATCACAAATGATGATGATGATGATGATATTAGTGCCAAAAAACGAAGAAGAAAATCATAATAATAAATACATATAAAAGTGGGAACAACAATAACAGACAGCTGTTAATTTAAAACCTCTGCCTGCTGCTGGCACTTTCCTCCCACCGCCCTTCCTCCCACCGTGAGGCTGCCCAACGCTTTTTGTATTTCTGAATTTTTAACGGTTATTTCGTTACGAAATGTGAACCTCTTTTTTTGTTTTGTCTTCTTTATTGTTGGTCATGTTTTTGCTTTTTGCTTTGTCATGCCAAAGCTTTTTCCGTTTTGTATCTTGTTTGCTTGTTCATCGCTTTTTGGCATAATTGGCCCATATTTGTTATAACAACGAAATAAAATAAAAATCGGAAATGTATGCGAGCGCGTCTCGACGGTTTCTGAAGCCGGAAGTGGGCTACCAGCCAACCATCAGCCTGTTTTTGTAGAGTTTCGTTTTCATTTTTTGAGGTTTTTGCTTTCATCAAGGTTGTTGTTGCGTAAAAGGAAGTGCAAATGGTTAGAAAGTTAAATGAAATGGTTCGGGGGGAGGGACCCAAAAGGAAGGGCGAAAGGAGTGGGCAAATAAATGTCAGCGATACTCAAATACTGCCCATATCACCTGGCCAGCTGTTGCAATTAACTAACGCTTGGTGGGGCCACCTACAACCACCTAAACTTAAACTTTCCACCACCAACAACCAAGACCAAGACAGCGGGAGAGAGAGAAAGTGCGCAAAAGATTTAAAAGTGGATCAGCGAATGAGAAATAAACGTAACCAAGCAGCACTACGGACAAGGGGGGATGAAGATGGATGAATGGAGTGGATGATCATACATCGCGTGAGTTACCTCCCGCGTTTTTTTTCTCTCTCTCTCTCTCTCTTCTCTATTTGGGGAAAGAAAGCCCCCACCACATCACAAGCTACCAACTGACTACTGATGATCCCATCCATTCGCCTCGGCATAATCATTGTGCGCACAATTTTCAATTGATTTTCCATGTGACGCAGCACAATTTGAATCTCTTGAAGACATGCATGCATGTATGTCTAAATGGAGCTCGTTCCACTCATCTCAGTAACCACACAATTCAAATAATATTTAGATCTGGAAATGGCTACATAATCGACTTTTGGTATACCCATTGACATCATGAACAAATTATACAAAAACGAAGTCCAAGCCTCAGTCTCAGCTCTGAAAATGTGGGTAGACACATTTTAGTGAAATTTAAATTGAAATATATGCCAATTTGGACAAAATTTTGGTGATACCTTTTAGGATGGTTAGCCGTATATACCCAATGCCACCCCAATCAACTTGAAAGAGGGTATAAAAAATGCTACCCAACTGGTTTCCCATCCACACACAAACTCACACACTCAAACGGATGGAGTGCAGCAGTCACATGGAGTCGGAGTAAAGTTGAAGTGCTGCCAATGCATATGCATGAAGTGCACCTTAAATTCTGTTTCATTATTGTCATAAGTGGTAACTGGCAGCAGCATCGTCGATATCGATGGAGATTGGCGACTGGTGGGGCCAGCAACATCGACACCACCAAATGCCATTGAACATTGGCAATCATTTGCAGTGCAAAAGCAGCGAATCAAGTGGTGGAAAAAGAAGAAAAAAAATCAAACTGGTGCAAATGAAACAAGTTATCTAATTGCAGCTCCAAAGTGTGGCAAGTGGCAGCGACTTGACTTTTATTTTCTATGCGGTGCAGGTCTCCTCTGTCTGCCTGTCTTTGTCTCTCCCTCGCTCTTGAGTCTACGCACGCAGTCCATGAGCCTCCAACTCTTGTGCATCGACATGTTGTGCATACGAAAATTGTTGGCTAACCCAAAAAGACAGGCTCAGCGTCTTCTACCTCTCCCACCCCCTTAGTCTTTTGCCTGACATGGCCTCTTGAAGTTGTTGTTTTTTTTTTTAATCGCACCAAATTTCAATTTGAATTTCACTTTCTTTTTCGATACGCTCACTTGGGTTTTTGCCTTTCGAACTTTTGGTTTTTGGCTTTTTGTTTTTGTACTTTATTTCTTTTCTGTTTTTTTTTTTTTTTTCTCTTTTGTTATTGTTTTTGTTTCTGCAAGCAACGACCATGAAATATTTGTAGTAGAAAGGCAGAAATTTTTGGAAAATAATCCATGTATGGTTAGTTTTTGTTTTTCTTGTTGCGATTCTCAATCAAAGTTGCGCTAAGCCGAAATAAGATTTGACCAAATTATCTTAATTTGGCTAAAAGACTTGGGCTTTGCTCCACTTTATCCAACTTGCTGTCTTTGACAACAATTTGAATCGTTTAGTTTGGAAATCTGTGGTCCCCTTTTGGAGAAACTGCTGAAAAAACCACAATATCAGTAAGTTTCTTCTTAAATCACCCGACAAGTAAACCTTGAGAATTTCGATGGGGAAACATCATGGATAACATGTTCATAAATCATAACTTTTGTCTGGAATCATAATGCTTAACGTAAATATTATATTTTTTATCTATTTGCGTTTAATCGTAGGCATTTGTTTTATAAAGTATGTGCCCATTGGGCTTTTTCGTCTGGCACCTTTCGTCGGCTGCCTGCTCCCTCTGCTTGCCCACACATTTGCCACTTAAACGCGGCACGCTTCGCTGCCTAAACTAATTTGCTTTCATACCAAAAAAAAAAAACAATCGTTTTGTTAATATACCCTATAAATGTATAGGGGGGATATATCAACAAATTTCAAAGGCATAAGCCTCTAAACGGAATTCTCGACGAACAAAACTATCGAAATATATTTCATCAGTACACAAAAATATAGTGAAATTGGACATCTTCCTTTTTCCTTTTCTTTTTGTGTAAAAAGAGTATTTTTTAGTCTATTGTTTCCAGGTAATATACTGATTTCTTTAAGTGTTTTGGGGTCTATCTATTGTTACACCTGGCCATGGAATAATCACTCATAAATTCGGTGAAATTATTTACCATCCCACTCGAAAATCTCTCTCCCACAAACAATTTCTGAAAATAAATGCGTGGGCGCACGCGCCAAGTAAAAGTTTCGTAATTTTTCCGCCAACATCAACTAATTATGCCCAAAAGACATAGACAAACACTTGTACTATTTGTTGAAATACCCAATAGGGGAAAAGGGCATATTAACTTTAGTGAAAAGCTTGCCTAAAGTACAGTTGAATTTCTGTTGTCGATCTTGACTTTAGTTAACAAAGAATCTTAACTACAATTTCACTTCTAATGACCACAACAGGTGATGGCATTGAGTTTCTTGCCCCCCTCTGTGATTTAAATTGCATTTTGTGATTTTTCTTCAATCCGCTTTATAATACACTACACAGTTCTATTGTGTTCAACTCTGGGGTACAATTATGATTGTATAAATTTATATATTTTGTAGATTATTATATTTACATTTTGGTGTAGTTTCCGATGACTCATCCACATTAAATAACAATTTTTGCATAATTAAGAGTAACTGGTAAAACAACAACAATAAAAGTGTCCTAAAACAAATTGTGCAATTAAAATGCAATCAAAGTTTTGTTAATGTGGTCATTAAAGGGTGAATAATAAGAGGGGCAAAGGGAGAGGGGGTACGCCCAGTTAAAGTAATTCGCCAACTTTTTGATACCCTTTTCCAGTACATGTGATACATAAGTTGTAAGTATAGTATGAAGATGATTCAATCTAAATCTAAAGAAACAGTGTACTTAAAAAAATCTTTCAATTTGAAATGAATTCATTTTCCTGAGTCTTGTATGATGCTTTTTGAAAAGTTAACAGGGTATAAAAATGAAATAAAAGACAACAACACAAAACACAACACGAAATTATGAAAAATCACAAAATTTTATTAAAAAGTGAAAGTTTTCCCCGGGATCTCGCCTCATGTTATCGTTCGCACAAAATTAATCGAGAGAGCAGCGACACGCAGAGAGATTGAAAGTTTAGTAGAGAGTGAGAGAGCAAGCGAAATGCAAAAACAATTGTTAACAAAGAGCAGCAGTAACAGTTTGCGAGAGAGCGCACATAAATCGGAGAGAGCCTGCCAGGAGAGGCAGAGAGAGAGAGAAGGGTGATGGTGGGTGGGGAAGATGTGGATCCCAATTACATGCAGACGATCCACGTTTAAAGCCCCCCCATGCACATGTAAATTTGCATATGTATGTGTGCAGCATGGCGTTCCTCCATCTTTTTGAATAGACTGCCTCCGACCCCGAGCTCCAAAAGGTGATGAATATGTTGTAAGCAGAACCACAATCTTTGCAAAAAAAAAACACCCGCAACCGTGCTCAATTTTATGCTTACCCCCCCAGGCGGCTACTCAGTCAGATCGTTGGCAGTTGGCGGTGAAACCCATGTTGCAGTATGCAAAAAAAAAAAATAATAAAAAAACCAGACACCAAAGAAACACCTGCCTGCCCCTTCGTTGTAGCGGTGGCAAGCCAAAGGCAAAGGCGGAAGCAATTTGATTGCTTGTGCATGTCACTTTCACCGTTTGCTGCAATCACAGCAACTGAGAAGGTAGAAACCACTTTTTGGCGGCGGCGGCGCCAAGTTATGAGGGTTTCTAGTGGGGAAGAGATTGTGGATGAGACCAAGAGTGTGTCAGTGGGAGTAGGGAGTATTGTGAGCAGGGCGGCTGCTAATTTCATAATTATCACTTAACATTTCACCCACACTGCCCCACGTACATACTAATGTATCTTTATGATCTCTCTCTGTCCTCTTTACAGTCACCGTCAATCCACCGCCTCAAAGACCATGGTTACCGTTGGCCAAACCCAATAAAACACGACCAGCCTGTAAGTAAAACAACAACGTTCTTGATGTCCTTTAACTGAATTTATCTTTAGGCATTTTCACGGTAATGTGCTATAATGTGCTCTGTGACAAATATGCGACGAGGCAAATGTACGGATACTGTCCATCGTGGGCATTATGCTGGGAATATAGAAAAAAATCAATTATCGATGAGATCCGGCATTATGCGGCGGATATCATAAGTCTGCAGGAGATTGAGACGGAGCAATTCTATCATTATTTTTTGCCGGAGTTGAAGAACGATGGGTATGAGGGGATTTTCTCACCCAAATCTCGGGCCAAGACAATGTCAGAAGTGGAGCGCAAATATGTCGATGGCTGTGCGATATTCTTTAGATCATCAAAGTGAGTAGACAGTCATGAAGACAACAGATCTGAGTGTCTGAATATATATATATTCCTTGTAGATTCACGCTAATTAAGGAGCACTTGATTGAGTTCAATCAATTAGCCATGGCTAATGCCGAGGGCTCAGACAATATGTTGAATCGTGTGATGCCCAAGGATAACATTGGCCTGGCCGCATTACTTAAGGTGAAAGAGACTGCATGGGAGCCAATGTCCGAGGTGACGCAAATCTCACAGCCGCTTCTTGTGTGCACGGCCCACATACACTGGGATCCTGAGTTCTGCGATGTCAAACTAATCCAAACAATGATGCTGAGCAACGAATTGAAGACAATCATTGACGAGGCGAGTCACAGCTTTCGGCCGGGACACAAGAATGACTCGAACAGCGTACAACTGTTGCTTTGTGGTGATTTCAATTCATTGCCCGATTCCGGAGTGGTTGAGTTTTTGGGCAACGGTCGCGTTTCCATGGATCATTTGGATTTCAAGGATATGGGTTATAAATCATGTTTACAGCGATTGCTTTCGAACGATACGAATGAGTTCACGCATTCCTTCAAGCTGGCCTCCGCCTATAGTGAAGACATAATGCCCCATACTAACTACACATTCGATTTCAAGGGCATAATCGATTATATATTCTACACGAAGACTGGCATGGTGCCATTGGGCCTGCTGGGACCAGTATCGACCGATTGGCTGCGCGAAAATAAAGTTGTGGGCTGTCCCCATCCGCATATACCATCTGATCATTTCCCGCTGCTTGTTGAACTGGAACTGATGCATACGGCCAGCCAGCAGACGCCTCCCAACGGGCTTATAAATCGTCGGTAGCAATAGAATCATCGACGCGGCCGACCCACCACCACCATGATGACCACGACAACCATTCGGACAACAGCCACAAGCGGCGGATGTGGGGGTGGAGTTGGGTTTGGAGCCGGCATGATGCACAACAGCTTTAGAGGACGCAGCAACAGTGGCAGCGGTATCGGTGGAAGTGGTGGTGGTGGTGTTGGTGGATCAAACCTTCGCTTGGCCGCGCATGGACCTTTAAGAAAACCCCCCCTTTCCGCTACACCTCAGTCATCAACTACCTGCGAGAAACAACAACAACAACCGCCACCCTCATGAAGCAAGTAAACCTAATCCTGACCCTATCTGCCTCCACCCTCGCCTTTGAGAAACAAAAAAAAAAAACATTAATCAGCTGACGTGGCGCTCTGCTCGCATCAAGAATCAGTTTTAGTTATTACATATATTTAGATTCGATTTTGATTCGCACATAAACTAAGTGAGATGATGGTGATGATGATGAGGACAAGGTTGTGGCTGGATGGTGGTTGGATTAATCCTTTGTGCGCTGGATCGCAAAGTGAATTACCCCGAAACCGCCTGCGAATCAACAACTATCATCTTTATACAACTTGCAGCTCTTTTACTCCGCGTTTCTCGTTTTGATTTTATCAACTTCACATCGAATAAATTATATAAATACCATATACATAATATATATATATATTTATACATCCAATTGTTAAGTTCTTCACCATACAAAAACACACGCTCTTATACAAATCTTAATGTTTAATTTGACAACAAGAGAAATGCAAACACAAGTAAAGTAAACAATAACAACAAACTAAGTTATAAGCTTAAAGTAAACCAAACTAATTTTGTAAGATTTAAAATGAAAATTAAGCAAAATTCATCAAGTAAAGTTACAAAGAAACAAACAATTCAAATTATATGCAAATACAAATTTATTGATTTAAAAAAAATACGATAATTCAGATTGACAAAGCAGAGTGTCAGAGTAACACAGTAACAGAAAAACCAGCCATATAGAAGATGTATTAGAATGTGTAAAGAATGTAATTTGGGGATATAAACAAAGTATATATATAGTTATTAAATCGGCTAACGGTTTAACGGGTTTAATCAACCAGCATAAAAAAAAAACAATCTGAAAGAATTCTTAGAGATATTCTTTAAGTAGATGCAATATGAAATATTGATCAAAAACATAACTCATTCGACTTTTAGTTTCATTCTTAAATTATATATATATATATATATATTAAACAAAAATGTGTATATATGTATATGTCACGGCATGTGTGTATAACAAGGTCTAAATATTGTTAATATGCTTAAGTCTTGTAAAAAATATCACACTTGGCATCAAAAACTATCAAAAACAATTCTGTTAGTATTAGAAAAACACTTCAAAGAAAGCTAAAGAAAAGGAAAAATATCAATACTGGAACTGTTTCAATCCTGCACCAATAGCGCTTGTTCAATATTCAGTGTAAAGAACTTTTTATTTACAACAAAAAACCAATTGATCTGATCAAACGAGGCGTGCACGTACACAGGCAAGCAATCTTCGTTTAGCGAACTCATCTCTATATACATAAATAAAAAACAAGAAATATAAAGAAACCACAGTGTAATCTATAATTTAACATTTTCGAAGTTTGTTTGCCAAGGGAATTTTCCACCAATTGCATTGCCTTCGTTTAGTTGCTGGCAAATTCTTCCCCAGAGTTCACGATTCCCTCGCTGCAGTGTTTCTATATCTCCGACTATATAGAGGCCCCATCGTGCTCTGGATAGAGCTACACATACACGATTCGGCTTGCGCAAGAAACCAATCTGTCCATTGGAATTACTGCGCACCAACGACAACAGCACAATGTTGCATTCCAGGCCTTGGTAGCTGTCCACGCTGGTGACTTTAATTTGGGATCGAAGAGAAGTCGGCAGCTGTAAAGTTAAGGAAGAAATCAGAAGTGAAGATTGAAAATGTTATTCCTCGTTTACTTACAGTTCTCTTGATGCGGTCTACTTGGGCATTGTAAGGCGAAAGTATGACTATATCGATGGGCTTATATTTACCCTTTTTAATTAAAAACTCGGTTAGTTTGACCAACTCTGCGGCCTCGTACTCATTCTCAATAGACATATCGGACAGTTGGTGTTCGGGTTGATTATGCTGCACAAAAAACAGATTTTTAGTCAGGCAACTAATCTCCTCGTATGCCTCCACATTATCTGCATTAAGTAGCTCATCATAGAAACTGGGCACCAATAGTTTGGCAATATTCGGACGCATTCGATATTGCATATTGAGCACAGTTGCCGGAAAGCCGCCCTTAATAAGCCGCTCAAACATGGAGACTTGTTGATGATTATTAGAGCCAGTGAAAGGTTGCAGTTGCTTGTGATCCCCGATTTGAATGACATGCTCGGTAAATGGTGTGAGACAGGCTAAGATGTGAGCTTCTTGTATTTCGGCAGCTTCTTCGAACAATATGCATTTGGATTGAAGTAAGCGGAACAAGAAATTCAAGCGCGCGGCGCACGTTGTGGTCATGGCCAGCACATCTTTGCCTCGGACCAAATAGTACTGAAAGATTACCTGCAGAGTGTTCAATTTCTCGGACAACTGCTGCAACTTTAGCTGTTCACTTAGAATTTGTTGATAGCTCGGCTCGCTGCCATCGAAATTTTTGTGCAATTTTTGCAGATGCTTGAACTGTTCCTTATATTCACAGCTAATCAGCCACCAAACATGCTTCAACCGCGGTGGCACCACTTCTGGATCCACCATTGTGCGCACATTAAATTTGGCTAGTGCCGGATCCCGTGACTGGCTGCCAAAGCGGATTATTTCTTCAGTATATTTGGCTACATTAACTAGAAACTTGTCCAGCGATTCATTCGTGTAAGTCAGCACTATTATTGGACCAGTTTTTAGCTGCTTGGAATTCTGAATGAGAGTTTTGACTAGTTGAACGGAAACATGTGTTTTACCAGTACCAGGTGGGCCCTGGATTAAACAAAACTCATTGGTAAGTACTGATTGAATTGCTTTTTGTTGCATTTCATTAAGAGGCAGTTCCTTGGATAGTATGCCATCCACCTTTAATGATTGGCCCTTAAGGTAAGCGGGGGACTGAGGCTTCAACTACAAAAGCAAGATCAATTATTTAAAGTCTGAGTATATGACAAATACCTATATTTACCACTCCATCCACAATATACCGACGCATGGGAAAGTTATCAGCACTGCACGTGCTAAGATAATTATGAACCCGCAAGTAGGGCTCAAAAAACACAGGCGTTGGAAACATATACAGCTGCTTGCCATATATATTTCCAATATTATGTTGTTTGATTATCTCTACACTGAGCTGCAAAGAATATTTGATAAAAAAAACATATAGAGGGAACTTTGAGCTGGATCTCAAACATCTTACATAGCCTTGTCTTAGCTGCTCCGGATCTGTGTAGGTAACACTGGCCAGCAGTAGATTTTCAAACTCATAGCCAGTGGTAAAGCAAAGCAGGGATCCTGTTTTTATATTATCAACAAACTCGCGTTCTATTTTTGTTAATTTCTTTGACTTCTCACTCTCATTGGGTCTAAGATCAACGAAAATCAAACTGTGACGCAGAGCCTTAGCAAATTCTGTATTTTCTTTCAGTCGAGTGTTCCACAGTAGGCCCTGCTGCTCCAGGGCATTGAGATCACTTTTGGCTCTCAACCGTTGGACAAATTCCCATAAAGGTATTGTAAAATCGTCGCATAAAGTAATTCGTTGCTTATTTATATACTCGTGCACATCATTTAGACTCGAATCTCGATTTACTCTTCCTTTTTCGACATCCACAGAAGAGCCTTGTAGTTTTTCTAGTGTAGGATAGATATCATCTTTGACATTGCCAAAAACAATATCAAATACCTTTAATTGACTAGCAAAATCATTCTTGAAGTCCTGGGGCATGGTACACTCCGTAATTAACTTTTTTAATAAATCCACTACGTCGTAGTTATGAAACACTCCCAACTTATGGGCACGTATCATTAGCCATTTCATGTCATTTAACAACTGCTCACAATTAGGATCCCAGTTGGCTTTCGGGGAGTTCGTTAGAAGCCGTAGGATATAGCGCTTGAACATATCCATTAGCACGGTCTGTTGGGTAAATTTGCGCAGGAGTTGCTCATCGAAGCCTCCTAGCTCCAATTCACATAGGGATTTAATAATTGCCACAAACTGCAAGAGACGCTTGTGTGAATCATTGGCATTTAGTTGATTTGAAAACAAATCTCTTCCCTCTGACATGAAATATAGAAATATGTCGATGGGCGGCTTTTTCAGAGCTACTCCAAATTCCCCTGTAGTAAAACGGTCAGTGGACTTAATGCCACATCCCAGATCAGCGGGAGAAGCGTCCAAGCTGAGCTGCTTTAGATAGTTGACCACTGAAATGTATTATAGATTTATTGAAAAGAAAACCACATAGGTCCACTATATGTTTACTTCTATCCTCATCCCGGATTTTAATGTGTTCAGTTTCATCCTGTTGTTGTCGCTTAACATGCTCCTGCACGGTTTGCACAATTTTCTCTGGGTCCTTTGTAAACCAATCGTCATCCGAGTCCGACATGGTGAAATAACGTTATAGCGTGGGAATACCCAGTTTCTTGCTTTTTAAAGCTTTCCAGGACAAGTGATAAAGCAAACGGTGTGACCATATTCTTTGCATAGCCACCTGTTATGGAATGTAAAATACCAGGGACGGTGCATTACGCATTTGGAGTGTTACTAATACTAGTGTGGACGTTTTTTTGAAAACAGTGTGACCGTTGAACGCCACTCTTAGTGTGGCCGTTTCTAATATAACAAAGTCGTAGTTTGTTGATACGGCTTGTACATAGGTCCCGCGCAATTAACAAATGCAACAAAGTCGGAATAGAAGAAAGCCATCATCGGACGATGATAGCAATATGTCGGCCCCCAGGAAGAAAAGAGCTAGACGCGATCACGATTCGCAGACATTGTGCGATGAACCTTCAACTTCACAGCATTCATCAACCGTAAGCCAAAGGAATGCCTCATCTGCATCTTTTTTGGTAAGCTACCGCGTTTACTATCATCTCCTGTTTTTAAAATAACACTTAATTGGTAATCCCAGTATGAACCCACACTTCCAAGTGGGGGTTTTGATCGTTGCGGAAAAGTTATCTCAATGCGTCTAACCAACTTTATGTGCCACTCTAATTTCTTCCTGAGTTTTGGGCCAAACATTAACTTTTTGGTGGGCAGCAACGGCAGGTAAGTGAAAAATCAATCCAATGATTGGGGCATAAATTGACAAGTTTTATTATAATTAATGTAGCGGCAAAAGCGCAGTTATTACAGCGCTGGCATTGGGTCTAACCAGCAACGCTCGAGCCACGAATCGCGCCAGTACCATACAAAGTAAGCTACTCAATAGGGATTTCAATAGCTCCAATCATTACAATTTCGTTTTCATTTCAGAATTGATTAGGAACGGAGAAACTAGTGCCAGCATTGAGATAACCTTGTCCAATATAGGTACCTGTCGGTTCAAGCCGGACATTTATGGTCCACATATCACTGTAATACGCCATATTCGCCAGTCCTCGTCTACGTATGACATAAAGGATGCCCATGGCAAAAGTGTCTCTAAGAAATTGGATGAAATTCGAAGGATGCTTCTTCGGTTTGGCATTTATGCGGAGAATCCAATTTTCCTTCTCAATCAGGATGCTGCACGAGAATTTCTAAAAACGTAAGTCAACTTTCTTTTATGGCAAAAAGATGGCTTATTTATCTTTCAACAGGCTTGAGCCGTCATCGAACTACAGACTAGTTATGAAGGCCACGCAACTGGACAACTGTGCCCTAAGTTTAGCCGAATGCCATAAGCAGCGATGTTCTTTTAATAAGGAGCTTGAAAATCAAGAACTGGTATATATTTTCAATATTATAATTGGTTATGTCATTTTAACGATTATTTCAACAGAAACGAAATCATTTGAAAGCCCAGTTGGAAGTGGAAGAGGAAAAACTTACTGCATTACAAAACAAAGAAGATTTGAAGGTAAAATTGTGCACAATTATTATTTCCTCACAGTAATTAACATTCTATTTACAGATTAAGTTGGCAGAGGCTAAAGCAACGTTAGTTTGGAAATCAGTTACTCGGTTTCAGGAGGAGCTAGCGAAATTCGAGAAATCTCTGTCGTTAATTCAAGCAAAAAAAGCAGTTCTAGAAAAAAATACTTCAAACAAAGAGAGCACTCAAACTGCTTTCTCTCAGCAACTCAGGTAGACTATAGGTTAACATTGTGGAATCATTTGTTGTTATTACAAGTCCCATTTTTATCATATTTAGCGAGTTCGAGGCTACGAAAAGGCGTATAATGGATGCTTATAAGGCCCAGGAGGCTAAAGTGAGGGCATCTAGGCAAGTAGTTGAAGCGAAGGCTTTAGAGGCTATGAGACTAAAGGACCAAATAAAGAACTCGGAGCGACGGATTAAAGAAGAGGAACATTCTCTCGAAGCGTGCAAAAAGTACGTGGAAAATTATCATGCCGACTACACCAAAGTAAACCAACTAAAGGAAGATCATGCCAACACGTTGGCCATTCTTAAAACAAATATGACAAAAAATGAGGAATTACTTACCAAAGTACGGGCCGAGCAATTGGAACAGAAGGAACAAATTTCTGCCCTTAAAGAGCACGCGGAGGAGCTCAGAAATGAGCAGAACAAATTGCTAGGAAACAAACGTAAGCCGCCCAATTATTTTTACTTAATTTCCGAAACATGACTTTTACTTCTTTTTTTTGCAGAGACCTTTCAATTGGAAGTTAAATCCTTGACCAAAAACCAAGCCAATAAACTGTCGGTCTACGGCGAACAAGCAATGCATGTGGTCCATAAACTACGTAATCAGTTTACAGGCTCAAATAAACGTTATATGCCACGAGGTCCAGTTGGCCAATATATCACTGTTCCGAATCCCAACTACCGGGAGCTGGTTGAAAATGAATTAGGGTCATGTCTTAATGGATATATCGTTAACTCAGACAAAGATCTTCAATCATTAAGAGTCCTGTTGCATCAGATATATCCTGGAGGCAATATTCCCTCCATTTATAAAACTCCATTTAGTGATCGGACCTACAATATATCGAAATATAAAGTGCGTACAACGACAGCAAATACCACAGTACTAATTGATGAAATCTGGTAAGGAGGTCTAACAATTCAAAAGGTATTTTCTGTGATTTTGTATGATTCGATTTCCCTCCTTAGCTGCGAAGATCCAGTCGTAATGAACTACCTTATTGATATGTTTCGGATTGAGGCTGTTCTGGTCACAGAGTCCAAAGAAACTGCGGAGTTCTTGACATCGGAGTCGGAGAATGTTCCACCCAATCTAAGTCGAGTCGTTGTACCAAGCCTTGGACTCGAGTATACTCCATCGCCGAACTATGGCGTCTACTCCAAACGTAGTAGACCAGCGCGGTATATTCAAGTGGATGTTCATGAACGCATCAGGCAGTTGCAAAACGAACTGCGCAGTCTGCAAGAACGCGAGGCTCCGCTGCAGGCCAACTTTGCGCAAGCCAGGCAGAAATTGGAGAGCGCTATCAGCGAGATCCAGACAAAGAAGTCAATAATTGAGCGGTATTATAAAGAAAACGAGAAAGCCATGCAGAAAATTATAGACATTGAAAACTATGAGTATCAGGAGCTACCAGAATATGATCGTCTAAAAACTAGTTTAGCCGACACCACTGAAAAAATCAAAAGCGTACAAAAGGAACGTGAAGGGCTGCAAAAACAATTGATGGAAGTCCAAAAGAAAATAACTATAGCCGGAACAGCAGAATCTGATGAGGCTAAATTACTAACTCAGATTACTAATCAGGTTACTGCAGTAGAGGAGGAATCGAGCAATCTGGAATCAAAAATACGTAGTCTCGATCTTCATTATGAAGAGAATACGCGTAATTTGAAGAAAACACTCGAATTGGAGCGAGAGTTTATCAGTAAGAAGAAAGCAATGGAAAGTGATTTATTGAAGGCAAGAGAAGAGGCTGAGAAATTGGGAGACTTTATCAGTACAAATCAAACGGAAGAACAAATACGGGATCAAATCGGAAGCTATAAATCTAAAATAAAACAATTGGAGAAATCTACATACAGTATTGATCAGGTGGAGCACGATGTGGCCGAGCTGCGCACCAAATTGAGCGTTCAGGAAAAGGAATTTCGTATTATTGAATCTGTTGTTAAAAAACTACGCATGGCTTATCACGAACGAGCTCAATTATTTCAAAAGTCGCGGCATCATTATTTTACAATGGTCCAGTTTCAGTTTGAGGTGAATTGACATACTTGACAGTATTATTGTCCATTAACAATGTTGTTTGGTCCAACACTAATTTGTAATTATATTGTTTAAAATCATACAGGTTGCACTTGGATTGCGCAACTTCCGGGTAAGTTTCAATAGCAATTATAGAGAGAAGATATGGGAAATAAATGTGTATCCACCGAGCGGCAATGAAACCTCAAATACTAGAAGCCTATCCGGAGGAGAGCGGTCTTTCACAACCGTTTCGTTGTTAAAGGGTCTCTGGAGCACATCGGAGCATCCATTTTACTTTCTGGACGAATATGATGTTTTCACTGTAAGCTATAAGGATAAATTTCCCTCTGTTGGCAGATATAAACTTGGGTTTTATTTCATTAACAGGATGAAGTCAATCGAAAATTTATTACCCAAATTCTCATTAATGAAGGTATGGATCATAAAAAGCGTCAATATTGCTTTTTAACCCCTCAAGATACCGAAGTGGAAGCAAGCAACTTCATTAAGGTCCACAAGTATGTTAATCTGTTATTAGATTTTATCCTCTTTAATAACTACTTAATGTATTTTTAGATTGGAACCTCCAGAGCGTTAAACTATTTCAAGGACCCTTTTTTGCTGTTAGTAATGTAAATATGCTCTGTTACATCTCGGCAACTTTATAAATAGAACTAAGCTGTTAAATCTATTGTGTTTAAGCGAAATATATAAACGATATAATTGAGAAATGTCTTTTAAGTTGGCCGCTTCTTTTGCTATCGGGAAAAATATCGATACTTAGTAGGAGGTGAACCGATAGTAACTCTATCCCATGCGGCTACGAATTCGATATTATTTGCAAAAGGCAAGAAAGAAGAAGCCGAAAAAATAATAAATAATAAAATAAAAATAGTATTTAACACAATGAGTAGGAATTATAAAGAGGACCAAACCAATGAAATAGAAGCTCTGGATTCCATTTATTGCGGTGAAATGGAAAGTAAGTAGAAAAAGGCGGTATATGAAAGATGTGTGATCCAAACCCGTGATTTCTCTCGTCATCAGTTTTGGGAACAGAGCCATTCCATAAATTCCAAATCCCCATAGCGACCGAGGAGTACAATTCGGAAGAGAATGATAATGGACTGGCCTGCAAATTAGTTTTTACCTATACGGCAAACTATCCCGATGGAGCACCTGAGGTGGAAGTAGAGGATGCTGAGAATTTTGAAGATTCATTTGAAACACGACTGTTGGAACATTTGCACAAGACAATTGAAGAAAACCTTGGTATGGAGATGATATTCTCATTGGTAAGCAGTGGTCAAGAGTGGCTTAATGAACGCTGGGATGACCACAAAAGGGATTTGGAGGAGACGCGTGTGCGTAAACTGCAAGAAGTAGAAGAAGCTGAGCGTAAGAAATTTGAGGGCACCCGGGTGACAGTGGAGACATTTATGAAATGGAAGCAGGACTTCGAGGAGACTACGGGCATAGCGGCCAAACGAGAGAAAAATAACGATTGCAAAAAGGTAACTGGCCGAGAACTCTTCCTACGGGACAACACACTGAACGAATCGGATATTAAATATTTGCTGGAGGCTGGCGAGAATATTGAGAATGTTAAAATCGATGAAACGCTCTTCCAAAATATTGGTGAACTGGAATTGGACGATGACGACGAGGATGATGATGAGGATTGGGTGCCGGGAGCGGATGATTAGAAAGAAAAGAATAAAATAGTTCAAGGCATATTCGCGTACATTTTTATTATACAAAACATTGAAATACAAAACGTGTTATTATTTTAGTCCAAGCCATTGGGATTTTGCAAGCTCATCTCGGACAACTTGATTCCATGTGTGGCCACAGATTGGATGTCATCGAGATCAAAGAACTCTTCGTCTGACTCTGGATTATCCTTTTGCAACTCTTTGGTGTTGACATCAGAGGATTTCTGCGCTGCTGGTAAAGAGTCACGTGGGAAATTCAACTTGCTCCAAGTACCTGGCTCTTTTTTGGGTAGAGTTATCTCAATCTTAGTGCCGTACATATGAGCTGAGGCTTTGTCGACATCAATAATCTGAAAGAGAATCATTGGAATGGATGCCACGAATACTTCGTTTCGATTAAAACCTCACCCCACGTAACTCCATGTCCAAGTTGAATTTAGCATTCTCCTGTTCGGGAAATACAAGATTAACATGGAGCCTTATGGGATTCACCTCCACTATACTCTGGGCATAGTGATATTTTTTGGCATAGATAGTGACCACCACATTTGTAGCGGTCTGATGCCAATCATGGCGACATTGAACAACCTTCTTATCCTCGTTCTGAAAATTTAGAATGAGTTAATTCGATTGAATATAATATTTGCATCGGACTTACATCGTTTACCCATTTATGCTGACCGTACACACAACCCTTCTGGGCCATAAACTGAGCAAAGTCTGAAGTGCGCTTCTGACAGCATGACCAGAATTTCATGCCCTCGTGGAAAATTGGAACACCTGGGTGATAGTTGCATTCGCCGTAGTCGCTACTTGTGCCCGTGTAGGTGTATGTGCATCCACTATTTTTACAGTTTGTACCCACAGATAAAACCGAGCTATCATCCGACGATGTAGTTGCAGGCGGCTGGTTAATCTTCAGAGCGTCTATAGTCTCCTTCACGGCATCCGGCACTGTTGGCTGCAGCACCGTCAATGTGGTATCGATGGGTGGCCGAGGCAAGCCTTCTCTAATTGGAGCACGCACCTCAATGACCTCGTTGATGTCAGTATCTTTATCCTTTGCTGGCTTCTCGGGCTCTGGTGGCTTGATGTTCGAATGAGTGGAAAGTGTGCATCCTTTGATGTTTAAAAACTCCGTAAAGTCCACTGATTTTTTGTTGCAACAGGACCATCCTTTGTACGCGTCATGAAAAAATGGCTCGCCAGGATGATGCCGGCAGGACTCTACTCAGACAAATGTTCATTGAAATTCCTTCGACTGAATTAAAGCCCAAGAACTGAACCTTACCATTGTTGTTGGTGGCTTCATCGTAAAGTTGCCCACATCCTTTGTTGTAGCAGCGAAGCATGTTCAAAAATTGTATTCTTCTGGAACTCTCCGTCTGTTGGTCTTTTTAATTTTATAAATAATATCGAAAATGCGGTACAACAGCTGACAACAACAAACCCCCCGCATTCATCGATGGGGACTATCGATATATCGATGGTTTGGAGCCCTGCCACTCCGAAAGCTTAAAGCGCGAAAATTCAAACGATGTGTCAATATGAATGCAAATAAAATAACCTGTAGAAATTTTTTAAAAAGATACAGAAATAGTTGCGTTATGAAGTGTTTAGAGTATATGACATTAAACTTTTGCACTTTCGCATTGACTATAAAGTTAGACACTGATATCTACCAACTGATATATGTATATGAATGTTCCTGTTTCTACAAACCCTTCTGATATCAAATCATAAAATGATTATCTTAAATCCAGCTTTAGAACAATTAAATCTGTCTTCCAATTTGTTTAAATTTCAATGTGAATGTTTGGAAAGGCTTATGCGAATGCATAGCAATTAAAAGTGATAGTCAAATTGCAAATTATGTTAATTATAGACCGAAATGCTCAAAGAGCTTTGAACTCTATTGTATTTGGAGAATGTATCTAATTACAATTGCAAGCCGGAATTGAAAAAAGCGAATTGTTTTGGGCTAAAATATTTATGTGGCCTTTGAAGGCCAGCAAGCAGTTTTATACAGACTTGATTTATGAACCCAGGAATTGTTTAATGGGCTATATAGCTATATTCGAACGATCCTGTTGCCAAATAACACTAAAAAGATTAGTCCAGTTTTGAACTTGGTATATAAACCATATATTTTTATTGTAAACCTTCCAAACCATGGGAATCTATTTTTGTGACTCTGTAAGTGAGTCATATGGGTCATGCTAATTAAATAATGGACTCGTTTGAGATCAAGAACGGGAAAGGTGTCGATGTGGGTTGCCCCCAGGTTATGTCTCACAATCAATCTCTGCATGCAAGCCAACATATAGTTACATATTCATTTTTCTTTCGTTTTGTTTCTAACCCGTTTTTAACTATGGTTTTATTTTCATTTATTGCCCCAAGCTCTAGAGCATAAATTGAACTTGCAAAGTCGGCAATCAGCAAATTGTCGTTTCATTGGAAATTCTTGTGGTCAACAAGGTTATCAATGCGATTGCACTTCATACAAATTATGACACAAAATAAAAAAATCTGAAACTTACCTCCATATTCAGATCGATATAAGTAATGTGGTTCTTGTTGTGTTTGTTGCTGCTTTATGTCTGTGAATCATGCCCATTGCTAATGATCTCTTCGAGCTCTTGTCCATTGTTTGACTTTTGCACAATACTGCATATTTTTTTTGGTTTTTAGTTTATTGTCATATATATACGAGCACTTTTTGACAACCACAAATACAAATAAATAAATATATATATATGTAAAAGGTATAAAGGTTCGAAATTAGATATGACAGCGTGATATTTATAATTGTATCTAGGTGAACATAAGTGTTGTTTCGGCTATGGTAAGTTAATGAAAATTTTCGGCTCAATCATATGACTAAATCGATATTGTAATTTAGAGATATATTGTATTCACTCTTTATTCACTCACGCGGTCATCTCTGCTGATTTTTAAATTGGCAAACACACATCGTCCGCCACAGTGTCAATGGAAATTAACACCCAATTGCCTAGCCTGCCCTGGCTTGGCCTGACTTGGCGTTTGGCGCTTGGCGCTTGGCTTTGGTGTTATTTGCTTTTGTCTTTGGCCCGGGCAGACTAGGCGTATACGTAATTTAGCATACAATGGCCATGGCGAACATGCAACATGTGGCGCAGCAGTATGTCATGTTTCAGTGCCTGCACAGATTTCATTGCAGTTGCCATGCATGCAGCATTCCATAGACACACACAGAGATGACGAGCATTGGTTTAATTTAAGCAGAATCATGAAATGTTTACACTAGTGGAAGATAAACTTCCATCTAATTGAGAATATTATTTGTGGGTAGTTGGGAATGTCAAAGGCTTACACGATGTTTGACCAATTTAATTACCATTTCCTACTTGGTTTTGCTCTTTACGCAATATCAGACAACAATAACGATGATATATAAATACAAGTCTGTAGCGAAATATTTCGGTTTTTTGCACGCTTGCACGATTTCAAGTTCGTTTCCCAAGTCTTTTGTTTGGTTTTGTCGGTTTTTGTGGGGCCCAATTGAAAATGCAAGCCAACTAATGTTAAACACATTTATTTACAAGGAAAATTTGTATCTAGTCTCCCAACTCTTTCTCCTCCTCCTCCTCCTTCTCATCCTCCGGTTCGCCTTGGTCTTCGGCTAACTGACTACACATAGACATGACTCGAAGCTGCTTCAGGAGCAACCATTTCAGAAATAACTAAATCGTGTGGTATATGGATTACTGAAAAAGTTATATGTTGCATAGGCAGTATCTGGTGTTTGAAATGTGGCACCAAAATAGGTTGGATCCCTGCCACCAGCTGCTGCTGCCGCTGCCGCTGCTGCTGCTGCCACTGCGACTGCTGCTGGGAAAAACGAAAATGAGAAGCAAACAATGAATTGACATTCTTTTCATTTGATTCGCAAACGAATTGGGCAAGTGTTATACATTGGATAGGCTGACTGGCGGGTGGTGTTTTTGAAGGGAAAGCGGAGGAAGGGGTGGCTATTAGTTGAGCGTGTGCTGCTGCTCTTGCTGTTGCTGTTGTTGGTGCTGGTGCTGGTAAATTCCAAGTGTGGGCGCCGCCGCCTCAAGGTTAATCGTTATGCACGGCTTCAATCAAAATCACAGACGTCATCGTCATCTATCTGTCTCTGGTTTTTGTCCAGTGTGCGTCAGAGGTCTGAATCTGTAACTGGCAACGCCCAACCACATTGATTATAGAATGGACGGTGTCTTGTAATTGTACTCCAAATGGTTTTTACTCCCTGGCCAGTTGGGTATTTTGACTTACGCCTCGCGCCAATGGAAAGATAAATCAATGAACAATTAACTAAGCGTATCAAATCTTCGTCATAATCTAAACCTGCCTGTCTCTTTGTTTTTGAAGTTATGTGCTAGGTGGGTGGTTGGTTGCAATTGCAATTCCAATCGCCGCTTGAATTCGCCGCATGGACTCATTAATCTACGCCAGGCTCGGTTCAGTTCAGTTCAGCCAGGTGTTTCCCAATTGTTATGCTACTCCTAACCGCAGGCAGTCTCTCTCTCTACCTCATTAGGAAGACAACTGAGCAGGGAGTTGTGTAGTAATAGATTGCAGAAATTTCCTCTTCACACACATATGTAAATGCCTTAAGGAGGATACTATAGTACACGGTAACTAAAAGTCGTTTGTTGGTCCCTGGTCTGTTTATTTAGCGAGAACACTTAGTGGCCTTTCGGTCAGAAAATTAATTACACAATGGATACGGTTATTTTGAATTTGACCGGGTCCTCGTTTAGCTCGCATGTTGCCCAGCAATCGTGCATAAATTGTCAAATTGTAAAAATTATCTTAACTTGGCGTCGCTTTCGGTGTGTGTGTGTTCGATTGTTGTTCGATCTTAGTTCGATTCATTGTGAAATGCATTTTCCATTCATTTGTACAATGAGTCCAAAAAAGCAAAAAAATGCCGAAAAAAAGTTGCTCCATTTCTGCATTTCGGTATTTTAGTTTTTGTTCGCTTGTTCTCTCCGGCTGTCTGTCTGTCTGTTTGTCTGTCTCAAAATCGATATGCAAAAAAATAAAACAGCAAAGACTACTGCCAACATATTTTGCATGCGGTAAAAGCAAAGCAAAAGTCGCATTAGTCGCGCATATCATTTGGCTCTCATTTTGCCCGTTCTCCTCTACGGCTCCTTCTCGCTATTTCTGCATCTGCATGTGTGCGCGGAGTCAGCCGCCTCAGGCTACACTTTTGGGGGCTTCGGGCTCGAGAGTGCCATTTGTGGTCTGAATCTGACTGCTGATTGTTGTTCCAGCACCTGCTTCTGCCTGTTGGCTGCCAATTTGGTTGGCTGATCGTTAAAATGTTATTTCTATACTGTTCATATTTCTTGTATCTTTGCGGTTTGCCTTTTTGTTTTCCTACAATTTCCTGGGCTTCAAGACTTTGTTAATGCGTTCAGTATAAGACAAAAGTTTTTAATCAAAAACTAATAATGAAGATTCGAATATTTTGAACCCATTTAAAAGCAACATTTTAATGTCTGTTGTGAAATGTTGAAGCTTAAAAAGCAAATCCAATGCAAAGACTGCAAATGTGAATAAGTTTTGGGTCAAGAAGTATCCTGCATATTCAATTATTATTCCTTGAATGTCAATTTGTCGATTTTCAAACTTTAAACAATCTGAGTCCCAGTTAATCGGTTCTTTAATTTACATTTGAAGGAGCTCAATTAGTCTTACTAATAACAAAGTATGTCATCTTCTACCGTTTAGACGTCTATCTTTTTTCTTTAACAATTTTCAAAATATATTCTAGTCCAACTAATCTCCTATAAGTTTGTTCAAGTTTATGTTGCACAGAGAGAGAGAGCATTACCAAGTGGTTATAGTCGTTGCTGTTGACTACTTTCCTCTTCATCACACTACTTCCCCCCTCGCTCTCTCTCTCTCTCCTCTTGCATATCCGGGGGGCAAGTCTCTTTCATCTTTAGGCCCACTTTGGCACTTGGTTTCTGTGTTTCTGTGTGTGATTGTTGCTGTTGGCATTTGCTAATTAGGCGCTAGTTTTATGTACGCTTTAAATAATTGCCATAAAATATCCAAACACATTCACACACACACACGTACAGACATGTAAAACGTTTGTATGTATGTAGATGTAGATCGATTAAGATTATTTATATATACGTATATATCTATCATAAAGGTGCAGATCGAAATCGAAAAGGAAATAAAGTATTAAACAAATATCTGCAAAAAAAAAATTAAATAAGCCAAAATCAAACCAAAAATATAAACTTTTGCATTAACATTTTTGTGTTTTTTTCTTCTTGTGTTTTATTAATAATTTAATTTTGAATCAAGTCCAATTTTGTGAAAAAAGCAAAAATAAAAAACTTATAAACTTAAAAAAGTATAAAAATTAAATCAAATAAAAGTAAAATGTTTTACAGAAACAAAAGAAAATAAAAATAATAAACAAAATCATAAATTATAATGGAAATAATAACAAATTTTGTAAATTTTGTTTTGTTTTATTTCAAGCTAATTAAACTAAATTAGGCTTAATGGACAATTAAGTTGTTAAAGGTGAGCTAGTGGGAGGGGAGGGGAAAATTCGTGGGTGCACTATAATTTGCAGTGGGCAGGGGGAGGAGCGGAGGAAGGATGCATTTCCGTTTCCGGTGCTGGTTAAATGTGTTGCTTGGATGAGTTGTGGGTGTGCGTGTGCGTGTGTGTGTGGGTGTATAGTTGTAGGTGTAGGTTGTGCGATGGTTAATTAAATGACTTGTGTTGGCTTGAAGGAGATTTCACTATATATTTTGTTTTGTTTTTTGCTAACCAAAGATTGTGCCTGTGAATTGAAACATTTGTATAAAACAGTTAAGACAATTATTTAACGATTAAAATTATCAACAATAATAACAAACAACTAAAAGACACTACTACTATTGCACTAATAAAGCTTTTCTCTGTGTGTGTGTGTGTGTGTGTGAATGAGTGACTGTGTGTATGTGAGTGAGTGAATGAGATTGAATCTAGCTTCTATCTCTAGTTCTATTTGTATTGTTTTTTGTTTTTGCCGTCTTTAGGCAGTGCGTTTAAATAGATTCGCATTACTTTGTTGTGGCGGCACAAAGCCGTAGCCAGAGGCACCAACTACCACACCACTGGACTCCTCAATTGCATCTGGTGGAGATGGGGGGAAGACAACGGGTCCTGTGAGAAAAACCAAAGAGAAAGGAAAGTGTTTAAGGTAAGTCCTCCGTCTCTTCAGTCTTCTCTTCCTTCTTCTTCACTCACCTCTATTCTGACGTGGATCACGCACTTGGCTGGCTGAGGGTTGGGCTAGGGCCAAGGGATCGTAGGCAAATCGTGAACGGCTTGGAAATTGACCCAAAAAGTATTGTTGACCCGCAGCAAAGGCCAGACACAGACAGAGGGCGGCAATGGTGACTAACTGTAAATGAAAATGGAAAAGCATTAGATATTATGACAATTCAAGTGACGTTGCGCCGACATTGTTGGCCAAAGCAATTAAACAATGCAAAATGTATGCCAATGCCATAATGAAAACAATTAACCAACAAGCCAACAAGAGACAAGAGAGTCAAAACTACTGTGTGTTTGTATGTGTGTGTATGTAGAATGCCCCCAGTCGTCGTCTTGGCCGGTCAAGTGCATTTATACCATACTGACACTCACACACACACAATCACACACACACTCGCCTTGAGCACGAGCCAAAACTGCTAAAGTAATAAGCAAATGCAAAAACCCAATGCAATGCCAGTTCCAGTTACCATTTCTTAGTTTTTGCAATTAGCCAAGATACCAAACGAAATTCAATGGAATTGAATTCTTGAACAAATGTAATTCTTTGCTTTCATTTCATTAAAATAAACAACACAATCGAGTGCCTAAATTAATGTTGCACTCCTTTTACTCTTACCCATTGTCGTATACTTAATATTTATGAATCTATTGTCTTTTTCATTCTAAATTGTTTTTGTAATAAATTCTTTGACTTAGTCCAAAATATTGCTGGGTAATATAAGCTTGCACGCTTTTGCGTATACTTGATATGTATAGGTTGATTTTTTTCATTTGAAGAGTTCTGGGTTTTTCGGCTCATTTCATTTTATCCTTTATTGTAATTTTGTGCCAACTTGCAATAAGCTTTGCCAAAACACTTACCATCAAATCAATTTTCACACCATTCATGGCAACTCGTTGGCTGTATCAGAATCTCCTGGTAATAATCAACTAAACAATTGGCAAGCAAATTTATAACAATTGCGCTTTAACAACCATTTTCAATTTTCTCAGTTTGTTTTCCCGTTGCTGCTGACCCAATTCCATCTACTGCTACAATTTCAGACCGAAGATAAGCAGCGGCTCAATTTAAAAGCGAATTTCTGTATTGAAGCCACATGCTGTGCAAATTGACTGTGGACTGTGCACTAAGCCCGTCGATTGGGTTCATAAATCCATTTGGCCTGTCTGCAAGCCGATTGAATATTTATTGAATCACCAGCAATTGCATTTGCTGAGGGTGTCTAATGTCTTATTTAAGGCCGTCACGCAACTGACACTAATCATAGGGCAAGCTTGAGCTTAATAAGTAGAACGGGTTTTGCTGTTTTTTATTTTTCTCCCTCACACTCTACATAGTCAATCGATTGTATAATAAGTAGCAAACCGCAAACAGCTGGCCAGCTATCAACCCCCTTTCCCCCTTCCTCGTATTGCAAAATCTCTTGCTTTGTGTGCTTCATTAATTGTTTAATGGGCCGCGCCTCCATACAAACAAATTGCACTGCTGGGAGCCTGGCGTAACCTGGCCAAAGGAATAGCCACATGGCTTAGCCCTACTAAACTTGCATAAAATGATCAAATATTAACAAACAAAAAGCGTAACAACAACAACAAACTGCTAATTGCTATTAACCAAAAATATGCATAAACAAAAAATTGCATTTAAATCAAAATAACAACAAAAAATATGCAAACAAGGCGACCAAAAACAAAACAGAAAAAAAATAAACTGCCAACAAGAGGTAGTCAGAAAATCTCTCAGAGTTTTCAGTCTCTCATAGTAGTAACTTGTGAAAATGTTTTTAATTAATTCGTGTTTGTTGTTGTTGTTGCATTGGCTGTTGCTACTGTTGTAGTTTTATGTATGTACTCGTATGTAGTACATGAATTCAAGTCTTAGAAAAAAGTGAGTCTCTATTGCCACATCAAATAGAGCTGCAAAAAAATACAAAAATTGGTTCGATTCAGGTTTTCAAAAGATTTAAAGTGATCTCTCGAATCGATTCATTAGGGATACAAAAATCTTATAAAATAATTAAAACACTTTGTAGATCCTGTCTAAGCATTTCAAAGACCAATGACAAATCCTTTTGTCATGTGTTTAAGTCTATCAAGGACTCCATTGAAGCCTATTCCAACTATGTCAAGCCACATTTTGAGTGCGAAAATGAAATAATTTTTGCATTCCGCTCATTGTTTGCTATTTTGAAAGTATTTTGTTCAAACTAATTAAATTGTTGTTAAGTAGAGTTAGCTAATTTGAGAACAAGTCTTGCGGTAAGTGCACCGCCTGCCCCGCGTCTCCAGCCATCAGATTGGTTGCTAACGCCACCGCAATAACAAATTAGTTAAACAAATGACCTTAGATATGATTTCGTAATTGGGCGCTTTTTGGGCTGTTCTCAGGTGGCAAAGCCAAGCAAAAGCACGCAGACATCTTACTGATTGGAATGGGTCGAATGGGGGTGTTGGGTAGGGGAATAAATTGTGGAAAACCCACCCACAACAGCCATGATTAAGTGCAGCCAGCAGTAGCTCCAGCGCCAGTAACATGTGAGCGTGCCAGCGCATATAAAGTTAAATAAAAAATCGCCCAAAAACAAAAAACTAAAATCAAACCAAAGCAAACACTTGAACCAAAAAGGGGCGACGGAAAGGGGAGACAGGCCGGCGACAGCGACAATAACAACATCGACTGTCTTGTTAGCCACAAGACACCAAACAAAACAAAAAATATAAACATATTGTGTTCCATAGCCTTGAATGGGTATAAGGACTTAGTTCTCCCTCAAGATAAGACAATCAAACTAACTTTTCGTCCTTTTAAAGAGGACAACAAACATTAACATAAACATCTAAACAAAAAAACAAAAGTATTTTACTTATTATTAAGGAAACAATCATTGTCTATCTATTTATGACCATGTTAGCTTTTCCATTATAACAATCAAAGTGCTAAGCATTAGCTCATATATCTTCGTTTGAGAAAGAGAATAAAAAATTCGGTTATAGTTTTTGTTACTTTATATTTTCCCATTTTCATTTTGAATTTGATTTTTTATTTTTATTAATTTTGCTGCATTTTTTTCTTGGTTCGTTGGTATTGGCATTTATTGGCGTTTACATTTTGATTGGCTCAAAATGTGTAGTAAAAAATAAATTATTTTTTATTGCATTTGCCCGTTGAGCAGGTAATCGGAGAATTATATTTCCAATATATATATACGACACTTGTATGGAGAATTCTTAGCTCTTTGTGGTTTATCTCTGAATTTGTTTAATAAATTCAAATTCATGACTCACACACAAACACACTTCTTGACGCAATGGGAAAGCGAAAAACCAAGAAGGTGAGCGGGTGAGGGGTGATGAATAACTGGGGGAAACTGATGGATTTCCAGGTGCCTGGTTAATTTATCTTATTTAGGCTTAAACGATTTGTCATTTTGTTTGGGGCCTTTTGGTTATAATTAATTTAAAGTGCAAGCAAAAAGTGAATGTGATCTGCTAGCTGCGGCTGCGGCTGCTGCTTTTGGTTGCACTTTTTCGACAATTGTTACAACAGCAACAACACACAACGAAAAGATTGTTATTGTTGTTATCTTTTCTTAATGATAGCAACGCCCATTTTTATTTCCATCTTTCATTTTGGTTTGGATTTTGGCAGAGATGCTGCCGGGGCTACCTGAAACTGGGGGGTTAATGTTCGATTGAACAACTCAGAGTTGACTGAGACCGAGAGCGAGACTTTCAACACGGAAGCTGAGCTGACTTTGGATACGGGTGAGTGGATTGGAGGCTCTCGACTTTGACTGGACACCTTTTTAGCAAGTTGCCAAACGCAAATAACATTGAAGCCAAAACTGAGGCTTTAACTGGTGCTGAAAGGTGGAAGTTGGGAAGCTGGGCAGAGGGAACAGGCAACAAGCAACTGAAATGTCCGGGGGAGAGGAGTGAGGGTAGGTTTTATGTAGGTGCAACTGCTCCACAACACTTGGCTTCGAATTACTTTTGAATTGTGCTTAATAGCTGGGAAATGAAGTCAAATCGAGTTAGTCTAGTCAGTCGTCGAGTCGTGGCCAGCTGTTTGGACTAGTTGCCTCAGCTGATTGCTCTTGCCTAATCTACTTCTCAGGCGCAAAACTATTGTCAATTGTAATTGAATTATTAAGCATCAATTTGACTAGGAAGTGCAAATTGCAGCAGCGTGAGAATCAACGACAATGATGCTGATGCTGATGAAGTTTTTCCTTTTTCCTGCCAGACTGCTGACTGCAAAAGCAAAATGAGTTCAAGTTCAAACTGGTTTTTCATTGTTTTGCATTTAGCAAATTTGTAGCATTTAAAGCCTGACAAACTGCCAAACACACAGAGCAAAAGACAACAGCAATAACAACAACGCACATGTTTTATAAATATGGTAATCAGACAGGCATCCCTCCTTCCTACCACTCTCTCAGATCTCTCTCAGCTGCAGCCGATAAATCTAACATAAATATTTTCGCAACTTCGCATGTGGGCAGCTTTTGGAGCTGGACATGTGTATGCCATGCACTTGCCATGCGCATTGACTGACTTACTGGCTGAGTGACGGACAGAAAGGCAGACAAAATAACTGACTGGCTACAGTCAAGCTAGGCAAAGAAACCGAAACCAAAATCCAACATGCCAAAAAATGCTGCTCCAGCTTCAAAATCTTAGCACGATTGCAACATAGGCTAATCGCGGCCTAAACGACCGCAAAAATTGTAATGAACAAAAATTTGTGGCCGATGAGAGACGATATCGAATAACATGGCCAAGTCAAAGAAGCAACAACTAATCCCCAAGGGGGGAGGATTACTTATGGCAAAACATAGCATTTGAACGCTAAGATATGAAAACAAGAATTAATTAAGCATCTTTCATTCTCAAGCAATTCGTTTGCTAATTGAACTTGATCCCTTTTAACCAACGAGATCTTATGAATATAATGCGATAGGCCAACGAAACAATTTTTCGCGATATTTCCTTATTGCTCTTGACCAGGATATTTACAAGAAGCATTGGATGATGCGATTATAATTATGATGTGATGTAGAGACTTGCATCTGGTATATATGTACGATTTTCGTATTCTTTGATTTTATGGCCCTGAGAAAACTTTAGTTGCTTAAGCTAATTATGCACGCTCTGACTGTGGTCTGGCCTGATCTTTGGCCCACAATCAGACGCAGCACATGGGCATTGGGCAATCGGTGAACCGGCAATTGCCACTGCCACCGCTTTCCGGCGTGACATCTTCATTAGACATTAGACGAAGCGGTGAGAAACCAAGCGCAACAAGTCAGCAGCAAGGCAATAGACGACAACATTTTATGGCAATTAATTTAAATTTCCACACGCAAAGCGTGTAAAAGGCAACGGCAAACGGCGACAACATCATTCGTTCGTTGTTGAACGATTGGTTAACCGAGAGTGGAAAAAGCTTGGCCTCTCAATAGCAATTAATAAATCTTTTTCCCATTTTCATTTTCATCCTAATCGAGAGCGACGTTGATTGCAGTTTCCCAGGGTGCCTTGGGTATGGGTATGGGTACGGGATGAAACGAAGCCGACTCTCAATTGCATTGCATAAGTTATTAATTTCTAAATCACTGCACGCTTGCATTTTGGATAATTTGTTGTTGCTGCTGCTGCGTGTTGGCCACGCACAGTTTCCATTGATTGCAATTCATTCATGCCTGACTTTGGACATGAGCATGGTCAACACGCAATTTCGTTCAAGAAGTTGGTCAGTAAAGAAAAAACGTTTTTACAACTTTTGGCTTGGTCTTTGGTTTGAATTGGTTTGGTCTTGGCTTCGGCCAGTTGGCGCGTGTGTATCGCACTTTTCCATTAGTGTGATACGAAAAAACGCATGGCCCAAGCACGTTTTTGGCCTGTGTCTTGGCTTGGCTTGATCTGCCTCTGCCACTGCGTCTGCGTCTGCGTCTGGGTCTGCGTTTGAGTCTGCTGTTTGTCTGGTATCTCTATCTGAAGTTGGCCTTCAACATGAACTTGAAAATGTTTTCGCTCGAACTTTTGCGTGCGTTTTTATTTTTGTCTATGATTTTATCATGTAATGGCAGGTTAGTTGTCTATATTTATTTCTACATTCTTTTTTTTCTTTCGTTTTTCTTGGGCGGAAAGGCCGCAAATGATTGCATGAATAAATAGTTTTTGAATTATGATAGAGAACTCAAACAGTGATTGATTTATATCCATATTAATACAGCTTCCTATCGAATTAATATGCCCAAATCAGAAGCAGATCCTTCTTCTTGCCTATGATTCTAAATATGGTTTTATCGATATCCTTTTAGCTCGTTTTGACTATAGCTCTGTATAATTCTAATCGAACCTTGGACTTGTGATTGTCATTCGGTTTCCTTTCTTCTAATCCATTGTTCTCTCTGGCCATCAACTTTTATATCTATGTACATAATATGGATTTATTGTGGGGGCTATTGGCAGTCTTTTGGTTTCATGACCTGAAAGCAAAACCGCCAAACCATTTACATTGGTGGTTGAACTGGCACCACCACAAATTGACACACGACATTGTGGGCAATAAATTAAATTGCCTCGGCAAGTCCAATAAAAATTCTAAAAACACAATAAAAACCCCCAACAAAAGACTCAATTTGCGGCTAAGATATGAAAATGTGAAAATTGTCACATTTTCCGATTAAAATGACTTAAAAAACAAAAGACTTAGGCAACAAACTTGCTGCTAAAACTTACGAATTTCATATTGATGATGGTTTTGGTTGTTGTTGTATTTGTTTTGTTTATATCTTTTTTTGCTGGACTCGCAACGTTGTGTGCAAAGCTGCAATTAGTTAATAAATTAAGAAAATATTATTGCATTAAATAAATCACTTGCTGCACTTTGGTTTTGTTTTCCTCAAAAACACGTAAACGTTTTGGCTTTGAATTTTTAATTGCAAATCTACATTTCCATATGAAATTGATGAAATTTTTTTTCAAGATTTTGCAAACAAATGCACACGGTTTTTTTGTTGTTTTTTTTTTTTATTTTTATTTTGGTTTGTGTAACCGACGACGACGCAAACACGCGAGTTTATAGAAGAAAAACTTAATTCAAATGTGGCGAATTGTGTTGCTTACACGAATATTGTGTTGTGTTTGTTTCTTTTTGTGGAGCGCTCTGCCTGTGTGTCGAGTGTCGACTGTCGAGTTGTGCAGTAAAACGTTTAATGAATTCCAACAGATATGCTCAGTTGATTTTATATAAACCATGGCAGGCAGCGGGGCTGGACGTTTGCCTGCTGCCCGCTGTTTGCTTTGTTGTCGTGCGTTTTCAATTGAGTGAATGTTTGAGTGAGTTTTTTCTTCTCTTTCGTTTTTGGCGTACGTGCAACTTGCTTTTGCTATATGCCATATGAAAAAGATTTGTGGCACGTGATCATGTATGTATGTAGGGGGCACCTACAATATGTTCTTGATTTAGCGTTTATGTATATAATGGTTATTGATTGCATTTGCATTTGCATTGGGCAACTTTCTAGTAATCTAAACAGTTTTACTGGCGGTTGTTGTTCCGGTAACCAGTTTGTTTGGCTTTTACAAACAGGTCAATCAGCTGGTGCTGCTTATGCAAAAAACCTAAGCTCAAGCAAATGTTTGTAAGTGGAAAGCGGACAAGACCCTATGAATTGATTGCAGGTGAGAAATCAAAGCAAACACAAGCGCAACAAGCAAACAAACACACACACACATATGCATACTTTGCTTTGACAATTTCTTCCGCCTCTGCTGGCACTTGACCGTGAAATTTTGCTGTCTTTAGTAAGCCTCTTTGGAGAGTTGATGTTGATTTAAATGACAACTATTTAACAAATAGCAATATGCATAATCATAGTCATAATCATAACGCACGGAATGTCCGGCAGCCGGAAGCAGTAATATCTACACATCATTCAAGCATATTTTAGCTGAGAACTTTTACGCGGCAGTTTATTCGTGTTGATTTTTTTTTTGTGTTTTATGTGTAACATCAGGCATTTGACATTTATGAGAGCTCATTCGCGTCCCACACTGGGCCACTATTCTAAAATGGTGCTCATAAATCGCGATAAAAGGAAAATGAACATTAAGATATTTCTACTTTCGTGATCAAAGTTATTACGGACGTAAAAATATGCAAAATATTTTTGGTTAAGTAAAAACTATAAATGTCTGAAACAATTTAGTTTGAGCCCACTGTGCAGCCCTTAGTAACAAATGCTAGTCAATCAGGCATTCATTGAATTTAATTTAATACAAATTGCACACTTTACTGATCGCAGCTATGCGAGAAATGCGTTTACCTAAAGCGGGTTTATTCCGCCACAAAGGCGAGAATGCTAGATGGAGAGGTAGACGATGAGGGGAGTGGGAGGGAAGGCTAGGAGGGGGATTGATAGAGCAAGTTCAAGATCAATCCAACATCTGGCCACAAAAGCTCCTTCGCTTGCCCCTACAGAAGTTAGGTGTATTCGTAACCGCCAAAGTCAAATTAGCTTTTTTTTGCTTTTGTCTTTGTCTTGATCTCCCTCTCTCTCCCCCTCTGGCTAAGCATTGCCAGTGTAGGGGTCAAGTTCAGTTTCAATTGTTGTAAGCCACGAGAGCAATTAAAGTAGCTAATTGTTGATTGCCATTGATTTATGGCTAATCAATTAACAAATTGCCTTGCTTGTACTTTGGCTTTCTTTGCCAAGTTATCAATCACTTGCTGGCTCTGCCAAATCTTTTGTATTTGCGGCCTCAGCACTTCGGCCAAAGAGGTTATTGCCATTTTGAGGAATTGATTCAACTCTCTGTGTTTTTTGGCCTGGAAATTGTCTGCATATGAGAGCCAGCTAAAAAGGTAATAAATGAGATTTTAAGCGTGCCTTTAATTGCCAAAGAGATTCTATTTATAGTAAGCTGATATTCTACATCAACTATGTTAATTGTTTAGTTTTTCCAATCCTCAGCTCAAGTGTTGGGCTAACCTCCTATGGGCGGCCCATTAATCTTCATGAGAAGATGATCTTTGGCTCCGGTTTCCAAAAATAAACGCTAACACTCATATGCAAATTAAACGCAATATTACACATTACACATTCAAGGAAGTAAAATGAAAGAATTTTTTGTCAACGCTCAGCGGAAACAGGTGGAGAGAAAAAGTGAAATGACGACGAGTTCACTTGTATATTCTGTTATAATTAGGCACGTTATATGCCAATTAGCAACGTGTTGAGGAAGCATTCCCTCGGTTTCGAGTTGACAAATCTTGTAATCTCCGTTATTTTGTGCTGCTGTCAATTAACGACTAATTGTGCCCAAATTGTACATTAGAATTATGATATATTGGCATTGGCATCTCTCCCCCCTCTTAATCAACCAAAACGTGTCTCGGCCTCACGCTACGACCTTGACAATGCCCCAGCAAAAGTTGATTGCATTTGGTGTGGAGGCACTGCGTAAATGCGAGGAAGAAATGTCTTGCATGGAACTGGTTTTAAGTAAATTGGCTACATAGACACATATTTCCCCCATTTGTCGAGGCGCGAAATATGCGTGTGCAATAAGGCCATAAAACGGTGACCGTTATTGGTAATGAAGAGCGGGGGAGTGGTTGGGGGGACAGTTAATAAACTTTGAAAATGTTTGTATGTTGGCGTGTATTTTGTAGGCATAATCCGATAAATATTCGAAAACAGGTTGATACGCCCGAAGGCCTGCTTTTGAAAAGGAAAGGGGGGAAAATTGTTTGACATTTGCATAGGCATTTTAAGAGTTTTAGTTCCGCTACATACCTAAGTATTTCTAAAGCAAATCAATTTTCCACATCTTAATAATAACTTGAATGTTTTGTATGTTGATGTAAAGAAATCTGAAAATGAAACCATAGCCGGTGTAAGCTTATTAAAATTGAATTGACTTTTTAATCAAGATCTTTATAAAGGGTTGCTTTTTGAGGATTTTTTTCAAAATTGGTACAGATTGACCAAGTCAGAAACTCGCATCTTCTTTTGCTGCTATAAATATGCATTTTTAATTGCCATTCCAACCTCGCAAAGTAGCTTTTGACCAGTTTTCATCCAATTTTCGATCAAAATTGTGATGTCTACATTATGATATTTTGCCAAAATCTGATTGAAATTTTATTTATGGGAGAAAGATACATAAATAGCTCATTTTCTTTCAAGTCGTCTGAAGATTTACCATTATACAGCTTGACAAAGTCAAGGAGTTTCACCATGAATAAATTCTTGAAATTTGAATTTATCGGCAACGAAAATAATGCTTGAAAAGTATGCAACGGTACAAGACATCGATTATCGATAAGTCATCGAAGCAAAACGTCGATAATTTTTCGGACCAAAAGGTCGATTACCTATCGGCCTTTTATCGTGGGGAAGTTTGACTATTTGAAGCATTTTGTCAAATAATATGGTAATTAATATTATAGGTATTAATATTATTAATTATCTTTACTTTGTGGTGTAGAATATAAAAAAATTTAAATGCTAGAACCAAGGAGCGTTGCGTGGTGTTGCTAAAGTACATCAACTCTGTATTTAAAGAATATTTGTTTAGATATATTGACATACATACATATATGTATATATAGAAATGGATTATTCATAGACCATGGCCACAACTAGGTTAAACCCAAAATAAACTAAAATGTATTAATTTTTAAACCATCAGCTGTGAAACAATCGCGGCTTTTTTTTTATTGTTATCGATAAGTGATTAGGAGCAGCTCTAATTAAAATCCAGCGGTTTAGCAAAAAAAAATTTTTTTTACAATAAGTTTATAGAAATTTTGTTTGTACAAAAGTCACCCCGCATGCCGCAATGATGCAGATCAACAGTGGCTATCTCGTCCTGGGTTACATTGCCGCTGTAATTGCCTTGAATTTGGTTGCTTGTGATAACAGCAATTCCGGGGATTACATGAAGCGCGAACATAGCTTGGTGCGTCCATTTCAAGGTAATATTATCGCTAATGACGATCGCCGTGACTAAAATTCGTATTATGACTAATGACGAAACATGCAGGGGTTGGCGTTATACTGCCTCACTGGGACTTCCTGGGCAATACGATGGTAACCAGCAACTACATAAGACTGACGCCCGATCTGCAGTCAAAGAGCGGTGCCCTTTGGAATTATGCGGTATGATAAAAAGGGGGAGGGGTTTAAGAAAACGCCGGTTGAGTGTAATTGAATTTAATCTCTCTCAGCCCGTCATGTCACGAAACTGGGAGGTGCATGTGTCTTTCAAAGTGCACGGGAAAGGAGCTGAACTCTTTGGTGATGGCTTTGCGTTGTGGTACACCAAGGATCGCATGCAATCTGGAACAGTTTTCGGCAGCAAAGACCATTTCTCCGGGCTGGCTGTTATATTGGATACCTACAGCAATCACAATGGTCCTCATAATGTGAGTGGCAATGCATTTACCAGATGAATTATACTAACTTTAGTTCTCTGCAGCATCAACATCCATATCTGAGTGCCATGGTTAACAATGGCAGCTGGAGCTATGATCATGATCGTGATGGTACCCACACTCAGTTGGCAGGCTGTGAAGTTCGCTTTCGTAATGTGGATTACGAAACGCTTATAAGCATACGCTACGAGAACGACATATTATCCGTATCCACGGACTTGGAGAACAAGAACGAGTGGAAGAACTGCTTCGTAGTCACCAATGTAGAACTGCCCACAGGGTATTATTTTGGTCTATCTGCCACAACGGGTGACTTGTCGGATAATCATGATATACACAGTTTTAAGTTCTTTGACATCGACACAAATTCTGATGTGCCGGTAGGTTTACCAAATCTTCAGAAAACCTTTCAAGTACTAATAGTTTTGTTATCATTTCTATTACGATCGCCAGTACCAGGACACAATGGCTCGGGCCAACATCATACCAAATGCCAAAACATTCGAACCACCCCGCGAGCACAAAGAGGATCCCAAGCCGGGAATGTCCAATGCCAAAATCTTCTTTATTCTGTTATTCGTTGTGGTCGTAGCGGCGGGAGTGGCCATCTTCGCCATCTCGTTTTTCAAAGAGCGAAATGCGCGAAAACATTTCTATTGAGCTGAAACCAACCTAAGAAGATGATAAGGAAAGAGGATTAGCTGACCACTAAAATTAATTTAAAAATATCCATGTATATCGACTGCTGCTCCCAACTACCACAACTAATTATTTACATTTCTTTAAATTGTTAAATTTAAGCGCAAATTTTTAATCTGAACTATAGGAAAATTGAGACCGTAAGAATATTACCGCATAGATTAAAAATTAAATTAGATCGAATTACACCCAATGGGCAGGTAATCGACTGGTGCTGCTATTGTTAGAACTAAGAGTGGAGGAGGAAGGCCGTCCGGCCAGAATCGATTCAATTTGCTTAACCTGATTGCTAACAAAACGATCCCGGGAGCTTTGCCCTGTTCCTGACTGTGTCGCTGCAGGGAGCGGAGGTGGGGGCGGCTGAGTTTGCTGTTCGCTGTCCATCTCTAGAGTGTCATTCGATTTGTGCATGCCACTTAATATACACTGCTCAAACAACGACTTGGACTCGCCATCGTCATCCTCGTCCAAAGAGTCATCGGAGCTGTATTCAGTTTTAGCTCCGTTAACTGTCTGCCTTCGTTGTCCATTTAGCTTGGGCAAAATGCTGATATTGGTATTGGTGCTGGTGTTGCTAGTGCTTGCTCCACTTGGTGGCAGCCGGCAACTACCGGCTGCGATAGCCTACAAGTGCGAAATCAAAATGGTTAATGGTCGTAATCTTTACAAGTTTAAAGTTTACTTACTTGACTTAGTAAATTGCAATCCTCATCCGAATCCATTGACAGCGAACTGAGTGAATCACTGCGCTTGGGTGGGAGGCGTGGCTCTATAACATCAGCTTGCGATGCACTGCGTCTGGGTGGCAGCTTAGGCGCCTGCTCAGCCATTCGTGGTGGCAATTTGAGAGCTGGCCCCACCTTGGCGGAGCCCACTGTTAAATTAGATAAGCCAGATATCACGGAGAAGGCACAAGGACTGTCCTCTACATAGTATTTGCTCATCTCATCTGTTACGGGCAGGTAGCTGGGCAAGGGCACGGTGCCACCACAACGCATCTTTGCAATAGGATCCTCTGATCTGGCTCGAGCTGGCAGCGGAGGCTGTTCTTGATCCTCGGCATTAGCAATAGACAACGTGGACAGATCACTATTACTGGCCGCCTTTGAAAGCAGGGCCGGTGTGTCTTCTGTGAAATAGCTGCGAGGGGCATCTCCATTGTTGCCATTGATATCATTGCCGATAGGTTGAACTCGACAAAGATTCGCATTCTGATCGTCCAATATGCTCAGATTACTCAAGCTGGTGGCGCATGAAAACACGGCTGGCGTGGTTTCCTCGTGAAATCTGTTAAGTTTATCCGCAAAGACATTGCTATTTGTTTTTATTTCCTCTTGCTGTCCATGGAGTTCTGATTTAGTGTGCTTGGATTCTCGCTTTGGCGATTGTGGCATACTTTGAGTTGGAGAATCCGGCAGCTCTGAGGGCGATATAACACCGCTTTGCATCCGACTATACTCACTGATGACGGAACCGTTGTCATCACAGGCAATGGTGTCGTCATCCTCTCCGTTCCCCACCAGCGAGTCCATGGAGCTTCTTCGCGAAAACATTAAGGGAGTTTCCAGCGCCGAGTCCGTGATCAAAGCTGGTGCAGGAGGTGGAGCTGGTTTCACAGGTGTTTTGTTTGGATCAGGCTTTTCAGTCTTGTCGGTCAAACTATTTAGGGAATCGAAACGACTGAAACTACCGGGTGTCCCTTCCTCGCAATAGTTAATAGGACGCTCTCCTGGCTCTGTCTCAGCTTCGGGTGTAAGTCGCTGTTGCTTTGATGCAGGATCTACTATTATACTCTTCTCGCTTCTCAGCTCTGAATCAGAGGCTTTCTTGCCCAGCGGCAACTCATTGTCAGCAGGAGGAATTTGTGGAAGCTGAGCCGGTCTAATTTCCTTGTAACGGGCACTGAAATCGGTCGGTTGATCCAAGTCGATTTCAAAGCGTTTCGCAGTGGTTGGAGGTGCCTTATGCTCCACATATTTCATTGAATAGTCAATCGGCTGCTCTTCTGTTGGTGTGACCATCTCGAAATGACTCTTACATCCGTCGGACTTGCTAGAGTATTTTGTTGAGTCCGATTTTCCCGAGTATATCGATTCGCGACTTTCACATTTTCGTGGCAGTAATCCTTGGGTGCCAGTAGTCACCGTAGTGGGTCGAACTTTCTTTAAGGAACCCGTAGGATTGGAGCTCAACCGCATGGAGCTGTAACGCCGGGGTAGTGTTCCCGCATGACCGTTCGACTCCTTCTCCAGCGATGTATTATCAGTAGAAGACAATAGTTCCAAGGAAGCTCGATAGTTTACCAAATTCTTCAAAGCCGAAGCGCTGCCCTCGGCAATCATGGCGTTCTTCGAAGAAATGAGGGATCGTAGTAGCGGTATGGCATTATGGTCTATGAGAAACTGTTGATCCACAGGACAGCGAGCCGACAGGTTCCATAGCGTTCCGCAGGCATTGCTCACGACAGTAAGGCTCTCCGATTTCAGCTGCTGCAGCAGGATCGATAAACAATTATGCTGCCGAAGGATCTGTCGGTAGCTTTCGCATACAGCTATGTGACTGGAAACATTGCGAAGGATGCCACCGGCGTTTTCGATTATTTTGAGGGTCTTACTTGGACCCTCGTAGCTGAGCATTTCAACCAGAAAAGCTAACGCTCCATCGACGGCGCAGTACTCCGCCTTGTTTGTGCTGCAATGGGCCGAGAGGTTCCACAGAGCAGATAGGATGGCCTTTAATGTATTCTCGTTCTTGTTCTGCATAGAAGCCCGTGCCAAAGCAGTCACTGTTCCGAGTTCATTGAAAATAGTCTTCATATGCTTGTCGGCGCGCCAAGAAAGATTACGCAAAACGCCAGCAACAATCTAAAAGAATATAGAAAAAGTAGAAAGAACTGAGCACATGAAAGAGTGAATTCACAAACCTGTAAAAGCTCATCCGGCGCTGTATGCAACTGGGCAATAAGCACCTCCATAAAGGGTCGCTGGCCACACAAATACGACTTGTTGTGCACATTCTCATCGCCAAAAGTGAGATTCGTCAAGGACATCAGAGCATAGCTCCTTAACGAATTGCATTGCTCACGGGCCGCCGGTCCATGTACTGCATGGTCCAAATGGACTAGATTTGGAATAGCCTTTAGAGCACCTAGTTCGCACATGATTTGTCGATGCTCTTCGTCGAAACTGGCCTTCATCAGCAGTTTAACAGACGCTAAGGGATGCCGATCTATATCGTCGGCAATGGCCTCTCCACCACTTTGCAACTGCGTCCTTAGAAAATTGGAGTAGTCAAGAAGTTGGTCCAGCAGCCGAAGTACCTTCACTTCTCGTTCATTGCTGCGTACGATGTTATGTAGAGCTTGGCCGGCATATTTTCTGGCGGTGGCCAAACCCTCGTCATTGCCATGAAGGATCTGCACTAGTAGTTGAATGCAATCAGAGCTACGAAGGGCCGAACAGGTGTCTTCATTGCGGGAGAGCTCTAGGAAGTTGCGCGTCAATTCCAGTTGCTTGTGTGCGTCACTTTCGTTCAATGTCATTGTTACAAATTATCCTTCTCTACCTATCTGTATTTGAATTCCGTGAATATCAATTCCCAATGTGTTTTATGCCAAAGTGAGTTTGTCTCTCAGGTATCCGGCATGGACATCGTTTATCTCACCATACACAGATACGTTTAAATAATAATAGCTAACTAAATGGAAACAATAAAAATGGAGAATGTTGTTTATGTCGCGTTTCTAAGCCGATAGCGCAAGCGGAATGAAGCTGTGTAATCGACCGCCCACGCAGCAATCGAAATCGATAGGCGTCGTGACACCTGTGAATCGGAACCAGTGCACGAAATTTAACGGTTGGTCGTGATTCAAAAAGAAAAACAACAGGGTTCCCAATCTGCACAATATCCACTGAAGAGGTGTTTTTTAGATTATATATTGTACATACGTTAGGTGAAGGCAGCATAAACCTATACATTTTATTTCGAGGCACTAGTTCCTTGTTTTAAGCTTACATCAATCAATAATCAATTAAATGATCACTGAACATTATTATAGTTATTTTAGTATAAAAATAAACCTGAGATTGCTTATATGTGCTTAAGTATACATAATTCATTTAAATATTTCATTTCTATGCTAAACTCGTCCGTTGCTCAAGCAACGGCATGGCCAGGTCACTCAATCGAGACTTGGCACTCTGATAATCATCTTCGGATCGTGGCCTCTGTCCTGGTTCGATCTGTTGATGCTGTGGACTGTTTTGCACGATCTCTGTATAAACTGGCTGAATGGAGACCATCTGGGGAGGCACCTCAGCTCGATGTTGGTCAAACATTTCATCGATATCGACCAATTGAAAGTCGACAGCAAAAATAAAGCGCAACACTGTTATAATTAATGCCATCAGCCAGAGCACCATTACAATTATATAGCTGGCACGGAAGAGGTCCAAGTACACGTCATGGGAGACATAATGTTCGCGTATATAGGGACGCAACAGGGCAATGGCATCGCCACAACTGATTGGAGTTGTGATATTGTGACGTAGCTGGCCACATAAACGCTTCAAATGTCCATTCGTTACAATCGTATATGCTACACTGGCCAAACTCATCAGGGTGTAAATTATGATCGATGGAACCACAATACGCCAAGGCTGCGGCAAAACGCTAAATGTTCAAAGAACACATTTGAAACAAATATCAATAATTTCATTTAAATTTCTTACGAGTTCTTTTTACTGCCCGTACGAAAGATCAGGCACATTGCTGTCCATATAACGGCCAGAATTTCAGATAATATAGGAAATGCATAAACAAACTGAGCACTTAATCCTCTGCTCCATATTGTGGTGTGTATATCAACAGACACTAAAATAATGGTGGCAATCGTTAAATCATTATTAAACATAGTTACTATAAATGCGCTTACTTTGCTCCAGAAATTGAAGATCTGCTTCAGGATTAGGCTCCAAAGTTGGCTGTGGAGATTTTGTGGTAGCCATTACGGTTTTATTTTCTTCGGCAATTCTACGTTCTGGAACTGATCGATCCTCTTTCAGCGCATAGATATGCGAAACCATTGGCATTGAAGTTTCTAAACAATAATATTGATTAACCTCTGTATTTTATAAACTATTAGATTACTTACGGCTTTCGGTAGTTAGAGATTCAGTTATGGCAACATTTTCTATGGTATTTTTATTGCCATAACGAAATGACTGTCGTATCCTGACAAAGTCTCTTTGAAATACCTCCTGATTTGAATGTTCTCCGCGTCGTCGGAATTGTAGTTCGGGACTGATAATGCCATCATAGAAATCATTAGATAACATCCGCAGCGAAAAGCTCCACATAATGGAGAAAACAGCAACGAGTATCAGTAGACATATTACTATATCTGAAAATAAACATTAAAAATTACAAATAATTGTTCATAATGTTTACAAAATTTAAGCTGAATAAATTCTTTTCTTCATTGATTGAAGTCTTTACTATCTTTAGTACTTCAATGAAGACGATAATCAATGAAATCATAATTGTAGATTATGGATAATTTCACATTACAATCACGTCGACATGTTGAAAAAGGCACCGGCGGCTATATCTTTGAGATTAATAGAAGCTTTATTAAGCATACAAATTACATTTATTTTTATTTATGCCTCTCAATGTATATGATTAGTCGTTATTCACAGTTTTCGAGATATCATGTATACGCACAGTTGACGTATCTATGAGAGTTTTCTTCAAGCAAAGGTCATTCCATGTCTCGCTCGTAGATATATTTATAATATATTGTATATAGTTTTTTGGCAAGGTTAAACTTTAAGAGATATATTGTTTGCCATTTATTACGCTTGACAAAACAGGAATTTGGCGTTTACAACAAATTTAGAGAAAATTTATAAGAATAATGCGTCTACTGGGAAGGTTGGGGTGCCTGAATGAATGAACTTTGTATATAAAATTTACCTAAAGACAGCTGTGAATTAGTGGCAGGTTTTGGCTTGCTGTGTTTATGTAGATTTTAAAGTTTATATTGGAGGTATGATATCATTCTAAAATGTTGTATGGGGCTGTTTTAACGAGTCTCGTCGTGATGCCTGCTGTTCAATAGGAATTCATAAATTGATGCAACATTTGAGATAATATGCGTTCGTTTGACATGTATGTATATATGTATATACTTTTTCTTCTGTTTCACTGCAAAAGTCAAAAAAGTAATTTTTGTTTTGAAAATTACGATAATGTTTGAGAAAAGTGTCGCTTTCATTTTCTTCGCACATTTTAATTGCCCATTAAATGGGCGGATGATTTTTTACTAAATATATACATATTTACAAGTAAGAGAGAAAAAATCAACCAATTCCCAGTGCTTTGAACGCATTAAATAGAATATTTGTGTGCAAATGTGTGTGAGTATTTTGGATGAATACACTTATGTCTATATACATTCAATATAATACAATCATACTGATATATGCATACATTTCATGCCATTTACTACGCGTATATTTGTTTGTACATACTTTAAGTTGCATGAAACGCTTGAGAGCGGGAAACACATGTAAATGACATCATCAATTGGTGTATCATGCCCCCGCATCTCGACCAGAGTGCGGAACAAAAACATTAATAAATATGTATGTATGTAGATATAGGCCTAAGCCTTAGCCTGAGCTAATGTCATTGCCATTATTCGATGAGATACTCAAATAATCGTTAGCTCATCACAGTTTTGTTTGTGCTCTTTTCGGCCAGTTTGTTTAACTGAATATGGCTTAAAGACTCAGAATTGTACGCTGATTGCGTAATATTAAAGTGAAAACTATAAAAAGAAAACATTTTGTACTGTAACTTAAAGTCTGACAATAAGTGGGCGGCAGACTTATAATGTAAGGCAATACTGATTTCTGATCCAAACATCTATTAGTACCTAATAATTAAACTGGAAATGCCCACATATATTGTAGAAACTCCAATTTTGGTCACATCATGATGTACACTTTCATATAGGCGAACAAGTGCTTGAATCAAGTGTGTACTAAAAGGTTTATATCAACTTTCTTATACTCTTGCTGTCAATTTTGTTAGCATGGTAGATAAATGCAGTTATTACAAATATTAATTTTAGTTCTAATTCTAAGTAGTCCCGGAAGTTTATTTTCTTTGGGGCTCTTAAGATTTTTACCCAAATTGTTAATGCCATGAAAAGCTGACCACATGGCGAATGCGCATTATGAACTGTATCCACTCATACTGTTGCCCACTTGTTTAATTGTTTATTAACTTTCAACCAGCCTTCCCCCTTTCTGGGTGTTGAGGCAAACACAAACAAAACGAAACGTCAGAGGCAAAGTGGGCAAAACATTAATGTTTAAATAATAATGAGAAAAGAAAAGAAGACAAATAGGCAATAATATTTGACAAAATTTAACACTTTGCCAAAAGCCAATTTAGCACCTTTCGAATTCGATTTGGGCTTTGTATTAACAAAAATAAACTATAAATGTTAAAACTGGTTTCATTGCTCTGCTCCACTGTGCAATGTCAGGGCCATATTCATTACTAAAATTGTTGTCTGCAAGTTTTTGAAAACATTTGCCAGATGATTGCAACGCCTTTTATGAAATTATTGATGAGAGAAGACGTGCCTCCTAACCGAATATATTCAGTATATATGTCTATATGCCAGCCATCATCATCTCATCCGTCATGATGGACAGCCGGACAAGCAGAACGAATTTGCCTTAATTGATCAAAAATATTCCTTGTCAATAACAACATTTCGACAGTTTTCATCTATTCGACAAATTTAACACTGTTTTGGTGTCATTTTTCTCATTGTTATGAAGGTTGCGGCTAAAAATACATACGAAGGGCCACAACGCATTTCGAAAATATGTACATAGGTATATATGTATATACCTTTATATTTAATCAAAATAAAGAGAACTTTATTAATATTATAAATGAAACATACTATTCAGATTCCGTATATCGCCAGTTGTTAGCTTTCCCTGTTTGTACTTTCTGATTAGCTCCATGATTACTTGGGGGAATTTATTTTGAATTTGTTTCCTTGTAGAATTTTTAGTTTTTTTGATAATTCGCATCAAGTATAATTTTTTTCACATTTTTTTCTTATGAAATTTCACGACTTTATCCAACCAGAAATTTGTTTAGTTATTTTTCACATTTGTTTCATTTTTATTCGAGTTCTTATGGCCTCCGAAAGTAAATATATTTACGTATGTATATATACATATATATTCCAGAACTAACAAGCGGAAAACATAAAAAGAGCACGGAAAATTTATTAAAAGAATAATAAACAATTTGAATGAAACAGATTGATAGCTATATTATGTATATATAAATGTTGATCATAAATTTTGTTGCAATTTCCAATTGTTGAGCCCCCAAAAGTCAATGAAGCGAAGAAATTTTGCTTGTTATTTCTGCTTTTTGCTTCGCTTCTATTTGCTAGACCGATCAAAATAATTGAATATAATTGATTTGAAATTAATGCAGAAACAGAGAAAACCATTTCCTTTTTTCTTCTCCCCCCAAATTGCGTGCACAGTGGGGCTATCAATTTACATGAATTGAAAAACACTTGACTACATTACGTATACGTAAACAGACCAAAATTAACACCATTTCGTGTCCTCTAATTAAGTGAGTTTCAATAAATAGAACTGTGTGAAAACTTTACTCTTCCTACACTCAAGGTTATATTTGTTTTGTTTTGTATTTTCTCTGCCTTAGAACTCGATATCATGTATTTTGCATATGTAAATCAGATCGACGCTGTAAAACGAAACGAAAATATCGGGGAACACGCATTTAAAAAAACAAAAACAAGAAAAAGCCAAACAATTTGACCAAAACCCGTATCGAAGAACCAACCGCAGCTCGTCGCCGTTGCTTAGACACTGTCGCCTCAGACTGAACCAATCAGACCGAATAGTAATTCTCCTTTTCCAGTATTCTTTGCGAGAGAGTCTCTCTCTCTCTCCATGTGTCTCTCTGTTTTTCTCCGTGCCTCTCATGAGCGAGGCAGTTTCTCTTGTTTTTTTTTTTCGTTTTATTTATTGTTGTTTTTCGGATTTCTCCAATTTGTTGTTTTGTTTTTGTTTCGTTATCGTTTTTTGTTTTGATTTTATATTTCATGCATTTTTTGTTTCTTTTTTATTTTAATTTTCTAAACTGTGGGTGTGGACATTAATGCTCGATTGCCATTTTGTTATTGATAAATTTTAGAATTTTGAGCTACATATCGTTCATAGGGTCGTATACGCAATATAAGCAAGCAACTCTGAATATGGAGAATTCTTCTATCAAAAACATTTGTAATTTATACCAAACTGATAAGGCAAAGCAAACTTTTCGGCAACTCGCTTATCGTTTGAATGTTTTGTAAAATAGACTTACTGGACTTCTGTACTTGTTTTGAATGAAAAAACCATTCTGAGAATTTACCGATTGTAATTTCTAATGGCAATCCTTTCCTGGTTATTCTTGTTTTAAAGGATTTCTCGCTTTTGCCATGGAAGTGACTATCTGCGATGACCTTCAAAACAAAGCCCACTTATGCCAGTTCAAGGCTAGTTTAATTAGCAGTACCAGCAAGGCTCAAGGACTTTTCCAAATATTCGTACACACACACACACATACAGATATGTACATGCATGTGTAAATACACACTCATTTATCGCGTGACAGGCATTCATCTAGGTACTACATTTTTTTGTTGATATAAAGCTTCATTTACAAATTTAGCTAAAGTTACCCCCCAGGGCAACACACACATAAAGGAACAACAACAAAAAAGGATGTAATTTGTAATATCACATTTTTCCGTAAGTCTTTGTTTTCATTAATACTTAAATGTGTCAAATGTCGTACAAACATTGGAGACAAAAACAGCAAAGAAAAACTATCTCAAATTACATATATATAAATACATATATATGTATATTCTTTCATCATACATATATCTTTTCTTTTTGTTCCATTGAAAATATGCTGTCCCAACATATGTATTTATTTAAGCTTCTATCCTAATGGAAAACCTGAAGTAAACAAAATATAGCACATATCGTGATATAGCTTTCACCATTCGATATGCATATGTCTCTGCTTTTCAATGTTGAAATTGGCGATGACGCGTTGTCTATGCAAATTGACAGAGTTAATTCTGTTGTTTGTGCCGCTGGCAATATTTCACATGAATTTATTACATCTTTACAAGCAATAAATCTGCTATATACATGTACCTACATACATACTGTATATAGATATAGACAAAAGTTACTGATAGTCATCAATCATAATCGTTTTATTAAATATTGAACGATGTCTGAATGTTTCACATAGACAGATATGCTATGATGACGGGATCAGTCCATTTTTAGTGGGGAAAAACAATTGGATGGTGATGCAATGCTATGGGTAATAGAGTTACTATATATGTATGTATGTATTACTTACGTTCACATCGCACAACTTCACGGCGAGCCTCCTTGGTCAGCATCTGAAGACTGTCGCCCAATCGACGTATTCTTTGCGGGGTATTTCCCAACATAGTGGAGGCAAGGGCAGTCATAATTGTTAACTGGGCCAAAATCAAACGCCTACATAAGGCAAACAATTAGCAAAATGGTTATACAAAAACTCAGAACTTGAGTGCGCATTTTAATGTTGTTAACAACTAGAGACTCGGAATAATAGGTATTAGCTAGAAACAAAGATGTGAAACGAACGAAGCGCGTACAAAGAATGAGACGTTCACACGAAACGACCGTTCAGAGAGAACTGTGCGCAGGCCAAGGTGGTTAAAGGTGGCTCTTAGACAAAGGGGAGGGGGGACTATTACAAAAATTCTAATTCTAATTTGGTGGTAAGATGCGTATACATGTACATATCTACCATGTCGTCTGTCTGTCTGCCTAGTCTCAGGGTGTGTTTTCTTTTTTCTTTTTCGGGCCTAAAACAAGAAGTCACCCCTAAAAATTCAGACAATGGCAATGACCGACCGACCGAACTAGACCCGAACGCCCCAAACCCTGGGCCTGGCGCCGCCTGGGACATCGCTTGGAATGGGTGTCAGTGGAGCGATTGCGTGCCCAGCTGAGCTAACTGTTAATTACTGGATGTAATGCTCATATAGAGACACCTGGTGGAAAAGATAGTTTATTTCTGTTTTGGTATCGTTGAATTTTAGTTTTATTATACGAAAAATACTCGCGTTATCTTTTGTGTTTATTCTTCTTCTTTTTTTTTTGAATCTTTCGGTTCGTTTTCGAATAAATAAGTAAATATATATATAAATGTAAATATATTATGTATATAATGCGTTTACTTGGTGTTAGTTACAATTTTCACATATCTTATGTATGTATTTATCTATGTATGCGGTTTTTTTCTTCTTCCATTATGTTTATTAATATAAATCTGCATTTAATTAGACTAAAAGTGCATTCAAAACATTTGTGCAACAAAAACACATTGCAATGAATGAACCATAACTGTTGTTCTCTTGTTTTTGTAATACATAAAATATATATATGTATATACATATATATATTGTAAGTGTATAAATTTGAACAATTTGATAAACAATTCGCCATAAATTACACAAAAAGAATTACAGTTTTCTCTTAAATCATTTAACAAACAATTTTCGTTATTCTGGTTTCGATTTCGTTCATACACAAAAATATATATAAAACACAAAGATTGAATTATCTCGACGATTGCCATTTAACTTTCGATTTCCTAAAACTAGGTTAACTATACAAAGAGCTCGTTTAAATAATACTATAAGTAGTAGTGAGGGCTTTGCTTTAAGTCAAAAGACAAAAATAAGTTTCTTTTTTTTTTATTTCTTTTATATGCTAAAACCTTTTGATTTAATTGCAGTTGATTTGTTTGTTCATTAATTTAAATTTAAATTATTTTTTTGTGCATATTAAAAAACGATTTTTTAAATTCTTTGAATTTTTGCATTTCGTTGCCAAGCATAAAATATCGAAATACTTTATAGCAGATAAAGAAATGAAATATAAATAATCAAAAGAGTGGGGGACTTTAATTTAAAAACTTGGTATTCACTTTAGATCATGTGATTAGTACAACGAACAAAGCGAACACAAATAATTGAAAATGAACATAATAGATTATTTAATAATAGTAAAAAAGAGTTAATAAACACGATTGAGAGCATTTGTTGAAATAATTTCAATTCATTTTGAGTGGACGTAACATGGAATTGCATTCGAAATCAATATGTAAAAGAAATTCATTCAAAATTATCAACAACTAACTAAAATTCGGAGTTATGTAACGAATCGTAGCGAGTCGTTACACTATGTGTTATAGGCATGTATGCAAGTATTAATTATTATAGACTTAACCACACACACACACGGATTGGGTGTGTGTTTCATTTGGAAATGGGCGTAAGAAGAGAGTGTTTATGGTGGCGAAAATAAATATGTAAAAGGTTAATACAAAGATTGGTTAAACTTAGTTTAAGTAGGAATAAAAATAAAATAACAAATAAATTAATAAATGTATGTTCTGTATGTGTAGGAGGAAACTTGTTTCGCAATACTTTTCATTTGCAATAGAACTCTCTGCTCTCTGGAGGGTGGGGTGGGGGAATAATTTCGGGGAGGAATGAGTACTAGATTTGTGTATTGGTGCAATATGGTGGAAAGATGGTAGAAAGGCAAAACTAATTTGAAAATGCCAAATATTATTATTTGAGTCGTCGCTGTGGCAATGTTGGACTCTCTGGCGGTGTGTCGCCGCTGCCAGTGCTGCTGCCGGCTCCAACGACAATATGTTGCAGCGAATGCTTTTTGGTGACGTTCTTGAATGGGGCACCCAATTTACGGGGACCGCGTGGTGACGCAGACGCCACACTATTGGCAGCGGCTGCTTCCATGGCCGCTGTAGAGCCTGCTGAGGCAGATGGGGCAATGCCCAGCATGGGAGCCGCATCAATGGACGCCTGAACCCAGCCTGAAATTACGTGAATATTTATTAATTATAAATTTGTATTTTTCGAGGGAATCCTATTTTACCCTTAACGGAGGCACGATTGTGGTCAAGCAAGGCGGAGGCAAGGGGAGCTGGATTTGATTCCCTCAATGTTCCCATTGTGGACAAAGGCATCGGATTATATATGCGACTGGCGAAATCCTCAAACGTTGTGCTCTCCTTATAACGTGACGAGACACTGTCCAACGACCGATTACGCTCCTCGTAGCTGTGGGAATCAATTTCATTAAAATGAAGTCTAAATGTCTAAGCTAAGTTTAAGTAGGACTTACAATTGCTGGTAGAGGGGTAAGGCAGATCGTTTGGTGCGACTGGCATTGATAGCCGTGGCCCGTATCAAAGTTGCCAGGCAGGCTCCACTGACAACACTCTCATTGGCTAGGGGACCAAACCAGGGCACCTCCGGCTTGCGATTCACAGTGACACGGAAGAGACCGTTTCTCAGCGGATAGACCACAATGAGAACATCACAGAACTCTGTGGGTAGAATATCGCGTCGGTAGTCCCGATGATGTTCGCTCCACACTATATGCACCTCATCGTTGCCCAAGTGACGCGTCTTTAGGAGCATCGCCTCCGATGAATCGGAGGGCATACGTGTGGCCACATGATAAATTACCTCCAAGAAGGGTGTGGCATAGTACGGGGCCGTTGCCCCACATCCCTGACGTGGCAAGCCGCCCAGAAAACCATTGTGCGTTTCCAAATCGATTTCCCAACCGAGAGCCGAGACGAACATTTCATAAGTGCTGCTGCCGCTGGTATTTTTCAATATGCTCCCCTTGTCTTCTTGGCCAGCGGCCACATAAATCACGGCCATTTTGTGCGTCTCGCGGCACTTCTGCAAATCAACATTTCGCAGTTCACGCATCAGTTTCTCGCTTCGTTGGAGTAAATGCGTGCGCGATCGGCGCTCCCAACCGGCTAGACCTAAATGGGCAAAGAGCAAGCGGCAATACTGGAACGGCATTTCAGTTCGATTGGGCAGGGAATCGTATGTGGACGAGTGCACGGATCGCTGATCCGTCTGTTGGTGTTGCTGTTGTTGTTGCAACGACGAGCTGGAGCTGGCATGCCTTAAAACCGGCTGCGGCGCTTGTGCCGAATGTGTTACAAATTCATGTTCAAGTACCCGCTGATTGAGAATAACAGAGATAGCCTGCGCCTCCTGGCTACTGCTGACAGCACTGCTGCTCGGCGCATTCAATTGCGTTACTGTGGGCGGCACACACTCGGGACTTGTGTGTCCAATGTAGGCCAACATGTCGTCCAACTGGTCCAAGTCGGGAGCCATGTCCTTGGCCAATGGCAGGACACCAGCGGGCCGATGACGCAGCGTATGCCGCGGCGCCTGGACTTCCACCCCGATAATCGAGGAAACCATCGAGTCAAATGGGTGTGTTTGCGTGTTAATTGCAATCTTTGAAAACCTTCGTAGGGGCATCACGTCCGGCTTAGAATTACGCGGCTCCGAATAGAGAATGGACGCGTCCCAGCAGGCTTTCCCATTCAAATCCCGCATAAGTACCCGTACTTGCTTTTCGGCGGTAACTAATCCAGCAGTTATTCCTCCGCCTGGTAACTTCAGAGTGGACAATTCAATGAAACTGGCAACGAGGCCAGAGTTAAGCATAAAAAGTTGCATATTTCCAGCGTGGACTACAGAAGGCAGTTCCACAGAGTCGCGCCGATTGTCTGCCACTTGATTGCCGGCAGTGCCACTAGGCAGATCATCCTGCTCCTCAACCATCGAACTGAGTCGCGATGCTCCTATGCCCATGGGAAAGTGTCCTAGATGAGTGATTAGCTTCATTGTCACTGCCTTGGCGCACAATTTGATGGCTGTTATGCACACCTGAATCGTCTCGGATGTCTGATAGTTGGCCCCTGGCAATTGTCCATCGCCCTGAAGATCGTCATTCACAATTTGCATGTCAAAATCTTCATCGGCCGTTAGTTTGACACGCTCGTGGCGAGGTGCACCGGACGCCACCTGGAGGAGAACCCTTAGAACTTGAAGAATCAGAGTATCACCCTGTTCATTGAGCGGGGCCAGCATCAGAGCCGAGGGAATAGCCATACAGAACTCGCCCAGACCCAGCATCAGGGATGTGAGCACAACCTTATCCGAATCCCTGGGTTTGGTAACATTCTGTATTTCCAGGGCCTTGCATAGTGCCGTAATAATAAGCTGAGGAACTCGCTCGATGGCCGCCAATTGGGGTCCACGTTCCGCACACAATTTAAGCGAATCGACAGCCACCATGGCAATGGTGTGATGTTTAAACTGGAGGGCGTGAAGCAAAACTTGAAGGACTTCCTTTATACGAGGATTAAAATTGGCCGCTGATTCCTTTGGGTACACATTCTTTGGATGGGGGACAGCTTGTTGAAACCCACCTGATGCGGCGCGAACTGCGCTGGACGACGAGACCGGGGATAGTCGCAGGAGCAACCACTGGCCAAGCTGGCAGAGAGCAATACATCGAGCTTTGGCAGAGGGTTCACGGCGAGCACAACGCAGCATAATGTTTAGAATGTGGTCCTGCAGATCAGGACACTCCATCAGTTCGAATTGTTGTGGAGTCGGCTGGAGAACGGGACGTGGCAACAGAGACGAGGGATAGCAGAGCAATGAACCTAAGAGAGCGGCCACCTCAGCTCTGGGCGTAATATTGCGTTGCACCTCCAAAGAGGTAAGCAATATAGCGCTTGCGTGTACCAGATCCAGCAGAAGTAGAGTGTGCCCAGGTAAAAGCAAACTCAATAGTCGCGGGCCCTCTAAATGCTTCAGTATCGCATAGATTAGATCCCGATCTTCGCCAGTAAGAAGCTGATGCAAGGCGTGATAGAACAATGGCAACTGCTGCATGCCAACGGCTCCATGGATGGCCAGGGAACAAAGCAATTGCAGGGCCCACAGTTTGCCTTTCTTAAAGGATCGATCCAAACTAAGAGAGCCATAGCACCAGGGTGCCACAATGCCAATAGGCGGCACTAGAGTGGGCGGCGGTGGAGTACTTTGATTGTCCGTAGATATGCCCTGATTCTGTTTAATCTTTATCAAGTTCTGCGTCATCTCCAGAAGATGCATAAAAACCTGGGCATGCAAATCAGCTTTGGGAATGCGATTCACATCGCCTAAGGCTCCAAGCATGCGCTTCCACATAATAGATGTGGAGTCGGGATGCCATCCCTCTGCTGATCCGCCGAGAATGATGCAACGGCGTCCTGAAATGCTTCCTGATCCACTGTTGCTGCCGTAGCTGCCGGAGTTTCCATCTTCCAGACTGGCATCAATCTGCAATTGGGCATCCTTAATGGATCCTCCTTCAATCCCACTACTAGCCGTGGGTGATGGGCTTCTTGACCCAGGTCCGCTCTCATTATCCGCCTCCCCCCGATAACTATCGGTGTCATCCACATCGTTCTTTTTCGATGGGATAGCCGCCAGAGAGTCCAAGGAGATGGCTCGCCTCAAATCCTGTGCATTATTCGGTGGTGTCTGCTCTTCGTGTTGATGCAAAGCCTTCGGTTTGGGCGTGGCAGCGCGTCGGCGACGAATACGTGAATTCCTGGCCGCCGAGGCTAAGCTTCCCTCGCTATAGCTTCGGCTAAGCATGGGCGTGAGTGGTGCAGGACGAGATCCCTGTCCTGGGATGGGATTACCATGGGATTGTGAATGCTGATGATTGGGGCGGGTATGGTGTGTGACGGCCGACGGGGGCTGGGAGCCTGTGTTCTCTTCCGACCGACTGCTGTTAAACTCTGGCAACGATTCCCGCTGACGACTCTGACTTACAGCCGACGAAGCGGCACTTCCACTGGCCGTGCTACCCGATCCCTGCCACACACTGCCTATACGTCGACGTTTCTCGGCCCGGCTTTCGGCCACCCGATCCAGAGGCAGGTCCAACAAACTTATCCCATAGGTGTATCGGGAAAAAACTCGCGTTAAAGTTTGAATTGTTTTGTTCCATTCAACAATTAGCTCCTCCCGATGTGTCAGTGACTGAAGAACTGTAAGAAATTTCTCCCAAAGTATCACGTTGACAGGCACCTTGGTGTGCGCACGAATCCATGTAACAATTAACGTCTGAAAAATAGCTGATCCCAAAATTCCACCAAGAGTTGCACTCTTGGAGATGTTACCACCTCCGCCTTGTGGTGGATGTGGATGGGGATAGGGATTCTGATGGAGCACGACAGAGGTGACCTGTAGCAAAACCAGCAGCAATTGCTCCCAAGTCCGCGAATCCATTTCCGTGTTCATAACCATAGTGCGATAAACGTTGAGAACCTTCTTGCAAATCTCTGTCTGCTCTTCCAATGGCGTGGAACGATAGTTACGCGAACGGGTGGGGAAACAGATATTCAGATTGGCCGTATTCACCAGGAAGACATTCGCTGCATTGGTGACAAAGACTTGCAGAACATTTTGCCTGCCAGCGCGCACCATTAGTTGATCCTTTGAACTGGTCATGGCTCCGATATAGGAGGGAGTTCGCAATCGCTGACTCCGTGGCGTTCCGCCTGCCGTTGAAATGGGCGGTGGATCGTCATTGGGCTCCAGCAAGAATGGAGGTGGCGTATCACCAGTCATCCAATCCCGATAGACAGCGATGGCCGTGCGAATAGCCTCAATTTGAGCTTTGGATGTGAAGTTCAGCAGGAAAGCCTGGCGATAGACTTCGTGAACGAAATTAATGTTCTCGCGGCTTACATAAAAGACATCGCGCACGATTAGGCCCTGCTGATAGCCCTGCAAACGAACATGATCCACGTCCTCGATGTGAAGGGCACAGTCCAGACGGTGACTAAGCAAACGCTCGTGAGTGAATCGAGAGACCCAATTGATCAGGACCACGACACAGGAGGCCATTACTTCCTCCTTTTTGTTGATTGATCGCATGACAGGCATTTCTAATCGTGGATTATATATCGAGCAGCTGGCATCGAAATTTGGCGAGAAGACGGGCAAAAAGACATCCATGAAACGCTGCAGAAGAAACGCAAATGCCCGATGATCTTTCTGGGCCCGGTTGTCACGCCACCGAAGACACGCCGCCGTTTGGACCATGCTATTGAGGAGCACCTCCAGACCGTCCCTCGGATCTGGCGGTGCTGACTTCTCGCTGGAAGACGGTGGAAGCAATGCTACTACCTCAGAACTTTGTACAGGATGCGAAAAGGCATTGTCATGGAAGACGGAAGCCATTCCTCCATCTGCCTTCATATTGGGATGTGTGAGAAAGTCCGACGCGCTAAATTCGGTATCAGGCCCCGCGATCCCCTTCTGGGGTACAATCAGCCCAGGAATTAGATCCGCATACATGGCATGCACATAGCCAGGGGCATTCTCGCCCAGTGTCTGATACCATAGTAGAAAGTATCTGAAAATAATTACCATAATTAGAATATTGTTGGGATTTACAAGACGCAATTTACTCCTTACCTGACACCCTCGCGTCGCAGTTTGGGAGAATTTCCCAAATGTAAAAGTTTGGCCATAATGCGACTCAGCGAATGGCATTGCCAGCGACGCGCCAACAGCTCCGGCAGCAGGCACAGAATCTTCTCTAGCAGCCATAGTGAACCATCCAGTTCCTCGCGGTGCGCCTTATGCACTAAAAGAAGTGTAACGATTAATATAGACAAAGATGGTAGGACGAAGATGAATCCAGTTCATGAAATAGACATGCCGATGGCTAATACACAAGTAATAGAGCTTCAAAGGAACAGACAAATGAAATGCTTTTCTAATATAAATATGCTCACTAAAAGGATTATATATTGTACAATATATATATATATGCTTTATGAGTTTATATTGGAGGGAAAATAAAACAAACATTATGATTTAAACCAAAATCGAATGGGCGGATGCAAATTTTCATTTTTAGGATATCCCATTAACTTACCAATGTGAAACGGAAGTTCTGCCGGTTAAAGGATTTACAACAAGAAATTATATATACATTTATATATAAAGAGAGAGTGAGAAAGAGAGAGAAAATTGGATAATAAATAGAACAGAAATCTTAATTTAGAATTTCTTTGATTTTCTTAGTGTTGTCGATTTTATATCCATATTTAAATTAAACAAATATTAACTAGAATGGGAGTGGGAACGAAAAACAAGGCACAATCAAAAACAAAAACCCAAAAAAGTAAAAAACAAGTAGAAATGAAGTAGCTATAGGAAGCAACCATTCTGTAGAAATTCCACCTTGACTTGCTATCTTAATTGGCCCGAAAAAGATACGAGCAAAATTAACCACACACATTTAAATGGGTCAAAATTGTAAACAAGTATTTCCAAGTCAGTAATTTTGAATACCCTTTACAAATATTTAAACAACTACCAATTTGTAACTATCCAAGATCGCTTTCAAGCTTTAGAGCGTCAATTACTTTTAGTTTATAAAAAATGAAACATAAATTTCAGTATAAGACTTTTATTTTGGCTCCTAATTGAACGAAATATAAAACGATTGAGAGTTCTAAGCCACTACTTAGATGTAAAACTTTTAAATTGTTTATTAATTCTAACAATTAATTATAATAGCTTCTTCCAAGTGGAAATATATGTTGGTTCTTTTAATTATGGAACATAGAGATTCAGTTTAATTACCTTTTTGTTTCAGATTGGCCTCGGCCTGAATAAAGGTGTCGTAGAGTATGAAGTACACATGACTGTAATTTGTCTCGAACAGCGATTTAGACTCATCGAAATCCACATTATCTGCAAGAAGAATGTAATGAAGTAAACGAATTGTTGATATATAGGGCATGTTGAATATATATGTATGTATATGGAGTAGGAAGATAAAATAATGGCCTAGCTTAAGTGTCTATGATAAGAGCTCCATCGAGGGACCACAACAGGTGACGCAAAAGCTTGTCCACTGATAACAGGCGAATCCCCTATTGGCAATCTGAATTTCCATATGGAATTTCGGTAAACCGCCCGTGACGAATGCGCAAAAGTAACCACAAAAAAATATCTACTAATATTAATATTGTTTAAATACAAAAGGTTGGTGAATCACAGAGAGCTAGTTGGGGATTGAGTTGGGGTGGAGGGCATTGCCGGCTTTGCAGTCATCAGCACGAAAAACAGCGCAAAAAAGAAGAAAGCTAAACAAAGAGTGAAAAGCAATGGGTGAGAAAAAGCAGAGACCTTTGGAAACCGGTTTCTCCAATAGAAGGCCAGGCAAGGCAACTACACGAAGATGTCTGCCGAGGCCTGATATACTGATACTGATGATGATGATGATGATGATTATGACAACAACAAACGGGAACTCACTAACTTGGAAGCCCAATGGTAGAAGAATGTCTAATGCGTGCAATTTGCCAACAATGGGTGGCTGCCACATGGAGCACCACTACCACCACGACTGCAGCAATGAGCACCTGTTGTTGTTGTTGTTATTGTTGGTTGTGTTGTTTGGGAAATTATTTCGTTCAATGACACAAAAAGAAAGTTAAAAGTACTAAGCCGTGGCAACTGTGGGGGGGTTGGTGGGAGTAAAACGCATCTGCTGGTGTTCAAGTTGAAGCAGCAGTTGCTGTTGGTTGTGGTAATTCATATGCTAATGCGCATACAGGTGCATGAAGTCCATAAATAACTCTCACAAAAAAGGGTATCCCAAAACCAGAGTGAACGGGTCGAGAATATTGCTTGAACATAATGTTTGTTGCCGCCCAACAGGAAATGACAGCCACAATAGTTGGGCCTATTTCAGAGAATTCTCTATTAGTGTGGATCGGGTAAAATTGAGCGAAAAAAATCACAACTAAAATGGTCCGAACGACGCCCACCTGCGTTCGAATGGTTCGAACCAGTTTGCCTTTCTTTGATTTCATTTCATTATTATTATTATTCAGACCATAAACTATGACAATATTTAACATTGAAACCACCAACGCAATGGTGGGCCTGATGATCGGATCACCTTACCTAATATCATGCGCAGGTGGCGCAGGCGGGAGGCTGAATCCTTTTTACAGTCTTGCAGCTTCAGAGTCGATTTCTTCACGTCCGCATGGGATTTCTTTGTAAACATTTTGTTGGTGTTGCTGTTGTTTTTGCACCTTGTGTTCTCTATTGCTCAACACATAAAATCGCGCACTTACACACACGCTCACACATATGTACCTAAACACACACACACTTAGACTTTCTTTTTGATATTTATTTTATGTGCGTTCTGTTTTTTTTTTTTCTTTTTCTTTTTATTCTCCTCACTTCTGCTGTCCAGCGGAGCACCCGTCCGCCCGGTGACGTGGGTGCTTCTTTTCGCTGTGCACTGCTAGCCTTTGCAAACAATTGGTATTACCAATTCATCTTTCATCATAACAAATACACCACTTCCATTTTATTATTAATGCACGAACAAAAATTCAGCAGCGAATAACACCCCCGCTCACCATGAGAACAAAAACAACAATGAAAACAACAACATATCGATGACAATATGTTATCGATGGGGACCAGTGCTACCAGTTGAGCTATTAGCCACAAAACCATCAATTTGAATGCCGAAAGATTCTTCTTAATCATTTACTTCTTCATTTAATAATATGCTAATATAATCAATTAAAATATTGCTATGATTTTTTTCATTATGGTTTTTTAATTTCCCCTTTATTTCCTTCAAGTACGTATTTTTGTTTAAAGTCGAAAATGTTTTAGCAATTTTTGCTTCAGAATTTGGGCAGCACTGGGGGGACCATCTGTTTTAGTGTGACCAAAGAACATGATAACGGTAGCCACAGATTTTAGTGTGACTGAAAACTTATTTCAATACCAGATTATCGAGTGTGGCAGTGACGTGTAAAAGCGCAGCTGAAAAACCATTTATTTTATTTGTTTTATTCAAGTTTTATAAAGAAAGTTCCAACTGCAATGGGTTCGTTTCGCCGCGAAAAGGAGGAGGAGGAGGACGGTAAGTGATGGGGCAGTCCCTGTAGTAGCCGGGATTGGGAGTAGCCGATGGGGCAATGAAGTAGTGAGTAGTTAGTTGCAAGATAAGAATGGATAAGTGATGTGCTCCGCTGGCATGCACACATACTGACACAACCCAAAACACACAGACACACACACAACACAAACACACAATTAAAACATTCAAGCTTAATTTGTCATTTCAATCGTGATTAAGGGAATAACAAACTATGTTTTATTTCTCACAATCCTCAATCAAACAACGTGCAGGTCCATCAAATGCCTATCAGAATCTTGAAAAGACTTCGGTGCTGCAGGAGACACGAACGTTCAACGAAACGCCGGTGAATGCCCGCAAGTGCATCCACATTCTGACCAAAATCTTATACCTGATCAATCAGGGCGAGCAGTTGGTGGCCCGTGAGGCAACCGACTGCTTCTTTGCTATGACAAAGCTTTTTCAGTCAAAGGATGTGGTGTTGCGTCGCATGGTTTACTTGGGTATCAAGGAGCTAAGCTCTATTGCCGAGGATGTCATCATTGTTACTAGTTCACTGACCAAGGACATGACTGGCAAGGAAGATCTGTATCGTGCCGCTGCCATTCGCGCTCTGTGCAGCATTACAGACCATACAATGTTGCAGGCCGTCGAACGTTACATGAAGCAGTGCATCGTTGACAAAAATGCTGCCGTGTCGTGTGCCGCACTGGTCAGTTCTCTGCGCCTTGCCAGCACAGCGGGCGATGTGGTGAAACGTTGGGCAAACGAGGCCCAAGAGGCCATGAACAGCGACAACATCATGGTGCAATATCATGCACTTGGCTTACTCTATCACATTCGCAAATCGGATCGCCTGGCAGTTTCTAAGCTAGTCAACAAGCTCACACGCGGTTCTCTAAAGAGTCCCTATGCAGCCTGTATGCTGGTAAGTCTTTATAATAAACCATGTCCAAGGCAAATTTAATAACTAACTATACTTTCTGTCCTGCAGATTCGGATCGCCTGCAAACTGGTCGAGGAGGAGGACATACCATCCGAGGAGTTATCCGACTCACCGCTATTTACCTTCATTGAAAGTTGTTTGCGTCACAAGAGCGAGATGGTCATCTATGAAGCAGCGCACGCCATTGTCAATCTAAAGAACACTAATCCTCGCATGCTCTCTCCAGCCTTCTCCATTTTGCAATTGTTCTGCAGTTCGCCCAAGGCAACTCTTCGATTTGCCGCTGTACGTACCCTTAACAAGGTAGCCATGACGCATCCGGCTGCTGTGACCACATGCAATCTCGATCTTGAGGGCCTTATCACAGACTCCAATCGATCTGTGGCCACTCTTGCAATTACCACGCTGCTAAAAACGGGGGCGGAGTCCTCTGTGGAGCGCCTCATGAAGCAAATCTCCACATTTGTGGCGGAAATCTCCGACGAATTCAAGGTAGTGGTGGTTCAAGCCATCTCTGCCTTGTGTACCAAGTATCCCCGTAAGCATACTGTATTGATGAACTTCCTTAGCAGTATGCTACGCGAGGAAGGGGGTCTAGAGTACAAGACATCGATTGTAGACACAATTATCACCATTATTGAGGAAAACGCAGATGCCAAGGAATCGGGCCTATCGCATTTGTGCGAATTCATTGAGGATTGCGAACACGTTTCTCTGGCAGTGCGCATCCTCCACTTGCTGGGCAAGGAGGGGCCATTCGCCGCTACTCCTTCCAAGTATATACGCTTCATTTACAATCGTGTGATCCTCGAGAGTCCAATTGTTAGAGCCGCTGCTGTTACAGCACTCGCTCAGTTTGGAGCCTCCTGTCCGGCTCTCCAGGGTAACATATTGGTCCTGTTGGGCCGCTGTCAAATGGATCCCGATGATGAAGTGCGCGACCGTGCCACTTATTATCTAAACATTCTCAATTCAGAGAAACCGGAGATCTATAAGGACTATATTATTGAACGCGAGAACTGTTCGCTAGCCTTGCTTGAAAAGGCTCTGGTTGAACATCTAAATGGCCAGCTGGATTCCAGCTTTGATATCTCCACAATACCCAAGGCAGCCATTGTCAAGGCCGAGATTAGCAATGATGTCATGCTGGTGACCAACAGCGCTGCACGACCACCTAAAATTACTCGCGAGGAGGAGAGCGCTGCAAGATTGGCTCAGTTGCCGGGCATCCAGGTCTTCGGTCCCATACACCGTAGCACAGCTTCAATTCAGCTAACCGAAAGCGAGACCGAATACACAGTTCAGTGCATCAAACATATCTTTGCCCAGCACGTGGTCTTCCAATTCGATTGTCTCAACACTCTATCCGATCAATTTCTCGAGAATGTCCGAGTGGAGTTAACACTACCCGAAGGATACACGGCGCGCGGCATTATACCTTGTCCCAAATTGCCGTACAATGAGCTGCAGACCACCTATGCCATTGTGGAGTTTCCACCCGATGCTGGCAGCTCCTTAGGTAGATTCTTCCGACAAACAAATCGAAATTCAATGTATTTAAAAAAATACATGTTTCATTCCAGCCACATTTGGGGCCACTTTGCGGTTTGTGGTCAAGGACTGCGACCCTAATACAGGCGAACCCGACTCAGAAGAAGGCTACGACGATGAATATATGCTGGAAGATCTGGAAATCACAGTGGCCGATCAGGTGCAGAAAACGAAAAAGAATAACTTTCAAGTGGCTTGGGATGCAGCTGATAGCGAGGGTAAGCATTTGTTTAAATTATAGATTAAACCTTTAATTCAATATACATTTTTCTTGCCAGAGTGGCTTCAAGCCGAAGATACCTTTGTGCTTTCCGCTGTCACCACTTTACAGGATGCCGTCAATAGCATCATTAAAATATTGGGTCTGGGTCCCGCAAATCTGTCCGAAAAAGTTCCGGAAGGCACACACATACACACTTTACTTTGCTCAGGTATATATACATATATATATCGGTTTACTTATATTTTAAATGCGTCAAAAAACACGATAGACAAATAACTTATAATTATCCAAATCATTTGTTTCTTACAGGCTCATTTAGAGGAGGCATCGAGGTTCTTGTACGTGCCAAATTAGCACTCTCCGAGGGCGTCACATTGAATCTAACTGTGCGAAGCACAGATCAAGATGTAGCAGAGGTCATTACGGCGGCCATTGGATAAGACAGCGAGCCATGCAGAAATCTTGTTGGTTTTCTGCGTGCAATTAACAAAATATAACATAAATAAACGGAAATTGAAAAGAGGATCGTATCTACTATAAGATCGAAAAGTTAAAATTACAATAATAGAATCAAAAGGAAACCCTAATTATTCGAACCTAAAGTGGCTGCTGGCCCCAGCACTTCGCGTAATTTGTTTTCTGACATTCACAATTGATTTAAAAGCCAACACAACATTCAAGTATCTACATATTTGTTATTGCCCCCGTATTTAGCTTGTGCGTTTAGTTTTAAGTCTAAATATATAAATACATGTATATGGAAAGTGATTTTTCGCAAATTTGCTGTTGATTTTGATCAATTAAAATGGGAAATCTCCAAGGAGTGGACTAAGCGACTCGATGTGTATTGAAACACTTGAAATATAATCTGAAACACGACCCTCGAAATAATGATCTTTAGAGGTTAATGGATTTATCCAAGTTGTGATCTGCATATCCCATGTTCCAATCGATTACAGGTGAAAAGAAAGAGAGATTGTCTTAAATATTATTAATAGGACAAATAAATTCAAACTCAATAAATTTACTTTTACTTAAAGTTATCAGCGTTTCTTTTCATTCCGAGATGTATACACATATAATTAAACTTCATTGACCATTATTTAATATTATAGTTTTATTTAATTATAAATAACTTAAAGTTTCAATGTATTCTAGTAATTTTGTTTTCCTATTTTTACAATTTTGTTTTCTTGTTGTTTGTTTTATCTCTCTCTCTCCGAATTCTCAATTACTTCCAACTCGCTGAGCTTGTGTATTGTTTTCTTATCTTTAATTACAAAAAATTTCCCTCTTTGCTCAATCTAATTTCGAATTTCTTGTGCCTTTCCTTTATGCTTTTTGTTCGATATTGGTATATTATCCCACATCGTTTTAGTATATCGTAAAGTGTTTTTTTTTTTTTTTTTTTTTTTTTCATCTGGTTTGCTAACATACCCTATATTTCTCATTCGCACACACATTTTAAATTCAATCAAGTTTAAAAATTTGTATTATTCAAGACTCATCCACACGCAGAAACGATAAAAATATACATATATATATATGGTGTATATATAATAAATCAATCAATTGAACGCATGCACACAATGATAATTTCATGAAGTTACAAGGTTTTTACAATACATCAATATATATATGTATGTATAGAGACATTGTCGCAAGATGTGTCTGAATATGTTATTTAGATATTTTGTATATTTTTCATATTTGTATTTGTGTTTTTATCTGACATTATGATTGTGGAGCATTTATTGTTCAAACAAAAAATGTCCGAATTCCGTTTTACTTTAATGCTGTTTGATAATTTCATGAAAATTTTGGTTTATAATACAAATCAGGATTTTGTCTCTGTGTTTGTGTGTTACAGTTGTGTTTTTCCTTCTTTTCTTTTGTGTTTAAATCTAATTTCTAAGTTTTACATTTCCGTTGCCATATCCGAATTCCGATTCCAACATTCTTTTTTATTTATATATGTGTTTAATCTATTTTACAATTAACATATTTCGTTAGGGTTTACATTAGCATTTTCATAATGCATTTTGCTTTCAAGCATTCACGTAATTGTACCGGTCCGGAGCCAAAGGTCACAACACTTCTCCGGCACGTCGGTTGGTTCTTTCTTATAGTGCATTCGTTGAGTTTGGGTGGGCGTGGAGTGGCTGGGCGGGTTAGGTATATAGGTAGAGATAGTAAGAGTGTTGGAGGGAGGGTCATGGGGATTCTTGACTATTGAGCGACTTAAATGCTAAGTTATGATATAGTTAATGCTTGGATATTTATACAGTGAGTGAGTGGTGCTAGCTGCTGTTTGATTGCCCTTATCATTTTCGTTCTCTTTTCCGTCTACGAGTGTAAGTTGAGCTTTGTCACACGTGTTCTTTTCCTCAGCATTGGCCTTAGCATTTGAACTTGACCATGGGTATATGTTTGGAATTCACGCACTTGTCACAGCACCACTCCGCAAACACCTCCTTGTTGAGCATTTGGAAGGCCGCCTCCGATAGGCCTACACAGGATCTGATAGAGGAAAAGTGAACGTTTAGTTTTATTCGGCCACGAGAAGATTTTCTTATCCGATCACTCACCTATGAAAGAAGAAATTACAACCAGATTCACAGAAGACGGCCTCGTCGTTGTCGTTAACCTCTTTGTGGCACATGCCACACGGATATATAGGCGGCGCATTCGGATTTTGAGGATTAAAGACCATTGGCTGACCCGGTGGATACATTTTACCGCCACTCATTGTCATCGGCTTGGGCCCAACGCCCATTGGCCCTACGCCACCCATTGGTCCGCTCATTGGGCCCATATTCCCCATGGGACCACCGGGACCCATTGGTCCTCCTCCGCCCCCGCCGCCACCACTAAACATATTTGGGCCGCCGGGACCACCCATTGGATTGTGATGGTGATGATGTGGATGATGGGGATGTCCGTGAGGCGGCATATGAGGATGCGTGGGCCCATTCATACCGCCTGGACCTGGACCCGGTCCGGGCACGCCTCCCATATGTCCGTGACCCATATGCGGTCCTGCACCACCCATCATGTGCGGATTTGGTCCGCCGCCCATGTGTGGCATGCCGCCTGGTCCATGCATGCCTCCTGGACCCATCATATGTGGTGGCATTCCACCCGGATGATGATGCGGGTGATTCATTAGCTGCGGGTGATGTGGTGGACCTAAATGAGATGGCTGCTGTGGCGGCAGCATTTGATTCATTCCCATTCCAGGTCCAGGGCCGTGGCCAGGCGGTAAGCCACTCATCTGCTGCTGCTGGTGCTGCTGCTGCATAGGAACATTAGGGTTCATCTGCTGATTCATCATGGGACCATTGTTATTATTGGGTCCATTGGGACCGGCAATTGGCGATTGCAGAGGACTGGGTCCCGTATTGGGCATGCCTGGACTGGGACCGGCACTGTTCAGTGAATGGTGCGGTGACATGGCGGGCGGCGCTGGCGAGGATGTAGGCACTGACGTTGACATCGATGTGGCTGTCGCCGACGACGATGATGTAGGCGGGACTGTGATAGCTGATGCGGCCGTCGAGGATGACGATGACGAGGACGTGGACGCAGACGATGATGAAGGACCGTTTGACTGCATTGACGTGGGCATACCTAGACGGACACCGGCCGGGGATAGATGAGGATTTTGATTGTTGTTGCCATTATTGTTGCTGTTGTTGTTGGGAGTATTGCTAATTCCTGGACCGCCTCCACCCCCGACAGAGTTGTTGTTACTGCTATTCGCGGGAGAAATGCCTCCAGGCCCGACTAGATTGCCTGGCCCAGGACCTGGTCCCGGACCTGGCCCACCAGGCATATGATTGCCATGACTTGCAGGACCATTGCCAAGAGGACTGTGCAAAGGAGGAGGACCCATTTGTCCATTATTCATTGGTGGCTGCGGAGGTTGTTGCTGTTGTTGTTGCTGCTGCTGTGGTCCAGCTCCAGGCGGTGGGCCCAATGGGCTACCTATGGGATGATTACCCATTGGAGAGCCCATCGGTAATGAATTCATGGGTGAATTCTGACCAGGACCACCGCCACCTGCTCCGCCCATCGGTGAACCCTGCATAGCTCGGGGGTTAGGTCCATTGGGACCACCACCCATTGGCGATAGTCCTCCCATGCCCATGTGATGTGGTGATATGCTTGGTCCGCCCATATTTCCCATTGGACTCATTCCACCCATGCCAGCCATTCCTCCCATTGGACTACCCATGGGAACGGGACCGCCAGGACCGGGCCGACCATGATTCATATGTGGCGGCAGACCAACTCCTGGACCCGGCCCCATCGAATGCGGATGCATTGGACTCATGCCGCGCATGGGCGGCCCGCCCATATGATGTGGTCCATGTGGATGTCCCATCGGACCGCCGGGATGATGTGGATGCATGTGAGGATGCATGTGCATGCGATCCTCCCAATGCGGATGTGGGTGGCCGCCTCCAAAGTGACCCGGACCTCCTGGACCGCCTGCTCCACCCATCTGGTTCATAGCCGCCATAGCAGCAGCCGCCGAGCTAGACATAGCCGATATCTGCGGGCTGTCATCAAAAGGATTGGAGGCGACTATCGTGTCCCCAAACCCGCCCATTGGTGGTGGCGGTAGGAGATCTTGCGGCGTTGGCGGAGCCGATTGCTGCTGCTGTTGTTGCATGGAATTGGCGGCAGCGGCCGCAGCTGCTGCCGCCGCTGCTGCAGCAGCCGCAGCCGAGTTGGCCGCATTTGAGGTTTTTCGTCTCTTTTTCGGATTACTCGGCGCCGAGATGATATCCGATGGAGGCGGCGGCTTGAAATCAGGCGGACATAATCCGCCCGCTGGACCCGGCAATCGATACGGCGCCATACCGAGATTGTGGGTCATATTGGAGGTGTTTTTTTTCCGAATGGTGGCAGCTTTTTTTTAACGTCGGAGAAGGAAAACTATTTAAGCGGCGTCGTTGATCTCACAATGGAGACCACAACGCGGTTGAAAGTGTTTTTGATTGAGCACTAAAACAATGACCGTGTCAGATCTCTGGGCTGGGTTGGATTGAACAATTGCACTTGGATTTCAATATTTGAAATGAAGATGCAGATGCTGAGACTGTTTTACTTCGTTTCGGAATGTCCAATCAAGGGAGACAGCAACTGGAATCGGCGGGAGCTAATGAGCCTGCAAATTTAAATGAAATTAAAATATTTGTCTGCTCTTAGTAAAGTTGGCCCATAACATTTACCAATTCATCATTTTCTTCACTAAAAAGTGCACAAATTCGAGGAAAACACAATTTGCAATTTGCAGCTGGCAACTCTACGCGCGCATGTCGTCAGCGTTGTTGGCAGCGTCGTCGTGCGTGTCGTGTTGTTGTTGTTGCTATTGAAGCGCGCACCTGCAGCGGCAGCAAAACAACAAAATAAAAAATGAACTAAACTAAAGTTTTATATTTGCTGGTTCCTACTGATATTTATCTAGATGAATTATGCAGTTCCATTGCATTTGAACTTCACTATAAGTCTCTTGTTGTTGTCTATTCACACACGCACACACACACACTTTGCTCCGTTCCGCTCTTCTTCTTACCAGGCGATTTTATGTTCTTTTTGCAAGCGCAAGCAACGCAGCGGCAGCAATTTGCTGCGTTACGATTAAACACTTCACTATTCTCGCATAAGATTTCACTATGGCTTTACAAAAAAAATAACCACTTTAGCATTTATTTTTTACAGTTTCTTTCGGTTTTTATAGTTTTGCAGTTCTCTTCTTCTCCGTTTCTTCTCGCTTTTTTTTATTGTTGATCGTCTATCGACGATTAGCTATCGTATGCCATCGCCTATCGGGAAACAACTATCGATATTCGTGACTGGATATCACGTATTGTCGATAGATTGCAACTTACCTGGTTTTTAAAACTAGTTGGCATTACCGGACGGATTTTGGACGCTTGCATTTGTTTCAACTTTGGCGGTGGCTTTTTAAAATATTTCAATAGTTAATTTTTAATATAAAGAAGGAAAGCAATATGTGGCACAATTTTGAAGCTTCGCCGATGGAGGATGAGACCATATCTAATATGTTCTCGTCCCGTGGAATTTTTCGTATAAGCAGCGAGGGTCAGGTAACGGGATAAATCTCCTGTTTAATTCCTTTTACATTTACTTGTCCTTTTACCTTCTCTTTTGTCAAGGTCGAGAAGTATCCCGTTATTCGGGGATCAATACAAAGCGGCAAAATGGCGATATCTATAGACAAAAGTCTGCTGCTATTGGAAGATGAGCTGGTGGCCAAGTGTAGTTTCCTGAGCTTTGATGCCCAGATCGAAGTAATTGAAGTTTCTTCAAACGGAAACGTGATCGTATGCGGCCTGAGCGATGGGACAGTTCATGGGGTATACATTAAAGGTGCCCTCTTGTTCAGTGTTTCCATTAAAATGGAAGATGTAGGCCTTTCGGGCAGCACATTCACCAACATTCAGAAGATTAATCAGCGGCTCTACTTTACCTGTCGCAATGGCAGCGTATATCGGTATGATCCCCTGAAGGGAATGTGTCCAGTTTTCAATCTAAATAATTTTGTTTTGTAGTTTAAGTGAAATTGATGAAGCCTCATTGGAGTCGGTAGCTAGCATGGTATTAAATGAAAATGAGAGCACCGTCGGTGACAAGACAGTTCTAGATGACGTTACACTAGAGCGGACTTCCAAAGACCGCTCTCTTGGCAATATGGACTGCGCTATTTTGTTAAGGCAAACTTGTGCCCATAGCTATGCCAAAAACAATCAACTGGAACCCTGCGATGATTATGATCTGTTCTTAGCTGCTTCCCAGAGGTCTTTGATTTGGAGGACATCTGCAAACGATGCGACCCGTATAGTTCTGCCAAATCACCTAGCCGACCTTAAATGCATTTACAATTTGGCTTACTACGTGTACGTTACGGCAAACTATTTAATTGACTATGATTTCACTTTAATGGTATTCAATAATTTTTTTTTTTTAGGATTGGTCTAACCCACTCTGGTCATTTGGTAGAGATTTGTCCATTCACCCGCACGGTTGATCCGCATCAATTAGCTCCAAAAGAAGAATTTCTTATTGAAGATTTGCTAGTTATGGAGACTAGCGATGAAAACATAGAGTTATTAATACTAACTAAAGTAAAGGATGAAGCTCGACTCATTAAACTCGTGGAATACCCATGTAAGCAATAATTACTATATTGGATCACTTTCCGTGTTTCTACTCTAAATCGCACAACTCTTTCTAGCTTTTAAGTGCAAAACCGAGGTGGAAGTACCCAAGCATGCATGGCTAATCCGCCAGCCTAAAAGTGCCGTGAATCTTTATTATATGGCAGGCAAGCAGGACATGAAAAGTGCTTCCTTCCCATCAGAAGTTGAGATGATGATCGTATCTGAAACCGATCCCAGTGATCGATTAAAAAAACTTATTGCTAAGGGACGCCTCGAAGAGGCTGAGGTAAATAGATTTCTCCGGAGTGAATACACAATATTTAAAATTCAATTGGCTTTTTACAGGATTTCGGCAAGCAATTTGAACTCTGCCTACAGCCGATCTATGAGGCCAAAGCCAAGCATATTTTAGTGGAACTTTGCAATAGCAATATCAATTTGGAGGCCAAAAAGCTGGAGCAAACATTTCAAAAGTTGCTTCAATTGTTAGAACTAATCGAAAGCAAGACATTCATGAAAAGCAATCGGATGATCAACTTAAGTTCGCGGTCCATTCTTGAGCGGTATTTGAAAGAAATTCGAAAGCGGCTCAACTTTGAGGTGAGTTTGGTTTTGACGAGACGTTTAACGACACACTTATCCGGAATTCCCTATAACCAGGACGATGAGAAACATGTGCTGGAGATTGACGAGCAATTGTATCGCCTGAAAACCTTGGCCATTACCGATCCCTATGAGTGCAATAACGACTGGCAGAAGTTTGTCTATGAGAATAATTTGATAAAAACAGTCAAGTCCATGTTTAACACCGACATGCCAACTGCGTGCATTATCTGGCGTCGTCATGCGAGCAGCATTTTATCAAACGTCAACGAGGATGAGCTTAAGACCTTGTTGGGTTTCATTCCAAGCAATACGAAACCATTTGATATGGTGCAATGGTTGAGCCAATTCACACCGTTGGTGAGCAAGACTCATCCCAGTATTATGCCCTTTATAGCCGACTGGGGTATTGAGATGACCCGTAAATTGCAGTTTTCTCCTCATTGGCCAGATATTGGTTTGGAATTTTCCACAAAGATTTTGAAAACTTTCGAGGAAATTACGTTTTCTTACTCGTAAGTGTTGATCCACCAAATTATTGCCTACTAGTTAATAAATTCAACCTTGATTCCAACAGCGATGTGCGCCGGCAGCATGAACGGAATATAAGTAAACTGCGACTCCTTGTTAACGCTCTAAATGATTTATCAATATTAAAGTCCGATTACAACATGTCCTTAACATTGGACAATTACATGCAGGATACAATTGATGCGACAGCGCTTAGCATATTGCAACATGTGAAATTGGATCAGTTGCAACAGCTAGTTACAGATTTCTTGTACCCGATATACCAGGAGAAGGGTAAGGAGCCCGTGGAAGTGATTCAGCAGTATGTTGCCCAATTAGTAGCCAGTCGTCAGTCATCCAGCTCTTGGCTAGAGCGTGCCATTGCCTGTGTTAGGCATATTCACAATGAGGATAGCCGATTGGAGTGCGCCCTTTCCATTTTGCAGAATGCCGAAGTGCCCTGGCCAGAGTGTTTAACGCCGTTAATAAAATTACGAAACTCCTCACATCCACTAGCTATGAAGATCAATGCCGAATACGAGATTCAAGTGATTAAAATCATGAAGATCAAATACGGTTGGACAGATTTGACCGATATGAAACTGGAATTATTTTCAATGCGAATTGTTAAAATGAATTTACCTGAAATGACAAATGACATACGGACATTGACAAAGGCAGCTCCCGGAATTTCGGTAGCCGCTAATTTCAATTGCTGCTACCAAATGGCCAGACGCGGTCAGATTGAGCAAGCCTATGAGTTTTTCAAATCCCTCAAGACTACGAAGTCCGATGTGGTCGCAATATTGGCCAGCATGTTGGAGAGCTGCTCATCATTTATTTTGTCCGATGAGAAAAAGGCCAAAGAGCATTTGAACGAACTGGAATTTTTCAAACTATTGCTACCCCATGTGGAGCCCACATATAAGCAGCGATATTCAGCAATATACCAACGTTTTCACCTCAAAGAACAATTTCAAATTGATGTTAACAGCATCAGTGAGCTTATCCCACTGCGTAGACGTCGGGAGTTGTTAGAAGAGGGCGTGGAGCGAATAATGGGGCATGCCCAGGCCACTTTAAATGTGTTCACATTTATTGCTAGTGAGATAAGAGATCTCTGCAAATTGCTCAATTTGTCTACAGTCTTTGGGATACAAAAAATTTGCCGGCGAATGAATTGCCTGCCCTTAAGCTGTGCTCTAGCCTATTATGTGATCCAATTTGTCGACTGCAACCAACAAAACACCCCAGACTTTATCAATCTAGCCCTGGAGTTGCTTGCCCAGCAAATTAGCATGGCCAAAGGAAACACTCAGGGTGAGATTTATAATAAATTCCAATGGTTGTTTAATATGTGTGTGATGTATGATTTACTTCCTAGACTCGCCGTCTGCCCTGCATGTTAAAGATAGCGACCCCCTAACTTTTCCCCTCGCCTATGAGTTGCTGACATCTAGCCTAAAGTACGAAAAGAGTCGCCAACGCGATCTCGGTGAGATAATCAAATATGTACGCGTTGCCTTCACTAGCTATCCGTTAAATGTCATCGATAAGCATTATCAGGGCACAGTTCAAGAGAAAAACATTAACGAAGAAATCGTACGATCCTTGGATGGAGCGACCATCGCCGTAGGCGAAACTACTCTAAATTTCACTAATGCTTCTTTCGCATCCCTCGATGTGAAGCCGCAATCATCAAAGGGTCGCAACTCGGTGTCAATGTTTGATGAAGTTGATGTTCAGCCAGGACAACAGGCCTTAAAGAAGGTTTTACATTTTTTGATAATTTATTGATTTAAACGATTTGAACAAATCTATTTATACACTTATGTTATTCCATAGAAGGACATCACGGATCGTCTTCCCGTGGCCAAGTTCTTGTCACGCACTCTCCTACTCATGATGATTGAAATAGAACCGCGAAATTGTCTTATGTTGGAATTACGAAGCATGCTAGACGAAAATCTAAAACGTGATCTTGATGGCGCTCGCACCGATTTCTTTGAGTCTTTGGAGCAACTAACTAGGGATAAAGAGCACAGTGTGTGGTATCCGATGGCACAGCATCTTTTGGAGTATCAGAAGCAAGAGGGGGGCAACAAAAAGAGAATTATCAATGAAGGATTCGTAACGGTGCAATTGAGACGACTCATACGAAATGCGATTAGTAGCAAGGATGTGAATTTCATTGAGCTATTTAAAATGTTGTTGGCCGATAGTCATTCAATGGCTCTGTTGGTGAAACTTTCCAACGATATCAAAACAGATCAGCAGAAAATGAATTACCTCACTTTGTCGGCTATGTACAATGAGTATATCGGAGAAACGGATGAAGTGGAGAAAATACGTGCCAAGTGAGTACGACATTAAGTGGGAATCGAAATAATCTAAACATATTTTTTGCCAGACGCCTCAAGCTGTATTATTATTTGGAATTCTGTAAGCAAGATCCCTCTATTAAGGGCAAATTCAATGCGGATACGGATAATATTGAGCAATTGCTGAAGGAGTTCCATAACAAACAGCTGGATGTCCAACTCCTAGAGCGTATGAGTCGCGATTTTGGCTTCGACTACCAGAAGATACTGATTGCCCAAATAATGAGCATACTAAGCGCCCAGGAACTTCGCTTTGAGATAAAACGTGACACATTTGGCGATGAAGAGCTGGTCATGTTGAGTAACACGGACGCAATGAGGGAGATGTGCCAACCGTATATTAATGAAATAAAGAATATCGATCTATTCACGACCAGACTAAAACAGTTCATCGAAGAGGTCGGTGCTTAGTTCTAGACGTGTGAGATTTACATTAATTATCTATTACATGCTTTATTTTTTCTTAGATTAACATTTACTTTTATGAGTTGTACCTGTGTGTCATAAATATGCTGATCTATTTCAATGCCGCACCCAAAGAGATGGAAATTTGGACAAACATTTTGCATTTTCTCCGCCACAAAATGGTCACACGACGAGCTAATCGTCCTGGTCAACTGGAAATAGAGATGTCTCAAAACTCTGTTTTGCCGAAAATTTCACAATTTCGTCTGCCGTTCAAACCGATTGTGGAGAAACCTCTCAAGGATACTTTAGGTAGGATCCACTAGAAAGCAACATTAAATTAATTTACCATCCTTCTAATGTCTTTTCCATTTGTTGACTTGTTTATTACAGACTCTGATATAAATGTGGATAACTGTCAGAGCTGGTTTCCATTAATTCAAATGTGTACGGCCCTGAAAGGGTCCAAGGATAGTGCTCAAAATTGCGACTATTTTTGTATGTCAGCAGTTAAGAATTCAATGGACGAGCTGAAATGCAAAAGCAATTCGGACACATGGAGTCTCCGTCCGACGAACAATGGTTTTCTGCAAGCAGTCTTGCGTCTGGCAAAGAATATGAACAGTCACAACAAAGCATTCCTTATGTTGTACTATGTATCCAACTATGTTCGCAGTGGAGGCGATCAGGTGGAAGCCGCCTATGAGTGCTGGAAATTCGCCAAGGAGCACGCTTTGCAGCTAAATGACCCAATGGTCATGGATAAAGTGATCAAGATTAATTCTAAATATCCAAAACAAAAGACAATGTTGTTGCTTTACACTTATGGTTTGACCGAGGATAAGCTCTTGCAGCTACTGTCAGATCCTCGACAGCTCATATGCAGTCTGTATCACCATGAGCTGATCATAAAATCTGGCACAATTGATCTTAACGCTCTGGCCAAGCAGATTGCCGAATTGCATGAATTGGATCTGGATGCCATACAATTTAGCTTGTTGCAAAAATGGCTATCGGCCACAATGGAACAACAAGATGTCACCGTCCATGAGGAGACTCTTGTGGAGGATCCATTTGGTACAGTAAATGAAGGAAACGGTGCTGCTAATGGACTCACTGTTGCCAGTGAGAATGTTATCAGAGCTGTGTATATACTTAGCAGTTGGCCAAAGAAGGAGGCCGTTAAATTTCTCATTGGATTCATCTTTAAAGGCGGGTAAGTTGACGAACGAATTTTTAATATCTCCTTCTTTTTTTATCTATCGTTCTTTATGGTTGACAGATCAGTGAATACATCGACTCAACTCCAGATGTACGAGTGCTTCTTGAAGCTTAATGATGGCAGTAATATCTTTGCCGACATAATAACCCAGAGGCAATTTATCACCATAAAATGTGTTGATGACCTCAAAGCTCTTGGCTACAATTGCAACATTGATAAGTTTAAAGACGATCAGTGTAACAAAATTGACATTTTGAAAATGATTTGGCAGCGTAATGCCCAGAATCCTCTCTCCTTAGTAGTGATGGCCAACATTTGTCTTGGCTTTGACATCCATTTGCCTAAAATCTGGAATGGCATACTCAAACGCATGGTGATGTTTCACATGGTTCAGGAGTTGAATGCATTGCTTGATGAGCTAAGCTGTAAGGCACAGCTGCTTCATCTGGATGGCCTGGCTTCGGCGTGGGACTATGTGCTATGTCATCCACTTAAAAATGTCAGTCACACGCGTTCCTTTGAGCAAGATGAACAGTTGCATAAGGTCCTTTTGCGCTTACAAGGCTGTCCAGTTGTCCATGCTTTGAATTTGCATCAGTTCGCTCAACACTGTCAACTGATTCAGCGACCGCATATGGCGGCCGCATTGCTCGCCTTCTGCCAGAGTTCTCAACAGCGCGAGGATATCAAGAAGGTAAGTGCAACAAAGCAAAGATTTCAACTGTTCCTAAGAATGTGTTTGTTCCAGCTCATATTATCACGGCCAATGGATAATTTACGTGAGCAAATTCTAGATCTAGAAGATGCTGGCATACTGCGTGTCATTCTTGATTTTGCCCTTAAAGAATTGAATCTATAAGAGATAATATTCCGCAATGAGGGGTCACTGAATATATGTACATTATACACGGTAAAGTAACTGAAGTTGAATCTAAACAACAGGTTTAAGTTGATTATTTGAAATGAAATATATTTGTCTTAAAATCAAGATTGAAATCTTGAGTAAGCTACGAAGTATTAATTTTGTTTTCCTTCCAAACTGTGTTAATAACCTCCATAATAGTGTCATAGATCATAAATGTAAGGGCCACGTCCGCACAGACGCGACCCAAACGTGGTAATGTCCCCTTGTAAAATGCCATTGGCCCCTCCGAGCGAAGAGTCTGTAGAAAGCAGTCTGCAGAGTTTTTATACTTATGCGCTTCCAAGCCTTGCATACGCGTTTTCACCACATCGACGGGATTGTTGAAAAACACAGATGTAGCTCCAGCAATGGCGCCAAATATACCGACTGCCAATTTCGGCACTGGCTTATTGGGATCATGTCCAGTGTATAAATCCTTTAGAGCGAAAAGTATACAGAATCTGATGGCCTGGTTGGTTCCCTGCTTGACCATTGTAGGTAGTAATCCCTTGTAGATACCGCCAATTCCTAAGCATGAATTGACTCCAAATTTGTGCGTTTCAAGTAAAAAAAATGCTTACGTTACCTTCTGCCTTGACGATTTCTGTTACACCATGAAATAACCCCCTATATTTTGGATTTGGACTGCGATTGTCATTGATGAGCTTCACTTTGATCGTTTCCATTGGGGTAACAACCAGGACAGCTTCTGTCAAGCCGGCCATTAAGCCAGCCATAAATCGTTGATTGTTGATTTTATAGCCTTGGAACGTGTGGCTAAAATATTCAAAGGATCCAAACCTAAGAAATGGGGGATCGATGATTGTTGGCAAGACAATGGATGATGCCAAATATACCTAGCGGCACTCTTGGGTATGCTGCCCAACAATAACACACTCAAACCCCTATATAGACCGAAAACGCCATTCGAATTCACAGTCTTTCTTATGCAATCTAATGCTCCTTTGAATTTCCGACTATCGCCCTTCTCATCTAATTGCAATTGCGTTTTCACAAACTCTGTGGGATAGGTCACCATAATCTCCAGGCCTCCCGTAATACCGCCAGCCACGACGCCTTTCAGACCCTTCGATGCATCGGGTGCCATTTATTTATATTTCTTTTGAATTATGTATTTCTGTGTGCTAACTTGTATTTGTGTAGTTAATATATTTTACAAGATCTATTAAAATCAAAAAATGATGGAAAAATCATGTACATAAAAAATTTCAAAAGTGTTAATTGATATTCGGGGGCTCGTTGCGTATACTTAATTTCAAATTATCAACTCGCTGGCAATGACTTCATCCATTATTTATGTATGTCTACGTACTCCAGTCGAACAGTGGAATTCTATAAAGTTTCCAAACATTCAAACGTTAGAAAATTGTCTCGCTCAGTAATTGTTGGTTAGCTATATCAATGAATTGGGATTAAAAAAATCTTTCAATTCACAACCTTTCATAATTCTTTTTAATAACATCTTTAGTTTCGCCCCACTGTAGCAATCAGCTGTGAATAGTCAGCTGCTGCTACGTCTTAGTCTTGGTATAGAGAAATCTAGTAAAGTATTATCTCTTAAAAAAAGGTAAGAAAATTGTATACAAAATGTTTCGATCGTTAAGTGGAGCACAAAAGTGCTGGAGCTTATTTAGTCGTGGAGTAGAGACTGGATATCTTTCGGGCATGGCCATGAAGTTCTCACCCATCGCTGAGTTATCTCTGTAAGTATGCCTCAAGAGAGACGTCTCTGAAATCAATTGATATTTACATACATATGTATTCTTGTATAGCCGACACTATTCTCCGCCTCCACCCACACACATTAAACAATCGGCTGTGCCCAATGAGTCTGGTACCATGGCCCAAAGTAAGTATCATTTTTAGTAAACACTTTTGGATAATCTGTGCTAATTCGATTTGAATTTCTCGCATACAGTTAAACAGGAGATGATGACGAGGCTTGGTCTGGAACCGGGCTATCAACCGTTGCCCAAGTCCCGTGAACATTTACTCAAATATCAACCGAAAATGGAGGAGCTGCCGGCTCGGGCTATGCAGGATTCATTCACATCAGCCATAATCCCATTGAGCACTGATCGTGTGCTGCAGGACAAGTATGTTACCTACTTGGGAAGTGTGCGCATGGGTAGACTACTGGAGGATATGGATATGTTTGCTTGCTGGTGTTGTCACAAGCATTTGGCTGTGCCCAATCTTCCTCCAGACGTCCATCTACCCTATACATTTGTCACCATTCTCGTCGATCGCATTGATTTCACCAATGTGCTGGCCTCTGGCACCGCCGACATACGCCTCTCGGGTCACGTCTCATGGGTGGGAACCAGTTCGATGGAGGTGGTCGTGTGGCTGGAGCAAATGCTTAACGGCAGCTATAAGAAATTGACCCGTGCCCTATTTTTGATGGCAGCAAGAAATGCCACAAATACCGCGGCGGCTCCCGTGAATCCGATTCAACCGGCCAATGAGGAGGAGAAGGTGATTTTGGCTGGCGGCAAAGATCGCAAACGACAACGCCAGATCATTTGTGCCCAGTCCATCTTTAAAGTGGAGCCCAACGACCCGGAGCAAACGCTAATGTATGAGTTGTATAAACGAACGACACCGACCAACACATTGGAGCTGAATAAACGAATTCTGCCACCAAACAGCCGCTGGATGTCGGACTCCTTTCAGATGAGCACTATCCCCTCATTTCCGGAGCATCGCAATCATCACAATCGCGTATTCGGTGGCTTTCTAATGCGCAGCGCTCTCGAGATTAGCTGGGCTGCCGCCTTTCTCTATTGCAAGACGCGACCGAAATTGGAGCACATCTCTGATATTAGTTTCGAGAAACCTGTCAGTGTCGATAGTTTCATTAAGATGACCGCCTATGTTGTCTATACCAAACTGAACTATGTTCAGATCATGACTGTTGCCGATGTTGTGGACACTCACACGGGCAATCAGGTTACCACAAACACCTTCTATTACACGTTCGCAGCGCCGGACACTGTGACTGAGGTGCTGCCACGCTCCTATCACGAGACCATGTGGTATATTCAGGGACGCCGCAAGTTCGAGTATAGCATGGGCCTAAAATAAACGCATGATTCTCACAGAATCAAACCATAATTGGGTGAAAACGACAGACTATATGATAAGCGTATTGTTATTATTCTCATATATGCGCCTGTGAGTCTTACTCTTTATATGTACTTAAGTATGCCTGAATGTTCTCTGTTTTGCTTTTGGAATAAACCCTAATATAATCAGATAAGGCTAGCCAAAAGGTAAACTATAGCCAGGGTCGACATGGGTTTTCAGCAAGGGGCAAATCCCTCACTTTAATGGAATTTAAGTAAATTCAATAGCTAAGCTCACCTCAAAACTTGTAAGATGATGACATTTTAGACCCTTTTTAAGAGGATCAAAAGAAATTCGCATATTTATTATAACCCGGCCCAAAGGCAACCGCCCCTGGCGAGCCAACGGGGATGAAAGTGATTACAGACTGGCAGTTCTGTAAGGTATTTGGCGCGTCATTTACAACGCACTCACAGAAGAGAATTCAAACCTGTAAGAGACACACGTCAACAGAAAGACTCACTCGATGAGCAAGATCTTGGCAAGAGTCTCTCGTCAAGTACTCGATGCAAATGTGTTCAGTTGTTTCTTTTCTCATTACGTGATAGTTTTTCAAACAATAACTTTAATCAAGAAATATAAACCTGCTAAAGATCAAAATGTTGCAGCGACTAATGACACGTGGAGTGACAATCTGTAAAAGGCATTTTCCCAATGGTAGGGAAAGGATTACCGCACTCCCACGACGGGCTTTTGCCATTAATACTGATAGTCCCAGCTATAAATTGAATTCTGAACACTGTTCGGGAACACTAGCCGATGGTAAGTGATGTGGTAAATGAATAAAGGAGTCAATTCGAATTGACAAAATTGCCTTTCCTCTATGCAGTTGTGAGGAAGATACGTGAACGAAATGGCGTAGAGATTGGCTACCACTCCATACCGAAACCACGAGATCATCTATTGAAATTTCAACCAAAATTGGAGGATTTGCCAGCGCGAAGCATGATGGATTCCTTTACGACGGCTGTCCTGCCGCTTAGCTCGGATGAGGTAATCCGTGAGCGTTATATTAATCACTTGGGTCGTGTACGATTGGGGCGCATCATGGAAGAGTTGGATATGTTTGCCGTCTGGCTATGCCATCGACATGTCCAGCTGCCAGATCTCCCCAAAGATGTGCCACTGCCATATACATTTGTCACCCTGTTGGTTGACAAGGTGGAGTTCTTCAATATCGAACAATTGAAGGCCAATCAAGATATATCATTCAGCGGTCATGTCTCATGGACGGGTCGTAGCTCCATGGAGATAACTATATATGTCAGACAACTGGCTGGTGGCCATTATATCGATGTGACCAAGGCCCTGTTTCTGATGGTTGCTCGAAATGCTACCAATACGGGACCGGCACCGGTTAATCCTCTCAAACCAAATGGCGAGCTTGAAGAGTTGGCCTGGAAGGAAGCAGATCTAAGGCAAAAACAACGCCGCGAGAGCCAATCGGAATCCGTATTCAATTCACCGCCCAGGGAACACGAACAGACCATCATGTATAGGCTACTGAAGAGGACTACACCACCGGACAGCATGGATCTGAATAGACGCATATTGCCAGCCAAATGCCGTTGGATGGAGAATTCCCAGCAGACCTCAATGTTATCTCCATTTCCGGAAAACCGCAATGCCCAAAACACAATCTTCGGAGGCTACATCATGCGAGAAGCTGTCGAGATTAGCTTCATTATGGCCAGTATCTATGTGGGGGGACGACCCATTCTGAAATGCATCTCAGACATTAGTTTCATGAGCGCCGTTAAAGTGACTTCGTTTCTCCAGATGACTGCCTACGTGGTCTATACGGCGCAAAACTATTTACAAGTAATGACGGTGGCCCATGTCTGGGACATGCAGAGCGGCGAGGACAAGACCACCAATGTCTTCTATCTCACCTATAAGGCAGACAAGATTGTGGATGAGGTTCTGCCGCGTTCATATCGTGAGATGCTTTGGTATGTTCACGGCAGACGTAAACTCTTGACGGCCCTCAATCTGCAGCCCACCTACGATCTCCCAGAGGAGAGGTCCTCAAATGAATCGGGCACGAAACCCAATACTGTAAATAAATCGTAGTACACTTCATCATCTTAACTTTTTCACAGATTTTAACGGTTGTTTGATTCCGGGTTTGTAAATTTTATTTTACAAATTTCTTTGTATTTTTTTCTGTTTCTCTGTCTCAAGTATTTTAAAAAATCCTTAAACTGAAGTTGTCCGTCCGCCTAGAAACGAAGGCGATGGGGATATTGGGAGGAGTGTAGAGCGAACATGTTCTGCAAGTACTTCTTGAAGAATTTAGCATCTGGATGGGCCTTGATGGCCTTCAACAGGGCACTGTCCACTTCCTTCTGGTCCTTCTTGCGCTGTTCGTTGGGCACAAAGCGCTCCTTCTTGGCGGCAAAGATGTCAGCCTCACCAGACTTCTTTTCCTTCTTGGCCTTCAGACGGCGGAAGTAGGCATCGTTAATGTGCTCGGGCACTTTGAATTGGCCGAGATCCACACGCGACGATGTGCCGATGACAAAGCGCTGGGACACGCGACGCAGTGGGCACGAGTTCAGAGCGAAGGGTCCGGTGACCAGCAGAAGGCCAGAGCTGAGTGTCTTCAGCAGCACAACACGCTTGCCCTGATGACGGCCAGCCAACAAGATGAGTACTGTGCCTGGCTTCAGGTTGCGGCGCGTGCTGCGCTTATGCTCGCTGAAGTTGGCCTTGCTGGGACGACTCTTCACGAAAGTCTTGGTTGGGTAGTTGGCCTTGGATTTACGCAGATATACAGTGCGCTCACCACCGTTCTTGGGGCCACCGATCTTCTTCACCTTCTTGATGGGCACCTTCACCTTTTGCACGACTGGGCTCTTCTTGTCCTTCAGGCGGTACAAGCCACGACGCTTGTACATCTGCAAACGAAACGATTCGAATCAGAAAACAATTGATATCGAAACGAGAGGGGACTCCACTACATTCCATGCGGCTGCAGCAGAGACCTCGGCGTCTATTTGATTTGAACATCTTTCAATGCCTTTTAAACGATATTTACCTGAGCCTTGGAGTAACGCAAGACACCGCCCTTCAGGTACGAGTTGAGGGGGTGCTTCTTGCCCTTTTTAGCCGATTTGGCGACCTTTTTAGCTTTCTCGACGGGTGCCATTGTGGAGAACACGTGTACACAGCACAAAAATTATTTAGAAAAGGAAGGTTATGTAGCGCAGCATTGCCAGCAGCAAGAAAAACAACTCGATAACATATCGATATATTTGCTAAGTGAAGCAACCCTGCGTGCGCCAGGGTTATCAACTGTGAGAAAGGAAAATGAACTTACAAAAATATCGAATTTAAACACGGCCACAACAAGTGGCGCAATAAATAAAAAAAACGCAAGACAATTTTTTTTTTTTACATTTAGTAATACTTTTTTCCATTTATTTTGTTGTAATGTGTGTACAATGAATTAAATCACGAGTTTTAGTTGTTGTTTAACAACTTGGTTTTGTTTTTACACGATAAATCAAACTGCTCGCTCCCCATTTCTTTTCTTTTTCTTTTTTGATATACATATCTAACGCAAAGTTCTAAATTACAAATTCAATTGAAATATTTCAAAATAAATTAAAATGAATGATACATAATTTACAAAATGAATTCGAATTCATGTTTTTTTTTCAATTTGATTCCACTTTAAACCAGTTCTTCAGCTTAAATTATAAATTTAAAAATATTTTAAGATAATGACGTAGTACATATCGATCCATTGATGTTGGTTTATGTTGATGTTTGTACTAGCAGATCATAAATGTTTATGTATGGTTTATGTGTGTAATTGTACAATGTAATTGAGATTTTGTTTTAACATTCATCTGCTGTTCAGTTGTTGCAAATATTTAACTAACTTTCGCCCGCGTTTTTCTTTTTGTTTTTAAATTTCTAAATGTAAAATTTACTAGCTTTTAAAATATACAAAATATTTTGAAATCTCAGCAGTCCCTGCTACTGCATCCAGCACATGAAAGAGCTGGATTGGCGGTGATGCCAGGGCATTTATAAAGAAAAAATCTTAGATCTATAAACTTTCTTTCATAATAGTTTTCTTTTGCTTATTTGTCACTTTGCCATTTCATTTTGTTTGTTTGTTTGTTGGTTGGTTTGTTTGTTAGACTAAGTTTTTGTTAAAAATACAAAAAATGTTTGATTTGAACACATTTTCTCTTAAATATTACAATCAACTCTCAACTCGTTTTTGTCTCTTTTGTTTTAGCTTTTGTCAAATCTGAATTCGAGTATTTCTTGTGTGTGTTTTAGTTTTTTGCATTTGAGAATGTTGGAAATGTTGTTGAGAAGTATAAGAACAAAGATATATACATGTATTGTATATATAATTAAACTATTGCACAATATCAAATTCTAGCGGAAATTTACATTAAAATCTAAATGCTCCATTTACATTACTAAATAGTGTGCAGGTGGCAAGTGTGATTAAACAAAACATTGGTGTAAAGGGAGGGGGGAGGGAGGGGACTTAGAAGGAATTTGACTTGCTGGTTGGTACTCACATTTGTGGGACCCCTTGACTGGACGCTTGGACAGACAGATGGTTTGCTCGTCGAGGGTAACTTGCCATTCCATGAGGTCCTTTCTCTCCCAACATCCCTCAACCTGCACACTGGTTAATAAATGCGAATAAAACATTTGATCGTTTTGTTGTAAATATTCATGAAAATTCTATATCCACTTGCACAACACAAGGCATTACAATGTCATACCCGTGTGTGTGAGATGGATATGGGACATTTTTATTTAAATTTACAGACAAGAAATAAAACTAACCCCATAAAAAAAAAGACTCGAAACAAATTCTTGTCAGTGTTTTTTTCGTTTCTTCTTTTTTTTTTGTGGGGTCATTTTGCACATACTTTTTGTAAATAAATTGAAATGTTTCTTTTTTTTTTGCATTTTGCTTTTTCACCTTTACAGAAAGTTTCAAAATTGTTTTGTTTTCTTTTTGCATTTGTTGTATTGATTTGCGGTAGTTTTTGCATTTATGTTCTCCGTTTCCTAATTGTTATTTTCTTTCTTTCTGGCCTGCGTTTATCTTGCTAAATGATGCATCATAATGTTGAAGAAACAAATGTATGAAACAGACTTTGCCGCGCTACAGAATTTGGCTTTTGTTGTGTAAGTGGTTGTTGCTGGTTGTTTAGTGAATAAACTAATTAGACTTTAATTTAGGTGTACTAAAAATTAAATATGAATCAAGTTTTTTAAATCGAATTGACTGTGTTTTTATACAGGTTTTTTTTTTTTTAATAATTTAATAAAGATTATTTAACAAAAAAGCAATATAATAATATATAAAAGAAATAAATCACTTTGATTTTCATATCGCTAGTGAAAAAGGGGGGAGGCTTTCGATTTTTCGTTTACATCTACATAATAATGATAACAAATGATAATTGATAAATTGTTGGATTATATTATTTTGGTTTTCTTTTCTTGTTTTTGTTTTTGGGGCGGCATTTAAATTTGTTTTTTGTTTTTGATTGTTTTTCGTATATTGTATAAGTTTTTGTTACTTTTTGTTTTCATTATACAGAGCAAAAATCTACTAGACACATATTTTTCGTTTTACTATATATTGGTTGTTGTTAAGATTGTTAAGTTAGTTCTTAGTAATTAGGAGAATTATGATGTTGTTGTTGTTTCTTCTTATTTGAAGCGCGGCTAAAAGTTAAGGGTATTCTGATCAGATTATTTTTTGTTATTGTTTTCTTGAAGTTTTGTTTTTTAAGCTTAGATTTACATTTAATTTTTTGTACTTTTTATTTTTTTTTTTGTTTTAAATATACTTTCATGTGTTGTTGTTGTTGTTGTGGGTCCATTGTTTCGTTTTTAAACAGAAAATAATTAGAGGCGGCACAAACATGGAGAACATAAATTTGTTTTCTTTTTTTGATTTAAACTAATGTAAATTTTTCTTTTCAGTTTTTGTTTTTTTTTTGTTTTTCGAGCGTAACCAACAACAAAAAATTGCTGTTTTTTCCAGTTGTTTTTTATTGTTGTTTTCCTTTTCTCTGGTTTCCTCTCAACTCTTCGATCTCTGATATAATGTTCCGGAACAACATCAATCTTTTATATGATGGTCCGCAGCATTAAGTTTTTGTATATTTTTTTTTTGGGGTTTTTTAAAGAATTTTTTTCTTTCGTAGTTTTTTTTTCTCACGTATTTTTTGTCTGCCGCAAATAAATCGAAAAAAAAAATTGCCTTAGCATTTCTTCTTCTTCAACGCCTCCTCCGAAAGTTTCTTAAATGTTAGAACCAGCACATAATGCTAAAAACCTGATGAATTATGATGCATTTTAGCAAAATATCTACGCACACACCCTGCACACACAGGCACATTCCAAAAAGGCAAAAGGATATAGATGTGATTGGTTTTTGGGGGGAGATATGTTTGATCGCCTTCCTTTTGCTGCGTAGCTCGGTGTGTGTGGGCGGCCAACTGTTGGTCATCTGATCTAATCTGGTCTAGTGATGCCGCTGTTGATGATGCTGCTGCTGCTGCTGCTCCTTGGCTGTTAATTGCTGCAGCAGTTCTTTACTAACATTGTTCGAAAATTGGAATTATGGGTGAAGTTGGCCAATCCTCTTCCTCCTCGGAGCTAATACTCTCGGTTCTGAAAGATAAACAAGTTTCATTAATTAGTGCTGTTTGAAATGCAATTTGTATTCAAGTTGAAGGCCAAATGGTTATAAATATATTATCGGGCAGGCGCATTGAACAAGCAAGTCGAGTCAGCTGATATTGAAACAAAAGTCCACAAGTGCATTGAACTCTCTACATCCTCTCCCTCTGCCCCCTCTCTCACCCACTCTGCTTATGACTCAATTTAAGAACAGCAATCAGATTAGATAATACAACATGGGCGGCACTGAAGGGGTGATAAGGGGGGCGTGCTGCTTTCTACTTCAAGTTAAGTAACTAAAAATAAAGGTGACCTTTCGTCTCTTTAAATTGACTCATTGCTTAAGACAAAGTTACCAATACCTGAAAGCGGGTTACATTCGCCCCTAGACAGGATGCTGACCTACGGCCATCGAACATAAAAGAAAACCCAAAAAAATACACACTGAATGGCAGACAGACACATATTTTCCATGACATTGAGGAAAATGCTCATGGTCACGAGAAAAATTGTTTTCTCTGGCAGGTCCTCCCACGTCTTCCCGCCTAATTGATCATTTCCCAAAGTGTAGAACTACCCTCAGTGCCTCAGTGCCTGCTGTTGACCATGATAAGATTGTTGTCGAAAAAACACACGCACACACACACACACATATATATATAGAGTCATTTGCACACACACACAGTCAGGCAGGCATCGTCTAATGGGCTTATTTGTTGTTGCTGTTTATTTGGCTGGCTGATAATGAAATCGCTAATATTCTAGAAACTTGTTTACGCCAAAAAAACACCAAAGACGAAAACATACACAAAATAATAAAAAAAAAAAATGTATACTAAAAATAAAAAACCAGCCCAGGTCTAGGTATATTGTACATATGTCGTCTCTGTGTGTTAGTTTGTTACATTTGTGTGTGTGGTGGGGCGTCATTTTTTTTCTTTATGCTCACCTCGAACGTAGTCCCTCATCGATGGCATTCGAGATGCCTTCCTCAATGGTGGGCAGATCCGAGGAGAAACGATTGATGGGGCGCAACACACGCAGCGTGCGACTGGATAACTTCCAGACAAGCCGTTGCTTATAGGGCGCCTTATTCTGGCCATTGTAATGGGATAGAATGCCCGAGACAATGCTGAAACCGCAGGTGAAAACGCGATCGGGAATCTGCATGGAAGATAAGAGGAACGGCAACCCAAATTAGGCATGCTTCACAGTTGTATGCATCGGTTTAGTCTGTCTAACTTACCCTCATAAATTGCTGCAGGAAAAGAATATATTCAAAGACATGCTTCAGTTCGGGACTGCCGCGCGTGTACGACTCCTTGATATGGAAATCCAAATGCAGGCAAATGAGCACCAAGGCCAAGGTCGATGGTGTTATCACTGTTGTCTTTACGTCGCACAATAGGATCTCGAGGCGGTTCTCCAGTTCCTCCAGCTTAATCAATTGCTGATAGAACTTGAAAAAGTCGCCGCCAATCTCCTTGGCCAAATTGCGAAATAGAGCATAATAGATACGCAGGTAGCTGACAGATGTGATGGGGGCATGACCCATTTGAACGCCCAATTTGTTGGCAATGACCCCGGCCATACGTTCCAAGTCGCCAGCGGTGCAGCCACACTGAAGAAGATGAGAGAAGAAATGTTGGTGGTAAAGAAATAGATCTCCTTTTTTTGGGATTCTTTCGACTTACTTGAGAAATTGTAACCAAATCCTCGGCTGGTATGGGCTTCAAATCCAATTGTTTGATGGCCAAATGGAATGAGGCGACACTCATGCAGGCCATATGCTTCGGTTTCACGGCCATACGATCCAGGAAACGATCCACCAAACTCATGGCTGAGAATAGAACATCGGAGGGCAATTCATACCACATTTTGAGGCAGCGTAAAACGTATGCCGAGCCATCTCGTCCGCCAGCAGTCACTTCGCGCTACACGGAACGAGAACGAGAAATTGAACACTGCAAAGCTATTAAGCTTAGGATGTAGACTTACCCTCGATTCCTTGGGTAGTAGAAGAACCGTATGGTATTTATCCTGCAATGCATCATACTCCTTAACCGTCTCATAGAGCTCATCTGAGGTGAGGGCGTGCAATTGATCCTCCATTTTCTTGATAGCTGAAGCTGGTTCATTGTTGTTGGAGGCTCCAGCACCACTAACTCCTGCCTCAGTGGTTTCCACATGTTGTTGCTGTTGTTGTTGTTGTTGTTCGTACTTCTGATATTCCAAGCCAGCAGCACCCGGTGTCCCATACCGGCCCTCTTCCGCAATCCTCATCCAATCAGTTGGCATCTCTGCCTCATTGTGGTCCATCATGCCATTATCATTGCCACCCACTGCACCACCACCAATTGCACCAGCATTAGCTAAAGCAGCTGCTGCTGCAGCCGCCACTGCCGCTGCCTGAGCTGATGTTGAGGGCTGCTCATCATCAACCAGGATGGCATTGATGCTAATGTTATCCATAGTCGGATTGTTGATGCTGTTGTTCTGGTTGCTGTTGTTGTTATTGTTGTTGTGGGAGCTGGTGGTGGTGGTGTGGGCAAGACCTGGCATAACCAACGACGACGACATCGATGACCTCTGCTGCATCAACTGCTGCTGCTGCCTCAACACCTGCTCGTTGATCTGCTCCTGCTGCTGCTGCTGTTGGCAATAATATAGATCCACCACTTGTTCCTCCTCCTGTTGCTGCTGTTGCTGATACTGGCGGCGGTGGTGATATTGGTGGTACTGTTCTTGCTCTTCTTGCAGTTGCAGATGCAGTTGATGTTGCTGTTCAACGGCGGCGGCGTATTCGGCGGCAGCAGAGTGGCGTACAGGGACAGACATTGTGAGGGCTGGCCTAGTACCTGTATTTGTTTTTGTTTATAGTAAGGTTATAGTTAGCGTTGCGGTTAACACCGACGACTGACTGACTTTGCAGGCAAAGAACCAAAAACTAGGCCAAAACAAATATCAAGAATCGAGACAATCTCAATCCAAGCTCTTTGTTTGTTCAGTTACGTGTTTTATTTTCAGCAAAATCAAATTTCGAATAACAATGATGGAGTTGGTGGCAATGATGGGTAAAATGAATGATTCGCTTGATCAAGCTCAAGAATGAAAATACTATTATAGAATATGCCAATTTATGTATTACACATAAATTGGTTATACTCTACACCGAAAATAAAACCAAAATCGTTTGCTACTTGTTATGCATACACTGGTCGAAATGAAAATCGAAAGACCTCAAATGACCTTAATGCAATTCCCACTTGGAAAACAATTTGCAAATGATTTACCAAACAATTGATAATACCCTCAACAGTATATATGTACTTATATATATCTGTTTTTCTTTTTTGTGTACAAAAAGACAAATAACGTTAGCCAAATATAAAAAAAATTGTTGGTCTAACAGTCAGTCCCATATAAATGTGTACGCTTTTAGAATAAATCTCAATATTTAGGAATTTAAAGCGCTACTTGCGGTTTATTATGTATTAGCTCAATGCTTGTCACGATAATAAACTCTTAGCGGCAATTAAATTGAACTTTTTTGTCTCAGTGTCTTTTTAACTTACGAGCTTTAAATTAAAGAAATTAATAAACAATTAGATTAAATAGGTGCATATATAGGGGATTAGGAGGGAATATATAAATTAAAATTGCAAATAAATAAATATTATTTAAGCCTTATCAGTCATCAATTGTTAGTTCATGTGCCAATGCACTTTTCCAAGCAAATTTCATTCACTTTTCATGTATATATCATTTTGTTCAATACGTGTAACGACCTTTTTAATTCTGTTGTTGTTGTTGTTGTCGGTGGTGAATGACATTGAGAGAATTACAAATTTATTTGATTTTATTTTGACCTCAACTCAAAATGAACACAAAAATTGTGTCGTCTTATATAAAATTTTATACATTCCCATCGTGTTTGCCACAAGGCTACTTGGCCAAGAGGTGGTGGGGCGGGCTGGGTCAAAACAAGGAGGACGTTTGCCTTTTCCCAAGGTAAACTAGTCAAGTAAACTATTTATATTCATTTTCAAGCACAACAAGAAAAATATTAAAAAATAATAGAGTTTTTTTAAACTAGTTTTTAAGTTTTCTTCTTTACTGATTATTAAGGAATTGGAATTGAACGAACCGATTCGTTCATTTCGTCTATTGTGATAAGCAAAATCTAACACACACACACACACGCACACACAAATTGAACTGAATTCCCCTTCTTAATTCCAAAGTGTTTATATTATAGATTTCCATTCGCACTTCCGTCAAAAGCTACGCCGTAGATAAGCCAACAATATGAGCTAGAAAAGCAAAACATTCCATTCGAAGCCCAATACTAAGAGGCTCAACGGAGCCAGCCACACGACAGACACTTGAGTAAACATAACAAAAAGTGAAAAAACCGAAAAAAAAAAAAAACAACGATTTAGTTTGTTTGTGCCAGTTTGAAGATTTTAGTTTATATGGCAGATAAACAAAACATAAATTAAATTTGTCTAATTTGTTAAGCCACTCGAGTTGCCAATTGATTGATGCCCCATTCCTTCCTCTTTGCTGCATCCACCGCCAGATGTGGCAAGTTATTTTTAAATGTTGAAGGAAGTTCTCCAATCATGGCGGAAACTAAACAAAGACGACCCAAGAAGGCAAAGAAACCCTAAAAACGTCTTTGAGTTTAACCTCTCTCATGGCAATCAACAAAATACAAAACAACAAAACAAAACAAACATGAAACAAGGTTGGTTAGTTGTTGTTGTTGCTTCTATTAATAAAACAAACACAAAACACAACACACAGAGAAACTGTACTTGAAAGTATTCAATTATTTTAAAACATTGATTAAACTTGACTTGACGAATCATAGAATGAATCATAAAACTAAAAACTCATCATTCATTGGCCATTTCTGAATCATTTTTGAGGTTTTTATTTCTCTTGCTGTGTCATTTTAGCCCCATACAACTTCCGTTTCAGGTTTCGAAAACAAAGACATGGTCAAGAGATCTTTGAGCCAACAGCTGCTTGGCTTTAAAGATAATTCAAGGTTGTCGCCACCCACCCAAGCAACGAAAAACTAGTTTTTGTTTCATTTTGAAAAACATTTTTTTTTTTCAGACGTAGCTCTTTCGGGGGGAGGGGGGTCGGTCAAAGATCAGTCTGTGACTGGAAGAAGAAGATGATCTTTGCAACTGTAACCATTTTTTTTTTTGGCTGTTGCCCTTTGAACACAATGAGCCCTTTACTTGACGATCTTTTATGGGGGATTGCGAGAGAATCGGACATTTAGAATGTCTTTGCTTATGTAAAAGCAAATAAACTGTTACCCAAACCACAAGATTTTGTAAGCTTTTAGTTGTTTTGCTTAGCTTTTAGTTGCTTTTGTCATGCTCGAATGCGTTTTACATATATACAACTACAACAATTTCTCAATTGAAAAACAAATGTCTCTATGTATGTATGTGTGTGTGTGTGTGTGTGTGTTTTCTTTTTAGTTTTAGTTATTTTTTGTTATGTCTGACGATAAGCACGTACACATAAACACGCACACACATAGCCAAAGAGAGAAACACACACAGACACACACACACACACACTTGTAAACCATTTCAAAAAATTTCACTTTTTGCCCATTTTTTTGATTTGTTTATAGTTTTTTTTTAGAGTTTGTGTATAAAACTGTCCGGAAGCCTGAGGTAGGCGTGGCGTGGTGTGCGTAAAAACAGGTGTGAAATATTTTCATACATATTTTTGTAATATGTGTTGACAAAAAGTGAAAATCCGTAAACAATAGTAATTAGTAATATTACTTGTTTTCTTTCAAGCATCGCATGTCTTTTGTCTTGCTTTACTATTGATGATTGATCTCCAAAAAGTTTCCCCCATCCCATTGAAGGTCAAACAAATGACAGAAAGGGAAAGAGAGAATGAAGACGAAATCAAACTGATTGAAGTTAATAAGTTTATTGCATCATCCGAAGGCTGCCTCTGTGGAACGTGACTTTCAATCAGGCCTCTCAACACCTTGCAACAACAAGGACCAACAACAACCCTCTCACAAAACTTGTTCCACACGAAAATGAATTAAGAAATCGACTTTGAAATACTCTCTCTGCTGGTCTCATCCTAGGGGAATCCCCTTGCAAAACGGGGTGTGAAAAGGTGAAAACGACTTCAGTTGTTCATAATTAACCAAACATATAACTCCAAAAACTGGTCAGGGTGGTTTTTTAAGCCCAACAACCCCCAAATTATTCATTGAACTCATTCAACCCCTCACACATACATAGGGCTCAATGCACTGAACCAACAGACAGATAATAGAACAACACAAAGTGACTCATGTGCCTGCCTGGGCGCAGGCGCAGCAGCAGCTGCCAGAGCTGATGTTGTGGCATGTGGATAGGCATAAATTTGATAGTTGATCTTTGGAAAACATAGTGAAAAGCAACAAAAACCCAAAAGAATAATAGAGCAACGCACGGACGTATGGATAAGCCATTGTACTCGGGGTTTTTGCTCTCTATTGCTTAGCTACGTTTTGTTTATTTCGTTGTCTAATTTAACGAAATTCAGAGTAAAGGAAATTCCCTTGGAAATCGTACCGGGGAGGGGATTGACCTTTGGCTTGCTAGTTCTATCTGCCCAATGTTGGTCTCCTTTTCTCGTGTGCAAATCAATTGGTAAGTACACAAAGTACTTCATTCTACTGTCAACGGAAATGCATTTCAAGAATGTTTTTTAAAATGTATTTAAATGAACGTGACGGACCGACGATCAGACCGAAAGTCTTCAAAAGACTGGCTGCCTGCCTGCCTGCTGATAATTATTGTAATGATAAGCGGCAATCGTCTGTCGGTCATTGAGGAAATCGAATTGTAGTTGAGCTTTGGACCTCTCGCTTATAGAAGCGAGCTTATGGTTACCCTAATCCCCCGTCACCACAACTACATATGTACATACACAGATGACCTTTTTTTTGCATTTAGATAATTCTCAATTGTCTGATATAACAATAGCATTTAGTAGTTACGCTTATCTATTTATGCCATTATTTTCTCTTCCTCCGACATTCGGTTGAGAAAAAAGAATTCCATGACGTAAGCAACAACATTGAATGGTTCGATACGATAAAAAATGAGAGAGACAGAGAAAGAAAGAGCAATACGATCTTATCGCCATTTTGCCAAAAAGCCATAGAACTGCAGAGACAAAAGATAACGGAATAGCGGGAGGAGGTGGCAGACGACAAGCAGCTGCATTGCAGCAACAGCTGGAATTTAGAATTCAAAAAAAGGGACAAAAGGGGTGTTTCTCTTGGCTTTGAATTTCATTTGGCTTACAAAAAGCAAAAAGCCAATCGATTGCCAAAGTGTATAGTGGAGTTCGACCAAACGGACTTCGGTTTTGCTTATTTTTTGTTGTTTTTTTGGGATGGTCAGCTGTTGTTGTCCAGTATTAAATTTCACTTTAGGCTGTGTCGCTTCAAACTGAATTTGGGAGACAGCAATTAGACAAACAGACAGACAGACAGACAGGTAGAGACGAGAGGAGGGTAGAAGCAAGTGAAATCTTAATCTCTATGGATTCACAGTTTGTTTAGAGGCACACTACTAGCGCGGGCCTTGTCTAACTACCAATTATTTCAATACAGTTGAAATGCAACAATACTTAAAGAAAATTTAAATTGGTTTTGGTGTGTTAAAAAAAAGGCGTAGAAGAATAAATCAAATAACAGTACACCCACACACACACACTCTCATATGCATAAATGTAAGTGTGTGAATGGAGGCCTTTATACATACATACATACTATGCTTTGTGGAGGCTACGGAAAATATGAAAATCAACAAAATATTAAGCAATTTTATGTGTTTGCAGCTTTTTTCATTTTTTTTTTTTTTTTGTTTTTACACAACAAATTGAAATCAACAAATATGACCCAGAAAACACACACAAAACTGAAGGTGAAATCAAGTAAGAAAGAGAAGCGTATGAAGAAGAGAGACGCTTATAGAAAAAGAGATGGGGAAAAGAGCCAGCCAGCAAGCGAAGATGATAAACGGGACAAAAGAGTTAATTATTTGGTCAAGTTAAGAAATAATATTGTTTTTAACAACATTTTAAAACAAAAACAAGTAAATCATGTAGTACATATACATACATATAGGTATGTACATGTATGTATACATTTTATTTTGCTGGCTGACGCAATATAAATCCAAATGGGAACGCACACCAATACAACCAAAGGCCTTTGTTTGTTGCTGGTCAAAAACAGTGGAAATGAAACACATACACAGAGTCACTTTCAGAGCGCGCGCGTCATCAACTGAGAGCGTACAAGTGTCTGTGTGTGTGTGTGTATGTATGTGAAGGGGGGCAAACAGAAGAAGGAGAGAGTCAATAGCATTAACTAAAAACAATTGACGCAAATTGAAAAGAATATTTCACAGAGTGCGCCCCCAACGAAATTCACAACAAAGAACATAGAATAGGAAATAAGGATATTTACTAGTATTTATAGTTGTTGCTCAATCTATGAAACAAGTTTGCATAAAACTGTACAGCCCCACATACATAAAATACCGTTTCCATATTCCCCCCTTCTAACCATCTGAGAGAGACTCCACCCTCTCTAAGTAACGGAGATACACACACACGTACACACTGACACAAACAAACAGCTGTGAAACGATATGAAAACTGAAACAAACACGTAAATTGTTTCTTTGTACTTACATATACATACATGCATACACATATATATACGTATGTATGTACATATATAAAAAGTTTCAATCTCTTTGTTTAAACAATTATTTTTGTTGTTTCTCCTTTGCAAACATATAAACGAAATCATCTGATTTGCTTTGGCAAACAATATTCAATTCTCGATTCAAGGCCTTTTCTTCTATTTTATTTTTTTGGTTTTTGTTTTTGGTTCTGATGCACGCAATAGAATTTAATTTAAAAAAATTTAGTTTGTTGCTTACATTTTTACAGCCATTTTGTTGTTTTCTGTTGCGCAGGAATGTTGAGACGAATTTGTTGTTGTTTTTTGGGTTATTCTTTTGCTTATTGCACTTGAAAATAAGTGTGTAAATTGTTGTTGTTTTTTCTTTCTTTTTCTCTTCAGCGTTGAAAGTTTTTGTTATAAAACTTTGTTAGTTGTCATTTAAGCGCTACGTTAACTAATTTGTACTTCAAATTTTTATCACAAATTTGTTGGTGTTGTAAGAGTTTCTTTTCGAAATTGTTAAGCCAACATTTTCTCTTTTTCTTCTTTCTTATTTGGTGGATCGATTTTTCCCATACACCAGTTTTAAAGTGGGGTTTTGGGGCAACTTGAATATTCCTTTAGCTGCACATTGTAGCTGACTCTATACATATATTGTGATATTGAAACTTTTTTGCTTAAAGAATCTAATTTCAAATTGTTGTAAAAATTTCTATTCAAACATTCACACGCACATATACAATCACAAATAATTTTTATCAAACACACACTCGCGCGCACGTCTTCTCTTGCTTGTTTCCAGATGTCGTTTCATTACCAATATTCCGTTCCGTTTCCTTTTAAAGCAAAGCCAATTCGCTCAATAAATATTCGCTCGGCCATTCTGAATTCGCTCAGCCAACATGAATACTTAAGTGTGACCAACTCTAGTTGTTAATGTTGCAGCGCCAAGTGTTTGAAATTTTAAATTCACATAGGCTTTTTGCTTTTCGTCTTATTTATTTTTAAAGATTAAACATAACAGGTGGAATTATAAAAATCTATTATTGGTAATGACAAGTTTGTAAGAAACAATTTTTGGTTTTACGCTTAAAATGAGCAGTATGCACTTGGTATCTTGGGCAGCTGTTTGCCTGATTTGTGTAAGGCGAGAATTGTAACTACAATTTAGTTAAAAAGTTATGATTGATGCATTGATAGGTCCCTTTTGATAAACTTAATTATGCTCTGCCTTTGGTTAACCATGCAACAAATCTAAGGGAACAACATAGTGATGGAGAAATTGCTGATAATAAAGATCTAGCTGGTGGCCTACGCATGTTTCCAAAGCTATCACGAACGACGACAAAAAAGCGACCTGAATCTACAAACAAGTTGCTTCAACTATGGGCCAACCCCGAAAACGACGGCGGGGCTGAACGAAATAATCCAGGCAAGGAGCTCACCATACCGATTCCAAAATTTAATACCGATGTAATGGGCAATTGGGTATTCAATCCTTGGGCCGTCACCTATGGCGATATATGGTTGGACACGCGTTTTCACAATTTAGACAAGCCAGTGATTCCGCGAATCACAATTGACGATTTCGCTGCAAGACACTACTACCCCGGTCTGTTTACTATATTTATACTCTCTACAATTAGTCAAAACATTTAAATTTCTTTTAAAGAAAATGAAAACCCAAGTTCTGTGTGTTATGGTAAATCGACAATATATAATATTCCAAAAGTTGAAGCATGGCTGGAGAAAGAACTGCCCAACCATGGGTATGAGCACCGTCCCTTGTTCATGGAACTTAGAAGGGAAATCTTCGAGTTTGGCAAATCTGAAGAGTGTCATGGGAAAAAATATGACGATTGGCGCAAATTTCAAGAATGTACAATCCTTCGTAATATGAGAATGGAGTACATGGTACCAAAGTATCCTCTCCATCAAATCAACACTTATTATATAACGGACGAACCTTAACTGAAATACATAATAAATTTTGACTTGTACAGGGTGCTCTGCTTGACTTGCTCTGGCTTTCCCACGCGAAAATTGTAAAATCTTACGAATTTGTAGAATACTTGTGCTTTTTTTCGTAATATTACCATATTAGCTTCCTTTTGGCCGTATTTGTATTTTTTTTTTTTTAGCCATAGCGGTCAAATTGTTTTGGGAAATGTATTCAGTATTCAATATTTTTAGTTTAGAAAATAACTAGCACAACTTTCCTCGAAAAAGCACAAGTTTGACGATTTTAGCTTACGGTGGCTTAAGTATGTGAGCAGGCAATTTTGGAGATAGTCTCAGATTTTTAAAGTTTTTCGTTGAATATATATTTTCATAACTTGGTTATTCTTCTATTATAACACTGATATATAGACCTAATGTGACACAAAAAATTGGAGGTGTGAAACAAAAACTTTTCTTCATTTTCGTCTAAATTCTCGATATAAGTATTGTGGCTTCAGTCTATGAGCACCACTGTATATTGCGCTGCGCTGTTGCCAAGCAGAGTTTTCCTTTTTTGAATGAAAGCTATTTCAGTTTTCCCTACTAGCAACAACTACCTGTCACACACACACTCGCACCCACTTAAACACACGCACACTTGGAAACTCATACGACTGGAGCTGTAAATATTTAAACTTGCAATTCTCTCACATAAAGTCTTATCTGTGTATGTTGTATATATGTAATCATTTAGTTAATATTAGTATTTCAATTTCATCATCACATCATTACTCACACACAAACATATGTATATATATATATATATATATTTACGTATGTATGCACATGCTTACGCACACATTCATATTGGATAGGAAAAAAACTCGTGGCGTAAAAAGTATTTTGGTCATTTGATAAAAAGGCCGTTTTACGTATTGAACAACACTTAATTTCAACAATTGATGTTTCGGGGAACAATATTATGACACTTACCCGGATGCCTCTGAGTTCAGATCAGTATTTTCGCTTCTTTTTCGGCACAGGTACAAAATATAAAATATATTCCCGAAGAATTTTTAGAAGATTGGCTAGGGATGGACCAACCCTCTATATTTTGCGATATATAGTTATCGGAGCAACGTCATCGTTATCGGTATTATCGGAGCAACGTCATCGTTAGCGGTATTATCGGAGAGAAACCTATCGTAATCGACATTATCGGAGCAAACCTATCGTAGTCGACATTGTCGGTGCAAGGTTATCGCAGTCGCAACCACGCTATCGTTATCGGAGCAAATTTTCATGAAAGAATAAATAAGAAAATAAGCAAATAAGAATAGAAATAATAATAATAAAGAGAATAATTGAAATTGTGACCTAAAAGTATTGCGCGCGAAAGACTGTGCCTTGTGTTTGTTTGTGTTCACAGTTGTCGAAGCGGTGGTAGTTAAGAACAAAAAGGAACAAGTCTACGCCAAGGAGGTGCAGCAGGAGAAGCAGAAGGAGGAGGAGGTGGAGGTGAAGTTGATGGAAGGAGCACTAGCCTCGCCGCTGTAATTACGCCAACTTTGTGGAGTTCAAGTTTACATAGTTGAGCTGCGCGCCTGCATTTGTGTGCGTGTTTGTGTGTGTGTATGTTTTGCCTCTCTATTTCGCTCTCTCTTAGTCTTTGTGTGTGTGTATGTGTGTAACAACCCCCCAAGCCTAAGCTAAATTGTTGGTTGCAATTTTTAAGAGGAGCAATAGCCAAGAAGTTTGTGGGGGGAGGGGAAGCGCGCCTATCTCCTTTGTTCCAATTCCACATACCGGCAGCACTTTGTGGCCATCAGCTGGTTACGGATTTTGTGACGGCGGCGATAATAACAACGCCGAAGTGGATGCCCATGCACGCGGTGGCCTGGGCATTGCCCAGGACTTTGGCATGGGTGGACCCGGGGCAGGTCCGCCATCTCATATGTATGGGCCACAAGATAGTAAGTAGAAGGCAAGCCAAAAACCCATAGAAAATGAATAATTATTATCTTCTTTTCCATTGCAGTCATAGTGCGGGACATGGTTCAGATGCCACCGCCGCCACCATCGAATGCTCCGACATCGGCTGATGCCTGCCTGAGCATTGTCCACTCGCTGATGTGCCATCGCCAGGGCGGTGAGAGTGAAGGATTCGCTAAGCGAGCCATCGAATCGCTGGTAAAGAAGCTCAAGGAAAAGCGTGACGAATTGGATTCCCTCATAACGGCCATCACCACAAACGGAGCGCATCCAAGTAAATGTGTGACCATTCAGCGCACTCTCGACGGCCGGCTGCAGGTAGGCAATCACTGCAAAAGTAGCCCCAATTTATTTAAAGATAATTTATAAGTGACTTAAGCCGTTTAGTTTATCTCATGTTTGTTTAGGCATTTCCGGTTTGTGCTTGACCCTTTCAAATTTAATCATTTTACCTCACTTGGTTTAGTTCTATTTAATTCGGTTTTTGCCTTTACTTCCAGGTGGCTGGACGTAAGGGATTTCCACATGTGATCTATGCTCGCATCTGGCGTTGGCCTGATCTCCATAAGAACGAGCTGAAACATGTCAAATACTGCGCTTTCGCCTTCGATCTGAAATGCGACTCAGTTTGTGTGAATCCCTATCACTATGAACGCGTTGTGTCGCCTGGCATCGATCTCTCTGGACTTAGTTTGCAATCGGGGCCCAGTCGCCTGGTTAAAGATGAATACTCGGCTGGACCATTAGTGGGCGGCATGGACATTGATGGCACAGATATTGGCACCATACAACATCATCCCACGCAGATGGTGGGGCCAGGCGGTGCCTATGGCTATGCCCAAGGACCTGGCGAATACGGTATGTCCGTTTCCGCTTAGTTTTGTTTGTTTCTTTGGGTTTTTGTTTGTTTCTTGCTTTATTTCGGTTTTATTTTTATGTTTTATTAAATTATTTAGTTAATGATGCCTCAAACAATCCCATGAGTGCAATGTTCGCCCCAGGGCGTACAATACCAAAAATCGAACCGCAGGATGGAGTAGTGGCTGGGTCGCGTAGTTCATGGATGGTACCACCACCACCGCGGCTTGGTCAACCACAGCAGACTCAGCAGCAGCCCCCGCCGCCCTCTCAGCAGCAGCAGCAATCGCAGACCCAATCTCAGGGTCCTCCCCACTCGCTTTGTAAGATTTTTATTTGAACTTTTTATTTCGTTTCCTAGACAGTGCGCCCTTTAGGCAATGTATCAGCCTTATCAATGTTTAATTGTTGTTTCCTATCTCTTTGAAGCCGTACCACATGGCATGCCAGGAATGCCCACCGGACCAATGAATCCGGGACCGGTTATGGCGCCGCCACCCCCGCCCCAACAAGCTCAGAATCCGCAAGGCAATGGCGTCCATCATGGCCAGGCTAATTCACCAACCGATCCATCTGCCAGTATGGCCATGCAACAACAACAACAACAGCAGCAGCAACAACAACCACCTGGAGGTGTTCCCAATGGCCCTAATGGACCAGTTAATGCCGGCGCTGGTGCTGGAAATGGAGGACAATATTATGGTCCGCAACCCACGGCCAATCAGATGCAAAATGTTAGTAATGATGGCAAATGTCCTCAAGTTTCGCCATCTGTGCATGCTCAGCAAAACGGGTACGTACCGCAGCCAGGATCTGCAGCTGCTGTAGCGGGTGCTGGTGGATTTGGGGCATCTGCTCCACCCAATCCCCAACAGCAGCAGCAGCAACAACAACAACAACAGCAACAACAATCACCTGCAGGAGTGCAACCGCAAACAAATGCTGCTGGTGCGACAAGCAGCCAAGTTCAAGGCGGAGGTAATGCAGCTGCTGGTACTTGGACAGGCCCCAATACTCTCACCTACACACAATCAATGCAGCCGCCAGATCCACGCTCATTGCCAGGAGCATTCTGTATGTGCATGAAGAAATTAGTTAAATCATTCAATAGAACGGAATTGCATCTCTTTTTTTAGGGAACTCATCGCTAACAGGTGACCTGGCCTCACCACAGCAAGCGCCACAACAACAACCCCAGCAACAGCAGCCGCAACCACAACAACAACAGCAGCAGCCACGTTTGCTCTCCCGTCAACCGCCACCGGAATACTGGTGTTCCATTGCATACTTTGAGCTGGACACTCAAGTGGGTGAAACCTTCAAAGTGCCGTCGGCAAAGCCAAATGTTATTATTGATGGCTATGTGGATCCCTCCGGTGGGAATCGCTTCTGTTTGGGTGCCCTCAGCAATGTTCATCGAACTGAACAATCCGAGCGTGCCAGGTGAGTGAATATCATGGGCACCGAATACCACCAAATTTATATAACTGATTTATCCATTAGGCTGCATATTGGCAAGGGCGTCCAGTTGGATTTGCGAGGCGAAGGCGATGTTTGGCTACGTTGCCTCAGCGATAATTCTGTGTTTGTACAAAGCTATTACCTGGATCGTGAGGCGGGTCGCACGCCGGGCGATGCTGTCCACAAAATCTATCCGGCAGCCTGCATTAAAGTAAGGGCATTCAAGTTAACGCGAACTATTAATGAACATTTGATTTGATTCCTAGGTTTTCGATTTGCGACAATGTCACCAACAGATGCACTCACTGGCCACCAATGCCCAGGCTGCCGCAGCTGCACAGGCAGCCGCCGTTGCTGGCGTCTCCAATCAACAACAGATGGGCGGTGGAGGTAGAAGTAAGTTGAATATTGTTTTTCCCTGAACTACGGAGAATTCACGGATGTTTTTTATGTGTTTCACAGGCATCACAGCTGCCGCTGGAATCGGAGTAGATGATCTGCGTCGTCTTTGCATATTACGTTTAAGCTTTGTCAAGGGCTGGGGACCTGATTATCCGCGACAATCGATTAAGGAGACGCCGTGTTGGATTGAGGTTCATTTGCATCGGGCTCTGCAATTGCTTGATGAGGTTCTCCACGCCATGCCCATCGATGGACCACGTGCTGCTGCTTAATTTACAAACAACATAAAATATATGTAATATATATTTACTACCCAGCAACATGTTTAAGTTCAAGATTTAAGATTCAAGAGCAGCTATCATTGGTTTAAGATTTGTACAAGGAGGCAAGCGAGAACCAACAAAATGAAAGTATAAGAGATCAACTCGTTTTTAATTTGCAATTACCGATTATGTTTCTGCCTTTAATTATTTAATAATAATTTTTATAAATCAAAGAGAAAAAACAAAAAAATGAAATAAGAACATTTGAGCCGTTTTGTATGCAGCTGTAAAACACTAAGCATCTAGATTTATGTACCATACATATTTAAATATACACATACACACCAATATCAACATTATCTCCGATTTCTGACAAATGGCCTAAATTGTTGGATTGCCATTATCCTGCCACACTCATACCCACGAAATACATAGCATAACAACAAACCACAGGATAAAACACAAGAGAGCCAACTGAAACATCGACTAAAAACGCATAAAAGATGTAAAATGCAACATACACAAATACATACAACATAGATAAGACAAACAAAAGCATGTAGCTGTAAAATAAATGTAATAACAAAATATGTAAGTCGCAACTATTTATATTGGAACAAGTGCAGAGGAAACAAGATCCATCTGTTACAATTATTCTCTATTATAGTTTAAACCTAATATTTTCATTATTTAGAAACGATATTCCTTAGTAGCTCTCTATTTTCAGCTTCACCTCTTCATCCAGCCACTTATTCCAATCCGCCGTAATAGACCTTTCTAGTGTCACCTCATGGAAGACTTCCACACGTCGCGTTTCCACGAATTTAAAACTTTGAAACATTCGCTGAGATATTACATTGTCCATGTCGATTTTGACCTCAAATTTATCTATATCCAGATGATCCCGTGCATATTTAAGCATTAGAAGCATCGCCTCACGCCCATAGCCCTTGCCTCTAGAGTCCTGTTCAGCAATCATTATCTCCGCCTCGGCAATCTTTTGTCCACTATCTTCATCTTGATGCAGAAAGAGATTAGTGTCACCCACCATGGCAGCAATTTCTTCTTTACTCTGCGCATAGAGATCGGCAGAAAGAACTATAAAGGTCAGTTTGTCGTCATCTTCACGCCAACTGTGCTGCATGGCGTACTCATCTTCAAGGGAGAGTTCCTCCGATGCTGTCAACTGTCTGAGGGCTTCATTACTCATCCATTGATGGTATTTCGGGACATGCTTAGCCTCGTAAGGAACAAGGATAACCCGCTCTCCAACAATTCGAGTTTTCTCATTCAAACGCATCGCTGCGACTTGTGTTTGGCATGTGGATCTCGTATCACCAAGTGGCCTGTGTTCTCCTCGAAACTGTGTGTAATTTTTTTTAGTTGCTATTTTATTTCTTATTTTATTTTTATTTATTTATTTATTTTTTCTTCACTTCGAACGTAAACACAACATTACTCACGAACTCGAACATGTTCGCGCGTTTTACTCACGAACTCGAACATGTTCGCGCGTTTACTCACGCGATTTAAAACGCGTGAGTAAAACGCTCGAACATGTGAGTAAAACGCGCGAACTTGTTCGAGTTAGCTCGCGTTTTAAAACGCGTGAGTCGAACTCGAACATGTTCGAGCGGTTTTAAAACGCGCGCGTTTTACTCACGCGTTTTTAAAAATGCCAAAAATGGTGTTGCCGGACTACATTGGTAACAGCTGATTTTTAGACGTAACAAATTTAAAGAACATATGCTAAGAGTCACGTAACACAATCACGACTATTTTTCCACAATAACTTGAATATTTGCTTGAAATAAATTAGAATGTCGGCTACCAAAGTACTACGATCCCTACTGAATGAACTGCGTAGAGCATCTCCCAACGGCTGCATTAAGGATTCTCTAGCGGCAAAATACATCCTGGCCCAATATAAGAAATTCGAAACGACCGATCAGCAGTTTTGCAAGGCACGCAATGAAGCTATTTTTTTAGGAAACACCTATAATACATATCTCAATAGGTAAATATATCTACGTTTAATTAAATAAAGACCTTTATAAATATATGTATTTATCTGCATAGCCTCAGAAACTACAAGGAGTTGTACACGGAGTATCACGGGCGCGGCGAGCGCACGGTTAAAGAGACCGCAGATTTGGTGGGCTTCAAATTGCCTACAGATCCCAAGTGAAATGTGTTAGTTCTGCTAGTGCGTAGGTGTAGTGATTAGAGAGTGATGATTAAAGCTGTGCATAATCAGAAAAAGTCTCGTTCTTTTGTCTAAATCAATTGACGAATGCAGACAAATACACGAAGGGCAATGTTCATTAGCTGTAAGAAAGGAATTTCACATTTTAAATTGATTTATCTTATAGAGATTTTTTTACACTCACCCGCCTGAATGTCTCATGTGATACGGGCAGATAACCCATAGCACTTAATTCTAGAGGTTCCTGGGCACGTCGAATGATAATAATGATAAATTTCTTATAGGATATTGATGCATCTTGCCAACTATGACAGTAAGCAGCATACATGAGGTCCTCACTCTGAGAATGGAAATTATCCTTTCACAATTTAAATTTCCAGAAATAAAAATAGGTTATGTATCCTACCAGAGTGCTAACCAATTGACCATAATAGCAAACCAAATACAATTGCAATGTGCTCGTGCAGGTGAACATCAACATTGATACTCCATCCATATTCAAGCCCTGAACCACAACATACAAGGACACAAAGCAAAGGACCACAGCGGAGTTCAGCAAACTTAAAAGCATTGATCCACCAAAAATTCTGTTAATCTCTCGCTGAAGTCTATAGAAAAAGAGACAGTACACTTTGGTTATTTATTAAACTTCTTATTTTTACTTACTCAATAAGCACATTGTGTTTATCCACCAATCTTGCTAGAAATTCTTTATCTTCCTTCCTGATTACGATGTGGCTGATAATTTTGAAGAGATTTTGTTAAACAATTCAAGTGCATGCATATTTGCATTTGAAAACAAATCAGCCAGAGATCCGCACCCAAATTTGAACTGACCATGTGGACACTATGAAAACATTCTATGATATAGATGCCCACAAATCGCCACATGGAATGCCGTTGTGGATCAAAAGTAAACATCGGATACCAATGGAGGTAAAGGAATCTCTTTTCGCTATTGAAGAAATAGAAAACTAACGATTGGACAAGTGGACCAACAATGACCCAGGCCGAAGAGACGAAATTGATTAATACGATCACAAGTATAGGGCGAGGCCAGTAAAATTTGTTAGTCTGATGTCGAATCCTGGACTCCGCGCTGTTTGGATATAATTCCGATAACTTGTTACTTAGTTTTTTGATGGAAACACGCTGTTGCGAAGTTGCGAATTTAATATCGCAGTTGAGGTCATAGGCGAACATGCAAGCGTAAGTCGTAATTATCCGAAGCGTGTTAATTGAAGTCCTCTCAAATACCCGATATATCATGGACAACACGCACAGGCCATGAAATAAATAACATGTCCAACGATGTACAAACATTAGAATTTTGGTTGATAGTTTTTTCGGAGATCCCAGCATATAATATCCCATAATACGATGTGCCAGATGCGGAACTCTGGTGAAGTCTTCATAGGAATACTGCATGGCCTGCATTTGAGTGATATCCTTGTGTGACTAATGTCAAAAGTGTCACAGAAAGGGTTATTTAAATAATCCAAAGTGCCAACGGTTGTGATTGACTTAACACGAACATGTTACCAGTTGCCATTGCCCAATTTGTTCCTTTTGAATGGGAACGGTTGAAGCTAATTGTAGGTGGCCTTAATTGTTCTTACCATGAATATTTCTAAGATCTAACATTGAAATTGACTAAACTATCATATCTCATTAATGAATAACAAGGATTTTAAATTATTAAGTGTCTTGTCTAGTCAGGTCTGGTTGTTTTTAAGGAATTTGTGACTTGTTGGCCTGAGTATATAAACCAATTATTTTTTTAGAGTCTTAGAGTCTAATTAGACTCTAACCTATTTGGTGCCCCACTACTTCTACATACAACATCGATTAGTTTACAAGGCTAATTCATACATATATTTCTACTGGATCATTTGACGCAGCAGAGCAAACAAGCGATAGCTTACAGTCATTACCTTTATGAAATAAAAAAAATGAAATGAAATTTCTTTGAATTTGTCTTTGCTTGTACTTGCCAGCTTGAAAGTGTCATGCGACATTGGCATATAACCCATAGCACTCAGTTCGATTGGCTGTTGGGCTCTGATTGCGATAATTAGTAAACATTTTTTATACGACGGGGATGCATCGAACCAATTGTGATTGTAGGCAGAAAATGCCATATCCGTGCTCTAGACATAAGTAGATGTCAATGTATAAAGTGTATACTCACTCCACTTAAGAGCTGACTTACCAAAGTGTTGACAAATTCACCATAATAACAGATCAAATAGAATTCCGATATAGCTGTTGCCATGAACATCAAAAGAGTTATTCCCTCCAGACTAAATCCCTGAATCTGAATATTGACGGCAGCTGTGCAAAAGAGGCTTGCGGTGGTTACCATAGTGAAAAGCAATGAACTTCCATATATTTCATTTAAGTCGTTTTGAAGTCTGAAAATATTATACCTTATGTTAGAGTATCTTTCTAGATCTCGTTAAGTTTTGTGCTTTAAAAGTTTTAGTTACATATTGGAATTATTTTGGAATATATTTCTTTTACTTACTCAGATAATATGTTATGCTTCGCTATTAGTTTAGCCATAAATTGGCGATCCTGTAGATCATGTTCAGAATGTGGTTGAAAACTTGAGAATGATCGATTTAGATAACTGAAATGCATACAGATTTGTATCTGAAAGCACACTAGCCAAAGATCCGTGGACATATTGGAGACTATCATGTGAGAGGCATGTAGCCATTCTATTAAATAGATCCCCATATAACGCCAAACAGTGTGATGTTGAGGATCAAAGTGAAAGAATGGATAGTAGTGAAGATATGGAAATTCAATTCCTGGATAGTAAAAATACATAAACACCGACTGAAAGAATGGCCCAACGAGTACCATAGCCGTGGAAACGAAATAGAATATAATCATTATAAGCAGCGGTCGTGGCCAATAGAATTCATTCACTAGATATTCAATCTTTTCTATAGTTTGTTTTGGATAGATTGCTTCTAAGTTGTCATTGAGTCTCTTTATGGCTCCGAGACGAAGCGATGTCACAAATTTAATGTCCGAATTGATGGCAAACGTAAGCATGGTGGCGTATTCAATGGCTAACGCAATATTGTCCAAAAATGTGGCGTCGTACACATTGAAAACCATTATAATCATGCATATCGTATGACTTAAGATGCAAAGACATCGATAAACGGACAGAAGATACTTGAAGAAACTTTTCATTGGCGGATAAATCATGTAGTCCCCCATTAAACGATGGGACAGGCTTGGTATCCAGGTGAAATCTTTATAAGAGTACTGCACTGATTGCATTTTAACGACTTTCTATGTCTCTGATTCAGTAAAGGAACACTTTTATAAGCTGCATAATACAATGGAATAATTTTGCGGTCAGCAGCTGGCCTTAAGTTGGTCTTTCATGTGGTATAGCCGCAATTTTATAGCTTGTTGTATTGCATATCGTATAGCCACGTCAGCTTTTTCCATACATATTGAGGCAAAATCAATTTTGCTTCTTGTTCATTATGGAAAAATGACAAATGTGTCGAAATATAATATAGTCTAACTCAGGCAATCAAATTCTAAAAGACTTTACAAAGATTTCAACGCCATTTTGTTACGCCTTGCAAAATGCCAGCCATTTTCTTTTGCGCTCTTATATAGGCAATATATTTTAACGTATTTTGTATGAGCTCTCTACAGGAGATTAATTTTATCCCAGTTAACAGGAATATTATCCTGTATTTGTCACAATTAATATCGTATAATATATATGTACATATATATTACGAAACACGTAACCTCTAGGTGCTATTGATTTTAAATTAATACTTACTCAAAACTTGTATAATCATGCTCTAGTTGTATTTATACCATACACCCATAGGGTGAAATGGTATATTAAAGTCGCCAAAATGTATGTAACAGGCAGAAGGAAGCTTTTCCGACCCCATAAAGTATATATATTCTTGATCAGTATCAACAGCCGAGTCGATCTAGCCATGTCCGTCCGTTCGTCCGTCTGTCCGTCTGTCCGTCCGTATGAACGCCTAGATCTCAGAGACTATAAGAGATAGAGCCACCAAATTTGCAATTCAAAAAAAACGTTTATCTCAAAAACTATTGCAGCTAGAGACACCATATTTGGTATGCATATTTGCTTAGTAAATGCGTACATTTTGTATTTATAAAGATTTTGCCACGCCCCTTTCCGCCCCCGCAATTATCTCCCGTAATTTTCTACCTTGTAGAATCAAATTTGGCACACTTAAATTTGATACTAATACCCAGCAAAATCAAAATCGGACAAAAATAGCCAAGTTATGCATAAAACCGTTTTTCCATAAGGCCAGAGTTGGCCGTTGGTGGGTGGGGCGCTGGGGTGCTCATATGCATGAGTGAGCGAGATACTAAGGTATGCTTGTAAAAAGCATGTGAACAGAACTTTTTTAAAATAGGCAAATGCATTTGTTATTACAAATTTGAAATATTTGTTTTACTGGTGTATGGTATACCTAAGTCGGCGAGACGACTTACTTACTTCATTTTTAATACAATTATCAATTATAAAAAGTGACAAAACTAATAAATAATTGATAAAAAACGTCTTGTAATTGTAATTAAAACTGTTTGAAATTGTTATTAAAAATCGTTTATGTTAATATTTCAATGTAGTGGGGTGTTTACGTTTTCTTTTGTGTGCAAAATTCGTGGAACTTGTTTATACTAGCTTTATACTAGCATCAGTGTTCTCGTTTTTATATATGAATCATTTCACGAATGCAGACAAACACACGAAGGGAAATAGTCATAAGCTGTGGGAAAAATAATTTACAATTGAAGTTACATAATCTCTTAGGGTTTCTTTTACACTCACCCGCCTGAATGTCTCATGTGATACGGGCAGATAACCCATAGCACTTAACTCTAGAGGTTCCTGGGCACGTCGAATGATAATAATGATAAATTTCTTATAGGATATTGATGCATCTTGCCAACTATGACAGTAAGCAGCATGCATGAGGTCCTCACTCTGAGAATGGAAATTATTCTTTCACAATTTAAATTTCCGGAAATAAAAATAGGTTATGTATCCTACCAGAGTGCTAACCAATTGACCATAATAGCAAACCAAATACAATTGCAATGTGCTCGTGCAGGTGAACATCAACATGGATACTCCATCCATATTCAAGCCCTGAACCACAACATACAAGGACACAAAGCAAAGGACCACAGCGGAGTTCAGCAAACTTAAAAGCATTGATCCACCAAAAATTCTGTTAATCTCTCGCTGAAGTCTATAGAAAAGATACAGTACACTTTGGTTATTTATTAAACTTCTTATTTTTACTTACTCAATAAGCACATTGTGTTTATCCACCAATCTTGCTAGAAATTCTTTATCTTCCTTATCATGATTACGATGTGGTTGGTAATTTTGAAGAGATTTTGTGATATAATTGAGATGCATGCAGATCTGCATTTGAAAGCAAACCAACCAGAGATCCGTTGCCATATTCGAACTGACCATGTGAACACTGTGAAAATATTCTATGATATAGATGCCCACATATCGCCACACGGAATGACGTTGCGCGTCGAAAATGAAAAAGGGATAGCCATGGAGATAAGGGAATCTCTTCTCACTATTGAAAACATAGAAAACAAAAGATTGAAAAAATGGTCCAACGATTACCATAGCCGAAGATAGAAAGTAAAATAATATGATCATAAGTAGAGGTCGTGGCCAGTAGAATTTATTAATCTGATGTCGAATCCTGGACTCTGCGCTGTTTGGATATAATTCCGATAACTTGTTACTTAGTTTTTGGATGGAATCACGCTGTTGCGAAGTTGCGAATTTGATGTCTGAATTGAGTTCATAGGGAATCATACAAGCATAGCGCGTAAGTATCGGGAGGGTGTTAATGGTGCTCCTCTCAAAGACGCGATACATCATAACGAACAAGCTCAGGCCATGAAAGATATTGCATGTCCAACGATGTACAAACATTAGAATTTTGGTTGATAGTTTTTTCGGAGATCCCAGCATATAATATCCCATAATACGATGTGCCAGATGCGGAACTCTGGTGAAGTCTTCATAGGAATACTGCATGGCCTGCATTTGAGTGATATCCTTGTGTGACTAATGTCAAAAGTGTCACAGAAAGGGTTATTTAAATAATCCAAAGTGCCAACGGTTGTGATTGACTTAACACGAACATGTTACCAGTTGCCATTGCCCAATTTGTTCCTTTTGAATGGGAACGGTTGAAGCTAATTGTAGGTGGCCTTAATTGTTCTTACCATGAATATTTCTAAGATCTAACATTGAAATTGACTAAACTATCATATCTCATTAATGAATAACAAGGATTTTAAATTATTAAGTGTCTTGTCTAGTCAGGTCTGGTTGTTTTTAAGGAATTTGTGACTTGTTGGCCTGAGTATATAAACCAATTATTTTTTTAGAGTCTTAGAGTCTAATTAGACTCTAACCTATTTGGTGCCCCACTACTTCTACATACAACATCGATTAGTTTACAAGGCTAATTCATACATATATTTCTACTGGATCATTTGACGCAGCAGAGCAAACAAGCGATAGCTTACAGTCATTACCTTTATGAAATAAAAAAAATGAAATGAAATTTCTTTGAATTTGTCTTTGCTTGTACTTGCCAGCTTGAAAGTGTCATGCGACATTGGCATATAACCCATAGCACTCAGTTCGATTGGCTGTTGGGCTCTGATTGCGATAATTAGTAAACATTTTTTATACGACGGGGATGCATCGAACCAATTGTGATTGTAGGCAGAAAATGCCATATCCGTGCTCTAGACATAAGTAGATGTCAATGTATAAAGTGTATACTCACTCCACTTAAGAGCTGACTTACCAAAGTGTTGACAAATTCACCATAATAACAGATCAAATAGAATTCCGATATAGCTGTTGCCATGAACATCAAAAGAGTTATTCCCTCCAGACTAAATCCCTGAATCTGAATATTGACGGCAGCTGTGCAAAAGAGGCTTGCGGTGGTTACCATAGTGAAAAGCAATGAACTTCCATATATTTCATTTAAGTCGTTTTGAAGTCTGAAAATATTATACCTTATGTTAGAGTATCTTTCTAGATCTCGTTAAGTTTTGTGCTTTAAAAGTTTTAGTTACATATTGGAATTATTTTGGAATATATTTCTTTTACTTACTCAGATAATATGTTATGCTTCGCTATTAGTTTAGCCATAAATTGGCGATCCTGTAGATCATGTTCAGAATGTGGTTGAAAACTTGAGAATGATCGATTTAGATAACTGAAATGCATACAGATTTGTATCTGAAAGCACACTAGCCAAAGATCCGTGGACATATTGGAGACTATCATGTGAGAGGCATGTAGCCATTCTATTAAATAGATCCCCATATAACGCCAAACAGTGTGATGTTGAGGATCAAAGTGAAAGAATGGATAGTAGTGAAGATATGGAAATTCAATTCCTGGATAGTAAAAATACATAAACACCGACTGAAAGAATGGCCCAACGAGTACCATAGCCGTGGAAACGAAATAGAATATAATCATTATAAGCAGCGGTCGTGGCCAATAGAATTCATTCACTAGATATTCAATCTTTTCTATAGTTTGTTTTGGATAGATTGCTTCTAAGTTGTCATTGAGTCTCTTTATGGCTCCGAGACGAAGCGATGTCACAAATTTAATGTCCGAATTGATGGCAAACGTAAGCATGGTGGCGTATTCAATGGCTAACGCAATATTGTCCAAAAATGTGGCGTCGTACACATTGAAAACCATTATAATCATGCATATCGTATGACTTAAGATGCAAAGACATCGATAAACGGACAGAAGATACTTGAAGAAACTTTTCATTGGCGGATAAATCATGTAGTCCCCCATTAAACGATGGGACAGGCTTGGTATCCAGGTGAAATCTTTATAAGAGTACTGCACTGATTGCATTTTAACGACTTTCTATGTCTCTGATTCAGTAAAGGAACACTTTTATAAGCTGCATAATACAATGGAATAATTTTGCGGTCAGCAGCTGGCCTTAAGTTGGTCTTTCATGTGGTATAGCCGCAATTTTATAGCTTGTTGTATTGCATATCGTATAGCCACGTCAGCTTTTTCCATACATATTGAGGCAAAATCAATTTTGCTTCTTGTTCATTATGGAAAAATGACAAATGTGTCGAAATATAATATAGTCTAACTCAGGCAATCAAATTCTAAAAGACTTTACAAAGATTTCAACGCCATTTTGTTACGCCTTGCAAAATGCCAGCCATTTTCTTTTGCGCTCTTATATAGGCAATATATTTTAACGTATTTTGTATGAGCTCTCTACAGGAGATTAATTTTATCCCAGTTAACAGGAATATTATCCTGTATTTGTCACAATTAATATCGTATAATATATATGTACATATATATTACGAAACACGTAACCTCTAGGTGCTATTGATTTTAAATTAATACTTACTCAAAACTTGTATAATCATGCTCTAGTTGTATTTATACCATACACCCATAGGGTGAAATGGTATATTAAAGTCGCCAAAATGTATGTAACAGGCAGAAGGAAGCTTTTCCGACCCCATAAAGTATATATATTCTTGATCAGTATCAACAGCCGAGTCGATCTAGCCATGTCCGTCCGTTCGTCCGTCTGTCCGTCTGTCCGTCCGTATGAACGCCTAGATCTCAGAGACTATAAGAGATAGAGCCACCAAATTTGCAATTCAAAAAAAACGTTTATCTCAAAAACTATTGCAGCTAGAGACACCATATTTGGTATGCATATTTGCTTAGTAAATGCGTACATTTTGTATTTATAAAGATTTTGCCACGCCCCTTTCCGCCCCCGCAATTATCTCCCGTAATTTTCTACCTTGTAGAATCAAATTTGGCACACTTAAATTTGATACTAATACCCAGCAAAATCAAAATCGGACAAAAATAGCCAAGTTATGCATAAAACCGTTTTTCCATAAGGCCAGAGTTGGCCGTTGGTGGGTGGGGCGCTGGGGTGCTCATATGCATGAGTGAGCGAGATACTAAGGTATGCTTGTAAAAAGCATGTGAACAGAACTTTTTTAAAATAGGCAAATGCATTTGTTATTACAAATTTGAAATATTTGTTTTACTGGTGTATGGTATACCTAAGTCGGCGAGACGACTTACTTACTTCATTTTTAATACAATTATCAATTATAAAAAGTGACAAAACTAATAAATAATTGATAAAAAACGTCTTGTAATTGTAATTAAAACTGTTTGAAATTGTTATTAAAAATCGTTTATGTTAATATTTCAATGTAGTGGGGTGTTTACGTTTTCTTTTGTGTGCAAAATTCGTGGAACTTGTTTATACTAGCTTTATACTAGCATCAGTGTTCTCGTTTTTATATATGAATCATTTCACGAATGCAGACAAACACACGAAGGGAAATAGTCATAAGCTGTGGGAAAAATAATTTACAATTGAAGTTACATAATCTCTTAGGGTTTCTTTTACACTCACCCGCCTGAATGTCTCATGTGATACGGGCAGATAACCCATAGCACTTAACTCTAGAGGTTCCTGGGCACGTCGAATGATAATAATGATAAATTTCTTATAGGATATTGATGCATCTTGCCAACTATGACAGTAAGCAGCATGCATGAGGTCCTCACTCTGAGAATGGAAATTATTCTTTCACAATTTAAATTTCCGGAAATAAAAATAGGTTATGTATCCTACCAGAGTGCTAACCAATTGACCATAATAGCAAACCAAATACAATTGCAATGTGCTCGTGCAGGTGAACATCAACATGGATACTCCATCCATATTCAAGCCCTGAACCACAACATACAAGGACACAAAGCAAAGGACCACAGCGGAGTTCAGCAAACTTAAAAGCATTGATCCACCAAAAATTCTGTTAATCTCTCGCTGAAGTCTATAGAAAAAGATACAGTACACTTTGGTTATTTATTAAACTTCTTATTTTTACTTACTCAATAAGCACATTGTGTTTATCCACCAATCTTGCTAGAAATTCTTTATCTTCCTTATCATGATTACGATGTGGTTGGTAATTTTGAAGAGATTTTGTGATATAATTGAGATGCATGCAGATCTGCATTTGAAAGCAAACCAACCAGAGATCCGTTGCCATATTCGAACTGACCATGTGAACACTGTGAAAATATTCTATGATATAGATGCCCACATATCGCCACACGGAATGACGTTGCGCGTCGAAAATGAAAAAGGGATAGCCATGGAGATAAGGGAATCTCTTCTCACTATTGAAAACATAGAAAACAAAAGATTGAAAAAATGGTCCAACGATTACCATAGCCGAAGATAGAAAGTAAAATAATATGATCATAAGTAGAGGTCGTGGCCAGTAGAATTTATTAATCTGATGTCGAATCCTGGACTCTGCGCTGTTTGGATATAATTCCGATAACTTGTTACTTAGTTTTTGGATGGAATCACGCTGTTGCGAAGTTGCGAATTTGATGTCTGAATTGAGTTCATAGGGAATCATACAAGCATAGCGCGTAAGTATCGGGAGGGTGTTAATGGTGCTCCTCTCAAAGACGCGATACATCATAACGAACAAGCTCAGGCCATGAAAGATATTGCATGTCCAACGATGTACAAACATTAGAATTTTGGTTGATAGTTTTTTCGGAGATCCCAGCATATAATATCCCATAATACGATGTGCCAGATGCGGAACTCTGGTGAAGTCTTCATAGGAATACTGCATGGCCTGCATTTGAGTGATATCCTTGTGTGACTAATGTCAAAAGTGTCACAGAAAGGGTTATTTAAATAATCCAAAGTGCCAACGGTTGTGATTGACTTAACACGAACATGTTACCAGTTGCCATTGCCCAATTTGTTCCTTTTGAATGGGAACGGTTGAAGCTAATTGTAGGTGGCCTTAATTGTTCTTACCATGAATATTTCTAAGATCTAACATTGAAATTGACTAAACTATCATATCTCATTAATGAATAACAAGGATTTTAAATTATTAAGTGTCTTGTCTAGTCAGGTCTGGTTGTTTTTAAGGAATTTGTGACTTGTTGGCCTGAGTATATAAACCAATTATTTTTTTAGAGTCTTAGAGTCTAATTAGACTCTAACCTATTTGGTGCCCCACTACTTCTACATACAACATCGATTAGTTTACAAGGCTAATTCATACATATATTTCTACTGGATCATTTGACGCAGCAGAGCAAACAAGCGATAGCTTACAGTCATTACCTTTATGAAATAAAAAAAATGAAATGAAATTTCTTTGAATTTGTCTTTGCTTGTACTTGCCAGCTTGAAAGTGTCATGCGACATTGGCATATAACCCATAGCACTCAGTTCGATTGGCTGTTGGGCTCTGATTGCGATAATTAGTAAACATTTTTTATACGACGGGGATGCATCGAACCAATTGTGATTGTAGGCAGAAAATGCCATATCCGTGCTCTAGACATAAGTAGATGTCAATGTATAAAGTGTATACTCACTCCACTTAAGAGCTGACTTACCAAAGTGTTGACAAATTCACCATAATAACAGATCAAATATAATTCCGATATAGCTGTTGCCATGAACATCAAAAGAGTTATTCCCTCCAGACTAAATCCCTGAATCTGAATATTGACGGCAGCTGTGCAAAAGAGGCTTGCGGTGGTTACCATAGTGAAAAGCAATGAACTTCCATATATTTCATTTAAGTCGTTTTGAAGTCTGAAAATATTATACCTTATGTTAGAGTATCTTTCTAGATCTCGTTAAGTTTTGTGCTTTAAAAGTTTTAGTTACATATTGGAATTATTTTGGAATATATTTCTTTTACTTACTCAGTTAATATGTTATCCTTCGCTATTAGTTTAGCCATAAATTGGCGATCCTGTAGATCATGTTCAGAATGTGGTTGAAAACTTGAGAATGATCGATTTAGATAACTGAAATGCATACAGATTTGTATCTGAAAGCACACTAGCCAAAGATCCGTGGACATATTGGAGACTATCATGTGAGAGGCATGTAGCCATTCTATTAAATAGATCCCCATATAACGCCAAACAGTGTGATGTTGAGGATCAAAGTGAAAGAATGGATAGTAGTGAAGATATGGAAATTCAATTCCTGGATAGTAAAAATACATAAACACCGACTGAAAGAATGGCCCAACGAGTACCATAGCCGTGGAAACGAAATAGAATATAATCATTAGAATCAATAGAATTCATTCACTAGATATTCAATCTTTTCTATAGTTTGTTTTGGATAGATTGCTTCTAAGTTGTCATTGAGTCTCTTTATGGCTCCGAGATGAAGCGATGTCACAAATTTAATGTCCGAATTGATGGCAAACGTAAGCATGGTGGCGTATTCAATGGCTAACGCAATATTGTCCAAAAATGTGGCGTCGTACACATTGAAAACCATTATAATCATGCATATCGTATGACTTAAGATGCAAAGACATCGATAAACGGACAGAAGATACTTGAAGAAACTTTTCATTGGCGGATACATCATGTAGTCCCCCATTAAACGATGGGACAGGATTGGTATCCAGGTGAAATCTTTATAAGAGTACTGCACTGATTGCATTTTAACGACTTTCTATGTCTCTGATTCAGTAAAGGAACACTTTTATAAGCTGCATAATACAATGGAATAATTTTGCGGTCAGCAGCTGGCCTTAAGTTGGTCTTTCATGTGGTATAGCCGCAATTTTATAGCTTGTTATATTGCATATCGTATAGCCACGTCAGTTTTTTCCATACATATTGAGGCAAAATCAATTTTGCTTCTTGTTCATTATGGAAAAATGACAAATGTGTCGAAATATAATATAGTCTAACTCAGGCAATCAAATTCTAAAAGACTTTACAAAGATTTCAACGCCATTTTGTTACGCCTTGCAAAATGCCAGCCATTTTCTTTTGCGCTCTTATATAGGCAATATATTTTAACGTATTTTGTATATAATCTCTACAGGAGATTAATTTTATCCCAGTTAACAGGAATATTATCCTGTATTTGTCACAATTAATATCGTATAATATATATGTACATATATATTACGAAACACGTAACCTCTAGGTGCTATTGATTTTAAATTAATACTTACTCAAAACTTGTATAATCATGCTCTAGTTGTATTTATACCATACACCCATAGGGTGAAATGGTATATTAAAGTCGCCAAAATGTATGTAACAGGCAGAAGGAAGCTTTTCCGACCCCATAAAGTATATATATTCTTGATCAGTATCAACAGCCGAGTCGATCTAGCCATGTCCGTCCGTTCGTCCGTCTGTCCGTCTGTCCGTCCGTATGAACGCCTAGATCTCAGAGACTATAAGAGATAGAGCCACCAAATTTGCAATTCAAAAAAAACGTTTATCTCAAAAACTATTGCAGCTAGAGACACCATATTTGGTATGCATATTTGCTTAGTAAATGCGTACATTTTGTATTTATAAAGATTTTGCCACGCCCCTTTCCGCCCCCGCAATTATCTCCCGTAATTTTCTACCTTGTAGAATCAAATTTGGCACACTTAAATTTGATACTAATACCCAGCAAAATCAAAATCGGACAAAAAATAGCCAAGTTATGCATAAAACCGTTTTTCCATAAGGCCAGAGTTGGCCGTTGGTGGGTGGGGCGCTGGGGTGCTCATATGCATGAGTGAGCGAGATACTAAGGTATGCTTGTAAAAAGCATGTGAACAGAACTTTTTTAAAATAGGCAAATGCATTTGTTATTACAAATTTGAAATATTTGTTTTACTGGTGTATGGTATACCTAAGTCGGCGAGACGACTTACTTACTTCATTTTTAATACAATTATCAATTATAAAAAGTGACAAAACTAATAAATAATTGATAAAAAACGTCTTGTAATTGTAATTAAAACTGTTTGAAATTGTTATTAAAAATCGTTTATGTTAATATTTCAATGTAGTGGGGTGTTTACGTTTTCTTTTGTGTGCAAAATTCGTGGAACTTGTTTATACTAGCTTTATACTAGCATCAGTGTTCTCGTTTTTATATATGAATCATTTCACGAATGCAGACAAACACACGAAGGGAAATAGTCATAAGCTGTGGGAAAAATAATTTACAATTGAAGTTACATAATCTCTTAGGGTTTCTTTTACACTCACCCGCCTGAATGTCTCATGTGATACGGGCAGATAACCCATAGCACTTAACTCTAGAGGTTCCTGGGCACGTCGAATGATAATAATGATAAATTTCTTATAGGATATTGATGCATCTTGCCAACTATGACAGTAAGCAGCATGCATGAGGTCCTCACTCTGAGAATGGAAATTATTCTTTCACAATTTAAATTTCCGGAAATAAAAATAGGTTATGTATCCTACCAGAGTGCTAACCAATTGACCATAATAGCAAACCAAATACAATTGCAATGTGCTCGTGCAGGTGAACATCAACATGGATACTCCATCCATATTCAAGCCCTGAACCACAACATACAAGGACACAAAGCAAAGGACCACAGCGGAGTTCAGCAAACTTAAAAGCATTGATCCACCAAAAATTCTGTTAATCTCTCGCTGAAGTCTATAGAAAAAGATACAGTACACTTTGGTTATTTATTAAACTTCTTATTTTTACTTACTCAATAAGCACATTGTGTTTATCCACCAATCTTGCTAGAAATTCTTTATCTTCCTTATCATGATTACGATGTGGTTGGTAATTTTGAAGAGATTTTGTGATATAATTGAGATGCATGCAGATCTGCATTTGAAAGCAAACCAACCAGAGATCCGTTGCCATATTCGAACTGACCATGTGAACACTGTGAAAATATTCTATGATATAGATGCCCACATATCGCCACACGGAATGACGTTGCGCGTCGAAAATGAAAAAGGGATAGCCATGGAGATAAGGGAATCTCTTCTCACTATTGAAAACATAGAAAACAAAAGATTGAAAAAATGGTCCAACGATTACCATAGCCGAAGATAGAAAGTAAAATAATATGATCATAAGTAGAGGTCGTGGCCAGTAGAATTTATTAATCTGATGTCGAATCCTGGACTCTGCGCTGTTTGGATATAATTCCGATAACTTGTTACTTAGTTTTTGGATGGAATCACGCTGTTGCGAAGTTGCGAATTTGATGTCTGAATTGAGTTCATAGGGAATCATACAAGCATAGCGCGTAAGTATCGGGAGGGTGTTAATGGTGCTCCTCTCAAAGACGCGATACATCATAACGAACAAGCTCAGGCCATGAAAGATATTGCATGTCCAACGATAGATGAACATTAGATTTTTGGTTAATAGATTGTTCGGGGATCCAAGCATATTATATCCCATAATGCGATGGGCCAGATGCGGAACTCTGGTGAAGTCTTCATAGGAATACTGCATGGCCTGCATTTGATTGATATCTTCGTGTGACTATTCCAAATGGAAACTAATCCAAAGGGCTAACGATTGTGATTAGCTTAGCACGAACATGTTACTAGTTGCCATTGGCCGCTTTGTCCAATTTAAATGGGTAAGTGTGAAGACAATGACAGGTGACCATAACTGTCTTTGCCATGATACCTTACGCTATCTAACAATTAGAAATAATAAATAAATAATTAGATTAGACATATTTAAGTGTGGCATATTTGGATCGAAGGAATTATTAACTAAAACTAATTTATTTTTTTGTTACAATTAAAAACATATCTAACTGTCCTTGTTATATAAAAATATAACATAAAGTAATATAAAATTCTTATCTAAAATAAATTACTTCAAAGATTTAAACTCCATTTTTGTAGCTTCCTAAAATGGCATCGAATTTTGTGCTGCGCTCTTAAGTATGCTATAGATTTTGATATTACTTTTATTATTGAATTCGCAGAAAGATTATTTTAAAATTTGGTTACAATTAATGTTCCATATTGTAGTTGTTAATAATGATAACTCAAGTTTAATTATGAGAAGTAGCAGTTAATTAGTTCGTAATTTACGTACACATCCTGTAATTGGAGTTAAAATTGTTATTAATTTATACATATATGTATTTCACTTACATAATTTATGTTTATTTCAATGTAGTTTTCTGTTGTGTGAAAAACTTTATTAACCCTAACCTTTTATTCAATCATTTGACGTAGAAGAGCAAAAAACCGATATGTTAGGGTCATGAGCTGCAAATAATAAAAAATGTTGTTTAATAATTCGTAGATAATATCGAAATCATTTCTTGCATCTGTAAACGTTTCCAAAGATATCGGCACATAGCCCAGGGCACTCAGCTCAACTGGCTTTTGGGATCGTAATGCTATAAGCATCAAATTCTTTTTGCAGGACAATGAAGCATCGAACCAGTTGTGGCTATATGCTGCATTGGCAATGCTCGTGCTCTGGAACAAAAATAAAGTGTTAGTGTCAAACCATGCAAATTCTACTGGCTTACCAATGTGTTAACCATTTGGCCGTAATTGCAAATAAAATATAATTGGAATATTGTTATCACTGCGAATACAATAAGAATTATTCCTTCAGTATCGAAGCCTCCAAGTTGAATGTAAATGGCAATATTACAAATGAAGTTGGCAGTGGTCAATAGAGTGAAAAGCAATGAACATCCAAATATTTTATTAAGATCCGCCTGAAGGCTGTAAAGTACTATTACATAGTTGATTCTTTCAACAGAAAAAAGAAAATGAAACTTACTCAAATAATATGTTATGTTTGACCACCAAATTTGCCAAAATTTGCTGATCCTTGTAATCATGATTACGATGAGGATTGAATCTTAACAACGCTCGATTAATATAACTAAATTGCATACAGATTTGCATCTGAAAGCAAACTAGCCAAAGATCTGTGGCCATTTGGTAAACGGTCACATGAGCGGCATGAAGAAACTCCAGGAAGTAGATTGCTATATAACGCCACATTGCGTGACGTTGAGGGTCAAAGTGAAAGAATGGATAATAGTGACGATAGATAAATTCACTGCTTGGATTATGGAAATACTTGAACACCGATGTACACAATGGCTCAAAGACTATAGCCACAGCGGTGACGATGTAGGTCTGAACAAGAAATATCAGTAAACGTGGCCAATAGAATTTGTTGACTTGATAGTCCTTTCGTTGCTCCTTCGTCTTTGGGTATAATGCTTCCAAATTATCCCTAAGTCTGGTAATTACCTTGTGCTGCAGCGATGTAAAGAATCTTACATCCGAATTAATCCAATAGGCTATTACCGCGATATACTTCATGAGGACCTTTATATTATCTTTGGAATCAAAGAAAAAAGTATAGACAATTGTAAATACACATATGTAATGTCCGATATTACAAATCCAACGATAGATATCTAAGACCAGTTTAGTCCGTGGTCTTAATGGTGATCCCTCCAAATAGTATCCAACTAATCGATTCGACAAACTGGGTATTCGAAGAAAGTCTTCGTAGGAATAAAATGCAGAGTTTTCTCCACTCATTGTTTAATATTCCCTTGCTTCTTTTTGCAAGTTTTAGGATTTGACGATAACTGTGTGAGGACTTCCGGTACTAGAGCCTTTTATAGTAACGAAATTTAAAATTTCACTTCCTTACTTTCCCTCAATTATCATATGAATAATTGACTTTTGGAATGTTTCGTTATATTGATTTTACAATAAGTCATTAAAAAGGTGTAAAAAAATTAAGGAAGTGTCATGACTAACTTTTTAGTTATGTATCAAATTTTAATTATCCTCATTCCTTATGTTAATACATATTTCAATGTCGTTTTCTGTTATGTCAAAAACATGTGGAGCTCCATCATTCCTCGTTATTCTATCAGTTGTCGTATAAGAGCAAAAAAACGATATGTTAGACTCATGAGCTGTGGAGAAAGAAAAGCTGAGCTTAATGTATAGATCATTTTTTGAAATTGTTAGTTACCTCTTTGAAGGTCTCCAAAGATAATGGTACATAACCTAGGGCACTCAGCTCAACTGCCCTTTGGGCTCTTATGACTATAAGCTGCAAGCTTTTTTTGCAGGACAACGAAGCATCGAACCAGTTGTTGCTATAGGCGGCATTTGCAATGCTCGTGCTCTACAAAGATAAATTGTTACTTGCTTCACTGGCAGAAGAAGCTCTTTTGATTGCCTTACCAATGTGTTAACCATTTGACCGTAATAGCAAATCAAATATAACTGCAATATTGTTATCACTGTGAATGCAATAAGAATTATTCCTTCAGTATCGAAGCCTCCAACTTGAATGTATACAGCAAGAGCACAAATGAAGCTGGCAGTGGTCAACAGAGTAAAAAGCAATGAACCTCCAAATATTTGATTAAGATCCTTCTGAAGGCTGCAAATAAGTACTATAAACTCTTTGTTTTCTTGGACAGACTACAAGAAAAAAACCTACTCAAATAATATATTGTGCTTGACCACCAGATTTGCCAGAAGTTTTCGATCCGTGTAATCATGATGACGATGTGGTTCGAAACGTAACAGTGCTCGATTTATATAACTGAGTTGCATACAGATTTGCATCTGAAAGCAAACTAGCCAAAGATCTGTGGCCATTTGGTACACGGACACATGGGAGGCATGAAGAAACTCCAGGAAGTAGATTGCTATATAACGCCACACTGCGTGACGTTGAGGATCAAAGTGAAAGAATGGATAATAATGACGATAGAGAAATTCACTGCCTGGACTAAGGAAATACTTTAACACCGACGTAAGCAATGGCTCAAAGACTACCATCACAGCGGTCGCAAAGAAGGTCCGAATATGGAATAAAAAGGAACGAGGCCAATAAAATTCGTTGACGTGATAGACCATTCTTTCCTCCTTCGTCTTGGGATACAACGCCTCCAACTTGGCGTTAAGTCTCTGGATGGAATTGTGCTGTAGCGTGGTAAAAAATTTTAGATCTGAATTAATCCAATAGGTTATCACGCAGGCGTATTTCATGAGGACCTTTAAATCATCCTTAGAATCACCGATAAAAGTAGTGACAATTGTAAACACACATATGTAATGTCCGATATTACAAATCCAGCGATAGATATCCAAGAACAGTTTAGTCCGTTGTCTTAATGGAGATCCTTCCAAATAGTATCCAACCAATCGATTCGGTAAACTGGGTATTTGAATAAAATCGTCATACGAATAATCTGCAAAGTTTTCTCGACTCATTGGTAATAGATTAAATTTTCTTTTTTGTCTTCTTGTATGCTCTAGGATTTGTCGATGACTGTGTGAAGGTTTGCTGTGTCAGAGTCTTTTATAAAAACGAAATTTATGACTGCCATAGAAATTCACTTCCTCACTTATCCTTAATTATCATATGAATAATTAAGTTTAGGCTTTTGTTATATTGATTTAATAAAACGTCATTACGAAGGTGTAAATAAATTTGAGCAAGTGTCATATCTACATTTCATTCAATATATAATATTTTAAGCTGAATTTTAATTATCTTCATACCAGGATTTACTGTATCATTTCACGTATGAGAGCAAAAACACGATATGTGACGGTCATCACCTGTAAAAGACTGCCGATTCTATAATTTGAATTTCCATTTAATCAAACCCATTCTATTTGTTTCTTTGCCTGCTTAAAAGTGTCCAGGGAAACGGTGAGATAACCCATGGCACTTAGTTCAACCGATTGCTGGGCTCGTGCAATGATAATTAGCAAATACTTCTTATATCCCATAGAGGCTTCATACCAGATATGGGAGTAGGCGGCATGACCCATATTTTGGCTCTGTAAGAACACATTGCCATTCAGATTATCAGTCTGATTCTCTGCTTGTTTGTTGACTTACCAAGACATTGATGAGATCTCCATAATAGCAAACCAAAAACAATTGCATGGACGATGTGGCCATAAACATGATGTAACTAAGACTCTCCAAGCTCAAGCCCCCCATGCGAATGTATAGACCAACCGTGCAGAGGACTCCAGCGGTGCTTAAAAGACTCAAGAGTAAAGAACCGCCATATATGGAATTCAAATCATTTTGCAATCTACAACAAGGGTATAAAAACACTTGTAATAAGTTGAAAAATTTGCATAATTTTCCAATCACTTACACAATTAGACAATTCTGTTTTTTTATTATTTTCGCTAGAAATTTCCGATCTTGGACATCATTTTGCCAATGAGGTTGATATTCGGCGAGGGTTTGTCCGATATTCTTAAAGTGCATGCAAATTTGCACCTGAAAGCAAACCAGCCACAGATCCGTGGCCACATTCGAGATGACCATGTGAGTGCTATGAAGCCATTCCAATATATAGGCACACACGTATTGATAGACTGCCTTCTCGTCGTCCGGATCTATTATGAAATACTCGTAGCAATGCAAATACAAGAAGTGTTCGTCATCATTATAGAAGTATAGAACAGCTGCTTGAAGCAGTGGTCCAATTACCACCATAGCCGATGAGATAATGTAGGTAAATATCATGATAATCAGAGGGCGTGACCAATAGAAATCGTTAACTCGATAATTGCACCTCTCCACAGTGCTCTTTGGATACAATTCTGCTAAGTTACGACTAAGCCTCTTGATGGCCTCTTTCTGCTGTGATGTGGCGAATTTCGTGTCCGAGTGAATGACATAGGTAACCAGGGTGCCATAGCGCATTAGTAACTGAATTGTATTAATACTTGTCCTTTCGTATATTCTGTATAACATGAAAATGACACATATTATGTGGCTAGAGATACACAAGAAGCGATAGAAGAGCATTAGCCACTTGACCAAAGCTCTACGCGGCAGGTCCAAGATATTATAGCCCATAAGACGATGAACCTGGGCAGGAATTCGGATGAAATCTTCATAGGAGTAGTGCACGGTTCCCATCTCGTTAACTTTTTGGGCTTAGCACCCAGATTGGCCATTCAATTTATACCTCTTATGAGATTTATAATTGCTTGCAAGTCTTTGATGTGGTTTTTGCCATGGGAGCTAAAGACAGGTGTGTATAACAAACTATTATGTATTCTTCTTCAAAATAGGGTATAAACCTTTTTTCTAGGAGTTTGCCAATTAAACATTGAAGAATCTATTTCGCTATCTAGCATTTGTCGCTATCTAGCATTATTGATCAAAGCGAAGAGTGAAAAAGTGTCATCCACATATTGGATTGCCAGGTTCTCAGATTGTATATGTATCTTTAGTCTTCGAAGAGTTGTGTTTTAATTAAATTTTTTTCATTTTCGTAGAATCTTCACTTACAAAAGAACAAAGATTGAATATTAACATTAATTAAGATCAATTAAAGAATGTGAGGAATCAAAGTTGAAATAATAAAAATCATCTTGTATACAGACAGAAGGTTGCATATACATATTTTGATGACTCTTTTTGTGAACAAGGAAGGTCATTTGGCTGGGAAATACATGCGGTTCTCCCATCCCCACACCCCAATTCCCACAATTCAACTTCCATGATTTTCAGGTGCAATTTTTGTCCGCTAAAAGGACACACCCAGGTGTAAAAACCTGTCACTTAGCGACACCTGCGATTAGTAATCAATATCTATGGAAAATGCCTAGAAGAAAGAAAGAAAAATATTACTTGGTCATGCACTTAATAATTTCCATAACTAAATGAGCTTCTTCTCTATTATCTGAAGGGTGTGTGGGGAAGGGAACTTCTATTTACCGTTTCTATCTGTCAGTTGTTGTTGTTGTTGTTGTTGTTGTTGTTGTTGTTTGTTGTTGCACTTGTCGCCGCATAAGTCACATTCTTGCACACACCAAGAAAATTGTCATTGAAGTCATTCTCCCTCCTCTCGTCTCGTATCGTCTCTGCGTTTGCTACTCTCTGAGTGGAATGCTAAGTAGAAAGGAGGACAAAAGACAATAGGCTAACAAAGAGTAAAGTAAAATATTCTCCATAGCAGGTGTTTCTTGGCTAGGTGTCACTATACATACAAGCCAATACAAGAACTACGTCCCTAATAAGAGATTATCCACACTTAAAAGAAGATATCTTAGTACTTAGCCCAATCAACTGTTCAATTGTTTTGTTTTTAACTAAAGTCTCAAAAGAAATTGGTGGGCCGTCATAACATTTTATTGGTGTCAACATTATTGCACAATGTTCAATGCTCTCATAAATGTATCTATGGAAGTTCATATACGATGTGTATATATGTAAGTTTATAGACACAATTGAAAAAGAGTTCATCTCGCTTTGAACTTCTTTCATCATCAATTTTTACTGTCTTGCATGACGTTGTCGTAATTTATTCATTAATTTCAATTGACTAACGATCTATTACATGTATAGTTAACCCAAGTTGGCACAATTCACACACACACATATATAAACTAATGGAAAATTCTATAGAATATATGTGTAATGAAGCCATTTATTGAACTAATTTAGTTAACATACTTATTTATATGTAGATTAAAAGAATCTTAAATGGCTTTTCTATTTTGGAAACTAGCATATATCAAATATTAACTCATCTCTAGATAATCTAGCAAATATTATGAAATCCCTACAATAATTGTAATCATGACCTTTATTCATGCATTTTACTTTAAATTTAAATTTTAAATTTGAGCATTTTTAATAAAACATAAAATATCATTAATGTAGGTACAAACATCCAAGATTCTAGATATAGATGCAATGGGTTTTCCTATGTCACGCAGACGGGTCATAAAGTGACGCAGCGCATTGGTGACGCCGAAATACTAAATACTTTATGAGGAAGGTAAAGGTGTATTTGTGTCTGAGTACTAATAAAAATAAACACACACACATAAAGACAAATATCCTGGAAAACCCAAAGGAAACAAAAAATACACAAAGAAAGAAAGGAAACTCAGATGAATGGCTGCTGCTTGCCGAACAAAGAAGAAAAGGACACAGAGAGGAGAGTCAGAAAGACAGAGAGATAGAGAGAGAACAGGAGAAAGGACAGCCTGTTGCCTGTTTGCCCTTGTCCTGTCTGACGCAGTGTCCACGACCACATCCACCGGCAATCAAATCACCATGGTCCAGAGTCAAGAGGAAAAGTGTGGATGTGGGTGCAGCATTAATCCGCACAAACAACAATTTCCCACACCGTGTTTTCCCTCGATGCGATTTCAATATCCATTATGCCTGAAACGTTAAAAGGGGGCGGAGCGGGGGAGGGACGATACAACATTTGCATTATGCGCCCCAAGGACTAACAATGAGCGTCCTGAAGCGTCAGGAGCCAACGCACTGCGCTTTTCACTTTTCCACCCATTTATTAATGAATTTATTGCCTCGACTGCATTTGATGAGCGAAAATGCATTTTACAGTTATCGTTGCTATGGTACATCGGATTGGTACTAAGAAAGGTGGGAGTGTGAGAGGACGGGAGGGGTGGTAGTGGTCAATTCAAGGGTTGGCTCTGGTCCTGCATAACATTTATCATAGCTTTTGTTTTGGTTACATTCGGGTCTTTGTTTTCGGGTGAGGGATGTGGGTGGAGGTCGCTGGTCGTAGTCAGGGTCTTTTTTTTTTAGTGCTCGGCAGCTGTCAGAAGAACAAAACGGAAATCGTATACGAAATTGATAAAACATTTGCTGCACATTGATAATTAATAGTCCGGAAAGTCGCAGAATAGTTTTAAACCTTCTGATATATACATACATAGATACTAAGACACCTTTAATTGAGTTTGTTCGAGTTGAATTAAAATAATTGCAGTTTTCGTTATTGTTAGGCAGGAATCTTTAGAGAAGAGATAATCTGAAGGTAAATAAATATCACAAAATAAAATTTACAAAATTGCAAAATTTTCTTTAATGTAACAAGAGTTGGCCTAGTTGTTGCCGTTTCTAAAAAAAAACAGATTATAGAATTGTTTATACCTAGAAAAACCTAAACATTGTTTGGCAAAAATAATTGGCTTAGATTTATTTTTATTGAAAGATTTGTTTAAACTAATTATGACCTTTTATCAAAAACAATTTCTAGTTGTATTTTTAATTGAGTCTTAGTAACTAGTGTTCGGAATTGCTCGGTAATAATTATTATCTGCAGTTTATATCAATTATTTATTTTCCAAACTTTCGATGCTCACATTAGGGCAAAAACGTCAATATTTTACCAATTTTAAAACTATAGATTTAAGGATTAAAGCCGTAGCGGCTCCAGATTATTGAATGGAAAATTCCAAATTCGAAAATGCCTAAAAATGTCTTATCATCTTAAATGAAACTTTATAAACAACTTAACTTTTTGCATTGACATTAAAACTGAATATTTCCATAGTTGGCGTAGGATTCCTTTACATAAAAGTATTTCAAAGCTACCACTGAGCAGTAGCCAATAAGTTAACATTATCTGTAGTCAATATATTGAAAGATTGTTAAATCAAAAGTACATCAAGCAAAAGTACCTCAATCAAAAGTATCTTAATGTTGTTTGCCTCTGAAAATGTTTGTTGGGTTTCCGTGTCTGTGTGTTCGATGTTCGACCAGTGCACACTGGTACAGATGTCGACAAATTTGGCATAACTACAGTTTTAAAGCTAGCCTATTTCACAGGCAGTTTTGTAAGACCAACAAATAATTTTGATTTTTTTCTTTGACCATTTATTTCTTGTAATTCGTAGAAAAATGTAACATTTCACGAAATTGCATACTTTAGGCTTTTTTATTTGTTCGATAGGTCATTGTATTTTACCATTATAATTCCGATGCATTAAATGGGTGATAGACGATCCAAAATTAATTAATTTTAACGAAAATTCTACAGTATAGTCTAAAAAGTCTTAAATTTCGGCAGAGATTAAACAAATTTCATCCAAAACTCGAGCGTTTTGGCATGTTTTCAAACTACATATTTTCCTTGAATAAAGTGAATTTTAACAAAACTGTGCCAAAATGTGCAAAACAAATTAATACCTTCGCATGGTATATATATTGACAAATAAGAATTTCAATTTTTTACAACAATACACTATACATTTACTCCACGAAACACAACAAATTTGAGATTACAACTGTAAAAAACATGACTTCACAAAAACGCACACAAACAAGCTGCATCACATGAAACAATAATTGCGTTACATCAATCAAACTATATACCTTTCAGGTCATTTTCCATTTTGATTCCCTTAAAAATTTGAATTAAATCCCAAGATATAGCAATTTGAAGTCTGACTTTTTTTACAAAAAGAAAAATGTCAAAGTTTACGTGCCAACGGCCAACTCCGGCCTTATGCAAAAACGTTTATATGCATAACTTTGCTATTTTTATTCCGATTTTGATCAAATTTGGTATTTTGCTGGATATTAGTATCGAATTTCAGTGATTCCAAAAGGTAGAAAATTACGGGAAATAATCGAGTTTTTCAAATTTCAGGGGCGGAAAGGGGCGTGGCAAAATCTTTATACATACAAAATGTGCGCATTTACTAAGCAAATATACATACCAAATATGGTGTCTCTAGCAAAATTTTCAACATCTGTACCAGTGTGCAGTGGTTCGAGTTTGGCGTGGTTCGGAATGGTTTGACCAGTTTACATTGAGCACTCGAGGCGAACGGTTCGGGCCATTCGAATTGTATCTGTATCTACAAGTTTTGTCGTCCGACGGCTGCTGCTGCTGCCGCCTTTTAACAATCTATCCGGCCATGTGAAGTTCAAGCATAAAAATTTGAAATATCTCATTTCGCCATACCTGATAAAGCATTGAAAAGCAAAAAATAAAAGATATAAAATTCGATAACGATCTATATATAATAATGAGTCTGCAAAGATTTGCTGACTTGATTGAAGCAAATTGAAAGTGAAATTGTTTTTTTTTTGGAATCGGTAAAGAAAATCAAAATAATCAAAAAGTGAACAACAAAAAGCAAAAAAAGAGCGAAGAATATGTGCTGAGAGTTCAATTAGTGGAGATTGAAAAGTAATTAAGTTTATGGGTTTCTTTTTTCAAGATTTATGGCACTTTGAAATTTGTTGTACTTTGCTTTATTTTTATAACGGTGCGTGTTGCCTGTTGCAGCTGCTGATCTTGTTCTTGTTCTTAAGTTTTGCCCAGAGGATGGACTATGGGGCTGCTGGCTAACCCGTTTATGTTCATTTTTTTCTTTCTTTACTTGACTGGGTAACTTCGATCTATACAAACACGCACACAGAAGAAATACATCAAGTTCTGGTTAGTTGGTGCATCTGAAGATATACGAGTATGTATCTGTAAGATACACGTACTTGCCGTGCACACCTTGTTTTGGTTTTTGGTTTTGGTTTTGTTTTGTTTTGTTTTCTCTCCTCTTGCTTCCTTATTGACTGTGCGCAAGACGAGGCGACTTTGGGGCAATGTTTATTTTTGTTTGCCCGCGCTCAGTGCTCAAGCGGGAAAAACAAGTTTTTCCTTTTGAAAAGAAAAACAGCTAGCACAAACAGGCAACAACCAAAAAAAGAAAAAAAAACCAACTGCGCCGCATTGAGGAAGAAAATCTTTTGTGAAAAGTTCAACTGAAGACAACTGTTGCCACAGAAAAAACATATATTTGAAAGCAAAAACCATAGAAAAAATAAATTTTTTATGGCATTTAATTATGCAAATGTCTAGAAACAATGAAGAAGAAGAAGTGTCAGATGGGTTTGTTGTAGGAAAATGCGTTAATTAGCGGAAAAAAGTATCTGCCAGCTACTCTAATGATGTCGTTAATCAAAAGCCGGGACCATGAGTAATTAGCAAATGGATAAACGACCAAAAATGTCAACGCATGTGAAAGTTTTTTGCCTTAGCAGCATATATTTTTCTGTTTTTTTTCTTTGTTTTTTGCTTTTCGTTAAAGAAATTTAAATGTAAGCCACAGAATGTGTGTGACAAAAATAATTAATATCGTATGTGAGTGTGTGTGAGTGCCATAACGAGAATGGAAATGCAAATGTCATAAATTTTTTGGTTTTTTGTTGAGATGCAACAAGTGTTTGCCACATGTTGCCTCCTTCAAAAAGTGTTGTGTAACCCAAAAGTTTCAATTAAAATATCATGTGTTAATTTAGAGTGAGAGAGAGATCCAAGTCTGGTAGTGAATCATACAAAAATATTTAAGCGACAAAAAACCAAACACCAAAATATCCAAAATACACTACTGAAATGGGCTTCTCATCGGCCCTACAAAGCCGAGCCGCACACGAGGCATTGATCGTGCGTCAGGATGCTGAACTCCGACTCATGGAGACCATGAAACGATCCATACAAATGAAGGCCAAATGCGACAAGGAATACGCAGTTAGTTTGACAGCTGTCGCTCAACAAGGATTAAAGATCGATAGGGCTGATGAAATGCAAGGTAAGAATGCGAATCGAAGTTATAGTGGGCAATATACATATATTACACATATATACTCAAGACAATGCAATTGAAACAACATAAAATGCTGATAAGATAGAGAAAAATCCATTGTTTGGTCATTGATATTGCAGTGCTAGCGGTGCAATGGCCCTGAGTGAGATAGAAGAAAAGATAGATAGAGATAGAAAGGTGGGTTTTTTCGCCTGAAAAATGTCTGTTAAACGGTATTTTATCAATGCCATAAAGAAATAGTCAGCTGAGAACTATCGAACCACCCATTTCAAGTGGATTCATATTCAGAGAGTTTATAATCGCAAATAGCATTTGCAGTTGATCCATTTTTCCTGCTTAGTTCTTTGTTTTGAAACATTTTTGAATCTAGTTTTGTTTATACAAGTTGTGTACAAATGTCAATTGAAATTTTAGAGAAATTTAATGTTGTACATCGATTTTAGTTCTGATACTTTGGAAAGAAATAGAGACACTTTTTGAACAGACTAAACTGAAGTAGTAGTTTGCCAAGTGATTTTAAATTGAGGAAATCTGATTGTGAGCGTAAGAAATGCCATTTTCCGACTTATATCTCTGAGAAGAAAATTCTCTAAAATTATCTTTGAGAAAGGGTATGAAAGTCTCAGCAAATGCTTCAAGCGAGTGTATGTTTCTTTTTCCCACTGATTAGTTTATTTGTTACTCATGCGAATTGTCGTCAGATCGGTTTAAAGTCTGGCCTATCCAAGCCATTAGTCAGATCAGGCGTCAGGGCTTTATATATGTATATAAATACACATACATACAAGTATATGCAAGATGTATGCATTTGTTGATAGGCGCCAAAAAGCTTTCACTTTTGCGGCGCCCAGTTGCATTTAGATTGTCATTGTGACGGCAACTGGTCAATCAACAAAGGTCCAGTGATAGCCATGTTAACAGGGTGTGTATACGAGACATTTGGGCTTTAACTCTGAACTAAACTGCATTGTTTAACTTGTGGATATTTATTTAAATTAGTTCAAGACATCATTTCCTTACATACACAAATGGTTAATGGTCATTATAATTATTGTTAAAGTTCAGTTATGTAAAGATTTAAGCTTCCTGATGAGTGTAAAAACAATGGAGATTGAACTGTTTCCTTTTGTCTACTGCATATGATAAGCCGCTTAAAGAGTGCAGAAGGGTTTTTGGCCATAAGTATGTACGTATTTATGTATGTATTTTTCTGCTTTTCTCTTGGTGTGAATTTTGGCAGCAGTTACGCTGAGAGGGCCAAATCGCGTGACTTGATCGCATTTCCAGAGTGAATAATACGCGTGAAGGTTTATTTCAAACGATTTAAGATAATCACCAGAGACGTAAGGGGATCTGCAGAAGCTTCAAACTAACAAACGAATGGCAGACAGACTATCAGATAGACAGAACAAATTGTTTTCCAACTACCGGTCGTCGTCGGTGTGGGCCATCTGCATTTGGCCCCTGCAACTGGCCTCAACTTGGCTCCGCGTGTAATACGTCTGTGTATTTGTGTGTGTCTTTCTGGCAAGTTAGTATCTGTAAGATACTACATTACAACCTGCCATCTAAGCTCATCAAAGTGTCGACAAAGTGCAGCCCTCTTGCCAAAGCAAAGATACTTACACACACACACGCAAGTTATAAACAATTTACTATATAGAGCTATATAATTGCTATAATTTCCAGTGTCAGTTTTGTTATCTTCACGTTGTTGTTGTTCTTGTTTTTGTTGTCGAATAAACAAAACACGAGAAACGAAAAATTGCGCACAAAACGTCTCGCAAAATTTTAACTAATGCCAATGCAATTTTTCTTTGATTGTTTAAAATTTTCGTTTCACCTTGACCATGAACTTGCCATCCGATGAATGAGCCACCCGAATGTGGCCAAAACCAAAGTTTTCTGACTTAACGAAGCGAGCAAAAAAATGTAAAAACGGAAACAATTTCATGTTATATAAAATGCCAACACAAACTTTTTCAAGAATACATTTAAACCGTGGCAATTTCAGTTAAAGTTAAAGTTGGGCAAAACAAATTAGTCACTCGTATACACAATTGGCATGAGTCAGTCCAGTTCAGTAGAGTTGAGTTGAGTTTTAAGTCTGTTTTGAGCAAGTTTAAGTTACATTTTCCATTTGTTTATCGAATTTTCCAGGTAGCCTAATGACAAAATCCTGGCGTTCATATATGGATGAGCTAGATCAACAGGCCAAACAATTCAAACTGAATGCCGAACAGCTCGAAGTGGTCTGTGAAAAGTTGACACATCTCTCACAGGACAAGCGAAAGGCACGCAAAACCTATCAGGAGGAGCATGCCAAAATTGCAGCACGTCTGAATCATGTGAGTTAAAAAAATCCAATATCAACATATCATAATAAATATATGTACATATATAAACAAAAACAGAACACACACCCAAATAAATGGCAAAAGCAAATAATTCATTATTAAGCCGCTTTTAAATTATGTTACACAAATAAACCTAAAACTCTTCTGTGATTTGAGTTTGGGGTTTTAAAATTTAATTGTCGATGCTTGATAGTTTTAAAAATGATTATGATTCAAAATCGATAATAATCTATAATGCAAATGAATGATATAGACAAGAAGATGCCAATATCTAGATTGTTCAGTTGGTTTGATGGCATAAGACCCACAAATTTTCCATTAACTTCATGGTCTGACATTAGCTTTATTTCGTTTCATTGATTTGAGCATAATGAGGTTCGATTATTACCAATTTATAATGCCTGGGGATATCCCAACTCAGTTTTCTTCGTTCAACACCCTTTTCAAGGGTAAACTTTGTGTATTCTAAGTGTCTTCCTCTCGTATTGTTGTATTATTTAATCAACACAAAAAAACACCCAACTATATAATCAAAATAAATAAAATATTACATGCTAAAATAACAAAAAGTCATTGTCATTGTGTTTGCTTCTCTTCAAAAAGATAATTTTTGCTTGTTTTTTTTTTGCCGCCGCCGTCTTTTGCGTTATTTAAGCATCTTAAATGGCTTGTAAATATGCGTAACACAGAAAGAGATAGGGAGAGACAGGGAGGGAGAATAATAAGTATAAATAAAAGGAAAGAGAACACCAAATGCCTTTGTTATGGCCTGGCCGTGTAGTAAATCAATAGAAGTGTTTATTTGTGAGCCAAGCGGCAACAAGTTTATTAACCCAAAGGGGAACAAAATATTAGAACATTAACAACAACAAAAACAACTCGAGTAACAACAATAACAAAACATAAAGAAGAAGCAGCAGAAGGGGTCAAACAAATTTCCATATTTACGGGTGCTGACAGCAAATTTACATATGATAGAGAGACAGAGAGACTAAAGAACCAAGATGAAAGGGGGAAGCAAACTGATTTTGATTGTACCATCAATTCATTACACTGGTTAAAATATGAACTTGAACCTATAGAAAATTCTCTGAAATCTCCTACAAGTCTCTCTGTGGGAACTAACTCTCATCCTCATTAGAGGGAAAAAGGCCAACTAGATTGGGGCTTGAAGTCGATCACAATAGTAGTATAGTTTAAGTAGATCTCAACTGAGTCAGGATAATGGATTTATATATCTACATATACGGAGGCTCTTTTAATTTAGTGGCTTTTGTGGCTTCTACATTCAGCCTCTCATGCCTCCTTTCTTAATATAACAAATTTTGATCACAATCTAAGATTCTCTTATGAAAAATTGTTGCTATTAGCATATTTATATTATATATAGTATTATATAGCAAAAAATTAAAAGTACAAAAGCAAGTCAGCAACATGTTGCAAATAGAAAGACACATAGCGAGAGAAAGAGAGAGATATCGTTATGACGACCCAGTTTCAGATTTGTTTGGTTTTCATTTTATTTTCTATATAATGAATTTCCGTTTTGCATACGGTGTTTTACTGTTTTATATCCTTACCATGTCGGAGAATAAACCAAACTAAATAAACAAACTAAATAAACAGCCCATTTTATGAGATTATATATTTGTGTGGATTTCCGTGTTTGGCATTAAGGAAGATAGCTACATTTATTCATTTTTTTGCGTCGTACAAATTTACACAGATATAGAAATTTTTTTGTTTGTTAAATGATTTTTTATGCCATTTCCAACAACAAAATAAAGAGCCATTTAGATTACAAAAAAGAGCAAAGTTTACATGCTCTTGAAAGTTGCGCCAAGTCAATTGACAACAATTTAGTGAACTACCAATAATAATAATAATAGTAAGAAGAAACAATTGAAGATGAGAAAAAAGAGCCAACAAATTACTGTCCAGACACAGAGCAGCAGCAATAAAAATGTGAAATAAAATTCTGGGTAAAGAAAGATGCCAGAAGTTTTTCTCTTCTCTTTCCTCTTGGTGAATAAATTGAAGATGGGCAGTCAACAGCTTGACTCTTTTTTTTTTTAGAGATACTTACTCTATCTGGTGATTCGTTTTGTTTTGAACTTTGGACTGTAAAGAAGATGGCAAATAACTTATCGGAAAACTGCTTGTAAATGTTGATTTAATAAGTACATATCTGACAAATAGATCGCTCAGTTGCGTTTCTAGGATATAGCTTCATAAGTTTGACTTAAACTAAGATATTATTTCTTTGTAGAATTCTGTACACAAGTCCATTTCAGATATACATACATATATAGTTTGGAGTTAAATTCTTCTATCAAAGTAATTTAAAGTCTAATCAGTCTTATCTTATCTTTTATGAGTGCTAATTCAAATGACTTTTCAATAGGTACTAAAAGTCTTAAATGTTGCGTTACAATTAGTTCTACGTTGACATTTTAATGCTGGAAATAACTTAATTGTTATTCAATTACTAATTTTAGGCATCTATACTTTAACTAGGTTGAAGATTTAAGTATAAAATTGTTCTGTATAGGAATTTATAGACTCTTGAATAAGAAATGTTGAACTGGACATCATTTGAATGGCTTAGTTCAATATTTAAGAGCCCGCTAACCTGATGACATGAAATGTATTTACCATTCTCTATCTTCTATCACTCAGAAGCAAAAGTGGGTCTTGGTTTAGACATATCAGAAAAGACATGACAAGAATCTGTGACTGAACTGCGCCAAGAGTTTTGTTATTAATTGATAACGCTTAAGGGCGCCAAGAGAGACAAACGAAAAACCCACCCGCACACTTGGCTAATGGATATGAAATTGGTTTTAATGTATCTCTTCGTGTCATTTAGCTTGTTCATGGCACCGCCCCCTTAGCAACAATAACAACAAAACCTAATAGAAGGGAACTTATAGAAGGGAAATACAAAACGCATTAGGGTTTTAAGCATTCGAATGCAATTTGACTGCTTCCGGGTGGATTTTCCAAGCACACAATACAGACTAATACACACACATGTCAGCTTTGGTGTGGCTTCCCCCGACCCATTCCAAGATATCTATTGTATATCGATATTTGTTTATTTATCTCAACCGCAGAAAGCATGCTAAAATGCCGTGTAGAGTTGTTCTACAACTTTGAGATACATTTCAATCTGGGCGACCATGAACAATCCGAGATATGCTGCAAGTGGGATTCGCTTTTCCTCTTGTTTTCTCTGTTACTTACCCTGTCTCTGTCTCTATCTCTCTCTCTCCCCCCTCCTTCCTCTCTATATATAGTTCTCGCAGCTGTATTAATTACAATCAATTCAATTGAAAGTATCTTTATGACTTGAGAGGCCGTCTGCCTTGCTTGGTATGCCAGATAAGACCGATAAGATATGAATTCAAAACATTCCCAACCAACAAGCCAACAAATCTACATACAATTGCATATCTATATCTTTCTCTCTATAGACATATTTGTATATATATGCATGTACATACTGCACATGGCCCGGCTTGATTAAAATTCTTTATCAAGACAGACAAAACAAGAGCGCTTCTAATGCTATTCAAGTGCCAGCAACGACGGCGGCGCCAAAGTTATACAAAAAAGGAAACATTTTCTCCAGTACTGAAAGGGTCCCAACACTTGAGAGTCATGGCCAGACCAAGCCGAAAGGGCCCCCACATGGTATGCCATTTAATTGTGCTTCATTGACCTGTGTCCAGAGAGTTCTCAAGTGTCTACAAAGTTTTCCCCCTTATGCATAATTGGACTCACCCACAAAATCCGGGCATGATTATAAACCGCAACATGACACCCACAAAGAAGGGCTAAGACACACAGCCGCCTAAGGCTTTAATTTAAATGTTAGATTGTAGTTAGAATGCGAGCTCCTTGGTTTTTGGATAGTTTAGAAAACTATAACTATTCGCTGGTGATATATTTTCAACACTTTGATACCTTAATTCTCCTTTTGCACATACAAAATGTTCAAACGTTTGAAAAGTTTCTTGACATTGCGACAAAAAGCTGCACAAATTGCACAAACACACACTCAACACACACGCACAGACTTATAGACTGTTGCTTAAGAGTCGACATGGCACAACTTGTAGATACATTTCTTTGTATCTTTATCTGCTAGTCACAGCCGTAACTTGTTGTTGTATGTGGGGGCAAGTCTCTGTTTTTTCTTTTAGTTTTTTGGTGATTTCTATCGTGCCATGCAGCTGCGAAATTTAAGCAACTACCACGCAGCATAAAAATTAGAGTTGATATTTGTTGACAACAAACATGTTGCCAATGGCCAGACCGTGCCGGGCCAGGGTAGTCGAAGCCAGGCCAAGTTTCTGTTTGGATTCGCGTGCTCAAATCGCAGCCAACTACAAAAAATGTGAAAATAAATTTGGCCAACAACTGTAATTTCCATTGGGGCAACCCCACCAAAAGCGAAACTTGTAGACATCCACGATGGGGTGTGTGTGTTTATGTGTCTATGTCTGGCGACAAACCCCCGGGGTGGTTTTTCTAAAATGCCCAGCAACGTTTACTCACATAATTGCCACATAATGCCACGGAATGACAGTGGCGCCAGTTCCGCATACCGCTGGCCGGAACTTCAGAGGAGTCGGAGTTTGCTTGCAACTTTCCTTTTTTTCTTTCCCCCCCACACAGGGCGGAACTATTAACCAGAGTGCCTTTATCGATGGCAACGTCATCGACAGCCAAAGTCGTCGTCATCATCATCAAATCGTTTGCTGTCCCGTCTCGTCATTGTGTGTGCGAAATGCGTGTTTGGCTTTGCCCCAGCATGACCCAGCTGACAATGACGTTGACGATGATTACTTCCGCTTACTTTTGGGGCGACGGAGCAACATTAACCACTTGCAGAAGCAAGTGCAGTTTCCACGTGCTTTCCCTGCTTTGCATTCATGATTTCTCGTTAAAAGTCACAGAAAATAACCAAGTTTTCTGGGAAAGGCTCAAAAGTCGACTGATTATTTCATATAGCCAGCCTATATGCCTATTAAATACTGAGTATCTACTCCTTAATACTCAAAGGCGGGACGAAACATTAATTAGTCTTTTAAAACACCTAAAACAAAATATTAATCGTTTTCATGATGGAAAAACTTAAAGAAATTCTTAACTTTCATAATCCAAAGGCAATGTATTCCCAATCATTCTGGTTTATTCTATTTTCAAATAGTTTTGCAATAAGAAACTGAAATATAAGTGACTCAAAGGCAATTAAAATCAAGGCCCAAAATATTAATAATGCATACGTATGTATCTTTCCGTAATCTTTATTCATTTTCTATCTTTGCATATGATAAAACGCATTTGGTCCAAGTGAGATTTATAGCAGTTGAAATTTATAAACTTTTATTCATTTATTTTGATTCTATAGTTTTTGAATATCAATAAGGATTTAGATTTCTTTTATTATATACGATTTTGGTAATTATTTTGTATCCATGTTGGACTTTTGCTTCAGGTTTTGATTTCATTCAATTTGGTGTTCCGTTTTCGTTCCGGTATTATGTATATGTTGTTATGTTTATCCATTTACGTATTGGATATATAATCACAAGTTTTTTCTTTTTCAGTTTCCTTGTCGATCATGATTTTTGTCTAAATTTAATTTTGCTGCGGTAATTTTTCATTTAATCAATTTCGTTTGAAATGGGAGAGACAAATCGCGAGGGGAGAGACACAAAATTGAGGCAAATAACATTAATTATATGTATGTATGTGGTTGTTGTTTATGCAAAAGGTGCGGTATCTTCCAGGTATCTTCTATCACTAGATTGCAAATTAGCAGTGAACGAGGGGAGACTGGGTGAGTCGCCCCTGGGTCTGGGGTATCAACGCTGCCCACGCTGCCATTTCGGTTATAAAAGGCAACATTAGCAGCGTCCAAGCAAAAAAAAATTGTGTTTACATATAGCAGGGGTACAAAAACGAGAGAGATAGAAAACGAAGAAGAATGAGAATGAATAAATAAACACACACAAAGTTTATTTATAAACAAAAGTTGGTATACATGTGTGCTTTTTTCGTATTTTTGCAGCTCGATAAATGACGACAAATTATAGCTCTTAATTTTCTAAAGCAAACATTTTTTTGGTCGGTAAGGCAGGTGGAAAGGGGCAAGCAGTAGGGGTGTCTTTTTTTCTCCAACTCCCTCCTTTCCTTAGGCTTGCATTTTAATTTTGGAACTCACTGCGGTGGCAAATTGAGTTAAACCGCAAAATGGTTGGAAAATTGAAAGGGGTTGATATATAGCAACGACTCGTAATATGCAGATCGAGGCAGTCTGCATGTATGGGTGTGTGTGTGTGTGTGTGTAGTTGTCAGCCAGACAGGCGAAATGCGATGACGTTGGCGAACCACCGACTGACACGAGTCTCCGCTCAGAGCAGCGACAATGCATTAAAAGTCACTGGCGAAGAACCCTTAGCCAAAATATTCAAATAATGCCCAAATGTCAACTAGAGTTCATAGTGGTTCAATTACAATTGAATTTGAATTGGGTTTAGAAAGAGTAATGCCTCGAACTCCACATAGAAATTTCCACATATAATCGATATTTTTCCAGGTCTAGGACGTATTTAAGGCATTCCCCTTTAAAGTTTTCAAATGCTAAAGTTCCGACCGAAAGTTTATTTTTAAAGGAGAGTTTCAACCACTGTGCATGCATCTGATTGGCAAAAGGTCAGCAGAATCCTGCTATTCCTGCCATTCAGCCCTTCTGTATGTGTGGGCAATTTGTTTAGTCTCCAAAAACGGAGCCAAGTGCCAACAATTTCAGTAGATGTCATGTCGAGGGCTATATCTAGTTGGTTACCACAGCTGTCCAGACAGAAAAAAGAGCAATTTTCATTTATAGCAATCTTTGTTGTTCAATTTGTGAGTGTTGCGAAAAATCCGGCGAAAATTGAATGCGTTTTAATTTAACTAATGGAGAACACAAATCAGACAGGACTTTAATTAATTGAAATTGTCGAATAAAAACCTACCATCGGCTCGCAAACACTGTGGATAAAACCCATAATCGTTAAGGGCCACACGTCGTATACGAAATTTGGGCAAAAATTGCGCCAGACACAAATTTTTAGATTACGGTCTGAAGGAATTTTCCCGTCTGCCTATGATAATGACAATGCTGTCGCCATTAATGGAAAACGCATTATTGTTTGCGAATTTCCTCAGCAAACTTCGGGCCTGGTCTGGTCTGATTTATTTGGGCGGGGTTGAATTCAGAGCAATCAACAAAACTTCAACAACGTTGTCGCTTTTCTTGAGCCCAACCACCAAACTCCATCTCCCGTATTCGGATGACTATGTTCACGACAATTTTACGGGGTTGTGGTAATATTTTTTCCGCAGCACAAGACATTTTCCAAGCCAGCGGCATTTTCCACCATTCTCTGCACATTGCTCATACGCAGTGTTGTTTCCGAACAAACAAGTGAAGCGGCAACAACAGTAAAAAAGGGGGCAAAATTTATTTGTTGAGAAAATAGTGGAAAATTGAAAATCAACGAGATAAATACAGGCAAAGCAGGCAGCGCCAGCGTCTGTGTTAATTCGGTTTTTGCTAATTTGGCATGGCGCCAAATTGAAAATAAAAACTTTGAGATCTTAAAGTTCTACAGTGAAGGCCTAGTAAACAGATTTAAATGAAAATTAAATATTTAACAAAATGTCGCCCATTTTACTATCAATCTTTGCTAATGGATTTGGAATTGCCCACACTTTGAAGAAGTTCGAAAGGATTTTTGTAACATAACTAATACAAAAAACTCCTTTTTTATTTACTAAGGTAAAAGCCGAACAATGGTTAAAGCTTAAAACCAGTTGGGAATTACAACACTATGAAAAAGTGTTTGTCCCACCTTACAATACAGCAATTTACAATTTTTTTGTATTGTAATTACAAAAAATAAATTTAACTAGAAAATCTCTTATTGATTTCATCATCGTGTTAATAACTCCCTGAAAGTTTAGTTATTGAGAAAACCACAAAAAGTTGGTCACAAAAAAGGCCCCGATTAACTTTGGCTCATCTGTCTCCCTATAATAAGTATACTATATATAATATATACATATATTCATATTCGCCCTCTTTTTAGATTTATTAAGTTTTCACTGTATTTTGACTTAACTCAACAAGTTTAGCAAATGCTAAACAATTCAGTTCCGTTTATTCTCTTTTGTCTCTGATTATTTCTTTGCTTTAAACTGATTTCGTTTTACTCGTCGTCCAATTGTGAAATTTATGTTGTCGGTGCGGCTAATTTATGTGGCATAAATCGCATACTATTGTCAAAAATAGGAAAAAAAACTAATATTCCCGGTTTCTCTCATTTATTCTCTCTCCGAGGCGTCGTCCTAGACTATTTTCTAATCTTAAAATAGCACATTACGTAGCCGCCGCGTGTGCCGCGACAACATTTGTTTTCCTTTGATATTGTATTTAAGCTAAATGCAGTTCAGTGCAACCAAAAAAAAAAAAAAAAAATACTGCGACAGCTGCAGTGTTAGAAAATTAATATGAACACACAATTGTTTCTGTTTCTGTGACTTTTTGTCGTATTCTCTTTTTTCGTTTGAAAATATCTGCCCCCAAAAATGATTGAAAATATTTTATAGCTGACTACTAAAAATAAAAATTGGCTCAGTGCAGCTAAACAGGGAATGACTGGACTATGTATGTATAGCAATGTATTTTTATTAATGACAAGATCAAAAGGTAGTCAAAAACCTTCATTAATGTTTTTGTTGTTGTTGTTATTGTTATTGTGGTCGTCTCTCTGCTGGAAACCGCACAAGTGTGGGCACAGGTCACGTGACTGGCACTTGCCACCCTCTCTGTTGGCCTTTTGCCATTGCCTCTTACCTCGTCGTTAATCTATGCAAATCAATCGATTGATTTCACAAAGCTTCACCTTGAAGCCCTCCACCCTAACTACCCTAGACCAACCACCATAAAAAACACAAACAAAACATAAAGGACAACAGAATTTGTTGTTTTGTTTTCGGTCTCATTAAAATATATACTTGAACGGCCCAATGAATGAAGGTAACCAATAATGTAAATGCAGACGACCACAAAATTGCACAAGCAAGGGACAAAGCAAAAGTTTTACTTTCCATTCCGTTTATATACGATTTGGGGGACGTTCGAAAAGTTAACACAAGATTTCTGTTTCCACCTTTTAATGGATTTCTTAAGAATTGAGGTCAGCTTGTAGACATCATTTGGGAAGACCATGTGTTAATTAACAAATGTGCTAAATAATAAATTGAAAGTGCAAAAAATTCAACTCACAGAGAGTGAGAGAGAGAGATACCGATGACACAATACATAATAATCATTATGCTACATTATATTGAAGGCAAAATGGCTCAACTTAAAATTATGTTATATAAGAGTATTTAAGGTGGAGTCAAGGGATTGCAGAGAAATGCTATTCTAGTTGGCATCTCATTACTAAGTTGTTATTAAAGAAAATACACATTTTTGTTGTTAAAGATTACTTGCGAATTATCCTGAAATTTGTGGATATAAAAGTGCAAAATTATTCGAATAAGTCACGTTTCAATGTGCGGCCAGTTCCCCTAAGCTCGTTCCCTTGTATTTCCTCTAAAAAGAAATGTTGAATCGAGTTCTTTTTTGAATAACTTTTAAATGATAACTAACTTATCGGGCCTCTAAATTAGTTACCAAAAATCTAAATCTTTGTCTCGTAATGGCAGACAATCTCCAAAACGAGAACTTAGACTTCTGAAATGTCCTCTCTATGGTTCTATGATTTCTCTTGCTTATATACTGAAATGGCTTTTCCTATTCTTTTTCTGGCACTTGCTAGTTTTTGTTTGTATTTTTTCTTTATACTTGTGCCATAACTCAAAAATATCAACAATATTTCAATTTTATTTATTCGCGAAACAAAGTAAAGAGAAGTAAATTAAGCAGAGGTAGACAATGGCTGGCCACACAAGAAATGGCAAATGGCATTGAACTTTGCCAATGTACTCAAAAAGCCAACAACAAACAAAAACTCACTATTTTGGCCCTATCGTCATGTGCATTTGGTCAAGGCGAAAACCAAATTGACAAAGTACCACTAGAAAAATCCCATCAAGAGAGTGTGCAATGTGTGTGTGTCTGTTTGTGTGTCTGTTTGGGCGGCCTATGGAAGTTTTATTTATGGCTTAGAGACAATAAACTTGTTGTGTCAATGGCCAACAATGACCACCAATGATGATGATGATGCAGTGGGGTACGTGCCAAAGATGATATTGTAAGGTCACCGATTTGGGTTTGGGCTCTCCTAACTGGGCCTGGTGTGTGTTCCAGTTATATGGCCATATACGTAGTGGCTGGTGGCTTCGTCAAGTGACGTTGATTGTCAGCTGAACTTGTTTTACTGGCGGATTTTCATGCGCCACATCCGCATCCAGAAAAGTGGAGCAGATAACCGGAACGCGTCTGCAGAAAAATCAAACAAAAACAAGAAACACTCGTAAAATCAACTAAAAACAAACAAAATGTACATACAATCACGAGGACAGAGAGACAGAGGAGACATGGAGAGGCCTCCATATAGATATTTATTTCTGGTTCTCGTTGAGGCTCCGGTTCGCAATGCTTAATTGAAGAGATTTGGAGTCAATTATTGCGAAAGAGAAATTCTTAATGTCTTTAAAAAAGTAAATAATTTCAACTTTCGTGCGTGAAAGTTGTCCCCGTCTTCCATCGTCTTTGTCTAATTTGTGCACGGCAAGCCGACAAAGAGGATTTACTCCTATCATAATTACGATTTCAGCAAATTATCCTAACATTAATACCCTATAATCATAAGCAAAATTGTCTGCTAAATGGAACACGCCCACAGAATGCCACTCACAAGAGACTCAAAACGTAATCATGTAATTGCCATCTCAATTGTAAATGAAGAATAAATCATACAGCCAAGATACAGACTTTCGTTTTTCCTAATTGCCAATTTATGTAATTAACAATTGATTACCTTGTAATGAAGTCGGGAAATGGAGCAAATACAACACAACACACAGAGAAATAAGCAAAAATCAGATGGCGCAATTAGCCAATTGCATACAGTGTATGTGAAAAGTATTGTCATATCGCCAGAGCTTAATGAAGTAGAAGAAACCTCATTATATGTGATTAGTTTGACTGCCATTAGTAATTTATAATCTCTTATATTGATTGAGATTTCTCAGTTTTTATAAAGTTTAATAAATAAAACGTTTCCTGTTTGTAAAAGGTTAAAGTAGCCTCAGTTGGAGAGGATTTCTTCAGAATATCAAAGAGGCTTTGAGTTCAGTTTATCAGAGAGAAAGAGAAAATATATAACTACTAAGATCTAAATAAGATGAAACGAAAATTTTCCCTTTAATACTTAAATTTCAAGCTAGATCTTGCCACCGAGCTTATTTATTTAGTTTCCTGTAATATATGTGTGCCAGTAATATAAAGTATTTCAATTTTGCTGTTATCAGTAAATATTTTAAACCTGACTGACACAGTGTGTATGAATATTGCGGCCATATTATAATTTCTTTCTTTTTTTATTCATTTTGAACTCTTGTGATAAACCGGTTAATGTGCACTTGACATCACGACAATAAGAACAAGCTTTTCTCCACTTTAGCTTTGAATACATATACATATATATAAATATATAAATATGTATGTATTTATTTTTATAAGAATTCATTTTAATTGACGCAAAAAAACCCAATGAGAGGGAAAGAGAAGGCAGAGCAAAAAAAGTAATCACAAAAATGAGCAAAGTTGATCGCCCTCGCGCAGACTGGTACGAGAAAATGGTCACAAAACTGAATAAAACAATAACAAGAATAACAACAACAACAACATAGACATTTAAGCGGAGAAAACTGAAGAGCAACAAGACCAAACAACACACCAACAAGGCAACAAGGCCATAAACAATTAAAAAAAGTGACAGACTATGTATGACGATAAATACTAGAAGACAGCAGCCAGAAACAACGCACAAGAACAATATCAAAGCAACAAAGATACATATGTATCTACGAAGTATACATATATATGTATCTGTATGTGCCTTGATTTTTATCTGCTGTGTGAACTTTTTGTTTTGTCAAATGCTTCGACTCATTCCATGAAATTCAGTTGCTTCACCACCAACAAAAACAAAAAACCCCAAAAAACAATCGTTGATCCGTGCTTTGCTCTGACAATCAGATTGCGTTTCTTCTTTTTGAAAATCTTTGCCAAATATATACTGTGGCGCTATCTTTTGGTTCTCGTCTAAAATTTAAAGATTCGTTCATACCCAATTTGGTCATGACCAATTTGGTTAATGAATTTGGCTAAAAATAAATATATTTCAACATTTTTTTGCTTAATTAAAAATTAGGGATGACACATAGATTTAGTTTTGAACTGAATTCAATAATTGGAAATATAGAATGGCCATAGTAGATGAAATTTAAGGATTAGCAAATCTCTACAACTATTTCCATAGACTTAAAGTAGGGCATAGATTAAGTATCAGTAGCTATTTCTTAATGGAAACTATTTTAAAAGGTAATAAAGTTATGCAAAAGTGTGGAGAAAATACATTTCAAAGAAACTAGTTTTGTATATAATCTTGATTAGTTTACGATACGAGAATGACTCTACAAAAACAAAAATCAACGCTAATATTGACATAATCATCATTAGGAGAAACGGTTTTTAGAAATAGAAAGCATTTCGACATATATGAGAATATATATGATTAGTCAACAGTTGAAGAAATAATATTTGATATTTTGCAATTAATTATTTAAAAATTCACTTGAAATACTTTTTATTTAATCCTTTAATTGCTTTTAGTAATCCAACTAAAATGCTAAGACAATTGTGAGTTGTTTATATTTTGGTTTCCGGCTTAATTATTGGTTTGGCGTTTTCAGTCTTTTTACCTGATGCGAATTAGATTTCGTGTTAAGTAGTCACACCAAATTATCAATCCTTTCTAGAATTTCAGGCACTCGTCTCATATTGCAAGAGCTTTTGATTTGGTTTTTTGTTTTTTTGGTGTTGCGGCTTAGCCCCAAAACAAAACAGGCGCAATAAAAATTAAGTTGCTCAGCTACATTTACCTGTGTGTAAGAGTTTGATGTTTTTGTTGGTTTTTTTCAGCATTTCATTAAACACACGCCAACAACAACAGCAAAAGCAACAGGCAACGAACTGTCTGACTATAACCCTTTTCTTTTTCTTTGTCTCTCTTCTTTTTTTGTCGGTTTTGCCTTTATCTTATTATAATCTACGCGCCTGTGCGGCATATTCGTATCTTTTCAGTCAATTTCAAGTACATTTTGCCTTTTTTTCTTCCTCTTCTTCTGGTTTTCTGTTTGAGATGCAGGCTGAGCAAACAGTCAGCAGCCATGGGTAACCTGGAGACTGAGGCGAAGCAGCAGAGAGAGAGAGAGAGTCAACAGCAATGGCAAACAAGCGCAGACAACGTTTGTCGGTCAAAATCAAAATCAGACCCAGCCTTTGTTCCTTTCAATTCCAAGAATTGTGGACCAGTTATGAAACAAGTCTGCAACATGCGCACAGACAGACAAACACACGCACACTTAGAGAGGAAAGAGAAAACAATAAAGAACCCAAACGCAAACCCAAACCCCAGCCCATACCCATACCCATTTCAGGGCCCAAAGCAATATAGCCTGAATCTGGGCTTCAGCTTTTGAGTTCCCCCGTCTCGTTAGCTGCGCATGCGCCGCCGCAGTGAAAAATACTTTATGGATCGGGATTGTTGCAGTTCAACATTGAAGTTAAAGTCATAGTCCGGGAACACATTTTTGTATGTACGTAGGTATGTATGTATGTTTGTAGGTACCTGCCACTTAGCTTTGGGGCAGAGCTGTGACTGCAACTTAATTTCTGGCCGCTTGCAAGTACTTCATCATGTTTGAAGCGGCAGTAAAAATAAATTAACAAAGCTGAAGCCTCAACCGATCACCATTAAGCAAGCCAGCCAACCAACCCACCAACCAACCGACCACTTCCCGACTTGTCTAGCTACTCAATACAAAGTTTTAATAACTTGGCCAACATAGCCCAGAGAGTTCTCTGTGTGTTGTTGGTTTGTGTTTGAGCACTCCCTTGACATCAAAAGCGCAGCTGTGCATGCTGTGGATCAAGTTCAGACTATGTACATGCGATATAGTCACACAATACATATACAGATACTTATACAGACAAACATTCACATACATACATACATATATAGGCGCCCATAAATTGTGATTGAAAAAAGGAAGGCACCGAACAGTTTATTAAGTGCAGAAACATTTGCACTCTACAGAATTAAGAAATTCAATTCAAAAGCTATACAAAGATATGTCTCTCTGTAAAGTCAAGTCAAATCAAGTAGTGTAGCTCTTTTCGAAATGGGCTTATTCCAATTTCCAACAGGTAAGAACTCATAGGAAGAATTGTTTATTAAAGTTTTCATGAATTTGTTTCAGAAAACTGAGTATTTTTATGATATAATTGAGATGAGATAGGAAGGAAATAAGGGAAATCTCTTTATCGAATAGTTCCAGGAGATTGCAAAAACAGCCGGAAATGACTTAGGAACTCTCCTTCGAACGATACTCCAGTTAGAGTATACGTTAGAGAACTATATTTTATCAGATTGCTCATCAAATGGCGTGGTGAAGAGGGGAAGGGAAGGTTAGGGGCCTCTATATTGCTTGGTTTCGTTTCTTTTATGGATGGATGTATGCAAAACAAGTTGCAAGCGACACGTAGGTGGCTTTGCTTATTGAAAAGTGGTTCTACAGCATCTCCTGCCTGCGGCGTTTACAAAAATTGAGACCTCCCGGCTGTGTCTGTGTATGTTTATGGGTGTGAATGTATGAGTGTGGCAACAGCCACAAACGAAAGACTCAAACAACAAACTTGCCAAAAATACAACAGCGAAGAGCTAAAGAAGAAGAGAATGTCTGTTTAAGCCACACTTTCACTGCGAGATAAGCAGCAATTTTTGCCATTCTATTCTTTTGTCTCGTTTCGACTGAAATAGAAAGTGCTCAACAATATCATCAGATATAATTTAAAATGAATTTATGCCACCAACGTTCATTCGTCAGTTCCAGCTCTTTCACCTGGTTGAATCTGGCATGCAAATTTGCTGTTTCTTTTTTTGCACAAATGATATTTAAATATCAGAGCAATGAAAGTGAAGATATTGCGTGGCAATTATGGAGACTGAGCTTTGTTTGAACAACAAGTTAACAGCAGCAGCAAATAACCGTTACCAAAAACGAGATTCCCTGTAAATAAATATTAGCGTGTTCATTGTAAGCTTGCAGTTCATTGACCTAGGCCCTCCGCCGCCCCGCCCCACACGCGACAAGTCGTCGTTGGCACTGGCTGATTGACCAATGGTCATAAATTTACATAATTTGCAATTGCAAGAGTCAAAATTGACTTGACTTTGTAATATTTCATAAACGATAACAAAAACAACAACAACAACAACAACAACATGGAAACGTTTCAACTATTGTCAATGCTGTCAGCGCTTATGCAACAACAGCTTGTGATGCCGCGCCGCCTGGCGCTATTGGAAAATATGGAAATGCCTCCCCACTTTGCCACATTCCCCGCCTCCCACCGCCCTGCCCTGTACCTCTTTGATAAACCAGTCGCATTGATTTCCCAACGACTATTTCCTATTGTCCAATACAAAAGGGAAAATCATGACATTTTTTTTATATTTTTGGCTTAAATCTCTGTCACAGCTTGTACAACAAACCAAAAAACTATCTCACGCCTTTGTGCCCTGCTCGTAAAAAGAAAATTTGGGAAAAAACCCCAGAGAAATGCGATTGCTTTCTCTATACCGAAGCTTCAATACTCTTACACAGCTCTATTAAGTCGAAATAGATTTAAATGACAATCTCTGATTCTCTCTTTTAGAGATGAAAATAGAATAGAAAGTGTTTAGAATTCTCAGCATTTACAATACTATACATTTCTTTTAGGGAACATTTTGAATGATTTTTAAGTGCACTTTTTGTTTGTCTTTCTCATCTGCATTTGGCCCCTTCTGTTACTACGAACGAGCTTTTCCTTGGATTACCTCAAGCCTGCAAGCTTTCAGAATATTAAAACATGATAAAGCCCATATACCCTTGTGTTGGGGTTAGAGTATATTGTATTTGTCTGTTGGTTATTATTATTGCATCACGTTCCGCAATACATTTGACAAATTTATTTTGATTAAAAGCAATTTCTGGTTGAAATTGTTGATTGAATTGATTTCTTTATCGACTTAACTCAAAAAGGGGAGATGCTCTGGGAGTGAAACGGATGTTTCGCTGCTACAATAACAAGCATTAGATGACTTGTTTTCTATTCATCGAACGATGTGGTTAATTACAGTGAATTGTTTATGATTGAATAATATTCGTTAACTGTTTAGATCGACTTCCAACAGCAAATGTCAATAAATCATCACTCGCATTTCTATACTTTCCGCCAATCAAATTCTTACAAAACAAATGACATATAACTGTCAGAGTTCGACTTGAATTAAGGTCAGTAATATTTCAATATCTTCTATTATTTCGTTTTCCTTTTGTATACGTTAACATTTGGGCTAGATTTTTGCTACTTTGCCAAAGAATATGTATAGAGACATTCCTTTTCAGAATTCGAAACAAAAACAGAATCAAGCTGATTAATGCAAAACGTTTCAGTTGGCTCAAGTTGTCACAGTTTCCATTAGGTCATCGCCGCATTTACATATGTAGATACATATACTCTATAGCAGAAGAAGACTTTTTAAGTATTTCGCTTCTAACGTCATTGAATCATCATCAAAAACTCTTGGCGCTTTTCACTGCGGACCACACCAAAAACCAAAAATTGGCGTGAGAAAATTGAGAAAGTTTACTCAGTTGCAGGTGGCAGCAAGTTAGCAACTTTCCCGGGGTCTCTGTGTGGATTCTCTGCAAACCAAAATCAAAAAAAAAAAACGAGAGAAAAATTGGCAATCATTTGTAAACAATGTGTGAGGCGAGGCTTGCAGGCGTATTGACTGTTTATGTTTAACTTTTGGCCAGAAGTAAGAAATACGCGGCTCATGACCCACTTTCAAACCATGTTTCTTTTTCTCTCTCTCTCTCTCGCTCTTACTGTCCCTCCCTGGCTTGGTGCTCTCTCTCTAAACAACTTTTTAGGCAAATTAGCAGCTGCGAAGGCATTGAAAGTTGCTTAACCACTTGCCAAAAAGGTGGCCAGAACATTACAAAAAGAAGAAAAAGAAATAAACAAAAGCAACACCCAAAAACTGTATTCATAAGCACAAAAATTATTGCTTTATTACGTCGACAAATGGGAGTAACTGACCATAACAACAACTATATATACATATATATATATAAATTGCAACAAATTTAAACAAATATTCAATGCCAAAATATGTTAAGTGGGTCAACACACACAGACAAATATTTGCTTTATTTTAGGGGTATTCGATTTTCTATTTCTAGTGCATTGAAATTGAAATTTCATTTGTTAATTAAGCGTATTGTCTCCACAGTCATCAAGCAATGCCAACTTGATCAATCAATCAATAAATTAATTAATTAATTCTTCAACTGTCTTTCTTACAAAATGTATACTTTAGTATTGTGTTTAATCCAATAAATTTTACTGTGTTTAAATTTAAACTGCAACAAGTGAAACTCATAGAAGTTGTAAATATATCTCTAAAAATCCCGAATATTCGAACGGCACTGAGCCTAGAATTCAAAAGCCTAAGTTGAAACAGTTTAGCTGGCATAATAGGCGTATACATAATTAAATCTTTAACTGAAGAAGTAAGAGCTGTAGAATATGGAATCAAAAACCTATAAAAAACCTATTTTCCAACTTAGATGCAGCTTTAGTAATCGAATCCTGTTCGAATTAATTCAATATCTTTGGTTTTATTGTTGCACTACAGCAACATAAGTTACTAAACATTGTTGCAAGCCTTGGTAAGTGTGTGTGTGTGTTTGTGTGTTGGATTGTGTGTGTTGTTAGTCAGCAACTTTGCAGCTGCTTGTCTAACTGCACTTTGTTGCCATTAGTTTGCTGTTTTTTGAAGTTGCAGTTGATTTTGTTGACAATGTTAACGGATGTTGGTAGCTCAGCTGGCCGATTGCATGTTTTGAAAAGGCGGAAGGGGAAAGCAGAAGGGGCAGCCAGCCAGTTGGTGGTTTTGTCCTTTCTGCCCAGTCAGTTATCAGTCATTTGCTGTGAGTTTGCATAATATGCAGCAGAAACGTGAGAAAATGTTTGGCCCAAAGAAAGTGTGAGAGACAACTCCTCCGATTGCCATTACTGGCTTTATATATAGAGCACACAACACACGTAGCATGCAGCCTGAGGTTTTATCATGATGTAATGTGACAAGCTTTATTTTGGGAAAGTGGTTTAATGGCACAGGCCACACACACACTCACACACCATAAAAATTGCTGAACATATACTTATTCGAAACCGCATTGTGACCGCAACTTGTTCCTCTTTTGCTTTTGCAGTTGACTGACGAAGTGGTGCGTAAGAAGAGCGAATACCAAAAACATTTGGAGGGCTACAAGGCGTTGCGTACACGTTTCGAGGAGCACTATATAAAGGGTAAGCCTCCATTGCTTCATTGCCGATTATGAAAAATCTCACCAGTTTCTACATTATTTTCCCGTAGCACCCGGTCGGAGTGGACGAAAACTGGACGATGTTCGTGACAAATATCAAAAGGCCTGCCGCAAATTACATCTGACACACAACGAATATGTGCTATCCATCACAGAGGCCATTGAGGTGGAGAAGGATTTTCGCACAGTCCTGCTGCCAGGCCTCTTGGAGCACCAGCAATCCGTCCAGGAGAGTTTCATACTCTTGTGGCGCAATATATTACAGGAAGCAGCCCAGCATGGCGATCTAACATCGGAGAAGTATACAGAAATCCAGCAACGCATAAACACTGTGATAAGCAATATAAATCCAGCCGAAGAATATGGCGAATTTACCGAGAAACACAAGTAAGTCTATCGTATATCAAAGATAGAAAGGAAATGTGTCTTAAGTAGAGACGATTTTTGATATGAAGACTGAATTGACTGACTCAATTTCTTTTGCTCTAATTGCAGAACATCACCGACCACACCGTTGCTCTTTCAATTCGATGAGACGCTTATTGAGGATATACCCGGCAAACTGCAATCTAGTACATTGACAGTGGATAATCTGACTGTCGATTGGTTACGTACACGGCTCTTGGATTTGGAGGCGTCTGTAAAGGATTGCCAAGAGAAGCAGCTAAAGATGATTGAGCATGTCAATGGTGGTTCACCAGTGGCCAACGGGAGCATTATATCAAATGGTAGCAACACCTCAAATGGAATACAATCCAACAAGGACAGTATGTGGTGAGTTTTTCATAAGGTGAATGAGGAATAAAGTCCCCTATTCTATATGTCTAATTTTCTTGGCAGTCGACAATCAAAGGATCTGAATGCCTTACGTTGCCAGGAGAAGCAAAAACAGAAATTGGTCGACATGATCAAGTGCGCATTGAATGAAGTGGGTTGCGAGGAGCTACCATCCGGCTGTGATGATCATTTAACTCTCGAACAGAACTTTATCGAGAATGGCTACAATAATGAGCAACAGGTAAGCTAAAATTAATAGGATGGCTATGTCCTTGGTGATGGATACGTAGTGGGATAGTAGGTGATTTTTATTCTGTTAACAATCTCTCTTTCTCTCTGGATGCCGCCCATCTCTCCATACACACACACACATTTCCCTAACCCTAACATCTCTCTATCTCTTTAAAACTCGTAATTTTTACGCTGTGCATCAGCGTTCAAACTCGACTAGTTCTCCCGGTTTGGGCATCATGAATGAGTTGATGCGACGCGGCGGTGTCCTCACGCTGCTTCGGGGACGTGGCCGGCATTTCAAGCGTAAGTCCACACCGCAACCCACAACACCGATGACCAGATCCAGGCAGGGAAGATTCAACAAGATGCAACCACGCTCACAGAGCCTGGGATCGTTGTCGGTAGGGATGCGTAGGGATGTGGGTAGTCCTGCACGTTGTTATGAGCCCATTACTAACCCGTTGCGTCTGGCGGCCAGTGTCGGTCATAATCTCGGTGAGGAGATTGTATTCAGGTCGTCATCGCCGCCAGTTTTACCCCGTCTGCGGCGCACGCAATGTTCCATGTTGTGTTTGGGTGAAGATGAGGAGCCGCTGCAGCCGTTGCCAGTGGTGTCCTCCGATTCTCCAGATGTCCCGCTTACCTCCCGCCTAACAGTTGCCGCCGTTACTAACACGAATAACAATAATCACATTTATGCGGACTTGGAGCTGGCCACAAAAATAACCTCGAGCGATAGTCTAGAGGAATTGCCAGCTCCAAAACGTGAGCAAATTGAAATTGAAATCAATGGAGAGGCGACGCCACAACCACAAAACTCCATTGACGCTCATCTGGATAGGATTGATGAGATAAATCGTGTTTTAGACGATCGCCTTAAGCGTTCATTGCAACCGTTCGCAAGTGATGTGAATGCCATTGAACGAGTAGATGATGCGGATGGCGCTGCTAATGAGGAAGAGTCGACCAAGCAGGTGAAGACACGACACGTTAATGGTGGGCCATCCGATGCAGAGAGTCAGGCCAAACGTAGCTCTAGTTCGAGTTCAGAGTGTCGTTCCTCCAAAGAAATGGGAGGTGCCAAAAAACGTTCGCTATCCTTTACACAGAAATCGATAAGCAGCATTTTTACCAATCTGAAAGAGTTCTCTCGCAGTCCATTGGCTCGCATGGCAAAAACTTCAACTCTAACCGAGGAGGAGCAACTGCAGAATCAGCATCATCAACCGGAACAAAGTCAACATTCCAGTAGTAGTGAATCCACACAGGGTGGAAATCCATGTGCCTCACAGTCAACAATTATAACAAGTACGATAACAACAACAATTACAACAACTACATCATCAATGACACCGTCCAAAGAAATCTCAAGACTGAAATTCAAAGTGCCCAAAATACAAAAGAAATCGAAAGCCATACGCCAGACATTCCGTACCAAGTTGCTCAATTTTCAATTGAAACGCCAAACAAAACCATGCAAACAGTGCACCAAACGACGTCGCATCCATCCAAGTAAGAGCGTATTTGATTTTGCCAAAGAGTTCGAGGCTGGACAGGATGAGCAGTTCTGCAATTGCCCCACACCAGTGCCAGCAACGAAACTCAAACGACCCATTCAGGTGACCAGCCAAAAAAAGAAGATTAAAGACAGACAGTTGCATAGCTCGGACGACGACGACGACGAAGACGACAACGATCATCACCATCATCATCAGGAGCAGGAGGAGGAGGACTTTGACCATGAGGAGGATAACAGCAGTGACTGTGATGTGCTTAGCATGAAGGACCATTGCTATTGTGTGCCCAGTTTGGCGGCCAGTGTGAGTCTCCCACCCACCCACAATCCATCCCTTCACCAACAAGCAGCGCAACAATCTCCACTCCTCGCACTCTCAACAGTATCTAAACACTTTACGAATAATGTGACGAATGCCAGATGAGCGATCCTTGGCTCATCCATCTATACCGCATTGCATTGACATCTCCGCCGTAGTCGTAGTGGCTTCCTTTCAGCTTTGCATGTTGATTGATTTGCATGTTCAACAACTTTTGTGTTCAACTTTTCTTTGCCTTCAATATGGAAAGGGAAGGTAAAGCTTTGATACCCTCGAAAGCAAAAAGGGGTATATTGGTTTTGAGTATAAGTGGTTAACCTCAATCATTCAAGTATAAATCCATAAAGAATTAGCAATAAGACATAGATTTTAGCCCGATCAGACTATTATATCATCGATAATTCAGTTTGTACTCAAACACTCTCCTTCTTTTGTGGAAATTTTACTTTTTACCAATGAATAGAGTTCACTTCAATGAATTTTAAGGGTATTTAAACTTCTGCATGGCCAAAAAATGGCCATTTATCTGATTTTTATATAGACACGGCTAAAAATACTACGCGGACGCACTTGAATCTCTGTCAATCTATTTTCGATCTATACAATGAACTTGCCAATTGAAAACTCTTTCCAACACTTTCAATACTTTGCTTTAAATTTTATTCTTAAACTTTTTAGTGGAAGTTTCGTGAAATCTTTTTCAGTTTCTTCCATTATCTCATTTATCGATCTTACGATCTCAAAGTTTATTCGAAAGAGTATTGAAAATACGGCTTTACTTTGCTTAAGGCAAAAACCTTCATTGAAAAGTTCTCATGGCTAAATTTACTTGTAGCAAAAGAGCGAGACGCACATTTGGCAGTTCAGCTCATTCAGTTCTCTCTGATCTGGCTAGCTGCTTGGACAGACCAGAGACCATTAATCCGGCCAAAAAAGAACATACATATATATCTCAAAAAAAAAAAAATAATAAAATGTTTGGCGTCGACAAACTGTTGGAAATAATCTGTATTTGAACAGTGTCTGTGTCTTCTCCCGTGCCTTCTCCTTCTCCACCGCATCTCTTCTGAATTGCGCAAGTGATGAGCAGCAACACTTCCGGCCATAGTCCACAGAGTAGCAATCCTTCCATTGCTGGTGCACTGATGGATTGCAGTATCTTTGAGACCATATTATTTGCCGGTCGACCCGTTCCGCCGGCTCGTAGAAAGCGTCCCAAATCCAAACTGTTTGTGAGTCACCTGTGAATCGAGAGACCTTGACCATTTTCCATATTGAATGTAGTAATAATTTATTTATTTTTATCTGCTTTAAGTATTTAATGTTAATTTAAACTGTATATACGTTTGATTTTTGCTGTTCTTGTTATTGTTGTATATAATGCAATTTCGTCAGAGTCAATTGCACCCACGCATTTCCGTTTGGAATGGCGTATTAAGCATTTTTCTTGTTATTTGGAATTTAATTTTGCTCTGCATGTGTTTTCTGTATACTTGACTAACTAATCTTAGATCATTGGGGTGATTTGGACAAGGGATTAACATTATTGTTTAATGTTTTGCAGCTTTCACTATCAACGAATCGTCCACTGTACGAGGAGGAATGGTTCCATGGTGTCTTGCCACGTGAGGAAGTTGTTCGTCTGCTCAACAATGATGGCGACTTCTTGGTCCGCGAAACCATTCGCAACGAGGAGAGTCAGATTGTGTTGAGTGTCTGCTGGAATGGACATAAGCATTTCATTGTCCAGACCACGGGCGATGGACATTTCAGATTCGAGGGACCCCCATTTCCCAGCATACAGGAACTGATCATGCACCAATATCATTCGGAATTACCAGTTACAGTTAAATCAGGAGCCATACTCCGACGACCCGTGTGCCGGGAACGTTGGGAGCTCAGCAATGACGATGTTGTCCTTCTCGAAAGGATTGGCAGGGTAACCACAACAGAAACTCCTTTTTCATTAGTGGTTCTTTATTTTAAACTTTGTGTATATTTTAGGGAAACTTCGGCGATGTCTACAAGGCCAAATTGAAGTCCACCAAACAAGATGTGGCGGTAAAAACCTGCCGCATGACCCTGCCCGATGAACAGAAACGCAAATTCCTGCAAGAAGGTCGCATTCTAAAGCAATATGATCATCCCAATATTGTCAAACTGATTGGCATCTGTGTACAGAAGCAGCCCATTATGATAGTCATGGAATTAGTTCTAGGTGAGTAGTTTCTAAAAGAGATCCCAACAGAGCTTACTCAAAAGAATTTAGTTTGGATGAGGCCCTAAACTTTAGGTCAACATTTGTTATAGTATAGTATAGGTATATTAATCTTCTAATCATCTTCTTATTCGCTTTACCATTTACCAGGTGGCTCCTTGCTGACATATTTACGAAAGAATTCAAATGCTCTATCCACACGGCAACAGATGGGAATGTGTCGTGATGCGGCTGCAGGTAAGAGTATTGAAAAATTCCTCAAATCTCAAATTATTGATTTTCTATAATCCGTATTAGGTATGAGATATCTTGAATCAAAGAATTGCATACATCGCGATTTAGCAGCGCGGAATTGTCTGGTCGATCTGGAGCATAGTGTAAAGATTTCCGATTTCGGCATGTCGCGCGAAGAGGAGGAATATATAGGTAATTAATACAGTTAGTTCTTTTGAAAAGTATCCCTAACATTTTCAATCTCTATAGTTTCCGATGGCATGAAGCAGATACCCGTTAAATGGACAGCACCCGAGGCTCTTAATTTTGGCAAATACACATCATTGTGTGATGTTTGGTCCTATGGCATATTAATGTGGGAAATATTCTCCAAAGGTGATACACCCTATTCGGGCATGAGTAATTCCCGGGCCAGAGAACGCATCGATACGGGTAGGTATTAGGTTTTAAATGGACAAATGATTGGAGTTCATTCTGTGTTTTCTTTGATTCTTTAAGGGTATCGTATGCCTACTCCGGAGAATACGCCACCGGAAATGTATCGTCTAATGCTTAAGTGCTGGGCAGCCGATGCCGAATCTCGTCCACATTTTGATGAAATCTATAATGTTGTCGACGCATTGATTTTGCGCTTGGATAACAGCCATTAAGATCTTTAAAATAAAACAAAACAAAAAATCATCATAATCAATGTAGATTTTATAGTTAGTAAGCGCTTTTAAAGTACATCAACGAAATGCCTGTATTTACTTATACATTTTATCATATAAAAGAGAGAGAGAGAAGAAATCGGATATTTATATATATATATATATATATTTTATAGCCATGTAATATGTAACTGTAACTCTAACTGGTGTGCTTCTGTCTGAGCGAATCCTTAATGTGCCAAAAAACAAAAAAAGAAACAGAAAGTAATGAAAAACGAATGGAATGATATATCCCTTTTCGAAATTGAATTGTGTGCTTGATAAAAACTGATTGCTAGCCTAAACTATAGAATTTCTATTTGCTTTTGTTTTGTTTTTTAGTGTTTTTAGTTTTTAAGAACATTGTGTATATTATTTATGTATATCTAACTGTCTATTGTATTTTGTATATTTATTTAAATTGTATTTACATTATTTCTACCACGTCTATCATTACGTTTACGTTTAAGTTTAATAGTTTTTAAGGTTTTTTTGGCTTCTCTGCTGGAAAAAAAAACAAATATATAAAAATCACATGTATACATAAAAAATGAATGTTAGATATATGTATAATTAAATTGGGTTGGGTGGATTTTGGGTATCCGCATTGCTATTATCCATAAGAGCCAATGGAACGTCAGAGAATTCCACTTTGGCATAAAACTTCTTGAGCTCATTCTTTAGTTGTAGACTGTGGGACCAGTCCAATGTCTCACAGACAACTTTTACCTCAACTGTGTAGATATCTCGCAGCCAGGCTCGCTCATGCATAATATCCTTGATGGAGACACCAATTCGCACTAGCAGGGCACACAGATCATTGATGCCGCCTGGGCGGTCACTGACCTCCACATTGAATTTGACCAGACGACCGAGAGCAGCCAAACCTCGTTCCAGACAACGTCCAAAGACTGTGGTATCGATATTACCACCACACAACAGGACCACAACTCTATAGAAACAGAGAAATTTTAATTTGTTATACATATGTCAGAAAATATGTATGTTTTGATATACTCACTTCTTGCCCTTGAGATCGTCTAGATGGCCAGCTAGAATGGCAGCTAGACCGGCTCCGCCAGCGCCCTCCACAACACACTTTTCTTCTTCCACTAGGCGCAATATTGCCTGAAAGATGAAATGGATTAACTGATGGACTGAACACACAACTAATACACTTTATAGAGACATACCACTGCGATGTACTCCTCCTTGACAACCACCATGCGATCAATTAGAGGCATGGCTGTGCAATAAGCATTGTAACCCACTTTGGGAACTGCCAGTCCATCGGCCAAGGTGTTCTTAATGGAAGTATTTATGGGTCCCTTATTCTCCATGGCCCGACTAAAGCTGGCACACTTCTCGGACTCCACACCCTATGTTAAAATAGTTAATCCCATTAATGTCATGGCTTATGGCGTCTGGCATAATACTCACTATGATCTTGGTTTTCGGGGACAGAGCCTTTACAGCTGTGGCTATGCCTGCTATGAGGCCACCGCCTCCTACAGGAACCACCACAGCATCTGGTTCGGGGACCTGTTCCAAAATTTCCAAGCCAATTGTTCCTTGCCCCGCCATAATATGCGGATGATCGTAGCCATTCACATAGAGGAGATTCTCATCGATGGACATGCGCATGGCCAGGGATTTGGCTTCACCCATATCATTGCCATCGACAATCACTCGGGCCTTGTAATTGCGACACTTTTGTATCTTCATAATGGGAGCAGCTTTTGGCATAACCACTGTCACGGGTATGTTCAGCTTCCAGCCATGATACGACAATGCCTGGGCATGATTACCCAGCGAGGCGCTAATCACTCCCTTTCGCTTCTGTTCCTCGCTCAGGGAAAGCAGGGCGTAACGTGCTCCACGCTCTTTGAAACTTTGATAGGAGAAAATAATTAATTGTTGATCATAAATAAGCGAAGCAATTAGCAACACATTAATATTTGGTACCAGTCTTGGTTATTAACAACTCTTATCGATCTTATCGGTGTGATTATTTTTAGCCAGCCAATTTTGCCACAACTACGTAGTAAACTGGGCAAACTGAAGACGCCGAAATGAAAGAAAAGGCGCGTGGTCAAGCCATATACAATAGATGATGATTAATCAAGTTCTTAGGGTAGGCAAAAAATTGGAATTTTCTACGCCGACTATTATTGTTTTTTTTCTCTTATCAATTTAAACGACTAGACAATATACAATATATATGCTATATAAGTAATTATTGATATTGATTGCATATTCATGCACTTTCGACTTGCATTATCGCCAATAGCTAACGGAATAGATTTTAGAAACGTCAAACTTCGAGTCGTATTTACAAGCTGATCTTAAGCTGGCCAGATGACCTTTGGACTCTTCTTTTCCTGCCACTCACCTGCCAGTGTATTGTAGGAAATCCTTTTTCAAATACAAGTCCATACCATACGATTCCGACGAGGTAGATTTCTGTGTTAATGAATTATCAGTTATCTATAGTATCTGGAGATCGATTTCGGGTCTATACTAACTGGACAAGGAGTACGCTCTACTCCGCCTTTGATGAGAAACGCTGCCGAGGTGACGTCATGAAAGGAAATGCGTTGCGGATTCTTAGGATCACAAAATGGATCAACTATTTCTTCAGTTCCTCCCGAAACATGCCTGGGTCTCAGTTTAATATCACTAACTTTCAGTCCATTCGAGGAGGAGCCATTGGTTGTGATTTTGTTGCTCCCATTTGTGCTTGGAATCGGTATGGAAAGGGTTTCTACAACCGTTGGCGTTTCAATTTTCACAGGCTTTGACATTTCTGTATGTGTTTTGCTATTATTCCAACTGCTGCCGACAAATGTCTATGGACTACTGCATAATAATGCGAATCGACATAGCTCATATATGTACGTATATAAAGGCAAATCAATTGAGAGTACTATGTACATTATATTAACGCGCTGATGGTCGTAAAAACGGCACCTTTTTGGTTCGATTAACTGTGGCTCTGGTTATTTTATGAGACCTGGCCTGACGACACGTTCATCGTGCTGATAAGTGCCGCCAAAATATATGCCAAAAAATAAGAAAACAAAAGCAACCGATTAGGATTGTGATTTTCTAACGAATTCGGGAATCATCACTCTCGAGAAAAACAAGTCCAAAGAACTTGACTCGTTAATATCGGAAAAAAACAACACGAATGGGGGTCAGCGATAAGGTTAGATTGTTTGCCAAAAAAAAGCAATTGAAATGGAAAAATTTTGGTTATTTTCCAAATATTTTGAAGAATCAGCATTCTACGAAATATTTCCATACCTGAGAAACACTTTTGGAAAATTTGATCAGATAGGAAATGGATGGATTAGTTTTTTATGAAGTTTTATATTTTGAATTTCAAGTCTCTTGTTAACTAAGACTGAAAAAAGTGTGACCAGATACGTAAACCAGATTTTAATATTAATTTCCTATATTTAAATATTTCTATAACTTAACTGTAGCGCATTAGAGCATCAAATAAGCCAAAGGCTCCACAGATTGGCACGAGCCCCAAAATAAAATCCAACTGATAAGCCAAAATTTGTGAAAAGACACACCCAATTTATTTTTTTGAAACAACAAACAGAGCTTATCTAATCGGGAATGAGCACTGATAAGACGTAGAGATGCAACTAGAAAAATAAACACAAATACGATTCATTGCAAAGTTCAGAAACAAATAAATTGACATTGGCAATTAAAAATACCCTAAGATTTCAAGGATTAAAGGCTAACCAGTTGGCTGGATTGGTAACTGTCATTTGTTCCACCTGTTCGATGGTAACACCTTTGGCAAACATCCTTGGCAATATATTCATATGAATGTGATGATAACCATGACCGCCATAGGAAGTCTGGGAAGAAAGTAAAAGAGTCATCAAGTGGAACAACGAACTAAAAGGAATCCGCAACTCACCAAGCGATGTTTCGTATGTATATCATGAGACATGAGTAGTCTATCTACTAGACCCTCTTCAATTAGTTTCATTAAATTATCAATTCTTTGGCCATCCGAGAGCATGTTTATGGTGGAATTCAATTGATAGTATGAGCACTCGGTGCCAAAGAGATCGTATTGCATATAGCAACCCAATTTGGAAAATTCCAAGAGCTCATCGATATCGAAAATTGTGCCTAACACAAAAAAGAAGATTGTAAAGATCTATCGCACGATCCGGACAACTCCATTTCACTTACGATCCAAATGCGACATGACACACTTATCGGCTCTTCCACCGGCTTCCATATACAGACGCATTATCTCGAATGGAGCATTGGTCACACGGTGGGGATGTAAAGAGACGCCACAGCCCAAGACTTCTTGAATCTCACCAGCAGCTTGAAGGGAATGTTTCTCGAATTCTAGAATGGACACAGCAAATTTACTAAACTCCAGTTCCATAAGATAAATAGGTAGATGAATGGATGCTTCCTACCATGAACAGGATATACACTAGCCACCTCGCCAATGAAACCACATTTAACGGTCTCACCATTGACTTGGATGCCCGTGATAATATCCTTGGAATAGAGATCACTCATTTGCTCCACGGTGAGGCTAGCATGACTGGCATCCTGTACGGCATGTATATAATGTCCGGTGCCCGCAATGAAATGGACACCCGTACTCTTGGCCAAGTCCACAATGAACTCCAAGTTACGTTTCAATCCATAGCTACTGTTCTCCACAATGCTGCCGCCTCCGTGTTTTTTGTAGAGTAATACATCCTTTTTGGCTGCCTCAAGGGCTTCCTCATCGTAGAAACGTACATTCTCTTTGCTGGAATACGGATACATACGAACATAGCCCAATGTTGACATACAAATCTTGGCCTGCAATTCCCTCTCAAAATCAGCCGGTGGGGGCCTAAAGAAATGCTCGAAGTCCAAAGCCACATGCTCGTGCGTCAGAGTGCGCCCCAACAGATTGGGTGTGATTGCACCAAGAACTGCAAGAAATCGAGATAAATAAGCACTGAATCTTATCTCCAGTCAGCTGAGTCTCTCTCTCTGTCTCTCTTTGGCACTCACCAGTTTGCACAGTCGACATGTTTTTGGACCAAATTGGGGTCAAAGTCTATATATATATAGAAAGAGCTGCTTGCGTGCGAATGCTTCAGCGGTTTCTGTACAACTGGACTTCCATGGAGTGGAGGAGCTCATCGTTGGAGATGGAGATAAATGAATATATATGTACATATGTAAATAAATCAGATTTATGGAAATTTCTTTGTTCTCTCTCTTGTGACTTCAGCTGCCACGCATTATCACCAATTGCATTTGCTGATTTCTTTATTTATCCATTTCATTAGACATCCATTAAGAAGATGGTAAATGAAAATTAACTAAAAATATTTAAATTATAGGTCAGTGCTCTGAATCTCATGATGTCGATGTGACTTTTCCTTAGTGATCTATTTGAAAAAAAGGCCATCGCCAGAATACTACTCGTAGATACAGAGCTTAGTACCTACGAAATAGGATCATAAAGATAAAGATAAAAATAGTTTCAGTCATGAGTCCAAACTTGATTACCCAAGATAAAAGACCAGTTAGTCAGAAGGATCGGGTGGGCAGGAAAGTTTTTACACTAGTTAACAAATTTTCATGAAATTTTGACATTTTGGATGGAAAATCGTTCTTAAATCGAAGTTTTACCAGTTTCAGACCTAAAATCTCATCCGAGTGGAATAATCCGCCACTGGTACAAATTAACATATTAGGTCAAATACTTATTCTAGGCTTCCTCCAATGATGTTGTATCTGATCGGCACCGCAAATTAAAGTCTATTTCAGTTAAATCAGTTAAATTTAAGTTTTAACAAATTGGAATCTACTCTTTCCAGGTTTAAACGAAGTGAAACTGAATTTCGAAAAGAAAATACTTAGGTAACTTTAAAAACAAATTTAGATAAACAGAAAGATCTCAAGCACTTAATATTAACTTTAATCCTTCCTTGATGTTGCTGCAAATTAAATTTCATTGCACTATTTCATCAGTTTTTTAAAATTAAAAATTCATGGATCGTTCAATATATTTCTCAGAATAATTCTCTTTATTAGTTCCATTTTTCTTCCGTTTTTTTTGTTTTTTGTTTTTTTTTTTTTTGTATTTTGTTTCTGTTTCTTGTGTCATGTTTACTTAGGTTTAATTTAATCAGTTTTAGCGTTTTCTCATTTATCAGATATAACATCTATATGTATATAGTCTATATATACGCATTTATACTTAGATGGTATTTTTTGTTTTGTTTCTCATTGTTATTATTATTTTTATTATTAATATATTATTTTAGCATGACATTTCTGTTGCTGCTGCATTTTATTTTTAAATTTAACTGTATGTATATATATATATATATCGTTTTTATTTCACTTTCTTTTTTTTAGATTTAGATCTTACAAGCTAACCGATTTTATTTTCATATATATATATATATATTTAATATTGTAATTCTTGCGCTTTTTTTCTCGGTTTGTTTTTTTGGGGTTCTGTTTTCTTTTCTCTTGTTTGTTGATTCTTAGATAAAGCTACGCAAACTTACTCGATAAGGTTACGAAAACAATTTGCTCAGTGATCAAGTTTTGGTAAGTGAGCGAAGTGGATTGGAGTGGAGTGGAGCGAGTGTAAGCAAGAAAGAAGAATATTTAAGCCACAAACCACAAAAATAAAGATATATATGTATAAACCAAAGGGATTAAAACGATTATATAAGATACATACACATATATAGTTATATTCCTTATATGCTTCAGTTTAGTTTTAAGTTGCTGACTTTTGTTTTGTTATATATTTGTTGTATTTCTTCTTCCTTTTTTTGAACACTTTGCTGTGACTTTAGTTAGGTATTCATTATTAAAAATAAACTTTATGGCTATTACATAGAAGAATACAAACAATAATAATAATCATAAAGAAAAACTGCCAACCTGCAGATCGTCAACGATTTTCCCCGCTTTTTCTATACTACTTTTCCTCTCCTTTTTAGCACCTTGGCAAACGACCGACAGCATTTCGAATCAAATGAAATTCAAGTAAGTATTCAGGAAAAAAGAGCAATAAATTTTTGAAAAATTAGTTCTTAGATATATGTGAAAACGTAATCGAACTTTTCTCCAGCTATATAAATATATATTTTGTTTATTTGCAATTTTTCGTGTTTTTTTTTTAAACTTTTATTTCCATTTTGTTTTATTTTGGCTTATTATTGTAATTTTTTTGTTGGTTTGTTTAAATTTTTAATTAAAATAGTTTTTGTTGCTGTTGTTACTGTATAAATATTCTATTTCTATTTAGATTTTCTAGCTTTACCATTTCTTGTTTTGCTCGATTTTTGTTTTTAGTTCTCATTCTTGTTTTGGTTGAAGTTTTTGCAGATTTTTGTAGTTGGTACAATATTTATAAACTTTTATATATAAGATATTGATGCATTCGCATTCCGCTCATACGGACACACAAAACATTCTCATACTAAAAATATCTGTGCTAAGAAATTTTCTTTAAACGACTGGAAAAACTTTGAGTAGAGCTAAAACAAGAAATATACAAGACTAACTAGAGAAGACAAATCGACGACAAGCAACTAGAATTTTCACGCTTTAAAACCCGCAAATTCCTAATTCAACTAAGCAAAAATTTTGTTAATAGTGCAAACATAATAATAATAATAATAATAATAAAAAAATTTAGCACACACACAAAAAGTCTAACTAAAAGACGAGAACTAGGAAAAGAATAAAGCAAAAATGGCAAATATTTACTAAGATATTTTCAATTTTTAGAAATTAGTAATCATTTTTCCCGTTAGAACTTGGAATCTTTTGAATTCCGTATAGACCAAATCATAGCAGTTGATTTGAAGTTGACAAGCTATAGACCAAATATTATTATGGACTCGATATAACATGCAAGGAAGATTGGAAGAAACATTTGTTAATTATTTCGAAACTGCAAGAAGATTTGGAAATTTTAGATGGCCCCAAGTTAAGTTTACTCAATTGATGTTAGTTGAAATGATTAGAAAAGCAAATTATTGGAAATTGCAATCTCTTGTTAACCCCATATTTAAATTATTATTGTTTGGTTGTTTGTTTTGTTTTGTTTTTACTTTTCTTTCATAAAATTGTACTAATTAATTTTAAAGTTGTGTAATATAATAAAATATATATATATATATATACGTAAGTTGAACAAAAAAAAAACACAAAAAAATAACTAAACTTTTTTTTCATTAAAATTTAAAATGACATTTTTGCTGTTCTGTTGTTGTTGTTGTTGCTACTATTGTTGTTGTCAGTTTACACAATGCATTTGTTGTTGTTTAATATACATTTGTTTTGTTTTTTAAATATATTTTGTACAATTTATTTATTTTGCATTTGACTTGTGCCTATAAGTGAAATATATATTTCATTATTGTTTTTAGCTCTTGCTATTGACTGTTGCCTTCTTCTTTTGAATTTTCTATGCCGGATGGATATATCAAGACGCGATATTTACCCCACAAACTATAATGATCAATCCAGAGGAAATTCTGTTTCTAATTGATGCGAAAATCCCAGAAAGCGTTCCACAATATTTGAAGGCCTTACAGATCGGAACTTAGAACAATTATATAGATAGATATGTGGCAAAAGGTTGAAAGGAAACATTCTAAAAGACACTACATGAGGTTTTTGTGATCTTTTTGAATGAAAACTTCAAACTAATTCAAAAGAAGAAATTTTGCTACCTGTGGGCCAGCAGATTTTGAGAGATCTTTTTGAATCGGATCTCAATTAAACAATATATAGCTTGTGGTAGTTTAAAAATATCTATAGCTGCTTTCGGTTTTTATTTGTTTGGTTTTCCGAAATATTTGTGAATAAAAAATAAAATTTATTGCATTTTCCTTTTTTTTTTTGTTTCGTTTTTTGTGGTTTCTTTTTTAGTTATTTTAGTTTACTTTAATGTTTTAAAAGTGGGCTTGAAGGAGGATTAACAACAAAATTTATTTCTATATTTATATTTCTATATATAATATATAATTCGTTTTAATAAAAACTGATTTGTTTTTTTGTTTTTTGTGTGTGTGTGTTTTTTTTTTTTTAGTGTTTTTCTTTTTTCTTGTGTGTAATTATATATAATATACTAAAAAGCAAAAGAAAGCAAAATATTAATGAATGTATTTTGTTTACGCACACAGTTGATGCCTTTTTTTAATATAAACAAAAGAAAAAACTAAATAACGCTTAAAGCAATCTAAAGTAAAAAGAGAAGAAAAAAACCTTGACAAAGAACCATAAAGATTTTTAAAAAAATTTTAACTTTTTTTGTAGATTTTTCAATAGGTTTTTTTGTTTGGTTTTACTTCTTTAAATATGTTGATAAAGAGAACTGTAGACAACAAAATACCCTGCTTGCTAGGAGGGGTCGGGGAGCAACAACAATTGGTTTCGAATAGAAATTCTTCTTGGTTTCTAAAGCTTTGAAAAGGATTGACTTAAGCAATGTGTGCGGAGATATATATAAACGATCTGACAACCAGTTAGATGTTGGCATAGCAAGCAGCGCATTTTATATTAGAAGCACACACACACACACAGCTAAACCAGCATAGAATAGATAGCGTGTGTCTGTGTGTGCGTTGGAAGGTCGGCCCTATATATGTTAATCTATATGCATATATATATATATTTCTGATAAGTTCACAAAACTATTATTATTTTGGGGTTGTTGACAAAAAATAATAATAAAAAAAATCAAAATCAATTCAATTTTAGATATAGATTTAGGTTAGAAAAACGCAACACACTGCATCATTTCTGCAATCGCCTGCTTTGATTTACTAATTAATTATAATTATAATTATATATATATATATATATAGAGATGTATGTGGTTTGTAGTTGCTGTTGGTGTTGTGTGGTTGTGTTTATGTATAAGGATTTACAGTTTTAACGCGCTGCTTCCCTCCTCTTTCATGAGTTCGTTCCCATCTTCTCTTTCTAACTAAATCTAGAGTGTTCTGATCGTAAAGTTTACCCCGATTTCCAGCGCTTTCTTTTTTTACAGTTTCTTATGGTTCTACATATGCTTAATTTTTGCCATAATCGTTTTGTGTGTTTCTTGTTAAATACATATACATAAATAATCAATTAATATATATATATGCATTTTCTCTTTTGTTTAAGAAAGTTGTGTGTTGATTCTCTTGGTTTGAAATTGGATGTTTCTTTACATATTTTGTCATCTCTTTTTCTTTTTGTTTTCAAACACAACACACGCCAAAAAAAAACATTCGTACAAAAAACAAATTACACACATTGTCTTACTTAAAAGTTGAGTTTTTTTCCAATTGTTGTGTAACATATGTTGAAACAATTGTTGTTGTTGTTGCGATTGTTGTGTGCTCGTTGTCCTCGTTAATGTATTTGAGTGTGTGTGTGTGTGTTTTTGTGTGGTGTTTGTGTGGTGTTTGTGTGTGTGTGTGTGTGTGATTGTAACAAACAAAAAAAACTAGCAAAATTATTTTTTTTTTCCTTTTTTGGTTTCTTTTTCTTGGAATAACAAAAGATTTCAACTGTAGTCATAATTGTTGCTGGACAAATTCAACTTGAACTTAGAAATTGAATTGTGGCTTGGTGAACAAAGTTTGATTTGATTCGGTTTGTTGATTCGGATGATTGATTGACAGGATTGATTGTTTTGGGTAGCGGCTTGCTAACGCTTTTTTGCTGCGCGTCCGTTTTCTGGTGAAAGAGGGAAGAATGCTGTAGAGGATTGGCGACTTGGGCTGGCTCTACACACAATACACACTGCAGGGCTGAATGGCGGCGAAATGGAGCTAGCTAGTAGCTACTCGCTGCGCCTCTTGTATTTCCGTCTCTTTTTCGTTCTCGTTACTCGTTGAAGTTATTTTCTTATTGTTGTTCCAATTATTGCAGATTTGCGGGGTATTTGGTTGAAGTTTCTCTGTACTATTGTGTGTTGTGTGTGTGTGAGTATGTGTGTGTTTGGTGTGTGTGTGTGTTGTTTACAATTACATTACACTTATAGTATTATTCTCTCTCTGTATGTGTGTGTATTTTTGTGTTGTTGCTTGCTCTTATCTTTTGTTTTTTTGTTTATTATTTTTTTGGGTTTTCATTGATGTTTTTTTTGTTTTTGTTTTGTTTTTTGTATCTAGCGTAGCGTATATATATATATACTATTATGTTTAGATTGGTTATTATCATTCTACGGCTACTGTTACTGGTGGCACATTATAGAACAAATTCAAATCTTTTGAATTTTCTCGCCAACAACAACCGGATTATTGCGTCGAATCTCCTGTGCGCCATGTTCTCTGTAGTCGAATGTGCAATTATGTTTATCGGAATAACGATGCACGGCGCAGTACAAGCCGCCGCAACGACACTGAAAACCTGCAGGAGAGGAGGACCAAACCAAATCAGCAAGTGATTCTCAATGGAATGGGCAGACCAATCACTTACCAGTCAGTCCAACCTTCTTACGACACTCGCCACATCTGTTCTTCTTCTTTTTGGCATCCTTATCATCTTCCTTGTCCTTGTCATCCTCATCATTGGCTGAGGCGGCTGCTTGTGTGGAAGTATTTGGACCGGATGCCGATTGTATAATTTCGCTATTGGATTTAACAGCAGATGCAGCGGCGGCAGCAGCAGCGGCAGCGGCTGCAACAGCGGCGGTGGCAACATCTTCAGTGATTTTCTACAAACAAAAAAGCAAGATGGTTTAAAAATATTGTTAAAAAGGATTCCCTGTGAGTGAAATTGACTGCTATTAACTTCTACAAATTTTATCGACATGTGACTTATATTCTATCTCTATGGGAGAAGGAGAAAGATGAACCGAATCCCTATCATTTATAGACGTCGATATTTCGTTCGTAGTTCGTGTTTAGTTAGTGTCTAGTTGGGTTTACCCGCTTCCTAATAACTGATTCGCTATCTGAATTGGTGTCTATGGCCTCCAGAGATGCCTCTTCTGTTTTATTCTCTTTTCCCTTTTCTCCACCGCTGGCATTGCCATCTTTGGCCACCGATTTGGAGGGAATATGTTGTTCTAGGCGACTCTTTTAAAAACGTTGCTTCTGTGTTGATGAAGTTGAAGGCGATGGCGTTGTCGATGGCGGAGACTTTTTGTTGTTATTATTAGGCTTGTCCATTGCCGCGCCGAGGATTTGTAGCTGATTTTTTAGTCCCTGTGGCTGGTGCTGTTGACGTTTTCCTTTTATTCAAGTCGCGGCCAACCACTGAAGATTGATTTGCCGTCTTTTTACTAATTACGGCCTCCGCCGCTTCGGTCAGAGCTACACTTCGTACTGTTCGAGTCGAAGTAATCCTTCCACCAACACCCCCAGCCTTAATGCGTTGCTGCTGATGCTTCTTGTTTGTGGCGCTTGTTGCCCCTTTAATTGCCTCCTTGGCCCTGGCTTGGGTTAACGATTTCGGCAATCTCTTACTGCTGTTGGTTGTTGTGCCACCACTGGATAGACCTGGGGCACTTCTACCACGTGCTAATGGAGCCACCGGCTTTGAGGCTATGTTATATATGTAACGGTGATGGGTATCCGTGGATAAATTAGCACCACTGCCTCCTCCGCCCTCTTTGCGAGAACGATTACGCTTGAGTTTCTTAACTCGCTTCTTCAACTGAATTTCGCCAATACGCGCCGATTTCTTGGTACTAGTACTCGATGGATACGTATGCACATTGGCCGAGAACTTCACTCTGCGTTTGATTGTATCTAAGGGACTTTTGGCTCCGCCACCAACTTTACGCACCAGTGAACTCTTCTTTGTGGTGGATTGTACGGGCGTTAGGGCAATACCAGCAGCCACTCCTTGTGCTACGCTAGACGACGCCGCTTTTGCAGTAGAGCCGTTACCAATGGTGGCAATAGTGGCGGAGCAGTTGGCTCCTTGAACGGCTGCTGCTGCTGCAGCACTTCGGCGATAAAATCTGGTGACTGGTGCTGCTGATTTGCTAGTTGTTGCTGGTGCTTCTGCTTTTGCGTGGGACAAAGATGATGAAATGATGTTAGTGCGTCTGAAGGACGCCAAGAATTATGCTTATGTGATTATAATTAATACCCTTCTTTGTAATTGTCGATGTCGCCAGCATATTGCTAGAGATATTCATGCCCATGCCCATGCCCAGCCTAGAGTTGGAATAGTTTGGTCCTCCTCCTACACCACTCAAGCCCCCCAATGCACCAGCCGAGGATCGCGTTTGAATTGTGGATCGTTTACGTTTAATACGACGCGCTGCCAATGCTGTGGAATCTGCAGCTGATAGACCTCCTCCGCCCGAGGCAAGGATTGTCGATCGTCCAACATTAGCAGAGGGCGCAGCAAAGCGACCCATTGAACCTTGAAGAGCACCCAGAATAGGCATAGTGCGTTGCTGGCTCGTTAATCTTGCAATTTAGAATTTGGAAATATTTATTTTTTGCTAAAAGTACACCGACAAATTTTGAAGCAAGTCGCTTTCCGAAAGTTTGTGATAAATCTGACAAATGACGACTACCTCCACATGTTGATATATGAAAATTCTAGGCACACCATGTCAGATCTCTTTGTTAAATAAATTCGTTCAAGTGCACTTCGTTTCATACTCTTCCATAGTGGATTTATTTCGGTTTACATTTCGATTTAGTTATACCTTCAAAGATGTGATCTCGTAAGTAGAAACTTATCCAAGACTTGAACCCAATTTAGTTGTAAATCCTAGTAACTAATCGACGACTAACTCACTTTTAGATTAATTTTAGATGCATTGAGCTGGGATGACTCTCTACTTGGCTGTTCTGGGCATGGCAATTACAGGGCAATTCTTTTTTTTACCTTACTATCTGCTTAACTCGGACATCATTTGCTTCTTCAACCCTCCTCCTAATTAGTCAGATACAAATTGGTATTTATTCAATTAGTTCTATAATTTGTTCACTTCAATTGATAACGCTAAATTTACTTATAACCGAAAAAGAAAAGGATTTGTGATTGACTATCTGACTAACTACTCTCTCCCTCTGACTAGTCTAAAACAAACAACTTTCCATTTTACAAGTTAATCAAGGCCTAGCCTGTGCTTTTGCCTATAGAATCCATCGATCTAATGGAGTTATTCCATACCTCTTTCACATCAGTAATATGTGGCTGTTGTAAGCTTGTAACTGTGGGCTGTGCGGTATTGGTGATTGCAATGGCCGGACTGAATGTTGGGCTAGGTTGTGGGCTTGGAACTGAGACAGGTGTGCTGCTCACAGGTGGCTGTTGCTTTTTCCTAAGCGAGTCCTGCAAATAGTAAGGATTAATCGAAATACTTGACAATTCAAACGGCATTCCACGTCACTTTACCTTATAGCATACCGAACAGAGACCATCTGTAGCTGGATTACCATAGAACCCGCATCCAGAGCGGCACATGGGTTGCATTGGATTGGATTCACGTTCCATGGCTAAGTCGCCTGTGTGTGTGTGTGTGTGTGTTGCGTAGGTTTTTTAGTTTGCTTTTGATTTATGTTTTTACTTTCGCCCAGCGAAATTTTTCGTGCTTTTGCGCCGCTTCCCCTCTTCGTCTTCCTTCCCTCAGCAAATGTAAATTGTATTTTCTTCCTGCTTATAGTTTCTTATTCCGAATAACTGGTTGATCTCCGTTGTAAGTCTTTCGACGTTTTATTTGCTTGCTGCTGTTCCAACAACAGTTTGTCCAATAACTTTCGTGACCACAAAAAACTGCAAATGGAAAAAGAAAACAAAAAAAAAAAAAAAAAACATTAATAAAATATTACTATTACATATACATTTTGATTGACAAAATCTTAAAAGTAAGCAGTGTGAATATGTTCATTTTATGGAAGAATCAGATTTGCATAAATATATATAGAACCTGATGTAATATTACCGATAAATTTCATTGAATTGCGTATCTTAAATATATGTATGTACATATGTATGGGTGGCAATGATGCAATAATATTGGGAGATGTCTATATATACTGTCAATCCAATACAGCTATGTATATATAATGATTTAGAATTCGAATTATATAACTATGCGACTATGATCTGAATCAGAGATATCCCTAAAATTTTGATTATAACTATGTATTTTAGCTATATTTATCGAAAGATGACTGCATATTCGGGAGGGGAGGACGGGGGAACAACAAATGTAATCAATTTTCTTTACAACAACAAAAAAAAGTATTTTATTACAAAACCCACCTCAAAATGTGGCAACCGCAAAAGAAAAACAACCACAACAAAAACAGACATAGTTGTATTATATCGAGTCTCTCGTCTCTCTTCAAGGCTGTCAAGCGGAGAGAAAGAAGCCAAGCTTAAACCAGTTTTACTCAGCAAACGAGTTGTACAAAGTGGAAGAGAGAGAGAGAGAGAGATGGAGTGAGAGTGTGTGTAAGTGTGGACGAGATGCAAATAAAATTAAACAAGTTTTTTTATTTGTTTTTTATTTAATCAACATAATAATAACAGCCGCGCCTAACGGGGCTTTTCCCTCTCTTTCACTCTGCCTGTCTGTCTGTCTGTCTGTCTGTCTTTCTTCCTTCCCCCATTGTAATCATATCCTAGCTGTTAATGGCAAGAAATCGCATTGCATAGCGCGATCACTTTCTCATCCCCCAACAACAAAAAGCAATCGAAAACTTGACTGTAAAAGCCCCAAAAATATGTAAAAGTAACAGATAAATAGAGAGAGAGAGAGAGAGAGTTGGAATGGGTTTGAGGTAGTGTGTGCAGAGAGGAAAATCAAACCCAGAATTGAGCACAATTATATTTATATGTATATGTACTGTTAGTTTCAACGTGGAGAGGGAGCCAGAATTGAAATGAGCACACCATAAGCAGAGGGGGGCATACTCAATGTGTGCATGTGTGTGTGTGTGGGTTCTGTTATACAAAATTTGACCTTAGTAGAGTGGTGGAACTAGCAGCAGCAGTATGGTGAATTTTTACAACAAAAGAGAGCTGCTGCTGCTGCTTTCAATAAATTACATGAATGTAAAAAAAATTGGCTAAAAAATGGAAAATGGAAAAACAAAATGCATAAACGAATTGCACAACATTTAGCCAATTTCAATACATACATACATATGTACGTAAATGAAATGTATGTATGTATGCGTTTTTGTATAAAAACCAGCCACCAATATGGCCACAAAAAAAGAGAGAGAAAGAGACTTTTACATTTACAACGTAGCATGGGGAGTTTTACTTTTTGTCTTCTTTTATTATTATTATTTCTGCCGAGGGAGTGCTGCGCTGCCTTTTCTGCTGCTGAGGTGAACATCATTATTTTTCCCCTCTTTGGCAAGCGTCGTCGGTGTCACCGTCGCTGTCGTAGCTCTGCTGCTAATTGTTGCTGTTAGCAGCAATGTTTTGTTTATTGCTCTTCCGTCTTCTGTCTTACAACACATTTAAATTTGTTAAAACTCATCTTTATGTATAGATCTTTACATAAAAACCATTTTGAATATAATTTACAAGGCATCTGATTTATTTTTCGCCCTCTGGCAATTTTAATTACGAAAGCCAAAAAACAGCTGTCTGTCAACAGAGATTCACACACACACAAAGAAAAGCCAGAATGTCACCTACAGACAGAAAAAAATAATAAATACAATTCCCCACACAACAATTGCCAGGCAGCATCCCCCACAAACAGATGCTGAGAGTGGGTGAGTAACTGAGAGAGCAAAAGAGAGAGAGTCGTACTCAATTCACATGTGTGTACATGTGTTCATTTAGTCTGGTCAAAAATATTAAAGTCCTACAATAAACGGTATTAACATGAACATCTGTGACAAAATTGAAAAATTTAACAGGATCGAGTTGTAAAGTGCAACATTTTGTACAATTAAACTTTCATATCATTTCAGTTTAGTCTCTCAGCATGACTATAACTAATATGTATTCTATTATTTTGCAAAAATTAGTCAGTACACTTAGTACAACTTGTTATGACTTGCATAAAGTTCCCCCTTGCCATGAGTCAACCAACTCTGATGACAATGACTTGCACATGGCCCAAAATGTATTCCAACTCTTGTGAAATCCTTTAAGAATGCATTTCATATCAAACAATTCAAATTTCCAACGGAAAAACGAAACAAAACCAGTCTAATAATGTACAGCCCCAGCCAACAGTCAGCAGCCGCCTGTACGTCAACAAACACGCGCTGTTGTTGTTGTTTTATATGAAATCAACAAGAATTAAAGCTGTACACACAAATACATATACATAGATGTACACACACATACACATGTACATTTGTTTGTGCGTATTTTTTTTTTATTTATTTTGTTTTGTCAGTTGACGTCTTGCTATTTTTATCATCTCTGTATGTGTGTGTGTGTGTGTGTGTGTGTGTGTGTGTGTGTGTGTGAGCAAACAACGAACGAGGCACAAATAGGAAATCATATGATGTATTTTTCGTTTGTTCATCAATCTCTGACGTCATTGTCGTCTTATATGTTTTGTCGCTCATAAAGCTAAAAAGTTTTCTTCTTGGGAAATATTGACCGTATTCCGATGGCTGAGTGTGAATTGCATAAGCAACAACAACAACAACAACAGCAAATACAATATTAATACCAAGTGCAAGACAATTAGCAACAAAAGGAAATTGGCACTCAGTTTTCTACAATTATGCAAGTCTATATAACTGCATCGATAACAGAGAAAATGAAGGAAAAACCAACCAATAATACGTTCAAAGTGTGGAATTTCCGCGACCCTCGCGTTGTCATTTTCATTACGGAAAACTTGTGGGGGGCAAGCAACGTATGCACATAAATCTTAAGGTTACCGAACTGATATTTCTGTTTGGCATACATTTTGTACCTTTTCCCCCATCAGGGGTCCTTCTCCTCCTCCCTACTCCTCCCATTTTGGTTACTTTTAATATGCTTGATATTAAAATGTTGATAAGCGACGGGAACACACGTACACACACACACACACACACACACACAGGTTAATGTGCTGTTGACCTGCATTTAAATAATGAAATTTACAACAGACTCAAAAGATGAGAAGGAGCAGGGAAAGGGTGGAAGAAAGCAACCCAAAAACAAAGATGATGATGACGATGAGAAAGAGATAGATAGAGAGAGTGTGAGCCAGTACAGACGACACACGCACACACGGGGCAGGTCCAACTCTTCTGAGTCACATTTGCATATTAATGAGCAACATCAACAGACCCAGACGACAGGACAGGACAGACGTGAGAGGGAGGAGGGACGACAGACAGATAGACAGACAGACAACAAACATGCTGATGAAATGCAACAAAGAGACCAACATCAGACGAAAGCATCAAGCTTAGCAGCAGCAGCGACGTCGCTCATTGAATGAATTATTCAAGTTTATTCAAAAGAGCGACTAAAGCGAAAAAAAACAAGTAAAGAAAAGGAATAAAGCAAAATGGCGTTGCCCTTTTCCCAAGCTCAGGACAAGTGCGAGGGAGACAGAGTGAGCTTTAAAGCTACGTTTAAGAATTTCAGAGGCACAACAACATGGAGCTGCTGCTTCCGGTCCAGACGACAGCAAAACACACGACCAGCACGGAGGATTTAGGAGAGAAAGATTCGCAACAACAACAACAACATGGCCAATCATTAATCAATATAAAATTGAAATATTTACATGATTTTAAAGTGGAATAACGGCAACGATGACAGAGAGAGAAAGAGAGATGTGGTCATTAATCAAAATTATGGCTCTTGGTGAACTAATTCAACAGAAATGGTAGAAAATTGTATGAAATAGGCAAGAGCTAATACATCATTTAATTCCATACACTTTATATTTCAGTCGGAGAGCGCGTTCGTCTCCCCCACGTACACCTAAACCTCGTGCGACCCCCACTGAAAGAAGCCTTCAACAGGGAGAGTTCATGGTGGTTCGTTCATGTGGTTTTCGAAGGATTAACAGAAGGTAAAACGAGCACACCTGTCGAAATTTACACACACACACACACGAGACATAACCAAAATGATATGTTGGGTCAAGCAACTGAGCCACATAAGGGTGAATGCATGACAACGAACGTCAAGCTATTGATTTGTTTATTTAACCAACAATAAGGGAAGGGAGAGGAAGGAAAACCCCCCAACTCAGACTTTGTATTGTGCGCCTGCGTGACAGGATGAAAAATAACAACAGCCTGCAAGAAGAAGAAGAAGCAGATGATGTTGATGACGACCAAGCAGCAATCAACTTGAACTGATTTCACCTTGAACTCTAAGCTAAGCAACGACGACGACGACGACGACGGCTGAGACAAAGGAGCAAAGAGCAAAGCAACGCAGGAAGAACCACAAAAGTCAACACACAATGGCGGCCATTAAGAGAGTAAAGCAAATATGAATGTGGACAACACGAAACAAAATACAAAATTAAAACCTGGGGCTGCTGATATTTGGCCAAAGTGCAAATAAACAACAAAATAAAGTCCCCACACAAAGCCAACAACAACAGCCAGAGCTGACGACCTTAGGAATACCCTCAACCGAGATTCCGTCCAAATAAATGAATACAAGTTACTTGCTTACAAATAAACTCAACGTACCCAACTTGCCTGTAGGGTAACAAAGGAATGTGCAGCAAATGGCCGACGCTGCCTTTCGATAAAAGCAATAAAACGATTGTCAAACATTTCTCTCTCTCTCTCTCTCTCTCTTCTCTCTTTCTCTTGTTGTTTGTTCTACGATAATTTTTGTACATTTTTATTGATTCTTTTCTTGGAAGGTCAACAAAATAAAAACCAAGCAAAGTCTCTCATTTAAAATTAGAATAGAATAGAGCTTAAGTTATTAATTAGTGTGTGAGAAGGAGAGAGATACAAAGAGAGAGAGAGAGAGAGAGAGAGAAATGCTACGTCTTTTTCAAAGCAATTTATATTTCATTTATAAGAATTTACGAGCCACAATAACTCACTTGAACCAACACACACACGCTTACATAGAGGATGGCTAAGACTGAAGAGCACAAAGGATAGATAGATGGTAGAATGGAGAAGGGGGAGCGAGAGGGGTAACAAACCAGAACCATTTTTTATGAATTATGTGCAAGTTAAGTGTTCAGGCTCGTCCAGGCAAAAGGCCATAAAAATAAAACTGGGCTGGGCCAGAAGAGTAGAATGAATGTACACACACGCACACACACACATACACACGAGATACCGAGAGGCAACACAAAAATATGTGCAAAATATAAGAAAAAACACTTCTTGCAGGCGAAAGTCACCACAAAACACCTTTCTTCCTTTTCCTGCAGGTAAAAATGAAAAAAAGAAGAGGAAATAGCAAGGTGGGGTGCCCTATGTGTGTGTGTGTGAGTGTATATACCCCCTGCATACACACACACACACACACACAGAGTCGTCCATCAGTAGTGTAATCCCTAAATTGTTATAAAGTAGTTTTGTTTTTTTTTTTTGTAGTTGCCCCTGACGCAGACGACGACGACGACGACTGCGACTCACTTTACAGCGAGAAGGGGGGGAGACCCACAAGATTAATGAAAATCGCATGGGAAAATGAAATATGAAACGCTACCAGAGTGAACGAGCATGTGTATAGTAGAGTCTCGAGACTCTGCACTGAAACAGAGCAAAGTGAAATGAGAAACGACGTCGGTTGACAAGCCAGACGACAGAGAGACAGAGATTCAACCAACCGACCAAGCAACCACCGCGACGATGACGACGATCACTTCACATGGACATTCATATGTTTGTATGAGTATTGGTGGTGGAGCAGCATTTCAGCGCTGCGGGGGGGAAGGAGAGCAACGCGTAGCAACCATTGTGTGAAGCAAGCGAAACTAATTGGCAAATTGATATTACAGCAGTAATGCACCAAAATACAAAAGAAAAACATAAACTAAATAAGTAGGCACTCAAAAATTAAGTGAAAATGCACAAGTCCTCGCCTAAAGAGCGGCGAAAACCCGTAACTGAATCCATTAAAAAGTTACTTTTCTTTTAACTTACCAATTTCAGTTAAACCAACAGAAAGGAAGGGTTTCTTCTCAGTTATGTCTATGTAGGGCTAACTCAAAGTTTTTCCTATATATCGCGTATTTATAAACATAAAACTATATGTTTTTATAGATGTCTGTGTCTGTTATTAAAAAAACCATAAAACAAAAACTTTAGCAAAACCAGTTTCAATTTATAGAATTCAAAATACATAAGGAGCAAGCGAAACAGCAGTAAAGGAGATTTAAGATCTTCCATCGTAAAGTGAAGGCCGTTCAACGAGAAAACAAAGACAATGAGACAGAGAGGGAGAGAGAGAGAGAAGGGAGAAGTTGCAGATGAAGACAAAGACAAATCCAAAAGAGATACGGAAGCTATTCAATATTTTGTACGTTATTTATGCTTTTTGTGCTTTTTTACTATTTGCCAGCTGACTCAGAGAATAACTCCTCTCGCTCTTGCCCTCCCCCTTTTATGGCTCCAACTAACACTCTCTCCCTCGCGCTCTCTCTCTTCTTTGATATCAACATATGCATTTCAATTTGTTGCTTTTCCTTCTTTCTCATGTGGGCGGGCAAAGGCAAATGAACTGCAAAACACCAAGGAAGGAAGACAAAGAAGTTTCACACACACACACGCAAATATATGTGTGTGTATACCAGTCAGGGCGAGGCACAAAAAGGAACACACAAAAAGCAAAAAGAAAAAAAGTTTCGCTTTTCATTTGGGGTCTGGTGGGACCTAACGGTACTTTACTGTCTGTGCTCTGCCCTGCTCTGCTCTGGTATGTGTTTGGGGCCATGGTTGCCAGATGTGGTGAATATATTGCTCTGCTGCAGAAGTCGACAACAACAACAACGACGTCGACGACGACGTCAGCGTCTGTGTTGAAAAACAACAGAGAAAACTTTTTTATTTGGGTAAAAACTTTAATACATGGCTGTGTGAATATGTGCGTGTGTGGGTGGCAGAACTTTAAGCAAAAACAAGAAACACAAAAAGTAAAACAGGCGAAACTCAAATCCTCAATCGATTTTCATTTAGCCAAAAATGAAACGGCAAAACAAAGGCCACAGTAATTTGTGACTTTGAGGCTGTCTCCATGGAAACATCAGCAGGTCAAGGAGGAGGGAGAGGTGAGAGACCACCCAATAAACAATTACATATACATCTATATAAAAGAAAGCTTCTCTTCGGCAAATAGTTTAATTTCACAAGCAACACCTTTAATTAATTTCACCTACGCTCATGTCTTTCACTGCTGCGTTTTCTGTTTAAAAGAAAATTAAATAGTATATCAAAGAAGCTTTGGCAAAGCCGAAGTTTTTATACCCTTGCAGTCCTCGGCAAGTCCCAGCAATACACAAACAAAACATTATTTCTCTTTTTACTTCAATTTTTTGTTCTTCTTTCATCATTCCCTAAGCAAAGCACAACACGCATACACATACAGTTGGTGTAGCGCTGCGTCTGTGTGTGTGTATGCATGTGCTCTGTTTGATTTGCTGATGACGTATTAGGCAGCAAGCAGCGCTGCCGGCAGCGCTTGAACCGATTTATATTGACTGTAACTTGTGTTCTATTTATCCGATCAGATTCAAATTTTGGGATCTGAGATTTTATATCAAATTCTATCATATCATGGGGATACTCCAATTTTTGCAAAAATGTTTGTTCTAGAGCTATATGATATAGTAGTCCGATCCTGACAATTTTCACACTTTATCAGCTCCGGGCTAAAAGTTGCTCAAATATCAAATTTCATTCCGATAGCTCTTAAGATGCCAGCGTGAGGTTTATTTGCACAGACGGACGGACTGACGGACATGGTTATATCGACTCAGCTTCTCATGCTGATCAAGAATATATATACTTTATGGGGTCGGAAACGTCTGTGCGTTACAAACATCTGACCAATTTTATAATAGCCTCTGCAAGGGTATAAAAATACCATAAAATTGAATCTAATTCGTCACATTTTACTTGGAAAAGAATAGATATGTATATATGTATGTAAATACGTATCTCAAGGTTAATTGAGGCTGCATCCCATGATTAACAATAATATGCTAAATTTCTGACTGAATTGATCCAAGTCAATAGAAATTGGGACAAAGTTCAATTTCAGAAATAAATGACATAGACAAATGTATAGAGACAATGTTTGTTTCTGCATTGAAACATATCCAACGATTTTATTGTTTTTTCACATCTTTGATTCTTTTGGTACAGTTTGGCCCATGATTTTGTAGTGTGTATAGCAATGAATGAAACAAACACAACATAAGAAAAACAACAGAAGAAATGAAATTGCATAACTTAAAACTTAAAAAACACACACACACACAACAACAACGACAAGAAATGAAAAACAAAACAAAAAAGATCAAGTATGAAGGAAGAAGAAAGGGGCAACGGGGCAAGGGTATAGGATGAATGGGGGGTATTTGGATACTACACTATAAATAAATTTCAAGCAAAAACCCGAAACGACGTCGATGCACGATCGGTGGAACAACGTATTCTTCTTTGTGTGTGTGAGTAGTGTCTCTGTGTGTGTGTGTCTGTGTGTGGGCGGGGGAAGCATTAACACGCGACCTATAAACAAATTGAACAAAAAAACACCACGTTTTAAGGTTTATTCGACTACATGATGCCCTTTTCAACACGGCATAGGCTTTACGGTTGTCAACTTCACATTTCTTGACATTAGATGGAAACCCCAACACACAAGAGGCCCCAATTGCCTCACAGCTTTTGTGGCCAACTGACTTTACCATTCTAAAGTCTAAATTCGTGCTCGCGAAATCGTTTAATCGTTCCAACCGAGCAACAATATACCCATTCGTTAATCTCTGGGTATTACAGGGTATGGCGAAAAAAAGGCCCACAAAACAAAATAACAACAAAAAATGAGGCCGCGGTCGTCGTACACGCGTCTCACATGTGTCTGTCTGTCTGTCTGACTGTCGGGACGGTCGCTCTTATCAGTTTCAAAACAAAAACACACAAAATGGGGAACATTTTAAATTGATACAAAATGATATATACGCGACTCTGAGTTGTTTCTGTTTGAATCTTTTTATTATGAGAACAAATCAAATTTAATTTGCATGGAAAACGAACGACGTCGACACGTGTTGTTTATCATCAACAAGTTTCAAGTAGATATAAGCCAAAGCCATAGCCATTAAAGGCTAACAAATCGTGCCAATTGGCCTTGTCAATAGCAATCCACACATACAGACATTTGTCACGTCGATGATAACTGGAAACAGAAATAGGTGATATTATATTTTGGCTACTTAAACTGGCAGTGATAGTCGCGATCAAGTTTTCCGCCTTTTCAGCTGTGCCAGTGACGTCATAAAGATTTGTAACCTAAATGACATTTTGATCAGAGCAAACTTGAGAATTTTCAGTAGACTTTAGTCATTTCGCCCCAAACAGTTAAAGTCAATCTAGAAAATTCGAATTGGCAAACATTTTGTTGGCTTACTCATTTTGTTTTTCTCTAAACCTAAAATGAATCATTTTCTATATGTGGGAAAAGTTAAAGCAAGAAATAAATGAAGACTATTTAGCAAGTTCAACAAAAATGTGACGAAAACTCTTATCAAAGAAGAAAGAAATTACGAAATAACAGAGAAACTTCAAGAAGGAGAGAGATAAGAGAATAATTACAGTGTGTAGAGTAAAAATATGAAAAAAAAAAAAAAAAAAAAAAAAAGTATTTAATAATAATGGCAAATTGTTACAAGGTGAGTGCGACCAGGACAGGTAAGAAAACAAACAAACAACAAACAAATGTCAATGTTAGTGAGTCACCCCAATAGCCATAAATAAGAGAGAGAAAGAGAGGGAGCTAGCGAGAGTGACGAAAGCAAACGCAGTACTTGCAGTGTTGAAAAACGCAACTATCCGCCCTGCAGCCCGCATGGTGGCAAATTGCCCTCTGACCCATGTCGTCGCCCTCATCATCGTAATACAAAAAGTGCAGCAAATTGATAAGAGGCAAATGCTGCTGCTGGCATATTGTTTATCTAGAGGGCTAATAGATGGATGAATAGATTCTCGATGGCGGCCAACAGTGACTCATCAACAATCACTAAAGATTCCAGTCACGCCGTGAAGGCGAATAATAAATGTACATACAAAGAAATGTAGTCGCAGATAAGGAAATGTTATTTAAATTTTATGCGATAGCAGCAGTCATATCTCTCCCTTCCTCTCACTTTCTCTCTCCACCCACTGCATAGATTTGAAGTGTATCAAAGAAAGAGACGTCCTTCAAAGTTTTCCTTTTTTATTTCGCTGCCAGCAAAAGTCGCAATAATTGTTGGCAGCACAGCCAAAAAAAACGTGCAAAAAGCTGAAGGTCGTTAAAAAAGTATCACCCCTTTTTAAGGGTAGACCTGATTCTTCAGTTTCTATTCAATTTATGTAGTTATTATCCTTTGACAAGAGAAAGAGCATTCGATTTGTGGTTTGGTTCGCTTCAATTGGTTAACTTTTATTTGTTTCTTTGCATTTTCTTTTATTTATCTCTCGCTTTTACACATTTTCAGTCAGCCTGGCAACACTGTCACACACGTCTGCATACACACAAACAAACACATGGACAGATTGTGAGTGTATGCGTGCGTGGTGAGCAGAGCTTTGTTAATGGCGTGGTGAAAACGAAGCGAGAAAGAAATAATTTATAATTTTTACTTCTATCACTTTGATTTAACTTACTTTTCTTGTTAAACAATTTGTATTTTCCTCTTTTTGTGCGGTGCTGGCGTTGTTGGTGTTGTAATATTGCAGATATTTTCTATTAATTTGTTAAAAACTTTTTTTTCTAATTAAGAATCACAGTTATTTTTTTTTTTTTTATTAGAGAATTGCACAGGGATCGTTGAAGAGCGAGTAAAGGATGTGAGAGGGGGGTGGTGGTGGTGTATTGAGGGGGACCAAAGATAGATATCACAAGATTATGCACGACGCAGTTGCTTTTTTGGGTTTGTATAATAATTAATGCCTTTTTGCTGCTTTTTCGCCTTTTGTTAAATTAAAGTCGCACTCACGACGCTGACGTTACGTTTTCGACGACGTTGACGTTGACGCTGACGCAGACAGAATTCACAGCTGCGAACTGGTCCTGCCTCCGTTGCTTAAATTTCCGACGATTTGCTTTTTTGGTAATTTCCTTTTTTTTTTGTCGAGAAATGTAAATTTGATTACAAATCCTTCAAATTCAATTCACACATTCACACACACAAACGAACACAGGGCCAACCAGCGACGAAGCAGCGTGATTATTTCTTTATTTTTTTCTTTTCTTTGCTGTTTTTATTTTTCTCTTTAATAGATGACGATGACAGAGTTGTAGTTTCCCAACGTGGATCTGATCCTCCAAACGCGATGTGAAGTCTCCAAGCACTCGAACAGAAATGAAAAAAATCGAAATTCACCAAATACAACTTTAACAGCACTGTTAACAGCGCGTTAACAGCGCAGTCGAAGAGTAACAGAGCGCTGACACCCGCACACCGAAACCTTCTGCTACAAACTCATTAGTTCGATGCTACTTGTACAATATATAGGAAAGGGGGGAGTATCGGGCGAAAGGGGGCGAGCATCGAGCAAAAGAGTCTAACAAAGAGAGCAAAACAAAATTCACCAAATACACCTTTAACAGCGCCGTTAACAGCGCAGACGGGGAGCAACAGAGCAGCGAAGAATAGCAATGGGCCATGGCGACACTTAAATTACGCTGCACCATAGGCAAAGTTCGACAACGAATCAGAAGGCAGTGCTGAAACATGTGTAGGGTGCAAAGAGTTAAAAAGAAATCGCATATCACGGACGATTGTGAGGCAAAGGCAAACAACTGACAAGGTGTGGTGGAAAACGGGCCAAGTAGGAAATACAGACACACATACACGCACCCACATACACACTCACACACACATGAGTGATAAAATAGCTATAATTCAAAGTATAAACTAAATGTGGCAAAGGCGAAAATGCGTATTTCAATTTGTTAAAAACGTCTTTAATTTTTTTATGTTGAATAACAGCGACTGCGAAGCCCCTAGCCAACCAATAGTACAAAGTGCACACACAATAAGAGTAATGTGAGGGAGAAAGAGAACCTAGGCATAGTAAGAGAGAGAGAGAGAGGGGCAAAAGACCAATGCAGCGCAAAATAACAAATGCAAGCCAAATGACTTATGGGGCGAGAAGGGATTTGAGGGGTTAGCAACTAACTTTTATTTTTTTTAAAACATTTATGATTTTTACCCCGTTTACGTTTAAATTGGGCGACGACACAATTTCAACGACGCCATATTGTAGCCAGGCCAAAGTCGGGAGAGCCAAAGAGAGCGAGAGAGGCTACGGTTGTCATTGTGTTTGTTGCTGCTGCTGCTGCGTCATCAATGCAAACTGCGCACTTTGTTAAAAAATTTTATTAATTTCTATATGTACAATACATAAAACTCCTATGTATTGTAAATATACATGTATATATGTATGTATGTATGTACAATCTGTATACTTATAACTTCAACAAACGCAATGAAAACGGCAGAGAATTGAGTTTACTAAATTCAATAGCAATGCGGATTGTGAAATTTTTCTACACACATATGTACATATGTACATACATATGTACTAGTATGTCTGTTAACCCTCTGTTAATTACCCTATTTTTGAAACTTAATTAATTTTAATTATACATATGTACATACATACATACATATGTAGCAGCAATATTAGTAATTTAATTGAAATTGCTCAAGGAGCCAATATTTTTTGGGGTCACTGTAAAGAAAGGTAACGCTTCTTTATTGAGTACACATAGTCGCTGCGTAAAAACTATTAACAAATAAGACTAAAGCTGGTATCTTTAGTTTGAATAAACATTGGTTTATTTTTTGCTAAGATTTGTAACTAAAAACACTTCCTTTATGTTGAGCAATTTCTTTTCTCTTGTTTTATGACCTTTTTGGTCTAAGGCAAAAGCAAAGGTCATTTTGCCTCAACCTTGGCGTGTATTTAATATTGTTGATAAAACAAAAAAAACGAAACAAAAAATATTAAACAAATTGAAATATTTCAACCATAAAAGCGTGCTAATGTTAATGAACTTTTTGTAAAGTTGCGGGGGCGCCTCATCTGAAGCAAAACCAAAGGCTTTGGCAAGGTTAAGACAAAAATAAAAGAGAAGAATACAGAAAACAAAACAAAAAAATCACAAAAAGATTGTTTAAAAACAGCTCTAGAATATCTGCCTTTGTGCGATAAAAATGAAACAACAACATTATACGCAAGACACGCAGCAACAACAATACCATTGCGGTAGAAATTTAACATTATTTCCTGTTTTAACAACAAATTGCTTGCCATTTGTTAACAGAGCAGCGGCGTAGCAGAGAAGTAGCCGAGGTGAATCGACATGCATACTTTTTTTGGGGGTGGTTTCTGCTGCTCCTAACATGTCTGTGGTGAATAGAGAAAATTAGAATCAAACATTAACATTACCCCTCCCATAAACATCAATACACACACACATACACACTTACGCACTTACACTGCAGTTTTGTTTATCATCAAACTAATAGTGCCCCATTGGAAATGACGCAGTCTCTGGGTTTGCCAGCGAAGTAGAAGGGGGAGGTCGAAGGACAATGTATTGAGTAAATCTATAGAAGAAGAAGCATCGACAGAGCTTTGTCTTTAATTTTTTGCATGTCTTGTTTTTTGGCACGCACTCTCTCTTTTTTTGCACTCTCTATCCTCTCCCAGACACTCTCCTACTCTCTCTCTCTCGGTCTGTGTGCATCTCTCTTTGGAATGGTGCATTCAACTTGGACAGGTGCACGATATGGTGAACTGCAACATTTGTTGTTTTGTTGTTTTTTTTATTTTACCGTTGCCAATGATCAACAGCTGTGTGAATGACGATGCCAGTGTGAGTGTGGGAGCAGGAGGGGTAACAGGACCTGATGACAACGCAATTTAATCAACTTTAATGCGTAGCAAAAAGCAAACGTATAAAATAAAACGTAGCTAAGAAGTTTCAAACTTTTTAACAATACAATGTCGATTATAGTATACTCTACATAAATCAGATATGAACTGGAAAAACAACTTATCTTTAATAGGGTATGGCTATTATGGATTCTTTAGCGAAGTCTTAATCATAAACTCTTACAAATTTGTAATAACTTATATCTCTCCTCTTAAAAACATTCAGATAATCGTTAATACAAAATCATAAAATTCCAATGTACTCATTTGAAATTTAATCTTCGTTCAAATCTTTCTTTAAGGTTCTTATCCTTAACTGCCTTGATGTAGAGTATCGAAAAACCCCTTTGGATCGGGGTGGCAAGCATTACTGCCTTTTGTTAGTGCAACAAATTGCGTTCTACTGTATACTTGCCAGACAAGACAATAATAACAAAGGAACAAGCCAGACTGCATATTATTCTATGTATCTACGTTTGTACATTTGTTCATATGACGTAGTTTCCAATTTTTGTACAGCAAATTACGCCAGTTAGTAAAAGGAAGTAGGCAAGTTAGAACAGTCATCAAGAAAATTGCATCAGTTAACTTGTGTCGCCTCCTCCTCCTGCTTCTTTGCCCTTGGGAACCTCTTTATCTTCATAAGCAAAAAACAGTTGATTGAACTTTATTCGGTCATCATCATCAACATCTTGATCAGAACCTAAACTGCCCCACTTTGGCGTGCAAAGCTCATAATTTCGGGTGTTAATGACCACATGCAAAAAAATACTCAAAACACAAAAAGCCAGCGGGCACAGTAGTCAAAAATCGAACATAATTTGAATTATGCGAATTAAATTAAATGATTCATTTTCAATTTATCGCATAGGTATACATACATATCTTCAATAGAAGTTAATTGTAAGTGTTTGCAAGAATTGAACTTTATACGATCTTGTGTCATCCACACGTTTCAGCCGATACTTTAGACCACTGTACGTGACAGTCATTAGCAATGAACTGCAAAAGGCCTTTGCCGATGTCGTTGTCCGGCTTTAGCTAAGATGAATTGTCATACAAAATTAGCAGAAATGGGTGTACATACTTTGTTTTTGTTATTCTTGTTGTTTGTATATAATTGGTTTGCTTTACATATTTAAAAAAGAACATGATATGCAATTTGTATATAAAGTCAAGAGATTCAACAAATATAAATTACATTTAAGAAAAAGTGGACGGAACATGAACTTATCAACTAAATTATGCAGACGCTATATAAAAGTATAGAATAGTGATTAAATTTGTGATTGCAGTTGTTGAATATTTGATCAATCAAATATATGTGTATGTTCGAATGATTAAATCGCATCTCTAAGGCACTAAACTGGTGGATGGAATGTGTAGAACGAATCTGTTCAATATCTATAAAGCGTTGGGTCTATGGTTATCGCTTCGGGATTGTGCTTCATTCGTTGTGAATACCCTACATATAATATATTGTATCATATTGGGGGTTTCCTTCTTCTTTGCTCTTAACCCACAGGCATGGTAGACACAGTACTGTGCGGCGTAGTCGGTCGTGATCCGGCCAATGAATTGGCAGTTGAAGCATGCAATGAGGCCATGGTACCCATCTAGAAAAGATGCATTTATCAATTAAAACTCTTTGTGCGGGTTTCTTTGTCAAAAGTTACCCGCAAATGTGCAAGATCTTCCAATTTAGTTAGATCAACCAATTCCAGGAACAGTGAGTAGACCACAGCCCATCCGTAAATGGAAACTAAACAGAATACGGTCCACAGCAAGACCATAATAACATTATACGCAAAATACAGATCATTGACAATGGCAAAGAATATCAATGCCAAAGCACGCCAAACCGTGAATATGGCAAACGACCAAAGCCATGGCATCACCTTGCGTTCGTATTCCTAGATGGGATAAAACAAATTGAAACGATTACTAAAGCATTATGTTCATGCCAAATGTCAAGGAGTTTAGCCAATTTGTTAGATGATGGTGCATAAATTTCGCTTGTTCTATGAAAGTGTTATGATTAGGCATTTGGTTACCCTTCGTTTCAGTAAACGTTTTTGTGCTCCAAGTTTTTCTTGCTTTTGTTTTCATTAAGAATTGTAAAATGATATGTGAAATATAATGATAATTTAATTATAATCTGGACATCTTCCACTCACCTTGCGCAGGGCAACCACAAGCAAAACGCTGGTCACAAAATTCACAAGGGCCATAATCAACGAGAACAAGGCAAATACAATCAGCATGTTGCGAACTAGAATTGGATGGAGAAGATTGGAAATTTGAAAGAGTTAAAAATAACAATTAGTTTCTACTGAAAATGCATATAGTTGAATGTATCTTGTACCTATTTTTGCAAATTTTTTCATCGACTGTTAGTAATAAAAGCAGAAAACCATCTCATTCTTAATCTTACATATTTAGTTTTTGATTTCTCGCTAAGATTTATTTACAGCATTAGTATACTGTTTTCTTGAATAACATCCCTTCCATCTCTTATACATACCGTGTCTATTACCCACATAGACAAACTCATAGGATATGATGTAGTAGCCATAATGCGTCGATCCAGGCGCAGCCATGGCATAGCAATAGATGTCAAAGATGCTTGTGCCAATTGTGAAAAGGGAAACAAACTGCAAACATAAACAGTGGAAATATGAATAAACCGTGCTGGTGGCAGAATAGATCACACTATCTTCTATATAGTCTTACAATGGCAAATAATCCTATGAGCATGGCACCTTTTTGTATATCAATATACTGATTGTTCTTGAGCAGGGGACGCTGGTACCAAGGAATTCTCACTGAACGCGTGGATCGCGACATTTTTGAGTGTAAATTGGTCGAGGATCTGTAGAGTAAATAATATTGAATTATCGGAGATTTTAAAGTGTTTTTATAAATAAAACTCACCTGCCCGTTGCATGGGAATACATCGAGGGATTCGACCGATATGTTGAAGGTGTTTTTCTGCCATAATTCATCTTGAATTCGACCGATATGTGGAAGGTCTTTTAGAAACACTGATATTATGAAGCCTTTCAAGTGACGTCACACTCAGCAGCAAATAGGGAATCCTTTTGAAATCAATCTATTAAGAACAACAGGAGGTATACGAAGATTTTTACAATAAGATTTCATTGAATATTTATAAATATTTCAATTAGGGCGTTGTTTGCTTAATTTGTCTTATTTTGGGTGCGGTCCACCTTCTAAAGCTGGGCTTGTATCTATCTTGTCCAAATTCTCCACATTAGAGCTTCTTTTGTTATTTGCATATATCACCTTGATCTAAATGGGTGACTGAAGCCTCTTTTTGACACATTTCCAAAGCGATTTGGTTTTATTTACCTCTAGAAAACATAAAAATAAAATACACAAATTCCTTCGCAACGCTTCCACAACAAAACTCTGAATCAGACAAGCGTAGCCACATCGTCAAAAAGACACAGGGCTGTGTTCAAAATATGCGAATCAACAAGTGTATCGATAGACAGCGCGGCACATTTGAAAATGTCAAAAGTACATGATAGTTGTTCGCTCGCCTATATTCCTGCAGTATGTATACATTTTGTGTGTTTTTCGTATATTCGTTGTTGCATTCTGTTTTCCATTCTTTCATATTCCCATTAATGGATTTTAAAAAAATTCCACTAGAAAACGTACAATTTTTGAACTAGTCGATAACAACGAAAATTTTATCAATTGATATCAGTAATAAAATTGTTATCATCTGGCAACGCCGAAGAGCTGTATTGTTCATATAAGTAAAAAAATAATAATAATAAATAAAAAGATAAACTAAGTCACGCCGTCGTTTAGATGACCACAATATCCTTATCCACATGTCACTGCCGCGCATCACGGACTATGAAATACTCGAGAAACTTGGAGCGGGGAGCTATGCCACAGTCTTCAAGGCTCGTCAAAAAGTGAGTTTCTAGCAGTATTAGTGACAGAGTTGGATTAATCTATATTTTGGCTTTAATTGCAGAAGCAGCGAACTTATCACGCCATCAAGTATGTGGAAATGTCTAGCTTATCGCAGTCCTCGAGGGAGAATTTAATAACTGAAATTCGCTTGCTGCGCGATCTCAAGCATAAATATATTGTAACACTTCAGGATTTCTTCTGGGATGACAAGTATAAATAAACATTGAAATATATGTTCAAAACTCTACTATAAACTATCTGTATTATAGGAATATCTATATAGTGCTCGAGTATTGCAATGCTGGAAATTTATCTGCTTTTATACGCACCAAAAAGGCCTTACCGGAGTCGACGTGTCGTTATTTTTTACGACAACTGGCGGCTGCTGTCCAGTATATGCGATCCAATGAAGTCTCCCATTTCGATCTCAAGCCGCAGAATTTGCTACTCACACGAGGAGCTAATAATGTGTCCCTAAAAGTTGCAGATTTTGGGTAACTACTTCCCATAACTCATTGGAAAACTTGTAAATATTGAAGGAATTATTTTTGTTTTGCAGCTTTGCCCAGCACTTGAAATTGGGTGAAATCAATCAACAGTTGAAAGGTTCCCCATTGTATATGGCACCGGAAATTGTATGCAAACATCAGTATGATGCAAAAGCAGATCTATGGAGTATCGGGGTCATCTTGTATGAGTGCCTATTCGGCAAGGCTCCGTATAGCTCACGGACCATTGACGAGCTCTTATTGCGTATACGCAATGCTGAACCCATAACACTGCCACCAAATGCTCGTATTAGTAACGAGTGTCACGATCTCTTACGTCGTCTCTTGGCTCATGAGCCAATGGCACGCATTAGTTTTGCGGATTTCTTTGCCCATCCGTTTCTAGACCTTAAAACATTTCCCACAGAACACACGCTAAAGAAGGCCATTGATTTGGTTACACAGGCGTGTGAATACGATGAGAAGCACAATTACAAAGAGGCCTATTATCTCTACTGCAGTGCATTGCAGTATTTTGTACCATTAATAACAGAAGAATCAGATGCCACAAAGCGTCAGGCATTGCGAAATCGAGCACTAACTTATATGAAACGAGCTGAGGAGATTAAGAATTGCATCATTGAGGACGAGTACAGACAATTGGCTGAGCGACAACAGAAGGGACCATCCTCCTCACAACCAGGAGCAGGAGCAGCAGCAGGAGCTGTAGGTGCAGTTGCTCAGCCACAGACCAGCAATGTGTGTATTTCAGAAATGCTGGAACCAGATGCACGTTATAAGCAATTATGTACGTCAAAACTATTTTTAATGACTGCTGGACTGGTTACTTCTCACTTTGTTGGGTAAATTTATACATTTTCTCCTTATTTGTTTTATTTTATTGCAGTTGCCTTGTCAAATTCAAGTCCGTCCTTAAAGACTGGTCTAGAAATCGGACGCCAGGGCGAACTGTATCTGTATGAACGCAAGTTGGATGCCGCACTGGAGTCATATACCTCAGCTCTGGGTATACTCGTGCCATTCGTTAATAATGAACCAAAGGGTGAACGGCGCAATTTGTTGCTGCAACAGGTGGGATACTTTTTGGGTACAATTAATTATCATTCATCAAATGATTACTCTTCTTTTAGTTGGAGTTTTGGATGAAAGAGGCGGAGAGCATTAAAAGCATTTTGAGTACTAAACATTTGGATGAAGAGGAACAAAAGCTATCTACGGTACGCAGTTGCAGCATCCAATAGAATAAATCTGCATATTAATTATATAGAGTCATATATATAGATTACAAAAGCAATTTATACCATAGACGCCTGGTGCGTCATTTGTAGAGTATTTTTGTAGATCCATTGTAGACAATTCTTAGCTATACCTCCCATCCTCTCTATTGCTATGTAACTTTAACTAGTCTTTTATTCCACGTCACACACTAAAAAGTTTTATTATTTATCATGTTCCTTGTTCGTTTTCTCCTTTTTAATTTGATTTGTGATCACATCAAAAACGATTTGTCTATTTAAAGCTCTATTTGAGGAGAAACACATTCCCAGGCGGCTCGCCATGCTTTATGCATATATATTTATTACTGTTTGTTGTATTTAATTTGATTAAAATTGTTTAGTATATACATATATACAACGACGACTATTTCATATCTTCATGGTTTTCCTATCGCTGATCATAAATTGAATTTTATCAATGCGACAAAGTGGGTATAAATGCCGCCGCATTTCGCCAATTTTATTAAGTCGGGAAGTAAGAGAAAATGTTGTCAGTTCAAGACGTGGGAATCGCAGGTCTCCTGTGCTTGTTAGTGGCCAGCGTGTGCCAGGCGGCTCCATCTTCACCCATTGGTAGAGTGGTCAATGGCACCGACTCCAGCATTGAACGTTATCCATTTGTGGTGAGTAATGGCCAGAGCTCAATTGGATTCAAGATCTAAGGAAGAAAATTCAATTCCAGATCTCGCTACGTGGTCCCTCTGGCTCGCATTCTTGCGGTGGTTCAATCATTTCATCACGGTTTGCAATGACCGCAGCTCATTGCACGGCTGGCCGCACCGCCGACCAGCTGACTATCCAATTTGGTGTGACCAATATCAATGCAACTGGCCCGAACATTGTCTCCGTTCAAAGGATTATTCAGCATGAGGATTATAATCCAAATAACCATTATGCCAATGATATATCGCTGTTGCAAGTGGCCGAGCCCTTTAAATTCGATTACGTAACCTTGGCCCCCGTTCAACTGCCCGAATTTGAATTTGCCACGCCTCAAAGTGATGCTGGTGGTAGCGGTGTCCTCGTCGGTTGGGGTTTAAATGCTGTAAGATGGAAAGACACAAATTTTCAATTGATTTGAGTCTAATCATTATTGCTTATCTTTCTTAGACTGGTGGTACCATTCAGAACACTTTGCAGGAGGTTCAACTAAAGGTCTATTCGGATGAGGAGTGTGTGGAGCGTCACAATGGCTCCACCGATCCCCAATATCACATTTGCGGCGGCGTCGACGAGGGCGGCAAGGGACAATGTAGCGGCGACTCGGGTGGTCCTCTCATCTACGACAGTCGACAGGTTGGCATTGTCTCCTGGAGCATTAAGCCCTGCACTGTGGCCCCATATCCTGGTGTCTATTGCAAAGTCAGCCAATATATTGACTGGATTAAGAGGAATCAAATAATATTGGCATAGTTAGGAGACATGTTTACACTCAAAATAAATCAAATATATATATCTATCTATCTGTCATGACTCGACAATCAGTCCAATGCGACACGTTCAATGATAATGATCCACTCCATAGGTGGCACTCTGATTTATAGTCTGATAAGCCATTTGGACTTCAAATGCTTATAGTATAAATAGAAGAAGGATGGCTACTTTTCTCGAGTTGCCTGATAACAACTTGCATTTCAATCGAATTTACAGTCGTAATTTATATGGAGGTGCCATTATATTGTGATTTTCCCATCGAGTTGAAATTGATTATCTTTGTTCGAGGGATTTCCCAATTAATTATTATTAATGGCTAATCTACTTCGATTTGATAATCTAAAGAAAAGGGGGATGGTTCAGATGATATTTTCTAGATTAGATTTGGACTTTGATGCTAGCTTAGTATAAATTAGAACATACGTATCAATTTGAAAGAAATTGAGAAAAAAAAACAATCATCAAAAAGGATTTTAATAATTTACAATTATCTAGAGGATTTGTTTTTATTTTGTACGATTTATTAAAGTTAAAGTAGAAAGTAAGTTTAGTCAAGACACAAACCCAGAAATACTCTCAGACCTTTTGCTCAGGCTCAATGACTTTAAAACTGTCAGTTATTGTGAATTCTAAAATTGCATATGATATGTTGACTATGTAGAGTTTGATAGAGAATATGTATTATTTGAATATCCATAGAGTAGTAGTAAGAGAACAAATCGCTTAAATTTAAAACTTTGTTTGAAATTCGTTTTCATTATGCGATTAAAACTGACCTACAAAACTGTTGCCTCATCTTTTCTACTTCATACACTTACGTTCAGTTAATGTATTCAAATCAAAAGATTATAATTCACAAGAAAAGATTAACCAAAGAATCTGAATTTAGAATTTGATTTTTGGGAACTTAAACTAAACTCATTTTTGAGGAACATTAATACAGCTTTGGCAATTGTTTAAATATTTCTAGAGGCATCGTTTTTTACATTCCTTAAAGATCAATGTATTATCTACACCATCCGATCTTGCCCGCAAGTAAATTTCCCGGCCTAAGCTGCGTTTTATAGTGATTTCTATATGTTTGACTAAGTCGATTTCTTTGATTTGGGAGGGGGATTCTTTGTTGTTGTGCGCGCGCAGAATAACGAGAATGAAGCATGGTCCCCATCATGGTCCATCCTCAGTCATCCTCTTCCTCCGCTGCTGTTGCCTCTGCTGCTGCTGCTGCGGTTGCCTCTGCCTCGGCTGATGCTGGCAGTCGACGAATTCAACTCAAACGTGTAGCACGTGTTAGGCGGATACCTTGAACAAAAGTTAAAAAAGAAATTTGTTTTCAACGGTCAGTTGGTGTTTGAGATTTGAAATTTCGAAATGTGTCGTAACTAAAAATAAAATAATCAAAAACTAAACTATTTAAATGTGTTCGAAACCAATAAACTAAAAAGTGTAAAAACAATTAATAACAACTTTTTTTAAATGCTTTAAAAGATCTTCCTCTTGTTGGTGTTGTTTTTGCTTTCTCTTTTGGATTTATCAGAGGGTCACCGATTGTGTGTATGTGTGTGTGTCTCTGTGTGTGTTTCAGTGCATTCATTCATTTAATTAAAAATATTCAACGACTGACTTGTTAATTGGCTAGTTTTTTGGCGGGGTCCAACGGATAGTTGAATGATGGGACACACAAGTGCAAGCCACTTCAAGGCAAATAGCTAACCAAATTGATCCACCACAAACCACACACACACATAGACCACCCACTCACCCATACATCGATACCTGTGTCCCACTTACATTTGCTAAATCAAATCAAATGGAATCAAATCAGGGAAACCTACAAAAAGCAGGCAAAGTGGAACTGAACTTGTTGTAATACAATTTTAGGCTGCTGTTTTGTAAAAACGTACCGAATTTTGTGGAAAACGCGTATATGTATGAGTGTAAAAGAAGAACTTTTTAACCCACTTGCCGTATACGGCCATCACACACACGCACACACAGTCACATGCATTTAGCGTATAACAAAAGCAATTTGAAAACAATTTTTTGAGTTTTCAGAAACGTGCCACACTTATACACACACACAGACACACACAAAGTATTTGACATACCTATATGTACATATATATACATATATATATATATCGCAATATTTGGGTCCTGAAACTGGATGCTGGGGCGTGGCAACGGCCGCATTTGGCAATTTGTAACATTTATTGTGCATTTCTCAGGGCCATGACAAATTTCGTGGCAACTGCAGTTCCTCTCCCAACTTCCAAAGTTTCTATTGAAGCGATTAAAACAAAAAGGTTTGAAATCGAATCGAAAATGTTTAGCTATTACTCATGTTGGTAACCACAAAAGGCATAGGAAACCAATAACATTCAAAATTTATCAGAAGGTGACTAGGAGGAAAACTAACAATAGGAGGGAAACTCAAGTAAATTTCTTAAAGTAACTAATTGTAAGACTATCTACTAGGACTAGGACATCTGGAACTAAAGGCTCTTAGTAATGGAACTAGTTACAAATCTAACATATAAAAGGTAAATAGGAAGCTCAGAATTGCTTATGTATATTTCTTAGAATTTTCGTTTGTCTTTATAATTCCTTAAGTAGTTCAGGCAGAACCCATTGTGTCCAAGTGAGAAACAAGAGATGGTCCTATATTATGATTCTAAACAAACATTCCACAAATTCCACATGGATAAATACATTATTGTCTTTTTAGCGTACTTTGTTTTTCATTTTGGAGTTCCAAGTTCCAGTTTTAACAAAGAGTATATTACTTTTCATACCTGGCAACCCTGCCAACTTTTCAAATGACGAGAATCTACTAGAACTTTAAGAATTTGCCAACGACTTTAGAATGCTACAATTGAGTTTATATTTTAAATAAATATTATTAAATGCAGGATTTGGGGAAATCGTGATAAAGGATTTTAAAAATTCTATACCCATTTATTTTTTTCGCAACTGATAAATTTACTATATCTACATGATTTTGTGTGTGTCTGTCTATATGTGACCTTTAGCAATCCTGAAGGTCCGTCAAATTTAAACAAGAGCAACACCAACACAAAGGGGAAAACATAAAAAATAATTTGTAAAAAGAAGCAGCAGCAGTGGCACAACAACAGCAACTACAACAACAAATATTAATCAAATAACCACCTAAAGAAACAAAAGGCCGACAAAAACAAAATAGGCGACAACGAGCCAAAACCCTCAACGAGAAACAAAGGGAAAATTGCAATTTCAGTGAGTGCACACGGCTTCAGTCAGTGTGTGAGTGATTGAGTGTGTGTGTGTGTATCAGTGTGTGTATTGAGTGTCAAAGGTCAGAACCCGAACTCATATGAAAATGTCGCAGTCTAACCAAGAAGCAATGCCAACAAAAGCCGCTGTCACCGCCGTTGCCCTCAACGATGATGAGTCCGTCTCATCAGCAACATCATCAGCAACATCCGCTTGCCGCACATCGACAACTTCCACTACTTCAACAGCATCTACCATGCATCTATTCAAATCGAGCCGAGCGACTGTTGCAGTTGCCGCCCTCTTGATGGCCATCATCTTGTGCAGCGGCAACTTTGGAATCGCCGACGGTCTCAAGTGCCATATGTGTGGACAGTATAATGAGGGTGTCGGTTCCATTACGCCCTGCACCAACTATACCAAAGATATTGCCCATCTCTATCTGAAGGAGTGCACCAAGAAGAGCGAGAAATATTGTGTGGTGAGTTTTTCTACTTGAAAGCATTATGTATTACATTTTAAATGCGGAATCGAAACAGTTACAGACTTACAGGTCGGTCTCTCTAAAAAAGCCTACTAAAAACCATTTTAGGTAATTCTTGATCTAGTTAAATCTACCATCTGTTTTTCTATCCAAGCACTTCATGCTTTATATATATATAAATCAATCAAAATAAAATCTAAAACTTCGCCTGAAGGTACAAAAGTTGTCAATATGCAGTTTTCCCATAATTGATTTAAAGAATGAATCAAATGCCATATCGAATGAATCTTAGCAATTTTTATATTATCTGCTGACCAAACCAAATTTTCCAAAGACCTATAGATTTCTATGTTAGAAGGGCTTTTAAGTTTTAAATCCATTTGCTGTATTATCTTTTGAATGAAAGTTTTTGTTGCATACTTCTGGGTTGCAATTTCTTCGAATTTAAAGACTATTTTAAAGACCCATATCTCTGAGTTTATATAAAAACCAGAGGGCCGGGTCTAACTTCGACCGCGTCAAAGTTTGTATACCCTTGAAAGTGTTTTAGTAACTCTTTTATCTAAACTAACTGTTTAATCTAAAAAGGGTAATGATTGCGAAAGAACTGCCTTCAATCTTACCATAGGATATAACGAACTTTCTGATGAAAGTCACTGTTTTCCACCGATCGTTCCTATGGGAGCTATATGATATAGTTACCCGATTTTGATCAAATTTGGCACAGTTGTTTATAGGTGCAATAAACTCACCATTATTAAATTTCAGAAAACCCAACTTGGTAATAGTTGTCAAAGAATTTGAGAGTTTGATATCGAAATTTGTTTTGTTCTTTATTATAAAATCATAAATTTTGGTTGCCTTTTTTTCCTTAGCCACAAAATCACACCAAGCAAAATAAAAAAAATTCGTTCAATCTCACAAAGTCCAGCGATTAAACACTCAAATTCGGAAAATCGCAAACTATCCATCCATGCTTGGTCAATGTAAAAGAAAACATCAATGGTCAAATTGTTTATAAACAACAAAAACTAGTGGACTATGACGATTTCATAAACAAAATACGAGAATGCCAAGACAAGGACAGCTATATTAAAAAGTTGAATAACTGTGCGGAATTACTTAAAGATTTCGTCATGGCCAATGAAGAAAAACTATTGGAAATAACGAAAGAGATTGAATCATTAAAACAAAAAATTATGGAATTATAATTAAATAACTTTATTTATTCCGTCTTTTGAATAAAAGTAACTTACCAAGAGGAATCATTTTCTAGAGGAAACCAGAGGGCCGGGGCTAACTTCGACCGCGTCAAAGTTTGTATACCCTTGCAACTTTTGGTAACTCCTTTTTTACCTTTAATATAATATAATGTTTGCTAAAGAATGGCCTACAATCTTAGCATAGAAAATAACGGAGATATCGATCGAAGTCACTGTTTTTAACCGATCGTTCCTATGTTATAGTTAGCAGATCTTTATCAAATTTGGCACAGTGGTTTATAGGTGTAATAAATATAAAATTTCACTACAATAGCTCAGAAAATAACGAAGTTATTGAGAAAAGTCACTGTTCGTGACTGACGTTTGTATGGGAGCTATACGATATAGTGGTCCGATCCGGCTGAATACAACCCCTGCAATATATACAAGCCTACGTGCAAAGTTTCAGCTCTGTAGCTCTTACGGTCTAGGAGGACTCGACTATTTGGACTCGTCTCGTCATGCTGATTAAGAATATATATACTTTATATGGTCGGAGATGCTTCCTTCTATGCGTTGCACACTTCTGACCAAAATTACCTTTTTGGAAGGGTATAAAAATCTAAATTCAAATGGAAACGAAACACCCTTCTAAGGCACGGGCGAGGATAGTTCGTATTAGTTGTATGTATCTTTGTATGTTCTAATTAAGGTCAAAACTAGCTGAGATACGTATATTTCTCAAGGTCTAATATATGTAAGTCTTTTATTCAACTCAGTGAAATGAGAGTAGCCAAATGATTGTTTCGTTGATTTTATTCATCACAAATCGAATTGAGCCGCTGCACTCATTTCAGTCACTCATTCATTTTGCTTTATTGTCGATCATTGCCGTTGTCATTGTCTTTATTTATATGTGTTTTTACGAGAGAGGAGGGGCAAATCACACATACATATACCAAATGCCGAAATGTGAGTGTGTGTGTCTTTATGCCAATGCTTTTCTGTTGCTTTTATTTTTTTTATCATTGTTTTTCCTTTTTTGCCCATTGATGACTTTTCGCGTTGATGTTTCCATTTTAGTTCATGTGTATTGGTTTCTATCTGTGTGTGTAAGCTATCCTTGCAATGTTCATACAATATATTCTACTCGAACTGAACTCGTTGGCAGTTTTGTTTGTATTTCTTCTATTTGCTGGTGCTTTTGTATTTTTTTGTTTTGCTTTTTTATTGTCAAGCCAAAAGATAAATTGGTTATAAAAACAGAGTAAATGATTTTGCCCAATTGTGGTGTGAGAGTTAGGGTGAGACTTGGCTGACAGGACAAAGGACAGTGGAGAAATAATTTTCACTAAACAAATTTATTGACTTCATTTTAGTATGTGGGGTAGTCTTCTAATGAAATTAAGCCCAGACATGACTTTCTGAACACTTTAAGACTTAATTAGAGAGAAGGTTTTGAGATTTTATTGATTCTCTTTCAAGCACAGTTTCTTTTTTAAGATCACTTTTATTTATTAGGATTGCATTTGGTAGCACTGGGGTTGAGAGATGTGTAAGAGTGTAGTGTAAGAGATTTATAAAGACAATGCTTACAATCTAAAATGAATAAATGAAAACATATTTTTATTTTAGAAAATATTTCACTTACCCGCTTCTCCTATAATTAGCTAGTAAATACTTATTATGCTGCAGCAAACGACAACTGATCAGTGATGCGCACCCCTCAGCTGCAGCTACTTTTATAGTGGGAGTATAGCTCTCTCTTACTTACTTGCTAGTGAGCGAAGCCAGCAAGGATAAGCATCACTTGCTCACTGCACTGGTCTCTCTCGTTCTTTTATTAGCTCAGCGACTGAACTGATCTCCTCTCTCACTTTCTCCATTGCATTTTCTCTGCCATCAGCTGGCTCATGAGTACGTTCATGTGTGGTGAGAGTGTAGGAGTTGCAACGGTTGTGGGAATGAGACAAGGGAAAATTTTAAATGGATTTGCTCCATGGTAATCCATCACTTAGTAACTTTCCTTCTAATTGATCTAACCAATTATTATTTATCTATGATATTACGGATAATACGGAACAGAGAACGGATTCTCTGTTAGAAAGCGTGTTGTTCCTTGGCAAATGTAAATTTTTAATTTAATTAAATTCTATAAATTATAACTTTGATTTATTTGCAACAATAATTTGTCGCATATTTTTTTATTTTTTTGGTTTTCCACATCCATAATTATGCAAACAATTAAGTCATCATAATTATGCACGTAAAATGAATAATTTTTAATCTCAATAAATACAAAATCAACTTCAGGCAGTGTGTGAGAGAGAGAGAAGGACAGCGAGCAAGGATGAGTTATGCAAAAATAATCAGCTATAAAAGGCAATCAAACAAAAACTGAGAATAAAAAATATAATCAATAAAAAAATAAACAATAAATCGAGTAGAATGTCAATGTTGGCATAAATTTAAATGTCATTGAAATGTCTCTTGCAATTAAATAGAACTTGCAACAAGAAAATATGTAGATAGTTTAACCAGTTTATAATCTTTCATAATCCTTAAATAATTGTACAAATTAGCTAAATGAAATAGGAAGATCTGTTTAAGGAAGAGATAGGAAACCTGTGTTCCTCTGTAGTCTAGATATTTCTGGAAAAAGGTTTAAAAGTTTTCCAATGTTCAAATAAATGAAATTTGAACTAACCTGCTTTTCGGTATACAACAGATGAAAGCTCAAAGACTTCAACACATCAAGGATATAGCAATATATGTAACTTAAACATATTTGCAACCTTAATACTCCCCTTTTTATATCCTAAAAGAGGAAGGATACTAAACAATGATCTGGAAGGGAAGAGTGTGAAATTCCCAATTGCATAGCAAGAATGCTCATTGAAAATTCTTTATAGAGATTTTCTACAGCACATGAGATTGAAGTAAATTACGAGCCAAGTTACCTGTAGACGTGTTAGCTTTTGAGTGAAGCAAAATGTTAACAATTTGTGGTTTTTCCCTGTCTTTTTTCCCTAGTTTTTGTGCTTTAATTTCTCGCCATGCTGCTGAGAAGGACTGAAGGTTCTCGTTGCTGCCAGCTGTGCATGGCAAGTAGGTGTTAAATATTTAATGATTGCCAAAAGCGCAAACAGGCAGCCGCTGCAATCCGTTAAGTGCTCCGCACACACCACACACACACTTACGCAGAGGAGAAGACTACAATATGCCACAATTTATGCGCACAATTGGCCAACCACGCCCACCACACACACAAACACACACACACACCCAAACCCCTTTACTGTACTGTATGTCATACGTACATATTTATGTATATATAGAAGCCAAAGGGCAAACTTACTGCACGTACTGTAGGGAAAAGGCAGATCGTGGCAGAAGCAACCGCAAAACTAATTGAAATTGCCAGTCCAGGTTGTAGTTGGCCCTAGTTGGCAATGCCAGACGATGGCTACACCTTGCTCTATTCCCAAGTTGTATTTGTTAGTGATTTTGCTTAAAATACATATAATTATCTAGTAATGGCAATCGGGTAAACAAAAGCTATCCACTCCATTCTGTATTGCATTGATTTAATTGCGATTCAATTACCAATTGATGAGCTTAACTAATTGCAAAAATATCATTTGCTGAAAAATAAATTCCTGAAAAGCCAAATTGCTTAATTTATTACAGTTACACTGAATAGTTGTATATAAAGCAATAAGCTGAATAGTGTAAAAGGGGGAAAAACTAACCATTCCTGACTTTCAGCCTGACGTAATTCGGAGCCATCTCTCCTTTGGGTTACCCAGGAAATGTACAAATAATATAAATTCCAACAGTTTTGAGTGTTTACCTGCTTCATGCACCTATAAATTAACTGATCTTAGGCCAATCTTAAGAAACTTTTAGCACTCTTAGACAAGCAAAACGCAAAGCAAGATACGAAACTTGTATTGAAGATGTTTGTTTAAAAGGCAAAGTATCGTACAGTTTTATCTTCGTTTTTCTGGGTTTTTGCATTCTTCTTTCGGTTCTCTCCTTCTCTTGGGTTAATAATTGCCATTCATTTTGTTATTAACAACTTGGCAGCCACTTAATTAGTGGCGTAAATTATGCCACCCGCAAAACGTAAAATGCCAAAGTATTCCCCGAAAAATCATGATGAAGTTGATGATGATGACCTAAGGCGGATGGCCCCGAAATGTAGGCAATACAAAAAGAAAATATGTTGCAACTCACAAACACAAAAAGCCATAGAAATGGAAAAATGGGAGAAAAACAAGAAGCAAAAGGCAAAAGCGAAAAAAAAAACACTTTTGTTTAAATATTAACAAACAACATAAATGCTTAGCCATCTCTCTTCCTTTTTGCTGTTGTCTACATCTTAGAATGGCCAAAACATAAAAGTTAAAGTGTTTCTTGGCCGGGGTCGGTGGTTGTAGATGCTTGACCTGACGCCCTCGGTTGTTGTTGTTTTTGTTGTTACACGCTGTTAAGTAGTTGTTGTTTGTGTGTCGATTATTTGTTTTATGTTGCTAGTTTTGGGGCCAAAAAGTTACGAGCTGGCGCCTTCCAACGTCTGCTTATATATATTTATGAGCAAAATTTATATTCAAATTGGTTCAGTCAGCTTCGTTTAGACAGTCAGTCAGTCAGTCAGTCCGTCAGGCAGTCACTTAGCCGGGTGGTTAGCTTCCACTTTGTATACATTATTTATAATTTCAATAATGAGTTGCATGTTCGAACAAGCAAGTTCTGTGTCTCTGTGTGTGGGTTTAACCCTTGACCTCTTAGAGAGAATGTGGTCAGTTGATATTTGTGGTATCCCGCCTAGACAAGTAATTAATATCTTTCATTGTTTGGTTTCGCTTTCCAATTTTCCACTGCGTCATTTTCTCATCTAGGGCATTAGCGCTTCAACGCTTCAGTACAATGGCTTGGCCAGACTTGACCGCAATGAACTAGAATGGCCAACATGCGGGCAACAACAATTCCTGATCATCTTTTCATCAATCAACGACTGAAAAACCGTCAAAACTCGTAAAAGCCAACAGAGAGAACTCTCACCTCTCTTTTGTTCCCAAAACTCTTTTTTTATTTGCCATAAGGTATAAGGTATTGTAACGTATTCTCGATGATATCGTTATTAAAAGTTTCCAAAAAGTTACAGCATAAATATTTCATATTTACGTTATTCTAATGTAAAGTCAAATTCTTACAAAAATGTTTTAAAGAAACAAAGCATTTTGTACTCTTTGCCACAATTTCGGCAACATTTCTTTGGACTCTCTGTCCGAGAACAATTTTGCATAACGAAAGCTTCTGACATTTTGTACGTGCCTTTGCATATGTATACGGTGACCAATGGAAAATAAAATAAGTAAAAACCAAGTAAAAATAACAAACATAATAAGAATTTGGGCTAGAACTGACCACGCCCCATCAACTAAAGTGAACAACAAAAAAAAGAAGCATGCAAATATTTTGTCTTCATTTTGCCTTGTTACAAATATTTTCTCTTCCGTTTTTTGTTGTTTTTGCAATTAGGAATGTTTACACAGGCAACAGCGAAAAGAAACAAGGAAAACAACAGTCAGAAATCGACAAAACTTAAACACAATTGTAATACTTTTAGTATGATTTCAAAATAATCGTTAATTTAATTTCTAAACTTAATGAAAATTCGTACATAAATGACTTTAATTTGAAATTCCACCTGAAAAAGAGTTTTTACTAAAAGTTTCTTCAAACTATTTTCCGGACTTACATTTTTTCCTCACATTTCTTCGATAAAAATAAAAATATTTCTCTAAAAGTTGGCGCTTATTTATACTAACTTTTGCAATGGCCTTGTGAAAACTGAGATAGCTATTGCTGACTGGTCAATAGACAGACAGAATGGCAGACGAAATGATGGCCAAATCAACTCAGGGTCGTTGGCCTTATCTGAAGTTTACGGCTTGTCAATTTTTGTCCTTTATAGCTTGACACATTCATTCATAAATTAGTGAAATATTTTAGATTCGCTGGCCAAAAATGATGAAAAGGTAAGTGAATAATAAATGACCATCAGTGTTTGTTTTTACGTTAGTTAATTAATATGTACTTGGGTCATAAGAAAAATGAATCGAATAAAGTTGTTTAAGATTTACTTAACAAACAAAAAGGAAAACCAACAAGGCAACCACAGAAAAAACAACAAAACAATTTTCTAACTCAATATATGAAAGAATATCGTAAAAAGTTATGCCAAAAGTTTACCAATTTTTGTGATATGCTGAAATTGGTTTATTTTATATTACATAAAAAACAATAACGTTTTCTACTTTTTCTAGAGATATCGTGGAGAAAAAAAACTGACTTTTTCTTCTCCCAACTTGATACGTCACAGATGTCTCCTAATATATAGACTGGAAGATCTGTCTATTGAACATATACTTTTAGGAATACTTTAGTCATAATTTCTTTGTATTTTCATTCAATATACATAATTGAAATATCTAATTAATCAGATTTTAACACAGATTTAGCACAAGTTTATAGAAAAATATCATCCATCGTTGAAAGAATACTGAATTAACCGTGCCAGATGAGGCAGCTTTATTTTTTTACAATTTTGTCAATGAGCAGACTTCTGATAATGTTTGCCAACAACCTTTTGAATGACCCTCGTATTTATTGCCCAAGGAAGAGATTTAGTCGGCGTTACTGTTTTTTAGAATATTGAGGAGTTTTATTACGTAAAATTAAAAGCGCGATTATGCGTGTTGACGTGGGCATTTGTAGCTGGATGGAAGGAAGTATGGCAAGATGGTGGAAAAAGGGAATGGGCAGAAGGGGGTGGAGGGTGGCGCGGAGATTTACATGCCAACGCGACAGCAATCAAAATGTGCACTGCTACGTGAGCGGAATAAATCATTTGAAGCTTAAGTCTGACATTGAAGAGGATCGACTTAGGCCATGCAAATATGTATAGGATGTATATAATAAAATGTTGAGCAAACGATTCAAGTGCAATATGCTACCTACTCATATATGTAGGTACATACGTACATACATATATTTTTATGGATTTATTTTATACCTTTTTTTGAAATAAGTCTATATCGCTTCAAGTCGTAAATAAGGCTGGCAATTTCCGTGTGACGAGCTGTGAAATCAGTAGGAACTGGAAGTTCCATCATTTCCGGCATTCACTGATTGACATGGCAAAAAAAGTCAACAGAAATCAGAAATTGGGCCTTGAGTTGTAATGTAATGCAATTGATAGGCAAAAGACAAAGAGAGAGAGAAAGAAAGAAAGAGAGGCACTTTGTCATTCCAGATTGCTCTTGAGAAAACACACACACACACGTTTACAGCCACTAGCATTTAACACAGAATAGGCAGAGGGCGCACTCAATTAAGAAAACAATGGCCGCTCAGTTTTGTGTGGGGCAATTGAGTTTCATTTTTCTTGGCTTCTTCTTACATTGTTTTGTCTCTGCCCTCCACCCACTAACCAACTTTTCGTCCAATCTCTTCGTAACTAAGTCTCTTTTTGGGCTCTTCTTTTTTTGACCCTTTTCATTTCACAGTTTTTGCTCTGTTCTCTTCTACACATTGTCTATTTGAGTAAGTTTTGGTTTGCCAACGTTATGTGCTTTCATTTGGGTTTCCTCCAACTTTTATGCGCTCCGTTTGCTTAACTCTAGCTTCTACATTCACTCAGAAGAGCTCATTAGCTCAGGCCCGAATGTCTTCAAAACAAATTTGTCTGTCACTTTTTGCCTTTGTAGCATTATTTATCAGCCTTTGTTCTTTTCGCAAGGATTTTCTGGTCAGAAACTTTTGCTCGGACTGCTTAACTGTTTGCCTGGTTGCTCCCTCCGTGAGTTATTCAAGTTACTTTTATTTGTTTAGTATTATAATTCGTTTCCTCATTTCCCCCGGACAAGACATAATGAGCGCTCATAAGTAGGCAATAGTTTTTGATGTTCTAGCTGAACTTTGCTCGAGGCTTTTGAAGGCACGCCCTCTATGAGGAAAATTGTTTCATTTATATGTACATATATGAAATATGTGACAAGGGCATTCATATTTAAAACCACAAAAAAATCATTGAACCGAAGAAGTTTTCTACTATACATTGGACGGACTTATACTTTCCACTTACAAGATTATGGTCTAATCGCTCAAGTGTCCGAGCAGTTCAGAAAAACAGACAGAATAAAAATATATTAACTGCAGATAAGATAGTATTAAGGCTTTCCTTATAGGAAGAGAGGTCTCTACACTGAATACAGGGTTAATAAGGTTCTAATCATTTGATTACAGCAAAGCAGAGGACCTAAAAGTAATAATCATCCCAAAATTAGCGAAATTATCGTGAAACCTAAAGGCTTTTCCCATGCTGTAGATCTCAAGTCAAAAGAAATTATAAAAATTACATGGGTTCAATGATAAAGAAGATACAATCAATACCAAATTTGCTAAATTTCCAACGATTAAAAATACTCTAAGAAAAAGGATTTAACTAGATTTTGATTCTTTCGAATATTTATTATACGAGTAAGATTCAAAATCTGAGCAAATTTTGTGAATAAATTTTCCAATAATCATCGAGAATTATTATTAGCAGATTTAGCTTAGGTAAAGAATGAATATTCAAGACTACTGAATTTCAATTTTAAACCAACCAACATAAATAATCGCTTTTTGAGTTAAGTGTTGCAACAGAATTGATAAATTTTGTTAGGCGTTGGCTCTGACATTCAAAGAGAATTAAAATCTTTTCTTAAAAGTGTTAAATAAAAAAGAACATGAAAAATATGTCACAATGCTATAGCTCCTTAAGGCACTTTAAAGATTTAGCTTAAGCTGCCAAAAAAAGATTAAAAGAAGAAGAAAGTTAGCTCTATACATATTGTATATGAAATGCCTGGCAAGGGTAATATAATTCATTTAGTTTTACCCAGTTGGCTGCATTTTACCAAAATAATACTCTCTGTTTCTGTGTGCGTGTGTGTGTGTGCTTTTGCCTTGTTCTGCACAATGAATGTGGCAACTGGCAGCTGGCACTTGGGAATGTGAGTCCAAACCCAAAAAATAATGGCAAAGTTGTGATTTTGGATGGTGATAACACATGCACTGGCATATTTGCGACTTCATTATTTAAAATTCAAATTATTTTTACTGAGAAAGTGGGTCACAGACGTCAGAAGCTCTTGTGTTGGACTGACAATAGGTTTTATTGGCCCTCTCTAGATAACTGAAAAACACACACACACACACACACACAGCCATACACAGAGCAGATGGCATGGGCAAAGAAATTTGAACATATTACGCATTCGCGGTGTATGCAAATTCAAATTCCTCTTTGTCGCTTGTCAAATAAAGAATGCTGTATTTGTTGATGAGCTGGTGCTACTGCGGCTGTTGATGGTGTTCATGTTGATGTTGATAAAGGTCGACTTATAGGACAGACAGGATTAAGTTATGGCCATGGACCATGTCAAAGCCACTTTGCCAGTTCATTGGGCACACCCACAGCAAGCAAACACATACAAAACAGAAAAAAACAAGACTTCTACCCATAATTTATTGCTCGAAATTTATATCAAGCAGTCAGAGACAGACAATTGCCAAGATACTAATAAAATATATATATATATATATGTTATATGTGTATGAGTCGCAATATGGCGCGAAAACTTAATGAAAAATGGTTGCCCCTACAGGAAAGCAGCTGTGACCAACTAATAACCAAAAGAAGAGTAGACGAGAGCCGAGAGCCCCGAGACTCTAAACGTGCCCAACAAACTTTTTACATAATTTTCCTCTGTATGTGAGTGAGTTTTCCCCTCTCTCTCCCTGTGTGTCATTTCTTGTTTTTTTTTTCTGTCACAACATCTGAACATTTTTTTATAAAGCTTACCGAACCGAAGCCAAAACGGAAATCCTTAGTTTCCTTATGACAGCGACATTCTGGCTAAGGAAGAAGAAAAAAAAAAAAAATGAAATAAAATAAAAGGCAACTAAGAAAAAAAAACTGAACTTTTTCATTTCTCGCTGGAGTCAGTTTTTAAACGGTGAGACGACCATGACCAAAGACTACGCCGTACAAGTACACAAACTTGCAGCAGACACTGTGCGATGGGTTGAGTGGGTGACAATGATACTTGCCTTTCGGCAAATCGCTGACTTCCGTTGCTAGAAATTTGCAGGAAATAATGGCATATTGGTAGATCAACACTCCGGTTAACTAATTGACAGGATGCTTGGCCAGAAGAGCGCATTAGATTATGTTTTTCTAAATCTCATAGACTTAGTCATTTATATCAATCAAGTGAAATTTTTGTTTGGTTTTTCGTTTCATAATCAATCAAGTGAACCGCAAGAGTCAAAACTTTCAAACAAAAACCAAACAATAACAGGAACAACAAGCATATTTTTGTTTATCCTGTCTGGGTTGGTCCTGGGAGAGCTTTAGTTTTGTGAACTCAATTTTCATAAAGTTTTCAATAAACAATAACAAGAACAACTTGAAGCAGCTAACGAAATGTACGCATACACATGCATATGTATGTATGTGAGGAGGTTTTTTTGATTCGTTACAAAACTTTTGTCAAGCCATAAATTTTGCAATTTGCCATACCAAATTTTTACACGTAAGGTCAGGTCAGGCAGGCAGGCAACACGACAAGTTGTAAAAATTTACAACATCCAATATAAATTCTCGTTTCGGCCTACAGGACCATAAACGACGAATATGTCCCTCATCGTAATGCCACATTTCTCAGTGGGAAATGTTCTTGTTATTGTTGCAGTTTTTTATGTTTATGCCGCAGGAAACTTGTAAGAGACCATTGCAATGTTGAAGCAGCAGCCATTGTCTTTCTGGTGGAGGCTTTGTCTCTGGGAGAGTTGCTTCATTTGGCTTATGGCTTAATGGCCATATAAGTTTCGTTTTTATGGCTTCACATGTATATATCCTCGGTCATTAATATTAATCATAGATACATTTCGGAACTTTAACCAATTTAAGCTATTCAAAAGATATTCTCAGACTGCAAATTGTCTGTTCTTTGATGGCCCAGCTGTCAAAATTTTATTTTATCTACCATCTCTGGCTTAGTTTTAAGCTCTTTTTTATTGGCCAAATGGGTTCCTTTCGTTGGCATGGCATTAGGCCTGCATATTTTATGTATGTACATATGTTAATTGATAGTGTGAATTCGACGGGTTGCATTTTAGTATTTAAAATTTAACAGTTTGATGAAACATTTTAATTGCATTTTGCGAGCCCTTGGACATTCGTTATTTTTTGTGTCATGTTTATTGGTGGCTAATTAAAATCAGTTTTATCATTTATTCAAAAAGCTGTAAAACATGGACGTGTAGTTAGCAAGGAACATGTAAACACACTTTTAATTCAAATTATTTAACTTTTGAACTTGTAAACAGAAACTAGAAAGTCGATTAACTGGCTGTTAAACTAGGATCGTCCTTTAAATATATATGGGCCTTATTTTCTTGAACGATAATGACTTCCTGCATAAAGGACATTTGGGGGACAAAAAAATGGAGCGCTTAATGCACACTCTGCAAAAGACATGACCACAATTGGTGGAAAATGGATGATTTGCGGCTGCATTCTGCAGACAGATCGGACACTTGTAGTAGCTGGCTCGTTTATGTAATTTCTTTAAAGGACGATTACCAATGGGACGCTTCGCCATTCTAGGCTTTCTCTTATTGGTACTGCGTGGATTATGATCGTTGGCACTTGAATTCGTACTTGTCTCTGCTATATCCTCGCGTTCTGCGACAGATCTTGAAGTGGAATTAGTTTCGTTGTTTGTGTTATTATTAGTTGAACTCATATTGCCCATCACCTACGATTCTTCTTCAATAGGGGATTGTTGTTAAGGAATAAATAAATATAAAATATATATATAAATATGAATAAATTATTACGACTATACTTTCAGTTGCTTTAAACATAACTGCTTTACGATATTTCTGTTGCCAAAAAGATAAAATTTAGACTGAAATAACTGTCGAATCATGGCCTGTTATGTTCTGTACAAACGTCTAACTGAAATAACGGAGAAGTTAACTTATTTCGTGGTGGCCACCTTGCCACTTCTATGTGGCATTTGCAATGTTTCTATTACATCCATTTTGGGGCTGGCTACGCGACAGAGCATGACACTCGCTGAAAGTCGAAAAGATTGCAAAATGCAAACCGTTTTATTGCCGCCTCGTTGCTTCCATCCCCTTTACATCCATCTGCATATGTGCCAGAGGAATGCATTTCAAGTTTTCCCAGCAGCTTTCGACCCTTTCATAAACTGAAAATCACTGTAGAAACTAAACTAGCATATATGGTTTGTGTTTTCAATCGTTTAATATAGACAAATGAACACTTGAAAATTGTGAAAACTTTTAAGAATACTTTCTAGACCAAACCACATTATACTTTTTAGGTTTATGGAGATCATGTCCATTTTGTGTTATCAAACTTTCGATTAAGTACGGCTCAAGAGAATTCATTTAAAAATTCATCCTTTCAGCGTGTTCTGATTAAAAATGACTTCTTTGTCTGAAGAATTTCTTTTTTTAGAGTTGCTTAATGTAGAGAGTAGAGATACTAATGTTAAAATCATTAATCGAGATTCGCCTTTAAACAAGTATGAAAATAATCATTTTTTAATCAATGCTTCAACAATTCAAATCAATTTTCATAATACTCATATGGTTGCAACATTTAAATTGCCAAAGGAAGAATTTCATATGACACATGATAAACTCCTTTTACAACCCTTAAGGGCATATATCTCTGATATCATGGGGCCAGATAAAACACTTGAAATCTGCAAAATGGTAATTGTAATGAATTATTGCTTGTGCAAGGTGTTTATTTGCCTAGAAATTGCCATATTACTGTCTCTGTCCACCTTCCTCTCTGGGCGACAAGATACTTTGCACATGGCTTCTGACTGACATTTTGGAATATATTCGCATTTTTTTCTCTCTTTCTCTCGCTCGCTCTCTGGTAAGGGGGGGCATCAAAGCAAAAAAATCCATTCTTTGGGCCTTTTAAGGAAACAGCTGCCAACTGTCGGCGATGGCATCAGCATCGGCATCAGCATTGGGAGCACTTGGATATGGATTGTTGTGGTTGTTGGCTAGCTTTTTGAATTGTTAGCCAGAATTTCAACTATGTTTGACTGGGACTAACTGGCTGATGCCTGGGCCTTACTGTTGGCACGTGTGCTGATGAGTGGCTCTTGCTTCTACTCTTGCTGGCAGCCAGGACGAGGACGAGTTGCTCTTGATAACTCTTGCTGTCTGTTAGTGTGTGTTGTCTGTGTGTGGGTTTGTTTGCCATTTCAGCGGCTGAAGCTGATATTCATCCAACCCCACATACACACACATATATACAGATACTCGCATACAAAGACAAAAAACACTCACTCACACATGCATAGAACAATCAAAGTCATGTTGACGTTCAATTTAGCTGCTGTTGATTTGTGTCCCAGGCTTTTTTTTCCTTTTGACCGGTTGGTTGGGCTTTCTTCTTTTTTTTTTGACTGACCTCGTTGCTGGCCAGTTACGCAACTATTTTGTAGCTGAAATTTTACGGCGTTCTTGGTTCTGCCGTGTTTTTTTTTTTTACTTTTACGTGTTTTGTTTGGTTTTGTTGTTGGGGTTGTTCTCCTTTTCAGAGCTTTTTCACCTAGGTGAAAGAAAAAATTGTTTACCCGTGATTTATGGCAGGGAATTTGCGCTTACGTGGCACAGGCAAAGTGCAGCTGCCACTCTACTCTTTCTCCCCCTTTCTCAGTCTCTTTAGCTAGCTTCGCCAACAATTTGAAGAGTTTTACAAGGCTCGTGTCGTGACTGAGGTCTAGGAGGTGCTCGTCTACTATAGTTTTCCTATACACTATATAAAAACTCGTACTACAAGTGCATCTACATAGATGAATGAAAATTGTGTTTGAATGACATCAACAAGATGTTAAATCAATTCATTTGGAGTTGGAGTTTTCCCTCTTGTCTGTTGTGGTAGCTTAGTTAATACGTTTTCTGTTCTCAAGACTTGAGTTTGACTTTCATTAGTTTCAAATGATTTTGAAACAAAATCGATGAACAAAATCTTTTATATTATGTAGTTACAGGATTTTAAAGTACATAGAAATAATCCAAAAAGCTTTGAATAGTCTCTGCAGTAAAATAAAGAGTTAAGCAAGACTATGATAAAGTTGCTCAAAAATGAATTTAATGATTCAGAATTATTATACGTATAAAGTTTTTTTCCTTTTTGAATTACCTATGAAACAAATTATTCAAATTTTGCGTTTAGAAAGAAAGACCTTAAAAAATTATTGAAAATATTAATATTGCTCTTCTAAGATCTTTTAAAAGATTACCAATATAATTATACCCTTGCAGAGGGTATTATAAAATTGGTCAGATGTTTGTAACGCACAGAAGGAGACGTTTCCGACCACATAAAGTATATATATTCTTGATCAGCATGAGAAGCTGAGTCGATATAGCCATGTCCGTCTGTCCGTCCGTCCGTCCGTCCGTCCGTCCGTCTGTGCAAATCAACTTCACGCTGGCATCTTAAGAGCTATCGGAATGAAATTTCATATTTGAGCTACTTTTAGCCGGGAGATAATAGAGTATGAAAATTGTCAGGATCGGACTACTATATCATATAGCTCTAGAACAAAAATTTTTGCAAAAATTGGAGTATCCCCATGAAATTTACCAATATAATAGAATTTGATATAAAATCTCAGATCCCAAAATTTGAGTTTGATCGGATAAATAGAACACAAGTTACAGTCAATACAAATCGGTTCTACGTCATCAGCAAATCAAACAGAGCACATGCATACACACACACAGACGTAGCGCTACACGTATGTATGTATGTGTATGCGTGTTGTGCTTTGCTTAAAAATTTGTAGTAAAGAGAGAAATAATTTGAATGTTTTGTTTGTGTGTTGATGAATTGAGTTGCAAGGAAAGAAATTTCAAAATGTAAAAAAATTATTGCCAAGGACTGCAAGGGTATATAAACTTCGGCATTGCCGAAGTTAGCTTCTTTGATATTTTTTTTTTTAAATTGAAGGATTGTAAATGGAAGGAAAAAAGAAACTTCAGAGCAGAAATTTTACTTAGTAAGTGTATATAAATTTCTTTGTAGTTAAAATTAGTTTTGCTCATAAGTGTTTATTTGTGTTTTTTTTTCGTACCTTTTTCATTTCTCATTTTGGTCAACTTTTTGTGCCTATATGTATGTGTGTGTGTGTTCACTTTTGTTTTGTGGAAAATATTCATGGATATCCGGCTAAAGAAACAAAAGAAGGGAAGCAGAACGGATTAAAAAAAGTTTATGTTAAGCATTTGTTTCTCAAAGCTAGCCGAAAAGTATGCTCAAAAGAACTAATACATATTCTCAGCCATTTGGCTGAACACATTTTTTGCCTATTGCCTTTGCATTTTGAGGTCAGCCCATACGATTTATGGACCCTTTAGCACTAGCCGCAAGATTATCATATTTCATTCAACCGAACCAAAATGTTTATAGTCCCCCCTCCGACAAACCGAAACCAAAACTGGCCTCATTTATCAGTTGCAAGCGAAAGCCACTTAATGGTTAGGTCTCCTCCACCACCACCACCCCCGCCAGCAGCACCAGCACCACGAGCTAACCACTATGAGGGACCAAAAGTCAAACGTTCGCGAATCAAGTACATAAAACAGCGCATTATCTGCAGGGACTATGCGGTTAAGGCATGATATTAAGTGAAAGCAACGACTTATTCTACTTCTATCTTTCAGTTTCATTCATTCCCTACATAAATCCAAACGCAAAGCACATTAAAATATTTCAAAGATTTGTGCAAAAGAAGCTCAAAAAAGAAGAAAAATGTGTTTAAAAAATGATAGAAGAAAGCGTTAAACGGCTGCATTTCCCTTCACTCCCAAAAAAAGGAAAATAAAACGAGAGAAAATTGCTGAACAGGCATAAAGAAAGAATGAATTGCATGGTGGGCAACAATAATAAGTATGAAAATGGCAGACGACAGCAAAAAAGGAAAATATGAACAAAAACTACCAAAAAAAAAAAAAAAAAAAAAACACTAGAAATAGTCAAAAGAAAAAAACTAGAACAGCTAAATTATGTTCAAATATTTCAACTGTGCGGTACAACAAAATAAGTTGGCTGAATGCAGACATAACCCATACACAATTCCACATAGCGAATGCAGACATTGTCAAGTCATGGGCGTAGCTAAAGGGAGTCAGCTGCAGACTCTTCTTTCAGATCAGTTGATAAATACCAAGTTTGGGTTCCTAGAAATCTTTCTTTTAAATGGAATGGACTTTACTTCAAATTACAACTATACAGGACGTGTCTCCTAATATATGCACCAACCAGTTTAAGCATTCCCTCTTTGGAAAATATAAGAAAATTTTGGAAACTTATTTGCATATGTTTTCTAAAAACAAAAGGATACAACTGAATGTAACCCTTTATGAATGGAAAGAATAAATAAAGATGAATTTTATAATAATAAAATGTTTATAAGCAATTAAATATATAGTTAAGGGGCTTGCAACATAGTTTGAAGGATTCTATTAATACATTAATTAGATCAGCTTCTTATCTAATCTTAATCTTAAAAGAAATGTTTTCCGAAAGAGGTCCTTGCCTTTCAAAAATCTCTATAAATGATACTCAAAGATTGAAAACACAATACATTAAAGTTTGGTTTACTTCTAGAGTCAATCTAAGGGTGCTTAGTGACTTTATTTAACACCAGTTGATGAAGCGGGGAAAGTTAAGCCTTTAATAAAGAAAAGTCAAGAGAAATGTAATGTCAAAAGGAAATCATGTTTAAGTACATGTTGATTTACCTATGTATATCTAGACTTGCTACAAAGACTCAAAGTTCTGCTCATCATTGTCAGTCATTCGAAATGAATATTTAAAGCTGAAATTAATAAATTGTAAGTGAATCCCCGTTTGGACCCCTATCTCCGCTCTGCCTTTGGGAATGTGGCATTGTGTGTGGCATAGCATTGTCACACTTAAAATGATTTACGCGTTGAGAGAAAAATGCTAAAACGCTTAGAAGCCGCAAATAATTTCAATGGCGGATGCGAACCGAATATACAAATGCCTTCCTATGCAAAAAAAAATATACATGCCAGATAATTGCATTTAAATGAAAAATAATTGACACAATTTCTCCACAATGTGTATACAATAATACCAAAAAAAAACTTTGTCCCATTTTCAAATTTTTGAATGAAAATGGCACAAAATTAGCACGTATTATGAAGCATTTTATAATCTTGTTGCAAGTCGACAAAGACAAAATTGCTCCACTGTACGTGGCGTCTCTATGATAAAGTCTAGAACAAAATTTAGGCCATGCATATGTGAAAATTTGCAATCTTTTAGCTGTCAACTGTCTGGCATCATTTTAGTGTCATCCTTTTGTACCATATCAGTTTGTTCTATTTGCCTTGAAGGAGGAGTTCCATTAGAAATTCCAACACGTTTTTGACAACTCAGTGTGTGTGTGTGTGTATCGAGCGTGTGTGTCTGCAGTATAAATGACAATGAATTAGCTGATGGCAGTACTTGAGTTTTTGCATACGAGCATCTATTTGTTTAATGGCCAATTTAGAAAGAACACCTGCAGAGCAGAAAGACCTTTAGATGGGAGTTTGTTTGAGACAAATAGATGGTCTCTTTCTTTTAGATTGCATTGGTAGGGACTGTGACATCAGCTTAGTCAAACTAACTAACTAATTAACTGCTCTTAATGCGGCTGGCTAATTGTGGCGAAACTTCTGTTGGTCTAACCCATAGAGGCTGGTTAATTTTCACGCAAAACTAAGCTCAAATATTTGTCCTAATAGTATAAGCAGATGAAACTTACATCTTGTGATGAAAATACCCTTGCTAAAAAGGCCATATTAGTGATGTTCAGGATGTTTGCATTTGTGAAATGTTTCATCTGTCCTGTTTTCAATGCCAAAGGAATTTTCAAGCATTTTCATGGCTAAAGTCAGTTGGAGTTTCCCTTAGCATATTATGAATGTAATTTCGTAGATATAATTATATTTAATGATTGCGATTCTTTCAAATCAAATAGAAACTTTGACAATTTGAATGTGAGCTTCCTTTTTGTTTAGCACTCATAATAAAATACCAATTAAGATTATATTTTTACTAGCATTTACTCCTTTTAACAGACTTTTAACATGCAACAGCATATAATTATGAAATGTTCTTGTCTAGTTTTATTTCTTTAAATGATTGTCTTCTTTTATTTCTTTTAATGATTGTCTTCTTGTTAAGCACACAGAAAAAAGAGATGAAATAAAAATTAACTATGTGAATGCAAAACAGTGAAGCATTTAATTAATTATCCAATGAAATAATGCCAAGAAAGAGAGAAAACCGTCGAAGGACACACAAATATACTTAATAGAATGCCATTTTTGTTCTTTGTCCGTAATGTATAGGTATCTCTATACATATATATATATGTATATATGTATATATACCCATATACAATCATATTTCTGGTTAATGAAAAAATTTATGCAAGGTTAATTAATTTTAACGAGGCAAACGTCGTATAAGTGAGGACAATAACGAGGACATTCGTTGATGTTATTGTTGTTGTGGCTGCTGATAAATGACAACAACAAGAATATTAAGTAATAAAAATGTGGCTACCAAAATGCCAGTGTACAATTATCAAGTGGTTTTCCATGTTGCTGTTCCTCTCTGACCTTGCCGGACCAAAAAAAAACAAGAAAAGCGACAAAAAAATTAAAAGGGAAAAAGAAGCGACCAGCTGGAGTTGGAAAATTGTTGTCGTAAATCACACACCCTTACACACACACACACACACGCATACATGCGTAAATTGTGACACTCGTTAATTTTAACGCCTGAATGCCATTTTCATACCCCTCCCCTCACCAACCAGCCACAATCCTCTCTTGCTCTCCATCTGAGTTCACTTGGACAGATGCTGTCAAATGTCTTTACATTTATCTTTCAGGGTTTTCGTTGTATCTATTCTAGAATGAGGATTTTTTTCTAATGGCTCATCAAAAAAGTATTTAAATGTTTCTTCATTTACAAAAAAAAACTTGTGAAATTTTACTGTAGAGTTCAAATAAAGAGGCGGATTTGCAATAGATTTTTGGGGTAAAAATTGTTAGATTTGAAAGAGAAAATCAATCTCGAAATTTCGATTATCTTTCAGGAACTTTAGGCAAATTTAAAGTGGACTCTAATTTATTTGAAATTTTTAAATTCAAAATGTAAAATCCCACCATCCGCCACTGATCTGTATATCTAGGATTCATGATGCAATTCCAAATTAATGGAATGCAAAAGTTGCAAAACAAAAATCAAACATCTATAAATATATCAAAACCTTTAACTTTTGCTATAGCAAAGCAAAAACTATTATTTATCAAAAAGTCACTTGGAATCAAACAAAGAAAGGCAATTAATTAGTGGCAAGGGGATCTTGGTGGCAATTATAACTTGCAACTTGCGAAAAACTTTTCCCTTAACCGAGAAAAGTGTAGGTTAAGGTTGCCAGCAAAGGCAAAAGAACCAAAAATTAAGGTTTTTGCTTAAAGATACATTTTGTTTTGTAAAGAAGATGACTTGCAAGTGGGGAAAAAAGGGTTAGCCAGTCGCTTTTATATTGTCGAATTAACACTTAAGTTAATTTCATTTGATGTGGACCAGCCCATCATCAATCAGTCAGCCAGACGGAGAGTCCTACAGCCAATCAGTCATTCCACCAGCCTCTGTGTCTCGTCTGAAACTAGGAAACTTAAATTAAATATCTCACACCTTCCATCAAATGTGATGATGATGATTTTTTTGTGTTGGCCTTGATTGATCATCTAATTGATTGATGACTTTGGTAAGTTTTATTGTTAGATTTTGTATTCAGATTTACAGTTTTTGTTTTCCGTTTTTTTTGTCTCGTCTACATGATATTTGCATTTGTATTTATGCAAATTTAAAATGTTTACTTTAACATGATAAATGGTTGATGTTTTGTGTAAATAAAAACAAACTCTCTATTGCTGGGATTGCAATTTACAAACGCATTTGCTATAAATGGCCAACAAAAAATACAACTTTATAATAACTAAGCGACCTAACGAAGTCTTTATACTCTTACAGCAGAGACTGTAACAAAAAGTTTGATAGAATCGTTTACCCCTACAGTAAGATATATTTAGAAATCGCTTGTATTAAAATTAACTTTTTTTTCAGAAACTATGAATTGATATGTAGAAGATATAGAAATTTGCGTGGTCCAATAAACAATTAATTGGTTCTTCTTAACTAAACGCTTGGTCATCTAGATTATATGGCAAAACTTTAGCTAGTACTGTTTGATATAAAGGTTATCTGAAGATAAATTGTAGTTTTATTATCAGCACATAAGTATAATTTCACTTATCGTTTATGGAGTAGCCTCTTGATAGTCGAGTATTGACAGCTGGCAATCTTGTGTTCCAGTTAAGCAGCTTCGAGCACGTGGAAAAAAACAATACCTTTGTCGCCCTGTTAAAACATATTTTCGATATTGCTATTAATAAAATTTGTTATTGTACTTAACTTCTGTGGCAATGAATGTTTTTATGATCAATGATTTGCCCTTTCTCAGGGTTTAGTGTGGTTTCATTCATCTGACAGTATATAAGTCACTTGTAAGATTAAGATAATTAATTAAGTGATCTAACCCATAGAGATGAGATCTTACCTGGTTATATTGTTTGTTTTATCGATCAGTTGCTTGACTATATTAGCGGAGCGCTGTCCCAAGCTATGCACCTCACAGAATTTTCCCGTTTGCGCTGCTTATAGGCAAAATCGTAGACGGACAATTACGTGCACTTTTCGAAATGAATGCAGATTGAGAAATATAATGTGCACACAAAATCAAAGTAAGCTCTTTGATTTACATTTCAAGCAATGTTTAATTGTGTGGAATTTCTCTTACAGTTTGGGAACTTCAAAGTAGACAGGCATGTCTATTTAATTCTCGAGAATGTGATCCGTCTTTGCCATTGGGTATTGATGTCGATAAGATCTTGAGACCCTACAGACGTATATAGCTACATAAATATTTTTGTTTGTTGTTTTTAATGACAGGTTTTTAATGGAATCGGAGAAATGTGTGATGTGATCAATTTATTTGATTTATACTAAACTGAAGCCAAGAACTGTTACAATTTTGTTACCAAAACTGGAATACCCTGTGCACGAAATCGATTGGCCAGACAAAAAAGCAAAAAAATGTGTTTTAACTCTGACATTTTGTATTTATGGGTAATAAAATTGCATATGCGAAAAAACAAAACAAGAAAATGCCATTTTTATTGAACATATTTGAGCTTGTCAAATATGTTGTTTCCTTTAACCTTTTTGTGGCAGAGATTTTTTTTCGCATCGTTTTGTTTAAGTGTTTAATTTGGCAATTAAAAACCAATTAAGTTGTTTTAAAATCTGTTTTTCTCTGAGGTTTTTCTTGGTTGGCAAATGTTAAATGCTATGCAATTTACATTTGAACAGCAGCGGCTTTTTATTTTGAGTTGGGTAGCCAAACACAAACACACATACGCAGACACAGACAACATGACGTATACTTAATACGCAGAAGACTCAAGGCTGGGCTGAGTCTGGGCTTTTATTTTGCATACTTTACGGGGCCATGCAATTAATTACCGATTTTCCGCCCATTTTACAATTTAAGGCATTGCGCAAAAAGTCCAAGGACCAAACAGAAGAACAACAACCGCATAAACACCGACATTAATCAAGTTCTGTTGCAAATGAATTTACTAAAGGATTCGTCTCGTTTTCTCTCTTTTTTTCGGTTTTGCAGTTGCCTTCTTCGATAAATTAGCAGCCATTAATTAGAGCACACATGGACACTGAAACACACACATACAGGCACACCTTAACGAGCTCATAAAGTGTATAGCCGAGCATTCGCATAATTGTCAGTGTCGTCGACGTCGTCATCGTCATTCCCTCTCACTTTCTCTATGTGCGTGTGTGTGTCAACAGCTCGATGAAATTAGCACAATCCAATTCAAGCCAATCGCAGATCATTTACACATGAACAGTTTGCAAAGAGCCCAACAGCTCGCCAGCTGGCTACGTGCCAGCCGTCGGCACATCGACAACGAGGACTAAGGCAGCCCCCTTTGCATTGGTGGGCGGGGTGAAGTTGCTTTTGCGGGCCATCATTTATCAAATTTAATTACAATAGCAATGGTGCTACGACGACTACTGACGCTTTCGGCCTTCCTTTCTTTAGCTAAAATTAACGCAAATTAATGCCAAAGCAAAAGTTTCTCTCTCTGGCTTTTTGCGCACGTAGACAAACTTTGAAGATGGTGCACAAGTTTTGCTTATTGAATATTCGTTTTATATTATCTATCTATAATATGAATATTTTACTGATTTCATTTTGATTGCATAATACCAAAGTGTAAGCAGATTTCATTTAATAAGTCTTCAAACTTAAAGGTACAATATTAAGAGGGCAAAACCTTAATGAATGAAAAAAGTAAAGGAAAACTCTTTAACTTTAGTTTTGCGGGATATGATTTTGTTACCTTTTAAATGATTGATTACTTCGCTTCATTGGAAAAATTTCTTACGATGTCAGAGTGCCAGATGGTTTTTTTTTCCCGAAATTTGAAAACTTAATTCATTACTTTATTATTATTATTCTGATATTGAACGGACTGCTTCATGTCCTTGCGCAGTGTATATCAGAGTTATGTGTCTTTAAGTTGTCTGTCCATTTCTCGCATCTCCATTATCAGAAGATAACCAAGCATCATGATGTATGAGTTTGAATTGTGTTTTTGAATCTCTGACAGAAGGAACACCGAGAAAGGGACTAGAGACTGCGGACCCAGCCATTCACAATCAGTCAGCGAGTCACTGTGTGTTGTGTGTTGCATCAGCACTAATGGATTTTGCCCCTTGTCAATTCGTGCTGCTGGGGAGGGCCGAAACCTTCTAGACATTGTCATTTTCGGTGTCAATTGCATGTCGACACGTTAGCAACTGCTAAAGTCGATGCTTTTATGTTCCAATGGCTAGCAATGTTGTGTTTGGTATGGAACATGAAATGTCTCATAGAATGTGTTTCTTTGTGGCCTAAGTGTTAACTGAAAGAAGTAAGTGGTTTTTGGTATGAAGTCAAGGAATGTTGATATTTTGGCAGCTATAGATAGATAAAGGGGAATTGATCCACAAACTTACTAACCAAACATTGTTCATTCATATTCTAAATACTGATTTAAGCCGAATCCATCTTCAGTTTAGTCAAAGTCTCCTATTGTTTTATCCTGCATTGAAAGGGTAATTTTCTTATTTGAGTAACTGTAATTGTTTCTGACATTTTAATTACTTCTAATTGGTACATTGTAATCAGACAGGTAATTTGAATGTTCTAGTGTCGCTCAGCTAAGCCCTATCAAGAGTATTATTCCGTTTATATGCAACTCGTGCCACATTAAATCTAAAGGAATCTTCCGATGACCACTAAGCAGCGGCAAGTAAAGCAAAAGTATATTGAAAAAGACCAGTCTAACTTCAAGAAGCTGACTAATCGATAATGGGCATACATAGAAATGGTCTGATGTATGTATAAGAAGCTGTAAGAGAGAAAGTGGGGAATAAATGCTTGAACAAGTGTGTATAATCGCCGCAGATGGCTTTGTTTGTCCATCCAATGCACACTTGAAGTATCGACATTGTGCCACTGTGCGATAAGGCGAAGCTTTTCCCGCCTCTACCAATGCCATTGTATATAAATGACAATACATCCGGCTTCCGTTTGAAATGTTTGTTGTTCTTGTGTCATGTTGCGCCGGTCGTCTGTGTCCGGCTACAAGTCCGGGTCAATGCAAAAAGCCACAAATGCATCTGTTCTCTTGGTCACATTTGTTTAGTGGTTATGTTGTTGTTTTTAGTGTATTTTGTTTTTGTCTTTTTTTGTTATCGCCGCTCAAGCGAAAATCTTAGTGGTTCTAGCAAAGCCTAACCACGAAAAACCAAGAGAGTTTTATCTGTGTCATTTGGTTTTTATGTCATCAATTCCCATTGGACTAAATGGAGCACGTTTTATTACCAAAGAGCAAATCCGACACAATTTATTTTGAATTTTAAACTTTGCGCAATTAAAACCAAGGCGAGTTTAGAATGATGTTACTTAGGAGCAAATTGTAAATCCAAATTGGTCTACAAATGGTAAAATCAAGCGGGCCAAACATTTTCATTAGACGTGGAATTATTTCGGTATCATAAACCAATGATCGGTTTATTTAAAATCGTTAAAAAACCATTAAAAGAACTTAACCATTAAATATACAAAATGCATATATTGTATATATAATATATAAAATATATATATATTAAATGCATATCATAAAATCATATTGCCAGTCAATTGAGAACTCAATTGAGCGGGTAGAAGACAAGTCAACAAAAGTGCCAATTACCACATAACATTGTGTGTGAAATGAAATTTAATAACTTGCCTGCCTTTTATTGTTTGATAAGCAAAAAATGTAAAAGCAAAATTGTTGAGTAAAAATAATTTGCACAAAAAAGAAGAATATTGCATTACAAAAATTTCTCATCAAAAGATGAACTATTTGTTTTTATTTTTTGCTATTTCAAATCATAATCACTTTCGCACCGATTTGACATTCTTTTGTTGGTTAAAATATTAATTATAGGTTTCGTTTTTACATTTGAAAAAAAAACCTGAAAACTGCTGCTTAAGTTGAAGATCTTTTAATTTGTTAATCAGCTGATCTTTTTATGCTAAAGATTGTATAATATTAGCTTTTCTTTTTCATCATAAATATGAATCTATATTTTATAAATGAAACTTCTAAATTTGAATTTATTTTTAAACACTTTTTCCTGTTACTGAACCGAGTAAATCTTTTACTTATTAAGTAGGATTACTGATTTTCTCAATCTCAATTAGTTAGTGGTGAAAATGAATCATTTGTAAGTAAAGTTATTATATTACTGTAGAGAATCTATGTATGCAGTTGATGTAGGAATCAAGTGACTGTTTTTTGTGCATGTGTAAATCGACCTCAATTTAAATTTAAATAAATCTCTTTTTGATTGTTGGCTTCTAGATAAGTGTTACACACACTCATACACAGAGAGGGAGAGAGAGATGGCTTAGTGGGTGAGCTAAATCAGTTTATTGCATTACGTATACGCCCCGCAGGCAAAAGGAAGCTTCCATTTTTTTTTGGCAATCATATTACTTCAGCAACCATAGATAGGGCGCCGCTTTATATGTATATACATATTTCTATCTAAATGCACATATATGTATATACGAAAAAAAAAAAATGGAAACTGAAAGAAAGAAAAGTTTATTCCTGGTGCATGGTTTGCATGTTACAACAACAGCAACAGTTACAAAAATTGCACTTGCAAAATATTTACTATGTGGCAAAAAACTGGCTGAAGGCTGCTCTCTTTGTGCATTTTGGCTCTACTACTTGAACGGTTGCTGCTCCTTCTGCTGATGCTGATGCTGCTGCTGCTGGTTCTGGTGGCCTACGCCTGCATGAGAGTGCAACGTTCACTTTTAGAAAGAAAATCAAATTTCAGACGAACATTTTCTCTAGCCGGTTTTCTTTTTTTTGGTTGGTTGGTTTCTGTTGTTGTTTTTGCTGTTGGTCTGGATTTTCGGGGGTCTCAAAGCCAGCATTGATGAAATTGCATTTTGATAATGGAGCGGCAGTCGTCCTCTTACAGCACAGCTATATACTATCCCATACATATACTATATACTGTGCATAGTATAGACAGTTTTCTGTGTGCTCATTGAATGCGGCAACTGAAGCGTGAGCTCAAGGCTGTTTTGGCTGTGCTGTTGTTGGAGAGAAAGGAGCAGTCTTTCTTTCCTTCACCTGCCACTGTTGGCACATCTGGGCATATTTTTGCTTTAATAATTGAAGGCGACTCTTAAATGTGACACAGACACACATACACACACATCCACTACACTCTCATATACATATATTGACACTCGGAGAGAATATTCTTTGCACTTCTACATTCAGCAAACAGAATCCTTTCAACACTTCCATTTTACTTTTCATACACTAAGAGAAAATTCGAAAGTCAGTGGTGGATCTAAATATATGTATATGAACGTTGACGTTGCCCGCTAAAGTCTTCAATCGGCAATATGTAGATTTATCTCTAGGCTATACAGAATATGAACTTGAGCTGCATTTCGCCATATTTTATTGCAATGTCACTTAATTCACAGAACTTTATTTAATAAAATATATTTTATTATTATATCCAAAATCCATCTATATCCGCCTCATAAGTTACAGCTTTATATGGTATATGTCCAATAGAAAATTCTCACTAAACAATATTTCGTATGAATTTATTTTGTAAATATTATAAGGCCAAGTCTGTGTTCTTGCATCTTTATATAGCTAATAAGTCACGTTTTCATAATTAATGTCAAAGCTCTGGTTACTCTTCAAAGATTAAATGAATTTAACAATTGAATTCGTGACTAGATTTGCAAAATGGACTCAGCTCATGTGCTTAAACTAGATGTTTATTGTGGAATAATTGAATAGAAAAATGTTGTATTTGATCCAGAAAGCCAACAAGCTGTTTGATTAAAATTAAAGTTCTGAGAAATTTTGCAAGAGAAACTCATTTATCCCTATTCTCAAATAAGAAATTACCAGTGCAAAGAGGCATTCTGAATAGATTGGCCAGCAACCAATGCAAAATATACTTTAATCTTTAGATCTAGATCAATATTTCATGAGAATAACGAAAGTATTAACAAGCCAACAAGCCCAAGAGATTGAGTTATTGCATTTGAATTCCAGGAAATGTTGCCTACTTTTTTGGATGCCCAAGAAAATGTGAATTGCATTAGACAGAAACATCTACAGACGCACACACACACCCACATAGACACACAAAGACGTATATATTTATATGGCTCAAATGATTTGCCAGCCATATGTCTTCCATATTTCAAGCAAATAATCTTTATATTTTTTGTTGTACTTTGTTGTACTTTAAAAGGATATATGTGTATATGAGCATCTTCGTCTTGCCTCCTTCCCATCTCGTGCCTCGTGTCCCTTGCCGTGCTAGGCAAACACTTGAAATTTTCATAAATGGCTTAAGGACGATGCCATCATGTTGGCATGTGAATGTCTGTGCACCTGCCCAACCAACTTTGCCATCATTGCCACTGATGACGTTGGGTTATGGACTGGCTGACTGGCTCTCGTTCATTTGCTTGTCTCGCCCCTCTCGCCCATTTTTCATCTGCTTTTCGTTTTTTGCTTCATTTTCTTGGCAATGACAGTACTTTTCCTGTCATTACCACTTTTCTACATTTTCATTCTTGCGCCGCCATCGCCATCGTTCGCCCTCTCACTCGCTCACTCAGTCTGTCTCTTGCCCTTTCTTTATGTAAGTGTGGGTACGGTTTGCCGTCACTTGCATGCAAAATTGAAATCATCAACGTCGTCATCAGTTGCCTCTTTTTGCGTTTTTGGATTGCGGGTCTTTTGGGGGGTAGTCTTTGGTTTGGTTTTCTTCAAATCACAACTAAGCGAAGATGATATAACTAGCTTAAGTGAAACTAGAGCACAACTAAAACAACACTAAGCACACAGTTGAGGTCCTTCTACTGTGTCTGGCAGACTTAAGATTATTGCTTTGCTCTCAGCGGTTTTTTTTCCCATCTTGTTTCGTATCACATTCTTTCTACTCTTTGCCCCATTTTTTGGTTAGCAACTTTTGGCCTAACAAGCAAATAACATGTTGTTGTTAGTGCTGTATTTCTGCATTTCATTTTAAACTAGGCCAGTTGCATAAATCTTTTGTAACTAAGCGCCCAGTGGTAAGCGGAGTTTACGAAGATTTTAACTTCATGCGAAAAAGTTGTAAAAAGAATTATTACTGAGGATAGAAGTGGAAATGTAAAAATGGCAAAACTTGTAAGTTGATTTTGCTGAGAAATCAGTTGTAAGTGGCATAACAATTTTTGGAGCCAATTAAGTTAGAAACTTAGTCAGGCTTAGAGGTAGGATTTCAACGCCAACTTCTTTTTAAGTATTTCAGTAGCAGAATTTATTACAAATCGAAATAGATTCATATATGCATGAGTAAGTCTGTATAAGACACAAGATTATGGAACTTTGGCTTTGTTCAGAATGGTTAAAGTTCAAAGTATGCATTGAGATCACAAATTTAGCTGATCTTTTTTAAATGTCAAAAGAAAGCATAAGACAAAAGACTTGTTATTGAGATATAACTTTTTCAAATCGTTTGGAAACTGGCCAAATTACTGTCAGATAAAAAAAAGGCAGATTGCCCAAGAAATTGACGATTGAGTAAAAAATTCTTAAAAATGAATTTCTTCTTCACAGGGGAAAGTCATCCAATGATTTGCCTTAAATCTACAAAAACTTATGTCTTGGTTTGTTGATTGGTTTAAGCCCCACGCGGACTTAATCCGGCACTGACCTATTGCGAATTTTCAGCAATTCTACTGGAATAATTTCAAATTATTTACAGCTTCAAATCAACATCAGATTTAACTTTTAAGCAAGTTTAAGTTTATATATTCCTTGCTTTTTTATCACCCTTTATTTTGCAGAGTTTGTGTACTAGGAAATTATCATGTTTCATTTTGTGTAAGGAGACATTCGTGTGACACATTTAACAAATCCGCACATGATAAACGCATTCTGTGGTCTTACATAATGAGCTAACCCTCTTTTGTCTTGCTTTTTGCCCTTACCCTCTTGGGTTGCTTGACACAAATTATGCACAAACATTGTTCAAGATATATATCTACTTGGTATATATGTATGTATGTACATATATGCCAACTGTGCATTCTATTACAAGTAGGTATAATGTGTGTTAGGTGTGGTGCCATTTTAATAAGTCAACATTATGGTTATGGTCTGAAATGAAGATGAGCAGGGACCACAATCGTCTTGTCGTCTGTTAGATGGGATTGCGAGTGGGAGTGGGCTGGGCTAGGCTGATGGGCTGATGTTCAGTAAAGTGCATTGGGTTATAAAAGCGGTCAGGAAACCTACATAAACAATGAGCTGCCGATGTTCTGTGTGTGTGTCTGTGTTTGTGTGGCTATTGCCAGCTGCAAATGCCATGAAATTTGTTGCAATAAATGGGCGAGGAGCACGCAAAAGTTGTTAAGTGCTGTGAAATGGCTTAGCTTTGGCTTGGTTGTTTGGTTGGTTGGAGACAGAGGGAGACAGGTCTGAGGCATTTGGGACTACTACTTGCTGCAGATTGTGTCTGGCTCTTTCTCCGTTATTCTCCCTGAATCGATTAAGTGGGTTAAGTGCTTGCACTGGGCCCAGCATAAGCTGCAGCAGCGTGAACACGTGTTTTGTATTGCCTATCCTGGGGCGTTTACCATTGTGAGATGCTTATGCTGGTAGTTCTGGTTGCAGGTGCATTGTTACCGTGTTGCGGTTAAATAATAACACTTACACATGATGCACATGCACAACGAAGATGGTGATGGCGCTCTGGGGGGCAATGCCTTCGTAATTATTGAACGAGTCTATTATTTGCTTAATGGACCGCAAAAAAAGGAGTGCTCTGGCAACAAGTAGCTCCACGTCTAGATTTCAATTTACTCGCTAGAGGGATATCAAGCTAAAAGATTTCAAGCTCAGTCGTGTGTAGATACATACAGTAAAATCCTTTATGACTCTGTTGCACCCGGGCCAATCTCTCTGCTCCTCAGTTTTTAGTGTCCTGTGCTTATGCTGCTCGTAAACTTTAATGTCAAAAACGTATTCTAAAAAAAACTAGGAGACAGATTGCAGATTGTAACGTACATTATGCAGTGTTTTGTATTATGTGTTTTATGTTTATTTATTATTTGTCTGTATGTATGTGTGTGTGTGTGCGAGTGTGTGAGTTTGTGTGGGACTATGAAGTTGAACTCACGAACCTGTCGTTAAAATAGCATCAAAAGTTGATTTACCATAGTTTAGTTGCACACAACTGATGGCATTTTAACTGCCCATTTGTTTGTCTGTGAGTCAAATACAAAATGTCAAATATAAAGTGACATTATGCAATTAAATTTTAAGGCTTTCGTGCTCTGAATGTTTTTTATTTGGGGTTAAATCAAAGATATTCAGAAATAAAGCACCAAGCTGAGAACTTTATTTTAAGCTTTGAAACGCTCGAAAGAACTGAAAATGTAAAATTTCACATTTCTTTCTGTCAGGGCAGGAACATATATCCCGCTTCACTTAATCTACACGTAATCGGAAGTGGAACCTTAAACACTGATTCAAAGTATAATCTTCGCCCTTTCTAAGAACGTCTTTTCTCTTCTAAGTGGTTTATAGTTAGCTCTCGTCATTATCTCTAATTATTCAGCATTTGGCATAGCTAAGTGGTCGGACGATAGATGGGAAGTTTTCTGCTTGGGATTACATAAAAAAAAACTACAAATGTTTAAAATTAATAAGGCTTACAAATCAAATATTTAGAGGGGATAAGTTACAAAGGGCAAATAAATTTGTCTGTAAATAGGCGCTAATTTTCACAAATTCTCGTAAAATATTCAAATATTCCCATATTTATGTGGTAAATTTTGTAATAGGTTGTTAGTTGTTTGCTCATTTTGTTGTTTGTGTCAAAATTTAACTAAATTATTGGTGGCTTCTTTTTTTGCATATATCTCAACCAAAGCCACAATTAATTATGTAATATGCTGATAATTGCATTTAATTTATTGTGAAATGTATTTAAGCCAAATGAATTAATAATAAAATGAACTATTCGACCGCATTGCGATGTAGAATTGCAAATGCAATTGATAAGTTTTGATAACAATCTACATAAAATATTTAACAATGGGGGATAAAATATTAAAACAAATGTGCAACGGTGAAGCTAAAGCAGATTATGGGCCAAAAAGTATATAAAGAAATGAAAGAAAAAAATATTTAAAATTTTATTTGATTTCATTTGCTTTCTGTTTGATGTGACTTTGTCTGTCCAGTCACGCGAATCAGTTTTGTTGAAAGAATTCGTCCGCTAATATTTGATCACATTGGAAATGCCTTTAATGTTTTATTTAGACATATTGGGATATTTGTATTGAATCAACATGAATATGTGGTAATTGACACTTTAAATGCCCCAAAAGGCAATAAACGTGCAAATACAGCGTTATGTAATCATCCATACGCCATGTTGACACAATTTATACAATTATTTTGTATGCATTTGCATAACGAAACAAATTGTCGATTATCCAATATAAAATATTTTCTTGTCAACTAATTTAATATTCTTCATTTCAGAAATATGTGAGCGAGCTGTCAACTGTGCGCGATTGTGCCACCGAATGTGTGGAGAAAGGTGAGTGACAATAATTTAAGGCCTATGGATTCAGGGCGGCAATAGTGGAACTTTGCCCCTTACAGTATGCAATGGACTTGAACAACATTTATTTTCAACAAATTTTTTTCGTATGGCTTTGTAATGTTGACTATTATTCCAAAATTTTTGTATTTGTTTTAAAATGCCAATTTAGTGACCAAACCTTTGCATACTTCAAGGGGCGTTGTATATCCCTAGATCCCCTATGCTATATGCAGTGAAAATGCAAATAAATATTTATGTATGTTTCTCTTCCGATTAGATAAATATTTACATGAGGAAAATGTATAACAAATATTTGGTTTGCATTTTCTGTTGAATAGTTACAAAAATATTTGTTGAAAGGGAACTTTTTTTATGCAATTTGTGTAATTTATTTTTCATTTAGAAATTTGGGAAACCCAAACCTATTGCTGCACAGAGGATGGATGCAATTCGGCTACTCAATTTGCCTATTCCACTCTTCTATTGATCTTACCCCTGATGTCGATTATTTGGCCAACCTTAGTTAACCGTTTCAATGGAAGACGTTAAATTTCAATTACTTTCTGCTTCAATTACAATTTATGATTTGTTTTGTTCTCATTTAAAACGATGTCTTTTTATCAGTGTATTATAAAAATAAAACAATGAAAAACAAAAAGATTCCAATGTTTAGCATTTATAAGTTTTAAAAAAGAAAAATAAATGAATTCTGTGAACGGGACCTAATCAAATAAAATTTTTGACATTGTTCGAATACATAAACGATATTTATATAATTTACTCGCATACACACAAAATTCAAGCGAAATTTTTCTTATTTGATATCTATATGTTTGAAGCTTGTAATTCTCACTGTCTTCCCACAAGAAACCTAAAAAATAAAAACGAAACGCAAATAAATTTAATAAGATTAAAGAATAAAACATTTAAAGTTCTAGCAACGAAAGCTAATGGAAAACTGCATAAAAACCATTAAACAAACATTAACTCTGCCTAAAAAAAACCAATGAATGTATATCTAAGTAGAGATCAATACACACACACCCAAACTCATATTTGAGATAGTATTATAAAAAGTCTTTCTAGATAATTGATTGAAAGCTGAAAAAAAAACTTAAATTAATCACATGTTACAATATAAAAGCGAAAAGATAATATTATGAAAACGAAACCAAATAGTTGAATCATAGAGAAAACATTTAATAAAATGTCATTAATCAATCCCACACCATTAGAACAGGAGAGATCCCATATGTGGGTTAAGAAATGGAGTCACTAAAGGATCCTAATCTTAATTTCAAGAAACTATTCTTTTCTTAGCCTAGAATCAAAAATTTTGATTGGACTTCATGGAAACTCTCTTTTACATTTTCCAGCGAGATATATAAATAGATTTATCATCAACTTTTGCTATTTAATTATTTGAGCTAAGATCTTGTAAGCAGATTTTCCAATACCCTGCTTATTACAAATCGGTTCATATAGTGTTTTCAGTCTAATTCTTGACTTTAGCAACAATTTGTGATGGTCAGAAGCCATATAAGGCAAAGATTTATGGCAAAACATTTATGCTTGGCAACTGCAAACAAATAGGCAGAGTATTTGATAGTTTGCTTATATGAAACTCTTATTTTTTTTCGATTACACGATTTGCAAAGTCACAGTGAGTATATTTTGGGGTCTGTGACTTTGGATTTTGATGTAATATAAAATTATGGAATCATTTTAGCTAATGATAAAGTTTTTTTTGGTGTTTTTGGTTTACCCTCATCTAATATGTAATTTTAAGGTGGAACGAATTATAAAGTCTATAAAAACGAAAATTCAAATCAAAATTGATAATTCTCAATTAACACGAAACAAAATTTTCACTCTGTACATGAAATTCTAAATTATTAATAATACTAAAGAAATAAAATGAAAAACGAAACGAAATTATTCAGCTAATATCTAATGCAAAAACCAATTCGGCATATGACTTAGGGTATAAACCATAAATCGAGCAAAGATAATTATTAGAATTATTTAGAATTATATGCAAAGAAAAACAACAACAAATTAGAGGAAAAAAAACCAAACACGTATAAAATTACGTTAAACATATATATATATATATATATATATATATATATAAAGATAAAGTTCTAAACGATTTTCTTATACATACTAGCAGCAGATATGCGATTCCATTTTTAAATTATTTACAATATAATAAAAAACAAGAAATACTTATATAAAAACCAAAACGATAAATACATACATATATGTTCAACAAATCCATACAGAACTATACAGAAATGAAAAGAAAAACTACATACATAGAAGTTAGTTCTAAGGCTTTCCACTATATATATATATAATTATTGTATTTACAGCAAAAGATAAGTGTGAAAAAACCAAATCGAACATAATTGTTAAATGTTAGTTCCTCCAAAACAAAAAAAGCAAAGAAAACCACAAAAAAATAAAGTCGAAAATGCTTGCAATGATTTTGAAAGTTTTTGAAATCAATCATTTCAAAATTATTATATTATTAACTATAATCATTTTCGCATATATTATAAAACATTTCAATTGAACATTTGTGACATTTTGTCATTTTAATTAACTTGTGAAAAGATAAATTATATTATTTTTAATTTACATTATATTAAGCATCATTTGTTGCTGTTGCGTTGTGTTGTTTTTGTTTGGCTTAACTTTGTCGTGACTTTGTGCCAATTAAAAAAAAGTGCATTATAACAACATAAAAAACAAAAACAAAAAATACTTTGCAAAACATTTTCTCTCTCTTGTGCAAGCTGCAATGAAAAATGCTAAATGAGATTACAATTGAAATTACAAAATACTAACTATGTATTCAGAGATGTATATGTATATGTAATTCCAATACCAAAATACAATTTTAATTTAAATTTTTAGTAATAAACTTCAATAAATAATAAAAAATAAAACACAAGACAAAACGACTCGTTTGTAGCTAATTTTATTCAATGCATATTAATTACAAACTACTGAATTAATTAGGCCCATTCCTCAAGTCTCAATTCTCTCTTGCTCCTTGAAACAATTAAAACTAACAAAGAAAAACTATGCACTTTGCTTCATTTAGTAGTTAAGGCAGTTTGATTACTCTTTAAAACTAGTTCCAGATACAGGATTGCAATATGTACTAAAGAAAATATGAAGTTTTAATATTTTTATATTTTCATTTAATAATGTCTTCTGAATAATTAATGAGTTGTTGAACTTGGATCTTTACTTAATTGGTTCCACGTAAGAGGAAAATCTACAACAAGTGTTGATACTACGACTGTTTAATCTAAAGAATTGTTGTCTGTGACTAAAAAACTTACCAAGTTTTAAACTATTTAATTTGATAAATAGATGGAATTAATATTTTTGTTTTTTGGATTTTTGAGTTTTTCGTGAGTGAATATACCCTAAAGAAAAGTGTATCAACATGCCAAAAAGAATCCCCCAATGAGAAAAACAAAGAAACCGAAATGGAATGGTGCAAAAGAGAAATGAATGAGTTTAGCTGAGAAATAGTGTAGAGTTCAGTGGGCAATAAATATTATTCTCACTGCCTGTTCCTAGGACAAGGACAGAGAGAGAGAGAGAGAGAGAGAGAGAGAGAGAGAGAGAGAAGAGTTGAAGAGTGTTTTCTTTCTTTTATGGGCTATCGTTACAGCGACAATTGTGTAATAAATTTTAGCATTATGTCGAAAATTGTATGGCATACAACCCAGTTGATGGATGGGCGAACAAAAGGAAGGGCTCTCGTCATGATTATACCACACTCAGTGTGTGACAGAAGCCGCAGTAATAAGTAAGTATTTATCAGTGGGTTAAGGAATATTAGTATACTTTTTCCTATCAGCATGGAAAGGCGCACCACCAAGCCATATCCAGTGAAATCTGTTTCCTTCTGCAAGTAAAGAACACGTACTTCGCTTTATCTAATGGATCTGGTATTTAATATAATTTTGCTCACCAAAACATGTGATTTTATTACTTATACCTCCTAGCACACACCTCAAAAGCTGCTGTTTTTATACGCTCAGAAAATGGAAAGATCTTAAAATTATTCGTAAAACTTGTATAACATAAAAAAAAAAACATACGCATTCGTAAATTAACCCTATTGAGATCGAATAATTATTTATATTAATCTGTGAAAACTAATGTAAGAATTCTTAAGAAGAATGTCTGTTTTTTTATTATCCCTAATTTTCTTCAAGGATTTCATTCTAGAACTCCATGGTGTCTAATGGTGTGGTTTACTTGCTTTCTGCCTGATTGAACCAATCCTGTCATGGTTAAGTTACAGTTTTAAATTGTGTCTGTATGTACAGGGAAAGTGTAGGGGCTTTGGCTCTTTGTAAGCTCAGCATTTGGTAATCCGGATAAGCCACGCATTTTACATATCGTTGACAAAAAAACATTTTAGTGGCATGCTGCAGATAGTGGAGACGCGTGAGGCAAGGCTTAACAAACAAATTTGTGTTAACAGAATAAAAAACAAACAAACAAATAGAAAAGAGCCAAAAACACAAAAACAAAAACAATGCGAATGCAAAATGAAAACGACAAATAAATGGCGCTCTTTGTGTCAGCAAAAGGATTTGCCGCAATTACGCGGCATTGTGAGTGCGAAAAAAATGAGATAGACAGTGAGAAAGAGAGGGAGGGAGACCATAAATATCCAAAATAAATGTAGCCTTGAAAATGTCAAAGGGATTAATTTGGCGTCGGCATCAAAGCCATTGCCGTGCCATGGCCACAAGCGAAATTGCAATGCGCTTGATTAAAAGACAACTTCGCGGCTCAATGTGGCCCAGGCCAGAGGATGCGAAGGAAAATGGAGCAATGCGCTCCATTAGTTCGGTCAATGGCATTCAAAGAAGAGAAGAAGAAAACTATAAACTATGTATATATACATTTATATGTATGTATGTCTATATATGCGAGCCGTGAGGTGAGTGCTTCAATAAAATCATTTTCAGACTACTTTTGGCCAGATGTTTGGCCAAGACAGGCAAGACCCAGGACCAGGCCTGGCAGCAATGCTTAACGCTTCATCAAGTTGGATAGGAAATACGAGCCACTTTCCTTGAGCTAACGTTCCTTTCTTGCATCCTTCAGACCCAAGTGGCCTGCTGTGGCCATCTCTTACCTCTCTGCCAATTGACTCTGTGCAATTGCCAGAGATTGGATAGAGAGTACCATTTCATTTCATTTAGTTTTTAGTTTCGCATTTCGTACGCTATTTTTGGAACCTCAGCTGCTGCTCATGATGGCTTTAAGATTCAAGCTGGTTAGGCAAAATCTCTGTAAATATTTGTTAATTAATTTGTATACCCTGTGTATACTGAATCAAGTGTGTATGCCAATTTATTTTCTGCTTTCTCTTTGTGCGGTCTTTTCTTTGAGATTGTGCAGGGTATCTCGAGGACGTCTCTGTAAACTGATTACATGAGTTTTTCTGTTTTCTGCCCTTAGTATGAAATAATGTTGACAATTTTTGCAAACACAATCAGCTGCAGATTCTGTTGCAACAAAACTTGCAGAAAAGGATATTCAGAGAGACACACACACATATTCACACACATGACAATTCAAATATATATATGTATATGTGTGTATGTGTTACAGGAATTAATTTATCACACTTTGTGTGCAAAACAAACAAAAGCAAAGCAAAAGACGTCATTTTTGTGGGCGTGTTGCTGGCAGACAACGCCTTAGTTATGTTGGTGTTGTTGCTACTGCTTCAATGTCCTTGAGGGCAACATAATAAATGCCAGGCATGCCAAAACCCAAACGAAACGAAACCAAAACTGAACCAACTGAACTGGACTGCCAAAGAAAAACAAAACCATAATGAATGCCTCTGCTGCCAAGAGCTTGTTGACCAACAAATGCAACGGGCTACGATGCCAAATTGAAGGGTAAAGGAAACGGTTTCGGAAACGAACCTAGTCCCCTAGTTAACTAAATGCAGCTGACACAAAAATTGGAGGTACCACACCAGAAACTAGAGCCTAAATAGCGCATACAATGAAGTCAAAGGCATAATGAGGCTGACATTTACTACAAATATGACAATGACAGTCTCCACTTATTCTAGTTTCAGTTAATTCAACATGGGTGTGGCACATTCACATTCCCTCCTTCCCAAATGACAGCTCTGATAGCATCAAATTGGCAAACTGGCTAATATCAAGGGTTAAAGGAATTAAAACAAATTTCGCCTCCCTGCCCAAAGGCTTTGTTTGTTTAGGCAAACATCTCGAGGCTAAGCATATTGATTTTGCTTTACCAAAGTCATTTCAGCCCAGAAAGTGCTTATTGTTGCCTGTTTAATAGATAATCTAGTTACCATATTTTATTTTCATATCTGCTTTTGCTAAGATAAGGTACAGATATTAATATACTAAACTGGCATTTGTTATTAGGCAGAAGAAAGTGTATGAAAATCGACTGCATTTTCATAAATTTTATTAAAGTGTTCTAGCCAATTTGTCTAATATTCTTACTAGGCCTCGTTATTAACGTTTCTTTTTAAAATAACCCATACTCGTGGTTCTAACTTTGGGGTTATCCGATTCAAAGTAAAAAGCTTCAAAAAATGATTCAAGAACCAAAACTTTTCATCATTACCCTGAAGTTTAATTTATTAATATACATTAGTATAAATGAGAGTTAAAAAAGTAAGCAAATATGCTAAATTTTTGAAATATTATAAGCTTCTTAGAGAAATAGTTTTCAACCTTTGAAAAAAGAAATCACTAGAAATCACATTAGAAACAAGCTAAAAGAGGTAAGTCAACGGGTCGTATAAGCTCTAACATTACATTTTGATTAAATGATAATGCTATTAACTTTGATGACCTATTTTCAAATGGCTGGGAAAACTTTTGGGCGAGTGGCTGAAAAAGCTTTCAAAATTACACAATAAACAGAAATGAAAGGTGAACATAAACAAAACATAAACAGAAGTGCGAAAGAGAGATAGATAAAAGCCATAGAAAGTCAGCTAGAGATAATAGCAGGGAGAGACAAGAGAGCAGATAAACAAAAATGACAAACAGGTTAAATATCATAATATTATTATTTTTTTATATTTGTTCAAACAACATGGAAAGCTCTCATAATTACACAAAATACAAAAATGTGAAGGTGAGCATAAACAAAGAGAGTGCGAAAGAGAGATTAAATGCCGCGGAAACACCGATAGAGAGAGTGAGATAGTAAACAAAACGTCAACAATCTTAACTCTAATAATATTAAACACTGATAATGTTCATAGATATCTGTAATGCCCCCCTACAGACATTTGGCGCCCGCACATACATACAACAAATTCTAACTATAATTTCACATGCTCTTGAAAACATCAAAATTGTCTGACGTGATAAGGTAAATAAAAGGTTTGGCCACCAAACTTGTTTAGACAATTGTTTATTACCAGTTGCGTTGTGTGGTAGGCAAGAAAACACACACTTTTTTTAATATTTGTCGTAAAGTGTTGCTGTGACCGAACATTTCATTCAATTAGTAAAACTAATGAAAATGTCTGCAAGTGCTTCAAACAGCAGTCAGGTACCAGCTTGGCTGAAAGTGGATATATTCACCGAGTTACTCGAAACAAATGTCTCCGATTATTTAAAGACGAAAAGCTTTAGGGTCAATGCTGGAACCACAGCTGGTGAAAACTATCAAACTTTGATGCTGCGCATCGAAATCGAAGTGGAACTGAAAGGTAAGTTAAGATAGAGTCATAACCTAGTTATTAGTTTGAGAATGTCTTATCACTGCTTCAGCAATTTGTTGTCGTATCTGATTTTTAATTGATTTTGTCTATCTTAAAACTTTTCTCGCAAATTAATCGTTTATAAAATGTTTTTTCTTCAAATCATGAGAGCAAAAAGTAATCAAAGAAGAGAAATATTAGTAGACAGATAATGACAATGTAGTAGTACTTCAACAAAAGTTACAAACATTCAAAACTTTAATTTCTTTTTCTGCATTTCATTTGCTTGCAGATGGCTCAACTAAACCGATTTCTTATATGATTAAATTGCCTCATCAACGGGAAATGTTTCAGAATCGTAGATCTAATATTTTTGATACCGAATGTAATATCTATGAGAACATAATACCAGAACTGGAGCAATTGTATCATGACGTGGGAGTGGATATCAAGTTTGCTCCCCGCTATTATAAACTGAAGGAAGCCGTGGGTAACTATGTGTTGCTGGAGGACTTGCGGCCTCAGAGTTTCAAGAATGTCAATCGCCTTGAGGGTTTGGATCAAAAACATACCGAAAATGTTCTTGAGAAAATGGCCCAATGGCATGCAGCTTCAGTAGTGCGAGTGGCCAATAAAGGATCCTATCCCGAAACTATGATAAGTGGTCTATACAAGGAGGCAAACCGTCCCATGCTGGATATGATTAATCGTGGTTTGTCGGCTAAATTTATGAAATGCTGTGCCACCTATGAGGGCAAAGATGAATATTTCGAACAAGTGGTAAGAAAGAAAAGAAACACGAAAAATTTATTTTCAAAATAATATAAATATTCTTTTTCCTTGTCTTGTAGAAAAACCTGCAACCCCATTTAACCGACGTGATGATGGGCATGGGCAAAATAGATCCCAATGAATTGAATGTATTGAATCATGGTGATTGTTGGTCTAATAACGTCATGTTCCAATATGATTCCTCTTCTGATACGATCAAAGATACTTACTTTGTTGACTTTCAGTTATCGAAATATGCCAATGTGGCAAATGATCTTGTCTATTTTCTGCTGTCTTCCACCAAGTTGGAAGATAAAATAAACAAATTTGATCACTACATCTAGTACTATCATGACAAAATTGTGGAAAACTTAAAATTACTCAAGTATACAAAACCGTTGCCCACATTACGTGAGTTGCATATGACAATTTTGAGGCATGGCACTTATGGTAACTACATTTATCCTTAAAAATTGTAAAGATAATTTTACTATTTCTAAAATTTGTATAAAGGTTACTCGGTAGCAACTGGCGTAATGGGATTCGTTTTATTGGACCCCAAAGATTCTGGCAGTTTAGCCAATCTTCTGAAGCCCTCTGAACCAGGCGATGATACTCTGTGCCCTCTTCATGCAAATCCTCGCTATCGCAAGCATATATCACTTGTTTTGCCTTGGCTCTTGAATCGTGGAGCTTTGGCTAAGAGCTAGTTGATGGCTTTAATAGCCACTTCCTATTAAAGTTGGTTTTTACTCTTTGTTAAATAAATAAAATCTACGTATATTGCTCGAAACAAGAGTCTTTTAAATAATAAACTTGAAGTTAATTTGCAAGTAGTGGAAAAAACAAATGCCATTTGCAGTTGTTAAGTGAGTATATCAAGTGAAAGGTTGTCTTTTAACGCGCTTCTTTTCTCCCTTTATCTTCTGGTTCTTGTTGCAACATTTTGCTGTTTAATTGCTCTTTGGCTTCTTTACATTGTTGTTTTTGTTGTTGCTGCTGCATATCAGTGTCAGCTGCAGGCAATGGCAATACAATTTCTGCACACTTCCCTTTGCTTGGATTTCACTGTCACTATCCATGGGGGAGGGATAAGAATGGAGATGCAAACAGGTAATTGTTCCCATGGCTTGAAAGTTGGGATTTTTCTGCGTTTTATCGCCCATGTTGCCCTTTACTGTCAACAGCAGATGGTGGCCATTTTCTTGGGTTTCTTTGGCTTTTTCATTCATATTTAAATTTAATTTATTTTCATGCTCGACATCTTTACATTGCCTTGACTTCTTGATGCCGTGCCCCCTTCCGCTACCCCTCACTCTTTGTACATTTGTGTTTTGTTGCACATTTGCTTTACTGCATTTAATATAACAGAATTAGCCCTTCAAGATTCCAAGAGTTAAGCAAATTACGAAATGTTTATTTAATTAATCACAACATGAATTAAATATTGTGCAAATATTATGTTTTCTATGTCCAACTAGAACAGACATATGTCCGTTTTCACAAGCCGTTTGTTTTAATGAGTGCCAAGACTTTAGTTAATTAATCAAATCCCGACCTTGCTGGCAACTGCTCATCCGCCACGTTAAACCCACAATGAACAAACAAGGATAATGCCTATGCGTAAACAACTTGTGGTCATTTGACCACTTTCCTGAGTTGCTTAGCAATCTAAGTTTAGATATCATCTTCTATATATTCACTGTTCCTCAGGTATATCCAATGCTCATTATACGGAAATTCTATCAAAGCATGTGTTAAACTAATTAACTCATTTTACTGAATTTGTCGACTCAATTGTGCAATTTCCATGAATTGGCTCAGTTTTAATTAAAAATTCATTAAGCAGAATGGGAAATGATCTAAAATGTCAAGGTTAAATCATAATTAAAGTTGTTCTGAAAATGAATTACTCCATTTCTTTTGGTAGGTTGAATATAGTATCTAACTATTAATCTGGGATTGCAATTGCAGAGGATTCTGTGATAAGTGAAATTGGCCTTTCTTTAGATGGAAATTCAAGTGAAATGCAAACGAAATGCAATCTATGAGCAGACAACAATTTTCAGCCGTCATGGCATTTGCCTTAATTGTTATGTCAATTTCAATCCGTTAGACTGTCGATTACATTAATTGAAGGTCAAAGTTTTGAGAGATGCCAAAAAAAGAATGAAAATAATAATAAAAAACCAAAGAAATGGAAAACTACATCAACAAATAAGCTGCTCGACAGTAGTGGCAATGCAATAATTCACTCGAATGGCGTAAATTTAATTTATTGAACAGCTTCAACAATTTGCCATTACATGGGCGTCGACTATGTCTCAATAGAAAGTGAATAGAACAGAACAACGTGTTCACTGTTCCTCAGGTTTTTGCTCACCCTCTTGAATTGTGCTTAGATTTCATGAATTAAATTTAATGTTTATTTCTTTAAGGCTACGCCTATGCGTCTTTTAGACAGACAGTCAAGTATTGAAACAAAGAAAGGGCCACCGAAACGAGAAGATGACCAACGTATTCGGTTGTCGAATTGGGACGAGGTACGACGCATTGGCAAAACTAATTTTATAATTTATGTTATCGACATCGGGACTTGATTTCATTTGAAATTTATTGCCAACCATCGACAGCGTCTACAACTAAGACAAGAACGAGAATGAGGACAACGAGAGAGATGGAGATGGAAATGGGAGTGGAGACGAATGACAGGAGCTCGTAGCAATTGCAAAGCATTGATTGGGTATTGGGGGGTTTTAGTGTTGGATTGCGAATTGAGAGATTGGGTCGTTTGTCCAAGTTTTATTTGAGCCGTCGTCACATTGAAAGTTTTGTTGGCCTGCTTTGTCGATTTGCTATGCATGTGTCTCTCTAATGAATTTTTAAGCGTTCTGGCCCAGCCACACAATTCAATTATTTCGTGATTTCGTTCATTTTCTCTTACTTTATTTCACTGGAATTTAATTTCCCAACTGTTCTGCCCGCAATCTGTGTGTCAGTCAACTTTGGCATTGAAGATTCTTGGCAAAAGTCACACCAGAGTCCAGAGTCATAGCCAAATGACCATAATAATGAAAACGGACAGCACAGGCAGGGACAAAGGCAAGGGCACAGGCACGGGCGAAAAGTGCACAAAAAAAAAGTGAAAAGGAGTCCGACAAGTGAAAGTAAAAGGCCAACAATAGCTGACTGGAATTGGCGAAATTGAATTTCACACCTCTCTGCACAGGATCAGGATAATACATTGCGCTAGAACTTTGTTTCATTCATTTTGTGTGTAGAGCAACAAACCAAATAAATGAAGAAACTAGCAAAGCATCGGGTTTTTTTCGGTTGGGGATGGAGAGTTGGTTTGGGGTCGAAGTTCCTGATGATGATGATGATTTTGGTGGTAGGTGTGTGCAGACAGGACAGCATCAGCTGTGGCAAGGACATTGTCATGCAAGGACACGCGACACAAGGTAACAATAGGCATTGAATAATGTTTCCATCCTCCTTTCACCCACATAACATAACATACAAAGAGCAAAATTTATATCCTTACATAAACAAATACCTACACATATAAATATATAGCATACTTTTTTGGGGCCACCGCACACAACGACTTCCGTGTGTGTGAGAGTCTTCCGCGTCGCAAAACAAACTATAACGGGATATGCTCGACGGCACATTTTTCTTAGTTTCACCTTTATCTTGTCCTTTATCCTACTTCATGTTGTAGTTGAATATTATGTATTTTTTTCAGGAAGAGAGAGGAGAGTTCCAGTGAAGCATTTTATTAGCTGTTTATTGGACCATGCCATCGAAATCTTTATTACTAGAACAACTTCAAAAGCAAACAACAAATGAAGTTTTCAAGTCTTTTTTCTCAGCATTGATTTTCTCAACATTTTATTAGTTAAGTTTAACCTCGTTTGGCGGCCTCACGTTTACGGTGAATCTTACGGATAATGACTACGCGACGCTTGCGACGATGTACGCGTTTCTTAGTTGTTGGTGTCTTTACAGTTGTGGTTGTTGTTGTTGTGGGTGCCTCTGTTGTCGTTGTTGTGGTGGTTGTAGTTGTATCAGTGCCAGTTCCAGTACCAGTGCCAGTTCCAGTACCTGTTCCAGTTCCTGTTCCGGTACCTGTTCCGGTACCTGTTCCGGTTCCTGTTCCAGTACTAGTTGTAGCCGCAAAACTTGCATCAAAATTGATGGCCACAATAGCCAAAGCTAGAATAAAGACTACTTTCATTTTTAATTTTATACAACTCCCAAAAACGAACTTAACAATTAATAAGACTATCGAGTCGAAGGTTTTTATACTTTTTCTCCCCATGTTTTCATGTCTTTTACTTACGCAAAAGTATTAGAAACTATGTGTTATGTCAATATTATTCTCTATTCTATAGACGTTTTTTAATTCTCAATTTGTTTTGCGTTTCTTTTCCAAATATTTGCATGAGGTCTTAAGTTAATTTACAAAGCTGCAATCAAGTTTAACATACTCAGGAATACTAAACAATAGTTAAGTCGACAAATACTTAGACTCTAATAGACAATGTTTTAAAAAAAACTTTCCTATGAAAATTGTGAGAAAAAACTATATTTTTCAATTTAAAGAAAAGAGTTTAAGTGTCTTTACTATAAATACGTATGAAAGCAGATTCAACCTGTTTCTAACGTCATTTGTTGTGAACACAATCAACAAAAAAGAGACTCGAGCCTCCAATTTATAGTTATGCAAGGCATTGTTAGTAATTTGGTATTGTCTTATTGTCAACTGACAGGTGTTTCAATTGTTAAAACTTGCAAAGTCACTATTTACGTTTTTATAGGCTTTACCATGTGAACAAATAAACCAAACTTAAAGTGTTAAATTCTTGTAACTATTTAAGTAAAGATTGAGTAGATCTCTTTTGGGTGTGAGACAACCCTTTACTCTGCCTTATATCCTTTTAATTCTGAAGGCCGCACAGAAAATGAACCGAAAATTTCTTATAAATTACTTTAGCGTAAATAATTCAAGTGGCAATTTGGTTTCCCTTTTTTGTGTCTACTTGTTTTGTGGTAATATGTACCCTGTATATTTTTTTGTTAAGAATGTACTGAAAGTGACAGAGTTTGCCATTTGTGGACTTACAAATACATGAATTCGTGGCTCATTCAGGTGATTTTAGAGAATCTACAGGATAACTCAACGTCGTTGCCACAACTTGAGTATCTATATCTATCTATATTTTGTTATATTTGTGTTGTTTAGGTTCTTATCCCTTATCGCACATTATTTTCCGGTTGTCTTTGACTTGCCATTCGTATCTATTTGAGCTTTTGCTCTGTCACACAATTTCTTTCCGTTTAAATGATTTTCTCGGTTTTACTTTATTTTTTTTTGTCTTTCACTTGATGCGGCATTTGAACTTTGAGTTGTTGTCGTTTATTGAGTGGTTTTTGAATTTGGACTAAAGTTGACTTTGGTTGTGCTGCTGGGCATATTTAAATTTTGTTGTATGTACCGAGAGACAAGCTTTTGGGGTCGTCTATCCCAGACATCGAGTTGTTCCTTAGTTGCTGTTATCTACATATATGGGATTGTGAAATATTACCTTACTGATTTAAGAGACGTATAAGCGATTGGCTTACCGTATCTCCGTTGAGGCGATTCACATTGGTCACACACACAATGGCACTACGTATATTGGCCTTGTGGGTGATGGCAGCAAATGCCGTGCTCTCCATTTCAATATTCCTGATACCCTTCTCAACCAATTGCGAGAGAAACACTTGCTTATCGACCTCATTGTAATCGGCAAAGGCTCCATCTAAACGAAATTGACCCTCATAGAAATCATTGGTTGACATGGTATGGCCAGCAATTGCCTCGAAGCCATCATTAGCGGGAATATTTATCTCTGTGAGCTCTTTTGTCAGTTCGCCATTTAGCTTGGTGGGCCAGAGCTGTGGCTTACCCATCACTACCTGATAATAATGAGAATAACTCAGATTTTCACATGTATACGTATGGCTTACCACTTCATGGAAATTACGTAATTGTGCATCAAACACTTGCTCTGAAACTATTACTGTTCCGGGCCGTACACCCACGCCTCCGCTTTGACCAATTCGTATAAAAGTCATACTATTACAATGGGCATGATGCATAAGCTTAATGAGCTCATTCAGCAGCAGGCTAATGGACGGGGCACCCAGGCTGTGACTTAATATCAAAACATCTTCCACTTTATACAAGACATAGGGACTATCACCTCCACGAGCCAGATTTTCTACATTATTTTCCTTGGACTGTGATATATCTTTGGCTAAAAGACGGGCAAATTCCTCCATCTGCCCAGCAGATTCACCAATGACTACAAACTGGGAACACAAAATGTTTCATTTTATTATTATTTTATGTCACATCTATTATAAAGTACTTTTCAATAGATGACCACGACATTTCAAGATATAATTCAATAAAGGAAGGAGAGAACAAGCCAATCAACTAGGTAGAGTAACTCCCAAGATCGGTAAGGATATGGGGGACTTGTCAAAAAGCCTAAAAAAATTCCATTTTGAAAACTAATCGAAAATGTCGTCGTCAAATAAAAAAATACAACTAGTAAGCATTTAAAATTGTAGAAAGAAAGAAATTTCATGTCATTCCCCACCTTAATTTCACCAAACTGATTGGGCATATTGGTATTTGTAGTGTCCAAGCCCAGATGATACAGACGATCATTTTTGATCTGTGATATACGTGGATTAGAGAGGCGAACAAGGTTTCTACCCGAATGTCTTTCCTCCAAAGATCCGGACATTAAGCCACTCGAACGACGGGCTATGAACAAATTGTTACTCATCTGACTGGCCTGCTGAGTCAATAGCCCCACACTACCTACACATGTATAAAAATAAAATTAAAAAACTCACTTGCCCCCGGGACTATCTGCCACTTACCCTGCAGCTGACTGACATTGCGTCGCCTTGGAGCAGATGTCACGCCTTTGGGCTTGGACCGAAAACGGCCTTTTTTGTCGACCATATTACAATGCCTGAATGTGGATTTTTTTTTGTCTTTCAAATTTGGTGTATTGATTTTGAAATGTATTTCCCTGGCTCACCTGATCTCGACCACAAAAACATAACTTTGCTTTTACTGGCAGCGTTTCAGAAATGCAATCAAAATTTATAGGCTACGCGAGGAGAGGAATGAATGAATACAAAAAAAAACGGAAAAAGAAATATCGCAGAGACTATTAATAACAATTTTGGCAGTCAGGCAACTGGAATACCCTGCCCACATCTAGCTTGCCAGTCCCCATAGAACAAGATGAGGCAGACTGCGGCCAACCGGAGGCAAACCAAACCTTCTGGACTCGAGTGTCAACTGTATGAAGGATGGCGAAACCCTTAGCCGCAGGAGCAGCTTGCGGTGGATGTGAACAGGAAGTGGCTAAAATCCAAAAATTATTTTTGTGCATATAAATAAGGCTGAATTGCAGATACCCGATACAAGATTTGGCCAAGAGCAAGGGACTTGCCTACAGGCAAGCTACAGCTAGACACCAGTAAGTTGTCTGCAGAAGTTAGTTAAAAGTGAATGTAAAACTGTTGAAATTCATTTTTATTTTGAGCCAGAACATGTAGAATCAGACCTCTTTATACACTGCATCCACAGCGAAAATGTATTTCGCAGGCAGTCTTTCTAACACTCAAGTGGGCATACTTATATACTTATACTGATATTTTCGATCAGCAAGAACTTTCCAGTCTGTTGGAACTTTCGTCCATCTCTTGAGGAAGATCAAGTCTTCAAAACCAGTTAAAACACCGAAATATATAATAAATCAGCTATCTATATCCAATATACCTAAAAGCAAATAGCTGGCTTCATTCCCTTTGCCATATGTATGTATATTCAATATATCTTTGTGTGTTTTTCAATTTGATTTAACTTTTTACCTGTTGTCCAATTTTGCGTAGTAGTGGGATAAAAACTTTTGTTATACGAAATGAAAGGAAAACACACACTCCACACGGCCGGAATGAGTTCCACAGCTGACGACGCTCTGTAAGGACACGTGTATGCATATGGTGCATATTAAACATATGTCCTTGGCATGTTCTATGCTAATCCAAACATCAAGCAAACATTTGTGTTTGACAGCTTCAGGCAAAGACAAAGTCACAGGCGGAGGCAGAGGCATTGGGCTTTCACTCATCGCTTTGATGAGGACTACTGACCAGGAATAGGGACCAGGATTCGAGTTTTCGGTGCGGTATCACTTACCGAAACCAGATGATAAATTGTTGCTCTCTTCTGGCTGACATATTTTTTGGGAAGGGGCTTAAAGCAGGCATTGAAAACAAAAGCCAAACAGCCTTGAGACTTACACATGGGTAAAAAGAAGTGACAAACTATATTAGATGGCTACTTTTATAAGTAGGTAGTTTGTCCACATGCATATATGTTTGTTTGTAATGTTTGGGGCATTAATAATGTACAACCATATACACAATGGGCGTGACCACTGCCCACTTTCTCTGTCTAGTGCAGACAAATGCTTTGATTTATTCCTTTATAATATTTCCCCATTTTGGCATGCCTTTGCCCCAAGCGATTCCCCTTATACAAACATATATACATACATATACGTAGATATGTAGATACATATAAGCCATCTCCCATTTGGCCCATTCCCTCATTTTGTGTAGCAATTTTTGTTGGCATAAATTAAGGCAAAGCCTTACGCCATTGCAGTCGACATATTTTGGTAGCTCGGCTTTATTCTCCTCTTGTCTCGGCATTTCTCTCTGCTGTTTCACTCCCTCTTTTGCCTCCCTCTGTTGCATGTCTCTCCTGTGTGCCATTTTGGCTGTGTGCCAGAAATTCTTGTAATTTTTGTCGCTTTGCGAGTTTATTAAAAAATGTATGGTATATGTATAGAAACACAAACCACTGACCGACCATCAATATAGCATTTAGCATTTATAGAGCTTGTGCAATCAGAATTTGACATTGGTAAGTCATGCATATTTGTTCATGAAGGTTTTTTTTTGCTATGGGACTTGATATGGATTGGTTTTGGCTATAGAATTCTCTCATTTTAATAATGCAAATATGAAAACCATGTGAAAACAAAAAAGAAAATATTTACAATATTTAAAAGCAATACCAATATATTTGTATCAATGATTTATGACTTATTCTGGTTTTTATACCCTCTAACTAATGGGACTCAGTACCAGTTTATTTAGTATATATAACATTTTGATCTAGTAGCCCTACAATATAGAATTGTATATATGTCTAGTTAAAAAATCGATCAAGAAGAAGATATGAGGAAGATAATCAAAATATTATTTTACGATACTTTTAGCGTTTCGGCTTTCATTCCTCCGTTGAAATCATTTATTTAATAATACAATCTAATTTTCTCAATAGAAAGATGTTAATCGGTAGTAAAAATCTATTCTTTCTAACTCTTAAGTCAACAGTGTCCTTCCCGGTAAGCTTGATCAGTGTCAAGATCAAGCATCTGGCAACGCTAGTCCCGCAACTTTTCGTGTTTTTCTCTCTGTTTAAACTGCATAAAAGTATAAACAAGTTAGATAAAGTTAATACAAGCAGCTATCTGCTGCAAATTGGAAAATTTGAAAGGATTAACAGTTTATTTGTAGTCTTCAGAGAAAGTAAAAAGAGAAAAATGGAGTTCAAATAGGAAGAAAAAGCGTTTGGTAGGTTGTTTTTGAAACTTAAACAAATATCTTCAGTTTATGATATAAAAAATTATTTAGTTCGGTTAATCATTATAAGGTATATAAACTGATAATTTAAAAATAAAGAAAGATAAGAACTTCTTGCTCACTAATATATTGAATCTTAATCATATCAAATGAAATTGACCAAAGCTAAAGTAATTAAATTACAAATTTTTTAATAAGTTCCTTTCGAGGATATTCGTTTTGTGATGCAATATTGTTGTGTTGATGTTCACATTTCGATGCCCCTTTTAGCAAACCATAAATAACTTAAAATGGAATTTCTTTGTATCAACAATTGCGTGGCCACAGTTCGAGTGACATTTATCAACCGAACAGTTAAGTTCGTGCCACCACGGCAGCTGCTGTTGCCGTTGTTGTTGTTGTTGCTGCTGCTCCTGCGGTAATGTTGCAACCACACAGACACAGTAAACTGCCAACTGCAAACTGCAACAGCAGCGTCATCCTGTCAGTGGAAACTGTGGAATATTGTTCTGTATATATAGGTATGTATATGTAATCAAGCATCAGTAAATAAAGCTAAACTAAAAACTACATTCATTTGAAATTCGAGTGGAACAGAAAATAGGGAAAAAAGTCCAAGGGAGACAGCTGTAGTAACAAAACGTGGCAGGATATTAACTGTCAACAGTAGAGACACATATCTTTGTGCCTGGTCAGCAATCCCTACCTCGTCCTATCTAAGGATCAACTGTGTGAGGGTCTGTGTGTGTGGTAAAAATTTGCTTAAAGCACAATCGAAGGCTAATTGGAATTTCGTGTTCGTCGTCCGCAACATGGCTCAAGAGTTGGCTTAAACGTACTTTTTTGTGATGCCGTTTATTTTTTGTGTTTGGGCAATGTCAACTACTTACGACAAGCTTTAAAAGCCATGACCGCCACGCCCCCGCCTTGATGTCAAACTCAAGCATGACGCCATTCCCATTTTAAACTCAATAAAGGCGTCAACATTTGCCGTTTTTGTGTGTGTTGCGGATACTTGGCCAAGCCATAGATATACATGCCGAAAAGGACGACTCACACAAGGCTCCTTTTCTCAGTTTCTTGTCTTTTTTTCAGTCTGATTATAAATTTTATTTACCCAGGCGTCGAGCGACGGGAATTTGCGTTTATGGTGCGTATAACGAAATTGTCTACAAATTTCTGGTAAGGCCCAAAGTCAAGTCTAAAGTCCCTGAAGTGTGAAAGTAGGTGTAGTCGAATGAAATACATGTATAAGACCATAAAGAACTGCAGTAAAATTGAGCTAAGCTCCGTATAAATCTACATTGAGGTAGTTATCCTCGAAGTCGACCAAGAAGAAGCAGTAAGCCCTCGTTAATTTTAGTCTCTTTGTATATAGAGAGAATAATTATTTTCTTGTGTAACTCTCCATTTTGGATCTCTTTCAAAGTCTTTCTTTCGCAATAGATGAAATATGTTAAAATTCGCGTTAAGTTTCGAAAGTGTTCTGGGCATACCCACCGATATGCCCATGACCGTGTTAGTCATGTTATTTCCGTATGTTCACATCATCTTTAATTGCCTCCTGCTTCTTGTGTCTCAAGTTAGATAACTCTCCAAATAAAACATAACATAAAAAAATTTTCTTTCTGGGCTTCTCATCCTGCAAATAGTTGCTTACACTTATATAAATAGCTCTGGGCAAATCAAAGAGCGTAACCTAAAGTGTGGAAGAGATTTTGATGCAATTAACCTACGCGGTCAACAGTGAAAGTTGAAATACATATAAAGATATGTGTGTATGTGGGTTTACGCTCTCGAACTGTAAACTGGTCCCTGGAGAAACGTTAACTGTGTTTACCTCTTCAGGTTTCATTAAACTCGTAAAATTTTTCGCACTGGGCACACACAATGAAACAACGAACGACGAAAAAGCCCGTCGAATTTCAGTTACCAACACTTTGGGCCATGATGATGATGATGATGATGCTACCGACCATCCGACCATTTCGCCATCCGACCATTTGACCATCTATGTACCTACCTCTGCCAAAGTCCTTAACTTGTTTTAACCTCGTTTCGCTGACGATGTTGTTGTTTTTGTACGTACTTAAGCTTGTTTGGCCTTTGTTTTAATGCCTGGGATGTGCTGCTGTTGCTGCTTCATCCTCATCAACCACAAAAACCGCCGCCATCGTCCGAGTATTCAATTATAAAAGTACGAACAACAACAACAACAAAAACAAAACAAAAAATAAAGAGAAAAAGAAAAAGAATAAAAAACAAAATTAAAATAAATAAATTGAAAGGCTAATAGAATAATTTTTTTGCATACCATTGAATTCAATTCTTAAATGACTGGTCAGCGAGTTGGTGGTCAGGTGGCCAAATGTAAATAGCAAACTGCAATGCGAATTTGCAGTTCATCCGACAAACACACACAGACACACACCTAACCATACACATCTACACACTGCGACCGCAAATTGTGTGAGGTACTAAGGGAGGGCGAGAGTGAAACAACCCGACAGCATTAACAGCTCAACGTCATTAGGCAATCCGCGTGACTTTCTCTGATGCCGCTGCTGCTCCTGCTGCTGTTTGCTATTTGGTAGAACTCATGAATTCATTGATTTTCTGCAACTGCACCACCATTTCTGCCCCCTACCTCTGCATTGCCACAATGTTGTAGCCCATGAGGATGGGCAGTCAGGTGTTAAAAACGTTGGATCAGCAAAGTAGCCAGCCATTGAGCGAGAGAAAGGCCGGAACCAGCTTTGGTTGTTGCTGTTTGCAACGCTGTTGGTGCTCCGATGATGGTTACGCACTTTTGTCACCCGGTTTATCCATTTGGCCATACCAGTTAAAGCTCGTGCTGCTCTTTGGCGGTTTTTTCGACTATTTTTCCGTTAGCCTAATGCAAATTTGGTGTTGGTTCTCTGCTCCTGCGGCATGCGGAATGCGGTTATGTTGAAATCGAGCCTGGTGGCTTATACGTCCTCCCTGCACTTGTCGTAATTTATTAAACGATTTATCAACGATTTTTCCCAGCAAAGTATTCCATAAAAATTTACTTCACTTGGGTACATTAAAGAGTTGCCCCAAAATGTATGCTAAAAAAAAGTATAATTTCAATAGCAGCCTCAACTTTACTAGAAACGGAATTAAACATGAATTATCTTCATACTTGAAAGTGAATGTATGTATGTATATGCTTTTTTCATGACAAATCGTGCGAAATTTCTCTCCAATTTCTTTTTACTAAGTACTTTGTAATTCGATTCCTGGTTTAGTTACTATAATTTCAGTTTTTGTTTGAGTTTTGTTGTTTGCCAGGCATTTAATTTGTAATTTATGCATGAAGCTTTTGGTTTGCCACCTAAACGGAAGTTGAGCATCGACAGCATTAAACCAATTTGTGGTTACCCCAGACCCAATCAGTCCCTTAGTTCTGACAGAATCAGCTCTCCCTTGATTAGCTTCCCTCAGTTTCACTCTCAATATGTGCGAACATTGCGTTTTGGTGACTTTGATTGATGCAAAAAATATTCACTATTTGAGCGGAGTTAGCTGCTAATTCATTCTTGATTGATTTGGCTTTGGCGTTGGGCAAATTATGGCTAATTGTAATTGAATTTTTGTCTAGAATTCAATGGGAAAAAATGAATAAAAATGTAAATTTTCATTCCATAATGCTGATGCACTTGCACAATCAATAAAATTAAATATCCTCCACACATAGTTATCCATGAATATGTTTACGTACCTATTTATAGTCTAGGAGTAATTTTAAAACAATTTTAATTGTATTTGCTTGTGGTTTGTGGCAAATTTTTCACTGTGCAAACAAATGGGTAATTAAAAAATGATGTAGGCTATGAGAACTCGAAAGAAAAAACAACAGAAAATGCTCATTAAATAAAGTCGCAATAGCCTTAAATACATTGACCCTTTTCCTCTCAATATTTGCAATAAATTTTCCGTCGCTTTAGTCACATTGGTTAATGTAAATTGATTGGTTGCATTAACATTTAAATTAAATTACACTTAATCAAGGCGAAAGTAAAAATGAAAGTGAGAAGAGTTTATTACAACTTTTTAAATATAATATGTTTAATTTTGTTATGATATTCAGCTCGTTGAACTTACATCAATGTTTGATTTCATCGAGAAATGTTAAATGACAAAATTCATCTATGATGAAGAAGTTTTTCTTACACACACGAATCAAGCTATAATCATATTGTAATTAAAAGCTAATTAAATGCCGTGACGCGTTTCATCCTACGGATGTGGATGCGAATATTTGTTTACACAGAATGCCTAGATTTCGCAGTCATTTAAGAGAGATAAGCACTGTGTTTTTGCTGTTATACACTGAGCCAAATAAATAGATTCTTGCCAAAGGCAAGATACAAGCACCAAGAGGAATTTAAATATTTGTAAAGCATTTAATAAATAAATAAATTTACATTTATACTGTTGTATAATACTCAAATGTTTTAGACACAAAGTATCACTGTCCAAAAAGAATACACTTGGCCCAAAAAAGTATGCTATTGTTCATAAAGATGCGGAGTTATTGTTTAAATTTCATGATGTTGCTTAGGCGTGGATTCGATTGAATTTATTGAAATATTTAAAAAAGAAAAAGGATATTTTATTGCAGTGAGTTGTTGATATTAATTAAAAATATATTGATATGTGCATATGAAAGAGCCAAAAACTACATAATTCGCTTTGCCAAGGTTCGACATATGTATGTGTGTGTGTGTTGGTGTGTGTTACAGGCAAGCAAGTGTTAATAATTGCACCGCCTTCTCATGGGATGTGGCAACCTGCGACCCCTGAGGCATTAATAATTCAAAACTTGCCGCGAACGAACGAAGAACGAGCGAATGACTTCCAATGAAGGCGACGTGCTCACATTACGCTTTACGGTAATTATTAAAGTGAGTCAAGTGAGCCAAGACCGAGACGTGTATTGGCAAATGTTCCTCCGGCCTCAAATCTCCAGGAACGATTAAAAATTTAAAAGCCATTTTGATAAGAAATGCAAATCAAATACAGCAAACACACACAATCACACATACACACACACACACACAATACCAAATGAAGGTATAAATATTTGAAATGAAAAGCAAAGCGAACATGTGCCAACAGCGTAAGGAAAAAAGAAGAATAATCGAATTACTCGCTCGCATGGAAAATTGCAAAAGGAAAAAAACCAAGCTGAGCTGAATAAATGATATTTCATCATATTCATCTCTGATTGTGCAGAGGGCAATGATTAAGTGCCTGCAGGCAGGCAGCCAGCCAAGAGAGGTGGAGAGGCCAACTCAATAAGCCAATTGTAATCGGGTTGTTGCGGTGAGCGGGGCCCAGAGCCAAACAAATGGCAGGTAATAATATTAATTACAGCACAGGTGTGCAAATTTTGCAACTGTTCTGCGTGATAAACTGTTCGTACAATGTACATACATACACACATATATATATGCATATGTATTTGTACATATAGCGGATAGCATCTCATTTGTAATTAATCCAATATTAATGTGCTAACCGATTGCCAATTAGCCATTCAGAGACTAAAGGAATCTCACATGCAACTTTTACTTCAGATTTTGCCAGCAAGGGATAAGTTATCCTTGAACAATTAAATCAATTAGTCTTAAATTTCAGAAGGGTTAGGCTTCAAAGGCCAGAATGATATGATAAATGCAAAAATTATAAGAAGGGCTTAAATTCCTTAAAAAAGTCTTTTCGCTTAGATGGAATCCTGGAAATATCAAAGTCAGTATGCAATGTGTGTATAAGAATGAAAATTGTTGATTGTAAATGAATAATGTTATTATTTTGCCTATGCCATTTGAGGTTTAAAATTTAAAATTAAAACTTAATCAGGCTCAATTTACACAGGTTCGGGAGTTAAATTTGTGTTTTTGCCAAGGCAAAGGCTTGACATGCGGTTGACATATTCTCACACAATTAGTCAAAGTGCTAAAGGCCAAGCTGTAAAATTTGTTTTCAGGCCTTTTTGCCTTTATTTTCTTCTTTGGGTTTAAGATGCAGTAATTAAATAAATTATTAACCAAGTTCACAGCATGCACAGAGAGGAATGTGTGTGGCGGCTTGATGAGTTTGTCAGTGGCAAACATGTGTTGGGCCACACAAAGATACACACAGACAAACACACGCACATACACACACAAGCCATGGCAAATGCGCAACAAGGCAAATAGTATGAAAAAAAGGAAAACCGACTAAGAAATGAGAAAGAGAGTGAAAAAAATGAATCTTTGGTATATGCAGCAGTAGCAGCAGATGGCGACGTTAATGTGGCAAAAACTTTGCTGCTGCCAAAAAGCGCCACACAGAATTTGTATTTGTGTTTCTCTTTTTTTCATTGAAGGTCACAAAGTGCTAGAACGGGGGGCGGGGCTGTGGGAAATGGTTGGGTGGCAAATGACGTCATTGACGTGCTAATGCAAATGGACTTAAGAAGGCAAAGCAAAAGCGTTAAGGTAACAAACGCACATACAAAAAGAAGAAGAAAACCAAAAAAATGCAGCATACTTGTAGGCGCATGTATAGGCCTTCGCTTGACTTTGTTATGATTGGGTTGAAATTTCCTCCTACCTACATGTGTATATTGTGAACACGCTTTAAGGCAGACAGATGAATTTGCCCCTTTCTTTTATTTGAATAGTTGGATTCTTTGGGTAGATAAATTGAAACACTTTGTTGTTATTGACTTTTCTCTTATCAACCTATAATTCAATTCCTTTAAGTTTAATTGCTTTTGGTAGTGCCTCGTACTATCCCTGCTATCCCAGCCGAAATTTGTTTATCCAGCTCCATACATTTCCCAACTAAACTCAATTTTTTAATATTCATTATTTTCAACATCGCATTAATGAGTTTCGCTTTCGCCTTACAGGCATGTCATACAGTCCAAGAGAAAAACATTGGCCGAGAAAAGCAGTTGGCCCATTTAAAGGTTTCCTTTCAGCAAGTTTTCACTGTATAATATATGCTTGGCATGCCCAAAATTAATGTCAATCTTCATTTTTTTTTTTGCTAACTGGACTGCTTTCATTTTCATTGCAGTTGCTTTACCATCTCTTTGCGCGTTGTATTCTTGGCTGTGTGCCAAGTAATATTTATGATTTTCCCCCCCAACACACAAACCCAGCGTCCAATTAAAGTTGTTTTGTTGATGTTGTTGTTGTCGTTGCCGCCGTTGTTGGCGTCAGTTTTTGCCCCGCGAGTTGTTGGCGCGGCATTTTCATTATAGTTGTTATTATGCTGCTACTGTTAGGAGAAATTTGTTGGCAGTGCAGTGAAAATTAGCATCTGTGGTTCAGTTGTCTCTGAACTGTTTTGTCTTCCTTCTTTCGTCTCTCTCTTTGGCTCGCTGTGCGACTGGGAGACTTATTTTGTGACCCATCAAGTAATAATACGTATACGCCTCGTTGCCCAAAGCGTAAATTGAATTTATCACACTTTTTTTCTTGAAATGATTGCTGGAGGATAATTGTTTCATTCCAATCCATTTTCATAATGGCATTTTATTGTTTTCTTTTATGTTTTATAGACCCAGTCCACAAAGGAGGTGGTGGTTATTTTTTGTTTCTTACTCTTTCGTGTGATGTTTATCCACTTGTGTGTCCGATAAAGTCATGCATTACATTCACTGGGCACTTTTAATGCACTTCCTGTACAAGGTAGCCGGCGGGAATGTCCTGGCCTCGCAATATACCGCACACTCTTGCATCCTTTTGATGCTCAGCACACACACACAGAGAAACTGTGCACAAGCGTGTCACAGAATTTTCGTTTCGTTTTTTTTTTTTTTTGTTTATCTAGCATTTTAAGCTTCGCTTCATTTTCATGTTTCTCATGGCCCAAGGCATGTTTAAAGCACCAGGAAAACCCTAAACAGGTGAAAAACTCATGAGATTGAATGGAAAATGCAAATACAAAGCCAAACTGAATAGCAAATGAGATATATTTCTCATCCATTCCCCATCTATTTATTCTCTCTCATACATGTATACATATATATCGTTTCAAAAGTCAAATCACTTTGGAAAAGCTGATAAAGACATATTACCGACATTTAATACCAGAATTGAGCAGCTTTTTACCCTAATTCTCATTCTTTCTCCGTCTACTTTTTCTGTCTTGCTTTGACTTTGAGGAATGTTGCACTTATTGATTTGCATGTGCAATGGCAATTTGTCAGGGAACAAGATTATCTATAGAATATCGTTTGAAATGGAGAAGAATATACATTTACTTCCACATTCCAGTTGGATCATTTGGAGGGGGGGCAATTTACCTTTAATTAATTTCCATACAAAGTGAAGAAAATTTGTTTTTAAACAAATTTGTAGAAAATTTTCTTGCTCGCCAGTGCAGATGGAATGGTAGGAGGAAAGGTTTTTTGGTGAAAGGGCTTCTTCGCTCGTGGCTTGTGGCTTTGGCTTGGGCTTTGGTAAGCAAACAATTGACCAACTTAACTTGGTCTTGGCCTCTTCTGGAAATGTTTTTTTTCTCTTTTTTGGTTTTGGCGCAAAAAGTTTTCATTGTTAATCAAATTGACTTTAAATGTAAGTTATTTCACGCAAATTAACATTTGCATAATGAATTTCAAAGGGAATGGGAAGCTAATTAATATTTCTTACTGCGAGAATGATGAAAGGTTTGTTTTTACTTGGTTTCTTATCGATAGAAAGTCGTTTTGTAAATTATTTTAAAGATGTCATTTCGTGTCAACGCTGATGAAATGCGTTTGTGTAAGCAACAAAGAAGAGAAGGGTTTTACGTCATGGATTTTTGTAGACCACACACACATCTAACTTACAGTTTCAGTGAAGTGAATGCAGCCGAGAAGCCTTGAGAGAGCGCCGGTTCGCCACGGTTTTGCCCAGGCGAAGGACATGGACTCTAACAAGAACAAGGTGGCCTGACTCTGACTCTGAGCAATATTATTTTGTTACCCAACTAACCGACGAGTGAGTTTTGCTTCTAAGGACATGCATGTAAACACATGTAGCCCCATGACATGTGCCAGAGACAGAGAGAGAGAGAGAGAGAGAGAGAGAGGAAGGGAGAGGGAGAACGACAGAGAGGGCGAATAAAATGTATGTCACTTGTTGTTGCATACGTCAATCGTAGCGTCGCGTCGTCAACTTTAAGTCAAGTGCACCATGAATAAATTTCATATTCAGATGCTAAACGAATATGGCCACAAAACACTCTATAAATATTAAATTGTTATATAGTAAATATAATATTTAATATGAGAAGCACAGGAAACAGGATACACATTTTCGAGACTTTCAGTACAAATCTTCGAGCATCTCTAATTGCCAAAAGAAACGTAAACTAAAAGTTGCATAAATATTAAATGCAGACACCTTTTTTCAGTGTGTGTGTGTGTGATGCATTAAAAGGCTTGAGAGCCAAAACGAGAGACTTTTACCAAAAGAAGGACCCACAGGAGAGACGACCCCCCTGCATAAATAATTAAACGATGCCACAGTCACCCTGTGTTCACGGTGAATAATTAAACATATCGCTTGTAGGTGTGTGTGTTCATATAGTTTATTTATAGAGAGCACAGAAATAAATACTTTGTTGAGCAGTTAAAGTGAATGCTTAAGCAACATTTCAAACAGTCCAAACTATTAAAAGGCAAACTTTAAAGACTAAAAGGCTTTTTAATGGGTTACATTTCGAGTGCCAACTAAAACGTGTCGAAAGTTTATTAGAAAAATCGCACAAAAATACTCCCACTGGGTATCGATCAAAGTATTTTATTATAAGAAAACTCAAAGTTAATCAAACATAAACATGTAATTACTGAATTTGTTTATTTATTTGAACAAATTATACATCTGAGTTTAGTAAATAATATTTAGAAATACAATATTTACTTGCTTGCTTGCTAATCTTTTTCCAACATTATAACAATTTGTTTTGTGTAAACTTTGCACAAAATGGCGCATTTATCAAACACTTATCGCCTGACCCACACAAACGCACATACACACTCATATACACATACACCTTGGTTGAATAAACGAGCTAACGGAACAATTTACGGTCTCTGCTATTGTGTATAAAATGTGTACATATTGAAATGTTTTTGTATGTATGTGTGTGTGAATTTCTCCAACACGTCATCGATACTAATTCAATAAACAATGAAAACACACACACACACACAGCACACATAGAATGTCTGGCATTGTTAAACTACTACCACACATCTCACTCCTCTGGCCACGCCCCCTCCACCACCCCACCCAACGCTGCTCCGCCCAGGCAGTGTGTGATATTTGTTTTCCTTTAGAAAGCGAGACGAACAAGAAAATCTCCCTTGCAAATTACGTGGAAATGCAAACATAGCTACAAATCAGCATATGCGATGAGCAGAAACTGCCACGCCTACCTCGCCACCGCCCCCCCACACAAACAACATGAGTAAACAACTTGAACTAAGAGAGCGGATAACATTCGATTTTCGATTTGAATTTATCATTTTTTGTTGTTTTTGTTCTTCATCTTAAGTGTGTGTGTGTCTGTGTATGTGTGTGTTTATTCAAATTGTCTCGTTTGCATTTTTGGGCATAAATCGCATGGAGTTCGTTTTCGTTTCGTTTCGAGTTGTTGTTTTTGCATGTGACAAATGCAAATCCGCCAACAAGTATGCTACACTTTATTGAAAAGCTTATTATGTATGGCACACACACATATAGACAAGCTCCTCATTCACACACACACACAGACATATGTTGTTTTTTTGTGTGTTTATATTGATAATGGAAGACAAACGTTATCGTTTTAAAGCAGTCACCAAAATAAAAAAGGAAAAAATTAAATTGAATTGTATTTATTTATTTAATTTGTAGCATTCGTTTTGTAAAATAGAATTTCTCGTGAACATTTACGCATTCTTTGCAAACCGGAGAATGCTAAATCCGAGACTAGCCATTCCTTTATCTCACATAGTTAATTTTATTCCCATTAGCCCCATTGGCCAGCAACAAAAATTATTGTCAAATATTTGCAGGAGAATTTCATCCTCTTCCTTTGCCCCAAGTCAAATGCCAGTGACAGTGCTTCCACTTGCCAGTGTTTGTTATCGGCGCACACTCAACGGTTGCTTTATGCATAAGAGAATGAAGAATTTCCCCCGAAACTCCGGAGCAAGGAACAAGAGAAAAAAATAGGGAAACTGCAAACAGAAGGATAGAAAATGCTACTGACTGCTCTGGTATTTTATATGTTCCCTGTGGCTTTTTCTCCAGCACAAACTCCTTTTTGTCCGATTAAAGTCTTCAATTTCAGGATATACACAGTCATTTTGTATTTTATTTCAGTAGTTATAGGTCTTCATTCACGTTGTAAATTAACTGACATGGGCGTCAACCTGAGAACCTCTCCTCACAAACAGTTTTCTAGCTCAGATTAGATTGCGATGTCCATGCCCATGGAATTAGCTATGGCATAGCTAGGTATTTTTGGTGAAACAGCAGGAAAACGTAATAACTAACTTGGCATTCTACTAACTACGTACATGGGACGAAATTGTCCTTTTATGTAATTAGATAGTTTGATTGTCAATTGTTAGAGTGTAGATGTAACAATACAAAAAGGATAACCTTTGCCATGCTCTTTATACTTATATTTAATTAGAGAAGTTACGTTTGTTGGCATTAAATGAAATGAAATCACAAAAATTCAACATTTCATTGTGTTAGCAAATGTTTTCATTGTTTATGCTTGCTACAGTGAAAACTCTCTTAGCATTTTCAGTATTGAACAACAATTTCTGACCATCCAAAGGCACTTTTCACTGCTTTCCAAAAATTATTTGCATTTTAATTACAAATGTCATCGCAACGTGTTTGTACTTTTATTTCGTTTGTTAATGAGAATTTGGTGCATTCAAGTGTCAACTGATTCAAAATATTTGCTTTTAGTAGTTCTTAAAGCTCTTAAATCGGCCCATCCATGAAGCAATTTTCGGGAACCACTCAAAGAGATCTGCATTTTCAAAGTGGTCGCAGTTTTTTGCTTGACTTTCCATTTTTCCCTCCATCTGATGCGATTTTCCGCGTTGACCTGGCGTTTGTTGTTCCACCGTTTTTTTTCGCAGATATTTTCTTCGGTTTTTCGTTTTACCCTTTGTTGTCTCTCACGCTGATAGGCTTAGATTGCCTTTTTGTCTATTTTTCCAATCCGCTGAAGTCGCCAAAGTCATCTTCATTAGCTTTGAGGTCGCTGCATGTGAACATTTCGCCCTGTTCTTACTTTAAATATGTTTTTAATTAAAGCCTAATTTATTTATTACTTAAAAGGAGTTGCAAATGAAGAAGTTGGGAAAAGAACTTTACCATTTTTGGCCTCACCTTAACTGACTTTACTTTATTGTTTGTTTTTTCTTGTTGGGTGTAAGTTTAATGGGAAAATACAATCAAATTAGCTTTTCATTATACCATACACCCATAGGGTGAAATGGTATATTAAAGTCGCCAAAATGTATGTAACAGGCAGAAGGAAGCTTTTCCGACCCCATAAAGTATATATATTCTTGATCAGTATCAATAGCCGAGTCGATCTAGCCATGTCCGTCTGTCCGTCCGTCTGTCCGTCCGTCCGTCCGTCCGTCCGTCCGTCCGTCCGTCTGTCCGTCCGTATGAACGCCTAGATCTCAGAGACTATAAGAGATAGAGCCACCAAATTTGGAATGTAGGCTCGTGTAGTATGTAGAGTGATCGAGTTTGTTTCGAATTTTTGCCACGCCCCTTTCCGCCCCCGCAATTCAAAAAAACGTTTATCTCAAAAACTATTGCAGCTAGAGAGACCATTTTTGGTATGTATATTTGCTCAGTAATTGCGCACATTTTGTATGCATAAAGATTTTGCCACGCCCCTTTCCGCCCCCGAAATTTGAAAAACTCGATTATCTCTCCTAATTTTTAACCTTGTGGAATCAAATTTGGCACACTTAAATTTAATACTAATACCCAGCAAAATACCAAATTTGATCAAAATCGGACAAAAAATAGCCAAGTTATGCATATAAACGTTTTTCCATAAGGCCGAAGTTGGCCGTTGGCAGGTGGTGGCGCTAAGGTGCTCATATGCATGAGTGAGCGAGATACTAAGATATGCTTGTAAAAAGCTTGTAAACAGAACTTTTTTAAAATAGGCAAATGCATTTGTTATTACAAATTTGAAATATTTGTTTTACTGGTGTATGGTATACCTAAGTCGGCGAGACGACTTACTTACTTCATTTTAATTTTAAATTAAGTAAATATTTTCGTAGACATATATTTTCTCATTTCGTGAGTCAGTTAAAGACATTCGGAAGTCATGCCAAGAAAAAGGCAACTAGGCTCATAATCATCATAAACCCGACCAACTCTTCCTTCCCCTCCCCTCAAACTCCCTGCTGCCATTAGACAGATGAACATTATTTCATGTGTGGTATATGTAGATTTGTTTGCTTGTATGTATGTAATACATACTATGTATCTCCGACTTGGCTAATATAAAACTAAAATAATAAATGACGAGAACGTGACTTGACATTTGAGGCGTTGGGAAATCTTTTTGCCAGCTGCCAGAATTGAGTTTTCCAGTTTAAATTTAAAGAGTCAAACGTTTTAGAGTCATTGCCAACTTTAGTTTGAGAGTTACTGACAGCTTTAGCCGAGACTCGCACCCATTTAAGGATTGAAGATTGAATAGAAAAATTGCTCACTTAAAATTAAGGATTATTAAGGAAGAACCAATCGTTTAATATATTTTATTTTAACAGTTTAATTATGATATTTACAAGATCTTGATTCTTAATTCTATTTATTTCATATACATTTAATTTATTTGTTCGTTAAATATATTAATTTACGCCCTTTAAGATTCTAATTGGTAAATCGAATAAATAAATAAAATTGAATAGGGGGAAAATGTTATGGCATATAACGAGAGTAAGAGATCCAACTTTTAAAGGGTATAACATATTCGATGAAACCGAATAGAATTTTGTGTGATAAACTAACTAAATGAGCAAATTGTTAACAATGAAAACTAAATCCAAGCAGTCCCAATAGAAAAAATAATCTTTCCTTTATCGAACTAAACTTTCCAATCAGCTTGGAGGCCGTCGACAACTTTGGGCAACTTACCAATTGCGGCAAGTTGGCAAAATTCTCCCTCTCACAATAGTTTTCCAGCTAAAAGTGAACCTAAACCTGGCACCTTGGCACATCGATTGGCTTATTCGAATCAAACAACGATTCGAATGCAATGCGAATGCCAAGGCCCAGTTGACTAGTCTTAGCTGTCTATGGACTGCATTTTGCTTATCTTATTTTACGTCGTTTCGCTTGCGCCGTAAAGCAAATTGTCCAATTTTAGTTTGTTGATCTTATCACCACGTGCTCCATGTCCCGGACGTCCCCAGAAGGTTTCGAAAGTGTCGAAATGTTGATTGCACAAATCCCGATCCTGTTGCTTGGACACCGAAACGGAGCGACGATTCTGTGAGATTTGGACATTCAAATCGTGCAGATAACGCATGTCGGCGGCCGTTTGTATCCTGTGGATCCGTCACGGAAGATGTGGATGCAGATGGTGGGCAGCAAATTTGGTTCGTCGATTGTTTTTATGGTTCATATATTGGTTTTGTTATTGTTAGTTTTTTTTGTGTTATCGGTTATTCGGTTTTTTGCACGGGGATACATAGAAGATTTTTGGTTGATTATGGATTTCATTTTTAATTTGTTTTCTTTTTTTATGGTGATATTGGGTTTGCTCTTTTGGTTGCTATACTTTCACTTGTATTACAATGGATATTTTCTTGCTGAAGTAGTGGAATGGAACGCGGGTGTTTTAAAAAGGGGGGCGGGGCGGGAGGTAGAGAAACCATTAAACAACAACAACATAAAATGCAAATAGAGACATTAACAATGAGGCGAGAGATTTTTGAATGGCGCAGAGCAAGCAAATGAGAAACGGAAACGGAAACTGGTTAATGTGAAAATGGGGGAAACGGAAGTAGGAAAAGGAGGAGGCGGAGGAGCAGGAGAAGGAGCTTTAAATGAAGGTGGAGCCTAACGTATGTGCACGATGAGCCGCTTGAGGCAGCAGCCCGCATTGAAAGTGGCTGTGGGGCAATTGTTGCCATGGCAGCATGGCAACTTGGGCAACCGCTTCATGTGGCTGATGTTCTTGATGATGCTGTTGATGCACTTGATCTTGTTCGGGTGTTTGGATGCATACCTATCATGCGAAGGTGTCCTTTTGGTAACGTCCGTACTCGACAGACTAATGGGTCGATGCAGGCCACGTCGTCGGGCCAGCAGAGGCACTAGCTCCACTCCACCGCCATTGTTGTCTGCCGTGCTGGCATCGGGAGTAGCTGTGCTAGTGGCACCATTGCTGCCTGGACAATGGGCGGCACGTCCCATTCGTGGACATAGTTTCACCGTTTTGCCGCACTCCTGCGGCTTGAGGTGATGATGCATTACAACTTTGGGTGGCGATGGGCAACTAGAAACCTTTTTGGGACCCACTACCACTATTGGCTTCTGAGGACTATTCATGGCGGGGCAAGTGCAAGTGCAACGTTCACAGCAGCGTTGAGGCTTTGGCTGCTGCTTATGATTGGTTCTCGATTTGCGGAATGTATTCTTCTCGGCTGGAGTAACTGGATTATCTTGGTCCAGTTCCTTTAGCATTTCCTTGTTGGTCCAGCCCTGCAGAAGAAAGAAGACCACATTTAGTAAATGGCTCTGCGTAGGCGGAGGAGACTTCTACTCACCAATGATTTCATGAAACAGTTGCCAACTTCTTTGGGACTGCGCCAAGGTTTGCCACCCGGCCCCGCCTTACCCCACGGCTCTTTGCAGGGCTACCAAAATAAAGACAGAGATGGAAAGATATTTGTTATAGATCTAGCGAGTAATGAGTAATAAATGCCGCTCACCGGCTTTTCCAGTTTGGCCTGTAAACGCTTCTTCTGTGTAGCCAGTTTCTCTTGCAATGGACAGTGTCCGGGGGGCTGGGGAGGCGGCGGCATCGGCGGCCCTTCACTCTCGCTGACCACAATCTTGTCCAGCAGCGGCGGCTTGCCCTTGCATGTAGGCGAGGGCTTTTGGTAACGCAATTCAATATCCACATGTCCTTTATTACGAAATGACATTGATGGATGCTCTTTCAGTTGTATCTGAAGACTCTCACCCGCTGGGTGCCTCGCTTTCGGTGGTGGCAATTCCCGTTCGCAAATGGTCACAGTGCTGCTACGTGGTCCGCTCTCCTGCAGATGATGTATGGAGTGGGCATGGGCCAAACGGCCCCCTGGCGGTGGACCCGGAGGCGGGTGATGGTGATGATGATGATGATAAGCAGCCAGTGGATTATTGCTGCATTTCTTTTGCATGGAGAAGTAATCATTATAGCGGCATGGCTGCAGTGAGTTCATCCTGTGAGCAGTGGTCTAGGGAAAGGAAGTAGAGTGATTAAGCGCGGCAGGTGACACATGGCAGATGGACTCTCACCACAGTGGGCGTCGAATGAAGGCCGACAGCCGTAATGTCCTTGCGTCGCACTTCAATATTGGGTGCACCACCACCTGGCCGGCCCCAAGGACAATGTTGATGGAAAAGATCGTAATACTGTTAACCGGAGAAAGAATCGCGAGTTAATACTTTTTTTCACAGTGTAGACTCCTCCTTCTCGTGATTATGTAGTCAACTTATGTGTCTTATCGATTTAATGGCAGCCTATTTATGCTTCGCTTTAGTGTGTCACTACGTGGGCTAGGCCTTTGTTTACGGAAATTGGCAATAACACCCCCCATCTCCCATCTGCCCCCTTACTTTTGGCTTTTGTTTGTAGGTTGTTGTTATAGTTGCAGTTGTGGAGTGCCTCACTCAAACTCGTTCACCCATATATGGCTGAGGCCTCGTAACTCAAGCTGCAGCTGCCAAAAATATATATCAAGTCACTGGTAGTCACGCAAAGGAGCTCCCAACTGACTTCAAGTTGGGCCAGGATGAAGCTTCGCCTTCTTCAATCGTTTTTGATTTGATTACTAAAGTCAAAATTGTCAAAGGGTTTGTTGAACCAAAAAAAATACCAGAGAACGGATTTATTACATGTTGCTTGGCATAGGTCTTTGAACTGCTGCCACAATATCGCGTGGGTGAGATTTGATTTTTACTACCAAATAGTTTTTGTCAGAACAAATATCTGTAACCAGCCAACTTAAAGTTGGCTTCTTAGCAATTGAATCGTTCACTTTGATTAGAATCTATCTGAACTAGAAATGCAAAAGAAAATGCATTTTTCTGGATGAAGCCATTTTAGTTTTTAATTATGAATTGTGATTCTTATTTATCATACCTTTGCATTAGAAGAAGTCGACCTTAGGTTGTTAGGAATGAAGATAACTACAAGCTTTTACTTGGGAAATATTGATACATACTTTGCCCTATCTTTGACCTGTCTGATCTGGATTCAAAACTTTCACCCTTCTGGTGAGAAGACAATTTAAAACTTCAGAATTTCTGTTTTTTGGTATTCATTTAGAAAACTATAGCATACATTTCAGGGCAAAGAAATATGTGAATCATGAAACGAATTCGCTCGACCTTTACTACTGAATGAGGCTGCCTTTTATATCCTACATGGGTCCAAGACATTTCTGATCATAATTTTCACTCATTTTACATATAGACGCAGCATTATCCTAAATAGTAGCAACAGATGCACAGAAAATGCAATTTATAACTTAATTTATAACATTAATTCGATCCTCAACTTAGTCGGATTTAGTTATAATATTCCTCACAGATTTTTAAAAGCTATGTTACTATCTCAAAATTGAACAAACCACAATTTTTTTGGAATTAACAATCAAATAAAATTTAAATTCTAAATTTAAATTTAAAATTTATTTTCTAGACTTTAATTTAAAATTTAACTTACAATTGCTCAGGTAATTATCATTTCACCACATCGATTAAACATTTATTAAAAAAAAAACAAAAATGGAGTAATACACACCTCCTGTTTGTCCTTCTCCTTGCGGGCGCATTCCTCGGCCTTGCGACGTCTCCACATACGTAAACTTTCCTCGGCGTTTTTGCGCTCAACTAGACGCTTCTTCTCATCGCACCACATCAACGGATGTTGGATGTGGTCATGACAGAAATTGCCACCCATTTCATCGCTGGTTGTCATTCTGTATGCTGGCTCTGTCCTCGTCCGGGTCTGGAGATTGGGTAAGCGGAAGTAGCGCTGCGTTCAGCAAATGCCGCGTTACTAAAACCAGTCTCGTGCTCAACTCAACCCAAACCATAGACTCGAGTCTCATATACACAATTGGTTGGCTGCACAGTGATCCGTACCAGGCACGTGCTAGCTCAACAATTTTTCTCTAAACCACTTTGGTTGGCTCGTTGTCTAGGCAGCGGCAGCGGCGGCGGTGGCGACGACGTCGACGTTTACTATTTATAGCCTAGGTTAAGGCACGTGAGTTGAGCACGGCTAGCATCTGTCCTTGAAGTTCTTCAGGAGGACTAGAGGGATTGCATTCCATTTGCGTAACTATAATTTTGTTGGCCATTTATGTAAATATTTCTTCTTGCTTCAATGTTTGAGCGATTTTGGGTAAACATTCAGTCAGGCAGTTTGTCAGCCAGTCGATGGCGTAACGAGGCTTGGACATAAAATAAATTTCGTTATATATTGCGCAAAAATTGTGCCACGGCTGCCTTAGCTTAACCCAATTCCAATAGCTATTTCTGCGGCCTTCTCCATTTATGTCTGCCTTAATAAAAAAGGAAAGTTCTCGTTAGTCATAGATAGCCATGGCGGAAAACGCTGCAGCATTGCGTGTCGCAATAGAACTTGTTGATGTTCCAATCGAACAATTATGCACAGTTAATATATGTAAGAGCACATAAATTGGATTAAGTCGTTTGTCCCAATTTCGGATATATCAGAAATTAGTAATTAGGTCGAGTATTTTGTATTATCAGTAGGTAACCTTTCTACATTAGATAAATCTAGAATAGCAAGTGGGATATAAAGTTGTTCTCAGAACTCATCAAATTCCTATAAGTAACTTTTTTTTTAAATTAATTTTAGTTAACTTTGACAATTGTACTTATCATAAAGTGCACAAGGTGAAGGCGAATCAATAAAAGCAACTGTTTTCCATAACCAAAACAAGAAATTAGGCCAAAATTCCTCTGAGTTGCACCCATAAGTATGCTACAAAATCTGTAGAATTTGAATGTTGTCAAAGCGATGAGTAATATTCAATCCTTAATAATTGAGCGGCATGTCATTCAATTGACATCTACCTATGGTTGTGATGCTGATAAAGATCTTCTACCAAGTCTCTTATTATGCCAAATTCTAAAAGTTCATTGCTTAATTCTCATACACTCAATGTTGGAAAATAAAATAGTACTTTCAATCAATTTTTACAACTTTTTCTAAAATTCGATTAACAATTTAGTTTGAAAATAGATTGTAAGAATTGTAATGCCGATTGGGTTGATTAATATTCTATAAAAATCAAAACTGTAAAAGTTCCATAATAAACCATTATCATTTATCTTCTTATTTGAATAAAATAAACAATGTGTGATACATATTTATGATATTTTATATATTATATTCTAAATGTCCCAACCTGCTACAGAGAGATATAATATTAAAGGAATGAATTTCAAGTTTAAAACCAATTAATGATCAACTGATTTCCAATATAATATATGTAGGTCGAATAATGTTGAGGAATTTTATGACTTCATTTTTTTGGCAATAAATGTACAATAATATAAATATTTGCAAAACGTTAAAGTTGAATATATATAGAATAAATTTCATTCTTATTTGTATAGCTTATTGAAGATATATGTATGTATTTTGGAACGTGCACTGCACTGAGAGGAAATTTAATTGGAGCTGCCAATGCCAGTTAGCTGCTGGAGCTCCTTAATCAAATATTTATTGTAATCCTTATAGTTAATGGGTGAGACGGACTGAACTGTGAGCTTGTTGCGGGTCATGTCGCCATAGACTTCGTTCTTGCAACGCAATTTGAAAATGTGAGCCGAGAAATTCATGCTCGAGAACATTTTTTCTGCTGTGGGTGGATCGTTTTCCAATGCCTCGCCCACCTCTTGGGCAGTGTGCTTCAGCAGCTGCTCACCAACCTCACTGAAACAGGTGACCCATCGGTTTGAGGTCCAATCACCAATGCTTAACTAAGGAAAAAGAGGAGCATGGAAACATTAGTACAATCTCCTTCGGGAGGATATAAATCTTCTACTTACATTGACGAGCAGGCGATATTTGAAATTGGGGAAATCTTGATTGCAACGTTCACAGCGATAGCGATCGTTGCCCTCATCGACAACCTTCTTGTTGCATTCGGCCTGAGGGCAAGCCTTGTAGAAGGCATTTTCCTGCTTCACAATGTGAACCACAGCCTTGCATTGGAAGTAGTCGGGTTTGTCACCACTGCCCAGGTTGCGCTCTCGGGCATCCTTAAGGGTCATCCAGTCGGCGGCAAATGTTCCTCCGCCTGTGCGTGCCGATACCATATTGGCAATATTGTCACCTCCTCCGTTATCAAACCAACCACGCAGTTTGTGAGCCTCTGGAATATCGGGATTTATCTTCAAGATGGAACCACCGCCCAGGCTGAGACTTTTGCCACCATTGAACTCATTGATACGCGTTCCCTTAACCAATATTACCGGCTGGACATGTCCATCAAAATTGACGGCATCATCGCCCCACAATGTCAGACTAATGGCCGAGTTGCTCATGTCCACCAGGGTAAGGTCACGTTTTCTGAACTCCTTGTTGGTGGTGCGTGAAGTGAATGTCTGTAGTTCGCCAACCTCTTTGCAAATGCCAATGGTGTCCACTGCCGCCTTGTTTTCCATATTGGAGACTTGGGAAATGGGCACCAGATCGTATTTAATCTCGGGAATACTGTCCGCTTCATCCTCGCACATCTGAACCATCGTTTCTCCCGTAAAGGTCATCTCGTAATCATTCTTCAGTTGGGAGTATTGTTTATTAGCCGGCTTTAGCTGACACTTTGAGAAATAATAGACACCATCGACCTGGATGAGATCGTAGAACTTATCGCATTGCTCCTTGAAAGCGGTGGCACGTATTTCACCAGACTCGTCCATCAAATCCATACTAAACAATTTGCCCTCCCCGCGTGGATTACTCCAAGTGCGTATGGCCGTTTTGGCGGTAACTCGAGCCTTAATAACCCATTTATTTTGATAGGGGCTCAAGCTGGCTATGGGATGGGTCAATCCAGCATTAAGTGTAGAATTCATGGTGCTATTGTTGTTGATATTATTGTTATTGTTGTTCTTGCTGCTGTTGTTATTGCCAAAGAGAGGCTCCTTTTTGACGGGAATGGAAGGGGCTGCGGGGGCGGGTGTTTTCTTGGCATTCTCATAGGTTACCGGCTCGCCGATCTTGCTCCCCTGTTCAGAGCCAGATTTAAGAACACTCAATTCGTTGATGATTAACACGCGTCTGCGAAAACAGAATTAAAATATCTAAACATCTCTAAAACTAAGCAATTGATTACACTTACTTTCCCACACCCTCTTTGCCCACCAAGGATGTCATATATTTGTCCAGTCGCACAATGGTGAACTCTTCCAAATCTCCCGCTTGGTGCAGATGATTCAATTGACTGGCCAACATGGCGTAGCTATTGAAGTACATGCCATCAGATATTAAAATGCGATAGCGTTCCGATTCTACATTGCTATTGATTCGCTTGATGGCCAGAATCTGTAGGACAGGCCCTTCCACATCCTCGCCCTGCATTATGCGCTGCACAAGATGGAACACACATAAAATCCATTGCTGTAATAGCTTGGATGAATTTCAAGTGGAGACTTACCCCAATTACACCCGACGACAAAGATACAATGGCCGACATCTTGTAAATTTATTATTAATCTATTTTACGAATTTAACAACTGCAATTTCTTTGAGACGAAGTATTTTTTTTGCCAGGGATTCAGAATATGAAGCTGCAAAGAGGCGGGAAAACATATGCTGGCAATGAAAAGTGTTGGGTAATTCAACACACCACCGACTTAACAACACTGGGTGGCAAATAAGGTATCGATATATCATATTTTTATCGATGTTAATCGATAGCATGGGCGAACTCCGCGATTTAAAACGCGTGAGTAAACGCTAGCGTTTTTTGGCGAATTCGCCTCTCAATGCGGAGTGAATTCGCTGCGAACTGTGTATCGAATTCGCCCATGCTATCGATTAACTTCGATTAAAAATATGATATATCGATACCTTTCCTCGTAGTGTTGCCAGCGAGTGTCATTTTTTCCCGCGCTTTTCACACGCGTCGAAACACAACAAACGAAACAAGAGGCGGAATAAAATCAGAGAGTGAAATTAATTTATTTATAAATATATATTGCCTGCCTAAAGCGCTATGGATAATCCAAGTTCACCGCCACCAAATACGCCAAGCGATGTAATTGATCGCAGAGCCACCATGACCTCACCCGTGGGAGATTTCGAACCATTTGAGAATGAGGATGAGATTCTTGGGGATCAGACTGTGCGGGATGAGGCGGAGGAGGAAGATGGCGAGGAACTGTTCGGTGACAACATGGAGAATGATTATCGTCCCATGCCCGAGTTGGATCATTATGATCCCGCTATGCTGGACGATGAGGAGGACTTCTCAGAGATTTCACAGGCCGATCGTTTCGCAGCCGAGTCGGAGATGCGTAAGCGAGATCGGGCTGCTGGCATACACCGCGATGATCGTGATGTGGGCTTTGGTCAGTCCGATGATGAGGATGATGTTGGACCCAGGGCCAAGCGGCGGGCGGGAGAGAAAGCCGCTGTAGGCGAAGTTGAAGATGCCGAAATGATTGAATCGATTGAGAACTTGGAAGATACAAAGGGTCACTCCACAAAGGAGTGGGTCAGCATGTTGGGACCACGCACCGAAATAGCTAATCGTTTCCAATCCTTCCTCCGCACCTTTGTAGATGAACGCGGTGCCTACACCTATCGAGATCGGATTCGTCGCATGTGCGAACAGAACAAATCCTCGTTTGTTGTATCGTACACTGATCTGGCCAATAAAGAGCATGTGCTGGCATACTTTCTGCCCGAGGCTCCCTTCCAAATGCTCGAGATCTTCGACAAGGTGGCCAAAGAAATGGTTCTGTCCATTTTTCCCACATATGAACGTGTGACCACAGAGATTCATGTGCGAATTTCAGAGCTGCCGTTGATCGAGGAGCTGAGAACATTCCGCAAATTGCATCTTAATCAACTGGTCCGTACCCTGGGCGTGGTGACTGCCACCACGGGTGTGTTGCCTCAATTATCGGTGATCAAATACGATTGTGTAAAGTGTGGCTATGTGTTGGGTCCCTTTGTGCAGTCCCAGAATTCTGAAGTTAAGCCAGGCTCCTGCCCTGAATGCCAGAGCTTTGGTCCCTTCTCCATCAACATGGAACAGACACTGTACCGTAATTATCAGAAGATCACACTACAAGAATCTCCTGGACGAATACCTGCTGGACGTATACCACGTAGCAAGGATTGCATCTTACTGGCGGACCTTTGTGACCAGTGTAAGCCAGGCGATGAGTTGGAGGTCACTGGCATCTATACCAACAACTATGATGGATCTCTTAACACGGATCAGGGTTTCCCTGTGTTTGCCACTGTGATTATAGCCAATCATGTGGTCGTAAAAGACTCCAAGCAGGTGGTGCAGTCCCTTACCGACGAGGATATAGCTACCATTCAGAAACTAAGCAAAGATCCGCGCATCGCTGAGCGAGTTGTGGCCTCCATGGCGCCTTCCATCTATGGGCATGACTATATAAAGCGAGCCCTAGCACTGGCCCTCTTTGGCGGCGAGTCCAAAAATCCCGGAGAAAAGCATAAGGTGCGTGGCGATATCAATTTGCTGATCTGCGGTGATCCCGGTACGGCCAAGTCGCAGTTTCTCAAGTACACTGAAAAGATTGCCCCTCGAGCTGTTTTCACCACTGGCCAAGGTGCCAGCGCTGTGGGTCTCACAGCATATGTTCGACGCAATCCCGTCTCTAAGGAGTGGACCCTGGAGGCAGGAGCATTGGTCCTGGCCGATCAAGGCGTCTGTCTAATCGACGAGTTTGACAAAATGAACGACCAGGATCGTACCTCCATACACGAGGCCATGGAACAGCAGTCAATATCTATTTCGAAGGCTGGCATTGTTACCTCACTGCAGGCACGCTGCACAGTGATAGCCGCTGCCAATCCTATTGGTGGTCGCTATGATCCTTCGATGACCTTTTCGGAGAATGTTAATCTCTCGGAGCCCATTCTATCGCGTTTCGATATTTTATGTGTGGTAAAAGATGAATTCGATCCAATGCAGGATCAGCAATTGGCAAAATTCGTGGTCCATTCGCATATGAAACATCATCCCAGTGAGGAGGAGGTACCGGAAGTCGATGAACCACAATTGAAGAGTGTCGATGAGATTCCCCAGGATTTGCTGCGTCAATATATTGTCTATGCCAAGGAGAATATTAGACCTAAGCTTACGGTAAGTTTCCAGAGTACCCCTCTCTTTAGTGTTACCTATTGATCGTATTCCTACTTCTGAATTTTCAGAATATTGATGAAGATAAGATTGCCAAGATGTATGCACAATTGCGCCAGGAATCCTTTGCCACCGGTTCGTTACCCATCACTGTGCGTCACATAGAGAGTGTCATCCGAATGTCCGAGGCTCACGCTCGCTTGCATCTGCGCGAGAATGTCCTGGAGGCTGATGTCAGTATGGCCATACGCATGATGCTCGAGAGTTTCATCGAGGCTCAAAAGTTCAGCGTCATGAAAAAGATGCGCAACACATTCCAAAAGTATTTGGCCTTCCAGAAGGATCACTCCGAACTGCTGTTCTTTATACTCCGTCAATTGACCTTGGATCAGTTGGCCTACATTCGTTGCAAGGATGGTCCCAGTGCCACACATGTGGAGATTATGGAGCGAGATCTGATCGAACGGGCCAAGCAGCTGGATATCAGCAACCTTAAGCCATTCTATGAATCTGAACTATTCCGTTCGAATGGTTTCTCATACGATCCCAAGCGTCGTACCATTCTTCAGATTGTTGTTGATGGCAATACCGCCTAAGAACGTATCCTAATCCCTAAGAATCGTCCGTTTTCATCTCATTTAGTTTCTGTATGTTTGTTTTGTTAATCCTCACGCTTAGTCCATCAATCATTTTATTTTTAAATTAATAAATTGAGTAAAAATATATTTTGTTTATTTTAAGTCAGAAATATCGATTTATCAGAAATCTATATTTATAAGTATTTAATTTTTTGTTTATAATAATCTATATACAGATAGATACTTTTCCCATTAGTTATCTCCCTCAATTCCCATTGCCTTGTCATAGTCGTCTTCTGTTATTTTCTTCTTTTTTAACCGCTTAAACAATCGAATGTCACTGGCCAGCTCATCCAGATCCTCCTGGCTAAACTGTTGCTTTCGTTTGCGTGTAACTTGCTCGGCCTGGGCGTCCTTTTTGCGTTGTTTTTTGGCCTTGCGCAATTCCTTTTTGGATTTTGCGTCAAGTTTTGCCTTTTTGGTTTGATCCCAGGATTCGGTACGTTTTTTATGCAATTTCTGTCCTGGCCAACTGCCTGTCTGTTCATATTCCTGGAGTTTTTGCTGACGCACTTGCTCCTTTTGGGAATTCTTATACGACAATTTATTGGGATCAACTTCGCCTTTAGGTGGAATATAGCCATCACCTTTATAGTTCTTCAGTTCGGGCATTCGGGGCAGCTGGATGAGGCCATAAGTGGTGGCCATTTTGCCCAGATCTAGATCTTTAAGACGCAGAATGGCGCTGCATTCATGCTTGGTGTAGGCTCGTACATTGGAGACAAATGCCCGCATACCCTTGTCGTAGACGCCCTTGTCCGCCATCTGCAGGCGATGCAGTTGTTCCAGTGTGTTGTCCAGGAGCTTTCTTTCCTTATCTTGATTGACTGTTTCAAGAGAATCTTGGGGCAGTTCACTTAGTTCAACCTTTTGATTTAGTTTTAAGAAATTAACATACGCATCTTCGCTAGGCAGGAGTAGAACCAAGGCATTACCCTCGTTCCCTTGGCGCGCTGTGCGACCAACGCGATGCACAAAACTGGAGGCATTTGGTGGCGGATCCCACTGGACAACCCACTCGATTTCGGGTACATCCAAGCCTCGTGCTAGCACATCCGTACAGAGGAGTACCGCTTGCGATTCACTACGGAATTTCTCGACCACACTGGCTCGTTTATTCTTCATTTTGCCATGAATGCCCAACACAGGACGATTGGTCAGCAGGCGGGGCAATGTCTCTGCCCAATATTCCACACATGCGCAGGTTGGAAAGAAGACCATCACCTTACCAGAGCTTGTAGCAGGAGATCGGAGGAACTGAAGCAGCGTGAGAAATTTTTGTTGAGGCTCAACAATTTTGTAGAAGTTCTGCAGCTTGGCTGGCGTATTAACCGATGCTTTCTCCTTCACCGAAACTAGGACAGGATTACGCAGACCTGCTCGTATCAGATCTGTCACTTCAGTGGTCTGTGTAGCCGAAAAAAGACCAGTTCTTCGCTGGCGTGGCAAGTAGCCCAATATATTGTTGATGCTAGTCTTAAAACCCAAATCCAGCAACCTATCCGCCTCATCCAACACCAGGAATTCCAAACTCTTTACGCGAGCGGCCAAGTTAAGATCATCGGCAGCTCCTTTGCGTTGGAATAGATCTTCCAAACGACCCGGTGTGCTCACCAGAATGCATGGGGAATCCCGTTTGAGCATAGCAATGTCCTCCTCAATGCTATTGCCGCCTACAATCAACTGTTGATTCAAATAGTCCAGCTCTTCATGGGCCAGAAAGTGGCCCAACACATCGGATATTTGACGAGCCAACTCACGTGTGGGTGAAATGATAAGAGCACCCACTTCCTTGGCCCCCCAAGGAGTCTCCTTGTGCCGTCGCTGTAGGATCTCCAGCAGAGGCACCAAGAACGCCAACGTCTTGCCGCTTCCAGTGACTGCCTCGGCGGAGACATCTTTGCGAGCTAGTAGCAACGGAATCGCTGCCGTCTGCACTGGCGTCATTACATCAAAGCCGAATCCACGGATTACCGACAGCACAGGCTCCGAAATTGGTGGCTTGTCCAAGGAGTTCCATTTTTTGCGTGACATTTTTAACAAAACAAAATCAAAACAAATCACACGTGTGAACAAACTCAGTGTTGGAAGGGGCAAAAGTCAAAACGTAAGTAGTGTTGCACAATTTCAAAAAGTTGCCCGCCAAGATTACATTCGTTTTGAATTGAAATGTGAAAGAATTATTCCCTCTTCATTGTTTCTAATGTAAGATGACGACGTCGCCGCCGTTTCGTCTGTCTCTAGCACCCGCACGGTGCAACAACAACAACAGCAACAATTTGCAAACAAAACAGAGCTGACTAGAATTAAGGGGGGTGCAGCAGTACGTAACATAAAATGTCTGCTGCGGTTGCCTGCCTGCCAGAGAAACGTTCGTACCAAACATAAATGTCCTGGCAAGGGGAACTTTTAGTTAATAGAATCGGCGCCATTGCGGAGTTAGTGAAAAAGTTAGTTGCAAGTGAACGCCATCTGCCTGGCCCTGACGTGACAAATTCATAAACTTTCACAAAATATCAAATAAATATATACCAAGTTCATTTCAAATATTTTTATTTTAAAATACTGTAAATATATATTTATATATATGTATAATGCAATTATGTAAATGAATCGCAGTGAACTAAATACACAATTTAAATAGAATCCATTATAGACTAAATACAACTTGCCATTTAAATTTTTTTTTTAATTTTTCTTTTTTTATCATTTGATTTCACACTTAATATATAATATAAGAGATGCATATATAAGGCCCCCGACGCCAGTTTTCTTCCATACACAGTCTGGGCGCATTAAAAAACTCAATTTTCCAAAAAAAAATATATATATCTTGATATTTTACTAGATTTTAATTGGACGCGGTTACTTTTATCAACGATTCGTTTCGTTCTCGCTTGATTTATGCAAAAATATTCTGGAATTTCTTTACTGTTTGATAATTTAGACCATTGAAACGGAATATATATTAGAATTTTCATTTCATAAATTTTGTTCCTAAATAGTTTTGGATGTGTGGCTTATGGTTTCTGAACGCCAGCAGCAAGGGGACCATTTGTGTTAGCACCAACACCAAGATTCTTGTAGGCCCTGCCACCATTACGTTCCCATTCGCGATTGAATTCATGCTCGAGAATCTCAGCGCCTCGCTTGCGGGTCAGACCCGTCTCCTCCAGACTCAGTTCGCACATTTGCATGTCATCGGTGCCGGCCACCAAGAGAATTGGTGGCTTATCGGCATGTAGTTCCATCTGACGAGCAATCCACTGGCCATCAAAATGGGCATACCACAGGCCACGCTTAGCTACGAGGTAAAGAGAAATTGCAATTAGCGTTATTAAAATGGGCGTAAATCTTCTTCGGAGGCTTACTATTATCCGGCGCATTGGCACGCATAAAAGGTATGCGGAAATACCGATGCTGAGCACTAACTATCTCCTGTATGGGCTGCACAATTGGTGGCTGTTTGAAGGCTGCAATAGACATCGACATTGAATTGGTTTTCATAAATTTGTTGTGCACAACTTACCCGCCTCCATGACACTGCGTGGAGCACGTTCATTATCATCCATGGTGGTACGTTTGCGATTCTTTGCTTTCCAGGCATGATAGACCTTCAAGCGACGGTGGAACTCCTGACGACAGGCCTGTTAAAAACGAAATGCCTCTTTGAGTTATCAAATTGTCAAGAAATATGGATATAACCCTAGCAACGTACCTCCAATAGCTCAATATCACAGGAAGTATTGATAGCATCACGTAATTCCGAATACTTCCATTTGGATAAATCATATTTCTGTTTACCCAGCGCCTGCTGTTGAGCTCGTACATTCTCCGATCTAAGGAGTAAATCCATTTCCGATTAGTTTAATATAAAAATAATTACATCACAAAGAAGCGCTCAAGCAAAACAAAGTGAGTTATCGATGGCATTTGAAAGGATTCACAAATGGGATTTAGATCAAAACAATTCAATGTAACTACTTTAACTAATGATTAATTTGGGCCAATTCAAAGTCTATAGTATAGGTGTTAGTAATTATGCTTTTGTTAAGTGGACATTATGATTTCCGTGTGTTAATTAAAAGTTATGAAAAGTTTTCTAAAACCAGCACCAACTCACTTATTCAAATACCGCGAAGCAATGTTTGACACAACTTGTGAGAAACTTGTTTAGAGATTTTGATTTTTCAAAAGTAAGAAAGAAGTAAAGATAAAGGTAAAGATGATTTTTTCAATTTGTTTTTACACAATATTTCCAATTAGTTTTGAAAGCAAATAGGTAATTAAAAGCAATAGGAAAATAAATATACAAAAAATAGTACAAAATAAATTAAAAACAAATACAATAAATTGTAAAGCGTGCTATATACCTGATCAGTTTGTTGGAACCCATGGGAGAGGCATCATTCACACCACCACTGTGTGTGTGTCGAGTGTGTATGTGTGTGTGTTTGGGTTGGGTGTGAGTGTGTGTATTTTCGGGATTGATTGTGGATTGTGTCGAGGGTGGAGGAGGGAAGGAAAACATTTTGGTGAGTTCATTAGATTATTTGTATAATACTCAAGAATCAAATTTAAATATATGTAGATATATATACAAAGGATATAGTAAATCTGTGTACGTACTTGCGTATAACAGGTGGACTATCTTCCACCTGACCATTGGATTCATTGGCTAGACGTAAGGCTAGTTCATGATCGCGACGCTCCTGCTCGAGTTGTTGGCGATACTTGGCATCATCTTTGGCCTCCTTTTCCAGTTGTGCCTGCAATGCTAGGGCAGCACGGCGATCTTCCTCCTCCTGGCGTAGACGTTGGGCTTCGGCATGCTTGCGTCTTGTTTCCATTTCCACTTTGCTATTGAATGGAGATTTGATTAGAGAGTGAGTTATATGAGTGGCACAGTTCTACTAACAGTCGTTTGTTTTCGGCCTCTTCGCGTAGGCGAAGTTCTTCTGCTTCCTTGGCGGCACGTTCGCGTTCGAGTTCTTCTTGTATTTTGCGCAAACGCTCCTGCTCTTCGGCCTGTTGTTGCTCCTTCAGTTTGGTATTCAAGTCCACAGTGAGCTTGTTCATATTGGCCATGACCACAGTGTACATGGAATCTATTTCACGCTGGGTAATACGAGGATTGAGCTGAAACGATGAATATCCCATTAGTGAAGATGTTAAAAATGAAAACAATTGCAACTCACTTTGATCTTTTTGATGGCCTCATCTATTTGCCTGTAAATATCATTGACTCCACCAACGATTTCATCGCGTCCCAACTTCAGACCGCTGGCAATTTCGATTGTCTTTTGTGTATTGGTGCGAATCTTGTTGATCTTGGCAATGCCCTGGTAACGTGGACGATGCTGTTTCCGAGCCAAATAACCGCGAGCAATCCTTTGAGCCAACAGGACACATTTATTACGAAAGATGATGCGATTGCGCACTATAAAATAAACGTATTACTCTCGGTTTATGAAAACGAGTTGGCCAAAACTTACGCTTGATGACGCATAGAGCTCCCAGCGCTGATTTAACCCAACGGGAACGTATCAACCACTTCTTCACCTTGGACACAATTGCCAGCATATTCTCTGGATCTGAACGCATAATGCGATCGAATTCCACGAACTTGCCAGGCCGGAAGAAGACCTTGGTGATGCCAAACTTAAAGTCCTTGGCACTTAGGTTGAGCGACTGGAACATGGCCTCGCAAAAGGTTCTAGCTGGTAGTGAGACCAATTCTGGCGGCAACACCGACTTGTACATGGAATACAAATCGGCGAAAAGGACACGTGATGGAAAACCATGCTCCATTAGCTCCAGGACAGAAATTGTGCCCGAACATTTCAGTTGGGCCAAAGCCAGACTACCCTCAAATTGGCGATCGATCATCTTGCTGTTGGGCTTAATGCAGCGTATAAAATTGGTGCCCTTTAAGAGAGAGAAAGAAAAGAAAAGAGAGTAAGTGAGGAAGCTCATTGATTTCTATCTTTTACTTACGTTCTGCTCGAGTTTCTCCATCAGTTCGCCCAATTGAGTCTTGAATTTGGATCCCACAGATATGAAATTCAATTTACCACGTATGGAAGTGGTACTACCCGATGGGAATAGAGTCTTCAGCAATGGATTCTCGCACTCTTGCACAAGTCCCTCCAATGAGGCGTGCAATGCATCATTGTTCTTCTCTATGAACTGTTCGGTATTGTAGCAAACAGCGCCGGCAAAATGTCTCACCAAGAAGCCTTCCTCATCGCGCAACGTGCGATGGGCCTTAAGACGGGACGAGCGCGGCAAACCCAAGCGATAGTGATTTGCCCAGGACTTGTGCACTTCGGCGGTGAAGTGTGTTGGCGATGGTTTCGGCAGCTTGGATTCCTCATCGAGGAGCGTGAATATGCCATTCGATTTGGCCTCGATCAGTTCAATAATATCCTGATTATCGGTGAATGTTATCTCTGGTACATTGAGACCTTCTCGCTTATATAGTTCCTGTTCGTTCTTCAGAATGTTGTCGTTGAAGAATTTCTGAAGTTTCTCATTGCAATAGTTGATGCAGAACTGTTCAAACGAATTGACAGTAAAGTACTCAAAGCCAGCTATATCCAGAACGCCAATATAGAAGTTTGAGGCCTGGAAGGGAATGCTCTGATTGATCAGACCAACAATGCGATCAAAGAGACGGCTGTAAATGGCCTTGGCCAAGGCATCGCGGGCATTGCTTGCCTCGTAGATCTTAAGAGGAACCCTTTAAACGAAAAATAAGTAATTTAGATTGCTATCAAATTACATAAAAGTTCATAAGACATCTTACATAATAACCGTGCCCTTGAATCCACCGCCCTTGCTCTGCATGACTCGTGAAACCAAAGCGGTACGCAGCTCAGTTTGATCCACACCAAGTAGAGTGCTTGTAATGGTCAAAGATTGCTCCGAAGCCTCTGAAACCTGACAGCCCCCGCGGACATCGTCGGGTATTTCCTCAAAGGCAATATTGCCCAAATGCAGGACAGCAGCGACCAGGGAATAGATACCCAATTTCTCCGTCTCCGACATGCCCAGGCGACCCAAAGCCTTATCCAAATTCTGAAAATGTTGATAGTCATCGATAATGGGATCCTTAAGCGGACCCTTTTGTTGATGGTTCTTTGATTTCTGTGAGCCAGGTATCAATTGTTCGGTCTTGGCATTGGTAAAGTACTGTGTGCATCCAGATAGATACTATACAAAGAAAATGGGAAAGGATTAGATCAAGGAGACACTCAGAGGCAGCAACAAAGAAAATACTTACTCTATAATCATCTGGTTTGCCCAAATGCAATTTATCACGCAATTGTTGCGGAGCTCCAGCCAGGAGCATATAGAACACATGATAATTACGCTCCTCGGCACTCTGTGTGCAGATGCGGCTCTTCTCGAGCAGATAATGTGAGATGTAACCACCCACCACTTGGCACTTGGCATCGTAGTGGACCTCAATGAATTTGCCAAAACGAGATGAGTTGTTATTACGTGTTGTCTTGGCGTTGCCAAAGGCCTCCAACACAGGATTAGCTGTCAGAGACAAGGAAAGAAATCTCTAGATCGAGTTGCTTTTAGAATATTATTAGTTACTTACCATCTAATATCTTGGTTTCGATGGGCCCAGCACTGTCATGTGAGTAGCATAGATATTTGAGCAAATATTTAGTGGACTCTGTTTTACCGGCACCCGATTCGCCCGATACTATAATGGACTGCGACAACTTATAGACACGCATATCGCGTATGGCCTTATCAGCTGTGTGAGGTAATTAATATCATGATAATGATCTTGTTATGAGCCCAGTCAAGTCCACTCTTACCAATAGCAAACACATGCGGCGGAAGTTCACCCAGAGAACGTCCATTGTATTTCTTAATCGTATCGGGGGCATAAAGCTCCTTGATCTCACGATAGGGATTCACAGCAATCAGAATGTTTGCCACATATGTCTGTAAAGGGGTTAAGAACGTTTTTTTTTGTTTAGTACATTTCCAGTTTGTTGGGAGCTAACTACTCACGTAGATCTTGTCTTTGTAATAACGTGTTTTTAAATTGTCCAAAAAAGTTGCCTCATTGAGCAGCATAAGTTCACCTGGAAAATTAGAGCAAAAGTGTTGTCGGTTAACTGCTTTCACCTGGTCAGGGGCAGAGATGGAAATGGAGCAATCAAAACTCTGATTCGAATCATTCAAGTTTTCGCTCACGTATAAAAAGTATAAATGTCAAATTTCTCTTAGATCATTTCTTGGTATTCTTTGAATCGTTGCCAGCTTATCTAGCTTAACATTTAAGCAAAACATTTCAAAAGATAAGAATTCCGCAGACTGCAGAATATAGAAATAATTGCCAAACATTTCAAAAACCAAATTTTTGTCACCCTCGAACTGGTTACATAAGAGAGTCATTCCTTTTTTTGGATAAATTTTGTAGATTACTTACAGTTGTCATCATGATCCTGTGGCCCATCGCATGAGGAGTGTATATCATCGTGGTGACAAGTGCGTTTGGCATATTTTCCTTCGATGGGAGTCACTTCAAATTCCTTGGCACCGATCTCTGTAATCCGTCCTTGTATATAACCCTCGTTGGCATCTCTCACCCACACTAACTGGGTGTCCTCCAACATTTTGCGCACTGCAGACGAGAAGGGGGGGTAAAAGAAGTACGATGACTATTAGTGCAAATGTCTAGAGCAAATCAGTGGGCTTTAAACAGTTGTAATCAAAATGAAAAATCTTATCGCACTACCAACATTTGTGTATGCCAAGTGGAAAAATAAAACACACTGTGTGAGCCGCGTCGTCAGAGTTCAGAATAGCAACTGAGGTGCTAGAGGAGAACCATATGCGAGCGATCGTCTCCGTGTACCTACTACCATTACTCCTCTCTTTTTCTCTATCTCTCTCTGTCTTACAATCGGGTACGCTCCCTATCTGACGTTACTGGCGTCATTAGGGCCATTTTTGCCGTTTTTCAGTGTATTCGAACCGGTGTTTTATGGCCATGGTTCTGTGAGAGTTAACGTTTTCTCAGCTATTAACTTGTTCTCTCGCACACACACACATACAGACACTCACTCCCAATCTCACCTTCTCATTGTGTTCTTCTGTCGCTGTGGCAATTTCAGTTTTCTGCTTCTTTTGCTTTCCGTTTATATGTGTGTCTATTCATTGGTTACCTTTCTTGGTCATGCATTCACTGACTCATGGGCGGTTGCGACGCGTCGCTGGTTTAATGATAAGCCACATACAGCCCCAACTCCGCCAACCGTGTAGGTGTTGACAACAAAATCAAACTACTGGGGGACGGAACAAATATGATGACCTTGTGTTGTGAGAACAATCCTACGAAATGTTTACCCTGCCATGGCCCCCACTACATCCAACTAAACCGCAAAAAGTATCTTTCTCCAGAGAGAGAAAGAGGAAGAGAGAGTATCTCATTTCGGTAAGCGAGACAATGACGTTGACAATTGTTTTAGCCGCAGCGCGTCAAGGTGAAATCCATTTATTTAGTTCGCTGGGTTAATGGTGCCTCGAATCGTAGAGGGTAACTACACTATGAGAACGAAAAGATTTTGTTGTTCTGGGGTAGAAAACAATAGAATAGCTTTGGGGGAAATGTCAACTGAAATGTAAGCTTCCCTCATCGTAGCGCAGTCCGCGCATAAATTAAGATAAATTTGCAACAATACACAAAAAAGTGCTAAATTATTAAATGATTGTTAAGCGTTATTTCATTTTGCCAAATGAGCCAAACAAAGAGAGATCTCAGATACATCGAGAGAGAGAAACAGAGCACGGGAGTGGGTCGAGTTGCCAAGAAAGGCGCGCTATTAAGTATTGTGGGTGTTCCAATGCCGAGAATAGTAATTGTTATAAAGAGAGATTCCATTTAATGATTACAGATCTTTATGCAAATAAACTAATGGGCTTTCACTTTAATTACAACAGAAAATTTATTACTTTAGCCAAGTGGTTTGAAAACAATACTTTAAAGAGTTTCCAATTCTAGTTTTAAGATGAATCATACAGCTGAACTGAAATTTATAAACCAAATGCATTGAGAGAGAACCTTATCAACAATCTATTCACAACGTCACGTTTGGTTCTGGTTCTTCCCCCGACTCGAAACTATTATCAAACTCACGAGTGTCTCAGAGTATTATTACCAATTTTATTGAACCCCATTTCAGGCGTATCGGGTTTTTCTGTTTTTATCTGTGCAGGAACTGCAATCCAGTCCATCATAATTAGCCTAGTTTGGTCTCCAAAGAAAGTGGAACTTAACCTTTTGCATATGGCGGCTGTTGCAATTGCTTTATAATGTGCCAAGGAAATTAACAACAATTTTTCAGGCAATTTAACATAATCTTGATTATGCAGATAGCGAGTGAAAGAGTATGTATGTACATATACAAAATGTATGAAATGCTGAAGATGATGATGATGATGATGATATGGAGAAGGCAAACACATGCAAGCAAGCAACAAAGAGTTGAATGTTGTCGTCTCCTGTGTTGGCAATTTGTCTGAGCACTTAAATCTTTGGCCAGGGAGGAGGCGACAGCGGCATAAATTATAGAAAGAAAGAATAAAACTGAAGTATAGAGAAGAAGTTGCCTAGGAAGCACAGAGAGAGAGAGAGAGAGAGAGAGAGAGAGAGAAGAAGTTGTATGCAACATTTGATGGCCGTTTATACATACATACATACATAGAGTACTTTGAAGAGAAGTTGACTGGCAGCATTCTTGCTGATTGCATTGCATGGCATGGATGGCATGGAAATGCATGTCCCCCAGAAGAGTTCAGTTTTTCCAAGTTCCCCCAACAAACCCAGGAGGGGCAGCACAAATGACTTTGATGACGGGAGGAAACGGCTTCAAGATGACATTGACAATGGCCAGGCCAGGCAAGACAAAACGCAAAAACCAAGGTGCTACCATAAATGGGCGACACAGAGAGACAGACAGACGAGAGAATCAGCCTGCCGCAAGTCATGCTCCAAGACGTCAAGAGCTTATGAAATGTGAAGCCACCGCCGTCAGGTCTTTTTTACTCTGGTTTTTTTTTTTTTTGTGTTCAGTAAATGGACATAAAGATTGAACTGCAAATGGTAAGAAACAAAAAAAGGGCTAACAGGCTTATTTTGCTTTGCATCGAGACCGCAACCCGAGGCCCATGCACATGACATGACACCAAGTCAAAGCAAGCAAAGGGCCGGCCAATTAGCCAAAAGCTTAGCCAGTAAAAGCAGACGCCTCTTTAGAAACGGCCGCGTTTCAAACTTGGGTAGTTATGTTTAGTTTTATGTTTTTTTGCGGGGTCACATGATATCATCAGACAGAATGTTTACCTACTGTCAAACCGACAGACTCGCCCTTTTCCTTTGCGTGTCTGTGATTTATTATTGCAATTTTCCTGTATTAAAATTGAAGGCATGGGTGTACAATGTTTGCATTCTAGTCTTAATGCTTTATGCATTAGGCAAAGTGCCAAGTAGACATATCACAGATTTCGAATCGCATGACAATATGGGGGGAAAAACTGAATAGTCACGGCTCAAGTTTGGATTCAGAAGCTAATGACCTGACTGAAGAGAATTCTTACTTCCTTTAAAATAATTTCTGTATGTATGTAGTAAAATCAGATTTAATTCGTTATTGATCTGGACAAAGGAGTCTATCCTTTGGACTACATCCTGTAATACACTTTAGATTTAGAACCACAGTAAACAAAGTTTCTAATTGCACTGAACTTCGAAAGAAAGACCGAGTGTTTTTAGGCCAACGCACTTGGCCAACAGTTATTATCGGTCAGACAGAAAAATTCTTTGTTTCCTGTAATGATCGATGGAAAGAAAGATGTGATAAAAAAGTCAACTGCGTACAAACAATTGTTTCAACTACAGAATTTTACAAGTCATTTGGCTTATACTCTCAACAATAAGATTATTAATTAAACGCCATAATAATAAATAATGACCGTCTCTTATTTCGGTTTGCGATTAGATTACGGTAATAAAGTTTCAATTAAATAAAGTTCATTTAACTCACCAGCGTTGGGATTGCTATTAGTATTCGAGTAGAAATCCATTTTTGTAGTAAATATATCTCTCTCAATAGGTTAATTAGAGTGCAATGCACCAAATAACAACAAGAGGGCAACTCCCTTTTGTTTTTTTTTTCTCCAACGTACCACCTAAGAGGCCGACAATAAGAGGATATACGAAGGGTGTAGCACTTAAGGGGTTGTGCCTGACAACAGCCTGTGCAATTTTTTGACTGGATTTTCACTATCGATTAAACACTTTGCTTTTCACTTTGCTTTCCCACTTTTCGAAACGTTGGATAATTTCACTACGATTACGCTTTCAGCTTTTCGCTTTTAATTCAATTTTAATTGAATTTCCTCGATGGAAAAGCGAGAATAGGTGTTGCTTGCAATTTCTGACCTACATTACAGTATTATTAAATGGCAACAGATGAGAGATTGAAGCAGATGCAGCAGACTCCAAGCAGATGGACAATCCAATTGAGGTATCCAAGATTTTCAACTTTGCACAAATGACGCACTTTCGATTGCGAATAATAACAAAAAATTCGCTGATGTTTCTGTTGTTGTTGTTGTGGTGCAGTTTTCACCCAGTAACCGAGTTCCTTTTTTTGTGGACACCCCGCCCCGTGATGATGCCGCGCGAGTGAAAGAGAGAGAGAGCGCACGAGAGATGGCAAACAGACGCGACACGTGGCACATGTGCCAACTGACTGCAATGAGCTCTCAAAATGCACTGAAATTTGCGGATTCTGGGCAGGATGCTTTCGCTTACCGGGAGAGGGTTGTTATTGCTTAAATATCGTAAACGATATTTCCAGTTTCAAGTTACTGCGCCGAATCCGCAATTGCCACAAGTCTCTCTGTGTGTGGGTGTCACAGTAATGATTCCATTTGCGTGTCAGAGATGTGTGTATTGTCAGTGAGTGTTGTGGGCCTCTTCCCTCTGATCATATTGTTTATGCTCCAATTCAGGGCGAACAATGGTCCCAAAAAACACTTCAACCTCAAGTTTGGCCCGAAGCCACCAGGAAGTAAACTCTGTGCTGCATGATGACTCTTTCTCTCTAACGCACAACAATAAAATTATATACATTAAAGTTTCAGTTTGGCGCAACAATTTCCGGTATAACTTGCACGCCGCCCACACAATGTGTCAAATGAAGTTGACCATACTTTTGACTCGTGCAAGGGCTAGAATAAGATTTAGTACCAAAGACCCTCAGATTTTGCATCCAGATCTCATCCCATAAAGCTTTTAGATAAGCTTTTTGCATAATGCAGCGTTAGATAAGGTGAGAGATACAGAGAGAGCGAAAGAGAGGGAGATCAGAAATTGCACTGAACTGTGACTGACTGTTGTTACACAAAGGGGTTGATGTGTGAACGGCGGGGGTTGGCGAGGGGTGAAATGAGGAATTTGTACCTCCTCCATTGTGTGCCTATCAGCTGTCTGCCGGACTGGCCCTCGCCCAAGCGTTTTTATAATTTCAGATTAACCACGATACGAGAAACTAAACAAAAAGTGGCAAATTTTGTTTATATACATATAATATAGGCTGCTATCGCAAGAGTTCTATATATAGAAACTTACATAGAAACGAATTGCGCTTCAGACAGTGTTGGTTCAAATCCCCTACAGGGTCAAGAACTAACCTTCAGCTAATATTTGAAGTATTTTGTTTTTTTTTTTGTTACAAAAATATTAATTAATAATATTTTTTATTTAATAAATATATTTAGACCACTTGTAATGCATTCGATAATTCATTTAGAATTCAATTGAATTTCTCAATTAATTCTCATGAAAATACAACTAACAATAACAACAAGTAACACACAAAAACAACCCTCACATTGAGTAAGAATGAAATATTCATGTAGCACATTCGGAGCACAGGCAGACACAAGTCAGGTTGGCCGAGCGGTCTAAGGCGCCAGATTTAAGCTCTGGTTCTCGAGAGAGAGCGTGGGTTCGAACCCCACACCTGACAAGTCAAAAGTGATATGTAATTTTTTTTTTATTTTTAATAGAAAAGTAAAAAAAAATTTTTTTTAATCCTGCACAGTTTTAATAAAAATTTAGTTATTTTTAGTTTATTTTTAACAGACTTGTCACCTATAAAAAATGCTGATTCGAATTCTTAAACAGTTTTAATGGTTTCTCTTTGTTTTGCATTTTCTGAAAAATTATACGAGGACAGGAACGTGAAAATGGAAAGGAAATAATAATTTTGACTATTTTCTTATAATTTTTTATTTTTTGGTTTGAAAGTATCATTCTTTTTTTGTTCATTTTGTAAAGTTGAAGAATAGAAAATATATAAAAAATAAAAATGCTCTTTATCAATGCCAAAACATAGAAAAATAAAAGAAAGTATCAAACATTTGTTTCAAATGTGAGACAAAGGTTTTATGCGGTTATCAAAATATATGCTTTTTAATCGAATCAAAGATTTTGTAGTGCTTCTTTTAATGGTTGTAATATATGTACATGAATTACAGCAGGGGAGGCTATTCTCTATTCAAAAAACTGTTCTAATATAGTACTGCGGTTAGTCAGTCTTCCTTCCGTTTGGCCTAAACCCACTAACCATAAAGCAAAGCGTACGGGAAGGTCTCTGTGGCCGTTACCTGTGTTGAATAATTAACAATCACATTGTTGTTGTTGTTCGTTATGCGTCTATTGTTTGTAGATATGCTGGCTCCTATGTCTATGTCTGCATGTGTGCCACACTGTGTTATGTATTCTGTTGCACATTGCGCAATACGAATTTGTTGCGTTAAATAAATGCAGAGTTTAAGCATTTCTTTGCTCACACGAGGGGAAAACTAATTTATAACTCTCGAGATGATCCAATGGGAAACAAAAGTGAGTTTTTTAGGCGTTTACTTCGTCGATTTATCTTTTCAGACTGTGACTGATGATTATTCGAAGAAGACCGAACGGGTCTCAATCAATTTAAATTGAAAATTGATTGAATGAAATTGAATCAATAATTATTAGATTAAGTTGAAAAGAAATCGATTTTCCTTTCGAAATGCAAAATGTGGTCTTACACAAGCCCCCCAAAGAGTATCTGTTGGCATTTTCTTCCTACTTTGCCCTATTTCTACCACTTCCCGATGGCATACAAAGAGATTGAGACAATTGCCATAATTTCATAACCCAAAGCAAGACAACAACAAAAGCTAGTTTATCATTCTTCCTACATTGTGGAAGAAAAATGAAAAACCATTTCGTATTAGCTGCCAGTGGCACAGAAACAGGCAAAACACAAAGAGACAAAAACAAAACCACGAAAATTGTGTAATAATTGCGACACTTTTCTGAACTTACAAGCCATGAAGAACTGTCTGAGCTGGCCCAAAAAAAAAAAAGAAGACAAGAAGTGAAATAAAAGCGCGATGAGAACGAAGAATTACCGTTAGCAAAATAATAAATCGTTGGGGCATTTCATTGGAATTTTATGAACATTGTCTTGGTAATACGACAAAAGATCTTGGAATTGTTTAGGCCAGGCCTGAGCCCTAATTCCTAACACTTTTTGTAGCCAACGACATGATAATACTCTTTTAAATTTTACGCTTTCTGTAGTTGATTAATAAATGGGAATTGAGTGTGAGCTATGGATGCTCTTTTTTTTGCCATTCCTCTGTTAAAGTTAATGTACTCTGCTTATCTGATTTCGGGAGAGTGTATAATAAGAATCTAAAAACCAGTTACGCGTTTGCTGGTCAGTTCTTCGACCAAATCGTTTCAATATCAAGTTCAACCAGTCAAGCGCAGCAGGCTCAACTACCAAACTGGGAACCTGGAACTGGGAACTGGGAACTCAGGGACGTGGACACACTAACTAACTGTGCGACAGGTTCGCGGGGGCCAACCGAGCGCATTCATGGCAGGGATTTGCAACCAGTTGAACCAGTTGCTATCCATTTATTTGCAGCTGCCACAAGCCAAAATGGGGAGTAGAAAATGCTGATGAGTCATCTGTATTAACTAGCCCTAAATAAAGCGGGGACTAAGAGGGGGGCCCAAGATATTGTTGCAACAATAGAGAAGCTGCAGCTGTAACAAAATGTATGCCCCAAAAGCGAGTCACAGGAACATGATTTGTACGTTTCGTCTTTATACTTTTAAAACATTTCCATTTTGTTGTTTTGTTTACGGGCTAAAGTTCACTGTACCGTAAAGTGAAACAAAAAACGCTGAGCATGCGCAAATCAACGAGCGAAACAAGTTTTGGAGCGTTTTATATATTTTGGGTTTCGGTAGCGACCCCCCGCAAGTGCAGAGAGCTTAGTTTTTCCAGTGCAGCGAAGTTCAACGACTGACTGACTGGCAACAATCGTCAAAACGCCCGTCCGTCTGTCCGTCCATACGAGTTACTTGGAAGAAAATAAACTGCAAAGACTAAAAAAATTGGATTGGATTTTTGTCGATAGTTAAACGCCGCGCAAGTGGAACCAATTAATGCACAAAAAGAAAGGAAAACGAAGGAAAGAAAAAAACAACAAAATGAAAAGAGGAAAACTCTTGATGAAGAAATACGCTGAAACCATTTAACACTTGGCGTTTCCTTGTTTACAACAGTGTTTCCTTTAGAAAGAGGGGGATGAGGGGGCTGCCTTCCCCTCCTTGGTGTATGTGGCATGGTAAGCCATTTGAAGAGGGGGTCAACACATGTTCACAGATTTTAACCATATGTTTCACGTCCATCCCCACCCGCCCCCTCTTTCCATTTTCATTTCGATGGCCAAGTGCACTTGCCAGACCTTTGTATGTATGTACATGAAGTGAAACAATATTCAAATAAATGAGCAATACAGAAAAATAAATATATAGGTACCCATATTTATTTGATTGGTAAACATTTTAGGAGGTTTTTTCGTGTGCTGGCCCATGTTAACTAAACTTTTGGCCTTTATTTGTTGTTTTTATCGTTCAACATTTAATCTTATCTCTAATTTAACAGTGCAGTTATTTGTTTTGGCCCACCAAACAAAACGAAATAAAGAAATGGAGACAAAGAGAAGTATCAGAGTAGGTGATTGAAATTTCATAAAAAAGAAAGTCTCTAATATTCACACACTTGTCGTAATTTATTCAAAAAAACATATTTTTAGACTAATGGGAATGTGATTAATAATCGCTTTTTGTCTAAAGGTATCTCAGCTTGTTTGGAAATTAATTATTACAAGATTTATAAATAGATTGCAAGCCATTTAAAAAAAATTAAAGAGTTGGCAAATTTTGACATTGGAAATGGCAAACCTTAATTGTTTTTGGGCTCCAAGAATTAGATTCTCATGGAATAATTGGTAATAAAACGCCAAATTAATTTCAGATATATTTCAAAGTGCCACAGCGGAAGTTGACGTAACTATTTAGTGGGTTGGGGACTTGGCTGACCGTTAGAGTTCGTGATGTAACAACAGGAAACTCTGGGCATTAGATAGATATACATGGATCTCTCTTCATGCATTTCATTAAGTTAACTCATTAAGCAAAAGGGGCACATCTTGCACTGCCATTTTGCATTTGATATAAGCTAACCGAAATATAAACACACAAAAATACAAGAAAACAAGATGCAAAAACATAAAAAATTATGTTAATTTATCTAGAAAACAAAAGCTGCAATTAAACCACAAAAACCAACACACACTCATAGTGACTTTCTCTTGGAAAAACAAAAAATTAACAGCGACTATTTTTTCACTTTTGTCTCATATGCAAATCTCAACCCATCTAACGCATCTGGGCACTTAAAAAACTGAAAGGGGTTAGGCCGCAATATTTTTGTAAATATATATGCAAAGTTGTCTCTCTTTTGTTTCGATTTATTATAGCCATACATATAACTTTGCTTTGTTTAGTTAAATATTCTGAAAAATAATTTTTGCATGCCTCAGAAGGGCAGCTGCTGCCTGTGTTCTGGAAAAAGAACCATGAAAGAAGGTGTGTTCTCCTCCTCTGATCAGGATCGACATTTGAGTTCCTGTCAGAGCTACATATACACAGGCCCTTATATATGTACTATATGTATGTATGTAGGTTCCGTGTGGCGCGTGCAAAAATCCCCTTTGGGCAGCACTTTTTCTACTCGTTTCATGGTATCAAAGACACAACACAGAGGCCAAAACAGAGGAAGGGCAGTGGGCTGAGAGGTGTCGTAGGGAAGGGATATTCGGTTTGGCTGAGTGACAGCTACAATGACGACAACAAGCAATGCTTAACCGGTAGATAAACCAAGAAATTGCTGGCAAGAATCGAATTCTGTATGCACTTTTTACAGTGGGCAAAGAGATCAAGCTTAAGAAAGTCCAATAAGTGGAATTTTGTTACCAGCCATGATACAAAAACGCTCGGAATAAAGGTTCTTTTTTCTCAACATATCCCTGTAAGGAGACAGGACAACTACATACCTTTTTTATCAGTGACAGATTTTATAAAAATATATTGAATATTTCGAATCTTTTATGAGTTTTATGCGCTACTTTAAAGGAAGTGTATAATCTGGCTTTGGTTTGTATTGTGCTGTATTGTAAAGCCCTTTTAATTGGCTTTAAAATGTGCAGAATCGAATGGGCACGTTCTGGTAACAACGGCGACGACGATGACGTTGACTCTGGACAGGAACACGCATGAGACGCGACGATATGACGCCTAAATGATGAGGTTTTCAAGGAAGCGGATACATAAATAAATGAATTGTTCATAAATTCTATGTACTGCAAGAAATATAAAATATATACATACATATGTATATACATATATATTTTTTTGCTTATTTCCGTAGACTCAATTAAAATTTGTTGAGGAATTGCTATTGAAACGAGAACCTCTAACTTCAAACATAGAGGGGAGCGAGCGGCGACGTTGACATTGACTCTAAATTTAGTATCCCTTAGCCCTATCCCTCTTCCGCTATCTATTACTATCTCTTTCTGTATCTGTGCGGGAGTGAGCAGCTGTGAATGGGAATGGAATTGGTGGATGGTTGACATTTGGTTTGGTTGTTTGTTTTTCGGCGGGGGTGACAAGGGCAGTTGCGACTGCGCTCTCTCCCTCTCTGTATATATGTACATATTATATTTCATAATTTCTCAATGCATCGTCACGTTTTTTTATATATATACATACATATGTAGAACGTACATATGTGTATTAGGTCCCAGTAGTTTTACTTTTTGACAAATTTAACAAAAAATCAAAAAAAAAAAAAAAAAAGAAAAGAAAGAAAATAAACTTCCCTATGCTTATCACAGCTTTATGGTGCACTCAAAATCGAAGATAATGTAAGAAGGTGAACTAATGAAGGCGATTCCTCCAAGAAGGGTTGTCTAAGGACTAGGATGCTTACCTGTTGCTGCCGCTGCTGTTTCTTCTTGCGTGCCGCCGTTGCGTCGTCTTGCGAGGATTCGCGGGGCCGCGTGGAGTTCAAGCGACCTTCGACCTTTCTATGGATCAAATTACCTCACTTGTCGCTGGAGGACCAAAACGATGCACTCACACACATAAAAAACGCGCACCACACTCAAATAAAATCGGAAACTGTTTCAATCCCGTTGTTGTTTTTGGTGGGGGCAAGAATTTAGATACTGCAATTTCAAAATTAAGAAAAACGGTGAAACGCGCCAGTAAACAATACACAAACAGTTGACGTATTTCACTGAGTGTTTTGTTTATATATTTTTTTATTTTGTTTTTGCTTCACAAAAATCTATAAGCCACAATCACACACTTTGCCGATCAATCAAGAAGCGATCCCGACTTGCGCGCAGTCGCAATTGTTCGAATTTATCACACTTTTTAATTTTGGTTAATTTATCCAATTGGCCAACTATAAAGTCGTCGGCAATTTACTCGATGTCTATATCCGCCGATATCGCGACCGCACACCCTCGCTGCTGGAAAAATAATAACAAAGCAAATTTCCTCGAAAATAATTTAAATAATTTAACCCGAAATGCAATTTCTGCTTTTTGGCATTAACAATTTAATTCGTCAAGTACTGAATGTTATTGAGTTAAAACATTTTGTATTTATTTATTTTGTTTGTTCACTTCACTGGAAACGAGACTCTACGACGGAGCGAACGACCCAAACGCTTCGATGTTAAAATTATAACTGAAAACACGTTGAAAATTGAGACTCTCAGTCCCAGTCCCAGTCCACATGCACATTGCCAGCTGCTGCTGGTGGCTTTAACATAGAGAGAGATGTTGGTGGTGGTTGTGCCGGGAACACCAGCGGGGAACCAGACCCAGACCCAGACCACGACCACGACGTTGACCAAGAGAGCTGTCTGAAAGCCCGAAACACGTTCAAACAGCAAACGAGCTACTCGCAGACCATTTCCACAAAGCGTAACCTATGTATGTAGTAGAGACAACGACATTACTTGCTTATCATTTTTATAATTCTATAACTTATCTGACAAACTCCTCCGTTTCAGGGCGGGCTATAAACACATTTGGGGCCGTCTTCAATGTGATATCCATGGAATCCCTTCCCCAATAATGTGCTGTAGTGGCATGCGGGGCACATCGGGCTTCCAAGACATGCGACACTATGCATTTCAAATGTAAATCGGTGTCTTCAACGCCATCATCTTATAAGGGCCATCTTTTATCTTATTTATTTATATAATTTACTTGCATTAAAGAAAAAAACTACAAAAAAACAATGGATGGATAAATACTTTTAAATATGAAATGATCGACAACCAGATAAGCAGATTGAATGGAGTTTGCTAACAAGGAGCACAAGGAAAAAGGACGAAAATACGATAACATTTGCAGATGTACATAGGTTGTTGCATAAATTACGCAATTAGCAAACTCTAAAAGTCATCAATTATTATGCCTCTGGTTACAGCCAAAAGGATGCTCCTTCTGAGTCTACCCCGCAGGCGACCCAAGCCTCCAATTGCAATGATCTAGGAATGCTCGTAAATCTCTAAAACGCCAAATGCCGCTTAAACATCTGGATAAACACAGTGTGGACAGTTCTGCGGCCCAAAGCCAAGACCCTGAATCACTTCGATCGGAATATATATTGCCTGAATGTAACCAAACTATTTGTTGTTCTGGGCATAGCATTGAATTTGGTTGAAGATGATAGCCTGAGCATGTGGCAGTCCATGGCAATTCTCTTCTCAAAGATATAGAATTTAGACAACACATGGACAAGTGTAAATACAAGGTGAATTAGGGATCATTTATGCAATAGAATAGCTAACTTAATCTATTTCTCTTTGCAGTTCATTCGCATGAATATAGCCCAGATGTCCAGTTTCATAGATCTTAATGGATTTCAAAAGCCCAATTTAAATGATTTGTCCCAACTTATAAGTCTAATGGACCTTATGCCGCTTATATGGCTTATATTGTTTATGTGCTAAAGTTGTTGTTTGGACTAGATGATGTAAAAGAGCGTAGTATATCCCTATCCGCTGAAACGATCAATAAGAAGAAGGTAGTTCTAACAAACTTCTCTTCGTTTACATCGAATGGATGGAGTTTGTGGAGCTGTGCAAGGTCTTGGGAGGTGAAATGAGGTGAAAACTCAGCTGGGACGGCAAGTAGACGATATGCTTAACAAGGAGCGCAAGTATAAGGACCAAGATTATGATCTAAATGACAGTGTACCACCAGCTTTGCAACGACAACAGGAGAACATTTGTTTAATCTTTGAGACTCGTCAAGATACCCAATTATATGTATGAGGAGCATTCGGAGCGACAGTTAGCACCGTTGAAAAATCAAACAACAGAGCTCGTCAGTAGGATTACGAAAAAGTGGGCATATTTCAAACCCTGCTTAATAAACTTTTTGGTGAAAAACTCTATCCAGATCCATTTACATCCATAACATAATCCATGAAAAATAGATATTTAAAAAATAATGTAAAAATAAAACAAAAAAAACAATTTGCATTAGAATCAAATAGAACATTTTATTTGGAATTTAAATAGAGTTTCTGAAAATGCTTTGAATATTTTGAAATATTTTTTAGATATTTCATTTAAATAAATGCACCTTTTTGAGATTTATTTGGATAAATTTACACATGTAAAAAATCTTTAAAAATACTAGTTTTAAATTTAGTTGTAAAATCAAAAATAATTTATTAAAGTTTGTATGATTTGAAAAAAAAGAACTTGAATTATTGCAACTTTTTGTAGAGGTCGTCGAATATTTTTGTTTTTTTTTAAATTACAGGGTGCGTACGGTATTTGAGGACAAAGTAATAGTGAATCTAAAAAGCTTATATTTCGAACAAAATTTAATGAATCTTGACGAAATTTTTACACAATATTTATTGGTTATATATCTATAAATTTATTCAATAAAATTTCCATTGGCTGCCTAATTATTATATGTACATTAATTATATTAATTGCAGTCTTTAGAGAAGAAACAGTGTTATGAGGATGTTTATTGGTCAATTTTATTTAAAAAAATGTTTATTTAAAAAAAAATTATTTGTAAAAAAAGTAATTTCGGAAAGATATAGTAACATATGTACATGTCCTCAAATACCATGCGCACCCTGTATATGCTTTTATTGTAAATATGCTCATACATATGCATACATGTATGTATGTATGTATACATTTTCGGCAGGCAATTACATACACATGCATACATAAATACGTCATCAACGTGCAACTTTCATTATAACTCACTCGAACTCGTGTCGAATTCCATCATCCAACATGCAACCCAACAAAACTCACTCGAACTCAAGTCGAACTCAAGTCGAACTCGAGTCGAATTCGAGTCGAACTCGAGCAAAGGAGTCGAACTCCAACCGTCGTGTCGAGCAAAAGAGTCGAACTCGAGCAAAAGAGTCGAACTCGAGCAAAGGAGTCGAACTCCAACCGTCGTGTCGAGCAAAAGAGTCGAACTCCAACCGCGCTGTCGAGCGATGTTTTAAGCACTATCGATTATTAACATCGATGTTTTCATTGAAATTTACATCACTATCTCTCAGTGTTGAAAACCACATCAAATGGCATTGCCAGATACAAAATTTTCTGGGCGGGAAATCGAATTTAAATTTAAGTACATATGTATTAGAGAGCTGCATGAATGAGAGAATAACGGATCGATTCCAATTGAATTCAAATGATTGATGTGATGAGGTCATGTTGAGCGAATTGGTCAGAGCCGAGGCGAAGTGTCTGCACTGAGAGAAACCATAATAAAAACTGAAATGGAAATAGACCAATAAGGAGAAAATGTTTGCTATTGTTTTATTGTTATATAGGATTTTTCTGTTTCGTATTTAAATAAAAAAAATAAAAATTAAAATTGTGCATACATTTCCAAATCGTACAAATTGACCGCAATCTTAAAAGGTTCATAAACTAATTTAATTTAAAGATTATATTTTTGAAAAACGACAAAGTTATTAATGTAACCCATTTTCTCAGGCAATACATATTGACTTGTTTTTTTTTTTACAGTTTAACGATATTTCACGCTTTATTAAAAATGTGGATCGATTTTTTACAGTCTCGTCAGAAGTTGATAAAAATTTTACAAAAATTCATTTAATTACTTCAGTTTACTCGAGGCAGAATGAAATTTTTATTCCTGTTTTTGGTGTTATTATGTGTTTCCTATGTTGCGGGCCAATTGAATGTTCATGCTAAATATTACTCATCATCAGTATCGGACATGATAAGTTTGCAAGATTTAAAACATTCGTTAATATCTAATTTGGAACTATACGCCACTGAATTGAAAGGCAAATTGCAATCTGTGAAGAAGTGAGTTGTAAAATATTTTTGTACACATCACAAAAAAAACTCAAAATATTCTTGTAGAGGCATTAGTAATTTGGAGACTCAGCTAAGGCGTTTAGAGGACAATGTTCTAGGCGAGGAATATAACCAGATCAATTATTTCTCAAGTTTGCGACGCCTGCTCTTGGACTGGCCCAAGTGGCTTCAATTTATGAGGCAAAATGTGGCAAAAGGTTTGAAAAATTAATATATGTAAATTCAATAAGAATCAGTAAATATACCGTTCTTTGTTGCAGAGACACAAGATCGTATTCAAGAGATGCGTCACAAGTTACCCATTGAAGATGATTATTTCGGGGCATTAAACAGTATATTTCTTCTATTGGATGTTTATCTGATTACCCCACAAGACTTTGCTAAAGGATTACTCAATGGAAAACAGTACAAGTAATTACTACATATTAAAGATCGTTACTATGAACCTAATGTACATTTATATCAAAAGCTCTAGCCTTGATGCCTTGGACTGTTATGCAGTAGCCCAGTTTGCTTTGAGGAATGAATACTACAAGGAAGCATTAGAATGGTTTTATCTGAGCTGGAACTATCAGCAAAATTTGGAGGAATCACAACATAAATACTTCTTCCTAATGGGACTTGATCCTGTTCGATTCTCTAAGCTTTATTCCAGGAATCTTTTTAAAGAAAGTAAGTACTTCTAAGTGTGTAGTAATATGTGTTTAATTGAGTTTTGTAGATAAGAAACTCGAAGCTTGGAAGGTCCTGAAGGAGGCCCTTCCATTAGCGCACCATGATATTGTTCAAATCCGCAAATTGCGGGAAATCAAAAGGAATTTTTACGTGTACTCCAAACCGGAAAAATCTGTTACAAGACAATACTGGCCTGATCATCGGGAGTGCTGCCGTGGAGAATATAAAACGCTCAAAGGATTGAGTTGTTATTATGAATACGGAGCAGAACCTTTTCTGCGTATTGCCCCGTTTAAGGTGGAGCTATTGAACCGCAGTCCTTATGTGGCCGCCTACTACGATGTTCTCTATGATAGCGAAATTGAGGAAATAAAGTTCCTGTCATCGCCCCAAATAAGACGTAGTCTTCTGTATAATCATACTCTTGACATAGATCAAGCGGATGTTGATCGCACATCCAATAGCGTTTTTATTAAGGAAACTGGCATCTCTTTGTTGGAGACAATATCACAGCGAGTGGCTGATATGACAGATCTCTATGTCACGGCAATTAGTTCAGAAGCTTTGCAAGTTATAAATTATGGTTTGGGCGGTCAGTATACACCGCATTGTGACTATTTTGACGAAAATGTAAGTCTCCCCTTCTGTGGCCTTTTGGAGGTTTCATTTACTTTATATACTCCCTTTATAGGCAGAAAATGGCGATAGGTTAGCCACAGTTCTATTTTACGTAAGTTAATGAATTAAGAATTGTGATTAACCTAACTAGCTTACCTGACAATTCAGTTGACAGATGTGCAACAAGGAGGAGCCACTGTATTTCCATTTCTACGACTTTCATATTTTCCCAAGAAGGGTTCCGCACTGATCTTTCGCAATTTGGATAACACTATGTCGGGGGACAAGGATGCTATGCATTCGGCTTGTCCTGTTCTCTTTGGGAATAAATGGGGTAAGCTTTTTCCAAAGAACAATAGAGTTTATACTGGAAATCTTGTTATCCTTGCAGTGGCAACCAAATGGATATACCATTTTGATCAAATGACTCGTTGGCCATGTTTGCCAATCAAAAAGTAATCAGACTCCAGTCGGTCTGTATCGTACGATTTTCTTTGATTTTTGGAACCATAATCAGAATGTGTTACCCAAACTAATTGATCTTAATTGAGACTGCTGCTATCTGGAAATCGTACGATAGTTTTAATTGGCTTTGACAAATCTCAATTGATTACTGTATATATATACATATGTATATAATTTGACCCTTACCCAAGATGGCTAAGAATTTGAGGTAGATAAATTTAACATTTTTAATAAATAGAAAAGAAAAATGTCCAATGCCGGCTGTTCAAATATGCCAAACATACGTCATCAGTCTATTAACCTCAAACACTGAGAGAAATTAAAGCCTTTCTCTGTTCCAAAAAATAAATATTCACACGTCTCTGATTGCTTGTAGCCCTTTTTGGTATATTTAGGTCTTAGAGACCAGTTTATAGAAAATATTGCTAAACAGTTCTTCTATACGAAGTGTTTCACGGTAATTTATAGGTAACTAAAATAAATGTACATGTTTTATATAAACATTGATATATCCTGTGCCCCTTACATAAAAGGTCTATCGCGGTGGTCAACAAGTATGATAATGATAATTTATTTCATCAAATTTAAGTCCTGTGCATCCTTACAAAAACTATTTAAGACAAAGGGAACACACTAAAGGATATTAAAGTATAGAGAAACATTGAAATTTGAAGAAGGATAAATGGAATTCCGAACTTTCGCATTAGTTCGGCGGCAGCTTCTTCATCTTTATTGTGATCGGTGTGAATTCGAATGTTTCTAAATATAATTGGCAATCTTTGAAAGGCATTCATACCCTTATGTAATGCATTAGTGAATATTTTTTTTCCGTGTACACCACCAGCCCCCCTCTGTAATTTTCTAGGGGTTGCTTCAACTCATTGTCTGTGTTTGTTATTGCCGGCAAACTGAAACCTATCGCCTGCCTGTTTCTGTTGAATTTGAAACTTGGTAATAAGAACCGGCAAGAGCCAAATGCTCAATTCTTTCCAGGCCCAGAGAGGAACACCGAGAGAGAGAAATAGAGAGCGGAGAGATAGCGACATGGAAGACAAAAATGGGTGGGAGAGAGAACCGAACAGCCGACACACATTCGTCTTCGTCTCCTCGAGTTTTCGAGTATCTTAGATGGCCAGGCACATATACACACATTTGTATCTAGATATTATAGTTCATTCTGCTTTCTGTTGGCCATGTTTTTCCCTCCGTCTGCAAATGCAATTTGTGTTGCTGCGACTCTTTTTCCCTCAGTTCTGTTCGGTTAGCGGAAGGTGACGCATCATCATCATCATATAGTCAGCTGAGTTCAACGAAAAAGTTCCGAATTGGTTTCGTTGCGGTTTTCGATTCGGATTTCGCATTAATTATTTAGTTTCATATTGTTATTGCTGTTGGTTGTTTTTTTTTTGGCAAACACGTGTTAGATGATAATTGCTTTACGCATACTGCCGGCTAGCTAGCTAGCCTCAGTGCCTCAGTCAGTATTGCCTCGACATCCGACCAAAGTACACGTCAACCAAGTCGCCGCATTAGTGAAAAAAGATTTCGTATTGAACGGATAGACATCACACGACATAGAACCTTGTGCTCGGGGTCCCTTGTGAGTGTATTGGGTTATTGAAATGGGCTACGATGAGGCTATTGGTGTGGTTGGAGATTTTGGACGTTATCAAATGATTATATATCTATTGATATGTCTTACCTCCATTCCTGTGGCATTTCACAAATTGGCTGGAGTCTTTCTGCTCGCCAAGCCGGACTTTCGATGTGCCTTGCCCTTTGAGCTGGCATCGGCGGAGACGGCTGTGGGTAGTGAGTATGAGCTGTCACTGGAACAATGGCAAATAGCTTATCCATCCCAATCGGCGGGCGCTTGTGAGTCATATGAAGTGGAATATCATAATGGCAGTTGGACACGGATTGGAAACTCAACCCATAGTTGCAGTAGCTACATCTACGATCAGAGCAAATATCTAAATAGTGCAGTAACCGAATGGAACCTTGTCTGTGGCAGAGGATTCATGGCGGCCACCAGTGATTCGTTGTTCATGTTGGGCGTACTTCTCGGCAGTTTTGTATTTGGCCAATTGAGTGACAAATATGGAAGAAAACCCATCTTTTTTGCCTCGCTGGTCATTCAGGTGGTGTTTGGTGTTCTTGTGGCCATGGCTCCTGAATATTTCACCTACACACTGGCCCGTCTAATGGTGGGAGCCACTACATCAGGTGTCTTTTTGGTGGCCTATGTCATTGCCATGGAAATGGTGGGTCCAAGCAAACGACTCTTTGCCGGCATCTTTGTGTGTATGTTCTTCTCGCTCGGTTATATGCTGACAGCTGTATTTGCATATTTTGTGCACGATTGGCGAAATTTGCAGATTGCTTTAACGTTGCCGGGCCTAATATTCTTGTGCTACTACTGGGTCATACCCGAATCGGCTCGTTGGCTTCTCTCGAAGGGACGCAAGGAGTGCGCCATAGCTAATATCCAGAGAGCGGCTCGTTTTAATCGTGTGGAAGTGACCTATGAGGCCTTGAGCACACTGCTCGATGAGGGTGAGTCCGAGATGCCGAATGTCAAGCCAGTCGATCAGGAGCATCAGGAGAAGCCGCCATCGATGTGGGATCTATTTCGTTATCCGAATTTGCGTCGCAAGACTTTAATCCTGTTCTTTGACTGGCTGGTCACAAGCGGCGTATATTATGGACTCTCGTGGAACACCAACAACTTGGGTGGCAATGTATTACTTAACTTTTTGATTTCTGGCGCCGTCGAGATTCCTGCCTACATATTCCTATTGCTCACCCTCAACAGGTGGGGTCGTCGGTCCATTCTCTGTGGCTGCATGCTGATGGCCGGCATCAGCCTGTTGCTTACCAGTGTCATTCCTGCGGACCTACATTGGATGATAATCGCATGCGCAATGCTCGGGAAGCTGGCCATCACCGCCTCCTATGGCACCGTGTACATATTCTCTGCCGAACAGTTCCCCACTGTGGTGCGTAATGTGGGTTTGGGTGCTGCTTCGATGGTGGCTCGCATAAGCAACATGTTGGCGCCATTTCTTAATGTCTTGAGCAACATATGGACCCCATTGCCATTGGTTGTGTGCGGCGCTCTCTCGCTAAGTGCTGGCCTACTTTCCCTGTTGCTACCCGAGACCCACAACAAGCCGACTTTGGAGACCATAGCCGATGGTGAGAATTTCGGCAAACAGACCAAGGGTAATGTCTATCTAGAGACGGGACGAGAGATGTATGACACCAACAATTTGGAGGCTCAGCCACTAAAAGCTGCCAACGGCCTTGCCAATGGCCACAAGAATTAGTAAAACCTAATTCAAAGGAAATCATAAAAAGAATATATTTTTGTGCAGGGATAATCTTAAACCTATGACGATTAAACAATTTTCAACCAAAAGACAAAGTATTATACAAATTACCTAAAAAATCTCTTAGATAAAAATTATTTAGCATTTAGCCATTTAGCCAGGCCCTCTATCTAACTTAATATTTTCTTGGCATCTTTTTTCTTTAGGATTATTATTATTATTTCTCATCTATTCCAGTAAATTGTATTTTGAGAATAAAGAAAAATTGTATTAACTCATAAATCGAGTAGCCTTATTTTTATTTGACCCATTGTCAACCCGGATAGCGCTAGTCCAAAGTGTGAAACGTGCTTCCGTTTTGCCTTATCATCACCCACTTTTAGTCAAAACACGAGACTGGCATTTAGTTATTGCTAAAATCACGAGATTGCCAAATGTGCTGCTCAGACAAATAAACACACATCAAAAAAAGACTAATTTTAGCTTCTGAATTTACATACGGAACACATATAGTAACAACTAAAGACTTGCAAACAAATATATGTATAAGTTGCTTTCAATTGGCTTTATTTAAATCTTTAAATCTTTTCAAAGCAAAACTTGTTATGTGACAATTTATTACTTTGTTCTTGAACTTTTAACACACTTGTAATTGAATATACGATTTAAATGCATCCATAAAAGTGGAAAACATTCAAATCAGGCCTAAAATATGTTTTTTATAGTTTAACTATTCTAGAAAAACTACATTTAATTATAAACAATTTATTTCGTACTTATTGATAACCAAAACTGGGTTTTAGCTGGGCTTATAATTTATTGATCACTATTCTTTAATATATGTGAAATAGATTTAACTCAAATTAAGAGTTTAAAAAATAGCCAACTTAATAGTAGTACTAGGTATTTTCAGTTCGATTTAGTATACTGTTTATTTTGCTCGTTTGCTTCACAAATAAGTCGCGTGTTTCCACAATATAGTGATTTACAAACCATTGATAGATAACAGAAAAACAAATCGCAATACAAGAAAGACATAAAACGCTCTGTGAGAGAATTAAGAGATTGTGTTACTCGGAGAGACTGGTTGACCGATAAAAAGAGAGGGATATTTCTTTTACATGGAATGTTTTGGGTCAGACCACATATATTGGGAGTTCTGTGTGTTCCTTAAGACATCTTGATCAGCAGCTGCAGTATCCGTCCCATGTTTACCATTCTCTTTCAAATTGCAACTGATCATCGGTAATAGTTATAAATTGGTTCCTATAACCAACCCCTAGATTGATAATGTGGAAGCGAGAGAGTCGCACTCAGACTCAGACAATCATCATAATCACAGACGGAGCGGTTGATCGAGCGCTCCAAAACTCGAAGCTCGAAAATTGAACTCAATTGAAATCGAAGTTGAAAAGGCCTATAGAAGAGGCCTGACCTCAGACTTGACAAATTCCAAAAACTAGTTACATTTTGGGCACAAGTGGCGTATACGCAACACCTGCATAAATTGCTCATACGACGCGATCGTACGAGACGAGTTTTGCGTGTGTGATAAGTGCAAAGTGTGAACGATTAAGTTTTGTAATCTAAAATGGGCTACGACGACGTCATTACCCACCTGGGCGAATTTGGTCGCTATCAGAAACGCATCTATTTTCTTCTCTGTCTGCCGGCAATTATTTGTGCCTTTCATAAATTGGCTGGCGTGTTTCTCTTGGCTCGTCCAGACTTTCGTTGCCAGCTGCCCTTTGAGAATGATGAAACGGCACAATTCTTATCCTTGCCAGAGGAGAAATGGTCTCTTGCTTATCCAAAAGACAGTGTGACTGGTAAAATGTCAACCTGCGAGTACTATAATGTGGCCTATACAGAGGACTATCTCAGTGGCAGTGAACCCTTCACCCAGAACGGCACAGTAGAGTGCTCATCACGTTATATGTACGATCAGAGCAAGTATCTGAATAGTGCAGTCACTGAGTGGGATATGGTTTGCAAGCGCAGCTTGATGAGTGCATCCAGTGATTCGTTGTTTATGCTGGGCGTACTACTGGGAAGCTTTGGCTTTGGCCAAATGTCGGATAAACTGGGACGTAAGCCAACATTTTTTGCCTCATTGGTGATTCAGTTAATCTTTGGCGTTTTGGCTGCGCTGTCCCCCGAGTACTTTACCTATACGATTTCGCGAATGATTGTTGGAGCAACCACTTCGGGTGTCTTTCTGGTGGCGTATGTTATAGCCTTGGAAATGGTTGGAGCTTCGTATCGTCTCTTTGCTGGAACAGTGATGCAAATGTTTTTCTCCATAGGTTTTATGCTAATTCCGCTCTTCGCTTACTTTATCCATGATTGGCGTTGGCTACAGATAGCTCTGACTCTTCCAGGATTGGTTTTTCTTTGCTATTATTGGCTTGTGCCCGAGTCGGCACGCTGGCTGCTTAGCAAGGGACGTAAAGAAGAATCATTTGTGATTATTGAAAAGGCAGCCAAAGTCAATAAAGTAGAAATTCCAAGCCAGATCTACGAACAATTAGTCGAGGAGGTGGCCGAGAAGAAGAAACAAGACGAATTGGCCTCGTCCCAGCCAGCAGCTTCAGTACTGGATCTTTTACGTTATCCTAATCTTCGTCGCAAGACCCTGCTGATCTTTTTCGATTGGTTTGTCAACAGTGGCGTCTACTATGGTCTCTCGTGGAATACAAACAATCTGGGAGGGAATCAGTTAGTCAACTTTATGATCTCTGGAGCAGTTGAGATCCCCGCTTATACTCTGCTGCTCTTCACCCTAAATCGCTGGGGTCGTCGCACCATTCTTTGTGGCACAATGGTTGTGGCTGGCATCAGCCTCCTACTGACCATAATTGTGCCTAGTGACATGAACTGGCTGATTATAGTCTTTGCCATGATTGGCAAAATGGCCATCACCTCATCCTATGGCACAATTTACATTTTCTCCGCCGAACAATTCCCAACTGTGGTGCGCAACGTGGCCTTAGGGGCTTCATCAATGATGGCTCGTGTGGGTGGTATTCTGGCACCCTATCTTAAGCTTTTGGGTGAAATCTGGCAGCCGCTACCCCTGATCATTTGCGGTGCACTTTCTCTAACCGCTGGCTTCCTCTCTCTTCTGCTGCCTGAGACGCACAACAAACCGATGCCAGAGACCATTGAGGATGGCGAGAACTTTGGCAAGAAGCAGCAGCCTCAAGCAGCTGCTGAGACGGGACAGATGCAGGAAGAACTGAGTGGCATGCTTAACGGAAAGGCCAGCTAATTGCTGACAATAAACACAAATGACGCCTCTCAATTGAGCAAACAACGAATTTAAACAAATTGCTACCGACTCATACATTTCAGAAGTATTTCCACTCATTCATTAAGCATGATGTTCCATTTTGATTTCCCAACTATTTCATTAAAAAGAAGCCATATGAAAAATTGTAATAAAAATGTCATTGGCTTTTGTTTTGTCTCGATGAAGAACCAATGAACTTTATTGTTAAACTTTGTTTATTAAAAATAGAAAAAAAAATGAATATAATTTGTGCCTTGTCTTCTTTTTTGTTTTGTTTAATTAGCTTGAAGCTCGTTGATAAGCTGTTTGGTCTATTCCGAAATTAGGTCTAAATGATAAGAGAGTGTAAGAGAGTGCAACAATTGCACTTAGACAGAGAGAAAGGGAGTGAGAGGGGGAAGAGAGTGAGCAGCGGGATGTTGGCCTTATCAGACTTACTAACATTAAACTGAAACTCATTAAATTATCATCATTGACGTTCGATTCTTATCGAAAATGTGTCACTGATAACAAAAATATATCCATATCTTTTCTTATACATATTAAGGTATTGAAGAAAGCATATGGAAAGAGCTTTGCCTTTTGCATTTGCTTTTGCTTTTGATTTTCATTCATAAAATGTTCTTAAAATGTTGTATTATATTTCAAAAAAAGTGATAAATTCTTCTTTTTGATTCTACAAATATGATTTTTATAATGTTGCATTTATTCTAGGTTTGCGAGTTCACCGAACCTTCTTGTGCTCTAATCTCTGTTTGTAGCTAAATAAAAGACATAATTATATATTTAATTAAATAAATTTTCCCATTGCCATTAAAGTTAATTACTTTTTGTATATCTCCTCGCCGTATGTTGTATATTTTTATCTAAAAGATATAGAAAATTCACTTAGAATACAAAATACTGCCTAAAAGTAGGCTATAATAAATTTCAACACTTTTTTCATGAGAGCGTGTAAATTTAAATAATACTTGAACTCTAGCTGAGTATTGAGAATTTCCTCATATATGTTCTCATCGGATTAATTTGTTCTCATAGATTTGCCGCTATAGTGTCATAAATATTTAAATCAGTATTTAGTATATAAACGACGTATGTATGTGCATATAATGCTGATAAGCATTAAAATGTTTGGTTACTACATAGTTTATTTTCCGATATCTCTCACCAACTATTGACGTTCTCTTCGATAAGAAAATGAACTCTCTCATTCAATAACCATTCACCAGCTGCTTCTATTGTTAGCGCTACTCCATGGCGAACGGTTGCTCGCGCATGAACTCAATAAAACTGAACGACCACTGAAAATATTCTGTTCAAAAGTATTAATTTATTTTTCATTTTGTTGAATAAGCAAAAAAGAGTTAGGCGAGTTGCTGAAGCCACTGGAACCCACAATTACAACTCAGAGGAAACATTTTGTGAAGTAAGCCATACACAACGAACAACAAACAACAAACAAACGGGAAAATTTTCCAAAATGGGCTACGATGATGTCATCAAGTACCTTGGCGATTTTGGTCGCTATCAGAGGCGTATACATTTGCTTCTCTGTTTTCCGACCATAGTTTGCGCCTTTCATAAGTTGGCTGGCGTGTTTCTGCTAGCTCGTCCAGATTTTCGTTGCCAGCTGCCGTTTGAGAATGGAGAAACGGTTCAATTTTCATCCCTGCCGCAGGAGAAATGGTCCTTAGCCTATCCGATAGATGGAGTAACAGGCAAACTGTCTACCTGCGAGTATTACAATGTCGCTTACAACGAGGATTATCTCAATGGCAGTGAACCCTTCACCCAAAATGGCACATTGGAGTGTTCGTCTCGGTATCTCTACGATCAGAGCAGGTATCTGAACAGTGCGGTCAGCGAGTGGGACTTGGTTTGTAATCGCAGCCTGATGAGCGCCACCAGTGATTCATTGTTCATGGTGGGTGTACTCTTTGGGAGCTTCGTCTTTGGCCAAATGTCTGATAGAGTGGGACGTAAGCCCACTTTCTTTGCGGCATTGGTCATTCAGGTGGTCTTTGGCATACTCGTTGGTGTGGCTCCCGAGTACTTTAGCTATACGATTGGGCGGATGATTGTTGGGGCAACGACATCTGGGTTCTTTTTGGTGGCCTATGTCATAGCAATGGAAATGGTGGGTTCTCCCAAACGTCTTTTTGCTGGCGTATTCATGCAAATGTTCTTCTCGGTTGGATTTATGTTGACGGCGGCATTTGCCTACTTTATACGCGATTGGCGTTGGCTGCAGATTGCTCTTTCCCTGCCTGGTTTATTGTTTCTTTGTTATTATTGGCTCATACCTGAGTCGGCACGCTGGCTGCTGTCAAAGGGGCGCCAAGATGAAGCATTTGTTATTATTAGGAAAGCGGCCAAGGTCAATAAAGTGGAAATTCCAAGCGAGATTTATGAGCAGTTGGTCGAAGAAGTGGCCGAAAAGAAGAAACAGGCTGAGCTGGACGCATCGAAGCCTGTTCCATCGGTTTTGGATCTTTTACGTTATCCAAACTTACGTCGCAAAACTTTGTTAATCTTTTTTGATTGGTTTGTTAATGCCACCGTTTACTATGGCCTCTCGTGGAACACCAACAACTTGGGGGGCAATCAATTGCTGAATTTCCTAATCACAGGAGCTGTTGAGATTCCTGGTTACACCTTCCTGCTTTTCACACTCAATCGCTGGGGTCGCCGTACCATTCTTTGCGGTGCAATGGTTGTATCTGGTGTCAGTCTACTGCTTACCATAATTGTGCCCACGGACATGAGCTGGCTGATTATAGTCTGTGCCATGGTGGGCAAAATGGCCATCACCTCATCCTATGGCACTGTGTATATATTCTCATCGGAACAGTTTCCGACAGTAGTGCGCAATGTGGGTTTGGGTACATCCTCAATGGTGGCTCGTGTGGGTGGAATAATAGCTCCTTATCTGAAACTATTGGGTGAAATCTGGCAGCCGTTGCCCCTAATCATTTGTGGGGCACTCTCGTTAACGGCTGGTCTGCTATCGCTACTTTTGCCCGAAACCCACAATAAACCCATGCTAGAGACCATTGAGGATGGGGAGAACTTTGGCAAGAAACGCCAGGCATCCATTGTGGCCAAGGAAGGGGGTGAGGAGATGAAAAATATGCTCAATGGCAGATCAAACTAATTCTTAACTTGTGTTTAAACTTTATCGGTTTACATTTCTATTCTAATTTACATAAGTATTATGACAAATCGATTAAATAGACCATTTACATAAATAATTTTTACTTTCGTTTTAACCTACTCAAATGCATATAAAGTTTTGTTGTAGTTGTATATCAATCTTTTTGTATATTTTTTGGGCGAACATAATTTTAAATTGGCCATGAGCGAAGATTGAATGTCAGAGCAAACAGTTTTTTTCATTAGCCAAAAAATGACTAAAATAATTGAAAATGTACTAAAAAATGCTGAAACGCTTAGTTTTATATCAGAAATGTTTATAATGTGTATAAAATAAAATTAATGTTTGTTTACAAAAAGACTTTTGGCTTTATTGTTATTTCGAGTTAAGGAGGATTGAATTTTTGTGACTCAAAAAAAAAAAAAAAAATTGAATATTAATTGTGCAAATTTATTGGTAATTAAAAAACTGGTAACGTATAAAAAGTTTAGATTCTTCCTTGAATAAAAACAAAAATACAGTTTCACGATCATAAATATTTAAAAATGTTTTTTATCCTTGGAAATATCACTTCGAGGACATCTTTTCTAAGCTATAAACCTAAATTGAAAGGTTGATTGTCTGGTTATCTCACAATTACAACAATTGAATACGTAAAAGAGATAATCTTGTCTATATATATATTATATTCTCTTCATTGATATACATTTCTATATGTATGCAGAATTTGCAATTGCAAGAAGAAATCAACAAAAACATATGTATGTATGTACATATGTACATATATAAATTTCTTTTTAAATGACTTACAGTAAATACTGAGAATCTGCATTTGCTTCTCTTTAATAAACAGGTTTAATGGGAAAAATGCTTTCTTCTCAGTTACAGCAAAGGATATTTGCAGAAAATCAGTGCAAATAATATATCCAACTCAAATAAATACTTTAAAAAAACTCAAAGTATCGTGCTATTTAATACAAATTTCAACTTAAGATAAAGAATATTCTTTTCTTGCCATTTGTTTTTAGAAAACATGGTTTGCATTTTTCGAAAATGTCCCTAAACAGCTGGCCTTTGGTGTACTGTTTTCGTGACTGTAGAGATTCAGCTCTCAATATTTTGAAACTCTCTTTATTTGTAGTCCGAGTGCCGACTTGAGCAGATTGTTCAATCCCCGCTTCAGTCAGGATCAGCTGATCTTTATATTATGTTGGACAGACTTCTCTGTATGCGGTTGAAAACCGCTGGCTATGTTTTCGGTTGGATTGATGTTATTGGCAACATCATGGCATTCATAGTGTTTGTTCTTTTCATGTTTGGTCCAGCATATGAGGCACCTGGTAAGAAACTCAATATCAAAGAATATATTATAGAAAGTATATAACTTTTATTGCGCAGTGGCATTTAGTCTTCTTGTAGTGACATTAATTTCCACAAAAATCCTGATTGCCCTTCTGCTGTTGTTGGGTATCAAAAAGGTAAATTGCAAATGTTTATATATCATTGATTATATTAATATTTGACATTTTATTTTAATCTTACAGCAACGCCATCGTTTCCTACTTCCTTGGCTAGTACTTTTTGGTATTCTATTGATAGCATTTGTCTTCTGTTCATCAGTTATAATGGGATTTGAGTTTGTGTTCGATGTTAAGCGATCACCAGAACTAAAGCTATTATTAATGTTGCTTATTGTTATTCCTTCATGGCGTAAGTTTAAGATTAAAACCTATTTAAATTTTATACACTGTATTTATGTCTTCTAGTTTTCGGCTTATATATTTTCTACGGCATGTACTCGTTGTATAAGGAGATTCAGGCCATTCGAGAGGAGCAGCAGGCCCAATTCTCATACGTCCAATGCACATTGTCTAACAAACAAGAAGGAACCTGAAGTGTAAAATAACGCATAATTTATTTGATAATACTCAAGGATTGTCTCGACTAGAATTAAGATCATTTTACAGTTATATCTTTCCTATAACGTGTTGTGGACCAGAACGGAAACGAAGTTCTTTACCCATAACCTCATAAGCTCAAGTAATCATTGTGTAGTTTGAAATTTGTTTAAGAATTGTGAAATGCGTCACCTGTTGTCAATTGTCTTGTCTTATCAACAATTTTTTCAATGCTTGTGTTAATTATTGATATGGCCAACGACCCACACAAAAAAGAAAACCGGATTGAATTTAATTTTTACTTAGAAGGAGGTAACAAGATGTGAAACACGTGACTACTTTAATTGAGTGATATAAATTCTGCAAGTCCAGTAAATTAGGAAAATAATCGGTTAAGTTAAGTTCAAACGAAGTTTCCAATTGTTTACTTTTTTTTTAATATGTTATCCACTGTTAATTACATTTTTTTTGCTTTCAGTTCCTCATATTTCTCAGCGAGTTGCGAGTATTAGGATTAAAGTATTTATTTATATTAATTGAAAAGTAGTGAGAAAAGTGCCTCAGAATTTGAAATATTTTTTGTAAACCTATTTATGTTTATTATATATTTGATTTGTAATATTTAACATTATGGAGAGAAACAAAATTTCAATGCTGAAAAGTATGCTACAAATTTTATTTATTTCTAAGAGGTTTAATTTGGTAACATTAAAGGCGTTTTAATCACTTTCTGAATGGGAGAGATTTATTTTGAAAATATTTTTTAATATCTGACAAGAAAAGTACTTCAAGATATAAGAGTATGTACTATGACAATGATCATTATATGTTTATTTTATAATTATGACAATTATTATTATAATTATAATCATTCAGGGAATTTGCAATTGAAATGATGATGATTAAAATGATTCACTATTCAAACTGTCTCTCTCTAACAAACTGGTTTGGCAGGGAAAAACGATTTCTACTAAATTACAGCAAAGGGCAATTGCATAAAAACATTCTATCGGAATTGTTAATCATTAAGAGTACCCAACGTGAGCTAACTAAATCTAATCAATTAATATACACTATTGCAATATATTATCTTTTACTTCGCAAGCGTTACTATTTAGTTGGCCTTTGGTGTATTATTTTCCGCTGAATTTCTATTCTGTAATATTTTTTCTTATTTGTAGTACAAGTGTCGACTTGAGAAGATTCTTTTATAAAGAGGAATCTTTAGTCAGGATTAGTTTATCAAATCAAAATGTTGAAGAGAATGTGTTGTATGCGGTTGAAAACCGCTGGCTATGTAGTCGATGGGATCGATATATGTAATTGTAAACATCTTTCTTTTGGCATTAATTCTGGTTTTAATATTTGACTATGAGGCGTATGGTAAGAATTGATAATCCGATAGATAGTGAAAATATGGTAATTTATATTGCGGTTTAGGTGAGGGTTTTATTATTACTCTTTTGGCAATCTTGTTTACAAAACTTCAGAGTGCTTTTATGATGGTCTTAGGCATCAAAAAGGTAAATTATAAATATTTATTTATTATTAAAAAACTTGTAATCGTTCACATTTGATTGCAGGAACGTCATCTCCTCTTACTGCCCTGGTTAATCATTTTTGGCATCCAATTGATGTATATAATATTTTATTCATCAACAGTTATGGGATACGAGATAGATTTTAATGTAAATCGATCGACAGAATATTCCATAATGATGTTGCTTCTCTTCGTTTTTCCGTCTTGGTGTAAGTTTGCCCAAGTTTTTCTTTATTTTTCACGTTTCATCGATTTTATCCTTCTAGTGTTTGGTTTATATATCTTGTATGCCATTTACTCGTTGTATAAGGAGATTCAAGCTACCCGAAAGCATCAGCAGGCCCAATAAAAAAGGCTCAACAAATTAGAGAGGTTTCTCCGTGCAACTATAAATGCAAAATATTTTTAGCTTTTATCGAATATTGGTGATTATTTTAAATAAAAAGAAAGAAATCGATGCTGAAAAGTATGCTACACATTTTTTACCCACGCTGATTTCCTCAAACTGTAAAGTGCTTGTACAACTTTAATCGACTTGGATGTATAGTTCAAGTTTTCAATGTTTTAAAACTATTACACACATAATTACTTATTCCGAACTCTATAAAGTCGCTTGCATATAGATGTATGTATAATGTTAGTTGAAATACCTTTGTAAAATTTTTCATAATTTTCTGTATTTAATTATATTTTTTTTCGGTTGTGTGTACACAGAAAATGACCATTTTGAAATGAGCTATGGACCTGCCTTTCGGTACACAAACTCCAGAGCTCGATGTGCTTATTGTGGGTGCTGGTCTGTCAGGTCTTGCATCGGCCGTGAAGATACTCTCCAAAGAGCAATCCCTTAAAATGAAAATTATTGATGAGAATCCGTTGCCCGGTGGTCAGTTGGGCGAGAATGGTAACCGATTTGTGAATAGCGACCAGGATCAGATGATTGCGTTTCTGACTTACGTTCAGGTCTTGCCACATCGCTATGTGCCAGATTTTAGCAGCCATTCTCTGAGACGTTGCTGGGATCTGGATCGCGGTCTGACCTCCTTACCGGCCAGATTTGAGTTGTGGCGTTATATAAATATGTTGGAGTTTCGCATGAAGAAGTTTGGTTCAAAGAAATTCAAGTTGGTTACTTTTTGTTTGAAACTTTGCGAAATCTATTTGATTTTTTGATTTTGTTTCTGCAGCTTGCGTAATCGGGGCCCTACCATGGAAAGACATATTTGCAACAATCTGTTCTTTAACAAGTCGCGTTTCTTTATGTTTAATGTAGTAGAAATTGCCTGTGGCGCCAATCCCAGCGATGTGGATTACGATGAGTTTATGGTCGTGTGCAGTTCATGTGGAGGCTTGCGTATGCTGATAGATTTGTGGGTGACAATTGAAACCTTTTGGCTATTGGCTAATTCGCCTTCTTGGCAGGTACTTTACATTTCCCAGCTCACTGTTTGAGTTCTCCACCAGAAAACTAGTTGATAATATTGTGGAAAAAATCAAATTCGCCGACATGGTAATGAACTGTCGGGCTATTAGGGTGGATCACTTCAAGAACTATGTGGAGGTGAGCGATTCATTGGGAGTGAAACATACGGCACAGACTGTGATACTGGCCATACCATGGAATAAAATACAAAAGTTACAGTTTAATCCGCCACTGCCAAAGGAATTCCAGCGGACCGTGAAAGGCAATCAAAATCCTCGACGTGTCATCACTCAGTTCTATATGCGATATCCGAAATCTTATTGGCGCTTGCAGGGTTATTCCGGCCACTTTTTGAGCTCTGATCCCCTTGTGTGTGGTCGTGAGTGTCGATCGGGTATCTACCGTGGCTACATGATGCATTCTCAGGACGAAGTGGACGAGGTGAAGCAAACTGTACTCGATTTGGTGGCTGAATACTTTGGCGATGAGATGCAACACCCATTGGAGTACCAGCAGAGTACTTTTGAGTTGAATATGGCCCTGCATAGTCCACAAATCACACCCTGGCATCGGGTGATCTGGTCCAGTTCGGCAGCCGTTGGTACCTACTATCGCAATTTGATGGGCGGAGCTGTGCAGAGCGGAGTACGGGCAGCTGTTAATGCCCTCTTCGTGATTCGGCCTCAGGTAGTCAGCTGGAAAGACATGATGGATGTAGATGAAAAGGATCAGTATGCCGGCGTCAATGTGGGTCGTGTAAGAGGCCTGCTCAGTCGCCTTAATCTCTACAATGTTACATTCTATAGTGTATTCGTTCTGGGAATCATTTTTATCCTCAACATTGGCTATCGTTCAGCCTCTTAGAGAGAAAGAGAGAGAGCATAATTTTGTGTGTCTGGAGACTAGAATCTCGTCTAATTCTTTTGTCATTTGCTATTTAGTCAGTCAGTCCAGCCCAGTAAAGTCGGAGACGAGTCGTAAACGCCATAATAAATCTCTTTTATTAAATTGATGCCTAGATTTTTGAATACAAGTATAAAAAAAAACACTTTTTCTTTTTGCATAATAATCTTTAAGCTCGTTTTGTGGGTAATCATTCACTTAAGTAAAATATCGCCAACGCCAGAATCACAAATTGCCTGCCATCTTTAGAAAATTGAATTCAATAGAGAACCCTGAGAGAGGTAGTCCATATATATATGTACATGCATATATTAAAGATGATCTAAACCATAATTATAATCATATAATAATAGATCATGTAACTTCGTCCCATTCCAAGTTAATTTAACTCGACTAGCTGTGTGACTATTATAGATTTAGCCGATCGGCAGCGGGTAGATCTACTTGAATTCAAAGTGAAAGTGTGTCTGTCTATTGGGTGTGGGCTGAGCTCCAAGTATATGCACCTATGCTCTGCTCTGCTGTGCTCTGCTCCATTGTGCTGTAAACCGTAAAACCCATCAATAGGATCACGTGCGTCAGTGCCGCACCCACGCCCAAATGCGCTCAAATATGCCAACGAACAGATATCTCTAATTACAATCGTTCAACCAAATGCCCTCCTCCTCCTCCTCCACCCCCTGCCACTTATCCGAATTCCGTTAGAGTTAGAGACTCATGTCAGTGCAATTTTCATAGATGAATAGAGGTAAATTCTACACACATTTGATTAGAATGCATGAGAAAATTTAAACAATAATTAAACAAACAAAAAACTTAGTTAATAGAAGCATAGTAAAATGAGAATGCCGGAAGCAAACTTCACTAACTCGAAGGTCGTTTGCACTAAGGGATGTGTAAGAATCCCAGCTTAGTTGAATACCCTTTCTAGTTCCCTTTGCAATGCTCGATCATTGCCATTCTATTGAATGACGATTGACGTACATTGATAGATATTTACTTAGCCTTACCTCACTCGATGGCCAATTAATTGAGATCAATTGAATGGGTCTTAGCCAGCGTTGAGGACTCTTAATAACTCATAACCGATAACCGAGTAGGTTAACCTTAATCGAATCTCCGCCCTTGCCCCACCTCGCTGCCCAGCAAAAGGTCACTGCGTAGAAATCTGGTTTCCATTTGATGTGATATTCGATAAGATTGGCATAGTACAAATATAAGCGTTTTCTAGATCTCGTTCCTGTTCTCTTCCTTTAGATGGCCCTCTTCTTTACTCAAGGGTAAACAGAATAGTGTAAATGAGTGTGGGAGAAGAAAATAATTAAATGTTATGTTAATAATATGAATTTCGGCATTTTAATGAATGGGGAGTGTTGCATTCGAATGCCCAAATGCTTATACTAAGTAGTTTATGCTCGAGTATATACAAAATATTCAAGCAAAGGGGATCCTGTGTAAAGACGACAACCACGACAATGACGATAAGAGCCACAAAATAAACAAAAATAACAAAAAAGACGACGATGACAGAATTTTGAGAATATTTTGTGAATATATTCGGTCTTATGGAAGTGTCCAGTGCTCTACAAATGAATTATAAACAATAATTAAGAGGGAAATGGAACCCGGTTAAAAGTTTTAAAGTTAATGGGATTTAAGTTTCAATTGTTGTTGAAAATAGTTTAATTTAATGAGATATGACCGACTTCTCCTGCTGTAGGGTATTAAAAAATTGTTCGTCACTTGAAAATAATCTCTCTTAAATGTGCAACGAGGGTTTTCTTAATGCTTTCACTCAAATCCAAAAAAAGAAAAAACAAACCATATGTAAGTCCAACATACGAGTATATAAAGCATATGGAACGGAAAGTACCGAACGATCCCGATCTGGAGTCGATTCGAATCGGTTTGGATCGTGTCGGTTATAGCAGAAGTCCCAGAGATAGAGTCGGAGCTGGGTAGAGCACCAGAAGTATGGGAAACATTCTCTCTCTCTGGGCATGAAATGGGAAGGGGGGCGAGAGGGAACCGTGTGTTTTGGGGAGCTATATAGTAGTGATAAGGGGCAGCGGGGATGAGCAGAGATGGAGGTGGTGGGGGACTTGAGGCGCGTACGCGTACAAAAACACTGCGATCGACCTCCCGTGGGCTTAGTTTGTGAGACGCTTTCGAAGCGGCAAGTAGTAGTAATAGCAAACGACATAAACTGCAAGGAGAACAACAAATACACGCGCTCGACCAAAAAACCATTCAAAATTAGAAAAACAACAAGAAACCGAAGCAAAAAGACGACAGTGCAATCCAAAAAAAGAAAAGAGAATAGACAAAACAAATAACCAAAGAAAAAACACAACGACGAAACAAAAAACAAAATTTTTATTTTCAATACATTTTTATGTTTATTTTGACTTAAAGAAAATTTCAAATAACAAGAAAAAAACGTGTCGCTCTATGTCATAGGCAAAGTACATCCCATTTGCTGTGTGTGTGTGTGTGTGTGTGCGGGAGGAGGGGGCCAACAATTGAGAATAATGTACAAACACAAAGCATAAAGAGAAAATTTGAAAACCAAAAAGCCCCAAAAAAATAGAACAACAAGATAAACATCAACAAACGTGCAGCAGTTGAAACGCATTTTCCAAGAAGTGAAAGTGAAAAGTCTCAACCGTTTGTGTAAATACCTAAGCTACAAAATATATAACCAACGATCTATTGATCGATCGATCCATCGATCCATCCATCTATCCATCGATCCGCGGCGACATTATCTGAAGAGAAGAAGTCAACGGCAACAACAGCAAAGAGCAACCACGGCCCAGGGCCAAGTTATTGCACTCGGATGCATCTATCGCTCGACAACAAATGAGATCGTCAAATCGAATCTAAATCCAGACTTAAATATATGTACATATATATTGTTTTTGTTATTGTTTTTCCTATTCGACAAGTCAGAATAGATTGCACAAAATAATATTGCCAAGTTCAGTGTCAAAGAACTCCAAGCCTCGCAATTTCTGTGAGTTGTGTATTTTTAGAAATATATACAACAACAAAGAAAAGGAAAAAGCTAAAATCCTTATCACAAAATACTAATTTGAATACTTACTTGTGCTGTATACCTAAAATTATAGTAGAACATTCTTTTTGTTGTCTGACCAAATCTGTGATATCTCATATTAAGCACAATGACTAAATCAAAAGAAAATTTGGAAAAAACACGTGAGCCGATCAGCGAGGAGAGTATGAAGGATTTGCTCACCAAGCAATTGGAAATTGTCGGAAGCGGTGGAGCATTTGTATGGTAAGTTGAACACACACACAGTTAGTCAATAAAGTCTCACAACATAACATCTCACACCTGAATAGAAATTAATTGTAATGAAGGATTTTATATCCTTTCAAGTGTCAAACCCTTTTATGAGTAGGCATAGAAAACAAAAGAAATTAGTACTAAATTAATGTTATTCAGATTCAAAATTTATCATAAATTTTCGTCTCATCTCCTATGATCTTTGATTCAAGTGAGCTTTTTTGGATGTAATTTGAGTATGTATAATTATATTTTAGGGGAATTTTCAGTTTCTGTTGATGGTTTAAATACCGAAATAGTTGATAATTTGTACTAACTCTGCCAAATCCCAATGATTTTATATTAAATGACCTCTTTTTCATTTCGCATTATTGATGTAGATTAAAACTTTACTTTGTCATAAATTTTAAAAGTAAGTTATAAATTTCCCAAAGTTAAGTCAAAATTGGTAAAAATTTGAATTTTCTTAAGTTTTTTATACATCTGTGAAATAACTGAAGTAAACTTTTCTGAAGTCGGCAAGTAGCTAGAAAAGTGAATAAAAATTTACATTCTAGATCAATAAAATACAAAACCTTCTTTAAAAGAATAATAAATAAATCAAAAAGCTTTCTTTTCCAAAAACTTAACTCTCAACTTACATAATAAGCTGCCAACAAAAGTCAGTAAAATTTAAGAAAAGCGAATGTTTGAAATCTCTTTTGTTTAGGTTCTAAACTCTTAAATACACAATATGTAGCAAATATTCTTAAATTTAAGTTCAAAGTTTTGATAAGGTCTTGTGGGTTGACTTAGAAATTTAAATGAAAAAGTTTATCATAAGACCAGCATTAAAATTCAGTTTTCATTTCAATTGGAAGAATTTTATTTATTGCTGTTTTGTGATTTTACTTTATTGATCGACTGTTTATTAGGAAGCGATAGGAAATTTATGCAGCGAAAATTTTAGTGCTAAAGTGAATCATGTTTCACTTGACCTACAAAATGCATTAATGCATTTGCCTTTTATATAGGTGACGTTCTCTAGAATTATTGATATTTAATATGTTTCCCATGAGATCCAATGATACACCATTGGGAGATCATTTTGGTTTTCGTTTTTTGTCATTTCTCTAATGCGCACAAGGGAAATAAAATACAAAACTATCTAGTATTTAAATTAAACGTTTACAACGTGTTCTCAAAACAATTTTAAACTAAAACACGAACAAGTAATTATCATAAACTGGAGAAAATGTTTTGTTTAGTTATAATCTTGATCCTAACTAAATGTCAAACACGATGTATTGAATTGCCGGAAAGTTGATTGAGGTTTTTGTTATGTAAATACGTATTGCGGGGGGGTGCTGGTGGTGATGGAGGAGGGCGCCTTCCTACCCCAACCAATCAAAGGGCAGTCTGCCCTATTTATAGCCACTGGCCGGCAACTGAATACAATTTAATTAATCAATGAGCTGATAAGAAAGCATTTTGAAAATTCTGATCTGGCGCGCTCTTCAATTAAGTAAATGTCAATGATTCGTGACTGTAATCTATGTAGAACCGGTACTACCCACTAGTCACTTACTAACTAACTAACTAACTAAACCAGATCGTTGTAATAGGGAGAGCAAAGTTTAGAGGACACTTGCACCGAGAGTCATTCAACTATCGACTATTGGCGGTTGACATAAACGTGAGCTATATAACAAAATGATATTCGGCGTATGCTTTGAATTTTTGACGATCTGCTCAGAATTGAAAGCATTTAAAAAAAAAAGTCGGATCTGTATGTAAATATTGCGCATTTCCGTTCCGGTTACCCGATTTGTTTAATGATTAATGACGCTGGTAGTTGATTTTTTTTTTCCGTTTTCGTTTTTGTTTTTGTATTTACTTATTTATTTAAATATGTAATAAAGTTATTTTGTGTATCTGCATGAGGGGAATGCTTAATTGTGTTTATCTGAAAGTGTCCACCAAAATACAAATAATAATAGATTTTTTAGCAACCTCGACAGCTGTTATTGTTGATTTTTTAATGTTGCAATTATCGGTTTATGTTAATAATATTTACGTTATCTTTTTGCTGGGTGTCAATGTGTGAAACTTTAAACTTGCGTGTGGTAAACAATTGACTAACGACATCTCAATTAGCATCTAGTCAAATTTTGATTACAAAACAGATCGACAAATAGATTTCACAAATAACTAAACAGTCTATTTGTTTTTTCTTTCTTTTTCAATTACAGGGCAATATTTTTCCTGTGCGTTACACCGAATATCCTGAATGGTTTTCATGTGTCCTCCTACACTCTGTTGGGTCATTTGCCCGATGATCAATGGTGCGGCATCTCAGATCTGCAGTCCACCAATTGGACAACGGAACAGAAGCGAAACATTGCCGAAAGGGATTTGAATTCGGGTGGTTGCACTGTCTGGAATTGGGACTACAAACATCTAAGTAGCATGTCGTATGAGGCGGCTTTGCAATATACGAATCGCATGTTGCAGATTGAACGGCCTTCGGAGATCTCATGCAAGGTTAGGGGCAACTATGAATATGCCCATCCCGAGACTACATTCGTTGCTGACTGGGAACTGACCTGTGAGCGTAGCTTACAGCGGACATCGGCTCAGGTTTCCATATCGCTGGGCAAATTCTGTGGCTCCTTTTCCTTTGGCATATTCGCTGACAAGTGAGTGAAAGTGACAAACTGGCAATGGGATTGAGTTAACTTGAAATTGTTTTTGTAGATTCGGTCGCAAGGCTTCTTTTACACTGGGAGCAGCCTTCTTCATAATCGGCAGCTTCTTTTGCACCTTTTCGCCCTGGTATAGTCTCTTTCTGATTGGTCGTTTTGCCCTGGGAGCAGCCTCATCAGGTCTCTTCTATCCTGCCTTTACCATGAGTGAGCAGACTGTTAAATCTAAAAGGGTTTTCTTTTAAGACTATTTTTTCCCCTTTCAGTTGTTGAGAACATTTGTCTAAAGCATCGCTCTTGGATGTCTATAGCGTTCTCTGCCTCGTATCCCGTTGGCATGATCATCTTGGCAATAATTGGTTATCTTATACAGCCCTGGAGGTACTTACAGCTGGCCCTGACAATTCCTTCGCTGCTGCTTATACTCAATTGCTAGTAGGTCAACCTTAACTAAGGATTGGGTGAAATATAGCTAACGAATTCTTTCCCTAATTCTAGTCTGATGAATGAATCACCACGTTGGCTTATTACCAAGCAGCGCTACGATCGTTGTTATAGGATACTCTTCAAGCAGCAGAGCCATTATGAGATTCAGCCACCCATTGCAGCAGCTACAGAGATTATTAGCGACAAGAAAGCTGTAAGTTTTAGCGATTTGGTTTGGAAAAAGTTGTTCAAATTTTAAAATTCCCCCCCTCTCGTTTAGTTGGATACCGAAGTTAATGTTTCCTTAATACAGAAGCTTAAGGATGGACCCATGAAATCCATCATTGAACTGTTTAGTAATCCAAATGTGCGCAAGTTGATTTTCACCTCGTACTTTATGTTCTGTGTGACCTCGCTGAGTTACTACGTTACGGGTAAGTTCAATTAAGAATTTGTGGGATTCGTAATTTATCCTGTTGGTCATCCTTCGCAGCTTTGAATGCGTCCAATTTGTCGGTGAGCCGATATCTATATATCGTGGCCACTGGAGTCGTTGATATACCCTCGTATTTGGTGCCAGTGATAATGCTGCGTTTCACTGGACGTCGGATTACCACATCGTTCCTCTTCCTGTGGACGGGTATATCGCTGCTGTTAGTGCTTTCGGTGCCCGCGGGCAGCACTACCTGGATTGTGGCATTCGCTATGCTGGGACGCTTTGGTATCAGTGCCACATATTCTGTGGTCACTCTCTACACAGCTGAATTGTATCCCACCGAAATACGTAACTCGGCCTTGGGCACGTGCTCAACGTTCGCCCACATTGGATCGATATCTGCGCCCTATGTCGTCGATGTCCTGGGCGCCTTGGGCTGGTACATTCCAACAACTATATGCGGAAGTTTAGTTTTAATTGCGGGCCTGCTGACCCTCACTCTGCCCGAAACGGGCACCGGCAAACTGGTCGATAAGGTGGACGATGCCACTGTTGCTTCTACCTCGCCGGCTTGCGATGCTGCTCCCATGGAGCAGGCCGAGAAGAAGTAGAGGAATGGAGATTAGGATTAAGTCTATAATAATTAGCAGTTCTCTAGCCTAAGCCTAATCATTGTTAATCTGTGCTATTCCTTTGCATTATATATATATACATATAAGTGTACTTGTATTCGTAAATATTTTCTCTGTTTGATATCCGTATAATAAATAAATTATATACTTATACCAGACCAGAAGAAAGATTAAAAGCGGCACGGAGAGATCTAGGATATATACAGTTGGACCCAGTCATAATAGGGACGCGTCACGGTATAAATGCTCGGCATACCCTTGATGCCGCAGGTGAGACCATGGGAGACCAGTCCGTAGATGTAATCCTTGCCGCCATACGGACAAATCAATGGACCACTAGGCAACATGAATTCAGCAATAGATTAATAATATTCTTGAAATGAACTCTTACCCAGAATCACCCTGACACGAGTCTTGGTTATTGCCCAAAGCACAGACAGTGTTGCCGTTTTGAGGAGCCCAAACGTGTCCAATAATATTGCGACACTGTTGATTGTCTATCACTCGGACCTCAGCCTCGGCTAAATGTTTCTGGGAAGGACCTGCATGTCGAGTTGCTCCATAGCCAATAATGCGGCAGGATTCTGAAGATCAAAAAAGAAGGATCAAAGAACGTTAGCTTGCAATTCACTAATTACCATTTTGGTCCGGTTTCATGCCCTGTGGCGGTAATTGGGCAAAAGGCATATCCTTAAAAGATGTTTCATACGCCGTGCTCATTTGGAGTAGAACAATATCATTCCGAAAATTGGACCTGCAAATACGAATGAGTTTTTGTTTCCCTAGCTGTGTAAGTGTATTAAACTTGACTCAGCTGTTGTTGGACGTACGGTTGGAAGTATATATACTCGGCACTCTCAAGACCATATGGCTCGAGATGCTTAATGCCAATGTCATCATAACCAATAAAGGCCGCAATATTTTCCAGTTTCCTGCAAAGCACAAGCATTCGAGTTAAAATAGAGTTAAAGTTGTGACTCTCACTCACTTCCTCCACACACAGTGAGCAGCTGAGAGAATCCAGCGATCGCTGATTAAACTGCCGCCACAAAAATGCTGATAGTTCACACTTCCATTTCGCTGCACAACATCTTGCAATGAGACCATAAATGGATATTTACTGGTGGTACCTAATTGAAAGAAGATTCAAGGAAAAAGAAGTTCCAATTGATTTGTGATATAAAGAGAGAATTGCTTATACTGCCCACGCTAATTACAAGACGGCCGCCAACTATGGGCACTAGTCGCCCAATCTTTGCCTGGATGAGGACTAGAACCAGCAGGCACAGGTGACCACAACCATGAGCCCTCATGCTATAAAGAACTTTCAAAAGATACTGAAGACCACGATCGTCACGACATTCCAAATGGGAGAAACAGTTTTAAGTTTAAATAATAGATATATGGATGTATATATAAGTGTGGATACAAAAACAAAAGGGCACAAGCTGTGCAAATATATGTGTTTTCAATGCGAATGTTTTGAAATCTCTACGGCTGAGCGTCAGCAAAAGTAAAGAGAGGACTTAGATGAGAAGAGCAAAAGTACAAGAGTTAAGTGTCAAGTGTATTTAAAATGCTTAACAAACTTAAACTTAAAATTTACCTATATAAAGTAACGGTTTCTTAAAAAAATATTTGCTGCACTTTAGCGACATCTGCCAGATAATTTAAATTTCATGCTCTGCAGCGCCATCTGTTGGGTAGCCGGTTCAAAGTGATTGTTATCGACATTATCAGAGCAAACCTATCGCAATCGACATTATCGGAGTAAAACATCTTATCGATTAGTCTACCTATCGCGGAACTTCCACCTCTAGCAGAATAGAAAAAAAGCAAAACTTTGGATTTTTTATTGTTGTTAAAAATCGCTAATTTGAGATAATCAAAGTCACATAATCGGTGTCTTATTTATAGCTAAACGCTATTCAACTTTTATTGCACTTGGAAAATCAGGTAAGAGAGATGTAGGGTTTTGCAATTCACCATAGATACCAACATATGTTCCCACCACCTCCCTTACACTTGTGTACTAATTATATTTACAATATGTATCAATTCAGTTACATATGTTATTAATCTCATAAGCCTGGAATAGTAACATTTATTTCCAGCTTCGTGCGTGTAGTGTTCGAAGGGGACGCCCTCATTTAAATTATTGATAAAAGTTCCATTAAGTTCTATATAATGATAGCACTTAATTACGCCTATCGTTCTCTTCAGCATGAATTTATTAATGTAATCTGCACTTATTTTAGAGACAGAATGTCCCAGGGACCAGGCACTCCAGCGGGCGGTAATCCCGGCACACTGCAAGGCTCTGGCGGTGGAGTAATCTTTGATAAAGTGTTCATCCAGAGGGACTATAGCGAAGGTACCTCAGTGAAATTCCACACAAGGCTTCCCACAGAATTGGATGGTATGGTAAGTACACAATTAATGCGTGCCTATATATATCGGTCACCAACTGATTAGTCATTCTTGTTATGTATCAGATTGAACGACAAGTCTTCGAGGCCACAATCAATAGGCTAAACGAGTTCTATGCCGAGGCGGAGGAAGGATCGTGCGGCACCTATTGTGAAGGCTGTATAGGTTGTATAACAGCATACTTGATCTATATGTGCTCCGAGACACATTACGAAAAGGTTCCTATGATGATGATGATGACTTATCCAATTAGAGATATGAATTTAATCAATTTTTGTGGTTTCGCTGTATATTTCAGACTCTACGTAAGATATCGAAATTTGTTGCTTCCCAAAATGAGCGCATTTACAATCCAAAGGGTCTGCAGTTAATTGATCCAACATTTCGTGGTCTTCGCGTCATAGAGATTACAATCTTCGATCGCCCGGGGCGAACGTGACTTCCGCTTTCGCATTCGGCCAATGAGTTTTTCATGTAATACACATCAAGCAGAGTTAGAAAACCGTTTCGAACAGAGTTAAATCAAGCAAAAAGTCAAAGCCATTTTCTGTGTGTCTCCCCTTCCCGAAATCGGTGTCTGTGTGTGGGTGTATGCGTGTGCGTGTGTATGTGGATGCAGCTAAAAGCTTTATAATCTACAATAATGCGTGAGTATAAGTATGCGTATGTTCAATTTGAATTTGCAACTTACAATTACTTATCTCACTAGCTCGACGCGTTTTTTGGTGGGGCAAGCGACTTAGTCATAAGTATTATATGTGCTGGATAAACATACATGCATACATACGCATATATAGCTATATTGGTAATGTATTTAGTCACACACACACACACATTAACATAATTACAAGTTATTACAATTAGCAAAGGCAGGGCTTACATACATACATGCATAGTTACACCAAGTTAGTTAGTAAGTAAATAAGTGAAACTGCATTTTCAGCTTAACCGCATACTGTCAAACATTGATCGTATACACATTTTCATATGTTATTGTTCTCTTTTTATATTACAACTAGATTTGTTTACATTTTTTTTTAATGGTCTATTAAAATGTTTTTTGTCTAATTTATACATTTCTAACGCAATCTTTGCGCTTTTCTAGATATATATACATATATATTTACATACTTACGCTAGCTGAAACGTCTATTAAACAAAATAACACATTCATATTCCGAACAATGCCAAATGAACTTAACCTTTAAAACAATACGAAATCGTAAAAGAGATTGTTCGTTTTTAAATGAATTAAGAAAACCATATACTATATACAAAGCAGCCGCAAAACTGTATAAGCAAATAAATTGTTGTCTCTAAAGAAAGTATGAACAAAGACGTTTAAAACAAAACAAAAAAAACCACCACTAAACAACATGTATTTTTGTGTATTTGGTTTTTTTCCTTCCCGCTCTACTGTTAACGCAATTGAAATGTAAATATTTGCTATACCAAAAATATGTTTTGCAAAATGTGTCTACTATGTGCAGATTTTCCAGTATTGTACTTTTTGCAAAATTCAGAGCGACATCTTATATAAAAAGAGGCTGTAAATTGATAGAGCAGATCATAATAGATTTACCGTTTTGTGTTGTCGCACAATAGAAAAATGAAGCAAGTTACCTATTTCGTCGCCGTTGTCCTTCTGGCCACAGTGCTTCTACTTGAGGACACCTCAGCGCAAACGAATTCGACAACAACAAGCTCAAACGCAACAACAACAACTACGACGACAACAACAGAAGCGTCAACAACCACTACAACCACCTTGGCCCCTTCAACTTCGCATAGGAAACGTGTCACAATCCGGAATCTTAAATATAAAATCATTCGCAAGATTAAGGTTAATAAGAAATCTGGTTAAATGACGAAACTGGAAAGAGTTACATTTCGAATAGGACATTTGAATGTGAATAAAGATCAAAATATACAAAAATATGACAACTAGAGGCTACTGTGATTTAAATCCATTTACATCCAATTTGCAGTTTAAAGTATCTTAACGTTAGTAAACTAAGATTGTTGACTGGCTAATCCTGAAATCACAAAATCTTTGTGGTCTCTGCTCCTGACATAACTAGTGGGATGTCCTTTACACAAAAGTTATTGATGTAAGGAGTCCTTTGACATAACTTTCGCTATGATTCTTCAAAGGACTCTCAAGATATGTGATTTTTGGCAGATAAATTATCTCAGATGCCAATGTCAGTCGATGTAAGTCAATACAGACTACAAATGACACCCCTATAGTCCTCCCACTGACTGAGTTATAAAGACATTTCTGTTTTTTTTTTTTGCCTACTGTTCGCCCAAAAATGTAGGCTAAATGTTTTTGTAATAATTTCATGCCCAAATAAGTATGTAGAACAGTTTTAAACCTTGAAGGTCAATGCAACTTCTACGCATTTCTGTTCGCCGGTATTATCCAGTACCTATGAATTTTCCAGTTTAGAAATTAAAAAAATGAACTTATACATATTTTTTTGATTTTTTCCTAATACCTCAGCTTCTAGCTGGAATGTCCTTCAAACGGATAATAGTCCTCAATGGAGGAAGTCGCGTTACATTACTTCCGTTATGATTCTTTAAAGATTTTGTGTGAAATTTGGTCTCTTTTCTTAGGCAAAAAATTCCTTTCTCCTCAGCTTCTGGGAGGAGTTTTCAGGATGTGTTAAAGCCATTCGAAACGGGCCATAAAAGACTACAATCGGACAGAAGGTCATCCTGATAGTTCTTCAAATGGGTGAGCTATGGACATTAGTGACTTTTGTCATTTCCGCCTTACAAAAATTCAAACAATGTTTTTGAAAGTATTTTGAAAATCTTTAAATGTAAATCGATAGTTATGATCCTGAGGGTACAAGAAAAAACGTATCCTACCGAAATTATTCTACGTCCTGCGTAGATACATACATAAAGCTTGATCATTTTTTTATCCTTAAGCTGTAAAATCCGCAAATCCTACCGCATTGCGCAAATCGGACGAAGGGACAATAAAAGTGGGGATCATCTAAGGACTCAGGACATAACATATTGTGGGAACGTCTTTTAACTTGACTTTTTAAAGGACATTCCAGGACCCCATGAAGTGAATCGACACACATCATTTGGTCCATTCTTCCTTTTCGGCCATTTTAGTGACTTTTTTTTAACTTTCCATACATCGATTTCATATTCAACTTCGTCGGCCGTTAAAATCACTAAATCAAACGGCACCAAAAAGTATGCCACATGTTTTGATAATTTGTACAATTTTGAATTTCAATGAATAACAAGTACCAAAATCAGAAAATCTCTAACAAGTCGAAGAAGAAGACCTCTTATTGCTCCTTCTTTAAGGAAATCAATTTTCATTTCGTTCATTTCGTTTTCGTTCATATTTAAAGTTTCCGTCTATTTTGCTAGAATTGTGTATATTTAACGTGCTATTATGTATAATTTTCTATTCAGTAATAGTTATTCATACACACATTGGAGTATTTAAATGTATGAGGTCTTTTATCTCTAAAATAATTCATGTTAATCCATCAAGACTTCGCCTTCTTTTGCCCAAACATAAATATCAACATCGCTTATCTTGTTGTCCAGATCCATTGAAGATTTGACCATTTTTAGGGGGTGTTCAGTTTATTTACCAGCATCGTTCATGTTTTTGGGAAGACTTAGAAGAGAATTGATCAGCTCCGAATTGCGTTTCCTCATGCGGACAGGGCCAACCAGTGAGTTGTCCAGGAAATAGGGATACCGACAAAGGCTGGCCAATTGCCCAGATGGATATTGATTGGCATTGTTATACCAATCCAGAAGATCCCGATTGAAATCCTTTCGTATGTATCGTTCCTCATCGGGCGCAGCCAGAGCTGCACAGCAACAGCAATGGCAGCAAATGGCCAATATAAGCAAAGAGAACATCATGCCGTAGCGAGCCATTCGTCTGAGACTGAGAACTAACTTGTGAATGAGTTGCCCCTAGAAAGTGCACCGATTTTTATAGCCAGGATGCCAGGATATTAGGTAAACGAAGAGCTACAGCGGGTGGTCGCTAGCACGCAATCCAGTCCCATCCAACGCGTCAGCATTGCGTATCAGTTAACAATGTCAACGCCAGGACCAATATGTCAGACGCAGGCAAATAGTAACGCGTAAACTTGTTGTGTCAGTCTGGCAAATATTTACTTATGCAGTGTTTAATGTTCGGCAGTTTGTACTGCACCAAATGCTGGGGCATACCTATGGAAGCTGTGGAATGGCGACATCCAATGCGACCTCGGTTGTTTTCGCCTTCGTCATGATTAATTTTGGACTGAGGGTCATAAAAATAAAATAATATAAGAAATTTTGTTTTATGGCTTTTCCTTTTGAGCCCCCCAGTTGGTTTCTCTATTGTGTAAACGACAGACTGTGCAAATACTCCTATTTAATAGAGGTACATATGTATAGTAATGAATAAAATTATACATACATTTTGTAGCAAAATGCGTATTTTTGGCAATTATAAAATAAATATTGGTTGTGCAAATTAAGCAATTGTTGCCACTTGCTATAAAAGTCTTGAGCTTATGGAGCTAATTATCACAAGTAATTCATCAACAACTCAACCAACCAAACAACCAATCTACCAAAGAGTAACCATCATGAGATCAGGACAATTGGCACTAGGACTTTTAGTTGTGGGCATTTGTATTTGGATAACAAATGCCGCTACATCCGCATCAACAAGTTCATCAACGACAACAACGACAACTGATGCTACAACTACAACAACAACAACAACAACTGATGCAACAACGACGACAACAACAACGACATCGTCATCAGCAACATCCAGCAGCAAGAAACATAGGAAGAAGATTTACATTTCCAATCTCAAATACACTGCAAAGAGAAAAATTCGTGTCAAAAAGAATTCCACTAGCTCCAAGAGCAGCAGCAGCCGGAGCACCCGTCTACGCAACCGTCGTCTTCGGAATCTCCTCAAGAAGAGGGCAGTTAAAGTAAGACGTGGCTAGAGAGAACAAAGCAAATGAAATCAATTAATTTGTAGAACCATAACTGAAAATCATATCAATTGAAGTAATAAAGTTCAACAATTTCAAGATAAAATTAAAAGGATTTTGCATTTAAAAAAACTTCTTCCTAAAAAGTAAAACAAAAAACAAAATTTAAGGTAAGTCTAAATTCACCAAGTTTGAATTTGCAATAGGAATATATTTTATAAGTCACGAGAAAAAAGTTGTTGACCTAATTTTTGATAAAATCCGTCAAAATATAATAAAAGCTTTCGCAAACTTACCAAACATTATTTTATTCAAGCTTTTAATGTTTCAATTTGAATTATCCAAAAGTGGAATACAAAATTATGCGTAATTTTTCCTTATTTAAAGACATAAAACATGCAAAAATGACCAAAGTAAGCAAAAATGTAAAATAACATTTTTCAAAAACCAATTAATATTCAAAATTTACAAGCCTACAAGTCAGTAACTTTTTGACCCAATTTCAACATTATTTTTAAATATTTTTTAGGATTTAATTTGTTGAAAGCTCAAACACATTAAAATCACTATCATAAAATTTTTGATAAAATAGGTATTTATGCATCATGTATCGGGAACAAATATTTTTTTCCAAGATTTCAATAATTTGTTATCAAATTCTGTTAGATATGAATTTAAACTCTTTTAAATCGGTTGGATCTGTCAAAAGTGCAGACAAAAAACTTTTATCTTGAGATCTCAATATTCATTTTCAATTCTGAATATAGAATCTGCAGTTTGGTGAAATAAATGATGCACTTACCTGTTTTTTTTTAGCATAGTTGTTAAACTTGACAACAAACTCTTAATTAGATCAAGTCGATTAGTCTGTAAGTTTTGATTTGGTTTTAAATCAAATCCTTCTTCTCCTTCAATAATGTGTGTGTAGGTTTGGTTTTTTAAATAGTTTTAAATGGTGTGTTTTATTTTTGATTCAATTGCAAGTCTTACATAGTTTCGCAAATCAATGTGAGTTAAATATTCTTAGAAACAAATCAACAAATAGTTTTGAATATATACATATAATAAAAATTTACATACAATTAACAAAATGAAATAACTAATGCAAATCTGTTAATAAAGTTGTCTGGATTGCGATTTCGATTGTGTTTTTTTTTTAAGAGAGCGCGGCATAAGAACTAGAAAAATATGATTTACCTATGAATGTGCGTATGTTTCATTAGTTGAGAAAGGCGTCGACATTTGACAAAAATTGATTAGTACACACTCAACTGGATAACAAAAGAAATTTATGATGGATAAATTGAGTTATTTTTTTGTGTGTAGGCATTATAATTTCTAATTTGCAAGCAATATTTTGTAATTTTTGAGTGGGTCTGCAGATTAGTCACATATACAAGTTTCATACAATATAATTTGAGTCAATAGCTTATATAAATGTTTGTTTATAAATTACTTTGTACACACACATTTAGTAGGTATATATAAAGTAAACTAATTCTTTTCTCTTTTTGTTTTGTTCTTTTGCAACAACTAGAAATGTGAGAGATTCAGTTTTTGATTGAACTTACTGTAATATTTTGTGTGTATTTTTCATTCATTTATTTGAGTTTAAGTTTCAAAAATTGACTGTGGATTATATAGTTAATTTATACAATAAAACGGTTGATTCTTTTGTTCAAAAGTTTTTGTTTATCTCTTTGTATATGTATAAGTACATATATATGTATGTGTGAAAACAATTAAATTTCTATTTAGCCATCAAATACATCTGGTTTTTGCTGCGTGTGTCTGTGCCATTAACATAATGTTGTTGTTGTTTTTCCATTCATATTTAATATTTGTTGTGCTGTGCTCACATTGATTGGTGTTGAGGTGTGTCAAGGAGGGATAATATCATTTTGTTTTGTAATATTGCTATATAGTTCTTGCTATTTGCTATTTGTATACTTTTTATAATTACTTATCAATATTTAGTTTAGTTTAACACACAGATTTAGAGAGTTCCTATTGTGTATGTTCGTTTGTTTTCCATCTGTTGTTTTAATTAAAATTTACACAAAACTCTCGACACATTTTCTAGCCCATATGAGGCGACTAGTTAGTAGATACCTGCAAATTGTTTCCCATTCTGCCTCCAATGCCATTCCCTATCATTGGTTTAATTACAGTTGCATAAAAAAATGCATTTCGAATAGCCTCTCTTTTATATGCAATTGAAACGTTTTCTGAATTAAATATTTTCGTATATGTATATGATGTTTGAGTTTTTGACTAGCACAATTTTTGGGATTATTGATTAACTACTACATATATACAATTAGCTACATACACATAAATTTATATACTTATTAGTTAGTTAGTTGGTTTAGTTAGTTAGTTTTGCGAGTACAAACATCTAAAAGCTGTTTGGATACAAAGGATACAGAGACAGAGAAAGAGAGAGTATACCAAAAGGTCTTATGCATGGGCTTTTCAACCTTCGGGACCTTAAATAGATCACATATTTTGACATTCACTTATGCTTAATATTGCAATTGCATTTTTGCTTCTGTAGTAATAGTAACTGAGTGTGTGTGGGTGAGTGTGTGTATGTGTGTAGTTTCACTATGTTTAAGACATTTACAAACAGGTAGAGCAGCAAAGTTAGTTAATACAATTTAATGTACAGGCTTTTTTTTTTTTTTTTTTGCTATTTCTGTATTATACTAGCATCCAATTAGAAATCGGTCAACCCCCCTCCGCTCTTCTCAGTCTCAGTGCTGGCAGCTGCAGCAGCATTAGTCGTACTGGGAGTGGAGGGGGTCATTAAATTCTAATTGGATGGCTTTCGTCATAAGAGAGCGCACAGCTTGGAGCGCTTCTTGGTCTTGTCGACAACAGTTCCTGCGGATGAGGTGGACGATGAGGCTGACATGCGTCCCACACTGCCACCATGTGGCTGCGATGGACTAGTCGGACTCTTGTCATCCATATCCTCGCTCACATGCGACTCGAGCAATTTCAGTGAGGTCTTTGGCTTTGAGCCGTCCATGCTGTTGTACAGCGTTTTCGATAGTTTCGAGCGCACCGCCTTGCCCAGGGCGCCGGTTTTCTTCATACTGAGACGTGACCCGCTGCGATGATGTTCGGGCGTGGTGTGGGCATCAGTTTCCTGGGATTGCTGATTGCAGTTTAGAGTTTGCACCGTGAACTCAATGTCCTTAATATCTTCGTCGGCACAGCCGGCAAATTCCTCCACAGGCTTGTCAATGGTATCATGATCGATCCAGGTTAGACCCATTTCTACTTTTTCGGCCAAATCCTGCCAATTGCGTCGATTCTCCAGTGTACCTTCGTACAGCGGCGTTATCCAGGGGAAAGTATCGCAGAGTACACGATACAGGGGCAAACAGATGACATCAATGAAGCCCACTTGCATTTTGGGTAACTCATCCTTTCGTTCTCTAGAAAAATTCAAATAATTTCAATTAATGAGGAACTTCTTTCGGGTTGAGGGGGTATCTCCTTGCTAACCTATCCATCATGGCCACTGGTTGAGTATTTAGTTGTAACTTCTCAAGATCACCCTGATCGAAGAATTCATCTGCCACCAGTTTGGCCACACGATGCTGCACTTCCCAAGGCTTAGCAATGGCACTCACATCGCAGGCAGTCATCATCATGCCACATAGCACTGAAAATGTTGGAGAACATAGAATTAGCCATTCCGATATACATCTTGCTTGCTCACTTACAGTCCTTCTTCTCCTCGCCTTGCCAATCGAATTCACCGTTCTCGACCAGTTCTAAAAAGGCGTTACGTTTCTTGAAATACATTGCCAAATCGGTTGAGAGTATGGCACTTTCCACAGTCTTCATTACGGAGCGATAATCTTCTGGTGAGAGGGCCTATAATATGGTGCAAAGTATTAATTATAATTAAGTTCTCTATCTCTCTCGCTCTCTGTCTATGTTTCTCTCTCCCATTTCAATATTGTTCTTCTGTTTTGTTTTGGCAAACTACAAATGAATGTCAATAAATCGCTTTGTCTACATCTGTTTTGCGGAACCCAATATTTGAGAACTTTGTTGATCATATATTCGAAAGTTCTTTGTATCATTCAGCGATTCACCTTCCGTTTCAAGACTTGGCATGGGTTGGCAAGGTTATTCTAACTATCTTCGAGTTGTATAAAAGACCCAGCGCGAAAGCGTTCATCATATCAGTTGTCAATTGAATCAACTTAACAACAATCAAGATGAAAGTATCAATCATTCTATCTACTTTGGCTGTCCTTATCGCTGTGTCCTATGTCCATGGACAAAATGACACTACAACAACAACAACAACGACAACGACTACCACGGAAGCGACAACCTCATCGGCAACATCGTCTTCGGCAACTGGCGGCAAAAGGAAGAAAGTCTATGTTAGCAATTTGACCTACACAGCCGTACGTAAGATTAGGGTAGGATCAACAACCACCTCCAGCACAAGATCGACAAGGACTCGCAATGGTCGCTATCGTGCACGCAATGGACGCCGGGTCAATGCTCGCCGTACTGGTCGTAGTGGCCGCAGGAATAACCGAAATGTACGTGTTGTTCGCGGTTAAATCTTCCTCACACTTATTAATTGAACTTAGAAAATGCTTTAAATAAAATTTACCAAACTCACCTGAAATATATTATTGCCCTCGGAATTGAGTATCATAACACATTGATCGAAATGATGATGCTCCATTGTGCTGGTCGTATACAATATGGCCAAGGGGGATTCGGTTTTGGTTTGGAATGCATTGTTGGTGCCACGATGATCTAGATCGTGACATAAGCATGCTACCAATAGACCCAAAATTTCCAAATCTGTCATAAAACGTTCCATTTTCCCTGTCTTTAGCATGGCAAACATTGTCTGGGCCACATTTAGGGCATGCCGCCAATTGTGATATTTAACTGGGCGATAATTCTTGCGCACACTCAAGACCCAACGGCAGAGAACCTAAAAAAACAAATGTGATTGGAATAACATTAACAGAGTCTTCTCTACTTCTCATTGAACTTACATCGTAGGGTATCTGAAATTGTGATACCAAATTGCATTGCATGAACATTCGCAATACCGCACGACAAGTATCATCATCAACTAGATCAAAATCTAGATAGAAAAAGAGTTAATTCGAGTTAGTTGGGAAATTGAGAGACATTTTGTGCCTGGTTTTACCTGTAAAGGTGAAACTATACAGATTATATGATTCTGCTTCAGCGACTACATCCTGTGTAAGCTTCTCGGTCTGATCCTGATTCGCAGTGGCATGATAACTCAAACATTCTAGGGCCACCTTCTGCTTGGCCATCAATTTGCAGGCGTTCTCATACATTTGGGTATTGTGTATGCCCAGGCCGCAGAATATGGCAAAAGCCTCAAAAATCGAGGCATCCGATTCGGTAAATGGAACTCCATTTGCCTTAACAGAATGAGGATTATGATATATAATAATGTTTACAATTAGTATTAATGGTTAAATAGTAGCACGCACCTTGTTAATTAATTGAGCCACACCAATCACCGTCTTCTGGGCATTCACAATGGGCATACAGAGTATTGCTTGGGTGCTATCGATCTCGCTCTCGGTACGTATCTGATGATTGTGCTCCCTCACCCACTCATTGACATCGCATATGTTGACTGTCTGGCCGGTGGTAGCCACAAATTGGGCTATCTGGGCCAGGGTGGAGTGGCTTAGCTCACTAATCGAGGGCCGCGAAACATTGGCCGCCTGATATTCACCGCCCAGTTCAAACAGGACGGTAAAACGATTCCGAAGTTTCTGCCCAGGAAAGATAGTGAAAGATTGAGGAAATTGGTTTGGTTCTTTGTGCTAAGTAAACATTTTCAATGTTGCGAATTTTACCTTTACCTTCTCCTCAAAACTGTCAGCACTTTTGATGGCACGAGATGGCCGCTGCTCTAGTTGATTGGGCTTCTCGATTATCTTCTCTAAATGGCTCTGTAAAGTAGTGAATAAAAAAGGGCCAGCCAAAGTGAGTGAGTAAGTAGATGGCAAAGTACATTAAGTGGCAGACACTACTAATGGTGGCTACTCCCCTCCCCTCCCGTCACACACCCGTTGAACTTGTTGATAAATTGCATCTCACTCAACGACAAGGCAAGCCAGGACTCTGGACACTGGCCTCGGAGCATAATTAAGCTGACATGTTGCACATGACAGGCAATGTTGGGGAAAAGTTTTCACCACGGTCGCTTTGTCCCTTTGGGGCAGACACTCTGGTCTATATAGCCAACTAAGTGTTCCATTTGCATTAATTGTTAATTTATACATTTAATGTTGTAAACAAGAACATTTCATTCTGATAATATGCAGTTAGCAGGCCCTTTGGTGGTCGATCGATTCGATCCATTGTACTTGAAATTATTTACTCTCGGTTGTAATCAGCCAATAGTAAATAATAATTACCATAAAATTGCACATAGATTAAAGGTATGTGAGAGGCAGAAGAGTAGGGCAGATGGCCATAATTTATTTATATTGCCTTCGGCTGATTGAGTGATGGTAATAAATTACACCACATAACTGACTGACTGACAGTTGTCTTTGTTCTTGTAATTTTTTGTTCTCTTTGCCATGATATCTGTATAGCATAATGACCTATCGATTTGGCCATCAGCAATGGCTTAATAATAATATGCATTTAATTCAGCAGGGAAAACATTTTATTATATGCAAAATGCTCAATTAATTTGCAAAGCAACATTTTGTATCTATTAATGCAAGTTAACACATTGTGTCATTAGACATATAAACATTGGCTTATTATGGTCAAAAATTTAAATGAAATAACAAAATAACAAAACTGTATTGAATTTTTAGAACTAATTAATTTTTTTGCTGGAAAATATTAATAGATTTTGTTTGGCTTTATAGAAAATTGCTGATGACAAAATGACTTTAACCAAGTGAGTCTAATTAACATATAGTTATAATGAAAAGAGTTTGATGTAGTGGGATAATTCTAAGCATATTATTTTAAACAGCTTTAGCAGATTTTGTTTCTACCTAGGAATATAACACAATGGACAGTGCCAAATATGGAGGCTAAAAGGCATATCCTTGTAAAATTTAATTGACTCCGTCATGGCCATAATTATAGCATTTTTCTGATTAATTTGGCAAACATAATTAAAGGATTTTCACACAATGAAATTGATTGCACATACAATTATTTTCGCCTATTTTGCTTTTTGCCAGCTTTTAATTTTTGTCCGAATTATGCATATTCAAATACAATATATGTACTCGATGCCGCTAATCCTGTATTTTATTTAGTCAGCTAATTAATTCAGACATCAAATTATGAGAGACACACAATCGAGATCACATTCTATTGTAAGCCAGAGGCGAAAACTCTGTGGAAATTGCTTTGGCTTTGAGATAATTTCTTTCATTTTCATGCTGTCACAATTCCGCTTAATGTCAGTCCATTCCTCTGTCTCTTTCTGCGTCATGTTTTTGGTGTTCTGTCGTTGGGGGCCAAGTCATTCCCATTCTGTTCGTATCTATCATATAATGTAAATTGCACATTTTAATTTCCTTGGGGTGCGCGCCACCAAAAACGTGGCAAAAGTTGCAAACACGCACAAAATGGCCGACGCTCTGGCGTTTAAACAATTTTAATGAAACTGACACAGCGGACACAACAGTCACGGCAAAAAGCAACCGCAACCGCTCCTAGTGGGCGTCAATTTAACATATTACCTACATACATACAATTTGCATGTATAGTTTGTATCTACTTTGGACAATTTACATGGATGTGGTTGCGAAAAGGGGTTTAATTTTGCCAAGCTTTCTATTATGTGCTTAACTGGGAATTATCTTATCTTGGCGGCAATTACATTTGGCTTACAGTACGTATACTTAATTGAGTGTACAAAGATCTCAGATTCTAGTTCTTTTTGTTTTTCTTGGTTCATGAACGTTGTTTTATACATTTCTGTGACTAATATGAACTACGTCCATGGGCTGCATAAAGAATATGTTGTCACAAAATTAAACGAAATGTATTTGGTTCATTGGGCTTTTAGTGTGATACCTTCTGGTCAATGGTCAGTGAAATGGCATTAAATTGATGTCGAATTGCAGAATTGGCCACTTCCAATTGTCAATTGTTGGGCGTTAAGTGCTCTTCTTTTAAACTTACCGCTTCACAGCAATCCAAATCGACTAGAAACACCGAGCATCGTTCACATTTGAGTAGTTCGCGTGCCTCAGTCATAATTTTGGTCACCAGACACTCGAGATTGTTTTGCTCCTCGAAGATGCTGCGTGCCAAATTCAATAGGATTTGATTGCGTCTATATTCCTGGACGGACATTTCGAATAGTTGCGCATTCTGTATGCCGATTCCGCAGAAAGTCAAATAGCGTCGAAAGATTTCCACATCGTGCTCATCGAACTCCATGCAGCCTGCATGAGATGATGATGGATATAACAATGGTTTATAAATGAGGCAAGGGATGCATGGAGGATACTCACCATTCGTTTTATTGATGATTTGAGCCACACCTATAATATCGCCCTCGTAATTGCATATGGGCATACAAAGTATGGCATTCGTTTTGTAGCCGGTCTTTAGATCGATTTCGCAATTGAAGCGTGCATCCTTGTACGCCTCCTTGATGTTAATCATTTGCTTTGTCTGGGCCACCATGCCGGCAATGCCAATGCCAAAAGGAATGATTATCTCCTCCGCACTGGCTCGCGTCACAGCATCCTTGAGGGCTACATATAACGGTATATCGCGTGTATCGTTAATGCATTGAAATAAATAAATATTGTACACACAAATATAATATTTAATTTATAGCCAAAATATTCACTCTGCCATGCAAAAAGATACTGAGAAAGATACACACACGATGCGAGGGCAAAAAGTCAAATATGAATTTGCATGAGTTCGCTCACGCCCAATAATAATCTCAGTTCCACACGGTGGCTTTACTTTGAGGTACACGTATACGTGTGTGTGTGTGTGTGTGTGTGTGGGCGTGTGTGTGTGTGTGACAATCTTATAGAGCATGCTCTGCTTCATTTTGGGCTCCATTTCTAATCTTTTTCACATTTTCATTCCAAATTATGTAGCGGAAACAGCAGCGGCTTTTATTCACGATTCTATGGCCAGATTCATTACAAATGTATCCATGTGTGTGTTTGTATATGTATGTGTGTGTGCGGGTGTTTGAGCACGTTTTTGGTCTGCATCTATTTCTCATTTTGATAGCGACCTTTCGAGTTTTATGCCCCTGGTTTGGCAAAAAAAAAACAACTTTTAATGCCCACTTCCGCTCTGGTTTAATTTTGCTAATGCTTTTGCCCTCCCTTCACACCTCTCTCTTTCGCATACTCTCCCCCCGCCTTTTATTAATAGCATAAAAAGTAAACGAAATATTTCAATTGGTGCCCCGCTAATGAGTGCCAATTTGTACTCCGTCCAATGGGTTAAATTTGAATACAACTTTCTACAACCTAAACCCTTTGGGTCAATGCGAAATGACACACTTTACCCTCCACACCAGAGACAGGTTCTCGATCATTCTCACTTGTCCTTTGTCTCCCATCGATTCGTCAAAGGACATATAAGAGATTCAGATCTCTGTTATCCTTATTATTAAGCAGATGCTGTAGAGAGAAACTTTATTTATATTTTAGGCATATCTTTTATTGTATATTTCTATGCCAAGTTTTTACTGAGTATCTAAAAGTCGTAGTTAGATTTCTTTAATAATTTTGGCTCACACTTTGTTGGCACTTCAAGCATAAGTAATGAGTTTTTGTAAGTTTTGGGCCATTAAGAACAGAAACTTAAACCGGAAACTACTGGCAAAATTCAATTAGCCAATAACATAAATAAATTGAACCCCTTTTCAAATGGAAAATCCATTTTGAAAATTGTAAATTGGGCCAAAAATTGTAATTAGATAAGCAACTATTTGTGTGAGTTTCTGTCTATTTTGAACATCTGCTGTGGTTTCTGTGCCACTCTCATGGCTGGTTCTATGTAAATGTTGCCACAGACCCGTACCCGTACCCGTACACTCGTATTCGTGCCTGCCCATATTCACTCATTCAATATTGTTGCCATCAGCTTTCATTTCGATTTCATTGTGTTGTTTTGTGGTCCTAGTTCACTTTGTGCATTGTTCATCTTAATTAAAGCCGAACACAGAGAGTAGAGAGAGAAGATGAGAGGAAGCTAGAGTTTCCCATGGCAAATAGTTTGGAAAACGAAAAAGGTTTTCATTTGCTACGTCCTTGCATTTGCCTTTTTTGCCTTGTGTTGTGCTGTGGAGACTCACCTGTCTTTTGTGTTACATCGAAGAGTTTGGCCACCAGGTACTTGTTGTTGGTCGTACCCTTCGCAAGGAACAGAGAACCACGATCCGCATGGGTGAGCAGACCAACATTGACCAATATCTTGTGACAGAGCACATCAATGTCCAGCTCATTGGCCACATCGCGTATCAGTTCCATGAACAGTTCACCCTCGTCCAGGTCCATCAAATGTCGCCGACATTCTGGCAGCGAGGAGGCCGATGAATTCGAGAGGCTGCGACCCGGTGATTTCTGTGGGGGAGAAAGACGGATGGGAGGGGGTGGCAACAACAGTAAATGTTAATGAAAGGCTTAGTGGAGGGCACAAATTTGATGGTAGATATGTAATTGAATTCTCTCGCAAAGACCGGCCAGTTAATTAGCTTTTACACAAATGACTTTATTATTTAATTGGCTTTAGTACCGGACACAAGCCTCACATTTCATATGCCCATTAAAATTAAATATTTAAATATTAAATTTTTACCCCAATCACCCATTCGACCCCCCGATGCCACCCGTATCTCGTGCTATCGTTTCGATATTGTATTTGTGGCATATATTTAACCTCGCTTCTATTGGAAATTAACCTGCTTCAGTTGAAATAGCTGACTATTAACTCCTTTTTCGACTCTTAGACACAAGCCGCTGGGGCCGTTCTATGTGGTAATTGAATACAGAAAGGACGAAAGTCCTGCGTGCCGAAAGTCAATTAACTGTTTCCAAAATGTTGCGTGCTGTAAGCCTATCCTATAGAAAAGACGTCGCTTTGCCAACCAACCAACGAACCAACCAACCAAATTAAGGTAATTTGTTGTTTAGTTTAGTACGATTCGTTCCCGTCTTACCCTCTGCTTCTCCACTCTCCCCCTGGTTAGAATTGTCGATAATAATGCATTTAAAAATAAATGAACCTGAATTTTTTTGTTATTTCGCATTATGCCTATGAATTGGTGTTCAACTAAAATTTAATTATTAGACCAAAAACACGTGCGACTGAAACTTTGAAGTGATAACATTGAAAATTTGCCATTCGTTTTTGTTTAAACAAGTGTCAAGCGTTTGGAGTGGTTCCAAATGGTTCGAATGAGGCAGCAGCCAGGCTGGCAATTGGCCCTGTTGTCGTATGTTGTCTTAAATGAGTTGAACGAATCCATAGAGGCCTCGTTAAAGCAACATTAGATATATAATTAAACACAATTTATGACGTCAGACATAATCTGAATTAAATTAAGCCCCGAAAGTTAGCAAACTAAGAAAATCTATGGGTAAGAGACACAGATAATAGGCTTATAATTTTGTGGCAATTGAAACTTAATTCATATTACTAGAAATTTATGCATTTTGTTCTTAATAAATTTAAAGTTACATTTAGCTAATATGCAAGTCCATTTATAATATTTACTTGGTGTCTCTTTTGCCTTAGTCAAAATGTTTTAATGAAAACTGATAAATTTTTAAAGCTGAATAGAACTGAATATAATACAGTCTTTATATTATATTAAATTTTAAACTTTACCTAAAAGTTTACCTTTTGTAGTAATTAAATTAAAACGCCTTTTTGAGTTTCGAAAACAACAATCACGTCTTAAACTTCCATTTGAGCTTCACTTTTCTAAAAAGTTTTGCAAATTCTATGTGATTTCATTTTATATTTTCTTTTAGTTGCTGTTGTCTTTTTATTCTTGTGGTGAATTAAATGAATTCACTTTATTTAGAGGACAGAAGAGCCAAACTCATGTCTATCAGTATGACAACAAGGGAAATGAAACTGCAGCTGTGCAGAGCAGTCACAGTACTTTGTATTGCGTAACATGCACTTAAATAAATTGACAATATCGACTTAAGGTAGACAAGTGGAAGCACCTCTAAAGAGAATAATAGGTAAGACAACCCAGCGGGTTGGATGGGGGGTATGAAAGTATGGGAAAAAACATACACATACACATAAGAGGCAACCTTTGACAGGCATTGTATGGATTTCAGGCATTGTATTGTGACAGTTGCACACTTGGCAGTTAACCCTGACATAGCCTACTTTTTTGTTCACCTTTCACTGATGCAGACACACACACACGCATAGAGCGAAAAACGTTTATGCTAGGCTAGTTCTTTGTTATGCAAGAATCTGTAAATGCGCAAATTTACTGCTAGAATCTACTGAAATGCGAACGGGGAATTATTCAAGCCCAATATTGCGTATAAGACATGTCATTCTAAGGCACACAAAAATTGTTACTATGAATGACTTGCCTTTTAGAATGCATTTACCTTTTCTTTCTGTTGCTCTCTTCAGTTAAGATGCAGGCCAACTGCTTGAAAAATCGAAAATAAGTACACCAATTACCAAGGCCCAGTCACTGGGCCGCCACAGACACATCATTTTGCTTGATGTTCCAGAAAAAGGAGCATAACAAAAGTGAAAAATGAGAAAGAGACTGAGGAGGAGCGAGATTGGGACTAAAGCGGAACTCAGAAAGTGCAATGCATGAGTGAAATTCAATGGCAATGAGTGGTTCAAACAAGTTCAAGTGCTCCCAGCTTAAGGACACACATATTTATATATATACCAAAACAATCAAAATGTCAAAAGTCATGAGTGATTGACTTTAGTAATACTCTCTCTCTTTCCCTCTATCTCTCTCTCTTTGAAGCAAATATGAAATTTATACGCCATTTGAAATAATATCCATCTTATGTTTAATCAACTAAATATTAAAATATTCAGCTCCGAAAAGTATGCTATTAAAGAATTTAAAATTGTATACACATTCAATGCGTGTGTGTGAGTTTGCCACATATCAATAAAAATATCAAATAAAAGTTAATTGAAAAATACCTCACGCCAAACATGGCGCGTAAAAACCTTCAGGCCAGGACTTGATGCTGTCAATAACCAAGTAAAAAGCACAAAAAAGAGAAATAAAAAATAAGAAAAACAAAATTCGTGAAATATTGTTTTTTTTTCTTTCTCGACGTCGATTAAAAGTATTTTAACATTGCACACACTCTTACACTCACAGATACGCAGACATAAATGTGTACATGGCATACATGGCGTATGTGGAATTTCATTTTTTTTTTAATAATAAATTAAACATCAGGAGACGTCCAACAAATGGAAACTCCTCTGTTTAAGCAAGTCTCCGTTTGTGAATGTGTGTGTGCATTTCCAATTAGAGCATTTCACACGCAGACAGCGAAACTGGCGAAACAGACAAAATACTGAAGAAAAAGAACTTGTGAAAATATCAATTTAGTTAACTAATTTGGCTCGGCCAAGAAGAGAGCGCAAAGACAAAGTTAAACAAAACAGGAAATCCAAAGCGAACTTGGTGCGAAAAGTACAACAAAACAAAGCAAAGCAAATACAAAAAATGGCACAGACACAAAAAACGACTGAGGCAGAGAGCAAACATACACACACAGGGTACGTGTGCGTGTGTGTGTGTGTGTGAGGGAGAAAGAGCGAGACGGAGCAATGCAATTGGCATTGCCACTCAACTCTGCATTTACCCAAGCCGAGTTGCCATTGCAGTTGCTTACTTTTGTTAGCCAAGTTAAGAAACAAAACGAAAGAGAGTAACTGCTTTGGGAAAATGGCAAATGGCGGGTGGCCAACTGCCAAGACTGATATCTTTGCTACAGATGTAATACTATTTGCTTTGTCCACGAAAACTAATTTCCAGTAGAACAAGTCTTAAAACAAAAACTTTTATACCAATTTTTTCGACAGTGAATTTAATGGGGAAAAGTAGAAGAAAGAAGGAGAGACAATCTTGTTTAGCACTAAGCTGACAGATTGTGCAAGGTTAGTTCGTAGTTTTTGTTTAGATTACTAATTATAACGGTAATACAGTTGGCCAAACTGTTTCAAATTCCATTCTTAGCTATAAATCTAAGCATATTAACTAAATGTAGCAATGAATCTAATTTATTCTACCTATTGATTATATGGTTTCATCTTAAATTAGATATTTTGCAAATTGAAATTACTCTTAGGCATGAGCAACTCTGTCACCCTGTGGCCACCTAGAGAATAGCGGACCCACCCTTGTTTAAGATGTTTAGAGAACCTCTTTTTAAAGCCAGCACTTACCTGCTGCACAGTGGGCGAGGAGGCCATCCATTGTTGGAATAAATCTGAAGTAACCGACGGTCGTTTGGGCGGCTTACGACTCTCGATGAACTCATGCAGTCGACTCAAAGCCTCGGGAGGCGCACGTTCGGTTAACCACTTCTCAAATGCTTCAGGTTTCTCTTCAAATAGACGGGCCACCTCATCCACATCCTGCTGGCTGGCCACCGTCGTCGATTTGTTGGCTTTGGCATGCGGCTGGCTTTGACTCTGAATCAGCGTCTGAGTGCTGATACTGTTGCTGCTGCTGCTGCTACTGGCAGGTGCAACTGAGGCATTTCCCCCATCTGGCAAGGATTTTGGCTTAGTTTCGTTAGCGGGTGAGGATGTAGATGTAGATCCCAGAACATTTTCAACTCTTGCCAGCTTGACCTGGTTGCTTGTGCTGGCTTCTGTTGTTGCTGCTGCTGTTACTGTTACTGTTGTTGTTGCTGCTGCCATTGTTGTAGCTGCTGCTGATTCTGTTTGTGTTTCTGTTGTCGTTGCCATTGCCGACTTTTTGGCGCCATTGGTCAGCGGTTCAACTGATGTGGGTGACATTGTGGCTGTCGGTGGCTCGGCTGTGGCGCCGCCGGCTGCCGCTGACACATCTGTCATGTTGCTGCTGCTGCTCAATGTCTGTCTGCTGCTGTTGATCTTGGTGTTATTGCTGCTGCTGCTACTGTTGAGCTCGTGCATGAAACCATTGCGGCAAATGGCCCAGGCGTCGCCTCGTTAGCCTCGTTAACCCACCTGATATAGGGAGAAGGGGGCGTTGAGAAGCAAAGGTTTTCCTGCTGTGCTCGCTGATTAAGTCACGTACACGCCCACTTATGTGCGTCTAAGACAAGGATTTGTTATATCCCAGGCAACCTGTTGCACCCCTCTCCAATCTCACCTCTGTCTCACTCCCTCTCGCTCTCTCTCTCTCTCTGAGAAGCGTCTCCGCGGGTTTAAGTATTAATGGACATCAACTACTGATACAGGGGCCGATTTAGGAGCACCTGCTGGTAAGTCCATTGCCTGGTTCAGCCTACAAATGCTTAATGTTGCTTTCTCTTCTTAGTTCAAGCACGTTTGCTTCAGTTTTAGACCTCTGTCTGCTTTTATTTCGATTGCTTCATGTGTCTCTTGTGTCTCTTTTTGCTCTGTCTCTTTCTAATCCTTGACAGCCATTTAACAGTTCATTTCTATGTTTGATTTCCTTAGCCTCCAGTGCCGTCTTTCTGTCCTGTGGAAAGTGAAAGTAAGCAGAAAGCGTGGAGAATCAAGTTAGTATTTGATGGCGGATTAGTTGCTAGTCAAATGGAAACAAATGGAAAGTTTAGACGCAACTTTGACCAGGGCCACTTAAGTTTAATGGTGGCGGAGAACACTTGATATAAAATGGGCGTGGTCTTAACCAAACCATTAGCTTTATAGCTAAAAGCTAAAAGTTTTGTGCTCTTAACCTTTGTTTGAGTTTCTTAAAGTTCAAAATAAATAAATGCCAAATAAATTTTCTTGGTCTTTTCGTATCACATTATATAGGTACATACATATGTATATATATATCTATTCTCTCAAAAACTGAAATCTCAGTTTCGAAATGGGCTAGCAAGTGATTATCTTTAGAGGTTTATCTTCCAATCTGAGCCATTATTTACTCACACTCACACACAGAAAATTGGAATTTCCCCAATGCATAAAGAAATTTATCAAATAGAATTTATTTTGTGGCCAATAAATTTTTCGCATGCGAAATTCTTGAAAATATATTTAAACGTTCCACAATTGTCTGTGGGCGAGTAGAAAAACATAAATTTATATGTGCTCCACGGCGATGCCATGGCAAACAGGCAATTTCAGTGGACGTCAAATGCAAATGCCGTGGCACAACCACCGACCCACACAGGGACCACCATCACTATCATCATCATCTACCACCACGAATGCCTGCACTCACATTTCAGACACAAAAGGAATATCAGAATAGTAGTGCCTCAACCAGAGAGGGAGACCAAAAACTGAAGATGCCATGGATAAATGCAAAAGTTGCCATTTAAAAACATTTGCACTAAAGTGACTCTCGGCATTTGCATGCCAAAAAAGCGAAAAGAAAAGAAAAACGAATAAAAGAAACATACACAAACACCTTTGGCATTTGCCATGTGGTGGGGATGCTGGAGGATACAGCCGTTGGCTTTGACTCTGACTATGACTTTAGCCTGAATGTTAAAGTCAGCTATCTCTCTCTATGATCTCTCTCTGTCTCTCTTTGTCTCTACTGTACACCATATAGTCAGTAACTAGCATCACCTTCATTTTCATAAACCAACATCAAAGTGTGTCAACACTTGAAAGTGATTGTTTGGCCAAGTTCTGGGTCTTTGTTGACCAGACCAAGAATTACTTTGCATGTAAGTTGCATTCAAGTCCCCTTTTGCCATAAACAATGACATTTTGAATAATAGTACACATTCACACACACACACACACAGAGCCAAAAGAAAACAAGAGCAACGACAAAACAAAAACAACGAAAGCCATGGACTTTATAACGCACTCGTTTGCAATTTCAAATTGGGTAATAAATTTTTAAACTCCTCTTTTGTGAGAGGAACACAGTGCGTATGAAATTGCTTTGTTCGACTTCGGCTTACAGTGGGTGTCACCTCCTCTCCCCTGACTCTCGTGTAGTTCCATCCCCAGTTGTGAATTTAATGTCAACACTAAAGATTAAGAATTTAATGCGTTCATTGGTTAACAAATTTATTTTATAGCTCTCATTGACATTGCTTAGCCCGCGGTTGTCGAGCAAGCTTTGCCATAAATTCAAAATTAACTACCCGAAACTTTGAATCTTTTAAGTCTCTTTTTGTTCTAAAATCAAGTTCAATCAACTTTTCGTTTCATAAATTTACTGTTCTTAGATTACGAATTAATTTACTCGAATGATAATAAAAAACTTATTTACAGAATCAAAATACCAAAAAAGAAATTAAAAATGCCTAATGTCACTTTGAAGTATTTCGAATTATTTACTTGTCAGTTATTAGATTAACGCCATGAGTAAAAAGTTAAAGATAAGAAATGACTTGCTAGCTGAGTCACCTTTTTTGTGGATTTTTCCTGACCAGGTCAAATATATTCGAATTATTGTTCAATCAATAATAAGTACCTTACTATCAAAATTCAGAAATATCAGCAAACGCCGCAACTTGTCACAACTTTTATCAATAATAATGCCAAGTGGAATATGAAAAATTGTAATTTTATTCAATAATGTTGCATTTCAAATGTCAATGAAGTAAGTAAGTCGTCTCGCCGACTTAGGTATACCATACACCAGTAAAGCAAATATTTTAAATTTATTAAACAAATGCATTTTCACATGCTTTTTATTACAAGCAAATCTTAGAATCTCCCTCACTCAAGTATACGAGCACCCTAGCGCCCCCACCAGCCAACGACCAACTACGGCCTTATGGAAAAACGTTTATATGCATAACTTGGTTGTTTTTTGTCCGATTTTGATAAAATTTGGTGTTTTGCTGGGTATTAGTATCAAATTCAAGTGTGCCAAATTTGATTACAAAAGGTAGAAAATTACGTGAGATAATCGAGTTTTTCCAAATTACGGGGGCGGAAAGGGGCGTGGCAAAATCGTTGCATATACAATATATGCGCATTTATTAAACCAATACACAAACCAAATTTGGTGCCTCTAGCTATTATAGTCTTTAAGAAAATCAAATTTGTTTAAATTTCGTGGGCGGAGGGGGCGTGGCAAATTTTTTTTGCAACAAATTTGTGCGCGCTTACTCAAGGATTAATCATACTAAATTTGATGTCTTTAGCTATTATAATCTTTAAGAAAATCAAATTTGTTTAAATTTCGTGGGCGGAGGGGGGCGTGGCAAAAATTTGAAATAAACTTGACCACCGTAGGTAATACACGAGTCTACGTACCAAATTTGGTGACTCTAGCTCTTATAGTCTCTGAGATCTACGTGTTCATACGGACAGACGGACGGACGGACGGACGGACGGACGGACGGACGGACGGACGGACGGACGGACGGACGGACGGACGGACGGACGGACGGACATGTCTATATCGACTCGGCTGTTGATACTGATCAAGAATATATATACTTTATGGGGTCGGAAAAGCTTCCTTCTGCCTGTTACATACATTTTGGCGACTTTAATATACCATTTCACCCTATGGGTGTATGGTATAAAAACATAATCATAGATGATTAAGGAACTTCAGTTTGTCAAGGGATTGTTATTTTGATTTTGATTTTCTTTTGAACATTTGAAAGAAATGGAAATATATTTGATTGCAAGTTTTTGACACATGACAAGGTAGCAAGCCATGCATATTTATATGCATAAAATATTTGAAGGCTTCCTTCTGTTGAATGTTTATTGTAAGGAAATTGTCACTGTTTCCAGCACTCAGGCTGCAAATTTGGAAAACGATTTATTCATCTTGGCCAAGTTTGTTGTTTGTTTCGGTTTGGGTATTTACTTATGTATGTATTTGTATATATTTTTGTCACTTTTCAACTAAATGACATTTACAAGGTCTTGCATCTGTTATGCAACAAGTATTGTCTAAGGAAATGTCGTGCATAAGAGCGGTGCACGGGGAGGTTGGGAAAATCGCAATGGGGAAATGTAAAATTAGAATTACCGCAGCATCTAACAGATGCACACACACTCGGAGAAAGGGTAATGTCAGCTAGGTAGTGGGTTTAGTGGGGAATTGTGGCATGTCAACACCACACACAAACATACATTATGTAGGACAAGCCAAACATTTCGTACCCCTCGTTCTGTGATCTGACTTGTGCAGATCCCTAGCCTTGGGCACATTTTCCTTGCCATGCCATGGCAAGCCTTCGGTATTCCAGTGTGCACTACGTGACTGTCCTGTCAATGCATCATTGTGGCCCCGAGAGGAAGAGTTCATGACGCTTTTGGGTGTTGGGATTGGGCTGGGGCATTCGTTAAGCGTCGTTGATGAAGGCGCCTTCTAAAATGTAGCAACGTTGCAATTTGCCAAATTGAAATCATGAAATGAAGGGCGCTGACAAAGCCAGCTTACCCGCATCATATACAAACTAGCCACAAAGTTAATTTTCAGTCAACGTGTTTTTGCCGTTGTCGTTTGCAGTCGCTCTCGTCCGCCTCCCGCTTGCACGCACATGTAGAAGAGTGTGTAGGTAATAGGTACTTCCGGTTACAAAATGGCGGCAACACTTGCAACAATGTGTATGCTCTGTGCCCAGCCGCTAATTCTGTAATTCTGTAATTTCAAACGTGTGCAAAACCAAGTGCACAACTACAAAGACAAAGTCCTGCTCCTCGACTAGTCGCCTATTTATGGTGACCATTAGCTACGCGGGCTTCAATAGGTTAGAGGCGAGGACAGGTGGGCTATTTTACACCGCAAGTCCATGGGCAGTCATTTGCATTCGCCCCCCATAGTCACCCTCTCTATTTCTCACTCTTGCTCGTTCTTAGCCCTCCTGTGGACATGCAACCACTACTGCAGCTAATGACGCGACCACCGGCTTTGAGTTGCTACTTTCCCGCTGACGTGCTCGTGGAGCATTTTAATTAAAAATAACTACAGCTACGCGAATAAAATAACAACTACAACACATTTTTTAATTAACGGAAATATGAATATAAATACCCTACGTTCCCTCCCCTCCCTTCTATTCAATGATTCCCTTGGTGCTTGCAATTTTCATATAAATATTTTAGAATATAATTTTAGTTCCTCTACACAAATTGTTTGCATGACCTGTACATATAAGGATATTCATCCATTTGTGCAAATCATTAGGTATAATCGACATTGGCAAAGAGAAGCTTATTTTATAGGTTTGTATTCAGCAAGTTTAATTTAATTTCTCAAAGTATAAATTTAGACTTGAAACTTGAAATAGAGCATTTAAAAAAGATATAAATCAACAGATAGACCTTTAATATTATCCTTTGTAAGCTTTACTTTCTGGGTGAAATATCTTTTTCCTTGCAATATCTTACAAAAAATGGAGAGTATTTCATAAAGTATGCATGTATTTATTGCCAAAAGAAACCACTTTTACATACAACTTTGAGGCAAGTTTGAAAAGTCTCGAAACAAGTGAAATTTATTCAACTCGCATATTTTGTTTGCTTCATACAAACACCATTTTGTATGCCCTGAATGTTTGCCATTTCCGCTACTCATTTCCGTGTGGAGTGTGCGTGATGCACGACTGAAAGCGAACTAGGAGCAAAAGTAGTAGGTCCCGTGTCAGTCCGTCATGTGGTTGCTTTCGCATAATTTGTTCATACATTGATGCCTACATATGTGAAACACTAATTGTTGCAGTGGAACAGTTCTCCCTCTTTGTGTGTGGGTCTGTGTGTGTTTTATTTTTTTCTCTCTCGTTGGCATATTGCAGATTATCCTACGTGATATTATGCAAATTTTCCCAAAATCGTCTGTCGTTCTGAATGACTGAACGGTTGAATAAGTTGAGTTGTTGTTGTTGATATTGACACTGGCAGCACTGTACACCAAGTAAATGCATTTGCATAGCTTCAATTACGGTTAATTGTTGGCATTCTGACGCGTTGCCAAATGTGGAAGGGGTAATGCAACTAAGTTTCCCAGCAATGCATTGAAGAACGGACGGAACTGGGAAATGGCATTATCATAATTTGGCCTCACGATTAACCCTGAAGTTTGTCTAACGTCTGTTGCCATTACCAATAATCATAAATACATGGGAAAATGACACATCAATCTAAAATGGGATCTTTATAAGATTGTATCCTAGTTATACTCACAATCTCTTTTATATAACCATATAAAAAAACTGTTAATTAAATTGCTTCTATATTGTAATAAATTCATCTCAAATTCGTGATTAAACAAGTTTTCGTTCAGCGTTTTTTGTGTGTTTGTTATCGTGAATTCTCAGAAAAATGGATTTTTTAATAGATTTGGGAATAGTTTCTTATGCATCGGCTATGTTATTGACAAAGTTCTTGCAAAATGTCAGTATGACAGTAAGGACAACAAATTCAATTAGAGGCAAATGCATCAAAAATAAAAAACTTTTCACCCACAAAGTGCGGATGGTGTGGCTGAAGTCTGAAGGCGATGCCTGATGGCTGAAGGCCAGTCATCTGAGCAAAACATCATTAATATTTGTCTCAGCTGTGGAAAATTTGCACTTTGTCTAATGAAATACACAATACACGAGCACTGCAAATCTTGTCAAAGCAGAATAATTGAAAAACTTTGAAGAGACAAAGCCAAGCGGAAGAAAGAACACAAGAAGCCAACAGAAGTACTGCTGGCATTCCTTTAATTAAAACATTAGCTCGGGGACATGGTATGTAAGGAGTTTGCCCTCTTTACGATATGATGTCATATGGCCAGGTCCATTACTGCAACACAATAGCCAATTTTCCACTTAAATATTTTTCCTTTTGCACATTAAGCTGACTGAGGGCGTATTCGAGATTAAATCCCAGAACTCTTAGAACAGTGCACCAAGGACCTGATAATGCTCCTTTAGCTGTTGCTTCGGCCAGGGGCATAAATGTCAACATTCTCGACTGAAAATAGTTGCACGCTGACACAATAATGCAACAGCGGCTCAGCTTCATTCGGGCGAAGGCACAAAGTGAATGGGACGGGGGGAAAAGCAGCAGCCCGAGCCCAGTTGACACTGCATTGTTATGCTCCTCTGGCAGCAGGACAAGCGGCTATTACGAAAAGTTGCCACTTCAACATGGCTTAAATGACACCAGGCAGTGGAAATTCATTAGGGAGGCAACTGAAAAGCTGAAACATTATGGGCGCGAAAATTCTTTACTCTTTTTAGTTCAAGCTACTTAAATAATTTGCGGGCAACATGAAAGCTATATAGAAAAGAAATTATAAACGTTTACACTGCTAATAACAAATAAGGATTATTTATCTTTGCAGTTTGCACAATTTTTTTACGTTGAATAGTAGGTTTTCCTTTTGTTTTACAGTATCGAATTTAGATAAAGTCGTTTGTGCCATATCTTTTTCAGAAACTCTTCATTTTTTTGACATATTTAGCTTTTAATGATTTCAAAATATTTCAAAGCACAATTTATCCACAACAAACGAAATGAAATTGGTTTCTATTCCACTAGCTGCGGTTGGATATATCGTCATATGTGGCTTGGATGCTAGGCTTTCTCTCGCCTGAAGTGGCAATCTAATACCAATTTGGCCTACTTTGGCACCCTCTGGCGGACATTTCATGCTGTCATGTTTGTTATTCAATTTGCCATCAAAAACACACGAAATATTCTACGAAACAAGCCACAATAATAACGTTCTTGAATAATTTGATAACGCTGAATGGAGAAGAGCAGAGTAAAGCCTGGATATAAGAGGGTCTATGTGTGAGTGTGTGTGTGTGTGTCGATGAAGATGCTTCGTTTGCTCGTTGATGGCGTCGAGATTGTCACATGAAGCGTCAGACTGAAGACAGAGAGACAGACCTTCTCTCGTCTGCACCTCTCCATCAGTCCATCATCAAGGTGAAACGTTTTGGGTTTGCACAAGCTTAAGTGGCATTGGTATTGGCTTTTGTGTTGTGGCCTACAGCCAAGAGGGAGCACACAAAGATGAAGAATAGGAAGCAGGAGAGCAGAAGGGAAGGTGGCAGAGCGCTGCAGTTGCTTCCATTTCCGTTACTGCCTTCTCCTGGTCCGTTGTTGTTGTTAATGGCATCACAATATTTAGCTTTGGCTTTGTTTTAAGACAATTTCTGCTTGATTGCATTGATTGATTACACACGCCACGCACTTGCCACATCTCTACTTCCCTCTTACCACGTCCCTGTTGCTTACTCTTCAGTTTTCCAGCAACTGTTTACAATTCATGAAAAAACATACTTTCACTTTTATTTTACTTTACACTTTAATTAGCTAATTCCTGCGGCCATCCAGTATTGAATTTTAATTTTATTAGGATTACATTTAGAATGAGAACAAGCATAAGAATGGGGCGGGAAATTAATTTGTGCGTTTTCGGTTTTTACAAGAAAAGTTTGCAATTAAAACTTTCAAAGAGAAAAAACAACAAGCAATATTGAATAATAAATTGCTTTATGCTGGCTAGGACAGTTCAAAGTTTTCAAGACTTTACGAGAGAAAGTTGTGCCATAGATTCGATTAAAAATGACCAGAAAAACAAGCAAAGTTTCAATGCTCAAATCAAAGTCAGTTTATAGATGATGATCTCAAGGATAAAGGAGACAGGACAGCTGAACGGCAGGACATAGAGAGCTTTGGACAGCTCTAGACAAAGACAAGGTTAACGTCAAAGTTGAAGGCAAAAAGAAAAAAAAAATAGAAAATATGAGAAGCGTAAAGCATATTAATTGCTTGACATCAAGCGTAAAGAAACTTGTAATATTGTTGTTAATGTATGTGAATGACTTGGAATCCGATTCGTATGCGTATTGGGATTGCGATTGGTTTTCGGGTTAGGGATACGCACTGTGACTCATTACTATGCAACCCACACTGACACACGTCCACAGACACCACACACAAAGACACACAAACACCCACACACACTCACTCAGTTAGCAGGACAAGGACATGGCACATTCATAAAGCAAATCAAAGCAACGGTTGTCATTTTTCACATAAAGCAAATTTCACTTTAACATTTGCTTTATATATGTAAGTCTATACACTTTATTCTTAACTTTAGCTTTTCCTCTTTTTTTTTTTGTTGTTGCCCTCTGCTTCTCTGTCTGCGTTTCTCACATTCTCAATGTCTCTGTGATTTTATTTGATTATCATTTTTTTCCCCGCTTTTTTCGTTTCTCTTTTGCAAGTATTTTCTGCAAATAATTCGAGGCTTTTAAGCGACACACACTGACTCAGCAAAAAAATGCGCAAAATGTTCACTTTAGTTGGGGGTTTTTATGGCATTACAAAATGTTGGCTGTCATGTAGTTAGTTAGTTAGTTAAGCTTTCAAATGACATCAGACTTGATAATCTAATCCAAACATGAGAATCCTTTTCACTGCCACAGCACAGTAAGGATTTTCCTGAAAATTTCAATTTTAAGCTGAGATTTACTTATGTTCACGGTGGTTTAATTACTCTAAAACTTAATTTGAGGTTGATTGATGTGTGTCTGTGTATCCCTCTTTCAGTGTATGTGTCTGTGTGTGTATGCCAATTAAGTCATAAAAGATCAATTTGCTTCAACTAGTTGGTTCCATAGATGCATTTCGGTGATTAGTTAACTTCATTGTGCAGTTGCATTTTCACACCTGACTGAAGCCCAAATCCCTCAGACCACAGCCCTTGGTTTACAATGTCACATTGTCTGTGGTCGATGATGTGGATGCTGATCAAATTTGATGATGATGATGATGATGATGACGACGATGTGCTCTCGGGTTCATGTTAATTAATTAAATATGCTTGGGGTGGAGACCAAAAATTCAATAAAACCTCACAAGAGCCAAATTTTTGTCTCTTTAAATATTGAAAATGATTACCAATATTTCATTTAATAATTGCCGCAGCGGTACATCTATGTACTATGTATGTACCTATGTATAGCCCCGGTTGTGGGCACGAGCATGAACATGGACACTGAAATGTCATTAGCATGTCTATGCCATGCTGAGAATGTTGGGAACCACAACAACTGACCCCAAATGACCCCTCTCCACCCCTCAACAGCCCCCTAGTCCTCTGTACATCGAACGAGTGTGGTAAAAACGTGAAAACGACATAAACTAGACAAGTGGGAAAAACCGCAAGTTTCATAGATGAAAACCGCATTAGTGAAAACTAATTAAAATATATTGGCTTATAGCACTTGCAGTAGAAAAAGAGAGACAGATAGATGGACACCAACAGGATACGAGTGAGGTAAATTATTAATTATGATTCTAATTTGATTTAGAACTTTGAAGAAAACCTACGTTTTGTGTGGTATTAGAGCTTTCATAACTTTTTATGTACTATATATGTAGCTTACATATTGTTATTACTCTTTTCTAATTCATCTAATTATTAGTATAAGAAATTTAAATCAATCATTATTATTTATCTTGCTAAAGCAAAAATTTTCTTAGCAAATTAAAGTAAGTTGATAGTTCAATGCATTTAGTTTATGCAAACTTTTCAAGCCGGAAGCGACTTCTTGGTAATGGCAGCAATGGCTTAACATCCTCTTAGATAATTGCACGTAAAAAGTATGCTACAGTTTTTGTTCCCTAATTCACAAGCATATACATACGTAATTAATGCCTTTACAAAGAGCTCAAAGTCAAAAGGTGAAAGAGATTTCTTGGAATTGTGTAATAGGAGAGAATAACCTGGTATATTAAATGTTAATTTAAGAAAATAAAAAACTTAAATAAGTATGTAAGGTATTAATTATCAAAGCATTTAATAGTATGAGTCTCCCTGGTGAGTTTTTAACACGCTTTAAGGCCCCCTCCTGGGATATCAGCCACCCTTGCTTTAACCACAGAGTAAAGTTACTTGTAACTCATTCCGGCAAAAAGGTCAAATTCGAAAGTTTTGGAAAGCTTTCTTCACCTGGGTTGCATGAGGCCAAATTGCTGCTAATGGGTTTACCCTCCTTTTTTCTGTGTGTTTTATTATACCCGAAAAACTTTTACCATTATGTGTCGATGTTGCTGCGTCCTTTACTTTACTTTATTTTACTTAAGTGACAAGTGCCTGTTGTTTTTTTTTTTTCATTAATTAAAAACGAGACAACACGAAATGACTTTGCCATTTCACTTGGCATTCGTTCTGTCGTTTCCGGTTTCCGTTTGTTTTCCATCGGATTTGGTAGTTAGTTGGATTTTTACGTTTACTTTGGCTTTTTGTGTGCGTCTTATGTTTGAGGAAAGGATCTAAGTAAAGTGCACTCATCTCTGGCGAATGTCAAGTGAAAATGAATTGTTGATTTCGGAGCTTAAGTTAAGAGACTTTGTCCCTGTTTCCTTGCTCGGGAGGCGGGCACTTTACTTATCGATTTGCCATTGCTTCGGCTATTTTTATAACCAATAATAATGAGTGTAAATTGTCGCTAAAATGTTTATAATGTTCACATTTAAAATGGGAATTACTTGGCGCCACACACACACACACCCACAAACACACAGACACTCATGCTGATACACACTTATTGTAAGCTTATTAAACTTGTTTATACAGGACACATACATACGAGGATATAAAGATACTCCTGTTTCAGAAATTATAAATGTTGGCAGATAAGCAGCCTGACATAAACTGTGAGCACTCATTTAATGAAACTTTTTTATTACTTCCTGACGCTTGACTGGGCTATTTAAATTGCCGTCATTCAATTGGAATAAAGAAGGTTTTTCCCTACACTTGTTTTTTTCAACTCATATTTTTTTTCTTTTTCTTTCTTTCATTTTTAATGCGATTTCGATTGGCAAATTGTTAATGGATCTTCCACCAGAGGACACGAGGTTCACTGCTTTATGCTGGCCCGGGTTGGATTATAACCACCATGATATGAATTTATATACACACACATGTCTCTACACTACGCTATTCCATCCCTTGAAAGGCTTAAGTGCTTCCAGTTAAAATATTTGAAATGAATTTGTTTGGTTTGGGTTCTTCAAAATAATCTGTATTTAAGCTGTTTGTTTTTAGTAGATTGCTAAATGGCTTTTTCATTTCAAGAAAATTGTATTTTATATTTAGGATAAGAAGCTTAAGCTAATTATTTGTAAATTTCATAAAGTTGGTAGAAAACCAAATGCTAAATCAATTCAACTGAAAGAAACTAACCAAGTTATTTAAGTATAGAATTTCAATACTTCAATAAATTCATTCATTTCAACAAAACGAAAGCAAAGTTTCTATTTTAATGGCAATGTAAAAATTGATTCATTATCAGTGAAATATGATATTCCGTTTGCGAGTGATTTTGATGCAAGTTTTTTAATGCAATTTGTAATTTGCACTTTGCCTGGGCAACATGAAATCGAAACCCGATTGCAATAGGGCAACTCAATTACAAAATTTACCCCATTTGCTCATTTTGTGCAATGCAATTAAAATTTTACACTTCATTTGATTGTATGTACATTGTAAATGCATAAATATTTTACAGTACAAAAAGTGGAATAAAGTTCAAATATATAATAGCAAAAATTTTTGTTGCAGTTTGGAACTTTCCTATGCATGGGAGATTCGAATTTATGAGATCTGCAAAAAGTGTCGCATGTGTTGTGCAAAAAAAAACAACACACACACAAAATACACGAAACCAGTCACACGTACTGAAGGCAAAGAGATACGTGAGGGCTTTTTATATACCTATGTACGTATGTAACTATGTATCTATGGGAGTTCTCTTGGATATGTATGCTGTCCAAGCTCAGGTGATGGGCATAAATTTTTTAACGACAAAAACAGCAAAATAAATACAAGAAGTACAAAAACTTTTTCCATGTTGCACGTTCAAAAAATAACAAGCAAATTAATTAATTAAACGTTAGTTAAATCTCATGTTCAAGTGTCACAGCTGCCGCCTGTGAAACTCATTAATGTCATAGTCACATGTGTGCGCTAAGGCTTGTGTGTGTGTGTGTGTAGGGGTGGGGTGTATGTGCATGTAAAGGGAGATAGACACAGAAGCCAAATCGAATTGACAGCTGTGATTTATGCTTGTAAACACAAATTCAACATAGAACTAGGAATAGAAACCATTTGTTGATGGTTACTCAAAAGGTACGTACATAATATCATGGCAACTAAGTAACTATTTAAGCACAAGAGCACATTGAACAGGGAACACAGAACACCAAGGCCAGTTTCAGTATCAGAAACAGTAGTAACAGCAGGGGATCTTAACCAAAGGCAAGGTTAATTTACTTAGAAAGTATATTTCCTTTTCTAACGAAAAAAAAAAAACAAAACAAAAAGAAAACCCAAGCAAAGATACAAAAATTACTAAACATTGTTCATGGCCAACTCAAAAAGTGTACGGCAGAGAGGAAGGGAGGGGAAAAACATTTCTTTTTTTTACATATACAAATATATATGTATATATTTTTTTGTAGCCAGCGCACGTGTGTGTTGCTGCTGTCAGGAATGGGAAAAAGAAAGCAGGAAGAAAAAGGAAAATTCAAAGTGAAATTTGCATGAATGCGAAATGAGTCTCCCCTCTTTCTTAGTCTCTCGCCCGACCTATCTCTCAGTTCAGCTCAGTAAGTGGCTACCAATGTTGATTTTTCTAGGAAACCAGAAACTGTGATTGCATCGCTTTCAAGTTTAATTTGAGAAAAATAAATGAAAGGGGCCCACAATGAATAAAAACGAAAATTTAATGATTATATTAAGGACAATTGGCATAAATTTTAAGAAAGACAAAAAGAAAACACAAATTATTGAACTGGAAGAACATTTTGTTGGAATCTCGGCCAACCAAAGAATCAAATGGCATTTAAACGTTTTCAATAAAACAATAAACAGTCAAAGATTAAATAAATGAGCAACCATTTCAGCAATTACTGCCAAATACTGACCGAAAGAGGAAAACGAAGCAGCAAATGCAGGCAAATCTAGAAATAAAAGCAGGCCAGGAAGAGAGAATGTGAAAATTTGGATAGGGAGGAGAAGCCTTGGTTTTGTTAACATTAATTTTGATTGAGATTAATAGCTAAATAAATGCTAAAGATTATTATTGCTGTTGGGTCCAGAGGCCATTATGTCCGAACGTGGAAAGCAGATGAAGCAAAATATAGCAGCAATTCTTAATTTTTTGGCCTTTTCTTAGTTTTTTTGGTGTGGTTTAAGTAAAATGATTTAGAGGCAGCTTGTGTGTATGAGTGAGTGTGTTCTGTTAGTTCTGTGTTCTGTTAGTTAATTGTCTAAGTAATTAACATAAATCAGCCCAACATGCACACACACACAACGGAGCTCATGTGCCATCCATAAATTGGATGGGGTCGGTTGGTTGGTTGGGCGGTCATTCGGTCATCGGGACGTCGGTGGCTCCCTTGAATAAACAATTGTGTAATTTCATATAGAACGCGCTGACCAATTGACATTTGAAATTTATGTCTTGGGCCAATTCGGCTAAAATGTGAGACAACCTCAAATAAATACTATGTTGACTAGAGGATTGAGCTACTTGTCCCATGCTCCCTCTCTATATCTCTATCTCTCGCTCTCTACAGGTCCATAGAATGGTCAGTAGTAGTATGTCAATTCCCAACGGAGGGCAAACCAAATACATAAAATGAACTACACACACATATACAGAGAGCAGGACTAACGTTTGTTTATTTCTCAGTTTGTCAGCTTGTTTGCCCTGCTGCTATTTATCATGCGACAAATGCGCGTTTATCATCCAACTCGCTCGCTATTGCCATCTCTTTCATTCACACATCGTTTCCGTATTTACGTCTCTTGGGGTTGCGCTTGCTAGCGGGGGCGTGGCACATGACCAAGCGACAAAACAATTTTTGCGTACATAAATTTCATTTATGAAAATCATTTGCACAAACCTTCGGCCCCAAAATGTATGCTACAATATTTTCAAAGTGCTGACAACACAGTGCGTATGAGTATTATTTGCTTGTGTGCATATGTGTGTGAGAGACGAAAGCACATGATTGATGTATTTTAACTACGACCTATCCTCATTCACCCTTCATCCCGTTTTTCTCGACTTCGGAGCGTTTATTTTTATGCCGCCAGTTTTGTCTGCAATGACAATTTTCCTTTTTATGATTTCAATCAAGTCAAGTGGATTTGCATTCATGTTTAAGTTTTCATAGCCTTCTGGCTCCCCGTTTTGACGACTCCTACTGTATCACACTGTCATTATCATTGTAACATGTAGTGTTAGTGCAGAGAGCGCGCGAGAGAGACAGAGTGTGAGGGTAGGAAATTCTATCGTATCAAGCGTCGCCCATCTAACTGGGTCAACAGTGACAATAGCCGCGAAACAACAATACTGTCCCGTCCTTCAATTACGAGAGGGTAAGTGCGCCCGTTTACTCTGTTAATTTACGCTCTCGTGCGCTCTTGACCACGTTCTAATGCGCTGTGGCAGCTTATTACCATTAATTAGAATTACACAGACCCACCAGCTCAGTTATTATGCCTTTAATTTAAGTTTAACTAATGCCAAAGACATGCTCATACATTCCTATCACTCAAATCAAATTGAAATTAGAGTCAATTTGCCAAATTGAAGCTAAGGCCAGATTGCCAGATTATGGCTTATAATTTAATCATTTTCATTTTCATGCCAAGAGATTGTGATGAGAAATTAAATCAAAGCTTAAAGTTTTGAGCCAAATAATTTGCAAAACATATTTTAGTAAATAAAGGAAAAAGGAAAATAAAAAAAGAAACACCTTGACTACATAAGCATTTTTAAGGCAAACTTCAACAAAACTGAAAAACTTTTCGTTTCGAGAGTTTTTCCTCCCCTAATTTTTTTGTTTTTGCGAATTTCCTGTTGCTGTCTGATGATGATAATGGTCTGTCGAGTCAAGTCCTGGGCTCATCAAAGGCATAGTTTAAAGAGAACAGCAGGTGGCCAAGCCAAAGAGAACAAAAATTCGATATAAAACTTAATAAATTTGCATAAAAGTCAGAGGTAGATAGTGAAAAATGTTTAAATTTTCATATTTTTATAAAGCATAAGTATCATCAGATCCAAAAACAAAAACTTTAGTCTAATTGCTAAATCGATGTATGTATGTGTGGCCCCTTATGTTAGAAATTATGAGTCAGACCACTTGAAATTGACCATCATTTGACCACCTTGACTTTCATTTGCACTTCAAGTGACTTAATTGAAGCAGACACTCTGTTCTCGGTCCATTGGTGCATGCTGTTGGTATTTCTGTCGCTGTTGCCATTTTTAATTGCAGTCAATTTCGTGTCCTTCTTAACGCACACAAACACACATTGCTTACTTGTTTTTGCAGTATTCATTTCATTGACGATATCGGATTAACCGTAGCATGCCTCTGACTCTGACTCGCTGACGCAGAGATCCAATTGCCTGGAAACGGAAACAGAGGCGACAACTCACCGGAAAGGCAACTCTCTCTTGAGAGAGAGCATGGGCTATTAACGATATATTTATTTCACGTCATATACCTCGATATGTGAACATTATCGCTGGCAAATGGGAGGAAAGGAAACCAAGTAATTCCAAGCAAGAGGAAACAAGTCATAAAAAGAAAATATTGAAAAACTTAAGAAAGTAAAAGAAGAAGCAGAAGGCACAACTCTTCGAATGGAAACGAATTTACGAACACACTTTACAATCTCTAAAATAAAGTTGAACTTTATTAAGTCAGCGGGTTCTAGTGCAAAAAAGTTGCTTCTCATATCGCCTACTGACAAAGTAAATGTACTTTATTTTTTCGTTTATCTTTTTCATTTAACGGGTAGAACAACTTATGTAAGACTGGCATAAAACTTTTACAATGCCAGACCGGAAACGAAGCTAACAGCCATTCAGACATCTCTCCCAGTAGAAGTGGCATACCAACTGCTGCTACGGATCCTATTGCCGTTGCAGCTGTTGTACTTGTTGTAGTTGTTTTTGCTGTTGTTGTTGTTGCTGTTGTTATTGGTATCAACATCCAACTTTAACAAGCATTCGTGCCGAGTAAGCCACGCACAATGCCAGTACAGAGAAAACACGGGAACATAGTCACGGACAACAGGACAACGGGGCGTATGAGTTGAAGCCACTTCTGTTTGTTTCCTCTCATCACACCGCGTCTTGCTCGTCTCGACTCGTCGAGCAGATATACTCGCAGGAATTGCATGTAACTGGAGAACAAATTTAATAAACATTTCACCTTAACAGTTACAGGAGACGATAGAGAGGAAGAGCTTTACTTGTTGATGGATGGTTCTGTGGTTGTCTTGGTCTCGGTCTCCCAATCTGGCCGCTGGCTTATTGAAATGGTGCACATCCGACAAGCTCATCATGGAAATGGACCAAATGGAAAATGGCAGATTGGCAAGCGTAAAGCTCCACAGCATTGAAAACTGCATACAAGTTATGAGTTGAACATTTTTCATTTTTACTCTTTTCATTTCACTCTAGCCATTTGGCATTTACCTTATGAATTTTTCAACTTATGAACGGCAAAATTCTCAACGCTTCTGAAGCTCACTCTTTTGTCAGTCAGTTTATTATAAAGTGGCAAAGGGATGCTTCTAAAGGTTTTTCTCATACTCCAAGGTATTATACAAAGAGTGGTAGTCAGACTACATGCAAATGTTTGCATTTGTGAGCAAAAAGTCCAAGATAAATGTATGAAATGTAGACAATCTTTCTCTCTCCTCCTTTGATAAATAATCGTCTGTTGGATTATATTCATTTTATTTTCCCTCCAAGAATGCATAACAATTTGGTTTTGTGCAGCAATAACTAGAAACTAATTGACGATTCAAAACTAAATGGCAAATACATCTAGATATAAACAACCTAGAAGTGACTTCAATTTCCCTAAATAACAACCTAACATATGTATGCCCTGTCTGTCTTTATCCAAACTGGTACTCAATAAAAGTGAACATGTTGTGTACGAATATTTCCTGTCAATGTCCAGCTTGTTCACCAACAAAACTGACTTGCACTTACTTTCATGGGCAAAAGAAAAATATAAATATTGCCAAAATGAAAAGGAAACGGACAAGCATTGCCCAGCACCAACAACGAATCGATAGTGCACGATTCGCAACCGAAGAAAACCCAATTGGATTGTACGTGATATCCGAAAGACGAAAAAACGGATACACAAATTCCTCATATAAATGTAATACAGAATATGAGAAAAAAAACGAATAAAATTCACGAAATACTGCTGCCCTTAAGGGGGCGTAATTTAAGCCTTGCAATATTCCAACATTTTCATTATATTTGCCGAAACGAAGATAAAAAAAATACATACTATATAACTTTATAAGGCCTTTGGCGCAGTAACAAAAGCAGCCAGAGGCAACAGATCCCAGACTACTTGCTTCGTCTGCATTCATCTTGTCCTTCGGAGAGGCGTTACGCTTGGGCACACAAATGTCGACTTTCCGTTTCCTCACACATGGCGGATATTTTACAACTTCCGGACGCCTCCGCATTGCCTTTTATGACTCCGCCACATTCGAATTCTCATCTTCCATATCCTGCTTTTCCCGTCTCGTGAACTGCAGCAATATTTGCCATTGTCCTGGCTGAGAGTATTAGAAGGGGAGAGGGAGAAGGAGCTTCGCTCGTTAAATTTTAACACAGATGTGTTAATGACCCTTTTCAAATCTATATCAAACGCAAGTGCATGCTCTCAGCCTGTCAGCCAGGCAGCGGAGCCAAGCTGGCAACAATTTGCTTCACGAATTACTCAAACATCAAAAGCAATTTGCTACCAACAAAGGCGGTGGCAAATTTTATTTTCAAAATAAATTGCCAAATGTCACAAAGCGTCAAAGTAAATGTACGTGAAATAAATGATTTTTGCTTTCGCAAAGTTGTAAATGCAACAATTTGTGTCTTGGCTATGCCAAGACATTTGAAATATATTATAAGGAATATTAGTTGGGAGCCGCTTGAGAGTAATCGCAAAAGGCATCTGCTTAAACTTTAGTTTGTTAACTCTTCTTGCCAAAAATTAAAAGTCTCCTCTCTGATAGAAGATTACTATACATTTGGCTCTTTTCTATGGCCAATGTTCGTTACAAGTTTTAAGCCAAAATATCTACAATAAACCCCTAAGGCCTGAATGCGTTGCATTTTACCATTTACTTGGCTTATTTCCCCCGCAATGTTCATAAGTTAATTTCCCTATTGACTTAAAAAATTCGCAGTTATGTTTGTCTAGAAGTTTATATTCAAATCACATGAGAAGCGAGTACATAAAGAGCGAGGCAGAGAGACGGAGACGACACTTTGGGTGTTGGCATGCTAAATGGCTGCTAATTTGAGTTGTTCTGCTTTTTCTCCAACCAGTTGTCTCGTGACATGGGCAAATCTATTAAAGTTAATCAAATCATTAAAAAAGAATAAGTATTTGATTGGAGTGACGGATGTATTGTATCTTGTTCTCTTTCATGAGCATCTGACGGTTAATCAGTGCTCTAAAGATGATTATTTTTTATGTCGTTTGTATTTATTGTGGTTTGTTTTGAAACATCCTGTTGCACACACACACACACATACACACGCGCGAACTACACATAAACCACACACATACCACAGTCATACACGGATACCCATCACGCACCATCTGCATATCAATCAGATGTCATCCTGCTGTCGCTCTTCTGTCACATTGCTTGGCGTGTGAGAATCCTGTCAAGCTACCAAGCAACAGACCCCAACTTTGTCTGGTTCTTTGTTGTTGTTTTTTCTTTTTTTGAAAAATATGAAACGTTCGCGTTTTGCATATTTATTGTGCGTTTTGCATTCCCTATGAATGCTGTTTACTTTGTCTATTGTATCCCAGTCCAGCAGCCAGTCAGGACATTTGGCTTGCCAAGGACAGGAAGAGGGCACAGAGAGTCAGTCAGTCAGACAGACAGTTTGTTGTGTTAAAAATTCTAAAAGCGTACTGATAGCAGAATTCAATTAAAATGCTTTGCGTGTCACAAATCAGTTGAATACATACGAATATATTTTTGAATTGATTGCAGTATAAATTGATTCACTTTCAGTCGGTTTCACTTCTCTTTTTCGTCATAAATGTTTTTGTTTCATAGTAACAATAACTATCCCAGCAGATGTTTACTTTCCCAGTGGCAACAGTTTTACAAAAACTGTTTCCGGCAGATGATGTGCGATGATATTCATGATGATGCTGATGATGATGCCGATGATGATGCCGACAAGAATGTGGAGTGACTGCCAACGGCCACTGAACAAATCAATGAACAATTGCATTTTGCATTTCACATTTGAATGCAATCAACTGGATATTGTGTCGAAGATTGTTTTGAAGGGGGCAAATGTTTGAAAGAATCATTGTGAATGGCTTAGGAAATATTGTTTACTCAATGCACAAATAGACAAACAACATAAAGGAAAGCTTAACATTTTAAATTGCAAAATATGCATGAATTTAAAATTCAAATTTAGATTGTTGGTCTTAAGCCGAATATGTTCCATGGCCATGTGTATAACAGAAAATAGTTGAAAATAATTTACTTTTCAGCTTGAGTGCGTTTTGCCTTAAATCTCTGCTCGTAATTTTTCCTCGTTTCTCACAAGGCCAGGCAAAAGGAAATGAGAATTATTCATACGCCCAGTTGGACGCCTAACCAAATGACCAACGTACAAGCCAAACCAACCGCATTGGCAACTATTTCAGTAACAATGGAAGAAAAGGGGATAAAATGTAAATGCAAATGCGTTTCAATATTGATATTATTGACATATTGATATAACATGAATGATGGAAATTGTAGCAACTTATCAAGACTAACTGAAAGTACTAAAGTAAATCAATAAACTTGTATCTAGTTGACATGGCAAAACTCTTTAACCATAGTCACATTCTAAAAACAACACTGCAAAAGTCGAGTACGTGATTTTTCTCCTTTTCCAGAGAGAGAGAGAGACAGAGAGGGAGAAAGAGAATTGGGAAATGGAACCTATGATTCTTATTGTCTGCTCCTATCACAGTAAACATTTACTGTCTGAGCCTATTATCAACACACACACACGCATACACACTGTGAGTAAATCCTTGCGCAAGCCAATTGCGTGTCCTTGCCACCTTACCCCAGACACACATGCTGCCTTCTCCTTACCCATACTGACAAGCTCAATATTTACCATTGTTGTCCATTGTCCTTGATGTTTGGCCTGTGGCAAGTAAATTTGCATATTGAGAAACGATTATCAGCTAATAGATTAATATTTTGTTTGTCAAATTAATGCCACAGGCCTAATACCAGAAATAACTCACTCACTTTAAAGTGACAGGCAGCAACCCTCCCTATCAAAAAAAAAAAAAAAATTTTCCTACCTTGGCAGTGAGCTCTCTACTTCTTTGAGCTCCTTTTCAGGCTGAGAGTGGCACTCGTTGGTTGGTTGTGCGTGCAAAAGTTGTTTGCCACCAAAAGGAAGATTGATTGAATCCAGAAGTGACGATAACAAGCGCCAAAGTGAAATGGAAAAGCAAACAGCAGCGACGGCAAAGGCACGTAAACTGAATATACGTACAACTATTGTACTACCACACACCAACACCCCCACTAACACACACGCACACTTTGTTTAGGTACAGTGAGCAGTCATTCAAATTGAACATTTGTATAATTTAAACGAGTGTGAATAACTGAAGGATCACTAGAATCCAAACTCAGATCTGCAAACCATCGAAACTAAGTCTCTCTACAACCTGAAATCTAGCAACTAACTTGAAAACAATTTCAGTCTAACCTGGAGAAAAGCCCAGCTAAATAAGTTCAATCAAAATAAAATGAAAGAAGGATTACTTGAGTTAAAGGATTTCTAGATTCATTTTCCAATTACACCTTCTTTTGATTGCAATTTGCGAGTTTTTACTGCACATGCGTGTATTGGTATGTGGTTGGAAAAATGTTTTGTGTGGGTGGGTGAATTGATGTGTGTGTGCGTGTACTAGTGTGTGGGTGTGTGCGTGTTATTCAAATGTTAGCTGACGCCATAGCTTTTCCCGAAGACTTCTCCACATTGCGTGCACAACTCAACTCAACACACAGAAAATTTATGCACACGTTTATTGCCACGCAAATTGTACGATATTTTATATATACACACATATATACATACGTATGTATGAAAACATTGTATATTTACCTAGCTATAGTTAAACTAAGTAGCAATAATAATTCTTTTATTTTTTATGGTTTTTTTTCAAACAATTCCCAAGGAAAAATAAATGAAACTTCTTAAAGAACACTAAAAGCTCGACTTGATCCACCTTGAACTTGTCAATAGCGTTTCCCCGATTCCACGATTCCACGACTACGACCTCCACGCTTCACTTGACCCATTTATGAATATTTTCACATAGTTTTCGATGGCGATGGGAAATGAAAATGAATGCGATAGTGTGTATGGCTAAAAGTAATTAATTTCATTTTTATTGCATGTGCTTCAGTTGGTATTTCCTTTTCTCCGGCCAGTCGAACGCGTTGACCGTTACTCATCTTTTCTCCTAGTGCCCAGGATATGGGTGGTTATGGCCACCCTTTTTATGTGGTCGCGAATGGGGTTTTTTTTCTTTTTTTGGTACCCATTCAGGAGTCCATAAAAACTGTAATTAAACACGAAAACTAGTGTCACATGGCGTATACGTGATGTTCAGCGATTTTTCGTTTTAATTGTCGTCGTCATACAATCATTTGCCTCTTCGACGGCAATAGCAACTGCAGTTGAATTTCTAATTGCATTTCACTCAATTTTGAAACCTTTTGCTTAAAGCAACATGCAAAATGAACTTGTCTAAAATGAAAACATGGCAGTTAATTAACATAAAGTTATAATAATGTTTCAGTTGCTTACTTATTTGTGGCATTTGCTGCAGGTGCTATCTAAAATGAAATGCATTCTCTAGCTCTTTCTTTGTATGAAATATAAATCCAATTTGGAGCTTAGGGCATAACAACAGGCGACAAAAGTCAGAAGTTGTTGACAACTAAGCAGAAGGAAGAATGAAGAATGGTCCTGAGAGAGAGGGGAAGGACTTATGGATGACAGCATAACTTTGGAGTCATCATAATTACATGAACATTGTACAAGTACAGCGCAAGTTTAAGGGGCAGAGCGATGGGTGGGGCATGTTTTAGGTTTATGGCTTTATGCTGATGCTCTTTTGTATCATTTTGTGGTCTTGTTACTCTGATATGGTTAGGCTGTAGCTAAATACCAGTACATGAGCATGAAACCTTTTGTGATTGCACACTTTGCCCCTCTTTCACCACTTGCCCCTTACTGGGGTAGCCTCAAGCGCACTTCAGTGGCACACACACACACTCACAAAGCATGCGAGCATAAGGGGGCAAAACAAAAGCGCAACAACAACAACAACATCAACAGCATGACCCTTAAAACAAAACGAATGCTGAATGTATGTAACAAAAGAAACAACATGCTGATGACGATGATGATGCTGGTCCTAATTCTGGCCCTAGTCCTGGTGCTCCAGCTAACGAACTAATGTAGCATAGATTTTAGCATAAGCAGCAAGAAATCGTTTATGGCTTTCATACGGTAACCCAGATGCGTTGCCAGCGAAAGGGATCACAAATATGAAAGGGGTTTAACAGAAAATCCTTATTCTAAACTCTAGAAATTTGTCTAAATTTAGAAACTACAGCTATTTTATTATGATATAGTAAAGACTTTCCTCACTTACATTAGGTGATTATAACAATTAGATAACTATATATTAATATTTCATTGTTTGTTTTTGATAGTTATAGTCAGGTTTTTCTAAGGCTAATTGACAATAAAAGAACAATAGATAACTTATCTAAACCGATAATTGGTTGATAAATACCTGGCTTTTATGGTTTTCAAACTATAAGCCCCCTTTCAAAACAGAGCCCATTTATACACACACCCTCACACACTTATGAACTGACTGGGCTGAAAGAGGCTGCTGAGAGTATGGGCACTTAAGCAAAAGCCACAAGACCAAGACCAAGCCAGCAACAGACTTTACTTAAAGTGAGGATTGAATGGGTTTCGAGAAGAGAGAGTTGGAGGCAATGTCTCTGTGCCACATCTTGAATTGCAAAACCGCAAAACACAAACGAGCCTTGCCGGCAAACAGGCAAACACTTCTACACCCAAACACTCAAATACATACACACACACACTGACTCACTACATATGTCCTTTTGCAGATTTCAAGAAAAAGACTGGTCCTGCGGCATTGCCTATATATATATTTAGTCACATTTACTAAATAAAATATTCATATGTATGAACAGACATTCGTGTGCATTTACTTAGAAGTCGTGTACTTTTGCGGCTCACTGTTGCGTTTCAAAAAAAAAACCTAACTTAGATATAAAAGCCAGGAAATTTTCTATGCCACGGTTTCAGTTTAAGTGTGTGTGTGTGTGTCTGTGTGTGTGTATGGGTTTTCCTCTTCTATGGGCATTTTATCTCTTTGCATCTCTAAGCCTCTAAAATTTGCTTACATTTCACAATTTTCAACTTTTCTGCTCACCGTTTTTCAGCTTTGTGTGGGTATTGACGTGTATGTGTGTGTGTGGGTGTATAAGAATGTTTTTCCCGTTATAGTTAAAAGTTTTTTTCCGCTCGGTTTGTTGGATCAACAAATGCTATGTATGTGCAGTTTAGCCAAAATTTGCCAGGGATTTTTTCCCTCTTTTTCAGAAGCCAAAACAAGTTGAACAAATTTTTGCATGCAATACAACTTGCTTATACTCTACCTCAGATTCAGTTCATTTTCAATTAAGCCAGTTAACCTTAGCTAAAGTAGTGATAAAACAACAACAATTTTGACTATTGAGAACTATTTTTCAGGCAAAATGATTAGACTCACTTGAAGTTAGTCTCGGTTATTTAATATGTCCAATGTCCCATTAAGCAATGTCATTATTTTCTACCAAATCGTGCTCAGAATTCGGCACTATGACTAAGAGCACAATACCCAATGTTTACCCTCTGGGACTTCCATAAAAAAGGGTGAGTAGAGTAAAAGACCATTTAAATAATAACAATTCTGCATGGGCGACCGCAGTGGAGCATTAACTAATATCTCTGGCATTTTAGTCGTTATATGTTGTAGTTGTGTGTGTTCTTGCTTGGGGGTAAGGTCGACCAAAAAAAAAAAATTAAAGAATGAAACCATCAAACAAAAAAAAAGGGTTATCATTCGTTTGCAGTTTTTTCCCTTGGATTGTTAGAGTTAATGTATGTAGGATGTTCAATTTTGCGTCAGCAATAAATTTCATTTAAAGTGAAATCAATTTAAATATAATTTCCATTGGAGTTTTCAATGAAAAATTGAGATGTATTGCCAAACGACAAGTTTTCGTGCCTACTTTTGTTTGAAACTTCATTAAGGAGGATTCAAGTCGCTTTTGCCAATACAGTAGAAAAGTAGAAATGCTTGAAAACTAATTCAATTTGGCAACTTGTAAAGTGTTGTCAGTTTTTAATTCAATTGGAAAATTTAATTTTCTTGTGGATTTATGGGTACTTGAGCAGGCGAGGGAGAAGGTGGGAGAGAGGTCAGAGTGGGAGGCTGATGAGAAGTGTCGAGTTCCCTTCAAAAGTTAAAAGTTGAGCCTGCTGAGCTTTGAAGTTAATGCCATGGCAACTGCCAATCGAAAGAGATAGGTGAGGAAACAAAAGAGACAGAGTGTACAAGAGATCAAAAAGGCAGCCAACAAATTCATGTGTAATAAAATGCAATTTATGGTTAATTCATTTAAATGCAGAACAAAAATATACAAAGTACAAAAACCTTGCTATATTGTATATTCAATTATGTTAATTAAATGCGCAATGCAAAAAGAAAAAGTAAAACCGTAAAAAACCCGAGAGTAAGGAGCAACCAAGTTGAAATTGTTGACCAACCTGGGTTGACTCTTTTATGTCGCACAATTTAACCAACTGCATGTTGCCAAGAAGAGGAAGGAAAGGAGGGGCAGCGGCAGAGGCAGGAGCAGAGGGAGTGACAAGGGCACTGGCAGCAAAACGGTTAAGCTAAAGGTAATGGCAACTTTTTGTGTTTATTTATTTCTGGTTGCTGTTCCTGTTGCTGCTGTGGCCGCCTCTCAAGCACACACTTTTAATCCTAATTAATCCTTTTTGCTAAAAGTTAAAGTCGCCGCACAGTGGACAGAAATCTGTTTTAAATGTACATATATAGCTGGCCAAGTCTATTCCATGAGGAATATAAGCTCTTCTAAAATTCTAATCGCGGACTTAGGTCACTTTATATTTGGTCTTCTTATGTTTTTTTGAATTGTTTGTTTCAAATAAAATCGAATTTTTGGTTTGTTATATCGTTTTTTCCTTGTTTTCTTATATTTAAGGCCACAGTGCACTTGCTGGCCAAATGACCATCCAAATCATAATGATGTCAATGATAATTATGAAGATGCTGGTAATGACGATGATTAAGGACAACAAACGACAGTGAAACACTTGAAAGTTTGCAAAAGCAAAAATGTCGACTTGTTGGCAAATTAACTCAATGACTGACTCTTGTGGAATAATTTAATTATGCTGAGACGAGGGCATAAATAAGTACGAGTAGTAAAGCCAAACGCTTTTAAGCCATTTGTCGTTGTTGGCAACTTGGAAAACAAGGGTCAAGTTTTCCCATAGCTCTAGGAAGATGCGGCCATCAAAAGTTTTTTATTTGAGGGTTAATTTTCGTAAAAGGTTATAGCAATTAGAGGAATAAAACTCGGACATTTTTCACCTTTCACACTGCAAATGCATTTTAACCAGTTCTTGTAGTTAATAATGAGCTTATCGTGATGAGGTAAGCATGGTCTATTCCCATGCCAAACATTAGGCTTAAAGGACCCAACCCTTGCGATATGACAACGATATAATGTGTGTGTGTGTGTGTCTGTGTAGTAGTAGTTGTCACCCTCATTTGCCTAGCACATGTGGCGTATGCGTAATATGTGTTATTATCTTTTTTATATAGTTTTATTTTCATATACATAAGTAATTGCCACTTACTGGGCTGTGAAAATATAATTACGTGGCGACAAGTCCACGTGGCTTTTTCAAACATTCTAACAAACAACAAACACGCATAATCGATATTGAGTCCAGGCTAATGTTTTAAGAGCCATCAATGGAAATTATCGTTTGCAAACAATGTGGTTATGGCTTAGCCAAAGCAAAAGTCATGTTTTTTACCTCCAACAAAATAGTCGACCAAAAATAAATGTTGGCTAAAAATAGACGTTGAACAAAAGAGAAAAAAAAAAACCAAAAGCCAAACAATATAATAACAAAAATCGGTCGCAGGACAAATCTATATGTATGTAACTATGTGAAGGGGTGGCTTTGTTTGTGTGTGTGAGGGTGCAAAAAAAAAAACACTTCTCAGCAAAATTTATGCGTTTGGCTGGGACACAACCTTAGACAATAATAATTCTACCAAAAGAGCGGCAAAAAAACAGGCAAATGCAGAAGCTGCGTTTGTTTTTATCTTCTTTGCTTCGCTTTTTTATTTCACTTTTTTACTTTCTTCTATCTGTTATTTCCGCCAAAAAGCAAGAGTCAGCTAGTGCCCGGGCCACAACAGAGGAATCAATGGCTGATGCCAACTACTAAACGTGGCATAAACTTTTTCTCGAACAACAAGCACAGGAAAAAAATAGTAAAGACATAGAATAGTGAGAAAAACATGGCTCAAAGTGGGTAAGACGGATAAGCGCTGCACAAAACGGCTAAAGATGAAGTTTTTCATCTGCCCTTCCATTCTTCTTTTCGCTGTTGATTTTGATATTTTGCTCTACTTTTCCATTGAACACAAAACGGCAACTAAAACTCTGAGGACAACGAAGGAGAAGGCGAGCGAATGGTTGCCCCCAAAAATCGTGTGCAGGTTGTTTCCTGGCCAAGGCCCGGATAAAGTTCACGTTGGCTAAAAGGCAATCTGCTTTTGATGGCATTTCACAACTAAAAGAAAGTAAAGTCTGCTCATATCTTTTTGTGGGTTAATATTAATGATAGTTTGTTTAGTGGATCAAATTTTTTAAGAGATCATAAAGCAAGTTTATAAACTTTTCCTTATGGCAACTTACCAATTTATATTTTTACGATAACTGCAAGAAAAGAGAAAAAACAGCATTAAAATTAGATTTTATTTTAGTTAAAGATTCATTTGAAGGTAACTAAGGGCCAGAATCTGGTAAGCATATTAAATTATTCAACGCCAAGTCACCCAAGAAGGAAAGAAAAAAAAGAGGGACACAACATCAAATGTAATTAAATGGTCTTGGCTATATATCTTTGGCAATAATTTTGGACACACGAAAACGAATTAGTGTCAGTTTTATCTCTATTTCTTTCTCCCTCCCACTCTCTAATTCTCTTTCATTCGCAGGCTCTCAGAGTGGAATCAATAAACCAGAATAAAATGTTCTGGCCATAGCCCATAGAACTGTGAGGCGTTTTAATAAATGAATTGCTGATTAGATGAAGTTGGTCAATGCCCAAGACGACCGAGCGAAACGATAACAAACAACAACATGAAATGCAAAGAATGCCAAAAGAATTTGTGTAACACAATAAACTTGTGAAAATTGGGACAAAGGGAATGGGGTTCAGTTAAAGAGACATGGCCATAAAAGCAACCAACGGGCAAGGTTAAACCAAAAGAGCCACACAAAACAAAAAACACAGAAAACAACGAACAAAAAAGACATCCCAAGTGCCAGGCTATATTTTTCGGTTGGCCCTTACTTTTGATACCCTCGCGAATTTGCATTCTGAGAGATTAGTCCCGAGGGTGTCATATGAAATGGTCAACCTGTCTAAATAGAATTGGAAAAGCATTTCAAATTATTAATTCTAGACATTCGTATTACCTTCGCCATTTCCTTAATTTTTTAAAGTAGAGCTCATCTTTGGAACAAAAAGGATAGACCTGCTGCTCGCATGGGCTATGTACTTAAAGTTAACAGCGAACGAAGACAGATATAGTTTAGTGATTTAGGATAGTTGTGTAACAAATTTTTGGCGACAAGTGATTATACCCACTCGACAAGTTTATATAGAGATATATGTCAATGCTGCCAAAGCTGGCGGCAAAAAGCGGCACAGGAAGCAAAGTAGGATGGGAAGTAGCCAAGCCAAACAGGCAAATGGCACTGAGAATGACGGGAAGAATAACAAAAAAACAAATAGCCCCACGAAAAGCCAATGAACGTCAGTTCATAGGGACAGAGACAGCGAGACATTAGGCAAACTGCGCCAAGCAGGGCTCACGGTTTCTGAAAGGACGAAGGATTGTGTCGGGTCCTGCAAAACGGGGACAAGCGGGGCAAAAAGAGTATGAGAAACGCTATTGAGAAAATCGCCAGTCAGCTATTTATACCGTGCAAACACAAAAGCACAAAAAGAGAGAAAGCAGAATGGACCTTACTGAACCGGGTCCCTTAATAAATCCGCGCGACCTTAACCCTTCCAACTGGCGATAAAAAAGGTAAATTTCGCGAGAACTGTTATGTGACTTAGTCAAGGGTAAACCGTTTCGAGTGAAACTTCTTTCATCTTTAATTGCACTTAGTAAATTGTATGAATTGAACTTAACTTAGCACAATCTAAAAGATTTCTTAAGAGTTAGCATAATGAAAACATAAATTCCAACGCCAAGAAGTCTCAAAATATATTTATAAATGCTTCTTTAGAGTGAGATTTAGTTGGATTTCAAATGCGGAATACTCTGCTTAATCTGTTTTAGATTTCCATAAATCATTACGTTTTAGTCTTTGCTTATACTTTTTGTAAACTTTGATTGCTTTTGTTGGATTCATATAAATATATTCTATTACCTAAATTTATTTAAGGCAAACAAAAATTTGGTTAATCAATTATGGAAAAATATAGTAATAAAAGGTGTTAAAAAGCAGTTGAATCTTATACTAACTTCTCTATTTAAGTTTGTTCTTATGGCTTTGTCTCTCTTTAGCTTAGTAACTTCTACTTGAGTTCAATAAGAATGTCACGTTATACGTTAGACGAATCGGGGCAATAACAAAACAGCCGATAAAGCCGGATAGTACAAAAAAAGAGAAACAAAAACAGAAGAGAAAAAAATATAAAAAATAAGTCAATAAATTTGGCAGCATTTTTTAAAAACATTTCTGTTGCCCTCACACACGAAGACGAAGGAGAGAAGTGGGGCAAAAATAAAAAGACTTGTGACAGTTGTATTAAGGTGGATGATTGTTTGGCCAAAAGAGGGGCGAACTCTTAGCCAACGGTTGGGGTTGAGGCAATGGAAATGGGCTAAGCAAGTTGATATAGGCCATGCTGTTCATAAAAAGAAAACAAAACTTAATGGATTTCACAGACACTTTGACTAAGGCTGACACATACACACACACAGCCAGCCAAAGGAAAATTGTAAGTGAGCGCGCGAAAAGCGGGAAAATGCTTGCGAACGACTAACTTTGAAGTAATTTGCTTTAGAAATTACACGTTAGAGCAAAGTTTTCTTCTTTTTTGCGCTCAATTTTTTATTTATATTATTTTGGAGGCAAAAAAAGTTGCTAAAAAGTTAAACTCATGCTTACACACATTCTCTCTGTGAGTGTGTGTGTTATTGATGGGGTTCTAGCATTCAAGGGTGAAATATTATAATTTTCACATTGGGCTTTTAGGTGGGTTATAGATGGCGGTTAAATATTGGGGTATGTGCTGGATGAAGAGGAAGGGGTGGTAGAGGGGGTGACTAATTTGTGTATTTCTCGGTTTGCGCGTATGTGTGCTTTGTATTTGTATTTGGTTTTTGGCTGAATTTGTTTACCCACTCAACACACAGCTGAGCTGAAGGCACACATACACACACACACAGAGACAAACACATGAAGACTTCAGCATTTACATGCTTTTGCAATTTTGTTGTTATATTTAGTTTTTTTGCTTTTGTTTTTACGCGTTTTGTGTTTTTGTCTCGTTTCGCATTGACTGATAACACGCGCTAATGCTGCTGCGATAACGGTATATACATATGTATGTATATATCACTATATTTGTGTTTGTGTGTTTATATGTGTGTTAGGTGCTTATTAGAAATAACAGCAAATGGCAAATTACTTTGCACTGCACTTGACAGAAACATACCTACAGATGATTAAATAATTTGTTTAAATTTTATTTTACTGTTGTTGTTATTTCTGTTTGTCTAACGTTTGTTTTGTTTTTTGATTTTGAGTCCTGCAAGGAAAGTATTATGCAAAAACATTAGTCGTCTTGTCTTTACATTTGGCCTTTCTTTTGCTTTTCTTTTTCGCTTGTTTTTTTCCTTTCCTTCTTTTCCTTTTATTACAACCGGCGGCAAAATTTCGATTCCGCAACACGCGCGCACGCACTGTCTTTGGCTAGCGTAGCAAATGTACACTGGAGAAGGGGGGCGACGGGTCGGGACGGTTTTTTATTTTTGTGGGGCGGTCACTAGCCCGACAGACACACGGCCCACGAGTTTTGCACAGCACGACGACAACTTTAACACTGAGAACCTGAGCAACTGAGTAACGGAATTCTCTGCCTGGTGCCTGTGCCAGTGCCTGGACTGTGTCGCCAAATGACACACACTCACACAGAAATTTACGCTCTCACTCTCATCAAAACAAATTCGGTTGCTGCAGTGGAGCTGCGAGGGGGCGGCAGAGACAGAGGCAGCGGCAGAATACTCGTAAAATTTCAAGCGCCGGCTCTCTTTTGGTTATAGTTTGCAGCTCGTAGCTCGCATGGAGCTGCTTGGGCTAGCTTAGATGCGTTGCTCCAGTTGGCTTTGGCGCCCAGAAATCAACTGATACGGCAGCAGCAGCTGTGCTTTCGCTTTGTTTACAGTTATTTGACGCACGCCATTTACTTACACGCGTTCTCTCGCTCTCTCGGTGTTGAGTACTCTCCGCCTCCATTAAGGGGAGCCCATATGTAATTGGGGTTGGCTCCAGTGCTGCCAGATGAATAATTTTTAAATACATGGCCAACCGCCAAAATTCATGTATTTTTACATGTATTTCTTTTTTAACTAAGATAATTTTTTAAAATCAAAAACTATGCTTTTCTTATATGTATTGATTGAAATATAGCATTAATTCTAGATTTATGAATATTTGTCGATGATACTTGTTAATTTTTATTTCATTTTATAAATATTAGAAGTAAAATATTTCATATGCTCTTTCGATGGCTTAGAGCTCAGCTTTAAGCCTTCTTTCATCCACAATAAGTGAAAATTGTTTTTTTTTGTAGCCGCTCTACAACTTGGTCTTCGGAAACTTTTGCAGTAATATGCTATAAGCATGAGCTTTGGTCCGTCCAAACGTCAATTCTGGAGCAATTTTGGAAACGCTGGCAACGGTTTGATTAGATGTCTTTGTATTTCTCCGCCTTTAACTTTATCTTGAAAAATTTTGTTTGCCGTTTCTGGCAACATTGATGTTAATGTTGGTTGATGTACACCTGCAAATCCAATGAAACTTATCACAACCTGAATAAATGTTAAGAAGTTAACACGCAATCTACATTCAGTTAAGTTAATTTAGAGAGGTTAGGGGACATCACATAAGTACATACATGTAAACATTAAAAAAACAGTTATGACATCACAAACACAATACACAACAAATAATGCACGCAATACATACTTTTGATATTGTTCTTATGTTTAGAGCAAAGTAAGTGGTTGTCCAAAACCCTCTTACCGGTACCGCACTTTAAATCAACATTGCAAACCTTACAATGGAAGAAGAAGCACCCTTTCCCGCTTTTTTGAATCCAAGCGGCATATTTGTCAATTTTTTCCCACGAAAGCGAATATTTTGCTTCGTATAACTTTTTTTTTGTTAAAAGGTGCGTTTCGCTTTTCCTCTTCGCTGTCACTGCTTGAAGAGACTTCCATGATAATTTTATTAAAAATTTTTCGAAATTCCAAATTAAAAATATAAAATTTGTAATATTTTGCAATTTCTATACAAAAATACATGAATTTTGAGGAAGTTTACAAGTTTTACAAGATAAAGGCCTGAAATACATGTATTCATGCAAAAATTGGGTCTCGGCTGTAGTGTTGGTTAAAGCAAGAAATTTTTGAATTTCAAATGTTTTATAACTTCCATTTCGTTGCTCTGCATTCTAAGACCAGACAGAAGGAACCATGGTGATGAATTGGTAAAATGAATAACAAACACTCTTAAATTTCATTTTACACTTAATTTTTTAAATGGTGTTGATTCTTCTTTTAAATTTTTTGGGAAGTCATTGAATGTCCTTCCGAGAGCAATAATTCAATGTTCTGCCATAATGGAACTGTTTTCAACATTTCGGTCTGAAAACGATGTAATACTTGTTTAGATTACAATTTCAAGAGTACTATAAGTTTACTAATTTTGATTTCCATAGTTTAACCATTCCTTTTAGATACTCTTTCATGTATTCTGTAGTCTCTTTGAGAAAATCAGCGCAGGCGCCATTGAAAAACAAAAGACATAGCCTTGGCTTGTCCAACAGATGTTGCTGTCATCGACTAGACCCAAAGCAAAATGTTTGTGCCAGCTGATCAGAAGAAAATTTATTAGAGCATACATTTAGGCTGGCAATTAGAAATTGTCCATCGAATTGAAGTCAAATTAATTCACTGTCTTTGGTCAATTTGGTGGTCTGCTGTTCCTGCTGAGATGGCAATGTTTCGGCTGTTGTTTCACCCAGGCCCTCATTGTCATCGTTCTCTGTCTCTGCGGTGGCTTCGGTTTCTGTTTCCGTTTCACGTACCCCATCCTCACAAACGGTCAATGGTTTCCGCTCCAGCAGAGGACGCGGCATGCGGCTTAGAAATGCCGAACAAAATGTCTGAATCGATTCACATTGACCGGGCGCATTGGTGACCACAAATGCGCACGTTTGGATAATGTCATGTGGAGTGTTGTCCATGTACTGAAACACTATATGCTGCTCCTCTATGTCGCCATGGGTTACCAATTTTCCTTGCAAACTGTTGTTTATAAGGGGAAATCTCTAAATCATTGTCCATTGCCAGTGCACTGTGTAACTCACCCAACAGGCTCGCCGGTAATTTTCATTTCCACCTCCTCATACTTGTTGCGAACATAGTCAAAACGTTCCTTTGCATCGGCTGCTTCCATCTTGAATTAAGAATATGAAAAAGTTGTTAAGAAAATATCTAAATTTCATTCTGGATATACTTACGTCTTCTATGCAATGATTTGGTGGTATACATATTGAAAGCTATTAAAAAGTTGGCAAAAGGTTTATTTACCCAGAAGCGTACATATTTCACTTCAACTTACCAACTGTCCAGTGAATAAAACTAATATGAAATATAAATAAAGCGTTAGATTTTGTCTCATTGTTAATCCAAGCAGCGATCAGGTTCAACTGACTAGAGAGTCACTCAAAACCCAATGGTCATTCGCATTAAAATTTGGAAAATATTTCCATATTCATTTACACTTCCATTGCTAATCCATTGTTCTCGCTTCGCTTCGCAGTCAAAAGTTAGTAGCACTGACGTCATAATAATTAAAACAGAAAATAATAACAATAATACAATAAGCGAAAAGCTCATCATGCAAACCCAATAAAAATCTCACGCTAAAACAAACAAAACATAGCAAAAAATTTAAAAACAGAGTGAACAAAACATTTAAAAATTTAAATTTAACTAGAGAGTGAACAAAAGTTTGTAGAAGAGACGTTGGAATTTCCTCTTATATTATGTGGACCATCTGTAAAAATAGAGAAAACAATATTTTTTTTAGAACAATAAACAAGCTGCTTAAATTTGGACACAAGCTATCTTAAGATCAATGCAAATATCTACAAATTGGTATAAAAGGAGTCTTCTTTGCCTTAGAATATTATCCACACCAAGCAGTTCCATTAACAGGTTCGGAAATATGAGAGCTATAACCATTTGGTGTTGGTCTCTATTGGCCATATGCTTCTTGCTAATCAACTCTGTGGATGCGGAATCGAGTGACGCCGCCAGTAGTTCGACCGATGCTTCTTCTGCGGCATCGGGTAGTACTACAGCAGCTACTCCCGCAGCAAGTGCCTCGAATTCAACCACAGCCGCCACCCCAACAGAATCTAGTGCAGCAGCGTCACCAAGTAGCTCCAGTGGAGACACTGGCAGTAGCAATAGCAGCAGCAGCACGAACAAAGCCGTCAAAAGGGCAGCGGCTCTAAAAAGACGTCTGAAAAAGCTTAAACAGCAAAGGAAACGGCAAGCAAAAAGACAGAGGCAAAGGCAAAAAAATAGAAGGAATCGTTCTGGTTAAATTAAATATTTCAATATGAATAAATAATGATTTGAATTTCAAAAGGATTTGGATTTATTTTCAATACAAATTTTCTCCAAAAGTTTATAAACAGAATCCTCAGTTAAGATAATGAGAGGCTTCCCTAAGATTTGATCTTCCTACATATAATTTTGCCCCTAATATCATCAAGCCCAGGCCGACCTAGTGACGTACGAGAATTTTACTCAAAAAACATTGATTTTAAGTTACTAATTGTATTTATTTTCGTGTCAATCGTAGCTCCAAATTAACTGGCTCTTTGATAATTGTTAAATTCCACTTTTAAGTTTACAATTAACTTTTAGAAGTTTAAATTCAAACCGATTGCTTGCCTATCAACCAAACCTAAACTTTTGTGTTCATTTATCTGTTATTTGTTAGTCAACTCTTTTTGCTAAATAAAAATACAACATTTGTCGGTGACCGTTTGTCAAATAAAAATGTTTGTAGTATTGAAACACATTATAGACCCACATGCATACAAGAATGAACCCTTCTTTGAGTGATATCAACCATGGAGAATCTTTAAGAAATCAGCAGACATCTCTTTTACATACAACTCTTTAAAATTAGTTGAATTAAACTGATTTAAAGGTCAAGAACTGCATTTCAAAAATCGTTACCTTAGTGAATCTTCAACTTGGTCAATCTGTAGACTACTTTTCAAAACAAGGTCTTTATTATCTTTTAAAAATCTCAACTTTTAGTTGATACTTAATTCCAAACATAATTGTAATTTGTGAGTAGTTTTCAGAATATTTTCACGACTTTATTATCATTAAAATTAGGAATAATCAATCAATTGATACGGAAATTTCTAATTACTAGCTTTATACTTTCAAGGTTTTTTTTTACGAGTCGCATTATCCGCAGCGATGCACCACATAAAACTAACCATCAAAGCAGCTTTTAGGGCGATTTATAGACGAGTGTCGTTTATGAAATTAAGAAATTCGTTTAACAAATATTATTATACAAAAAATGTTGTTGCAGAAAAAAATCCCAATTTATTGAACTAGATCAAATAAGACTCCACGAATGCAAAACACAAAATTTAACGCCAACTGCGTAAATATGTAACCACCAACGATAGACGATTCGGTATAAAAGGGTTGAATGTTGATGAATTTGCTGCTATATGTGGATCATCTGCAAATATGAAAGTCAGTGCATTAATCCTCGAATGTGCCATCGTTTTGGCCATATTCTATATCAGAGATGGCGACGCTGTGGCCTGTTCGGCTACGGTGACAACTGGTTGCACCGATTGCAGCGATAGCGCAAATAGTGCTAATGCAGACTGCACCACAACAACAACAACCACGACAAGCACAACCACTACTACAACCACAACAACAACAACAACAACCACTGAAGCAACAGCAACTTCCCTAACCGCCACCACAGCGAAGACATCGAAATCCAAAGCAAAAAAGAAAAAGATATCTATTAAAAACTTTAGGTACACAAACCGATATCGTTTACGTGTTAACAAGAGACGGATAAATTTCAGGAAAGGAAACAAAAAATCAAAGAAAGTTAATGTGATCATTGGCTGAATTCTTCTTTGTGCAATTAAAGAAAAAACAAATATACACAAATTTCTTTGGTTTTATTATTGAACAAAAAAATGCATTGCTCGGAGTTTTAAATGAAATGGTATCAAATTAGAGTTTTTACTGCATTTAGGTGTTAAATAAGTATAATTTGCATTAGTTGCATAGAAACTTTTTAAATAAAAGTTATAAAACTACTTTAAGCTTGTACGCTTTTATTACAAAATCTGACCAATAATTGCGTATACGCAGGGTGGACGTCGCAAAATTGGCAAACCTTTTTGTGTTGTGTTTGGGGAGAAACAATTTTTTTTTTTTTTTAGAAATTTCTATATTATAGTTACTAGAAGCTAAATCCAAGGCGAAAAGTTTTGAACTAAAATAAAAAAATTATATGATTTCTTATTAACCTTGTATAATAATAATAATGTAAATTGGAGTTCCGATCACGCACTTCGTATCCCTGATCAGAAGTCAGCTGATCTTATTTAATTTCATTTTTATTTATAGTGTCCATTGTTGGAAACACTTTTTTTTTTTTTTTAACTTTATACAAATGGACAGTTCATCGTATTTTATCCTTTTAAAATGTAAAAATTGTTGGTTTACTTACATCGTTTTTGGCTGTCCTTTTTATCTAATCTGTCTAATAAGTAATTTGTAGACTATAATGTACAATATCTTCAATCTCTGCAAATAGTTCAAATATATTGTAGAATGTAGATTTTCCATGGTATATTTATTTAGTTTCATTTATGAAAAGGAGGAAAAAACGTCGCGACGTTTCCGACCCTACAAACTATTTGTATTCTTAATTAGCGTAAGAAGCCGAGTAAATATAACCATGTCTATTTGCCCATCTGTCTCAAATTGGAAATCTACTGGATTAGGATTGGACTATTATAATATGCAGCTGAAACCAGCTATCAAAGTTTCTTATAATATTGAAAAATCTTGGAAAACACAAAAATATTTCGCCAACGAAACTTAGTCAAAGAATTTTTCTTAAGGAACTAAAGATGTTTTTATTTTTCTTGTTTAAATTTAATAATTAACAAGATCAATAAAACAGAAATTTGTGATGACCATTTGTTTAATTGTGTAGAAAATGTATAATTTTGTCAAATTTAAATAAAAACAATTTAAATAACATTTGTTGCAATGTTTTCTATTGATTCAAAAATCAAACAAAAGCTGCATTTATTTAAACAAAATGATGGGGAGCATTTTGTGCAAATAGATTGCAAATGGTATAAAAGACGTCGCACTCTGGGCCAGAATATCATCCGTTTTGAATACCTAGAGAGAGATGAGAGCCGCTACAATATGGAGTGTCCTAGCCATATGCCTGACAAGCATAATTTTGGCAACGGGGCTATCCACTACGGGCACAAGCAGCAGCTCTAGCACCACCACCACCACCACTTCAAGCCCTGCGAGCTCCTCGTCAAGCACCTCCAGCACTCCCACTTCTACCGACGCAACTCCCAGCTCAAGCTCTGAAACTTCTTCAGTTGAATCCAGTGCAACGACTTCGAATGCGGCTGCGCTTAAAGCGGCGCAATCGGAAATTTACACTTTGGAATTAAACAATAAGGCATTGAAAGAGAAGACACAAAAAGCTAAGCGACAAGCTAAAAAATCAAGAGCAAAGGCAAAAAGAGTAGCAAACAGAGAGAAAAGGAGAAATCGAAACCAGAGAAGGCGTAGAAACAAAGGATAAACGGTCTGTGAGACATTTGTATATCTTTTCAAATCGTCCTGGCAATTGAAAATGTTGTTTAAAACCCAAAAATGTCAATTATTTTTGTGAAATATTTACATACATAATTCAGAAATTTCTTTAAAAAAATAAATAATATGAACATTATATAAATGACTAAAATGTATTTCGAGAATGGTAAGCAAGGCGTCAACAGGAAAAAAGCTTTTCCAAATAAAACCCATTTTGGAAACAGAGAATTTATAGTTACCAGAAGCCAAATCCAAGCAATGATCAATATAATTTTAGGCAAAATACAAATATAACATTTTATAGTTTCACGTATTTTTGTTGGAAATATTTTCAGAAGTATCTCATTTAAAACATTGTACTTGAAATGTAAAAAACGGAAATTCTTAGTTTAAATTCTAAACTTATGTTATGAAATCAACTAAAAACAAAGGCATAAGTTTACACGAGTGAACTTTGTGTTTTGGCAAATATTCAATTGACATATTGTGCCCTAAAATATGCAACAGAATTGGCAAAGCAACACATAACAAAGTTTCATAGTTGTCAGCTTATTGCGAAAAGATCTAACATGGCAGAGCTTAGAGATCTTCTGTTGAAGACAAAGATGTGCGTTGACTTTTCATTGACACAGCTAATTAAATATTTATTTTACTAAACAAAAACTATATCTATCAAAAATTGTTCTCTGAAAGAATAGGTATTTATTTGAAAATGAAGGTTTAATACATTATTGGTTGAACCTTTCTATTGCCACAGCTGACTGGCAGAAGAAAATTGGGTATAAAAGCAGAGCACCTGCCACTAATTCACCATCATCATCGGCCATCAGCTACAACCTGATCAAGATGCGATTTTCAACAATAATTCTGGGTTTCACCGTTCTAGCCATATTATATGTGAGAGAAGCTGATGCAGTGGCCTGTTCCGCCACCGTGACAGAGGACTGCACGGATTGTACCCTTGCTGCAAATGCCAATGAAGCAGATTGTGCAACTACCACCACGACAACGACAACCGAGTCAGGAGCATCAGCATCTCCGACAACTGCACCAACTGAAGCTAATGGATCATCCACCCCAGCTTCTTCTCCTTCGAGCACAGAGGCCAGCTCTAGCAATTCAGGTGACTCTGACACTAGCCCATCCACCCCCAGTAGCAGCAACAGCAACAATAACAACGCCGCAGCCAGAAAAAGGCGTGCCAGACAACGTCGCCAGCGGGCCCAAAGACGCAGGAGGGCTGCCAGGAGGAGGAGGAATCGCAACAGGAGGAACAACCGATCTGGTTAATTGATCAGTTTAAAACTAAAATTGTTGTGACGAATTAAGCAAAAGGGAAATAAATAATAAACTTAAGGCGCATCAAACAAAAAACTGTTTCATTTTTTTGGATTCTTTATTATTTTGTTATTTTAATTAATCGCATATTTCTACAAAGTCCCAGAAATTAATACGGACAGTTGATTTTATTAATACGATAATTGAAAAACATCCATGAGCCTTTCTCAAATCAGCAAATTTATATAGAAAGAAATATAGTTCTGATCAAAACTATATTAGTAACTTTATATATGTAACTGGCATTGATAATGTGTAAACACATTTTGGGTCAGATCTCAGAACGATTCAGGAGATGCCGGACCGTTGTCAACTGTTGACAAGATTAGAAGGAATTGTCTTTTATATGCTTATTGTAGGCTAAAAGGAGGATCAATTGGATGATTCTTTTTGAGGCAGATGTTATTCTGACTTGATATTGCGATTTTAAATTAATTAAAATAAAAGAATAAAAAAGGAGTAATAAAAATAGCTCGGTTTCTCAACGATCAGCTGTGGGATTGATGTTAGGCCGGAGAACGAGGCTATAGAGAACGCTCATTTCAATGTCTTTGTAATACAAATTGATCTCATATAGCTACAAATGTAAATCCATATGTACTGAATAATTATCATTTTACTTCACATAAGAACCAATAGACGGATAGAGATCTATCACATTTTAGAACGAATATTTAAACAAAAGCTAAACAATCACTTTATGAATGACAAAGTTGCCCTTTTTGAATAAATGCATAGTGAATAGCGAAAAAGAACTCTAGAAGCAACAAGAACCTATATTTTTCTGAAAGGTCTTAATCTATATGATTAGTATTGGAATATCAACCTGCTTCAATAGTATCTCCTTTTGTCTGCTATGCAGCTTTAAAATTAACTTTTAAGAATATTTTAGTAGACGTATCTTCTTTGAAATTGACGCATTCATTAAGCAAATATTAGTAGCAACATTTTTTTTTTTTTATAATAATCAAAATTAATTGAACAAAGCCAAAGAAGAGGCGACCAAAATAATACATAAATTTAAAGCCAACTGCGTAAATATGTAAGCAAATAAAACCAATACGATATAAGAGTTGTCAAATTTGTTTTTATTTCTCGATCATTTGCAGATATGAAAGTCAGTGCATTTATTCTAAATTGTGCCATCGTTTTGGCCATGTTCTCTGTGAGAGATGGAGACTGATTGCACGGAATGCACAACAAAACCAGAGGGCCGGGGCTAACTTCGACCGCGTCAAAGTTTGTATACCCTTGCATCTTTTTTAGTAACTCTTTCCTTACCTATAGCCATCACAAAAGGCTAATGTTTGCGAAAGAACGGCCTACAATCTTAGATATTACTCAAAGTCACTGTTTTCCACCGATCGTTCCTATGGGAGCTATATGATATAGTCACCCGATCTTCATCAAAATCGGCATAGTCATTAACAAATATATTTAACTATCAAATGTTTAATTTGAAAGCAATCGCATCACAAGTAACGAAGTTATTGACAAAAGTCACTGTTTTTGACCGATCGTTCCTATGGGAGCTATATGATATAGTCACCCGATCTGGATCAAATTTGGCACAGTGGTTTACAATTACAATAAACTTACTTATATTAAATTTCACGACAATAGCTTAAAAAGTAACGAAGTTATTGAGAAAAGTCACTGTTCGTGACTTTGCCGTTTGTATGGGAGCTATATGATATAGTCACCCGATCTTGATCAAATTTGACACAATTATTAATAAGAACACAAAACTGACCAATACCAGCTTTTATGACAATTGCTGATAAAATAACGAAGTTATTGAGAAAAGTCACTGTTCGTGACTTTGCCGTTTGTATGGGAGCTATATGATATAGTTGTCCGATCCGACTGAATCCAAGATATACAAACCCTGCAGTATATACAAGCCTACGTGCAAAATTTTAGCTCTGTACCTCTTACGGTCTAGGAGGAGTTCGCATCGATCCAGACGGACGGACAGACGGACGGACGGACGGACGGACGGACGGATGGACGGACGGACGGACGGACGGACATGGCTATTTGAACTCGTCTCGTCGTGCTGATCAAGAATATATATACTTTATATGGTCGGAGATGCTTCCTTCTATGCGTTGCACACTTCTGACCAAAATTAATATACCCTTTTTGCAAGGGTATAAAAAGAATAAACATATCTTTCAGTTTATTAGAATTAATACTAAGTAAGTTTTAGAATCTGATTAGTTTGATTAGGCTTAAAGGTTGCTATTGAAAATAAAACTTTAAATACCACAATGAACATTTTCTAAAATTCTGTATAAATTTATACCAAGATAGACTAAAATACTAACGAAGCCCCTTAAGAAGAATTTTTACGCGTGTCTTTTATGATATTGTCTGTCAATTCATTTGTTTCTTTTGTAAATATTATTTCAGCAAATTTTTGATAATAATCAAAAATTAATTGATAGACCAAACATAATTTAAAGCCAACTGAGTAAACATTAAGGCAAATAGAACTTCTTCGGTATAAAAGCACTGAAAGTAAGGCAATTTGGTTCATCATCTGTCGATTGTCTGCAATTATGAAAGTCAGTGCATTAATCCTGGAATGTGCCATCATTTTGGCCATATTCTACATATGTGAATGATAGCGATGCTGTGGCTTGTTCAACAGCTGTAACAACTGACTGCACGGATTGTACCGTTGCTGCAAATGCCAATGAAGCAGATTGTATAGCAGCCAAAAGCCCTGAATACCCCATCGGAAACAAAAAGAACATCAGCGGCAGTTCGAACTTGCTAATTCCCATAAATCTTACATTCAATATTCGTTTGAAGTAGCTTTCAAAATAAAGCGAATTTATCAGGATTTATCAAAAAGACTTGTTAAAATTCATTTTAATAACTCTGAAAACGAGTTTCTTTTTTGTTGTTTTATAGATTCATTAATTTTCTCTAGGCAATCAAATAAAGCAAGAAGAAGCTGATACTATATTAATTAGATGAGTTGAAGAGTGAGTGAGTATAGGAAGAAAGTTTTGGAGCATTTGAAATAATCTGTAGCTCTTCTTTTTCTCTTTGCACTGATCAAGAGAACGAAAAAGTTAAAGGTTTTGCGATAAATAAATAGTATTGTTGTTGATTGGATTTAATTAATTAAACCAGTTTCGGTTGCCTTGTAAGTGTGTGTGTGTGAGTGAGTGTGAGATGTTTATTTTGCGCGTTAATTTGTTGACATCATCTTTTAGTTGCTCGCTAAGTAACTAATTAAGTAACGCCTTCGCCCCCACCCTCAAGTGACTTGATTCTTTTCATTCTCTGACTGCAAATGCAAACTTTATTTCAATGTCATGGAAGAGGACAAGAAATTGTCCGATGCGTTTTTTTAGGCACTGTGAGTTTTCACTACTTCTGGTTCTGGTGGACAATTGAAAACGACTTTAATGCCATTTGGCAACCAGGGTCTGGACCAGATTTCGACATTGCACTGCTTCGTCTTGCTCTCACCATCAATCAGTTCCACTTCAAAGACGTATTTGCTGCCTGCGACAACTTGATGGGTGGCCGAAATGATTTTTCCCAATCTACATCGAAAGTAAAGTTAGTTCAGCTATTGTTCCATTAGACGATGCGACTCACTTGTAACTGGGGCCATCACCGCTGGCCAATTTTGACAGAGAGCTATTCAGAGTCTCCTCGGCCTCCTTCAGTCTGTCACCTTCCAATTTACTAACACCACCGGGAATCTACATATAGACAATACCAATGCCATACAAAACATTGAACCTTTCCCATTATCAAAATTCTTACGTTATCAGCCGCGACAAAAAGGGCCAGACCCAAAACAAAGATCACTTTCATGGCAAACATTTTGTTTCCTTAGGATTGTCTTTGCCTTCTTTAGACACACCACACAAAGAACTATTTCACACTGAATGCTTAATGTGGGACAAGTGGCCGCTTTTATAGAGTCCGAGACGAGAACGACAAAAATAATTTCTCATTATTTACGTTTGCGCTCATCTATTGTTGAGCGATCTTAGTCGCACAGTGGTTCCATTCAATTGACTTCTGAATCAGAACTGTTGACCAAATTTTATGTATATTCTGTATGTTCTATTATCTTTAAAATATTACAATTTTAGCAATGGTTTTTTTTATGAATTATTTATTGAAAATTCTCAATATTTAAGAGACAATTTCCAAGCATTACGGTTTGTTTTTCTGGAAAAAGCTCAAATTCTAAGACTATTACATAAGAGAACAAACGACTCTCAAAAGAATACAGATACCTATAAACAACAACAGCTACCTCATATAGAGTTTTCGACTTTAATTATAAATTATTTTTGCATAATAATTAGATTAGTGTATTATATACTACTTTTCAGAGTAGCTTTAAGGGGAACCCATTTAAACTTATTTTTAAATGTTGATCAAATTTGAAACTACTATAAAAAATTATAAAAGTATTAAAGTTTCTTATCAATGCCAAATCGAATACCAAACAAATTCACTTATTCCCAAATCAACCACTGTACTTGTATGTATGTATAAGTGAACTCTCATAACCTGAAATGAATTAATAATCCGAGATCTTTGAACGTCTTTCTATAGCTTAATAATCGCATTATATACCTAACCACATAATTTATATTATATAATATTTAATTTGAATGAGTTTGTCCAGGTCAGGAGTTCTAGCAAATTGAGATAAAGATGGCAAATTTATGTCCAACTAGTCAATAGTAACTAGAACTCTTATGTTCTTAATGACCAAATTTAAATAAACAATCTAAAACCTTTAAAATGCAACTTAGATTTCTATTTCAAGTACAGTCTCAGAGGAAATTACTGAGTAAATTAAGTTACTGAGTAACTGTCAAGCCACAAAAGTTGATGGAAATTTGTTAGCATTTACTATTTGCACTTATCAAACAAAGCACTGCTAATATACATATGAACATATATACATATAGAAGGGGCTTGTATATATTCTAATAAACAATACTAATATTTTCAAAGTGAATTGTTTGGTTATAGATGATGTATGAATATTCAGATATAACTTTGACTTTGAGCTTTTTTTTGCTTGTTTGTTTGGTTGTTGCTGTCAAACAGCTTTTAATAGAGGGCGGTGGTTCCCCTAGCATTTTTTTTTTCATTCTCATCATCTTATCGGTGGAAAATTACACAGTTAATTAATTACGCCAACCAACTCAATTATGTGAAAACTAATTAGTGTGGGTGGAAAATATCAATTCATTTTGAGTCATGTAATGTGATAACCGTAGTCACATCTGAGATGAGGTTTCAAAACTAGTCATTAGACCAGAGTAGAGATTACTCTAAGGGGACCTACTGAAAGTGAAGTAGATAAACAGCTTTTCAAATAAAGCAAAACCAATTGAAATTGTCATGGATGTGACTGTTTAACTCATAATACCAATTTCTGATTAAACAGCTGGCTTTCAGCTTAGTCTCTGGGTCTTATCTCATGCCAGTTGAAAGAGAATTAAGTACGAAATGTTCCATTTATTTTGCATTTTTCGATCTTTGTTTTTATTTTCTACCAGGTCTGATCGAGTTCTTTGTCATCTCCGGCACATTTGATTTTGATGTTGGTGCCATTCTCCTTCAGCCAACTCTGAGTCCAGATCTTCACAGTGCATGTCTTGCTGGGCTCATCTCCATTGGTCAACTCCACTTCGTAGGTATTCAAGCTACCGGACACCACTTGACCCGTCACTGAAGTCACCTTAACAGTTCTGCAGAGTGAGATATTGAGTGAAATATAAATCAAGCTCAAAGAAATAGTTTTTTCCCACTCACTTGTAGCTGGGTCCAGCACCGGTGGCCAATTTGGCCAATGTGGTGTCCAGAAGTGCGAGCGCTTCTTTCCTCGCATCGCCAGATAATTCACTTACTCCACCAAGAACAGGTGCGTCCTCGGCTTGGGTGAGGGCAATCAAGCCCATGAGCAAAACGAAAACTTTAAAGGCCATCATAGTTGAAGGTAAGGTGTGAGGTACAACACAGCGCTGAATAAACTGAAGTCACAGAGCGAATACAGCTCAGTTATATACCCATGGAAATTCTCCATCTGTTGGCATCTCTCTCTCTCTCTGTGTGTGTGTGTGCTATGGAGCTAGATGATAATTTATATGCTAATAGTAGACTTTGAATATTTAAATATGGAAATCAATTTCTTAACATTTCTACAGATCTCGTTAACTTTACACTTGATTAGAACTGAGTGGAAATTTAAAAAAAAACAAATCCCAAAACCAGTTTCCGATCTCATAATGAATACGATAAGAAATGTTTTTTTTTTATAGACCCTTTATAATGCATTTCTTCATTGTCACAGATTTTGTAATTGTAATTAAGAGTATAATTCAATATATAGTATGTACAATTAGTTTTAATCATAAGTAAAATAAACTTATAAAGGGGGTGGACAAAAAATGAGAGATAAATAATTGTTTGCCAAATTTAAAATCCCAAAAATTGATAAGATTTTTGGTATATATTGAGCTAGATTTGTTGGAATTCCATCAGTTTCAGTTCTATAATTGTATAAAATAATGTGTAGCTCTAAAGCTTTTTATATATTCTGTGTGATTCTCTTAAGTCTGGGAGCCTTCTGTTGTGGTGTTAGCCTGACACCACGAGGTGCTGCCAAGGAATTGAGTGGCGACAGTAGAAAGGAAGCCTTAGACCTATTAGACGAATCTCTGACCAAACTGGTAGCTGGCAATGGACCAAACTACAAGTAGGTGAACAGTAGAAACAGATTTTGCCCTTACTTAAATATTTATGACAATTGTCCACAGGATTACTAAAGTTACTTCCGTGAAGGGTCAAACTGTGGCAGGCACCTTAAATACTTTCCAAGTGGAACTCGCTCATGGCGACGAGGCTGGCAAGGATTGCACTGTCAAGATCTGGACACGGCCTTGGCTGACAGAGAATGGCACCAATATTAAAATTCAATGCACCGGAGATGACACTGAACTAAGCCAAACCTGGTAGGCTTTTGCCAATGGTCAAATAAGATTAACGTTATATTTATTAACCGGAATGAACAAAATGCAATTACATATAAGGAACATTGAACAGCAACATTAAAAAAGAGACGTCTTAAGGAACCCAGAGTCGACACATTTTTGACTAGAAAGTATATTCCTCTTCTTTGCTATCGCCATCGACTTTGATTTTGATATTTGTGCCGTTCGATTTGAGCCAGGGCTGTGACCAAATCTCCACACTGCTCTGTTCAGCAGTGTTTCCTTTCATCAGTTTAACTTTATAGACATATAGCATGCCAGCCACCACTTGACCAGTGACCGAAATTACCTCAATTGCTCTGCAGGGCAAAGAAATACTTGTTAGAGCATACTTGGAAGTCAAAAAGAGAATTACTCACTGATAACCAAGCCCATTTAGTTCGTTCAGTTTAGCCAGTGTCGAATTCAGAAGCTGAATCGCCTCTTCACGGTTCTGGCCATCCAATTGGCTTATGCCTCCACAAATATCACTGTCCTCTGACATTGTTGTTATTGAAATCAGCTAAAAGTGAGCAGTACTAAGGGATTTTATAGGGGGACAACAAAGCGTGAAATCGCCGGCACCGGTTGTCATTAAAAATCAACTGGGACTGACTCATTCAGCGAGCATGACTGAAAGAGCTGAACAAATAGCTGCTTGCTGTTACACCCACTCATGAGGTTGCTCTCTTTCCTCTCTCTCTCTCTGTGCCTCTCTGATAATAACGTTGACTTATTGATTAAGTTAACAGTTATTTCCAGTTTAACAATAATTACATACATATATATTATCACAGTAAGAGAGCATAAAACATTCAACCTAAACATAACTGACCAAATGTAGATTGATTATCGTTGTTCGATTACCCATATAAAAAAATACTTGTCAGAATTCAGATCCCCTAGAACACGATAAACAGAGCACAGAATATAGCTTTGTATTATATACTCTCACTCATTCAATGATCTCATGTCAAAGGGCTGAGTAATTTATACAGATCACAGTTTCCTATATAACAATACAAAAGAACTGATAAATAAAAGCTATTCATACAATTCATTGTTTGTTTAATCTCGATCTGATTTGACTAGTATGAATAATACAAAATTTTCCGAAACAAAATTGATGTCTTTAGTAACATTTTTGTTTTCCTCGTTTTCTTTAAATAATATTTACAAAAAGTTTATTTTCAAAATGCTATTAACAATTTATGTAAAGAATGCAAATCATTTGACACTTTGCAATGTAATTTCATTTTTATTTATCAAATAAAAAACCATTAGATGATATTTATTTATTAATTCAATATACCAATTCTTATTCTTCAAGCAAAAACAAAAGCTGAGGTACAAATTGAAAAAGCCTTAATAACTCTTAGCTCTCTTATATATGTAGTATCCAATTTAAATAACGCATAAATCAAGGATCAGGACTTGATGGTACAACATCAAGAAGTACCCCAACCTTTGATAACATCTATACACAGTTAGAAATGTGAAATTAGTTCAATTTTATATATATATACCTACATATAAGATATATATGTATATTGTAAATGATTTTTAGATTAATGTTTCTTTTCAAAAAATACAAGGTTTGCCATGAGAAAGTGTTGAGCCATTTATCATCAATGGGAGAACTAGATTTTATGCCATTCGTATGGCTAATTCGAAGCGCCAAATACCCTGGTGTGCCAATCTTTTCTGTTCCATTTCAAATGCTTGTAGCCTTCTTCTAAATGTGAATGTGAACATGGTCCAGCAGTTGGGCTCGATCATAGAATATGGCCGAACACATTTCACATTCAAAGCTTCGCGTCTTTCGCTCCGTTTTGCCGGCAGCCGCTTCTTTGGCTGCCGCATCGGCTGTCTCGGCAGCGGAAACAACTTCGGAGATGGAGAAGAAACCAGAATTCACATCGGCAGTGCTGGCATTGGCAGGTACATTCACATTATAGGCGTCTACCCCAACTCCATAGCTAAGATAGGAATTGCTGACTGTGTTTCTGGTGGCCTTGCTGGAGGCCACTATGGATGAGGAAGTAACTGGTTTCTTTGCGGAACTCGTTGAGGCAGTTGTGGATGCAGCTTTGCTGGAGGTGCTGGTGCTGCTGCTAGGTCGTTTGCTGCCTGCTGTCCTCTGACTGTTGGCAGTAAGTTGACGCAAGTGCCGGGAATTGGAAGCTGCTGGTGACGACGATGATGAGGAAGTTGTAGGAGTCGTAATATTACAATTTGTCATCCGCTGTTGGCCCTCAACCATTTCACGTAGATCGGGTGAAGTTGGTTCAATCTTGATGAGGTTTTGCTCCTCACCGGGCAGGAACTGTGGAGTTGTAGAGGACTCACTGGTGAAACGCAGGCGACTTGTGTTGCGATCGTTTTTAAGTGGTGACCGAAGAATCTCCTCCAAATCATTAACAATGCTGGGATTGTATTTTTCGTAGGTTTTCTCCCGTAGAAGTGCTGCATCAATCAGGAGCGTATCGTCGTACATCATCTGAACACGCTGTTGCTCCTGTTCTTGCTTTATATGCAGTGGGCTGGAACTTATCTGATTAGGAGGTTGAGTGGCAGGGGAAATGATCTCATAGTCGTCTACAATATTCGCAGGGGCGGTGGAACTCGCTTTGGCACGATTGCCGCCATCGCCCGCAAGCAAGTCCAGATTGTTGGTCTCTGTGCGCGTTATATAGGTCTTGGCACGAGTCCTTTTGGTGCTGCCCACTCCTGCCGCTACACCACCACCACCATTCAAGCTCTCTGTGGCCGTGGCTCGTGGCATCTTAGTCTTTTCAGTGTGTATCATTCGAGGACGCGAGGTGGTGGAGGCACTTGGTTTGCTTGTAGTCTTCTTTTTGCTGCGGCTATTCGTGTTGCCAGAAGCGGCATAGCTTGCGGCAGTGGCAATCACATCGGTTTTACTATCAACTGGCGGAGGAAGTTTGGTCTGGGCTGATTGTTTGACAGCTCTTCGCGTCCTTGCCGCATTCCCCACACCGTTGGAACAACTCACAGAGCTAGCTGGTTGTAGAGTGGTATCGTTAACCACCACCAGCGAGTCAATTTGAAAGAAGGCCGCTTGATTATCCTGCAAAAGTTTCTCATCCCACATACGCTCCGATTGACTACTATTGGAATCAAAGCGCTGTTTAGATGTAGATTTATCCGGCCCCTTGGCCCCGGTTCCATTGCGCACTGGTTTGGTGTCCTTTGTGACGGGTTTCTTGCGTCTTTCTTTTTTGTTGGTGTGCGTAGATGAAGCCATATCAAAGATATCATCCACATTCTCCAATTCAAAGTCACAGATGTCGATGTCAGTGGCATACTCGTCGCCCTCGTCCTCCCCTAAACCATCATCGCCGGCAGTTTCAACATCTTGGTGCTCATCCCGCATTTGAGCTATTTCATGAGGCTGTAACTTGCGGCGACGTTTGTATTTTCGCGGACCAGTCTACAAGAAAAGGCAAGAGCGAGGGATAAAATCGAGTCAAAGGCACAACGGAAAAAATCAAGTTTTACTTACAATGGGCGCTCTTTGCTTGGCCGTGTTCGAGTCACTATGCTGGATGAGATGCTGGATCAACTCGTTGGATGAGGGTAAGTCGGCCGAACAGACTGTACAGTGATAGGTTCCTTTTGTTACATCGAGACCCGAATGATGGGAGCGAATATGCTCACGAAGAACCACTCGCTGATTGAAGGCACGTGGACAGACCGAACAGGCATAGGGCTTTTCGCCAGTGTGAATGCGTTCATGTTTGCGCAGGGTTCCGCCATCGGCGAATGCTTTCCAGCAATAGCGACAGCCATATGGACGTTCTCCCGTGTGGATACGTACGTGGATCTGCTGGGAGCTGCGTGAGCCAAATGTTTTTCCACACTCATGACAGGGAAACAGTTTGCCCGGCGAAGTGGTGCTGTGTGAATGTCGATGATTCGATAGAGTTCGCCCATCGGGGAATTCTTCCTGGCAAACCTCACAGACCACCGATTTATCCCTATGAGATGCCATATGACGCTTCAGTCGGGCTTTGTTGTGAAAGTTTTTGCCGCATTTGGAGCAGGAGTGACACTTCTCACGGGAATGGTCCCAGGCGTGTTTGATGAGAGCCTTTCTATCGCGGCACTCCTTGCCGCATAGCACACACGAGTTGGGCTTCAGTTCTTGGGGATGGCGGGTGTGCAAATGTCGCTTAATAGCTTGCTCCTCATAGAAACTCATCCCACACAGGACACACCTATAATCCAAGAGAAATCCATTAGAGGCCAAGCATTGCTAGTTTCGACTAAACTTACTTAAAGGGCGGAAAACGGGCATGAATCTCTGCATGAGCAAGCAGCTCGATGGCGCTGGGATAAGCTTTGCCACATGTATGACAACAATGCGGAGAGCCTTCCGTGCCGTTTTCCAATTCACCAAATTCCTGCTGATGGCTGTCTGATGGATGTGTTCCATTGGCGGACTTGTGGTGCTGCTCTTTGGCATGGCGACGTAGCAGATTCTGCCTGTGAAAGGAAATGCCGCATTCGTTGCAATAGAATTCACCATAAAGCTGCTGATCCTCCTGTTCCGATTCGCTGCCACTATCTGACGCTGAAGCCGGATCGTATTCCGAGTTACTCTCCTCAAACTGATGAGTCTTCTGATGCTCCTGCAGGCTATTGTTGTCCCAGAACATTTCCTGGCATTGGTTGCACTCAAAGGGTGAGTCCACGCGATGATTCTGCAAAAGAGCAAAGATTAATTCTGGAACTGGGGGTGCCATGTCATCCAAACATACCTTAAGATGAGACACCAGAGCCTTTTCACGGGCAAAGGCTAAGCCACATTCCTGACAGACAAATGGTTTCCCCTCATCCAGGACTGGGAAATTAAGAAGATGTTCAGGAGGATCTGAGGCAGACACAACGCCTGATGACGGTTCAACTAAAGTAGATGTGGCCACCACCTGGCCCTGGGGCGGTTCATTCTGCACATTCTCGGTAATCACAATATACTGGGTGGTCTCCTCTTTGGGCTTTAGTCGACTTATCCTGCCTCGAGATGCAGATGCCACTGGTGTGGCCACATTGCTGTTGGTTTCGGTCATATAGTTAGTTTGTTGCATCAGTTGCGGTACCTCACTGCTGGATACGATTAAGCATTGCTGCTCTTGATTCTGCTCTTGCTGATACAGGGGCCAATCCTGCTCGTAGTAGTGATCATCCAGTTGGCGTTGCTGTTGCTGTTCATACTTTACGGAGGCACACAACGAAGACGGCGCTGCTGCGGCGGAAGCAGCGGCCGCCGCTGCTGCTGCTTCAGCATCGGCTGCATCCTGGGCCTCCGCATGGGCTTTAAAATGACTAATCAGCTCCCCGCGACGTGAGAAGCGGGCGCCACACAGCTTGCAGAGATGCGGTCGATCGTTCTGATGGGCCTGCATATGATTGTTGAGGCTGCCCTTTTTGCGAAACCGGCGACTGCAGAAATCACAGGGATATGGACGCAGCACTGTATATTCATCCTGCTCCATATCTAATAGCTCTTGGGAACTTGTGGTACCAGCTATTTGCTCTGCAGCAATTTCCACCCTTTGAAAGAAAGGACAAAATTGAAATTTCTAGCTTAGAAAGATCTTTATTTATCACTTACCTCTCCGCTCCCTGATGCTGGACCCAGTCATCAGTAATGACCTCTTCGGTGACCACCTCGGCTTCATCATCGAAAGGTTTGTCCGAGGCGTAGGCTAGCACTGCACCGCCCGAATCCGCATCATTACCAGCTATAATTTCATCCAGCTGGCCATCGCGTGCCATGAAAATTAGATTTTCGGCCGCCATATGATCGAGATCTTCGTCCGGGGTAGTGCCATTCACCAAAAAAGCAGTTGCGGGTTCACCATCGCCTCCGACTATGGTTTCCGCCTCCGTCTCGTCGCCGGAGGCGTGGTGCTGTATCCATTGGAATCTACCATAGCTCGAATTGTTCATCACTCTCTTGGCCTGCAACAGAGTTTATTCAATTATTGGCCAATTACGAAAATCAATGCATCACACAACAACAATTAAATGATTTGTTTTCGTTTTTTGTTTGTCAGACGCGAGCAACAATTGGCAGCTCAACATGTGCTCTAGTTCGTGGGAGAGAAAAGGAGAGCAAAAAAACTGGTAGCAGTGTTGCCACATCTGTGATATTCCAGTGGTGGTGGGAAATCACACTATTTCTGATTTACCTCCACTTGATTTGGCTATAAGAAGTAATCTTTGAAATTACTTTCTGTTGACAAACGATGAATAAGCTTGAGAATAAACCATAAAAAAATAATAGTAAAAACTAACTTCTATTTAAATATACTGTTTTCCGAATTTGTGTAAAATCTTTACATCAAAGACAACAAACTTTGGCTTTTTTTTTATGGTATCACTGAAGCTTTCCAGACAACACACACTAGCTTTCCCGCTCCAACACATTGTGATTGTTGCTGCTTTGTTCATGGCCCCCAAAGGGTTTTTGTCATAAGAAATATTCCAATTATAAACACCAATTTGGACACGAAATGAGGTTAAGTCGTTTTATTTATATTCCAGACTAAAAGCCGAATATAAACAAACATCTGGGGAGCTTTTCACTTTCCCACCGACAAAGTGCTGGCCAACTGAAATGTATCGTTCCAGCGCCACGCGGTTACATCACGCCCAATTTTCAGACGCAATTTATATTTTCAATTTATTTTGGTTCACTTTGCTGATGTCCATTTTGAGGTTAAATATGGCAAAGTAAAGTGCAACTCAGTCCCGGACATTTACCTTTTGATTTAATCCGAACTTTACGATTGCATTCTTTTAAGCGGCCGTTTTTAAATGCGGCGAAATAAATTCTTGCAAAATGTTCACGAACGACCAGAGAAAGAAGAATTAGAATTGCCATGGCTGTTCCGAACAGGGTTGCCAGAAATTTTCAACTGGAGGTGATGTTTAAGTAGCTATAGCCGAATATATTTATCGATTACAGTTCGACTATTGAATGAGGAGCTAGATTTTTAACCGCGCAATTGATTTTTTCAAACTGCTGCTCATATTATTTCCTAATCTAACATCTGCTGATATTTGATTGAGAATAATATTAATTGAACAAATAATGATGTACAAATATTTTTAAAAGACAAAAAACACGGCAATATATCTATGTCAACAATTTGATCAGTAAATATTGCCAAATTTCTCAAGACAAAAGCCTATGCATAAAACTTGAAACATCTGAAATAACAAAATTCTTTTTGCCAATTTTTTAAAGAAATAAACCATTTTGGCTTTGGTATAAATATGGTAGTTAATAAGTTTCAAGTTCATACTTTGTGGTATAGGCAATTCGAAAAGCAAGCACGTCTTCAAAGATGCAATTAACCAAATATTTGCTCCTTTTTATTGCATTATTCTGTTGTCTGAGTTGGCAATTATCTGGCGTAGAGGCAGTAACATGTACAGAGGATCCAACGGACACAGCTTGCATTGACTGCACCACCGATCCTGACAATGATGAATGCACCACAACCACTACGACAACTACTGAGGCTACGAGCACAACAACGACAACAACGACGGCAGCAACTCCATCATCAACAGCAGCTACATCTACGGTGGATGCAACCACTAAGAAAACCACCACAAAAACTGGTCCCAGAAGGAAGAAATTCAGGGTTACTATGAATTACAAAGCCAAGCGAGTTCTCAAAGTCAAAAGGAAGTCAGGCTAATCTAGATACATAACGAAAACGATTTGAATAAATTCACTTATAAACACAGTTAAATCTTTCATTAATTGATATTTTAAGACGAACTTCTGTCAGAATTTCTTTATACTCTGTCAGACCTGATTAGCTGGTATTCCTTTTGCCAGTTATCAAAATTTCTCCAATTGAACAGATTACATTTATTTCCAGTCGCAGAAATATTTCCGTTTCCATTGAAATTTATTCTTTAGATCAATTTATTTTATTCAAACTCTAAGCTTGTTTAAGCTCTTTAATTTTGAAACATTTGTATTGCCGTTCAGTTACAATTCAATCAAAATATTTCTGTTAGAACCAACTCTTAGGATTAATGCGATTTACAAGCCTATTGAAGAATCTACGAAGTCGTCGACGTCTTGTGGCTCTTGGGGCTGCTGTGGTGCTGCTGGTTGACAGATACCTGGCCAAGCATTCGGCATTGGTGGGATAGAGTAGACAATTAATGCAATTCGCATCGAGTGGAGCCACATCACAGGTAACGGCATCCGTTTGATCCAGGTAAATGAAAATGGCAAGCGATAGTAGTAAATATTTAAGGCAAGACATTTTGATAGCTCGATCTTTAAACGACTGGAGTAAAATTGCCAAAAACTTGTACCTCTTAATGCCAGCATAAGATGGTTGGGGATCAACTAAAAAACCAATAAAAAATGAAAGTTAGTTCAGGTGTTCTATAGAACACATTTAGCAAATATATGTATTTGCTTATCAAATCGTTTAAATGTGCGTCGTATACATAAAATTCTCTTTCCGATCCATACCACTCTTCATTCTCGCTGGTCTTCTCTTTCGGATTATCAAATTAAGAGCACCCTAGAGATGGGCATGAACCGTGCTGTGCCTATTTTGAAAAACTTTTGGAAAACTTGAAAAAAATTCTGTAGAAATAGAAATTTATAAATATTTAGCTAAATCTTGTGACATTTGTGTTTTAGTTTTCTGAAAAAGATTTAAAAATTTGCAAGCACGTAAGAAAGTAAGTTCGGCAAAAAGGGAACGTTTTTTCTACTTCTGTCACAATTTTTAATGAAAATATTAGATGACATCTTATTAAATTGCATTAATAAAATATTTGAAGATACAACAAAATATTGGGTTAAAAATTTTGATTAAAAGCGGCCGTGTCTGTCTGTGCCGTGCCTTAAATAGGAGGCCCATGCCCATCTCTATACCACACAGACACGCACAGAGCATGCCACAGAAATGCAAATGGCGAGCGGTGGATCACGTTCGCGCCAAACTTTTTGTGTTCGATTCAATTCCACCCGCTCTGTTGCTCGTTGCTTTTCGCTTGCTTCACTCGTGCTTTTCGGGGGCCCCAATGATCTGATCCGCTTTTTAATTTTCGGAGTGTGTTTGGTGTGGAACGTACGCTATGTACCGTTTGTTCTACCATTTGTTCGAGCAAATGAGTTCACGGGAAAATTGAAAAGAAACAAAAAAGAAAACATCAGCCCAATGAACTGTGATTGAATTCTAGTTTACCGCTAAATCTAGAGCACCTGCAACGTGTTTGTGTGTGTGTGAGTGAGTGAACCAGCATCAGAAGTGCATTGGAGTGCTACAGCCATATCTCCTTCTCTGTCTGTCGCTAGCTAGTTGACGTTGTAAGTGCACTACGAAAAAAAGAAAAACGGAAAAAAATAACCGCCATCCTTTTGACAAGCAGCAACGACGACATAAAAAATGTCAAACTGTCGATCAACATCAAGGCGAAATATGCAAGATGCGTGTCTTAAATCCCAAAGAGGGTCGCCATTTATGCAATCCCCCACCCGCAGCCCCTTCTCCCTTCTCACTTCCCTTCTAGCCAGCTCCTCTCGATACTAGCTGCATTTGCCGCCTTTTAATCTCCCGGCTCTGATCTCACACTGTCTCCCTCTGTTCCTCTTGGCTTTTGGTTACGCGTTTTGCATGCTTCGCCCGTTGACTGTTGCTCTTCTCTGGAATGCGTTTAATTTGAATTTGAATATTTTTTTTTTTTACCAAATACCCTATATAAACCGAGGACTGAAAGGGTATATCAACGACATAAGCCTATGGTCACGATCCTAATGCAAACGAAATGGTTGTAAAATGTCTTAAAAAGGAGCATTAAAGTCGACTGATGGGTATTTAGGGCTTACTACAGGGTATTCCTTGAAGCAAAGTGAATCTCTACATATACATAAACAATTTTCCTTGCTTTCGATTTGTTGTTTCTCTTTGCTTTCGCTTGTTTTTACAACGCAAAACACTTGTTGTCTGCCTTTTGCCATTGTGGAAGAAATCAAACTAAGCGCAAACTTTAATTAATATTCCAAGCACTTCTCCCACACAGCAACACACCAACACACACACACATAACATATATGAAATATTCGAACAATGATTTCAGTTTTTATATGTGTTTGGTATTGACTGGTTGGGGAAAAAAGATTTGGTATTAATTATGGATAGCAGACTTTAAACGGAATTTTGTTATGCGCTTAAATAGAATAGATTCCATCAGTCTTTGAGTCGTTGTTTTCATAGCATACTTTTAGGGTCAGTATGGATAGAAGATTAAAGATCCAAGAATCTTTCATCGCTTCTCACAAGGTGCTTAACTTGAAGAATTTCTAATCTTAATATAAATCTCCAGATATTAAATGAATGTAAAACTAGATTAGAATACATACATATTTCGCCTACTAGATTATCATAAGACAAAAAAGAGACAAGCTTTTAAAGATTTTTTCGATTAGCACGTTTTTGAGTTCAAGATATCAAGAAATAGTTTTTTCAGGTGCGTTTGATAAATGTCTTAACAACTAAAATAAAAAGAATTTTCTCAGCCATCTACGCCATAGACAAGGCGTTAAAAAAATTTGCGACAATTGAACTAAATTTTAATTCTTTCAACATTTTGCATAATTATTGCTTAACAATTTTACACATCATGTTGAATGGGGCCTCGAAACGTAGGAAATTTATGTATCTGTCTATCTATGTAGAATTCTGTTTGCTTCATGGTGCACCCACATAAAATACAAGTTGGCACACATTCATTTCGGTCGGCTGATCGCGATAAGCGGGCCAAAACAGAATTGAGCAAAAACTTGACACAAATGCAGAAAACAAAAACAAAACAGAGAAACAGAATTATTGAACATTTTTGGCCGAGGGAATTCAAACAGAAGTGAAATGCAGATGAAATTCTTGGAAAGAAAATAATTACCATAGCTTGCATGATTAATTTTATTTTAAATGGGTGGAAAAAACAACAAAAATATGATCGAGTGGGCGAAAGGCACAAAGGAATGTACAACATTGCGTATGAGTGATTTCTGTTTGGCTTATGTGTGCCTGTCGATCAGCTGTTGTCCTACATTTACTGGCCTCTCTTTCACTCTCTCGCTGTTTCTCTCTAATCTAAATCTATTCCATTTTCTTTATTAATAAACTTGCCACAACTTTTTTGAGCAACTTTCTCTCTTAATTGCTGCTTCTCTTAAGTAGTTTAAGTCTCTCTCTCTTTCTCTTTCAATTCAAATTCAAATTGTTTGCCTTTTGGTCATCTAGCAAATTATTTTTAATTGTTTATAAACGATCTTTTTGTTATTGCGCAAATAAATTGACTTTGCTTCTGTATACACATACATACAGACAAATGTTCTCTCATTCTCTGACGTATTTGTTTTCTTTTCTTTTTTTGTATTTGTACTTTTTTATTGAGCAAATTTATTATAAATTTTATTGGCATTGTGTATGGTTGTCGCGCTCAAAACATTTCGTAGTCGGGCGCGATTTTTGAAGATTTTTCTTTGCCTTTACGTTTATTGGCTTTTTGACAAATTCGAGAACGCTTCAATTGATTTATTCGATTTTATTCAATTTACCAGCAGAACTGCACAATTAAAGCGTTACGAAAAACGTGTAATAAACGATTTTGTAAACGATCTTGTTTATAATATTAAATATTTTCCAAATCGGTTGTTGTGTGCGATCGTTCGGTTCACTTTTGATGCGAATTCTACGTGCCGATTTCGTATGGTATGTGCTATGGTATTCAATGTGATAAAGACTCGATCGAAATGGTTATCAGTATAATAAACCACACACCAGGCACATTCCCTCAAGCAGTTATTGTTCATAATTTGTACAATCCATAAAGGACTATAAGGTACATCATACATCAGTTATGTGCTAGTGCTTTCTTGATTTCCATTATCATTAACTCAGCGAATAGGAAAATTTGAATATTTGATATTAAATTTTAGCAGTTTAATTTTGGATTCCTTCGCGATTATAGATGCATGCAAACGAGTCAAGATTTGCAAGGCTCAAAATAAATTTCAAGATTCAAGAATAAAGTTTAGGATTATTTTAACTTCTCCTTTTTGTATTATAGATAACTAAATAGATGAATAGATACAATAGACATATATGATTCGTATAACACTATCAGCTATTGATGTCTTTGCTATGATATGCTAAATTGTTGTTCTTCTTTCGTGGGAAATCATGGAAAGGTATTTCTTTCTCTGAGTTTATTCTTCAGGTATGTCATGTAATGTGTTGGTTCAACTACCACAAAAGCCTCGTACAGTTAGTTAAAGTTTGCCCTTTTAGTATTTTATTTTAAATAATAACCTTTTGGGTTACTATTTACTTTTAAATTATCAAACTATTATCATTATTCGGACTCAGACCGATGTACTTAATTACTTCTAGATTTCCTATTAAATGTCAATCAAATTTAAAGAGCTCAGTGCTTAATCTAAACTTTTTTTTAAAAACAACTTAACATTTATTTACAGAAATTTTCTGAAAAAAAAACACAAGTGCTTAGACATTTCTCTTAGAGCATTTATTTTTAGGATTTGCGCTTAAGAAATCTTTTGGGTTAAAATGGCAGCTAGTATCTTTTTACGTTAACTAATCGATCATTCTCGGTTTGATGCCCAGATGAGTATTTTTAGCAGAAATTTCCCAATAACAACGCACATATTTGCGGGTATTATTTGGCCAGCTATTTTGGCGAAAATTTGTTTATAACAACTAAATGAAATTTATTGTTTCTTAAATACGCACAAGGAATTTCTAGTGAAGTAGCCAAAATAAATCAGACATTTGGCAATCAATCGATGTCGATTGATTAAGCAGATTTAGCTACACATACTATACAGAATGACTATAGGACTATATGTATGGGAATAAAAACAAAAGATATGCCAGCAGACATGTCTCGCTGATAAAGGGGAACTACTGTTTCCCGCCACGGAACCCTCACCTCGCCTCATCAGTCAGTCAGCAACTGTCGTCTCCATCATGGCATGCTCCACTTGATCTTGTGCGGCGTTCCTGGGGATGTCAGCACATTAATCCCGCTTCGTGCTTGGACTGAACTGTTTTGGCTGCCCTGCCCCGGGCCGTCTCCTCTCCTCCCCTCTTCTCTTATATCGTCTCGGCTTGGTTTGCCTGCCTGGTTGGCTGCCTGCATCAACGGCGCATTTACCTAAATTGGAATTTCCGGTAAACCGTAATGAAAATCGTAGCAATCAAGACCGAAAAAAATGCCCATATACAAGCGAAATGTATAAAAAAGTCAGTAGAAGAGAACACAGAACAGAGCAGAGCAGAAAACCCTCAAATTGATATGCAAATGAATGTCACCATCTTAAATGAAATAATCGTCTTAAACGAAGGCTTTCCCCTCTCGCCTATACACTCGCCATCATCCCAAATTGTGCACTTTAATTGCTTTTCTCAGTCTCCTAAAGTCTCAATTCTCGCTCTCTCTTTTTTGCTCTCTCTTCATCGTGTGTCTCCAAATGTGAGACATTAAAGCCTTTAAGAGGCACATTTATGACTTTTTTAATGACTTATTTACTTAATAATTTTTCATTTTTAATGACTTTATTATAAGTATTCTATATATTCATATTCAAAATCGTGCATTCAATGCCAAAACGTGTATTGGCTACATACGCCTATAATATTTCCCAGAGAATTCCTTACTAAATTTAGATATTACCATGGCATAAACAACGCTAAAACAAAAACAAAACCTCAAATTTGGAGAACTTTTTCTCGCTCTCTCTCTCGTTCTCTCTCTCTATCTCTCTCCCTCGTTCCTTCTCTTTCTGTGAGTATGTTGCAGTACATTTTCAAATTGGGTTACAACAAAATTGTAAACAATTTCATGTTTCTTGCACTTCTTTAGCCAACACATTTAGGAATATTAAGTAGATGTTTAATGCTCAGTTTAGTTGTCGATATTTATGATAATAAACCTTAATAAACATACCTGAAATCGGGAACCAATTCAAACTTATTCACGGTTTATTTTTTGATATCGCCTTAGCATCGTAATGTTAGCCTCGTGTTGGTTTCGTCTTTGGATGGAAAACGAAAAAATACCAAATGAACTTTTTTGAAGATGCAGAGGTCCTTTTCTTTGGAATAATACTTCTTATATATACTAAATGGCAAGTAGAATATGTCTATATCCCTTTCTGATGTTTGACCTTTAATAGCTGACAATACTTTCCTGTAGCAAATTGTTATGAACATTATATTTCATTCTCATAGGTTATCTCCTTGTATTTCCACGACATAGTTAATATAAAAAAATCTGTGGCAACAATTTCAAATTCTTTAAAAAAATAAGAATTGTACATGGAGTTGAAAATCCCACCTGTATGAATTTTTAAAATGACATGAGACATAAGACAATTTAGATAAGTAAAGTAAACTTTGCCAATGTTGGGAAAATTTCATAAATTTTTCCAAAACATAATAAAGAAAAGTAATTACAAGCAGTGCAAGAAAATATTTCAAAATCATGGAAAGACTAGGCAAATAAATCAATTGATATGCCTATGTGTGTTTGTGTTTGTAGTAGATCAATGGATCATTGATCTTTTATTTCATCTTGAGTCTAAATCAAATTTGTTGGTTGTTTCTTTTAGAATTTTGATATGCTATGCATAGAGTGGTCATAAAATGAGAACTTTTTTATATTTTATTCGTCAAGGTTTCGACACAAATTCAAATCCAGCGATTTGTGCTAGTGAAATGGATAGGTGTTGATATATAGATGCCCGATGATTGCGATATCGACGCCTGGATTGGAGTGAGGAGCTATGGGATGGCCAATGAGCCGAGCAGAAATCGAGAAATCACTTTGCGGTTTGTTATGCGGCGTGAATATTAATTGGCAACTAAATAAGAAATATGCCGATAAAAAAAATACAACAAAAATATTTCAAGCAAATGGCAAATACCAACATAATGTAGCTACTACTCCGCCGTATTTGGCGCAGCAATAAAAATGTTTTTTGTTTTCCATTTATTACCCACTTGTACTTAATAATTTGATGTACTAATTGCGGTTTCTGGTAGCCTGACTGCCTCCATTTAAACTGCTCCAAGTTCCCCCTAGTTCTAGTGCATTCCAAAGGGGAAGTTGTAAAATTTTGAAACAACTTTGGTGGGCCAACAACCAATGACAACTATATAATAACAAGTAGATAGTATATATATTTTCCCAATGCTGTGTTTTGATGTCACCTTCCGGGCTAGTTATGTATATTGCTGCATTTCCGGCCACAATTTGGTATCCGTGTTTGGGGAAAACTCTTTTGGCTTCCGTTTCTTTTGGGGGAGGGAAAAACTATTGGGGATTCCATATGGTTTTGTTAACCGTTAGCCATAAGTTTTCCCATTGTCTGTATTATAGTTTTAATTTTTTTCTTGTCCCTTTTTGTTACCAAATTCCCCCTTCCATCGGGCACCTGTGCTTTGCTGCTTTGCCATGCGCATAATTAATTGAGAGAAGAAAAAAAATAATAATTGTTATGCTTACCCCTTTGTATGTTGTCTATCTATCTTTCCCAGGTTGCTTGCTGGCTTAGTGGTTTGACCAAAAAGTTTTTGGACTCTGATTTGTTTGTTGTTGTCACATCCGCCGGAAGCACCTTAAGCGGCCAAAACAAGTGCAAAGCCCCCGCGCCCTGCGATAGGCAGCAACTTTAATCCTCATATGGAGACAAACTAAAACTAGAAAACAAAGCCAACGCAAAAAAAGAAACGAATAATTATTGGCCAAAGCAATTGCTGAAGAACAATTAGCATAGATCCATTTAAATAAAAAAGCGGCGAAATGTCTGTGGGTAAGTGCGAATAAATTATAAATTAATTAATTCTACGTATATAATCTTATCTAAATTAATGTTTTAGTCCTCAAATAATGTTCTGATCTTTATTTTGGTTTTTGATTTTATAAAATCGTTATTAGAGTTAAAATTTACTTCTTGATTTGTACATTTTTTATTACAAACTATACAATATTTCACTTCTTGATGTCCTTTCCAGTCTTAATCGGTTATTTCTACTACATTTGTTCCAATATTAATGACGTAAATAAAGCACAAAGAAGGACAAAAACTCTACAGCATTCGTTGTCCTTTTCTACTGATAGGAACACAATTAATTAGATTATTTTGTATACCAAGAGTAAGAATTGCTTCATCAACAAGTTTTGAAGCAAATCGTAGAAAGAAACATCTCAGAGATCAAAATTACTCCAACTAACATTACAAGATATTAATACATGATTTTTCTACTTAACTAGATTTGGGTTTGTAGTTGGTGACTTGCCTAAACGGTGCGTGTCCTATACACGATATAAACATGACAATTTCGTTCACGCCTCGGCCTTAACTTGACACCAAATCGAGTACTAGATACACGGCGACTACTGTGTGGAAAATGGAAAACATAGTCGAGCATTGAGAACCTAAACACATTAGCAATTTCCCAGAACGCCAACGCATTTATCTTATGACCTCGCTCAGTCGATCTCACTCTCTCTCACGCTTAGAGTGAAAAGTGAAACGATTAGTCTAGGCCAGGGTATGGGATCAACCCACTTAAGTATTGTTGAAGAACTCAAATGTAGAGCCAAAACAAACCAGTAGAAACAATTGGGCGTACACTGAACATGCCAAGAACTTGCCCCTCCTACGGTTATGAAGCGAGGTGGGGGAGGGGAGCCCACCTAAAAAATAGCAACGAGAAAGTGCAATAGTTTCCCAGGGTCTCAAATGCAGACACAATCAATCTATCTGCATACGTAGACTTTGAGATAGAGATACAGTTTCAAATATAGTTACAAGATCCGAGGTCATCCATCAATTTGTCTAGCAATAATAACAATAATACTAAAAGGACAGCCTCAACAATAATAAATAACAAAACAAAATCCAAATTCTGCTATACGAAAGTCATCTAATTAGTCAGATTTTGTGGCCTGCCATCGGCATGGCCCCATGTCCAGTGGAGTTTAGCTTGTTGTAGTTGTGTTATTTCTTTCTGCCCTTTTTACATTTTCTCTTTATTTTTATTTATGTATGTAGAACAAATAATCACATCTATAGCCCCCGCCTGATATGGGAAATGATGCAATTAAAACACAAAAACACAGCCAGGCAAAGAGACACAAACGCACAGAGATAGATGGATAGATAGAGACAGAAGCGACCAACCCTCGCCCATTCACTCAATGGGCTAGTGCCACTGCCCGCATCCTTGTCTATCTGAATATATATATGTATACATATATAATAGAGTGATCTACCCATAAGGGTATACAACTTTTGAGGATCAATTTGCTAGAACAAAGAGAGAAACTCTTGAAGCTGTTCGTTCCGAGGCCACCTTGGAGTTATCTAAATAGAAGTTGGACAGTCTGAGGACTTTAAATATTTAATCTAATTACAATAATTCTAATACACATCCTACTTTATTCTCGGAAAGCTTTTTTCTTTTAGAGTGTATTTACACAAGGTTATATTATTTGGAATCTTAATTTGTTACATTTTTGATTAAATGTTTGGCATGTGAGGATATGTTAAGAGTTTGTGAAAAGTAAATTTGAAACCTTTTATTGTAAAGAGTTTAATTTCAACTGCCACAGGAACTTTATTTACCCTAACTTTGTGATACTTTGCTAACCTCTAAACTGATTTCAATCTTGTGTCCATGTTAACTAACCTCACATACGTAGAGTATTAAATAGTCTGTGTGATCTGAGATTTAGCACACTTCCATCAAGCTCTGCGTTTGCCTTTGTGCCATTTTATTTATATAAATAGTTTCTGTCATCGTTGTCTATGTAAATCATTCATTAAATCTGCATTGAATTTCATTCATTTGCGCATTTTAATTGCACTCAATGGACAGTTGGAGCATTTCTATTTATTATGCATTTATAAACATATACGTACATACGTTTGTATTTGGAGAAATTTACTATAAAAACTGTCATTATTGTTAGCTCATTGAATTTGTGGTTCATTCACAAGAGTTCCCATAGATACCTACTATTTGCTTTGTTATTTAGTTCAATGACTCTATTCATTTGGCTTAATTGGATGTAAGTGAAATTTTTGACCAACTGTGAATCAGAATCTGAATCTGAATCTTTCATTGACGTAATGGGAATAATTATGAGTGGTTTCACATGCCAAAAGGAGCCAGAATGACTCACTTGAATGCAAGTTTAATCTTCGTCATAATTTTGCTGCTGCCGCACCTGAAATGCACGTCTAAATTCGTTAATAATGCTCCTGTAAATGTTTATAAATATTTACGCAAATTAATTTGCATTGTCTTGGCCTGTCTGACTTTGTATATATCGACAGCTGGCAGCGGCAGACAATAAAGAAATCTATTAACGCTGCCGTCAGACATTGAAAGAAAAGTGGACCAGAGGCACCACCAATTGGTCTCGATCACGTTGCTGATCATTTATCCAGTGACGACGACGTCACCAAAGAAACACAGCCAGACATTTGCCCAGTTTAGCATTGTTTACGCAAAATAAAAATAAAAATAACAGAGAGACAATGAGTTGAATCGTTTTGATAGTTTACTTATTTATTTTCCATTTTTATCGTCTTGTTTCATTTTCTAGGAATTATTAGCAACAATTAGCTGAATAGAATATATATGGCCCTGGCATAAATCAACGAGATCCAGGGACTGCTCTCACTCCCTCTCTCCCTCTCGATCTCTCTCTAAAAATAGTCCAAAAACTAAACCCTGCCAGGCATCCAGACATTCGTTCATCTGCTACAAATGATTCTTCATAATTGAATTACATGGCCAAAGACAAGAGCGTAAAAATTTTAATTACACACCTCATAATCATTTGCCACAAGATGAATTTAGAGTGCAAGTGGGAGTGGGAGTGGGAGTGGCACTAGGACTAGGTAGATACATTTCTTTCAGAATAGAACTTGATCAAATTTCGTGAATGAAATGAAACGATGCGCAACCATGTCGAGATTACTGTCTAGTCCATAATGTGTAGGTTGGCATAAAAGATCAGTTGGAAAGATCGTCACATTGGGACACATTCCACTCAGGCAATACAATGAATATTTATGTCGACAGAAATAAGGAAATGTTGTACAGTTTATTGCAAACGTCCATGACATCTTTATTCTAACTAAAAATTACAATGAAATGAGGAAAACTGGACGTCAAATTAACTTTGATATTTGTAGTACACAAATTCTTCTGAAAAATTGCTGAATCGAGTTTAGTTTTATTCTACTTGATCAGGAGAACTGAGATTCGATATCCAAGAGCGACAGTTTCTTCGATCTTTGAGGTATTTATCTCAGCTGAATTTGAAACTGTTTATAACTATAATGATATAAACCTAACATATATTGAAAAAGTATAAATCTTCGTTTTAAATACGTTTTTACACACTTATACATATGTAAAACTCGCTTGGCATCAAGTGTGTGTGTGTATGCCAGTTTCGTATTACAAGTGGCAGCCTAAGCGAAATAAATCAAATATTTGAAAGAGAATGCCAAGTGCAAAGCATTACGAGATCAACAACTTCATTATAGGCATCATTGGAGAGTTGGAGCTGGAGGACTTGGGGAAGAGGCAAGATAACTAGGGGACGTAATTAATGCGACACTGATCCTCTGGGGTATGTCAATTGACATTTAACATTAACCTGCGGTTTTAGCTGCAATGGAATCATATGCTAGGCACGTTATAATTTATAACAATTGTTGCCGCTCCTTTTTTAGAATCTTTTCGGATGGTTTTGAAGCAACTGCAACTGCTCCAGCTTCCTTTTCGAGGCGATAAAAATATGTTACATAAAAAAGAGAAAACGAAACGAAAGACACGCGCTCCATAGGGGACCAGAGAATCGAGGAAGCAAGGGAATGCCTGTAGTATAGGGGAGGAATGCATATGAAGATGGCACGGGGATTGTTCGTTTTTTTCCTCCTTTTTTCACGGAAGACTACGTTGCCGTTTGCCGTTGTCTATTTTCTTTTTTTTTTTTTGTCATGTGCTCTCAGTGTGCATTTCCATTAAGAAAATAATTAAACATTTGTTTGCTAGTGCCCCAGCCTCTGACTGACTGACGGACTGACTGAATGTCGCTCTGACTGCAACAGTCTCGGGAATGAAATCTGTTGAACAGATGTCTTTGCGGCTGATGCTGATGCCCAAATAAATGTTGTATGCATTGGATTTTTGGGATGCCAACATTTTTATGCATATCCAAACACCTTTAAATATCCCCACCCCTCCAAAAAATTTAATACAAATCTTAGAAATACAAATATATAATAGAGGGGTTAACATATCTCCTTCCTATGCCGATGTCAACCACAAAAGAACACAAAACTCGACAAATGTACATAAAACAAAGATCATAAAAGTGTTTATTTGATTCTTTTGATAGCACTTTTGACACAAAACCCCCGCCAACACCTAGAAACATGAATTGGTAGCTAACTATAGATATATCAGGTAGTAAAAATTGTCTTCACACATTACACACACACGCACACCTATTGTATCTTGCTTTTACTTCCTTCCATCACACATGAAAAGGGATCTTGCAGTGATCTTTGGTTTTTGGTAATTTCTTTTTGGCATTTCCGTTGTGAATATTTTTTGGTTCTTCTGGTTTTTATAGTTTTATTTTGGAGAGAGGTTTATTTCAATATGGACAGCACGTTCCTGTTCTTGTAGTTGGAATATTTAATTACTAATCCTTCGGTTACATCCCACTTTTCGCAAGTTGTTTTTTTTTCGTTCATTTTTCGAGTGGTCTCATCTTACAGGACACTCCACTTCCGTTTTTAGCCTTGGCCGAGTCCATGACTTTAATGACCTTTTTGAAAAACTAAAATAACATTTTTAAAACAGACTTTAGTTCAACTCGAAAGTGTGTTGTTTTTGTTGTTTTGTGGGGTCTTGGAAGGGGTCCAGTCACTGCCGATGGATATTATGATGAATGCTTAATAAAATAGACATGTTGTGTTTTCCAAGGAAATAGTCTACGAAGAAGCACCTGCAGCAGACATGAATATGTTCTTTTGTTTGAATGTAATCATAATTATAATATAATAATCATGACCCCCCTTGTACATATGCTCTTCTCTTCTCTGGCTGCCTAACTTCCGGGCAGACTTCTCTCAGCCCCTTCTGGGGCCCTCTGTTCTCTGTTATTGTTTCTTTTTCCCCTCTCTCATTCCTTTGGGGTTAAATCATAAAAAAATAGAAAGAACGAAAATAATAAACAAAAATGTTCAATTGAACGTGAAGGAAAACTCGTAGTGCGCATAAAATGACTCAAAAATCTTAAAGAAGGAAAAGCGGGGGTACAAAAAAAAAGGGAAATATAAGAAATACATTTTGAAATACGCAGAATTCTAATGAAACTAACTGAGTAAATAGAAGCACACGCCGCCTAGGCATGCCTCTTCCCCTCTGCCCATTACCATGCCCCGTGGATGCACATTGCATGCACTATTCCTGACAACAAATGTTGCAAGACTTTGCATAAATATACAAAACGCTCATCAAACCAGAAGACAGAATGGCAAATGTTGGGGGGAGGGCAGTGGCTTGCCAGGTTGCAGGGTGTGTCAGAGGAAACTCTTGTCAAGTAATCGATGGCAAAATAATTTACAATTTTAATGGCAAATAATATATCTAGAGAATATACGTATATCGATTCCAATTCCAATCATAATTTCTGTGCGCTTTGCCTTCTTCCTGCTGTCCCTCCTCTTTTCTTGCCTGCTATTTTTATTGGATTACCATCGATTCGATTGCTTTCCAATTGCTTGTTTATACGACAATTATTAAATGAAAATGACAATTCTAGGAAAAATAACAATTAAATTGGCAAGGGAACAAAAGCAATTGTAACTAGTTTATTTTTGTGTTGAATGAGTATGTTTAGCAAGACACGAAAGCGGCAAAAAATGTTATAGACGACATGATTAGACAACCTTTTTTAGGTCGCCTAGGATGTTGTCTTGTCTTAAGGAGCGATTTCGGAGATTATTTAGGTAAATCTACCAGATGGAAAACCTTCTTTTCGAAAGGGATCTGTCTTTCTCTGTTAGAAACAGCAAAGTTAGTCCCCAAAGTATTTTGTGTATCAACACCCTCTACCCTATATTGTTTTCGTAAAGGTGAATCACTTAATTCTTGTACAGAATACGCCGAACTGACCCTAGAGAACAGAACATCAAAACAATTAACCTGTCAACGCTATAGAACAATCAGCGAGTTCAGTAAATGGCGCCCTCTAAGAGAGAAAAATTTAGTGGCAACAGCAGCTCCGATATGAATAGAAGGGATAGAAATTGCTGTCGTTGCTTCTCCACATTGTTCTAACAAGCAAAGACACTGGCAGAGAGGTAGAGAGACACATTTTGTGTGCCTAACAGATTTACGAGGCAAAAATCCCGAATCCAATTCCAATCTTCAATCTTCTGTGGTGGAATGGGTGCCACGTGGAGCGTAGAGGCGAAGACAACAACTTGACATTTATGTGCAGGCAAAGGCATTTCTACAAGTACCCAGTGCATTGCATTTCAAGATCATTTGCATCCCAAACTGAATACAACACTTGCCGATGCCCCAGAGAGCTCAAGACAGAAAGAGAGATGGAGAAAGAGAGAGAGAGAGAAAGAGTGATCAGTTGCAACCCTCGCTCGACTCTTACTTGGCATTTATGAACTACACAAAATGTGCAATTTCTCCGAGTCTTTTTTACGAGTTTTCCATAGGTCCCGAATCTGTGTGTGTATGTGTATGTGCCCTGCATCTGTCCCGAGTCCACTTAGAAATTCCTCAGACAGACCACATGGAGTCGCTCTTGTTTTTGCCACTTGAACATTTTTGTAGTCTTTGGCAAAAGTGAAAATGTGTTCACTTAATTGTCCCCCCGTACGAACTAAAAGTACCACATCTCTGCTTTTCGAACCATTCCCTTGGTTTAAATGTGCCTACCTCAGATGAAACAGTTTGTATTTTGCGCATTTGCTTCTAATGTGTTGTCTATTTTATGGCTTTTATTATGTTTTTCTATTTCTGGTCCAAATCGGTCACAGTATAGCAAATTCTAGAACACAAATAGGGCCGACAGAATCAATAATGGAAAGCTCAATGATTGTGGTTAATTCTAAGGATTGGTCACTACTTACATCACAAATTCTAGAACATCTCCCACAACCTCGAGATAGTTTGTCTATGCAATCACTTTCTTTATAAGCCAATGTTTTTCTTAACATTTTCCTAATGGTGGGAATTTTTTGCTGATCTTTCTGTTTGTTCTCATGGAAATCCAGAGAGAGAAATTCAAAAATCTCATCAGCGTTTCCTACTTAAGCAATCGAAAACGTACAGACATGGAAATTAGGGATAACATTTGAACACAGGGAATATATTAAAAAAGAAGAACTCTGTTCTCCTGATTTTTACCTATCGGAACTCATCAGATATGCACAACGGGCACAAAACACGTCGATGGATAAGAGAACCAATGAGGCATGAGAAGTGGGAGGAGTTGTTTGTTTGTTTGTTGTGGTCGAAGAATAAGGAATTGAAATCGACAATCAAGAATCGAGGGATATATTTTGATCATCATGCGAAAAACGCACGCAAAAGAAAAACATGCACGCAGGTACACACACACAGACACAAACAGATAGACAGACAGACAGAAAAAACGTAGCTGGAAAAGTGAGTTTGCCCTCTGTGAAGAGTTTTCCCTTGTGCCACCGCTCGTTCTGTGAGTGGGTGCAATATGGCAACCATATTTAAACACTGATCCCGCATGCAGCCGAGAGGCAAATACGAGTTGCGAGTGCGAGAGAGAGCAAATGATTTTTATGCTGCCCTCGCACGTTGATGGAATTGAAGAAGCGGCTTGGGCATGGGCATGGGCATCGGGTAGGGAAAATAAAAACCAAAAATTACCAGAGGGATTCTCTCTACGCCAGAGCAAGCAGAGCAGTCGCAGAGCCAGAGGCAGAGGCAGCGACGTCAAGTCGATTGGACTCAAGTGTTTTGTTCTTGTTGAAGTTTTAGAATTTATTCCGTTTCGGGATGTCAATGCAGACACACGCACTCACGCACCATATATATTTTATTTAAGATACAAAAGTGATTTTGTTTTTGGCGCGTTAAGTTGATTTGATGCATCAATCATTTCGTATAGTTTCCCTGGCCACGCAGTGAAAAGCAAAATACAGCAAAATTTATGGTCATTTTCCTGCCATAACTCACTACGTGGGACTTTTTTGGCGCGTGCGCATGCGCAGTTAGTGAAAGTGCAGAAAACAACAAACTAAAATGCAACACAAATCAAAGTTGTAGATAGACATTTGTGAAAGTTATTTATTTATTGGCAATTGCCATACAATTGCATCGATCATCGTCATTCAAAATGTTTGTCACTGTGGATACCAATACAAACACATTCTTCTCAGGTAAACAAAATGGCAAAGGGAGACAAGTTTTTTGACAAAGAGGTTGCTATAGTCTATAAAGTTCTCAAACCATCAGAATAAGACTTTCTATAGATAAACAAAATCAATCATACTTTCTTTGTTCCAAACTTAGTTACAAGATTTTTCAAAATCAAGGGCTTATACATAAGAAGGTCATAATTTAGACAAATCTCGAGGATATTCAAATGACTTACATAGATCAGAATTCTTGGAATTATGTATATTCTGACAAGTCCCAATTTAATGACTTACTAACAAATAAAACATATAGTATGTATGTGCTTAAGTCAATTTTTATATCTTTAACTAGACAGACCATTCTAGAAATTAAAAAAGGAATATTTTGATTATAACTATTAAAATTTGAGGCGGTTGTCAACTTTGATATCATTCAGAATTGAATAATATTATGCCTCATCTGATTTGAAGGATCTTTAATCCTTAAAAGAATTGTTCAGATTTAATATTTAAATTTTTAAATGTAGGACCATTTCAATTTTAGAAAATGTATATACTCTTTGGAAACAAAAATACTGAAACTCAACATCTCTTAACTCATGAAATAAAAAATTAATAATACAATTTGTTATTTGCCCTCTAGATAATCCATATTATTTTTGCAATGACACCAAATCGCCTCGTACACCGGATTCACAGACGTCCAGTAAAGGCTTCTCGATCTTTAAACGCCGCAACTCCAAGGGCGGAAGTAGTCCACGCCCCGTGGTTGTTACGAATCCGGAACAGATGCGCCTAATCACATCGGCCAATCTGGATACCACAGCTTCCATGGCCTTTGGCAGTCCGCGTGGCAGCTTCAACTCTCTGGGCGGCTTCTCGCAAGTAAGTAGTAGATCGGCAAATATATCTCTAACTCACAATCTATAATACTACAAATTGTCTGTATTGACTTCCTGTTGCATTTGTCTAATGTTACGCCCTCTTCCGTTTAGAAATCTTTTGAAATGCAGCCGCTAATGCATCATCGCCAGCGTTCGTCCAATTCACATTCGGAAACATTTCGCGAACGTCTTGGTTCCTGTAATGAGACGCACAGCTCGCAATGCCCTGGAGGTGGCATTGAGCACGACGAAGTCTTTAATCCGTTGACATCATCACCAGCAAGGTGAGTTGGCTTTAACGTGTTGACAGGATGTTGTGCAGCTGTTGCCCCAGATCCGCAACCCCCTCTTAAGCATCTATTGACTGTGCTAATCGTCTGTGCAACATTTTGTAGCGTGCGCTAGTTTAAACTTTCAAATTTTTGAACTTAACGTCTTTACGCGCCACTTTGCCAATAGCGATTAATCAATAAATAAAAATATTGGTATCGATCGAGCGATAACCGCATAATAGGGGGATAGCGATAAATGATCTATCGTTTTTCTTGAGGTGGCAACGCGCTTCATTTTTTGGCTAGGCTTCATTTTCATTTTAATTCTGAGGAGAAAAGTGTTCAATAAAAAAAAGCTGTAGCCCAAATCTTTGGTTATAAATCATAGAAGGTATGTAGGTTAATTCGAATTTTTGCCCCGCCGCCATCTGCATCTTACTCCATATCTTAGATTGGAAACCTTACTTTTTCCGGCCAATATTGCTGGTAGCTTTCGTTTGGGAGGATTATTTTCTGGGAACCGGCGCGTTTACAAATATCCATTTCTGGTGACGGAGCACGTGTATTCGAATTTTCGGTTGTCGTGGCCTTCTGGAATTGGCATTCAGGACATTGAAAAGCCACCGCCAACTAAACACCGGCAGTGCCACATCGTTTCTAAGTTAAGGCTTACAGTGCGGCCAAACTGTCTCATTTCCCGAAAGGTGTCCTAACCTTCGGTGCACTGGATTTTTTCCAAATTCTGGATACTGCTTGCTGTTGCCCGATTTAGCGCATTCCATGTGACCACCTCGAAAGCTCCTACAATTGTTTTTTTGAAATTGACCTCGTTTTGAACGAAATCTTTAAGTCTCGATATTTTCATTTCTGATCTTATTTTTAAATTTCAAGTCCTAATCAAGTTAAACAAAAAAAAAAAATGTAAATAAGTCAAATATGGAATCGATTAAAATCTCGTTAAGGTTATATTAAATAATTCGAGTCGAGAGTAACGTAAAATATAGTAAATGTAAAAGCAAAGTGAGTGAACGGAGTTAATGGTGGTCATAAAGCGCGAAGGAGAAATCATCATATAAACACCTTCCCACAGTGCATCGATGGAAGGCCTTTCAGCGAGTAAACTATGGGGTAAGTGCCTAGTGTATTAAGCAGTATCAATTCGGCGACTTTTAACCGAGTTTTTGCGAACTATGGAGAACGGTAGTCAATTGATACTCTGATTTTGTTGATGTAATTTCTATTTCAGCGTTTTGTGATCAACCAAATAATCGAATTGAATATAAAAAAAAAATTTCCGTAAATAATGCTTGACTTGAAGAGCAATCAAAAGCAATGAGTGAATTTGTGCGACTTGAAAATTTAAAATAACTTTAAAGAATTTAAAACAAAAAAAAAAAATTAAAAGAGAACTTGAAAATAAGATGAATAATTACAAGAAAAGGTTAACTTGATTCATTGGACATTCCTTCTACATTTTTTTTATTCTATAATCTACTATATATTCTACCATAATTAATAATGCGTAACTTGTAAGCTCTCTCGTATACTACTAGTTTTAGTCCCTATCATTCAATAGTTTTAATTTACTTTGAGTTCCATCGTTTTGCCAGACTGAAAGTTCGGAATCTCAAAATGTTGAGTCATACCAGACCAGCGGTTTAAGATTAGTCAGTAAATATTTCTTTAAAATTTATTCTGTACAACTCGAAATGCTCCTATCTGAAATTATAATGAAATTGAACATGATTGCTTAAGCTTTGAAATTAATTTTCCTAGTGACATGGGTACATGAGTTGATATCGATCAGTTTTTTTTTGGGAATCTTTACAAATGCCAATAAAGATTCATGGTTGGGAGGGTATAGAACTGATAAGGTCCATCTACATCTTGACCTCAGTAACAGCTAGCTTGTGACCCAAAGGATACACCTTCATTTCTTTCGTTTTTTATTAACATGAATTATTTACTGTTTTCGTAAGTATTTTCGGCCCGACATTTTGATTTCATTTAAAGTTAGTTTCAGTAGAGATCCTAATAAAATTAAATTTTATACTTAAAGGTAGAGATTCAGTAAACAACCCCCCCACCCCGCAAGAGCTACGGAACCAGAGGATCTCGATCTGCTGCAATTCACCTACCGCCTTCGTTTGGTTATCGATAGATTTATCGTCGCTGTGATAGGAGAACCGATAATATAAAAATTAGGGCGCGCAACGAAAAACCGAATACGAAGGTTATATAAAATTATTGGCGCCCAAACGTGTGGGGCAAGATGAAAGCATACTCAACTCCTTGACAATATTAGATATAGACAAGAAGTTTATTTAAGTTACGGCATGTGGTTATTTTGACAGCAGACCACATTAGAAGTATGTAGTTCTACCCCAAGTGATATAAAGTGTTGAGTTCAAGTATTCAGGAAAGTCTTAAGATCAAAACATGAGGTTTCAAATTTTTCGTCGATTTTGTTAGATTATATTATGGTTTAACTTACGCGGATAAATGAACCTGCACGGTTTAAGTCTGCTTGGCGAAGCCGATGTTTCTGTTAGGAATATTCCGCCGCAAAGTTAAAAGCAAGAATGAATGTAAACAAGAATTTCAAAACTCTGTATCACAAATTGCTCGTTTAGTTAAGGTCCTCGATAATTTAGCACTCGTTTAGTAAAGTCGTTCAATCTTTTCTTAACAATTTAGATTATTGTATATTGGATGTTTCGATATCAGTACTGATTGGATTTTAGATCATGTTACGACAGCTGAACGTCTAAAAAAATCGAAGAGAACACGAACATATTGTTTTATAGCAAGACTTGGATGATTAAATGTTCTGGTGTCCGGATCTTGGTAATACAGATAGTATAGCCTTGCCGATCAGAAGATTTAAAAGGCCAAAGCCTGACTAAAAGAAACAATTTTATAGATGCAATAGCCCAAAACAAAAATAGTAAAGTTACCAATATTCTTTAGGTTCATTTAGCTAGTTACGATTTCAAATCATGTACCCAGTCATGTCACTTTTAGGAAAATAATAAAAAAAAAAAAAAAAAAAAAAAAAGAGAATGTCTTTAGTTCAACATAGTCCACCAAATGTGGACACCCCAGCAGAAAACATATGCAAAATTTGTTCCTTGGTTTTGGACAACACGCAAACATGTTTCTGTACTCCCTGTAAACACATTTTTCATAAATCCTGTTTGGAAGCTCTACTAGAAAAGGAAAAGCATTGCCCAATTTGTGAGAGTGAGATAGATGTGTCTAGTATAAAGCTCGTAGTAGGCAACTGTTCACCAAAAGCTAAGGAAAAACATTTGTCATTGGCACCCAGCACTTCTCGAGCATGGACTCGTAATTTTACAAAACAGCTAAGTCAAGTCCCAAGAGACAGAGCAGAACAGCTCAACGAACCAGCTGTATCAGTTAGCGAAGCACCAGCATCATGCTTAGATGCCAGTCACAGTAGTAATCAACCAGAACCGCAATTACCTAGAACCATGCCTAATCAACGAAGAGCAAGACCCAATCGTGGTAATAATACTCGTCCTAATCGAGATATCGATTATACGGTTATACAAAATATGATAGAACAAACAGTTTCTCGTGTAGTATCGTCGTTACCTATGAATTTAGGCCAGCGAGAAGTCCCATTAGACACGGTCCAAACTCGATCTTTGATAAGTTCGCCCTGCCCTACAACTGTTCAAAATGCAAAAATTGCAAATGTAATGCAGAAATGGAATCTACGTTTTGACGGATCTACAGAAGGTCTAGGAGTAGAAGAATTTATTTATAGAGTAAAAGCCCTAACGGAGGAAACTCTTGATAGTGATTTTATTGGGGTGTGTAAACATATTCAAATATTATTTGGAGGAAAAGTCCGCGAGTGGTATTGGAGATATCATAAGCAAGTCCCGCGAATAGTATGGAGCGAGTTTTGTTCAGCTATTCGTCAGCAATATAAAGACTATCGATCAGATTTTATGAGCAAAGAAATGATTCGTGCGAGAAAGCAAAAAGCTGGAGAATCTTTTGTTTGTTTTTACGATGAGGTAGCTTCTTTGATTGACAAGTTCGGTATAAAGTTTGAGGAAGAGGAGCTTATGGAAATTTTACAAAATAACCTGTTGCCAGAGATACGACAAAAGTTACTATATCAATCCATCGCATCAATAGGTCACCTTCGTAGATTAGTACAGATGCAAGAAAATCTAACACAAGAGCTCAGCCCTCAAGTAAAAGTAATTTCTAACGTCAAAGCGAATGGACGCAGACAAATTTTTGAAATTCAAGAAGGGGAAACCGAAGATAATAAAATAGTTCCAGACCCAGATGAGGAATATGAAGTTGCCGCTGTGCAAGGGAAATTCGTTTGTTGGAATTGTCGCGAAGCCGGTCACACATGGCAAAACTGTCTAGAGGAACGCACCATTTTTTGTTACGGTTGCGGCACGGCCAATGTTTACAAGCCTCAATGTCAAGATTGTATAAAAAGGTTAGCGGAAAACCGACTGAAGGGTGCATCCAGACAACGTCAGATGCTCCCGCAATAGTTACATCAAACTCGGAAAACGTTCAACAAAGTATCAACATTGTGAATCACAAAGTAAACGTACGAAAGTCTCAAAAACTCCCACTAAGATTTTTGTCATATCCGGAGCGTTTACAACATTACCTTACTGTTAAAGACAAAATTTTCAGATCTGACCAACCCTTGGCTAAACGCACGTTGAGACTAAGGAAATATTATGATCACGCAAGACAAACCAGGAAACTTTTTGTTGCAACAATTTTTAGAAACGACAACGATAATAGGAGCTACGCAGAAGTCTCATTTCTTACGTTCACAGAATTAGGTTTATTGGATACCGGTGCCAGCATTAGTTGTATAGGCTCGGATTTAGCACAAACAGATTTTTCACATTTTCCCCAATTTGTAAAAACTAAAGGTCAAGTGCGCACAGCGGACGGAAACGGCCAAAATGTGATTGGTATGTTAGAAGTAATAGTACGGTACGGTAGATTGGAAAGAATGTTAAAATTATTTGTAATTCCCACGTTGAAGAAAAGATTAATATTAGGTCATGATTTTTGGAGAATTTTCGAACTTGCCCCATCTATAATTAGTTCGATCGAGATTGGTTCGGAAAAAAAGTTAGAGACTGACCCTAGTTCTTATTCTCTTTCGTATTCTCAAATTAGACAGCTGGAAGTCGTCAAGCAAATGTTTCCCAATGCAAGTCATCATCTCGGACGTACGTCCTTAATAAAACATCATATTGAGATTGGCGAAGCCAAACCGGTAAAACAACGTTTTTACGCTATTAGTCCCGCTGTTGAAAAATTAGTATACACGGAAATTGATCGTATGATTCAACTAGGAGTTATCGAACCAGCTGTTAGCGCCTGGAGCTCTCCTATTCGACCAGTGATAAAGCCCAATAAAGTGCGACTGTGCTTAGACGCTCGCAAGTTAAATGCAGTCACAATTAAGGATGCTTATCTTTTGCCCAGCATTGACAGTATTTTTTCAAGATTACCCAAGGCAAATATTATTTCCAAAATCGATTTAAAGGATGCCTATTGGCAAATAGAATTAACCGAAGCATCTAAACCTCTTACTGCATTTACAGTACCAGGAAGACCGTTATATCAATTCAAAGTTATGCCTTTCGGCCTTTGTAATGCCACATCTACTATGAGTCGTTTAATGGATGAAGTAGTTCCTGCTGACCTTCGCCATTGTGTTTTTTGCTATTTAGATGATCTGTGTATAATTTCAGAGGATTTCTCATCCCATCTTTCAGTGTTAGCAAGAATTGCGGAGCAATTTCGGAAAGCTAATCTGTCCATTAACATAGAGAAAAGTCAGTTTTGTGTCGCAAGCATTAGTTATTTAGGATATGTGATAGACAGTAAAGGTATCTGCACCGATCCGTCAAAGATTGAATGTATTAAAAATTGGCCACCACCTAGGAATTTGAAACAAACTAGAGGATTTCTTGGAGTTTGCGGTTGGTATCGTCGTTTTATACCGAATTTTGCCGATCTCACTTATCCTATAACGGAACTGTTGTCAACAAAAAGAAATTTCGTTTGGACTACGGAAGCTCAAGCTTCTATGAATAAGTTGAAGGATCTATTAACTTCTGCCCCTATTCTACAAAACCCGGACTTTAATAAGAAATTTTTCTTACATTGTGATGCCAGCGATTATGGTATTGGCGCTGTACTTGTCCAATTATCAGACGCAGAGGAAGAGAAGCCTATTGCTTTCATGTCTAAAAAGTTAAGTCGTGCCCAACGCAATTATAGTGTTACTGAACGCGAATGTTTAGCCGTTATACTGGCTATAGAAAAATTTCGGTGTTATTTGGAATTGCAAGAATTTGAAGTAGTTACTGATCACTCTAGTTTATTGTGGCTAATGCGTCAACAAAATGTTTCTGGGAGATTAGCTCGATGGATTTTTCGCTTACAACAATTTCAGTTTAATATGTCGCATAGGAAAGGAAAAGAACACTTGATTCCTGACGCGTTATCAAGATTGCCCAACCTTTCGATAGAGGCGATAGAAATGGGTCCTATTATAGATCTGGACTCTGAAGCATTTTTGGACGATAGTTATATGTATCTGAAGAAGAAAATCACTGAAAATCCAGACAAATTCCCAGATATCAAAATTGTAAATAAACATTTGTATATTCGAACCGAACATGCCAATGGAGATTCTTATCAAGAGAAGCTTTCTTGGAAACTATGGGTACCGGATAAACTCAGAGTTGATGTTCTAAAACAAGCTCACGATAGCCATACCTCTTCACATTCAGGTATGCAGAAAACCATTGACAAGATACGTAGAACTCTTTTTTGGCCTGGTATGGTAAAGGATGTACGTGACCATATTCGTCAATGTGACACTTGTAAGGAGTCCAAAGCACCAAATTATACGCTTAGACCACCTATGGGACAGCATATTCCCACTTGTAGACCTTTTCAACGTCTGTATATCGATTTACTTGGTCCTTACCCTCGTAGCAAAAATGGATTTGTCGGTTTATTAATTGTTCTTGACCATTTCAGTAAGTATCATTGGTTACAACCTCTGAAAAAGTTTCGCACGGAGGATATACAAGAATTTTTGTTAAAACAGATATTTCATTGTTTTGGAGTACCGGAAACCATCGTTAGTGATAATGGTGTTCAATTTAAGGCAAATTCATTCAATTCTTTTCTTACTGAACTAGGCATAAAACATCAGTATACCGCTTTATATTCTCCGCAAAGCAACGCAGCTGAGCGTGTTAATCGTTCTCTGTTAGCTGCGATCCGTTCGTATTTAAAAAATCAGGATCAAACGCTTTGGGATCAACATTTAACGAGTATATCTTGCGCATTGCGATCATCGTTGCATCAATCTTTAGGTTGCTCACCCTTTAAAGCTTTGTTCGGACTGGACATGGTTACTCATGGTTCAGATTATAAACTTTTAAAGGAATTAAAGTTGTTACAGGAGCCTATAACACCGCTCAATCAGACTGACCAGTTAAACCTTTTGCGACAGGATATAGGAGAAAATATTAAGAAAGCATATGATCGAAATGTAGCACAGTATAATCTTCGCAGTAAGTCTGTCTCTTTTAAAGAAGGCCAAGAAGTTTTTCGCAGAAACTTCGCGTTAAGCAAATTCTCTCAGAACTTCAATGCTAAATTAGCCCCTAAGTTCATAAAATGTCGAATCAAAAGGAAGCTCGGAAACTGCTTTTATTTGTTAGAAAATATGCAAGGTAGAGAAGTAGGAACATTTCACGCTAAGGATATACGGAACTAATTCCCACTAATATGCTGCCTAACGTTGCATATTATCGGGTGGTGTAGCGTGCGCTAGTTTAAACTTTCAAATTTTTGAACTTAACGTCTTTACGCGCCACTTTGCCAATAGCGATTAATCAATAAATAAAAATATTGGTATCGATCGAGCGATAACCGCATAATAGGGGGATAGCGATAAATGATCTATCGTTTTTCTTGAGGTGGCAACGCGCTTCATTTTTTGGCTAGGCTTCATTTTCATTTTAATTCTGAGGAGAAAAGTGTTCAATAAAAAAAAGCTGTAGCCCAAATCTTTGGTTATAAATCATAGAAGGTATGTAGGTTAATTCGAATTTTTGCCCCGCCGCCATCTGCATCTTACTCCATATCTTAGATTGGAAACCTTACTTTTTCCGGCCAATATTGCTGGTAGCTTTCGTTTGGGAGGATTATTTTCTGGGAACCGGCGCGTTTACAAATATCCATTTCTGGTGACGGAGCACGTGTATTCGAATTTTCGGTTGTCGTGGCCTTCTGGAATTGGCATTCAGGACATTGAAAAGCCACCGCCAACTAAACACCGGCAGTGCCACATCGTTTCTAAGTTAAGGCTTACAGTGCGGCCAAACTGTCTCATTTCCCGAAAGTGTCCTAACCTTCGGTGCACTGGATTTTTTCCAAATTCTGGATACTGCTTGCTGTTGCCCGATTTAGCGCATTCCATGTGACCACCTCGAAAGCTCCTACAATTGTTTTTTTGAAATTGACCTCGTTTTGAACGAAATCTTTAAGTCTCGATATTTTCATTTCTGATCTTATTTTTAAATTTCAAGTCCTAATCAAGTTAAACCAAAAAAAAAAATGTAAATAAGTCAAATATGGAATCGATTAAAATCTCGTTAAGGTTATATTAAATAATTCGAGTCGAGAGTAACGTAAAATATAGTAAATGTAAAAGCAAAGTGAGTGAACGGAGTTAATGGTGGTCATAAAGCGCGAAGGAGAAATCATCATATAAACACCTTCCCACAGTGCATCGATGGAAGGCCTTTCAGCGAGTAAACTATGGGGTAAGTGCCTAGTGTATTAAGCAGTATCAATTCGGCGACTTTTAACCGAGTTTTTGCGAACTATGGAGAACGGTAGTCAATTGATACTCTGATTTTGTTGATGTAATTTCTATTTCAGCGTTTTGTGATCAACCAAATAATCGAATTGAATATAAAAAAAAAATTTCCGTAAATAATGCTTGACTTGAAGAGCAATCAAAAGCAATGAGTGAATTTGTGCGACTTGAAAATTTAAAATAACTTTAAAGAATTTAAAAAAAAAAAAAAAAATTAAAAGAGAACTTGAAAATAAGATGAATAATTACAAGAAAAGGTTAACTTGATTCATTGGACATTCCTTCTACATTTTTTTTATTCTATAATCTACTATATATTCTACCATAATTAATAATGCGTAACTTGTAAGCTCTCTCGTATACTACTAGTTTTAGTCCCTATCATTCAATAGTTTTAATTTACTTTGAGTTCCATCGTTTTGCCAGACTGAAAGTTCGGAATCTCAAAATGTTGAGTCATACCAGACCAGCGGTTTAAGATTAGTCAGTAAATATTTCTTTAAAATTTATTCTGTACAACTCGAAATGCTCCTATCTGAAATTATAATGAAATTGAACATGATTGCTTAAGCTTTGAAATTAATTTTCCTAGTGACATGGGTACATGAGTTGATATCGATCAGTTTTTTTTTGGGAATCTTTACAAATGCCAATAAAGATTCATGGTTGGGAGGGTATAGAACTGATAAGGTCCATCTACATCTTGACCTCAGTAACAGCTAGCTTGTGACCCAAAGGATACACCTTCATTTCTTTCGTTTTTTATTAACATGAATTATTTACTGTTTTCGTAAGTATTTTCGGCCCGACATTTTGATTTCATTTAAAGTTAGTTTCAGTAGAGATCCTAATAAAATTAAATTTTATACTTAAAGGTAGAGATTCAGTAAACAACCCCCCCACCCCGCAAGAGCTACGGAACCAGAGGATCTCGATCTGCTGCAATTCACCTACCGCCTTCGTTTGGTTATCGATAGATTTATCGTCGCTGTGATAGGAGAACCGATAATATAAAAATTAGGGCGCGCAACGAAAAACCGAATACGAAGGTTATAATTTGTCTTCTTTTTTTCTTGTCGCTCTTTTAGCAAATCCCAACGTCATCACACCCTGCCAAGTGGCGGAGTGCGTCGTCATTCGTTTGGCAATTGGGCGCAGGGACAGGGTGAAAGACGTCAACATAACACATCGGCAACATCGATTGGCCTCGGTTCACCGGATGAGGTGCCCACCATGATGGCTCCACGTCCCCCAGTCATTTCGCCCAACAAATTTCGCGGTTCTTCCCATCGTAGAAGAGGTGAGTACAATTTGTGTATGTCAACTCTCGAAGAGATGTCAAAGAACTCGTGTTCTCATATTTCTTCATCGATTTGGTTTCCATTCTGCGAATCATAAAATTTAATGCTAATTTGTTATATATTGATTAAAATTAGTTTATTTTCGTCTTGATTGAAACATCTCAATTGAATATTGGTCTCGGAATTAAAGCAAACATTTTTTATTCATCTCAATTAGTATTCTCTGAAACAAATGTGGTAGTCTGTATTCTTGACATTCTTCTAAGTTCTATGAAAAACTATATACACAATACGAAGTAATAGTTAGTATTAGTAATATTTATAGTTGTATAAGAAATTCTGATTCGGATTTCTAAAAATTCTAACATGTCAGCATTTTCTGTATATGGGAAACATAGTCTCTGAAAGTGTATTCAACGCCCTCTTCTCTTGACAAAGACAAACTGCCCTGTCAGATTGCATAGCCTGCCCTTGTTTTTTGTTCGCATTTTTGCACTTTACTTTTGGCATTCCCCTCCCAACTAGTAGCCTCCATCCTCCACTGCCCCCACTCCCTACCTTGGCGACATCAACGAGGGCATTGTGCATCACGTTTGCATACTTATTAAGCGTCTGCCCCGTTCGTTGGAGCTCCTATGTTTTGTTTTTGTATTGGTTCATGTGGCTGGCAGGCGCCAGGCAACATTTTTGCATTTAACAACATTTAAATGTTTATGCAAGTGATAATTGTAATAGCTGCAGTTTCGCTTATTGTTGCTGTGCTGTCGCCAGTAAGTCGGCCAGGTTTTTTTTGTTTCAGAGTTCCAGCCATAATGAGGCAAACAGGGCGCGCGCGCGCACGCTTCTCCTTCTCTTAACTGACATTTGTGGCCAAGTTGACATTGACAGTAGCCGCAGCTAAACAGATCATGATATATGCCAATTGTACAGGGACTAGAATGCCTGATTCTCTACACTTGCATACACACAAACCGAGTCACGAGTTGCTTTACTACGTTTTATGATGATCCATTCAGGATCCATTTCTTATTTTCATTTCTCATATTCTGTTAATTCACCTGGCACATAAATCCATTACAGTCAATATTTTTAAAATATGTTTTATTAAGCCAAGATCAAATTTGAATATCTTTATGAGCCAACAGAAAGATACTATATATCTCAAAAGGACTTTAGAACTTCTTAAGTAAAAAAGTGTTACAGTAATAAAATATTCAGTATTTGAAATAATAGTTATATAACCTTCTGGTTTTGGTCTTCTATTTCCAATGCAATTTCTATGCCATTTCATGACACACTTACGACTTGCTCTTTAGTTCATGCAATTTTCACTTCATCACAATTGAGCACGCGTTTATTAATCCACAACACCCACCCAAAGAGTTGAAATCAATTCTCAACACCAAAATTTATGGCAAAGTTAAGTGACCAATTGCCAATGTTTACCATATTTGTTTTGACCCGACTCGTTAGTAGAACGATTTGTTTTTCCAGAATCAAACTGTCATATGCTAATGAGACAAGCTTGGGGAAGGTTTGACGGGGCTGTGGGCAAGGGGCATATATACATTTCCGTTTTTCTTTCTTTTTTCCAAACAACAATAATAACAATTGCAAATGCATTTCGTGTTTTTTTGTTATTGTTATTATTATGGAATATGCTGCTGGCAACATGGCGGATGGGCAACATGCTAAACAAACGGAAAGGCACCTCTTTTCACCCCCTTACCGTCTATCGCTCTGGGTTATGTGTGAGTGGGAGTGGCCCCATGACAGGCATAAATTGAAAAAACTGCAATATGAATGGCACAAGGGGATGGGGGCGGATGGGAGATCGTGGAGTGGGTAGGGAAATGGGGTTGGGGTTTGCCTCTGTTGCTTTTGCGTTTTTGGGGGAGAGCCAAACGGAACTTTGCATAATTGATGGCACGGAAGCATAAAAGGGAACTCCAACTCTCCCAACACTCGAACTCTACAACAAAGTGGACGTCCAACTGTTTTGCATATGGCGCGTGCCAGTCAAGCCATTGGCCAAATTTGGCCAGCAATCATACCACACCTCGCTCTCTCCTTGCGCTGAATCTCGCCTCTCTCTGGCATTTGTTATTCACAAATTGGCAGCACAAACTGTGAATACATCAAAGCCAAAAACGAAAAAAAAAACAAACCCCCCGCCAAATATATTGTTTACTTTTGGCCATGCATCGAACATTTTGCCGCAATACCTTCTTTATTCGCTTCAAATCAAAGGGAAAATGAAATATTAAGAGAGAGAGAGAGAGAGAGAGAGTCTATAAAATACTCTGAGAAATTTTCTTTGGTATATTAAGAACAACCAGACGCCTCTACGGATCAGATCTTCGATGAATGATGCTAAGCAGAAAGTATGAAATCAAATTTCTATGAAAGACAAATGAAGTTAATACGACGAAAGAGTACATATAGTCTTTCCGATTCGCTTATATAGATTTTAAGAAAAGACTATTAGATTTGCGAACTCCAAATTCGTTTTTCAAGACCCTTGCACTCCTTTGTCTGACATGTTTTTTCTCACAAAGATAAAGTAGTATAATTCGCAGTTTCCAAGTGAGTATGCAATTTATCAGATTTTGCTTACATTTATGAATATAAATATGCGGGAGTATGTCTGGAATGTAGCAGGTGATTTGAGGTCAACAGTCAGATGGAGTTTTTCTGCCTTTTGGCATTTAAAATGTTTATAGGAGTTGCCTTAGGTCTCTGGTCTTTGGCATGTGCTTTCTGGCTTTTTCTGTGTTCTGTTTTTAATTCTTGGAAACATCTGTTCAACACACACTGTACACTTGTATATACACATACACAGAGTGCATTTGGTGAGGAGGTGGGAAGAGGACAAGAAATTTACTTCAGTTCAGTTCAATACACTCCCCCTGGGGTCGTTTTAACAAACAAAATCTTTGGTCTTCTTTGGCGAGCCTTACCAAAAATCAAGAAACCAAAAAACAACACAAACACCTGTTGCATTCATAAAATTTTATGTTGATTAACATAATTTCACTGAGGATAAGATTGGACATAAATTTTGCTTAAGTTTTCGATCACGTTCTGCATGGGGTTTCCTTTTGAGAACTCAAAAGGATGGCAAAAGAACAAATCTAGAGAGAGAGAGAGAGAGATTGTTTTCTATGTATGTACCTAGATATATCATTTCAGCTGTCCTTTGGCTTATACCAACTCATTAACATATTAAATAGATTTTGTTTATGGCAACTCTTCTCTGTTGGCCTTGTCTGCAGTTTCTGTCACTGTCATTTAAATCAAAATTAAATATTATTTAGGTACCTTGTTGATTCTTTATATCCCACATATGTATAAACTTTTTGCACCATTCCTAACTGTTAAGCTTTTGCCATTTTTAGACAGGTGGAACAAGAATAATATGGTAAGACAGAGCCTGGCTAAAAACAACAAACAAATTGCTGTTGATCACTTAAAATGCCATAATTCCGTTTATAGCCCTAGCCCGAAGTGGGCTTGATTGAAATGGACAACACGTTGATTAAACGTCACAGGCACGTACAACAACAACAGCAGCAGCAGCAAAGACAAAGAAGCATTTTAATTCGCTCTCTCTATCTCGCGCTCTCTGCTTAATTCTCTCACTCCCTCACTCTATCTCTCTTCATACCTTTGGCTAATTCATTATTATTCTGGGCATTCAAATAGTAGGAAAAAAGGCCCAAAGTTACAGTCAAAACGTTGAAGCTCTTGCCAGTTGAAGTTGAAGGACTGTGGCAACTTGACGTTGAAACGTTGCGCATGCTCAAAAATCAGAAATCCAAATCCAAAAAAAAGGAAAAATTAATAACTATATACATATGAACTTACTTAAAATAGCTCTGTAAAGTGTAAAGTTTCTTGGTCGTAAAAAATGTTTCTATACATGATAAAGAACAAAAACAATTGAAAATGCTATTGAAAATGGAAGATATTGAAATGGATGTGTTCTGTTGCGGTGAGTTGCTTAGATATTCAAAACCAATTAAAAAGAAGCACTTGAAATTCGAAAAGGGTTTTTCTCTAAGTGAAACTCTCTTTTTAATTTAAGGATCTCATCAGGCTTACAATTTCCGTTTACGTGTGGGATTAGATTGTGTTTTTTTGGAGGGGTTGAAATTGATTGGAGCAATGGATTGAATTTCCCTTGAAGCTGCACCATTTGCGTAGTCTAGACTTTAGTTTTTCTTTGTGTTTGGCTTTCCTTTTTTCCCTTTTTTTGTTATTTTTAATTATTAATAACAAAAAAAAGGGGAGAACGCAGCTGTATATGCCTCTCTACACAGATGTGCAGGCGCGTGCTTCATTTCGACTAGGCTTCAAATGTTCCTTCGTTTTTCATATTTTTTCCCTGCTCGTCTTGTTGTTGTTTGAAGTGTATAAAAATAGCAAAGAACAAAAAAAAGGCAAGCAATTATAATTGAAAGGGCTTCGCGTGTGCGTGATGGAAATGTAGAGAATGGCTGCCAGGGGGGAACAGGAGGGCAGAGTTGGTGGAGAATTAGACGTAGAGGGAGTCAGCCAGGCCGGGCCATTGGCAGGTGCCGCTCAATGCAACATAAATACAGACAAGCATTAAAACAGCAGCAACAACAACAATAACAACTAAAAGTAACGTACAATTGGCAATGCGCAAACGCAGCAGCAGCAACAGTGGCAGAGGCAGAGGCAGCGCTGCCAACTTCATACGCACCGGAAACCGTTCATAGAAGCTTCAAGCATAAATGAGACAGTTTATGCTTGTGTGTGTGTGTGTGCGTGTGTGTGGTAATCAAAGCTTGCTGCATAAATTGCATGCAGGAAGCACACTCACATACACATGCAAACCAGCTCTCTCTTTCTCTGTTCCTCTCTCTTGATTTAGCTCCTTCTTTAACGCTCTCATTCCCTCTCTTTTTGTCTCACTCTGTTTTAATAAACGGAAACGAAAAATTTGACTTGATTATTGTCAAGTTGTTGTTATTATTATTATTGTTATTGTAGCTCTTCTTGTATTGTTTTTTATTAAACTTTTTGAATGCGGGCTCTTCTATATTTACTCACGCCCATTAACCTTGAAAGTTAAACATAAAATCAAAGAAAATTTAAGGATCATTCACTGAAATCTCCACTTAAACGGGAATCTCTCATTTAAGGGTACTGATCAAGAATCTATATGTATGCTTTAGGGTTAAAAATTTTTATACCATACACCCATAGGGTGAAATGGTATATTAAAGTCGCCAAAATGTATGTAACAGGCAGAAGGAAGCTTTTCCGACCCCATAAAGTATATATATTTTTGATCAGTATCAACAGCCGAGTCGATCTAGCCATGTCCGTCTGTCCGTCCGTCTGTCCGTCTGTCCGTCCGTCCGTCCGTATGAACGCCTAGATCTCGAAAACTATAAGAGATAGAGTCACCAAATTTGGAATGTAGGCTCGTGTAGTATGTAGAGTGATCAAGTTTGTTTCAAATTTTTGCCACGCCCCTTTCCGCCTCCGCAATTCAAAAAAAACGTTTATCTCAAAAACTATTGCAGCTAGAGACACCATATTTGGTATGTATATTTGCTTAGTAAATGCGCTCATTTTGTAATTATAAAGATTTTGCCACGCCCCTTTCCGCCCCCGCAATTCAAAAAAAACGTTTATTTCAAAAACTATTGCAGCTAGAGACACCGTATTTGGTATGTATATTTGCTTAGTAAATGCGCACATTTTGTATGTATAAAGATTTTGCCACGCCCCTTTCCGCCCCCAAAATTTGAAAAACTCGATTATCTCCCGTAATTTTTTACCTTGTGCAATCAAATTTGGCACACTTGAATTTGATACTAATACCCAGCAAAATACCAAATTTGATCAAAATCGGACAAAAAATAGCCAAGTTATGCATATAAACGTTTTTCCATAAGGCCGAAGTTGGCCGTTGGCGGGTGGTGGCGCTAGGGTGCTCAGGTGCATGAGTCAGTGAGATACTAAGATATGCTTGTAAAAAGCATGTGAACAGAATTTTTTTGAAATAGGCAAAATACATTTGTTATTACAAATTTGAAATATTTGTTTTACTGGTGTATGGTATACCTAAGTCGGCGAGACGACTTACTTACTTCATTTTTTATTATCTCAACTTTAATACCATTTATCCTATGGTTAAAATTATATACTATAAAAGGTATTAAAACAATTCTGTACAAAAAATTTAATTACTCTTAAGAATGTTGTATACAAATTCGAATTCCCTTAACCTTATGATGTTATAGTTAATAAACTACACAACAATTGAATAGATCTTATAATACTAAACTTTCAAAACTTTTTTAGCCAGTTGAATACCCTTCCCATTTTGTATACTTAAGTTTCCTCATTATGTGTTCTAAAAAATGATTCCAGGAAAAAGGAAACATTTGTCTAAAGATTTCATAAATTGTAATATAAAAACTATTAAGTATGAAAATATGATTTTTACTTAAAATATATTCTGGTAAATGGCCAAAGTTCCCTCAAGGAGTTAGTTTATGGACATCATAAACATGCAAGACTCAATGATGTGTGCATTGTTTTAAATTAGCCAAGAAAATATTTATGACTATATTAGGGAAACGCCTACCGCCTTTCACTCGTTTTGCCCTTCCCTCCTCTCTGCCTATCTCTCTCTCTCTCTCCTGCTCTTGTTTCTTGTTGCTTCTGTTTGACATGTTGTTGGTGAAATTTATGAAGACATTTATTAGCATACAAAATGCATAGATCAGTGAAATAGCAGCCAAAGTGACACAAATGCATCTGCATTCTCATTTCTCATCCACCCACCCTGTAAAAAAAAAAAAAAAACAAAGAATGAAATGGGAAAACAGAAAAACACCTCTGGAAAATGTGAGAGATTTTTGAAATGTTTGTTGATGAAGTGTTTGACAAAGTTGTCGGCTCTCGTCTTTCTTTCCCAACTGGGGCGGGCATTAATCAACAATCCGAGCCTGCTTGGACCCCTTTCTAAGACCACAGAAGTAACATTTTACACGAATCTCTTTGGGTATATAAAAATATTTTAATATTTTTGTTGAAAAATTACAATTTCCTTTCTTTGTCGTGGCTTTTTTCGGGATTCTTTGACAGATGAGACTAGACATTTGACACCTGCTAGATGATTATTCAATGCCCTAATACCACGAATCATTGCCTTATAGATCAGCGCCTATATATAGATGGATGCGTAGTAAAAAAACAAAAAACTAAAGAGTTTTGCCGAAGCAACATGTGTGGGAGAAGATGTATTCTCCCTTGACTAAATTCCAAGTCCAAGCCCTTTTATGACAGCGACATACAGGAGGGTGAGTAGGGAGACCCTGGAGTTGGAGAGTTGGGAATAACAAAAACATTCATGTCATAAACGTCAAAAATAACATCAGAGGCTCTCTGACTCTTGAGGCCATCCCACTGTATACACTCGTACATATGTATCTCTGCTGCAGTTGGCTGGGAAAGACCTCCCAGTTGCCAAAGACACTATTAAAATTCAAATTGCATTCGAGCATTCTATCAAGGACTTTAGTTAACTCCTCAACTATGTGCGGACGGATAAACAATCTGCATAGTCTCTAGGGAAAACTGCACAACTTTTATGAACTTTGCATTCTTTTTTATGAACTTAACTCCAATCGGTAGGTACTATAAAATTTATCCCTCGAAATCTGAAACTTCCCATTCCCCATACATTCGGTCATATATTTAGAATTGCGCCGGAGTTTTCCATGTCTATGGCTGCATTCATCCATTTACCCTATGGCCATGTTTATTAGTTTGGAAAACCATTCTATGGCTCAATATTTTCTTCGCTTTGTTTGTTTTTTTTTTGCTGGTGAAATTTCAAAAATGTTGTTTATGTATCCCTTTTAGTTGAATGCAAGAAAAGAGAACATCAGCCACACACACATTTATGATGTGCTTTTAAACGTTTTCATTAAAAAACATTTCAATAAGAATATAAATTTAAAATTTACTAGGTCAAAATGAACTGAAACGATGGCCAAACTTTATGTATGGCTATATTAAGAAATTTTCCAAGAAGATAAAGCCCTAAATGTGCCCGAAACTTAGATGATTATACTTCTATATAAGTTTTTTTTATATGAATTTATAGATCAATGATTATATTTCTTATACAGCTATTAAAGTCAAGCCAAAAGTTACTTAAGGATATAGAGGAACGCATATACCTTTGCCCTATAGATGAAATATCTCCGCATTCGATTTTTGCTTTGATTTTCCCTATTCCCTAATTAGTTTCGTTATTTTTCTTTAGCATTTTCATTAAACAGCAAATTCTGACCTCACTTGTATGCTAAACAAGCAAGACACTGATTGCCTCAGCCCCGATGCAGGCTCATTGAGAGCACAACCAAATCAAATGCAATGTCATTTATAATCGTTGTGCCTGGTGCCTGGTGGCAGCATCATATCCCTGCCTCCACTCCCCTACAACTACTGCATACAATGGCCGATGGGCCTGACCAGTGTCCAGCTGTCTAATTCTCACACTCTCGCCAGAGACAATGAGAGAACACACAATTTTCATTTAACTAACATCAAAGTTTGTTCGTCTTTTGTCTGTAGTGGAGGGGAAGTGGAGGGACTCTACGGCTGTTTTTGGCCTGGTGGGCGGAAACGCACTCAAAACGCATAGAATATGCGACAGAGAGAGAGAGTATGAGAATATGAGTAGCCCCGGTTATGGAACTAGAACTAAAAACAATTTAAATCATTTATGATTTATTAAATTGTGAAAATTACTGCAGTTAGGGGGTATTTGGGTTACACACAAAATCCTAAAGTCAAAAAACATAATCCATAAAAAAAGAACACCTCAAAAAGATATCGAAGCGTGTTTACCCTAGATAATGGTTTACTTTTGATTCCAGAATGACACAGAACTAGTCACTTCCAATAGACAACTCATGCATCAGCAATTAATTAATGAATCATTTGTCAAGTGTCTCAAAGTAGGTGAATTGAAAAGGATTTTTCTTAGCGGACAGTCCCCAAAATGAGGGTATTCATATTCAATTAAAGATATGAAATGCATAAATCTCATAAGGAAGTCACCAATTAACCAAAAAAAAAAAAAAGAACTGAAAAAGAGACACTAAAAAAGCGAGAACTCAACTGGAATTAAAAGATATGCGCATAATTAAGTTACAGTTGACATAATTAAATGATAATTGTTATTCACACACACACACACACACACACAAAATCTACATATGTATACACATTTGAGTTATATACATTTTGCTTTTGGTGGGGAGGGTTAATTTATATATCGTCCGGTCTGCCATTTGCCCCTCTTCATCAAATCTTTATTTTGTTCCTCTTTTTTTGTAGTCCGTTTAATCCCGCATTTATTTTGTTCGCTTTTCGTTGATTTATGTCTTGCTAAAAGAGAGAACACAGTTTTTTGGTTTGACATTTATTCAAATTCAAATTGTCCCCAAATTCATGGACCCATCCATGGGGACACCATCGCCATCATCATCGTTATCGTCATAATAAAAGCAAGCATTTATAAGTTATTATACCATACTGAGAACAAATTTTGATGAATTATTGTTATATAAGGGTTTTCGGTTAAAGTATCACTTTTATATATACATACATACTTGGAAATGACTTAAAGAGTTTCTCTTTAAATGGCAAGAGCCGAAAATCAAATGGACTAAGAAAAGAAACGCATTTACTATTGAGTTACTACAGGAAGTAAGAAACAAAATCAGCTTCTTAAGTAAGACTTATGTTTGCATCTAAGGCGAAAGGATATTCTGTTTTTTACTTTTACTAAACTAAAAGTGATTTAGTGTCAGTTTCACATTCTTTAAATTTGGAAGATTTGATGTGCATTTATCTATTAACAAATTAATATTTCAAGTACCCTTTCTCTATGCCCTCCCTCAAATACATCAGCTTCACTTGAAGTCTATTTATTTGTTAACCATTATCTTCCCATGTTATCTATACCCGAAATCAGTGTTGAAGTTGATTTTTATATGTGATTCGATTTGATGTTACTTCCTTTATCTAATAAGATAATGTTTACGAGTTACACGTTTATCTGATTTTAGAATGGTTCTTAATGTATTTTTTAACCAGTTCAAACTAAATCTTAACTGCCCACATAATCTCGCAAACAAACACACAGAGACAGAGAGATAGAAAGAGAGATACAAGCCGTCTTATTTTAATCAATTAATTAAAAACGTAGGACTAGGCAATTCAGCCTGAACTAACTAATGCTTGGTTTAGCTAAATGCTCTGTCTGGTAATCTCATGATCGCCAGTTCCATTTGAAATGCTGATGCTGAGACGACAATTAGCGCAAATGTTTTGTGCAACGCGTTGATAGCAATTAAATAATTTTGTTTTAAAAAAATTCCAAAAATGTCTGCCCGGGGCAGTTGTAAATTCTTTAGCTGTGTCCTATCGTCGCATGCCAAAGAGGATGAGGATGAGGACGAGGATGATGAAGAGTCTGAAGATGGGGTCGGCTACGAGTATGTTAACATGGAGATGAGTAAGTAACGATAAGAGAGAATGCAGCCGTACAAAGACCATTAAAAAGGCATCGATCAAAAGAAGAAAAAAAGAACAAACCAAATTATCGACAAAAAGACAAAGAGCTGGCATTTTTCTTCTTTTCTTGCAATTGCCTTAACAATTACCAGATGTTCCTTTGCCGATTGGAGCTAAAATATTACACAGAGCTACGAAAACTGAAAAACGTTTCAGACGTTTGCAATTTTTGTCGTCAGTCTTCTGCCATGTAATTGAGAAATGAATAAAAATAAAAATCAAAGGTTAACCTAAAACAAAAAAGCCCATTAAGAACAAAACCAGGACATAACTTTGACTCTGTCCATTAATCACAAATATGAGAGAAAGAGCTCTCAAAAAACTAAAGTGAAATTCCACTTAATTGTGTTGTCATGGGTTTTTAGAAAAAAAAAATACTCCACAAAGATATATACATACAGCTATGTATATATAATATTTTGTGACGAAAAACGTTTCAGTTGTTGCTATTTTTTGCTCCCTCCTCTCATATTATGTGTACATATATATTTTTTATACTTTTTTTGCATTTATATAAAGCGAAAGGCAAGAGGCCTTCAGTTCCTTATGCCCTCGCCATATAATGAGCAGCAGCTGCGTTGCAAAGTCTCTCATGTTGTATGTGTGTGTGTGTGTGTGTGCAACAGGAAGAGGCAGGGAGAGATTGGAGACTGTCTGAGACTGACGAGACAACAACAACGTCGACAACGAGCTGATGCTGCCGCCATTTGTGGGTGTCAAGAAGTTCAAATTCAGGCAAATGCAACAGTAAATTTTGGTTTGGCCAGGAGGTAACATCGCCCCCCGAAAACTTCGTGACTCTCCGTGTGTGTGTGTGTGAGAGATTTATTTAAATGCGCTAAACGTGACTAAATTTATGATCACCATAGAAACTGATTAGCCCTAGACACTAGTCTTAACTAACTAAATGCTTGTCCCTCCCGCCGCTCTTAATGTACAAAAATGAAGCTAAAATTTATGTTGTTTAATTTCATTTAAATCTTTTGTTTTTATAACAAAAAGAAAATACAAGGCAAGCCAAAATGTGGGCAGCTGCTTCAAAAGAAATGCATCTGGGTCTTCATTCCTAGGCAGTTGTCTTAGGATTGTCTTGCTGAAATGTTGACAGTGTGTTTTATAATTCCATTCTTATTCTCCGAGTTATTTGTTATTTAATTTAATACCAAAAACGGATTGTGCAAGACTCAAGTTAATTATTAAGAACAGCTGTTGAAACAAGTGACTAACGAGAGGAGAACGTTGTTATAGATAAGGTATTTCATTTTGCAAGTTCAGTTTGCAAAAATCGCTTCGACTTGAATGCAGTAAAATTTATCAACTTCCTTGACGATGCCTTCCAAACTTAAAATGTTAAATGAGATTCTGTTTTGTATTAAACATATAAGTAAGCTTATGGCAAGAGAATTCCTTTTAAAAGCATTTTCAAATTGTTTTCAGTTATGCTTGCCAAAGTGTAAAGTGCCAAGTGAATTTCTGTCTACATAAAAAGACATTCGACATGAAAATTCATTCAGTTTTAACTTCTGAAAATTGTGGTCATATTCGAGATACTTTTAAGAAACTTTTGCCAAATCTGTTCAAAGATCCATAAAAAGTAGAATCAGTTGCTTTGGATACTGTGGCTTACTGATTCTTTCTTTTTCTATGCTTTTGTGGGCATGTCTAAGATGTGGTTGCCATGGGCTATTTTCCTTGTCTTAATCCTGTTTTGCCTATGTATAGGAAACAAATACCTCTGTTTTTATTAAAACTAACGCCAGAGTCTATCAATTTTCAATCTTTCAATATTGAAGAAATATTAGTTTAAACACAACACGAAAATGCAGCAGATAAAAAAAAAAGAATTCCTAAAAAAATTCCCACACAGGTGACACAGTTTTCTTTTTCCATTTGACCCGACAGGCTATCAAGTTTATTCTGTCGCCAACAAATCAAAGATAAATACAATGCAACATTTTGTGCTATTTGAAGAGGTCATGAATCACTGTAAAGTCAAATCCTAAGTAAACAACATTATTTATCAGAGAAACGCAAACTAACACACTTACATGCATGTATGTATGTATGCACATATGTATACATATATTCTGGAGGTCGCCTTGGGCCAATGGCTTATCAATACTAATTTCAGCGCTTTCGTTTTCGTCATTTTGCAGACAACTGCAGCAACGTGAACAACACACAAAGTGGAACGAATGCATCGGGCTTTGGTCTGCTCGGCTATAATATGGATGACATACTGATCATAACGGCAAAGCATAGTGAACGTGCCTATTTGCGTGCCACTTTCCTGAAGAACCATTTCGATAAGATCACCAAACAGCGCGGACGCAAACCCTTCAAGTGAGTAGACTTGAAGATAAACTGATACTCTGAATATTTTCAACTAACTTTTTGGATTTTTCAGTTTTCTGCACATAAAAATTGATGATGGTCCCTTCAGCGAAGAGATTGCCCAAAAGTATCAGAATACGGCTCTACAGATTGTAATTTTGTGTCCGGTTCTTGTGGCTCTGCCCCATAGTTTTCTGATGACCCAATTGTCATCGATTATCAGAGTGGATAAGGTGCTGGCCATATTGCTGGATGTGAGTGAGGAGAAGATCAAGGAGATGCATAAGACAGCTCTGCCCAGCTACTACAAATGGCGACGCTGTGTTGTGCGTGACAATGACCAGGTGCAGATTAGTAATATTCTGGGTATTGCCACGGATATATTGGGCAGAGCTCTGTGCCAGCGTCCGCCATGCCCGGACAGTAGTAGTAGTAGCAACGGCGTGGGAATATCGCGCAGCTTCTCCAGCTGCTCGGAGGGATTCACTGTGATGCCCAAAAAGGTAAAACTCGGTCAAAATAAAGTTGTGGCCATGCTGGCTGAACCCCTAGAAAAGAATGATACGCTAAAGCTGCTGGTCGAAAAATCCGGTGAACATATCGAGTTGCGTAACTTCAAGTGCCGCAATCCGTACACACTGCAGTTTTCCATACCCGAATCGTGCATGGAAATCTCGACCATGATCGAAATACGCATCGAGAAGAACAACAAGAGTCTCGGCGCACGACCCATCAAGTGTGAGAGTCGTCTGCGAGAATTGGAACAATTGCTGAGGGTGGAGGACTCACCCATAGAGTTCATGTGCCATGCCTTGGGCATTGGACCAGTGGATCGAGATGGTCTCGATCAGCATCTATTGCAGTGCTTTCAGCGTAATATGCCACCAAATTTTCATCTGCTGAACGGGCCATATGAAAGGCAACCGCATTTCTTTACACGTCTCGAGTCCAGTCCCGAAGAATATCCCACTCTGTTGCATTTCGCCGCCCGTTGGGGTCTCAATCGCCTGTGCATTCAGCTGATGGAGTGTCCGGGTGGCGATACGGCTTGCGGTGTACGCAACTGTGTCGGCCGCACGCCGGCCGATCTCGCCGATCAAGAGGGTCACCACAAACTGGCCCAGAATATCATCAGTTTCTCCGAGTTTCACGAACTGACCACCATGTATCACTATTTCAAGGCGGTCACTCCTGCAGCCGGCAGTGGCGGTGAGGTCAGTAACGGTCAGCAGGCCAAATCTAGTCCCAACTCAGCTGTGGTCATTGAGGCAGTGCCAGCTAAGGCACAGAAACCGCCCAAACAATTGCCGTCGGCCGAGTATATGGAAATGTCCAGCGGTTCCGAGCGCGAAAACACACCAGAAGTGCGTGCCAAAACAGAGACCATGGCCATATCGAATCTCAATTATATCAGCGTCGAGACTGAAGATGATAATAATCTCCAGATTTCAGTGACGGAAAAAAATCTCGAAACTCACAAGAATCTCCCGGAAATTGTTCCCAACTCGGAAGAAACCACTAATGAGTTGCGCATCAATGAACCACCCTACTATCCATCGAAGGAGCAAAACAAATCGCGCGATGAGGTCGATGCGGCTCCCTTGTATCAGTCCAGTCCGGATAAGTTTAGTCAGGAGTGCTCGCAGTTGTTGGAGAATCAAGCAGTCGCCGGCAATGATTATGTCCTGCAGCCATCGAATATACCTGTGACTGCGCCAGCAGATGATGGCAATTATTTGTTCCAGCCCTCGAATCGACCAGTGGAGGAACCGCTGCGATTGAGTCGTTCCACAACGAGATTGGCCCACAACCAGCCACAGCAGCTTCCCGGCTATGGTACACTGAAACGCAGTGCCAGTGATGCCTCCGCCTCCACTTCCGCACGGGCCAATGCCGACGATGAACTGGCCGAGATAATGCATGATTTCAAAAACAATGTGCTATCAATAAGAGATGTGGAACTACTTGTAGAGCGATGGAAACATCGCAACGATGTGCAGCAGAGTTTCCGGGAGAAACAAGATCAAATCGATCAGCTGCGACGAGAATACGAGAGGATTCACGATCAGGTTAAGTCCCAACTCAAACGAGAGACCCCTTTTGAGAGAATCAAGAAACTTTTCTCCAGGCCCAAGGCCGCCGCCTCTGCCTCGTCTGGAGGTGGGGCAAGCTGTGCGGATAGTCTGCTTGATGAGACAAAAAGTTCAATAGCCACCACCAGCAGTAGTAGCTTCAAATCATCTTCGGCTCGTCCAATCAGTTCGCTCAGTTTGCAGAGTGTTTCTAGTTCATCGTCGTCATCAGGACGTCTCAGCACGGGCAGCAATTGCAGTGGCGCGTCTCTTGGAGACTCTGGCACTCATTCGGATCACGAGGATCGACGTTTTAATTATCGTTTGGGTGCCCATGGCTCACTGATGGACAACTATTCGGTGCCACCGCCAGCCCGTCCTGTTTTCATCACACCCGGCTCAACACCTGGCGATGAACGGCATCAGATCGTCTTCCCCTCGCCCATGTCCAGCTCCCAGCGCTTGCATACGCCCACCAGTCCAACTCCAAGCTCTGAGCACTATCAGATGTTCCCTTCGAATATTCCCGTCTATGGCAGTCAACCACTGTCGCAATCGCAGAGCAGCAATTACCTAAACACCATTGAGGAAGCCAAGGAGCACGCCGAGCAGCAGCACTATCAAAATCACAATGGAGTCACCCTGCAACCCATCAAATTGAATGAACGCTCCAATATCATCTATGGCAAGCTAACCAAAACCAACTCCGGTTCCGGCAAGTGCAGCTCGTTCAAGCCAAAGCAAGTGCCCTGCCCTCAGGTGGGCACTATTGAGGTCCAGGCGGAGGTCTATCAGAATGTGGGTGGCGATTTGCTTGAAACGGAACCGGCCAAAAACGGAGAGACGGCAGCGTCCAACTATATGAACTGCTAATAAAAGAACAAGAATAAATAACAATGTGTTCCAGTTATGTATTTTCATCGAGTCGAATGTGTTTTCTATGTTGTCTATAGATTTAGTATCCAATAGATTAATAGATAAGTGCATTATATTTGATTTTGAACCATAGTTCAAACTACAATTAGTTAAGATATCACCGAAGTTGAAAACATTTGAGAAAAATATTCTAATTATAATCCTAAGCTAGTTCAGTACGACGAATTTGTAAATTTTTTTAAATGTTCTGCAAGCAACCAAATCAACAAACATATCACAACTTATTTTTAGGTGTTTAGGATACACAATACATACATATAACTTTATTAACTTAAGTTACCAACGAATCAAGCATCTAACAGATCCAAGAATTTACTCGTAGTCCCTAAGTTATGCATTTCTCTATTCTCGCGCTCTCTAAACAGCAGACACAGATCTTTGAATGCAATAAAATGTTTCATTATGTTTAAGAAAAAGAAACTTTCGCTTTTCACTGCACCAAAGTTGGTTCCCTCCACATCCTGCTCAGTACGTGCCCCACACTGCTAGTGGGTGGGTGCATGGTGGGTGACCTCGTCGCACAGTGCTGTTACATGAAAATAGGGATTTGCCACCACCAACTTTCGCTTTTCAACAAAAGAAAAAAAAAAAAAACATCCTCTTAATTCCCCAGCCACATATTTAAATGCTGTTGGCTTTGTTACCTTTGGGTTAAGTTGGTTTCTCCTTTTTCGGAAAAATTGAATTGACTGAAAAAAAAGTCTGGTGGAAATAGAAATGTTAAATGTTTCAATTCAAAAAAGTTTAATAACAAAATATTGCAACAAGAAACAAAAGTGATTAATCTAGTTAGTGAACAATGTCGAAAAGCCGAGGTCAGTATTCAGGATCGGGTACAATTTTAGTTTTAAACTGCCCACTCTGGTAGACCGCAAACACAAAGCTTGATTCTGTCATCAAGTTTTTTAAGCAACTCAAGAAGTTCCTCACAGAGAGCACATCTATCCGGGCAATTAGGGCAAGGCTTGCCACCTGGACCACAGCCGCATGATGGTGGTGGGCAAGAAGGCTTAGTTGGTTTTGATGGTTTGGTTGGTTTTGTTGGTAATGTTGGTTTGGTCGGGCAAGTAGTTGGTTTTGTTGGTTTGGTTGGTTTGGTTGGTTTTGTTGGTTTTGTTGGTTTGGTCGGGCAAGTAGTTGGTTTTGTTGGTTTGGTTGGTTTTGTTGGTTTTGTTGGTAATGTTGGTTTGGTCGGGCAAGTAGTTGGTTTTGTTGGTTTGGTTGGTTTTGTTGGTTTTGTTGGTTTGGTTGGTTTTGTTGGTTTTGTTGGTTTTGTTGGTTTGGTTGGTTTTGTTGGTTTGGTTGGTTTTGTTGGTTTGGTTGGTTTTGTTGGTTTGGTTGGTTTTGTTGGTTTGGTTGGTTTTGTTGGTTTGGTTGGTTTTGTTGGTTTGGTTGGCTTTGTTGGTTTGGTTGATTTTGTCGTTGGGCAAGGAGGGGTTGTTGGTGCGCAAGTTGGTGCTTTTGTCGTTGGGCAAGGAGGGGTTGTTGGTGCGCAAGTAGTTGGTTTTGTCGTTGGGCAAGGAGTTGTCGGTGGGCAAGTTGGTTTTGTTGTTGGGCAAGGAGTTGTCGGTGGGCATTTAGTGGTCGTAGAAGTGCAGCCGCAATCTGGAAGACTATTGGCCCCGGCACAGCCGATAAGCACAACAGTCACTGTGGATGAAGGAATAAATTTTGTTTAATTACTACAAAAGATCACGATCTTCATGTTTAATCCTTTTACCAAGTAGGGCAGTAATGTTGAGCTTCATATTAAATTCAGATGTCCACGACTTGTCAGGAAAGAATCGCCAACTGATGTCTTTTCGAAAGAAAGTCGCTCATTTTATAGGAATACGCTTTACCAAAAATTATAGTCGTGTCACAATTGTGTAAATAAATTTTAAAAATATATCGATTGCCCACTCAACGGGTTAAATAAACAAATATTTTAACAAACAAAAAACATATTTTATTCGGTTCCAATAACTTCAAATTCGCATGCTAAAAATACATTTTATTAATGTAAATAAATTTATGATAACAAAGCCTGTCCAGGCTGATAAACACTCCAGTTATATTAAAATTTGAGGTATTAGTCTTATAATTCGACTTATAAATGAACTGGACTAGGCTTAAACAATCAGAATTCCTGACCTCAAATGGTAAAGACGTTATCCTTTTCATCGGCCTACAACAAACATTTCCTTGGATTACGATAAACCTTATCAGGTACGACACGAGACCGCTTTATAAAATCGGTGACTATAGCGTTTACAGACTCCGATTATAAAATTAATGAAAATGTTTCCTTCTGCCTGCCATTTGCATTTTCTTTAATTTCACCCTATGGGTGCATTTACATTGTCATTAAACGAAAATGCAATACATCAATATATCAGGGCATTGATTTATTAACGAGGGAAAGATTCCTCTTATAGGGATAAGTGAAAATTTTCCTGACGCAAATCTTTATCAACATTTATTTTATGTCTATTTCCTCATACCCTCTGAAAGGGTATGTACAAATAGAACAAAATGCAATTGGTATGGGCAATACAAATTGTAAGGAATTATCTTGTATCTTTGTCGTTGAGTTTGATGTTTTATTACCAATACAATACTTAAAAAACAAAAAACTCAATATATGCATAAAGACGAGTACTTAAAAAAAACAGATGATTGAACAGGTTTCATGTGCATAACATGCTGAGATGCGGTCCAGCAGCAAATGAAATGTTTAGTCTGTGTTTAGAACTCTATGAATCTAATTCTAATCAATCGGGTTGGATAATATAAAAACCAAAGCTTTTAGCATATAAAGAGAATTTTAGCAAATGATGGCAACGTAGTGATGATGCGATTGCTCGAACGAGGTATCCCAAGTTGAATTATTTCCAAAAATGTTGGCGTTGGCGCAATTAGTTGGTTTTCGAACCAATTATTTTTTTGTTTTTCACGGCAAATTTGTTAAAATACTATATCGTTCCCGGTTTCCATGGTCAAAAGGCATGTCGTGCATATATTGGCTATAACCACATCTTTTGCCCTGGTTGGGCAGAAAAGTCTAGTTGGGAAGAGTTGTGTTATAATGAAAATTTTAATTTTGAAAATACAACAGAAGGACCAAGTGCAGATCGGGATTCTATAATAGAGTTCTCACCGTACTTTAATTACACACTTTGCAAGGCGTTAAAAGAATCACTTTCAACATACTTATTATACAGCGACAACGAAAATACCCAACGGTAAAACTAGATTTGTTTCAATAGACAAAATATTTATATAAAAAACGTGTTTTTATAAAATTTCTATTCAATATTTTTCAGGTGACTTGTACCCTATACTTCTCTTGCTAATAGCAGGAGCCTGGGTTGATCGATATAACAAACCCAAAGTCTGCTTGATTATTCCCTTTGTGGGAATGGCTCTGGGTTTTTTATGTAAGTAGCTAATATTAAGGAGTGTATGTAATATGTAAATCATAATTATATTCTAGGTGAATTAATATCGTATATTTTTATGGATTCATTAAATAAAATGGGGGGCTTACGGCTCTTTAATTTTGCCACCTTTATTTGGTGGTTCAAATGTCCTTTTGATAGCCATTTTCAGTTATATTGCAATTGTTATATAGAGGCATTGTCGTTTCTGGTGTTGGGTAAATATATACATATATACTTAAACTTATATATATATTCGACTTCATGGGTGAGAAAAGCTAACTAATAAAAGAAAACGACAACGTTTTCACACACAATTTATGTGTTTTGCAGAATTATTTGCCTTGGTCTTTGCATCCCAGATAATAGGCATTATTTACATTATATTTGTAATCCAAGAGATTAGGCCGACACCAGATGGACTGAACACCAGCGAACCATGCAGTCAGAATCAAGGATCAGACAATTTGGCCTATGGGACAATCAACGGGGAGGATCTCCTCCAGCAGCCAAACAATAAGATTGTTAACTATCAATATAATTAGCAAATTGAAGTGTCAAAAGTAGGCAAAGTTCAGCCAAAGTATTCTGGTATTACTGCCTTCTTTGACCCAGCACTGGTAATCGATTGCACTAAACTCCCGTTCGCTAAGCATCCAAACTAGGGTCGGTTGCTCTTGATCTTAGTGATTTGCTGTTACTGCCTAACTGTGGAGTCATCTCTTGAGAAGTACAATCTGGAATACCTAAAAAGAATCAACACCTATGACGATGGATTCGTTACCATTCTTGATATTTATGACTGGTCCCCCTTTTTTAGCCTATTAATTGGATCTAATATATTGAGTAAATTACTGAACTTTAGCGGTTCCATGATTGGTTTAATCTCTGCCATATTGGTAGTGTGCTCCCGGATCGTGTTTGTAAGACTTCTCCCTTTGGTTATATACATACATTTCAACCCTTAATTCCTGGGATTTTTCAGATCTTTGTTATAGATATAGTTTCAGTTAAGGCAGGTGCAGTATTGGAAATGTTATCTAGCTTACGTGCGACTGCAATTTACTCTATGGGACCCAGCATTTTGGCCAGCAATGAATTAGGTAATCTGTGAGATATCCAATATTACCAATTTCTTAATCAATATATTTACCCAAATAGGTAAAATGTTTGCTCTATTTGGCATAGTTAATACCATTAGGGCATTTATTCATCCCGAAATCTTTGACAATATTAAAAGTATGTCCTATGTCAATATTTGCTATGTTCGAGAAGATAACCTGTTTTATTTCGTGTTCGGTGAATTTTTCCATTTGCCAAGTGCTTTAATTTTTCTGTAAGTCATATATATGGTATATATAAATGTGATCAATGAATTAAATTTAAGTGCATTAAGTGAATTAAATTTAGCACTTGTTACATCATTCTGCGACGTCGTCATCGTGCTTCAAAGAGTTTTGTGGAAATGGAATTCAATACTAGCTCAAATGAAGTACCTGGACTATTAACTACTATAGTTCAATATGCGTTTTAACATTTATAATCAATATAAAGGTTCTAGTACTTTTTGAATCGTTATAATATTATATATTGTAAAAGTCTTTTCATGTATTCCCACAGGCCAAAACGCCCTTTACCCGTTGTGAGTAAGTTTTTACCAAATTCAAGAAAGTTTATACAAAATACTTATGTAGCAAGAAACAATATTTATTTATCCAGAAGTCAATGTCAGTGTTAGAGTTTTGGAATCATACGATAACCGACCACTTCGGCTGACCGCAAACACAAAGCTTGATTTTGTTATCAAGTTGTTTTATCAATTTAAGAAGTTCCTCACAGAGAGCACATCTATCCGGGCAACCAGGGCAAGGATTGCCGCCTGGACCACATAATTTGCAGCCGCATGAAGGTGGTGTTGGAGCGGGAGTCGGGCAAGACGTTGGCCTAGGTGAAAGGGTTGTGGGGCAAGAAGTGGTCTTAGGTGTGACGGGTGTGGGACAAGAAGTGGGCTTCGGTGTGACGGGTGTGGGGCAAGAAGTCGGCTTAGGTGGGACGGTTGTGGGACAAGGAGAGGGCGTAGTCCGTTGGGTTGGGGGGCAAAGAGTAGGCGTATGTGGAGGGGGCTTAGGCGTGTTAGGCGGACATGGACTTGGGGAAACTGGCTTGGGTGGAGGCGGCTTAGGCGTGTTTGGCGGACATGGGCTTGGGGAAACTGGCTTGGGTGGAGGGGGCTTAGGCGTGTTTGGCGGACATGGACTTGGGGAAACTGGCTTAGGTGGAGACGGCTGACAGTGGACTGGCTTACGGGTCTGACAGGGGACCGGTTGGCAGGTAACCGGCCTACGGGGAGTTGTCTTGTGAGGCGGCTTTTTTGTAGTTGGTTTTTTGGGAGGCGGCCTTTTTGTAGTTGTCTTTTTGGGAGGCGGGTTGTTTGGACTAGGCTTCTTTGGAGGGTTCTTAGAGGGAGCTGACTTTCCCGGAGCCGGTCTTTGTTGTACCGGCTTAGAAGGAGGCGACTTTCGGGGAGGCTGGCGATTGGCTTCCACACAACCGATAAGCACAACAGTCACTGCAATGAAACGAAAACATTAGTTTAATTATTACCCAAGATCATGATCTTCGAGTTGAATCAATTTACCAAGAATGATAGCTATGGTGATCTTCATCTTGAATTGAGATGTCTACAACTTCTCAGCAGAGTATCACCCACTGATGCCTTTTGAGAGCATGCCGCATATTTTATAGGCAATTGCTTAACAATACATGATAATCTTTAAACAATTGTGTAAATAGGGTTTAAAAATATATTGATCTACGGTTCAAGAGGTTAAATAAACAACGAACATATTGTATTATTCGGCTCCAATAACTTTAAATTCGAATGCCAAAAATACAATTTATTAATGTAAATAAAAAAATAAAAGATGATACATCGAATAAGATAAATAATTGTGTCCTGGACTGTAATAATAATAAGAAAGTTGAAAAATAAAGACATATAAAACTCAAAATTTAAACCTAAAAAAGATTGGCTTTTAACTTTTTGAAAAAAACTTATCTATTTTATAGACAAAATAATGAAAAATTCAATAGACTTACTTTAGGCCAACAACTTTTTAACTGAAATTATTATTAATTTTATTCAAAGAAAATTCCGAAACTCTCTTTCGGCCCCCCTCAGAAACCATTTTCTTGCATTTTCCTGTTGAGGGAGACCCACACACATAAGATCCAAAAGGCACATACAAACTCATATGTTCCATGGCATGGATAAGCCGGTAGCTCTTAATTCACACTCAATGGGCTAAAGACTATTTCATCTGCTTCGCCCTTCGTGTATTGCCTTTGCTCATAGTAATTTTCCCAGCTGACTTGTAAATTTCTCTCTCCTTTTCTCTCTCTGTCTGTCATCAACTAAGCCGCCGCCAACGCCATTTGCCCTTTTTTGTGTTAGTTACATGGACCCACACAATTTCCGGTGCCTTGATGCATTGAGAGAATATACACAGCTGTTTAATGAGAATGGCGAAAGAATGCTCGCAATGGTGGTTTACATTGTATTAACGGCTGAGAGCCAAAAATTGAAGCTTTTGCCGGGCTTTTTGCATAATCCAGAAGGGTAGTTTTATCTACAGGGTGCTTGGTACAGGAAATTCCACAGTATTTTATTTTAAAACAAAAGTCTAAGGACACGAAACTGAATGAGAATCACTATATATGCAATTTGTATAAGAAAATATACATATATATTTTCCATTTCCCTCGCACAAAGTGTAAACACACTCTGTATGTCCGAAAGCTTTTCACAAACAAAACAGAGAACACAAATTTACGAGAGAGAGTCTGAAAAGCTCTCTTGGAAAGGTGAAAGCGAACAAGTGTGTATAAAAAGGACAATTCGTTCAGTCGACTCGGTCAATGAAGCGAAACTGCGACGCAAAACTCAAAAAGTGCGCTACAAATTTTAATATTTTGGAATTTTACGTTACTCCATGTAAAAGAGAAAAAAATTTAATAGCAAATTTTATGTGTGCTGTGCTTAAACACAAAAGGCAAATGCAAATTCTGCAATTTTTTTGCAGATGAAAATATCCAAATAGTGTATCCAACTCGAAGGACATTTTTGAAGCATCCTCGAGGACTACTGCCCTTACTCTCCAACACTCTGTGTGTGTGTGGTTGTAAGTGTACTTGTGCCTGTGTGTGTGTGTGCAAAACAAAAATAAGTGCCACTACGTCTCAACTGCTGCGTAGTTGGTGGGCTGCCTTCAATGAATGTTTAATTTCAGCCTGACACAACAGTCAAGGGAATACGAGACTAATTAAGCCTGACATAAGGCGCAAACAACAACCAAGTAACAAATTATAACTTTTGGCTCTAAGCACCAAACCTTAATAACCTGGAATAACCAACCAGCCAACAAAAACACGGCATTTGCAGTTCCAACATTTATGTGCATAATTGAAAAGGTAAGAAGGCATCCTGCCACAGCCTTGTCGGCAGGTGCATGAAATTTATGGTCGCATTACCGTTTATTTTTTCACTACTTCAATTAAATACCATTTCGCAAAAAAAATAAATAAAAAGCATGTTGCCAAAAAGGATATGGAAACCCCTGTGAAAAGCACTTCAGCAACTTTCACCTTTACATAGCCAAGCATTTTTAATGAGGAACTTGAGAAGGAGCAAAAACTTGCATCGTATTTCATTTAGACCTCGTTTAAATTAAGAGCTACTATTAAACATTAAACTACATTCTAAACCACTTAGCTATGTTAAGTTTCACGATAAACCTTTCAACAAGAAATAACAATTATTCATATTAGATTTCATTGCTAAAACAGACTTTGTGTTTAGCATGTAGGTAAACCAAAAAACTAGATTTCATTAATATAACAAAATAGGTAACAATTTGAAAAAATTGTTGTTAAGCATTGTCTCTATATTCGAATAGGGTATTCAGGTTTTTAAATATCTATGAATTTTTAACTAAAGAATAGGCATCCAATCAGAATCAGAACCAGAATTACCATTGCACACATATTTATTAGTTAGAAAGAAATATTAGAGTAAATTCGAGTATCTTTTAACACAATAAAAGTTAGAGAAATCTAAGAAATTTATTAAAAGAAAGAAGTCAGATATCTTCTTAGGAACTATAGTGTGAAAAGTATCTGAGTTTTTCATCTATGTAGGTATGTAGGTGTAAAATTAATGGAGTGAAGTTGACTGATTTTTCAAACAGTTCTTAATTTTCCTTTTAACCCCCCGTGAATCGACTAATAACTCTCGAGTCTTCAATCAGATCTACTAAATACCATATGCAACATTTTTTAATGGTTTTGACGTTCTGATTTCTTTTTAAAGTGCAATTAAATACAACTTAAAGATATTCTAACTTATGGTCATAGAATTTTCTGTTATAAGAACACGAGTATACACTTACTTTTCATCCTTTATGTGGCCTAGTGTCAGGCAATGTCTTTGTGCTAAACTACTACAAGTCGTCAGGCGTATCTACTCATAAATATTTCAGCATGTCGAAAGCTATATATAACTATATGTATATGTATGTATAAGTGTCCAAGTGACTAAGTATGTGTGTGTATCGTGTAAGAGTATCTGTGTGGTTTGTAGAGCCGCAACTTGTTAGCATGTATGTAGCTTGAGCCGCATTCATCAGCATCTAAGTGAGAGATAGAGAGAAAGGAGGAGGACTCTTGGCCGCAACGTTTCCGCTTTTCTTTCTGTGTCAGCAAGTCGCCAGCACCCCTATATCCCTCTGCCTCTGCTTCTTACACGAGCCCCTTTCTCCTCTCATATTTAAGCCAAGTGATGGCGCACTGTAGGTATAATTTTAATTACCACTTTAGCGACTTGTGCAACACAAGCCACAGTGGATGTGAGTCGACTCACATGGACTTGAGTTCGACGCAAATACGCAGCATGAATAAAATGATAATGCCAACCCTTTACACATATGTATAACTCTTCCATATATATGCGTATGTATGTATTTGTATATAGCCCGTTTAGGGCAAACAAAACCCTTGCATTGACAATGCTCGCTATTCTTTTCTAAGCCGCATTGTTTGACATTTCTCTATTGTTCCTTCATATGCACATACCTATGTGCATATCACTTGCTCCAATAAAACCTCATTGCTCCAATAATACCTAATATTGCGTACGTGGCATGTCAAAGGCAAAGAGATATGAGCATTTCATCTGAAATTCATAAAACATAATTGTGCAATTTCCGCTTCGTTAGCTTAGATGGCTAACCACAATTACCTCAAATATAGGGATACAATTTCCATTCAGTAACCCTTCTGAACACATACACAAGTAAGTATCGATTCTAATTCGTACAAAGCCAATGACCACAAGGGCAAAATGGCTACTGACCCCTTTTGTTGGAGGGTTGGAGGGTTGGAGGGAACAAAAACAAATTTCAAGTTTCCCACACAAACTTTCGGGCCATCACAAACAACTTGAGAATAGAAAATTGCTTTGACTATTAAAAAAAAAGTTTATATAGGACTTTCTTTCGTATGATATAATAATAATGGGTAATTTTCTACCTGAACCCTTAAAGCCAGAGGCCTTTTTATAAGAAAAAAACAAGGAGAGCTCAAACTATTTTTCTTATAAGTACGTTTGGAATATTACTTTCTAGACACAAAGATAAAGTTCTTTTCAAACTATCTTTCTTCTATAATTTTATACCGTAAACAGATTATGTCGGCCAGTAAGTTTATTTATTTCGAAAGATATATAGGACCTCGTTCAGGTCTCTGTGACTTTGGCAGCATTTCAAAGTGCAAACAACTATGGCAATAACAAGCATTATGGATCATTATAATCATGCAATTTGGCCAACCCTACAAGCCAAAGCAGAGCAATGAAGCTAAGTGTATCAATGTGAAAGCCAAGGCAAGCCAAAAAGCGGAAAGGAAACACATTATTGTAGTTTTCAAAGTTCGTCTGATGAACATCATAAATTTTAGGTTTATTGAAAATTGTCTACATGTAACATTTATGGCCAGAACAGGACAGGACAGAGCCATGCCAAAATAGGAACTTAGGCAGAAAACTCAATTCAGCTGTTGGTAAGTCAGTAAATATTTACAGTAAATCGATTAAATGACCAACTCATTAATGGCAAAGAGGCCCAAAAGAGGGATTTAACTTTTTGGCCAGTTCCATTCTTTTTTGGCAACTGCCAGCGACCTCCGACTGGAGTGCAGAGTAGCTGCATATTGCATGTCGGTTTGCCTTAAAGTAATGTCCTTAGGACAGCGGCAATTTGGCAAACACTCGTGAAGGGATTCGTATCGCCGCTGTCGTTTTAAGTGTTTGTTATAAATTATTCGTTGCATTTACAACTGGACAAAACCGATTCGCAGTTACAGCCAATGGCTTTTTATGCAATTTGCTGCACTGTGACCGACATGTGACCCCTACACACACACACACACACACACACACTATGTGCTGACCAAGTAAATGTTGTTACATATATAATTTCATGCTCCAGCAACTTTAGTTTTCATTTAGTTAGAAGGTTTGATCAGGTATGGGTTTGTCGACTGGCCATCACTTGCTTATACAAATTCAGTCTTCTCAAAGACATGATTATGCAAAGGGAAAACTGGAAAACTAAGGAATGAAACATATTTTTATAGAACCATATGAACAGCAAAAAACAGCCAAGTGAAACTTCCATATTTAGGTTCTACGTTTAGTAAATAAAGCAACGATTAAATTATAATACATAAATACATTGAGTTCTGCTTTATGTCCTTTTGGGTTATAGTTTCAAAATTGCAAGGGACTTGGTGGTCGTAGTTCTTTTGCAGCTTTAAAACTTTAAGCCTAAGAAAACTTTAAATTACACAAAGAAAACTTTTTCCTCCCTCATTCCAACTCTAAACAGGCTTTGTGCGAAAATAAAAGACAAAAATTTAGAAGAGAAAGAAAACTTTATATGCAGATAAGAATTTCCAAGAAAAACCACAACACAAGTGGATGGGATTGTATATTCTTTTTAGAAAATTGCATATTCTAGGGAAACGCAATGGAAAACATTATGTGAACTGTTGCACATGACGTTGAGCAGTGAACTAATGCAACATGTACCGAAAGAGCCTTGAACATTTTCCTTCTCTATTTTATTGTTGATTTTGCCATAGAAATGGAAAACAAAATGTACAAATTGAAACGAAAACTTTGCTATTTAAGTCAGAGATGCGTGACAGACACGGCCCAGACATGTCTGACATTTGAAAATGCCCAAAAAAACAAGAACGTTAAAAGAAAGAGGATCACCCAACCGACAAGCAAACAAATCACAGACAATTCTGACTGACTGACTGACGGTCTGATGGACTGGCGTGTTGTTTGCACAACGGGTTCATGGTTAGGGTAAATGGCAATTAGAATTCAATACAATGGCTCTGAAATGAAATTAAGTGCAATTTGGCCAACACAAGTCAAAAACGAAAATTAATTGGGTCTGAGTGTGTGGGTGGGTGGGTGAGTGAGGGAGAGCGAAGTATTGATTTTACCATAAACAGATGCAACATATTTTTTCATAAGAAAGTCCTTGACTGTGAATGAGAGTGACAATACGAAAGACATAACTTTCATTTAGACATTCAGTGCCAGTCAACGAAGCCGAACTGTCTGCAAAAGAGTTTTGTCTGCATAAATAATAAATTATTCGTTGCATACCTTCAGGCGTTTCGCCGGCCTGCATGTCGTTTGCCAATTAAACCGAAAAATACGCCAAAAATTTCATACATTTGCACTTCTCTCACATAGCTCACATCGTTTGCGTGCCAAACATAGTTATTCAACTTGTTGGCCAAAGAACTCATCCATAGCCCGCCATTCAACCATGCAACCAGCCAGACAGCCAACCACCGCCATTCAACCACACCAGCAAATCCAATTCTCACTATTCAAATTCGCTTTTGTTATTACCCTGTTGCCATCTAAGAAGCTGGGTATATTACAGCAGAAGAAAGCTTGAAGATTGTAGAAAATTTAGCAAAGTTTTGAAAAAGTGAAAAAGTGAAGTGGCATATAATCTATAAAGTATTGATTATTACTATGCAATATATGTATAATATATAATATAATATATGCAGTCAATGTAGAAATCTTGGTTGAAGGGTCCAATATAAAAAACAGATTTCAACCAAAATGACTTTGTTTAGTTATCAAAAAGTATAGATCCCATAAAAATGTCTTTGAGTAGTAAAGGGAAAAAATAAAGAGTTTTTAAATTAAGAATTGGAGAAATTCTTAACTGTTTGACTGTCTCCACGAGTATTAAATGTTTTTAAGAAATGTTCACTCTTTGTAAATTTTTCCAAAACCATAAAATGAATTTAATTTTTGTACATGTTTTCGTCAATTTAGAACCCCTATCCTAATTAAATTTGTACCAAGAAGATTATTACTAGGGTATTTATAGTTCGTTAAAACAACCAAAAGGGTATTCTACTATGATGAGACTCTTTAAATATATTTCTGCGGTTGCCAGTCAGTGTGAAGCATGAAAGCGAATCTATTTGGGAATTGAAATTAGCATTTGGCATTTACCCCAACCATTATTGCACTCTTACCAAAGAAAAGCGTTTGTAACAAAGTCTTCTTTTGCAATTTTGCCTCATTCTTTTCCGTCCCGGCCTGGCCCCGGCACTCGAACAAAATTTCCAAAGGTCGCAGGTTAAGGTAATCCAATTAGTGATAAGCATCGAAATCGAAATCATTTTGCTGCAGTATACAACGAAATCATCGTGTTTGTTATTTTACATGATTTTTCTGCATTTTTAATTCGATTCACTTAATTTAATTTTGCAGACAATTCGCTGAACCATGCAAGTGCTAATTCACAATTTGTGATTAGTTTTCCCTCTCCAAGAAAACGATACACTACAAACATGTCAAATGTGAGTACTTACCATTAAATTGTTATTCCTCAATTAAGTTTCACTTTCCTTCATTCAGCTTCTGAATATGGACAAATCGAATGGCAATGGTGTTTATGCAGCTAAACCCAACAGCATGGATAATGATAATAGTGGACATGGTCATGGACTTACCGCAACCAACATGGGTAGCCAGGTTGTGGCCGCTGTTGTAGCAGCTGCATCGGCCGGTACTTTGCCCACCTCTGCATCCAGTGAGGATCTCAGCCAAAGCCTGTCCGAGTACACAGATGCCGATGAGAGCATTTCGGCACCCACAGAGTTTCTCGCAGAGGTAAGACTTAATAACTATAATCAAATCTCAGCAAAAAAAAAACTTATTATGCTGAATCCCTTAACCAATATTATCCTGGGAAGTTGTGATCGAATTGAGGATTCTGTCGTTCACCTTAATTCCCATTTAAATAAGTGCCAAAGTCTCTGAAAGCTTAGATCAAAGTTGTTGTTAATACCCATTGTCAATTGAATGTATACCTAGTATAAATAAACAAGAGGGAAAAGTAGAGAAAAAGTTATGCAAATTGCTGCAGCGGAGATTGTGATTTAATTTCAAGTCCTTGCAAAAAGGATTACGGTGGCAGGATAAGTTTTCTTTGTGCGCCAGTTAATTGATTGCTAATAAATTTGTATTCCAACAATTTTCTTCTTTTATGGGGCAACGGGGCAAACAGAGGAGAAAAGGATGCCTTTCCTTTTGTTCGTTCGATGATAACTTTCAATGCAGTTGAAAATTTCTCCGGGTTTTCTCTTTGTCTTTAGTTGATATGCATTTCTAAAGGATTTCACTTTGGTATTTTCCCTACAGTATGATTATTATTATTATTATTACATTCTGAATTCTTTTGCTTTGCAGTTTCTGTCTGCTGTCATGCTTAAGGACTACAAGAAAGCATTGAAATATTGCAAATTGAGTGAGTAGACAAAAGGCAGAAAATGTAAAATGGTTTAACTTTGTTTTTCTATCACAGTCCTTCAATATGAACCGAACAATGCCACGGCCAAAGAGTTCTATCCACTCATATTGGACAAGCTGGGAAGTGGCGTTGGTGTTGGTGGTGGTAAGTTGTAAGTTTTTGTAAACCAAACTTCAACTTTTGACAATGTAATCTTTTCATGGCACACAGTGGCCACGGCAAGCGACAGTGATGAAAACTATAATAAATCTTCATCGCCCGAGTTGGCCTTGGAGTTGCCTGCCAGCGACGACGAAGATGACGACGATGAAGGACATTATCCTTATGACGACGATGCAGATGTAGATGACGATGAGGATGATGATATCGATGCTGACGAAGACGATGACATTGATATTGTTGATGTGGAGGCGGAAGAGAGCAGCAGTGGCGATGATTTTGATCTACCGATTGATGAACCCCAGGATATTGATGCAGCAGCTGCAAATGATGATTTACCAATACACACAACACACAAACATTCGCATTCGCATTCCCATAATGACTCTGGTTCCTCTCGCAATTCCTCGAGCGGCGGCGGAGGTCGCAGCGACAATACCACACACTCCTACTCCAGCCTGCTACTCGAAGAGGAAGATGACATTGTGCCGGTTAATCTGAATTTTATCCATAAGGAATCCATCTCCACAGATTTGGATGTCAGCAACGGTTTGCATTTTTACTTCTAATCCTCTTTTCTGTTATTACATTTTCTCATTTATTTGGCAGGCAATAAAATACCTTCAGCCTCATGCAGTGACTCGGAATCCCCCACAGAGCCGTTGACCCAACGATTGGCGGCCATTCTGCGCTCCAAATGTGGTGTCTCAGCCAGCAGCAGCAAAGATGGTCAATATTGAACGAAATATCATAGATCTTTGCTTTACACAGTGCAATCGGTTAATGGATTAATATTTCAATTTGTGAATCCCCAGAATTCCCAAATATTTTACATATGTATATGAGTTCTCGCTTGTTTTATCCAATTTATCCTCATCATTTGCTTTCCTCATAATCGTCAAAAAGTTCAAATATTTTCCATTTTTTACACACAAATTCAATTACTTTTGATTCAAAGTTTTTCAAAAGGTTTTTTAGGAAGTTATCATTTTGATTCTAACTTTAACCCGATTTGATTATGTGCTTTCCTTATCTAACTTGAATAGTACAATAATTTAAGTATAATTATTGTTACACTGTGTATTTTTTTATTTGCAAGTATTTGTAATATGTACCTATATATGTACATGTGTATATATCTGTAGCTATGTACATATATTCTTGATAACAGAAATATTTCTACGCCTCCTTTATGCCCAGCTAATCTCCTATTGATAACTAGAAGAAACCAAAAAAGAACCCAAGAAAATCAGCAACGATAAAATCTAGTGCGATTGCGCTTTATAAGAACCTAGAAACCGTCCCTAAACTGCATACACATGTTTTTCCAAAAATATTTACTTCAAATATATATATGCAATATGTATTCCCTAGACAAACCGACATATCGTACAAAACTCAATAAGTACTAACTATATACATAAAAAGAAACTACATACACACATAATACCTACATTAAAACTGAATAACATTATGTATATGTAAAATGTACTACATATATAGCCTAGACTTATGTAAAACATAGTTTATGCTCTTTTCATTTGAAGAGCAAGTAAATCTATATATATATAAATATATATATACTCAATATGATATATAACAGAAATCTATATATGTATACATATGTATTAGTAAGACACTCTGACAAAATAAGCGCACAGGACTGGAGATTTTGGAATGCTGTTGGCTAAAAACATTTACACATTAGCATTTTATAGAGAGATCGATTTTTTCCCCCCCTCCCACTCTTAGAAAATTTATACTTATACGATTAGCATTAATTCAGCAAGCCAAAACGAAAACGAAAAGTAAACGGTACGAGTTAAAATGGATAAAGTCTGATACTACAGAATAGCAGAAACGTGTGTTGGAGCTACAAAGGGAAATGTGGTCCAAAGTCATAGAAAACAACTAAATGTGTAGAGATCTATGTATAAGATACTAAAAATACATATATTTTTTGATTATGCATAAACATTGTCAATCTCTTATTAATCTCTTGCAAAATGTTTACATATTATAACATTTTTTCCGAATAATCATCCTTCATTCACATACTTGTATCTAAGTTAAGTAAATTATATTGTTATTTCATGTAATTATGCCTCTTTGTGTGCAGTTCTTAACTTAGTTAACTGGTCTAGTCATTACCACATAATACTATAATTATGATAATGTAATTTCATTTATTAACGAATTGTAATAAAAAGTTGAAGTTGCTGGTGTAAGGCAAATGGAAATTTTTGTACTTTTTTTAACTAATAAAAGAAGATACACATAATACCTGGAACTGACACTGATGACATTGAAATGGATCGAAATCTATAAGGGGCTGAGATCTGATCTGATGCCTATTGTTATTAATGCAAATAACTCGGTTTCAATTCGTCAAATCTTTAAGAGATGAGTGGAATAAAAAGCATTAATAAATCTATTCACTTTTTAAAAATATTTGTAGGCAGATTGTTAGTAAATGGAGTGCAAAATGAAATTGATATTTTAAATTAAGTTGAAATGTAATAAGAATAATTATGAAATTTAACTCAAAAATCGAGAAAACTCCGAAAGAGTTGGCGATATTTGTTACCAGATTTGAATGATTTTTTAATATTTATGTGACAGACTTTATATAGCAGCTTCTGAATTTAGAATCCATCACCAATCTGTCATTCGTCCTTCTTTTAAATACATTTTTTTATTTAACGTATGCCGTAGAATTTAATAAAAAGTTTAATAATTGTTTTTTTTCACATTTTTGTAGCATTTTTTGCTAGGTTCACAACATTTCACAAACATGTGCTTAACGTCTATGAGTATAAAGGAATCCAGTTGGTTATTTAGTGCTTAATAAAATCGTTTGGTTCTCCGGGTCCAGCAGCGGGCACAGATCCAACTGCAGCATTGAGTTCCTCGAATAGTTCACTCGATTGATGGCGACGTTTGGGATTCGTATATGGACTATTTTCATTACTACTCGATTGAGCATCACTCGAATCGGTATCCAAACCAGTGGCAAAAGATCGATGCAACAGAGAGTTGCCCACAAAGTGTTGGAGTTGCGTTAGGCAACTGAAAAAATTAAGGATTTCGTTTAAAGGACTTTCAAAGGAGCACAGAGAGTACTTACCGCTCCAGTCGACGTTCGCTAATTGTGGCAGGAAAATCATAGAAATCCGCGAAACTCACATCGTTGGAACGATGAAAATGTTGTCCATTGTTCAAAAGGGTTGGCGTAGAGGAGAGAGATGCCCGCTTGCCATTTGTCCAGCCACGGGAATATTGAAATGTCTGACCATGGGTCATACAGGCCATGGACAGTGTGAAAAGGAAGAGTGGCAGCAATAGCAGACGCAACATGGCAAATGATTTTGGCACACACACACACTCAGGCACACACAACCGAGTCAAAGTCTGGGAAATGTATGAGCTTTTGAAGGCTTCTGGCAGTGGCTTTTATAGTCGAATCGCAAAAGGGTTAGTTCCATCTTGTCTTCAGCTCCAACCTCCCCCTCAATTTGGGGGCCATAAAAGATGCCAACAAGTGTGCGAGCTTCAATTGCCCCCAGGCTATACGCACACTCGCACTTATGCAGATTAACTGAGATTATTAGTATCCAATTGTTTTAGACCATCGAAGAGCAGCAGCAGTTAACACCCACCGACATATCCACGCCCATTCTCATCACCATCTTCTCCAGCTGGCTGCTCGAATTGAATGCATTTGTTGATTGGAAAATTACTATTTTCCTAAGCCAAACAGGTTATTTAGCCTGCGGATGATGAAAACCATCTAAAAATAGGTAAAATTAAATTTACTTACCAAGATTTTGGTCTTGAATTAACCACCGATTTAAATACTTTCGTTTTTTTCACATTTCCACGAGTAACTAGGTAAATAAAAGATGCATAGTTATAATAAGTCATAATTTTGTAAAAAATTATTAAAATACGATGACTATATGCTATATAGTTGTTTACGAATCGCGTGGACGAATCCACATAGAACAGAGAGACAAATTCAAATATATAAACTAAATCTATCTCTGAGCTCAATAGGAAACCGTATACTCTGAGCAGAAAGGGAAGAGTAGCACAAAAACTTTATAAAGTATACAAACTACATGACGTATTAACTTACTTTGGTCCTCTCATTTATATTTAATATAAACTTAATAAGTGTCCAAAGCTAACACCAGGTTTATTCCAAAGACTTCGGCGGAAATTGATTAAACATTCGTCGTGGGGTATAAAATAAAACCAACGAGATTCAATTTTAAGTGTTGAAAATTCTAAGGTATTGTCCAAAAGCTTAGATATAGTACAATTCGCTTTCTTAGAGAACAACACACTGAATAGTGACTTTATGCCAATAATGATGTGATGTGGTATATTACCCAAGTTTGTATTACAAAACACTTCTAGCTATATATTTGAGGTATGTAAGGTATGTACATATTAAAAATTATTACAAATATATACACTTATTGAGTTATTCAGATTACAGACTAGTAATTTCATTATCCGGATTTGTATGGCCATTCGAGTTACCATTCTGTCCCAATTCCAAGAAAGTCTCCTTTGATTTAATACGTCGTAGAACGATGTAACAAGTACTACCGGAAAAAGGTTTAATTTCAATTAATTGATCAATTTCACATCTATGTACATATACTTACATAAAAACTAACACATTTGGCAAATAGAAAATTTCACTGAACAAGAAGAATGCTCCGGGAAAGGTATCGACAGTGCTTTTATAGATCTCACTGTAGAATATTGGAAAGATGAATTGTCCAATGGGCTCACTTATGCCAAAGATAGCATACATTTTACCTATTGAGGAAAATTATAATGCAATTGATAGATGGATGGATTATGTTTGGGTAACTCTTGGCTTACTTAGTTCATCCCCGGCAACTATGCTAGAACCGATCGTTTTAATTGCAATAACACGTAAACTAACAAACATCTCGACCACACCACCAACGTAAAATGAAGCCGTATCTGTGGAAAAGGCCTGAAAGTACACAGAAATTGAGTTTAAATCATAAAATGTGACACATATGATCAGAGATGGCACTTACAAACAAGACACGGGAACACATTATTGCTACGGCAGAGAGCAAACCAATTGTGGAATCTGCGAATTTGAGTAGTTTACTCAATATGGCAGTACCAATGAAGGTGCCCACCAAAGCGGCACCACTGGATAGCGTCAGATAGATACTGAATTTGTCGCCATTCCAATTGAGTTTCTTTAGAACGAAACGATACCAGTAGTCATTCTCACCAGACGCTGGTCCGACAGTTAGAAAATAGCCAAAAATCAATAGGATCAAGAGCAGACGACCTTTATTTGGACGCTTGATCCATGGGAACTTGATGAGTTCCATCACTAGAGTTAGATCAAACAGTTCAGCAAAAATGGAACGCTTCGGCGGTGTAACCTCCACTTTTGGAGCTTCCATTTGAGCATTCAATTGGAAGTTAACATTCTTATTGCCTTGTTGCTGGAGCTGATCATCCACATTCGTTGTCTCGTAGGCCATATTGTCGGCACCTTGGCTCTGACTAGGTGGCTGACTGGTGGGCAGTGCTGGTGCTTCTGTTTTCGGCTTAATTTCATGAATGAAAAATATAATGTAGACTATGGCTATTATCTGGAAAGCAAAAGCCGAGGCAAATGATACTGCAAGAGACGTAAGTTAGTTCGTAAATACTTTTTCCATTTCTTTTCAGAGTCAATTTATCTCACATGAATAGCCCAAATATGTAAAGAGTTGACCACTTATCGGTTGTCCCAGGAATGGAACTCCTGTAACAAACATGGCAAAGATGCCGAAACGGAAAACTCGATCCTCCTCGGGTGTGGCAATTGTAATATAACTGTAAATGGCCATTAAACAAAAGGTAAGACCACCAAAAATGGCTGGCACAATTGCTTCACAATAGGCTCCAAATTCCATGGGCACAGAGTCAAAGAATATTGCCGATATGAGTTGACCTAAAAGACAATAGTTATATGAAATTGATAGATTCTCCCTATCGCCCTAGATGGTGGATGATACTTACACAAAAAACCCAAGGCCTCGCCCACAACGGGCACAATCATGCAGGGTTTGCGTTTATTATAGCGATCGGCCCATCCCCCAGCAAAGAGTAGGACAAGCAACGGAAATATGGCAGCTGGAATTGGAAAAGAAATGTTATGAAACTTGTTTCTTCCTTTTGTTTGTATTTAAAACTTGAAAATATTAACAGGTTTTCTTTCTACATTTTTGATTATCGTCTTTGTATTCATATTTGCGTATCATATTTGCTAATCATTTTGTGATTTGTCGCTAAACAAATATTCAAGAACAAAGTTGAAGTAGCGTTTTATTTAAAGATGATTTTTAATCCATAAATTATATGATTTTGGCTATTTTAAATTTACAGTAGGAAACAAAACCTACTTGCAGTATCATAAATAAATGAATTTATTGAATCAAAAGTGGTTGTAGGGAAATTCACCCCCTAAAATATGCAATAGGCTCTTGCATTTTACCCAGATCCACCATTGATATATGTAGCTACGTATCGATTATATATTTTATATTTGCGACCAGACCAAACGATTAACATTATGATTCGATCCTATGTATCATAATTAAATCCAGTGAGTAACTAAAATTCTAAACAATTGCTAAATGCAATAACATTAAACTGCCTTGGACTTTATGACTAAATTGATGTTTGATGACACTCAAGTTGCAATTTTCATTTGTAATGTCTAAATTTAATATCTATCGGGTTTTTTTTATGCAATCTAATTAATTATACTTACTGCTTAGCCATAGTCAATAACTGTATTTAACCCAATGAAACCGGAATTAAGCTTTATGCATATGGAAATAAAGTTATGTTTGAAATTTTTACATCATAGAAGAAATGCTAAGAATCTCATGTTTAAATTGCCAAAAATAGAAAACGAAAAATAAAAACGAAATCGCTGCAAGAAACAGGTTTTTTTTTATGTCTGAATTAATTAATCACCTATAGTTATAATGGCTAAAATCATTTAGTAGCACGAGACTGACTGAATAGATACTTAGGTCGGCAAAGATAGATAGAGAAAGAGAGAGAGAGAGGGGGAAAATACAATTTAATGACAAAGTGTGTAATTAGATAATTACAATGACATTCCTCAAATGTGTATAATCGATTCGTCTTTGTATTAAAAATTTTGTTTTATTATATTTGATCATTTTTTTTTTAGCAAACCGGTATTTTTAATGCTAATTCAAAGTCTAATAACTTAAACTGGTCTTACCGATCGGCGCACGTTTCCCCGAAACATCAGCGGCTAGAAACTGAGCCTCCGATTCTGCCTTGCACACGGTATAATTGAAACCCGGAGAGGATATCATTATGTTTGCCTGATCTAGGCTTGCTCCGGTTGTGGTATTTTCGAAAGTCATTTCATCGCAATCAATGCCCAACTCAGATTTATCCAGCATAGTGTCACAAACGATTTGATTATAGCCAAGATTCACACGACAAGCCTTAGCCAGGGGGAAATTGGCCATGGCCACCGAATTGAAAACAGATGCCATGAAGTAGAAGAAGAAAAACGGTTCGATAACCATATATTTGCGATAGCGCCAAAGTTTTTGAAAGTAATTCAATTTGGGCTCCTCCTCCTGCTGCTGCGCAGCCGCGGCAGCCCCTTCAGATGACCTTGACTTGGCCATAATTTTGTCTTTGTTTTATGTTGATAATTCTAATTTAACGCGTTCTTTTGTTTGATGATCACCACGAGTTCAGCTAGCGCATTTCAGTAATAGCCGCATCAAGTTCTAAGCACAAACTAAACATTTTTATTCAGTCAGCTAGCTGGACCGGGACGACATCTAGAAAGCTTGCTACGCACAAGAAACTTGTTCAATCATTTGCTTCTTTTGGAATGTGTTTCTCTATATGCATATATATATATGTACATATATGTGTGTATTGTTTGTACAAATTTTTGTCATTTGCATGAACAAGCCCAAAGCGAGTTCTCTTCGACGTTTCAATTGACGACAATCAGAACATTGATGCCGCCTCTGGGAAATTATTGCGGACGTGTGGAATGCCAATATCGGTTAGAAATGTTTGTTTATAGAATCAATATATATATATCTATGTACATATATGTAGTTTGTTAATAAAATTATTGTTATACATTATACGTTATTCATTAGCCATCTATCGAATCTACTCAGTCCAGCGGTGTGTGCAATTTTGATTGGTGCACACATAGTACAGTCGCATCTCCTCTTCGGCACGTCTGGTCTGGGCCTGAAAGAATACAGCCTCGCGATGGGAACACTTTGGGCATGCATGATCCTCGGTGCGTGGCAATGTCGGGTCAGATATCACGTCGGGCACTATGTGAGTCAGTTCATCGATTTCGTGCATAATTTTGTTCACATAAATACAATTGGAATCGGCCTCTTGTTTGTAGTCACAATTGCGGCAGGCATAGAGTAAGATTTTGTTCTCCTTGTCCTCCTTGGGGTACAGCATGTTATTGCATTCCTGACAGAAGCTACAGAAGTACGAAAATTGGGAAACTTTAATCTTAGCGTTAAGGGAAAATGCCACAGTACCCACCGTATGCCCACAAAGCCAGGGCCTTCAGTATGTGAAACATCAAATGCGGCTGCCATCGAGCTATGTTAAGGTCCAATATGTAAGCAATGAATTGTTTTCTATATCTTTATTAAAAATTGCTACGAAAATTTCAGCACCGAATAAAAACAAGCGGCAAATGAAGTGGCCAGACGCTTTCGATTGTTGTTGCAGCCCTGTAGAAGGTGTAAACAATGCGGTATTTTTAATCTGGGTGGCAACACTTATGATTATTGCAATTTGCGATAACATCTCATTGAACTAGTTTTCTTAAATGAAACTATTAAAGATATTAATACATTGATAATAGTTATTTATTAAACAACGTTAATTTTATACAAATCATTACAAGTTAATTAAACAAATTTAGGGAGAAACCAATTGGTTTTCATATCTGGCATATTCGAAACCACTGCTTGCTATTGGTATATATCTCACATAAATTGATATCATTATGTCTTGTTTTTCAATCATTTACTGTATGAGTTTGTGTGCTACATAAATCTACTCTACATAAAACTTCTAATATCTAACACTAATTATTTGGAGATATATTTTTTATTTTCAGAGAATCAATTAGTAAACTGGAACCAGTCCAAAGTCAGTTGTGTCACCGATAACGATAACTCAGTAACCTGTCCATTGTCATACACAGCGTTTGTCGTGTTGGAATTTTAAAGCATAAAATTAGGTAAAAATTATTATATTCCGCTTGGTGAAAAGAAAAAACAAAACAAATTCCGAAATTACTTAGCGGCAGACTGGATACAACTACGAAGACAGTGTAAGAAGCAATGTACTTATCTACATATCGGCACGCACTTTCTTTTTCACCTTTGACGGCAACAGCGACTCTGACACATTCAATTGCAATTTGCATTTAGTTCTGAAGAAGTGCGTAAAGTGCAAGTTTGTCTTGCGGTTAGTTGATGTCCAGGCAACAGAAATTCATAGATAACTCAATATTAAAAAGTATGCAACAAATTTAAATTTTCGATCTAGAATTATTTTCAACCCTAAATTATAATTATAATTTCTTTGGGGGTATACAACAACGACTCTGCAACAGAGTAAAGCAGCCAGCCAGCATACTATCGGCCAAAGCGAGAACACACTTGTTGCATATAAAGTGATCTCGCTCGCACACTCGGCAAACGATCATCAGCGACCGCCATTGCTGCTTCTAGGCGTTGATGACGCTGGCAAAGTGAAAATTATAAATCAATCACGTGCCTAAAAGTAGACTAATCCCCAAATTCCTGATCCTTTTCAGTTGGACGAGCAGTCAAGATGAATACCTCCAAGGAGGGTCAAAAATGGGAGAAAGAGACTGTATTGAAAATCGTGGATGTCGATGAACTTAGATCGCCGACCAAGGACAATAAACGCCCGTCTACACGTATGAAATTGCTGAACGATGTAACAGGATCGACCAAAACTTCGTCAAGTGGAAAGCCGGAAAAGCGTTCAGCAGCAGCAGGAGGAGGTGCAGTCATTAAAATACTCAACGATGATACGAACACACCCGTCAGAGCAGAGAAACGCACAAGCGGCGGCAGCAAAAAGACAGTAAGTCCCACTGTGCCGGCACCGGCGGCTGTGAAGATTCTTAACGATAAGCGATTCGCCTCACCAGTCATGGAAACGGTAAAGATTAAGGCCAATCCTAGCAAGAAAAAGAAAATGGATCACTATGTCCTCGAATCGGTTAAAAATGAAAACAGTAAAGCTCCGCCGGACGTCACAGCCAAAGTTGTCGTCCAGAACGATGATGAAGATGATGAGGACGATGATGGCGCCATTGCCTTTATTCTCGCCGACGTCGACGATGATGAGGAGGGTGATGACCAGGATGCGGTGGCACGTAATAATGGCACCAAAATTGTGGTATCCCGCGACGAAGACAAGGACGATGACGATGAGGATGACGATGACGAGGAAGGCGATGAGAGTCAAGTGGTCACTGGTGGCCATACTACATCGGCCAATCAGAATAGCATCAAAGAAATTGTGGAGCATGTCTGCGGCAAATGCTACAAGACGTTCCGTCGCGTCAAGAGTCTGAAAAAACATTTGGAATTCTGTCGCTATGACAGTGGCTATCATCTTCGCAAGGCGGATATGTTAAAGAACATTGAGAAGATCGAAAAGGATGCGGTGGTCATGGAGAAAAAGGATATCTGTTTCTGTTGCAATGAAAGCTACGACACCTTCCATGTAAGTATACAGAAATGGAATGTCTTTTACGTAAGTTACTAATGTATATTCTTTTCCATCAGCTGGGTCATATCAATTGCCCGGATTGCCCAAAGTCCTTTAAGACACAGACCAGCTATGAGCGGCACATATTCATCACTCACTCTGAGTTCAATACGTTTCCCTGTTCCATTTGCAATGCAAATTTACGCAGCGGACCCCTTCTGACGCTGCACGAGGAGCAGCATAAGAATCGCGGCAAGCCCTATGCTTGCAAGATCTGTGGCAAGGATTTCACAAGGTCCTATCATCTAAAGCGACATCAGAAATACTCATCATGCTCGGCCAACGAGACGGACACAATGAGCTGTAAGGTGTGCGATCGTGTATTCTATCGCCTAGATAATTTACGCTCCCATCTGAAGCTGCATCTGGGCACTCAGGTGGTTAAGAAGCCGGAATACATGTGTCATGTGTGCAAGAATTGCTTCTACAGTTTATCCACACTCAAGTGAGTATCAGTTCGAGTTGGCAGTTGGAACAAAACTCAATTTACTTAATCCATCCCCGCAGCATTCATATACGTACACATACGGGCGAGAAACCCTTCGATTGTGATTTGTGCGACAAGAAGTTCTCTGCTCTGGTGGCCCTTAAGAAGCATCGACGCTATCACACTGGCGAAAAGCCCTACAGCTGCACAGTGGTAAGTGTTCGTTTGCTCCAACTGGCTTCTACGTAATTGTTAACTAATAAATGTATTTTGTTTAGTGTAATCAATCCTTTGCCGTAAAGGAAGTCCTCAATCGTCATATGAAGCGGCACACGGGCGAACGTCCACACAAGTGCAACGAGTGCGGCAAAAGCTTCATTCAGGCCACACAATTGCGCACCCATTCCAAGGTTCATTTGCGTCCGTATGCCTGTGACTTGTGCGATGAGAAATTTAAAACCGAGAAGCAGTAAGTTTTACAGGATTAAAAGCTCTCAGCTTAGGGTTACTAAATGGTTTTTATTTTTAGATTGGAACGGCACGTCAAGGATCACTCGCGCCAGAAACGAGCCTCGTTCACTTGCTCCGAATGTAAGCGAAACTTTCGTACTGCTGATTTGCTCAAGGAGCACATGGACGCTGGCGATCATACACGTAAGAGTCATAAGAGAGATCAAATCTGCTTGAAAATCACTCCCTTTTATTTCGTTTGCACCCATAGCTAAGCCTCAACGCGCCAAGCGCAGTAGCACCAAAATCACTGGGCGCACCGATTGCGCCATTTGTGACAAGAACTTCGATAGCACCGATACCTTGCGTAAGCACATACGCACCGTACACGAATGTGATCCGGATGACATCTTTGGCGTAGATCCACCGGCTCCGAAGCAAAAGAAGAAAGACGACAAGTCCACTGAACTAGTGGATGCAGCTGACGAGGAATCGGCAGTGGGTATAGCCCTTAATCCTGCAACCGATTCGCTCGAAGGCAACGGTGTGGTGGTGCGGGAATTCCTCTTGGATGAGGGCGATGGTACCGCTCAAACAATTGTGCTCGAGAATGAGACCTACACCATACTGCCACTGGAAGGAGAAATCGATGGCGGAGAGGAACCAGCGGGAAGGAAACCCAAGGCAGAATCAAAGAAGAAATCATCTCAGGTTTCGCCTGTCGTTAAGAAGGAGCAACGTAAATCCTTGGCTGCCAGTCTGGCTGAGGCCATTGCTGATAAAGTGGATGAAGAGGACTTTACCGGCGAAGTGCTAACCGAAGAGGATGTCAAGCTGAAGGAGAATGTGGCCAAACTGATTGATATGCTAGTGGATCCACCGATATTAAAGAAATACGGCTGGCCCAACACCTCGGAGGAGACGGTGCTTTGCAAGGTCATCGAGAATTGTGGACACGACTTGACCAAGGGTGGCGATAACTACGCAGAAATGGAATATGGCTCACGTATGCGTGAATACTGCAAACTTCTCTTCACTGTGGTGATTCACAATGATTCCATAAAGTCCTTGCTCAACAATTTCCCCATTGACGACGTTATTGAATATGTGCTGGGTGACGAGGATCAGGATGATAGCGACAGCAAAGACAAGGATCACGATGATAACGATGACATTGATGACGACGAGGACATCGTCAATGATGAGGACAATGAGAATGATATAGATGATGGCGTTAAGAAGTCAATCAAAAAGTCTGAGGCCGTCATGAAAGTTAAGATTTAAGGGCCATTTTAAACGGATCGGATCACTTTTAGATCCCTCCAATCCTAACCCCCAACTGATTTAATTTTGTCAAGCATTTTTGTGGTTTTGGTTTGAACACTAAGTGACCTTAAAAATACGTTTGTTTATGAAAATTGTTCTAACTATTTGCAAAATCTGAAGGTCAAATACGAAAGTTTTTAAAATACTATTTTAATAGATTGTATAAATTTTGTAATCATCAAGAGATATATATATATATACATATATAGTTCATATTTTTAATAAAAACCTATTACAGATGCAACAAATATAAAAAGAAATCCTTTATCTGTTCCCACTACTGTTCCATAAGCATCTTGTGTATACGTTCGTTATTGAGCAGAATCTTGTGACGACTCTCATCCACAAGTTCCTGATACTCCAAAATGCTCGCTTCAATTTGCACCAACTGCTGCTTCATCGGCTCTGTGGCGGAGGCTGTGAGATTCCTTTCGCGCTTCAAGTCCATGGCCGACTGTGTGTAGGTGTCTCGCCACATGGTCAGCTCCAGCTGCATTGCATCAATGTCCTCGGGTATAAAGTCCATTAGTTTGCCCAATGGATTAACCGATTTGGTTAGGCTCTGTATGACATCGCGCAGATCGTTCACCTGACGTGCGGAGCTTTGGCGTGTTCCTTGATGGGTCATTTGCTGCTGCTGCTGCTGTCGCTGATCATTTGAATCGGGTGATTGTTGGACTAGCTCCTTTTGGGTTTCCAATATCTGCTGGACCAAACGACCCTGAGCATCCAATTCACCATTTGGTTGTCCCGTTTCTGTATCTCCTCCGTGTCCTCCTGCTCCATCGCCTCCAGTTTCAATGTCGTGTGCGTGAGCATCTTCAATGATCACCAGATTCTCGCCATCATCATCTAAATCGCCAAAAGTTTCCAGCTTAACATTGATTCCCGACATTTTAACCTGATCATTGGGCTGTAAAACAATTTCGACATTGCGCCTTCTCGGAGCTCCGGGTCGTGCCGAGGCTGGTCTAGCACTTGGTGGACGCAGCGAGGTGCGAGGACGTGTTGGATTCGTGTCATTAGAGTTCTCTCTAGTAAAGGTTCCTTCACGCTTAACCTCAGTGTGGCTGTTGCTGTTGTTATTGTTGGTATCAGCCATTGAAATGGGCACATGGACTGGCTCAGGAGTGGCAGTGGCCTCGGGCTGCTTCTGACTGGCACTAGAACGTCGACTCTTACCTGAGGATGCCGAACTACGGCGCTGGGCTGAGGATTTTCGACTCTCTGGCTCAACAGCTGGAGGTGGGGATAGAGTTTCTTTTGTAGGCATTGGCTCTGGTTGAGGCTCCTTTTTAGGAGTGGGAGGGTCTGCTGGAACTGAGGCAACGGATTGGGCAGCAGATGGCGCTGGAGCCGGCGATGGGGTCTTGGTTTCGCTCTCAGTGGAGAGTTGTTTCTGCTTGCCCTTGGCCACTGGTTTGTCCGGCGACGGAGTTTTCTGCTTGCTTACTTTAGCTTTGCGCTGGGCAGCCTTTTCCTTCTCAGTGGGCGTGACCCGAGAGGCCAACTCCGTGGCCTTGCGTAACTTCTGTTCTTGTGGCGACATGCGTTTCTCCTTTCCCTTCTTGGTTTCGTCTTCCTTTTTGGGTGAAATATTCTTTGTGGTTGTTTTAGTCTCCTTCGGTTTGGCCTTGTTTTCCTTTTCCTTATTGCCCCCGAAGGATGCCACCACCTGTTGGACAGCTGTCTGCCATTCTAGATGTTGCTCTGCTACACTAGCCATGGCCTGAAGCAGCTCATTGGTCAGTTCGGGCTCGTGACCAGCAACAATTTTCGAGGTTTTCACTTTTAGCTCTTTCTTTGTGGTTAGCTCTGCGGGTTAAGAGTAAATTAGTAAACACTCCTGGCACCTCTAGAGGTTAACTCACTTATGGCATCGATCATCTTTTGGAGGAAACGTAACTTGTCCTCCCGATCACCAATATTCTCGAAGAGCTGCTCATCCGCTGTGTATAGACCATCCAGGCAGCCGGTTTGCTTGATGAACTGTAACCAAAAAGGCACCTTAGCTAGGGGACAGGCGGAGTTGCCCACACTTACCGCATTAAAGACGTCCATGAGGAAACGGAACGGTGGCTTTTTAAGCAACTTTTCCGTTAATGGCGGCTTCTTTATATATTTACCCAACGACTGTTGGGTAATCTGAATCATTGCATCCAAATCCTGGCCAGACATTTTCCACAAAATTTTCTTCTGCTTGTTTTTCTCTTAGTTTTGCTTGTTTTGTTTGTCAGCCACGTCCACCAAAAAGTTGTCCTGGCAACGCACTCTTTGCGAGAATTCGTTGCGCAGGCGTCATCTGAATAACGATTCCATGGACAGATCGATGAGTTATCCATTATTGAACAGCTGACTCATGCAAGATTTACAACTTTAAAGTGAAAGGGGTATTAAACCCCCTAAACGTGATTCTCACTACACCCCTGTCTGTCTGTCACTTAAACTTGTTCAGTGGCGGATGTAAGGGGGTTAAATTTTTGTACATTTCCCCCTCAACCGTTACCCTTCTAGTATTGTTTAACTTTCTTTATATTAAAAACTAAGGCCAACTGATCCCATCCCAGTTCAGGTTGGACTTTGATTCAATAAACTCAAATCAAGGCTTTAGAGTTATCCAATTTCTAGCCAAACATCTTACATCTTTTTGTGTGTCCTATCAACTATTCAACTAATTCAAAGATTAACAAAATAAATCCAATAATTATTACTTCCTTAAGTGAATACCAAAAGTCATATCATTTTAATGATCAACACATTTTCACTTTATTATTATAAAATATTTACATATAGTTTTTCACTCTCAGTTTTATGTTGCATATCATTTGAATCAGGAGGTCTTTTCTTTTTAAGGCTCGATATAAATATGTATTTCATTAAAGATCAATTGGAGTGAGGGGAGGGATCTTTGTTTGATTGCACAAAATGTGATGGATATTTATGTATTCAATTGAAATTTTAATACTTTTCAAAATCTAACAAATAAATTACAAATTACATAATCAGCTGCCAAAATTTCCATTAACATTTACCTCTCATTCCGCTTAAATAGTCGAGCAGGAAATGAGCTTATAAAAAATTTGCATTAACATTAATAAATCTCGAAACTAAATTATAAACAAATTGCAATTAAAGCTAATGTAGGGCATTATGTAGAAAAAAATATTAATTATATTAGGGCTAGTAAGGGGATGGGAATAAACTCTGCAAGCAATTTGGCGGCAATTACACGAGGAGCTTGTGGAATAAGATCAAAACATTTGACAGAGGCTGCCTTGTCATCGTAGAGTGTACAGGTTTCTTTGTTTTAGGTATAGCGCAGCGCTTACAATTATAGTGAAACGTATATATTATATATATATAGTTGTTTATCATGCATACAACATACATAGCTAGGGATAAAGTAAGTTTATCATGGACAGCATTCATACGCACAGACACACAAAAAATTAAAAACAATTTGTTAAAATTAACTCTTTCGCTCTCTCGCTTTCTACTTGGCTCTCGCTCGGTGTGTAATTAAACTAGATTCAATGGTTGCTGCTGCTACAACTCAAAGAAATCATCTTGCTGCTTCTCCAGACGCTTCAATGAGTTCTGGACGCGACGGGTTTGTGTCGTATTTAGCAATTGCGCCGTATCCGAATTACCGCTGCCCGTTGAACTGTGACGCTGATGATGCGGCGGACGATTATTATTATTGTTGTTGTTCTTATAAGAGTTATTCAGGTGATTATTGCGACGTTGTGGAAAGACATCTGTGTTGATGCTTATGCAAATATCCGCATCACTTTGACTGCTCACCATGCTGCAATAGAAAGAATAAGATTAAATTTAGTTGACAGCCAAGTGGCAATTAGGATTACACTTACTCCTTTGAACGTTCCACATATTTTCTCGACTCCGATATGGTATTATCAATTTTATTTAGAAAATCATTCATACACTTGCGATTCTCCTCCTCGGGCGTCATGGCGGCAACCGAATCAAGTGATTTGCTTTGCTTGCTGCTGCACGCATTATGATTATGCATCAATGCGGGATCCTCATCATTGGATTGTACCAGCAATTCACCAGCAATGGAATATGGACGTTGTGGTGGTTGCTGTTGTTGTTGTGGCTGCTGCTGCTCTTGGGGTGCTGGCGATGGTGGTGGCATACTAGTCTGAGGCAACGAACCAGAACGCATACTAGATGTGGAGCTACTCATATTGCAACTGCTGCTACTGCCACTATTTGTTTGACTTAATGTGTTTGCATTGTTCTGATGTGCCTCCCTCTCCACATTTGCATCGGGTGTACCAGGTGGTGTGGCCAGTGCATCGACCAGCGTGGCAACTGTGTCACTGCCCACCTGTGGATAATAGGGTGAGTTCTTCTCTACCGGCACCAGCAAGAATTGACGCAAAAATAAGCTGTCCGAGGCAAAGAGACGATTGGCCCGTCGTAGTTGTTCCGTCTGCAAGAGACCCCCAAAGGAAAAGGCAAACATATAAGTGAACAGATTAATACAATATATATCAATCACTACGAGTACAATCAATGCACGAAGTACATTATTCTGCGTCATTGTACGCTTATTTGTCATTGGCATTAAATGGACAATTGATTGACGAACCAATTGAATGATGGATGAGCAAACAGTTGCTCATTTATGAACATCTAATTCACTAATTTAAGCATATTAATCACTCCTATGAAATCTTAAAAAAGCCACCTAGAGTTGTTTTAATTCTGTGTGATTAATGTTTGTTTTACAATTATATGATAAATTGGAAAAGTAATAGATACTTGAGCTTCCATTGTCAATAGATTTCATGGGAATAATGACTATGTACCATTTAGTTTAACAAAAACAAAGTAATCAACTTTTTAATGCCATCCGATCAAAATATGTTGTTAGCTTCTTCAAAGGTCTATATAATCATATAGATTGAATTTTAGCTCATCCTAGATATTATCTATCAACAAATTACATATTGTTGATGAGCAGTATTCAGAGTTTAGTCCAAACACACTTGGCACACATCAGCTTATCTACTTCTTGGGAATCTCTCAACTATTATTTCTTCCAAAAACTTGAAATTTAAATCAATATTGAATCAGTGCTAACTGGGCAAACAAGATGAGTTTGCTTGCTGTGGACATAAATTATATGCAGTAATCTGTCAAGAGTCGAAATGAGAAACATTTACCTGCAGCCATAGCAGATAAGCATACGAAAAAAAGATTGAACTGAATACATATGAAGACAGAGGTGCAGATGGAGAGGGAGATGGAACAGTACATATTAGAGGGTGTCTAAAAAATGTAATTGTTATCTTTTGGTATTTATTTTAGTCACTAAACAGACGGAACGACTTATCACATCCACATGGCGTGTCGTGGCAGGTAACTGAAGGTGGAACCATAATTTACTGGCTAACTGAATGACTGTCGGGTGGAAGAGTGGGTCTGGATGGCGGGTGGGAAGACTGCACTAGTAGACTGGGTGGCGATTATTAAATCGATTCAAATTTGAAATTCTTTGAATGTTTCTAGTCTGCTCCAATGAGAGAGGGTGGAATAAATGTCGAACATCAATTTGAATAACTTATGAACTTACCGTGCAACCGTATTTGAGTGCAATGCCCTGTAGTGTATCGGATTTGTCCACCATATGCCTTATTAGGGTCTCGTTATTCCTCATATTATGACAGCAGGTACTTCCATATTTCTTGAGGGTGCGCGAAGAGTCGCGTATCGATTGCTTTTCGTTAAACATGAATTCACTATCATCCATATCAGGCACGATCTCTTGAAACTGCAAATTGGAGAGAAATTTAAGTTATATTTGTATATATGCACAGATGTGTGTATGGGGAGCAGGTTGTGATGTCACAGCTGGCTCGGATGAAGGGGGTGGTGATGGGGGCGAATCTGGCAGCCTAAAACACTTACCCCAGCGCCCTTCTAGACGCTTTGCAATACTTGGCCCCAAAACGGTGTCAAGCAGTAACAGTTACCTAGTCCAACAATAAGTAAACACAAGACCACAAGAAAAAAAACCAATACCAATAAATAAATATATAAAACGCAACAACAGCAGCAGCGCCAGCGCCAGTGCCTTTCACTTTGCTAAAAGTAAAATTCGTGTATTTGGTGATGCTCTTTATGCCTCCAACTAAGCGTTAACTACGCCGTTTGCCTCCCTCTCTCAAATGCACATTACATGTGTGGTCGTTGTTGCTCCCACATCGGGTAATTTGCAAGAGTTTTGAACGTTTTGATTTTATTTGCCTTGTTTACTAAAAACTTATTTATTTTATCGATAACATGTCACTGTCGTAGATGTTAGACATTTTAAATGGCTAAAATACTGGCCTAAATACCGATAGTTACAGAATTGTTAAAACCCTAACTACAAGATGATTTATAAAACTCAATCTTTTAGTATTTAAGTTAAGGTCTATAGTAGTTTCATTTCAAACAATGTAGATTCTAAAAATAAACAAAAAATAATGAATAAACATGCAGCAGCTGAGCAGCTTGATGTTGCACATCTCTAGAAAACATCAATCACTGACAAGCAAACTCATCACTATTTGGAGTTGCCACACTGTCAGATGTCTGATTATGTCTGGGCGCACATTTCGAAGTCAGTTAATTACATAGGTTTTTTTTACTTTGCTTTTTTATTATAATTTTCGCTCGTTTATTTTGTTTTTAAACGACGCCTGAATAATTTGTTCACGTGATCGACCAACAAACGTTAGCGAGATGTTGTTTAGAGGTATGGATATTTAAAAAAAATATACATATATATATATACTTTTGTAAATGTATTGTATTTTCCGTTTTGTTTTTATTTAACTCCAACCTGTTTGAGTAAAGCAGGTCGTACCTACAAACAAAGACTAAACAAATAAAGGCTACAGCTGCCGCTGTCTCCGCCTGTTGCAAATATTATGGAAATTAATGGACGACGTGCTGCTGCTGCTGCTGTTGCCGGTGATTGTTAATTAACATGTGACTTTATTTATTTATAAATGATATCTCGCTCACTCTCCCTTATGGATTGTACGGCGGGTTTGTAATATTACTTGGCCAGCAAAAACTTGTACACAATTACTTCCTTCTGTCAAACAATTTGCATTTGACCAGCCGACGGGGCACAGTTAAGGTCAACAACAAATAGGAATTATGACACTTCTGCAGGTGGATTTATGTTTCAGCTAACCATTTGAGAGATAAATTCCACTGATAAACGACTTTATGTTTCCCAATTATCTGACTGGGGCTGGGCTGGCCAGAACTGTGCTCAACTGGGCTTGTTTCCAAGCACTTGGACCTGCGGCTCTGGTTATGAGCTCTGACTATTTCTCACAGCTCTAATAGCTGCTCTAACGGTGTCGGTCAATGACATGCATATAAGTTTGTCTATTTAAACAATTGCACAAACCAGTCACGAGTTTAGTTGTCTCTTGGTTTTGTTTTTGTTTTCATTTTTGCCATGCAACTCTTTTCTATTAAGGGTGGGAATCGGCGCAGGGGAATTCTTAATTTATTATTCTCCCATATATTTATCACATGTCTGCTACCAGGTCCGGATTCATGAAGAGTTACTTACCAAACAGCAGCAATGACTATTATTGACATTCTATTCGAATATATTCAATGATTATAATTTCAATCTTCCAAAAGTCTTGGCCCTAACAATCTGACTAAGCTTGTAAGCTGGTGACCCCTACGACGGCAGTAAAGAAGAAGACCTTCCTTGTGTCGTGTGGGTTTCATGAAGATGGCCCCATCCTCGGCCTAGTGCCCTTAGAAATGATATTTGGCCCTTGTATGTTCCATAGAGAAAGCTCTTCGAATTGTCGATTCCAGGCACAATAAACAAAGACCAGCTGATTAATGATCACAACACGAGCGATCGCTCAGTGTTCACATGTTTGAATGTAGTGCGGGGGACTTTTTTTGTTTTTTCTTCTGTAATTGTGTTAATGGTCATGTTAATCAAAGCAAATCGAGCAACAGCCACAACACAATATATATTTATTTATTTTTGGCAAAATAAACCTAGATCAAGCTGAGACAAAAAGACGCTAAATAATTATACGTATCAGTTGTGCTTCTCTGCTGAGTCACCTGATACAAATCTGTCTGTCTGATTTGGCTTGGCAACATTTTCCACAACCAAGAACTTTACATACGATTATATTACCAATTGAAGGCCAAACCCCATTAACTCTTTTTGGGGGAGAGGTCACCACACAGACACACACACACCAAAAGCTTAAGGCATTCCATAAATTCAATATCAATATCGATTTCAATTAACCAAAATTTATGGAATCGCTTCAAACCGAAGGTTGAATTTAAGTAATGCCGCCAATGTGCCACTATCTATCTACTTACTAGTATATACGTATGTATTAATTAAAATGAACAAAAAAGGAAATTGCAAATTGATAAACGAAACACAAGCAAGCCCCAAAAACCAAAGCAAATTTCAAAACAGAAAACCAAATTCAAAATGGTGCCAACTTACAAACAGTATGTCTATCTATCTATAGTTGAAAGATAAAATATACTACAATATGAATATTCAAAATGAATTGTGATGGGCAGAGCGTGGAAATGGTTGACCCAGTCGGAGATATGTATACACACAATTTCTTAATGATCTGGTTGGAAACGGTCTAGAAAACTCCAGAGAGTTAACCTTAGAGCTCCCCAAACCATCAAATCGTAAAAGAGTAAATCTAAATTATGATAAAAGTTCGTTTAACAAGTATTAAAACATTATTAAGTCATTAGCCATAAATATTGAACTTTGCAATTCTTATTATCTCTTGAAAACAGGAAATATAAAATAGCTTAATTGGATGACCAAAAATTTTTATATAAAGTACAATTTAACTATATTTTTGCTTCATTTAGTGTTCTAATGACTTTTGGTTCAATTGATCGAACTGCAAAACAAAATGAAATTGTACGCGTTTCTAGTTGTTTATTTTTGTGCAATATTTCTGTTGGTGTTTTGCAAAACTTCGTCGAGGTTTACTAACTTAAAATGCATTAGTTACAACTCATCGTTTACTCAGATTCAGCAGTGTAAACTTAAAGTTCTTGGACGTGGGGTAATCGGTATGAATGTCAATGTATCATTAAGTGAATACAAAGTGTCCAATATGACTGTAAGTAGCTAATGCACTATATGATAAGATGATTTATTATCAGGTATCATCTGTTTTTTAGGTAAACTATGCATTATATCGTAAGCTCAACGGATATCATCCATTTCTATCGAATCTTACATTGGACTTTTGCGATTTCATGAAACATCCGAAACGTTATCCCTATTTTGATGTGATTTATGAGGCTTTCGTTAAGAATAGCAACATTAATCACACTTGTCCGTATAGGGTGAGTCTATATCACATGGCAAATGAATCGATGGGATTATAATTTTGCTTGAAACCATTGCAGCATCATTTCGAAGTATCCAATGTGGTTTTAAGCGAAGCAATGTTCAAGATGGTGCCAATTCCAAGCGGTTCTTATATGATTAAATTGATATGCGCCACTGATGGTGTACCGAGAGTAGAAATTCAAGTTTTTTTGGATGTCGTTGAAGGTTAAATGTTGAAATTTGGATTATCTTCTCAAGAAAATATATGATGAAATGTAAAGGTTTTCGTTTTGTTGGAGCCTAGAGTTCCGTGTGCAAAAATACGTCCCCTAAAATATGCAACAGCTCTCAAAAATGTACCCTTTGACAAGCTTTTAGTAGTTAATTTGCCAGATTTCACTTTAAATCAGATTTAAAAGTTAAAAAATATGAGCAGTAATGAAATTGTTTTATTCAAGTTATCAAGAGACCTGAAATTATCATGAGTAAGACATTAAAGCACGTTTCCATGAATCGATATCAGGTTGCAAAAAGATAACTATGGGAGAGTCTTCATTACGATAAATCATCTCCGAATTTTACCAATTTCACGTAGTCATAAGTTTAGATAAAGTTTTAACAATGTTTTGCTATGGATTGTAGAACTTTGTAGTACTTGTAACCTTATAAGTGACCTTGTCGTGTAAGTCTTATCAATAAGTCACTTGTTTAGTTAATGACAAATTTATAAGTAACAATAAACTCCTATTCTATTTGGTTGATTCAAAATGTTCTGCGTAACAAACTTTCGTACGGAAATGACAATTATCTATCAATAAAGCCTTAAGCTTAACTTGTCGCTCGGTTTAGGGGCTATCTATACTACTCGTATGTCGCAGACCTTTTTTTTTGGTCTTGTATAACACCCTGGGAATACTCGTTGAGAATGTGTAAGCCTACCTAACCCATAAGTCAAGTGCTCAAGTCTTGAGTGTCTTGTCATTTAAGTTTATTTTTGTGTATATATTTTGATAAATTAAATAGATGGGGTTTTTTGTTCGCCTCCTGTTGTAACTGCAGCTATTATCATTGTAGACCTTAAGTTGTGCACTTACATACTGTTTTAGTTATTAGTCGAGCTGTTTAGCAGTTGTGTGTGTCCAATTGAAGGGCAGTTGATTATATTTCACGCTCGATATATATGGACATTTAACGAGCTGACCTAATAGAGACTTACATGTCGTTGCACAGAATTTGGAAAATTGAAAAGATGAGATTTTATAATTTTACTAATTTATGAACATTTTGGTGTCATTCCCTTGCATAGCACAGGAATAATCAATCATTATCAGCTAATAACGTTTAGTAAAAACGAATTTTCATTATTTTCGGACACTAAACTTGTCATTACGACACTTGTGAATGCTCATTAAAACCAAATAACTCTATCTAAGTTAATCAAAATGAATCAGACGGCAGAGAAGAGATTTCAATAAATTATTCAAAATTATTCAACGTGACTCTGAATGACATGGAAAATAAAGAAATTTAAAACGGAATGCTGTATTGATGGCCTATACTCTCTATACTATGGGCTGGAAGATTGCATCTGTTAGGTCCTACTCGATTATAATATATTTAAAATTAAACTGCCATTTTATCTTTACATTTCACATAAGACCTTAAACATGATAATCCCATAGATAGAAAATGGATTTCAATATCAAAACTTCAATTGATGCTAGTTATTTATATCTTTTTTCTTAATATTTTGACTTTCTTTTGATCAAAGGTTTGAAAGGATTCTTAAAAAAGCATTAAAGGCAACTAGCAAGAACTCCTTTTGGGGTGCTTTAAAGTAATCGCGTCTTGGCCGTCCTGAGAAGGCCTAAATCTTTACGCCTAACATATTTTGAAACATATTTTCTAACATCTTCATAGTTAACAAGTGTTAAGTTTAATCAAAATAAGCTTAGATTGTTGGGGAGTTATTCTTAAAGAGTAACTAAAAGTCGCCAAAAGTTTTTACTTGAATTTTTTAGTGGTTTCTTTTGTTTTTTTTTACGTGTGTGACGATTGTGTATATAGGAAATTTCCATTTGGCAAAACTTTCAGCAAGTTAATTGAATTTTCAGCTATATGAAATCTATTATATAGCCAAGAGGCGAATATATAGTATACATATATCAATCTTTATAAGAGTCATATATTAAATACCTTATGTTCTTAACGATTCTGTACTTGAGTGAGTGATTGATTGAACCAACAATATATATGTATATAGAAGATCATTCTTGTCATTGGAGTCATTGAGTGGTTTTTCTGTTTGATTTAATCAACTATTAAATTCTATATTTATTAGTGTGTAAGTATTATTCTTTCATTTCACCTTTTTTTGTTTGTTTTTTTTTTTTACAATCATTTAATGTTTTGTTTTTGGTGGACATAGTATATACTAGTATTATTATTTTTTTCATTTGTAGATAAGATTGTGTACGGGGAAAGGTGGCAGGTGTTGGAGCACAAAGTTTGTTTATGATCAATATATTGTACTCTAAATATATATACCTACACTTATGTGTAGGTATAGTAAGTAGGTGGGGTTAAAATATGATTAATTGCATTTATGGTAAGAGAGCAGACAAAGGCGTCTCTTACGACTGAAACAAAGTCGAATTCCTCACAAAGAATTGACGCTGCAAATGAAAGAAAACACTTTACGGCATATAATAATCGGGTGAACCACTCATACTTATATAGATTTTAATGTAGATAATACGTATGCAAGAGTCAAGGCCAGATTGAGATTCTATTGAAAGGCATAGTAAATGCTGAATTATCTATATTTTATTTATATTCCTATTTTGTATTTCGATTTGAATGTAACCGGTAGGAACTAGTACAAAGTTGTCAGCGGTTCTCAACCGGTTTGCCAACACAAAAACATCATCATCCAATATTCTATAGATAGTTTGACAAGAAACGATTTTCAAATCGAAACCCAAAAGAAATACCAGTCTCTTTTGTGGTAGAACTGCAACAGGAAGTAGGAATAATTGATTGATAATTAACCCCGAATTGACTCTGTTATTTGGTTTCTTTCAAGTTTCGCATTCGCCTCGAATGTTGTCCAATCCTCTGACTCATTGAGATTTCCAGAGAGAAACCACCTTTTTTTCTTATGGGTAATTCACACTTATGCATAATATTTCGCGGCTTAATTGTCTGTGTGGTCTGTTGAAAGACTTTGCGGCATCTTCAGAGGAAGATTTTCTGCTTTAAATAGATGTCTTCTTTTTTTAATTTTTCCAAGCTTTCAAAAAAGAAATTGGGAATTCGCAGTTCAAGAAGTTTCAAGATTTGACTCAGGCAGTCTAGGCACACAGAGGGAGCTTACTTTTGTAATTCTCAAATGGTTTAGGCGTTTGTTAAAGATAAATATTTAAAATTCCTTAGTTAATCAATTTTTGTTTGTAGTTTTCCATTTGCAGTACAATTTATCAACTTGTCGACTAAATTTATGCATGTTTGGTAAAGTTATCTAGTTTTGGGTTAACAATAAACTTCAACATAAGGTTTTTAAGGTTATTTTTGGTGTTGTTGGCCAGCTTGGGCTTTTGTCTTTGTTTATAGTGCATGAAGATATGAGTATGCAGGTCGCTTGGCCTCTTTTGCGTTTGTGTGTTGTCTAAATGAAGGGCAGTCAAACTGCTCTGGTGTGGCTCTAATGTTGCCATTGAAGGGTAAAATCCAAGTCCGAGTCCAAGGTGCATAAAAATGGCGGCCCAAAAGAGGGCCTTAAAACCGGCTAGAGGCTTCTTAATCTTCGGTGTGGAGTGCGGTGCATTGAACTCAGGTTGCAGCCAGACCTAAGGATATTTTTAGCTCCAATGGAATGTGGAACCGGGCTGGGTTACTACTTAAACGCCGACTTTTTAGCATTATACGCAATGATCATTGGCCTAATTAGCAGCTGCAGCTAGTGTTTCGTTGGCTGTTGTTTTTGTTCGGTTTACTCAGTTGATTGTTGTTTCATTAGCTCACTCATTTGCAATGCATAAGTTGCTGGCCGCATTACTGGACTGACTCTGATGACGATGACTGGCGTCTGGTCTGTTGTTGGTTGTTTGGTTATTTGGTTTTGCTGGCTGCTGTTGGCTGACATGTAGCTGTAGTTGCTTTTGGCCAGATTCGCTTCAAGCTCTGCTAGAGCTTACTCATCGCCATTGCACGCACACACACACACACACACACACACACCCCGCATGGGTGGCAGATCCAAAGAAACATTAATTTCGTATCATAGGTGTAGTACGAAAAGTATTTAATGGGTCTAGAGTCTATAGCTTAGAGGATCTAGAGGATCTTGTATGTCCATATATATCTACTGTATATATATTTTGAATACAGGCAAGATGATTTTTAAAATAATTAATATGCTTCTCTTAACTACAAATCAAGTATTAATAAAGAAGTCAGCAACTTTCGAAATTCTTTTGCTGTTTAGCAACATGATCGAGATGTCAACTAAAGAATTGTCAATTTCGAGCAACATAAAAGCTTAGCAACATCTTGATAGAGCAATTTGCTATTCCCAAACTTAAATGACAGACAGATTTTACTTTATTTGGCAAGAATAATTATTAATCAACCATCTAGCAACATGTTTAGCAACATTAACGTTAAAGAAAACTTATGTTTTGCTCACATTATTAGATAGCGACTTGATTTTCAGCAGACTCTGGCCTATTGAAATATACAAGAAGCCATCTTCTATCTATTTATAGGACTTCGATAGTAAATCTTTTAGCAACAATTTTAGATGCTTAATGCATTAACTGTTTTAACTATAATGGTTTGGCAACATGTTTAAATAGCCACGTTTTGGCTTTTAAACCTCACAATCTAGGTGAAAAGGATATTCCAAAAGTCGCTTAATTCATATTGTATCATAGTCAGGAAAAATCTATTACCCCCATTCTTAAAATGCAATTCTAGCTACGACCATGTTGGGTGGGAATGGTGTTTCTTTTTTGGTTGTATGGCTGGAGAGGGGGGTAATGCGAGACTATTTCGACATGATCGTGTTTCCAAGAGAATAATTTATTATTTTGTTTGTTACTTAAGTTCATTTCTGCTGTTGCCTTTTGGTTGTGTGTTTCTTAAATGCGGTTAAGCACTTTTGGCTTCAGTTTCTTTTTTGCCCCTCTCATACCATCGCCTCTTATTTTTTGCAGAAAGTATTGACGGTGTGTGTGTGCTGGCTTGTTGTTGCTGCCGATCATGATGTTGGCAAATATCAGATATATATGTATGTATATAGAAGAAATATAGTATCAAAGTGAACGACCCTTGATTGGGCATGACATATACGCTAGACAAAGGTTTTAGCTTGGCTTCCCAAAAGAATGCCGATCTCTGTCATAATTTGCATAATTCTCATTCTCAATAACTGACAATAACTGATCTTTCACTGATCTTTTTGAGATCATTCACCTCCTTTTCCTCTGAATATAGCGATATATATAGATTTTCGCATCTAAAGCCACTTTGTTGTCGACAAACAAAACATTTAAACATTTATTTCAAAGTAGAGCTCCCAACCCTAACCTTGCCCAATGCCCAGAGACAGTTAATGATATGATTCATATGTATCCCCATATATATGTAGATATATATCTCACCTGCGAGTGCAGCTTCCAATCTTTGTAGGCCTTCACAATGTAATCCATTTCCGTCTGTGATCTTTTGTGGTCTTTTGTTTGGGTTTTGCTTTTATTTTTGACAACTGAAAACGTAAAATATGCAAAGTAAATATAAGAAGCTACTTTACACTCAATTTCATATATGTTCTTTGTTTTTGTTTTTTATCACAATCGTAAAATATTTTGATATTTCAAATTCTTTCTATGTATGTATGTGTGTTGGGGTTTTTTCTTTTGTTTTATTTCAACATTTAGTCAATTGTTTTCATTTTCGGCACGATGTTGAATTTTTCCACGATTATAAGATGGTATTTTTTGTATATTTCGTTATTTTTCTTTCCTTCTGTCATTTTGTCGGTTTGCTGCAATCAAAATTCGTTGCGCTAGTTAAATGTAATTTGTTTTTGAGCCAAGGCCTGCGATACACTCTGAAATTTTGTTACTCATACACTCGACCAACTGATCATATTAGTTTTGTCCAGCCGTTTGCTTTACCCCACACCAAAATAAAACAATTGTAAAACTACTGTAAGAAATTCTCTGAAAATTATCTTCATTGAAGAAAAGTAGTTAAATTATCTGACTTTATTTGGGGGTCCTAAAGATATTGTAACTATCTATATACGAGACGTGATGAGTAATTGAAACTCTAGGAACTTAACTTTTAGTTAGTAGATCTTGAATGGTTTGAGTTTGTCCTATTTAAAAGTTGTACCAAGTCTGGTACGGATTCCCCCGGGTTCCGCCACTGGAATAATGTGCTTTACCATATACTTTATAACGTTTTTACTACCGCAATTAGTTGGTTATTGTAATGATCGTTTTTATATAGTTTCCAAAGCCCTTATTGCCATATTTACAGCTTTTCTATAAAAACTTTGTTCCAATAAAGACAAAACACTTATGTTTTAAGTGTTATTCTTTATAAGAATTTGATGAAAATGTTTTTGCCTTTAAACAAGAGTTCATTCGAAGAAGGGGCCCTTTACTAGGCCAAACTGTTGTGTTACTGGAAATATTCTTCAGAAACATTGTTTCTACAAAATGTCGTTTGAAAAACATATACACTCATCAGTTTTTCTTAATAATTAGACATTTGATGATGTTTTACAAAATGTTTTACCATTTAGTCATATATTTTTTCAAAATGATTAAAACATCTAAATAACGATTTGTAATATACTTGATCTAGATATAAAAGAACAAAGTTTTTTTGTTTTTCAATTGTTTCAATGAAAAACTCACGATTTTATATAGCTTAAATTTGAATAATCGTCTCAAACATAATTTTTGGCAACTCTGTCCCCCTTGAAAAGGGGAGTGGGTGTCCCCCGCTCCCTTGTCGGCATTAGTTTTTCGTTCCCTTCCCCTCCTCACTCTTTTACTCTTTCATTTTGTTATGTGTCTTTGCACTTGTGCAAATCTTCAGAGTGGCTTTTGATACGCCTCCGGCTCGTGCGTGGGTGTGTATGTATGTGTGGGTCCGTCTGTGTCGGTGTGGGTGTGGGCTTTTCAAAGTGTGGGTAAGTGAATTTGTTTTCCGTCTGCGTCAGGCAAAAAAAAAAAACGGCAAAATGTGTACCGCATTTCGTGATCTTTTACAGTTGACAACGTTGTGCGATATTTTTTTTTTGCATTTTTTATCTACATCAACAAAAAAACTGAAATTTTTTTTATTGTGGCGAAAATGTATATTAAATATTTAAAATATACAATTAATGTTTTTAATTAATTTTTGCACATGTTTTTTTTTGTGATGCTGCTTGGCAACGAAACTCCAAATCGAAGCAGAAGGCGATTTCTTTTGACGTTTTTGTGTTGTTTTTGTATTTTGGCACTCACACTTATCAATATTTTTCTTGATGTTGTTGTTGTTGCGATCTATACAGCTTTTTGGCAGCGCGTAACACTCTCGTAACACAAATACACACACGATCTAACGATATATACATACATATGTAGCTATATGTTTGTCTGTAACTAACTAAACTAACTACACACAGAAAACACAGCCGTGGCCACAGGTGGTTGTGGTGGTGGTGCGGGTGGTGCTGCTGGTGGAGCCCAACCAACTTCAAAGAGCACTCGATAACAACTGAACTCTGAAAATGTCAGTTGGGACTGGAGCAGCCAGCTGGACAGAGACTATAACGAGTCACCGCCGCGTTTCTCTCCGTTAACCTCTCTCTCTCTCTCTCTCGCGTTGTCTCTCTCTCTCTCTCTCTCTCTCTCTTTCTTCATTCGACATGAGCTCCAAACTGACGTCGGCAAATGCTCTACCCATACCTCTTTATCCCCCGCATTCATTTGCCTAAGTTGCGATACGATCCTCTCTCTCTGTATAAATCTCCCTCTTGTTATCCGCCTCTCTCTCTCTCCTTGGTCACTCTTCTTTGTTCGTTAGTTAGTTACTTGAGTTTAAGTTGCGTCTAAGTTCTTAGTCCAAGTGCATAGATGTGATATCAACTGGGCATATGTCAACAGTAAAGACTTGCTTTGACTAAATAATGTGTAAGTTTCTTAAATAACTTTAACGTCCTTCTTTCTTCTTTCTGAGATTTGTTTTCTTTTTCTTACAGATAGTTTATAGACTAGACTGGAGAACTTGGAGTTTTCTCTGATAAATCCGATTATTATAGTCATTGATTGACACATAAAATGATTGTGCTCGCATGACAAATGAAAATTTCTTCTAAGATCTTTAGGAAAATCCTTCATAATTTTAGTGGGCTGACTTTTTGGGAATCGCCCAAATGAGTTTGCGTGATCATATCAAGTGTTAACTGTATAAGAATGGGATATGCCTCTCACTAGATTCGCCTTTCACTGAAATGATCGCTCATAGTCAGGGCCGGATTTCCAGAACTAAGACCCACGGGGCTGGTATTCTTGTGAGGGCTCCAAACCAAACAATGGTTGGGCATTTTCTTGAAAACATATGCAAAATCTGGTCTGAAATGTTCTCTTTTCTTTTAGATTTACTCCAATTAATGGTCGTGGAATTCCTTACGTTTTGTGGGCTTGCCCTCCTTTAAATCCTGCCCTGCTTGTGGTGGTGCTCCAGATGGGGCATACAAACATAGATTGTGCTCAATTCAAGTGATAATCATTTGTTATTATTGTTGACAAGTCGGAGGCAGCAGCAATCGTTGAACTTACTCTTTAGGGTTTGCTTTTAGGGTATTGATAAAGTCTCCTACTGAAAATCAGGTGCTAATCATTTAAGCAGCTTTTCTCCCCCTCTCTCCTTCTCGAGTTCTCCTGTTCCCCAGTTGATTATGATAACTGATAGATGACACCTGGTTAGGCATTCACACACGGGGCGCCATCATTGTTCGACGACATCGTCGTCGTTTGTTTCTAGCTTAATTAGCATACAATAATTATCTGTGCGATTGGAGGAGATGCCTTCTTGGAAAACCTAAATGTGAACATCTTAATGGGGAATTTTCCAAGTTAGCGTCATGTGTTTGCAAATATTGTGTGTGCAACTATTTTTAGCTGAAAAACTCTGATAAGATTTGGCAAAAGGTTTCATTATGACTCTATGACTGTCAGAATCGGCTCCATCATCAGATAAGCTTTTTTAACTGCTGTCATACAAGGTAATCCATGTTAGATATATTGTTTGTACGTAGCGCAATGGCAACATAAACAACATTATCGATAACCCTTATCTAAACTGAACTAAACATACTGACTAACGGTGATCCACACAAATAGACATATATGTACATAGAAAAATGGAAGCGTCAGCTGCGCCAAAATAATCAAAGATATATCCTTGCCTGTTGCCTTGGACTGATAAAGTTCAGGTGAGTTAATTAAGTAGGCCAAACTAAAACCAAAATTAAATCATTGATTAACGGCAACACTAGCATTTGAATTCAAAAACAACGAATTATATACACACTTTGACTGAATTTGCAAGTCATAAGTAATGAACATTTTCTGGGATCCTCAATATTTGAGCATAGATGAGATGATATGATATAGTAAAGCATAGGATACCGATATGGATCGGTCTAGAAAATATTCTACTGGGGTGTCCGATCAAATTAAAAAGATTTTCAGCTTAATTCAGTAATCTTTGAGGGAGACTTTTCTTAGTTTGAGGTTTTATCATAAACGAAAAAGGTAACCAAATTTTCAAAAAGAGGAGAGATCTCTTTTTTAGTGCATAATATTGTCTATGTCTTTAGTCATAAAAATATATTTACAATCTTAATTCGTATTTTTACTAAAATGATTCAATTTCTTGCGAATAAAAAGTGAAATTCGCCAGCAAAGAAAAAATAACCAACCACAAATGACGTGTGGAAAGGTCTATCCAAATTATTTGTTTTATGAATCAAATAAGTGTTAATTACTCTAACACGTAGCACCCAAAAAAAAAGAGTACAAAAACAGGGAATTTGTATATATTTTTCGCGCCTCTGTCAGTTGGACAAAGACATTTGCTGTACTTCAAAAAATTTTGACTAATAACGTTAACAAAGATCCACAGAAAATAAAAAATACTTCAATAATGTTGTTTTCGTACATTTTGTGGATTATGGCTCAATTATCAAAACGCAACTAATCTTTAGTATACATACCAAACAAAAAATATATCATTCAAACCGAAAGGTGTCCAATATGCCTATCGATTTAGGAAATTTTCAGTGGCGTAGAGCGGGGAAAATTTATATCATGTGCTTAAATTGAGATCAAGTTTAATTAATGTGCAAAAGAAAACAACATTTGGAGCCAGGGTAAATTAATAATAACAACAATTATAGAGTTTGTGTCTGGCTCGTGGTGCGTTCGGTCGGTCAGTCACAATGTCAAGGTTGAAAAACCATTCATAAACAAAAGTGTTAAATGATAACAATTTAATGTTTATTTTTGGTTTATTTAATTCACCAGTGGTTAGCATGGGCACCGGTCTAATTTAATTATTAATATGCAAATAATTGAATTAGCAGTTACAGAAACTTGAATTTGTAATACTAGATGGCGTCCAAATGTTAAAAATGTTAAATGCGGCAATTAAATATTTAATATTTAAACATTAGAAAAACAAAATAATTCCGATTTAAATATTGTTTATATTTTAACGGCTTGAAATCAAAGCTTCTGAGCTAGTTCCGGCTCAACTGTTAACTTATCAGCATCATTTGCGAGCACTGTTAGCTTTAACAGCAGTGTAGCCATTTTTCAAAACTTTTTGGCGGCACAATTTGATATTAGCGGGAATTTTGTCTACAAATATGGATCATAATCTCGAAATCAAGTCATTTGCTATGAGAGGTGCGGCTGATCAGCAACACTATTTAAATGAAGTTGTTAAATTAATTGTTAAGATAATGTAATACGTTTAAAAATAATTGTTTTACATCATAAACTCCATATTGGCTTGTTTTGACTATAAAAATGGCATCACTGTTGGCGATAGTTAACCATCGATACCGGTCACGATGACTTAACAGAATTGTGTAAAAAAAAATGTAAGTTAACAGCCATTTTCTATTGAACTTTGCCGTCGTGTCCAAAATTATAAAAGTTTTTCTTTATTATTTATAATTTATATACTAAATAAGCAAGCAAAAATGGGACTGTGTTATGCGCTGCGAGTGAGATTCATGAATTTCATGATATTCTTCTTAATAATTATCCTTCTGCCCGGTCTACCACCCCGCACGACATTCCCCTACAAAGATTACATGTAAGTTTAGCTTTCCAATTGAATGGACTTAGACCTACAAAGTATGCATATATTATTGAAGTTAATTTGAATTTTCTTTTCCATAGTGTAAGTGAGCCCAAAGAACTGAAGGGGGCTCTGGAGCCGAACTTTCACCTGGACGGGGCGGAGCGTCTGCTGGAAGGGCGTGTCTATGGTCCAGAGAGTCTGATAGCTCGCGATAATGAGATCTATACAGGTATCCATGGCGGTGAGGTCATCAAGCTAACGGCAAATCATGTCACCCATGTCACCAAGATTGGTCAGCCCTGCGGTGAGTAGAGAAGAGTTGTAGAATTTGGCATCTTCATTTACGTGATTACGCTCCACAGAGGCCATCTATGAGGAGTCGAGATGTGGACGCCCGCTGGGCCTGGCATTCGATACACTGGGCAATAACCTGATTATTGCCGATGGTTATTATGGCATTTGGCAAGTTGATCTGTTAACGCATAAGAAAACTTTGCTCGTCTCGCCGGCTCAGGAGCTGCCGGGCAAGCAAATTAATCGTCCAGCCAAGACATTTAATGCTGTGACTGTGGATAAGAAGGGTGATATCTACTGGACGGATTCCACTTCTGATTTCACCATTCAAGATCTGGTCTTTGCCTCATTTGCCAATCCATCGGGTCGGTGAGTTAACAAAAGCTAACCCCAAACCGGTTTCTAAGACCAAATGATGATGGAATCAATTCCTCTCTCTTTTTCTTACTCCCCCTGCCTATTTCAGTCTCTTCAAGTACAATCGTTCGAAGAACGTTAGCGAGGTTCTATTAGACGAATTGGTCTTTGCCAATGGTGTGGCTCTCAGTCCCAATGAGGACTTTGTTGTGGTGGCCGAAACGGGAGCTATGCGCTTAACTAAATATCATTTGAAGGGACCCAATGCCGGACAGAGTGAAGTCTTTGTCGATGGTTTGCCGGGTAATCCCGATAACTTGACACCCGACGCCGAAGGCCTGTGGGTTCCCATTGTGTCTGCCGCCGATAACGAGCATCCGAATGGCTTTGCGTTGTTCTCCCGCTTCCCCACCATACGTCTATTCCTGGCACGCATGTTGGCCCTGTTTGAGCTGCCTTTCCGCTACCTAAACAGTGTCTATCCGAATAAATTCTCGGAGCGTTTCATCCATTTTGTAGGTCATGGCGAAAGTATTATGCTCCTGGCTCCCAAACGTACTACTGTGGTGCGTGTCGACTGGAATGGCAACATTGTTGGCTCTCTGCATGGTTTTGATAAGTCAGTGGGAGGTGTGTCACATGTCTTGGAATATCAGGATTACTTGTATTTGGGTTCACCCTTTAATCATTATTTGGCTCGTGTGAAATCCCCAAAGGCTAAGCAGCCCACAGTGAAGGTGCGTAATGTTCGTGTTGAGGGTGACGGATTAGAGGCGTCTGTGGGCAAGCCACCAGTAGCTGCTACAACTGCCAAGCCAAAGGCTGCTCCCACAACAACCACAACAACAACTACGACAACTACACCCAAACCAACGACAACAACAACTACACCTAAACCAACAACAACAACGCCCAAGCCAACGACAACTACACCCAAACCCACTACAACAACAACTGCCAAACCTGCAAAAACAACAACAACAACCACACCTAAGCCAACAACAACAACGACAACAACCAAACGTCCAATCCCAACCAAACCGGCGCCCGTCAAGGAAGACATTCCCAAAGATACTCAGCCGCCAAAGAAGGAGAAACTAAAGGTGATCAATAAACAAGGCGATCATGTGGAACTCTAAACTCAAACACAACGAACCACAACGACCATTCCCATACCCTGTGCGAAAGAAAAACCCAAACACGGGAAAATGGAATGGAAAAGATGATGTAAAAGTGCGCAAAGAATTATTCACTTTTTTTATGGGGAATCACCACGACAAAAACGAAAACAGAAATCTCCAACACACACAAATTTAAATATGGGAATTCAAAAATTGAAAAAGGCTTAGCAAATCGGTAAACATTTATTGAAATTGTTATGGCGAGTATTGTTAAAGGCTTTATTATCGATTTTAACGTGAATATCGCTTAGTCACAAAGTTGACAACTTTGCCTCGACAGACACAGACATTTGTTGTTATCTGCAAACATTATTTTCATATTCTGTGTGACAAAGCCTTTAGCAAAATTTTGATTGAATTTAAATTCCTAGTGATAATCTTAGTCTATGGCGCTTATATTATCTTTTTTTTACGTTCTTTTTTCTTTTGATTTCTTTTTATATGCTCTCTATACATATTTTTGGACACAACGCTATTGCACCAACCCACACCCACACACACTCCACAGCACTCTACCCTGGCTAAGATAATGCTCAGTTAATTTTAGTATAAGATTTTTAGCTAAATGTCCACAACTAGCTACAAGCTTAGCTCTAATTCATCTTCTAAAGGCAGCCTTTTATATGACTCAGCAATTGCATATAAATTTCGCTTTTGCCACATACCATTCCACTATGATTCCCCACCTCATCCATACTTCATCATCATTCCTATATATATATATATATATATATATATATCTATATATAATATCTAGTTAAGCTCAAAATCTATCTATATTTAGAAGAAAACTGTTGTGAAAACACAATGTGAGCAAATTTTTCTCGTACTGATTTTTAATTTTCTCATTAAATTTCTTTTCTTATATTTTTTCTCATTTTTGTAAAAATGAAAATAATAACGTAAAAACTAAAGATGGGTTTGAATATTTTTTGTCTGATGATGATGTCTTAGATATAACTATTAAATTAATTAAGCATAATGAGTCTGGTCTAGTTAGTGCAAGTTGTCTAGGCTTAGTTCAGGGCCTGCGACTTGGGACGGCTTGGTGGCTCTTTGAAATCCGTCCAGCTCCAGTCGGCGTAGTGTATGCAGCGACCCAACTCCTCGGAATACAATTGCGATTGCGGACAATGTTGAAGACGAGCACGTGTACCCTGCTTATCGCATACCCAATAAGCCGTGGGATCCCAGAAGTTGCGGAACATGCGATTCACTTCCTCCAGTCCCTGACAACCGGGTTCGCCATTATGTTCATGGTATTTACGCTTTTGGACGGGTAAGTGAGCGGCAGCGGCGGCGGTGGGCATTATGTATTATCTGCAGAAACCGGAAGTTCATATTTAGTGATACAATTTCCTCATACAAAATGGTTTGGCCTAGTTTTTAAAATATTTTCTTGAAATATTTCCCTTACCTTTTTCTTTGGAATTCAAATTGATTTCAAAAATTTCCGTTGCTAGAGGCAAATGCTAGCAAATTTCTTGACAGAATTATTGTCTATTAGTTATTTTTGTGTGTGCTGCTATTCTCACAGCTATTTCACTTCTGATTTGTCATACCGAATCATTTCTCGCTTAAATACTTTTTCACCGACGCGTCGCCAACGACGCAAACGAAGGCAGAAACGTTTCGCGCAGGGCCTGATTTCTATTAGTAATATGTCTGGGCCAGTACGAACTCGATTTTTTATCTGCAACAACACAGCACACACATTTTTTTCGCCATGTTCGCCTTGTCCGCGCCCGCCTTGATCTTGAAACGGAACGGAATATAGCTTTCCGAATTGGTGTTTGTAATCACGTGTAGAATTCGTGCTCGGGGAATACGCTAAACTGTGACCACATTCAGGAAGATATATACCAATTTTATGCTAAATCAATGAGCAAACATTTGGCGAGACATTCCAAAATTTGCTTGGCAACAACAGGTGGCCGACAAAGTGACCTAGGGGCGGAGAGGCCCTTTTTGAGGGGATGTAAGGGCGAGCGGGGTCACCTGGGTCATTTGCTGTGATATTTAAAGATTTGCCAGCAGCTTGCTAGGGCTTAGCACGCTCGAGATTTATGAAATACGTAATCGCAATCATTATCTTATTGCGATCACGCCGTTGACGTATGTTTCCTTAATGGTTTTTGGGGGCTCGTCATCAAGAAACTTGCTAGTCAGTAATTTTCCCCCGCTAAGGTTTCGTGGTGGTGGAGAGGGTTTGCTCACCTTATCAGCAGACATTTAACAACTGGCGGCAGGTTAATGCTACTCGATGCTTTGTAGGCGTGTAAAACAAACCATTGTGGCGAGGGCACGTGATCGGCAAGTGGGCTGCAGATCTAAATGAGGGCATAGCGATCGGAAATTGGCAAAAGTTAAATGAATTAGTTGTTAGATTACGTCAGTCGCAAGGGTCTAATTATGCCAGACACACGTGGTTAGCTGGTGGTCGGCCTCAAAGTCATTCCAGAAACTGAGAAAGTGCGGCACGAGTTTTGAGTTAAAAATATTTCTTAACATTTAGAGACAGTGAGAGGGGACAGACTTTGTTCTATGCAATGTGACGCCTTTAGTTAGATAGCTAATCTGACCATTTCTCTCGAACGCTGTTGTCGTCTCTGTGACGTCTGACGAAATTTGTGTGTTATTTGTCTGTCTGTAAATCGACTTGTTTGTCTAGAATGATGGGTTCAAAGGGGGCTTGAGTCGAGCTTCGAATATTGAATGGAAAAAAATGTCTGTCATAATGTCATTTGATATCTCTATGTCTGACATGTGTTATCATTTAAGTGGAAATTTGAAATTGCATGGTTTTTAAACTTTAAACAAAAGGCCTAGCCCTAATAGAGGGAGGAAGTTCTGAACTCCAGACATAGAACCTCCTCACGACACAGAGTCCAACGATAGCAACAGCAATTTCGAGAGTTTCGCTACGCCATTAGATAATAGAAATTGCCCCGACTGCAAATACACACCACACAGAAAATTACGTTAGCTTCACGTGAATTTGCGCGATATGAGCTATAAATAAATTGATGATTAGTTGGTTGGTATAAAAAAAGAGACTTTTTCGCTTTGTAGTTGGCGTTTTGTTTATTGCTGGAGGAGAAGGGCTACTCCGCCCAATACCCATTTAGCTGGACGCTCGCGTGTCTTGAGATTGAAGGTCCAGACATAAGTGTTGCCACGCGATCTACCAAAAGGGGGGCAAAACACGTCAAGAGCTTGCATGAGGTAAGAGGTGCGAGATCACGTGCTTACCTGGTTTTGTATAGCGGACACTCGTAAATGCGTTGCAGCTCTTGTTTCTCCTGGACAATAGACTTGATATAGATGACGGGCATGGCGCATAGTAATTCCTTGGGATGCAGCGGCACAATGGAATTTAGCTGGCAATCCCAACTGGCACCATCCATATATATTTCATGGACAAAAGCACCCTCCATGGGTGGCAGACTAATTAGGGATATCAAATGTTACAGTTGGAGTCTCGTTCCTTTTGGGTGCACTTACGTTACATCGTCTTTTTGCTTCTTGGTTACATCGCAACTAATCAACATGCGATCCAGGGGTAGATCATGTTTGCGTGCACTCTCCTGCATGATGGCAGTGAGGAAACTTTGGGGATTGAATAAACCCCCCAGCCAGATAACACACGGAAGCTTGAAATCATTTAGCCAACCGGCTAGTTCCTTGATGCGATGCAGGAGGTCGGCAAACCAAGCCTGAAGGCCCAAATTGCTGGGATAGGCCAATTGGGCCCAGGCATCGGGCACATGATCATAGAAAATAGCATGATCCAGGCGTTCCATCTCCTGGGTAATTGTTAGTTCTCCCCTCAGGCCTAGCATAAGTTCACGCAGCGAACGTTTGATTTCTCGTATGAGAGCGTTCATGCGTTCGCACTCTTGCAGGGCGACCACCACAAAGGGAGTCTTGCGTTCCACACGATTTAGCAGGGCCTCCAAATTGAACTCGTCCTGCAACTTGTCGAGGAAGTCATCGATCATAATCTTAACCAGCTCCTCGCGCGGTGCTCCACAATGCGAACTCAGCTCGGATTCACGTGGTTGCAGCTCGAAAATGGTGCGTAACAATTGTTCGGAGGCCGTGGTAAGGAAACCAATTTCAGCATTTGGATGCAGACCATAGAGCAGAGGAGATTCCTCGGGTAGCATCTCGTTAACGTAAGCGTGATAGCCTTCAAAGTCTAGATTTGGTGGAGCGGGAAACCCAGGACACAACTCGAAGTCACCATCAATGAGATCTTGTTGCAGTAGCTCCTCCAAATAAGTCTGACACAAGCGACGATCCCAATCGTCGGTGATGTGACCGCCATACATAATCTCCCCGAAGAGATACCGCAGATCCTCAAAAGGTATGCGATTGCTGTTGTGCTCCAAATAGTTGTGCAATACATTCGCCGAAATGGTCAAGTCACCTATATTAAAGGGATACACTTTGTTCCAGCCCTGAGGACCGAATTTGCGTCGTTCGCCGGCCACCGAATGGAAATAGCAGAGGGCAAAGAGTATGGACTTAAATTCCGCCTCCTGGGTGCATGTTTCCAGGACATCCTGCGAGAAATTATCCCATGCCTTATGTAGATTGGCTGCCATCCCGGCGGGCGGTTCATTCACGACTTTCAGCGAAGACTCCAGTATGCCCTGTGGTATGATGTGATACTGAGGATCGGGAGCTGGTTCAGCGCTGATGAAGAGTCGAAAATTGGATTCGCCGTGCGTCTCACTCTGCAGCACAATGCGTTCGATTAGTTTCTCCAAAGTGGGCAACCAATTGACCACCAAATGGATATTCTGCAAAATTACCCACTGCCGACCCGAATCGAGGGCCTGCTGGATGGCCTGTTCGGCTAGGGATTCCTGTCCTTGACCCAGTGAGATGTTGACCAGAGTGCCAGCTTCTGAGTGAAAGCCTTGCTTTTGCCCATATCGCTCCACATCGCGTATGGGATCTACTCCAGGTGAGAGTATAAAAAATGCTGGAGTAGCTGAGTTCAACTCCTTGAATATGGCCATAAACGAGGGCGTCTGTTCCTCCGCATAGGGTCGACCCATGGTTTGCTCCACAAACTGTCGCATGGCATAAGTCATGCGATCTGGACGCAGAGCTCGGATTATACATAGTTTTTGCAAGGGAGTCCGATGCTTCCACTCACCAGGAAATGCTTCCCGTTCCGGTGTATCGCTGGCCATGAACTTGCGCCAACGTTTTGTGTAGTTTTCCATGTCCTTGTCGATTCCATAGAAATGCTCAATCAGGGTCAATGATTTGATACCACCCCAGGCACTTCGTCCCACGAAATCAAGCGGAGACAGAGTATTTGGATCGTGGGGATAACGCAACAAGAAATCTGTCTCATCTTTGGCCACCTGTTCGGCGGCAATTAGAATACGCAGCGTCATGTGTGATGTGAATGTCAGTTTGTCTGCTTCGAATAATCCCCTCAGGGTATAGCGATAGGTTTGTAGCGTAATCGAGTCCACCAGATGACCCACTCGCTTCTCATAGCTCTTGCAGTCGGTAGGGGCCACGGCAATGGCCTGGCGAAAGACATGCATAAAGGATTTAAGTGAAAACTTGTAGATGGGATCGATGCGACTCAAATCCGTGAGCACGAAATATAAAATTGCCGCCCGTTTGGCTGCTGATCTGTAGATATTCCTAGTCTCATCTATCTGCAAAGTGGTTAGACGTGCTTCTTTTACTTTGGCCTCAATTTCGTCCACTGTTCGCTTGGTATTTTCCAGATTCAAGACCAAAGCATGATCGTCGAGAACATTCTCACCTGCCGATGCCAAGCGGGCCAGCAATTCATCCTCTAAAGCTTTTAGTGAGATTTTAAATTTATTTTGCTGCACCGTGACCTCTGTTTTCATCAGCTCCAAGTCCGGCCTTTCGATTTTGACCACTTCCGCCAACAGTTGCTCCTCCAGACCATCCGGTGTCACAGTAAAGTTAATCAACGTCGTCTGCGCCTGCATTTCCGGCTTGTAGTGCGGATTCGCCACCTTGGTGTGCAAGATGAGACGGAAATTTGCATTGAATTCGATTTCCTTGTCTCCGATACGCAGATAGCGTCCCTTTTTGATCAACGCCCGACTGAGCAGAGGTTCCAAGACTGTGTCCATTGTTTCCTCGATTTGTTCTATCAACACGGTGTCGCCCACTGAAATGGACTTCTCCAGGGACTCCAGAAACCCACGCTGATTGAGACGCAGGACAACTAGCGAGGCACCAAAACGATTCTTAATCCATTTAATGCCTTGCCTAAAAAAATGAAAATTAATAACCACAATCTTCTTTCTCTGTGCTACTTACAGCTGCGGATCAATCATAAGAGGCCAACGCGATGAGTGCTGTAAAATGGTTGCATTCTCCGTGGACATGCGATCCATTGGCAAACCCTCATTGTTCCATGTAGCAATTTGTGCATCATCCGAGAAGAGAGCCAATGTATCCACACCCTCAGTATGCGGTATATGCGGCTAGATGAGTACGACAAGAGTCAGTCAGTCATGGAATTTACTTATTTCGGGGGACTTTACTTACATCGATTTTACGAAAATTCGGTAGCCACATTTTGTGTTGCAACTCCTCACGATAGCGACGCGTAAAGCAGCCCACGTACGACAGGAAGGAGGAAATTAACAGTATATCTCCAGGTAGTGTGCCAATTTTAGCTTGTAAACTAAACGTTTGAGACAATGAGAACGAGCGAAAGGCGGAAAGATGAGACGCCGACAAAGAGGAATGTGTCGAGTGGCTGTGTTGGGTTGAAGTCAAAGTGGGAGGGGGAAGTGGGGCATAATCTGCCGCATTTGGTACTAACAAATCGTATAAATTACAAGAGGGCAGGCATCCTGCCTGAAGGTTGCAGACGCCTGAGCTTCCGTTTTTTTTTTTTTTTTTTTTAGTTCTGCTTCCTATACTGCATTTAAATAAGGGGGAAATTGAAAAAATAATGATGTCGAACCAAGAGAAGGTTGCTACTTGCAACTTGTTGTTGATCCTTCTTCCAGTTGCGAGCTGCCCACATCCACACAGCTCTTGCTGACATTGTGGAGGATGGATGCCATGGCATCTTTGAGTAGCTCGTATAACTTATTAGAAATTTTCTGCATGCCAACTATTATTGAAATATTTCTTCTCCCATTTTAGATCCACTTTATGACTTAATTTGATGCGAAACTAGCATAAAATAATTTTCAATTAGTCTCTTCTCTACTCTTTAGCTCAGTTAAAAATTCATACATACTTTCTTTCTCAAGTGATTTATGCTTAGTAATTGAATAAGTAAGTAAACTTAAGGACAGCCCGACTCTTTTATACACTCTCCATTCGATTTAACTCAGGCAACTCAATTTTTCATACGCACTGTGGACAATTTTGTGAACTCTAGCTCAATTTTCTTTTCTGCCTTGTTAATCTCTTGTTAATTAAATTGCAAAAAAAAAAAATTTTTAATTATTTAATGTACAAGAAAACAAACACTGTGTTTTACCATCATGCATTGTTTCCAGAAAGCTAAAGACTTTGTTTACAGAAATTGAGTTTAAAATAGTTGATAGTTTTATAATTTAAAAACTATATAAGTAGTGCAATGATGAAATATATAAAAGACCAGAAATGTAGTCGCTTTTACGTCTAGTAAGTTATACGTAGCATACTTTTGGGAACTATGAATTGATATCGATTATTTTTATTAAACGAGAATCATTATATAGTTAATATAACTTAAAAGTGTATAACAAAACAACAATCGATTGTCTGTTGTGAGGAAAAAGGCTCTCGAATGAAAATGTTGAAATATATTTCACAAATATTCATAGTGTGTGTAGCGTTTGTTGTGCATGTGAGTGTGTTTGTGCGCGTGAATGGATGTATGTGTAATAATTGTTTTGAAGAAATATTCTTGTAAATGTTTTGGTCAAATACCTGTCAAGTGACATAAGAGCATTCTCATTCAGAGTGCAGACAATATTTTTGAAAAAGCATTTCTCTCTACCAATAACAACAATGCCAACAACAACCAAGTACATAAACAAATAACCCAACATCCTCTTGTGCAATGTATCTGTGTGTGTATTGAGTATTTGTGTGCTTGGTTGTGTGTGTGTGTGTGTAATGTCATTGTCAAATATGTAGAAATTTATATGCAAGTCGTACACACAAGCACACACACACACTCACAGCCATTTGGGTGCAATTTGTTGTTGTGAGTCAAATTATATTTTCATAAATATTTGAAAATTCTTAAAATAGTATGTGTGTATGTAGGTAAGTCTGTATACATACATACATACTAATATGTTTTATATTCATTTTTCGAAATCGTCCAAAGGCTATTTGCTCCTTTGCCAGTGCATTGTTGTTTCATACGTATGCATTAGATTGCATTTGTGGAAATTTTTTATTTTCATATCTCTCTCTTTCTGATCCACCCCCATAAACTCTTTCCAATGTGAAATTCTTTTCTATCCTTGCCTTTTTCTGTGCTCAGAGTTATTTAGGTGCGAAAATGCAAGAGCCCTTTTGCTTTTGGTTCTTCTTTTGTGGATTTTGTCGATTTTTATCCCCTTTCACCTGGCGAACACACACACACGCACACACACACATGTACACTCACTCAATTGAATTTCAATGAATTGTATCCGCTAGTCAAGCAGGTGGGTGTGTGTGCCAATTGGGGCAGCTGGCCAACAATTTGCCATTGACATCAATATGAATTTGATTAAGTTTCTATAACTGGTAAATGGCATTTGGCATACATTGGCTTGTATGTTGCATGTAACTTGGTTGGTTGGTTGCCTGTATGGTTAGTTGGTCGAATTGTTGGTGGTTAATATAATTGACAGTGGTTTCCATAACCAAATGCATGCCCATTCAAACGGAAATAGGCAATTGGTTGGCCAATGCCCAAAAGGTGGCAATGGTAATGCTCAGATGCATTTCATTAACGCTGAAGCGGTAAAGTAGGCAATATTAAAATTTAAAGCGGAGAAGCAAAAATTTGTTTAGGTGCTTTAATTTCTTAAGGCTTTATGGATTTAACTTATTAGTGAGAGAGGCGGCAAAATATCCACAGGAGATCTTTGAGGTTATAGGATTACGAGTATCTTTAACATATTTTCTGCTGTCTTTGGCCTGCAACAAGTACAACAACAAAACCGTTCAAAACCTTATAATTATACTATTATTGCCCTTTTCTTTCACTTTCAGTTACATTGCAGTTGAGATTAAAATATTGGAAACTTCATTTTAATTTTGAAAAAACCTTTTCAGAGACTTTTAAATAATAAAACCTAAAGGTATTTTGACTTAATTCAATGGTTAAATGCATTAGTGTTTCTTTAGATTGACAGTGGACTGCGTCGGAATGCCATTTGTACAATTTTAGTCAATTGTCGAGTCGCAATGAGTTTTGTTTTTCCTTTCGAGGGTCGAGAACCTGAACGAAATTGGGAAAAACAGCCAAAACAGAGACAGGAATGGGAGCAAGTAAATAAAATTTACGGCCTTTTGTTGCTGTGTGGTGTCCCGCAAGTCAGCAGAATGGTGGCAGCTAGCCAGTCAGTTGGCCAGCCACCTTTAACTGCCATTCCATTCACAAGAGGACGAGGGCAAAAGAATCGGAATGAGACTGGGACTGGAGCAGGTTGTGGAAAGGCAATTAAAGCGATTGCGGGCGCACACGGAATGTAAATTAAATTTAATAATTGATTACGCATAAATGCGACGCACTCACTCACTTACCTTTGGATGGACTCGCGCCAGCGTATATTCTCATTGGAGAGACCGTGTATCAGGCGATGCGCCAAATCGATGGTAAAGGCAGTTTTATCCGCCTCCTGTTGGCATTTTTGCTTTTCGGCCACTGCATGCTCAAATTCAGCTTGAATTTCGGCCAATTTGGCCTCCAAATTGTTGATCTTTGCCTTAAGATATTGCAAACGTTCGCGGGCCTCTAGCAATTCTTGATGTGAGTCTTGCAGAGCCTGCTGCTTTGGACCGACAATCAGAAAGACCTGATGGTACCGATGCAAATTGATGACCCAGGCGCAAAGGCCAGCAGCGGCCACAGACTTTTGTACCACTTTATCGGGATTGAATTCAGGATCCTATACCAAATAAGAGAGAGAAAATCATTGATTTTGTTTATTTTGCCTTGCAGCCTTGCCTACCTTTAGATATTCCTGCAGTGTTTCAATTATATTTGGATGTATATTGTCCTTGTTGTAGTTGAGTAGATCATTGAGAAACTGATCGACACGGACCATCATGAGTTTGGCCGCCTTCCAGCTGCGTTCTCTTGGGATTTTGCCATTTGTGGCTAATAGAACCATGACAGCGGCACAGACATTGATTACCGCCTTGGGGGGTGATCCAAATGACTTTAACTCGGTTAAATTGTTTTTGTTCAACGTATTGAGAGCAGCCTGTGCTGCCACCAGAGCGGGTTCAGCCTGTCTAAGGTCCTCTTCGCACATTTTCGTTTTGATCGAGACATCTTCCTCTATAATGCGTACGCGTTTCTCCTCCTCCGAGGCTATGAAACGTTCCCGTTTCACCTTTTCACTCTCCGCGCTGACAATAACAATCAATTTATCAGCTGCGGCATTTTTTGCTGCCAATTGGACTTCCTGTATAGCCAGTTGATGCTGGTCAAGGCGGAAAAGAGAATGATTTTTGTTTTTTAGACAACTTTTAGAACAAAACTCAAACCTTCGAAAAAGAAAGCCAAATGAAAAACTTTTGATGAAAATAATTAAAGCTCAGGCACGCTGGCTCAATATTTACACGGCGCAACTTTCCAGCACAAATTGCGGTCAGTGACTAGAGGAGGGCGTGGTGGGCGGTGGGGGGCTGTGAAACTGAAGTGCCTCTTGTTCAACACAAACGAATTCAATTTAATTCAATTAGTTTAAATAACATTTGGCTGCCTCTTCCTTGCTCTCTCTAGCTTTGCGGGTCTTTCCCTTGTTAGTGTTTGAAATAAATGCGTAACCGGAAACGGCGCTAAAAAATCAAAGAATATTCTCAGCTTGTGTCCCAAAAGTCCCTTCCGCTTTGTCCACACACTCACACTTATTGGTTTTCTCATTCCTTCGTCTGTGTTGCCATGGCAAATGGTGAGCAGATTTGCTGCAAGAACAATTCAATTAAACGCACTAATTGAATGGCAGGCGGATTGGTTCACGGATCGAATAGAGTGCGCTTGTCGCGATGTCATTGCAAGAAGTTGTATCAACCAATTCTATACCCTAAAAGTTTACAAAACATTTCTAAAGACGACTATCAATTAATATGATTTTTTTTAATTGCATACTTTCAGGCACTGCTATTTGAAATACTTGTATTTTACTTGAAATTCGTAATCTCTGTAGAAAATTGGTTGGTTTGGACGGATATTACTTTTCTTAAAAGAGAAAATCTGATTTAATTTTATCAAATTCTCTTTAAATTTCTTCTTAACAAGTAACCACAATGAAGAATAGTGTCGAATAAGCAAATCAAGAAGCGTTTGATACAAGGGTAAGTTCCTTTATATCTATTTTTGTATTGAAAGTTAATATAATTTAACTATGTCAGACCCTAGCACCACCGTTATCTCTCTATGTGGTCTATGCAGGGTATATAAATGCATCTCCCTCTCTCTTTCCCTTTTTCTCCTCTCACTCGCTGTATTTATACATATATATGCAGATAGTACATACATGCATATAGCATAAAGTGGGGCTCACCGCATTCACATTTTATTTGCATGTGGCAACCTACTCGACCCATCTGTGGGTGCGTGTGTGTGTCTGTGGGTGTATGTGGCATTCAGTTTTGTTCTCTGTTCATCATTTACTCACCTTTAATGTGTCCACCTGACGCGCGCACTCGGCCAGCTTGGCCATGCCACTCTGGAGTCGTGCAATGCGTTCAGCGAACTCTCCATTTTTGTCCACCAACAGTTTGCGGTAGAGGAAAATGTATTCGAGAAAAGTTTTTGGGGTCGTGTAGTTGTAGCGTTTTTCATTCTGTAGATAAATTTTCGATATCTGATTCACGGTCCCATGGACGTAGGCCATAAAAATCCCAATGGGTGGCACCAGACCAGGCTGCGTGCAAGTGAGAAAATGTAGCCGGAGGTCAGTCTCAGTGGTCCACACAGAATGAAGGCTTTTTGAGCTGGTAGTGGAGGACTTAAAGCCTCCATTCTGTGTGACAGGTTTCAGCTGTAAATTGTGCACGACAGATGCATAAATAAATGGACAAACCTAGAGAGGAAGAAAGAGAGATAGAGAAAGAACTGGTAAAGGCATACAAACCTCCAAAATGTTACTGATTTCGTTGAGAAATTTCTGTGATACTGATTCCAAAGCACTTTTTGGCCACTCGTGAAACCAATCGATGGCCGTTCTACTAATAATTGCTGGAAATTTTCGGGCCCGCACTCGCAATGTTTGACCAACTGGTGAGAAGCAGAGTACGACTTTTAGCAAGCGTCGTACTTTCTCTACAAAATAACGCCAACAGTTCTCTTTGGTATCCAAGTTGCCGCTCTGCTTCACCTCATTTCTAATGCCATTTACAATTGTGTCCATTTGATCGTCATTGAAGAGATCGGGAATTTCACCCGATGCAAGAAGATCATTGATCAGCATCAGTATCGATTCATCGGGTATTTGGGCATCAGAAATGAGAAAGACTGAAGCTAGATTTTTAAGGCCAACTTTCATATAAAGTGTGGCTATTTCTTCTCTCATATCGAGCAAACCGAAACCGCGTTTTATCTGAATTTGCGAAACACTCAGCGATGAGATAAAGGCCGCCAGACGAGCCAACGTTTGTTTGCCTGAGCCGCCTACGCCAATTAGCAGAGCGTTGCCCCTCGGACTCTCCAATATGCGATTAATTCTGTCAAATAAATCGCAAATATTAAGAACAATTGGAAATTGTAATAATCAATAATCCTACTCACCGACAGACATGTATCATGGCATCTTCAAAGAGAACCAGATTCATATAACCCACAACCTCATTGTAGCTGGCCTGTGCCTCCAGTAAAAGTTGATATAACGATTCCCAGTTCTTCAAGGGCATGTACTTTTGATCCACCAGCGATTGAGCAAAGTGACTGTAGATTAAGGGCTCGGCAAATACAAATTCCTCGTCAAAATCCTCAAAATCCTTTTTGAAGATATCCCGTATGGAGGACTTGAAAGATTTTATATCATACAGATCAACCAGTCGATCGTGATAGACCCGAAAAGCCTCGTGCACATAGAGACGGATCAGTTCGGAGGGTTTACTGCATATGGTGCCACCATAACTGGCCGCTTGACCAGAACTCGGTGCTCCCACACTATTCATAAGACCCTGATAGATACTGGTGAGATCTCGTAAATTGAAAATGTAGTGGAACTTTACAGCCGTTGGCAGAAAAGCGTACTCCACACGGCGATGCAGGGCAATGCCCACACGTACCAATAGATTGCCTATGGAACGTATTTCCTTGCTGAAACCCTGGGCCGGTTGCTCCAAATGATTATTCAAAATACTACTGTAGATATAATGGAGTGTATCCTCGCCCGGAGTGGCCACCGAGAATACGCAAAAGTGACGCTGCAGCCGGGGATCAATGGTGAAAGAGCCAGCTGTGGGATTCATGCAGGCTGCAAACTGGCAGTGTCTTATATCCTTCAATTGCAAACGCTGACGATCGTACCTGCATAGGGCGGCAAGAGAAAGGGAAAGGCAGATGGGTAATAAATAAACGTGCCCTCACGAATTACTAACCATTGTCTGTAGTCCATGAATTGGCGCATTATGGTATGCGGCTGCACTGTACCGTAGGCATCCACTTCGGGCATATTGAGGTCGTTCACGAAATAGATGAGACGCCTTTTTGGCCCACTAGGGGCATAGCATCGGCCCGATTTCTTCTCCAGAGGGCCGTCTAACATTTTCTGGAATATCTCGGAGGTGGTATAGTAGTTGAAATGAGTTGCCTGCACAGTGGTTAGCATTGGCGATGTCGACGACGAAGACTTGCGACGTATGCTAGCTACTCCTGGAGTTGTTGTTGTTGACATCGGGTTGTTCAGAGGTGCTGGCTGTTGCTGTTGACTGTCGTTGACAGCTGTCACAGCAATTTCGAGTAGCTCCTGGTCACTGGCATATTTGCTAAAGAGCTCACGAAAGATGGCGCCCTTGCCGCACCCGGAGTTGCCTACCAGCATGCAGCCCAGATTGCGGTCAATGAGCAGCTTGAGGAAATAGGCCAGACGTGTGGTCTCTGCAGTTGAAATGAGCACGTTCTACATTCCCCCCAAAATGAGGCAGGACAGGGACAGGGACATGGCCACAGAGATGAAATGGTCTTGCTAGTATGCATGATTAGTTTACCCCTTTTGGGGCACGCACACTCACCTGCAATGGCATCTCGGGATCAATTTGTACTCCATCCGGTTGCTCTTGGGCAGCCATTTCGGACCATGACTGAAACTTTAATGTCTGCACATTCAAATGATAGTCGAATACGGTGCCAACGTTGGGTAGTTTAACATCCTTGAATTCACCCGTCCACCACTTGTGAAATTCGCGATGCCAGTCAATAATTAGATCCTGATGCAATGCCGAACCAAAGCTCCAAATGCTTGCATATACGAAAATCGTCTCGAGGGCCAGTTCGGCGGATTCATGCGAAAGTTCACCATGATGCAGGCTATGCGGATTGATGCCAGCTTTCGGTCCATCCATACGGCCATCGGTTTCGCCATTTGTCCCATTCCCATTTGTGTCCAGCAGACATTCGAGTAGGTGACAGGTCATTTGTATCATGGCCATGTCCGTGATGGGTGTGATGCGTCGAAAATCTCGATGTCGCTGCATCAAACAGGGAAAATATTTCTCAAAGAGGGTGGTCAAAATGCCTCTCTCAATCATGTCCACACGAGTTTCCAGCCACGATGAGACATACCTAATGGGACTCGATGCAAATTAAACCACCATACTATAAGTAGAACTACTCACGGTGACCAGCCAAGATCCTGTGGATTAATATAGAGAATCCCCGCTCTCGATACAGTGGCTGGTGTGGCTGCCTTCAGGTGTCCAACTTCGAACAACAGACGCATCTCCCGTTTTAATGAAATCCTCTCATTGCTGGCCAATGTCAAGATTTTGTTGTCATCCATCAATGTATTAAGACTCTCAATCCACATGGGATCAATGTCACCATCGAGGACTATCCACTTGGGATTACCTGGCGGCATATTGGCCTGATCCCTCATTATCGAAGAGAACAAACCATCTTTCCATTCGCGTGTCGTGGGATTGACTATGCCAAAGAGCTCATCATTCGATAGAGCCTTTGGGTTAAGGACATTGCACACCGGCTTCATTTTCTGTATGCGGTAAGTTTCACGTAATGTTTGCCAGATTTTGGTCTTGCCAGTGCCAGCATTGCCCACAATGAATACCGAATGACGGACATCGAGAAGCTCCTGCAATTGCACCACTTTCATGAGGAAACCCTCCTCAGGCTGTAGTTTAATTTCATTAACCGCCCGCCTAATGGTCTTCTCGAACTCAAAGACACGCTTTCGTGGCACATCCAGGGCCGGAAAGAGATCACCAATGAGGCCCATAAATATGGGAACATCCTCTGTCACAATTTTCGGTATATTAAAGTCACGCAATGCCCGCATTAACACCTGATCCTCTGGCCGACTGTGGTCATCGCGCTTTAGTGTGCCAGCCACCACAAGAACGGATTTGATGGCCCTGAGTCCCCAATCGTAGTGATCCTGCTTGGACAGCAGCTGCTTGCACAGCATATACAGTGTGATAAATTTACGTGCCAGCAGTCGGGCATCTTGGAAGCCCTCTGCCATTAACATAATCTCACAAATCAAGGCAAAGTCCGGCACAATCATGGCGCATGGACGAAACAATGTTTTCAGGTTCTCTGGCAATTCAGCTCGACCGGCATACCCAGGATTCATTGTGATAAAAATGCCAACCGACGACTCCAGCGAAATGCTCTCGCCCATAAAGATAAATTGGGCTTTATGCATCTGTAAACAGAAGCAGCAGCCAGCCAGCAAAGTCCAGGTTGCAAGTTCCCGTTCCAGAGAAATGTAATCAATGTGCAGCGTGGAAAACGGAGGAAAAGGAAAGGCAAGGCATGAAAGGAAAGCGGCAAAATCAATTTGCAAGCAAAAACGTAGTCGACAGTGGTCGGTCGCACCTTTATCGCCTCCTGTATGGTCTTCACCTGAACGGCTACCACGGAGAGAACCTCAACAGAGATGCGATTGAACTCGTCAAAGCAGCCCCAGGCACCGGTCTGGGCCAGCCCTTTGTAAATGTTGCCGCAAGATTTGTAGTCCATTTGCTCCGAACAGTTGAAGACATAAACCATTACGCCCAGTGCCCTTCCCAGGTCTTTGGTTGTTTCAGTTTTTCCAGTACCAGCTGGTCCAGCGGTTGCACCGGCCAACCTCAGCCTTAGTGACTGTCAAGTCGGCGTTGGAGTGGAGAGGGAATGGAGAAATGGGCATATGTAAATTACAAGCAACATTTATTTTCCCACTAACGAGTTGTTTAATTTGCTGAGAAAGCTGAGAGCGAAGGCGTTTCCTTTCATTTTGCATCGTGTTGCCTTGTAAAACAATCTGAAACTCTACCAAATTGATGGCCAGAGTTCCGTTCGCTTTGTTTTTATTTTTATGGTGTTTGTTTTGCTGGATGCATTTGGTTTCATTTTAACAAAAGAATGCACAATTTTATCATTCTCAATATTTTACAGAATTTTTTATTTTCTGGTCAGTAAAAACGTGGTAGTTCGAAATTGGTAATTGATAGGCTTTAAGCTATTTAATGGAAGCTAAATTTTTTTATTTTTGTCTAGAATAAAAAACCAAATTTTTGATCAGAAAAAAGTGCACGGATTTTGTGTTATGACTTTGTAAAAGATACGTAATTTGTAAATATTAAAAGACAATGGAAATTTTAATGGAACATTGTCAGGTGCTTGTCTCAATTGAAAAGAAAATATATTCACCCTCATCTGCTTAGTCATTTATATCTGTCCGGTACACACGGTCATTGACCAATTTTTCTCTGGCTCCCTTAATTTTAGACTCGTTCTGTAGACTAAGCTATTGACTGTCTATCTATATTTATTTTGTATACGAGTATTTCTTGAATTTCTTTTATTTTCTTTTCCCGTTCTTTAGACAACGATTTTTCTGCCAATATTTTTGAATGAAAATTTTCCGCTATTGCAAACATACCATTTATCAAACATCTTTTTATCTATAGCATTTGGTTAACAATTAGTAAAGAAAGAAATTTAATATAATTTAATATAAGCAGCAATTACATATTTGAGTGTAAAATTGGCGACATTTCAAGGGGAGAACCTGCGAAAAAAGCTCCCCTAATTGCCTGAGACCAATAACAGGTACTTAACTTCCGGTTGTTAAACACATACACTGACACTGGCCTTTTGTTTCAATGTATTTGCATTTAATTATTTAGAATGCAATCGAATAACTAATGTGCATATTGTGACGGATTTCCGTTATTAAAAGCATTGACGCCCATCTCAAGGTTAAATTTTATATCGATTTCTATTACTTACCTGGGTCAGAGTGATGTAGCAACGATCGGTGAGTGGTGTGATGACTAGGCGTGAAGTATTGCCCAGATACTCGTAGGCATAACGAAATTCAGCATCGCAAATGTTGGCAAAGCAATCCTCTTCGCCGCGGCTGAGGGCACCACGACCACTGCTTGAACTACCGGCCTGGTCATCATCCCAGCGATGTCTAAGTTGGCTTTGCCATTGAAAGGCCAACGAGTTGTCGACCTTGGATGAAATGATTTTACCCACCACATCTCGCGAGTGGACATCGATTGTGCATATGGTCATGATCTTTTGCCGATCGCCAGGGGTTAGCTCACCCAGCAACAAATTGATCAAGGCATTAAGCTGGGCCATTTGTCGTTTGTGCAATTCTTTCATCACACCCTCATAGCCCTCTTCCATGTTGGCAAATGAACGATTCACATCCGCTGTCCAACTGATTTGGCTGCAGCAGAGAGCCACTTGGGCTGGCCAATCGTAGAGCCACAATTCGCGTGGCTTCTCGCCAAATCCATGCAATGCCTGGCGAAATAGTTCATGCAGAGTGCTTCGCATTTGATAGATAATGGCCCGTAGCCAGAGTTCAACACGACCACTGCATTCGATGAAGATCTGCCCGCCTCCAGTTTCGCCAACAAAGGGCACATACTCATCGTTCTCCTTGGAGTGCATACCAACGGCATGAGTGGTATTTGTTTCGTATTGTAGCCTGAGTATGGAATCAAAAAGCTTGATCAAGTGCCGATCAATCACTTGTGGATTATTGCCATTTGAAAGTATATCTAGCAGATCGGCAGACGAAATGAAATAGAAGCGGGGAAAAGCCAAACGCTTCGTCTCAAGGTAATCATTTAAAGCCTTTTCGCATACGGCCAGACGCTGCTGCAATTGCAACAGTTGGGCAAGGATATCGGTGTGCTGCAGAACAACCTGCATGACCACACGAACTTGACTGACACGTGCCAGAAGCTGCGTGAAATCGTGATCAATTTGCTCAAAGTTCGCTGCCTCTGCCGGCAATTGGGCTCGTATGTCAGCCGATCCAATGAAAATGCACTCCAAGTAAATCCATTTCCGCTGCACCTCAAACCAATTGCCAATCAAATTGTCAATGCCACTGAGAACACGCTGCCAATGATTGAGTTTGTCCAACAGATATTCAATGTGCTTGGATGTGGATATATTCTGCAATTGCATTTGATTGTCATCCAATGTTTCAATTAGTTCTTCTGAAACTTTGAGCAATTTTATATTGCAACGTGTTTGATGGTCTTCCATTTCAAACTCCAAATGGGACCAAATGGCCCTTATGTCATCGAGAACTTTGGTGACTGTCATCTCTTTAATAGCACGATCCACAGTGTTTTTAATATCCTCCTCGTGATGGTGCAGTTTCAGTGTAAGCAACTCAGCCAGACTGGTGGACGAATTGCTTTTGTATCTCATCTAAATGTGGAATCAAATGTATACACATATGTCATATTAATTTAGGAAGTCTGTGTTCAACTCGAGTTTCTTGTAAACATATCACATTTGATTTGTGTACCAGTGTTTAGGGGGGTCGAAGCCAGTGGCAACCGCCAGATAAGTGCCAAAATCGATGTACATGAATGTATTAATTAATACCAAGATTGCCTCGTTTGGCTGGCCAAGCAGAAAGCAAGCCTTTGTTTAATAATACACGCATTATGACCATTTTGATTATTGAAATGGCCATAAGCTAAATATGCACCAAATAATCGAAATAACTCACTACAATGTGTCTTCATTATGTTATCCGGTACAAGCAACAACTAGAAACTAAACACCTTTGTGCTTATATGTGTAAGGCCTAATTAAATTTGATATGTATTTTCACTTACGAGCGTTTTCATTTCATGGTGTTCATTTAGCTGAAATGCAAAGAGAAATTCCATGAGAGAGTTAATTTCATTTCATTGTCTGGTATGCAACTAATAACAACTGCCTCTAACTGTAATTATGATGTTAGCTAATAGAACTATAGAATTATGGTTAAGATTGTCAAATTGATTCTTCCCCGAGATGGCTTTTTGGTCTAACATTTTAGCAAGTGGTCTGACTTTTTAAAGGTTTTCTGACAAACTGCGTTTTTCGAATATTAGAAGTAAATTGTTCGATAAAGTTTGCTACAAGAATTTAAAATATATCAATTAAGATTCTAGGGAATTAGGTTGACAATTGTCAATTCAAAAAAAAGTCTATGTAAAGGACAATTTCTTTGAATAAGTCTCATTACGTAGTCAATTTTAAACAGTATTTTGTTAATAGGTCTCTCTAAAACCATTATAGTGACAGTTTCAGCTTTAGCAACTATGTTGCCGGGAGTGCTATAACCCACGCTTTTATTCATGGCTATGTCCTGCAGCTTCTGATGAGGTCGCTGTCAGGTGCAGTGAACGTTTGTCAACCTGTATATACAGACACACAATTGCACACACACAATTCAGCTGCTAATGTGTTTGGTAAATGTGGGCCGGGCCATTGGGAACTGAGAGTGATATATCAGTCAGATAGCAGCAGAAAAGGGGGCAGGCGGAAGGGGGTTTGGCCATCAGATTCCATTGTTGTTATGCCGCGCAATCATTTGGCAGGCATTTGCGACGAGTTGCACTGTTTTGGGCTTGCGTTTGCGTTTGAGTTTCGAGTGTTGCTTACCTTTGTCAGTTGCATCAGTTCAAGCCAATGGCGTTCGGTAATTGCTGAATTCTGCAGCTCGGTAATAGCTCGCAAAGAGGCGACCAATTCACGCAGAACACCCACAATGTACACATACGGCTGCCATTCTCTGATACACTTGTCCAGTGTACGTAGATCGCGTGTAAATTTCTTGCACTCATGCTCCATGTCATCAGTATCGATGAGCAGCCAAGGTGTCCCATGCCAGTCAACAATGCAGGACTCGATGACGCGCACAAAGTCCCACAATTGCTGCGGAAAGGAGGACAGAACAAAAAAAAAAAACATCTGTGTATAGGTTCGCATCTTTTCATTCGTACGCACAGCTTACCTTTACTCGTCGAAGCTCAATGTGACACAATTGCAACGTTGCCGTTTCGGGAACAGGAATATCTAGGAGTCTGGCCCAGTGTGTATAGCGCCGTTGCTGATTACCAAAGCGATGCAAACGTACGTAGACCTTATCGCAGTCATCGTAGACCTGCGGGCAGGGTACACGAAAGAACTGTCAAAAACGCAAATAGGCAATCAAAATGGGGGCTCCACGCTTGTCAAACGAATAACAACAACAACAACAGCAATAACAACTTACCGACATGCGTTGGAATTGCTTGATGACGTAATGTTGCAGATGGCACGTGTGCAGACCAATCAAAGCCCCAACTCGCTGCTGCTGATGGTAGCGCGTATCCTGTAGGGCCTCCTGTTTGGCCAGAGCTTTCAATTTAAGCTGCTGCCACTGTGTGGGCAACTGTTCAATGCTACGCAACAGCTGAGCCTCAAACTCAACATTGTAGGTCTTGAGCAGGCCCATAATATCCTTGAGCGGCTTGAAGAGATTGTCGGCATAGGGTTCACGTTGCCGGATTTCCGCCACAATACCCAGGACACGCAAAAGTGCCTTGAAATCCTGCCGGGCAATATGCAATTGCAGTGTCTCATGACCACGAGCAATAAAGCCATTCAATTCCTATCAGAGAAACGACACTATATATGCATGACAATATTGTTTAACTCCTCTGGCCAAATGTCTCACCTTTAGAGTGCATTGTACATAGCGCAAGAGCCATTGCTTGCAGAGATGCGACCATTTGCAGGCATGATTGAGCAGTGCAAATTTAAGTGGCTTCAGATCCAATGCCAACCAACCGTTGATGCAATGCCGATTCTCATCCTGGTCGATGGCATCGTGTACCTCATTGTAGTGCTCAATCTATCAGACAGGGAGAGAATGGAGAACACTTTAACATCGTTCTGACGGGGGGACAACTTCATTTGCCTTGGCCCGTAGCTTAATTTATTTGCTAATTTGCCATGTGAGTGTGGGCTTTTGTATATATTCTATATACTATATAGCATTCACATACATATATATAAATACTATTGTGGGCTTTGGTTTATTAGACGCACCAGCTGCCTCTAGAGGCTACTCAATGGGCAGTCATAAATAAAATGCCGGTCAGTGATTTTTTTACTCTGCCGAAGAGTCTTTCAGCTTGTTCATACGAGTTGTAAGTGTAGTAAAATTAATTAGTTAAAAGGTCAATATTCATTCTTTCACGGCTGCAAATTGGTGATATTTTACAGCTCAGTTATTTATCATTCAATGTTGATGAGCAATAACTCCTTCAAATGCAAAATAAAGACCGGCTCAAAACTTATTAATTTGTGATTAATTGTGAACTTTGGCAGCTAATGCAATAGGCTTATACATTGACTCAAATCCAAAATTAGAAATGCTTAAAATCTCAATTAAAAACCTGTCCTAAAACGATTTAAATAATATGTTGGCAAAGGATTTGGATATGTGAACTTGATACAAATATTTTTGCTTGATTAAAGGGCATATATTATTCAGTTATTCAAGTAGAATGAAATCAAATACTTTGGGTCCTATTTTATGGGGCAGCAACCAATTTCACACGCTTGTGACCATGATTTGTTGTTGCTTTGTGTGTTTGTCTGCTTTAGCATTTACATTTATATGTCTATGTGTGCAATTTATAGCATACTTTTTTGGGCTTTGAGGCGGTGAGGCGCTTGATAATTGTTTAAAGAAAGTATTAAGCATTCTGTCGCTTTGCTAAAAACGAATGGAAACAAAAACACAAAAAAAAACCATTGATATTTTTTCTTGTTTTTTTTTTTGTTATGTTGTTGGCATTGAATTGAGCTACATGCTGGATTTTCGGCCAACACACACACACATTTGACCCTAAATGGTCAACATTTATCAACCGTTATTGGTCTCAGGGGTTACACAACGTAAATTGTGTGGTTGCCAATTGGGCACTGACCCACTAGAGTGTCTGTGAGTTGGCCACTTCTCCCCCACCCTCTCCCTGACCTCTCTGGGGTGTTTTCTTTTACCTCCTTTTTGAATGTCTCCATGATGGCAAAGCCCCCGCCACTGACATGGTTGGTCTGGTCGCGAGCTGTCTTCATGCAAGCCGCTAGCACTTGGCTGCTCTCTTGCTTCCAAAGGAATTCATAGGCGTGGAATTTGGCAGCATAAGTCAATGAGGACTGCACAGTATCTGCCAAGGCATTGCGTATGGCCTGCTCCAGGAGAGCCAAGTCTTCATTACCTGCAAAGAGGAGACCGAAAACAGACAAACACGGCAAGACGTGGGTGGGTTGGGTGGTTGCTTGGTTTGTTTGCTATATACCTGGTGTTAAGTTGCCATTGCATTCCTTTTTTTCACTATATGCCTTTGCCGCAGCCAGAAAGTTGAACTGCACGACCTGCTGCTGGCGGGGTTCTTGAAAAGATTTTTTTGCCTCCTTTGTCAGTTGTGCCTCATCGTTGTTGTCATAGCCATCGTCATCGCCGTCATTCTCATTCTCATTCTCATCGTCATCTTCATCCTCATCCTCTGACAGGGCACTGTCAGCCACAATTCTTGGCATGCAGTTGCATGTCTGTTTTATATCCAGCAACAGCTGCTCGACAATTTGTTGAAAATTATTTTCCACACTTGCATCAAAGGCTGGCGAGAAGCGTATTTCCGTTTCCGTCAGTTCCAATTTCACTTCGAAGAGCGGTGCATCCTGAACGGTTGCTGTTGTTGTTGTTGTCGCTTGCGGCATTGTGATTTGTTGTAGCACTAACCTTGCCATACTACTAGGTGCAATTTTTGTTGCTGCCTCCGTTGGTGGTGGTGTTGATGTTGGTGTTGCTGCTGCCGTTGCCGTCATTTCTTTGTACAAATACTCTAAACTGAATTACATGGCGTATGAGTAATGCGAAAATTAAATTTACTGTTGAGGTTGAGTTTGTTTTGTGCTGATTTCGTCAACCACCCTACTCCTCATCACGACATTGTGTTTGTGTGTGTGGGTTTGTGTTTAACTGTCTGTCTGTCTGTTTGCCGTCTCTTTTTGCTCTGCATGCAATCACGAAAAGTGCCGTTAAGTGAAACATGCAATTGACGCATGAATGCCCCCGCCTCTTCAGAAATTTCTTGTCGTTGTTGTTGTTGTTGGTTTCAGCCATTGCAGGTGTCTTCTTCATTTTTGCGGTTGCTGTGTGCGATATTGTGCTCATTTACTTGATTAGTTTTGATGAGACATGAAAGGTAGCTGCCAGCGTGTCAAAATGCAATGAAGTTGTTTTGTATTTTCGAGTATGAGAATTGAATAAGTGCAAGCGAAAGTGTGATTAGCTTCCAAATAATTCAGATGTAATGAAATGAGAAATATCGAAATGAAAGATGATGCCTTAAGCAATTAATATTAATCAATTATTTATTTGTGTGTTGAAACCTGATTTTCATAGCCTGACGCACTTCCTGGGCAATTAGTTCATCCACACTAGCCAAGTATTTATTATATTGACATCGCTGCTCTTTGGGAAATTCTAAAACGAACTTGTCAAAAAAAAGTAGAAATATCATTCAAGTTGCTGGTAAGGTTCTTTTGTTTTTGCATGACTTACTTCCTGCACGTTAAGGTCACGTGAATAAAGCTGAAATTCTTGGGTTTCATAGTTGAAGAATAAACAGAAATTTGCTATCAATAGACGATTCAATAACATTCTCGTCTCATCACATTGCAGCAAACGCAGACGTACACGCTCCTGTTGATGTCGTAAATCCAGGAGATTGCGTCCATAGAGACTACGCTGGTGCAATGGCTCGCGACTCCAACGGCGCATGCTTGCCAATATGGCATCTAAATTAGAATGCGATTGCTGCAGGCGGCTAAATAAGTTGCTTGACTGCTCAAAAATACAGCCAATAAGTACATCATCTGAAACATTACGAATTTTAATATGCCTAAATCAGATTCACACTAATAACTCACCATAATTTTGCCAGGTTAGACTCTGACAAGCCTTTGCGACCAGCTCATCAATAGTCGCTAGCTCATGGCCAATCAATTGCAGCTCGGCTGGAGCACATTTTCCATTTCTTATGCCGTTATAATACTCCTCGATTTTGATTAAGCGTATTCGACGCTGCCAATAGTCATCCCTTTGGGCATATAGCGAAAGCAATGACTTTGGCAATTGGAAAAGATCCTCTGATAAACTGTTAGTTGCTTGCAGGGTTAGAAAATATTTCGTTTCCTTAAGCAAAGTAAATAGAGCTAGAGAAAAATTTAACTGCAATTGCTTAACATCGGTTAAGTGTGTGAGAACCGATTCCTCAAGTCCTTTGGCAATTTGTTTGTCTATTCCCTGTTGCCAATTGTTCCAGATTTTCATTTGAAGATTACTCAATTTGGTGGTCAAAATATCCCTCCGTGACAATAAAGATTTCCACTTTGCGGGTAAAGTTTGAAGCTCCGATTTCTCACACAATCTGCAATAGAATACCCAATTATTAGAAGAAATATTCTGATGTCAATTGACTCACAATATCTCAATCAGGTGTGTCAATGGCTTGGCTCCCAATTCATCGCAACATTTGATATGCTGTTCCAACCACATCATGGCCCCGGCAATGGGAGGAAAATTGAATAGCAACGGCACAGCTGGCAAACCACGCAAGTCATAGCCCAAAAGAACTTCTCCTACACTCTGCTCCAGTTGCATCAGTTCCTGATCATAGATGCTCATTATATGCGGTAAGAGACACACTAGTTCCGGCTGTACGGCTCGTCGCTGCAACAAAGTGCCAAACATAAGTGTGAGCCTGACCAAATGTCTCCAACTAGGACACTGTTCGAAGGCCTGAAGTAAAATTGTGGCCAATTTCTGCTCTAGCAATTGCATGCGAGCAAAGAATATATTCTGCTCTCTCTTGAAACATTTCCATTTGTGAGCAGCTGGAGCTGCGAGATCAATGTCCACATTGCTCCACTGCTCAAAAAGCAGTTTAAACTCATTAAAGATCTAAAGAATGTGAAAGCAGTAAATTAATTTAAATAAACTTAAATCAATTTTTCACTCTTGTACCTCTCGCAAACGTTCAGTGAGAAGCTTGCCACGCAGTCCACCAATTTCCAATTTCTCTAGTTGCTGAAACTGCACCGCAGCCTCAAACACTTGACGCAATTCCGACAGCTGGGCCAAGAAGCCATGAAGTGTTTGACCAAACACTTCCTCGCTGGAGAAGCGCCACAATTGATGTTGGCCCTCATCGTCGTCGCCGACTGGTGGAGAATGCGCAGCCTCGGGCAAGGCAGGCAACAAAATCTGATTGCTGACATAGCGTTCTTTATACTCGAGAGTGCGTTGTCTAAGGATTCATTTGAATATTTATACAAATATATTTACAGATATAAAAAACTTTACTTGAAAAACTCCAAGACTTTGCTAGTTCGATTTATTCTTTGAAGCCCCTCATCGGCATCTCCTTGAAAGAGTAGAGGAAACTCAAGATCTTCGGCAGCACGATGCACCAACATGTTGCAGATGCAACGCAAAAGGACACTCATCCTTCGGGAACTGCGGTAGAAGCGAGCATTGCTCCAAATTAAATGGACTACATGTACCAGTGGGGCAATCAACTCATGACCATTGCTAAATTGCACCGAATTGAAGGCGGAAGTGTATCGCAGCAGAGGTTGCAGCCACAAAGATACATCCTGGGCTTCCAGCCAAGCTGTGACAAGTTGACGAAATGCCTTGGCATATGGTTCATAATACACAGATTCAATTCGCTCGAGTATTAGTGCCAAAGTTTTGTGAGTTGGCTCCCTTAATTGATCATAGATATTCTGTAAATTTAGTTTACGATTTGTCCAGAAGCCAATCTCTTGAGCGGGCAGAGATACCATATTTATGTGCTTCAAGGGAATATTGTTGCTGTTGCCGGCTGAAGAAGCCGTTGCTAGACTCATGGGCTGGCATTCGGAACGCTCCATGACAATGTCATGCATTTGGGTTGTCCAATTGATGAACATTTCCTCCAATAAATTACGAAACTTTGGATCCAAGGCGGGACGCAGTTGGCTACAAATAAGGGAGAGAAAACAAAAAAAGGACGAAAGAAGAAAGGGTTAAACGTTTTTTGGTTTCTATTTTTCTTTCAATTTGTTTTGCATTTGTTTCTTAAGACCACCAACTTTCTTCTTCAATGGCCAAAAACTTTTTCTAATGAGCAAAAACATTTATTGACCTAATTCCCAAAATATTTGCACACTTGTACCCCGCTCTCATTTTTAACTCTTTCTATTCAATTCTCTCTCTCTCCCCTGCTCTCTTTATTTCTCTTTTATTGCTTTCTTTGTCTTGTAAATAAAGTAAAGTAAATTTTCATATACATTTGACCTCAATTGAATTGATTTAATGGCTTATTTTCTTTATGGCTTTAGTTAGATTTTTAACATTTTGCCCAAGTACAAACAAATTGCTCAAGCATGGACAAAGACCACAAATGGCAACAATTGTTGATAATAAATACTTATGCAACATGCACAAAGGCATTTTTGCCAAATTGCTTTTAAAACGAAAAACCACACTGAGGGCAAACTCAGAAAGCAACTTTTACATTAGGTTTTTAAAATTTGAACTATTTTTTTGGGGATATTCGCAACATAAACTTGACAATAAACGCATTTGGGTTACACAAAAGGTCTGAGGATTTAATCTTTTCTAAAGAAGTTATGTCACTAATTCTGATACTTTACTTCCATTACAAAATGAAATTAAGGAGGCAGAAACTTATAGGTCTTTTCTTATACATAATAAATAGTAGTTTCGGCTAAAGAACAATTATTTCAAGAAAATTTATGTATATTGGTAAAAACACTTGTTCTTCGCACAGTGTAAGAGCACTATTCCCATTCAGTTGCAATTTTTAATTCTTTATTTTAGTAATTCAATTAAAACATTTGAAAAATTAAAATTTCTCTAAACCGGATAAATTTTGTATGATGCCAAAAGTAAATAAATAAATAAAAGAAAACTTGAGTTTATCCTAAATTACTAATTTAATCAATTTGCGCCAACTCAAGGGTAAAAGTTATTTGCCTGAAATTCAATTCGATAGCTTGCCACACTTACTCACACTCTCTCTGTATTTGGCCATGGTGTAGGACATTCCTCTATTAAGGTCTGAGACAATGGGCATTGAATTGGGCTCCAACTTACCCTCGGTCCACGTGCGCAAACACTTCCTCGACGATTGTTGGCGAAACTAATAACGATAAAATTGTGCGATTGTTGGTTTTGCCCTTAATCTGTGGGGATAACAATAAAGTATATATATATATATATAAATATATATATTTAGTATATATGTATGTATGTATATATTGTATATTTCGCTTTTAGACACATGAAAAGTTTTGCCAATTAAGCGAAATACTTTTCCAAGACAATGGAGCTAGTCCAAGGCCCCTTGTAGACAAGACTCTCAATTAGATTAATATGATGAGATAACGCCTCAGCGAATGCTGCCCCTCCATGACCCACATACCTCTGTAAGGGTGTTTCTTACTTCCTTGATGCGCGTCTGTAGATCTTTTTGCACCAGAGCAGGCCATTGACTTTGCGCCTGTTCCAGTAAGGGTTGCAGTATCTCATCAAACACAAGCGACATTGTCTCGATTTTGCTATGAACTGGAAAATCTCCATAAAGGACACTGGATGTAAAATTAGACTCTGTCAGTTTAAATGCAGAGCCACCGCCACTGTTGCGTCGTATGAAGTAGGCACACTTGCCACGTGGCACACCATCCAGTGTGGTGAAACTGGACGAGGCTGGTGGCAGTGGGACCAAAAGTGCGCCTGGTGTAGCCGCCATTACCGCAGACACAGCAGACACTGTTGCTGTGGCCATGGCCACATCTTCCTGCTGGTGCTGATTACTGCCACGTAAACCGATGCCGCTGGCTAAAGTGTACTTGCGATACAAGTCACTGATGCAGCTACGTGGAACTAGCTCACCGCCCGGACTGAGCGTTATGATGAGAACTCGTATTTGTCCATTTGCCCAGTCTAGGACGATGCGCTGTTGTGGTTAGGCGGGAGTTGGGGAAATTGGGTTGGATTCGATTCGATTGGATTTGGATTAAAAAAGGATGATGGTTACTCACACGAAACTCATCGTTGGCCATCATTTTACCCCATTTATCTGGTTTGAGGCGCATTGTGGTTATTGTATAGGTGGCCACACGGTCCAAGCGTGCATCGTTATATTCACGCTGAATATACGTCGAATGTTGGTTGATGCTGCCATTGGGGACAGCCGCCTCCTCATCACTGCTGGCCAAAGCAGCCGCATCGGACATGGTCTACTACTGCAACTTCTACTACTACTACTATATAGTAGGATATGTGGGAGCAGTGCAAATGAAATGCAAACAATTCAATTGAAGCTGTGCCTTCGCTTGATTGAGCAAATCAAACAGCAACAGTAGCAGCAACAGCTCAGTGCGGCGTTTGGCGTTGAAATGATTATGAGGCGCGTTGTATGACCGACCTCTAATGCCGGGGCCAGTTGTCGGGGGTCAGGTGAACGCCCACTGGCGCATGCCACCGCATATCGATCAAACTTCAAATTCAAATTAACAGAGAGTTATAGAGACAAGGGGAGTGGAAGCGCACAAGAGGGAGACTAACAATTTTAAAGTGTGTGTGCCTCCTCGTACTGCTACTCCTCCATCACTTTAATTGCACACGAACTAAGCAAAATGTAATTTCCGTTTGTTCAGCAAGTTTTTGTTAGTTATGCCCGCTCATAAGTCATCATCATCATCAACCTTGTTCTGCTTCTTCTACTGTTCATCATCATCAGCATCGGACGTGGCGGGAACATAAATCCATTGCATCGCTTTTGATGAGCATGAAGGTGGCAATGAAAGTTGTTGATTTCTGCTGTCCATCATGGCGTATGCTTAATATTCGCACATTCAGACAAAAGAAAATGCTCGACCACTTCATAACTGGACATTTTAAGTGCTCTAGCAATGGGAATGAGATGGAAGTGGGCAAGTGGGCAAGTGCATTTAACGTATGACACACAAAGTTGAATTTATAGCAAATGCATGGCCAACGTTCAAAAAGGCAAACGCACTGAGGGACTCACTGACTGAGTGACTGACGACCAACTGACATGTGTCAAGTAAGAGAGCAGGAAAAAGCACCCGCAGCAACCGACTGTAGTATGGCATAGTTAAAATGCTACGCAATTACCGCAAGTACACTGACACACACTCACATATACATAGATTCCAGTAAAGAACATTTCAATTCTCAAACAGGATTCGACTCTGCAGATGCCGAGCAAAAATATTGTGTATCTTCTGTTAGAGAGGTAAAGATAATTACATATATTGAATTTTAATGATTTACTTGCATCAAATTAGTAAACATCAGGAAGTTTTTGCTATTCTTTTTTCTCATTACCTAGTAATTTGTAAATCACAACCAGTTGTAATGTCGAAGTAATTGTTTCGGAATTTCATAACAGAACTTGTTAACGGATACACAAACAACTTGCCCAGAACTCGTTGTATGTTCTTCAGAATTATTGACATATGTTAATTGTGGCTAGCTTTGTTGCAGGATTTCACTCACTGCATAGTTTTGAGCGTCCAGTTTATTAGTGCCGATTAGAGAGTTGTTTCTTCATGTTGTCAAGCTTAATATACCCACACACATAAGTATTTTTCTATTTTTCGCTGAGTATTTACAGTGGATGGGGCTGGTGGTCTGTGCTACTCGGGGATGGCCATCAAGCCAAAATGCTGTGTAACTTTGATGTGAACTCCACTTTAAAATATCAGCGTCACATCAAAAACAAGCTCATGGCAGACACCCGCTGTTCTCCACTCTGTTGCTGGTCCTCCAGAACTTCCTGCCTCATGCTACTTCCAATGCTCGGATTTGCAATGCTTGGTTGCATCCATTTGCGCCCAAGGGACAAATGCATTGCCCTCGTTTCATTGGGAGCCGCAACTGTTGTGGTGTTGCTTCTTTTCTTCGAGAAGGTATGTGGGTCAAAAGTGGGGAAAAAACACTTGCCACTGAGAAACCTTAATAACTACACGAGCTATCTCTATATGAATCAAATTATCTTTTTAAAATCTTTTAAAATGAACTAAATTGAATTGTTATATTTAAAGTCTATCTAATACCAATAATATTTTAAGCAATGCTAAAAATGCTGGATTAGAAATAGAGTGTTTATACCTTAATGCAGTACCTTATTGATTCAGTACTAAGTAGACATATATCCCAAGGAAACTTCTCACCCATAACCATTTTTATTTCCAAAATCGGAAATAGCTTATAATTTAAATAATATGTCAGCGAATTTAGAAACAGGAACAGATGTGATAAGTTTCCATTTGCGAAATCGGTTTCCCAGAGAAAAAGAATTCGAAACGAATATGTTTTGTTAGTATATTTCAATAGCAAATATGTGGAAATGTTTTGTCCATGATGTCGTCTTATTTTTCTCTGGCTAATGAATTTATTCAGCATTGAATTCAGTTAACTCCTTTGGCAATACAGCATGGTTATTTCTTGTTGGCTGTGCCTCTCATCAATATTGTGTGTATGGAAATATATTTGAGTAGATAGGTTTGTCACCCACACCAAATGGATCAATTTACATAGTTTGTTTAACAGATGCCACTGGTTGGTGAGTGGGATGTGGTCAGCAGGAGCTTATGTCTGCAGGAGTAGACAAACGCCAGCCAAGGTCCATTTGCTGGCACGCTCACGACTCTTCAGATTAAATGTCCAAACGAAAGTGGGTCCGCGCAGCCTGTAAAATAAAAGATGTGCATAAATAGTGCTCACAGTCCAAGTCAAACATTAAGTGAAAAGCAACGAAGGAATAAAAATGAACGAAATGAAATAGTATGAATGTAAAGAGAGGGGAATGAATGGAGTGTGGACAAAAGAAAGAAAGCCGCAAGAAAAATAAACGTCAAATTGATTTTAAAAGGAATTTCTCGATGATGATGATGATGATGGCCTCGGCACATTTCGAATTAAGTAAATCTTACAAAAGCCGCACACAGTGCCGGGACAGAAACGGACATTGGTCCGGCGCTGAGCCATGAAAAATGAAACTGTAAAATGCTTTTACTACATTCAAGTGGGTACGTCGTTTTTCCCTTTTTTCTGTTTTCATTTTGCTTTTTGAATTTATGCCAACCGCCGCGAATGAGTTTTTGCTTGCAAGTTTTCTTTTTGGCCAATGTTGTTGCTGCTGCTGATGAGTTTCATTATGGGTGAACAAATCATCACATGGAGAATGGAGTGCAAACTATGGTTCGAGGTAGAGGCGCAAACTGGATGAGACTGCATGGCGTCGCTCTCGTTTAAAAGCAATTTCATCCACGGTGCGAGTGTGTGTCAACACACTATTCCATTACGAACAAAAGGCATTTCCATTTGGGTAAATTTATGAGAACATTGGTATGCGGCATCTATTTAAAAATGACCGCACTCAATGAAAAAAAGAAAATACAACAGCAAATCTCGAGATAAAGAGCAGAAGAAACAAAACCATTTGGCATCACACACAGTGTAAACAATGTGTTAAAAGCACTCGCAAAAAAAAATTTATGAAAATTTATTAACCTTTCGAATGAGCCAGGATTGAAGTAGTTTCAAAAATGAGCGAAACTAAAATTGTTATGGCATAACAATTTTAAGATTAGCTCCGAAGATAGTTTAAGATGGACTAATTAATCCCACTAACCGCTTTTGTTATTTTGTTTGAATACAATATTACTATATATAGTCCAAAAAACTAAAGGAGTTTCCTACCACAAACATCTTTTGTGCAGTGTGAAGAGTCTGGTCGAATGGCTATTGGTCCGCAACTAACTTTAGCGGCGATGGCAGCCTAACGACAACATTCAATAAACAATTCAGAATTGATTGACAAACGGACAAGGGGAGATTTGTTATTTGGCTGACGTCGACTGACGATTGACCAGACACAGTACTCACACACAAAAACACTGGCTATGATGACAAGTCAGCAGCAGGAAGGATGTTAGTTCGAGTGGATGAGGAAATTGAAAGGCAATGCTCACCCACACACACACACACACACACACTCAGCAAACTTGAAAAGGAACAAAAATTGAATCCCTGTGTACAAACGAAAACGAAAGCAGAAAAAAACAATAGCAAGCAAATTTCTCTACGGATATCCGTCAGCGATTAGACATGGCTAGCTGTGATGTTTTGTGTCTCTTCTGCATTTGTGTGTTATTCTTGTTGTTTTGTTGGCATACCGAATTTTATAGACTGGACATTCGTAAATGTTCTTGGTGTCTTGTTTGTCCTGGGTGACGGCCTTGATATAGATAACCGGCATGGCTGGGAATAGTTCTTTGTTGAAGGCATCTGTTATGGTACCCATTTTCATATCCCAGCGAGCTCCTTCCATAAATAGACCATTCACATAGGCACCTTCTCTTGGTGGTGATCTATAAATATAGAAAATAAATTGTTATTAGTTTCGCCCACTCACACACACAACCACGAAAATCTATTCATGGCCTACGTGAATTCCTCTTTGAATTTCTTGGTCACATCACAATTGAGACACACCCTGTCCAGGGGCCATTCATTTTTACGTGCCGTCTGTTGCATAATTGCTGTAAGCAGCGACTGTGGATTAAAGAAACCAGCTAGCCATATGGAAGAGGGTAAACGAAAATCAGCCACCCATCCTTCGAGTTCGCGCAAACGCTGCATAAGATCAGCGAACCAGGATTGCAGGCCCAACATACTGGGATAGGCCAGTTTGGTCCATTGTTCGGGTACTTGATCCATATAGAGGCAAAGCATTAGATCTTCCATAATCGATGATATGGTCAGTTCACCTTTGAGACCTAAATCAAGTTCATTGAGAGAGCGCCTCAATTCGGCCATTAGGATATTCATGCGTTCACATTCCTGGAAAGCCACAATTATATACGGATTACGATCCTCAACGCGGCCCATTAGTTCCAGAATATTAAATGGTGTGGGCACTTTGTCTAGCAGATCCTCAATGATGCCCTTTGTAATGTCCTCTTGTGAGGCTGATTCACCGCCACCTCCAGTGCCACCGCTCGACATACGTGGCTGCAATTCAAACACTATGCGAAATAGACGTTCCGAAACTGTGGTGAGGAAACCAATTTCAGCATTCGAATGCAGGCCATATAGAGCTGGACTCTCTCCCGGTAGATTATCATCAATATATTGATGATATCCGGCATATTTAAGTATACCCGGAGCTGGAAAACCTTGGCAATATTCCAATTCGCCATCGATGAGTTCCGGTTGCATGAACTCTTCCAGATAAGTACGGCAAAGACGTCTATCCCAGTCATCGGTAATGTGACCGCCGTACATGATTTCACCAAACAAATACCGCAAGTCCTCCCACGGAACTCTTGTGTTGTTTTCCAAATAATTATAGAGGACATACACCGAAATGGTCAGGTCACCTACATTGAAAGGATAACCTCGATTCCATCCCTGTGGACCGAACTTGCGACGTTCTGCAACCACAGCATGGAAATAGCAAAGTGAGAACAAAATGGCCTTAAATTCGGTCTCCTTGGAACACATTTCCAATGTTTCATCGCTAAAGTTGTCCAGAGCTTTGTGCACATTGGCCAACATGCCAGTGGGCGGTTCATTGGTTATCTTAATGGCCGACTCCAATATGCCTTGAGGCAGTATATGCATTGTAGGATCGCCAGCGGGCTCGGCGCTAAGGAAGAGTCGATAATTGGGATGAGCATTGTTGAGGGAGGATTCCATCTTTTTCTCCAGACTTGGCAACCAGCGTGCCACCAAGTGAATGTTCTGCAATATGACCCAGTGACCATTTTGTGAGGCAGTCTCTATGGCCCTTTCCGCCACCACTTCCTGTCCCTGACCCAGTGAAACGCTATGGAAATTCTCTTGATCGAAACTGAAGCCCAGTACTTTTCCCAGTTTCTCCACATCTTTGAGTGGATCGACACCAGGAGATAGCACAAAGAACATGTGCGTTTCGGGACTACTCTCCTCATAGGTTTTAGCGAATTCCACCGACCTTGCATCAATGTATTTAGATCCCAGTTTCTCATCAATAAACGTTTTCATGGCATACGACATACGATCGGGCCGTATACAACGCATTATACATAGCCTTTGGATAGCTGTTTTACCCTTCCATTCACCAGGAAGTTTCTCATTCTCTGGACTCTCAGAGTCAACAAATTTCTTCCAACGCTTGTGCGAGCCTTCCATGTCCTTTTCCAAACCCTTGAAAGCTGGCAAATTCGTAAGGGCACGAATGCCACCCCAGCCCAAATTGGTTAACCAGGTGAAATTGGAGGTTTGATTAGGCATATAAGGGAATCGTAGGAGAAAGTCTAGCTCGCTGGGTTCCACTTCGCCGGCATTTACCAGAATCTGAATGCACATTTGGGTAAGGAAGATCAGTTTGTCCTGCTCGAAAAGACCTCGCGAAGTGTAAACGTAACTACAGTAGGTAATCGAATCGATAAGATTCTCCACGCGTTCTTTTAATTTCTCCGCCGGAGTGGCCTTCAGCATGGCATTGTTAAACACGACAGTGAAAGCTTTTAGTGAGAACTGATAGATGGGGTTAATTTTAAAAAGATCATTCAATATAAAGTATATAATGGAGGCACGCTCAGCAGCCGGGCGATAAGCCTCACGGGCTGAATCGATTTGTACACCGGTAATTTTAGCCTCGGCCACCTTGACCTCAATTTCATCGGCTGTTTTCTTGGTCTTCTCCAAATTCATGACAAGGGTTACATCTTCGAGTACATTTTCACCGGCAGAGGATAGACGCGCCAAAAGGTCATCTTCCAGAAATTTGAGTGTAATTTTAAAGTGATTTTGCTGCTGGGTGAGACGCGTACGCATGGATTCCAAGTCTGGACGTTCTACTTTCACCACCTCGGCCAACAGTTGGTCTTCGAGACCATCACGAGTGACCGTGAAATTAATTAAAGTCGTTTGAGCCTGCATTTCGGGCTTATAATGAGGATTGGCCAATTTCGTATGCAATATCAAGCGGAACTTCGGATTAAAGTCAATTTCACGATCTCCGATCTTGAGAACTGTGCCCTTTTTGATCAACATGCGTCCCAGCAGTGGGTTGAGCACGGCATCGACATTTTCACCAATGTTTTCAATAAGCAAAACACTGCCATTGCTGACGGCCTTCTCCACATGGTCTAAATAGTTTCTTTGCGTAAGTCGCAGGACAACTAAACCTGTGCCGTATTTATTTTTCACCCATTTGATGCCTTGACTGAAGGAAACAAATTGAGGATGTAAGAATATAAAAAATTATTCATCTTAAATCACTTACAGCTGCGGATCGATCATTAGTGGGTAACGCTCAGATTGAACCAAAATGGCAGCATTTTCCGCTGACATGCGATCACTGGGCAAACCCTGATTATTCCATTCGGCTATTTGAGCATCGTCACAAATCATTTCAAAGGGATCAATGCCCTCAGTTGATGGTATCGGGGGCTAAGGTAAATGATGAACAATCATTTATTACTCTATCATCTTTGCTATATTTGCAATTACCTGGCTTTTAATAAAAGCGGGCATCCACATTTTTTGCTGAAGTTCAATGCGATAGGCGCGGGTGAAACAGCCGACATATGATATGAAACAGGATATAATTAGAATATCGCCGGGCAACTGCCTTATACCCGATGTAATACTAAAGAGACAAAGAGTTGGTTTAGTTTCGAAAAGTAAATATTGTTTCATGTGTACTTTACCTCTTGACCGACTCTGTCCAGCGTACTTTCTCAGTGGCCAATCCACCAATCAGTCGATTCGCAATATCAATGGTAAAGGCTGTTTTGTCCGCCTCGTCCTGGCATTTTTGCTTCTTGGCCAACGCCTCATCGTATTCTCCTTGCAGCACATTGAGTTGTTCCTCTAGTTCGGTTAGACGTTGATTCAGGGCAGTTAATTTATCACGGGCATCTTTCAATTCCTTCTCAGACTCAACCAGGGCACGCTCTTTGGGTTCCACAATGAGATAGACATCGTAGAATCGATTGATGTTAATTACCCAAGAACATAGACCGGCTGCAGCTGATGACTTGGAGATAATCTTTTCGGGGCTAAATTCAGGATCTTGCACGTAAGGCTGTAAGGCCTTGATAATATCTGGATGGATGTGCTTCTTATCGTAGTTGATTAGATTATCGAGGAATTTATCCACATTGCCCATCATTCCACGTGCCGCTTTCCAGCTACGATCTTTAGGTATTTTACCCTTTACAGCGAATAGAACTAGAACAGCACCGCAAACACTGACCACAGCATCTGGTGGTGATCCAAAGGACTTCAACTCCGTCAGATTATTCTTGTTTAGTGTGTTTAGAGCCTCTTGGGCGGCAAGAAGAGCCGGCTGTGCCTTAAGGAAATCCTCTTCGCATACTTTGGCTTTGGCCGTCACCTCCTCTTCGATTTGGCGCACATTCTTTTCCTCTTTGGTGGCAAATGCTCTCTCCTTGGACACTTTTTCGTTTTCTGTGCCCACAACAACAATGAGATTGTCTGCCTCTTGATTCTTTACCTTCAGTTCGACCTCCTGTAGTTTTAGAACATCCTGAAGGGCGTCTACTTCTTTGGTGCAACTTGCCAGCTTAATGAGTCCGTTCTCCAGACGCAGTCGTCGATCTAAATTGGCTTTGACCTTTTCATGAAGCAATTTGGAGTAGAGAGCAATGAGCTCGAGGAATGATTTGGGTGTGGTGTAGTTATAACGCTTGGCATTAGCCAAATACACTTGCGAAATATCGTTGACAGTCTTGTGTACATAGGCCATAAAATTGGAGACCGGGAGTGCCAACTCTTTGGGCAATACTGAAATCTCGGAAAGGAAACGCATCGATACCGATTCCAAGGCCTGTTGTGGCCACTCATGGAACCAGTCGACAGTTGTGCAATTAATCAAAGCCGGGAATTTGCGTGAACGTATACGCAAAGTGGCACCGACCGGAGAGAAGCAGAGGACAACCTTTAACAAGCTGCGAACCTTTTCAATGAAATATTTCCAACAATTCTCACGACTATCCATAATGCCCAATTGTTTGACCTCATTACGCACCGCATTGACTACATTCTCAATCTCATCGTCGGGGAATAACTCATGAATATCGCCCGATGCCAATAAATCGTTGACCAGCACTAAGAATTGTTCACGTGCCACCTCTGAATCGGTAAGGAGAAAACAACAAGCCGTTGTTTTTACACCTGCCTTAGAGTAGAGAGTGGCAATATTTGCCTTTAGATCATTAACACTGTAATCTTTGGTTAATTGAATTTGGAATACATCCAGCGAGGAGATAAATGCCGCCAGTCGAGTGAGAGACTGTTTGCCCGAACCACCGACACCGATTAGCATGGCGTATCCTCGTGAAGATTCAACTATACGACTAATGCGGCACACATGCGACATGGCATCATCAAAGAGCACTAAATTCATGGCTCCCACGTAGTCATTGTAACGATCTTGAGCCTCCTCAAGCAATGACTTTAATCTATCCCAATCGCTAATGGGCATGTATTTGATATCCGATAAACCCTTCGCAAAATGGCAATAGATATGCGGTTGCTTGTAAACAATGTCGTCGCTTATGCCATCAATACCCTTGCGTACCACGTCGGCAACAATTTTCTTAAAGTTACCTATATCTGTATAGTCGACCAATTTATCACCATAGACTCGATAACATTCGTGAACCCATAAACGTATCATTAGATTGGCGTTCGGGCAGGTCTCATTATTCGCATAGAGCACTCCCTTTAAGAAGAACAGAAACTAATTGCGATTGCCTGATTATGGATACAAAGATCTTACCGTAAATATATTGGCTATATCACGCAAATTAAAGTTGTAATGAAATTTAATGGCTGTGGGCAGAAAAGATGAAGCAACCTTTTGATGAAGGGCTATGGCAGTGGTCACCAGTGGTTCACAAAGCCTAATTACACTCTTGTCGAACTTGTGTACTGGATTCTCTATATGTTGCGAGAGTATAGAGTTCAGTATATGGAACAAGGCATCTTGACTGGGCTGGCTGTAGAAAATAGATTTAAATCAAGGCACCACTTCTAAAGAAGGAAAAGATAAAGATTACTTACTTCACAGCAAAGGAACAGAAATGCCTCTGTAATCTAGGATTAATGGTAAATGATCCGGCAGATGGATTCATGCAGGCCACAAAATTACATTTGTGTATGTCCTTCAGGGTCATCTTTTGGCGATCATACCAATGGTGATAGTCCATAAACTGTCTGATTAAAGTATGTGGCTGTACAGTGAAATATTTATCCACCTCTGGCATATTCATATCATCCACAAAATATATCATTCTCTTGGTGCCTATGGGACCATAATTACGTCCAGCTTTTTTCTCCAGCGGTTTTTCTAGAATGCGTTGCAGCATCTCGGATGTTGTATAGAAATTAAAGGGCACATTGGTCACTGCATATTTCTCGGTGGGCAAGGCATTCAGTTTTGCATTCATCAATATAGTTTTGCCCGATCCAGATGGACCGATTAACATTAACGGATGATCGGCCTCGATTAATGTGTCCATAAAAAACCGCAAGCGTGTTGTCTCATTTGTATTGACCAAATTCGATTGTAATGGCAAATCTGTATCTAATTCAAATTCTGGCACCAAATTTGTCCACGGTAAGAATTTTTTGGTGTCATTGTCTATATAAAATGAGAATATATTTCCCGATGGTGGGAATTTAACGGCCTTGTATTCATTAAGGAACCATTTACTAAACTCATTACGCCAATCAATAATCTGATCTTGGAACAACGAAGAACCAAAGCCCCAAACAATGCAGAAGACAAAGTAAATTTCATACCAGTCCTTGGGGCAATCGTTGGGCACATTTTGTGGTGTTAGCATGCTATCCAGAAGGAAACATGTCATCTGTAAGCGGGCAATATCCGATATTGGTGTAATACTCTTCAATCGATTTCTGAACGCTTCCAGCAATGGTGGCACATACTTGTCAAACAGAACGTTCAGAGTGGCCACCTCACTGGAATTTGAGCGAGTGCCCAGCCAGGATTGTATAAACGGTGTCCAGCCCAAATCCTGTGGATTAATATATAAAATTCCAGCTCTCGACACTGTGGCTGGTGTGGCTGTGCGCAGTGAGGCAATTTCAAACAGCAATCTCATTTCTTTGGTCAGAGCAATACGCTCATTGCTGGCCAATGTCAGCACCTTATTGTCATCCATCACGGTGTTGAGACTCTCAATCCACATGGGATCAATATCACCATCGAGAACAATCCATTTTGGCCCACTACCTCCCAAATTGGCCTGATCTCGCATCAATATAGAGAAAAGGCCATCTTTCCACTCACGTGTGGCCGGATTCACTATGCCAAACAATTCGTCATTGGTCACTGCTTTGGGATTAAGATCATTGTAGTGGGGTTTGCGTTTTTGGTTCTGATAAGTCTTGTTTAGCGTTTTCCACACTTCCGATTTGCCTGTGCCCGCAAAACCAATAATAAACACAGAATGACGAACGGCAAATAATTCCTCCAGTTGTACAATTTTCAATATGAAACCCTCCTCTGGCTGTAGCTTCAAATCCAATGCTGAACGCTTAATCACAGCCTCAAATTCAGGATTACGTTTACGTGGCACATCCAAGGCCGGAAACAGATCACCAATAAGTCCCATAAACACGGGCACATCATCAGTTACAATTTTGGGTATATTGAAATCACGCAAAGCTCGCATAAGCACTTGATCCTCTGGTCGTTGACGATCGTCGCGCTACAATCAAAAAGAAAGAAAGAGGAAAACGGTCCACCGTAATCTTTAATTAAAAAGAAATGGAAAAAAATTGGTTGGGCTTGGCTAATTGTGCACGTGACTTTTGCGGCTCATTAGTTTGGCTCACGTAGCCTTAGAGTTTGGGCATACTTTTGGAAATTGCTGCCAAAAAAGTTTGCACCAAGAACAACAGCAACAACAATGGCCAAGTCAATATGAGCAATACCTGACTCTTAAATACCCTAAAAATAAATTATGATCATCTCGGTTCAGTTCAAGTCTCTAAATCGCAATTCCTGCCAATATTGTTAGAATTTAATGTAAGCAAAGACTTGCTAACCGCATAATTAATCAATTATCTATTAAGCTCTATATAAGTAAATGTACCTATTCATTTATTTAGGGTATACAAATTAAGATAGAGGTCATCGCGGTGTAAGGCTGAAGTTTCACAAATCCTTTTGGCAATTAGATACTTGCAGCCAATAGGGGAAGGAGAACAGGCAGAGAAGGATGGACACCCACAAATATTGCAGAAGCATCGTGGTATCGCCCATTGCCATCGTCGTTGTCGTTTTCGTCGTAGTCGTGGCATTTTGTAGTGCAAATATCCCATTACTCGAATGAAACTTTTAATTAAAAAGTTGCCAATGACAAACGGGTGGCGGCTGCGAAGCTTTCGGTTCCTCTCGACCCTGAGTAATCGAGCAATAGTCTTAATATTTTCGCCACAACCCCCCTTCACCATTTTTCCCATGCGGGGGATGAGCTGCTGCTGCCGCCTCAGTCTGTGGCACGCACGTAATTGAGACAAACTTTGAGACAGTAAAACATTCGTGCAATGCTTCGCAGCGTTGGCGATGCCAATGAGAAAATTACGACATTTAAACCCGGAGGTTAAATGTACGTGAAATATTAAGTTTAGTTGCATGAGAGCTCACTAAATCTTATTGTAGGTCATTTGTCGACCTACCCCTACTACATACTAGGTTAGGCTGGGCTATCCTTTTCTCAGCGTTAGCTAATTATAGCCTGTTAGGATGGTTCCCCCGTTCGCACTTACCCTTAGGGCGCCAGCAACGACTAGCACCGATTTGATGGCACGCAGACCCCAATCGTAATGGTCCTGTTTGGATAGCAGCTCCTTGCACAGAGTGTATAACGTGATGAACTTGCGGGCCAGTAGACGTGCCTCTTGGAATCCCTCGGCCACCAACATAATTTCACTAATCAGTGCAAAATCAGGCACAACCATTGCGCAAGGACGATAGAGTGCCTTTAGATTCTCAGGCAGCTCGGCACGACCAGCGTAACCCGGATTCATGGTAATGAAGACACCCACCGTATTTCGTAATGAAATGTGCTCGCCCAGAAAACTAAATGTCAACTTTTTGCTCTTTATGGCATCCTGTATGCACTTGACTTGGACAGCCACCACAGAAAGTACTTCGACAGAGATGCGATTAAACTCATCGAAACAGCCCCAGGCTCCAGTTTGGGCTAGACCTTTGTGTATGTTACCAATCGATTTGTAATCCATTTGCTCAGAGCAATTGAATACATACACCATCATGCCCAAGGCGCGACCAAGATCCTTGGTTGTCTCCGTTTTGCCAGTACCAGCTGGACCAGCGGGAGCTCCACCTTAAATCGGCAAACAATTACATTTAAATATCCCACGTCCTCTAGAAAGTAAACTTACCCATAACCAAATGTAGAGATTGGGTCAGTGTTATGTAACAACGATCTGTTAAAGGAGTGATAACCAGACGAGGTGTATTGCCCAAATACTCATAGTCATAGCGAAATTGGGCATCACATATGTTAGCAAAACAATCATCGATCTTAGAATCCCAACGATGACGCAATTGGCTTTGCCATTGAAAGGCAGTTTGAACTTCCACTTTCTTAGCTATAATCGTGGATACCACATCACGACTATGCACATCGATGGTGCACACGGTCATTACCTTTTGACGCTCTGCGGCAGTGAGATCGCCTAGCAACAGGAGAATCAGATTATTTAGCTGGGTTACCTGCTTTTTGTTATAGTCCTTTAAGGCATTCTCGTAACGTTGCTGAACTTTCACAAAGGCATCGTTTGTCTCAGCTGTCCACATAATTTGAGTGCCAACCAATGCTGGTTGAGCAGGCCATTCAAAGATCCACACGTGACGCGGCTTATGATCGTAATGGGAAAGAGAACGTTTCAGCTGATCACGCAAAGTATCGCGCATTTTGTCAGTGACACGATTTAGCCAGACTTCAACCTTGCCGCTGCAATCGCAATTTTCTAGGAATGGAACATATTCCTCCAGTTCTTTGGCCACCATTCCAGCAGCTTGTTTCGAGCCGGAAATTAAATTCAATTTGCCCATCGAGTCATAGAGTTTGGTCAAGTGACGAGCCACCATGGAGGGATTATTGCCATTGGATAGAATATCCAGCAAATCGGCCGATGAAACGAAATAAAAACGCGGATAGGCAAGACGCTTCGTTTCCAAATAGTCATTCAAAGCTTTCTCGCAGAGTAGCAGCATCTTGAGGAGCGATTCCAAGTGATCGTAAAGTTTGCTGCCCGAGCGATTAGTGGACCTTACCACATTCTTATCAGAGTTCATTTGGGCCAACAGCGCTTTGAATTCCCTATCGATATAGTCAAAGCGCTTAGAGTCCTCTGGCAATTGGGATCGTATATCCTCAGAGCCAATGAAAATGCTCTCCAAGTATTGCCATTTGCGTTGAACTTCGAACCATGAGCTAATAATTTGATCGGCATTCGAGAGTTTTTGTTGCCATGTGCGAACCTCGTGCTCAAAGAAGGCAATGTACTTGGACGAGGCCATATTCTGTAGCTGACCCTGATGATCCTCCAGAGTTTCGATCATCTCCTCCGATGCCTTGAGCAGCTTGAGACCAGTTCTCTCGTGAATTTCTGTGCCAAATTCCATATTGGCCCAGGCAGCAGCTATATCGCGCAATTGCTTTTCCATGGCCATCTCCTTGACTGACTTATCCACAATGTTCTTTACTTCCTCCTCATACTCGTGCAGATTCAGATCGATAAGGTCCTTCAAAGTTGTCGAATCGTCCATGCTGAATTTCACTTGGGTCGTCTGCATTAGTTCAATCCAATGACGATCTCGTATGGCTGGATTTTGCAATTCTGTAACAGCACGCAGTGAGGTCATTAGATTCTTCAGCGATGCTTCCATGAATATAAACGGTTCCCAGCCACGCATGGCCTTGTCGAGGCCACGCAACTCACGACCAAATTTCTTGCATTCCTGATCCATGGTCTCGATGTCTATTTTCTTCCAGGGTGTCTTTTTCCAGTCATTAATTGTCGACTCAATGGTAATGGCAAAGTCCCACATTACCTTGACCAGTTTCAAATCATTTCGACATAACTCAATTTTGGCACCATCTGGTCCCTGCAGTTCAAACAGAACAGCTGATTCGGCGAGATTCTTTTGACGTTCTTCCAGAGCCACAATTTCCAAATCAGCCTCATCTATCAATTCGTAGCAATTGGGACAGGGAACATGAAAGAATTTCTTAAGTACAAACTTTTTGCGATAAGTATTCGACATGTTGTCACAGAGCATGATGCGCTTCTCTATCAAGTCTACTTGGTAACTCTGAATGGGTGCAATCATTTGCTTTGTGGTGGCTGCTTGTCGTTTAACTTTCAACCAGGCATCGGGTAATTCATTCAATTGAGCCAACTCTGTGTCTTTAAACTCGTAATTGTATTGCTTGAGAAGATCAACAATTTCTTTCAGCGGCTCAAACATATAATCGTAGACATATTGTTTTTCATTGATCTGATTCAAAACAGAAAGAATCTTTACCAGGCCCTCAAAGTCATCTTTTTGCAATTCCATTTTGAGTACTACATTTGCCTCATCCACAAATGCTTGAAGTTCCTCCAGTGAGTTCTTTACCCGATTGATTAGATCCATTTTAAAGAGACTTATCCACTGACCCACTTGACTGAGTACCGAGGACTTGAAACCGGCCGTATTTAGGCGCAGAAAGACAAAAAAGTCTACAAAAGTCTCCCATGTGCGTACTTGATCTTGCAGTTCTATAAACTTATCCAATTGTTCTTTGTAAACCGATAAAGGTGGATACTCCTCCCCTAAAGGTTTCACACCTGAGCTGCCCTCTAATTCAGCTTCGGCATCTCGTTCATCTAGGGTCAAGTTACGGCCATATTTTTTGACCTCCATTAAATATTTGTTCTTATCCCAGAGCCAGAGATATGAGTACTCCATATAACCCTTGCCATGCACTCGAATTGACTGCAGAGCCATTTTGATTTTGTTTATAATATCTAAACGCTGTTTATCCAAATCGGGTTTGTTTTCCAACTCGGCTGTTTAAATCAGGAGAAGTAATCCGAAACAGAACTTAATCATTACTTTTCGTCAGCTACTTACACATAAAACGTATGGGCTCTTCACCCGTCACCTCGGTGGGATCCTGTGCGACCCGATACAGCAAATTCATCATCTCATTGATGTTACCCAATATTGTTTCCACAAAGAATAGGAAACCCGCTTTCGAGTTTGGATCCAAATTGAGAAAATAAACCACATTCGGCTCTTGCAATTCCATAAATATTTCAAAAATAGGTGCATTATTCTCATAACGATTCTCCACTTCCAATCTCAGGTATGTGGTGCTGGTGATGACTGCATCCAATAGATTTTCAGCTATAATTGTATCCACATACTGCTCGTAGGTCCGAAACAGTAGACGTTCCTCTTCGCTGACGCCCTTGAGCAATTCGTATCGATGAAATGCAGTAATAACTTCCTCTTCGCTCTCCGACTGCTCCTCTTCACCCTCCTCATCCAAATAGTCTTCTTCGCCGCCATCGCGTTTCTTTTTCACTTTGCCAATATTTGTCATCATGGTCAAACTTATAATTGGTGGCCAAATGCCATCGCCTTCATCCTCCTCCTCACCAGCCTCACCTGGTGGCAGACTATAACGACGTGGTATATCAAAGAATAATTTTAGATTAATGTATGTAAGTAAATCGATGAGACGTTGAGTGATATTCGCCTGTTCCATACGATTATTTAAAATGGGTTCCCTGGGCTCTGTATATAACATTTTTGTGGGATTGAAATCTTTGCGTTGGAAAAGCGGTACTTTGCCCCAGGATCGTATACTCTCCTTAATGGCCTCCAAATTCTCTTGGGCTGCCACCAATCGATCATGCAAATATTTGACCATTTTGAAAATCATCACAATGAATTTCTGACCTAATGGAAAGTATATTTTATAATTGCATTTTAATCTTTATTGGTCCACAAATACTTACTAAACTCATTCCATGTTATATTTTCTATAAGCGGCTTCATTTGCTCCTCAATCATGGCCATTTCGGTGGCAATTAAACCTTTCTCAGTTTCATGGGCTCTTTCATGGATATCATTATACCATTCGGCAATGCGCATTAATTTAATACGCGCTTGCTATAAATAGGAATAATTAATTATTATTATTATGAGTTTTGGTTATTCATGTTTACCCATAGCTCCTCCTCGCGGCTAAAGAACTTCATTAGCTGTGGCGTCAATTCACAGTGAAGCAAACGCAATACTTTAATATCCTTAAGGGCAGTTTTTAGATTGTCACTGAAATTCACACTCAGTATGTCTTGTTCATTCTTTTCCAATAGAGTTAAAGCCATGCCTTGCTGTATTCCAGCCCAGCATTCCACAACCCATTTGTCCAATATCTGCTTAATGAAATCATCAATTTCCTGCAACATTAGGTCATAGATATCCATGACATTGCGACCACGTTCATTTTCAAAAATGCTAAAACAAAGAATGTAAAATTAATGAATCAATTAAATTCTTTCTAACACTTACGGATATTCGTATAATTCATGTTCCTTATGCATTGCCGTTATACGATATCGAAGTTTCTTGAGCCAGGCCACAGCACCCGATATTTTCGGAAAGCAATCATCTGTGGGCAATTCCTGAGATGATGGAATATAATAGTCAATTATGTTATCATGTCAACTATCATGCAACTTACTTCTTCTCCCGACACCAGATAGATCTGTTTAAACTCATTAAAATCCTTTTTCACATTTAGTATTTCTTCCTCAAAGTCATCGACTATAATATGCATAAATGGTTCGATGTGTTCCCTGATAATGGGACGTAATAAAAGCTGTCCGGCCAGCAAAAGATCGTGTGTATCCTCGAGTGCTTTCTCAAACTGAAAGGATATCATGCGCTCCATTACATCTGTTTTCTGCATAAACTTCAAACGATCCTTTTCAAATTCAGAGTTCTCTGCTTCCGGATCTAATGGATTATATTGTATGTTTGTCCATTCTCGATAGATGGAATTGTAATCATCGAGAATTTTCTCCAAAGCAGCTGTAATTTGACGTCCCTTTAGACCACCCATGACGATTTTCTCTAATTTCTGAAAATCACGCCCTGTGTTGAACAACTCTTTGAGTTCACCCAGACGCAACATGAAGGCGTCGAGACGATGGAATACCTTTTCGGGATGCCAGGTCCAATCTTGCGAATTGAATGTGGTGCCAATTTTGAATTTCTTTAAGGAATTACGGCATTCCTTGTAAATAGTTCTATAAATGGTGCGAGATTAAATGTAAATATAAATTCTTTCTACACAGGGCCATTCACTTACTTATAGTACTCTAAATGTTGAATATTCTGATCGACCTTCTTATAGGCCTCATCTATGTCACCTTGAAATATGGAATCTGGTTCAATTGTACGTATGGCACATTCAATAATTGAATTGTGTAGTAGATTGAAGAATAATGTCATGTTATTGAGCGTGTGAAAGTATCGAGAATGTCCCCAGACCAATCCAACGGTTAGCATAAGTGGCCGAATTTCGGGTCTATTTTCGTCCATATCGCTGTTCTCAAATTTATCCATTTTCTTTTTCTACAAAAACACAAAAGATACAAAAATTCGTCTAATATAATATTTTTGTCATACCAATGGTGCCAGGCATTTGGTTATGTCTCTGGCCTCGGCTAAAGCCTCAAGAACAAGTTCCACAATCCGTCTATACGAATGTTCGAATACCGATTGAATTTTCTCCAAGACGAATCCGATGGTCTTGATACGTTTATCGCACAATTGGTCAACCAAACTATCAAGATTCTCTAAGCGTGATTCCCAGAATTGAAATAAAGCCTCTGGCAATGGATATTTCTCTTTGGAATATATTTTCTCGGATGGCTTAATGCCAACTAAGTCTTCAACGGAATCTAACCATTTGACCACCATGAACTCTAATGAATGTTTCATCAAATGATTGACCACTGAAAGATCTCTGAACGAGAGAGTAAGACAGTTATATTTATTTTAGAGTCTTTATAATAGGATACTCACCCTGCTGCAATAGCTGGAGCCGCTTCCATTACTTCATCCATGCATATGGGCAATGGGAATATAGTTCGATTGATGACCAAACCCTTCATTTGGGCAATGCCATTACGCATCTCTTGCGATTCCGTTTTCATGTCATTAACTATTACACTAGTCCATCCCGTTTGATTGACAGGATTGTTAAGCAAAGGGAAAAATATCTCATCGCAGAGTACGGAAAGATTTGCCAGAGGATTGGGCAATAGATCACCAATCATTAATGACTAAAAAGAAAAAGCTTTACTTTCTGTTTCCCCCAAACCGTTTTATTTATTTACTACTTACATCGAACATATTTTCTTCGGTTAGATATAATGGTCGAGAGTTTCGTATGAAATAGGCCACCTTTGAGCGCGGTTTTGCCGGAAAATTGTTTGTGGGATAGAGTTGGGAACTTGAATTCAATGTGAATATCAAACGTTCTACGTTTGGATTGTTAAGAAACTCCATTATCAGGTCCTGTCGAAGAGAAGGTGGTTCACTTGAAAAAGGCCGCTAAAAATTTACTGTTTCAACTGTGCATTCAATGTTGCAAGGATTCTGCAGGCACAGCACGCAGCATGCATAGGCATAGGCGTAACGTTTGTGAGGGGTGCTGGGCAGGGGGCGTGGCTAATTATGCTCTCTACCCTTCTGGGTGCTAAAGGCAACGAAATGGAAGAAAAGCAACACTGGAGCGGGTAAAGAGCAACGGTAAATGTTACGATTTTGCAAAATAATCAGAAAATGCTCTCAACATTTTACGTAAAATGAGAAGCGAAACGAGAATTCACGAGGCAAAGCGGAAGTGCTGTGGTCGCATTGTTGTTGTTGTTGCGTTATCTAATTACAAAGGAATTGTGCAGTAACGTCACACAGATTTTTGAAGGCTTGGTATTTTTTTTTTATTTTTTTTTTTTTACCATACTGGAAGAAAAAAAGACAAAAACTATAACAAATGCGGAAAGTTAAGCAGCAAAAAAGTCATTAATATTTATAGTAAAACTATAAATATGTTAAAAAAGAGTTAAAGAAATTAGCATGTCATTAGAAGAAAAGGTCTTTGAAACGAGATCTAAAGAACTTTTAAAGAAATGACAGAATTTCCAGCCCACATATCTAACAAAAAGAGTTTCCAATATGCAGGCATTGATTGAAAATGTGTTGGATAGGAAAAGCCGAAACAAATTTTGTTAAGTGCAGCAGCTTCAGTCAGACTCAGTCAGTTTGGTAAAATATTATTTCTGTTCAAATGCACAGAGGGTCTGTGCCGCATAGGTTTTGGGCCTGGTCCTCGTCCTGGTCCTGGGCCATGGCCACAATAACAACAGCAGAAAAATGCTGCGGGCATCCGATTGATATATGTAGGTATCTGCATTTGTATGTGACTATGTGTGTGTATATATAAGTGCGTTGTTTTTGGACGTACTATCTAGTTTTGCCTAAAGAATGACCCGCAGTTAGTTACAGACACATACACACACTATGGGGAGGAGTAGGTAGGAGGAACAGACACATATGCGCTAAATACACTTGTGTCTAATAAGTTTTATCCAAATGGCCAACAAAGCGTGCACCCACACAAATACAACAAGGGGCAAGGCCGCCACCCTCCCCCCAATTGAATGGACTGATGGCGGGGGTAAACAAATGAAGGGTCAGTACAATTTTTAGAAGGCGGGATTGGAAGGAGTGTACAAATGGGGGCTGGTAGCTGGAGCACAGCTGCGTATGCGGCATATTTGAGTTTGCATGGCGAAAAATTGTCAAACTGCCGGCCGTGCGCGGCCTGAAAGTCACTTTGGGCTGGCAATCTGCTTAGCTAAAACCCAAATTCCCATCATACCATCGAATCCCCCTCTTCCCCCATCCCTTTTACACACCATGCGGCACTTGCATTTAAATTGTGAAAATATTTGGACGTTGGTCGTTAACTGAAAATTGAAGTATGGCGGTTGTTTTTGAGGCAGTCAACCGACCAGCCAGTCAACCAACCTACAACAAAAAAATCTTTAAACAAACGAGGTCAGCAACGGTAGGGAAGAGGGAAGGAGTATGGGCGGAGAGTGGACGCTAATTGCGTGCCTGTCAACACTCGAAATAAAAATAATATTTGCAACAATTAAAAGCGCGCTAAATGACAACAAAAGAGCCAAACAACATTTCTAAGGAAAGGCAAAGGGAGAAAAAAAAACCTAAAAAAGGGATTCGTATAAAAAAGGCACTGGCCTCCGGGCCGTTGCCACCTGCCGCATAATTCCACATTTCAAAAGGGGCACGACACAAAAAAAATAAAATAAAAAGGCCAACGCGTTTAGCAGATTTGCAGGCCTGGCAACGGCAAACGGCAGCAAATTATGCAAATTAAAAATTTGTGACAGGACAGAAGAGTGTCAAAAGAGCAGGATGCCAAAGGAGCTTCTGGACATCAGGATTGAACTGAAGATGCTGCTGCTGATGATGATGATGAAGTCTTACCTTGTACTCGTTTGTTGTTATCATTTTGGTCCATTTCTCTTGCTTCAGACGCATGGTTTTGCTCACATAATTCCAGAAAAATTCTGGTCTATTGTCAACCTGTAAGAAAATGGAAACCCAAATCTTGAAAGGAACAGACAGAGAGCGGCAGCAGAAGGAAGTTTACCCACCACTTCCTTTTTCTTCTTTTCATCATCATCGGCCATAATTATTATTATTATTTGCTATGTTTGTTTTGTTTTTATTTTTTAGAAATATTTTGTTTCACTTTTACTAATCAAATGAAATCATGAAATGAAAATGCTTGAAATGTGTATCTCAAGGCCTACTCTGAAAATGAAAAGAAGAAAGAAAAACTTTTGATTTGTTGAAGATGTCGTTTGGTTTAGCTTTTATTTTGACTTTTTTACTCAGAATTTTGAAGGCAGGTGTAGTCAGGCAAGTGATGTTGATGTTGATGATGGTGATGCAGATGATGGGGAGTGAGTGAGTGAGTGGGTAAATTTGTTTGTGTTTCTTCTATCCAACGTATAACGATGATTCTAGTCCGTGTAACACATTTGAGCCATCCTTCCCTTTCACTCTATTTGGTTGCCAGCGGCGTTTTGAAACGTTTGGGTAAATTCCTCTTCAGCAATTTCCAATTGATGCTTGTGGGCTGTGCATCCTTGTTATGCTTTTTGATGGCCAATTGCTTTTGCTTTTTGGCCTTGTTGGCCAACTTGGAACGTATGATCCCCAGACTGTGATACTGACTGGCGCTGCGTGTCATTTTAGCATGGCTAATTTGCTTGGGCATACGAAACTTGCGCTTAAGTTGCATTTTGCCATGACCGAACTTGTTCTTGGAGCCAGCCGATGTTAGTGGGTTGGATTTACCTTTCGTTTTGTGTAAGCTCTTTGATGATTTTGCTGACTTAACCGATTTGAGGGACTTGAGGGACTTGCTGGACCTGTTGGACTTGAGAGACTTCACAACCGATTTCGCCGTCGTCGTCGTCGTCTTCGTCTTTGTCTTCGTTGTTGTCGCTGTCTTCGGTTTGAGACTTTTTGCCGATTTCTGTTTGGTGATCACTGCACCGCCCTTGGCACGCTGAACCAATTGCTTCTGTGACATCTGCTGCTGCGGCTGCGGCTTAGCCACTGAATACTTGAGAGCTGGCGGCGGTTGCTTGGAGAATGAGCGAGCTGCCTTAGCAATTGACTCAGTGTTGCCAAACACTTGCATGATATTCCGATTGACATACTGTAGATATTTTAGCGATGAGGCACATAAGTTGCATTTATGTTCACCCTTATCGCTATTATTACGTATCAAGCTCTCCAGATACAGAAAATTCTTGGCCATATTTTCGCAATGGGAACACTTGCTGTTGCCGCTGTTGTTCATGTTGTTGCCGTTGCTTGTTGTATTGTCTAAAACCTGCGAAATTGGAGGATCGGCAGTGCCGCTTTTTTGTTGCAAATTAAAGGCCGAATTATTTGGTACTACGTAGTCTTTAGCTGGCTTTTTTTTATCTAAACCGAACATTTTTCGTAAAACTGAAATTTTGTTCACCTTCTCAGGCATCAAATTTGACTATGGGAATAGAGTGGAATTTAGGTTAATAGGTAAACAATTATTCGTTGACATTTGGTGAACTTGGCCTACCTGATGAGCCATGATTTCGTTTCGATTTCACTTTTTTGGTTTTCACCTAACAATAATATTTGTTACTGAACGAAATTTGTTTATGTTTTTGCTCAAGTCTGCCTGTTTTTTGTTGCTGCCTGCTACTGCTGCTGCTGCTGTTAATTTTCTTAGCGTTGAAATTATTTTCGTCTGACATTGAAAGCAACGCCGCCTTTCCTACGATTATTCTCAATTGCTGGAACAAAATATTGTCATCGACCTTGTGCCACTCAATTATCGATAAAATAAATTGCATTGCATATTTAAAGGGGCACGAAAATTAATTTAAACACTTCCCCCTTTCCCCAAACACAAGCACAAGCAAACAGAGTTAGTTTCTATTTCCTTGGGCACAATTAGCGATAATCAGCTGGCAATTCTCAGTGCTTGCCCAGCGAGTCTCTTGATCCCTTTCCCTAGATTTTTCTACATTTTGATTGTGTATTTGGGTCAGCAAGCAGCCCATTGCAATCATTTATTTTATTTCGAGATTAAATCGCGAAATTTTAGTTTTTCGTGTCGTGTCGTTTGTTGTTTTTCGGTTATTCGTTTCGTTATTTGCTAACACATTTTTAAATGCCCCCCATTGGACAATGGTCTAAAAGTTGACCTTGGCTGGGAGCAGCAAATGGTCAATTATATATAGTGTTTCTAGTTGACTGAGGTCATCAAATAAATTACTCGATTTAATAGTTATGCAAACAGAACAGCTCTCAAAGGGAAACTTTTCAACGAGTGTAGGCGCCGTCTTTATTTACCACAATTTTCCATCCACGACAAACTCAGCATTGCTTACTTGCCTGGCGACACGTGAGCATGTGTGTGTATGTCTATGTGTGGGTGTGTGTATGCCACTAACTTTAAATTGGAAATATCTTTGGCAAAGTCAAAACAACAACTCCAAATAGGAAAGCAGAGACGTGGCTACATGCTCGTACTTTGGTTGGGCGTTACTCTAAACATGATTGCTCATAAATGTACGGGGCGTATACGTAATGTTAAGGGTAATGAATTGATTAAACGTTTCATCTTGTTTAACAAATTGTGTGCTGTGTCTGTCTTGGCATGACATTGGCCAAGTTTTAAATATATTTCAATTATTCGCACTTTGCATGCGACAACTGGGTGTTAATGTTAATGGATTTGTGCCAAGTTCTACCTAAACTGTGCCCACTGATTTATTTGTGGTGAAAAGCAGGACACTTTCATTTTTCTTTTGTTTAACATTTGACCCACAAAGGTTGCCGTTGGTTTGCTCTTTGGCGCGTCCTCTTTGCTGTAACGACTTCCTGAGACGCCGGCAGCGGCAGAAGCATCAGCACTGCAAAATACCATTTGCATAGCCGACATCGACATTGACGTCCTGCCTCAACACACTGCGCGCCCCCTCTCTTTCGTTTTCCCCTTCTTCTTGCTGGCTTCTTGCGCCTGCTTGACGTGTTTATCGCCTGCAAATGGCGATTCTTGATTCACCTTTGGGCTTTACTTTGCCTTTACCTTTGGATTTTGGATTTGTGCTTGCTTTAGGGTGTGGCAGTGGGAGTTTAACTTGCTCGACCATTTCAATATCAACGGAGGCATGCATAATTTCGACCGAGCCTATGTAAATTTGTTCCACTTTTGAGGAGTTTTTTTTCGTTCGTTTTGAGAAAGCAGGTCAACTTCATTTTGTGTTTCTTTCCTTGTTGTTATGTGTGAGTGCTGACCGACAACCACAACAGCAGCAACAACAGGCGGTTGTTGGCTGTTTTCTTGTTACTTGTTTGATGTGCGAAAGCCGCAAACACAAATTAGCACAACACTACGAACAGCACAACGTAAACGAAACCCTACACACATAGAAGTGGCAGCAGCAGCAGCGGCAGTGGCTGGTAGCCGCGCTACCATAATTCCTTTTGCAACGCTGCATTGAGAAGGAGTAAAGTAGGGTAGTGTACCTTCTTCTTAGCTGCTTTTCGCGTTGATTCGCGTTTTTGGTTTTACTGCCTTTGCTTTGGTTTAGTATTTTCCGTTTTTTTTTCTTTTTGTTTTTTTTTTTTTGCAAAGTTTTTTATTTTATTGTTATTATTTCCAGCTCTGAAGCAGCCGCTGACGTCGCTGTCGACGTCGTTACCACATAGTCGTCGTCTGCTGCTTGGCATAAAGTCCAAAGTAAAAATACTTTGCGGTCAGTTAGGATTTGAAGTTGGATAGTAACGCGACAACGTGTCCCAGCACCTGCTTGAGCCCTTGCCATTTGCGTATATATAATCTAATCGTGCCATTTTCGGCTATTAAAACCAATATCTATCGCGCCAAGTTAAACGATAATCGAAAAAGTGTTGCAAATTCCCTGACGAAGCAAACATATTTCTCTCGTGTCTAAAAGTGAAAGAATTTACAACAGAGTGAGTATATAATCCAAAGAGTAAGTAACTATTGACAGTCATAAGCTAAAATCATGTTAGTCAGCCTGCCATAAAATTTGAATCATTATGTAACGATATTCTTTATCAATTATGAAGCATACGAATGCTAAAGTATCTTGTAGGTACTCTTTAAAAAGAATTAATGGAGACAAAACACATTTTAAGTTGTTTACATTAAAAAGGTTAGCGAATTCTTTCAAACAATACTTTAGAAATAGTTTAATTATACAATAAATTTACTTCTAATGAATCATTAAAGGCATGAACACAAGATAGTGCTGGTAATTATTGTCAGAAATACAAAAGCATTTCCTGTACCTATTGTTATTATCCTAAAATTTTATATTATTAAACTTAGAGTTCATGAAGGTAGATTTCCCAAACGTTTAATATGCCAAACAATTAATTCTTTAATAGAAAAGCTTCACCTTCTCGTCCTCTTATAAATATAAACACACATACGCATAATTATTGTTCCTGTATGTATTTCTTGTACATATATGTATAAATGAGTCAACATCTTTGGGACTTTTCAACTTTTTCTTGTTGCTATTCAAAAGTTGAACGTATGCTTGGCAGGAGTCGGGCTCTGACCTTTTCAACAGTGTGGGAGAGTAAGAAGAAAAATCTTCGAAAGCTCTTTATAAATTTTATGCTAATAAAATGTATGCCTCATATATACATGCATAAATATATAGAGTAGATATATATAAATATGTATATATACACCTCCTATACACAAAAATGTATTGTGCTTCCTGCAATTTCTTGAAAAGTTTTTCTTCAAGTTCTCCTGTGCCCAGCAGAAACGATTAAAGAAGGCAAGTGTAAACAATTTAAACTTTTTGCTTCGTGCGCCCAAGCCCAAATAAGTATGCTAAATATTCAGCGAAAATTATTCCATGTAAATGAAATGTTGCCCTGTCATGAGTGTTTAATGTAATATTATTACCTGATTGTGCTGTAAAAGTAGAGACAAAAGGCAGAAGCATAAAATCGGAAATAATTTTATTTCTCACACATTAAAATGGATATAAGTGGGCGTGGGTTCAACTTTTGTATGTAGAGCTCCGACGACTCCTTCTCTCTATTTCTATCTCTGTGTCTGTGTGGATGGGATGAAACTTTTTACGCATAGCCACACATTCAAAGCTCGCAACGCATTTTAGCTAAAAGCATTTCAATGCTGTTAACTATTTTTGATGGCGTTACGCACTATAAACCGTAGCACCGTCATTCCTAGTGAACTGAACTAAGGAGGCAACCTCCAGGCATTGGTTGTTAGAGGAGGCTGGCTAGTATGAATTTCAAAGCGAATAAAAATGAATGAATTTCTCAACGGCATTCAAACACTTAATTTGCTTCCCATAAGTGTATGTGTGTGGGTGTGTGCACCTTAAAGTTAATGAGACAAAGCCGCTTAACGTTTTTGTGTGTATGTGTGGTGTAATGTGGGTGGTACACTCGCGTTCTTATGTTAATGAAATAAAAATTAAATTGCTGCAACGGGGAAAGTGCAAATTAATTATGTTGCCAGTCACAGGGCAAGCGGTTTGATGATTGTCCTACCCAACTTCAGGTCAACTGGTTCAATTGTATGTCATGTGAATAGTGTCAGTAATTAAATGAAATCGACACCAGTAAAATTGGCTGGAGAGACAGAGAGAGACAAAGTGAAGGAAAGAGACCATGACCGCAAGCACATACTAAAAAAGTAATTTATTTCTTTATGCACACCAAAAAGATTCCTTATGAGAAAAATGTTTCTCCATGTAAAAGTCCAATAAAATTCGACTAGAGGGCAAACACGTTTTAAATGACTTTTGGACTTTGGAAATATGCAAGTGGCAGTTTACTAACTATAGACAAAAGTGAAAGCAGCCACAATTCACAGTATAAAAAAAAGATGGATTGATTGACAAGCTGCTTACCACATACGTGACATGGGGAAATACCTAAGGAAGTGGGGGAAAACTGCAAATGAAAAGAGGGAAACAATGAAATAATGGGTTGGTGGGTCGCTCCGTAAGTCGAGTGCATATTAACAGAAAGTCGTCGAAAGACGACGTCGACGAAAAGCATGCTGATAGACAATGTGAAGCAGCAGTAGCAGCACCATCATGCCAATGGGATTAGCACAACAAAGTGCGGGAACGCATGGAGCAAGTGCGTGCCTGAGTGCACCTGTCAGAGCTTTTAAGTCCTTCCTTCTAGTCCTTGTAGTTGCCTGCTATGTTTATGAGCCCAGCAACTGACAAGTTGACAGCACCCAACTGTACAACAACTAAGTAGCACAACCAGCAGCAGTAGCTCCTTTGGCTCAACAAACAAATGAAGCCATCGCATGTGTCCATGCGGGCGTCGGCTTGTTTTCTAGCTTTCGGATGCAACATGCAAATGGGAACACATCAGACATCAACAAGTATGCCAGTCCATACACAGAGACTCCTCAAACACACACACACACCCAGTGAACTGCCAAGTTCAGTCGCATAAATGCATAAGCTCATCTCTCGGTCCTCCTTTTCCCATATCTGAATGTTGAATGCACAGGCTCAAGCAACAGCAACAGCTCCAAAAAGCAATTGCATGCTAACCAGGTGACCAGAAGATGAATCCACACGAAAAGGGTGGACTACCATCCTGCAAAAGAGACCGCACTTTAATTAAAAAATCGTACCGCGTGCCTTATTTGGCCATTGTCAGCGTTGTGGCCACAATCATGCTGTTACGCCTCAAACTCGTACTTTACGATTGCCACATGTTCGTAATACTCGTACACGGATCGGTTGCAAATGGTCGACTGAATTTTTGTTTCCCTCGATGATTTATTCTTTCAATATTTTCTAAATCTACGGATTACAGACTCAAAATTGCTTTAAATGTAGTTGTGTGCTAATTTTTCTGGCTAAAGTCCAAAGCATTCTGTGGCCCCTTGTTAAGTAATTTGAAACAGATATTATCTTCCAACAAGTTTTAATATGACCATCTTGGCTAAGGGCGAGTAGTGTTTTGTTAACTAAGCGGTACTAAATTACACACCTAAATGACCCATTTGATACCTCTCAATGTAGAGAACAAATGAAATGGAGCTGGGTTAAACGAGCTCGTCTCGATGTAAAATAAACAATTGTCTATCAACTTTTACAGGCTAAACAAGCAAAGAGTAAGACTAAATTATGTTAACTTTATATAGTCAACCTACTTTTAGTTAGTTGATAAGTAAGAAGCAACATATGTATGTATACATAATTGCAAGGGCATGCGTGAGTTGATGTGGCGGCTATGGGAAGAGAACTATTGCTCCTTTGTTTTTTGGCAGTTACCAAATGCAACTGCCAAAAGTTGCCTTAACTTGTGCACAATGTGTGCAGTTTATTTCTGGGGCATTTAAGTGACTGGCCGCTTTAGTCAGGGTTACTGCTTACCCCTTTCTTCCTCTCACCCTCCCGCTTATACAGTCTTACTGTTTCTCTGGTTTTCTCTAGTTCTCTTGCTCTCCTGCTGATTCTCACTTGATGTTGCGCTGTTGTTGCATTCTGGCTTTGCCTTTGACGGCTGGACGAAGGGCTGAAGCTGGTGTTGGGGCTGGGGAAGTTTTTTCTGGCTTTCGTTGCAAGCAGAATGTCGGCCAAACTAACACATCCTGACACAAGTCAAGAAATTTATGAGCTGTAACGTTTTGCCAGTGGTGTTCGTTCGTCCTGTTGGTGCTTTTGGCTTAATTGAAATTTAAACGTTTAACCCTTAGTGTCAGCAGTTAAGTCCTTTGTTTTCTCAGCGTTTTGAGTAACTCTGATGCAGCTGACATTTTAATATTTCAATTTGCGTCATTGAAACAAGCAAATACCGACGAATCTATGACTCATTTCGATGATGATTTGATGTCGGGAAAACCAATAAAAAATGGATCGAAATTAACCCAATTATGGAGCTGAAAACTTTTGTTTTTGGTTTTGGTTTTGTTTTCTGTAAACTTTATTATTAGACGAGCCCGCCAACACGCAAAGGGCGCTGAAATGCGTGTCCGAAGTCAGAGTTGGCCAGTCGTTTGGTATGTAAAGTTGCCATGACGACTATCGTTGGCCAATACAATAGAACAGAGCATGCACCAATTGAACACCCACACACACACACACACACGGTGTACATACACTCACACTCTTTTAGCCAGTTGTGTGAGAGATTCCGACAGAGCTTGGCTAACCTTTTTTTAACCAATTCTTTGTTAATAAATAAAAATTTATGTGTTAAATTAAATAAAAGAGATGCTAAAAGAGAGAACATGAAAAAATTGAAGAAAAAATGCAAAGTTCAAGTGAACCTAAACCTCACCGCAGAATATAAAAAAAATTCTCCTCCAAAAAGAAAAAAATGCTATTTCAAAAATGCAAAATATTTACCCTGTCAGTGCGTGTGTGTGTGTCTTTCAGTGTGTGTGTGTTTACCTGTTTAATATAGTCAACGGCAAATAGCGGACAGTGAGTGCAAATTGTACGCTACCACAGCTGACTGGAATGCTTTGTAGTGAAGTAAAATAAGCTGGCATGCTGATGGCTAAGCACAATGCTCTCTCCTTTCTCTCTCTCTCTCACTCTCTCTCTCTCCTGTTTAACCTTTCTATTTTCTTTTTTTTTTTTTTTTGGGTTTACTGTGACAATTAGCCAGATGAATTTTGAACAAAGTCAAAGTGGAAATATTCTCATAAACAGAGTCAAACAGAGAACAACAACTCGTTGTCGTTGTTCCGGTGAAAAGTTAGAAGGTAAAATCGTGGGTAGAGGTGGTTAGATGCGGGGCCAGATGGGCTAAAGGTGGTTGGAGTGGTTTTTCAATGAAGTGTTAAGTGGGTAAAACTGTCTGCTGTGGTCGGTGGGTGCTTCAAGCTACTTCAGTTACTAGCTACCTATCTGGATACCTACACACATATGTTTATAGGCAGCAGTTAGTAGGTGTGTGTGTATTCAGTTCTCGTTTTGGTGCTGTGTCGCTTCTAACTTGGCAAACAGTGATGCGGTCTAAACTAGACTACACACACACACCTTTTGTCAGCATCCTTAACTTGTTGTTGTTGCTGGCATTGTTTGATGATGGTTATAAAGCTGACAGCTGTCAGTTGGTAGTAAATTTGCTAAAATGTTTATTTGCCAAGCGGCTGAGTTTGCGTTTAACAGCACACACACATACCTGCCTTCCAACCACCACACATCCATACGGCCAGAGAAAACCACACTAATACACTTGAATAGTTGGGGTTGACACCATACAATCACAGACTTGTGTAAGCATATAGATATAGACACACAGACAGAAGGGGAAGAAGAACCAAAGAAGGGACCTCCTGGGGCTGCTGTAAGTTTACTAAACGTGGACTAGGTTTAATCATTTATAAACAACCGCAGTAGCAGCAACAACAACAACAATGGGATACGCAATGCCTGGACAATGCGTGCATGACAAATGTTTTGGTACTTAATAATAGAATAATTATGGCAACACCATAAAATGGTTTAATGATTATGACACACATTTGAGCACACCGAACAGAATGCACATGAGTGTAGTTCATCCCAAAAGGAGCTAAAATCTGGCAAAAGTTTCTCGTATGCAAATGGCAAGAGCAAATAAAAACTTTCACTACTTTATTAGGGTTAGACGAGAGAATGACTAAATAAAACGAATTGAACTCGAGCTTCACCTTCGCAAAGAGTTCGATGGCAAAAACGACTTTCTCTTAGAATTGAATACCCCCACTTGTTACACCCATGCAAATGACGATGTTCCCAGCCCCTTTCTCCATTATCTATTTACTTGTAGCATGTCTGTTATATTATTATGATTCTGCGACATCTGTAATGGCTGCTATTTAATGGCTTCTTGGCAATTATAGGGCACAGAAGGGATAATAAGTAAAACTTATGACTAGAAAAAGTCTATGCGGAAAATATAATTTTCATAATGCATAGAGCATGAATCAAACAATGATTTCTCTCTTTACAAAATACTTCACTTTTCTGTTTCAACTTGTAGCAAATAACTCGGAAATCCACTCAATTTGCAATATTTAATCAATTGCCATCAGTTATTTACGTTTTGCTAGATACTTTTTATCTTCATTCGCTGCTGCGAGCTAATGGAGCTCAAACTTCAAACTGCCTGGCTCTCTTTCTCTATATCTCTGTCTCAATGATGACAAAATGTTCTGGGGGGAGGTACATTTTTTTATTGCATTTCAATGCGAACTGTGCGAGAAGTGAGGCAATTTTTTTGTTTCGCCTTTATTTTTGTTCTTTTTCTTTTTATTAATTTATTAAAAGCTTCGGCCTTCCCGCGAGTCGAGATGGCTGGCAACGTTGGCGCCTGTTCAACGCCTCGTAAACCTTGCCAACCAAAATCATCATCAATTGCCGTTGCAGCCATGACGGCAAATGAAATGTAAATCTGTGTGGGAGGCAGAGAGACTGGCAGTAAAGGAAAAACGAAATAAGCCACAGTCGCTTCAAAGTTTAATGCCCTGGCAATCGCCATCATTGCATCTTTCTTGTTTATATAATTTCATTTCGCTTTTCACACAGACTTTTCAATCAATGCGGACGATAGAATCGTATATCGTGTTTTATAGCTTTATCAAGCTGCTTTTACTTTGCGCTTGAAGCACGTAAATCGAATGCATTCAAAAGGATGAATATGTCATAATTTGTTGTGGCTAAAAATAAATCCCAAAAATTCGAAAGAAAATTCGAAAAGACGCTGTTGGATATAATTTTTTTGTTCTTGTTGTATTTCACGAAACTATTTTCCACGCGATTAAACAACTCAAATTCACTTTGATATCGCGTGAAATGTGCGGCGCTTATGTGTGAAAAGGGAAATTTAAATCAAATGCGGATACATTGAATTTTTCATAGCATACTTTAGTGCGCTCGGTGGAGTTGTCAACGCCCAGCGCGCGACACACAGACAAACAGAGACAGAAAAAGAGAAAGGGACAGAGAGCGAGATGAAGCAAAGGATATATGTATGTATAGCTGATGTCTATTTTGCTGTCAAGCTAGTCCCCAGTGTGTGTGTGTGTGTGTGTTAGCGCTTTGATAAAAACCGAAATTAATTATTGACGAGGCTGTTGCCGCGCATTGCTTTCGTTTTTGCCGTTGGATGTTGAAAATTTTAAAGGCGTTCGACTGAAAGCAGTTGGCGCATTAGCACACACACGCTGCCTCCAACACACACACACACACTGTGTATGAATATGGCAATTTCCGTTTACGCTTAAAAGCACAAAGCGTATTTACTTTGAGCAAGCAAAACTGTCAGCGTCAACCGCAAACTATCGACGTGAAGAGTAACATAGCAAACCCGCCCGCATTGCCAAGCAAACAAATTAGTGTTTAATTATACATAGAACAAGGGATTCTCCTAACCAACTAAACCAACAAACTATTCATTAACTTTCAAAAACAAAAACAAACGCGCAAAAAAGAAAATAAAAGCATAAATGCTTCAAAGCAAACGGAAAATGGGTAAAAGGAAAACCTAAACACAAAAAGTAAGACAAAAAGATAGAGAGAAAACGTGAAAGAGAGAATGCAGCAGCAAGAACATCCCAGACCGGATGTGAAACGCGTGACGGGTCCAGTCAAACCGCCGCGTCTGAAGGCCAATACAAAAAAGCATTTGCAGTTTGAAAGTCCATTGCCGGTACGAGCACGTACCAAAGTAAAGGATCAGCAGCACCAGCAGGAGCAGCCTCTACAGCAACGGCAGCAAGAGAATGCCATTGTGAATGTTGCTGCTGTTGCGGAAGTTAAAGTTGCCATAAAAAATCGTCTCGCCGAAGGCTGTAGTCGTCTTATGTATGCATGTCAGCAAGGCGACATTATCCAAGTTCTCGCCCAAATACGCGCCAAGGTAAGAGATTTCTACAACTATTAGGAACATAGAAAGCCAAGTTTTTTGGCGCATCCAAACATGTGTTGGGCACGAAAATAGCAACAACAACAACAACAATTGGAACAAGAACAAGACTAGCAGCCAGACAAAAGCCCAAAATCGGAGCAAAAGGCGTAACAAGATTTTAATCTTTTTCCACAGTCACGATGAGCCAACACAAAAACTTAAAGCCAAAGAAAACCTTTTACTCCTACTTCACTCTCTCTCTCTCTCTCCCCCACTTCTGAAATTTAAATTGGAATGGACCAAAGAGTGGCAGCAGAAGAGGTGGAGGTCGTTTCTGGCTTTACAACTTCCGTTGCAGTCATTTTGGGCGCATTGTTCACAGTTCAGGGACCTAATTGCTTCATAAACATTTCCACAACAACCAGGCAGACGGGACTGGGACGAAACGAAATCTTCTCCCAGCTCCCAATGACAAAAGACGAGTTGAATTTCGAATTCTGTAAATGGCAGGACATTTAAAATTGACAAAATAATCCCTAAGCTTAGTTATGGCGAAAGGCATAGACAAACGCAAAGGCAAAGGCAGCAGCAGCAGTAAATTTTCTCTATGCTCTTCTCGGCCGGCCTTCCAATTTTGTACATTTCATTTCATTTGGCATCGTTTTGTTTTCGTTTTTGTTTTGGTATTCGTTTTGCTTTCAAGCGCTCGTCAAGCGCCTAAATATGCTAGCCAATTTCACATTTAATTGAAATTTGAAAAGTTTTTAATTGAACGCAGATAAATTTGGTAGAATATCATGCCACTTGCCTCGTATCTAAAAGTAATGGCTGTACCCCTTTTTCGTGAACAAACATTGTCATGTTGCTAGTTTTGCAATTATTTGCTCTCTCTGTCTAATTTGGCTTGACAAATGCGCTTCATTTCCGGCCAGCCGGTCAATTGAATACTGATTCCCCCTCTCTTTCCATCTCTCTCTCAGCCATTTTGGCATCGTAATTGATAATGACGCCAAATTTAATGTGAAATTGCCTGACATTGAAGAACATTGGCTCAATCGAAATACTTTTCTTTTCTCTCATTTCGCAGTGAGAATAATGAGAAGTCAAGGCAGAGGCTTGAGCTTTACGTCAATTTGCTTTACTCATTGGTTATATAATAGGGCAGAATGGCATTTGTGTTATGTTGTCGCCTAGCCTTGGCGTATCGCCTTGGTAGGAGTTTGAAGCCACTTTGAAGCAGCCAAAGGCAAAGCAAGTGCGGCAAAGTTTATATTTGCTTGTGAAATATAGCAAATGTTGAGCAATTATTACTTACTTACTTAATGTGCGCCATAAACAACAACATGACCGCATTTTTCCAGCGCTCTCGCTTACCCAGGCAAACTGGCCCAAACCATTGAGCGGGCGAGTAAGCGTAGCGAGAAAAACTTTTCGTTTTGCCATTGCTTTATTGGCTAACGGGGCGTATGAGTAATTTGAATTCAAGGCTATTTCGCTGAATTTCAGTTTAGTTGAGTGAAAATTCAATAAAAATCATTTTGCAAATTAATTTTCCATTTTCCAATAATTTGCTAGCTGTAATGTTAAGGAGATTACATCAGACATACTGTTACTCTTTGGCCATTGCTTTGAATAGAATGGAGTTGATTTGAAGTTTTGTTGCAACATTTTGATTGATAAGTCTCATATACTAGATTTATATCTGATACTGTAGCAACACTATCGCCCTTGTTGGTGGTATTAAACACTCAACATCAGTTGTTTACATATGTGATTTTTAAAGACAAAAATTAAATTTCTATCATTGAATTGGCCTCCACCGCAATTTTTAAAGCATCCTAATAGTCATTGATAGCAAAAGACATTTGAGGGACATTGGAATGCCGGTATAAAGATATTTTAGAATAAGGTTTGATTATTTTAAATAGTTGTGGCTTTCTCTAAGATTCGCTTTACATTTCTCTAAACTACAATTTGTATCTTGGCCTTTTTTAGAGTTAGCCCTTTTGGTATTTGGTTTTTTCACATTTTCTCTTACTGCTGCTTTTAAGCCATGCCATTATTTCTTGTTTAATTTTTTCATTTTGTGCTCGCCTAAGTAGGACAAGTTCAGGACAATTCTGTTGCTAGCTTTGTGTGTGTTTGTGTGTTGTTTTGCCAATTATGCCGCCATTATATGCCGACTGATATTATTAATGTTTGTTCTCGCGATCTTCTTGTCTGTGTTTCTTGTTGCCTTCATTTTATGCCTATCTTGTGGCTGTAGGATATATTTTAATTTGTCTTGACAAGCCCTCAAACTGTCGCGTTAGCTGTCTGTCTGCGGCTTACACGCCCAGTGCACGCCCCTCGATAAGAAGGCGGCCGTCTAACCCATTAAAAGTTTTAGCATCTTGAATTTTCCCGACTCACTCATCAGTCGGTATAAGTTAGAGCGGGAGAATTCACTTCACTTTTAACTTGGCTTTCCTTTTTTCAGTTTTACAAAGTTGAATAATTAAACGCGGCTTATTTGTTTTTGTATAGCTTGTTGCTGATGTTTGTCTTGCGATGTATTTTTTTTTTTTCGTTCCCTGTTCTTTCTGCTCACTGTTCTTTTCTAATTTTTAATTAAAATTATGGTTAACGGCCTCAGCGAATTGCCTTTTACTTGTTGTCAGCTTTAATACAGATTTTCTTTGTCGATATCTTGGTTCTCGTTCAACATAGCGTATGAGTAACAACTATGGCTAAGTTTAAAATTCGCACACACACACACAGCTATAAATATGCTTGTCTTTTGTTGGTATATGTATGTACATCGTTGGTTTTCAGCTCTTATAGATGGAGAGAGAGGGAGACAAGGCGCACTTGGGCCAACATTCATCGACTTTGTTTACTTGCCTGCTATTGTTTTGCTTAAACTTTTCATTGATGTTGGTTTTTCTTACTCCCTACTGTTCTCTAGAGAGCCAGTTCTTGTCCTCGCCTGTCCTTGCCTTCATTGTTGTTGCTGGTGCTTTCTTTTTTACCAATTAAGTCTTAATTTCTTAGAAAATAAAACTTTTTGGCTCTTGGCATTGTTTAGCTCTCTCTCTGTCTACCGTTCCTCATTTCGACTCACCCCCATCTGAGATCCCTTCCATTAGCTTTGCTTCTCTTTAGTTAATGTTAATGGTGTAATTGTGCCACCCCAGCGTCCAGGTCAATGTTGTTGTTCTGGCCGCCTTTAACTTTAAACCGCAATTTCGACCAACAGTTCGAAAAGTGAAGTTTTTACACCACAAGTTGGTAATTTCATGTCTATCTAAGGTGCTGGCAGCAGCCCACGCATCAGCCCGGCTCAGACGGCTGCCGTGCCACAGATTGCTGCAGGTGTGAATTATTTATTTTCACTTAAGATTTGCGCCACCGCCCCCACCCATCCAGCGACCCACCACAACATAGAGTCGGTCTCTCCTCTGTTTTTTTTTTATCTAACCATTCACTTTTACAGCTCTCAGCTAAAAAGTTTTCGCTCAAAAGTCAGCTGCAGAAGTTGATTTTAACTCAGCGAGTAGCTGATGCTCGAGCATGGGGCAGCTTTTGTTTGTTGCAAATAATATTTAACAAACTTCAACTAAAATATTCAATGATGAACATTTAATTTACCCTACATAGCCGTCTTAGAGCAGATCGAGAACCTTTTTGATTTTGGCTTTCGATTTTCTTAACGAATACTTAAGTCCACTTGATTCACTTTCATATATGTACCAATTTTATGATTTTAAATTGAGAATAGGTGTTACTTGTTGTACCTAAGCCACCTTATCGAATACAGACTGCTAGGGTATGCTTCTGCCGTTCTGCTGGATGCTGGTGATTTCTCAACAGTTTGCTCGCCTCTGGGATCGAGGGGAATACTGTGTGTGGTCTTCAGCAACCATTCTACATCCAATGTTGAAAGTTGTCGTACAAAATTAATTTTGTATTTGTACGCACTCGGTTGGGTCTTTTTTTTTTTTGTTTTTTTAGCGCTCGATTCTTAAATATTTAATATTCAACTTTAGTTGCTTGAGCAAAACTGATTTAACTTTTGCCGGAAGCAGCTTTTAGCCGTAGTCAAGTTGTAGTAGTACCTGCTGCTGATGATGAATACTGATGAATGTTGCATGAGGCATGTGACGAGCAGTACAAGAAGCTAACTACATTTCGCTCAACTCATCTTTTGGAGCATATTGCAATCCATTAGCATGCCATTTTATGTTTTTGTGTACCATCGATTGAATGACTATTCATCATCATTTTCGCCACATTTTTCAGTTAATGCATTTCCTTTTCTCTCACTGTCTCTCTCTCTCTCTCTTTACAATCAAGGCTCAAATTATTATTAATTTGGCCGAGTTCTGGTCCTTGTCGGCCTTTGCTTGGTAATTTTAATTGCAATTTTTCGCAATCACTTTCTTTACTTTCGTTGCCCGCCCCCATCATTTCGAAATGTTCAACACGTTTGGCACATTTTGCTCAAATTTCATTAAAAAGGCAAAAAAGAAAAAGAAAGCATGTTGAAAAAGTTTCCATTCTCCATTTTTTCCTCTGCCGTTTGCGATTGGGTTTTTCGCCATTCACTTCGGTTTGATTCGTTTCAGAGTTTATTCCGTTCGGTTTCCAATCATTCATTTGAATTTTCTTTTGCCGCTGACATTCAAATTATTTCACAATATCTATTTAACTTTAGTTTGCAGTCGCAGTCATTTGAATTTTTAATTAATCGCCCTGTTTGCCTTGTCCAGGTAAAAGCAAATTGGCGCGATATTGACTCTAAAAATGGACGGTCCAAAAGGAAATAAATGTAGCAAGACACGGAGGACTAGGAAATGGAAATGGGTAAAAGTTTTAACTACAAGATGGAATGCAATTAGTGTGCACGAAAAGCTGGCAATTTATTTGAAAAAATCAATAAACCGAAGTTTCTATACCCTTGCACTTCTTAAGTCTTTGAGTCTGAAGCATTCATTCATTTACCTTGTCCGATTCTCTCTGTAGGACTTTTGTTGCAATCATTTCACTCAATCCAATGAGAATTTCCACTTTTTGTCTCTCTTTGTTTTCTCTGCAATAAAAAAATCTGATTTATTTCATTAAGCATTCGGTTGGAGCTTCAATAACTAGTTTTCCTCGTTGGTTTCGTTAACCGTTGACCGCTGACATTTGCAAGGGAATGAAACCAAAAATTCGTAATTCATTATGGCATGTTTTAGGACAATTAATTCCAGGTTATGGCCCATAACAAATGTCGAAATAAACGTCAAGAAAAGGGGTGTGAACGTGAGGTTTTGACTCATCAAAAAACTGAATCGAATTCGTATTGACTGGCTAATTGAGCAGAAGCAGCGACAACAACAAGAAAAACAACAACCAAAGAGAAATAGGAAAATGGTGAAGAAAATTTTAACCAGATTAGGAAAGCTGGCCAAGGCCAACTTTCGGAGCATCTGACCCAGCATATGCGGTGGTTTTAGCCGGACAGCTGTCCAATTAATTAGAAACCAACAAAAATAGTAACCGGACTATGACGAGAAATGGCCTTAACTGGCTCCTAACCCTCTCTATCTCTGTCTCTCTCTCAGATTGGGATGTGCGTCAAACTTTGCAATGGCAAATTAATTACTGAAATCGTAGAAATTTGTCTTGCAATAGCGAGGAAGGAAGACGGAAGAAGAGTGAGTGGATGGGCGGGTAGGTTGGTGAGGGCGTAGAATATGAGTGGAATTGTTGTCACTGTTGTTTGGCTTTGGAAATGACTTCCGCAGTGGTCTGGTTACTGCCCGAGTCAGTTGCCAGTTGGCAGTTTCGAGTTGCGAAGTTGCCTCAACCAAGTTGGAGTTGTCTCCTGCCCAGAACTAGTTGGCTAATTCTCTATGAGAGTGTGGAACATGTAAGGATATCCGTGTATGAATTTGTATGCTCCTGCAACATTTGTGCTCAAGGAAATGCCCAGCAGGCTAATCACATGCGAGAAAATCTAAAGTAGGGATGGTTAAGGCAAAACTTTTCCTCAGTATTCAACAATATTTGCACAGAGTGCATAATGACAGTCAAAGTTGACACAAATGAGCATAGCTTGTTACTAATTTTAATGCGCTTCGTTGCACAGTTCAAAATGTTCTGGCAAAAGGGTGCGGGTCTCGGTTCTGGTCTGGTCTGGTCTGGTCTGCTGATCCTTGTCCAGGAGGGGTTCATAACCAGTTTGTTGTTGGCATATAAAACTTTTCTGTTGCGGAAATTACTTTGAATCTCTTTTTTGGGTTTACGGGTGTGTGTGTGTGTGTGTGTGTGCGATGGGTTGGGTTGGGGGCGGTGTGCATAATTTTTAATTGAGCTAAGTCCCCGTTTCCAAAAGAGCTTGGCTGGATATGAGGGAAGGGCGGTTCAAATGAATGGAATGAAAAGTTTCTAAAATATTTTCCAAACTTAATTTGATTTGAACACAGTAAAAATTAACAAAAGAAGCAAAGATTCCAACTCCAACCACTCTTAAGTCATGACTTACAACTCTTGGTTCAATGAATTATGCAAGCTACATGATTCTTGTTTTATCTGAAAGTTTCTTAAAGTATGCATGGGATAGAATTGAACGACTGTTAAAGTATGAAAATTGCTGTTGATGTTTAGCAAACTGTTTACCACCTGAGAGAAGAGTTTTTTTTTTTTTTTGGGGAAGTGGGTAAGGAAAGTAAAGGACTTAAAACGCCGACAAAGTTTCTGTAGATGAAAATGAAAGTTTGCCGTTGTTGTTAATCCGTTGCATGGCATAAAAACTATGCAAAAGTTTAACTACACACACAGAGCACGGCATAATAATAATCCGTGCGGCAAACCTTTAGATGAGTTGATGCCAAAGCGGAGAAGGAGCAGCAAAAGGATGCTAAAGTAGCTGTAAATAATTGCCAAAACTACTTAAGAATGCGGCGTAGTGAAACTCTTCCTACATCATCTATATCCCCATCATCATCATCGTCGTCTTCACAGCCACAACAAAGGCTGCGATTTCAGAGCGGCAACTGCAATGCATGCAACATCACATGGCATTGTTGTTGCAGCTGACAACGTGGCACTAATTAGAAGTATAAAAGGTGCAGTTAGACTGGAGGGACTGCAGCATTGTTCTATGCTAAGAAATGGGGATGGGGGTCCTGGACTCTTGAGACGGCATCTGCTAAGCTGTCGTCTTGCCCGCATAAACTTATCACCTGCCCTGTAGTCGGCTGTATTTGGTGGTTGGCGGTTGCATTAATTAAAAGACAACTTCAGTGGCCCGAAGTAAATGTGATTAACATATGAATTACATATTGTACGCATAAATTTACCATTGAGTGGAGGTAGAGTAAGTGGGTGGGTGAAAGAGATTCTATGCTTTTGTGTGTCGGTCACTTGACATCTTAAGCAGGCCACATATACATATATAGGGGTAATGGCGACCTTAAGGCGCCTCCTGGCAACAACTTCCGGCATTTTGTGTCAGCTTTTGGTCTTGAGGTTATCCTGCTGGAAGACTTTCGTGTTCCTGCCTCCATAAGCAAGCAGGCAGCCTTTTAATGTGCTCATGTTGTTGCTGGCCTGGTCTGGTCTGGTCTGAGCTGTTCTGTTGTTGTCGCGTCACACATAATTATGGCGGATGTGCTGGCCAACGAAGCGTTAAGTCGAATTCTCGGTTATGCTCTCTGACCCAACATAGTCGAAACCCCCTCATTCCCGACTCCAACATAGCCAATCCTTCTCTCTCTCTCTCTTGCTGTCCCTGTTGCCAGTTTTGTGGCCTTTCATGGCTTTCAGGCCATGTATGTATTTTATTTTTTATGCATTATCATGTAACTTGGCTCCTGCTATGTCTTCTTTCATTATTATTTATGCTTTATTTATATTTGTACGCACTTCCTGATGGCAGTGTGTGTGTGTGTGCAAACAATAAAGGACTCTTTCTCATAGTCGTACCACACGTCGTATGCGTCATAGTTGTATAAATTTCTATGACTTCTGTGGCTGTTGCTTCATTGTTATGCTAATGGCTTACGATATATGAATAATAAGCCTTGGTCAGCAACGCGAATGCTGGTCAACCCATACACACGCACAACCACACACACACACATACACACAGACATCTTGCTACACTCAGAGAATGAAATCAAAAACAATTCAATTCAATGGTTTTAACTTGATGTTCCTATTTGAGATAATAATTTTTGCTCTCTCTGTAGATTCAAATGTCGAATCCTCCACACACAAGTGCCAACGCTGACAGTTGTCGCTTCAGTTATGCAAATGTATATAGATATATACATAAATATACGTAAAAATAAATATCTGCATATATTGCCAAATGAAGAAGTCTGACTCTGAGATCTCTGGAAGTTGATTTAAAAAGCAAAAAAGATAAAAAAAAATATATATATGTATGTATAGAAGTAAAACCCAAAAAGGAAGTTTTTAGTTGTCATTTCTTTCTTTTCGCTTTCGTTTTTGCTGTTCTGTTTGCTTGCCCGGAAGCGCTTAAAGAAGCAAACACGTGCCATCTTGGGCTTAGGCTTACCTTTACCAGAGTGAAGAGTGTGAGAGAAAGAGTCGTAAAAATGTGAAATTTTATGACTTTGCCCCCGGGCCAAACTGTTGCTGGCTGCCAGCTTTTGCTTGGGCAATGCATTTGCTCTTGGTTATGGTCCGGTAGCTATGTGTAGAAGCTGCTGCTGGGCTTTCTCTGTCATAAATCCCCATGCGTGGGTGTAGTTGTTTGTTTTGTAGCTCATTTGCCTTTAATCAGGTGGAACTACATACAAAAACAACAAAATTTAATCCTCTTTCTATACTATTCGACGGGAAAATACTCTCCAGGTGACATTTTATATGTTTTGAACCGTTTGCAATATTTAGACTTTTTTCCATCCTTGTTTAATAGTAAACCTTAACAGAACTAGCTGAGATGTATTATTTTTCATGGATTAGTTCTTTAACTTTATAACATCAATTTTAAATAAATATTTACGCCATTATTCCATTACATTTCGATGCCATTGATGATAATCAATTTTTTTCTGTTGAAAATGTATGGATAATACATTATCATAATGCTAATCGGGATAACCCAATTATATCAATAACATTGCTAAAGAGTATAAAAATTAACTCTATTTACTGTCCATTTTTGCTGCTGCTATTCTGTGGCTTCATTTTTATGTGGCCAGGGCACGTTTTATTTGTTTAAAAACTATTAAAATGGCATAAACAGCAACAACCAAACACAAATGAAGGAAGCAGCGAGAAGGGAATATAGGATATGGAAGTTGGCGAGGCAATGGGAATGGAAACTGGCCAACTGGCAAGGCCAAAGTTTTATCTAGCCATGCTTCGTAGAAAGACAATAATGGGTAGTAGAGAGAGACAGAGAGAGAGAGAGAGAGAGAGAGAGAGAGAGAGAGAGAGAAATAGAGGGGGACGGATGGTTATAAAGGGGAGCAGCTGCTGTTATGGTGTTTGCTTCTTCTTTTTCTTTTTGGAGCGCATTGTTGTTGGACGTATTTGATTATCGCATTTCATTTTGTGTTGGGCAAACGTAGAAAAGTTGAATGCAAATTTGCATGACACCAACAGAAGGGAGACAAGAGACTAAAAAGAGATAGAGACACAAAAAGAGAGAGAATGAATGAAAAAGATGAGGGAGAAAATGCGGCAACAATCACACCAAACCATCATAATAATAATAATAACAAAAACAACAGCAGCAGCAACAACAGAACAATTTTATTTGACGCTGCGTTAAGTCCTTGCCCCTACATTCAGTTCCCCTATCTCCCGACCTCAACCCCTGGACAAACTCGGCTCCTCCTTGGTCTTTTCTTTGTGCCCGCACAAAAAGAAAAAGCAGACAGCAAATGGTTAGAGGTGAGGGGTCAAGGGGCTGAGGGAAACGAGAACCAAGCTCGCTGTCAAAGTTTTTAGGTATCATTTCAGTTTATTTGAATTATTCATAATCCGGACTGAAGCGTAGGTCCGCCGCAATACACACACACACACAGATACACACCCGGATATATACCCACCCACCTACCCAAAACTGTAAGACAGACAGAGCCAACTCGGAACTCAGACAAGGCCAAGCGGCGGCAGTGGCGGCCATCAGTGAAAAGGGACACAAAGATAACGGAAACAGCAAGCAGCAAATAAAAATCATTGTAAATACATTTTTTCCTCCCCCTCCCCATCCTCCACTTCTGTCCCTACCGCCCTCCGGTATTTGTTTGGTACAGAATTAGACCAATGTACATTTTTTGGCAAACAAAAACCAAAGCAAACCAAACAGAAGTTCCCAGAAAAAAATTCAATTCAATCAACAAAGCAAGAAAACAAAAAAAAAATGAATCGTAGCGTGAATCTGTCTAACTTTTACCTTGATCAAGTTTGTATACTCTTTCTGTTAATCTGACAGGTTTCATTTTAATGTTTCAAATAATTTTGGGGTAGGGGCAAAGCATTTAATATCGTACAACGACTAAAATAATAATTATAATAGATATCTTCTTTTAATAGGCATTTCAAGTTTACACTTCTAGATATTGTGTGTACCTTATTTAATCTGTTGTGCCATCGTTTTGCTCACATATGTGTACCCAATTTTAGGTAGGGTGCAAAAATTGTATCAACCACAGGGTGAAAATGGAAAATGCGAGACTGTAAATTAAGTGAAATATTAAATATTTATTAGAATTAGACGAAAATACTTAAAAAAATTAAGTTTTAAAGGGGGTTAATCTTGACCATATTTGACAAATAAAAAAACAAAATGACAAACAAGAATAAGGAAACTATTTCAAGGGTTCTTTTTTTTTGTATTTTGCTCTTATTATTAGTAAGAATCATTCAGTTAATTTGAAGCCAAGATACGCTAAAAATATCAACAAAATCATAAACCAATTTAACGACCACTTTAGTTCTCTCATTGTGTTATATAAGAGGGCATTCCCATTCTAAAATTTATTTTCAAAGAGTCGGAAAAGTTTCTAAGAAGGTACTTTGATCAAAGTAGTGGTTGGAAACCAAATTTCTTTTCTTCTTTCTTTATACGTTGCATATATTGCTAATATTTTCTTTTCATCCAATCCTTGCACGAAAGTATCTTTAAGTTTATTTTTAACGCTCGTTCGCCCTTTTTCTTTTGTTTTCTTGAGTTTGGCCCAATAGGTTCTTGGCTTACTTTCGGTTGCTTGTTTGACTTATAGTTAAATGTGCAATAAATTGAACAGCAACAACAAGAGCACACACACACACACATAACTATTGCCGCCTGCCCTTTGTCGCCTGGCATTTTATGGCAGTCACGCGATACTTTGGCCCTTGATACTCTCCTTCTCTCTCTTGTAGATAAATATAGAAAAGTGTTTGTAAAAATTGAATGTTGGTTAGAGGAAAAGCAACACAGTCAATCATTCTGTCTAACTGACAAGATAAAAACCTACGTACTAAAAATTAAGTGGGGGAATTAGAGGGGGCGAATAATGTACGGGGGAGGAAGCAGAAAATTAGCGCAAACTAAGCCACGACCGACCACATCAAAAACTTTGTTGCGATGCCTAACCAAAACATGGCTCTGGCAAAGGGAGTGGAAGGGAAGAGAAGGCAATCCATTTCTATAGAAAACTATATTAGTAGTGAGATGGTCGACGATTTGCCAACGTTTTCACTTTCTCATTTGCGTGCTGCCAACGCTGTCGCTGTCGCTGTCGCCGCTTCTGCTGCTGCTGTCGGCGTCGCTGTCGTCGCATTGCGATTTGCAAGCAAAGTTTTAGCATACTTTTTGGCGTCGGCGACAGTATTTTCTGTGCACTTGACATGTTTTGACACGCCAAAAAAACCAAAGGCAGGCATGTGGCTCGTTCCGTAGACGACTCATTCGGTAGTTAAATGAAAATGTTCGCCAGCCCCTTGGAGTTTGATGTCGTTTTGCGCGCCAAAAATGTTAACGCTAATCTGGTGAGATCTACAAAAAAAAAAAACACAAAAACACCAAAAGAATATTCAACTCAAGTTGGCCCGTGTTGCCAACAGAAATTACAACACAAAATTCACCACGTTGCCACGGACAACATGCCACACTTGCACTTTCCAGGCGACGCCACAATCAAACATTTTACGTTTGTTTGTTTACGTTTTGTTTCTTTTGTTGCTGTTGCTGTTGCTGTTGCTTTAGTTACTGGTCAACAACAACAACAGTGAGCGGCAAAAAACAGAAGAGGCAGAAAAAAGCAGAAATTATCAATTAATTTGTATCGCTTTTTTCGCATTGTAAATTATTGTTACTGTAATAATTTTCACATGATTAACGCGTAAATATGTTTAATAATTAATTGGAAAGCTGTCACATTTGGCATTTAACACATCAAGAGACTGGGGACGGATGCGGGGCTTCCCTTCTACAACCAACACACATTTGGGCATAAATAATTGAAATGGCCTTAACAAATAAAAAATAACTTGTATATATTATAAGCATTTTAAATTAAAAAAAAAACAAGTTGGCCAATAAACTATTGAATACCCTTTAAAAAGTGAAGACATAGTGGAAATAAAATGTAAACTTTTAAAGAATTGATTCAAATGAAACTGAAATGGAAAACTTTGAAAATATGAAATGAAAACTATTAATTGAATTCTTTCATTGACTAACGATCTCTTGATAAATACATAAGCTTTGATTTTAAAGACTTGACGGAAATCAAGAAAATACTTCAAAACTTATAGGATATACTTTTGAAATACTTTTTATTTTTGTCAATTTAAATGAAATTGAACTGTTCGGGTCATTGAGGCGAGGGTGACGAGCAACCATCACTTCCAGTTGATGCAATATGTAAATGACATTTTAATTAGTTTATTAATCAGCAAGCAGCAGTCTGTAAAGTTCAGTTCAGTTTCGTTTTAATTAATTTTAATGCCGGAAGACGCTAACCAGGCTGACAATCAATCAACAACACATCTTGTAATCATTCCCTCTGTCTCCCTCATTTGCAGCCCCAACTGCTACGGCAAAGAGATCGCAGTAATCGCAACGCCTTGCATTATTGCGCCGCTCAGGACGTCGAACAGACGAGGGACCTCGTGGCGGCCGCCAGTATTGCCATCGCAGCTCCAGAGCTACTGGAGTCTGCCGATGAAGATGGCTTCACACCGCTTCACTTGGCTGTTATTCAGGGCAATTTGGCCATGGTCAATTTGCTGCTAGCGAACAAAGCCGATGTGAATGCGGTGGACAATGAAGGGCACTCGGTTGTCCATTGGGCCACAGGTAAGTTGAAGAAATTTGCTTTTCCTTTTCCCAAAGTAATAACTATTTTCTTTCTCTGTTATGTAGTGTGTGGTGAAGTGGAGTCGCTGCGAGCTGTATTGGCGGCCGGAGCAAATGTGGCCAAACCGGATGTAAATGGTGGCACTCCTCTGCATTATGCTGCTCAGATGTGCGGTGCCAGCTATGACAGCAGCAAGCAGGGCAACAACTCCAGCAAATTGGCATTGGAGATTCTGGGCATTCTGCTGGCCCATCCACAGAGCAGTGTGGATGTACAGGACAAAGACGGCAGACAGCCTTTGCTGTGGGCAGCATCGGCAGGTTCGGCCAAAGCGGTGATAGCCCTGGTTAAAGCTGGAGCCCGAGTGGAGAGCGCTGACAAGTGGGTTGATATCGTTGAAAACCCTTGCAGAGTATTATTTAATTGACCGCTTCTCGGTTTCTCTAAGTTTTTGATCTACTTAAACAAAACTTTGCCACAATGCCAGTTGAAGCTTTACGTGTGAGAAGGCTTTTTTTTATCTACAAAAAACGTAGTGAAAGCTAGATAAAAAAGCTAGACCCTAGCTCGGAATATTTTGTCTCACTCAATAAGCAGTTCAATTGGTTCTAAATAAATCAACGAATTTCATGCCTCAAAATCTAGTAAATAAAGATTTTTTGAGGTTCGCTTTTTAGTATAATGTTATTGGATTGAAACAGGAAAAAGAGAGTTAGTTAATAGTTAATAACTGCAAGGGTATTTTTTTTATCTTCTCTTTACTTGTATTAACATATTTTACTTTTGCAGAGATGGCCTAACTGCTCTACATTGTGCCGGTTCACGTGGCCACACCGAATGCATTGATACTTTAATTAGCCTATGCGGTGCTCCAACTGATCTCATCGACTCAAATGGTTGCACTGCTCTACATTATGCAGTCACACTGGGCCATGCGGATGCCACAGCACGCCTGCTGGATCTAGAAGCTGATCCAAATCGTCAGGATCGGAAGGGACGCACTCCGGCCCACTGTGGTTGCTCCAAGGGACAGTTTGAAACGCTTAAACTACTCAAAGAACGTGGAGCGAATCTTTGGTTGAGAAATGCAAAAGGTGACTTGCCGCTTCATGAAGCTGCCGCCTCGGGCAGAAGGGAATTGCTAGAATGGCTACTAGCACAACGTTCCAAACAGGTGAACACCACCAGCAACGATGGACGAAGTTTGCTTCACATTGCAGCGGCAAATGATTATACAGATATATGTAAGCTGCTTCTCGACTATGGCGGCGATGTAAATGCCTTGTACAGAAACTCTAGAGGAGTGGTCCTCACGCCTTTGGATTGCGCTTTACAGCGCGGACATCGTTCAACGGCAAAGTTCCTGCAAGCTCACGATGGACAACCATCGAGTAAGTTGCGGCTAGCGGCGAGAAGAGGCAATCCCTTTCACGAGAAGAATGCCAACGATCTAGTACGTCCTCTCAAGTATGTAGAGAAGGAGGAAGTGCATGATTTGCGTAGCTCTAAGAAATATGTTGTCTACTTGAAGCGTTCCGATTCCGATAATGCCGAAGAGAATGGCGGGGGCGGTGATGGGAAATGCAGTTGCTCGGAACAAATGTATCGCAGAGAGCAGCGTATGGAACATATTTGTAGGCGGCACAAGCGTCGACAAATGCGCAGAAGGACCAGCAGTTGCGGCGAATCCAAGCACAAGAAATGTAGTGAAATTTGCCGATCCAAAAGCAACATAGAGATTAGACGACGCAAGTCCAGGGAACGATATGCCAGCACCAGTGAATACGATGATGAAGGCGATGATCGCGATGGGGATGAGGAGGGGGAAGATTCCTGTGAGAATTGTTGCTATCACAAGAAAGAGAAGCAACGTGTGATAACTCGTAGGCGTGTCACTTGCACCAAGAAAACAAAAGAGCTTCGCAATGGAGACCAAAATGATGATGAGGACGATGAAAAAGAGACGCATGGCCGAAATGGAGAACATAATGTGCCCATTTTAAGAGATAGCAGTGCCAATAATAGCAAGACATTGGCCACCAAGGAGGCAACATTCATCAAGTCGCCTCCACAGAGTGCCAAGCAGAGCGATAAACTCGCCGAGTCGGATACCCTACAAGTAGAGGAATCACATGCCATAGAGCTAACCGATGAAGAGCATGACACCGCAGCTAAATCTGTGGTAACCCAAGTTGATGTCCATCACGATGCCGAACAGATGCCAGATCAATCCAAGTCTTCAGAAGAAGTATCGACGCCTTCCCAAGAGCCGGAACCGAAAACGGAACCGGAAAAAGAGGCCAAAGTTGAGTTAAGTGAAGAGGAAACCCAATTGGTGTCCAAGGAGGTTGAACAAGTGATCAAAATAGCAGCCACTGCTTTGAGTAGCGAGTCCAAAAGTTCAACGGAAGAGACTTCATCGGTAAAGGAAAAGCCAATGGAGCAGAGTAAAGCTACTGACACTGCTTTGAAGGAATTAGAGAATGAAGCATCCAACGCCAAGCCAACAGTAACAGCAACAACACCAACCCAACCAATCCCACCGCCAGAAATTCATTCAGATCCACTTCCAATTCCAGCTGAGCCAGCAGCTGCCAAGCCACAGACGGCAGCCACAGAGAAACCACAGGCAGTAGCTCCCAATGCTAAAGAGAGAGAAAACCCAGCAGCAGCTGAAGCTGTCAAGAAACGAGAGCAGCAGCCAGCTTCAGTTTTGACTGGGCCCAAACAACCGCAGCCTGAGCCCAAAAAGCCACCAACCGCAGAGCCTCCACGGCCTCCACCGCCCTCCCAAACACATCAGCAACAGCAGCCGCCGGCGCCACAATCCCAGCCACAGCGAGAGCAAGAATCAAGACGTTCCTTTACTCTACTGCCATCCGATTCGGCTGATGATGAACTGGTTCCAACTCAAGTCAATTCTAAACCAGCCGATGAACCCGAAACCGAACGCAAATCAAGCTTCCAAATACTCAAGAGTGACGACTCGTTGGTGGAACTGGACGACACACTACGCTCTAGTAATCAAGTATTTCAAGTCGTCCAGAATGGAAACTCAGGTGCGGTTTCGGCAAAACTGCCCAGTGCCGCGGAACTGGAGAAAATGGATTACGATTTTGAAGAGTTTGACCCGGATAACGATGTGGATGATGATATCGATGATCCCGATGGCATTGACCCGGAGCATGATAGTGCTTTGCGTCGCTTCCTCAGTAGTGGCAATCGTCATGGTGTAGGTGTCGATATGACCACCAGTGATGCAGCTGCTGCAGCCGAAGCCCTGGCGGGCAATGGACGCAAGCGTCGCCTAAAGAAACGTGTTCGTAGTGGGGCCAAAACGCGGCAGAATTGGAGGAATACCCAGGATGCACGGGATGGCCAGGCTTTGGCCACCAGCAAGGATCAGGATTCTGGCTTTGAGCCCAGTCCCAGGGCAGAGCGTACAAAGATTCCCACACCACGCACAGCCCACACGGCTGTGCCAAGGCGACCCATCTATGCCACTCTAGATGGCAGATCCTGCAGCAGTCGTCACGAGAATCGAAAGCCTGGCGATAAGGGTGCCTGCGACATGACCAGTGTCACGCGCTCCATCCAACGCAACATTCGTAGGTAAGTGCGAGAGAGAGACGCATTCGAGCTGAGATTCATTCGCTCTTCATTCATTTAAATTAATCTCCAGGCAGTTAGTGGCAATGGCCCGTCGTTCTTTGCCTTTTTTGGCTTGGAGATTTATTTACTTGATGCTTGATTTTAATCAACTTGAATGTCCCGACAGTGGCTAGGCAACTGGCTGCAAGCTGAGGCTCAGTCTCAGCCATGGGCATCAACATTATATCACGATTTCGCGTACTTCAGCCTCAAAAGCGGTCGCCATCGCCATCTCCATCTTTTTAATGTAATCAAAGTGGGCCCAGCCGCCTTAAAGTTAATTTAGTCGGAGGATTTAATAGCCTCGGCTACATTTCTCATTTTTCTCATTTTTTCTCCTCCTCCTCCTCTATATTCCATTGGAGGCGCCATTGTTGTCCTGGTCAGCTAATAAATTGCCCAGGCTTCCGGCTGCTATTAACAAGCAACGGGGAAAAAAAGGAGAAGAAAAGAGGAGAAAAGAGGAGAATTCGCGCTTTAAAGTTATTATATTGCGGTTAAAGGTAATAAACAGGGCATTAATGTTCATTTGCCATGTACTCAAGCATGAACTATGACCTCGTCCGGTTTAAGTTGCCGCCCTTAACATGTAACAGGTGGAACTTTTACCCTTTGTTCAATTGAAAGCAGTTGTCCTTTTCCCTCAGTTTAATCAGAAAAATAATTACCTACAATATTTATTCATTTATTATTTTCTTCAATTAAATATCTTTCCTTTGGTCTATTTTTCAACCAAGTACTGTCAACTAAGTGTAACTTAATTGATCATTGATTATTTAGTGGCAAACTCAGTTTTTCAAATATTAAAATAGTTGAATAGTTTTTCATTTCAACCGAATTCCCTTTAAGTTATTTAAATGTTCACTCAAATGAAACTTGGAAACTTTTTAGGGGAAACAATTCTAAAATTATCTACTTTAATATTAAGCAAATATTTTATTCGTGACTGAGTTTTGGCTCTCTGCTCTCATGGTTCAGAAGTAAACTTGTTCCTATGATTACACTGATTTATTTGAAATGCCGAACAAATCTCCGAGCTCTGCTCCAAGCCACGGCCATTCGCTGTCATTAGCTGAAATGCTCATTTCCGGTAAAGAGTTGCGCATTTTAATTAAGTGCCAGAGGCCCACCGGACATGCCCTACCCTTACATCCATTCGTCCCTCCCCTGCCCCCAGGGGACTATACGGATGAGTCGGTCCCCTGAAGTGTTGTACCTGTCCGCCCACCTGCGGTGTGATATTTTGTTTATGCAAAAACTTGAACAAAATATGAAAATTAGCCGCAAGCCCACAGCAGCAGCAGCAGCAGCTAGCAGTAGCGTAACCAACTTGCTAGCTTCGTTTACAACTCGCTAATGCTAATTGTAAATGGAATTAGTGCAGATTAGCGAGAGAGTTTTTAAGAGGCGACAAGGCAAAGGCAGAGGCAAAAGCAGAAGCAGACACCGAGTGGGAGGGTAGTGGAAAAGCCAAGATGCGGCAATTACCATTTCGTGTTCACTGTTCGTTTGTGTTCTTGTTACGGAAATCCTTTTCGTCAGCCGGGCTCAAGTCAATGGCGACACGTGTGGATGGATGGATGTATAGATGGATCATGCCACACATTTTCCGCATAATTCAATTATACCTACCATTTATATCTGAGCTTCTTCTTTTTTTTCGTATTCTTCCGTCTGGCAATCAATTTCGTAAGCCGGCGGCAGGCAAACTTAAAAGTCAATTGTATTTCTGGCATTTGCATAAGCCAATGCTGGAGAAAACTTAATTAAATCTACGTAAGCTGACTTTTATTAATTTTTCTAATCTGCCACAGCCTTCATGATGAATAAATTGACAATCCAGAGAGAGATATATTGAGCAAAAAGCATGCCAAAATACACACAAAAACCTAGACAAAGAGAACAACAAGAAGCCAAAAACAAAACAAATTTCATTAGCAAGTAACAGAATCTCCTTTCGAATACTCTTAACTGTGAAATTAAAAAAATGTTCATCAATGTTTTGTGCAATTTAAAATTAGTCCAATTAAATCAAAAACTGCTTATGGTAATTATTTCCAACTTTTCAATTCCTTTCATTAGTTCTTATTTTATAATAAACATTGCCTTAATACATCAAAATGTATTCAAAATGTATTTGTGGTGACTACAACTTTAGTCCAAAGACAGAAATACATCAAGATATATTGATGAATACGTTATCAGACACGGATTATGGCTACTTTGATATACTCTTTAAAACAAGAGGGCAAAAAAATGCGGCAGGAAAACGCATTTCATAAATAATTTTTTTCCACTTGACTAATGAAAATGTTTAACTATGCGGCCTACTCTGGCTATTTGCATAAGCCAAGCAAAGAAAAGCAAAACGAAACGAACACAGTAGCCAAAGCCAACCAAAAGAAATATGAAACTTTTTTGCAAGGGATCTCTTAGCAATATTTATGCCATTGCAAATAAAAACGAAAAATTAAAATAAAAAACAAAAAAAAAGAGAAACCAAAAAGTCAAACAAGAGCAACAATTTTTTAACAAGTTGTCGGTGTGAGTCAATTAATTCTTGAAAAATACACACGCACAACATATCCCCGAGAAAGATAAAGAGAAAGGCAGATAGCGAGAGGGGGGAGTGAGGGAAAGTGATGTATAGAGTGAGAATTGGGGAAGAGAATGGGGGCTGCGAGAGAGAGAGAGAGAGACCGTAAAAGTCAAATAAAATTTACTTGAGGCTCAGCGATGAAGTAAAAAAAAAATAAAAAAGGGAAGCCATAGTACCCCCTGTAGGTTACGGTTTTAACCAGAAGCCAGAGGGGCAGCTGTATGATGGGTGGGAAGTTGTGTTGTGGCATGAGCAAACACCATGAAAAGTGTGTAAATAGAGAATTTTATTTTATTTTTCACCATGGTTTTATAAATCCATATATATATACATATTTTGTATTTTTATTTTATATAGGTTTCACATACACACATTGGCAACTTTATTTTGCTTTTCGTTTTTGGCTCCAAAGAGATTAAAATTTTATCTGACGCATAAATTAAACAAATAACTTCTCTTTGCGTGCAAATACATACATCTATCTCTCTCTGTGTGTGTTTTTGTGGTGTGTGTGTCCCAGTAGCACAGGTGAGATTTGGGATTTATAATGTACGCTCACGTAATTGACATTGTTAAATATTTGAATTTCGTTCACTTTTTTCTTTTTGTGTTGTTGTCCTTTAATAAGGTTTCCCTTATGTTATCCTAGCAGATAATTTACAAGCTGAGCGTGAGTCAATTAGGAATATTATTTCAATCTGGCAACTGGCAACACAAAAATGTGTTTTAATTATGCAAAAACTGATTGCCATTATTGTATCAAAAAGTATTTAATGAACCACATTGAGGCTAAAATCAACTAACAGCAGTTTCTAACTAAAATAACATCAGATACATATTGACCATGTTTTTTGTATAGATGTGTCAAAGTGTAAAACAATGCTTATTGTTCTTAGATGTTTATAGTTTGAATAAAAGATACCAGAGATTTGTTTTTAACAAGTTAATCCTTCTTAACTTAAACCCCAAAGAAGAATTTTCTTCCTTGGTGTTGGTTCTTAGACGTTTCAACAATATGCATCCTAATACAGACATGCCGATTGTGTTTTCTTATATTGTTTCAAGTGTTTTAAATTAAAATTCTTTATTTATTAACAGCCATCTCAAAGGGCTCTCTCTGTTTGTGTTAACGGTGTTAAGTCTAAGCCATTAAGCAATTCCATTTAGCAGCTCTGTTTTCAAAATATTGTCAACAATTTGCATGAAGAGTATTTCAGATGAGTTTCATTGGATATTCTAGATCTTTGTTGAATAATTTTCCCGGAAAAACTCGAATATTTTATGGCCTCTCACTTTTATTTTCAACTCGTGGCTGTGCCCATCTCTTTCTCTCTCTCTATTTTTGTTACTTGTTCCACAAATTGTCTGGCAAGGCAGTTAGTAGGCCTCTCTACTGAGCTTCAAAGTTTCAAGTACGCGTTGAGCAACTTGGATATATAATGAGAAATGAAGCGCAAAACTTTTTACCCAAAAAAGAAAGAAAAAAAACAAAGAAGAAACCCAAATTCAACCGCAGACTTTGGTCTAGGCTTTTCCTGTGAAACACAAGTGATGTGTGCCATGCTTGCGACTTTGTCATTATTTGAGATGCTGACGACGGCCGACAGGACGGAGGTGGCATCGATTTTAAAACAAAAGTCGTCTCACCTGCATATACTTCGGTATCTATTCCTGTCTCTTTTGCTCTGTGTATTTCACTGCTCGGGGGAATGTTGCAATTGTTGTTGCAACTTGTGCAGCGCTTAATTTCTTTGCATTTTTTGTTGTCACTGCTGGCGTTGTCAGCGCCTTCACAGAGCCCGGCGGGCTGCTTTTGCTGCTGGTTTTTCCACTTCATCCAGCACTTTGGCAGTGTGCAGAATGCACTTTTTGCCTGTCACATTTGTGTCACAAACAGGATGCCGTGGGCGGCTGGGCGTGGCTGTCAGTCGGACAGTTGCAGTTGGTGAAAATGTAGCGCACAAAATCACCGCGCACAGAAGAAAATGAAATGAAACTTGTACTAAGCGAACGTAAAACGGAAACGGAAATCAGCAACAACAGCGGCAGCGGCAGCAGCAGTAGCATAAAAAATATGCCAAGGACAGGGCAAAAAACATAAAAAAAATGAAAAGCACAACAACAAGAACACGAACAAGTATTTACCCAGGCGCTGTTTGGTGGCACAAGGCATCACAAAGAAGAAAGTCTTACTAAAGAATTGAGGCGCAACTGAGTGAAGCCAAAAGCGAGGCGTAAAATTGAAAAGCGCTTCGGCAAACAAGCAAGATGACGATGACGATGCAGATGAAGACGATGATGGAGAAAGGAAATGGGAAGATGACCACAGGATAAGGCAGCAAGCGGCAGGCAGCAATAAGGATAACGTCAAGCGGAAGAGCAATGGCCAGCGAGTGGCGGTTTGCGCACTTTCGGCGCTTCAGTGCACATTGGTCTCAGATGGCAGAGGCTATAGCAGCCAACCCAGCCCAGCCAGCCCCTGGGCCAATTTACTATACAGCTTTTAGCTCTCAAGCATCCACTCTTACCTTGCCCGGCCCAATGAACTTTTGTTTCAAAGTCAAATTGTTGTGCATAATTTTGTAAAACGCATCCAAGTGGTTAGGCAAGCAGTGTCGATGCAGCCTCTTCCTTCTCCTGCTCTTGCTCCTATTCTTCTGCCTCTGCCACACTGCATAAACAATTTGAAAATGCTGCTCAGCGTTTTTCGTCAAGTGCACTCGGCAAATTTGCTCAGTTTTTATTTTTTTCTCCTTTCGCAGTGTGTATTTTCGCTTGTGCCAGAACGACGACAGTTGAGGAAAACTTTCAAGTGCTTAAAGAGTTTTGCCACAGCCTTCGGGGCTTCAGGGTTTACGCCTTAACCACCACCTACCACCTGGTCCAGGTGCAGGTCTCTTGTTTTCGTATCTACTACTACCATCTACTGCTTCCTGCTTCCTGGTTTGGCTTTTACTTTGCTTTGCTTGGTTGTTACGTATTTGCCTAATTTTTAATAAAATTTCTAATAACATTTTATGGGATGGCAGACGCCGTGCCGTTGGCGGCTTTAATTTGAAATGGGCCACGCTTTATTCTTTCCCTATCTCTCGGTCGCAATGTATGTGTATGTGTGTGTCTCTCTCTCTCAATTATTAATAGAATTTTTTCCGCGTACGCACTTTAGTATTTTTGAAATTTTAATAACATGATGCCTTTTTATTGCGTTCGCGCATTGTCTGGACTTGAACCAAGTTTGCCCTCTTTCTCTCTCGGCATTGTCGGTCTTGGGGTCTCAGCAGGGAGGCAGGACTGTTCTTCTGTTGTCTTTTGTTTCCCTTTGAAAATATCAAAATGACAATTTACGTTCATTTGCCCCAAGATGATGATGAGAATGAGAATGCTACTACTACTACTGGCTGGATGATTACATTCGGTTGAGCTGCTGGGGCAAGCTGCGCTTTTCTCCTCTCGAAATTTATGTTTGTTTCATTTGCAGATATTACATGGAGCGCAAGATCTTTCAGCATTTGCTGGAGCTGAAATCCCTACAGATACGTTCCAGTAAACTGAATGAGTCGGTTCTTGTTAAGCGGGCCGTCGACGACTATCACAAATCATGTGTGCTTCTTGGCGGCGAAACTGGCACAAGACTGCGACGATATAATTTCAGTGAATATACATTCAAGAATTTTGAGCTCTTTCTATACGAGACTCTCAAGGGATTACAAAAACCGGGCACTAACAATTTTCAGAACATTAATGAAGTTTATGAAGAGGTAAGAGCGAGCGAGACATAGAGTGTTGTCTATCCTCCCCATTCCACATCGTACTAATCCCTTTCTCTTTTTCGTCTCCCCTTTTCCATGGCAGGCTGAACGACGTCTAAGTCCGGACTACAATGCCTACGAGAAGGCTTTGCAATGCACTACGAAGACGCATCGCTGTCTGCATGCTGCCCATGCCTATACAGGCATTCCCTGTGCCGCCTACAGTAAGTTCTCTCCTTTTTCTCCGGGTTTCCTTTTCGTTTTGCCATTCAAAGTCTTTGCAAGCGTGAAATATGGCACTAGACAGACACTACTGGAAATCGCTTGGCCACGACTTGAAACACTTTCACCATTCGCTCGTGTTTCTTAGAGTCTGGGTCAAGCGGATACGCCAACATTCAAAGCCCGCGGCTGCTGCTAAATCAACAAAAAAAAAAAAAAGAGGAGGCAAAAATGTATATAAATCCTAATTACGAGCACTTTATTCAGGGCACAAGCGAATTAAAAAATTATATAATTATATATTTTTATTTTTTATTGCCCCTTTGGGTCAAAAAGGGGAATGAAGCTAACTGGTTGAATAAAAACGCATTCAATTTGTGTTTCTGCCTTTACAAATAGTAGCCAGGCAACGCGCACAGCGCTAAGCCTATGTGAATATGTTTTTTAATCCATGATTTTGTCAATTTCGGTGGGCAATTAAAATATTTTTCACATTTATAATCTGGCTTTTATTTGGTCCTGTTTATTTGCAGTTCCCATGATGAATCATCATACGATGCCTAAATTTGGGTTCGGTGCCTACAAGAAGAGCGATAATGTTAGCAGTTTTTATTTGCCAAAAATATTAACCGGTGGACGAGCCTCTAGTGGTGGTGGTGTTGGTGGCGGTGGTGCTGGTTACATTGGCAGTGGGCGTGGCAATCGATGCAACCACAAGGTTGCACTGGAGCTGTCGCATGGCAAGAACAAACAACTAATTTCACTGCCAGCGGAAAAGTTGGACAGCAATAAACGTTACTATGTGACATTCACAGTTAAGGAGTCCTCTGGGCAGGAGTCACACAAGCAGATCCAACAACAACAACAACAACAACAACAACTATGCGCAAATACCGCTAGCGAGCCAAGCGGCAAGTAACAACACGCGGCATACATATATGTAATCCAATGCGTATGCGCCATTGCCATCAGCATGGCCACATCCACAACCACCACCTCGTCCACCATCTTCCATTTGCCGTCATCCAGTCACCCCACACCTCATCCTCATGCTCATCGCCGACGCTATTGTTGTTGCTCCAAATGCATTAAAACAATGCAATTGCAACATTTTGTGCTGCTGTTGCTGCTGCTTCAGTTGCCTCTGACCGACAGTCCGACCGCCCGTTGTTCGCGTGCCGTTTTTTTTCTTTTTGTGTTCCTAGTTGGTTCCTGTTTTGTTGCTGTTCTATGTAAAATACCACGCAAACGACAATTGACTTTTGGCGAAAGCATATCAGGCTTGCAGCCAGGTATGTAATCGTACTTATTTCTTGTAGATAATTATGCGGTTCACCGCATGAAACTGCTTTATGATTAATCTGAAAAAGAAGACATTATTAGATCATTCGTATAATGTCTGACCTTATAAAAATGATTCTATTTAGAGTTTCCTTTACCAGCAACTAAAAAATCTTGCACCATTAAAACAATTGTTCCAAGTTCCAAACATTTTTCAAAAGGATTTGTCTAAAGTCTCTCCCATAATTAGTAAGCTCACAATTTATATTTAAAAGATGGCTCTATTCAAATTCTGTAAAAGAAAATAGCAAAAATGATTTTATTAGGCCCCGTGTACTCAACGGGTAAACTTTATTATTCCTACTTGTCGTGCAGATTTTTTTTCTTTCGGCAAACTTAATAGAAATATTATGAAAGTTCGATAGATTTGATTAAGTCATTTTTATTCCCTTTTTTTGAAAAGTCTAACCTTTTTAAAAGCCTTGGAAGCTGTTCTGATGCGTGGTATTCATTGGTGCTAACTGCTACAAACTATAGCATACTTATATGGGTTTCTTTGGTTTTTTGCTGTTTTTTGTTTTTTTTATGTCGTTTCTGTTGTTGCTGTTGGTTTTGGCCCCAATGCACTTTAAGATGGCCAACTGCTGATAATGGATGATGGCGCTGCGCTGTGGCTGTCAGTTGAAGTTGTCACGCCAGCAGCCATGGATGGAGGCAGGCTTAAATTATGTGCTATGCCACAGTCAGCGAAGCTTCCTCTACTCCATTTTATTTTACTCTCTTTTTGTTTGTCTGTCCTCTCTATGCTGTTTGTTTGTTTGTTTGTCTGCGCTGCGCTTTTATTTCAGTTTTTCATTATCATTTTTTTCTTCTGTTCTGTTTGCTGTTTTTGTTGTTTTCATCGTGATGATGACGATGGTGGCGGTGGTGGTTGATGTTGTTGTTGCTGCTTGGTATGCTGCTAATGCCACAGATAAGCGTTGTTATTAACGCTCGGCTTACCAGAACCCGGGCTAGCAACTAGCGACTAGCGACTGGCGACAGGCGTGAGGACATGCTCTCGCCTCCATCTCCATCTGGTTGCCTTTGTTGGCCTTGCTGAAGCGCAATATAGAGAACACTATGGGCCATGAGAAGGGCGTGGGAGTATGAATAAATGTAAAATATGTACCGTGCATTTCTTTGGCATTTCAACATTTTTACTTTATTTGCAATTTTATTTACTTGTTGTTGTCTGCTGCTTGTGCGCTCTCCCATTCAAGCTGTTTGTTTACCTCGCGCTGAGTGCATTGTAAATGGAGAATAATTGCATTGCACACAAAAAGCGTCGTGATTTTCAAAATTGTGTAAGGCAAAAGCAGGAGCAGGAGCAGACAGCATAAAAGGCAACAACTGCGTTGCATAACTAAGGGCTAAGGGATAAGGAAGAAGGACGGAAATTTGCTTAAAATATTTATGATAAACTTGTCAAGTGCATAAATATCACATTTAAAGAATTTCACATTTTGCCGTTTTCATTCTAGATTTAAGGCAGCTGTTTGCAAACAAATAAACGTTGAAAATGTCTAAAAATTATGTGTTTTTCCTCTTCATTCACAAACGCACACCCACACAAACACACAAACGCAGTGAAATTTCAGTGTCTTTTGTATACACCCACACACACACACAAACAATTGTGGCCGACCGCCAAAACAATTGTGCTCGTCATGTCCTTGGCATGGATATGCCGAATCAAGCCAGATTGCTCCCTTAGCTGGCGCCGGTATCATTATTCTAGCATCTACCAGAGATGTAAAAGGAAAATGTGGAAAAATTCTTCTTCTGCTTCAACAAAAGCTTGTCAAAATTTAAGTTTTTCTTCTTCTACTCTCGAACATCATAATTGCTGCAGTCAACCGCTGAGTTGCAAGTTAAAGTCGGAACGGCTCCTCTGACTAAGGCTTTAGCTCGGATGTCATCCTATTTAGTGTAATTTAAGAGCTAAGAGACAACATGCTTGCAAGTGACCCAAGGATTTCATTTCGATTTACGCATTTGGAGACAAATCTTTTGGATTTATATAGATTTATTTTGTTTTGTGTGCGCTTCTTTTCTTTTCTATTCCATTTTGCTCTTCTTTAGGTTTCAGCTTAAAATTGCTGGCAATTGCAGCATCCAGTTGAAGCGAAATGAAATTGCCATCAACACGGTAAGGTAAGTGGAAGAGCAAAAAAAAAAAAAAACGAAAACATTAACTAGATCTCCCTTGAAGCATTTCAAAAAGAAGCTTTTCTGACTTACCTTGCCCATTCGTCGTCGTCGTTGTCGTCGTCTCTAGCCAGTTGAGTTAGTTAATCAATCTTAAAGAGCTGTCTCGTTACTTTTCTGCTTTCTTGCCACAAATTAGAACAAAAAGGAGAAAAGAGAAAATACATTCGGAAGAGAACTGAAAACTTTGCCAGTTCTCCTTGCACTGTTTGAAGTTCAGAACGTTTGGCCGGTGTTTTTAGCGCGTGTTTGGCTTTGGGGCAGGCAAATTAATGAACTTCGTGTCCTGGCCATGTTTCGATTACACGCCCCCAAGTGGCAATCAGGTGCAGTAAGTGCAGCAGAAGCCGCACTAGCCTTTTAAAACGGTCTTTACACGGCTGGCCGATGTCGCTTTTAGGATTTGACTTAATCCGGTGAGTTGGCGAGTCAAAGTTTTCAGCATTAATCTTCACTTTGATGTGGCAATCGATAGAGATTCAGAGGCAGGAAGAAAGTGAGTATTGGTAATTGTGTTTTCATTTGAATTCTGGTTTATTAATATAGTATTCATTGTTAATATTATTAACACACTCAGTAGTTTCGACTTAGTTGTAATGCATTTTCTTCACTTAAATACGAAATTCAATTGTTATCTGTCATTCAATATAAATCTAAATCTGTCTTAAAACAATCAGTTTGGTTTTTGTTCAGAGTGATAGAGACACAGAACGCGAGAATGAGAGACAGAGAGAAACAGTGAGAGAGAGAGAGAGAAAGAGAAAGTAAATGGGAAATGGAAAAACGGGGTTTGACCCCTCAACTCTTTCTCTATTTCCTACTCCTGGTTTCTCCTTTTCTCCCTCTATCTCTCTCTCTTTTTCTGTCATTCGTTTACCTTATATATTTAAACATATGTTTCATTTTATTAGGTTTTGAATTTATTTTATTACGCATACGCACTGTGGTTGTATATTTTCCTAGTCTGCCATAATCAATTTTGCTCCTTTGTCTTGTTTCTTTGCTTTGTTTTTAGTTGTTGGTTTCCTTTTTGTTCGTATGTATATAGTATGTATGTAATTATTTGAAATTAGAATTCGAATTACATTTGGAGTATTGTGTAAATTGTATGCCGTATTATAGATATTACGATTATGTATGTATGTATGTACTTTTCTGCTGAATTACTGCTGGCTTGTAACTATTATTTCTGCTATTACTTTAGTTATTTATAACATTTACATTGAATTCAATTTTATTGTTTTCCTCCTCCTTACATTTCTCCAATATTCTTCTTCTTTTAGCATTTTGTCATTTTCATTTTGGGGAAATCTCCTTGTGTTAGAGAGTGTTTTTGTTTTAGTTTTTGTTGTTGGTCTTTAGGTAATTTATTGAACATTTATTCATAATGCACTCGAACTTTGAACACACTTCTACCATTTGTTTGCATACTTTTATTCATCTTTCTTGTTGTTGTCGGGCCTTTCTTATGGTAATTTGGCCTGCTTAAATGGATGAATATATAAACTAAGCATAACAGGATACAGTATACACACTTTCGATATGTTGGAAAACAGCTTAGTTTGTGCTTGGCCAAATTATGGCTAATTTGAAAATATGATGTTTTTATTTTTTTTACCCCAGTCAAATGCCTCGTGAAGTCATAAAAGACATGCTCTTTTAAACCCGTCCAAGTTATAGCTTCAAGTAATTGCTCTGTTTTTATGGCATCCAACCAGAAGATGAATTTTCGAAAAGAGAAAATGCCTTGGCAATATTGTTGTACGTTGTTTATACTATCATCTTTATTAGTCTGACAATTTATTTTGATGAAAAAAAATAAAATGTATTTTCTGGCATGCCAAGGACTTAGCTTATTTATTTTTCAATTCCTTGTTAAATTCTTTTCTATTTTTCTGACCAGCTTAATTTTAATGTTGTCCCAAGAAGAGAACTTAGGTTGAAAAACCTTACAGTTTGCCCATGAAAGGATTGTCAACATCCAACAACACCAACATTCATGGAAATATGCCAAAGTTATTGAATTTCAGCTCAGATACTGAAAATATTACATAAAATAAAACATTTTGCCTCCGGATTTAGAAGTGCCTTGCTTTTTGCTAGTGCCACTTATCCAAAAGGAACTTTCTTTCTCATAAATGTGAGTATGAATCTAAAAAAATTATCGGATAAACAAAGTCGTAATGAGCTTTCTGAAGTATCAGCTACTGAAAATCTGGCCTTTATATGGTATGAAATCTGTATAAACGAAATTAATTCGCAAATTTCCATATTAAGTGTGTCTCTTTTGTGCTCGCAAGTAGTTCAAGTTCTCGAAAAGTTTTTGCATGCTGAACAATTTATTTATGTTGGTTTCTTTTCTATGTTCTCATGATTACGACATAAAGTCTTTGAACGGTTTAGTTTTTTCTGGGTTTTTTACATTTTAGTTTTAACAATTAGTCACATGCAGAGATATTTTATACGAGTTTTGTTGGTTTCATTTTGGTTTACTTTTTGGTTTTTGTTTTGAATTTGAAATTACAATACCTACTCTGCTTTGTTTTTGCGTTTGCTGCTGCTGATGCTCTATGAGTTCTAGTTAATTACACTTTTAACACACGATATACTTAAACGTTTTAACTTATTTAACTAATTTGCTTTCGCGTCTTATTAATAAATAATTACAATTAATATTTAACATTTAAATGCAGTTTGATTAATGTTTGCCCGTTCCCTATTTACAATTGATGGTGCGCAATAGTTTTGATTTTCAAATACAAATAATTAATACATTATATTTGTCTGTCTGTTTGTCTGTGTGTTTGCCTGGAATAATTATGATTGATTTGTATGTACAATTGTTTTTTTGTTTGTGTGTGTGTAGATTTTTTTTGATTTCAGTTACAATTTTGTAGCGTAAATTTTGTAAATTTGATTTTGCTATTTCGAGGATTTGTATGACATGTAAATGGCTGACAATTACAAAAGGATTTTTCATGTTTGTCCGATAATGCATATATGTATATATATATTAGACATAACTATTTAGGAGGATATACTATATATATATGTATATATATATATATGTAATACGTATTATCGCCTAACACTTATTCACTAAATGCGTTAATGCATTTTAAATTTATGCTAAAAAATTTACACCTATATAAAATGAAATGCCCATGAATTATGAGGCCTCACCGCGGATCGGCTATATGTATATATATAAATCTATGTATGTGTTTGTGTGGGTGTGTATGTTTGTGTCTGTGTGTTTTTCTGTAGTCTATGGTAGATATTTATTATTACTTTTTACAATTACTTCAGCGTTGGATCCAGGGTCGTAAATTCCAATTCGCCGCGCGGCAATATCAGATCCGGGTCTGCAATATACACTTTGGTTGGTTGGCATAAAACAAAATCAACAACAATGGCAAGAGCATATGTATATGTATTTGTGGGTGAGTCATAAATTTATGTGTGTGTGTGTGAGTAATGGCGAATGAGTATTACAATTGGAGAAAAGTGGTAAGGTTATAGTATAAACGGAAAAGGGGAGAAGGGGAAAAAAGTAAAATGTTCATACCGATTAGTTTTTCTTTCGTTTTTCTGCGTTTCTATAGCTTTTGCACAATGACGTCATAAGTTCAGAGTTGCAAATAAAAGCCATTCGAAAAATAATTTGTAGCAGTAAGCGTGTGACCAAACTGTGCTCAGATAACAACAATCAAAAAATCAAAAGCAAACAAACAAGCAGAAAGCATAAAATGAAATTCCCACTGAAACATGGCAAACAAAAATATCAACATTAATATTCACTTTGGCTAGTGCCCTTCTCTCGTTACTCTCGTAAAGATAAAATAATTCAACAATTTCTTAATTTTTATGGGACATTTCATTGGAATTGCCGTCAGATGTTCATTCGTTCATTCATTTTTATTTGGCTGGGGGGTCCACTTTTGTTGCCTACTTTTGTGAGTGAAACTTAAGCGCCATCTAGCGTTGGTTGTCCGCATTAGTCGTTTTGTTGTTTACGATTTTGCAGTTGGTTTTTTTTTTTTGTCGTACTACCGTCTCAGAACACCCCACCCCGCCGTTTGTTCATCTGATATTTTATTATTATCGCCTTTTATGTCACATTTGTGTGGCGTCTTTGAGTCATAAAGACGCACAAACTAAGGAAAAAGTGTATATGTGTGTGCGTGTAAGTTTGTCTGCGTGTGTGTGTGTGGCCTTTCACGTTTACTTTCACGCCATGCCTGGCAGCATTAAAAAATGTCAAAAGTCGCAAAAATGTTGCCAGCCTAGGCAGCAGGAAAAAAACCAACGAAGAGCGCAAAGGGCCACAGTGGGTCATAGGGCAAAAGAAAGGAAGGAAGGAAGTGCGCCAGCAATGAATGAGCGTTGAGCGTTGACATTGAAGAGCCATGAGATTGTATTTGTGTGTGTGTGTGTGTGTGTGAGTGACACAGCATATAGGCCGCATTCACATTGTTGCCAAAGCAAATTGTGTGGCATTTTTGTGTGTGGCCCTACCCACTGACATCAAAGTAAGAGAGATGAAGTAGCGTCCCATAAAGCAGGCAGCTGCCTTCACATTCACACACACACGCACTTTAAATTTGAAATCTTAAAGTAAATTCTACTCATTTCGAGTGTGCCATTTGAGGTTCTATCTCAACTTTGTCTAATTAGACGAGTACCACACACACACTCACAAACGCAGAGGGAAGAAACCCAAGCCCAAGGACAACAGCTAGAGCTATACAAATATTCTTCAGAATCGTCGCGACTCTTGACGCTCTCAGACAAAACAAAACAAAGAAAAAAAGAAAACAAATGGCAAGACAAACAGCAAGAGAAATAAGAACAAGTAGCAAAAAAGCATTGAGCCAAAATGTATGTAGCATGAGATGAAACAAATGTGTGCACACACAACAGCAACGAACAAAAAAAAGTACAACAACTTACACACACTGAAAGAAGGATGAGGAAAAAAAGCCCGCGACTCCAACAAATAAAACGGTTTTTCCTCGTCTCTGACTCTCTAGAAGGATCTACTACATGTAGCTAAATGCGCCTAACGAACATCTCGCTAACATCATTTCCCTTTGCATTCAACTTCCCCCAAGGAGAGGTCCTATGTGGCACACACACCTGTGTGATGTGCGCGAACCTGGCCTATGCAATTAAAAACTGTTGGCTAATGACAGCTTTGTCCTCCCCACTCACCCTTCTCAAAGAATAGTTGTTCACTTTTTACATGACTTACAGCTGGGCAAATGACTTGGTCTGAGGCCCTTTATTCATTTGAATAAAGTTAGTGGAAAAAACTTTGTTAAAGAATCGTTTCGATTGCCATTCCTTTTCTTTTTTCTTTTGGTTTACAAAGCATTGTTTATTGATATTGATCATAAAATTAGATCAATTAAAAATCAATCAATTAAAAAAGAAAAACTTCAAAAAACTGTTCTGATTTTAAATGAACACAGGTGGTGATATTCTTCACCTATGAATTACATTCCACCTTTTGTTGGGTAGAAAAAAAGATTGAGACTTGAGATTAACTTTTAACTGAATTCTTGTTCTAATGAAGGTAAAATTTCTATTGTTGTATCAAAGAACTAGCCCAAAGAAACAAACAAAGAAACAAACAAAGAAGGTAATTTTTAATAGTTAATGTAGAGCATTTTGTTATTCGACTCAGCTGAGAGCAACAGTTCCCGTACAGCTTCTGGACAACTCCTTTGGCGCACTTCAGTCTGACTTTGGCACTTGTTAGTGTCTTGTAAGCAAGTTGACTTGGTTTATGTGCCACAGCGAGCGGGCCCCCCGTCAGTTTGTCTCACATGGGTTCAACGGGGAATTGCAAATATGCACAGTGTTCGCTTGACAGTCAAATGTATTTATGTATGCCAGTGTTGGTGTGTATGTGGGTGTGTATGTGTGGGTGTTTGCCCTTCAGCGCACATAAATTAAACGCTGTCAGCCGTAAGAGAGAACTCAAATACAAGCAACGCAAGATAAAGCAAAAATGGAAAAAATTCCAAAATTTAATCGATGACAATATCAAATTTTGCTAATTTGTGACTTTTAAGCCCAACGCAGGACACGCATTAAACTAGACGGGGAATGGGGAATGGAACACACACATACACACACAATATATATTATTTGCGAGCAATAATATCACGTATACGACACATCTGCCCATTAAATAATATTTGCATTTCCCAACATGTTGGCATGCCACAGGAAATAGACAAAAAGCCCATACTCTAACTCCATCAACCTAGGAGGCATTTTTTGTGTGTATGTTTGTGTGGGAATGGGCGTGGCGGTGTCCTTTGACTCATGTGATGTGCGTTTGTGCCTTTTTATTATTGTTTTTGTGTTTTAATTTAGTGCTTTCGAAATAATTAAAATTTATGCAATTCAAAGTTAAAACAAAGTCTGGCCAAGCATTTCAGCAAAACAGAATGACACATGGAATGTGAGAAGAGCTCGGGAGTTAAGATGGAGGAGGAGTGGCTCAGAGCGGATTGCGGGGGCTGGTGAGCATATTTTGCAAAATTCGCACACCTAACAAAAAATGTATATAATATATTTACATATTACTTTATGCAGATCTTTCTTGCTCGTTCTTTGCCTCAAAAATTTATGCAGAATGTCCAGAGAAAAACTTGGTAGAGAAACAAAACGACCGACAGCAGTCTGTAGCTAAAATTATGCTCATTATTTAGTCACCCAAAAGTTGTTGTCTTTTTTGAACTCGGATGAATGGAATTTATAACTTTATTCCATTTTTCTGAACTCAATATTTGTGCTTGTGATCTTTGTGTGTGTGTTTTTTCTTTTCAATTGAAACCAAAACTCACAACTTTCAATTAGCCTAACTCCTCTTGCTAACTATACAGGCAAATTCCTTCATTAAAAGTGAAATTAGACCAAAGAGTGGTTCAAAGGAGATAAAAAGCAAAGCAAATTATATGCAATACTTCATGCACATGTACATATATGTGTGTCTTTGTGGCGAAACGAAAAAAAAAGCAAATTAAGATAACTAGAAATGGACAAATTAAAATGTGAAATGAAGCAAAATGTATATGGAATTGTATTTTAAAAGCATTTGAAGGATTCGGCATTGGTTGTCTCTTTTTATTTTTGTTTGCCATATGTGGACAGTTCGCAATCGTCAGTTGCCAGTTGAGCCAACAGTTGAAGCAGTCTGTTGTTGTTGTTGTTGCTGCATGAGGCTCAGACATGGCTACCCAGCTGCAGTTGCAGTTGCAGCTTGTGTTTTTCAGTAGAAGTGGTGGTGGTGGTAGCAATGCTGGCTTGTTGTCTTACGGCTTGCTGCACAGATTTAGTTACATAAAATTTAGTTGGCATAGTACATTCGGTATGTCGAGGCAGAGCCACAACCACATTCGAGATGGCTGGATGGCAACTAGTCACCGGTTGGTTGGCCATTGTTGTAACAAGCAAAGGTAGCAGCACATCGCCTGATGGGTTTTAGGTTGGAATAGTGTTTGATTACGTCGTTAGTCGAGAGATAGAGAGTGGGAGAGGAAGGGAAAGTATATAATCTATATGTAGAAGAAAGTTTTCAAATGGCTAAATTGCTTTAAATACTGGACAAGGTATTTACAACTTCAGTTTTGAGGATTTTTGATAGTTGTCAAAAGGGACTCTAGAATATCTAAAAGGCAGACAGAGAATCAAAAGGAAGACAGAGTGACATAAGTAGTTGGAGAGTTTACAGGTTTTTGAAAGGGATTTAGGGGTGATACTTAGGTTCTATGATGCGAAATCTAATATGTATATATAAAGAGAGGCATAGAGAGAGAGAGAGAGTGAGAGAGAGAGAAGGAAGGTGCCTGGACTAATGGTTGAAGTATTCTTGCACTAATTCAGTTTTAATTGCAATTTGCGGGAATCAATCAACTCAATTCAAATGGAATGAATTACTCATTAGATTACTTTCGATGAGGGCTAATTAGAAAATTGTTTGGCTATACTAAATCAAGGGTAATTATGATGTTAGCTCTCATTCATTTTCAAATTGATATTAATCTCGCCAGTCGCCAGTTAAATGTCATTTAAGTTAATTAAGTGTGTGTGCTCTTTGGATGGTGTAACTAAAGATCAATGAATAATGAAAAGCCACTCACACATGCAACTGAAAAGGGTCAAAATTGAAAATAATATATATACAGAATAGTATGTTCATACTAACAGAATGAGATAGAGAGGGATAGAGAGAGCGAGATGAATATGGGTTATTGACAATTTATTCGTTTGGTTGCCAGTTCATATAAAATTAAACTAATTTAACAACATAAGAGATACTTAAAATACATGTGCATTAAATATAAAGTGTGTATATGTATGTGTTGAGAGTAATGTGTATATGGTATGTATATGTACAAGCAACTCTATATACATATCTATTCACAGACGGCATCGACGATATTCAATTGGGCAAATCAATCAACTAAAACTATGAATACAAATTAATATTTCAAAGTGCGCACTTGGAAATGGCAAACGCAAAGAAAGTATGTGTTTTGAGGGGGTGCATTATATATATAGATACTAAAGTGTAGTAGATAGTGAATAGCAAACTAAATGGTCGATACTAGTCAACTACTTGAACTACAAAGTAGACTACTTCATTGATACATAGCCACTACAGTTTGTTGAATATAGATTTTGGAATAGTACCGTTTAGACTGGGCTGCGCATACTGTATGAAGCTCTCGGATATATAATGATGGGGCCCGGCAACGCCGAGACCCACAATCGGACCGCCACTAGACGGTCCAGTGGTACCAACACCAGCACCCATAACACTGCCGCCGCTCCCGGGGCCACATAAATGCGAGGTGGGTGGTGCTACACGTGCGCGAATCTCGGCCGCTCGTCCGCCACCCTCTTCCAGCTCATTCAGTTCATCCTCTTCGATATACATGCTGGGCACATCATTGCGCGCCGGCCTGAAATGGCAAGAGATAAACAGAGAGTTGAGCAAAAACAAAAAAAAACAAAAATATGCTCGCTTAAATCTATTAAAAGTTTTCCTCCCACACACACTCACACACACACACACAAATTTTGCATGCCTCTGCACCTTCGTTTCAGTTCTGTCAACTTGCTAATAGTTCCCCTGATGCAGGCCACTTTTTGTTGTTGCTTTTTTTGTTGCATAAACCGAAACAAGACAAAGTGGACGGAGCTGCTCGGAGAATTGCTTGTTGATTTTTCCTTTAACCTTGGTGAATGAAAAAAAAAAACTAAATGAAAACTCTTCAACTAGCTGCCATTAGCATCTCTGGAGAGAAAGCGAAAGAGGGAGACAAGTTGTTCAAACATTGAACATTTTTTTAATACTTTGTTCGCCATTGTTAATAGGGAATACTAATTAAGCCACACGAATATCAGGATATCAGCCCTTATCAGTCAAAACTTTTACGACAAACACACACGGTCAAAGCGAGAGAGAGAAAGACGGAAAGAAAGGAGAGAGAGAGGTAGACATCACGTGTGTGACTCAAATATTTGCACTAATACTTTTGCCCGCAAAAGGCAAATCATTAAAATTTATGCATAGACGCACATGAGCAGTAAGCGTGTCACCTGTGCCTCATGCGGCTTTTCCGCATTCACGGAAAAAGGCCAATGATGAAACATTTGACCAATTTAATGACCCGCATGGCGGCAGTGTGCGTAGCGTTTGGGAATTATTCCTTTGATGTGACTAAATTTGGAAACTATAATTAATATGTTTGAATTTTCATTTGCCCAAAAACGCTTTGAAGTGGTTGGCTGAATCTCTGAGTCATTATTGAGCAATTTATTTCAGCACAAGCCAGAGAGTAGAAGAGAGATGAGAGGCAATCAGCTGGGAAAGAAAAAAGGTCGTCCGGGTAATGAGAGTTTGTGGTTCAAAGTGTTTATCTTTCATTAGACCAACAATTGAGTAAAGGGGATAAAACAGGTGCGGGCTAAAGATGCGAGGTCGAAAGGGTCTGGCTAGAAACGAAGATAACAATCGCTGATTTCCCATCTAAAATGTAGCTCCTTCCTTTCGTTTTGTTTGGTTTTTTTTCCTGGTTTTTGCTGGTGTCGTTTATTGTGATTGTGGGTCAGGTGCTGGGCTTAATTAATTTAATTACAAGTCTAAGCATAATTTGTTGGCCACCTGCCAGCTGCCAGCTAATCGGTATCTCTTTAATGAACTTGACATTAGCAATTGTTGAGATTTTAAAGCCAAATTGATTGGAACTTCGTGCTCCTGCCGCCCTTTTTTGCGTTAGGCATTTAATTGGCATTCCTTTAGCCTTCTTGGTGGCAAAAAGTAATAAGAAGTAGAAAAATGTGAACAAAATTATGCCCCACTCTCAGTTGAATATAAGTTTCTCACGTGCCACACATAAATAATTATTTTTGCTCACACATTCTGTGTATGTGTGTGTGTGTAGGTGGGCAAACAATTTCATTATTATTTTTTCCTAGAAGTCGTGGTTTCCTCTTACCTCATGCTTTTGCGCACCTCCTGCGGTTCAGGTGGTCGCGGCCGATGTCGACAGACAACAACAATGCCGGCCACTATAATTGACGTCACAATGACGGCTCCAATGGCCACAACAGCGGCCAATATCAATAGAGTGGATGCTTGCTTCTCAGGACCATTGCCAATGCTGGCTCCGGTACCAACATTGCCAACGGCATTACCATTACCGCCAGCTCCTCCACCGGCGCTGCCGCTTCCGCCATGATGCGTGGTCTCCGCCGGCGTTGGATCCTCGGAGAGTATGGACTCATCTAGATGAGGGGAAGCAGAAAATAAATAGTTTGATTTGTTATTTGCTTCAAATTAGTTGCATACATACATACATACATATACATATTTACTCTAAGCAAATTGCCAAATTGAAATCAAGGAAATAATTAATCTTCCTCTGGTCATGAAATATGAAAATCTAACGGCCTAAGATTACGCTTCAATGCGACCTTTGCCCGTTGATTACTTGAGATTAGATTTTATGGCACACAAAAAAAAACAAAAGTTGTGGCAATTATTAGCCATATGTGGGTGAGAGAGAGATGGAGAGGAGCAGAGTAGGTCCAAGGGGCATTTGTATTGTTTATATTTATTAGATTGCCAGCAAGAGGAAATTGCAACATAATGTGTGTGCCCCTTGCTTTTGGCAAGGCAAACTGATTGTAAGATGATCCCCAGGCAAGATTTATGCCAGACATTCGTTTTAGGTTGCTCCTTCGGCTCTGCCCGCCTCACTTCGATGGTGGCAGGCAGCATTTCCGCTCCATTTGCGGGCAGTCAAAGCAACGGCCTCGGAATTGAAACATTGCCAACATCATGCAGCAGCATCAGCAGCCTCTCTTTCTCTTCCTCTGCCTCTCTCTCGTTCTATTTGTGCTGGCTTTTGAAGTGAGCGTTTGAGTGGAAATTGCCTACACCTGCGGCTCAATTTAATTTTTGTTCTTGCCTCTTTTTATTGGCCTCTGCCCCTGACAACTCACAGCCTCTCATCTTCTTCGTCATCATTTTGCCTCTTTTCTGGTCTCTTTCATTCCGCTTTTTTGTTGTTGTTGTTTTAATCAGTTGCTGAGCTTGGGCTTTTGGTTTCTACCTGTTTTACTTATTTATTTGCTGCCTTTTTCTACTACCGTCCCGTTTCTTTCTGGCTTAGGTCGAGTGGCCACTTTTCACTTTTTCTTCTTGCGAGAAAATGCAATAAATTCACTTGATGAGTTTTGCGTAAACTGATTTAAATCAACGTCTACTGATTTGTTAAGGTTTTTATTTATGCCTGACTGAAATGTTGTTGCCTACAAAAATATATACGCACACATATGCCGCCGGCAAAGCCGCATACGAAAAAAGGAAAGATAAAAAGAAAAAAGCTTCTGGGCCTAGTAGAAGCTGTTAAAATTCCGCATAAATTAGCGAGCAGCCTTCACTTGATTTCAACCACAAGCTGAGAATCTCCACGATGCGTTCCCATTCTAGTATCTTATAGGCCGATTTTACGGGCCAAAACGCACAGACACAGACACACAGAAATACAGAACACACACATGGCATCTTTTAGCAACTGGAGAGAGAGAGGCAGTAGAAGAGACTGAAATCATTAACATAACTAAGTAACTCTGGCTCTAGTTTGTCTGTGTCTGCGTGTGTTCGAATTCCTGGCAGCTGTTGTTTCCTATAAATGGGCTCTGCAAGGATAGTGAATTGACGCACTCATATTGAATTGAATATTTGCGTATCAAATACAATTAGTGGCATTAAATCGGTGCCACATATACTATATATAGGTGATTTATGACCAACGCACAAAGAGAGAAAATGGCCACGAAGGTTTTTCGGTAGGCGCAGCAAAATGAAAATGAAAATGGAAATGATAATGGAAATGCAGATAAAATAAAAATCAGCATGAAAATAATGACAACATTGTTGTCCGTAAAGGCAAACGGAGAAGACGAAAACTGGAGGAGACATGTAGGCGAATGCGAATGCGAAAGGAACAATAAAAGCAAAGTGTCTACGGTGGTTGTTAAGCAAAACGAAAATTGAAGCAATTCCGCTTACGCTTTGGCATGGAATAAAGAAAGCCATTGCCAATGACACATACACAGTCACACACACATATTCAAGCACACGCACACATACACACACATTATGTCGTTAAGCATTGGGTAAAATGAAGAGGCTGTTGTGGCACGCCCCTGCGTATACGTAATGTGCGTTTCTGTGTCTATGTCGTCTCTGGTCTGGCCCTCACTCAACAAGGAATTGATGGAAAATGCTGAAATGCTTTACGCTTCACTGCATAACTCAGTCAGTGGATTAGAAAAGGGCGGCCCACCCAAAAGCCCAACGCCCAGAGAGCAAAAGATTGGATTCCAGGTTGCCACTACTTTTTTTTTTGCTCTCTCGCCAAATATATATACTTTGTGTGCCTGGCCATGTGCGAAGTTTTCGCGGCGGCTGATTGAAGACGATTTCCCTGAACTTGCGTTGATTTGAAAATGCAGTCAAGCGTTGAATTAGACAGCTCTCCGCCTGCTGCTCGGGCTATTTTATTGGCCTCAACCGAAAAATGACCCAACAAAAAAGAAAAGGAAACCAAACCAAAATGTATCTGAACAACAAAATTGAGGGGCCGATTCACAATCACATATATTGGACTCTTTATGTGATTAGTACGAGTCGATGACATTACATTGAAAATCTTGTGCATAGCTTTTGTTTCAACAATTTTGCAAGCCAAGTTCAGGAGGGAATAGAAGCATTTGGTACTCACCATATGGTCCCAGTTGGGCAGCCACGCGCACGCGTTCAATCACCACCGGAGGCTCGCTGCGTCCCTTGGCGTTGACGGCATAAACTAAAAATTGATATTCACGTCCCGGCTCTAAATTATTCAAACGAAATTGTGGACTATTCTCCTGCATGCGAAAGATGGGTGCAGATGTCGCCTGTAAGCAGAAATATATAGAGACAATTTATATATGTAAGTGTATGTTTGTTATGGGTTTTTTGTCAGTTTGTATGCGATATGACAGGAGCCGCATATATAATTCACTTGCCACATGGCTGGTTTACTTCTATGCACGCGCTGCAAAGTATGCTATACTTTATATACACGTATACAAATGTACCTACATACACAGTGTGTATTACACACATACATATATATTTTTAACTTTTTGGGACAAACAACAAACGAAAAAACAACCGTAAGCATACACACATATATAGACAGGAAGAACCCAACACATAAATAATTATTCATGCCTAAAAAATACGACACAAAAACACTGACCAAGAGTAGAAGAGGATAGCTAGATAGATAGAACGTCTCTCGACAGTGTCTGAAATTTTAAACTGAATATCCGTTTGCCGTAATGGGACACAATCGAGTGAGCTTCGTTGGTTACGCACAAATTCCCACTCAAGTAAGCGTAAGTAATTTATGTTGTCCTGGCGGCACTTTTTACCACCCAACCACCTACCCACATACCCACCTCTACCCATCTCACTCAGCCACTCTTCATCTTCTTCTAGTCTTTGTATATATGGTTTGTTGTCTATGTCTGCGTCTGTGGGTCTGTTTGTGTGTGTGTTTTTATCTAGCGTGAAACTTTAAAGCTTGGGTCATACTCTACTTAGACATAGAGAGTCCAAGTCCTTCTCCTCAACCATCAGCATCATCATTGTCGTCATCATCATCATCATCATTATCATCATCTTGGTCGTCGTATACTTTGCGCTTGGCTACTTTGCTAATAAACTCGCCCGACAAGCGCTTCATCAACCAACCCAGCTCATTCTACTACTCCTCCTCTACCCCTACTGTCATCCCTTTCCCATCCTCTCACTCTCTCCCTTCTTTCTATTGCTTGTTCCAAGTTGTTGAAAGCAACCAAACGAAATGAAATGAAATTTTCATATGATATTCTCTTTTACGACTGACAGAGATAATTTAATAACTCAGCATGCATTCGCTTAGGGGGGTGAGACCAAAAAAAAAAAAAGAAAGTACAGAATGATAGAGATAGACATAGTCGAGTTGGGTCGAATGGCTAAAAGGCTTGCCCTTGCCTTCTCTTCATATGAGAACTTATAGCATTAATTATGTTGTCCCTTTTACGCTTGAGTCGACCAGGACATCAGCAGCAGTCTGTTGCCGGCAGAAGCTGCAGAAACCCCGCAGCAACTGGCTGACCCTTAAATATTTATTAATAATTCAAGCAGAAAAGTCAAAGGACATGCACACTAATTGACCATATGGATTTCAAGTGAATTATTGCCAAGCTTCTGCATCTCTGCTTCAGGCTGTTAGCTGGCTTGTAACTAAATTTTAATTTAATCAAGCAAGCAACAATTTACAATATGTTTTTTTTTAATTTAGTTAAAGTCGGGTTCAGTTGAATTGGCATGAATTGAGTTCTTGTGTCCTTACCTGATCATTCAGTGTGGATATCTCATTGTCAATTGATTCACCAAATTGTCCACGAGGTAAGCCACCAGCGGCCGTTTCGCTGGCATAGAGTAAATCTCCGCCAACAACTTCTAGCATAAAGTATTGCGAGAGGCCGCCATCGCTGCCAGCCACACAGACTACCTCCAGTACGGTATCGTTGCGCAACTCGCAGGCTTTTGGTGCCTCAGGTGGATCTGCATGAAATAGAGTGAGAAAGAGAGTGGGAGAGAGATATAGATAGAGTCCGCTTCCTTCCTTCACTGCGCTATCGTTATCGTAATTGCATGAAAACCCAAAATTTTCATCGCCTTCAAGCGGCAATTTTGGGGTAAATAAAGGCGTGCCACAGTTTGCATTAATAACGCTCAAATTTTGGCCGAACTGGCAATAATGGCACAGGTAATAGTAGCTAGTAGTCTAAGCTGATGATTATTTGCAAACATTTTGGCAAAGGACTGGCATGCAATTTCACCCAGCAAACAGACACACACACACTCACTCGCCCCGGCAATTATGTAAGTAGATCCTTATGTGTGCATAAGAGATAGAACTCAGACCGACACCGACACACACACACAGACACAGACATCGACACCGGACAGGTGGGACAAGGACACAGATGGGGACAGCGTCTTGCTTAAATTGCGGCACACGATGGAGGGAAATATCGAAAGCATCTTCAGGTAACGGCAAAGGCAACAACTTCCACCTTGCACTTGCACTTCCTTTTATACTTACTTGCTGGTAGTATGTGAACCTGACAGGGCGTTGTCTGTCTGCCAACCGCATTGCTGGCCCAGCAAGCCAGTGTTATTAACTCGGAGTCGGTTTGCGGCAGATACGTCACCGTGCTGGTCAGTCCATTCGATTGTATTCTCGAGTTGAGCACCTGTACGGCAAGAAGAGTGGAGAAGATGAAAAGGATTAGACTCGTTTGTTCGTTCGTTCGTTTGTTGGTTGGTTTATTCTCTTATCCTCCCAATTCCCCCATAGAACTTGCCAGTCAGGCAAAGCATAAATATTTGAAGGCAAATAAGTTTTTATGGCCAAAAACGAGAGAACTCCGAGCAGAAGTAGGGTGGAGTGCAGAGCCAAGGATAAGTCATTCTTTTGGCCCAATGGATTTTCGTGCAGATTTTCAAATAACTTTTGCGGTAAATGAATTACTTTATTTATTGTGCACAGCTGTTCAAAGTGCGAGAGCTATCCTAGACAGTGATACATACATATGTACATAGATTTATCCGTACGTATGTATGTATGTCGGTATGTCCTTTCCAATGTTGGGACTGTCAGCTTTGCACTTCCTACTCCTGCCATCTAAATGGTTTGCATTTTAAATGATTTCGTTTCCGATTCCTCTATTCTGTTCTATTTTGTTCCGTTTTCTATGAACTAAAATTTATTCTGATTAAAATTTAATTCAGTCACGTACAATGTCCGATTCCCGTTTGGCTTCTCTTGAATGAAAATCCCAGACAACCCTCAAGTATTTAGCACAAGTTGTGCTAATGGTGACTTTAACTCGACTTCAAGTTCGACTCTGACTCTGACTCTGGCACCAACCAACTGACACAATTGAGTTGTGCACGTTTCCATAGCATAATTGCAGGAACACAGAGACACAGAGTTACATAGACATTTGGCCCGAGGTTTAGAAAGCAAAAGAGAACTATGGACTTACCGGCGACACGTTCCTCGTATTGTTGTATGTCCAACTGAATCTCACCGATTCGGGGGGATCAGCATCTACCTCACATTTCACCTGTATCGAATGCATGTTGATGGCTCCAATGGATGTTTGCTCAGTGCCTGGCTTACAGCGTGGCGAGACTGAAAATACCAAAAGCAAAACAAATGTTAAAAATATGTATATAAAACTTTGGGATAGGTAAAAGCAAAATTTTCATTTAAGAATTTTTCCATTACGCCCCCGTTCCCTTTTTGGGGTGAGCAAACAAACTCGTCTTGTCTCTAAGGGCTACCAAAAACGAAGATGAGAGAAAAATACATATAAAAAATACAAGGAAATCCTCCAAAGGGAAGAAGGCAGAAAGGAGAGTCAGAAACATAGCCTTGAGCATAGTAATTAACATGTTTCCGTTTCACGAGCGAAGCGAGATTCATTCAATCTCTCTGTCTCTGTCTTTCTCTCTGCCTGTCTGTTAGCTTATGTCTTGTGGCGCGGCTAAGAGTCTGTGGGCCAGGTATTGAAAGTTGGCAACAGCAAAAAAAAAAAGAAACGCAAAAAAGGAAAAGGCGGAGTTTCGACTTAACTTTCTCTCTTACCCTGTTTGGGATTGTAAAATGGGAACAGATATACACGGAAGCTGCTGTGCTTTGGCCTCAAGGCAATACATATAAATATGCTTGTGTGTGTGTTTTGTTGTATATGTGTGTGTGTATAGCGGTGAAAGCCGCCTTTAAAATGTAAGTCACGCCAAGTCAGATAAGCATTTTCAGCTTTATTACTTGGCGCTTTTATCACAAGTCAACTGCATTTCAGTTTTCAAATACTTAAGCCAGCCTCCAATCTGACTCCACCCTTTCCTTTCTCTGTCTGCCTTTCTGTCTGTCTGTATATCTCTCCGTCTGTCTGTGTGTGTGTAAGTACTTGTTGCTATTTTCTTTCATATATGAGAAAAAGTTACCTAAGACTCAATTCAAAGACTTGAAACTTTCATAATTCGAAATATAAACTACTTAAACTGTCGTATAGAAATGAAATGAGGATACTGAGCAGAGTGAAAGAAAGGGAGAGAGAGAGAGAGAGAGTAGGGTGAGAGATAATGCATTACAGTTTTGCAAAAGCAATAGCAGTTTTCCAGCACAAAAAACGAAAAAGAAAATTTGCCAGTCGAGAACTGGTATGATTATGTAAGGATACACTCTTGTTTGGGGGGCAACAACAACAAAGACCACGCATTTGCAATGAAGGAAAACTTCTTACAATTCATATTCTACCCCTCCCTGTCCCCTTCGCTTAGTCCCCCCCAACGAAGCAAGTAAGCAGGTAAATAGGTAAGCAAAAAGAAAATCTGTGCTCTTTGGCGTCTTCTTTTTCTTCTTTTCTGTGTGGCGTTTAAAGTAAATCTTCATCGATTGCCAAAGAAAAGGAAAGGTTTTGTTTCTCTGTGTATGTACATATATGTGTGTTTGTGTGTGTTCTCAGTCTGATTTATGCAGCCAAATCGCTTGTATATGAAATCCACATTAATCAAAGCATAAAAATGGCCAAGGGCTTTGCGGCTGCGCCTCGAGTCCAAGTTCAAAAAGTGTGAAGTTTATGAAAAAGTTAACAGAGCAAATATTGCTCTGACTCTTGAATTTATAGGCGAACGAAAAACTTTTTCTCTGCTCGTGTAAATAAATCAATGGAGGTTATTTAGAAGGAATTTTACAATAGTAAACAAGGCACACATAAATACAACTCCAGCCCCTAGCAAACACACATCTGCAGATTGTAGCATCATGCATCTTTTTTGGTGGGTTTTTTTTTGAGCAATTTCCTCATCCGTTGCTGAAAAAGTTTCTCGCCGAAATTTTATTTCTACACCAATTGTAAAGTTGTGTGATTTTGTGTATTTTATTTCATTTTGGAAGCTTCCGTTTCCGCCTTGCCATGGTATTCCAACAAGATAGTTCGCATTATTATATGTACATGGTAAAAACTATATACATTTATATAGTGTATATACACCGAGATGATATTCTATTACTCTACTTACATTGCACTTTAAGAGTCAAGCTCGAACTACGCGTTTCACCCTCCGTGTTGGTTGCCCCACAAGCATAAGCGCCCGCACTCTCCCTTTCCAATTGTGTCAGGTGCATTATTTCCGTGCTCTCGCCAGACATACGCATACCCTAGAAATAGATACAGGAGATACAATATCAGTAAATGAAAGATCAAATATGCTTAAAATGGGAGTAAACAATGTATTGTGAAATTTAAAGCTGGTAAAGCAAAAAGACTCGTTTCACCTAGGTGAATAGAGAGATTTTTTAGATCGAGAAGCAAAAGATATGCAATAAAAGACAAGTGAATATTGTTCTACAGCTAAAAAGGAAAGACTTCTTAAGTAAACTATAGACGTGCATAGCTGAACAAAACCCATTAGAATGGGAAATATAAGAAACATAGGCTAAATGGTTAAAAACAAATCGTTTAAAACTTGTCTATTGTCAAGGGAATTAGAGATGTAATGTGCTATATAGAAAGATCCCTAAGTCACAAAAAAAGCAAAAGAGAAAGCAGAAATAAAATTTAAATGCAGAATCAAAATATGTTCAATTCAATTGTTTAAGGGCAGTACGACGATACGAGAGAAATTGTGAGTGGTATTGAGTTTCATGCAATTCAAGAGTCCTTAGACACTTTTCAAAACGGAAAACCATTCCCCCGATATCTAACCACATCTGTCCACTTGGAACGTTAATGCGAGGCACGACCACAATGCAGCACTAACTTTTTGGCAATGAGGCAAATTCGAGTGCTCTATATATGATTAGCTATGGGGCAAGAGCATTTTAGCAAACATTTGCTGTGGTTAGGCAAAGCCCAAAGCAACCACTAAGTGGTGCGAATTATTCAAATGCAAAATTTATTAAATGGAATTAATTTTGCATTTTTGGCACATTTTAACCATTGTTTGGTCAAATTGTCATTTTAGCAGCCATTCAATTGAAAATTCAATTGTATTGATAACGAAATCACGGTCCGGATACATTGACGTTTCGTTGAATGGAAAGGGAATAGGAACAAATAGGATCCTCTCCCTTTGCCATTCATATAGTAAATTCAATTAAATTATGATAATGATGCATTTTAAGTAGCTTATGCAGACTATATAGTCATTTATCTTTCTTTTTTTTTTGTTCAACAATCAATGTATTGGCAGCTAATTTGTGTGGGTGTATGAGAGTGTGAGCATATTGCATCAGTTGATTATTTATAAAACTCATTAAAAATTCCAAAATGAAATAAAAGTCAAACTGATGAACTGAAATAATTACATTTTGCTAACGCGAAAAGTCACTTTAATTTCATTTCCCTTCTTTTAGTTTTTTTATACCATACACCCATAGGGTGAAATGGTATATTAAAGTCGCCAAAATGTATGTAACAGGCAGAAGGAAGCTTTTCCGACCCCATAAAGTATATATATTCTTGATCAGTATCAACAGCCGAGTCGATCTAGCCATGTCCGTCTGTCCGTCCGTCTGTCCGTCTGTCCGTCTGTCCGTCCGTCCGTCCGTCCGTCCGTATGAACGCGTAGATCTCGGAGACTATAAGAGATAGAGTCACCAAATTTGGAATGTAGGGTCGTGTAGTATGTAGAGTGATCAAGTTTGTTTCAAATTTTTGCCACGCCCCTTTCCGCCCCCGCAATTCAAAAAAAAACGTTTTTCTCAAAAACTATTGTAGCTAGAGACACCATATTTGGTATGTATATTTGCCTAGTAAATGCGCTCATTTTGTAAGTATAAAGATTTTGCCACGCCCCTTTCCGCCCCCGAAATTTGAAAAACTCGATTATCTCCCGAAATTTTTTACCTTGTGGAACCAAATTTGGCACACTTAAATTTAATACTAATACCCAGCAAAATACCAAATTTGATCAAAATCGGACAAAAAATAGCCAAGTTATGCATATAAACGTTTTTCCATATGGCCGGAGTTGGCCGTTGCCGGGTGGGGCGCTAGAGTGCTCATATGCATGAGTGAGTGAGATACTAAGATATGCTTGTAAAAAGCATGTGAACAGAATTTTTTTGAAATAGGCAAATGCATTTGTTATTACAAATTTGAAATATTTGTTTTACTGGTGTATGGTATACCTAAGTCGGCGTGACGACATACTTACTTCATTTTTTTTTGTTATTTCACTTCTACTGGCAGCTGGGCCATGAACTTTAAAGTTTTCAGTTCAATGAAAAGTTTCCCCTCTCGCTCTTTCTCCCCAAAACCATCTGAAAAAATGATAAAGAAAATCTATATGCCAAAGTGACGACGACTCAACAAAGTGACAAAGTTTTCGCTTCATCTGATATTTCTTTCTCCTCACATCTGCCAACTTTTTTCTTCACTTTATTCCCTTTTCTTGTTTGCTGCTTCGCTCTCTTCCATAATTCTTTGCCATTTTTGCTAAGTTATTAATGCCAAAAAAAAACGAAACGAAAAAAAGGAAAATCGAAGTGTCCTGAATATTGAAAAGTTTGTCATTTTGTTAGCCACAAAATGCTTTTGGTAATTTGTTAAATGCACAGCGGACACGTTACGAGGAGAAGAACAAGGAAGGAAAACTATGAGTTTATGGTTTTTCCTATGACAAATGATGATTTGACCATGTGGACAAAACTGTCAAAGGATGTCAAAATCATGCGGTTTAATAATAAAAACCCCAAAGCCGAAGTCAAAGGCAAAGGAAAAACCAAAGCCAAGGACCATTCTTTGGGTCATTTCTGTTTGCTTTCGTCACAAAAGAAACAAACAGGCAAACAAAAGAAATCCATCTGAGAAAAGACATATGCGAAGGGATGGAAAAAGAAGAAGTGAATGATTCGCTAACATTTGCTGGTTTATTTGTCGCATGATTAATAGTTAAATAATTTGCAACACGAATGAACTTCAATGGACATCACGAGCCAATTATAAGACAGTTGAAAAATGAGCCAACGATTTCTTGTGCGGCATGTGACGCACATACACACAATGAAACTATTTTCTTGGGTAAATTTAATGAGACCGAAAAGTGTCTGCTTAAGTTGCCACAAGAATGCTTCGTTTCCCTACCTCTAAAAATGTCCCCCCAAAAAACGAAGGTATCTCTATGATGGTTGGCGTCAGCTGTTTGGTTTGGACTTACATTCTTGAACCAAGAGTAACTGGTAACCGGAGGCCTGGCATCTGCACGGCATTTGAACGTGACATTTTGGCCTTCGGCTCGTGTAACCACTCGACTGGGATCCTCGTTGGCCAAATGCACGGACACGGTGGGCGGATCTGCAAATGGAAAGAGAGAGAATCGAGAATAAGTGAGTAAGTGCCCAGGGCATTCAGCTTAATGAGTACTGCAAATGGCTGGAATCAAAGTCAAAATAATAAACGGCAATGGCTCATAAGGTGAGAGGACCCCGAAACTGGCCTCAAACCCTAAGAGCCATTGCGTAATGTAGTTAAGTCCAGCTGCTGCTGATGCGGGAGAAAGAAGCGCCTCTTGACCACACGCCAAATGGGGACTATTAGTTACGGTTGTAAAAATCTAATACGCTTAGGAGACTGGCGCCAGTCCGGTTACTCGGGTCGGGGTCGTCAATGGCGGCCTACTAAAGGAAAGGACGACGATGAACGCCTGACATTTATGGTGAATTATTTAAAATGGCTCACAAAATGAAAACCAAATGAAGTTGGCGAAGGGAGAGAGATGGGTATGGCCTCTTTTGAGTGCAGGTAATTCAGTTTGTGCTTTGTTGCTGCGGCAGGAGTAATGTAAAACGGAAACCGGAAGCGGATGTTGCAAATATTATGGAGGACAGCAATGGCAGCAGCAGCAGCAGCAGCAGCTACAGAAAAGCAACACAAAAATGAGCATAAGAAACATAACAGTGAAAATTTAATCAAGACAAGTCGAAGCACAGAAAACGACGACAACGACGACGACGCTGGCAACTTGGCTGCACTTTATAAGCAGCTTAACGAAAGGCGGCCAACAGGTTGATATTGCCCCAGAGCTAGGTTCAGCTCCATCCTCTGCTCTTTAGTCTAGTACTTCATTTTACTGTAGCTGTGGCTGTGACTGGGTTTTCTAATCAAATTATGTTTGCTCTGTCCTTAATATGCTTCTAATTGGACTTGCCCCGGACTTTAACAGAGTGAGGTCTGCCTCAGTGTGCATTGTGCTTGTTATAATTGAAAGGATAGCAGCAGCAGCAGGCATAAAACGAGTTTCGGTTTCAGGGAAAATCTCTTGGTTTTGCTTCTTTTTTTTACAACTACTTACATGCCACATGTATAATACGTTTGTCCTCGATGGCGCCACCAGAGAACCAAGGATTCGTGGCGCGACATGTCAGCTCCGCATTGTCATTTTCCGATGTTACCTTCAGGGTCAGTATGCTGGTCGTAATGTTGGCATCCTGCAAGAGGCGAGAGGAAGAAAGAGAAAAATGTTAGTAAAGATGCTATGACGTGTAGAAGGACTTCTGTTTCTTGCATGGACTTTTGAAAATAATGAGACGAATTTAAAGCTGTATACTGAAACTATGTGACCAGTATTAAGTTGCCAGAAGGACAACACACATACGCACACGCAGGAAATCTCGAAAACCCGTGCCCAAGCAAAGAGTTCTCGAATTTATTCTTTTCAGACAGAGACATAAGTTGCGCGCGTATGTGTGTGTGTGTGAGTTGACGGGTGTATCTGGAATGGATTCTCTTACATAAGGAATCGGTTATGCACGAGTTGACTAATGCCTGGCGACGTTGCCCAGTTTTCCATTCGATGTGTCTCTATCCATTTACATGGCATAATTAGAAAGCGAAAAAGGCAAATGCCAAGAACGAACTAATGGATGCCGAAAACTGAGCCGACAGACCGTCGTTCGGTCGTACGGTCAGTCAGTTGGTCGTTTCGCTAGCCCGGGTCCTCACTCACTCGCCTTGACTTGTTCTGCATGCAAGCTGATAAATTTCAGTTTTCGGTTGAAAGAGAAACAAAAAAAATTACCCTCCATTTCTAGACAAATGTTACTGCTGTCGGGTCTTGCTTGGGCTACATAAATTCGAATAAAAATTCGCATATTAGTCGAGCGAAAATTCATTCTCTCTCTACTCTGTGTCTTTGTCTTTTATGCTGCGCCTGGCATCGAGTGCAAATTTGTGCAATTTTGGACAAGTCGAAAGTTTTCCCCTAGTGCAGTTCATCAAAGATGAAGATGGCCAAGTAGAGAAGAGTTTGCCTTGGCCACTCGAAGTCAACTTGTCTGGTCTGTTGTAAAACTTTGTCTTGCTGCTCTCTTTTTTTGAAAGGGGGGAGGCAAAATGCATTTGACATTATTAAGCAAAAGGGAGAGAGACTCCTATCAAATGTCAAACGCACTAAGCAAATTTTCCGTTGTCCTGGGAACTATGACAATAAAAGAAACTTTTGCTCGAGAGAAGCAAATTTTTGGTGGCCAACTGCGTGACATTTACCTCTTTGTCATTATGGACAGTAACTTCGGCATTGCGTATGGGTTCACCATCCAAGAGCCAGGCAATTTTCGCAGCCGGATATGAGCCCCAGGATTCACAGCGAATGGGCACAGGATGTCCAGCGGTCAATAGGTCATTCGGCGTAATGATCTTGACGCGTACGGGTTTTACTATGCAGAAAAAGACATATATATATATATCACACATTTATGGCAAACAAGATGAGAAGAGCACTCACAGTGAACCTGTACAGTGACATCCTTGGTGACAGGCTCAACCAGACGAGTGCCCTGGGCGCGGCACTCAATGCGCGTTCCATAATAATCTCGTGTGGTGGTGCCAATCAACAACTGGTTAACCATTACAGTGGCTCCCTCCTCAACCGATGTGTGACTGGTGCCAATAAGTTCGATATCATCGCGCCACCAGGTGACCTTGGGTGGCGGACGTCCTAGCAGGTAGAATGAGGAGGAGAAAGGCAAGTTACAAATGTCAATGGCAGATGTTGCTGTTGGTGTCATACGCAGCTGTTGTCGCCCACAAATTGGGTCAAACAAGACTCACCTCCTTTCACTTGACAGCAGAGAAATAGCTCATAACCCTCTCGAAATGGCCCAGCCATTTGAGAGATTTCCTTGCCTTGTGCATCAAAGATGCGTGGTTCCTCTGGCGGCACTAAACAAGAAAAATGCATATCATAGTCTTGGGTTTCATTGCTGATCTCGTCTCCATATCTTTACTTACCAACTAAAGTTAGATTGTGCCTAAAATTGCGAGTGGGTGAGTTAAAGAAATCAATGCGACATCGATAGACGCCGCCATCTTCGGGCTTCACATCGTTTATTTGCAAGCGTGAATCTTTGGGATTATCGCCAATGCTGAAAAATAAACGTTGGCCCAGATCGCTAGCTATGGCCGCATGTGGAGCCAATTTTACATTGCCGCCCCGCGAGTCCAGACTGTGAAACAGAAAAAGCAAATGAAAAGAATGTTATATAAGTGCGTGTACAAGTGTGTGGGCGGGGCATGTAGCGATTATTAGATGTCATAAATAAACATATGCACAAAGAGAGAGAGAGAGAGAGAGAGAGAGTGAGGGGAAAGCGACCATAAGATGACTGCCCTGGCGCCCAGGTTCGCATAATTTACGGCCATAAAAAATGACGCTCAATTTACACACCATGAGCCATGGAGCCATCATCATGATGATGAGAGGAAGAAAGGAGGAATACACTGGAGTGTCGACAGTTGTAGAGTGTTTTGGTGTGTGTGTGTTCGTGCCACGTCGCGACTTTGGCAGCTTTGTGCAAATTGCAGTAATTTGTTGCTGTTTTACTAAATTACTCTGTTTTGTACCAGGGCAGTGCTACCATTTCCTTTCTCACGCTCACTATAACTCCATTCCGAACCCTGGCCCCCTCTCTCTCAGCTGCTGTTGTTGCAGTTTAATGGGTATTGAGCGCTTCACCTGCATAGCTAAGCGCCAAATCCTAATAATAAGTAGTTACCGAGAGGGCCAACTACTTTAAATGCAAGCCGCCATTTTTCCACAATTTATATTGAAAATTTATTAACACAAATTTGTAAAGGCTTGTTCCTCACACTGACACACAGGCTGAGAAAGAGGGTGACTCACATCAGTGATGTCGTATTTTTAAGAGTTTAAGTTGGATCAAACAAGAAAAACGGCTAAATTTGTGAATAACAAGAAAAAAAGCTGTTTTTATCAAGGTTTCCTATTAACAAAGTGCTAATTGAAATGGTGTGCCCTGTGATTCGCCACAAATGGTATTTTTCTGTAATGGGCTACTGCTATTTCAGCTATTTTAGAATATAAGAAGCAGCCACAAAAAGTTTTGGATAAAAAGCCCAAATCGCTGCTTTTAGCAAATTCAAGTTTTTCAAACAGAAAAAGTCAGATCGGTTGGAAAAAAGGCGAAAATGACAACACTGACATCTCACACTTACATGCGTGAAAATTTGCCAAGCGGCAGATGTAATCGGATGTGCTTTACATTTATTATAACAAAGTGGATTATGACGCGACGCATCCTTGCCACACAAATATATACACACACACACACACACACACACACACACACACACATCTCATGTACATTCACATGTTGTGCCGGAAGTAAGCCAAAAACGCAGAGAACCAAAAGAAGACCAAAAAAAAACATGTAGCATACGAAAAGGGATAAACTTGCGCGATAATTTGCAAGAAAAAGGATGTTGACGATTATTTAACGCTTTTGATGAATGGCCAAATGGCATATGTGTGAGTTTCTCTCTCTCGTTCTACTTCTCACTCGCTCTTTGTGCGTGAAATCAATTTGGGTTCTTCACAACTCACTCACCTGTATAAAGGTATGCCAGTTGTGTCCTTGAACCAAAGCAACAACTTTACAGAATCCTGAGGCGTGGGCGGTGTCAAATCGCATGGCAAATCCACAGTCCTGCCCAAAGCGGCCCAGACCAAGCGTGCAGGTACTGCAAAGGAAAAAAAGAGAGAATAAGTAAAAGTAAGAAAACATGAAAGATAAAAGTTCGTTTTATTAGCCCAGGCAAGAAAACTGACGCCCCGAGCAGCCCTTTCCCCTCCTCTAAAAAGGTAGAGTTGGAGGTGGGTCTACTGGGTAAGCAATTGAACCCTCCCTGAAAAGGAATAAAGAAAAAACGAATACCTATAGATATATTTATTTATTATTTGCACTTCCTGCATGATTCTGGGCTGATTGTTTGTTATTTTAACACAAAGCTTCCGCTTTGCGATTCGCGACAAGCCACGCCCCACTACTTTGCCACCCAACCCACACCGATTCCATTTATTTTGCTGTTTTTGTTGTTGTTACGGCTTCCGTTTGCCGGTTGTTGTCACCGTCGCCGTGTTTGATATTCTTTTCTTTTAGGAAAAAGAAAAATATAGGTACATATACCAAACGCAAAATGTAAAGGAATACAAAATATTTATTCTTATGTATTTGTTGTGAATGTTTTTTCTTCGTTTAGTGTGAGTGCCTTTTTTTTTGTCTTTTGAGGCTCGTGTTTTGTGTTATTTTATTTGACATGGGCAACCTGTAAAATTTCCACATTGTTTCCGCCCCAACGGCTTCATCTATTTTTGAGTTCACTCGATTTTGGTTCCTAACATGTGCCTTTTATTTCGAGGGCGTTAGTTCACTTAAATTGAAGCATTATTCAAGACAACATTATATACATTATATCTTTACAGAAGAACGAACTGTAAATTTAATTTTTCATTAATGCTTCTGCCCCACTTTGATAGTTGGTATCCCATGGAGACTTTTTCGGGTTTTAAGATCAGAATTAGACGAAAATTTCATTGGAACATTCTCAATTTTCATCTTTTTCCTCCTGTTAGCCAACATTCTAGCATTCGCCATACGATGAGGACAAATATGGCGGTAGGATTTCCTGCCAATGCAATTTATCAATTTCTTGGGCATGCGACAAGCTGGGCAAATATTTGCCAGTAGCAGTGCGAAGCGGACACCTAGTTAGTTTTAAATCCTTATGAATGGTGTAGAAGAAATAACATTCCATTTGTTTACTCACTCTCTCTCTCTCTTTCTTTCTTTTTCTACATTTATCTGTCTTACATTAATTCTCTGGAGAGAAAGAGAAAGCAAAGAGACTCTTTTGGGCATCAGGGAAATCTATTTTTAATTGGCTGCGGCATTTGCCCAGTTGTTAGCGGCAATCGTCTGCTCGTTTTTCATGATTTATGCCTAAATTTAATTCTTTTATTGGCAGCCTAGGCGACGACGACGACGTCGACGTCAACGACATCCTCTTTGATGTCCGCCACGCATTCAAAATGCGTTGCCTTGCGTTCTGAGCTCTGAGCTCTACCTGCGACCCAATGAATTTCTTCTTTGTTTTTGATGTTTTGTTTTGACACATCACATTATTTCCGTGTTATTTTTAGCTATAAGTAAATTACTCTGGCCCTCGCTTGCCATACACACACAGAAGACTAGGCACCAATTTCAATTGGAATTTTTACTATCTAAATGGGGGCGAGGGCACGTGTGTGTGTGTGTTAGTTTATTAATATTTGTGCACTGATGCATTTGACAGGCTCTCAACATGGATCAATTAATTTCCATCGAATATTGAGTGCTTATGGCTGTTGTTTCTCTAATTCGAACTCGAACTCTAATTCTGTATCTAATTCCATCCCATTAAGATGTATTTCCTATGAAAATTGAAAGTGGAAGAAAAACATACTTTAAGTAGAATTACAATTTAAATTCTGTCGAGTGTGTGGGCGTGTGTGTTTGCCCTTTCGCACACATATTGCGCATACGCAGCATGTTACAATACTTTGCATGCATAACACAGTAGGAGAAACCGCCGACAAAAGTGGCAAGTGGAGTGGCAAACATTTCGTGCACCATTTACCTAGGCCATGAGCTGGAATGAAATGGAATGAATGGTAGAGGACATCCTTAAGGGTACCCACAAGCCACATAGCCACAAGAAAAACATGTCATTATTTATGCACTCGACACTGTCGACTCTGCCGCCGCCAACCTGTGTACAGGATCTCATACACCTTAAATTTCCACTAACTTTGTGACACTTTTCATCTTAAAGTCGAAAAATTTTTAAGTCAAACTTTGCTTTACTAATTTTAACTTATTTAATAAATTTTGATTTAACGACAATCCTTCTGTAAGTATTTGTATATGATTCGTGTCTTAAATACCATTCATTCATCTCGATTACTTCTCTTCAATAAATGGATGAGAAATAGACAAGTGTTAGAATATTTTTGGCAGCAATTGTCAGTTAATAATGGTAACATTATTATGGCCAAAAATCGCCTATAACCCATTTAAAACAATTTTAAAGTTAAATAAACTTTGCACACTAAATCAACAAGAGCCAAAAAATTTGTATAAAAATTTATCTAAAATAAAGTGTTGCAAAAGCAAATAATAGAATAGAAAATCAACAGAAATTTTGTCGCTAGACCAATACCAAATACAAAAGCAGAAACAATAACAACAACAACCATGTTCACACTCGTTTAACAACATTTGAAAATAAATAGAGACTAAACCAAAATAAATGCTGCCCGGTTGGCCGCCTTTCAATAGCTGATGTGCACTTTTCTGTGCACTTTTTGCTGCGCATATAGCGAATTTATTAAATTTGGTTTTTTAAAGTGAAAGTTTTGGGATGCGATTGAAACATTACGCATACGCCGCATTAAATGTGCTGCGGTTTTATTTGTGTGTGTGAGGGTTTTTTTTTTGCGGTTTGCGGCAACTTTTTGCCTATTTCTACCACTCTTCGCTTAACCAGCTTCGTTTTGGGGTCAGAGACCTATTTTATTTTATTTTGTAGCTTTTGTGGATGGGAATTAGATAGAAACATTTGCCAAAAGCACATAAAAGTCAATCAAAGGGTGAAACTAAGTTAGTTAATTAAATGCAATTAGTGCAAACTTTGCATAAATATGTATATGTTCTCGATTCTTATAACTATTATATCCTCCTCCCTCCCCTTCCCTCCCCTCTTTCTATATATTTAACTGCGTGTGTTGATGCTAATGAAAAGTTTATTTAGAGCAGTGGCAAAAGCCTGAACTGAAACTAAATTACAGGCAATTGCTAAGATAAATATTTGAGTTTCACTATTCACAGCAGCTGCCACGCTCAGCCCATATGCTCAGAGAGAGCTTTGGCTTCATTTCTCCATTTCTTTCCTGGCTCCGGGGACCAGAGAAACCAATGCCAAACACGCTTCTCGAAGGGGCATGCCTTTTAAATATTTTATTCAGACCGAGTTGTGCCTTTGGCTTGACTATGTTGCTGCTGCATATTCCTTCTTTTTTTTCTGCCTCTGCTTTGCCTTTGCCGCGTTGGGGCAAATTGTTTACATTTAAATTGTACATTATGGCACACACACATACATACAAGAGGAGAACAGACCCGGCATGGCCACAAAATGTTTGCGAGTTGAGAACGAAAGTGGTTTGTGCCCAACCAGCCACGCCCCCTTTTGGCTACTATAGTATAGTCAAAGTCGTCAGTGACCCTAATGTACTTTCTCACACTTTTTAGCATGCATTAAGGACTAGCCAACGTGACTTCCCTTTCTCCTGTGTATGTGTGGGTAAGTAAACAAGTTTTTAAAATGCTTTACTTACTAACACTCAGACACTCACACATTCATATGTACATAGTTGCTGCTAATATGCATGTGTATGAGTATTTACTTATAATTAGAAATGCCGGGTATGTTCCTATTGTTTCCTTTGACTTTTCCACTAGCCTCAACTACTTTTCTGTCTCTCTCTCTCTGTGTGTATATGAGTGTATGCATTTCCGGTTGCCATCATCTATGAGGTCGAAAAAAAAACTTTGTAAACTAAGTGCTTTACCTACATGACTCTTGTGTTTTGCTTTATGCTCTTTGTTTGCCATACTCCACATTGCGACTTTCTCTCTTCTTCTCTTTGGCCAAAGGGCAAAGCTTGTTGAAAACTATTTCCAAAAGTCCAAGCAATGAGAATATATATTTATTATATGTCCAAGTATTTTCCCTGTGTCTGTGTGTGTTTGTGCTCATGTTTAAAAATGGATGGCAAAAGCATTTTTGCCAAATTGCTATATCAAAATGTGGCGCCAGCAGCCAGTCAAGCAACAAATGTTTACGGCGACTCAATTAGTTAGGTGAAATACATGTTGCCATACCCTGTATGTAACCAATATGAGTGAGTATATTAGGAAAGGAAGAAGCAGCAATTGGAAAACGTAAAGCATTGCTTTAGTTTATGATATGCGTTTTCTAGGCACTTTAAAATTCTTGGCGACTTGAGGAATAGAGAAAAGTCCTATTAATATCTTTAAGTTTTGTTGGAAAAGATATGAATTCGCGTCATGTATTGCCTAGGGTATCAACATCACTGAGGGGCTGTCGTATGCATTTTTTTTTCTGTATTTCTTTATGCAATGACATGAAATGAAATGACTTTATTTTTAGAGGACCTGAACATTAGTTTATTTGCTGTCTGATTAAAGTGTGAACTGTACAAATGGGGCGGCAAACATTCACAAAAAGAGAGAGAAAGGTAGCTAGAAAAAACTGAAGAACAATTTTTGTTATTTTTGTTTGGTGGGAGGACACCGTTTCATCGAAATCCAAAGAGTCGTTGTTGGTTGTCGCTGTCGTTGTGGGTCAGCCTGGTAGTGAAAGTTTTCAAATTAAATTTTGCGACGCCATTTTCAATTAGAAAAGTTCTTGGCCAAAGTCTTTTGCAGGAACGCGCCTCCATCTACCCCTAGTTTTTGCCTTTTCTCTCTTTCTGTTCAGGTCTTTGCTGGTTTTTTTGCTCTGCTTCGATACTGCCTGATCATTGGCAGAGGCAGCGGCGGCAACGGCAGCGGCATCGTTTGGTTTTCTAGCAGTTTGCTTTTGCTTTCAATTAAAATGCGTTCGCTGTCATTTTGGACGCCGTATTGCACTCGCTACGTGATTTAATAATAAAATACGAAAAATATTCCAGTCAGCGCTTTGTTGTCCTTGTTGCCGGCCATTACGTGGCTTTTTTTCTCGACTTTCCTCCTCCTCGCCATCTCGAAGTAAACTTGTTTTCGTTGTGCAACTGTTGCTCGGCCGTTCTTCCACTCCAAAAAATGGCCACAGTCCTTCTTGTGGGCGAAGCTTGTTCGAATTGCGGCCATTCCCAAGAGATGTAATAGTTGAGGGAAAAAAAAACAAAAACAAAAAAATAATTGCCTACTTTGCAGCACTCGAATGATTTAAGCCCTTCGATGGTTTTAGCAGATTTAAATTGTAATCCTCTTATTACTGGTAACTTGTTGTTTCTATTAGTTTTTTCCTCTAATTTTTTTTAATGAGCTCCATTCCGTATATGTATTTTGTTAGTGGTTTTTGTTTTTCTGGTTTCCTTGGTGAAATTAATTAAATTGAAATGAATATTTTAAAGTGGAGCTCACTTGCAGAATTCAAGTGAATGCAATTACAACAAATTACAACAATTTCCAAAGCTATTGAAGTCAAGGTGTAATTTTGTTTTATTATAATCGCATTGCCATGCCCAGCTGGGTCAACAAGAACAAAAACAACAACAACAATCAGTAAATAATCAAACAATAAGAGAGAGAAAAAGCGAAATAATATGGTCCAGTTCATTAGATCGTGCACTAATGGCGGATAAATTACTCGATTTCAATTATATGCAAACACTGCAATGCAAATGAGTGAATGAGCCATTTACATACACAATTTATGCACACATATTTATCCATCTCAGTTTTCACGAAGTTATACGATTGCGCTTTTGAAAAAAAAAATTCGCTTTTTTTGTAATGTTTTCCATTTCATTTTGAAAAGTTTTAATTTCGAATTACACGAGTTACTCAGAATCATGTGTATGTACATACTGTGTAAGTCGTGGAGTTATATAATTTTGTGTGTGCTTGCATGTTTTGTGCAATGCGACATGGCCCACGGCAATGCGGTGGACCCACATCTGCTGGCCCTTGACCACTTTTGGGCATGATTTATAAAAGTTTTCATTTTGAACAAATGTAGAAATAACTGCTAACTAAATCGAAACGAAGACAGAATGCCCTGTGACTCCCTCACCACTCGTCACCCCTCTAGGATGTTTGCCTAATGTATTACAAGATTTCAATTATATGGCCAACAATCACAAGAGACGAAGAGATGTGAGAGCAAGTTTAAAATTGTGAAAATGAGCAAATAAATTAAAATGGCAGACAACAAACAGCAGCAGCAGCGGCAGCAACAGCAGCCACACGGTATTTAAAAAGTGAATAATGGCAAGTGGATGCAGCAAAACATTTTTGCCAACGCAGCGACGCAGCAAGAGCAACTACTGATGCTGCTGCTGGATGGCGCTGCAACATGCAACACATGCTGTGCAACATGACCCGTTTGCTGTTACTGGAGCTGTAGAGCAATGTTTTCTGCCATGGTGAGGGACAGAACAAGTAGAGGACCAGCCAGCAAAAGGACACAGCTCCCAGTGCGAGAGAGGGAAGGCAGAGAAGGAGACAAAGAGACAGCAACAGCAGCTCGAATCTAGGACACTGCTGGGCTCTGAGTCTGACAGTGGCATGGCACATTATTTACACGCGTGTTTATTATTTTCAATTAAAATGCAGCGAGCAAATTTCATAGGTAAATAGCCGCCACCGCACCACACCCTTCCTCATGCTAGCCATCATCCTGGTGACTCATTGCCCAGGCATTGCCCCAAGTGAACCAAAAAGATACAAGAAATAAATGAGAGATACAAAAACATATACAAATACAAATAGTTCGCCCGCTCAAAAAAAAAAAACTAAACTTAGGGGCAATTTATTTATAGTTTTTCTTATTTTTGTTCAAGTTGTCGTAAAATTGCGTAAATTTTGAATTTTGAATTTGTGCCAGTTTTTCTTGCTTTTATTTTAGATTTGAGATGAACACGAAACAACGAGCAGCCCTGTGGCACACACACACATGGTTAGGAATGTTTATACTAGTCGAAGGTAGATATACACACATACGTATATACATTTATTTAAGTTTATTTCTTTTTCTGTTGTGCGTCTCGAAGATATTCCCCATGACACACAAGCGTGCTTAAAATATTTTTATGTGTTTTTAATGCAATTTAATTTAGTTTTTTCTTTATAGCTATATACTATATACAAATAAGTTCAATGATCATACTTATCAGCAAGTTAAGCTGAGCCAAAACATTGTGATACCCTGTAATTAGGATTGATCAACCAAAAGAGACCGTAGTCAGCATTGAGTTCTTCGAAGATAGAGTAAGCAATAGAGTAATTGAGAAATTGTTAAGAACAAAGGTTCCACACTTTAACAAAAACTCATCTTAGGCATGGGCTTAAAAGGAAAGTATTCAATCAAGATATTCGACTAGCGATATGCACCTTATACAAGTGCTAAATATTTCTAGTTTCATCTGGAGTCATTTTGGACAGATAAACTAAACACTTGTTTCATAATTAAACACTATTTCAATGTTTGTCTTGCATTGAATATGATTTGTGTGGGCCAGGCTCACTTCAAAGTGTTTCAAACTTGTTTGGCCATAGTTTAAACAAATGAACGACTGTCCATTTTGAGGGTCTGCAGAAAGTTTTGTCGGCCATTTCACAGTTTTTGCTTGTTTGCTTAAAATTAAATTCTTAATGAGCAGCAATTGAAAAAAATGGTCGCCCAACGGTGCAGTAAAATGTGTAAAACGAGAGAAAGAGATAACAGAAAGAAAAAATGATAGAGAGAGACAAAAAATTCAAGCTTATTTGGCGCTACTTCATAAGGCAAAAGGACAGCCTTGCAGCAGCAGCAGTTGCTGTTGCTGTTTCTGTTGCTACCGGCGTGAAAATCAATTTAATTGTAGCTGACAATTAAATTTACGCCGAATTAACAGCGACACTTTGCGTTTTTGCGCCAGCAGCAGTCGCGACACTCTTCATGCTCCAGGAGCAACCTCAGCAGAAGCAGCAGCAATGGCGCAAACTCCACATACCCATTCCATTCCAAATGGCTACTCCCTGACTGTGAAGCCCTCAGTTTCCACTCAACGTAGTCGGACAAATGTCGCGCTGATTTCTTGTCAAACAATTTTTTAATCAGTGTCGCTTCAGTAGCACTGTCCTGGGGCTTACGCCACGTCCCCCTCCAACCGACACCCTCTCACCCAATACCTCACCTCTCTGGTGGGCCGTCCCATTTGCACAAGAGTTGTGACTTTTAATTTCATTTGGCTGCTGCTGCTGTTGGTGGCGCCGCAGTCGTTCAGCATTTTCCCTGATGCCTGTTCCAGAGGCCTCTTCTTGTCCGTCCGTTTCACGTTCTTGAATTTGCCATTTAAATTTTCTTTTTTTGTTTTTTTGTTGTTGTTGTCTCCTCTGCCCTAGTTACCATGCCATGCCAGCCAGCTGGTCATGATAATTGCCTGCACATTTTCGGGAAACGTTAATTTTGACAGTGGCATGCCGAACAGCTGACTCATTGGAGCCACGACTGATGCTTAATTTGACAAATTCGCATGACGCCAAAGCCAAAGCCAATGCCAACATCAACGTCAACGACAACGACAAAGCGAAAGCTGGGCTAATTAGGCGCCCCATCCTTCATCCATTTATTAGTTGCCCTGTCTTCGCTTTGCATTTGGATATTTCCAAGAATTTCGAGTCGTTATTTTTTTATGACACCAAAATACAAAAACAAGACAAGCAAAGTGCCGCCCGCTTGCAAGTTTGTTTGTCTTGCGTAAACAAATAATTAAAATAATGCGTTGAGGCCAGATCACCAGTTGCAGCTGCTACATTTCCATATTCATCCAGCCATCCATCCATCTGCAACTGCAACTGCAACTGCATCTGTGTTTGCCATCAAGCGTAGCCAAGTTGCAGCTTTTGTTTGCTTCATGGCAAATGGTAAAGCAGAGCCAGATGCTGTTGCTGCAGTTGCCGTTGCCGATGTCATGGGAACTCAATATTTTGTGTACTTTGGCCCAGTTTTTCGGCCTCTTTGACTGGCCCAATGTGTTGTGCATATGCCACACTGTGATAAAAAGTTTATATTTTAATCCAAAATAGACTAATAACTAGTAAATCGGCGTAAAAAAGTCACAAAGTATATATAGTTTGATTTGTTACATATTTTGTAAAAATTTTGAAATTTTGTTTACGAATTTCTATTACAAAAGTTTTCTTATATCGACTCTTTATTAAACCTTTTCAATAAGTAGTATCAAAGATATTTCTTGGATAGTGTTTTCTGCGGAGACTAACTAAGGATATCGTTGTAAAGGTGGTCTTTTACAAAGTGATTAACAGTTGATAATCTTATTGGATTCATGATTGTAACTCTTACAATGTCTAAGGAACATTTCTTCAATCCGCTTTTTTCTCTATTCCTCTTCGTCTTGAAATAAAGAACAGTTGCTTGAATTTTTTTGTCAGTGTACATAAAAGCTTTTAAGTGTTTGTTTTTGTTTATCAATGGGCCAGCTGTCGGCAACCTCGTTGTGACCCTCTTGCCCCCGGCCCTCTCTTTGGCAACCACCAAAAATTTCTCGTAATTTCACTTCACTTGCTGATGATTGTTCATTTCTTTGTTGTTATTGTTGTTGTTGCTATTGCTGTTGAGTTCTAATTGATTTATTTACTGTGTGCGCCTGTTTTGAAATAATTGCATGCTAATTTGCTTGTTAATCGTTCCTAGCCTCCCCCACTCCCTCTCCTTTCACGACCCACTCACCATTCACTATATCCACCCCGTTGATATTACCCCGCTGGTTTGCATCACAAAAGCAAAAGGCTGGGGCCTAGACCAATGAAGTGTGAAGCCTTGTTGTTGTTGTTCTTCTTCTTGTGCATTGATTGCTAATGAGCATGAGCATTAGATGATTTAGTATTGTCCCCAGCACACACACTGAAATAGAGCTCTCCCCTTCCCATCGCATTAAAACGAAAGCAAACAAATAAAGATACACAGAGGAAAATATATCAACTTCAACTTGGTTTTGCTTGAATTAATCTTTGATTATCTTGCATACGCAATTTACTAAAGATCCATATCAAATTTTACAAAAACATTTGATCCAATTACTTTTGAACTGCTTTCTGCCTTTGACTCTAATTCACTCATTTGGTTTATCGTTTGTGGAAATTTTTCAAACTTGGTTTAATCTAAATCACTATTACATTAAAAAATATGAATAATCTACCAAAATTGTTTATGTATTGAAATCAAATTTCAAAAATCCAATCACTTTTATGTTTGCCTTCAATCATTTTAATACTGTTCCAATTTAAATATATAAATTTGTTTCTGTGTTTTGACGAAAACAAATATTTTGCACGATCTTATCTGCCTTTGACACTGTGAGGGAGCCTTTCAATTTCTATGGCCATAAACCAAATCAGCCAAAACGATGGAGTTCAATTCCCAAGCTCAAGTGGCCATAGACCTCGGCTCAACACATTTTGCTTACAATTTCTATCGAAATCGTTTCATATATCAAATGCTTTGCGCTAGTTTATGGCCACGCCCCGGTTTGGAGTCTCTTTCTCTCCGACTGGGAGACTGGAACAGAGACTGGCACAGGGACAGGGACAAATGTTATCGCAGCTGATGTTGCCGTTGTTGCCTTTGTTGCTGTTGTTGTTGTCAGCTTCGGCAGACTGCCATAACTCAGATGCGGCGCACTCAATTTGCTTAGTTGGCAGCAAGTAAGACCCCACAGCAGGAGCAGGACACAGACACACACACACACACAAATACACCTTGAAGCTAAAGTCTGGTGCTTTGCTCCTTTTGGTTGCTGCCCTTTTGGCTGTTTGGCCTTCCGAACTATGTTTCTTTTTTATATATTTTTTGGCCATTTTGTTGCTGTTTTATTTTGTATTTATTTGGCGCTTCTCTTTTGCCATTTTGTGCTGTGACATTTCAGCGCTTCGTTTCAGGCTTCGTTTTTGGCGACAAAATCCGTTTTATTTATATGCGAAATATGTAAATTTACGACAGCAGCAACACTAACACCACCTTTGACCCCCTCTCGCTCTCCTTCTCTCGCTCTGTCCCTCTCTCTCTCTTTCACTCTAGATTTACAAGTACGATTTCGATTGAGTTTATTTTATGTGGCCGCTGAAATGACTTGCCCTTGCCAAATTTATGCATTTCAATGCAAATGGAATAAAATAAACTCATCTTCTGACAGCTCTCTGCCCTTTCCTCTCCCCTTCTATGTGTGTGTGTGTATGTTTTCTGGGCCATAATTTAGATAATTTTTGTTTTAATTAAACGCAGAAAGAGACCCAGAGAGAGAACGGCTGACAAACTGCACAAATTTATGACCAACTGACGATAAATAACTGATTCCAGAACCGCAAAAGTGCAACAAACAAAATGTTTGAACTTCAAATGCAACTGCAATTTGTGTAATTCGTTCTAATTTATTTGGCTTTGACCAAAAGCAATTTATGGCATTTCAAATTATTTTTCGCATATGTAGTTTATATTTTATATATTCTATCATTTCTTTTTTGTTTATAATTTTCCATTTTATGCAAATGCAACGACTAATCAAAAATTCGAGAAGTTTCATTAAAATGCAAATTAAATAAATTGCAGGCCAGTTGCTGCTGCCACGCCCATTTCCGTCAACAGCCACGCCCCACGCTGAGGCTGACTAATTTTCAATTAACCAAAAAAACGAAACGAATCGAAACGAAAGGGTAGAAATGTAAGAAAAAGGAAAAGGTCTGCCAAGTGGAAAATGTTGCAAAATACAAGTAAATGAAAAGCAAAATGGAGAGCGTGGCAAGGCCAGAGATATAAAAAAGGAAGGTGGCAAGAGAGGTAGGGGGTAGAGTGTGTTAAATATGCACAAACGAGTTGATTACGTGTCTCAAATAGATTTGCTGACTAATTCCATAGAATTTTTGTTATTTTTTGTTCTTGTTGTTGTTGCGAATTAGCCATAAAACAGAAAAACAAGGCAAAACCGAGGGCAGAGACGCTTTGGCTTTGGCTTTGGCATGTTCAAGTGATAAATTCAATTTTCCACTTGAACGCCAGAACCTCAACCAACCCCATACCAATCCCCCACCCCCATCCTCTCCATGCCCTCTCCCCTTTTCATGTGTGTGTGACTAATGGCGCTTGGGTTGGCAAACGGATTCGCTTGGCGGCAATCAAACAGAAATCATAAAGGCGTGTTGTCCAAACATAAACATCAACATAAACGGCAACTCCCTCCCAACCCCCTCCCTAAAGGGCGCGTGCCTGGCAGCGATAAAAATTACAGAGGAAAAAAACACCAAGAGAAAGGAAACCCTGGCCTCCTGCTCCTGCAGCCAGAATCACTGTGGGACAAAACTCTAGGTAAGCGTTGAAGCGTGTGAGCCGCTGCATTGTGTCCAGGGCGTGTCCAGTTGCCATCTCCTTCTCGTCTCGTCTTGTTTCGTCTTGTGTGAATCACACAAATCCACAAATTCAACCTTAATCGCTTCAGTTTACAAGGAATACAAGAAACATAGAAGATTTCTCTTCCTTTTTTTTCTACACTGATTGTAAAATTTTCAGTGAAATTAACCAGAGTCTTCTCTATCTGGCTGGGAGAGGTTGGCCCTTTGGCGCTTTTAATGCGATTTTGCACGAACGAACGAAAAGAGTGGACAAATAAAAATTTGGTATATAAAATTGAATTTTTGCTTTCGCCCTAAAGGGTTAATTTCATTGTGAAGTGAAGCGTAAAGCAACGACAGAAAGAAGGGTCAAAAGGCCAAACGATGTTGTGGATGTTTGTTGATTTGCACCTTTTGGCTTGACTCTTTGACGATGACTAACAAACAAGTTGAATTAGTGGATGGGGTTGAATTCTCTGATTAACGGAAACATTGCTCATCGTGGAAGAGTGAGAAGGGGAGTTGTAGGTGGGAAGTGAAAAAGGTCTCAATCAAGTGCAAAATGCAAATGCGTTGAGCAGCTCTAAAAATATCAACACAAAAGGAAGCTGTGTGGACTATAAAAGCATTGAATAGCAAAGTTGAAAGTAATTCTCCCCCTTTGCCATCTTTATCGACACCCAAGGTACCGACACCATCCTTCCCTTCCCTCGCTGCTCTATCGCGCCTCCCACGCTTCATTGATGCGCTTTGGTGTTGCATTTATTGCGCTTGTTAAAGGCAGCTAAAAAGGGAAGCGAACGCGAGAGAAACAAGTTAAAAAGTCATAAAATGATATTTATTTCATTTTGCAGCCTCGTAATGCGCTGCAACCATTGACAGAGAGGCGGGTGAGAGATGCTTACAAACAAAGGGGGGAACTTGCCTCGCGGGTGGCCAGAAAAAGCATGAGAATTGCGAACTAGAAGCACCAGCTGACATCAAGAATGAAAGTGAAGAAGATTAAGATGAAGGAGAAGCAGTTGGGAATAGCACCACCATTACCATAACCACCATCACCAGCAAACTGCACCACCATCAGGCATCCGAAGAAGAGGGGGAGTAATGCGTAGATTTGCTTTTTATTTGAAATTTATATTCGAGTGTCGAGAAGTTGGTTTGAAAACACAAAAGTGGATACTGGCAAAAGGCAGGGTGGAGCTGAAGCTGGAACTATTTGCTTCTTTTATGGAGTTAAAGCTTTGACTTTTTGCCAGAGGAATGGAGTGGAAAGTGGGAGGGTGGGAGAGAGTTTCCCTTTACTTATTTGGAGCAAAAATGGAAATGGAAATGCGCCATCTCTCGTTGTGGCTTTTTAATGTTTTCTTGTTAAAGTTTATTGAAAAACTTTGGACCGTCACGTTTGAGTAGTCAGCGGGCGAGCGTAGTAACTTATAAACTCATATATATACAAATCCCTCCATCTATCTATCTATCCATCCATCTGTATATAAATATATACATACAGACATAAGTTAGTATATGCCTCCAAGGGAGGAAGAGTGAGAGACTCCACGAGAAATGGAACAGATGCATGAGTGCACGCCGCGATGCCCATGAAAATGGAGCAAAGCGATTTTTCCTGTTTAATAAAGAGCGGGGAAACTTGCAAATATTACTTTTCTTTCTATTCTAGAAAATGATGGCAAGCAGTGGGAAGGGGGCGGGGACAGGAGGGAGATCGCAAACTGGACCTCGAGATGTCGGTTCATGTTTGCTCATAATTGAAATTTCGCGCTAAACAGGAAGTGGCCGTTGTGCTATGCTTTTGTAGTTGTTGCGGCCAGTTCAAGTGTTTTTTTCTGCAGAGTCTGAAAGCTTTTTCCAGGCAAAAAGTGTGCAAGGAGTGGGTGTGGGTGTGGGTGCGGGTGAATGGGTGGATGGGTGTGGCGGAGTGTTGGTTACTTGCCAGCATTTTCACCAAGTGGTGGGTGAAATGCAGTTCATAAACAAGCAGCAGAAGATGCGAAAATGCAATAATATTTATGAGAAAAACTACTCGGGAGCCTCTTTCGAAAAAAAAGAATGAAGAGCTGAGAAAATGCGAAATTTCTGTGAGTGTGTGTGTGTGTGTCGGGAGAGTGTGCGTGCGTGTGTGTTGTGTTGTGCTGTGAATTGCTTGTGAACTGCAACGATTATCATTGTTTACGGTCGCAATCTCTCTATTGTAAAATGAACAATGCCGCACATACAGAACAAGTGGACGAATGAGAGCAAGAAAAGGGATCATTCGACCTGCAAATCACCAAATTTTACTTTCATTGATTCAGTACCTTGGTCAATTAGCAAATTCACCAATTAGACGAATTAAATACTACAAAGAATGGAATAAGGACTTAAAACAATTCTCCAGTCAAGGATAAAAGTACTTATCGGCTTACTTAAAAATATTCAAACGCCTTTAAAATTAAACTCAATGATAGTTAATTTAATTTAGATAAGAAATTTAGCAAAATGATTTTTGATTATACGAATTTGATTAATCCTGTTGCTAAGTTTTCATATTTTCTCGAATTGGCTACAACTGTTTAAATGTGGATTTAAGAAGACTTCTATTGCGATTTCAATTGATTTCCTATATTCTATTGTTGAGATTGGTTATGTCTATGTACTTAAATATGGTCGCATACCTCCAATCTCAATTATTGTGTCTATTTTGTGAAATTTCTAGAGCATTTGTATAAGTTATACCATATCTTAAGTTTTTTGCATTTGTTCTGATATATCTTTTTATTTATACATATATGCATATAATATCGGAGATCATCTAGCAAATGTTTTAGCGTGTTTCTTTTGAATCTATCTTCTTTCTTTTTCCGATGATGTGTTTTCGTTTCTCCCATAGAATCCTATTTATTTTTCCCACTCTCATTGCTTGACTTGATGCTGTCGTCTGTCAAGGCCCAGTGGCAGTTGTTGTTGGACCTCCTCCTCTTCCTCCCGCTCCCACTAGACCGTTCTCAGTCTTCAGTCTTAGTACAAAATTCTCTGGCTCATAGTCCTGCCCTTATCCAGAGCACGTAGTGGCGCACTGTGACATGTGCTTCCTCTGTTGTATTTTTGTCTGTTCTCTCCCCAACAATATTTTCGCTGTTATTTTTCCACATGTGAAATTGAACTTTGCATCTTGCTGCAATGTGGAAATGAAAGACAGAGACACAGAGTGAGAAAAGGTGGGGGGAGGAGAGCAATTTTCATTTGCTTCTGCGTGCACTTGACTTGTGGCGCTTTGCCATCGAAGATACACTCTTTGCACTCCATTTCCTTCAACTCCCTACCCAGCCGTCCCCTCCCCGCGTGTTGCAACACTTATGACGCTGTTTTGACACTGCGAGAACGCGCGCGCGTGTTTATAAATAAATGCAAATACATATTGTGGATATATCCATATATATGTGGAAATTTTTCCACGCTTCTGTTTTTGGATGGCACACACACACACAAGCTTACACATATGTGTGGCAGACACCCTTCTTTCGCTTGTCGTTCCTTTGAAGTTCATAAAAATTAACAAAAAGAGAGAAAAAAAAAATCAATTTACAACACAAATGATGCGCTGATGAGGAGAACCAAACGAGGACCAGTCGAAACGTTTTCACTTTTTTATGTCGTTGTAAATATTTTCATTGCAATTGAAATGTGCGCTTAAAGACGCCGCCGTTGCCTCCACGCCCCTTTTAACCCCATCAGCAAAGGGGTTGATTGCCTATCGAAACTCGAATGGGAGTGTCAAGGCTAACACACAGCAAGAGATTTACTTACCCCCCACATTCACACACACACACCTTCTCTCTTCATATTAAATCCCCTACTAATGCCAAAACACTTGAATGCCTTCTCAGTGCCTTCGATTTCTTTTTTGTGCTTAGTGTATACTTGGGTCGTAGTTGTCAGCAGGAGCACATAAAAATAGCGGCGACGATTATGATGAAAATATTCATGCGACAAAACGGGAAAATCCATTGCCAAATGTCGTGGCAGTAAGCAAAAGGACCTACTTCTTGCATGGAGTTTGGAATTCGAATTCAAATTGAAGTCGCATGTAGTGGATTGGCATTGGTGTTGGGATTGTTGTTGTTTATGTGCCAACACGTTACGCAGCACATTTGAATTCCACTTAAAGCCTGCCATTTGGTCTTCACTCCATTTCATTCCACTTGAGATTGTCAAAAGCAGAAATAGAAATGGAAGATGCCACTAATAAAGCAACATCACACACACACACATACTAATATACATACATAATTAAATTTAATGCTCAATGACTAGACTAGAGAGCTAAAGCTAAAGCCAAAGCCAAGCGGCCATGACGCCCAATTGAATACTGTCCAAATCCAAGCATACAAATTCAATTTACTTCAAAATCCCACGCATCGACAGCAATGAAATAGAAGAAAAAATCGAAAATTTTTGGCCCAAATGTATCTCGTCCCACAAAATCCTTGTCATAAATTTCAGCCGCCCGACTAAAGCTCCTCACCCAAAGAGAGGCAGCGAGAGAGCGAGAGAGGGACACCCAGACATTGCTGCTGCTGCTCAGACCCAAGAAACAAAATATGCTGATGCCGATGTCGAATATCGAGTTATGATTTGTTTTTGTGTGCCCGACATGGGATGTGGATGTGGGTTGAAACCGATTTGCCTCAAGGTTGAACCAGACTTCCCACATAAACTACTTATTGTACATAACAAAAACAACAAGAACAACAACCAGTTGAGATGGTCGTAAAAAGCATCAGGCACCCCCAACACATGCTCCAGTCGTCGCAAATTATAAAGTTGTTTAGCCCAGAAATTTGCTGAATCTGCCAAGTTTTTCTTTTCGTTTTTGGTGTTGTTTTTTGAAAAATGTGCCAAAAACGAGAGGCAACACAAAATTGACACAGAGAAAATACTGTGTGCACGTTTTATCTAACGCATAGTGATAAGAATGAGATCTTTTTTTTAGCCTTTTTGGCAGTCGGCGCATGATTTGCAAGTTTGCACAAAATTCTTGCACGAAAGTTAGCTCGACCGACTAAGAGAAAGAGAGAGAGAGAGAGAGACACATGAAAGGTCTGACTATGATTTTATGCCAACGTGAGCGTAAATTTCAACGAATAGTGCCTGATTTTGATTTACATGCCAGCGATAATCAAAACTAACTTGACCACATCTGTCTGAAACATGGCACACTAAAAGTTGGTAACATATGCGATTCAAAACGAGAGGGGCAAAGGTGAGACGATTCCCTGGGAATGTTGAATGGTGTTAAGAAGACTCAAATACGCACGAGTTGCACATTTGCGGACGTGATGAAAATATTTTCAGTAAATTTCAGAATATTCATAGAAGGCCCACCTGAAAACTGAATATTTTGTTGATACGCCACAAAATATTTAAATGAAAAGTAAATCATTGAAGGTGTTGATAACTGGGTTTAAGAAGTTGGATTGGCATTTTAATGTTAGATACGCCAAGGAGAGTTGTCAAATAATAGATCAAAGTTGGATAAAAAAATCAATTCAAAACGTTATCTGCAATCAAAATATTTGTTAGTTTCAGTCCAAATCTATTAATTAAATTACCGTTTAATTACTTTATTCGGTAGATTATATTTGCAAGTGAATTTTAACTTATAAATAGTACCTAATATTTTGATCTTTTAAGTTTCGATTAATCCTTACTAAAATTCAAAAAGTACAAGCAATGCCAATTTAGCAGGTTTCAGCTAATTCCACACAGACAGGCCATTTGTATATACATTTGTATGTACATATCTGTGTGGTAATGTAAACATTCTTAATGATTTTATTACATCTGTTTCACCATCGCTTCACCATTCCCCTCTTCACTTGTTATATTTTATACTAATTACTATTAAAATCCCTTTTTTTTGCAGTAAATATGTTCAGACCACTTTATTGAGATCTGTTCATCTAATAAAAACGATCCTGACTGATTCCGTGCCTTCTTTAGGTTAACTAAAGTATTGGGATAGTGTTTTTCCTCCGACTATGGTTAGTCCACCTCAAAACGGACAACAAATAAATAACATTTATGTAAGTGAACTTTCAATCCTTCCAATTACGGAAAACCCCATATCTAAAATCTTTTAATCTCTCTCGACGTTTTATAACTACAATTTGTTTTTGCATACGTAAAAATAGTTACTGCCGGGAAGTGTGTATGTGGTACTCACTGTTCTTTTGAAAATCCTGTGATTCCTCGTCCGCTAGTGACCCATTCAGTTGCAGGCAAATCAAGAGAGTCAACAATAACAGCCAGGAGCGGTCGACAATCGAAACCGTTTTGCTGACATTCGCCCACATTGTTAACCAATGGGAGGACGTGCATCTCGTTCGTGATTTTCGATGGGCATTGTGTGGCAGTTGACAATGTGTTGTAGGTATTCTTGTTGTTGTTGTTGTTGCTGATGGCATTGTTGTTGTTGCGGTTGTTATTAAAAATTGCATAGCTGTCATTTTGTTGTCGTCGTCGTTGTTTTTGTTGCTGTTTCTGTTTTGCATTGTGGCAAACGCATAAACGACTCGTCATTTATGTTAGAAACTTGAATTTGACAAAAAAAAAAAGTGTCAAAAGAAATCGAAGTGCAAAATCAAAAAGGACAATTGTCGAGTCTATCTCATACATATCATGTTCTCAATTCATATGCTGCGTTTGTGTATGTGGCACAATTCACTGTTCACTATATAGTAGGACTATTTCCGTTTCCGCAGTTGACTTTAATGAAGCGCCAATGTGCTGCTCTTTGCCTCGCATTTGGCACATAAAACGGCCATTTCAACTTGCCATTAAAGCTCTCCTCAAGCTCTTTTAGAATGGACTCTCATGTCCTTTTTACATACATTCGCCCATGCTGAATGCTAGAATCTTAATGTGCTTTTACATGTTTATTTGCACTTTTTATTGCCATTCTTTTATTTTTCTTCTCTTTTTTGGCTTGGGCTGATTTGAAGTGCGTTTTCTTTCTTCTTGTCTGTAAATAGAAAAAACAGAAATTCGACCAATGAGTTTGTGGGCGTTGGCAGAAAACTTCCAAATCGAAAATATGAAAAGTACTAATAAAAAATATTTTTTATGTATGTTTATACATATATGTATGGAGGGAGTCGATTCGATTCGAGTTGAGAGTTATGCATCTTGCAAATTGTGCTCGTAAAGAGGGAGCTCCTTTGCCAAAGGGTAAGGACCCATTCTCGCATTCATTCTCGTTTCTCCATTCTGATATTTTTACTCCCCGAAATTGGTTGTTTTATGTGGCTATCGGATCGATGAAGTGTGATTAATGGCGCGTTTCAGTGTGAGACTTGTAATTAAGGCGGTAGATTTATGGGCCGCAGCTCAGCTGTGCTCTGACCCCAACTGACAGCAACTGCCTTGAACTCACCCCCTACTCCCCTTTCCGTTCTCCCACTTAGGTCGGCCAATAAAAGTGAGTTCTCAATGAGTGGCTGGTTTATCACCTAACCAAATGTTGTTCCTGCTTGTCGATGTTGGTGCTACTCCCTTTAATTGCGTGTTTTGGCCCTGACTCAACAACACGAGTGTCGACAATTAAACAACGCATCAAAATTGATAAAACCCAACCCTCCACCCTCCATCCTTCACCCCTAGTACCCTGCCTCTCTGCACATTGCAGACGCACGCACAAGTCACGGTTAGTTGGCCTCGAACCCAATGTGCCTGTGCATTAATGGAGTGACGAAGTTCACTGCTGCGAGCTATGTCGATGCTGTTGTCGATGTCGATGCTAATGTTCACCTTCACCCAGAAACCTAAGGGTTTTCTGTGTTTGCTCATCAGAATTATGCAACATTTTGTATTGGCAGCCATCCGACAACTTGGTTTAGATCTTTTTCAGGACTCTCTTTATTTTTTTGGTCTCCTTTTTTTTTAATGAGCAATGCTAACGTGGTTGTTAGTGTATGAACGTATAAATAAATAAATACAAAAGCAAAAAGGCAAAAAAAAAAGTATACAAGAGCAACACACGCACAAAAGTTCATAAAAATTTATGAACTTTCAACAGAAATGTTTGATGCTTTTTGATTAAAAGATAATAACTCGAAATAAGTGTGAATATATATGTGTGTGCAGCTCGTGTGTAGTCGACATGGCTGAGTCCTTCTCCCTTCATCTACCTAGCATCCAAAAAAGCAGCTTAGGGTATATTAACTCATTAAAATGTATGTTAAGTTTACTAAAAAAAGGTTGTGAGCTGCGGATTTGGAATAATGCAGAAAGAAAAGTATTCACTAAATTTATACAAATATCTTTATCAGCTCATTAGTCGAGACAAACAGAAGTACATTGGTATTTGTGGAAAACGAGATCACACCATGATCCTGGCATGCCAAGGAACAGGCTGAATGATGTATTTGTTGGTGCAGGGTAACTTGGAAATGGCTATGACTTTATTTTCTTGCTCTTTATGTAATTTTTTTGTATTTTGACAGCACTCAACCTGCTTTTCATGTTGCCCCACACATAACCACACGCACACCTACACACACAGTCGCAGACGCACCCTATACGCATGTATTTGCTGGATAGGCCCATGCACCCATTCATTTGGGAGGTTGCCTTTTGCTGTTTGCCTTGTGTTACCTGCACATAAATTAACAAACAGACAGCTAGTCGTATATATGTACATATGTAGGTAGATAGGCAGACTAAGAAGAGTCAAACTTTGCTCATTAGTAAATTTCAGAGATGCGGCATATGCATGATATCACTTGGGCAACCCCCACCCCCTCAGGCACATTCCCCACGCGAAGTGTTACCTCTAGTTAGTTGGCCTTCTCTTGTGTCAGTTGGTTAGTTGATATGTTGTGTGTATTTTATTGCTGATTAATTAACTTGGAGTAAGAGCCAAACCAGCTGCCTGCCTTCTTGACTACTGTCCATTGTGTCATTTCATTCCCCCAGCCAACTTGAACTTTAATGGCACGGAGCTTGGGCTAATTAAAAAAGTTTTCCCAATGCAGGCGAAAGCAAAAAAAAAAAAAAAGAAAATGGCAAAAACTAAATGACAGCAGCGACAAGAAGTTCTTTCTTTCTTTCTCTCACTCGTAACTGTTGACAACCATTTGACACAAGTTACAAGAGCAGAAGGATTCAGCATACAACTTCCACAAAATGATTCAACTATTTTGGGTTACCTTCTTCTTTCTAATCAAAGTTTCTTTTTTTATATTGCCATATTTAAGGCATTAGCTCATCTATTTTTGGCCATAACAATATAATAGCATTTGGCCCCAATACTCATACCTTTGCACCTGTCGCAAAACATGAAACATCTTTCTCTCTGAAGACTTGAGCCTTGTCAAATTACCACAGCTACTCCATCATATTTAGATTTCTCACTCTACCATATAAAGGCGACGGCCTGACTGGCTGTGGCTGGTAATGAAACAGTGGTTATGAAGGAGAAGAAAAAGGAGGTGGAGAGATGTGAGGGACTAACCATAATCAAGGCTCACAAATTTATGGGCAAATACTCAACTTTGCCATAAATGTTCATCATAATGTGACACAATTTCCTCAAGATTTAACGCCGCATAAAAAGCAGAGAGAGAAAGAGAAACGAAGGCGAAGAGCTACTACACATTCCCAAATGGAATACGGAACACGGTACATGGGATGTCCCTCTTGTCCCAAGGACATGAGGAATATTACAATAAGAATTCCATGCTCCTCTCCTGCATTGTGCAATTCTCTCTCTCTTTTGCTCAAGCTCATGCTCAATAAACTCGAAAGACGCATAACTCTTTGTGCCACGGAGGGAAAGGCAGAGAGGTGGACTGACTGGGTGACAGACTGGCGGCATCTGGCATAAATTTTAAAAATAAAATAATATGAAATAGAAAATTTAACTGCAGTCAACGCATGCAGGCGACAGATAGACGTAGTGTGAATTTAACTGACAACCTCTTATCGCAGTTGTGTTGGCGATGCGATGGTGGAGGAGTAGGAGTAGGAGGAGGAGAACACATCCTTCCACGACCGTTATACGATTTCTGGGGCTTGCAGAAATGATGATATATCATAAGCATGCGTCTGACAAGCATAAGCACCGCTCCTGTCACTGTCACAGCGGACCAGAGCCCAGGGAACGTGAACAGAAGAGGAGAGGCGTGGAAAGGAGAGGAGGAAACAACGCGGCTCAGAGAGTTTGCGACGCGTGTTATTACACCATGCGGCATACTTTTAGCGCCACTCAAAGCACATTTCACTCTCGCTAGCTTTCTCTCTTTCTGTGTGTAAATAAAACTTGAATTATGACAAAGGCATGCAGCCACATAGAGAGTGAGAGGAGGCCAGAGAGAGGCAACAATAAACGTGGCCACTATAGCCTGATAATGCGCTCTTTGCTTGCCTTTGACTTGTCCTGACTTTTAGCTGCGTGTGTTTACTTCCTTGTGTATGTGAGTCGTTTAACATGTCGTATGCGCAATTTGTGAAATATGCCAACCAGTCCACCCCCTACAAAAGCCCAAGCTCACCCTGACACTGCCTGCCATAAGTTTGCCTTCCACTCATAAGAGTGTGCGTGCGTGTGTGTGTGTGAGTAAGCAATTAGTTGCCTTTTCAGCTGAAATAAAAGCAAATCGTGTGAGAGTTCAGACAGGCTAAGCAAACATCAGCTCATTAATATCCTTTATGCGTTTATTACAATAGCAAAAACAGCAAAAACTGAAACTGAAGCAGCATCCATAGCACCCGAAGCATCAGCAGCACAACAACAACACTAATAATAATAACAACATGGCTAAAATAAAATACTAATTAGAATGAACAAAAAAAAACCCCTCTCACACTCTTTCTCTCTCTCACTCTTTCTCTTCCATGTTGTGTTATGGAAAACCGAATCAATCAGACAATGTAATCTAATTGCCCTAATTTATTTACCTCGCTCGTGAGCATTTATTTTCTTTCTCTCGCTAATTGGCGTAAAGCGGCATCAGGCGGGAAAAAGTGAAATAAAAGAGAACGACTAAGAATAACAGAGATCCTTGCATTGTAATAGGAATTAAAAATTAATGCTTGGCACACCGCCCAAAGGTATGCAAACGTTTTATGCTTTAATCAAACGCAAAGGCAAACGCCTACGACGGACCAGGTCTTTGTAAATTTTTAATATGCATTTTTCTCTCCCTCTCTACTTTTCACTTTCTTTTGCTCTCGCTTTTGTTTAAATAAAATGTTGGCAGACTCCAGACACTGACCTTTTGGCCTCAATGTGGCCCAAGGAGTTTTTTTCCATCTATTTTTTTTGTTTTTACAAACATTTTCCTACACGCATTTTGCCTTGAGACAAAAAGTAAGAGCTATTTAATCTCAGTTTTTTTCTCACACTCTTTGTTTTTTAGCAAGATCTGATCAGTAAACTTATTTGTTGTAAACATTTAAAACTTTATCCATAGATGACCAAAATAAGAAACTTTGCAAATGCGGTTAAAGTAAATTCTTTACCTAGGTAAAGTTGGATTTTATTCATCTGATTTGTTTGTGATTTTAGTACCCTGCACTCAGTCGAAGGTGAAGTGTATATCCGACGAAGTATTGGCAGAAGTCTGAATTTTAATGCTCTATATACACTACCATCCTTAGAACTTCATGATCAAAAAAGTTCTTAGAACCGTCCAAGAGTTCGCAAGGAGTAAGAGAGATTTGCTTTATGTTAGTCTAGGTAAGTAGTGAAGTAACCTTTTTACTTTTCTGCCGGGTATACCCAAGTAACGACCTTATATCGTTGATTTAATCTAAAGTTTGCTATATAGTTTCGTACAAGGCGCTTGCTGGTCAACTTCCTCCCTGTCGCATTGAAATTTGTGTTGGGCATTGCAGAGAACATGAAACCATTTGGGTCCTTTTTTCGACTTTAACTTCAAACGAAACGACATAAAAAACTACTCCATTTGGGTAATTTAGTGCACGCACAAGGGATCCCAAAAAAGTAGGAGAAGGAGGAGTAGGGAGGGTTTGAGTGTGTAGGCAGCTCTCGTCTGTCATTTACAGTCGGTGTTACCTCCTCTCAACTCCAATTCATGCCAACCAACCAGGATATTTCTCTCATGTCCAACATCCTGACAGCTTCATGCATATATGTACATACACTACCTATGTACATATGTATGTATGGAAATGTATGTATTGCAAAACAAATGAGTTAACCGAATGGTTTACTTGTTGGTTCTGGTCTTGGTTGGTTGCTGTCGGTGTTCCTGCTGCTGCGGTTACCACCAAAATTTACCTGAAAATTTGACATCATGGTGCACAAACAGGTGACACAGCAGCCTACCACCACCTGACGCCGCCCGTCTATGTCAGCCTTGGCTTAGTCGTCAATCACAGCGAGTGTTGTTGGCTTTATTTGATTTCGAGCACTTTTCCGGCATCTTAAATTTCCGAGAACACGCTTCAAGCCCCTGAGATTGAATTTTATTTAATATTAATGTCAACGCATTTGTTAGCGACAAAAGTTTTTAAATTAACAGCTGCTGCAATTAAATTAAACGTTTTTAATTTCTAAAAATATTTACACGTGCCACAGTTAGAGGCAAAAGACTCCCTACCGCCCTTTCTCATCGTTCGCTTTCGGTCATCAACATTCTTCTGGAACAAAGACCCAAATTTGAATTTAAATTGAAGTTAGTTTGCCAGCCGAAGCCAACCAAACTCCCTTTGAACGCCTTCTAATCCTTCAATTAATAATCTTCAGCTCTTAACTTTTTGCTCGGCAACAACAGCAACACCAACAACAACAACTACAACAACGTGTTAAATGTAACCCAAAGTTTTTTGGTCGGCAAACCCTTTTCGTGGTTGGAATTTCTTCTTTTTTTTCTTGCCTGTTCTCCTCTCACCCAAACATACAATTATTTAGCGTTTCTTTTTCCCTTTTTTTTGGTTTTTTTCTGCTTTACATTAAATGTCTAATTAATCACGTTTTCTTGTTCGTTGAGGGGCTTTAAAACTAAGCGCCTGACTTGGCATTTTGTTGTAATTAAATTTATTCCCCAATTTCGGTCAGAGATTTTAACTTTAAGATTTTCCATGTCACCTGCTCAGAATTTAGGTAGGCAAAAGGTACAGGAGAGGACAGGGGGCTGCTGTGACAAGGCTTATTCCATTCAAACATATGACATTGAACATTTGTCCTCTTGTTATTCTCCTTTGACCGACTTTGTTTATCTTTCATTATTTATTCCCTTATCTCGTCGTGTTGCGATAAGGCCGGCAAAAAGGGCACATCACATCACACGTCAGTTCAGGCCAGCTAATTAATTATGTCTTCTTAAAGCACACAGTTAAAGTTGCTGGTGGGTTGGCTGGGCCCACACGACGTATGAGTTATTTTTATGTGCCTAAGCGAAAAGAAACTTTGGACTAAGCTACTTTTGACAGCTGGGAATTTGGGTTGAATGAGATGAAAATGTACTACTAAGTAAAAGAGGGAACAGCGAGAGAGGAGATGAGTTTCGGCTCAATGAGTTGCTGTACGATTACCTGGCTTTTGGCCAAAAACAACTTGCAACTTGTTTTCGTATTAATTAGAAAAATAAACAAAGCGGCAAGCGCCAGAAAATCACATTCTAAATAAATTCAGACCGATAAACACGAGAGGCAGAGAGGGGCCCTTTTTAGGAGAAACTAAACAAAAATCAATTACAAATGCCAAATATATCTAAATTGAGAGCAAAGAACAATTAGTGACAAAAGTGTTTGTAGTTACAAGACAGTTCTAGGTGATGGACAGTCAATTAGTTGTCAGCCCAGCAGATAGACATGGCCTGGTTTGATCTGAACAGAAATTAACTCATCGATCATACTCATCGGCGAAATAAATTACTCCCTTATCATTAGATCTATTAAAAAAGCTATAACTTTGTCAGTTGAACTGAAATATATTACACTTTATATAATATCTCTTCCTTGCAGTTCAACACAATATTTAAGGACTGATTTTGCCATGAAGTACTTTCCTATATGATAAACTTTCAGAGCTTTCTGACTAACTACAAAGATATCCATTAGAATCTACTGATATAAATCCACAAAGATTTCTAAGAAAATCTACAGACTTAAACTTCTAAACTGACAATGAGCTGGAAAATCTTTCAAAAGAGGTAAGTGATATTTTTTTAATTTAAAAAATCTTCAAGAGAAAGATAAAGTCAAAAGCTGTCAGTAAGTGCTCCTTCTCCTGCTTCTGCGGCATTTACGCTATAGATTTAATTAATAGTCATAAATAGCAAATGGCACGAGTGCATTTTGCATTCTGCATTCTGCATTTTGAGAGGGAAAATGTTGATTTTTAATTAGCCCCAGGTCTAAAAATAAAAACGTGGCTGGCATTTGGAAATGACAGAAGAAGAAGCCTCGCGGATTCTTGACATATTGCCAACAGCTGAGCTAGAAAAAGAGGCAAAGAAACTGCAGCCCAGTAGTGTTGATTATAAGGAAAATGGCTGAGGCGTAGCACGTGCCGCATCATGGAAAATAGTTTGCATTTTCCTGGGAGTGTTGCGAATGTCAAGCATATGGGCATGTTTGAATGGCGGCGTGGATTGGGTTAAAGTTGAAACCAGATTAGACTCTAAGGCCTTTTTCCCAGTTATCGCCCACTCAGCCAAAAATAAACAATTTAATGTGCAAAGTTTTTTTCGCTCGTTTCCTTGCAAAACAACAACAAGACTACGTATACTCCCTCTACTATAGTCATTGTGTCTTCTTTTTTTGAGGGTTGGACGGGGGAAAAACAAGCCATGACCAAAAAGTTTTTCGCCAAAAACAGGCGGAGATGTGGTGGCGGGGTAATCATTAAAATTCATTTCCTATCGACAGTCAGCTGGGGTTGGTAGCGGAGGCGAAGGCGGAGGAGCAGACGACGGCGACGTCTACCATGGAGCTCAAGTACAAGCAGACAAACATGTTATAGATGACGCCATTTAGTTTGAATATCTATGGCAGCCACATCCACAATACATACACATCCTTTGCCAGCCACATCTATGTACACATGTGGGTCCTGTGACTCCCTCTACCTCTCCCTGTCTCCCACCAGGCTCCTCTTTGGGTTGTATTCACAAGTGCCTGGCAGCGATTTGAATGCGGCAATTCCTTTTGAATTGATCCCAAAAGTGACCTTTGATTTTCGATACGATTTTAGTCATTTTCACATGGCCAGGGCCAAAAGTCTCTAGCGACACAAAGCCATAGAGAAAAAGAGAGCAGAGAGTTAGAGAAGGGGATGTAGCGAAGCCACCGAAGCCATTTTGTTTGCGTAGTTTAAGTGCCCCGCATTAGTGGGGCATATAAATTTTCGTCGGTAGACCCCAGACAACAACAGGCGACGACGACGACGACGACAACGACGACAAAAACGACAAAAGCGAGGGAATCCAAGCGAAAATCAAACTAAAAGTTCGCCACATGAAAATCATAATTCAAACGTTGGAAATCAGCACACTAACACACACATATGAATGGAGAGATTGAGGGACCCTAAACTCCCTACGTCCCTATTATATATACGTATATGTGTGTGTGTGTGTCTTTCTGATTGTTTAGTTGAGTTTGTGTGTGTGTGTGTGTGCCAGTGTGTGGTGTAGGGCAACTATTGTAAATACGCAAAGCCTCTTTGCTTGGGTTGGCCCGACCAGCGGAATGTCCTTGTGCTGCTTCTGTGATTTCGCTTTGACCCCCGAAAATGGGACACCCCCTCTTTGTGTGTTGTGTTCTGTTGTGGGTGTGTGTGTTGGCCCTATATTTGCCCCTTTCCCCCTTCGTTATCCCTATTTGGTTTGGCAAATGGGAAGCGTGTGCGTTTTGTTTTATTGCCAAGAGCTTGTTTGACTCGTTTTTTTTTTTTTTTGTGACTCTCTCTCCCTTTTCTATTTTCGGTTTCGCTTTTAGCCCGCTTGCTTCCCGCTTCTTTGTTGGCCATTGTGTGAGGATAATCGAAGCCATAAATAACAGGCGCGAACGCGTTTTTTCTTTTCCATTCTCGGGCAATTTTTTTGTTCCATTTTGGGCATACGATAACAAACAAAAGTGCCAAAAGTGACAAACAGCAGGCAACTGTCAACTTGGCCCTCTCCCCTCCATCCATAAAGGTGTCTGATTGGGGAGAAAGAGAAAGCGAGACTAGGCCAAAGCCAACTCGTTAGCAAATCCAATTTGTGCGTGAATGTCAACAGTTCCGTTGCAGTTACACATGACGAAAAACTTGGTGGGGGAAAAATATGGGTAAATGGGGGAATGGCGAAATGACAGTTGAGAGTTTACGAGTTAGAATTGAAGTTAGTTGCCCAATAAAATCAACTGCAAGCGCGTGACACAAATCGTTCAAAATGACCGAGTTTCATTTCGTCGTTTGTTGTTTGCCTTTTTTTTAAATCAATTAAAAATTTACATTTCATTCACACAATGAATAATTTGCATAATAGTTACACATAACCTTAAACACACACACACTGCCAGCATAATTAAATGTTAAATTTATGCAGCAATAAAAAAATATATGTATGTAAAAACTTTCATATGCCTCGCATTTTATAAACAATTTCCAATTAATTACAATGTTGGCTTAAATAACGCATTTTAAATTCTCATCTCGTTGGCTGTTGTTGTTGCTGTTGGTGCTGCTGCTGCCCCATGTTGCATAAGTGGTGCCACACGGTGCATTATGTATTAACAATGATTATTGCATATATTTTGGCTCATTTAAAATTTCATAAATTAATTTCGAAGCAATTTGTCTTTTTTTCTTCACTCCCCCGATTATATTTTATTAGTTGATTCTATTTTAACCTGCAACACTTTAAATTTATTTGCGCAATTTCAGTCAAAGATAGTATATAAAATTTTAAATACTCTTTAAATATAATTAGGTATTGCAGTTGGTTTTTTGTTGAATTATAGTTTAGAGCGGACTGATAAATATTTTAGTTAATAAGCCCCCAGAAGACAATTAAGACAACTTTATCTTCTAATTCTCTAAATAGCCATCAAGTGTGGAGTGTCTTGTTAGAAATTCAGGTGGAAGTGGTCAATTAGAAACAATTACGATTACCAAAGACAAAACCAAGATGTCTTTTCGAATCTTATTGAGCCTCTGCTGAAGTCTACATTTTTTTTGATGGTACATACATATGTGATGTAACTCTCTATTGAGAAAGTAGTGTAGTAGATAGATCTACTAATTTTTACCATGCTGACTGTTATTTAATTAGGTGTCATGCCTATCCTCCTTCTCCTGGCATCTTACTCTTTCTTTTAATAGAAGAGTAGAATATTTAGATATTAACATCAAAAGAAAACTCATAGATGGAAAAGGCTTATATCCAGAGGCTGTAGCCAAGAATTTTGCTGCCTTAGGCGAACATTCAGATTGTCGCTTAAATTTGAGTATTGACTCAAAGGGAAATCTGATCTAACATGAGCTTATTTTTTTTTTGTTGCTCCTCACATGGATATTTCGCTCCCCTTCTCTCTATATAAGAAATGATACATGAGTTCCAGGGAAATACTAAATTCCATTCATTATTCTACAAAATTTGAGGAAATTGATGTTTAGTTAACTAAAAACTATTCTTATGAAATTACAATTTTCTCTTCGTTGTCAAAATGAATAATATTTAGAAACTAATAATGATATATAGGTATATTTAAATAGATTGGTAAATATTTTTGTTTCGAACGTAATCAATATCATGTTAATTACATGGAAAGAAAATCATAAGCTTGACAAAACAAGACTTTTTGGTCGTGTAGGTCGATAACCTTTTACTTTGAACTGACACAAACATAATTAAGGCATTTTGAGTTGTCTTATTCCCTTTTGGCTGCGCTCCTGCTATTATCCAGGGACAAGGGGAAGCAGGCGGCATGTGGATACAAAATGACGTCATTGTCTGGTTATAATTTTAGATTTTAATGCCCACTGGCAGAGAGCAGTCTGAAATGGCTGCAGGGAAATTCATTGGAATTTGTAAAAGGAACTGTTGAAATTCCAGTATCTGTCTTTGAGTATGGTTGATGTTGTTGTGGTTGTTGGAAAATTTCAAAGTTTTTCTTTGAAGAATTACTTTTGACTGAGCAAATAAGATTGAGAACAATTTTAGAAATTGTCAAAGCAGACAATATTATTATTTTATTTGGTTTTTCACATTCAACAATCAACAGCAGATCCGAAAAAACAGAACAAAAAAATGTAAAATAAACAAACAAATACAACGAGAGGAGAGAAAAAGAGAGCAATGGATGAAATCACTACTCATTGAATAACTGAAAAGAAATAATATTTGAATAAATCAGAATTAGCATAAGCCACAAATTGTATCTACGAGTTACAGGCAGACAGCCAGTCAGACAGACATCAGACAACAGACAGGAGCATCTCTTGTCATGGTTTTTACATGGAGCTAAGCTGAGCTGAAGGTGTGCGTATTGTATTTTACATAATGGAATTTTAAATTTAATCAAAAACAACAAACGAAAGGGAACAAACAACACAATAAACTGGGTATCAAACCATATAGGAACACGGATTCCATGGGCATATGGCTTAGCATTGGAATATAGTGAAAAACTTTGCTTTGAATACAATTTATTTCTTCGGTAAGAAATTAGAGCTCGACTGTCAATTAAAAGATCCTAAAGTAGGGAAAGTCCATTGGATAGCAAATAAACTAAGATATGAAACGACTTTTTTATGCAAGATAACATTATCAGATAGCTAAATTTAAGATTCCTATGAAGAGAAAGCAGGCCAATGTATATATAATGATGTCTATATATAGACAATGCTGATACATGTAAATGATTTGAAATGCCGAGAATATATTACGCTATAATTTTTTGGGCTTCAAGGTGGCAGTTTGCTTTGCGGTTCTTTCTTCAGTTTTATTCTTTTGCCGTAAATTGACATTGAGTTATGGCTAGTCCAGTTTTCGCTCCACCTCCAACTGACACCTACACGTCTCTCTCATTCTCTCTATCTTTCGCTCTCTTTCTGTCTGTCTTTATCTCGTTCATTTTTAATGCTTTTAAAATCCCACTCGTATTTACTTTTCTTCTATAAAACACGCAAAAACCGCAAAAGAAGCAAAGAAAACAAAGCTGCTGCCTTTTTGGACTTGACCACAGTTAGGAAAAAATGATTTATGTTTATTTTAGCTACCTACGATATGGCAAAAACTCGTAAATACCATATCATTAAAAAACAAAAAAAAGAAAAAGGAAGCGAAAAAAACCTCCATTCTCAACCGAAACAATTTAATTGTTGCTGCGGACAGTGAGAGGGGAAAAAAAGAAAATGTTAATAAATGTCAAGAATATTTCCACTTAACTGACAAAATGAGCAACGAGCTTCAAGTTGACACAAACACACATTTACACACACATACACAGACAAACTGGCCACAGAGAGTCGCCTCGTCTCGGTTCGTCTGGGCCTCATCATCGGCATAATCAGCGTAGAGTGGAAAGCCAAAGCGTTGAAGGAGCAAGTGGGGTAACAATTTATTTTTCTCATCTCTTTTTTATAATTTGACATAATTTATGAGTTTTCAATTTATCATATTTTTTGTCGACAAAAATGGAGAAGTATTCTACTGCCGAGGGTTGCAATCCACATTGTTGCATTGCCACAATTTGTGTCGCCTTTCACTTTTGCCAAATGTCAAATGTCACTGGATGGATTTGCGCCCTCCCCTCCTCACCATGTTCCCTAACTAAAATTGCATGTGAACGACAGATGTTGCGGCTCCCACGCTCACACCACACCCCTTTTTAAGCCCTGAAAATAAAAGCTCAGACTGAAAGAAAGAAAGAAATAAAAAGCCCACCAAATATATTCCTCACTTGTCATCAATGAAGATGTTTGCTCCCCACCTCCCACTCTCTTCATCTCCAGCGTGATTTTACTTTGCCTGTCATGGGCATGTTCTCATTCATGTTGTTCTTGTCATTAAAGTCGTAAGCACTGTCACGTAGCTGTCAATTTACAAAAATCGCATTAGCCATAACACATACACACACACACACATACACACATTTACATACATATGTGCGAGTGTGTGTGTGTGTATTTATGACAACTGTCTTGTGGGTTCGACTTTGACTTGACTGCCTCTCTCTCACATCATTGGGAATTTAGTATCTTGAGATTAACAAGTCGTAAAACGCAATACTCAACTGTGCCAGCAAGTACATAGTTGTTGAGAGGGGAAGGGAAGGCGGCTAGTGTTAAATGGGCGTTTGGCAGTGGAAAGGGAGGTCGTTGGTGACTCAGATAAGACGACGCACTTGCGGGGCTGCACATAATTAGCGTTGCCCACTTAACTTAACCAGCAGCCAGCCAGCCAGCATTTGGCTCTAACCACTCCTTATACCATTGGCATTGCCGCTGCCGCCACCAAACCATTCCAAGAAAACGTCAACGTAAATTTGCATTTTTAAGGCGCATAAAATGCCAAGAGAAGCCAGGCGGAGGCAGTCGGCCCGAGGGCGTGGAGCTTATCTAAGCCTTGAGCAAAAGGTAGCACAAAAAATGCAAAACATGCGCAACAGGAAATGGAAATGGAACACAGAAGACTCTATACAATGGTCTGAGAGTTTTTGGCCGTAAGGATTAAACACTTTAAAGCCGCTTAAATATGCCAAAATATTTCCTAGAACAAAATATTAAACGTAACAAAATGCCAAAAATAATGCGGCTTCTCTCTACTAAAAAGGTGTAAAGGATCTTTATTTTGTGACTATTTAAATTCTTTGGGTTAGAGAAATTTATGATTTTAAGCTTTATATACAGCCGGGCCTTTAGATCTCTTTAGTACTCCTCCGCCCAAAAAAAAAAAGAAACACATTTAAAATAAAATCAATTACACAAACAGAAAGCAATTCCATTGGCACACTCCCTCTTTATACCTCCCTCTTTTACCTCTCATTCACTCAATCATTTACATAAAATTTTATTTCAACAAGCAAATTCCAAAAGGCTTTTCATTTTTAATACAGAGCCGCCACTCGCACTCGGTCTCTCTGATGTCCCAAGCGAGACGAAGCAGCACATTTCACAATCCATCCAAATGTGGTTGTGCGTGTGTGTGTGTGTGTGCGTGTGTGAGTGTGAATGTGTATACGTTTAATGCGTTTATGCATACGCCATGAAACTTCATTATAAAATGCTTGAATATTTCTGCGCGAATCGAATTGAACACGTTTCAGGCAAATTGAAACTCGACTAACCAAAAAATATTAGCATACTTTTCTGCAAAATGCTGGCGAAAGTTTTGTTTGTGATACAAATTAACCTTGAATTTGCTTGCCCCTTTAAGAGGAGGAGAGATTTCCAGGGCCCGTGTCAAAGTATAGAATAGAAAATTATGCAAATATGGTCTAAGCCAAAATGCGTATATAACAACAACATTGAATAGCCTGAGAGGGCGGGGCAAGGCAGTACGGGTGGGCGGGCTAGTAAGGTGACAGACTGGCTGTGGCATTTTGTTGAAAAATTTATTAATTTTAAGCAAGACTTTGACGTTGCCAGCTGATAGGCAGAACCTGAACTGAACTTGGTCGGACAAAATCAATATCTCTCTCATTTTGCTGGCTCTTGTTCTTGCTCTTGCTGTTGCTGTTGCTATTTGCATGATTAATGAAGCCACGTAATTGATTACACGGCCACGCCCTATTCTGTGGGAGTTAAAGAGAGGCTGACTGACATACACAAAGGCAAAGTCAACTCAAAATTTCACAACTCAAAGTCGAAGGCAGCAGAAGCAGGCGGCAGATAGGATGGATGCCTACTATGGCTGTGGGCTGATTGATGTGTCTGTAGACATCTCCGTTCAGAGAGTCCCTCTATAATGCGACAACGCACGTGCGTGTAGCACATGACAAGATCCCCCCCACACACACACACACACACATACAGCCCTGTTGGGTCAAAGTCTTGGGTTTCGAGCTGCCTGTCATTGGATGCGGATTGGCATTGTCAACGATGCAGCAAGGATGATGACGATGCTGATGCGCCTGCTGAAAGTCCTTTCTAAAGCTGCATCAAGCAAAGACAAAGAGTGAGAGAGAGAGAAATGGGGGAGTTGGGGATTCTAGCTGCCTTTTATTTATGCGTAATTTCTATGCACATGCAGAGGCTGAGCTCAGCTTCTCTTTCATCATCATGGGCTCCCAAACAGCCGAATGCCAAAAGCAAGGCAGGAAAGTCAGGCAGGCAGTAGGTAGGTAGTAGTCAAAGGAAGGCAACCAGCCACTTCAGCACACATACGAGGCTTGAGGATCAGGGCAAAAGCTCTTCAAATGCCGCCAATGCTTGTGGTTGTGCCCTTGCCCTGCCTTTACGTACTTTAAGGTTATGTGTTGTTCATACAGGCGAACAATCATCAATCAAAATCAAAAAGCCAAAGTACTTTTGACATTAATTTATTCAAAAGGGATACAAGTAGTTTGCATTCAACATGCATGAAAGAGAAAGAAGAAAGGGATATATCTATTTGTCCTACTCTACAATTATGACCACTTGCCACACAGACATACACACACGTACACTAGCACACTCGCACATGAACAAACCAAATAGTTATTCAATTTCCAATCATTCGTATGCTAAAAAAAAAAAGAAGGAAAATACGTTGCATGCTTTTAGGCGGCCTTGCATTGGCAGTGGCAGTGGTTTGGTTGGGAGAACACCACAAAATTTTCTAATTAATATTTATGAATGACAGACAGTTGGCAGCATCCAGCAACAAGGACGCGCTTTGCATAAATCAAAAACATTTGAATAATAAATTCGAATTATGCATTTAATTAAGATTTGCCACAAAAATGTCCATAGAGAAGGCGAAACACTGCGAAGAGGAGATGGCGACATAGGTCGCTGGAGAGAGAGCGAAAACAAAAACCAAACGATTTTCCAATAGCTTTTTGGAATAATTTCTTTTTTTTTACTTTCTATTTTTTCTCATCGATATGGAGGATTTGCCATTGTTCTATGTCATCTATCTATGTATATATCTCGCGGTGAGTGTGAAAGGTGTGTTTGTGTGTGTGTTTTCGGGTGAGATTTTGATTTCCTTGGCTTGCATCACTCAAAGCCAACCAAAACGAACGAGCGAACCAACCAAATAGCGAACGAACGAGAACGAATGAACGCAAAAAGCAAGCGAATCAGCCGAAAGAAAAAAAATGAAGCAAACACCAAGCGAATTCAATCTAAATGCAAATGCTCGCTGTGTGTTTTTTGTTTCAACCTTGGTTGGCCTCCTACTGTTGCCGCCTCCCTCTCTTTATCTACCGATTTCTCCCGCCTCCCTCCCTCTACATCAATGAAGGGAAAACCTAATGGCAACAACAACAACAGCAGCAATTCAGGTAAAATCGGTACACTGAAAGCCAATTAAGCGTTACCTGCCATTAATCGAAGCTACTCCAGAGAAGGTTATTCCAAAGTTTCGATTTAAAAAACATTTCCCTCCCCCACACACACAGACACATAACCAGAGGAAAACTGCATCGTCTCTCGATGCTTAATGCAAAAATCACATTTGCCCAACGGGGCAACGGAACTCACATGTCCTTGCCCTGACTGGCCAATTGTCCTTTATAGCTTCTGCTTTGATGCTACTTCCATTGCTTCTGCTTCTGCTGGTTATGCTGCTTTTTCTGTCTCTTGGCCATGTTAATACATATTACCAATTCAATTGAAAATTTTCTAGCTGCTGCTTGTTGTTCGCTTGTGTTTCAATTGCTTTAAAGGCCAATAAAAATTTACTACATGTGCAGCACCCTGTTTATGTATGTGTGTGTGTCTGTGTATGTAGGGTTCTCTGTATGCTGTCTCTTCTGCTTAAGTATGTTTGACATGAGATAAGCTCGTTTATCCATGCTCGCTTCATTTACTCCAACAGCCGAGCCGAGCAGCAAATTGATAAATTATTATTATTATTATTATTATTATTATGTTGAGGGAAGCTAGGAGAGAAGACAAGAAGCAGAGGACTCCGAATTGCGTTCAATTAGCTGAGATGAAAAAAAGCACAATTAGCATTATGTGCTAAGAGCCGGCATAACATTATTATGCATTTATCACAACAATTTAGTCGGTAATTGTCAGAAGTTAGATCTAAATCTAGCAACCAGAGACAAAGGCGGCAGATTCAGAGCTAAAAACATAATTGAGACATGGCAAACTGAAATTGCGCGACTGAGACTGAGGCTGAGACATTCTTGCATTGAATTCTTTTGAGTAAGGTCAATGCGCTGCACACACACACACACAAACACAAATACAAAAATGTATGCATATATGCTAAACACGTGGAACACTTTAAAAACAATTTGAATTACAAATAGGGGAAGCCTAAAGCGGCAATGGCAATGCCAGCAACGATGTGACAAAACGCGAATCGATGCCCACAAATAGAAGATTTCATGCCTCCGACCCAACCCTCCACTCCCGCCCATGCCCATGCCCACATGGCGCGGAATAGATACAAAATAAATATATTTATCCGATAGTAAGTATATAAAAATCCAAACGACGAGGCAGAAACCCATAAATCAGAGGATGAACAAAAAAGTTGAAATTAAATGCAAACAGTGGCAAAGACGACGCCGTCAATGATGATGACAACGATGGAGACGACGACGGCGAGGATGAAGATGAATATAAGGATGAGGATGAGCATGAGTTTGAGGTTTGGCATCGTGATGATGCGGAAGCGTAATTGAACTTTGAGATGTGCAGTGAGTGAATGAAGAGGAGGGAGAAATCTAGGAGGATCCTGGAGCCTAAGAGCCTGGCAGACTCGCTCATTAAACCCAAATGCAATTTACGGCGATAATTTGCAACAATTTGCATGCTACGTGAGAATGCAGGCCGCTGCCGTCCTCCATGCCTGACACAGCGGCACCTTGCCCCACATAGTCAGCTACGTGTTCGTAGCTCTTGTTGTTGTGGGGGTCCTCTAGGTCTGGGCCATACCATTTAATTGCTGGTGCAATGTCCCCTGCACCTCGCCCCGTTCCCTCCATTGCAAACACAATTTTTGTTAATTGGAAAATGTGCATTGGATTCAGTTTCATAAAAACTTATATCCAATAAAAATATATTATTCGTATACGTGACTTCATATGCGTTTAAAGAAGTTTAAAGAAGAATCTATATGAATAATTGTTACTTATTTATCCAATAATTTTCATGCATGAAGGCTAATTTAAACTTGTTCGATGCACAATCTATGAATTTAAAGTTAAAGCTACTAAATTTGATAAGACGACTAATCAAATAAATTAAATTTGTGCCAAAGGGAGAGGGCGCGGAGTCTCATTGCAAAAGTAACTTTTTTTTGCTTAACAGGAAGAATCTTACTTCTACACTCTATTTTTAAATTATCCCTGTTTGTTGATTACTCACATAATTGTGATATGGACATTTAGTCTCTTTAGACTCTTTTATAACCTAAACTTATTGAAACTGATATAAGTTATTTCTTATTTATTTTAAACTGAATTCTAAAATTAAACTTTTAGCAATAAGATAGAAGTGCCTGGTTACGCTTTTGAGTAATTCAATATCTCGTTAATGGAATCCCTTAACTCTGAGTAAACGAATCGCAAATGGAGAAATCTAAAACTAAAGCTAAAACTAAATTTAAACTTAGGCGGCTTTAACATATCTTTATATGTTTGTAGACATTCTAATGTATAAGAAAATTCATTTAATCCTTGTCGATTTGCAGTTCAATTTAATGAAAAAATCTCAATTCCTAAGTCTACACAAACACATATGTATATAAATATAGATATTTAGATATTGGTGTCAAATATATCAAATGTATTTAGTCATTTTCGTCTAGATTTATTTGCTCTAGTAGTTTTTAACTTTTTTATTTGTTTCTATTTTCATTTTCATTTTTGTCTGCTGTGCGGCAAAGAATTTATTATGCATAAAATTGCAACAGAAAGTCTAATAAAATATGTATTGAAAGTTTTATTGTTTGCTAGCAGACACACACACACACTGAGAGTGCTGAAAAGGGGGTGTTAGGGGGCTGTGTGTGTATTCATATGAACTATATTTGCAGATATTCGTAGCATACATTTTATGCGACGCTGTCGACGCAGCTGCCGCGTCACTGCTTCAAGCATTTTGTTTAAAATTGAATTTTTTTATGCATTTACCTAAATTTGGTTTATATTTGTTGTTCGTTTTGGTGTTGTTGTTGTTTTTTTTCGTTTTCCTTCCCTGAAAAGCTCCAACTTTATATACGCATTTTTTTTTCATCGCTTCGTTTCGTTTCGCTTTGTTTTGTTCATATTTGCAGTTGTATAAAGAGAAAGAGAGAGAGAGAAAAAAAATGTGTTTGTGTGTGCGTATGTGGGTGTAGGTTTTTTTGGAGGATTTCTATTTGCTTTAATAGACTATACTCTGGACATGTGTGTGTGTATGTGTGTGGATGGTGAGGTGAGGTGGGGCCTTGTATTTGGGCCGACTCTGGCTCGAGCTCGAGTTGGCTTTGCAAATATCCTGCGGCGGTAGCATTTATATGAGTTTATAGCGTATGCCACGTATAAGGGGAAGAGGCGGTGGGAGGCTACAGTGGATTTTGTGATTTGCTTTTTATACTTACTTATACATACCCAACCTACAACTACATACATTCAGATGCCACATATGTACAAATATCCTTGGATCCTGCTTCTTCTTCTTCCTAGGATTTCTTTTTTTTTTCAGAAGTTGTCTACACATAAAAACATAAGTCGCCGAGAGGCGCTTAGGGAAAACTCATCCAAAGATTTGACCGGCTTGTGGTTGGTCTGCCACACACACACACACAGTCACACATACATACACGCAGACACTCACAATTGTTTCCAAGGTAGTGAGAAAATTGTTTTGGGCGATGAAACAAAACTGTGAAAATGTGTCAACAAAGTCTCAAGTTTGATCAAATCTAGCCACAAGATGTTTACCTTAGTTTCACTAAAGAAAAATCGAATCGAACTCCTTCCCAACACAAGTAAAACCCACTCAAAATGAAATATTGTTTCAGCATTTTAACATTTTTCGTATATCTGAAATTGAAAATCTGCTTCAATCTTGTTGCATCCTTGCATTTAATAGTTAAAATATGTAAGCTTCTGGCTTATAGTTACAAATTAGTGCGACCCCAGCTTGAACTTACCCTGTCGAAAACTGGAAAAAGTTTTCTGTTTTGCTAATCCAAGTAGTTGAAAAAGAAGATGAACAGGACAAGGAAGTTTCCAGGCCCTTCCCTTCTTTGGGTTTGTTGCTTTAAGTTTGAATTTATGTTTGGTTGGTTTGCTTCTATGTTTTCTCTATAGTTCTTGTTCTAATGCACTGACCCAGAGACAGAGTCAGAACAATTTTGTATACACTTTATGTTTGACTCTCTCTCGCACACTCACTCACGACGTTCGGGACAATTGTGATTAATTATTATGGCACGCGACCGCTTTAAGCAGCAAAGCAGCAACAGTTCGTATCTGGTCCCAATAACTATCTGGCAGATACAGATACAGAGCGAGTGTGTTATAGATACGTTTGACCACTACAAATGAAACCGCAACATATTACAGTGTCATTAATTTGTTTGGTTATCGTTGATTGAAGATTTTCCTTTTTGCTATAACGCTTCAAGTGCGAAAATTATATCGCTTTATTGTTGCAAGAGATGCTGATGCTGGCAGCAAATTAATTGATGACCAACACGCAATCGTAGAGAATCGAATTTGGTTTTTGTAGGTGGTTAAAATTGTGGGGCTAGTCGAATGTTGGGCGGGGGGCGGGGGAGGGGCGTTCAAAATGTTAATGAGCCTGCATGACGCATTTAAAATTCCATTTGAATTATTTGCCACACGCTGCTCATTCACTGACTGAATGTTGTTCGTTATCTTTTATCTTTTTGCTTGTTACTTTTTATTTTTATTTTTTGCAATTCACTTTTCTTTTGCCAGAACACCAAATGTTGTTGTTGTTGTTGTCGCCGCACACTTTATTTTTTGTATCAAAAGGGAATTTTCCGCATTTTCCTTTTCTATTATTTTTTTTTTGTGAGGTTTTCTTTTCTCATTGTTGTTGCTGGCAACAATTCTCGTAATCCGCTTTTGCCCTAAATTTTCAATTCTTATTTGATTTTTCTGCAAAGGAGAGAGAGTTTTCTTTCTTTTTTGCCGATTTTCATCTGCTCCTCGAGTGTTTTGTTTGTTTGTTTATTTCTTTCGCGAAATTAAGCAGACCGACTAACTCACTGACTGACTGACTGACTAAATGTCTGCCCCAGGCAGTCAAGTCGACTAATCACACGCGCGCTGAGCAAAAAATAAACCGAAAAAAAAACCGGCACAAGGCAAACCCCAAGAACCAAGAAGATGTCTATAAATTTTTTTGGCCGGCCCAGCAGAGACGTTGGGGGAGTTGCGATGGTTGGGCGGGGCTATTGAGGGGTATACGCACTTAACTGATGCTTGGCATTTAAAAAGAAAAGCAAAATACACGCACACAGAGACACGCAGAAAAGAGTATCACGCACTTTGAGATGCTTTTACTTTTGCTTTTTTTGTAGGCCTTGTCTAATTGAAGACATTAGTTGCAAACTTGTTTATAAACATTTCGATTCTATTACTGTCCGGAAACCTGTGCGCGTCGCAAACGTCGAGATAGGTCGTTGCCGTTGTCGTTTTCGAAACGCGCCCGCTCAACGAACCAAACGCAACGAGACACGGATAAGAACTAATTCACAACAAACGCTGCCTGGCTGCTGCTTCTGGTGGTGATACAGCAGGAACGTCTGGCACATGATGAAATAAGTACAAGGTGGTCCCGTCGGCAGCAGCAGCTGCTCACGACGAGGTCTTATTTCAGTTGTCGTTCGACTTTGTCACTAGTTCTCAGTTGTCGGTTCACTTATTTTATTATGCATAGGACCGTACGACTTGCCGACGGGACCACCTTGTACTTATTCCATCATGGCCTGGCAGAGCTGATGCCTGTAGGTAAATCATTCACAGTTTTTGGGTATTGGCCGAACCACCCACCCAGCCAATGCTCTCTGGCATTTGGTTCTCTTGCGCTCTCTCTCTCTCTGTCACCATCTCGCTCAGTGTCTATGGGAAATGTTGCTCGTGTTTGTAAAATTTGCAACATGTTGCTGCCTCACAATGGTGAAGACGTGACCTTTGGCAACTATTTAACTGTTGTTTTGTTTGCAGCCAATTAATGGACAACAGTGTGCGGTTATGTGTGAGTGTTGTCTGTGTGTGTGATTTATTAGGACCTCTCATAAATCTGAGCATACTCGCGTCTCCCTCTCTTTTGGTCTCTGTTCGGCTATCTCTCTCTAACATTGTAATTTCATGCATAATTTCCATAAATCTTTTATGCCTGCGTGTAAAAACTTTTGGCATGGCCAATTATGCGCCCAAAACTAGGCACTAATTTGACAGCAAAGTGGCCCCAAAGCCTTTTTTTCGCCTTGTTGATTACATAGGGGTCGGTCATTCACCGCTAACCCTCGCCGCCCAATGCTCCACTCTCTGTGTACGTTGGCTTGAAAAGCGTAAACGGAAGAAGCTATTGGCCATAACTAACCACATAATTGAGTTATATCTATTTGGTCAGCAGACACACACACAATATGTGTACTGGGATTATCGACAGTAAATTGGCCATAAGGCAAACTATTGTCACCTTGTCTCCCATAAGTAAATATACTTATGTGCTGCTAAGAAGCTTATCATGGGGATTTTGGTTAAATTACTCCCATGATATGTATATATAGAGCCTGATTAACCAAATGGGTTTCGCTGGTTATTCTGCAATAAATGAGGCAAAAAAGGCTGCGTTAGAAACCGATTTTCTAAAAATCAACTGCATATTCTCTTGATTTCAGGTCGCTAACACAAATCGTTTAAATTTAAGTAATTATCCCTAAATAAAATTTCGCTAATTGTTGCTAAACATCAATAGACATCAGTATTGCAGCAACTTGTTTGCATGTTGCCAGCTAAAAGTTGCTTTCGTTAAGTGTTGCTGGAACATGATGTTGGCGTTGGCAACAAATTGAAAGAGCTACAAATGGGCAGGCACAAAAAAAAGGGCAACATACATTGTACTTTCACACATGCATACTATATTCATGTAGAAAGTAATTCAGTTGGCAAGCTGTTGCACCTATCCATGTAGACCCCCGTCGCCTGGGGCATTAGCCTTTTAACGCGCTCCCATTGTGTGTTGTTCTTGCCGTTGTTGCAACAAAACCTGCGGGGCAATGTAATGTGACACAACCTTCACACGTTTATGCTTCCATCTGAATGTTGCTGCTACAATGAGAGAAAGTGAAAGAATAAGTGCAAATAGGATCAAGGATAACATGCCTCTGAGAAGGAAAGTTAGTGGTCCAAATGCTTTTAGAAATGCAATTTAAGGCAACTTGATGATTGAATGGCAAATGGGCTTTTAGCCTATATAAGGAGTCAGCTAATTGAGGTGCTATATGACATATGTAAATACGTTTTCTCCTTATAGACACACTCACGCAGACTGTTTGGTTGTGTGAGTGGGTGTGTACTCATTAAAAAATCGAGACAGCTACGCAGCAGAGCAACATTTGCATAACTTACCCCAATGTGCGTCTAAAAGCCTGCAAAACGTGCCACTGACACACAACTGTCACTCACACACCAGCACACACTCACTCACTCACACACACATACTGATATCCATAGAGAAAAGGACCCGACACAAGCAAAGTCAAAAGTTGCAAATTTTAATGCATCACAAGATTTCAACAACTTTGCACTAACAATCCCAGAAAATCATCATAAGAAGACGCCCGCTTAGCTTGACAAAAAGAAAAATCTCCAACTGTCATGTCACGTGGCGCTTCTGCCCCTGCCAGTGTCCCTTCCTGCTGCTTCTACCAATTTGAGGATGGCTCATTAAAAGCGGCTATCGTTTTTTGGTCCCACCCTTCGCCTTTGGGTTTCGCTTTTTCGCCTCTAATGAAGTCCTGAAAGTCATGAAAGGGTAGCTATTTTGTGATAGCTGCCGTTAAATTGTCATTTCCCTTTTTTATGCAGCAAACTAAATGATTGACAGCTGGACACTGCGGTTGACTAACTGACTGGTTGACTGTGTGTCTGACTGACTAGCCGAATGAATAAGTGATGAAGTGATGGTTTGACTAGGCACTTGATTTATGTGGGTGTCGTTTTTCACTTTAGCTCTATGCTCAATTAAAACAGCCACCAAAAGTCACAAAGTCACCAAGATGAAAGCGAATCCTAGAGCAGTAGCAGACTTCACGGGATTAACACATCTCTCACCACAGCAACGCCAATGACAACCCTCATGGCTTATAGCTCTGAGGCTCAGAGGCTGAGAATGAGGCTTTGTTGTCATATAAATCAAATATAATCAACGCGAAATACGGCTCGACTTGTTATAGATAGACTTCGATACAAGATGTGGAGAGAGCGATAAGTAAAACGTTGAACTTGGATTGAAACTGGGATGGGGGCATAAATCTAAATTACAAACATAAGTACCAGAAGTCGTTAGGAGGGGAGGGGGAATAGGAGGGTTGGACAACCGCAGGGGAATTCAATTGTGGTCCACAACTATGTGGGAAAGCAGCTTAAGATCAAAATCTCCCTGGGAGAGAGTGAGAGACAAAGTTGCTGGTGCTCGTTTACTTTGTTTGTTTGCCACTTGGATGAAAATATGTTCCTAAAATGATGTCTCTAATGGGGCAACTAAAAGTTGACACCTTTTTTATATCGTTGTTGTCCTTTTATGAGGGTTGCTTAATTGCAAGTTATTTATGGGCCCACATTTCTCACAGACAGACCTGGCACAAAAATGGATCAACTCATTGACAACAGCTACCTACATAGGTAGGTACCTAGCTATCTTTCTACCTACATACCTTCCTATAAGAATGTGTTGCAAATAGTGCGTTAGTATAGAGTGTACAGAGTGGGCGTTGACCAGAAAAGAGGGATGCACACACAACATAAGATGGGAAGTAGACACTGTCTCATTTGCGGTTAGGTTGGCGTGTCAAAAGCGAACAACATCGGCAGGAACAGGAGCAGCAACGACAGCAAACACGTTTGTCAGACCCTTCTCGAGCATATGGTAGCCATTTGCTAAGAGTCTTTCAACAAGAAAATCATAACATATAACACACACGAAGTTCTTATACTCTTAACTCCTAACACAACCTTAGATTTTTTCAAAAATTCGGTTTGAGATCGGGTTTTAATTAAATAATTCTCCATTCAAACAGTTTAACTTAACTAAGAATTTTCAAACACTTTTAAACAATACAGCAATTTATTCCAATGTTAAATTGATCATGCGTTTTGTAATTGCATTTAATAGTATAGTGTATTAAAAATGTTTACTTTTCCCATTCCAATAGTTTTCTCCCAGTTATGGGTTGCTGTCTGCTGTCGTTGGCTTTGTTTTCCTGTCAGCACATACAGTTTTCTCATTTTCTTTTTTTTCTCACAACAATATTGATTTTTATAATATTCAATGTGTTTATAATTAGCCACACCCATAAGGTTCCTCAATTGCTTTTCTCAGCCCCGCCCCGGCGCTGGCATTCATCTCAGTGGGCTGCTGTCAGTAACATTTGATGTTATTTGGGGGCAAGAAGAGGGTTCATTAAAACTCGAGACTTTTTCGGTGTTTCTCTTTTGTGCGAATTGAAATTATCAAGTGTGGGTGTATATGTGTGTGTGTGTGTGTGAACGACATCTGTGAATGCCACCAAGTGCGTCTGAGTACGTCCAATCGACTGCTGATTTAGTTGATGCCTCCTGCTGCTGCAACCTTTTGTGTGGCATTCAGGCTGCACGTAATTATAAATGTCAATGTCAATTGGGTCGCGTTCACGCTGATAATTTTACACTTTTCACATGTCCCCGCCCTCAGTGTGAGTGTGATTGTGTGTGAGTGGACTACTCATTAGCCGCAAATGCTAACTGTGTATGTCCCCTTAACCAATTGGCAGTTGGCTAATTGAAAAACGCTCGCCTAATTACCGTTAATTGATCTGTTCAGCCAACAAAGTGCAAAATTGGTAAAAACGACTGCATCAGCTGGCGGCTAATACCCAAAGACTCAAAGTGAGTGTATCCTGCGCGATATCCTGCTTGCAACGCATCAAAGGTGGACCCCATTAGTGAACGCTCGCACCTTCATCCATCCATCCATCCAACCATTTTACCTCGCCTATGGCTGGCTGCGTGTCCTGCCCTCCTGCATGTACTGTGCCTTTTGTCAAACAATACAACAATGCGGCAGCCAGCGCTTCGTCGTCGTCCCTCGTCACCGTTGTCCTGCCAACACGAACGACCAAGTGTTTATTTCAGTCCACTTCAGGTCTTTTTTCCATACTGTGTCCTCTGCTCCGCTCTCCCTATCCCTGCAGGGAAACACAATGAGAGGTGTGAAGTTTGTTTATGGTCAAGTGGTTGGTTTTTCGTTTTTTTCTCTCTCGCTCCTTGTTGCCTTCTTCCCTTTTATTTATATATATTTAAGTATCTGTATATAAAAAGTGAAACAAGTCTGGTAGGCTCACATTTGCTGTTGACAGGGACACTAATGACCACTTGGATCTTATCTGTTGGTCAGCTTGTTGCCTGTTGCCCGTTGCCCATTGTCCGTTGTCGGTTTCTGGCAAACATTTGAGTTTTAAAGTGCGCAAATTGTTGCCCTCAAATAGTTTTTGCATACACACTGGCAATAAATAAAACTTTTGCCCCACTGTTGTCTAAAGCAAGTGGCGGGTGGTCGATCTATGGGAAACAGCCAAATGAAATTTCGTTGTGGTAAAACGCTAAAAGAGCGAACTGACTGCCGTATAGACTTTTTCTATACTCTAACTAAACTAATATGAAAAAAGACAACATCAATAAAATTTTAATCTTTTTCTAAAATTTTAATTGTTTTTGTTTCGATTGCATTGAAAAAATTGAAAATATTTGCTTCTTGTGTCCTTTGTTTTTTGCCAAACTGAGTGGCAATGCAAGGTAATCCTGTGCCTCGGTATGTGTGTATTGTGTATGTGGTCTTTATAAAGTGCAAGGAATATGCAAATAAATTTATTGCATATTTTGTCTGTGTTAGTATTTTGGTATGGTTATGTTTGAATCCATGTGTGTGTGCTCAACAATTTTAGTATAGTTGCAACTTTATAGTCAACCACTGAGTTGTTGCACGCTGCTCAAAATACTGAAATAACTCAAACACTGTCAGCACACTGACAACATCAACAGCAGCAGGAAAAACAACAATAACAGCAACACCAGCTAAAAAACTACAACAAAATCGACTAGAACTGCATACATATATATCTGGCAAACATAAAACAAGAAACAAACCAACAACCCAACAAAAAAATACAGAGGGAGAGCGAGAAGCCCCCAAAGGCTGCTGGCAAAAACGCACTTTATTATGGCAGGAGATGTTTGAAAATTTTTGAAGCAAGTGGACTTAATTCGAGTACATACACACACACGCACAACCCAGCTTTTCAGTTTGTTTGTCTCTCCTCTAGTGCTCCACACTAACAACAACAATTACAACAACACCAAAAACGACACCAAAAAAAAGGAGAGAAAAAAATTGAGAATATATCCAGGCAAGGAATTTCGATTGGCACCATTTTTGCGTACCTTACTGGGCTGTGGCTGGCTGTCTGTCTGTTTGTCTGTCTGTCTTGCCACTTTGCATCATCATGGGCGCACAATAGAAGTTTCGTTTCTTTGCTTCTTTCCATTTTTTGTTTCTTTCTATTTTGTTTCCGTTTTTTGTATATTGCGAATAATTCGAGGCAGTATTGCAAGCCAGCTTAGCAACATGGCAATTTTAAGCCTTCTTTGTAGACTTAAGAAAAAAACCTCTTTGATAACCATTTCTCTACACTTAAAGTTTAGATATTTGGTTTTCTCTTCTTCATCTCTTCCCTCTTAATCTTTAATGCGTCATTTCAATGTGCTAAAAATAAGTTTTGAGAAAATTTAGTTCTTCTTGTCAGATCTTCAAATTGATTTAAAGTTGCAAACCTTTTACAAAAATGGAAATAATGCTTTACTTTTATGAGGCATTAGTTTACTTTTATTAGCTAAAGGAACCTTCTTACCTGTCATTGATCCCCTTCCTTAAGATACTGACCTACGGCCATGTGTTAGATGGTGAGTGTGTGTGGGGTGTATGAGCAAGTGTGTCTCTCTATCTATGCGTGTTTGAGTTTGGGTGTGTGTGCGTTTCGCAATCTTCAATAAAATTGTTTGTGCTTTTATTTTTGGCTGCGCTTTTCATTTGTTTAAAACGCAAACTATTGTGTGGACGCCAACAAAGGCGATGAGATGGCAGGGGGAGACTGGATGGAGACAACGGCGAGAGGAATGAGAAAGATGGAAATTGAAAGAGCACAAGGATGGGGAAAAAAGTGGGAGGGGCGAGTGTAAAAATGTGTGTTGGTGTATGCCATGCTTTTATGCCTTTTCTGGTTTCCCTTTTGCCAGCTCCAAACACCTGCCCACCATACCCAAATCCTTCTCCTCTCCGCTCCCTCTCACCCCGCCCACTTCTCGCCTCGCGGACACAACTTTGTTGCTCTTTTTTAAAGCTTTTGCAATTGCGCATTGTATTTGTTGGCATTTTTTTATATACCCGTTACTACTACTATTACGTAGTATGTAGAGTCGGTAGGAGTAACGGGAATGAAGGAGCAGAATTGAGGGTTTTTTCAGAGACGGCCACTTTATTTTCATAGCCGCCTCTTTCACAGCCGCATAAAATGCAACAACAGCAAATTGGAATGTGTAACCGCAACTCGTAGTTAATTTTATTTATTCCCCAGTTGAATTTCCTCCTTTTTTTTTGCCTTCACTTTGTTTTTGGAACTGCCCGATGGTGGCTTTAAAAATGTGTAGGCAAATGGGGATTTTCGTGTTGCTGGTTCGTCCATTTGTCCGTTCTGGCTTTGTGTTCATTTGTCAATATGATTTAAGCATGGAGCCAAACAAACTCGGCAATAACATAAATTAGTCAAATGCTGTAGATAAATTAGCGAAGGGCCAAAACAATTTTACGGCCCGCTGTCACAAAATGCAACGACCGAGAACGAGACAGAACGGGCGGGTCCTCGCACCCTCTCACCCATTGTCCTTTCCAAATAACTCATAAATGCTGCAGCAGCAGCTGCCCTGGGTGGGTGAGGCTCAATGTCCGGGGGATGGGTCTGTTCGACAGCTGGCCTTGCGTGTATCAGTGCCATAAAATGGAACAAACGCGAAAGCGGGAGAGAGAGGGGGCACCGACCCCTAGAGATAGTCCCGAGGCATTATTAATTGCCCGGTTTTTTTTTTTTTTTTGAGGATAATGCAATGTTTGCCATACGATTTCAAGGACATTTACTATACCTATTTGTGCGCAATAGCCAAATCATGCTGCTTATTGTTGTTCAATATAATCGCAAGCATATTAATTATACAATGCGGCAGCTGCCATGATTTTGGCAATGGCCAAATCTGAGAAACAGGTGGCCCAGTGCATTAGATAAGAGAGAGAGAGCGACACAGAAAGAGGGACAGATAGCGAGAACTGCAGTATTCGAATGTACTTCCTCCCTCCATGATGGTTCGTTTTGGTTTTTCCGCCTGCGCAACGGAAATGCAAACGTTGCCAATATCCAATAAGGAAAATTTATTGATAGACAATGCAGCAGCAAAGGCAAGGGTCAGTAGCATCCTTTAAAGACTCACTGCAAGGACACTACCATGTCTTTTTACCCACACTTATCGCCCCCCTTGACATTGTTCGCATACTTTTGCACACACACATACAAACAAAGAAAATTTTGCGCATAAAAGCATGTCAAGAATTTGTAATTAAAACATTCTCATGCTTGTTTCGGTCTCTCCTTGCTTGGGCTCTCTGTCTCTGACTCTCTGGCCAGCCATCTGATTTCTGAATAATAATTCTAGTGCGTCGTAGTGGCCATGACAACAACAGAGCAGTAGCATCCGCAACATCCGCATTCACATCCGCCAGAGGAGTATGTCGGGTGGTGGATGGAGGAGCAAGAAAAGCAATCATTGTAAGCCGATTGCAGAATTGCTTACGTCTTAAGCAGGCACATCAAAGGCTTGTCACAGGCTTGAAGAGGGCTCATAAGTGGAAAGGGTGCCGGGTCCAGGTAAATTGAACACCTGTTGGCCACAATTAATGCCCCCATTTTGGGTCGTATCTATAAGCTGTAACACTGAACATCGACTCAATCGGTCAAGACCCACACCAGTCCGTTTTTCCCTAACGTCGAGCCTTTTGAAGGAGTTAAGCACTTGCAATAACTTTCATTATATATTTATTCTTGATCTAATAATAGTGATCGATTCGAAATCTTTGAGGAGTTGGCCAAGCTATAGTGGGGAATAAAGCTAATTCTTAAATTGTTGCAATTGCAGGGTAACTCTTAGTCGTTTTGGTTTTCTTTCTCTCTTTGTCACATCTTTTTCCCTTTATATTTTGGGTACTTTTTCGTCTGATTTTGGTTGGATTGGCAAATGGTGGCCACGCTGCTTGGCGGCAGCTTTGCAATTTTTAATCGATCCGGTCAAATAATCGGCCACGCGAATGGAGCGATGGTAACAGTGAGAGAGAAAGAGAAAGAGGATGGGCTATAGGGTGGACAGCTGGCTGTATACTCGTATAGTGCACAGCTGCAGCGCTTTATTCCCGAATTACGCTCGATTTATGTTTATCTCTGAATTTACGAACCTGCATGTCGTCGCGACCGCTATGCCCAACCGCCCCTCCATCACCACCACCACCACCCTTCTGGTCACCAAGCCAAACTGATTCTTGATACAACAGCAAATCAATACCCTAGAAATGGAAATTATAGCTGGAATGTATTATGAAATGTAATCAAAACGATTTGCCAACCACAAGAACAAGCAATCATCATAATTCGCATTCATTAAATATCATTTCAATAAACTATTCCATCAATAAATGCTTTTGCATAATATAATTATGTGAATTAGTGAATGTTTTTCCTATTTATCGTCTTCTCGTTCTGTCATTTATACGCTAACTTTTATCTATTTTGCCATATTTATTTTCTCTTAAAAAAAAATTTTGTTAAAGCGATAGATACGAACATTAAAATAAAATCCGAATGTTTTCTAAATTTTTAACAGGAAAACTTTTATTTTGATTGTTTTTGGAACTTTTGAATAATTCCTTAAATTTTACTTAATGCTGATGATGAATTCTCTTTCTAATAAGAAGATTTATGTGCCACAAATTTGAACTCATAATGGCATTGACATTGACTTATATAACTAACAGGCGACCATTTCAAATTTAAATTCGCAAGGAGTTGCTCCTTAGCAACATTCACATTCAATTCACCCTTTGGCATCCTTTTTTATTCCTTCTAACCACTTTGAGGTAAATACAAAAGAAGCAAATGCTTGAATGAAATGGAATAACAAGGATAAATGCGTTAACAATCGAGCTAGTTATTTACAGGGTATACAGGTATACATTTCATTGTTAAAATATCGTTGTACATGCTGCAGTTGTGACTGCTGTTGCTGTTGCTGATGTTGTTGCTGCTGCAGATGTTGCTGTTGTCGCCGTTGGCAGTGGCGTTTTTGCTCTTGTTGTTCGATGCCATTTGCGGGCATTGATTTGGCTTGGTCGTTCGATTCGATTTGTTTTTAGCTGGTTTCTGGTTTTGGTTTTCACCACCAACCTCTTTCTCTTTTTGGTACTCACCCCACTCGGCCCACTCTTTAGGTCTTACTAACACTGAATTTTTATGGCGTACGTTTTAAGTAAAGTCCGGTTTATTGTGAAATGAAATGCAGCAATTTCGATAAAGATTCGCATATAACATTTCAGGTATAGTTAGACTCGTGAATTTGTGTCGTTTGTTAAAATTCGTTTAATGCTTTAATGGTTTGGTCTTAATAAATTTATTTTGAATTAGTATTGGCTCCTGCAGGGCGTAGGACAAAGTTCTTTTTTTATTACGACAACAGTAATCAATAGCCACACACAATACGTAGCAAACAATGGGCCATATAAATACGCAAAACTAAAAATAAAAACAAACGACGAGAAGCCAAGTACAAAAGCGCATTTGAGCCAACTTGTACGTGATTTCATGCGGAAGTTAAAAATGTTTTGCTCGTCGTTCGCCGTTTGCTTTCAGTTTGCTTTACTCACTTTTCTACCAGAGTTTCCACAGGAACTGACTGAAGTTGACTTCATACACACACACAAACACACATAACCCATTTCCTTGTCTCTCTCTCTCTCTCCAGTCTATTTACTTGTTTTTCTCTTTGTTATTCAACATTTAAATGCATTTAATTAATCGCATTCTGGTTAATTCAAATGCAACTTTCATCCCAATTGTTTTTAAATGCGCTCATCTCACGCATATCTCTCAGTGACTAATTTTATGCGATTTTTATATGCTTATTACATGACTTCTGTAATATTATTACTTTTTTTGAACAAAGCCCACAAAAATATGACTGGCCGTGCTGATAGGGCCATTGCCCAGTTGGACAATGCGGGTCCCAATGGCATAATTAAGCCGTAAAAGTAATTGACCCTTAAGTGGACAACTTTTGAGTATAATTTACACATACACATACGCATACAGAGAGAACGAGAGAGAGAGAGAGAGAGTGTGTTTTTGGTGGATGTTTATCTCCTGCGTCCATATCACACATATTCTACTAAGATCCAAAAGGAAAACATCATTTGCCACATCATTTTTGCCAATCGTAACAATAAAATCAAATATCAAAAACAACAAACTAACTATTATATGAATCAAGGGGGTGGAGGTTGAGGCGCAGGGGGACTAAGCCAATTCTCAGGGATACGGGAAAAGTTGCCAATGCATTTTATGGACTTTTTATGACTTAAAACTTATGTGGCAAAACGCTGGAGACGCTGGCGATGGCGGCGACACTGTACGTCGGTCCATTGGGGGCGAGAAGACGAGACAAATAAAATAAAATAAGAAAAAATCGCATATAAATATATAGACAGAGATAGATAAAACCAAAGTGGGGAAGAGGGTGAAAAAGGCCAGTGAAAAGTATAACAAATGTCATATAAATATGTATCTATGTATCTGTATCTATGAATGCTCTTGCCACTGGTTTTATGAGGTCAACTTGGGATGGGTTGTCTAAAAAGGGGCGGGGCTACCTTGTTATTGTTGTCCCAGTTGTTTGAGTTTTGCCAAAACTAATAAAATTAAATTGAATTGCTTAAAAATTGCCAAAAATGAGACAAAGTGTCCAAAAGGGGAAAGGGGACAGAGAATTCTAACGGCGCCAATACAGCCCAAAATGGTTATGAGTCGAAAGCGCCCAAGTGGCCTCTTTTCTGCCCATACCAGGACTCTCGCCCAGACCCGGCAAACGTGTGCGCATTAAAGAATTTTCCTCTAAATTGAATATGGTAGGAGGCAAGAGAGAAGAAAAAGGGTCTTAATGGCAGCAACAACAACAACTATAACAAATACACATCGCGGTTTAAGGGACCAGGATAGCAAAGCAAATGAAGAGAATACCCTAACCGAGAAAATTTGTGCAACTAATTTACCTGAACAGATTGGAAAGCCTCTTGACTTAAGTCTTGCCAATGAGAAGTTGAGTTGAACTAAGTTGAGATGCGGCAAGCTTGTTGTAAAATTCATAATACCCATTGCCAGAAAGATGAAAATTGAAATTGATATTGAGAATTTTTTTGTTGGCTTGCGAGAGGGGCGTGGCATTTAAGGGGGGAGGCTGGTGACAAATTGAATTGCGCAGATTGCCAGCGAGAAATTTGCCGGCTACAAGGACAACGACAACGATGATGATGATGATGATGATGATGACTAACTGTGACGCAGTTGCTTCGAGTTTCATCCAGACACACACCCGCACCACCAATATTAATGCAATTAAATTCGAATTTAAAGTCAGTGGGGAGGAGAGGAGAGGAGAGGCAGCCTCATCTGCATATAGTTTCCATCATACCCGTCATATCTACAATTATATTCACAACTAGTATCCATGTTGATATTCATGTCATCAAATTTATTGATGGTAAACGCATCAGTGTGTTGATAATACAATCAAATGCATGAAAATCATTTCAAAACTCATTCATATATACACACACACACATGCATACATACGTTTATATGTGGTAGCTGATATATTTATATTCAGTGGGTTGTGGTTGTTGGTGGCGTATACGCAATATGCGAATGACATTTATGCCAAATGAAAAATCTGTGCACAAATTTCCATAATTAGTTAGCTGGTTGCCACGGCTGCCACTAGATTATAGTGGGCTTCTTTTTTTTTGAAATTTTTTATATTTCACATAAATAGGAAGAACGAACGAATTCAATTTTTGACCACAATGTCACGCTTCTGGCAAAGCATTCGACTGGATATATACAAAATTCGGAATTAATTCAGTTGATGAAAAATAATATTTACATAGTCAGTCACCAGGGCTGAGTGTCGCCGCTTATCGTTCGCCAGGTTGGTGGAGGAGGGATGGAAATGGGTGGGGGTGGTGCTTACCATACAAAAATAAACAAAATGAGATGCAAGCAAATTAAATTTTTGCAATTTATTGATATTTTTAGTTGGGCAAACGCAAATAAATAGAATTGAATACTATTTTCTCTTCTTTCGTTTGGGTTTCAATTCGTTTCAATCAATCAGTTTGTCAATGTGGTCGTGGGATATTGCTCGGTCAAGCGTATCATTTATTTATTATTATGTCATCTGTGAAATACATATATTAAAAAAGGAAATTCCTAAATCCAATAAAAGTCAAAAGAAACTTTAAAGTTAACTTAAACGACCCAATCAAATAGTTGCTGTTGCTGGGATGTGGCAAATTAGCATAGCCTAATTGAACACAAAATGGCATCCGATTTCAATATGGCGCGAGTTGAGTCCACCAACACCAACTGTGCCTGTGTCATTCGAAACGACGAACAGGGACCGCCCTTTGTCCAGAGGAAACTGTGTTGGGGGTATATAGTATTATTTTTTCTCTATATAGAAGTGAGTGGCATTGGGCCACATTGCCAGCTGAAAGCTATAAGAGATTCTTAGTATCCGTTTGCAATTTATGAAGCCAGACACACAGATACACACACACTGACCAAACCAAACCAAATAGCAGGCAAACCAGCAATGCGCCATAGAGTGCAGTCCCATATCGAGAACCAAAAATGACTCTCTTTGGAGCTCTTTGCGATGATGAATGTGATCCGAAGAATGGACATGACCATGGCCATGGTCATATGTCATGTGCTGGTTAATTGGTAATTGTTGATGGCTAGAAACCAAAATGGTCCCCAAAAACCATGCAAATGCCTGAGAATATTCTAGTAATTAAAGAAGCACTAGATCGACAATATTGAAGACTCAATCCAATCCAATTGCAACTAGCCAAAATTGAAGGTTTTGCGAGTTGCCAAAGGCAAAAATATTGACAAAGTTGCTGCAGAATGAGAAAGAAGTAAAAGAAGAAGGCAAAAAAGAGGGAAAACTCGATAGCAACATTTTTTCGCATGCTGTGGAAAATTTTTGATTGCAAATTTGTGTTTCTTTTGCTTCAGCACTTTGAAGTAAGAGATAGAGGGCGCAACAGAGCGGATAAGAGAGAGTGAGAGAGTAAGGAAAGAGCTTACCTGTTCATGTATCGTCCTCTTGGCTTCGCTTTCCCTTGGCTGCCAGCACGCATTACCATTGATTAACACTCATTCAATCTTTTTGCCTGATGGTGGTGCACCGAAAAACTTTCTTGCACAGATTGAAATACAAAGTTTTTCTTTTTTTCCTCGCTTTTGCGCCCTCTTCCTTACGTTTCCAGTTATTTGGTTTTTGCATTGCCATTGCCCCACATATTTCTTCACTTTGCACTTCGCACACTTCCCAAATGTGCCCGACGGCAAAAATCTTCAACATGAAAAATACTTATATCCTGTGGCCAAAAAAAAAGAAGAGGAGGCAAAATGAAAAATACAAAAATATTTCCCACACATATATAAATGTACAATAAGTTGAGAAAGAAAGAGAAAAGTTTTCATAAATCAGCAAAAAATCAGGAAAAAAAAAATTGCATGCCAAAAAATATTTGAAAATATCTTTGGCATTTAAAGTGACCGAGCGACCGAATGACCGACTCCAAAAGGAAGTTAGAGGTGGACCCAGTTACATATATTTCGAGCAACTTTCGATGGTGGCCTGCATTTGATAAATGCATAACTCTCCCTCCCTTTCCTTCTTCCCTCAATGCCTATGATGGGTGCAAGTGGGCGTGGCAGCTAATTATAGTGAAATGTGGGCCAGTGCGCAGTCGTCGAAAGTTGTTTTGTTTGTCTGTATGTGTGTGTAGCCTGAGTGTGTTCAGTGCGTTTTGTGTTGCTTTTTTTTATTTTTTTGTTTAATACAGCTGCCAGTCAGAGGCTCAAGTTTCGAGTTCAGCTCCGTGGAGTAAAATTTTTAATGGGCCAAGCGTTTTAATTACTTTGCCAGATCTCACTCGTTTCAGTGTGTGTGTACCATGCTTAAGCTAGTGGAACATAATTACTCGTCTCCAGTGCAACTCCCGGAAGTCAACGTGCAACCACAGCAGCAGTAGCATCAACCGCAGTAGCAGCACAACGCCGGAAAGTATGCTTGCAGTCGTAGTGGGCGCGCGAATACTGCCATAAACTATATATGAACAAACAACTATATATACATATATATATGTATATATATTTATATATTTAGGTAGATACATGGCTTTTGCAAACAACAAAAGTTTCCCGTTAGTTGCAAGAGTTTTTTCCCCTTTTTATTTTTTTCGAGTTTTGTTTGAATTTTGTTGCTAATTAATTGCAAAAGTGAACGAGATTTTTCAAATACCCTCGGTAAAAAGCCACTAAAACAGTTCGAGGTAGATAAGACTTAAAACGAAATTTGCCCGTTAACAACTTTTGTACTTAGTTTGAGTTCAAGTTTCTTTCTCTTGAGCATTTGATTTGAAAATTTGCTTTAAATATTTCGTATTAAGAGGTATTTAAATTGTCCTTACAGTCTTGATGATTTGTTTTATTGCCCGTTCACACTTTATGTTTTACTTTTGAATTCTCAGCCTTAGAGTTTTTTATGAGTTTAAAGATTGCTGCTGGCTGCTTTCTCCCATTTTGATTAAGTGCCAAGTGAAACATGTTGACTGACTGCAGTTAACTAACTAACTAACTACTGACTGAGTGACTCACTGACTAACAACGTTTAATACAGCGGGTAGTACAGTGAAATGGGCTTTAACCTCAGGGAGTTGACTTGGTTTTGTTTGCGCTTGAGTTGATTTTAGCTGCCAGGTAATAATCGTTTCAAAGCCAAAGCCTAGCCTGGCCGAGACGAGCCGAGTTGAGATGGTGTGCAAATTTAATAACAAAATGCCTTCTAGCTAAAGACCTGCCATCCAGCTAACTAAGAGATCGAGAGAGAGAGAGACATATTTTCATTTTGAAGTATTAACAAAAGTCAACGCCTGCAAGTAGGCAACACATTTTATTTTCAGCATGCAATTCACGTAAAACTTTTGTGTAAAGATATGAGGGTTAAGCGAAAGACGGCAAGGGCCATAGGTCAGAGGGTTATTTTGCTTGACAACATTAAAATGCTCACAACATGCAGAGATGGAAAACTTGTATTCCCTGCCTTTCTTTCTCTCTCCCTGTCTCTCTATCTGTCTCTCTCTCTCTCTCTTTATGCTGTTTGCCGTTTGTCGGTGGCCGCTCATAAAAGTCAAACTATTTTTCAATTTCAAATTTCAGTGCTGCAACTACAAATCTTCTTCACCAGGCTCGACTGCGTTCTGTTCTATTGTTGTTGCTGTTGTTTTTGTTGCTGTTGTCACAGACTGACCCACTGGCCATAAATATGTTGCGTGCCATGCCAGCAAGTAGCCCAAAGCATTTTGGCACTCTCCCCAAACTCTTTTGAATCCCTGCAGTAGATCAACAACCAACCAACAACGTAAAACGAAAAGAAAAATTTCTGGTTAGAGTAAGCTGAGAGAGGGAGAGCTAGAAGGAGAAAGAGGGTGGGGATGACAACGAGCAATCCTTTTGTAGTGTGTCGCAAGCAGCCAACAACAACAACAACGTCAACAAAATTGCACAGCACGCATTGTGCCTTTTTTTGTTTTGGCCCATGACCCCAAAGCCAACCAGTCGCATCTTTAGACCTCTCTCCCTCCGTTTCGAAGCCTCTCCCCAACCGTCTCTACATCAAGTTTTTGTATTTGACGCAAAAATATTCATGGCAAACAACCAACAACGAAACGACTATTGGCCATTTGCTAGTCACACACTGCTTTTACACACACAAACACACACACACACATTTTACTCGAATTTCTTTGGCACATATTTCGCTTTCAACTTGTGTTTGTTTTCAGCATTTTGATCACGTTGTCCCCTTTTCGTTCCACAACCCACCCCAAATGGCTATTCGCTCATTCGCTCCGATTTTACTTATTGTTAACAACTTTTTTTTCGGCCAATTTATGTATGCCTGCGTTTGACAATGTCCTGTTTTTCCAGTTGAAAATCAAACATCGTTTTTCCATGGCTTTAAATTTTTAAGCAGGGTGCGACTAAAAATCATAAAAAGAAAAAAATACAAAACAAATTTAATCGCTCATGAAAAAATACGCTAAATACAAAATTTGCATTTACAATCTGGCGGCTGCATTTGCTGAAATATTGCTGTCGTTTAAACGAAAGCCACCAGGTGAGCAGATGGAGCGGAGGAGGGGTTTGGGTGGGGGTCAGACGGCAGGTGTATCTGCGCTTACACGAGGGTCGCATAAATATTTACAGCATTTTTAAAATGATTCGTGATGGGAGTTAAACGACATCTGGCAACATTCACAGGACTATGGCAAGTTGGGGAACGGAACGAAAGGGAAGATGGCCGAGGAGTTACATGTAAAACTGCAATTAATTTGTTTCATATCCTTTTGGACCTCCCACTCCCACTTTTTACTTCTGCTAGCCCATGTGGGCGTGGAACTCGTTCTGAGTGATAGCTTGGTAAAATGCAAAATACCAAAAAAACGAAAAACCATCGCACACAGAAATTCGTATATAATAATCGAAGAACAGGCAAATAAAATGCAAGTCATAAGGGACTACAAAAAAAAGAAAAATTGGGAAAAGTAAAATGAAAATACAAGCTGAAAGCCATGGCATGATGTGCAAAAACATGTGAACTGCCATAGAATTGAAAATGATTGACTTAAATTCCAATAAAGTGAAGTGAGTTTTCACTTCTTTCTCTCTCTGTTCTGTTGGATCTTACTTTTTCGCATGAAATCTCAAATTGACAGACTTTCGAGGTATCCCACACAGTAAATTAAGAGCAAATTGCGACAAATCATCTAAGGGATTCCCTTCTGTATATCAAAGTGCATCGTTAGAGAGTACACAATCAGCAACGATTTAAATGCAAATCTTTAAAAAAAAATTTTATAAATTTAATAGGTTAATGTTTTCATGAAAGGAAAATATTTGTCAATGGATTTTTAATCATTTAAACTTTCGCGAAAAACCAGGCAACTAATTGAATGAATTTTAGTTGCCACTCTTGAAAGCATTACAGAATTGAATTTAAAATTTCCATCTTTGATGTCGTCTTAAGTACTATGGGAAAGGTAGAGGAAATTGTAGCAGATTATCAAACTTTACTTGTTAAATGATTCGATTTTTTAAACCAAAGGTTAAACATTTTAACTGCTAATGACTTCTCAGAAATGAATACGAAGCATAAGCAGACTTTTTCAGTATTTAACTACATTAAAGACGTTATAAATATACAAATTCAAAGAAGCCTTTAACTAGATTAACATTTATTAAAGGCTTGAGAGAGCAATGATTCGAATTATAAATATCTGCCAAGTCTGGCTTGGTGAAGTGCTACTGAAACTATGCCTATATAAATCTACAAATTTGTTGAACCCCAGGAAAATGAGGATGTTCTAAATCTTAAAGGAGGATGAGCATACAATTGTATGCCTCTTGTATTCTACTCCTTAACATTGCGGCTTCTCTTTGTTGCCTTTCATAATTGTTTCGAGTCATTGTTCTGGTTTTATATGCCCATATTTCCGATGTCAATGTCACACAAAATATATATCATGCCATCACGCCCCGAAAGAAGAGGGGAGTGGTGGGCAGGGAAGAGAACCAAGACCTACGTTTTGTTGCTTTGCTGCCTTCTAATACGAGTGACAAGGAGGCAGCCTTTAACTCTAAGTGGATGCCTCATAAATGAATGAATCCTGGCAGCGGCAGCAGCCGCCGTGGCAGCGGCATTTGAAGTAGCAGCATGATGCGGCCAACTTAGCCAACTGTAAACGAGCAATAAATACGGGCTCAAGTATCATAAGTAGCTGACTCTGGCTTGTTGTATCTTTGTGTGTTGTATCTTTGCTCGTGCAGCAAATCGTGAAATATTAAATACGCTTTCTTTCTCCGCATCACTCTTTTAGTGTGTGTGGCGGCATTGTTGAAATTAAATGATACCAAATAATGTGATTATTGCCAAGGCCGGCCTGGTTGATACGTTGGCTGTCATGATGACATGGCTGCACTTCAGCTCAACTTCAACTTCAATGTGAGTCTTACAGATGATGGCAAGACGATGCCACTTAGGCACGCCTGATTGCCTACAGTAACAAAAGAGAAAATGTGACTTACAGAATCTCAAAAAATATATGTGTGTGCGTGTGTATGTGTTCAAATTTATAATTTCTTTTGGTATTGTCATTCTGGATGGTGTGGCAGGCTATGAAATATTTAGCCAATGAAGAGGAAAATCAAACATGAGGTTTTCCACTCAGGGGCGCATTTGCCAATTATGTGCCAGGTCATGTGTATGTCTCGCTATATCTTACACAATCTGCAGTAAGACTAATTAAACTTACACACACACATCCAAACACACACCGACACAAAGACGTTGTTTCCCAGTGGAAGGGGCAAGAACAACAACAACTCAATGGGTCATTTTGCAATTAAGCTGCAGTTTCTCTCTTTCTCTCTCTCTGTTTCTCTCTGTCTCCCATTTGGTTGCAGCCGAAGAACAAAACTTGATGCCCCATGTTACTGTGTACATATCTAAAGCACTGCACCCGCCCATACACTCCCCTTGGCTCAACGCCCACTCCTAGCAGGCGCCTGATGATGATGATGAATGAGTTAAGCGGCCGTTGCCATGTAGCTGCACGTCTAATGAGATACTTTTTTTTTCTTTCCAATGGATGTATCTTCATCTGCAACTATAGCACACAGCATCGCATTACAGTCTAGATAGAGAGTGAGCTCAACTGCAAATCATTACTACCGACTTACACGTCTACCCACCAACCAACCGACTCTCCGTTTCTCGGTCTCTGTGTTAACTATGTAATCTATGGCATGTCGGCGTCTCCGTTTTCGAATCGTTTCGTTTCAGTTCGGAATCGGTATCTGTATCTGGATATTTAGCTATCTCGCACATAGCAAATTCCCCATGCGTGCCCAGGCACTAATTGCGTCTAATTGAATTGCAATTGACCGTGAGTTGGCGTATTTTTCAGTCGTTTTTTGCCGCGGCTAACCAGCAGGAAAGACATCAGCATCGTCGCTGGTGGCAGAGACTTCTCTACCGACCTCTACATCTCCCTCTCTCACTCTCTTTCTGTAGTGCCCGCTTGATGAAGATTTACGCAGATGCTTTGATTTGTGTCAACACAAGCAATGAGATTCCCCCCTTCTTCTTATACTCATACTCATTCAATGGCTTCACTCAATCATTTGGCCATGGCGCCAATGAATTGGCAACAACAACAACAACAACAGCAAATTCAGCAGTAAAAGCAATGACAATTATAACCGCAATTGATTTATAATGACTACAAATTAACCCCAGTCACTAGAGGGGAGAGTTAGTATATCAATATAGAATGACATGCAAATGTATTTAAGTTATTGATTTTTGTGTTGTCTTTAAAATTCTTTTCATTACTCTAAGTTAATTCTCGTAATTTAGTTGACAGTGCCAAGTGGAAGTTTTGTTTAAAGGTTTGCCGTACGCTTTAGAAATCTTTATTTATTTAATTAAATTTGTACCCTCAACTTGTAATTGTTTTTTATTATATTTATTATAAATCGAGTTGCCAAAAATATTCTCAGATTTTTTCCGTCGTTTTCTCTTTCTATATGCATTCAATATGGCTAAAGATTCACATTTCAAATACATATGCATTAATATTCAATGGGAAAAAATGTGAAGAAATGAAGTTGGTACAGTTAAACGCCTTTCCATTGGCAAATTAACAACTTATACGCCCAAAAAGTTTTCTTGCCAGCAAAGTTGGCCAGAAAAGTTCTCAAACACCTGTCCCCACCTGCTGGCTTACAAAGTTGCTTTTATCTCCTATAGCTAGCTGCCATCTTCCACCTCACCTTCTCCGCAACAATATGTTCCACACCCTTCGGTCTTGCAACAATGCCTCACACAGAATCATTCGAACTTGCTTAAAGAAAATATGAAAAATCGATTGAAGAAGAGAAAAAAACAACACCGAAACAGAAGAAGAAAATCTTGTGAGCTTTTCAATTTTATGTCACGCTGTTGTTGTTGCTCTTGTTTTGTTTGTGTTGCAAAAATTTATGTTTACAACTTGCACGCAAAGAGGGAGAGAGTCAAAATAAAAATAAAAATTGTATTTTTATGATGGCAACTTTTTTTCAATGCAATAAAATAAAATATTGTTGCAATGCTATGCGGACCCGAAAAGTGTCACTGATATGTCAAACTCGTACAAAATATGAAACCATCGGCCATAAGCAAAAATTCTACAAAAAAAATCAAGTAAGAGAAGAAATAGAGGACAAATCGGAAGGGCAAGTGGACAACAGATCCAGGCAAAAGAAGAAATGTTACCAGTCAAATATTTAAAGTTATCTTTAGGGCGGTCGGTCAGGGAAGGGGGCAAAAACTTGGCAACTTTAGTCGCCGCTGCCTCTTTCTCACTTGTTTGTCTTTGCTTAATCTTTTGATAGAAATTTGTATACAAAAGTTGTGTCGGTTCCTGCTCCAGCTTCAGCTCCAGTTCCCACTTTGCTCGTTGTCGCCTGTTGGTTTTGCTAAGCAAAGTTTGCTGCATTATTTTTTCAACAAAAATAACAACAAAACGGCAAGAATAACTTGACACAAGGTGTTTTTCTTGTCATTGAACTTAAAGGTGAGACAACTGTCTAAACTTTTGCAGCAGTAGCAACAGCAGCTACATACAACCAGCATATTCTGATAATGAAGATAATCATGATAATAACGATGATGATAATGATGCATTATTATCCTATCGCTTCCCCCCCATTCTCTGCATTTGGCTTGCCTGTTCTTTATCACATTTTGTGCTTACTGCTTCTTCTCTCATAATTTACAGTTGTGTCCTTTGAACTTCTCCCTTGATTTACACTTGGCTGACATCGACATTTGCTTTGTAAGCAACCATTGTTGTCCTTTGTGTCCTGCTGTTCTCTTGTCCCTTGTTGTTAGTGTGATATAGCCAAAATGCCATTTAAACGTTGCGTATACGCAACAATTGACTAACTTCACCGCCAGGCTAATTAGAGTCACTTCACAACATTTGACATTTGACACACACACGTACATACACGTTCAACTTGGCTCCACAAAGGACCAATTGTCGCATTCACATGTCATTAAATTCTTACATATGTATGAATTTGTTGAATCTGATGAGGATATCATCTCCAGCTTTATGAACGATTTTCATTTGACATTTAAATGCAAAAGAAAAAATTAATTTGCACAATTAATCAGCTATGCCAAATCTCCCAGATACGAGCAAATTGTGTGGTTCTCCTTTAGCAACAATTGTCATAGAAAACTTTTTGCCTTTCGCCAGAGAACATGAGAGCACACACACAATTTTCATTGCAATTAAATTTAGCGCAAAAAAGTTGGCCAAAAAAGCAAAAAAACAAGGAAAAAATGTCATGTAACTGTCACTGGCAAAGAGTGAAGTGCGCTCGCCAAAATGTTGCCATTTGCATTGCCACTTAAACACACATAAAGGCAAGCATGGTATGGAGAGACACACACACACACATACACACATAATCGTAGTAAAACTGACGGTCGCCGGCACGCAAATCGAGTCAAGTTGAATAGGCGGAAGTAGAGCAAGAAATGCGATTGCCAAATTGAGTTGAAGGTTTCGCTTGACTGTGTTTTGTTTGGCCAACTCTGTGAGTTTTCGGATAGCGCCCTTTGCTGATGCCATTGCTGTTGCTCATGGCTTTCCGCCTCAATGTCGTCGACGACAACGCCACCGACAACGACGACGACGTCGCTGCTGACGTCGTTCCCAGGCACTTGGCACTTTGCTGCAATTTTGTAGTTTTCATAAAATTTCGCAAGCATATTAAAAAGTTTTGCCCAACTTCGTTTTTACTTTTCCACATGCCATATAAGCATGAGGTTGGTGGCTGCTGGGCAGAAGGTTGGGTGGAAAGAGGCGTATTCTCTACACATGCCACTGACAGCCAAAGAGAGGAAGCTGTGCCTTATGGCTGTGCCAGCCACGGCTTGTTTGCTGCCAAAAAAAAAAAAACAAAAAACGAAGGAGAAAAAAACACAGGCAGCATATAAAAAGCAAGCAGTGCACTTTGCTTTGCTATTTAATTTTGCAGCTCAAAGGCTTGACAAGCTTCTGAGTATTGGACTAAAAGGAAAGGCAAATTGCAGGAGCAGAAGCGGAGACATTTCGCATGCAAGTAAAACTTTTACTAGCTACCAACTTGCTTATGCAAAACAAAAAATTAAATTTGCAATAAAAGCGAAACGCACACAATATACTAACATCGGCAACAATAACAGCAACGCAAAATAAAATAGTCTATATGATTTTTTGACATAATTAACATGAGGAAATAATTAACAATTTAACGCCCATAAATTCCGCAATAAAGTGTCATGCAAAAATTAACTTTATCCCAACAATTGAAGCGAAAAATGTTGAATATTTTAGCTATTAATTTGCAATGCAATTTTTGTCTATAAACAAATCGGAAAAATGTTTTCCTCTACATTTATTCGCTCATTCACACCTTGCCCAACCATGAAAACTGATTGCATACTTTTGTGCTAAAAAAATCAAAATATTTCTATACCATCATAAATAAATGTGGATTATTGAATTGACAAAGACAGGCCAGAAAAAAAAGAGATGAAACAGTTTAAATTTTCTAACAATATTTCGGGCATTAAATCGTTGACCTATTTAATAGCCACAGGCAATGTTAGGAGTAAGTTTTATCCTGTCTGTCTCTCCCTCTCTCTCTCTCTTTCTGGCTAACGATTATGTACATACATATAAAAATGGCTTCTCGTTTCGTTAGATTGTTAAGAGCTTGTTAGGAATAATGGCCAAAATCGATGCACACACACAGACATAGAGTCAACTTAAAGTTGTGTGCCACTTGACTGACATTTGCCACATTTATCGAAACGATACATATATGTTGGAAGTATTTTTGGACGAGTGTTGCATGTCATTCGATATTCGAAATGCATGCTGACACTGACGTTGACGTGCTGGTAATCAGTTTTGGCAAATAAATAACTAATTCGATATGTAAACGTTTGTTTTGCTCCACACAAATTACAAACAAAGAGAAAGAGAATGGCCAACCAACCGCATTGAGTTTGCATGACAAAAGCCAACTATTAAAAAACTCGTCTGTTGTTCTTTCTATCCTATAGAATTGTAGAGCATACCGAGGAATTCACATTGTATGTATAAGTTATACTATAAAGACTTTACGGCTGTCAAATTTGATATTCCTGCAAACTTTTAAATGGTAGAATATTTCGAAATAAAAAAAACTAAACTTAAGAGGGTTCTTCTGGTGTATCTTTGAACTAAAGGGTCTGTCCAAGTCGTCATTTCCGTTGAATCCATGGTTCGTCCTTTTTTCTTGTCATACGGGTAGCAACTCGTAAATTATATTCGTATTGTGTTTGATTTTTTATGCCTTTCGGCAGCTAAGCCTAGCCTAGCCTAGCCAGCATGCCATGCCACATGCCACATACACGCATTGTCTGACGATGGGTTAAACAGACCCCAAAAAAATAAAAGAAAAGGAATCGACTCTATGTATGTATTTCGGTGTATTGATGTAGTGGTAATGCGCGCCATTTTACAAACACACGCACACACACAACTCACATACACATACGCACAATAAAAATGATTGCATTGGCAAATGCTGTCAGGCTAGCCGAATATGCGCTGCTGACTCCTGCTGCATTTGATGGATGAGTTCAGTGTGAATATATATGTATATACATAGGTGGGTTGATAAGTTGGTGGAGAGAATGATGGGGGATATGCAGCAGATGTGACAATTCAAACGCCAAAATTCAACACACACACACACTCTCTGGAGGGTTGACTCCAATATTTTACGCTAAAAAATGCATCGAACAATATGCGAAACGGTCGACGCGACTCACACGTTTTTATTGAAATTGAATTGTTGATAAGTTTTGTCAACAGACACACACACTAAAAACAGGTTGCTTCCCAATCAACTATCAGCTGGCTGGTTGGCTAGCACTGCATAGGGAAATACTTCAGATGAAAGTGAGCTGTCATAATTGATTTGTATTGCCTATGAGTGTAGGTGCCTGTGTCTCTGTGAAAGCCAAAATGATTACCCTGTCCTTTATGTTTTGTGTGCCAAGGAGGTTGTCTAATAGACATATTTAAAGAAATCCCATTTACCTATTAAAATTCATATTATATCCTTTAGTAAATGATCATCAAAGTTAAACAGATTCTGACTCGCTTTTAAAGATCTCCTACAATGTTCTTATAAAAAAAAACCTTTAAAGCTTTGATTTATATTTTGCTACCAAGAATCACTTTAAGAAGCAATACATAATGATTATGACTTGTACCAGGAAAGCTTAAGCAAACAATAGTTCTAAGAAAATACAATCTAGAATGGTTGAGAAGAGACTCACCGTCTGGGCTGTGATTGAGTTTGAGTTCTGTTTTCCAAGAAAAAGAATGAAAATTTAGTGAACTTATAAGTTGGCTTTGGAATTACCAGAAAAAGTAAAAGCACTCAGTAGCATAACTTTTTCTATAAATACCCGATAAAAAGAATTAAACTTTTCGAGTAGTCACTCTTTAATTGTAAATAAAAGATAAAGAAGTTGTAAACTAAAATTGAAGATGGACAAAAGAATTTTGCAAATCTTTTAAAGCTTTAAATATTATTGGAAGTGTTATTTTCTATGTGTTTTTTCCCATCATTGCAATTCCACATGAATTTAATTTTATTTGCTATGCAGAGTGAAATCTCTTTATTGGCCACTTTTGTGTTAGCCGGCAGTTCAACAGCCCCAAAACCACAAACATTTGGCATTTCATTCGTTTCCTGCTGCAGTTGTTGCTACATCTGGTCAATGTGGCAACAAATGTTGCCAGTTCTGTGCCACAATTCGTTTAATTTGTGGCTAGAGCACATTGAGAAGTGGACAAGCAGCGCTATCGGAACACTTAGCTACACTTGCTGCCGGAGATGTTGATGCCGTGTGGTCGCCATATAACCCACATATGTAGAGTCCAGAGCCAGAACGACAACAAACAACATGTTGCTGACCCAGAGAGAGGCCATACCACATTTAGAGAAAATCGCTCGTCGTGAGCATTGGATTCTGCGCCATGCAAACGCCAACGAAAGAGAGATACATAGATTCTAATTTGTCTTGGGATGATGACGACGACAACAGCACCAGCATCAACGACGACGAGGAGGACTCTGTCCAATTACTCAATAGAGTTTTACCAATTGTTTCAAAACACGCGACTGTTGACCATAAAACGCCTAATTCTTGTCGCTGTTAAATGAGCCGATTGCCAGAGTCCAAAAACATGGTCTTTAATTGCCAGCCAGCTATTTGTCGACTGGCTTACAGCTGTCACTACAGACAATGGCCGAGACAGCGGCATTACTATAGAAATTAGCCGGTGTGTTCTCGCTCTCTCCCTCTGTGTCTAAGACAAATGGCCGACTCCTTGATGCGTTGCAGACTTTAACCCATTCTTGGGCTAAACTAGCTTTAGAGCTCGTGAACATAAAAATTTGTCAAATTATGTCTGAGACCTACCTGGTGATGAGGACAATGATGATGGCTAAAGGCGCACCTGTATTGTCTGCGAGCCTGCCAAATGCAATTAATCAAGCAGCTGTACAAAACAAAAAAAGTAGCAACAAACTGTAGTCTAGCACAATTTATGGCCCACAATTAATTTGCTCAAGAATCTTAAAGACTTAAATGGCATGTATTTTCTGTTTGCCTTTGATTTTGCTGCTGCTGGTTAGACTATTGCAATTTTCAGCTCATTTAAATTGCAGGCGCGTAAATCAAGTTAACGTGTAACATTTGGCTGCGGTTGCGGCATCGGCAACGACTTTGGCGCCAGCCAAGAAATCAAGCGACAAATTTCCTATTGCTTGACAAGGCCGAAAAATTATGACAGAGCCATAAAAAAGCAAAGAAACTCTTGCTTAAATATATATTTCGAAATCTGCTAAATGCCATGGAGAAGAAAAATGTGTACAACTGAAAATAAATTTAAACGCATTCTTCAAATTGTTCATACAAAAAATACTAAGCATAAATTTCAAGAGTATACAATTTCAATTTCAGTCTATTGAAATACCTTTCCGACATGACAAGCCCAAAATTAACTAATAGGTATTTGAGCAAGTATACAGAAATTTCATTTGATACCATATTTGCCATAATAATTAGTATGCTGCTTTTTTCTCCCTAACACACAGCAAAGTCGAGCTCAATCCATCGGAATACCATCAAGTTGCATAATATTTTCATTATATGTGTATATATATATATATATTTATCCTAAGAGCTCAGAAGTTGCTAGGCAACGCTTGATTAAATGAACTGGTGCTGCTCTGCTGAAGCGCCCTTCATTCCGCTAATGCCGCTCGCCTAACCCCACCTACCGGCCTCTCACTACGAGTTTGTCTGTTTTTGCTGGTGAAAACGATTTGTGCTTTTATTTCGTGACATTTTTTTCCCATCCTTTACCTATTTCGACACCCTACACACTCGACGAGTGGAAAGTTATATCAGATAATGCAACGGGAACATTTGAAGCCCTGATAAGTATGCTATATTTTTGGTCAGCAGCGATCGATGGCTTAAATAAAGTGATGAGTCAATAAATTTGGCGGCTAAAAAACGAATTTACTTAAAAATTCAAGATGTATAAATATTAATTTAATATATATGTGCACATATGGTCTTACCCTATATGAGCCAAGAGATTGAACGAATCAACCGAATTCGAATGAATGAATTCAGATTGTCCAGTATACCTTGTCACGTAGGTTTAGCTGGGTATCACACAGTCGGAGCACATCAAAGCAAATGTTGTTTTCTTTTTTTTCTCTGTCCAAGTAGTGGTCGAGCCTTTATAGCCAGTTATTTGCTTCTGCCTGCTTCGACAGCTCGTTGAGTTTATCCTGTCAATACACAAATACTACACACATGCACAGTCAAAGTAAAAAAGAGACAGAGCGTTAGATAGATAGAGGCGAAAAAGAGTTGGATTGAGGCGGGAGACAGATAGTCCTTTAGGCGCGACTTTAACTGGTTTGGGTTAGAGGCTTTTAGAACTGAGATTTTCATTGACTTTGGTTTGTATGCGGGCTAGAATTGATCGATCGACTGATTGATTAATTGACACTTTGCACATTAATTAGGCATGTTGTTGTTTCACAACCAGACGGTTGCTTAAGGGCTTTGCTTTTGGCCTTGGCCTAAACAATTGTCGCCGTCTCTCAATTTCCCCGTCGCCATCAATTGGCATTGTCTGGCGTTGTCTTTGTTCGTTTGTTTAACTGCAATTGATGGACTAAGCGTTGCCCATGCTATATGCAAACTCTCACTGATTAGAAATCATGACAATTTGCTAAAAGCAATTTTAATAAAACTTTTCGGCTTACATATATTCATCTATCCATGTTGGTTTAGTATGTGAGCCAAATTTATCACTGATTAATAAACTCATTAGAACTTTGCTTATTTGTTTCCCCCTGAGCTGACCTTATAGGGAAATCGAATTTGCGTCCCCCTTCCTTAGATTTAATTAGAAAAGTTCCACTACGCCTTAACTTAATTGAAGTCAGTTTGGCTTTAGCCAGGGGGGAGCCCTGACAAAAAAAAAAAAAAAACTGATGCGACCAAATTTCAGTAAATATTTATTAAAGCATCGACCCAAAGATTCACTCAACTCTGTTGAGACTGACAACTTTTGACATCTTTTTTTTTAGTTGAGGTTTTCATTTGTTTTTTTGTTTTTGTTTATGGTGAAAAATCCCTCAAGCAACATATTTTGGCTTATGAAAAGGAAAACAAAAAAAAAAAACAGAAAAAACAGAGAGGAAAATTCTAAAACGTAGCCCAGATGAAGACAAAGAATTATGCCGTCTTGCTTGGTTATTAATGAGCTCATGCCCCTAGGGAAGGGTACAGGAGGGGCCAGTGGTGGGGTGCAGGAGGTGGTGCGTAAAGATATGCTGTGCATTGAGTTAAATTTCAATTTGGCTGTCGCTTAATGAAAATGCATTTGAAAGGTAAAATGATTAATGTCACTTTTCCCGCATTGTCGGTTGGCGGGTGACGGCTAACCCGAGGGGCTTACTTCATCTTCGCCTTCATTTTAGCATTGTTTTTTTCCTTGGGTTAACCAATGTGAATTTAATTAATAAAAATCTTGACTTTCTAATACTCTTACTCAAACAAAAGGTAACCAGACTATGATCAACGTATTGTTTTGTTTTGATTAAAATGTTAAAGTTAAAGTAAGGAAAGAAAATAAATCAGTTCAATTCCAAAGTCGATTAAATGACTTTAGGTAATTAAATACTGGTCAATTGGTAATTGACTAAGCCACCTCACTAGGGTATAGAAAATTCGAAAAAAGTAATATTGCAAGGTTTTTGTTGGCTTTCACTCGTTCGTTGGTTGGTTGTTTGGCAGCGGTTGGTAACAGCTGCTGTCATGCCCAAACCAAAAGCAATGCCTCTTCTAATCCTTGCCCTGCTGCTGCTGCTGTTGCCGCGGCCGCTGCCAGAGACAAGGTAATTGGTTTATGTGAACTCATTTGGCAATTATTACTTTTTTGTGGCAGTTAATTAAAATATTTAAAAGCAAATAATTCTATGCAGAAAATTAAATTGTTTGATTTCGACTGAAAATGAAATTAGCAACTAAAATGTGTTTTTTTACATTTGCATTTTGTTGTTGTTGTATGTTTTTCAAATAACTTTATGAAAATCAAATTTGTTTGGCTATTGGCTGTTTGTTGTGTTTTCGTTGCTGTTGTTGTTGTATGTTGGTTTTTCCCTAGTTTGTTTGTTTGTTTGTTTGTTGATTGTTTATGTAGTTTCGTGCAATTTATTCGTTATGGGTTTCTAATTACGCGAAAGCCTATTCCAAATTTCATTTGGTATTAAAAATTAAACAAAAAGCAGTTGCAACAGCAACAGCAGCCACCATGTGAATAATATATTTCAAAAATGCTTAAATGTTTTATGCCAATTCAATGATCAAATTTCGCCACAACAAAATATAAAAAGTTATGTATAGTATTTGTGGAATTTCACCAAAACCAAATTGAAATTTATAACCAAAATGTTTTGCATTTATTTAATTGAGAACATTCTGCAAATGCTGCAACTGAACTGATGTGAACTAAATTTCGATTGGATTGCCATTTGCAGTCAGAGTCCAAATGCATTAGTTTAATTTATTGAAATTAAAAACTAGCATTTCTCAAACATTGCTGCTAAGTGAAAACATTTACTTTACTTTTGCAATTATGAAAGTGAATTATATGCAGTCCTGCAATGGAGTAGTTTTTTGGTTCTAGCCTTAAATCATTTGGAATCTAGGTAAGCAAAGCATTTTGACTGAGAGACTCAATTTAATTCAATCGATGTAGGTCATAATATGTTTTGGCTTCACTTTTTAGAACCCCTTTGACAACAACTTTAACTATTTGAAACAAGCATGAATGAATAGTGTAACATGATCAGCAATAAAATGGTTATGATAGTTATATATAACTTTTAGATTGTTCTCCAAATCGATTTGGATACAATTTTTAAGTGAAAGCAACTTTTGCTTAACTCGAACCTTACAAATCATAAATAATAGTGGCGACTCTTGGGCCTTTTGTTGAACTCACGTGTCTAAACTGTCACAAGAACAACAGTACAAGGACACACACATACACTGAGTGGGGCACAGAGAGACCCAAAAGTTGTTTGCCCTTCGAAATCATAATTGAACACGCCGTGCGCATAAATAACAAAATGTTCCTACACCTACACAGAGGAAAAAGTTTGAAATATATTTTTCATATACAATAGATGAGAGCTCCCTCTTTTTCTCTAAAAGTATATTCCCTATTTTTTTGGGGCACTGGCGGAGTTTTCTATTAAACAATTGATGTTGCTGTTGCTGCTGCTGCCTGTGTTCATGTCCTTGTCCTTGTTCTTGTCATTTGCTTCGACTACAAATATAAATTATAATTTAATAAGAAAACAAACGCAAAATTCAATGGCGCCATAAACCATAAAAAGACGCTGAAAAGTACTTAAGTGTGTGTATGTGTGTGTGTGGGATGGAGTCTGTATTTGTGTATTTGAAAGAAAAACAATAAGCAAACACACACACAAAGACAGAAGTAAACACTGAAACCATCTTTGACATAGAGAGAGAGCGGAAAAAGAAGCATAGCAAATGGCAAGAAATTGCCGCCGTCGACGACGAGTCGATTAAGTAGCATAAAGTGATGATAAATGCGACATTGAGCAACAATAAATTTTTTGGCTTTGTCTTTTGGTTGTGTTGTTTTATCGTTGCTTTCTGACAGTGCTTGCCATTGACGTGTTTGACTTATTGATGCTGCGTGCTAGGATTAACAATGGGGCAAACGTTGCGTATGAGCAACGCTGATTATTGGCATCCTGCGTGTGTCTGTTTCTCTCCTTCTCCACTAAGTCGGTGTGTGTGTGTGTCTGTTTTGGTTTATATTTTTGCTGCTCATTCAATTGTTTTGTTTATGGTAATTTGAAATTCATGGGACAGCAGCCAACAGTCAGCCAGCCAGGCAGCCCGCTATCGAGCAAAAGTTTATTGCACTGCAGACAATCCATTAAACCTTAAATTCAATCAAAATTGATTCTGTTTTTTTATTTCTGTGTGGACCGGGCTCAATCAATGTGCCGCGTTCTAGGTCATAGCCACAGAACGCATAACCCATTTTCGAAATGTAAACAAGTCTGTACTTTCGCTGTGGCCTCAGTCAGGCCATCTAGTAGGTGGAGTTAACATTTCGGCCACATTTTGAGCTTCATTGCAGACAAAAAAAAAAAAAAAAGAAAGAAGAAAAAACAGGTACGAGCAAAAGTTTTCCACTTCAACAAGACTCATCCCTCCCACAACTAGATTGCGAAGCTGGCAAAAATTGTGTGTTTTTCTCTCTGTGTGTGTGCGTTCTTTCTTTAATTTTGTTTTTTTTTTTTAGCTCCTCTTTATATTTTTAGTATTTCTTTTTCTTTTACTTAACTGCAAGTTGTGGCACTTGCCACAGCTCAGTTTGAGATTACTTTGGTTTTCATTGTGCCACGTTTGTGGTTTAAATATTGTATTTAGTTTTGCTGGCTTGTGATTGGAATGCAATAGCCCAATGACGGCGGCAGTGGCTCTCTACCCTATTCAGTTCTAGATCCATTCACTGCCCTCTGACCGCATTTCATGGCAATTTTACATTATTTGCAATTGAAAAGCATCGGCCACTTGAGTTCAGTTTGATTTTGAGCTGAGTTGAGTTGTTGGCGCCCATTAGCAGTAACATCGACCCGCCAGTCACTTAGTCAGTCAGTCAGTCAGTCCATTCCGGCAAGACAGCATCTAGGCAATTGCTTAATTGCAACTTAAGCTCAATTTTCCTGTTGCCCAGCTACCGAACTACCCAACTATCTATGTATGTGTAGGTACATAGAGCTATTTGTCGGTCACCTCTGTCTCACTGGCTGTCTGTTCTGTCTACGTGCTGGACTCTTCCCCTCATGTTGGTTGTTGGCATATAAAATCTTTTGATGACCAGGAGGGTGGGGAACTGGTCATAGCATGTAATGACTGGAATTTGTGGCCGCTCTCTGATATGAACCCCTGCAACTGCCTGGGCATAGATAGATAAACAGCCGCACTTGAAAACCCATGCTAAGCCCTTGAGCTCAAGCTCAAGCTGGAGCCGAATCCAGGTAGCCAGGTAGAATTAGAATTCTAAATGTGGCTGGGCTTAAATGCAGTTTAAGTGTTGTTTACTTGACTTCCTTTTGCCAGCCGCAAATTAAGCTTTTAATGCCCACATACGTACACACACAAACACACACATATACATTATTTTGGGCGAAACATCAAAAAGTAGTCGGCCAAGATTTTATTGTTATATACACAAATCAAAATCAAAGTGTTTAATGATGAATGAGAAAACGAATTTGACTTCCTCCAGTGCAACTGAGTTGCAGGATTTAAACACTTATGAGATGTAAGTGTAAACAATTGTCCTGCTATTTGGACCATATCAGTTTCATGTTTCCTTTCTCTAGAAATAATGAAACCAAAGCTTTGATAATCGAAAGTTGTCTTGAACCTGAAGATTTCAATTGTGAGCAATTGCCGCCGAAAACTTTAAAGGAAATCTTTAAAGGCTTCAAATCTTGGCCTGTTGAATTAGGTCCTTTGGATAAATCCCAACTGAAGGAAAATATGTACAAAGTATTGTGGGAACGCAAAGGCACTGAAGTCCAGGTTCATGTAGAAGATCGTGTCTTTGATTGTCATTTGACTATATTGCAAATCTACACTGAATATTTCGCTGAATTTAAATGCACAGATATAATCAAAATTTCATCACCAGAAGTCAAGGCAGTGGGCTTTGAAAAGTTCTACGAATGGATGATTAACGATACGGTTATGCCACAGCGAGAGCATATAGTGGAATTGTATATGGCAGCGCGTTATTTTAATGTGCCCGAACTGATCGATGAGTTGTGGAGTCGCTTCGACAATTCGAAACTCCTCAGTGGGACCGAAGCTTTTAAAGTCTATCTAGAGGCTGTGCCCTATGATTTACCCTTGCTGCAAAATGCGATGACTAGTCGCATTGAAATGTTCTTTCTGCTAGTTGTAACCACTGAGGAATTTCTCCAGCTAAAGCCTCAACATGTCCATCAACTGCTGGATGCCTCCAGTCTGTGTGTTAACTCCGAAATGGAAATCTTTATGAGTGCAGTGCGTTGGCTAAAGCATGACTGGGAGCATCGCAAAGAGAACGCTGTTTTGATTATGGGTGCAGTGCGTTTCGGTGTAATGCCTTCGTGGTTCACGGCCTCCCTGAAGGCCAAACAATCCGATGACGTGCAACAAGAATTGGTCGATAATCCCGAAATTCTCAATATGATCAATTTGGGTCTATCCTATTCGGTAACGTGTGAATTCATGAATAAACATTCATCTCTAGCTCAATCATTGCAAATGCAGGAGGTTCTGCCACGTCAATGGATTTTCGATGAAATGGCCAGCCATCATCATCAATATGAATGCCCAAATTGGTTGTATCTTGACTTTAAACTATTTAATCAGTTTCTCTTACGAATTATCAGCGAAGGACGTGCCTATGTCAATAGACTAAAGTCCAAAACAACAATGTCCTGCTGCTGCAATGGATTGAACCCCAAGCAAGAGGAAGATAAAGTCGCTTTCATTCCCATAACGCTATTGCCATCACCATCGGCAGGTCTAATAGCAACGCCACCTTCTTCTGAATAAAACAGTATATCGATATATGTATGTATGTATACATAACTACTTATATGGTGTCTCAGTGGTGTGTGCGTGTGTGGTGGTGTATGGTTTAGGTGTGCGTGTGAAATCTCAAAAACACCCCCTAGGGTGTCATATAATTGCCACAAATAATTTCATTAGCCATCTCGGACCGTTTGGGCATTGGTTTCGCTTTTGCATTAAGCGTTTCCAATTAGTTGAATGGTTGCCATTTTGCTGAATTAATTGTCAACGTCTATGAACTAAGCATTCAGCTTATGCATGTGTGCGTGTGTGTGCGTGTGTGTGCGTGTGTGTGCGTGTGTATGTGAGTAGTTGTATTTACACACACCCATGCACACATTTAGTCATTCCCTCATTCAGTGAGCCAAATAAAATCGCATTGTAGAATCACACATGCAAATGTCAGTGCCCTTTAGCCTATTGACAAAATGAAAAAAAAAGCGAAACTCTTTACATTGTTTAAATAAACACAAAAGCCACCAAAACACAAACAAACTCACGCACACACAATAGCAGGAATAATCAAAATATTGCGATAGAATATGAAAAAATTGTAACCCAATTAATATGCGGAATAATCAAAATGGCAAAAAAAAAAAAAAACAATAAACTCAATGGCATTCAGGAGTTTATACCTTTCAGCCAGAAGGGTATATTAAATATAGCAAAACTCTAAGAAAAAAAGGTAATATAATTACCTGATATAATTTTTTCAATTTTAAAAATATGTAATACAGATAGAACTGGGAACCAAATGAATGAAATGAGAAAATTCGGGTTAGTTGTATCTTTAGACCTAAACGGTATGTGAAAAGTCGCCACTCTGCTTTATTTCGTGGATATGTTTTTCATTGATTCTCAACGACTTATTTACAGATTTACCGCATTTCCATAGCAAATGTTTATTTAACTTTTTATATGTATGCATGTCTCTGTGTGTGTGAATTATATATAATTGTTTTATTGGTTCCAAACGTATTATAGGCGGGTTCACGCTTTAAAATGGTTAAACAAATGCATTGGCTGGTTCGCTTTTCTTTTTTGGGGGTTATGTTATTCAATTGTCAGCAGGCGATAAATCAATTATTGCAGATTAAGTTGCAGATTATAAAAAGGCACTTTTTTTTTTGATTGCAAAGTTTTGGCAATTCCTTTTGTTCTTTTTTCCAGAGTGTTGGTTTCATTTTTTCTGGCCTTGTCTTGGCTGGCAGCTGCAGTTCAGTGCGTAAATGAATGCAAATGAAGATAGATGCTTGACTGGCAGTTGCAGTGGCTGATAAATTGACTCTGAATATGATGAATGAGTTCTCATTATGTACGAGCGGGCGAAAAGAAATCGAAAGAGGATTAATGAGATTTTTTACCACACAGCCCACTGAGCACCACCCTTTGCCAACTTACCACTGAACAAGTTGGCCTAGTCAAGGCCAAGCTGTTAAGAAATCAAAACTGAGCTTCAAGTGTCGTAAGTATTTCACATTTTAATTTCTAAAATCGTTTCCATTATTGTTGAAAGTCAAACAGAACTAGGAAGTGCTTCTGATATTTATTAAAATGAAGTCATCGATTGAATCTATCTTAACCCTAACTATACATAGGCTAATAATATCTGAACAGATCTACTTCGTATTTTAGGCTTTTGTATGTATATTTCTCACATATCTTTAGTTCAAAGTGATATTTCATTGGTCTCTTGGGGTTGGTAGTTAGTATGTGTGATTGCCTTTTTTCGTTGCTTCCTATTGAGTGGCCATTTTGTGTTGTTTTCCCTTTCCCTGCTTTTCTTTTGGCTAAACAACGGCGTGGCTTCATGTGTCACAGTAACGCCAACAAGACAAATACACAAAATTAAAGTAAACATGTTAAAAACCATAAAAATGCAACTTCAGAGGGAAGCAGCACAGTCAACAAAAAAAATAGAAAGAAACGAAAGGGAGAGAAAAGAGTAAAGCAAGCAAAAAAATCCCGCGCTAGAGAAATCATGTAGAAAGCTTTGGCCATAGCTTATATGTATATATATGTGTATGTGTGTGAGGATGTGTGGGTGTGTGCATAGCACAAATACTAAAGCATTATTTTTTTCGCCCTGGCAAAGGCGGCCAACAATGGGCAAAAGCAAAAAGAGCTAGATGAGTGTATGAAGGGTAAATGGGATGGTTCTGGGTCTGAATCTGGGATTGGGTTGGAAGCGAAATATGTGAAATCATGAATAAACTGCCATGTGCACAACATTCAACATTTGCCAGAGCAATGCAGCAGCAGCAGCAGCAACTCTCATTTCTTCTACATCTTTGCTTCCTTTACTTTTGCCGCTTTTTGCCGGTTTTGCTTGCTTAGGTCGTCATCGCTGTTGCCACGGTTCCCTTTGTTGCCCCATATGCTCTTTCTCTTGGTCGCGTTTTTATGCTGCTTCTGCAGCTGCCTCTGGGCGCTTATAAGCCGACCAAGTTCGTTCTATTGTACAACGAATCCAGAATAGAACTTGACTTTGCTCTGGGCTCTTCGAGTGCATTTCACTTTTCCGTGGTGATTCTCTTTCATTGTATATTGTGTGTGTGTGTGTGTGCGTGTGTGTGTGCCTAACTGAGTGTGAAGCGTATGGCTTAGAAAGTAATCGATGACAAACCTTTACTTTTCACTTAAGCACAAAGAAACCAACAAGAGAAAGCGCAAAAAAAAAGAGAAGGAGTTATGCTTTTTGACTTGATGCATGCAAAAATTGTTTATGCACTTTGTTTGTCAGGGGCACATGGTGCCACAATAAGCAATGTCCACGTAGCCTTTGACAGCATCGTTTCACTTGCAGTTGACATTAAATCATACAGCCCACACCCTGTCCGACAACCATCCTGACATCCATTCTTACACCCGCAAAGTCAGCTATAAATGAAGGTCTGCCCGCCCCCACACCAAAAGATATGGACCAACTTACCCACATGACTGGCATGGATCTCTGCAGTGCAGCAGCATTTTTTCCTTTTCTCTTTTTTTTCCTCTGCTCAGCAGTAGTTCTTGCCTTTTGGCTGCCCGTCCTTGTCCTTATCCCTAACCAGCAACCTAAAAGTACCCGCACCACTCCCACCACCCAGCCTTCTACTGCTGTGCTGTGTCCTGCGTTGACTTTTCTTTTTCGCTGCACTTTTTATTGCTTTTGCGAATGCTGGCTGCTGCCTCGTATATTCTTCCTCCAGCTGCCATCTGAGCATTAGTGATGAAGGGTGCAGCTTAAAAATGAATCATTTGACTTTTTCTTATTAAATAATTTATAAGAATTAGTTGAGATTTGCATTTTTGTTTCGTTTCCTTCTGTCTGTGTGTTTGTGTGTTCCCGCCCTTTTTTCTTATATTTGGCTGCTCTGGAAAATAAAATTTCTATTTAATTTGAAATTTATTGCAGGCAGTTATATATTTTTCTTAAAGTAAATTGTTAGTTAGTGTAATTTTCCACTAAATGAGAGAGAAACAACATTTGATTAAATTGTAGTTCTTAGTTTCTCAAAGTGCGGGTTAAGTTTCGTTTTTGATTTAGATAGTTAAATTTCTGGCTGTCGAGTTGTGGCTGCCAAGTTTAGAAGTGCGTCTAAAGATTGTGCAGGGAACAGTAGTCTAAGAGGGTTGCAGGTATTTGGTAGCAAGCATCATTTATATTTAATACATTTGCTGTTGTTGCATCTTAAGGCAGCTTAAGTTGCCATTAATGCCAAAGCGTGCCATGCATTGTGTAAGCTTCGACAGTAGCAGCAGGAGAGAGACAGCATCCCGAGCATCCTTAGTAGCCATCCCCATCCACATCGCCATCTTCATCATGAGCTGCTTTTGTACAATCGTTTTGGGTTCGTCTTTTGCTCTGTTTTTCCTTTTGACTCCGTTGAGTAAGTTCTCAAGTGAGCTGAAGCGAAAGTTCTTAAATTATTGTAATTTCATGCCAGGCCAAACTGCAACTGCAGCTAAACAATTTACCCATTCTCTTTCTATCTCTCTCTCTTTCTCTCTAACAGCATTTATCTCTTTCTTTATTGGAAAAGCTTTAAGTTATATCGTAATTAATTAACTTTGCTTGCCTTTGAAATTAAATACAAATAACTTTGACATTTGTTTGCACAAATTGTAAGATTTGCATATCTATATACATACATACATACATAGTTAGTCATCTCTATAGCTTTTTGCATTAAATGATATGCATACATACATACATACACAGCAATGATATATTTATATTGATTGGCTCTTGGTTCAAAGTGATTGATAAAATGTAATTATATACACACAGAAACACACGATACTCCATACTCCATTAAAATGTTTCAAATGATCCCCAAAATATTTGAGCTTTAATTAAGAATTTAAATTTTCTCTTTATTAATGAAATATTTGCTATAAGTGGCATAGTTTGTTTACAGCTTATACATAATATGCAAGTACATACATACATATATAATAAATCAATACTATTAAAATTCACATAAAAGTATTGCACATTGACCTGATTTCACTGTGATTCAAAGAGATTATATGTATATTGAGACCAATATTATCCATGCGACCTGCTTTCTGTGTACTGCATTGATTAGATAATTTTTAAAATTTGCATTATATGTATTTTTCTTCTAACTTGTGGCTCAGTTAATGCTAATGCTAAATAATAAAGCTATTTCAATTAACTTGCCAAACAACATGGCGTATGGGTGATATTAATTGAAAACCTTTCATTTAAAAATATTGCTATTTCTATTTGAAAGCCTTCTAAAAGCAGTGTAATAGGTATACATATTTATGTTTTGAGCAAACAACTTTTGCTTTTATTACCCTAGAAATGGGCATTTGTATGTGTTTATATCCGAATAGGCAAATGAAATATGTACATACATATATGTATATGTATACATCTTGCATCGTTTAGAGATTGTAAAATATTTGATAAATCAGTTTGGTACACACTTATATATGCAAACATTGAGAGATATGAAGAGTCTTTTGGCAAAATAAAAATATATGTCCTTTCATTCTTGCCCAGAGAGAGAGAGAGAGAGAGTTGCCTGTCTCTGTAGCTCTCTGACCTATTAGGGCTTGGATTTGTTAAGGCAACAAAACTTCAAGTTTATCCCGGCCAGCCGCATCAGCAGGCCAGTTGGCCCTTGGGCTCTGTGGTCGAATTTATTTCTCTTGGCTATTTTTATTGTTGTTTCGTTGCTGATGCTACTGCTGCTGTTTGCTTTCTATTCATTTCATTTCAATATGCATTTTATTTGCTTGAAAATGTTTAATCGATTTTATGCAAATCATTTTTATTTCCTTTTTGCTTTTTGCCAACTGCTTGCCCCCGTCGACCTGTCGTCTCCCATTGCAAACACTCAAAAACCATTACAAAATAATAATAATAAAAATCTGAGGTCGGCCTTTTGGTCTGCTCTTCAGAGCAATGCAATGCAAATGTATGCAAACAAAAGAAAACTTCCTAATGGAATTTTCCACATGTCGGACATATGCATAAAACCTTCTAAACAAACCTAGTCCCCCTACACCCTCCACCCAGCTCCACCTCAAAATGCTGTGGGCACTTTGCTGTGACCATTTTGTTTGAAAGCACTTCACACACGCATGTCAAAAAAATGTGTTCCAAAACGAAGAAGGCAAAAAAGACACTTACCCCACATGGTAAAGGAGCAAAAAGAAAAAAAAAACAGAATAGTCAGTGGCAAAGGGAAAGAGAGCGAGCAAGGAGAAGATGCGGTAGAATGAAGAAATGGCATCAAGCTGTGCCACATACATACCATATTTGGCCAGCGATTGAAATTGAATTTGGCAAGAACCAACTGGGCTCTCTCTCTCACTTAGTTCGGGCCAAAATGAATGGCTTTTCATTATAAGCCACACTCACATACTAACACATTTCTAAGTAGATTTTGTTGTTGTTGCTGCATTGCGGTTGTTCGGTGCAACAAGCTAATGAGTTTGTGGTTGTAAGGACATTGAGCATAATTGCTTTTAATTGCCATAAGCAAATTATGCATACTTGTAATTGTGGTTGCCGCAAACATTTACCGAACAGGCAAAATACAAAACACAAAAAACGAAAAAAAAAAAAGAAACAAAAGAGGAAAACACACACACAGAACCAAACAAACTGTGTAAAATCCGACAAAAGAGAGATTACAATAATTTACATAAACTTTGCCGCAGTTTGGCGAGAATAAATCACCTACACACATATATAGAGAAAGTAATCCGATTATATTGCACTTATCAAATGATGAGCAAAAATATCTCATTAGTCTTAATAGTAGAGTCCCATCGATATTATCAATTATGCTCATTAGTTTTGACAAAACTTAATATTTATCTTATTGTCGCAGCGTAGCACTTTAATTGTTTAATTGAAATTCCATCAAATCAAATTAGCCAAAAAGCAATCAGCTAATCAGGCTTTAAAATGTTGCTCGGTCTGTCGTTTGGTATAGTCGTTTGGTTGGGGGGCTTTAAATTTAAAAGCCACTTCAATTTCTTTGGTGGCCTCTCAGAGCAAAACTTTTGACAATTGAAACAATGGCCGCCGTTCCATTGGCTACAAAAGTTTTCCCAGCAAATAGTTTGCCCATCGCGAGTTTTCACAGAGCCGCCTACGTATATGGGCATCGACATGGTTCTTTTGTCCTCCATTTTTGGTCGTTTTGAGTTTGAGTAATGGCGCCTCAAAAACGCAATGGCCACAAAACATGAAAAGCAAAGCCGCTTTTGTTTGTTGGAAGTGGTGAATATGCACACACACTTCACTGTGGATCTGTTTTGGTGTTGGTGTGTGTGTGAATGGGGTGTGATGGCAATTAAAGAGCGCCAATAAAACCGCAATAGGATTATCAGTTCTTTGCCACTGGCAATCAGCATCAATGAGCAGTTAAATTGAATTTCCTCTTGTTGCTTCTGCTCCGGTTTCTCCATTTTTTGTTTCTCTTTTGGAGAAATAAACGAGGAAATGCATTTCTACCATAAATTTCATTATTATGTGTCATAATGCACAATGTTTCGACAACCTAATGCAAGCTTAATTTGCACACATGTGATTATGTTGTTAGTCATTTACAATGAAACAGAAATGATAATACATTACATTTTAATGACTACAAGGAAATACTTCATCTTATGATAAACTGATTTTAATCTGAGATAGATCCAAATCCGAAATTACAAATTATTAATTAATAAGTTTTAATAAATGCTGCAAATATTTTCTCTCAAGAAGTTTAATTTAAGCATTAAAGAAATATAAAAGGTCACATATTTATCATGATTTTCTTGATTGATATTCTTGCAATATATTTGGAAAGCTTTAAGTGAAAAACTTTGGATTTCTTTAAATAAAGTTGTTTAAGTTTACTTGGGCTAATTAAACTTAAAAATTCGGATTCACAGCTGATTTACTTTAGATATGCCTCAAATGGTTGAGGAAACTTTAAGTATTTGCTCATTTCCATTTAATTTTCAAAGACTTCGAGAGACCAAATTGTGAAGAGTGAAAATTGATGAAGTTTTTAATATAATTCGTTAGTTAGCTAGTTTTTCTAAAGGCCACCCCGCATAGTTGGTTGTTGGCATGTATTTAACGATAAGTATTGCCCTCATAAAGGTGCGCACGGGTAAATGTGATTGTATATGCTGATAACAGAGTCTCAAACTTAATGACTCGGCCTAGCATTTACCAATTGCTCGCCCTATATACATACATATAAATATGTGTGTGTATTTGTGTGTACCTTGAAGTTGTTGCTGTGAGCCCGCATGTATTAATTCTAATTAAATTTGTTATTCAAAATGAATGTTGGGCACGTCCTTGCTAGCCATTTTGCAAGTGTTAACCTTTTTCCCGGCCGGCGTTAAGCCTCAGCAAATGGACCAAGTGTCGGACTGGCGACGATTTGCACGAAACTGGGAGCCAACCTTGACATTTTTGCTGGCAGTTTCTGTTTTCATTACACTAATGAAGTCATGTGCGACTATGCGGATTCTGTGTGTGTTTGTATTTTTGGGTATATGAGCGGGTGGAGAAGGTGGACGACCGCCTAGGCTCAAGCAAAACGACTGACAGACGCATAAAAAGGCGAATACTTACTTTTGTATCCCAGTAGGTGTGTATGTTTCTCTCTTTGTGTGTGTGTGTGTACATGGCAGCTGCGCCTCATTAAACCATTTTATTGTGCCCTGGCACACTGAAGCGGTCTTAACTTTCTCAAAGCTTTACCCACTCGCATATAATTAATGTAAAATGCAAAGTATATTCCACATAACGCATACGCAGTGTGGTACTAAAAGAAAGTTTGCCATAGAAAAAGAGAGCTAGAGCGAGAGCTTTAAAAGTCAGCCAGGCCAGGCTTGGCCAAGAACTCTTGAAAATGGCTGGCAGCTAAATTGTAAGACGACAGAAATATTTCAACAGGAATTTACGATGCGCGCACACTAAATGCTCATTTAGTTTGCACTTTTATTTAGAAACTTCTTTTTGCACGTTTGCCAAATTGTCTGCGGTAGCGTGAGCCAACACCAGCAACAACAACCACATCCATACCAACAAGAACAGCACCAACAACAACAATGCAGTGCCACAAAGTGCAATAATAATGAAGGCAAAAGGCAGAGGCGTAAATTTTCCTTTGGCTGCCTTTGGACGCCTTCTCTCTCACCTAGCTAGCGAGAAAAATGGTCTGCAGTCTCAGCCAAAACTATGCTGAGGTACACACTCCATCCAGCAGCACCTATACCCATGCTGCCACTAGGTAGGTAAGTTCCCGATCCTTGAAATAGCGGCCCGGGGCCAGGTGAGCCATGTTGTCAGCGGAAGGTAGCAACAAATTTTCGTTCGTTGCAAAAGCTTTTAGTAAATTTATGGCAAGGAAATTCCTTCCGCCTCTGCTCTGACTCTACGTCTACTCGAAAGTCCTGGTCGTTTGTTTATATCTCGATGCCCGCCACTTGGCATGTGTACGGCTTTATAAACTTCAAGCATAATGCACTCCACTTCACTCCACTCCTTTTCTTATTTCTCCCTCAACTTCACAGAAGTACAACCTAATGAGGCACAACAATGAAACAATTGAAAATCTTTGGCAAAAATAAACCTTATCAAGGCACACGCGTAATTAATTTAAGAAATAAAAATACAAGTGAAATTCGCCATATGCATTTCGTCAGCCCTAGAAGGTTAAAGTATGTATGTGGCTTCTTTTCACTTTCCATTTTTCTTGGCAGCTATATCAATTACCGAGACATGTTCGCTCACCCACTCCAAATTTCGGAACATCCTTGAAGAGGGTTACACACACTGACACACCCCTTCGAAACTCGCACAACTCACAACTCTGCTGGAACAAAAGTTGATTTAAGTTTATTCACAAAAAACAACAGCAGGAAAAACAAATTTAACTTTTAAGTCATCAACAAAAGCAGCTGCACATATGGTAGCGATACTCTTTAGGTTTCTACTTTGACGACCTAGCCAAGCTCCTACAGAATAAACAGCTAAGTAAGTTCTTTTCAGACATCATCTACGTTTATATGTGTAGGTACATATGTTGGCCCCAAAAGCCTTGGGTTCTTTATTTCAGTGAAAATTTTATTATGAAAATTACGTTAGTCGGTTTACTTGTATACAAATATACGCTGAGTGCGTCGGAATGGAGCGAGGAATGGATCGAGACTGGTGGAAAAATGCATTTTTGCTGTCTTCATGCTGGTTGTCTGGAATTGTTTAAATGTCGAGTTCGTATCGTTGCCGCTGGTCTGTGCATTGCAATGGAATTATCCATCCCATGTATTTGCATTCAACTTAATTGTGTTTTAAGTAGATTTGTGGTGAATTGTGTGCATTTGTATGTTTGTCTCTCTTTTCATACTGATTCAATACTTCCATATAAGTATATATACATACATTGGCATTTTACACAGAAGGCACCCGTGCGAGCCTGATAGAAACGTATACAACTTTTCTTACAATGATTTTCTTACAAATTTACATGAAGTAAAAACAGACAGCTTTTCACATACCACAAGCCTGAGCAAAGACATTAAATGTAGTCGAAAATAAAATTATAGGGAATTATTAAATGTTTTCCTACAGAAAAATAAACATAAAGTTTTTGTTTTGTAAGCGAACTTTTCCTGAGAATGTTCTCTAAGCAAATTTTTGATAACTTTAGCTATAAATAGATTCAAAGCCATGAGAAATCTGCATTAAAGTTAACCTTTAACAATAAAATCCCATGACACAAAGCTGCATGTCTTGGCTTTGAGGGATTTTTGTGTCATCAGTAGCCATAGTACCATTATACACATAAATTCCACACTTGATGCGTATGTGTGTGTAAGTGTATGTGCATGCATATGTCTGAGCTGAGCAGATTTCTACTTATTCCAATATTTTGTAGCTCACCTTACTTTTTACACGTGTCAAACTAATTTCACATTTTGTTGCCTTTTACATTTTGCCGCATTTGTGTCACCTGCCTGACAAGTCCTCCCTCCCCTCCCTGATCTCTCCCTCGGCAGATCTACCGTAGTGTGGCACATCTCAATGCCGACGGGCGCATTGAAATTCATAAAATATTTGCACAGCGAAATGGGCTACGAAGGCTACAACGCAGCAGCAGTAGCTTTGGGCGGTGTATTATGCGTCAAGCACGTTTGAATTCAAATTCAAATATTTGCCATAGTCGACAAACAAATAAGCAGAAATATGGTAAACAGCAATAAGCAGCGAGCCGTGTGCACCTACCCATGTTCCCCATTTATGCGAATCAAAACCAAAGGAAAAAAAGGACCACAAAACAAAACAAGAAGATGTAATGACATCACCCAACAACTGCCAACTGAGTTCAATTCGTCTACAATGAAGTATTTTACACGTGCGACCAACCAACCAACCAACCAACCTGCTGCCTCTTACATATAAATATCGACTTTGAAGATTAAAAAAAAAATAAGAAAAGAACAACAAGAAAAGTTAATAAAAATTCCCTTTTAAAAAGAAGAAAAAAGAAGTGGCAAATCCTGTCTGGGTGAATTGTTAATATTGCATTGTATGATAGAGTGCGAAATGGCAAACAGAGAGATGGAAATTAAAATGAATAACACCCAAAGCGTTGACTTGTCAATGAATCGATTATGATTTGTGGCTAAAGTATAGCATACTTATATGGGCACAAGCCTACACAAGCAAACAAAAGGACAAACGAAAGAAGAAAAGCCATTTGCTGGCAGGCCAGAAATTCAGGCAAATTCGCAAAGCGACTATAAATCTTTCAATTGTTCCCCCAAAATGAGAGGCAAAAGAAAATGGAAAAAATTGAAACTGTTTGTCGTTCGAGTGTGTGCGTGGCAAGTCGATTGCCATTTGGCTCTCGCCACATTTACGCGGCCTAATTGCGGTGTCTGCCACAAGAAAAAAAGAAGAAAAAACAAAGACCAACATTGAGGCTAAACTATCCTTACGCTTGAAATATTTCTTCATTGCATCGTTGTCTGGAGTATAAAAAGATATTTTCGATAATTTCTCAATGATACAGCGACCTTTCCGGATGAGTGAAATAATAAGCAAACATTTAGAATTTCAAGTTGATTTTTTAAATGGTCAAAGTGAACTCCAATTGCCAGCTTAACCTTGCCAATTAATGTGAGAAATGGAAAGAGACGAAGAGGACGAAATGGGATGAAGAAAAAAGAAGTAAAATCAGCAATAAATAGCAATAGAGAAAACGGGGAGACAAAAACGAAAAAAAACAAGAAATCCATGGCATATATTTTTAGTTCACTTGGTCAGCTGGATGTTGGAATGTTGCTCGCTAGCAGAGCCAGTGCCAAAAGAAAAGATAAATGATGTTGCCAAAGTGTGGCACTCACATACACACAAACACACATACAGAGAGAGAAAGAGAGAGACACATTCGGACATGTGTGGAATGTTTTTGGCCATGTTAGCTGACTTTTTGCAATTGTCCGTCTGTCCGCCCATCATCCGCCCCTTCCAGTATGGTCATGACTATTTCACTTTTGACTTGTGTCTGGTTTTTTCTCGAATTTTGTACAGATATTCCCCCAATCATAATCATTATCTCTCTCGGTCTCTCTCAGTTATTTTTTTTGGTCTTGTTGAAAAATTGCAATTATTTTTGATTGTAGTTTAAGGTGCCATGTTTGCATTGCTCTCCCTCTCATTTTCTCTCTGTATTGTGTCCCGCTATTTCTCTCTCTCTCACTGTTTGTTAAAAAAAAAAAACCCCACACATTTATCTCTCACATTTTGGGTGCCATTCTGTCTCCTTCCATGGACATTTTTGCAAGTCAACACCCAAAGCAAAATGGAATTTATTAAGCCCGTCTAGGACCATATATCAGGCGTAGCATTTGTCACTGAGCTGCCGAGTTGAACTTTGGTGCTTATTGATTTTGCATATCAAGTTTGTGTGTCAATGTGAGTGTGTCTGTGTTTGTGTGCATGTTGTAATTTTGGCAATTTTATTGTCATTAAAAGCAATCGAGCAACGAAAAGTTGCAAATGATGTGCGAAAGATGGAAATGTTTAGGTTATTTTTTCTATTTATGCAATTTGTGGCAGATGCTTGAACAACCACAAACGACATATACACGAACTCTCTCACACACACAGACAGACAGACACACACATATATGTACATATATGTATGTGTAGATATATGGCAACAAAAACACACGTTGGCATTTTCAATTAAATTGCAAAATCAATTTCCCCAACAAATTAGCATATTTATATTTACATGCATGACTGCGCCAGCAGATGGAGAATGGGGTGGAGAGAGAGAGAGATAGAGAGAGCAGAATGGAGCTGCGGTAGAGGAGGGAAATACAGGCTCGCCCAGGTCACAACAGGTGCAAAATGGGAAATTGCGCCAAATTAAAATCAGATAACAAGAAATGACTTACAAATACATAAGTTTCGAAATAAAGGTGCGAAATGAATGAGAAGTTGAAGTCATCAACGCAAACAGCTGTGCCAAGCCAAAGAAGAAGAAACTGTGTATTTAGCCCCATCAGGCATTACAAACCAGAGTCATATGTAAAACCTTATTTATCCGCCAGTAAGGTTCATATCGTCGCCCGCCCCTTTTATGAAATTCCAAGTCAGCAGCTTTGTGAGCACGTGCAAAGCACTTTCGCTTAAGTATACAATATGCAATACTTGTGGCAAATATTCTGATAATTACATTCACCGAAAATGGAAACCGAACCTTACCAAATGGACGAGGGCAGGTTGTGATGTTTTTACTACTGAAATATTCTCCATTTATTTTCGGGTCCGAATATTCACTTTGCGATATTTACTATTTTTCAAAATCATTTGCATACTATTAGAACTTCCTCCCCTTTACATGCTGATGTACATATACATTTTAATTTATTTATACATTTTTGCCAACTGCAAGAGTAGGGTAAAACGAAATTGCCCACACACACAGACATAGCAACACACACAGACATAGTAACACACATGTGTGGCCACAATTTGGTATACAAATTACAAAATTATACAAATCAACGCCACACAATTGCTTCAATTGAACCCAGACCCGGGCCCAAAAAAGATGGAAGGAGTTTGAGTAAGACTGAAGTTAAGATCCTGCTGCTACTGCAGATGACGGCGATGGTGATGATGATGATGGGCCCCTGTGGCTGGCAGAGATTAGAGTTACTTCAGACAGAAAATGCCATCAAAGACAAAGCGACAACTCGACACCTGCAAAAAAATTATTAAGACCAATTGCAGGCACAAAGAAATCTACTCCCCGAGTACAAACCCCCTTCCTCCATAAAACTCGGCAGCAGTCAACCGAGCTGAAGTTGGTGTTAGCTATAAGAGGGAGTGAAGGGAGCGTAGAGAATTCTGGAAGTGGCAAAAGCGTGGCAATTAAGTCATTACTTTCTATATGTACATCTATATAACTGGAGGCGTTCTGCAGGTGTTTTACATAAAAAAACAAAATGCCTTTGGTGGTTGCATAAAAACTCGTTAACGGTGTGTATCTGCGTGTGTGTGTGTGTGTCTTCCCCCATTTGTTTGCTTCCCTGTCTTGACTCTCGTATTTTGTTGTGGTTGCAATAAAGGCATGCAAATTTATGCCATGCGTATGGTTGTGTATGTGTGTGTGTGTGTGTGGAGAAGATGTGTGTGTCTCCCTCCTTCTGTTGCTGCTGCCTCTTTTGCCATATTTTTGATAAGCAATTTTCGCCGCTCATTGTATTCCTCTTTGGTGTAATGAAATTAACAAATCATTCTCACTGAACTTGCCTTTGCCTCACTCTTGCTACAGCTGCTTCACTTTGATGCTAATTTGAATGGGAAATGTGTCATTTAAGGCGATTACAACAGACGCTTATCAGATCAAAAGTAAGGGGAATTATCAAATGGAAGTACTTACTCTGTTTCCGAATGATAAATACGTATTTTTTAATTCACAAAACATCCAAGACCAATTATGCCACATGGAGAATGAGTGTCATCCGCCACCAAATGGGTTTGTAATTTAGAAAGTTTGTAATTTTCTCAACATTGGTCACTAATGGAAACTATTATTCTCCACCATTAATAATATTATTGGCGCTTCTACATAAACTAAGATAAGAATATAAAGTCTTAATTCTTTTGGATAAACTATTTAGGGTAATGTTCGAAGGGTATGAGGAAACCAGCTACTCCAATTTTAGATAAATCGACTAAAAAAAAATTTTTCAATAAAGGTTTTTCTCATTAGAATTTATACAATTTTTCACTTCTCTCTGTAATATGTCATTCTGACAGCATTTGTTGCCATTAGGCAATTAAATGTTCACCTCAACTGCCTGAACTACCAGTAATGGATCAAATACCGAAGAAGTTGGACCTCTCTCCGTTGCGAGGCATGCACCTACTAATGAAGATTGTGGGCATACTGCCGCCGAAACCGTTGAAGCCTTTTAAGCTGCTCTATACACTCTTCTTGATAATCTTTATTATTGGTGCACTTTACTGGCGTTTTGTAATATTTTCATTTTGGATAAAAAGGAAGGATCGCTTTTCAAACAGTGTGGGAGTTGGGTACTTCTTATGTACTATGTTTGCCCATTTTATTGTCAAAATGGAGCTTTATTGGCGAAAACACAGCGAGGAAATTGAAAAAGAGATGCAGCGATTGAGCAACATGATACAGAATTATATGGGTAGGAATCTGAAGCTACAAGGAACCCGTCGTTACAATTCGTATATATACATCTCAATTGTGCTACAATTCATTATTTTACTGATTATTGTCATACTTGCCATCACAGTTTGGCATAAGATGAGATTTTTCTTTGGTTTTTATATGGATTTTGTGTTAATACTACGCTTGAACGAATTTACTTTATACACGATTATAATACTGGGTTTCTATCAGGAACTGCATTCCGCAGGATTAAGCCTGCTAGCGAGCTTGCAGAGAGCACCGATTGAATCAACGCCAGTTCGTCAAATGAATGTAAGGAAACTGGAATATTTCCGAGAGATTCATCAATTGCTATGGCAAATCCAGCGGATTATTGAACAAAATTTCGAACTGAGCCTTGTTTGTGGTGTGCTAATAATATTTTTGGATGCCATTTTCACACAATATTTCATTTATCTTATCTTCGAAACAGGCAACAACTTATTTCTATTTGGTAAGCCAACAAAATAATCACACGATACAATATTTACTGATATCATACCCAGCTTGCATCGTTCCCGGCTTATATAAGTTGATGGAAATGTTTTTTTTGTGTAATATTTGCACTCGTTGCGGTCAGCTACAGCGGAAGTTCCGTTCTACTTTCCACTGTGTGACTAAAGATCGTGAAAATGCCGACTTGAACAGAGCTCTGCAAGAACTTTCGTCACAGTTGGGTCAAGAGATTTGTCAGTTTAGAGCCGGTGGATTCATTCTAATTAACAACAAACTATTTGGCAAGGTAAAACAAAAATATTTTCATAATTCATTTGACATATTTTTATGGATTTTCCGTCTTCAGTTTATAATTTGCAGTTTTAGCTTTTTCACCATCTGCATACAGTTTCACATCCAATTTATGGTTATGGACTATGGGAAGACTGCTAATATCACGATGTCCGTGAATTGAGGCATTTTTTTAGATATTCCTTTGACACAGAGTATTTGACTGTTTTGTCTTATTTTGCACGCTAATAAAAATCTGACTGCAGAGTTTTTTTTTTTAAATGTTGTTTAATAAGCTAGAATACTAAAACGGATGGCATAATCCAAATTGATGCACGTTGATTATTGATTTGGAACGTTTCTCGGCTGTCTGCGATGGCAAAATGTATGTATCATTGTATGTGAACGGCCCTCTGCTTATTAAATCAAAGCCAATTAGGTAAATTAGCCAATTTCCACAAATTTGATGTCTGCTCGTGCATAAGCTTAAAAAGAAAGAAAAAGGACAAGCACTATCAGCAGATGCTGCTGCTCCTACTCGATGCCACTTGACGTAAAACTCTTGTTCACATAATTATTCATGCTTAAAAATTCTATTATAAACTTTTTACGGATGGCCATTCAGACCTAAGGTCGGAGACACGGGGTGCTGGCCAAACTTGTGTTGCTCCTTCGGTTTGTTTGACACGCATGAGCAACCTGTCATAGGCCTAGTTTATACACACACGCACATAAAAGTGAGCTATGAGGGGCGTATGTTTGGCAATATTGTTAAAGTTTGCGATTGTTGTTGCCACGCACAGATTCCTGTGCAAGTGAGCATGCATAATACTCGAAAAATTCTTCTTATATGTGCGCACGACTTGACTTTTGGGTCTAGCTCTAGCACTAGCTCTAGCTCTTAACAACAAATCAAGTCCCACTGACTCAATACAACTCTGCTCACAGCTCATGCGGCAAATCATAAATTTCGAGGGCACTTCATGATCCAACTATCAGATAAAATTTTTATTTTTGGGCATAAAAGTTGAAGCAAACGAATATGGAAAGGAAGAAAGCGTTCCTTTCAAATCGAAAGACCCAACTTAGAAACTAAACCAAAAGTTGGCTTATAACAACGTCAATAAGCATAGAAATAAAGAACCACTGGACTGAAATATGCCTTACCTGCTGAGGTCTCAAATAGACTATTTAAAGTCCATTCATCAATCACAGATATAGAAACTTTGATTATGCATTTTGCAATTTTACTTTTCACAGCTTGCCTTGACATATTGATTGTAGACTGGTTAGATTATGTCCTTATTGACTTAACCACCTCCAGTCTCCTTTCCTTGCACCAGCATAATCGCATTTTGCCAGTAAGAGAACTGTGAATTCACTATTCGAGTTGAATTTTTGAATATTGTTTGCCAATGAAAGTCTATCGTCTGTCAGGTTTCAGTTTTCAATTCATGTCGAACTGTGTTTTTTTTTTGTCGGTCTGTATGGCCTTACTTTGGCTCAATGGCAAATAATAAGAAGCAACTCATAATCGTCTCATAAAAATCAGATGTGCACACGCACATTAATGCCAAAGTGGGGAAGAAACACATCAAGTAAAGGATATTTGTGTGTGTGTTTGTGGTTGTGTATATGTGTGTGGTTTGGCATAGACAATGGAAACGATGGCAGTGACAGACACCCACATACACACACACACAGACACACACACACACACACACAAACACACGCATACTATACACTTAAGGTCCTTTATAGCGACACGTAGTAAGGCAGTCGCCTGCCACGTTTTGAAGTGCAGGAAGCCCGTCTGTGTCTATGTCTCTCTCTCTCGCACTCTCTCTTACTCGATGTGTGTGTGTGTGTAGTTATTACTTTTATGAAGCATGTGATTACATTTTATTTTTAATGCTTTTAGTAAAATGAGGTTAGTACACACTTGGTTAGCGACAAATTAAATTTTTTTTTTCAACTTTTCTTCTTTTTCTATCACTTTCTGACTACCATGCCTTGAATTTGTTTCTAACTTTAGTCGTTTTCCTTTCCTTTTGTTTTTTTCACTTTCCTTGTTGCATTTAATGCGAATTCTACACTTTAGGCAAATGGAAAATATGCTTTTGGAGGCACAAATATTTGCCTTGCTAATTGTTGTTGTCATTGCAAAGAGACAGGCAAAGAGAGATTGGGAAAGGAATGAGGTAATCGGGCTGAGCTTTGGGCGGCAAACTGATGAATCCCGAAACATGCGCACAATTAACTTCCGCTTCCGGTTATGATTGAACCCGTTCACTACGATAAGCGATGAGAATGCACACGGACTCACACACACACAACCAGAGTGATGGATATACATATAGAGCAAAAGAGAGAGAAACGCATACAATATAAACCATTCAAGCATGCATTGGACCAAATGTACATGTTATAGTTAACTGTTTGCATATTAATGACAAATAACCCACAATCTGGAGGCCTTGCAGCATCCAACTGGCCGAGTCCCAGTGGCACTCTGTGTGCGTGTGTTCGTATATGTATAATACATTGATGTGCAAGCAATCAGAATAAGCGATAAATACTAGATAATATTCCGAATCAGTCCTGCAATTTAAAGTGGGCAACATAACATTGTGCCAGGCAGACAGACTGGCAGACCGAGAGGGAGAGAGAGTCGAGAAACAAAGGATCGACCATTCGGTCGTGTCGCCCCTTGATGCTGTTTTGTACTCTAGTGTTAAATAGCTACAAGGAAGTGTCCCCTACAACTGATAATATATTTAACAAGTTCCACGCGTTGGCCAACCTTCCATTTATTCATGTGTGACTAATACTCTTGCTGGACAAATGCTTTACTTAATAACTTATTGGCTTCAGTAGCAAGCTTTAATACTATATACACAATAGAAGATAAATGGAATACCTTTGGGTCATACAAATTGTCCAGTAGCTAAAGGATAAAATTGAAATATTTTTGCATCACAAAAAATAAAAATGATGAGAAAAAATAATAAAACCAGCCTTTTCACACAGGCTCAAACAAATAGCAGTTAACCAGTCATTGATGCGCTAAACCCCTTTGGCATTTTTCAGTTTAATTGCTTTCCCCATCTGTCACAGGAGAGTTGAAAGCGGCCAAAGAAAACAAGCAAAGGCGGAAAAAAAAACTCTGACTAAAAGAAATTACGTACAGTCAATATATACATAATTTGTTCTTGCTGCTGCTGCTGTTGTCGTTGTTCTTAATTAAAATAGCAATCTAGCCAATGCCCGAGGCTAAGACCACTAAATGAGGTCAATTGAAAATATTAAAAGGAAGAAAAAGAGAAGCAAAACTAAGCCCAAGACTTCTCGTCCAATGCTATATGCCAATGGGCATATTTATGGATTTATGCTCAATAAGCAGCACACGCTGACCATTTCGATTTCCATTCTTTGATATACATAGATTTTGTGCCTCTTCAGCAGTTTAACATTTTTATTTGCGTTTAGTTGGCCTTTTGCTTATGCTTTTTCCTTTGCCACTTTAGACCTACCAACAACTGTCAACATCTTGAGCTACTTTTGGCCATTTGCCAGCCAAATACAGACTAGCAAAATTGAGCAACACGAAAACATGGCCAAGAATCCGAATTCTTATGGCAACATTTATATGCTCTATAATTACAGTATAAATCCAACGAATTTGTTGTTTCTTATTTGATAAGTTTCATCAATTTCTTGTTGAGTGAATCATAAGGAGTTGGCTACGAATGGCTTTTTGGCTTTTCGCCACCTCCCCAAATAGCCTTTGACTAAAACTATATAAGGTTTTAATTAATATATAATTTCATAATGTTTCACATGAGCTACTCACTTTTTCTATGTGAGACATAATACCCAGTGTAAAAGAGAAAGAGGTCATGAGAGGGTATTGAGGCAACTAACAACTGAATGTTGACCAATATTTCAGTTCCTTATGCTTCAGTGTTAGCAGCGGCTTTGCTTACCCTTCCGGTGTCTCATAAATTATAAAGAAAAATGGTCAAGACAGCAGCAGCCAGCACCTGATTTGGTGCCACCCACTGGGCGTGTATGTGTACCGTGGCGCCATCTGTTCCAGACGGAACAAGACAAAGGGCACACACGCGTACAAACACGCACACATAACGCACACACATTTAATTGCCAAGCAAATATTTACCAAAAACAGTTGAATAGAGGAAGAAAACAAGAAAAAAATATGTGTGTATACATACATACATATATCGTCTATATATTGCATTTGCACTGCACGTACTTAATTATTTGTCAATGTAATTGTGTGGACTGCAAGTTCAGTAGTTTGTTGCTGCAACATGTTGCCAACCCATTGCCACTGGCACTGGAACTGGCACTGACCTTGTCAGCGTTCATACCCACCAACAGCCTTTCTATACGCCAAATCGTGCTAACACTGCAAATATCGTTATCGAGTTGCTCTGCCATTGTCATTGTTCTGAAAACTTGTTGTCCTTTCTCTGCTTTTTTCAACCATTGTTTGTTTATCCTGGCCATTGTGTGTTGCACCTGCAGCATCAACCTCTTTGGGGACCTCCACTTGTCCACATCTATGTGGGTTGAAGCAGTAAGCAACGTTAACTGATCTTTGTGCTAAAGTGCCGTAAATTTCACCATCTGCCAGCCAAGTTCTGAGTTCAAAACGCCCTCTGCAGCATACAAACGCAAAAAAGGAAAAATGAGCCAAGTTTTACACTATGTAAATTCCGTCTTTGTCCGAAGCCAAAAACCATTAGCATTAGCACTTCTAAATAGAATATCTTTGGCCTTAGTCCAAGCAGAATGACTATTGCCAAATTGGTTGAGTACGAGTTTCTGTTTTGTATTGACTATTTATTTTAATAGATTTTCAATTAAATTGCATATCTCCTCTTTCTCTCTCTCTCCGCTCCTCCATCTCTCTATCTCTCTGTGTAAGTGCAAGAAAATGTGAAATGAAATAAAAGAAATATGAATCAAAGTCTTTGCAAACGACTTTTATTTATTTCCCATGTTAGAATGAAAAATATATATTTATATAATTGGTATCAATTTGCTTCATCTTTGTTTGCGTGTGTGTGTGTGTGTGCAATAACTGACAAGAGCCAATTTTAATAGATCTATATTTGTTCTGTGCACAGTTATTGCAATTAGTATATGTTTACTATTTTCAGTTGATTTTTAATTAATACTTATATCTTGAGAAAATCTAATACTATTAAGATATCTTTGAGATACTTCAATTGATAACTGCTCAATCAATCGAGAGCAAGACCAAAAGAAAAAAAAGAAAAAGAAATTGCTTTCTCTTCAAGTCCTTAAACATAAACGAATTGGATCATTTGCTTGATATCTGAACGCAAATAACACTTTGACACAACATTGTCATAACTCTTCTGAACCAACTGAAATGGGAGAAGACGAGAAGCGAAAAACAAAGCATACACTGTCTGTGTGTGTGTGTGTGTTTGTATGTCGGGCAATATAAACAAGAAAAACATGGCTAAAGCTTTTGCTTTGGCCTCGGCCCTAAACGATTCTTCGTGGCTGCCACATACAACTTGTATTTTTCAATATTGTTTTTCCATGTGATTGAAGCACAAACATTATTAGCATATTCTTCCCCACACACACATACACATCCATAAGATGCCATCGCATTTCACCCAACCCATCACATCCCTTGGGCTGGCGGCTCCTTTTTCTTAGAGTATATATAGGAGATATATACATAAGTATCTGCTGTGTAGTTCCTTCTACTTTATGCAAACATACATCAATAACCTTGTACATTGTAATGCACTTGTCTCGCCAGGCGCGCGCTTTGTATTTACCCAAGCTCTGGCTCTATCTTACTTACTTTTGCTTGGTTCTGCTTATGGCCATGGGTTTAGGGGGATCCACAATGTCTTTCGGTATGGGCAGCTGCCTCAATATGTTAGTTGTTTTTGGCGTTGTTGTAATGGAGCCATGGCATAACATGAATGGAAGCATGTTTCTCTCCCACTCTCTCTCGCTCGTTCGTTAGTCATTGTTCTCTGTTTGAGGCCACGCCCAGTTAGACTTTTGCCTGCCAAGCTTTTATCTGTTAACAAAATATATGTACATAGAGTCCTTATTATGTAAGTACTTTTGTCGCCTAATGGTAATTTGATGCAACTAATTTGATAACAGAATTCAATTTGAAATTTGCCTAAAACTCTCTGCATCTGCCTTACCTGACACATGGACTGCCGGTTGCCTGGCTGAGGTTTTAACTACACATTAACACAAACACACACACACAAACAGAGAGATAGACTGGGAAATAGACAAAGAGAGGCAGGACGAGCACATCCTGTGACCAGGATTCATGTAATTTGCAAAAGTTCAAAGTTTAACAAACTGTTACGTGGAAATGCAAATGGCAAATGTACTACCATTTCCTTCACACACAAACACACATACACACACATATATTGGCCACCTCAAACGAAATGTAATTTAAACGCCCAAAACAACAACAATAGCAACAATAACATTCATTTCACTCACTTGCCCACTCTTAATTCTAAAACACAAATAACCCATGCAATATTCCGCATGCTGCATGCTGCATGCTCCATTCCGCATTCGACATTCGCCTCGAGCCTAGAAATGATTACGTATACGCCATGCTGAAACATTTTGGCAATTAGTGTGGATAGTCAGTCACTCAGTTGGTTCGTTCGCTCGGACGATTGGTTGGTCGGTGGCATCATTAGGCAGTCAGTTTTCTCTCTCTCACTCTGTGTGTTTACCATGCGGAAGTCAGCACGGAAACTAAGTTAGTAAACAGAATTATATAAACAGCTGGCGGGTCATCACTGTAAAGCGGCGGGGGATGGCAGGGGAGGGGCCATGGCTAGGGAATTGAAATTTATTGGTACATATAGAAAATAAGCATTTTGCAATATTGTCAATAGCTCCAAATTCATAATGCATAATGCACACACATACAGATTTGAGCAAAAGTGAAATGCAAATAGCTTGCTTCATTTTTGGTTGCTCAATTGATTTTCCTTTCCGCATTGTCAACAGAACTACCTAGAGGATAACCTCCTAAGTTGACGTCCTTTCACTTTACATATTTTTCTAGTGTTCACAAATTGCAAAAAAATAAGTCTCTAGAGTGGAAAACAACCAACCTGCAGCAGCTCTTTCATTGTTTATTGCTTTTCAAATACATTTACGTGTATACCCTGCAATTGGCCTTTTTGATTACAGGCGAAACAAAGATTAATGTTATTAAAAGCAAAGTCTTTCCCAGCCATTTAGTGAGTATTTAAGTTGTTTCTGGGTTTCTATTGTAAGACTTTTTCTGCTTTAGTTCAGGGTATATTAAAGGCGACCATCGAATGTCAGTCTCTACTGACTTCAGAACAAGTCTTAGTTTGTTGCTGTGCCAGAAGGAAACTTGTAATAAATTATATACTTCAACTTTATTGAAACTAACTTATTTTAGGCCCATCAAAGTAACTGCACTCTTGTGTCTTATATAGGATTCCACTTGTTGGTTATGTGTGTGTGCACTTTTGATTTCGTTTAGCTTTGCGTCAATTAGAGGCAGAGAGAAAGATCTTTCTTCAAATGCAGCTTGCCTATTATTTCAGGCAAGTGAATAGCAAATGCATCACTCAGTCACTTACTAACTTGCTAACCAGTTACCAGTTTTTTTTAAGCAAACTTTTTAATATGCTTGAAGAGTTATTTTTAGCTTTTTGTCAAAATTGCAAGTTAAATAAGTAAGTACAAGGCAGACAATTCAGCAGTTATTCGAGACCGAATCCACGAGTTTCGAGTAAAGCAAACACTCCAACAAAATGTGCACGCAAGCCACACACACACATGCACTTACACACAGACACACAAAGCATAAAGGAAGTGAGTAACAAAAGCGAAGAAAATATAAGAAACGAAACCATCAACTTAATTTCCTGCTCAAGTCAATTCAACTTTTCTACAATTTGCCTGACAGTGCCAGAAAGAGATGAAAAAAAGGGGAAAGAAACTAAAAACTTTGATTGCAATTGAGACAAAAATGAAACTCTCTCTCGCCCTCTCCGTCGCTCTCTGTTTCTCTGATACAGGCAATGGAAATGCGAATGGGAAAGAAGAAGAGGAAGTGGTTAGCCCGAAACTGTGCAACGCTTGCAAATAATAAATGTCCTGGCACCTGGGCTGAAAAACTTTTTGAGCCTTTGATAGCATGTGATGCATTTTATGGATATCCGAATATCGGGAACTCAGAACAAAAAAAAAAACAAAAAGGAAAATAGAATCATCTATCCGCTCACATGTCTACTTGGCTCAAAGTGTATTTCATGCAGCTCTGCATTTAATTGAATTGCCAGCCAACAGCGACGATAGGCAATGCCAGTACCAGTGCCAATGCCGCAGGACTTTTATCACTTCCTTTGGCGCTTCAATAACTTCTGTGCCAAGACAAGCGAATTTTTGGTATCAAAAGTGTATTTTCCTTTTTCTCAGATCTTCTCTCAGCACGCCTAGTTTCTATTAAGCAAGTCTATCACACGGTGCTGGATATATGAGGGTAGAATGAGGAAAGATTACCACTTTAAAACGATTTTATATAAACTCTTTATATATAGCACAATGTAAAATACAGAAATATAGAAAGTTCCAGATCATTAGATTAATCCAATGCAGAATCTTTTGCATCGTAACAATTTCTTCTAAATAATTTCCCCTTTCAAAATTAAAAAATTCAGATCCACCACTGAAACTACAAAAAAAACTAGAAAAAAACAAACAACACATCAAGATAATCAGCTTAAAGACTAGCCCAGTTCTGTGAAAATGGATTTGCAATTTTGCAACACTCAACAAGTTCAAATTTCAATTTGGCTAACTAAATTTGGAATGTTCATTGCAGGGGCAAAACATAAGCACTTTTAAAAGCTTCATACCTTAAAGCGGCTTAATTAAAAAGCAATCTTTGGACTTTCAAAGTATTCACTTGCTCCCTGGAAAACTCTTCTTCTGCTATATCTCTCTAAAAGAAAAACAACAATATAAAAAATTACTATCGAAAAAGTTTGGAATATAGCGAATTGCAATTGACAAATCCTTCAAATCACCTTACTGCGCCTGCATCATTGTCAGACAGTCAACATGTGGGTAGGTATAGAGTATGTTGTATACTCATTAAACTTTTTCAATTCTCAAGCCTTTCAGATGACAAGTTTTGAGGTCTCGTGTGGCAACTCATTAAAGTTGCATGGCAACAAAGTTGCCCGCAACTTAACTTACCCTTTCACACACCCTCTCCATTCACTTGAAGACGAAGCGAACTGGAACTCAAACTGAAATTGAACCCCAGAAACTTGAAAGTGTGAAGACTCGAAAACACTCAAACGACATGTCATAAATTTAGAACCTAAAATGTATCGTATCTCCTCTCGGCCAGGACTGCATGCAAGTGAGAGTTTTTTTCCTTTACAACTCAAATGCATAATGAAATTATCCAGCTTACATTAGTCTGACAGTAACAGGTGTAATACACTTAATACACTTTTAACTTGGCCAACGAATTTCGTTAAATTTGAGTAGTTGGGGTTGCGGTTGGTTGTATTCCGTGGTCATCTTGCATTTGACTAATGAATATCTCGAAAAATTAACCACAAGAGGAAGTTTGTCTTCAACCTAACGTAAATTTTAAATAATTTTCATGCAAGACTAGCCGTTCATTACTTATCATTACTAGATAGTTGCGCCATAAACAAAAACCTTTTACATTATACAGATTTAAATATTTTAACCAGGTTTATTTCGTAACATCAAACGTGATAGATTTAAATGCATTTTGAAAATTCCTATCCATCTTTCTCTCTGTTGTTGTTGTTATTAGCTTTTGCAAAATTTGGGCAATTTAATTAATAGGATTTTCGCATTTGGCTTTGATTTTCAGCTAGAGAGTTGAGTGTAGAGAATCAGAGGCAGCTGTCGGTTGTCAGTTAACCTTTGATCCCATTTAATTATAAAACGCCGCAAATTATGTCACACCAAATTTGCTCTCGCCTCGACAGTTGGCATTTGCTGTGTGCGGTTGAAGCTGAGCTCATCCTGACACGTCGTCCTTGTTGTCGAGGCATTTGCCCATTTGTAATGGAAACACCCGGCATATGTGTGTGTGTGTGTTAGAGTAAGTGTGTGAAGTTTTATTTCTGCTCAGGTCAGGTGAGTCGCAGTGACAGTCAAAAGTGACACGCACACGCACATATTTAGGCCGGGTCGAGTGTGTGCTGTTAAAGTGTATGTATGTAGGTAGGAGAGTGGGGTAAAGATATGGGGGTGGGAATATGGTAACTGATGGCAAAAGCGTAACGAAATGTTAAGGGGGGGTTGGAGGCGGATCCTCATTTCGGTTGACTGTGATAAGAAAGTGTCAACACAAACGTGACAAAGCTACAAATGTTTAATTTTTATGACTGTGGTTGGGTTTGGCTTTGGGCTTGCTCTGGACTCTACTCTGGTCGCTTCTAGCTGGCTCGGTTCTGCGGTGGTTTGGCGCGTGCCTTGCCGCTTAACTCAACTTATTTACAGTTGGCAAAGGATTGGAGTTTGCCTCTTGGCCACATTTGGTCAGTTTTTGTGCTGAAAATCACGTTTTTACCGTAAACATGTTGCAAAGTTCGCGGCTGTTTTATCTTGTGTGTCTGTGTGTAGGTATGTGGCTGTGTGGGTGGGTGGATGAGTAGAAAGGATGAGAAAAACGAAAAGAAAAATGGACCAGGCCAAAATGGCGAGAACGTGTAGCCGGGGAGCCGGAGAGCACAACCAGCGGCAGCAACAAACGGCAACTGTGGCGAAAGTAAAATATTTAAATTTAGTTTTTAAACAAACAAACACTCAGAATTTAAATGAAATTTATTCAACCCTTTATGTGAATACTCTTTTGACTGGCAAATCTGATAAAGGCTATAGAAGTAGAGAACCACACTGATATTTGATTAAACCTATATAAGGCGAGACTTATGTTCATATCTGGTTGACCGAGTTCTTAGAAAGGGTATTAAAATATTGTCAAGTCAATGAATGAGATTTTACTCTATACACATTTGTGGTTTTTATTTAATAGAAATGGTTTAGCAGAGGGGAGACACATGAAGGAGAGAGTGAGAGATGGACGTACAGAAAGCAGAGAACATAACAAATGGTTAGAGACATCAGGCAAAACATTTCATTTCAGTTTTGTAAGCATTTTTCCTCTTGGCTAACTTAATTTCTATGCAAGTTTTTAGCCAGAAAGCTGCCTTTTGTTTTTGGCTAAAAAATTTTAGTGCACACACATACACACACACAGACACTCACATGCATGCTTGCAGAGACAATGAGGCAGAGAGAAAACGAGATATATATAGAGTTACATACATTTGGGGGCATAATGAATGTGCAGCAACATTTTTGATGGCGCCCGCTGTCAACAATAAATTACTTTTGGCTTTAAACGAAAACCATTAGCATAAAACTTGGCAACATCAACAACAACAGCAACAACACATCCTCTTAACGCTCATACTAGGCGTATGCGCAATATTTGTCTGGCTCTAAATTTTTTAGCCAACAATTTGCCAGCACTTACATGATTAAATTGCAGCCTCGATGATGGCGTGGCTAAAACTTTTCAAATAAGTATGCGAGCCTTTTAATTAACTAACTTGCTGGCACTTTCTCTTCGACTCCCTTTTTGTTTTTTTACTTTTTTCACAGTTTTTAATATATATTTGCTATGAATATAATTTTTTATTTTTCAGTTTCTCATTTTTCTTCTTACACATTTTCATTTTACTCGCAAGCTTTTATTAAGCGTTGCCATAATTTCATGCAGTAAACTTGCTAATTGCGCCGCCTTGCTTCCTTTTAACTTGGCACTTTCATACACACTGCCACTTTGCAACACTCCAAAGTAGTCCACCTCCCCGTGCTCACTCCCTCTGCCACTCTTTAGGAGTCTTTACCAGTCTTGGGCCGACAAAAGCTGCCAAAATACAAGGACCAAAAGACGTACAAAATGTAAAGAAACCCGCAACTAAAAACGAGAGTTGAAAAAAAGAACAAAGTAAAGAAAAAGGAAAAGGGTAGCAGACAGAATGAGAAGAAGAGCCAAGCCACAGAAGGAGAATTAGTTGCCCCAAAGTGTTTTCCGTTTTTAATATTTCCTACAACTTGGTCGAAAAGTTGCTGCCGGGCCACTTTTGGCCACTTGGTCACGGATCGTTGCTGTTGGCTTGTCCTGGACTGGGCTGGTCTGGTTCCTTGGTCACTTGCCTCAATTTCCGCTTTTAATTAAATGAGCATTAGGCCATAGAAACTGTCCCTGCTCAGACCACGTTAAGTGGCCTAGCTAGCCACCTGAGTAAGTACCTCATTCACATGTTAGCCCCACCAATAAAAAAAAAAAACGAAAGAGGGAGCGGCTCTTCACACTACAACAAATCGCGCGTAAATTGCATGCAGTTAGTTTTAAAGTTTAAAATTAATTTTTTGGCCAACAACCCGACTACGTAGAGAGTTTCTGTGTTTTTAATAGCTGTTAATATTTATGAACTTTTAGTTGCAACAAAACGAATGAACAAACAAGCAAACAAACAAGTAAATAAACAGCAACAGCAACAGCTGCAGCCAATGCGCTGCCAATATTTAACCAACCGGGCTATGTGCCTCACATTTCAATGCATTTTGCCATGAATTGCCATTGGACCGGCCCAAAAGCCAAACCGAAACAACGAAGCGAATGTCAAATAAACTGCAAGCATTCGGGTGTGAATTGGCTTATAATTTTAATAAGTCTGCATTTAATAATGAACAAGAGGCAACGCACTGTACAATTGAATGCATCAGCTAAAATTTTGGAATGATGCTGCACTTTCAATTCATTTTACTTTTCAATATAAATTTGCCGTTAAGAACAGAACAACATATAGATTTCAATCTTCACCAGATTATCGATTAAAACCGTCCCGCTATGTACGTCAAAGCAATTACATTTTTTGCCCAAAGTCCAAGACCAATACGATAACGCATTTATAATTTGTTCTTATCTATTTATTCAGCTTATTTCGATTGGTTGGGATAATTAACCTTAAACTTACTTAAACCAATAAGTTTGATCAAACGAAAAACCGAGTCTAGACGTAGACTTTTCAAATATTTACTTGTTTGCTTCACTCTACTTCAACTGAACTAATATAACCATACATACATATATCTAAAATCTATGATTTTCATGTATAATTATCATCTATAAATACACATTTCGAAGAAGATTCCACAAATTTTTCATTAAATATACTCGTTTTGTTTTCTAAGTTAGTTTGTTGTTTTAATGAAATTCATTAAACTCGCTTCAAATGATTTAATATTATTATTAAGATTCTTCCCAATGCAATTAAATTGAATTGGTTAATTTATTTTTATTATTTGATTAAGTATGTAGAGTTAATCGCTCCTTTTATAGATTATTTGTTTAATAATATTTTATTAAATTCAAGTTGATAATTTAATTGTTCAATTGTTGGTAATTTTACTGTTTTTTTCTTTTTCAAAATTTTGCTACAATATATTAAAATTTACTCACAATTTAAAGGTATTGCCCGCAAGTCTAGCCTTTTGTTGGTCTTCATCTTAGCTATCCAACTGTGCGTATACTTTATAATTGATTGAATCATCATAAGTCAATTTCTGCAGTCTAAAAGTAACGCATCTGTAGGTATAACAGCTGCATAAACAGCACTTAAATATTTAATATTAATACATTTATAAATGTGGGTATAATTTCTTTTATTTTATATACAATAAAACACAAACATTAGCTGAAGAAAACAAGAGTCGCGCGGGGAGAGAAAAAATGAGTATAATTAAACTCAATGGGCGATCGCCCATATTAGAATTCTCGCATTTGAAATTGTATTTACGGAAATTAATAAACAACTTTACTAAATTCAACTGACAATGTGTTATTCACTTTTAGCCCAAAAAGAAAGAAAGTGGTACAATTGCTCTAGCTCTAGTTAACTCTGTTGGGCTAAAGTTTTACAATTTACCACTAGAGTATTTGGCAAAAATGTTTTGAGTCGTAGCTTCCACCACAAAAGCAAAAAAATCAAACGCAATTAATTAAATTTATTATATTGTTACCATTTAATTAAACTTATTATATTGTTCATGACTTGCGTAAATTAATCAAACTGAATTTGCTTGACAATCTATGTAGATCTAATTATCTCTGGCACAATAGAAGACACTTATTAATATGATGACATCCATAATAATCAATATTTTCATCAAATTCAATTGCAACAATTGCATTCGAACCACAGCCAAACCTAAATGTGGAAATGTTTATTGATTTTCAGGCTGAATCACTTGGACCTACATATGTCGACACTTACCCTCTTGGCGCCTTCGCTCTAGAAGCACACGTAATCGAAGTTCTGGTTCCCAAATGGCCCCCAAGTCGTCTAGATCGAAGTCGTAGCTCATGGTATCTTCCCTTAAATCGTCATTGACTTTAATGCTCATCTCATTGTCAGCAATAACTCCGCCGTGTGCGAAATATTGCAGAGAGCAGATCAAGAGAAGTAACCCGAACCGATACATTTTGACTATAGCTTATGTCTGATCGAGGTCTAGTCTATCGCATCACAGCGAAGGCCGAGTTTCGCTCATGGAAATGTGTTCGTGCAGTTAAATTTAACATTTGTGTAAATATTTATTAGCCGATGAATGTGCTTGATATGTGCTACATAGTACAACAAGCCTTAAGCACATTATTGTTTTCAATTTATGTTCAAGCGGCGGACACGTGCCAAAGAAACTCTTCAAGGCGTAATTGTTGTATTGGCGGGTGGGGCAATTGTAGTGGAAGTTGTTGTTGTAGTCGGCCGTAATGGCAATGGTATTGGTTTCGATGTTGTAGTTGTCAAGTCTTCTATTGTAGCAGACGTCTGATTTGCAATTGGTTTCATTTGCTGCAAAGTGGATTGTTCCGTTGTAGTGGTCATTGGCAATGTCGTCGTTCCTGTCAACGTTGACGTCGTTGGAGTTGGTGTTGCTCCTCCCATTGCTGTTGCGTTGTATCCATCAATGTCGCCATTGCCGTCGCCATCTCCATCGCCATCGCCGGCACTGAAGCTGCCCATTAGACTAAGCAGTCCCTGTGAAGGACATAAAGCTCAGTCTTTATGTAGTCACAATCTCTCTTCACTCGTTGTATCATTTTACCTTTTTGAATTGCTGCCATATCCCATCGGCTGTATCTGTTGCATGTTCAAGCGCCATGTCCACTTCATCGGTAAGACCCATTGGCTCTGAGTCCGACTGGTGGGATACTATTGCCGTTGCTGTTTTGTTATTGCTCTTTTCCTCCTCTGTTAGACTGCCAAAGTATTGCTTTACTCCGCTTATTGCCTCGCCTATGAAATCATTATTACTGTCAGTTTCGTTGCTGTTCTCATAGTCCGCCTGCAGCAGCTCAAACAGTTCAGCTCGTACTGTAGAGATAGTAAACGAGCTGACCAGATACACGATGGCAGATAGCCCCATTAAGCGTTTCATGTTCCCCTACAAAACTTATTATTATTATTTTTAAAGTGCTAGTCTACATTTATATCCACAGTGTTGTGGCCACAAACCGTTTGTTTAAAATGCTTAACAGAAATGAGGTACACTATAGTTTTATTCCAAAGAAAATTAAGGCATTTGGGTGATTTTGAAATTTTAAATAATGCCATTGACCTACAAAAAATACGAAGAACTTTTAAAACATCTGTTCAATCATCACAGTCCCAAAACTCAGACACAAACACCTGACTCTTCAAGGCCAATATCTAATTAGCCAATTCATTTGAAATTTTCATTAGATGCGCTTTAAAGTTCTTTTTACTTCGCTATCTTAGAGTACGGATTTATCTTCTATTACTTCAGTTATATCTCTCCTTTTTAGTTCATAGATAGCTGTAGGATAACGATATGTTTGTCTATGCCGTGCATTATATGGCTGCACCCCTCGGTCGGGAGGGTTGGAGGTGGCAGGCCTTGAGTTTCAACATACTGCGCATAGGAACGCTTTGACCGCAAAAGCATTATATTCTATTCTATTCAAGCTGTCCTTTCATTGAATTCTATAGCCCCCTGACTCCAATTTTGGCGTCTTCTCCCAAATCTGGGAACTGATCAGATTAAGACTTCAAACATCTCAACATGATAATGACTAAAGCCTCTTAAATGGAATTTAAGTGAACTGCTTAGATAAAGTGCAGCCGCAGTGACGAGTGGCAAACGGCTGATAGGGCATATAATGAGCTTTAATCTAACAACTGCAGAGATGCTAGTTAACAATTGAGCCTTTTGGATTATGCAATTGTAATCGAAATTTAAGAAATGTTGAAATTTCTTTAAAGTATTTCTTGACTTTAACATTACTAGTCTTTCGAACCTTTTTCATTTAATTTTGCTAAAGCAAATCATTAGGTTATAAGCTAACTGCAAAGACAACATAATAAAAGACACAAGTAACAACAATTTGGCATCGCAAGTTGCCCCACAGCTCTCTGATCTACGAGTATGTCACTGCAAGTGTCACATAAATTACAAACGGAAGCATCAAAATGTTGTCAAGTCGAGCCACGAGGAGAAAGCGAAGGATTTTCATGGATGTGAATGGATGGGTAGAGCAATGATTGGAAGAAGGCGGAGAGACGGGAGCTGAATGGAAAAACTGTTTTTCCTTCTTGCAACAACAGCCACAGACTGAGTCGAGTTGAGTTGTAGTAGAGAGTTGAGTTGAGTTGACTTGACTTGGTTGGGTTTTTGGCGTTTAGTTTTTCGTACACTTTTGCCACTTTGTCTTCATCAGGAGAAAGGTTGATGCGAGGGTGTGGAGGGGAGTGGGGATTGCTGCAAAGCGGCTTGGGGGCCGGGGGAAAGCTGACGTTGGTGGCCACAACAAGCTCATCATAGCCATCGACGGCCGCATCATCTTCATCGTCATTCTTGTTCTCATCTCTTGTCGTCATCGTACATTGCTATAAACATCAATTTAGCAACGAAAATTGGTTTTCTGATAGCTGCACACACATACACAGACACACCCACCACACACACACCCACACACACACACACACACACATACACACACAGTTTCAGCTAAAGAAAAATTGTTTTTCGCTTTAAGTGACAAGCAGCGATGGCAACAACGCAGCAACAACTCAGTCGATGTCGTCTCCATTTTAGTTTATTTCTTCTCAAGTGTTTTGTGTGTGTTCAAGAAATAATCAACCGAAAATTGTAAAGGAAATATAGTTTATAGTCAAGTTAGTTGTATGTCCGATCCTTTAACCATCCAAAACATTGGTCCTTCTCTTCATCTGTGCAATTATATTGCACTCAGTATGAAACTTTTCATTTCGAAATTCAATTGAAATGACAATTGTTTGGGCTTTTCTTTTTTGTTTGTATTTGTATTGTAGAGCATATGTTGTAAAAACCCGCAAAGAACATAAATTTATCATGCCATAACCCCAGGCGCCTGAATGAGACATAAGAATTGTGATAGGACACTGGAGTAGAATAGGATTCGAGGAAGGGAATGCCTAACCCACAGGGCGTATGAGTGGTGGTGGTTGCCATAAACCACAAATACATTCCAACCAAGCAAAGTTGTAAAGAGAAAATTATTTAAATTTATGCCTGGAAAATATCAAAACGAATACCGAAAAAATATAAACCAAGAGGAAATAAAGCAAAAACATATACATATAAGTATAAAGTGAATCGAGTTGAGAATGTGTGTCAAATGAAATTTCGTTGAAATTTTATGCAAACCTCAACAAATTGTCATTAAAAGCAAGGCAATACAGAGCCAGAGGAGGCCAGGGAGAGGAGTGTTTAGGGTGCATGACTGAGACGGGTCAGTATCAGAGGCAGGGTGGCATGGGATACGGCAGGACAGGACTAAGCCGTAACATACAGCACCGCCATTTGGTTGGCCATATTTATGACGTGAACGACAAGACAAAATGGACTTCCGCACATTTAAGGCATATGAACAGAGGCAAGGAGGTTGAAGGGAACGGAGGCTTTTTGCATTTTAATAGACTGACCCCATGCAAAACGCGAAAAATACAAATGGCCAACGGGTTGTAAATATGTGTGTTTGTGTGTGCGAGTATTTGTGGGGAGGGGCATACCGTGACGGGCATTTGCATTGCAAATTTTCACAATTTTACAAAAATGAAACCAAAAACAAAAATAAATATATGCCGCCCTAATGACACCTGGCAAACAGTTCTGACACTTTAGCATTTTAAAAGCCAACCAAAAACAGAAAATTTTTTAACTGTCTAATAATTTCAGTCTCTAATCTAACTTTAGACCATGGCACTACATCGACAATTTTAGTTAGTTTTACTATATCCACAAGCTTAGTTAGTAATCCACTTTGAGTTAGAGTCGGTGTTTCTTGGACAGAATTGCTTGGACTTTAACTCAAAAGCTATTTTGAGAAGCTTCAGTGTCCAGATATGTATACATAAAGTCTGACTCTCGCAAAGTTTTTGGAAGTTTTCATAGCACTTCACTGTGAGGCATTGCTGCCCTAGTCTCCGCCTCAGCAGTTGTGGAAAGTATTTTGAGAATTTATTAGCGTCTGTTTCGCGATTTTACAAGTGCTGCTTCAATAGTTTCCCAAAGATTTGGTTTCTGATCGGCTTTAATTTATTGAAAAGTTTGCCAAACATTACACTTTCATGTCGCTGAAAGACATCATTTAATTATTTGATTAATAAACTTGAAGGATATTCGGTAATTTGTTTAGCATATTCTGGCAAATTGTAGAACCAAATGAAGTGCCAGTTCTGTTCAACTCAAGCAACAAGAATCAACACCAACCCATTTTACACTTTGGGCGATTCCAGGAAATTATATACTAAATAGGAAAATAATTTTTGTTTTGGTTCTTGTTTGTGTTTGTGTTTGAGTTGAAGTTGTTGTTTGGTGTTGTTGTTCTTTGACTATATTAAATGCAAATTTATGCCTATATTTGCTGTTAAGAAAGTGTAACGGAACTTTGACTTGTTAAAGAACTCGCCATAAATGTTAAAAGGAATAGCCACCCCCAGCCACTAAGCCAGCCAGCCTCTTTTCGAGTTAGTTATTTAAACGCCTTATGCGACTGCCAACTATTGAATGGTTTATCAAGAGACAGAGCCAAACAACTATGGCCAAAAACTATTGCCACATGCCACTTGCAGTCGCCGTTCAAAGCTTGCAACTTATTGTTGTTATCGGTTTTTGCACTTCCTTTGACTTGTTCCCTTTTTATGGCCACTTGGCTGACTGGCTGCAAAACTTTTTGGCTAAGTAAAATTTATGTTCGTTTGTTTTTCGATTCGGTTTTCCATCTTTTCATTGCTTGCCAACAAATGTTTGCTTTTCGATCTCAAAGTTTGGCTTTTTCGTTTCTCAACCAGAGGAAACTCAGCCGCCAGCAGGGCAAGTTAAAAACGTTAGCTAAAAAATATAATTAGCCATTAACAATTTTCATTGCCTACTTTTGAGCGTTGTCCTTGCTATATCTGTGGTCTGTTGCCAATTTCTTTTAGGGCAAAGTTTTATGCTTTATTGCGCCTGGTTTATCCTTTCTTACGAAAGTTTCTGTTTTCTTTTTTTTTTTTTTTTGTTTTGTGACGCGCTCAATAAAGCAATTCACATTGGCTCGCAGCGACTCACATTGTTGGATTGTAAAGTTACGGAACTTTGCCAACATTTGTTTTGTGTGTTTGTCTTTTGCGGCATTGGCATCTGTTTTTTGGTTGCATATCCTATTAGACCAGTTTATTTTGAGTAAAATTCTTAAGTTTGCAAAGATGCCATTTGCGGTTGCTCTTTGCTGGGTGCCTCAACATAAATCTCCCCTAAGAACTAAAACGCCCAGGTTCATAAATCTATGGCCACGGTAAGTGAAACATGGCCCAAAACATGACGTCCAACAAGCAAAAACGACAACTGCATTTCTGATGCGCCATAAAAACTTCAACCAAACAAAAAAAAAAAGAACAAAAGTCAAGTTCTTCTTCAACATCTTTAGGCTAAACGCCCATCGACTTGGGCGGGGCCGGGTGTGGCTAATGCAAATCACGCTGCAAGCAAAGTCAGCTGCAAATTGCTCGGCTATTGCTTCGTGGAGAAACATTTTTTGCACGTCCTCTGCATAATTTAACATTTATTTGCTCCCATCACATTAACATTAACAGGCCACTGAGGCAAATATGAATAATTAAAAATGAGTGTGAAGAGTGAAGAAATAAACTCCAACTCTATTTCGAAGAAAATTCATAAGAAGTCTCATGCAACTAACACACACATACACTTTAACAACGATTTACGTTTCGTTTTCTAATTAACATTAAGCCATTTAATTGACTGACTAATTAGCTACTATAAATATGATATTATTTGTTTACAAATTTGAAATTTCTATTTAGAATTGAATTAAATAAACTTCTAGGAAAAGAAGCTGTCGATATTTAGTTTCGTTTGACTAGCTAGTGACTATAATTTAACTTGTTAGTTAACATTAAATGCAGGTGCACAATCCACTAGAATTCAACTAGGTTAATTTAGAGAAATTGCTGTATAATATTTTTCATCAATTTAATTGATAATGTTTTTAAGCATTCTGCATATTTGCATTGCCTTTAAGTATTATAAATGACAAATTGTCTAAATACAAACAGAGAGACATATACATAGATAAGTGGATATGCATTATCGATTCACATAGAAAGCATTCATTATATGTGTGTGTGTATGTGGGTGAGGGTGAGAGTTTGTGTATGTGCGAGTGAGTTTGACCGCTTTGCTGTTTGAGTAATTACACGGACTGCATTTTATACATATTTGAGTTGGGGGTTGGGTTTTGGGTTTGGGTTTGAGAAGGGAGAGACATCAACCAAACCCATCAACCATGCAACACTGACCGCTAGAGTTCGATTTGTGGCATTTGTGACAATGTCCAGGCAATAAAGATGCAACAGCCCAAACGGCACTCCCTTCCACCCATTCCAAGCCTAGCATGAAAAATCGAACATTGATGCCGCCGCGTTGACAGACGCAATTTTGGCCTGAAATTGTAATTGGGTTAGCTTCAAGTGTATGTGTGTCTGTGGGTGTGTGTGCACTAATTACCATGTTCGTGGCAGCAGCAGCTGACTTGCACCAGGACTATCCACGATTCACGGCCATGTCGAATTATGCAAAATTCCCCAAAGTGTAGCGAATCATTTTGAACGCGCAATGAACTCATCGCCAACGTGAACTTAATCAAATTTTGTAGCACAAAATGGCAAACTGTAGACGAGGCACGTTTTCGTTTTGCCGCCCATCCCCTTGAGCTAAAGTTGTTGCATACTTTGGTGCGCTCGCTTCATTTAACTAAAAGCTAGAGAGTGGGAGTGGGAGAGGGAATGCCAAGTGGTAGCTAAGTGGTAGCCAGGGCCGAAACGTTGACACATTTACTAAGCAGCAGCAGTTCTCGTCAAGCAATGGCTGCTGACCCCACCTCCCACACTTCACCTAGTCGCCATCGTATACAGCACTCCTCCAACACCTTCTTTCGTTTCATTCTCTTCTTTTTTTTTCCTTCCCCATTTCTTTTTGTTGGTTAGTTTTTCTTGGCTTGTTGCACGCTCCATGCTGGGCAGGCAACGCGGCACGCTGGGCATAAATCAATGGCAACGATCTTTACGTGCTGCCTCAAAAACTTGCTCCTTTTCTTAGCTCCCACGATTTTTGCCATCTTTATTGCACATTGTGGCTTCCGCCTGGCGGATGTGTGTATGTTTCAAGTTTGTGTATGTGTGTGTCTGAGCTTCATTTTAGTTGAAAATGCGGCATTAAAATGCATTTGGCTTTCAATTTACTCGTACTCAAGTAATATTTTCATTAAGTGGGTTGCTGGCTACTTTTTAGCCATTTTGGCCACGTTTTTGCCATGGCAAGAGCAATCGCTGGAGCACTCTAAATTGTTAATGAAATGTTAAATGGTTCACAATTGCCAAAGGAAACACAATTCGACGCCTGCTGATTGACTATAATGAGGCTTTAAGTTACGCAACAATATAAATTAATAAGCAATTAATTACGAACACTCCGCCACCTCCCCCTTGGGGCCTGAACTGTGTTCAAGGTGTTTGGCACATGTGCCATTAATTGTTCCATGGGGAAAAGAAAATGATTGGCTAACCCAACAACAACAACAATAGCAACAACAACATCAATATCAAGAACATTTCAGTTGAGAATGATTGGCGGGAGGAAATAATCACAGCTTCTTGGACTAATTAAGCCAAAAAGGAACTTGCCAACTTATGACTTAATTCACAATTCATTGTCTCTTTTTCTTTCTCTTTTTCTCTCTCTCTCCCTCTTTCTCTCTCATACACCCAGAGACTTTGACTGACAAAACCAGATAGAGAGAAACAAATCAACCAACAAATTGATTAATTTTCAATGCAGCCAGCAAAACAAATCGATTTGTCAACACACGCACACAAACACACACATTCAAACACACACACCATAAACAAAACCAAGGGAAAATGCGTTTTAAGTGCCATGCAAATGACAGAAAAGCAAAAGACAAAAAATGAAACATACAAATAGACAGCTGTTGATAACGCCCAAAAGAGAGAGAGAGAGAGAAAATGAGAAAGAACTCTAAGACACAAACAAACATATGTTGGATTCCCAAAATCCCATCACGCCTCTTACTATTCACTGCCCCAGCCACCTCGATCCCCTACTCAGTCCTCCCCTCCCCCACCCCATACTTGAAAACTACAAATGCGCTTGTCGCTGCTGATCCTTTTAGCTGTTGAATTGCAAATTGTTTGTATATGGCGTCAAACATTTGTCGCTTTTGTTATAGTTGTTGTTGACGTTGCATACACCCAAACTAAAGAAAGCATTATCCACTTTGACATACAATATGCTACAATAGGCAGTAATTCCTTAAGTACGCCAATTTCTTTATTTAGTTCTATAACCAAAGAAAAGTTAGCGTGGAAATTATAACTCTTTATCGCTTAAAAACTTTTACAGAAATTGCTCAAAAGTATGCTCTACTTTTTGGCATTTATCCTTTAACCAATTACCGATGTGTTTGAGCAAAACCAACTATTTTAAAAAGGAAAACTTTTACATACTTTAAACTTTCTATTTGGTTAACCAAATAGTTGATCTTACTTAGCCTTAATATGCATTAGTCAAGTTCTTAAAAGATTAAACAAATTCAACCGATTTCAGCACAGATACCAGATTTAACTAAATGTATATTTATTTGCATTAAAGCATATTACTTATTTAAAGAATTCTTTGTCAAAACAATTTTGATAGGCAGTTTAGTATGAAAAATATGAATAAGTATAACTAACTTGGTAAGTAAGGCGTGATAATTCGTTCTGATTGGACCTTAGGCTATGCAGACATCTACCTAATGCAATTTCATTTCATTTACCTTATTTTAGGGTATTCCAACGGCAGTCTGTATGTCCTTTGGGTTTCCTTTATCCTCTTTTGCTGCACTTGCTGACAGAATGTCCACCCATCTGTCACAGCAAAAGCAACAGCAACAACTTTTATCCAGCGGCCATGCAGCAGAAAACAGCAGCAGCAGCAGCAACAGCTTTCAAAAATTTCTCTCATTTTTCGGGTTTTAGTTTTTTTTTCGCTAGTTGTTTTTTTTGTGTTTTTTGGTTGTTCAGTTTGCCTTTACATACAGCAATTTGTATGATTTTCAGTTGCAGTTTTTTATGTTGTCAAATGTTTTTTAATTTCGTTTTTTTCGACCCTCTCTCTTCCTTCAGTCTTTTTGTTTTTTCTTGTTGTTCGACAACAAATTTGAATGCACAGCAAATGGCAAATGAGCAAGTGCATTGTCAGTGCGAATTATTAAATTGTATTGCGATAGAGTAATGCCCATTGTGGGGAGAGAGGGGATGAGAGAGGAGCGGAGGATATGATGGGAGATGTGGCAGATCCGCTTAATGGTCTGGCCATGTCGTTTAATTTCTGTATTTATTTTTTTTTTTTGTTTTCTTCTTCTGGTTTTGCCCCAGCTTTGGCCGCATTCTGTGCGCTAAATACTTTGACGTACTTTTTTTTCTCACTCCCCCTCTCTCTCTATCTCTCTCTCTGTGTGTGCGTGTGTCTCCGTTACTCTTTGCCTCAGGCATTCGAGCCATTTGCATTTACATATGCGCATTGCATTTAATTAAAATTTGTTGTAATGCTCAAATTGCCGGGAAATGCGGCCATAAAGCAGCTCACAACAGCGAGGACAACTCGCCTTCTCGCGTCCGTTGTAACTGATTGTGATTCCAATTCAAATTCTGGTTCTGATTTAAATGCATTTTATGTTTTGTGCATTTTACTATCTACAATAAATGTAGTTTTTGATTTTCACACACACACACCGACACAGTCGATTACAGTGTGTCTACATATATAATTTATGTTCAAAACATAGTAATTTATCGGACTGTTTATCAGCTGCTGCTGCTGCGGCTCATTATAATAAGAGAAATCTGCATAAATACATATACGTATATATAAAATACTGTACAACAAAAAATTATGCCAAATTATGATAAGAAATTTTTGCTCTCTTTAGCTAATGGCTCTCTGCATACATAAACATTATAAAATTTGTGTGTGTAAAATATCTAAGCAGCCATCAATAATGTAAATAACTATGAAAATGTGTGGAGTGGAGCGTGTGGAGCGAGAGGTCCAGGGCTGGATTCTGTAGTCAAAGCTAATAACATGGCCCTCTGAGATATTTACAGGTTCATTAGCTGTTTTAGTTTTGTTTCCAATGGGGATTGCAATTACTTGTGAGTATTTAAAATGCCCTAAATCGATAAATTTAAAGATTAAACAAATTGTAGACCCAGAATTTATTCACTCAGAGTGAAAATTTCAGCCCTGGCAAAGCAATTAGGCCAATAGACTCGAAGTTTTTGCCAACATTAAAACTAATGCGCCGAAAAGTAGACTATGCTAAATGAAAAGTCAACTTTATTGCTTAAAGTAGTTAAAGGACAGGGGGCGGGTAGGACAAAAGGGAAGGTCTTACAATGGAAATGACACAAACTAACACATTAGGGTGGCGTTTCCTTTGCCAAAGTTACTTGACTTGATTTTTCGGGTTGCCAGCAAAACGGAGACGACAACAACACCAGAGAGCAGCAAACAAATAAACTGACAGACACTCGTTTCCGTTTTCAAACAAAACAGACGCCATATTTAAAATTCCAAACAGCGCACAGCAACAACAGCAATAACAACAGCAACAACAATAGCACTAACAACATAGGCAAGCAAATGAAATAACAGCAAAATTTTGCCATTTGCTGCAAAACTTTTGCTTTGCCTTTTTTTCTGTGAAAGTTGTTTTTTTCACATTTCAGCCGCTCGCTGCCAAAACAAAGAATTCAATTTTCTGGGTCGAGCTATGATTTTCGAACCAAATCGTTTTGGTGGGGCAGTTTTAGGAGGGGTCAGGTTCATTGAACGGTTTCGCTTTGCACTTCTCATGGCATGAAATGAGCATAAATTTCTTGGACTAATTGTGAAATTATGCCAAAAATGAAATGCAAACGTGAAAATTCTCAAAATGATTCGAAATGGCATCCCGAAAATCTGTAGGAGCTAATCCAAAGAACTCAATTTTATCGCCGGCTTCCAAAATTTCAATAAGAGGCTCAACGATAGTGAAAAATTTCAAAAATTAAGTTCTTTGACGGTTAGTTTTTTTGATTTAGTTAGGTGTTAGCTTTCTCTAGATTAGTGCAGAGTTTTAGAGGACTGCATTGTCGTATTAAGTCATTTCAAGTGCTATTTTTTTCGATTCTGATTCTGATTTTATGCATTCTACTTAAATTTCTCTTTAGAAATTGGTTTAAAGTTAAGAATATTTCTTGAATATATGTGCAATCCAGAGAGATGCGGATTAGCCTGCCACTGCCATTCAGAACATTTATCATAAACAATTTCCATTCTACTTGAAACTTGCTGACCAACCATCGTGACTTCCGTGCACCAGAAATGAAAGATTTATTTTAGATTTGCATGACGAGATAGTGGAAATAATGGCAGAAGAATTAAGTCGATACAATTGCTGGCACAAAGGACACGTAGGCAAATAAAAAAATAAATGCCAGCGGCGTGTGTTTCTGGGTCTCTCACAGTTTAAGTTGCTTGGCATTATGTACAATATTAAAATGATTTATGTTTCAAAAGAAGAAAACATAACTTGCTGCCCTTCAGACTGACTCTCCTGACTGACTGAAAGCTTACTAATTTCATGAAATATGCAATGTGGAGCCCAGTGAATCAATAGGCCAGGATGGAAAAGACAAACATTTGACTAGTGGACACCCTAGCGAGTGGGCCTGTGTGTGTGAGTGGAACATTTGAAAAGGGTATCGAGAGAAATCTATAAAATGAGTGGACTCGACAGGACGCCGCCAGCCAGCCAGCCAGTCAGCCATACATGCCAATAAAATATTTTATCAGATGTACGTGTTGCTATTAGACGCGGTGAAACCCCTCAACGCAGTTAACAATCCGCAGTCTAGAGACCCTTCGTCGTCCCTCCATTGGACCTTCTCATCCTTTTGCTGCACGCACGCATATCAAATGACTGTGTTGATGTGTTGAAAGGCATGCCCCACTCCCCAGCCTCTCTCTATCTTTCTCCCAGGGTGAGGAGTGCGAATGTGTGAGTGTAAGTAACCCTTTTTTACGGCTGGTCAGCGTAGAAGGAGTTGTCTTTCCCACCAGTGAGTGGACTCGCCATTCCGAGTGGTCTGATTATGCCTTGTATGGCCATAAATTTATATTGAAAGACGTGCGCTGTTAATCAAATTAAAGCGTTTGATTAAATTTTAAATAAAATGAAGCGCAGCATAAAAAACACAAGCCAACAGAAACAACAACAAGAGTAAATGGAGAAACGACTGCAGTAAAAAGTGGAAATTAATTTGCGAGCACGTGGCGTATGCGCAATATTCAATTTATGTATGCATCCGATTATTAATTAAATTTTGGTTTTTATTTATTTTATATACATATGAATGAGGAAGAGTCTTTCTCTTGATATTTGAGATATTTAAAGTATAAAGTTTATAACAAAAACGTGTCGCGAACTACTACACGGCGAGGTAGAAAAGTTTCCAAAGACGAGGACGAGAAGGAGGATGGGGACATTTGCTCAAGTGTTGCGCACTTTAAGACGCTTAACGGGCCAACTGAAGTTAAATAACAATTTCACTGCTCATTAACCCTAATTTGTATGTAAATTTTTGGATGCCCTAGTTGTTGGCCCTTTTTCCCTTTTTTTCGTTGATGCTACTACATTTTAAAGGATTCCCCGCGAGAGGGCATTTTGTATGTTTTTTTAAATAACGCACATGAGAGAGACGACGAAAAGCTTCAAGGGAGTTCGGGGGATAGGTTAAAGGAAGAAGATGAAGAAGTTTCCCATTTGCTTCTTTTCGTCGATGTGAAAGAAGGATGAGGCTGACCAGCAAAGTGCAGGAAGTGCGATGAATTTTTCTTCTTTTTTGGAAAGAGGGATAAAAGTGAAGAAAAAGAAGTAGAGAAAGATTGTTTGCCCTCAATTCCGTTTTCGTTCATTTTGTGCTTTTTTTTTAGGTTTTTTTGTTCTTTTCTTGTTCGTCTTCCATTAATTCATCTGCCGCCGCTATGCAAACAAAAGACACCACACAAAATGGACTTTCGCCCAGTCATGATTGGGTTGTTGTTCTTGTTATTGTTACTGATGTTGTTGCTGATGTTATTGTTTCACCAGACACAATGTATGTATGTGTATGTGTGAGAAGAGCATGTGCAGCAGATACAATTCGCAAGAGGCTGCCAAATGGCAAACGTGGCAAACAAGAACTGACAGCATCCTTTCGGACCAGGCAAATTCAATAAATTACGCCAACGACCATTAATTATATTTTAAATTGCAATGCACACACACACTCACACAGGCAGATACTCACACGAACACGCACAGACAGAGGAAAACTTTTGCTTTTGTTTCATATGAAAAAGTTGCACTCATTCACCAGGCAAATTGTCGCAGTTTATCTCATACGCAGTTGCTGTTGGTTCTTGTTCTGTTGTTGTTGTTGTTGTTGTTGTTGCTGCTGGATATGCCACAACAAATAAACCACTTGTGCGCACCATGCCACATCGAGCTAAAGGAAAATATGAAAAAGTATAACGAAAACAACACCAGGACACTTTTTGCCTTCATGGACTTCAGCCTCGCTTCGGCATCAGCTTCAGCTTCGAGCTGACCATTATTAACGCCTTGGCGTATGCAACTGACCTACCCACTAGCCCCCCTCCATGCCGTCAGCCCCCTCAGCCTGCTGATGACAATGGCAGCGTGTCATTAAGTCGGACGTCCACTGCTGACCGCCGCTGACGTGTTAACTGCAGTGCGTCCAACTTTTAATTGGTTTTAAGTCACAAGTTAATTTCCATAAAGCAAAAAACATTAAAAAAAAAGCGGAGTCATCGCAAAATGCACTGAGCAAAAACTCCGAAATTGATATCGAAACTCATTGAAAACTTTGTGAGACATTTTAATACAGATTGTTTTTTAATTTAATTAATATCCTTATTTATAAGGGGTATGCGATAATTACGAATGTGTATTTGGTTCAGTATACTCACATCTCATTTAAATCTTTAAAGTTTTCCAGTACATAAAACAAAAAGCCCAAACAGATATTCACAACTAATTTATTAAAAGAAAAGTCAGTCTTAAAGATAAATCCTTAACTTGCTTTTAATTGGTATTCCAACATGTGTAGAATTTAGATTGCTTTTGTCAGAATTTCTTGGTTAGTTAGACGAGTGTCCTTAATTTCTTCGAGTGTCTCCTGTGAGAGAATTAAGTGGTGTTTGTCTACTTCTTGGGCTTTCCCCGTTTGCCTCGTTTGGGTTTCTTCTTGAATGGCCCCAGGCCACGTCGGACCATTGTGCCACGCCACCAGGCCTGCAACTTAATGGCACACTCCATGCGATGCACTTGGAGATCGTGCAAACGTTGCTCCTCCGCCTTTTTGGCCTGATAGTCCTTGACGAATTCTAAACGCTCTTCATAGATTTCGCGATGACGGACCAGCAGTTTCTTTTGCTCCAGAATGCGTAGCTCCCAGGCTTCGGACTCACGGTCCACACGACGCAGCTCGGAAACGTAGCGTTGTTGCCACTCTTCGATGCGGCGCCGCAACTCGATAATCTCGCCACTGCGAAAGGCTCTCAGCTCACCACTGACACGCTCCTCGCGGGCCAGACGCTGCTTATAGTCGAGGATGTCCCTCAGATAGGCTCGTTCGGCATTCTCACCCCAAATCTCGGCCTGCGTTATGCGACCAGCCTCCCAGCGTTGAACCAGATTGTATTCCAAGTCATTGACCCGAGACACACAGCGTAGATTGTATTTGGCATCGGCGGTGCGTTCATCAATGTCCTTTAGACGGTCCAAACCACTTTGTTTTACCCTCTCAAGCTCATGTTTAAGGTTTTTCAACTCATCCTTGGAGCTTTGAAGTTCTTTCATGGCCTGAGATTCTCCACTACTATTGCCATTCAGGGCGCCAATGGCACGATCTAGGGCGTCCATATTTTGCTCTGGTTCGGTCACCTCCTTGATGGCAGCCTCGAAAATGGCACGTAGGGCATCCATGTCGCGTTCAAACTTTAAGGAATTCAAGATGCCCTCATCCAAGTCCAGGTCAGCATCTGTTTCGCCCTCACCCAGTAGTGATTCCAGACGCGGCAGCGTTTTGCCTGTAAGCAGAACACGTTCCGGCCTGTCCTGGTCGCCTGCAGAAGAGCTGCGACGTCGACGACGCAAGGAAGCTGGCAGCGTTGGCATTGTCTTACTTAGATTCAAGCGCTGAGAACGTTGCTGGATCACCAGTTTGTCCAAGGTGTCCTTGTAGGTGTACAGAAGTAGCACTTGACGCAGCTCATCGACTTGTGCTTGCAACGACATGACCGACCGACAACTAAAGTAAAAATCCAACAAATGCACGCCCATGAATATCAATATCAATCGGTTTTCTTTCTTTTTTTTTCGGTGGCCCGGCAACTGTTGCCTAGGAATCCATACCAATGTGTGAATGTGTGTGTGTGTGGACATGTCTCCCCCATTATAAATGTTTTGACTCAGCCCTCTTTCAATTTTTGCTGTCGTTGTCCTCGACACTGCTTTCGTGTAGGAATGCCGCATTCGTTGAATTTATTTGCCTTTTTCTCTTACCATCATGGTGTCCTTCTTTGTTCATCCCTTTTGCCTTGTGGGTTCGTTCACTTCTCGGTTGGGCTCTGGCGCATGTAAGTATGTGTACTTACTCTGCCGTTCCGTAGTTTCTCGGCTCCTGGCTTCTCGGCTGGCTTATATGTTTAACCCAATAAATGCTGCGCTGATTGCAAGTTAAATTATTGGCACACAGGACTTCAGACCCGCATTACAATTAAATTATCGCATTAACCGCAAAACCTGCAAGGCGCGCATGGTGTACAGACACCCGCGGTGACCGCGTAAAAGGTGAAACAAGTGCACAGATATACATAAATATCTACATAACAATAGCAAAAGGATATTAGACATCATCTTACCGTGTAATGTAATGTTAAGATGTGAGGGACCACCAGCTAAATGAGGACCACCAGTTGCAGTTGTACCAGATGACCTCAGGAGCAGAAAGAATTCGGCTAGCGAACTTGCAGCATTTCACCTTCTATGAATTTATGTTCGCCTGGTATTTCATTTTTTCTACAGGACGAATTTCGTAGTTTAAAATAAAACAATTTTTTACTCAATCCACGTCCTTTGTAATTCTGTTCGCCTGGATTTTGGATGGAGTTTGAAAAATTGGGAAAAATGTAAATCTAAAATTTTTGGCTATTTTTATTTTTATGAAACACCAGGCGAACAAAAATGCATAGAAGGTCGATTGACTTTCAACTTTTTAAAAATGCGTTGCATACTCTTCGGGGTCGTTAATTTAAATTTTACGGTTGATGAGCATACTTTTTGGGGACGTTTAATTTATTGAATTTATTGGGCGAGAAAACTGATTTCTGAATCGATATACATATATAAAATTTAAGAAAGATTTTCGAGAAAAATAAAATTTTGGATTAGATTAGACTTGTTTTTTTATTTAGGAAATAGTTATATTAAAAGTGTATCTTGGCTTAATCCTAAAATTATTAACAAAATGTTGGCCACTCAAAAGTCGTTGAGCAGCCGCGCCGAGTGGGTTATTTATTTCGATTGAATACAAACGTCCTGGATTGTTCTTTCCAAAGCCAACAAAGACCTGACATTATTAAGGACATTCCAAATCCTGGGGGCACGATTGCTATAAGGATTCTCCCACAGCTTATGCATTCTGCTCAGAGCTATGTTTATATAAACAAAATCATTACATATCTGGCGATTCTTTTTTTTAGCGTTATTGCCAAAAATAAATCTTGTTGTCTCTCTTTTTGGTAGACAGAAAAATATAATACGGCAGAATTTCTGAGCTATAAATAGAAACAAAAAGCGATTAATTATTATCCTTTGGGTGCATTAGAAAAATGTAGGTAATCTGAGAGGGATGCCTTAATACTGCTTGTTTAGATTCCACACAGTCGTTTCGTATCGTCATTAATTTCTAGGGTATCCTGAGAGGAACCTCAAGTGGTCATTGCACCGACAATGGACAAACGACAGCGAAGTCGCCTGTGAGAAATGGCGGAATGAGCTATAATTTAAACCCCGCCGCTGTCTCGCACACACAGACACACATGAGGCGTCGAAACGTATTTTGCACTTGGCGTTGGCTTCGCTTTCAGCGCCCATTATTTTTAATAGACTCGAAAAGAAAAAGTTTTCAGTTTTCTACTTCATTGGCTGCAAATCGGCAAAAGACGCGCTGCCACGGGGTCAACCCATTGCTTCCCCTTGACCCTTACCATCCCTGCAAATGGGAAAGGAGGGCGGCAGCCAAAATTAAGTGCCGCAAAAAGTATGCTGTGCGGCGCCTGATAAGGGCACACATAGACATACATACATACATACATGGACTGGAACCAGCGGGAGACTAGCTTCTGTGGGAGTGGTGTGTATGAGCTGTAGAATCTCTTTCGCCTGGCAATTGCAGCAAAAAGTCACACACATAAATCGCATCGGCCAACTGCAAAGAAAAAATATATGAAAATTATTTTCAATTTCCATTTAGTTTAACCTCCGTCACACACTCCATCTCCAAATGCATCGCTTCCTCCTTCTTCTCTCTTCTCTCATGCAAATTTTCGATTATGACAACTTTCCATTTATAGTTTTGGCTGGCAAACGATATGGAAATCGAGCGCACTCGACTAATATTCATTTTGACTGGCACGCAAAACTTTTCTGCTATTAATAGCGGCAAGGCCTTGCCTTGGAAATTGCTTCCTCTAAATAATAAATATGCAAATATTGGCTGTCAATGCCACAAAACACACAGAGAGAGGCATGGAGGGAGAGAGAGAGCGAGAGGGGACAAAAAAGCCAAAAGAAATGGCGAAACCATCGCGGCAACCCGCAAAAAAAATTGCCATATCACTAAAACAAGCTCTAGCCTCACATACATACATATACATATGCATGCATCCAAGTGTGTGGGAGTGTGTGTGTGTGTGTGTAGGTGTATATAAAATCAATCAGTCGTATCACCATTTTGGACGATGCCCGCTGAGGCATGAGACAACCTTTCCATTTTATGTGTACCATGTCAGCGGCATATTACTTTGCCAATATGCATTTTTTAGTAGTTTTAACAGGCGTTTTGCCAGTTTTTTTTATACCCTTGCAGAGGGTATTATAAAATTGGTCAGATGTTTGTAACGCACAGAAGGAGACGTTTCCGACCCCATAAAGTATATATATTCTTGATCAGCTTGAGAAGCTGAGAAGCTCGATATAGCCATGTCCGTCTGTCCGTCTGACCGTCTGTCCGTCTGTCCGTCTGTCCGACCGTCTGTGCGTACGCGTTTTACTCAGCCATCTTAAGAGATATCGGGTTGAAATTTTTTTTGGGGACTCTTTATTACCTGTGTGAGATAAAGTATGAAAATCATCGGGATCGGACTACTATATCATATAGCTCTGGAACAAAAATTTTTGCAAAAATTGGAGTATCCCCATGAAATTTACCAATATAATAGAATTTGATATAAAATCTCAGATTCCAAAATTTGAAGCTGATCGGATAAATAGAACACAAGTTACAGTCAGTACAAATCGGTTCAAGCGCTGCCGGCAGCGCTGCTTGCTGCCTACTACGTCATCAGCAAATCAAACAGAGCACATGCATACACACACACAGACGCAGCGCTACACGAACTGTATGTGTATGCGTGTTGTGCTTTGCTTAAAAATTTGTAGTGAAAAGAGAAATAATTTGAATGTTTTGTTTGTGTGTTGTTGAATTGAGTTGTAGGGAATGAAATTTCAAAATGTAAAAAAATTATTGCCAAGGACTGCAAGGGTATATAAACTTCGGCATTGCCGAAGTTAGCTTCTTTGATATTTTTATATTCAATTTTCTCTTATCCAGGGGTGGCAGCTGACTAGGTTGACTACCGACAAGCATAATTACAACGTCATGTATTATCTCTATCTTTTAATCAATAAACCTATTTTATTTCTTGAGAACATATTGGAATTAACATTTAATCTTCTTTTTTTTATATTTTATAAACCTAAGTCAATGTGTTTTTCACTTTTCTTTTATTATTATTTTTTTTTTTAACACTTTCACGTGCTTAAAATGTAATCTAGAAGAAAAACAATGCCAGAGTGTCGAAACTAGCTCTGATCGAGTTAGACAAGCCGCTAGATCGGCAGTAGCTAGAAACCTCTAAATTGCCATGGCTGGCACATATGCCTCGCGGTTAGCCGCCAAATAGAAAATTTCAAATTCGAATTTCAGTAATCGCCACTCATATTAAGAACTAATTGCATTTAATTATGGGCTTTAAATTCAGTTGAGCTGCATGAATGGTAGGTACAAAAAATATGTTCACTTAGTTCAATTGAAATAGTTTTCCCAGAGGTATTGTTTTGATAGACATTGAAGGGATTACAACTTTACATATGAGATGAGGTTATTAAATGACCTGAGCCCTCCATCCCTGTCCTTTTGCTTCTCCTTTTATTTGTATGTAGAAAACACTTTTTGCTCTGATAACTGACCGCACTTATATTTCTGGCGAACCGTTTGCATCCCTCGGTTTTTTCCTGTTTTTTTTTTGTTATTTTCGCTTTTTTTTCGTGAGTCCTTGCTCTCATGTAAATAACCCAAAAATTGTATATTGCGAGCCGCAACCACGACACCGTGACAACGACGGCATATGCCAAGCGGAGCCAAGTCAAGCAGGACGTGGCAGGGATCCTGCGAACAGGCTCTGGTCGGTTGGTGGGCCGTTTAGAGGGTCGGTCGGTAGGGTCAGTCACTGGCAGTGATGGCAACGTTGGCAACTGGCTATGTGGTGAACTGTGTGAATATGTCAGTATGTTGTTGCTCTTGTCTGCGGCTGGGCGAGTGATAGACGCTGCTACCATTAATTCACATTCAGGTGCCGCACGCTTGGCTTAACAAATTCATTTGTGTGTGTGTGTGTGAGTGCGGCAACAACATGTGTTTTCACTCGTCCTAGTGCGGGCGGAGTTACGTTGCGACGACCCTCGAGAAGCTGCGGTCGCTCGTGCAGGCAAATCTCGTGCAATGCATGATAAATGCTCTGGTCAGCCTCAGCAACGAGCGACTCTTCACGTTTTTTCTCGTTCATTTTTTGGTTTTGTTATGTAGCTAAAAGTTAAAAACTCACCCCGCTTCCCACTCTCCCCCACCCCTTTTACAGCAGTACCTGACCTACTTGTGGGGCGTGTAATTAGTGCCCTGGACAACAGCATACGAAATTCATGAGGCGAAAAATCGAAAGTTAGTTGTCGTTGCTGTTGCTGTCGCTGGCGTGCTTGGCCCACAGTCAATGCGTGTCGCATTGAGAGAGAACCAAAAAGCAAAACAACAAAAAAATCAACTAACTTGGTAAAATCAATATCAGCCCCTGGCCAATGCCAAGCAACCAGTCAACCAGCCATCAAAACCCAGTAAGAAAAACAACTATATAAAAGAACAACAATCAAGACTTAATACAGGGTAACCATAACAACGCGACTCAATAAACAAATGCCACACACACTCATACACTCACACTTCAAGACACCCTGAGACTTAATGCGGCTATTCAAATAATAGTAACTACAAAAATAGAACAGACACACACTCAACACGGTGGTACAACCCTCGCGGAATTGTGTCAATAGTCAGATACACCCCAAAAGCAAAGTGCAGCCAGTTGAGCGAGGACTTCGAAAGGAAACGCACTTAGCTCTGCGATCGAACGATGTTTCCTCAGGCCGAATTGGAGAATTACAAATTGCAGGTTGAACTGCTGCAGGAGAAATTGCAACGCAGGTGAGAAAACCAACCAAGAATTATATATAATCAACTTATTATATAATCAAATGATAACAGTGAGGACAATCGCCAGCAATTGGAGCACAAACTGGACAAAGTTCTACAAAAGCGTCATGAACTGTAAGTACAGGCCTCGATTCATTCTCTTCGAAATTAAATTTTCGATTCCGATTGGGATATATTTCAGTGATAAATCTGTGCGTCAGCGGAATCGTCAAAAGTATCAAGAATTCCTCGACGAGCAGAGCAAACGTAATGAAAGGAACAGAAAGTTAGTCCAAATGCTGGAACGTGTCGATGAACAAACGGCCATCATGTCACAGCGCAGCGAACGACTTAAAATGATGAAGGTGAGTGGGACCGAGAGAAAGGATTGACGCCTCTGACACTATCTCACTCTGACCCTCAATCGTATCGTTTCATCCTCCAGCTGCAATATCAAATGTACTTTGCGAAATTGGTACAGAATCAAACATTGCGTTGCATACAACACACACAGGTGCCTCCAGGTGTTGTGGCAGCTGCTGGTGTTGGCGTGGGCGTTGGCGTTGGTGGGGGTAATATGGCGACGATTCCTGTGATATTGCAACCGCAGGCCAATGCTGGACAGGCGACAACTGCAGGTGGAGTAACTGGACAGCCATGGACATTTGCCGCCATGCCATTTGGCCAGCCTCAACAAGCTGTGTTAACACCACAGTTTGCCACACCAGCTACAACTGTCATGCCATCTGTTCCTGCTCCAGCTACCGCTGCCGCTGTTGCTCCTCCTCATCCTCATCCTTCGTCTATGCAGGCAGCACAGCCCATATATTATCCTGAGCTTTATGGTGGAGTCCCATTGGCCACTTCCAACTTGTTTGATCTACGCGCCACATTGCGCGCATTTGATAATGAGAATGCCGATTTGCCCGACCGAATGGCAACACGGTTCAATATGGAAGCAGCATCTGAGGCGCTGACAGGTGATTATCGGCCTGAGCCACTCCCAACTACAGTAGCAACACCAACAACATCCTCGTCCTCGGATACAGGCAGAGACAAAGGTGTGCGGCAACTGAGCAGCACATCCTCAACTCTGGCCACATCCTCGTTGACATTTGATAAATTGCCAAAGACGTCGTCGCCCACGCTAACCCTGACTGAGTTGCCGCCTGCGACTGGCTTTACTCCTGGTCCTGGCTTTGGCCCTAGTTCTGGGCAACCGCAAATGGCACCACACTCCGATCGACTCGAGGAACAAAGCCAACAACAAGCTGCCTGGACAAATTCACGCGTGACTAAAGTCGAGCATGAAAAATCACCAAATGTCGTTGGCCATAATGAGCAGCCAGCAGGACTAGGACCAGGCCAACAGCATCAGCAACAGCAGCCACAGTCGAACAATTTTCAAGCATACTTTAGTGAGATGAAAATCGATGAGCCATCCGAAGATAAACGCGAACTAAACGTGCGTACGGGAATGGGAACGGGCATCGGAATGGGCATGGGAACAGGCATGGGCATGGGTACGACAAGACCTACCGAACTTGGCATCAGCAACGATTTGCTTGAGGAAGTGAAAGCCAGTCGAGCGGCGTTAGAGATGGCAGCGGCTGCGGTTGATGAGCAGCTAGCTAGAGGTAATCAATTGTCGCCACCCTCTGCTGGTGGTGGAGGCCTCATGGACGAGTTAAAACCAGAGGCTCGTCTGTCGATTGAGAATATTGAAAATGCCATTTACGGTGAACGTTTGACAGCAGCAGCGGCAACGCAGCCGCCACCCACGCAGGGATTATTGGAGAATTTGGTGACGGGCAAGCGAACGTCAGAGGGAGGGGAGAGGGAGAGGAATGCTGCTGATACTGCGGTGGCTGGACTGGCTGAACCCCTCGATTATGGGCAATATGAAACGGCCGGCTATAGCGAACCAATGGAACCAATTTATGCCAGCATCGATTCGAACCAACAGCCTACTGTTGCAGCTGTTCCTACTCCTGCTGCTGCTGCTGGGGCAACTGTCGAGCCGCTTTACAGTGAAATCGGAAATCCCACAGACTATCAACAGTATGGAGCGGAAGGCAATGCTGCCGCATCGGTAGCAGCTGAAACTGCCGCCTCAGAGGCCTCAGTGTCCGCGCAAGAATACTCGAATATTGATTATGGTAACTATGAGACAGACCAGTATGCCGCTACCGGCTATGATCCCAATGCCTATCCGGGCTACATATACGATGAGGCAACTGGCCAATATATAGCCGATCCCAATGCTGGGCCATATGCGGCGGATGGCAGCTATGCTGGACAGGAATACGATGCGAATGTTGCGAATTATGACTACAATGCTTATGCCGAACAGCAACAACAGCAGCAGCAACAACTACTCGGTGAGCAACAGGAAGGCTATCCCATGACTGAAAACACAAACAACCAACTACTAACTGAGATGGAGTCAAGCCAACCACCAGCAACAACAACACCTCCAGCCATAGCCACCCCCACCACCAGCAATGAGGCGACTGTGAGTAGTCCTCCAGTTGCCGCCTCCAAACCGCCTGTCAAACCCACATCGATACTCTCGTCGACAGACAAACAAGTGCCGACTAATGATGCGCAGCAACAGCAGCAGCTAAAGAAGAAGAAGCGCGTTAATTTCGTTGACAGCAGCGAAACGGATGATAGCTCAAGCGCAAAACCAGCGCCGCCGGTTGCTGTGACTCCGTCATCATCAGCATCACCATCAGCATCGGCAGCAACGGGAGCAGCTTCATCTCAGCCATCGCAGTTGGCGGCTCCAGTTCAAGCTCCTGCTTCTGCATCAACTCCTGTCATGGAAGGAGGAGCAGGAGTTACTGCTGCTGGTGGAACGGTTGCTGGCAGCGAGAGTGATTTCGATTTCTCAACAGGCAGCGAGGCGAAGAATTAGAACAAGTTGATCACAACAAAAAACACACAAGAAAAGGAGGAAAAGGAGAATTTCAAGCTCTAATTTGCTGCCATTTGGGTTAACCAATGGAGCAACCAATCGAGCATTTCCATTCAAAGTGACCGCTTTCAATTTATTGCCATTGCATTTTTCTCTCTCTCTCTCTCTTTCCTTTGCTTTCTTTCTCGTGTCGTGAAGTTAAACGAAGTAAATGAAAACTTTCCCGCTTATCGGAAAAAAAGAAGATATTGACTTTTTCTCGTTGTCAACAGGATGAGGTGATTCAACGCTCATTTAGGGGTTGATTAATTTAATTATTTTTGATTTCTGAATACAGTTAATTGTTTAAATTCCAATAAAAAACTAATAATAACGAATACTTGAAGGTTTACGTTAGGTTTAGAGAAGAATGATCGGGAATTCTGATTATCATTTGTCCATTTGCGAATTGTCAATGTTACTCAAGTTTAAATTAATAAAAATGTAAATTTACTACATATAATGAAATTGTTCAACAGTGCGTATACACAATTTCTCTTGCGCAACAACAACGACCATAATAACATATTGACTTTTTTACTACCTGAGTAATAAGATCAGCGACTGTTGATGCTGTTGCTGCTGCTGTGACTGTCAGCCCGCAATTTGTCAAAAGTGCAATTGTCTCTCCGCCAATAACTATGGCTTTTACTGGGCCACCACGAGGTGGCTCGCTCTTGCCAGCAATGACACTAATTATGTGCGGCGGGGCAGCAAAAGGTGTTCAGTCCCATCTCGACCTGGTTAACAAACAAGCGAATGCATGCGAGTGAGTTGCTTGCCAGTTTAATTGAAATTATGCCAGTAGAAAAACAATGCAAAAAAGAACCTTATACCCACACACTTATATAGTTATATATGTATATATATATGTTGTTGTGTTTGGTCGTGATGTTTTCGCAATTTTAATTTGATTCTGAGTTAAAGCGCTGAATGCATTTATATTTTCGTTTTCGATTAACGACGATGCGCGACGCAACTGTTGCTGACATTTTTCCATCAATTTGAGTACGCATCGAAGTACGTTCATTGTGTCAGAGTCCAACACACACACACACACACACACACACACACACACACAGATACATACAGAAGCATATTTCATTACAGTCTCATCATGGTCATCAACAGAGTCAGAGTCAGAGCATCAAAGTTCATTATAGAGTACAACTTTTTTGTTTACTACACATAGAAAATATATTTTTGCCATTATTTAGTTTATTTCTTTGTGTAATTTAAATAAGGATCATCACAGATAATTGTATATATAATCAGTGGCTAAAAACAAGCAATTGAAAATGCGTCGAGAAGATAATTTGCAAATATTTGATACATTTGTGCAACTGATACATGTTGCTGTTGGTTAAATAGGTAAATAAATGATGCTAAATGTAATTTAATTTTAAGCCTTTAGTAATTAAAACTAAAATGTTGGATTTACTTTAACATCAAAGAAATGCTCAACAAAAGCTAAACTTCCGTGGGATGCCAACAGATGATTTCGACTTTATGGTCTGGAATTGACAACTATAATTATATAGGCACATATATCTTTATGTATAAGTAGAATCCGGTTATAACGACTCCGCTTATAACGTCCGTCCGGTTATAGCGACTAAAGTTCGATGAGTTTAGTCCCAATACAAACTTATTTAAAAAGGGCCTCCGGGTAGTACGTCTTCCGGATATAACGACGAAAATCGTTGGTCCCTTGACCGTCATTATAACCAGATTCCACTGTATATATCATCTGGATCAGCTTTCAGTTTAATAAAACATTGTGTAAGTTTTTACACTAACCACTTTCATAATTTATATATGTATCTATTTGATTTTTATACCATACACCCAGAGGGTGAAATGGTATATTAAAGTCGCCAAAATGTATGTAACAGGCAGAAGGAATCTTTTCCGACCCCATAAAGTATATATATTCTTCATCAGTATCAACAGCCGAGTTGATCTAGCCATGTCCGTCTGTCCGTCCGTCCGTCTGTTCGTCCGTATGAACGCCTAGATCTCGGAGACTATAAGAGATAGAGCCACCAAATTTGGAATGTAGGCTCATGCAGTATGTAGAGTGATCAAGTTTATTTCAAATTTTTTCTGGTGTATGGTTTACCTTAGTCGGCGAGACGACTTTAGGCGGTTGAACAAATGCAAATAATCTTTTGAAAACGCATGCGAACCTGAAAAGATAGAATTTAGTTTATTCTAAATAAAATAAATCTTCAGCAATATCATTTGTATAAGGACATTAAAAGCATAAAAGGTTATAAATAGACTATTTTCAAATTGCGTTAAATTTAAAGTTTAAAAGTTTACATTAAATTTACATATTATTTTAAAATGATTGATTCTTAATTATTATAGCACTTATAATAACAATTAAATTTTAGAATTTCTGAATATTTTCGATCTGCATTCGAGCATTTGGCTCGACTTTTGGTTAGGTGATTACTTCATAAAATGTCCAACTTATGAGCACTTTTCCGTTTTTTGGACTAATTTTTAATTAATTTAATTAATTTTTAAGAAGTCCCAAATTGAATCCTCGAAATCTCAGCTCTCCGCATGATTATCGCAATGTCCTTTGCACCGACTATAGTCCTTGATGATTCGAATCTTTTAAGACCACTTTCATCCTGATCCTTTAAAGGACTCGCGAGATATTTGCCGTTTTTCCTCAAACAGTAAAGACCTTTTATCTCAGCTTTTCAAAGGACATTCCAGGATCTGATAGTGTTAGTCGAAGCGGGTCATCAAGGACTATTATCTGACAAAAGGACATCCTGATCGTCCTTGAAATGACTGAGTTATAAGGACATTTATTGTTTTTTTTGCGATTTTTTGTCATTTTTCCGACTAACCCCCTTACAAAAATTCGAGTAATATTTTTGGAAGGATATTGAAAACCCTTGAATGCAGATCGGTAGTTCTGATCCTGGAGGACTGAAAAATGTGTATCCTGTCGAAATCGGCCAATGTCCTGCAGAGATATGGCCTCGAGAAAATTATCTTTCTTTCGTTTTTTAGCTCTAAAATCCACGAATCCTGCCGCAGGACGAAAGGACATGGTTCCCTAGGATGTCCTTGATGATCTCTACAGATTGGCATCAAAAAAAGTTGGGGTCATCTAAGGATGCACGTCACGAAATTTACAGAAAATGTCCTTTTTCTCAGCAATTCTAAGGACATTCCAGGACCTCATGACATCAGTCGATGCGAACGAAGAAGGACTTCCAAGTGGCAAAAAAAACGTCCCGATTATCCTTACAGTGACAGAGTTATATGCAGTTTTCTGATTTTTGGACGTAATTTTTTCCAAGTCCGAAATTTAATGAAAATTTTTCCAAGTCCCAAATTGAATCGGAAGAGCAAAAAAACTGCAGAAAACTACAAAATCCTTGATATCTCAGCTCTCCGCAGGACTATCACCATGTCCTTTACACCGACTATAGTCCTTGATGTTTGGAATCTTTTGAGACCACTTTCGTCCTGATCCTTTAAAGGACTCGTGAGATATTTGCTGTTTTTCCTCAAACAGTAAAGTCCTTTTATCTCAGCTTTTCAAAGGACATTCCAGGATCTGATAGTGTTAGTCGAAGCGGGTCATCAAGGACTACCATCTGACAAAAGGACATCCTAATCGTCCTTGAAATGATTGAGTTATAAGGACATTTATTGTTTTTTTGCGATTTTTTGTCATTTTTCCGACTAACCCCCTTACAAAAATTCGAGTAATATTTTTGGAAGGATATTGAAAATCCTTGGATGCAGATCGGTAGTCCTGATCCTGGAGGACCAGAAAAGGTATGTCCTGTCGAAATCGGTCAATGTTCTGCAGAGATATGGCCTCGAGAAAATAGTCCTTTTTCCGTTTTTTAGCTCTAAAATCCAGAAATCCTGCCGCAGGACGAAAGGACATGGTTCCCTAGGATGTCCTTGATGATCTCTACAGATTGGCATCGAAAAAAGTTGGGGTCATCTAAGGATGCACGTCACGATATTTACTGAAAAGGTCCTTTTTCTCAGCAATTCGAAGGACATTCCAGGACCTCATGACATCAGTCGATGCGGACGAAAAAGAACTTCCACATGGCAAAAAAACATCGTGATTATCCTTAAAATAGCCGAGTTATAAGCAGTTTTCTGATTTTTGGACTTGTAATTTCTTAGCCTAAGTGACAAATTTATGTAGCATACTTTTGGGACGAATAATATGAAATTTTCAAAAAGTATTGCCTACTTATTGGGGGTGAAAAGAAATCAACAAATATTTCGAGTATCCTTTGAAGGATCAGGACGAAAGTGGTGTCCAACGAATCCTTCCATCAAGGATAATAATCTGTGAAAAGGACATTCCGATAGTCCTTCAAGGAGCTGAGATATTAAGGATTTTCTGTTTTTCCGAATTCGTTGCATACTTTTAGGCGGTTAGGCTTGAGGGGTGCCAAAATTAATTTTTGTTGCATACTTTTAGGCGGTTGGGCTTGTGGAGTAGAAAAATTAATTTTTGCTGCATACTTTTAGGCGGTTGAGCTTGTGGGGTTCCAAAATTAATTTTTGCTGCATACTTTTAGGCGGTTGAGCTTGTGGGGTGGAAAAATTAAAATCTGTTGCATACTTTTAGGCGTTTGAGCTTGTGGCAGATCACACAAGCCCAACCGCCTAAAAGTATGCAACAAAAATTAATTTTGGAACCCCTCAAGCCTAACCGCCTAAAAGTATGCAACGAATTCGGAAAAACAGAAAATCCTTAATATCTCAGCTCCTTGAAGGACTATCGGAATGTCCTTTTCACAGATTATTATCCTTGATGGAAGGATTCGTTGGACACCACTTTCGTCCTGATCCTTCAAAGGATACTCGAAATATTTGTTGATTTCTTTTCACCCCCAATAAGTAGGCAATACTTTTTGAAAATTTCATATTATTCGTCCCAAAAGTATGCTACATAAATTTGTCACTTAGGCTAAGAAATTACAAGTCCAAAAATCAGAAAACTGCTTATAACTCGGCTATTTTAAGGATAATCACGATGTTTTTTTGCCATGTGGAAGTTCTTTTTCGTCCGCATCGACTGATGTCATGAGGTCCTGGAATGTCCTTCGAATTGCTGAGAAAAAGGACCTTTTCAGTAAATATCGTGACGTGCATCCTTAGATGACCCCAACTTTTTTCGATGCCAATCTGTAGAGATCATCAAGGACATCCTAGGGAACCATGTCCTTTCGTCCTGCGGCAGGATTTCTGGATTTTAGAGCTAAAAAACGGAAAAAGGACTATTTTCTCGAGGCCATATCTCTGCAGAACATTGACCGATTTCGACAGGACATACCTTTTCTGGTCCTCCAGGATCAGGACTACCGATCTGCATCCAAGGATTTTCAATATCCTTCCAAAAATATTACTCGAATTTTTGTAAGGGGGTTAGTCGGAAAAATGACAAAAAATCGCAAAAAAACAATAAATGTCCTTATAACTCAATCATTTCAAGGACGATTAGGATGTCCTTTTGTCAGATGGTAGTCCTTGATGACCCGCTTCGACTAACACTATCAGATCCTGGAATGTCCTTTGAAAAGCTGAGATAAAAGGACTTTACTGTTTGAGGAAAAACAGCAAATATCTCACGAGTCCTTTAAAGGATCAGGACGAAAGTGGTCTCAAAAGATTCCAAACATCAAGGACTATAGTCGGTGTAAAGGACATGGTGATAGTCCTGCGGAGAGCTGAGATATCAAGGATTTTGTAGTTTTCTGCAGTTTTTTTGCTCTTCCGATTCAATTTGGGACTTGGAAAAATTTTCATTAAATTTCGGACTTGGAAAAAATTACGTCCAAAAATCAGAAAACTGCATATAACTCTGTCACTGTAAGGATAATCGGGACGTTTTTTTTGCCACTTGGAAGTCCTTCTTCGTTCGCATCGACTGATGTCATGAGGTCCTGGAATGTCCTTAGAATTGCTGAGAAAAAGGACATTTTCTGTAAATTTCGTGACGTGCATCCTTAGATGACCCCAACTTTTTTTGATGCCAATCTGTAGAGATCATCAAGGACATCCTAGGGAACCATGTCCTTTCGTCCTGCGGCAGGATTCGTGGATTTTAGAGCTAAAAAACGAAAGAAAGATAATTTTCTCGAGGCCATATCTCTGCAGGACGTTGGCCAATTTCGACAGGATACACATTTTTCAGTCCTCCAGGATCAGAACTACCGATCTGCATTCAAGGGTTTTCAATATCCTTCCAAAAATATTACTCGAATTTTTGTAAGGGGGTTAGTCGGAAAAATGACAAAAAATCGCAAAAAAACAATAAATGTCCTTATAACTCAATCATTTCAAGGACGATTAGGATGTCCTTTTGTCAGATGGTAGTCCTTGATGACCGGCTTCGACTAACACTATCAGATCCTGGAATGTCCTTTGAAAAGCTGAGATAAAAGGACTTTACTGTTTAAGGAAAAACGGCAAATATCTCGCGAGTCCTTTGAAGGATCAGGACGAAAGTGGTCTCAAAAGATTGGAATCATCAAGGACTATAGTCGGTGTAAAAGACATGGCGATAGTCCTTCGGAGAGCTGAGATATCAAGGATTTTGTAGTTTCCTGCATTTTTTTTGGTCTTCCGATTCAATTTGGGACTTGAAAAAAATTACAAGTTTAAAAAAACAGAAAAGTGCTCATATCTCGTTCGTTTTAGGGATAAGCGGGATGTTCTTTGGCCAGATGGAAGTCCTTTTTCGTCCGCATCGACTGATGTCATGAGGTCCTTCCAAATGTTGAGAAAAAGGACCTTTTCACAATATTGCATGTCCTGCATGCTTAGATGACCCCAACTTTTTTTGATCTGTATACATCATCGAGGACATCCTAGAGAACCATGGCCTTTCGTCCTGCGGCAGGATTCGTGGATTCTAGAGCTAAAAAACGAAATAAGGATAATTTTCTCGAGGCCATTTCGACAGGACACACCTTTTTGAGTCCTCCAGGATCAGGACTATCGATCTGCATTCAGAAAAATGGCCAAAAATCGCATATATGCATATTTTTATACCATACACCCATAGGGTGAAATGGTATATTAAAGTCGCCAAAATGTATGTAACAGGCAGAAGGAAGCTTTTCCGACCCCATAAAGTATATATATTCTTCATCAGTATCAACAGCCGAGTCGATCTAGCCATGTCCGTCTGTCCGTCCATCCGTCTGTCCGTCCGTATGAACGCCTAGATCTCGGAGACTATAAGAGATAGAGCCACCAAATTTGGAATATAGGCTCGTTTAGTATGTAGAGTGATCGAGTTTGTTTCAAATTTTTGCCACGCCCCTTTCCGCCCCCGCATTTCAAAAAAACGTTTATCTCAAAAACTATTGCAGCTAGAGACACCATATTTGGTATGTATATTGGCTTAGTAATTGCGCACATTTTGTAAGTATAAAGATTTTGAAACGCCCCTTTCCGCCCCAGAAATGTCAAAAACTCGATTATCTCCCGTAATTTTTAACCTTGTGGAATCAAATTTGGCACACTTAAATACTAATACCCAGCAAAATACCAAATTTGATCAAAATCGGACAAAAAATAGCCAAGTTATGCATATAAACGTTTTTCCATAAGGCCGGAGTTGGCTGTTGGCGGGTGGTGGCGCTAAGGTGCTCATATGCATGAGTGAGTGAGATACTAAGATATGCTTGTAAAAAGAATGTGAACAGAATTTTTTGAAAATAGGCAAATGCATTTGTTATTACAAATTTGAAATATTTGTTTTACTGGTGTATGGTATACCTAAGTCGGCGAGACGACTTACTTACTTCATTGTTGTTGGTATCAATCTTTTTTATGCATTACAAAGTGTAATGAAATCATTTAATTGACCTGTCGAAATGTCCCCGCGGCGAGTGTCAATCAATTTTTGTGGTCTGAGCATTAAATATTTATAACCAAATAAACCAAAAAAAAAGAGACAACACAGTTGGATATTGACCAGTAATTGCTGGCAAATTGTGTCCATCATGTTCGCTTTAGTTTTTTCATTTCTGTACTTTTTAATGAGTTGAAAATACAGAGAAAGGCAAAGGGGAATTTGTGGGGCGGGATGGGGTTGGGTGCTATCGGGGTAGATAGAACGTGAAACTTTTGTCGACAGAAATTTCCAATTAAATGTAACACAGAAACCTCAAAGGCAAATGGCCCCTACATACAAAATGGCTCTCAGACAAACAAATTTTCTCCATTTTCACCCCGACACAGTTTGTCGTTTGAAATGAGCTAAAGTAAAGAAAAAAGGTTTTAAATTCCCGCTAATGAGGATCAAGGCACATTCCATACCATTTGATTCCGTCTCTCAGCCATCATATCTCAGTCGGCTAATTGTAAGCTCAATTTACAGCAAAAATCAAAATGTAATTTTTGAAATTTAATCTCAAACACTTGACGCCGAATCGATGAAAAGGAGGCGATAGGATAAAGAGAGAGAGTAGCAGTAGTAGGAGGAGAAATCTCAGACTCAGTGTATCGAGGGATATTAGCATAAACATAAAGCTTATGGAAACGACAACGACCAAAAAAAAAAACATAAAAAAATCAGATGCTTGTCAATGGCAATATTACTCTATATACCAAGAATATAGCCCAGAACGGGTAAGAGTGTGTGCGTGTGCTTGTTTGTGTGCGTGTGCTTGTGTGTGTGAGTGTCCTTGTCAGCATAATTCCAAAATAAATTGCAAAGCAAATCAAATCGACACGTCGCAAAGGTACAGGGATAAAGGATTATAGCTCCGTCCCGCCCCCTTCCCCGCACAGTGTGCATAATTGAGTGGCGCTTATTTATGCACCCCTGGTAAATAGGGAGGCGGAGGGAGGGCGAGATTGCGAGAGCAAACAACGAGCCAGCCCTTAAGCATTCCCAAACAAGCAACAAAAAAAAAAAAGAAAAAAGGAAAAATATAATCAGTGCTGAAATTCAATTTTGAAATAAAACGCAAATCGAGTAGCGAAATTTGTGTTGCCATTGAACATATGTACATCATATACTATATATATTTATCTCAGGATAGGATAGAAATCCTCGCTTAGTTACAAAAGTATGTATGTGAGTGCGAGTGTGTGTGTGTGTGTGTGTTGTGGATGAGGCAAACATAAGTTGAAGAACTGGTATCCGCTTGCTTGGTTGCTTGCCCCACTGAAGCAGAAACAAGCAACGTGCCACACATGTCGTATGATTGACGTTTATGCAAATGACTTTCTTTCTTTCTTTCTTTTTTTCTGGCGAAACTCCAGCGGAGATATGTGAAAGTGCAAGGGTAACAGGAACAATGGCAATTGGAGGGAGTAAAACGTGGTTCGGCTAGATTCTGTTAATATTTATGGAGCAGTTATTGTATAAATAAAATACAACAAAAACAAAAACATTGTGGCCCACAATATTTATACAAAAAAGGGTCGAGCATTCTTTTGCTCGATTATCTAACATATGTTCTATCAGATAGCCAAAAAGTCTTAGAGTTAAGGTCTAATCTGTGACGCTCATCTTTATGAGTTTAATAACTATTATTCACCATAAACTTTTTACCTTTCACAGTCTAAATAATAAGATTATTCCTTATCCAATCTGTGCTCAGTAAATAGATTAAAAGGATTCAAATAAATGGATACCTGAATTTTTTCCTTTCCAGTGCAAACTCCTTGTAAGATATTTTAACTGTTTCTTGTAGAGTATTTTTGCTTCATTCTCATGTCATTGGTAATTTAATTGGCTCAATATTTTGAATAGATAAGGTAAGTTAATATCAGTTTCAATATTTATTCTTACTCCCTGTCATGTTGATGTTTTTGTTGTTGCTTCGTAGAAACAATCCTTTATTTGCCCATCGACGTGGAGCGAGTTCGTTGGCCAAATAGGATGGCGCTTCCTGTCACTATTGTCATTCATGAATCCCACTCTGGGTTGAGTTGAGCTGATTGTGAGTTTCGGCTCCAGTTCATTGTTCGTTGGTTGCATTGACATTAACGCTAATTGAAAACATGAAATGCGATACGCTGAGTAACTCCAGTATCCCCCCCAAAAATTTTTTTTTATCCTATCTCCGGTTGTTTGCTGTTCATGTGGGTTGGTGTGTGGGTGTGTGTGTGTTTACCTGTCTCGCAGGATTAGTGCACGTGCAATGCTTTCAACTCAACTACAGCCCCCACCAATTCAGCTTCAACTTCAGCGTCAATCTCATTCCTATTTCAGTAGCTGCCATTCCCATTCTTCTCGTCCAATTTTATGCCATTTTCATGGTGAAAAGATAACAAAACTTTGGCGTCATTTTGCTGGCGCACTACCGCCGCACAAGAGAGTTTTCCCAGCGTTTTTCCGTCAACTTATTATTGTTTAAATATTTACATTGAGAATGGCAGCGATGTAGTGGCAACATATGGGCGCGGCATAGTCTCTCCTTTCTTTCTGCCCCTCCGCATCTTTATCCCTTGCTCTCTGTATGTTAAAGTAGGTTAAAACTTTTGCTCCTTCGGCTTGGCATTGTCACGTAGTTGTCGTCGTCATCTACGTCTGGATGGCTGATATTTCCCGCTCTCTAGACTTCTGTTACCGATATGCATATGAATTCCAATGGGATTTATGCGAATGACAATTGCGTTTCTCTTATTGAACAATTTTAAACTTTTGCTTATTGCTTAGTTTTCTCTATTAGTCAATTTGATTCCTCTTCTTCTTCTTTTTCTCATTTTTTAAGGGAAATCTCTTTGGTGCAAATTATGCTGATGATATTTGACTGCCAATGCTAATGCTTGTGCCATTTCTGATGCTAATGCTGATGCTGATGTTGGGACTGGAATTAGGGATTGGGTATGCGTTCGGGTTTGCTGTTTTCACATAAACATCACGTCGGTCACGTTCCACGTTTGTCCGTTACTGTTACATTACAGTTACAGTTTGAGTTGCCAGTTCGTTTTTACACTCAGAGTACCGTGCACAAAAAAGAACGAAAGGGTATACATTTCTTCAATATGTATAGGCTAATTTAAGAGAGAAATATCCCTTATTTCACCCATTTTATCCAACAACAAGCAACTATTAAGGTATGAAAGCTCGAAACAATCCAGTTATATCTTAATTTCTTTTCCAATTCATTTCTTTTTTAGGAAAAAGGTTATTCTAATTAGTTTTTAAAGGTTTTTTTTTAAATTCTTTATCCAAAACTTGAGATAAACATCCTTTGATATGTGGTCCTACTTTTTGAAGGTACTGAAATTACATACTAAAAGGTTCGCATTTTTGAACGGAATGTGTACAGGGTATTAGGACAGTTGGCTATCATGGGTAATAATATGTTTTTTATTGTTTGACTGGCAAATATGTTATAGCTAGTATGTTGGCAGACAACTGTAACAGCAGGAGGAGGAAAGGGCGAATGGGGTGAGGGGTAAGGGGTAAGGAGGAGCAACAGCCATCCGGACACGTATGACAGTTTTACTACGATGGCAAACAATGCTAATAATCATCATAATGCTTTTGAAGTGTCGCAAATATTTGCCAGGGACATAAACATAAATCAGCTAGTGTGACGTCCACTAGTAGTAGTATTAGTATTAGTAGTAGTAACTAGTAATAACGACAACAACAAGAATCAACTTACTGGCAGCAACATGAAGTTATAACATGATATTAAATTTACGTTCCATGACAGAAACTGTGCGACTGAAGAAATGGCATGCAATTTGCAATCAGGCAAAAACTAATTTGCCTAATAAGCCCCAGGCCAGAAAGGTTAACCAGATTGAGAAGCAAACTCATCTTGGGCTTGAGTGGGACATTTCGATGCCAGAAACAGATGATACAAAAAGGAATCCCATTGCTGAATGATGCCGATTCTGCTACCAATTGAGGAATGTCAAATGAGAGAAGAATTGAGTTTCATCGATTCATATTCACATTTACATGGATATGACAATGTGTGTATGTGCCTACCTGCCCACCTGGCCAGCACTCCCTTCATCGTCTCTCTGCCTAAATTTCTCAGCCTCAGCACATCGCATTGTTTCTATCCGACTCTGCTCTTATTCATTAAAATCAAAGCCAAGTGCTTTTTGTCTCAACTCAACTTGAGGGCAAAGAGTTCTTGGTCTCGATCTAGAATGGTCTCTAGTGCTCGTTTCGTAGCTAATCTGAATTGTCTTTTGTTGGCAACATGGTAAAAGATACACACATTGTATTGTGTGTGTCCTGTCCTATCCTGTCCAGCAGGACAGAACAGCTCCTGCTCATGACAACCGCAAGTGTGTATGACTTTAGTTAGAGTTGTGAGCGTGACTGTCACGATTAGTTCGATGTATCCAATAAACACCTATGCCTAAGTTCAAGCTCAATGACTTCAGAGCTCTCTCTCTATCTCTCGCTTTCTAGCTAGAGGGGTCCTTCTCATGTATTGATAATATTCTTATCCCTGTATCTGCAGGATTGTGCGGAATTTTCACTTTTATTGTTTAAGCTTTCAGCACGGATTGTGCGCGTATTATTGAAATCCCTTTTGTGTGCCTTGAGGATGCCACACACCCACACAAAGACACCGATACACACGTCTATTCAACTTCAGCCCTGCTCGCACTCTCTCTCTCTCTCTCCAGCTGTATCTCTGGCTTAGGCAATGCCATTACCATCGACAATTCCCTCTTTCTCAATTCCTACTTCAGTTGATTTGTACAAAACAAAAGCCTTGCTATCGTAAAGTTATTTGAAAGCATTGATTATATATTGATAGCAACGGCAATGCCAATGCTCTTGCCTGCAAAATCTTGCCAACAAGTCAGCAAGCCAAAGAAACCACCAACGAGCAACCGCTAACCGCATTGCGAACCCACTGACAAACTAACTACACAACCAACAGTCGCTTCCAGTTCACGACAATTGATATTTCCTACAACTTTCAGTTTGGTTCAAATGCTGCTGCTTCTGCTGTTGGTTCACTCAGACAATTTGGCCAACTATAGCGGACGATAAGAAAATGTTTATGGCATTTGCCGTGACTTGCTGTGCCTTCTAACTGGCTTCTATTTATTTCTCAATCTATAAATCAATTTTACAATTGTATTTGTATCTCCCCCTCTATCTTTCAATTATATATCAGAATAAATCTGGACCAAGTTGGCGTTATTTTCTAACGTAGCCTTTCAAAATCCACTATTCTACTGCCAATATATATTATCTCAAAAGAAAATCTAGTCATCCTTTGATAATTAATTCAGAGTTATCCGATCTCTACCATTTTTTACCCTGATCTGTAGTTGGATAATATGATAAAATAAATGTATTATATTTATCTTAAATATTAATTAACGCCAAAAGAACACAGAAAAAATGCAATAAAACTTCATTTAATTTTTGTTAATTTCAGTGCTAATTGAATAACATATACACGACTATCTGTCGGTGTGTGGGTGTGCGTGCTGGTATTAAAGTTGTTTCCATGGCAAATGGCAAATGGCACGTGGCCGGGCCAGGACGAGCAGAACCTCAAAACTCCAACTCTGTGACAGAGGCAGTATGAGAGTCGGTACAACGGGGCGTATGAGTGGCATTGCAATTTAATGCGCCATGGCCACGGATATCCGTTTAATGGCCATGAATACATAAATAATAAAAATGTCTATTTGTTTATTGTACACACACACACACATGCACACAAAGAGCAAAAGAGAAGGGGCGAGGGAGAGAGACAGATAGAGATAGATGGAGGAGACATAGCTTACATAGCCTTTTCTGTGAATTTATTTACCTTTGCGAATGAAATATATCGAAGGGATATATACAGATTCCTGTTGTTATTGTGTTTTTTTGTCCGTAACTTAAATGCAATTTAAACAATGCACAGCAATATTTATAATAAGCGTAATAAAATGCTATATGAATAACTATAAATAAATATTGTATGTACATACATACATACATGCAAATGCATTGGCTATCTTTCTCTCTTCTCTCTTCCTCTCTGAATGCGATGTGAAGAGATTGCCTTTTGTGTTTGTGGCCTCGAGGGCGTTTGTGAATGGTTAACGCAATGACCAGAGAGGGATAGATAGATAGAGAGAGAGAGAGAGCGAGAGAGAGAGAGCGAGAGAGACAGGGACGAGGACATTGAAATTGAAAATTGGATATGGAATTGAATATCGAGGGTATGAGGAGAACTTCCGTTTTCCTGTGGCTTGTTAAAAATTATATAATTTTATTGTATTTCAATTGTTTGTTGCGGCACCAAAGGAAATAATAATCCAAACTCATTGTTGCATAATAATGGCCGATAATGGAGGAATGGAAAAAAGAAAACGAATCGCACAACACCTAAAATACACCTTCCTCTAGCCACTAATTGTAAGACCTGAATGGGAAACAATAGTCTAAGAGCAAAGAAAACTTTAAAAATGACTTACCAAAAATTAAAACGGAAAACGCATGCTTCCTAGAACGATAAAGAGGAGAAAAGTTATGAGCTTAATGCACTATAGATATATGGGAATAACCAATGGCAACGACAGAAAACTTTGTCCGTACAAAAAGTCTTAATTTGCCCTACATCATTCAACTAATTTCGTTAGACGTCGTGTCCACTCCCTAGTAACACTGCATATTCAGAAGAGAAGAGATCTCATATGATTTAAAGGAATTGAAGGACCACTGACATCCACACTCTCGGCCTATGAGTGTTAGGATAACAAGTGGCAAGGGGATGGAGTGGAGGCACTTGCAAGCTGGGGCAAATTAAAAATGCCATTGGCGTCTGTCCAGAATGCAAATGCATGTCCATGTCATAGAGTTACACAAAGTGCTTAATCAAGCTTAAAAGAAAAGGACTTGAAAGAGCAACACAAGCCACATACACACACAAACTACACACACACCCACGGCAGACCAACAACTGTATAGTATGGCTCACTCATTGAGTGTGCAAAGTGAAGTGGAGTAGTTTAAAATTAAAAAAAAGGACACTTAATCCTGTCAATGTCTTGCCGCGCTAGCGCTTCCCCAGCCAGCAGCCAGCGAACGAGAATGAGCATTGGGGATTAGCAGCCGTGGCGCGGGAAAGGGGAGTGTGAAATGAAATGATACGGGGGCGTCTGGGAATTTCCCCCATACTAAGTCTGAGGGTGTTTTCATTTGATTTGGCTTGTCCTCGTGCACATGTGTGAGTGTTTGCGCATTTGTAGCTCACAAGAAGTGCAATTATGTGCACAAAATGCAAAATGAAGCAAGAAACTGGAGCAATTGAAAGCGACAGATGGATGTGAATATGCTGGGGCTGGAGTAAAAGATGGAAATGTACATTTGCTGATTGCCGGCCATCGCAAAAAGAACGAAAAAATAAAAAAAAATTAACTGGCACATACTAATTTGTTTGAAAACAATAGGAAAAGACCATTGAATACCTTCTAAAAATTGATAGATACACCAAAACTAACAATTAGCTAGCTTTTTGAGTTGTGAAAGTGATAGACCCTATATACTTAGAGTTTTAAAGGGTATAGATACAATTTAACCAGTACTTATGCGAGCATCAAATGGAAATTGCTCATATGCATATGGACAATGTTCTGTTAATGCCAGCCTAAGTAGGTCCTTTGGCGAGTATATGTGTATGTTTATCTATCATCTTATCAAAGTGATTAATTAATGGCATTGCATTCAACTAATTAGGTAGACAAATGGAAAAGGCTTTTCAGTTGAAAGGTTGCACTTACCGAACATGGATGGTCGTTTTTTGGCCAAGGCTCGTCCTTACTTGCAGGTTCTGTCCATATTCACATTGGCACCTCCGCCTGGCTGCTATGGCCGGAGGAACTCTCGCCGTTGGATTGTGGCCTACACATGCTATGTCCTGGCCACTTTGCTTTTGGGTATCTATGTTAACTGCATGAATATTGTGGCACTCAATCTGGAAACGGATTTTTATGAACTGGAGGATTTCACCAAGGCTTTGGGTGCGGCCCAGAAGGGTTTTCAGGCCCTTTTCCTCATTACCCTGCACTTGAATATGGCCCTTCAATATCGACGCCTCGCCCACATTTATGTGGACATTTATGATCTGGAAATGGATGTCGAGCATACGACTCGTTGCCATGAGCCGAATGGCTTCAGTTTGCGACTTCGTCTTTTTTTAAGTTGTGGGTTATGGTTTTGCACCCTAATGCCGGCATACTCTCGATTCACGTATCCGGCTTTGACCTTCTTGACCCGCTTCGATAAAGCGCTAACTGCTTGGATGATGCTTATCTTGCAAACCATTTGTGTGGAGTATTGTGTGTTTGTGAATCTAATGCAAGAAATTCTTGTGCGACTGCATTACACATTGGGACAACTGCAGGACGAACTGGCCGATTGCAGGACACCAGAAATGCTGCGTGCCCTATGTATGGCCTTACGAGAAAATCAGCAACTACTGGGCCGAACCTGGCAATTGGTAGGTGAGATCGATAAATACTTTATGCCGCCGATGCTGTGTCTGTTCCTCAACAATGGCATGGCCATACTTCATGTGGTCAACTGGGCCTATATACAGGCGCTAAATCCAAACGATTGCTGTCGTTACTGTAAGTGAAGCTGACAGTTGTGAAGATAAATATGAACTTGATTCTTCTCCTCAGGGCGTTTTGGCAATATGATTGTCTTGATATTGAATGTATTAGTGCCCTGCTGGCTGGCCCAACGCTGCGCCGACACGGTAGGAAAGTAATAGAAGTTGATTCCTCTTGACTTAAACTCTCCTTTCAGTACAATAAATTCCTCTGCACCATTCACAATATACGTGGAAGACGAAGTTTACCCAACTTTTCTATGCTTACAATGGGTATTCGAGAGTACAGCCTACAATTGCAACATTTGAGGCTGCGGTTTACCTGCGGCGGCTTCTTTGACATCAATCTGAAATATTTTGGAGGCGTCAGTATATATTCTTATTCAGTATGGACTTTGATTATTGTTTCGTTTTACTTGCAGATGATTCTTACAATAGTCAGCTATACCATAATACTCATCCAATTCAAACTACAGTCCCTTGTGCGAGCTTCAAATCGTTCAAATCTAACGGTTCCGTCGGATAAAAGTACTTGAAAAGCTCAATGTGTACCGCTCGCCGTTTCACTGTTAAGTTAACATAACAATAAAAGCTTTGAAGCAAAACGTATGTAAACGTTTTGAAATAAAAATTGACATTGATGGATTGTTCATTATACTGAGTAGATATATTTAAATGGGTTCAATCTGATCATCTTGTTAAGAGGCATACCCATTGGTTCTTTTATATTATTTAGACTATTATTGTTAAACTTATTGCGAATATCCTTCAATGCCAATTACTGTAGATACGTATTCTTATAAATATAAACTTTATACAATCAACATTTTTCATAGATATATGTACGTCTCGGATAAAGTTGTACTCTTGTAATTAATTGCGACAATCGAACTTAGCGGCTACACTTATGAAACTAATTCACCTATAACCTACTGCTAAATATCTGCCCACCTAGATCCAGTGTTTCTCTATAGCCTAAGTCTTAAACTCTAATCGATTGTAGATCTTTTTAATTGGATTTAATATCTTGCTTGTGAAATGTTCAGTTGCGTTCATTTGTTTGGATTAGATTTCGATTTGATAGCTTTCAATTGAATATTAATCACAGATTACATAACTGGAATAACTTTTTGTTTTGGAAGTATATATGCACAATTTACAGATTCGTGTACAAGGTATATACAGATATATTTAACTAGTGTGTGAATAATTAACTAATTAAAAAAAAATTTCAATAGATCAACCAACTAACCAACCAGGTAAATAATTCTCATCTCGTTTACTTAGTTTCTAGATATACCTAATGCAAAGATTGCAGCATTGCCACTGGCGGATAAACATTTCAGCAATTCTTTTTTTACGTTTACAACAATATTCATATAGATATAGATATAAAATCAACTAAGAAGCAAAATTTATAATCAATCATCTGTGGAAGGACACTGGAGGTTCATGTATGCATATGCTAACTAATCAAAACAGACCCATATTATCATTTATATAGCTTAACAGATAGTATAAATATATAAAAAGACACACTGTAGGCAGGAGATAATTCAGCAGTAGGTTAACTATTATCCCGTCCCATGCTTTCCGTTCTCGAAGAGGCCTTTCTTGAAAAAAGACGACAGCTGGACGAGAGAGGCACGCGTGAGGCCTGGTCCTCCGGGTCCCTCATAGATCGGGCATTGTGGTATTTTCGAGCAGACTACAAAAAGGCGACGCAAATAGAGTTCCAGCAGACGACGGCGATGCTTGGCCACCGGCTCACTGTTTGATGCGAAGAGCTCGCGTCGTGGAAAAGGTAATGCAGAAATCTAAGAAGATATCAAACGGTTAGCAAACATCCAATAACCCTTTGGAGGGAGTCCTGCGATCTCACCTTAGCTCCGTAACAGTGCTTCATGCACAAATGCAATTCCCGGAAGCGACTGTAACGACGCAATATATTCAGTTTACCATCGGGTAGAGCTATGCGCACTTCGTACTCGTAGTGCGTCTGCTTGCCAGCTCCTCGCATCACAAAGCTGGGTATAGTTATGAAATGGTCTCCCTGTTCGGCGGCTGCAATAACAAAGACGAATTAGACAAATAGAATGAGAGATATGATCTCTTGACTTACGAAATTCCCTCATTGATGGACACGATCTGGTCATACTTGGAGCATAGATCTGCGATGTTGACTCCTCCATGCTGGTTGGACTCATTACACTCGATCGCATTATAGAGCTGGCCAACTCATACTGCCGCTCCATGCCGGCACGCTCGTCGGCACAGCACTGGGCATGTGCCTCCAAATCCTGCACTGACTGCAGCATTTCCTGTTCCAACTGAATATAGCGTCTTTGCAGATCTTGCAAATCGGCTATTTGCTCATCCAGCTGAGCCTTGTTGACATCTGTTTCGAGATTTTTCATTATCAATGCCTTCTGGGCGGCAATCTTGCGGCGCAGCGAGTGCAATGGACAATATGGACGCGATATATCCGAGTGGCGGCCCAGCTCACACGAGGAGCAAGAGCCAGTATCCTCATCACTGGTTCGTAAACTGTGTTTATAGCTGCTCGCGTGACCATTGGCAAGCAATGCCTGATTACGACTGTCCAGGCACACCCCACTGTCACTCATAATGGCCTGTGAACTGGGAGTTGATGATGGTGCTCCGGTGTTGAGGTTGCCACTGCCACTGCCGCTGCCGGTGCCACTGCCACTGCTTGGGCCGGCAGTGCAGGTGCGCGATCCATCCTCACTGCTACCTGAAATGTCATCCTTGCGTGTGTCCTCGGCCTCATCCTCGGCTTCACATGAGCAATTACTGAGGGGTGTTTGTTGTCCCTCGGTTATGGTGGGCGATGAAACAAGCGAGAAATTCGATTGGGCCGTATGGAAGGTATCACAGGTTTCATATGTATCCGATTTGGACACATCGTCGCCATCGGCATTTGTGCTTGTCGAGGTAGACATGGAGATGGATTTGTTGCCCAGATGCAGTTTCATATTCTGCTTTTTGGCTCGCATCGCCTGCGACTCGGCCTCGCTTTCGGCACGCTCCTGACGTAGACGTTCCAATTCGACTTGAATCTGCAGCATGGTCTCATCGACTTTGGCTATTTTACTGGTGCTGGCATTCAGAATTCTCTCCTTTTCTGCAATTTGCTCGTCCAGCTTGCGTATTTCCTCATTCTGAAAGAAATTAGTTGATTAATATCAGCACAAACAATACGTGAACGAGATTAACTCACATTTCTTCTGACCGTATCCTTGATGAATTGGGCAGCAAAGAGCTCCAATGAATCGGACACTTGTAGCAAGAGTTCATCATTCAGGGGAGTTCCTTCCTCAATTTTCAATCCCATCTGAGAAGCATAAAAAGATGATTTTAATTGCTAGTCTAACTCTTGTTTTTAATCCAAGTGGCTAATCTAAGTTTTAGGCAAAATAAATCATGCAAAAGATAAACAAACCTCATCCAGTTTGCCACAATCTTGCAGTTCCTGTAACTCTTTAGCTACATACTCAGAGAAATCGCGTTTCTTTGAGTCGAGCTGAGTTTGAAACGCTGAAATTTGTCTACACACAATGTCGATCTAAAACGAAAATGAAAAGCACATAAAGAGAAAACGTAAGGGAAAATATAAGTTTAAAAAACGAACAAAGAAACAAAACTGATAATAAAAACGGAGAGAAAGGCAGGCAAAGAAGATGCAGACAACAAAGAGATGCATATCGAATCGATATCAGACCTGAACTTTCTCATTATTCTTTTCCCATAGAAACATATCCTTGCGTGCCAGCAGCTCTTGTTCACGGCAATTGAGCACTTGCAGTCCATCCATTTCTTCCTGCTCCAGGCGGATCAGCTCTTCGGTCAGCTTTCTGACCTTGGTCTTGTATTGGTCATGCATCTGAACCCGTTCCTTAGAAATCAGAACAAACATAAATCCGTTAGAGTAAATCCTTTGTGAACACTTGAATGACCTACCGAGTTCAGCTGCTTTAAGGCATTCTCAATGGTGTCCAATATTTTGCGATTTTCATCCTGCAGCTCGGGATCATCTCGGGATATGGGGCGTTGGGGATAATATTGTCGTTCAGGACGTTTGTAAGCCGATGTTGATGCATCTTCGTCGGAATAAATGCTGCTAGTAAGTAGATTTTCCCTCGATGAGGTAATCAGGGATAAACGCGACATATCTAATTGCGATCGACTCAAATCCTTGCGCAGCTTGGCTGCTTCGGCGGGATTATTAAAACGAAAGATGTTTGTGCGTCCCAGCAAGATGATGTCGCCCTGCGATATCTGTTTGGGTTCATCAATCAAATGGGCATTGACCCAACACTGAGCCAAGGGCCATGGATGCAACGTGACCACGCCTCCTTTTAAAACAATACTGCAATGCTGTTCCCGTATGCCATCGCCAGCCAGCTCTATATCCTGAGCCACATCAGCATCCTCCGTTCCAATGCGAGTTTCACCCTCCTTCAGACTGTACAAGGTCACACCGGTGGTCACATCGTTATGTATTCCAATCAAATGGGGCATCTCCGAGTCCAACACGACGCCCACTCCAGATTTGCGCAGCCCCAAGCTCTTTTGCTCCTGCAATATCGATTGCGCCACCTTCCATTTCTCGGTCCACTCTTCGGTGAGGACTTTCTCCTGGGCCTCTTTCTTCTGAAGATCAGCAAGAACCTTAAGCGAGGGTTGAATTGAATGCTAACAAAGAAAGGGAACAATTGAGTAAATGAGGCAGAGTAAATTAAATCTAAAATACTCACAATATCGCCCGTTAGCATGGACTTTAACTTGTTAATCTCTTCTCGCAACTCGCGTATCAACTTTACATTCGCATCTTCATTGACAGTGGGCTTATTGATAATGTTCTTAGCCCGATTGGCATACCGCAATGTACTCAATGTCTCGCTATAATTGCAATCAGCCGGAGACAAGGCTGCGATCATTATTGTCTTACTGTTGCCGCCCAGACTGTCCTTGAGCAGCCAGGTGAGTATGGAGTCACGATAAGGTATATACAGCACGCGCTTTGAGGCACTATTCGGTGTGGTGGCCAGCGAGGTCGCAGAGCTTGAGGATATGCTACTCTGACTTCCACTTGTCTGCTCAGCCAAGGCAGAGATGACGCTGCCCAGCGTGACCAGAGATTTATTGATATGGGCTCCCTCCTTCAAACGCTGGCCCGTTGCTCCCGTGGCATTGGCGCGTTCACTAAAAAAAAATAAGGAATAAGTGATGAGTTTAACTTTCTAGATGTGCTTCATGCTCCGCTTACGCACCTGCCCGCCAAATCGACCAAATGGATCTTCGAGACTGTCTCGCTTGGCATGTCATTCATGAAGCCGGCCTGAACAAACGTAATCGTAAAGATGGCGTGACTCCGACTGCTGGTGTCGTTCATATTTGTGCTTGCCGTGGTGCGTTGCGCATTCCCCCTGGCAATGCACTCCTACGAAATGAAAAGACAATTATGATGTTACCGACATCTTATGTATCCACTTTGTAACTCACCTGTATTTCATCGAAGTCGGATACTGCGTGCTGCGACAAATTCTCCACGTAGGGTCCCAAACTGCGATGCTCCCGCACACGCAATCCATGTCCTGTGCTCTGGGAAGCCAGTAGATCCTTGACTCGTTCATTGTATATCTCCAAGTAGCTGGCATGTGTTCGATAGCCCGTTCCCGACTCCTGGCCCACACGCATGCGCCTGAATAGCTCCTCACAGATGCGCGGTATTAGACCCGGATTGGAGGGCGTGCCCATCATGGTGAACGTTTTGCCCGAACCCGTCTGACCATATGCAAAGACGCAAGCATTGTAACCTGCCAAGCAAAAAGACATTAAAGGGTTTTACTCTGTGTCTGTGTGACTCGAGCGTGTCATAAAAGGGAACTGCGAATAGAACTACTTGGTTTTGGTCATGTCAGCAACCAACTTGAACAATGATAAACAAGCTAATAACCGAATGCAGTTTATAGCCCAACTACAAGAATTGCTTCATCATTCATTATTCCACACAACTGGACAGAGGTTTGTATCAGCTGTTTTAGCCAGATAACTTCTTATCTATACAATTTCTCTCAAGATCTTTTCAAACTGGCACTGACAAGATAAGGATGAATAATTGGATTGACTGTAGAAGAAGTTTTTATCATAGATTATATAAAAAACAACCTGGTTGTGGTTTAATAGTTTATTACACAATTGCACCTGCAGCTCAAGTAACTAACAAGTGACAAGAGGCAACAAACAGGGAAAGTCGGCCACTTAAAACCATTTCAATGCTTCAACAAGTGGACCCTTTCATTCTTGGTTAACTCAAACACTTAAACTACAATCAAAATGAAGTTGAGTGAAGTCAATCTCCTGGGACCAGCTTGGTTCAGATGCATTTCGTATTGTTTTATTTCCTCGCTTGAAGCTTCGTAATTTGATATTGAAAGCGTGCCAGAGTCTCGGAGTCGTAGTGAGTGAACAGCTGTTCCATTTGGCTTGGCACTTTTTGTCTATGGACTCTAGAGTAGTGGGCGAAAGTTTTGCTGTTTTGTTTTTGCAATAAAAAACAACAAATGAAAAATTAGACAACAAGTGAAAGCGCATTAAAATTTACGCATTTTACTATTTCGAATGCAATCAAAGTGCTCCGGCGAGTGAATTAATCAATGTGACATTGAGTGGAGATTGGTGTGAATCGGCGGGGTCTGACGTTGGCCACTTATTGATTACAGGAACAATGATTAAGTGGCTCGCTGACTGGCGGAAATTTGCATGATTATGGCCAACACTCATACAGAGAGTCGATTTGTATGTAAATTTACATAATAAGCGGGCAATAGAGCGAATCGGTTTGAGTTAAGGCTTTTATTTTTAGACCTCAGCCCGCATAAATGTTTATACAAAGAGAAGAAAAAGAAAATTCGGGAAACGGAAAATGGAAAATGGGAAAAGAAGCATCGCACAAAGGAAAAATGTAAACAAAACGCGGTGCGGGAAAATCGTTTTTCTGTCTGGGTGTATGCAATGTGGTGTGTGTGTGTGTGTGGGGCTAATGGCATATACATTATTTGAAACACATTTCAAGCAAATGTAAAGTCACGGCCCAAAGTTTATTTATACATTTAAGCCTAACTTTGGGGAAAAAGCAATTCGGATGTACCTAATATATGAATCTACTTCTCTAGACGGAGAAAACTAATCAATACCAACTCCCAAACTTAGCAGAGTTAAGAAGGCATTGGTTTTTGGCTCACTTTAAGTCCAACCAGACATTGCAGGCTCTTTTTGTGTTGCCCAAATTGATTTGGTACTAATGTCGCATTTATATGGAGGTTAATGTGTCGCTAGATAGACACACTCTGGATATGATGTCATTGTCCTTCAGCAATTGAGCAAACTCACCTTCGTAGGCACAATCGACGACATCGTTGCCCAAGTCACTGTAAACCTGCTCCTGGGTGGCAAAATGTGAATCTTCTTCATCGAATGACCAATATGAATAGTCAAAGGTAAAGTCATGATGATTGTCTCGTCCGGCATCGCGTATAGATTGTGAACGGGGTTTCAGTAGGCGTGTCTTCTTCGCCTCCATTTCCACAATGAGCTGAGCGTCCATATCATTTTCCCTGCAAAAAGAGAGAGAGAGAGAACAAAATGGCATTTTGAAAATGTTTATTTATGGCAAAAATATTAATTGGCCTTGGCTCGAGCCTATTGTTAACGTGTTTTTAGTAATTGGGTAACAGGGGAAAATGGCAATAAATGGCCCCCTTTCCTCACGCCCTAACCCCTTGTCCGTTAGACTTTTGTGGCTTTTCGTGTTGGCTTTAAATGTTGCAAAAACAATTGTAAGCCTTTAACTGACCTTAAATGGGCAGAGAAGATGATCTCCAGTCAGTCCGATCAGTCACATGATTGTGAAATTATAGAACAACGTCAATCCGGTTCTTATACAGAGAGAGAGAGAGAGAGAGAGAGAGAGGGAAAGAGATCGAAAGGGGAATGTACCTGATTGCAACATCAAAAAGAAAGCGCTCAGTAAATATAAATAAAAGAAAAACTAACTAGCCCTGGGCAAAGCACATTTCCATTGAGCAGTAGGAGGAGAAGGTTGTGCATGTATGTATGTATATGCTGGAGGAGGAACCAAAGACTCGAGCCAAACCGGTTGACTAGAGAAGTTCATACAGAGCAGCACCCACACACAACATAAACAGAAGACGCATATGGTGGAGCATCATCAGCAGCAGATGCCACCCAATGGAATGACTCAGTTGCAATAAGAAAAATACCCTGAATTGGGGTATATCTATTGTGCAATCAGAAGACCACAAAACATTTCAACTATAATTTCTAATTTCAGGGTGTTTCCAAGTCGTTACAGTCATTCGAATTGTAGAGATTTGTTGCCTTTTTATTTATCATGGTGTCCCATATTAAAAACGACAATTTTAGGTCATTCCTCTTTGCTAGAATCCCCCTTCAAGAGTCGCGTTGAATGTTTGTGCTCCACTTTAGTGGCAGTGGAGGGAAAACTCTCGAGTGAATTTAATTCGATAATCTTGGAGACTTGTTGAGCCGACTTAAATGCGTTCTCCTTTCATCCTCTCTTTCGCCCTTTTGGCTCTTTTTCTTTGATTTATTTCTCAATTAAATATTCATGAAGTCAGCCTTAAACAAAGCAACAAAAAACAAATTGGTTAGTCTCTGAGTCATCATCAAAATGGCAAAATACCAACAGAAAATTTGTTTGTTTAGTTTCGTGCAAAAAAGACTTAATACATATATCTATCTCTGCCTCTCTCTCTCTCTCTCTCTCTCTTTATCTGTCTCTCTCTTGCTCTGTGTGTTGCTCTCTTGCTTTGTTTGGAAGTGCTAAAAATCACAATACAAATTTTGTTTTTGGGTGCAAGGTGTAATTATATTTTGATATAATTTCAGTTTCGAGAAGTGAACGAGGGGCACTCTGCCATGACTAACAACATAGCAATGGAATTCACTTGGTTTTGGATGATGTCACAATTATATGTCCTTCTGGAGTGCTCTAAACTCAATCAAAAACAGTCAACTCAAAGCAAACTCCTATTTATTAAGTATCGAGGAGGGTATTGAACGTATTGCGGAAAAGATGAATGACATCATTTTGCCCATTCGTTTCGCCTCTTCTCTTCTCCTCATCATCATCATCATTATCGTCTTCTTCATCATAATGATCTGTGTTTTCTTTCTTTCTTTCTTTGTTGGCCAAAAGTAACTGTGCCAAAAGCAATGACCGCTTCAACCAGATAGACAAGATAAAGACATAAAACAAAAAACAGTAGAAAAAAGTCGTAAAAAAAATTGTAAAAAATATATGCTTAATGTGGTCTTAAATAGCCAACAACAATCCCGGGTTAAACTCAGGTAAAGGTACTTGATGAGGCCGCCTTTTGTTCAACAAATCACTTCAAGACGTAGTGAGCGAAACCTTTGTGCAATTCCAGTTCGGGTTACAACATTCGAATACCCTGTATAGAAGGCAAACAAATGCGATTTGGTGTCCCTTGAAAGTCCATTCGACGCATTTAACCCACATTCCCGCAGACTTACTTTGGGTTTATCAACAATCCGTATAGATTCTCCTTCACGCGCTCCAAACGAATAGTGAATGGTTAGAGCGTTTCATACAGGGGCTAAATTGGGATGGGTGGGGGGCGTTCCCAGCCAAATTCCCGGTTGGGTTAATTCCATAACTTACCGCGTGTTAAAGGGGCGAACCCTCACAGCAACCTTGAGCGATGACATTTTTGTTGTTGTTGTTGTTGATTATTTGGTGGATGTCTCCACTCCCGCCAAGAGTCTCTCTCTGCAGTTATGTGCGTTTGGTGAATGAGTGAGTGGGAGAGGGGGACGGTGCGGGTACAATGTGGTATGTATGTATGTGTGTACAGTAGTCCAGCCTGTTCTTGTCTGACCAGTCTCCTCGGAGCCACGTAATTTTTGGTTTAAATATATTTCACTCTTTTTGTTATTGTTGTATTTATTGTTTTCTTTTCGCTTGTCTTTGTTTTTTCACCTCGTTGGCCTTGTTTCACAGTTTTGTTTTTCTTTTCATTTTCTTGTACACCGTTATTTGGAGCAGCAGCGATTTTCTATCTTCTGCGCCACCGCCGCCGTCTCTTCTACTGTCCACAACCTGCTGCTGCCACAGCCAACTACTGCACATAATAATAATTGTGCGCAATTATAGTTTAATTTGGATTCGGATTCACTAGCACCTTTACAGGTTTCCATAATCATCACATCACATCATCAATTCCGATTCCAATGGGGCCTGCATTTGCATTTGTATGTGTGTTAATTTTCCATTCTTGTCAAATGCTTTTGGACCCGCATCATTATTACTCACGCACTCACACACACACTAGAGCATTTGCAGTCACTTATCTAATTGTTTGCACATATGTTGCATGTATGTTTAGTTTATAACTCTTTAATTTGTAAAAACAAAAAATTTTATCGACTTCCGACGCGGACCGTGCTTCTGGACTCTACGAAAAAAACAACAACAGTGAAAATAAAAACAAACGGCGAAACGGCGAAAAAGTGATGGCAGCATTCATTCCATCCCTGAAATGGAACAATCGTAATCGACATTATCGTAGCAACGTTATCGACATTATCGGAGCAAACCTATCGTAATCAACATTACGCGCCAAATTGGTTGTTTAACATTACTCGCGAACTCGAACATAAACACAACTTTAGCGGGATATAGCTATTTCCGGCCAAAGTAGTGTCATAATAGAGTAATTGCAACGCATTTTTTGCGAAATCCTTACGTGATGCACAAAAACTATCCCCAAATTACCAAAGAAATATTAATTATGAAATAATAAGTAAAAGTAAGGTGTCAAAATGCTTTAAAAAGTGAACTTCCTTCGAATACCCTTTCCGAACCACACCGAACTCCATGAAACCACGTCGAACCGCAACAAAAGAGCAACAGCATGCAACAAAAGAGCGAAAATGCATCAAAAGCATCGAACATCGAACAAATGAGGCCAACCGCAACCATTTATCCCAACCGATGAGGCGAACCGCAACAGATGAGGCGAACCGCAACCATTGAAGCCAACCGATGAGGCGAACTGCAACCGATGAGGCCAACTCCAACATGCTTGCACGTTTTGCTCTCTTAAGAGAGAATATTCGCCGTGAAGAGAACAATTTCGCCGAAAGCTTTCTCGCCGTAAATTCTTGCCCTCTCGCCGTAAATTCTTGCCCTCTCGCCGTAAATTTTCGATAAAAAGGCCAATTCGCCCAGCGAGCCGATTGCGCAAGTAGTGTTGGGTAACGGAAATTTTCATGAACTGTGGCGCTGCCAGACTTATGATTTTTGGCGCGTAGCTTAAACTTACAGTGTTTGCTACAGTTTTGTAAAATTTTGTGCAAATCTTGAAAATTGTATTAAATATTTGTGTAAATCTCACATTAATCAATTAGTTAAAGCTCTTATAGATATGTATAGGACGAATATTAAGATCCGATCAGTATTCTCTTACACATAACTGTCGTACTGATGACAGCATTCCAAGGCATATTCGTAGCCCAAAAAGGTGGCTGCATTAAAGGGTATCGCCCGAGCTACCAACATCCAGCTGCCGCGGAAGATACTCCTCCATCCGTAGGCTCGATAATTGACCTTAACACAGTGTATTATGCCGCGGAATTTGTGATTCTCATCGGCCTGCATAAGCGTTTTGACTACATCGAATGGAATGACACAGACCCAGGAGATTACACCAGCCCAGGCGCCAGCCATGGTGGTGACCAATAGACTCACATTTGAGCCATCCGGATGATTGCGACGTCGCCGCACAAACTTCGTATTATCCAGATAGTCGACACTGTGACGATAGGCGAGCATATATATTCCATATGGCAGGACATCCCTGTAAAACATCATTTGTTTGGTAGAGAACTCGATTCTCATTAAGTACCAGCACCTACTCACCGACACATCATGGGCAAAAGACCGCGATAGAGTCCCGAGATTCCATCATTTTTTAAGATTCGCTTCACAGTGCCAAAAAGCGTACGCCGCTGTCCGTAAATATAATCATTGTAGTCTACAGAATGGGCAAATATCATTTTCTGAATTCATTAAAAGGTAACCCGATACTCACAGCAATGTGTCTGAAAACGCACTTTTATCAGTTCCATGGGACAAGCTATGAAGGATTGCACAAATCCTGCTACCGAACCGGCCCAGAACATGTTCTGATACTCCAATTGTTCCCGTTGATAGTCGCTGTGGCAAACTTTACGCAGTTGCCGCAAATGATTCCCGTAGATGCCAAAGAGCAGCGAATTGATGGCCCCCGTCGAGATGAATGGAAAGAACATGCCCCTGTAAAAACCGTTGATCTTTAAAGTGTGTGCCATTGACCCCTCCCCCAGCTCCAGCTCCCATGCCCACGCCCACTTACCCCATTGTTGCGGGCGTAGATCTGTTGGACCGCCGTCAACACCGACGAATTGGAGGCCTGCTGCCATACCTTAATAGTATCTAGGGGATGGGCCACCAGCACGCCACAGGCACCTGCGGAATTGATCGTAAATTTTAATTAAAATTTCCCCTACAATGCACTGCAATAATGTATTAATTGAGGCACAGCATCCCGAGCACATGGCATCTAATGCTGCCAAGAATTGCCAAAAATACGCCTCAGATCAGGGGCGCCGTGCCTGAACTTGACCGTGACAAAAAAGCAAAAGCGGTGGGTGGGCCACAAAAAACAAACCAGATGTGAATTGCGTCATCCATGTCAAAGTATCTCGTTAGATATCCATAAATAAAGTGGAAATAGTGGAAAACTTACCGCCAAAGCAGCCAGCCACGAAATCACAATAGTTTTCCCACTTCATTGGGATGGATTGGTGGGCCAAATTGATTTTTCTTGCGCTTTTCCTTTATCCGCTCTTGGCCAAGTCGGGGTACTAACTGCTACTGCCACTGCCGCAGCAGCAATCAGTGAAAATGCAATTCTTAAAAAGCTCTCCACCAAAGCTTTTGGCGCACTGCACATTGTCCTGAGATTCGAATTATTCAAATCAGTTAAACAAAATTTGCCAATTCGCTTCGTCTTTGTTTGAATTGCGCGAATAATAAACCATTTCTTTTGTAATTTTATTCTTTTTTATTAATTAATTTTTTTCTTTTTTATTGTTGATTGATCTTCTTTTCTTTTGCGATTTCTTTCTTTCAATCTTTATTCATTTAATCATTCATTCATTCATGTTGGTTGTCTCCTTCTCATCCTTGTTTTTTTTTTCTTTTTTTGTGAATTTTCTTTATTTTTTTCTGTTGTGGCTTTTGCGTTTTTTCGGTTTTTGGTTAATTCTGCTTGCAGCTAAATAATTTAAATTTTTTATTTCTTTTATTCTTTTGTTTTATTTTTGTTCTTCAGCGCATTTAACTGGATTTTTTTGCTGCCCGCTTACCGTTATTTTAATTTTTCACTATCAACTTTAAATGAAGTTGAAAGCGATCAACTAAACGTCATAATGTTTTCATATATATATATATATATATATATGCATGTGTGTGTGTTTATATCTAGATTCTTCTTCTTTTCACATATATAATTTTGTATATATATATTATATATATTCTTCTTTTTTTGCTTTTTTGTTGTGAAGTGTAATTTACTTTTTATATTTACTCTCAGCATAAGATTTTGTTTAGTTGTGTGTGTGTGTGTGTGTGTGATTGGTTTTAAAACTGAACCAAAAACTCCAAATTATTCAATTTGTGTTGTATATAATCAGTATAATTATTTTTGCCTTTGTGTTTTATGTTTTATACAAGTTTAGAACATAAGAAAATACAGAATAATTCACGTTTAGTATCCCATAGTACACATTCATTATTTATAAATATTGTTTTAAGCGCTTTTAACCACATTCTGCATATCTCTGCGTTGGTTTTTAGTTGTTATTAACATGCAACATTTGTTAATGCGTCTTCTTTGTTTGTTGTTTGCATTTTTAGTGCACTTTTTAGTACAGTTTTGTTTTTTTGTTTTGTTTTCCTTTTTATTTATTTGTTGTCTCTAAAAGTACTTAACGAGTTTTACGCTTTAGCCGGGCATCTAAGCCACGGCCAATTTAAATTTTAACATGCTTCATTTTTGTTTTTTCTGTTTGTTGGTTGGTTTATACATATAAATACATAAAACTATAGTTAAAGTTACAATTATAAGAGTCGAAAGCAGACTAAAAACATTTAACTCAGAGAGTGCAACAAAAATGAGAAACAAAAAAAATGTTCATATATATGTGTATATATGTATATACCACTGTGACTTATATGTATGTATATGTATAGATTTATCGTATATTAGGCATTTTAACATTTTTTAATTGTTTTCGTTTTTACAAAAATTTTCATCTCTATTTGTTTTTTTTCCTTCTAGATTGGCATCCACGTTAACTGGAGAGTGGGAGAGATAGATAGACACATGTGTGTGTGTGTGTGTGTTTGAAATAGCGAGATTGCCCCATCAGATAACGGTTAAGCGGATAAAGAATTATGCGAGCTCAACTCATAGACATTTGGCTGAAAGAGCGAGAGATGTGGGAAAGGATTCCAACTCGGATAACGGATAGTGGTTAAAGGATATGGCAATATAGTGATCGTGGAAAGAGAAACTTGTGCTTGGGTTCGGATAAGCCATAGCAACAATTAGATTTCAATTTCAAATATTTCTGTATTTCTCCTAAGCAAGTCCCAAAGCAAAACACAAACCTAAACCAAATCCTGCCTGCCTGTGTGTGATCGTTTTTGTTTTCAGCATTTTGGGGCATAATAGTTGTTGTTGTTCTTCGTTTTCTTGTTGTTGTTGGTGTTGATACGGTTATTATAAAGGCAGTTAAGGCTTTAATGTGGCAATATTTCAATGGGTTCTGTTGCATTATTTTGGTTTTTTATTCTTGTTTTGGGTATATAATGTTCCGTAGTTGTTGTTGTTATCTCAATTACACACTAATATAAAGATGCAAAACATTCTTACACACGTTGCTTAGTATTTAGGCCATAGTTTGTTCAGATATTTTTGTGTAGAACCACTTTAATAATTTATTAGATGCATTTTCTTCAATTGCAAACGGTTTTGGGTTTCGTTTTTTCTTTCTTTTTTGGTTTCCTTTTTGTATTCTTTATAATAACGATAACTTTTGTTTGATTTAGTTTATTTCCTTCTTCCTTTCTCCTTAATTATGCGTAATATGTATGGTTTATATATATATACATATATAACTCACAATTCACAGATACATTCAATTTGTTAGATGATCTCTATTTAGTTTTTCGATTTAATATTTGCTGATCTATTCATTCTAATGGGAACATGTGAGTTGAATATGAACAAACATACACACATACACATAATACATAATATAATATAAGTATGTATATATATATAAATTTTATATATTTTCTTACTATGATAGTGCGCCTAAGTGAGTGAGTGTTGTCCTTTTTGTTGTTGTTTTTTATTTTGAGGAATCTATGAGGGTGATGGTGAGTGGGAAGGAGGGGAGGGGAGCAGTCAATTCGTTCATTCATTTATACATTTATTTATGGATTTTGTATTTTATCATTTGTTTGTTTTTATTATTTCTCTTTTTGTTGCCTATAAATATTTACAATGGAAACGTTTTTGCGATTGTTCAGCGAATCGATTGAAAATTTGTGCGCATTTTCCCAAAAATATGTTTGAAAATGATGACAGGATTTGAAAAAGTGAATATACCCAGTTATAGTCTTAGGATAACTGCCCCCTTAGGTAGTTCCGATAGTGGGAAAAACCTGAAATCGGTGTATATAAATATAGACTGACAAACTTCTAGAAGCAAATGCGAATTTCAAATTTTTGGGCGAACACAGGTTCGAAATAGAGAAACTGATAAGAATGATTTACGAAATAGACGGAATAACAAATTAGTAATCAGAATTGAGAACAATCTTCTCGTTAGCATGTGATATTTGAGAATGAAATGGTTTAGATTAAAGTATGACTATAAACCAAGCTGCTTTCTCCTCTCTATATATAAACTAATACCACTTGAACGTTTTTTTCCTCTCGGTTTTCCATGTTTCCCTTTCTATCGTTAGCTTAATAAACATTTTTACAATGTGTATTATCAATTTAGCATTTTCATTTTCCAATTACTACGCATGCTTAGAAACATTATTTCGCATACTTAAATACATTTATATTGATTATACTATAAATATATATAATTTGTTTACGTTAATTTTATATGTATAAATTTCATTTCTCTCATTTTCTTTTGCTCCTCTTCGCCGATTTTCATTGTGGTTTTTTTTTTTTTTTTTGCTGTTTTAAATTTTTTTTGTGTTTGGTTTTCATATTTTCGTAAGCTAGATTCATCTCCCCCTTGGCCCGTTTAGAAGCAACTTCCAACAATATACTAAAAAATTCTAGGCTTAGTTTTTCCATTTAATGTTCATTATCTCTTGGATTCGGTATTAAACTGAGAAGGAAACGCTTCTTCGTTTGTTGGAAAGAAGTGATGGCTCGTGAAAGTCGTGAAAGCGTGTACAACACTTAAAGCTAAGTAACAAAGTTTTTCCGCTTTATGTTTTATATAATATATATATACTTTATACAATCGTTTGAGGGGTCAGAAGGGCGGGGAAAATATAAAAAAAAAAACCTTGCAGAAACTTGGACTAAGACACACCGTTCTAGATATGGGGACGCGACTGCTCAATAACAAACTGAAATAAAAAACAAGATTTATGTATACAAAAATTAAGCGCAGTTTGTTTTTCTTATTCTTTCAACACATTTATAGTGAATATTTCGTGTGTGTGTGGGTGTAGGTGTGGTGTGTGCGGTGGAGAGTGTGTTCTATGCTAGGATTAGTAATATTCACTTCTCTTCTCTTCTCTTCTCTGGCTCAGCTCATTACCGTCATTAACCATTGATCATAGATCGAGTTTGTTTTAGTTATCGGCTCTTTTTTTTGTGTTTTCTATTTTTTCCTTTGACTTGCTAACATTTCTTTCTTCTTTTTTATTCAATTTGCATTTTTCTTTTCTTCTTTTCTTTTTTTTTTTATCTTAAAATAATTAATATTTTTTCTTCTTCTGTATTATATATATTTATGTGTGTGTGTGTGTGTGTGTGTGTGTGTGTGTGTGTGTAGGCTGGTGTATGTGTGAGTGTGTGAGGTGTGTATACTGTATTTTGTATATAGAAATCGTCGAAACCAAATTCCACGACCAGAATTCTTTTAGTGTAACAGCGCACAACACACGCACGCACACACACAAACACATCTATATTTCTGCTGCCCATCTCATGTCTCCTCCAGATCCTGGTTATCTCGCATAACAGCTCCTTTTAGCGCCAGCTTGGTTGGTGTCTTGCCAAACGAGTATACATTTTAGTTTTACATATTTTAGATAGTGTTTGTTTTTGTTTTCCTTTGTTTTTAGCATATGTTTGTTTTTAGTATATTTTTGTTTTTCTCCTTTTTGTTTTAAGATATATTTATGTATATTTATATATATATGTGTCTATATATATATAGCCAGCGGCGCAGCAGCGATTTCTTCTACGATTTATGTTCTCTCTCTGTGTGTTTTGATCCCTCCGCTTCTTGCCGTTTATTGTTTTTAGTATCGGACGCAATTTGCGTTTACTTAGTTCTCGGCCTTGTCCTGTTTGATTTTTGCATTTGCTGTCGCAGGATTATTGTCGGCGCCGCTGCTGCTGCTATTCGACTGTTGCTGATGAGAGTTTATGGCGGCGGCGGAGGCGGCTGTGCTGGAGGGCTGCAGTGACGATGACGACGAGGACGGTCCTCCTGTTGCCGCTGATGTGCCGCTGTTCGCTGTCGCAGCGCTACTGCCTGCGGCACGCCCGCTGGAACGATTGGATTCGAGTTCGTGCAGCTTCTTCCACAGCTCTTCGCGATCACGTTCGCGTTTCTTTTCCCTATGGCGAAAAGAAAATCAATTTGAATTAGCAAGATGCACTTTCGTGTTTTTGAGGGACATACTTTTGTCTCTCCGCCTTGTAGCTGGAAGTTAGCTCATCGAATAGCTTCGAATTCATTTCCATAAACGTCTTCAATACATTATAGACAAGCGCCACAATGGTTTGATTCCAATGCTCCTTGCTGATGCGATATAGGGCCGGGAACATAATGGGCATGATGACCGCATTGTTCTCCTCGATAAGCGACATGGCATATTCATTGTTCCAGAGATAAAGAGCACGTTCAGCCACCTAGTTGATGATGCAATCGTTTGATGACGAAATCGCTTCTAAGTGCCAAGTTCTATTTGGAAACTTACCTGGAAATGTGGACTCGATACGCATTTGGCAATCTGCCGGAACAGAGGTTCTTGGATTTTAACAAACTGTGGCGGATCGATTACGTCCAAGATCTCTTCGATTTCACCCAAGAACATAACCTCCTTTTGGGAGCAGGTTTTTGGCCAGAACTTCAGCAGGCCACGCACCACCGGCTCGGTGAGGAATGGATCCTTCTCCAGGAATTGTACAATGCAATAGGCCAGCTGAGCATGATATAACGATAGGCATTTGACTTTGTGCAGCGGCAATAGAACCTTGACCAGAAACTGTTTATGCTCCGCTTTCAGTGGCAAGGCGAAACCATTGATGATGCTATCACAGAGGCAGATTAGAAGGGTCTACCTAATACGAAATTCCAAATTTCATATGCTTACCTGCCAAGAATCTCCAGCAACTCTCCAACGCCATTAAAGTGCTCCGTTTCATAGATGAACCGCAAGAATATGTTATTGATCTGTTTTCGTATAAAAGCGCGTAAGCCTAAAAATTTTCCATAGATGCGATGCAACACCGTCTTGAGAAAGTCGCGTTCACGTGGATCCTCCGAGTCGAACAGTTCCAAAAGCTAAAAGACAAGGAGGGCAATCGTTTGCATGAGAGGAGGCGGCGAAAAGTTTATGAAAGAGGACGCCTTACCTGGAGTACAAACTTCTGATCGATCACACGCTTGCCAATGGTCGCCTGAAAATCTTGCGATTCGAGGAAACGCAAGAAAACTTCATAGACCAGTTGCAGATGCGGCCACGATGCCTCCAATGTGGGATCATCTTCTTCTGGATCGAAATCGGGATTCTCACTGGGTGGCAATGTGCGAAATAGGTTGCATGATATCTGTAAACAAAAACCATTGGATATGCAACAATTTAAATAAAGTACGAACGTATATATAGATTATTATATATATATATATACATATATATGTAGTTATGAAAAGTTATTTTGGTTGCTCGGCTAGGCTTACCATGCGTATTATTTCAGGATAAACCGGTTCCGTTAGGACACCACGACCATGTGTTATATAGGTGGATAGATCATTGAGAGCGGCACGTTTGATTTCCTTGCCCTTTAAGTCCGTAACTGGATCCATAAAGTCAAATGATACGCAGCACTGACGTAATTTCCGTATGAAGAGCTCCTCCTGTTCAAGGCTGGAGCAATCGGCTAAACAAGCAAACGAGATGAATGGTTAACTTACAATTTTTCTACTCGAGAGTCACCTTTGTCGGCCCACTCACCTTTCAGCGGCGGCAATTGCTGCAGCTCAACATCTTGGGAATTTCTGTAGCGCGAGGAACCTTGACTCTTTTTACTCTTCTTTTTGAGTGAACGTTTGGCGAACGGGTCGATTCGATCCACAAACGTGCCCGATGACATCTTTTCAGATTTGGGTTCGTTTGAATCGATGGCGGCGGTCTCCGTGGCTGTCTGTGTGGTATTCAGCTTGCCGGCTTTATTATTACGATTGTGCGCAAATGCAAATTGTTGTTGTCTCTGTTGATCGCTGGCGGCCGCTGCGCCTGCGCCTCCTCCTTCGCCTCCCTCGCCCACGTCGCCCTCGTCGCCGTCTTCGTCGAAATCGCTGTTGGGGATTCCGACTTGCGCTGCTGCAGAAGGGTGACGTTTGTTGCGTGTTCTGCGTAGCCAACCGAAAATTTTATGTGTTATGTTGGCGACTTTCGCAGTTGAATTTGGCGTTTTGTAATTATCGGCTAAACCCCTCGAGGCGAAGTCTAGCTTCCTTATGGCGGCGCCTTTCTCGACAGAAGGTCCTCCTCGTCGTGGAGTTGGTGCTCCTCTTGTTGCCACTAGTTGCTTATGTAATCTTCCCTTCTGCTGCTGCACCAACTGTTGTTGTTGCTGTGTAATATTAATGGCGGTATTGAAACGATATCGACTTATCTTGACATCTATTTATCCAGAACGGGGAGGAGGAGCAATTGAATTAGTGAATTGATGTTTCTTGCCTTTGCCGGTCTCAAATCCGTTTACACTTGTATATACACTGCAATGCAAATATAGAGAAAACTTTACAATTTACATAATTATTATCGGTGGAGAAATCGAGCAACTCACCTGTGGCACCTGCACTTGATGACGATGTTGGTTTACAGGTGTTTTTTTTGGTAGCTGACTTTAGTTTTTGTGTTCTGTTGATTTCATGGAGGGATTCCTGACATTTACAATGCTGCTGATAATACTCTCTCTTCTTGTCTCTTCTCTCGCTTAGTTTTTATGTTGTCTCTCTCTCTCTCTCTCTCGGTCAGAATGAATGGCACATCAATTGTTTTTCTGTTATTGTTTCATTTGCTGCTCTTCCACCTTCTAGCCTGGGGTTGAGTTGGTTTCGTCTGTTATCTATTGGGTATTTGGCATCACATGGACGACACAAAACGCGCAGCACTCTGCAAAAAATAAAAACAACAAAGCATATTGGTTATCAATAAAAATAAATCCGAAAAGTTGACAAACAAATGGAAAACTGGTGATATTTGGTCTATATCTAATCACCTTTGTCTTCCATCAGTTTGTGTGTGAGTGCGTAGATAATGACTGTGATTTCTCGGCAGTGAACAGATATATTTAGCTGAGTTGGCTAACAAGTGGAAGAGTCATCAACTAATTAAACTTAACTAAATGCAAATTTGTCAGTTTATGGAGAATAAAATAACAAACAATTGCTTACTGAATAAGCCTAACCCATTACACTAGACAACAGAGTGTTTTTCTTTGTTTTTCTTTGTTTAAGCAGACATACTAAGACTTCATTAAAAGGTTCCCTATCAATCATTGTAGATTTAAATTACAATATCAACGTTTTGACCAATACAATGTGCAATATCTTTTCGTTGGCTTAACCTTCAATGGCAATTGACCTACTGAAAACACAAATGCAAGCTAAATAAAAATATTGAATCGTTTTTAAATCGATCTCGAGCTCTCTCTCTAGATCAACCCCAAACCGAATGGATAAATCGAAGCATACTGAATATAGTTGGCAGATGCTGCTTGCCCTGACATTTATTATTGCCAATAAGACAAGAAATGAGGAAAATATATACATGTTTCTTTAATTTGAATACACCTTAGCCTGGTTTAAATTAAGTTAACACCCGCGGAGGACGACTGGGCCCAGGTAAACGAACGGAAGTTGGCCGGAAATGAATCTAAATGAAGCGTAAGATACAGAAGGGCGTTGATGGCACCGGCAGGGGAGGCGTGGCGGGCAATAAAAGTGAAATGCATCCTGTTGGCAGAAGGCAAATTCAATTCCACGCCACTCACCAACACACACATACACATATCAGCTGCATACAGACACCTACATGGACACAGACGTGTACACGTATCTAGCATTGAGGAGGAAAATTGTAGAAAATTTTCACTATAGGACATAACGGAACTTGTTGGGTTATTCAGTTAGACATGGACGACACCGGGAGAGAAATTGCAAGTCCAAGCGGGCTAAAAAACATGTTAAACATGTCACAAACACACTCAAAACCACCCAGAAGAAGAAGAGAGGCAGAGAGAGAGAGAGAGAGTGGTTTGGGAAGTGGGAAGCAGGGGAGGTGGAACCAAACTCCCACATATACATATGTGCCAGTTGGTTCCAACCTACAGGCCGACCACAGGGCGTATGAGTGACAAACAGGTAAATTTGATCGACTAAGCCTGCTGTTGCGGCTGCTGGAGATGCGTGGGCGTTGCTTTAATGTATGTATCTCTCTTTCCCTCTCATTACCCTCTGCGTGTGTGTGTGTGTGTGTGTGTAACCGGAACTCTGTGTAAAAGCAAAAAGTTGTCTCTCTTTGTGTGCAAGCATTTTGCATTTTTAGTAAAAGTTAATCAACTTTTTTGCTTTTTGTTGTTGTTGTTGGCCAAATTCAATTAAACGCTTTTTACTTAACAGAAGCATGGAGAAACGAAGGAAAGCAAGAAGGGAGGGGCTAGGCTAGGCCCATTTATTATGCTATTTTATATTATATACTCAGCTATATGTATTTGTGGAAGAAACGAAAATGTTTGCCGTGCCCAAAAGTCCCAAGACAAATGACCGACAACCACAGCAACAACAATAACAATGGTCAGTAGACCATTAGAGTCGACAAACACACAGACATACACACACACACACACACACACACACACACACACGACCTTATGACTTTAGACAACAATATAACGCATACGCAATGTAGCACATAATATACATATGTGCGCTCTCTCTCGTTCCCACTCTCCCTCTCTCATTCTCTGACATTAGCCACCAAAAATAATGAGACAACTTTGCATTGTTGACCCCCCCTCCACCCACCTACCGCTCTCACAAGTTAAAGGAAAATTTATGGCGCGTGTCTATTGATTATTTTGTTCCTTCCCAACCATAATCGATATTGCCTACGCTGAGTATAAATATTGCAAACAGATGATGATGATGACGATGATACCTTCTGTGTCCATTTCCCTTTGACCCAATCTACGTAAGTCCTCCCCCTCGCTGTACTAGGCATTCTACGCTCCTTCAATTTGTTTGTTTTGACTTTTTAGTTGTCCGCACCTATTTTTGTTGAGGCATTGCTGTTCGCATTTGATTTGTTGATAACCTCCCACTCCTCCCCCTCCATCACACCACTTAAAGTGGCTATTATAACACAAACAGTATAACAATTTTCACCTACGTAATAGAGTGCTTAGAATTTCAAATGTTTGCCAAGTACTTTGACGAAAACCAATAAGCAAAAGCAAAACAAAACCAAGATGATATAATTGAACGACTTGGATAAGATTTCTTTCAAAGGGCTAAAACGTTTAACCTCTAATTAGTGTTTCTTGTTGATGTTGCAATTAGCGTAGAGTATAAAAAGTGCAAAATGTCTTCTTCGCTTCTGTTTGATGTTTTCCCGTGTCGCTTTAGGCTCATCAACTTGGTTCGCTCGTTGTGTTCCGATTCTGCCAGTTGACCAGCATTTCAGTTCAGGTCGGGTCAATATGTGTCGTATATCTGCTCCGGTTATGTGTCGAATCACGTCGTAATTTCCACAGTGAGCATTCATTTTGTCGATTCGTTGTTACTCATTTTGTCCTTGAAACGGTTTTTCGTCCCTGTTGTTGATTTAGCAAAGGGCATGTGTTTCTTTCGCCCAACCGGAATGGAAATGTGAGTCCCCGCCTTCATATGCGCCTTACTTTATTTGCTTCACGGTTTTCTTTCTTCTTTCACCGAGCGGTGAGTGGCGTCGCCCGTCCAGGGTAAATATTTAATAAATATTTCAGTTTTTCCTTTTTACTTCTGTTTGATTTGACTGAGTTTTGTTGTTGTTATTGTTATTGTTGTTTCTGTTGGCTGGCAATTGAGAATCACCGTTTTGTTATTTCAATTGCTTATCAAATGTGCATGCACACACACACACACATTAGATAGATACATTCCATTGATTGCCAGTGACAAATTCATTTGTTTCCTTTTGCACTCTCTGACCTTGCCATTTACTGGTTGGTCACAAGTGTGAAATCTTATTTGTTGTTAATTATTCCAACAGCTATTCCTTGGTCTTTCATTTCCCATGTCGCTTGTGGAAGAGAAGGTGCAGGGGGAAATTGCGCACTACTTTTGTAGTACATTTTTCTTCACCCTTCTTCCATCCTTTGAGCTCGTCGGTGATAGTCGGACGCCCATCTCTCCTGTGAGTACTTGAAACTTGTCTGAGGAATTCAAATTGAGGTTTGGGGTGGGAAGGAAGGACGCTTTACTTAAAAAACTACGCAGTAAGAAACGATTTTTCCCCCATGAATATGCTTCAGCGTCAGTCAGATGCATGCGGCATGTGGCATATGGCAAGAGATGGAAAGAGTTCAAGGGGAATGAAGAGAGGGAGAGAGCGAGAGAGATGGCGTCTGTCCTGGCTACAAGTATCTTCTCATCGCTTCGCCTTCATCCAAGCATGATAGTGAAAACACGCGCCGAGGAAAATGTGAAAATTTTCACTAAAAATGCATTCCAATTTCCCAAGCTGTTGCGTGTGCGTTTGAGATTTTTCTGTTTCTTACTTCTTCGATGTTCGGAATGGTTGATAAATATATGTATTAGCATTTCCCATGCGTGTGAGTGGAAGGGAAAATGCATGGGGGCGTGCCACACACATCCACATATTCGTGTGGATGATTACGAAAATGTATTCTCAAATTTCATTGCGCATTTGCCAAACGAGAAACAATTAGGTGCCTGACAGCAGCTGCTCGCCAACTTCTATTCTCGAGACCTTGACCCGCCATCATCCGATCATCTTCGAATGGAAGGAAGGTTGGACCTTCAACCAGGGACCATAACTCGCTCTGCGTTCAGAATCGGCATCGGATACCAATCAAATCAAAATTGCAAATGCATGTTTACTCATAAACTTCACGAGGTGTTGGGTTTAAGAGAGGGGACTTGGTTGGGAGGGGACAAAATGCAAATGGGGCACACATCTCGGTTCGATCCATGCATATGTAAAATGCACTGTTAAATTTGCATAAGGGGCATAGCACAACACCACGACAAGGGGAAATGGAACCACCCATCCACCCACTCATACATCATAAGGAAAAGCGAAACACACCAAGAAGAAGCGAAAGTTTACACAATGTAAAGAGCACTTTGGTGGCTGGCTGGCTGGCTGGCTGGCTGGAGGAATGAGCTGTGGGAGGGATGAAGGACTGGCAGAGCTATGCGTGCTCGCCCTCAAGGCAGTTGCCAACAACAACAACAAAGTTGTGTAAATGTCATGAGTGAAAGTGGTGAAGGGGAACCGAGGAGATTGTGAGGGGCTAGTGTTTTTTGGTTATAATTTTCCGCACTCTATGCATTTTTTATTTGGGTTTGTTGTGTCGCCTCCCCCCTTCAACCTTCACAATCCTCAAAAATACGCAGTTTCGCAAATTTTGACAAGAAATTTTAATGGGAATTGGATCAGTGTTTTTGACCCCTGAAAAATGATTTGCCATCTTCTCTTTCGCTTTCCTTCAACTCAATAGAGACATGAACTGGACAAGCCACTGGTAAGCATTAAAAGGACACAAAAGGTGCGGAAACCTTCCTCATCACGCTCCGCGGCAACAGCAACATTTGAAATCTTTGCAGCAGTTGGCAAAGAAAGGACCAAACTATCGATCCCTTTGACCCTATGCGAGTGCAAAAACGAGATACGCAATTCCCTTTTGATTGAAGAGAACACAAACTGAATAGAGAGAGAGAGGGAGAGAGAGAAGGGAAAATTCATCTCAACTAACCTATTGTAGTTTAATAATTCCAATTGGCAAATAGATTTCATTCATTGGCATACTGACGCAGCTTTCCAGAGTTTCCTTTGAACTAATTTCAATTATAGGAGGCACCTCCCACTCCCCGCCACTCCAACACCATCGTCACCTCAGGAATGCCACAACACAAGTTGGAAATGGAAGTAGCTCACGCAATGCGACACACAGTGGGACAATGCCACATGGACTAACGGCATTTTGTGGCACAAAAATAGACACACACACAACATGCAGAAGAATGACTTCTATTTTTGGTTAAAACACGAAACCGAAATGCGAAGAGGGTTGCTCGAAAAGGATGATATTTGTACGTAGATAGGACCTTCGTCCTGCCATCACACACACACACAACGTGCAATTATAATTGAAAAGTAAGAGGAAAACTGCAATCAGGAATCATTTCAGATTATGAAAGGTGAAAGGTGCTAAAGAAAAACTTTCTTTGGCATTTCGCATTCAAAGAAACAAGGACACAAATCGATTCCTGGTAAAGAATGTGGACTAAGAATTCATTGGAAACTTGTGAGTTTTTCTTAGGGAACTGCAACTAGCGTTTAGGGGATCACCTGATGGAACCTTTCCCAAGCGCCTATTCAAATGAATCCTATTGTCATTTGCAGAAGAGAAAGTCATGAATTAGTTGACCAACACTAACTAATTACATCAGCTGTTGGCTTGTCGGGGGAGAAGACAAAGGCAACAAATAGTTTTTCTCTCTGTGCATTTTTCATGTGTTTTTCTTTTCTTGTCTCTTCTTTTGCAATATTAAATAAGACCTCTGCCTAACAAGTAAAATGACACATGACGAAATCGTAAAACCAAAATGACAACCAAACATAACGAAAGATAAAAGCACACAAAGACCAAGACAAAAGAGGAAAGCCAACAGAGCGGCACCACAATTTCTTCAATTTAATTAAACAATTAAAACCAAAGTAAAATTGGAGCTCAGAAAATGCAAAATGTTGTCGTTTGCGTCTTTAATAATCTTTGACAATTTTCTTTATTTTCCATGTTTACAGGACTTTAGTCTTATCCAGAGAGAGAGAAAGACGTAAAGGGCTGTGCCAAATGGAGCACAATGTGACCACAAATGGGGGGAGCACAATGTGACCACAAATGGGGGAAGCACGTGCACTTTTACGACCTCATTGACCCATTTGCCTCCATTAGAGGGGGCACCAACAACGATGGATGATGCCACAACGCGAACAATTGAATCACCAGAGGACAGAAGAGAGCACATTTCGTTGGAAAGCCACGAAAGAGCATCAAAACAAGGTGCAACAGGCACAAAACGAAGCTTAAGGACATGTTGTTCAAGGATTTCAGCCTGTACATGCTCGTAACGCTACCAAAACTTTGGTTACTCGTTAATTAATTGACATATTCGAATCCAAAACAAACATCGATTTGCATACATTCATATAGCTCTCGAGCATTTAAGAATGCGAACTCAAAATTTATATTCATAGCCTCAAAGTTATATAACTTTTGCTTAGTGATTCATTATTTAAATTTAAATGGCATTTAAATTTAGTCAAAAAGGAACAAGGAGGAGCAATAAAAAATATCACAAGACATTCCTATGGACAGTTCAACTTTCATTTCTATGCCAAGAAATGCTGCGAAGAGAAAAAAACATAGTAATAATGGAAATTTTACACAAAAAAGGAGGGAAAGTCTGACTGGGCCCTTTCCCTGCCGCTCGTTCTCCGCCCCCCTCTCCACCCACTTCAATACTTTTTTAATTAAGTGATTTCTAACAGGTGATAAGCCATGTGTGGCAGTGGGCGTGGCAATCAAAAGGCAAAGAAATTGTCGCATAAACAGAAGGTGGAATTTATCTATCTGGCCCGATAAGATAAGTCTCTCACCTTACAGCAGTTTGTATGCATATAAAGCGACATATGAACACACATGCATACATATATGAATGTACCTGTATTTGTAGATACATCTTCAGGGTCATTAGTTGGTTTCGACTTGAATTATTAATTGCTCGATGCGATTTTATTTAATTACTGTCACCTGTCTTTTGGCCTGGCTAAAAACTGATTTATTGATTGTATACACAAAGAAAGAGAGAGAGGGAGAGAGAGAGACTATTCTAAAAGGTTCATTCCAGATCTCTCATATTTTGCCGTCTGTTCAGTGCTCTATGACCCTATTTAGTGGCATTCGAGTCTTCCATTTAATTCGATTGGAATTCAAGGTCATTTGCTTATTTCATTCATCAGACATCAGCAGCAGCAGAAAGAATAATTTTCGTTTCTATTAATATAAAGGCAAAACACACATAATTTTAATTTAAGAAATTCTTCCTTTATATACACAGAAGAAGCCGACTGCTGCACTTGAATATGGAATATGGCCAAAACGGAAATTAATTTCTACTGCTCCCACACTTTTACTTTTCCCCACTCATTCTTTCTTCTATCTTCTTCTCTCTCACTTGCTCTCTTTCTCTCTCTAGACATGGCTCGTAAAAATATCAGCATCAACATTTTTCTTTGCCATACACAAAAATTGTGCAGCCTTCTCGAGTATCTAAAATTAAATCATAAGAAACGTCATCAATTCGGTCTACCACCTCGCCCCCTTTGGTGGGTCAACAACAACAACAAAATACCCTGTAATTAAATGGATTTCCCTCAAAAGTCTTAATAGTCTTCATAGTTTTCAATATAATCCTCATTTCATGTACATTTGTCTCAGCAAGAACTTGTTCTCGATTTTAAGAACGTTCTTCAATTTGTGTTGACGCGGAAACTGGAACTCATCATCATCATCTAATAGTAATGGGAAATAATTGACATGGAATCACTCGAGCTCTTGCAAAACTAAAGAAGAAAGGGTATTTCGGTCAGTCGGGTCAACGTCTCTCAAGCATTTCCAGGTACATTAGCCTGCAGACTATGTCAATACAGAATCGCTTAAGAATAGACAGAATAAATAACTAAAACTAAATCTGCATTTGGAGTTATCCTAAAGGAACTGAACACTTCAGTTCCCGCGAAGCGAATAATGGAGAATTCAATGAGAAGAGGAAAAACGCATTACACAGGCAAATTCTTTTCTTTTCTCCAGTTCGGATCAAAAATGGAGTTGAAAGAAATATGTATAAGCCTTATTTTTAGATCATACCCAGCCAGAGACACCGAAAGGAAGAGAAATCCCCAATGGGAATAGTTCGCTGTGTGGCAAGTGGAAGGGGAGAACTGGCGGGAAGTTGAGCGTGGAAATTAGGGAAACACTGACAAAGATACAACAAACATAATGACAGCCATACAACACACATAACGGTCGACGAGCAGAGACAGAGAGAGGCAACGAGATGTGGAGCAAAAGCGAGGTCAGTTATGTCGAAACAGAAACAGACATCCACATAGTCACAAGAGTACACGTGTGTGTGTGTGTGTGTGTGAGATGGTCATTAAGAGGTTATGCCCGTCAACAGAGCGAAAATCAGCCAAGAATAGGCCCCAGAGAGAGAGAGAGAGAGAGAGAGAGAGAGAAAGAGAGAACTTTTAGCACGCTCTTTAACTACTGCAACCAGCCACAACCTCAAACTCAACCTCAGCGTCAACAACACTCAGAAGAAGACACTCATCCAGCCAAGTTAAATGCACAGCAGAGAAAAGGGGAAAGGGAAACGAAGTGCGTTTTGCCGGCTGCCCCAGGCGCAAGGTGAACAGACGCCAAGCAGGTCGCTTATTAAGAAGGCTTTAAAAACAAAAGCCAAGAAGAAACAAACCAAAAAAAGTTTCAAACTATGTGGTTGGGATTCATTTCCATTTGGAACCCCATTTAAGGTGGGTTGCTCCACGTAAGTTATTTAAATACGAGAATGCCAAACAAAGCATATTGTAGGAACAGGTTCGTTCTAATTGATTGGCTGACGTGAATGCAGCCTGCTCAATACGTACCAAGTGCCAATTCCAATTGAAGAATTTGAGAAATCGAACCTACAAAATTAACAGAAATGTGTCAAAAAGAAACTCACACACACACACACAAATGCTTTGTGTTTCATTGTCTTCATTTGACAGCTGGTGACAAGGTCTCTCGACTCCCAGTTTGTGGGTTGTTGTTGTTGTTGTAATGGCAAATGTGTGTGATTTTTCCTAACCCTCCTATAATGATAACAATTTCAATTTTGACTAACTAAATTTAATCATAATTTATTCGAGCAGCCACAAACGCAGAGCTTAATAATAGTAATAACTCAAATCACGACAAGTCCCAGCCCAGAGCTTCTCCCTGATGCTGATCGTCGTCGTCGGAGGTTGTCACATTGAACGTGACTTTTGGTGTTTTGGTTTGCGCAATCAGTTTTTGGGAAATCAACAATACCTTAAAAATAATAATAATAATAAAAAACCAAACAGAAAACAAACGCCTTAAAAAATATTAGCACAACTTTTGTTTCTTTTCCAGTTGAATTGCTGCCTCACTCTCTCTCTCTGTCTGTCTGTCTCTCTCACATCAAGTTTTGGGCAATTCGTTATTATAATTAACAATTACGTATAACTTATATCTGTGTGTATTCCTGAAAAGCGACTGTACTACACTTCAATATTCGATTTAAGGGTCATCCCAATACAAGCAAATAATTTGAAATAATAGCAAATTGGAATATTTCACTAAAATGGTCAAATTGATTCTGATTGGAATTGTCTGTGGGCAACTTCCGTTTCATACCTTGTTCTTGTTGTTGTATGTGTGGTAAGAAGTGGAGAACAGTTGTTGGTTTTTGTTGTAATCAATATTGATTGTTGTTGTTTTTGTTGCTGCTGCTTATATTCTGTGAATAACATTTGACATAATTGAATTAAACCAGTTTGCACTTTTTTTTTGTATTTTTATTTATTTATGTGTATTTGTTTTCTTTTTTCGTTATTTCTCTTTTGGTTTTCTGTAATGGGGGCCAACACATGTAAATACGCAAGCGACGACAGACGCTGACAGCGACTGCGACAGCGACAGCGGACGCGACGTGGGCAGCGGGTGGGCGAAAGAGCGTGAGGGGCGAACAGAGAGAGGGAATGGAAGAGATCTTGTTTAAAGGCGAATGTCGACTAAAAGCAAAACACACAAAACACACCAGCAGCAGCCACCCGTGTCTGTGTCACAGTATGTATGCATTTGTATTTGTGTGTGTGTGTGTGTGTGTGTATGCTAACAATGTAGGTGAAATATAAGAAGAATCTAATAGGGAATGCCAATGGGAATGACGTGAGTGAGTGAGTGAGAGAGAGACCACAAATAGAGAGAAATAAGAAAGTGAGGCGAGAGAGCTGTTGATCATTTTAAACGGAAGGGAGACAATTTTTGAGACATTTGATTTTTTTTTTCTTTAATTTTGCACAAACGAAACGATTAGATAACTTTATTTTAAAACATAATTCTTAATACTCTCTCAGCACACACACAAATACACATACGCAGATAGACACACTTAACATACATAAATATATCACACACACTCACACACACACACACACACACAATTGAAAGAGTCTCTTCTGCGGGCCACAAAATCGATATTCTAAAAATAATATAAGTAAAAAAAAAAAAAGAAGAAAAAACAGAAAATAAAATATAAAAACCCAAACGAATTTCAATTGTAGCTGCCGCCTGTCTTGGCCCCCTCTCTCCCCCTCACACTCTCTCACACACACTTACACTCTGCTGCTGCTGCTCCGCGCGACTAAACGTTTAAATGTATTTGTGCTTAAATTTACATATTTATTTCACGTTGCATTTACTGCGCACTTTTTCAACAATTTTGCATTTAGCAAATCAATTTCTGCCTTAATTTTTTATGTATTTCTTTCTTTTCGATTTTGTGATAAAACAGATTGCGTTCTATATTTCAAGAATGTTTGTTTGTGTATGTGTACGAAAGATTTCTTTATATCTTTTTGCACCCAACCGACGGCGACAGCGGCGTACGGCAACTAAATGGAATCGTCGTCATCGTCGTCGTTGCTGCTGCTGCCACAAAGAAAGCCGATTTTTTTTCGGTTAGCGCTCTCCACGCTCCCCAGAAGTGTGTGTGTGTGTGTATTGGTGTGGGCCCCAAACGAGCAGAACAGCAAAGTAAAAGCCAAAGCGAAGCGGCTGCCTTTTTCACTAAAATACGGTCACACTGGCCAAATTTTATAGGCGACAGGTGGAGAGAGCGAGAGAGAGAGTCACACAGTTTGAGAAGAATTGTGGCCAGCTGCAATTGTTGTTATTGTACGTACACATATAGTAAAAGTGGCAAAAAAAAAAAAAACGAAGAAGGTGTAGTAGAGATAATAAGAATGTTGGGGTTGTTGCTTTTGTGAATCACTAGACACACATACACACGGCCATAGACGCCAACTGAGCAAGCCTCCCTCCGCTGCCGCTCTGTGCGTGTGTGTGAGCAGGCCCCAAAAAAGTGTGGTGAGTTTTTGGGTCTTTTTGGGAAATTATTTTATATACAAAATGAACAATTACATATGTACATAAATAGATACAAGCGAAACATCATACACATACATATGTATATATTCGTGAGTATGTGTGTGTGTTTGTTCAGTTAATTACTCGGATGATAACAGGACTCATAAAAATTAATAGCTCATTAAATGAGTCAAGATGAGAGATTTTTGGTCTTTTTTTTTAAGGGGGTGTTTGTGTGTGTTTGTTTAAGCATTGCATCAGAGTGGGCCAGATATTGTTAATTCAAATTATGTTTATTAACAGCCGGTACTTTGCGGCTATTGGCGCAAGAGTTTACAAAAAAAAAAAGGATTTGTAATTGAACTTTGTTAACATTCACACACAGAACTTGCACTCACCACAAGAAATGATTTGTTTAATTTTTTTGCTCTCCCAGGCTGTGCGCGTACTCTCTCTCCCTTTGGTTTCTTCTTCTCTAATTTTTCACTCTCTCTCTCCCTCTATGTTTCTCTCTTTTGCTCTTTCTTGAGTTGCAGAATTTTTAGAATTTGAACAATTTGGAGAATTTGAATTGGTTTTGTTTTCGGTTTTTTTTTTTTTTAGTTTGGTGCAATTATTTGATTTTCATTCAAATATTTTGGACTTATTTCACAATTTGTATTTTAAAAATTCAAGCGAGAAAATTCACACCTTTATTTCGATTTTATTAGGAGGCAGCAGCGCAGCTGCCATGCAAAACGCGCCGCACGTACATACGACATACACACACACTCATACAAAAAAGCGGCGACAACGACATTCGCATTTCTTTACACCACACACGCACACAAGCACACACACACAGCCGTTTTCGCCTGCAGAAAGATTTTTCACTTGCGATTTTTGTTGACAATGATCAAGACACTTGAGCGAATTTCAGTTGCAGCGCATGCTGTTAACCTTTATTGATCCTTTGCGTTTATTTAATCCAGTAGGTATTGCTACTTTATGCGAATAATTGAATATTTTCGAAGCGGCAACTAGACTTTTTCACACAGAGAGATTTTTTTAAGATGGCGTATCACATTTAAGTGTTGCCAGATGTCGGTGTTTTCATGGTGGCTAGCCTTAAGTTAATCGATAATTATCGGAATGGTAATCAACGGTTTTTTCGCCACTAGAAAACACCCGAATTAGCTTGTGGCAACACTGCAAATTGGAAAAAGAAAAAAAAAGAAAGAAGAGTGACTAATATATAATTAATTGTGGGCAATTTGTTAGAAAGCAAACCATTTAGAATTTGGGGCACATTTCCATCCCAGTGGTTGGGACTAATTTATACCAGAAACAGCAATGTCCTCGCTGTCTGCATCGGCGGAGAATGTTTCCACGCTTGGCATCGGTGGTGGAGGAGGTGGCCAGGATTCCAATTCGCATCCTGATGGAGGGTCCAGTATGTGCCTCGAACTGGCTCTGGAAGGCGAGCGTCTCTGCAAGGCAGGTGACTGTCGGGCCGGAGTGGCTTTCTTTCAGGCAGCTATCCAAGCAGGAACTGAAGACCTTCGTACCCTCTCCGCCATTTACTCGCAACTGGGCAACGCCTATTTCTATCTGGGCGACTATGCGAAGGCAATGCAGTATCACAAACACGATCTGACACTGGCCAAGTCCATGAACGATAAACTGGGCGAGGCCAAGTCGTCGGGTAATCTCGGGAACACGCTCAAGGTTATGGGACGCTTTGATGAAGCTGCCATTTGCTGTGAGCGCCATCTGACCCTGGCTCGTCAGTTGGGCGACCGTCTGTCCGAGGGCCGAGCTCTCTACAATCTGGGCAATGTTTATCACGCCAAGGGCAAGCACATGGGTCAGCGTAATCCGGGAAAGTCTAGCGATGAGGTGAAAGAGGCGTTGGCCAAGGCTGTGGAGTACTACCAGGAGAATCTCAAGTTAATGCGGGATCTTGGTGATCGCGGTGCCCAGGGGAGGGCTTGCGGGAATCTCGGAAACACATACTATTTGCTTGGCGATTTCCAGGCGGCCATCGAGCACCATCAGGAACGACTTCGCATTGCCCGTGAGTTTGGCGATCGAGCAGCGGAGCGGCGTGCCAACTCTAACTTGGGTAACTCTCATATATTCCTGGGTCAGTTCGAAGACGCTGCCGAGCACTACAGACGCACCCTGGCTCTGGCAATGGAGCTGGGTGAGCGTGAGGTGGAGGCCCAATCCTGTTACAGTCTGGGCAACACCTACACACTCCTCCACGAATTCACCACAGCCATCGAGTACCACAATCGACATTTGGCCATAGCCCAGGAGCTGGGCGATCGCATTGGTGAGGCCAGAGCCTGCTGGTCCTTGGGCAATGCCAACTCAGCCATTGGCAATCATGACAAGGCACTACAGTATGCCGAATCGCACTTACAGTTGGCCAAAGAGCTACATGATCCTGTCGGGGAAAGCACGGCCAGGGTCAACATCTCGGATTTGCGTAAGTTGCTTGGACTGCCCGAGGCAGAACATACGACCACAGAGAAGGAGCGTTCTAGTAATTCAGATCATTCGGCGGCTAGTGGTCATCATTCCGATAACTCGGAGAACTCCCAGGGTCGAATGGTAATGGATAATAAATACATTTTTATCGACTTGGATTCTTATGTTTCTCTTTCGTGTGCCTTTAGGTTCGTGTTCGTCGTCAGAGCATGGAACAGTTGGATCTGATCAAGATCACTCCCGATGGTAAACGTCTGCAAGAAGAGAAACGCAAGCCAACAGCCAAGGAGGATGACTTCTTTGAGATGCTCTCGCGTTCGCAGTCGAAACGCATGGATGACCAGCGCTGCTCTATTAAAATCAATCCTGTTGGCGGAGCTACTGCAGCTTCAGCGGCAACAGGAGCCATCCGGAAGCCTTTGGTGCAGCAGAATTCTTTATTTGTCGATCCAACCAATTTGCCCGGCCTGAAATCACCCACAGCGGGCAATCCTCCACTGTCCAGGAGTGCCACAACCACCCAGCAGCCAGATGATGCTTTCCTCGATATGCTCATGCGTTGCCAGGGTTCGCGTCTCGAGGAGCAGCGTTCCGAGTTGCCACGACCAAATGTAACCATGGATGCCGAGGCTCCACCTCCACCCCAGGGACCCGAAGCAGTTGGGGCTGCAGGGACAGCTGACAGCCGTGGTCAGTCCGCGAGTCGTGGGGCGACAGTGCCCGATGAGGATTTCTTTTCGCTTATCATGAAGGTTCAAAGCGGCCGCATGGAGGATCAACGTGCCTCCATACCCTTTGGCGGTTTTCGTAATGCTAATAATAATAATAACAACAATAATAACAATGGAGGTGCATCCGGAGCAGGAGCAGCCAAATAGACACGTCCACCAACCAACCGCTCCCTTCCATTTCGCCCTCCCACACACACACACACTATTTCATGCATCCCATTTATATTTCTATTCAGAGTCCATATTTGGACTAAGCTAAGCTCTAACCCCATTTACAATCCAATCTGTATTGTTGAATAGGACTTTTTATAGCATTTCTAAGTGAGTAACCAATCAAGCCGTAAACAAAAAAAAACAAAAGGATTAGGGATTAATGCTCTTCCAATCACACACCCGTTCCAATGGATATTTAAATCTAGCTTAAGCCGATATTACAAATAGTCCACAAACTTTGCTCAATATATACAAGAACTAGAATGAAATTAGTTGCCATCACGATATCTTCTTTTGACGATAACTGACTTATCTGAAAGAGACCAACTGATATCTGATTTTGGCGGCTGGTCACTTGAAGTCGAGTTTACTCAACCTGTTGAAGTTTTCTAAACCCCTCTCTCTCTTTCTAGAGTTAAATCTTTAAACAATTAATTTGTAAGATATATATGGTCTGAATCACTACTAAAATACTAATCAAAATGGCTCAAAAACAACAAAAATTGAGGAAAAGTCTAGGAATAGTTTAATACAAAAATCGCATCCTCTTACTAAAAGTGGTAAAACTCTTCGACTAAAACAAACTAATGAAATTACTTATGTATATTCCATTCCCCTTTTTTAAATGTAACAATTTATGTTCTCTTTTAATTTTATACAGTAAAAAGTCTAAACGTTTTTCCGCACACATTTATATTTAAGAAACTCACCCACACAGCTGTAACTACACACACACACACACACAAGTTTTCCAATTGTATCTACATAGTATTGCATTTTTCCACCACAAAAACAAACACACAATTAGTTGACTAGGAAAATCTAACAACAAATTTTTTTGTTTAGTTGTTAGTCATTACCAAAATGCGTTCCAAAAAAAGGTTTCTCTTTACGACCAGAAGGACGCCACTCCAATACGTATTACAGATCTATATATATAATATATATTGAACAAATCGAAACGGATCGTAGAATAAAATCAAGATCAAGTTGCATGAAATGAAGCCAAAACTTATAAATGTTATAGGTACGATAAAAATGATCCCCAAAATGATTGTGATGATGATCACGATGATATATACCATTTAAATATATATACATATGAATTATATGTAACGTATTATTAAATATTAAAACCAAAACTGTTTGCTGACTAAAATTAGTCTCAGTGAGTATTTCTTTAAATCGACGATGCGGGGAAAGATCGAATTTCCTCTAGAACTTGTTCAGTTTTAAAGCTTTATTTATAAATTAATCGTCTTAAGCTAAGTTCTTGGCTTAATTTCAGGGGGTTCTTTCGATTCGCTCTATTCCGTTCTATGTATTTGGTATATATATATATATTTGGTGGAATCTTATAGAGTACCCCTAATATATTTACAATTTTATTAAAGTTTCTTTAAATAACTTAAAAACAAAAACAAACCATTTCCCTACGCCTTGCCTATTCCCCCCTTAATACTCTCCGCATCGCTGGCAGCCATCACAAAAATGGGAGCCGAGTAGTCCAGAGTCTTGTCCCCGGGGTAACCTGTGCCTGCCGCATAGGCATTGTAGGCATTTTGTTGGCCCATTTTGTTGCCTCGTCCCCGCTTGAGCATCACGTAGACCACAAAGATGCTGACCAGAAAGGCCGAACTGGTGGCCATAATGAAGAGAACCAATTGAATGGACTCATCCTGCGCCGTTGCTGCTTGAGCAATCGGCGGAATTGCACTTCGATGGACGAAATGAGAGCGAGTGATATCGGGACGAAAGTGTCCACCGGCTAACTGGAAATCTCCGGACGTAATGGCCTGTTCAATGGCAAAGGCAATGTCCACTTTGTCCGCCTGATGCAGCTCGAAACGCACAATCACAGAGCCATCAAAGTTCTCCTGGACACGTAGATTCTCGACTGTTTCGCCCAGCAGTTGCTGTAACTCCAGACGAACTGTGTCATAGACATTACGGACACTTCGACCGCTAGTATTGGTCATGTGCAGCTCAATAGACACCGCCTCGATGGCTACTGGGTGGCATTTTCGATCACCCTGGCCAAAGACTTGGCTAGCCTGGAGTTGATTCCCAGCAGCATCGACACACCAGCAACTGCGTCCATTGCACTGTAGAGGTCGGAAGGCGCCGTCCTCGTCACAGATCACTGGGAAGGTTGCCGTTTTGGCCAAGGCACGACAACGAGTTGTCTTCAGCTCCATGCGTTTCAGAGGGGGCAGGGATTCCACAGACAATTGAGAATCCAGGAGTGAATTGGCCATTTCCAAGACCCTTTCGGTGGCCGATAAAGGCTCTTCCAATGCATCAAAATCCAAATTATCGTTGCTCACATCATTGAGTTGAGTTAGCTGACCAATAAGCTGCTCCATCAGTGGATCACCCAGATCGAAGTTCTTGCGATTTCGAGCCTGGCGACTATTGCACACGGGTTCGGTGTCCCGGGTCAGGCTGCCTTTGAGAGGAGCGCCCTTCTTATCGGCACACCAGCAAACGCCATACGGACTAGCCTCGGGACCGGCAGCAGCAAAAGCACGACTGACAATCTCTGTGGGAGCCGTATTTATACCCTGCGGTTGTGGCTGCTTGCCCAGACACTGAACGGGACTCCAGTGGCCGGTAATGGGATCACAACGTGGCTGGAACCAAACAGAGGACGAAGAATGGGCACTTCTTTGGGCGGCTAGGCTATTCTTCAGCTTTAATCTCTCGCATTGGGTGAGCACTTGAGGGAGGTGGAAAAAGATGTCAGTTGTGAGGAGTGGAAGAGCAGAAAAATAGACTTACCTGGACACACGGAATTGCAGGCTAATTCATTGTGGAATAGATTCTTTGTCTGGCATGAGGGAGCAGACTGGCCATCAATCACCACGGACACACATTTATTGGCCTTGGGACTGAAACGATAACGGGTAGAATTCTTCTCTGTGGTGCTACTGGCAAGGCATCCACTGTCCATGGACTCAAAGCAAACATCACGGGTCTTGGAGCAGCAGACGCCTCGATTGCTAACCGGATTCAGCTGGCAGGAGTGGGTGGTGGGGCAGGCCTCGTGTTCGTTGTGTGGGCCGCAACTGACATCGAGTTCGCCCTGTTGCAGGGGATTGCCCTCGGGACAAACGGAAGCACGTTTCGGTACACAGATGGGCATCTTGGGGCAGGGACTGTCCACACAGTCCACACTAATCAATTGGCACTCTTCGTGACTGGCACAACTGAGCTCATCACAATAGTTTCGACACTGACAGGTTGGACATCCATTCTCATTCACCTGATAGCCACTCTCGGAGCACTGAAGATTGCACTTGGAAAGTGGTGGGCAGGCGAAACTGGAGTTCTCCTTGCAAACAGGTGTGGCTGGTAGATGGACCCTAGTTCCAGGCATTACACTTCCATTCTGTTGATCCACACACCAACAATTGCCATTGGGGGAGCATTGGATTTGCTCCCAGCGGCCATTTTCCGGAGTGCACTGCGCCACGGACATTTGGCGAGCCGGAATACCTAATTCCGAGCTTTGATGCAACTGAATGCCCTGAAGATGCTGGCAGGCAGTTTTTAGTTGGGGTTCCACACACTGGGTCCCGCACCCATTCGAACAGCAGCGACGAGTCCCATCACAGTGGGCATCGGTGCGGCATTCGTAGGCACATGTATTGGCATCTAAATTATCCGGACCGGGGGGAACCAAATAGGGACATTGACCCGCCTTGCGTGGCAAACACGCCGGCACTGGGGGACAGTATTCACCCTCACAACTGACGTCAACAATCCGGCACTCCTTGCCATCGCCGCAACTGACATTCTCACAGGGATCACGGCACTGACAGGCAGGACAGCGGGTCTCTGTGTCCAAAGCAAAGCCATACTCACAGCCCATGCGACAGGTCAGATCCAGGCAGTCTAATTCCTCCCGCAACTGGACACAAGTCTCATCTGTTACGTTGAATCCGCGAGAGCGTGGGATTTCCGTACCAAAACTATCTACACACCAACACTGTTCCACTTCCATTTCGACTAGTTCCTCTTCCAATGCACCACCTGCTCCCGAACTGGGTCGCTTGGTGGCCGAAGCCACCTTCTTAAACTCCGTTTCGAACAATTGGCCCAATCCCTGCTGACGTTCCGCCCCCAAGTCAATGACCTTGGCACTGCGTGCCATCACAGGCTCTGCTATGTGCACCTTCAAAGCACTGTCATCGACGCGGTAAAGCTTCAAGCGCTCGGCATCCCGACGAGATCGCTTGTTCAGGAGCAGCATTCGCATCCGACGAATGGTGTTCTCCTCCAGGATTTTTCGTTGTTCGGTCCGTGTGACGCGAATCTTTCGCAGTTGACATTGCCTGGCCTGATAATCGCCATCTTCATTGCAGCGTGGCGATGGCACAGCCAATTGCATGCCCTCCTCGGTGCCCTCCATGCGTTCGGAGAAGTCTCTTAGGTATTCACACACTGTAATGACAAGTGGAACGATTAGAGGCTGGTTAAAGTAATGAATTTGCCTACTTACTGGTTTGCTGCCGTCCTAATCCCTGCTGATCCTCTCCCGGACTAGTAGCAGTCGTCTCCTCCTCTGGCAATGGGCAGCACACACTCTCAGTTTCGCGATGCAATTTGGTGCATTTGTATTGATCTGGACACATGATGCGATTACTCATAGAGCGACCTTGCTTGGATTCGGTTTCTGGTTCGGTGTCAAAGAAGGCTGTTGGCTGGAAACTGCGTCCTTGGCGCTGATCTTCAAAGCAATACATGACCTCGCCCGTCGCTGTATCCGACAGGGGAGTGCCCACATCACAGGGATTCGAATAGGCCAAATCCGGCTTGCAGACTGGCCAAGAGGCGCACAGAGAGGAACCAGATTCACATAGGGGATCCGTGGCCACTTCGCAATGGGAGCCGATGGAGCATTTGAAACCCTCACAGGGCTCCGAACACTCGCAACTGGGGCATCCATTGTGATCATTCTGTAGAGTGGAGTGGAAGGGAGGAAGAATCAGTAAGGATTAAAAGGGACAATTCAATTGGCCCTACTCACCTTGAAGCCATATTCACAGACAGCGGCACAGATATTTGTGTCGCACTGTTCCATTTGGACACTTCGGGCATATGAGCGACTAATCATATTCTCCCACCCATCGCAATTCACATTATTCGCAGCTCCCATTGTCTCCTTGATCTTGTGTCCCGTGCGTGGATCCACACACCAACAAACCAGGCCATTTCTTGAGCACTGTCTGGGCGAGAATTGCCCACCCGGTCCATTGCATTCGGGCACATATCCACGTCCCTCCCGTTCATTCACTGAAAGTAAATCGGCCAGCGCCTTTGCTTGATGACATCCGGTCACATTGCTCGGCTGTTGGCAATTAAATTGACATCCCTTGCTAAAGCAACACTTCTCCATGTTACGGCACTCCAGATCATGGGTGCAGGCGGTTCCGCAAATGTAACCAGTGCTCTGGGTATATGGTGTTTGATCTGGTGCAGGGCAGATGCCAGGTTTCTGGAAGGTTAAAGCACTGGGACAGCAGACGCCATAGTCGTTACCGGATTCCACCATGCATTGGTAAAGCGGTGGACACTGGGGCTTGCCCGGCTCTTGGCCACACAAGAAAGGCCTTGCGCTATCCTCAATGGACAGGGGCATTCCGGCGGGACAATAATTAGCCAGAGATCGAGCCTTCTTGCATGTTGGCAGCGGTGGGCAGGGTTCCGATTTGCATTGCACTTCCTGCAGTTGACACGACTGACCATTGGGACATTCTAGACCATCGCAGGGATCCCGGCAGCGGCACACCGAGCACCCTGTCTCCGAATCTCTGGCGAATCCCGAAGGGCAGAACATACGGCAAGCTGATGCTGTGCAATGTTTCGGCTCCTCGCAGCGTACGCCAGTGCGACTTTCATTTCGCGTTCCTGGCAACTCAACGCCATACTCATCAATGCACCAGCAATCCTTGCCAGCTCGCTCATCTACGCATTGAATGGCATCGAATTCTCCGTTTTTCTGGCAACGTGGAATGCGTATACCTGCAGCTCCTCCCTCCAGAGCTTTGGCTCTACGTGTCTCCGCCCGCCTTAGATGTTGACATGCTGTCAAATTGGCTAAGAATAAACAAATAAAAAATTAAGATGGCATCGCAAAAAACCAATCTATCTAGGGGGAGGAACTACGAAGATGGGTAACAATTAAGAAGAGTCGCGCCACTGAAATCATCTTACTAGAGGGAATTATCCTTACATACTTAATAATTTCTGAGAATAGAAAACTTTTGTCTATATTTTCGGTCACTTCACTTTATATTTCTAGTTTATTATTTTGCTCCTCGCAGAGCTTTCTATGTCTATTTGTTTTCTTCGTTTAAAAATTTCCCTGAATTTCGTGCGTTTTTCGAAGATTGATGGTCGTCTCCGTCGCTGACACACTTTCATGTTATTCAACTGCCAAAACCCCAGAAAACCAAAGACTGAAAACCTAAACCCAATCGAACGAAATGTCGCTACGTCAATTTCACTTTTATTTTTCGAACGTGACGCGTGCTTTGAAATTCATATGAAACGGCAAAAATTGAAATTAAACAACAATAAAACAAACAAAAACGAAGAAGAAAACAAAACGAATAATATTAAATGGATATGGCCGACGGCAACATGACTAAAAAATTGTTGTCTCAGGGCCAAAATTAACGCATTTGAATGCTCTTTGTATGCGAATAGCGCAAAAATTGTTTGCCTTGTTCATGTCTCAACTTGGTCTCGAGATGCTATGAATATTCTGCTTTGTTTGCAGATTAATGGATGAGTACGACGACTTGTTCGTGTTATGCAATTAGTGAAGAGGGGCACAGGGGTAAGGGAAGCTAAATGCAAACGCAATGTTGCCTTTTCGGTTGAAGTCATTTATGCCATTTGTCCATTTCCTATGCACTTATCGATTCACATTTAATGCAGCTTATGCAATACCAAACCTCCCTCATTTTTCTCTCTCATCAAGCTTTGACCTTATCACACAGTTCACATCCGTCATGTAACCAAAAAATAACGTTTATATAGAGAGTTCTGCAATAAATTTACATTTGTTGGCTTTTTTATCAGTCTAAATTGTAAAGTCATTTCCTTTGCTGCCTTTTTGAGACATTTTTGACGGCTCCAGGGAATATTTGACTTACTCTATTCTTCACACCAAACAAAAAAAAAAATATGTGCTAATAGTGTTTTATAATTAATCCATCATCTAATGTATAATTTGTTCAAATCTAGAGTAACTAATTTGCTAAAAATGCGAGTTCCTAGCAATTATTGAACAGATATTTTCCATATATTTATCGAAGAGTTGGCATAGTCACGACTTACTGTTTAATGAGTTTTATTTTTAGGCCATTTGTGCAGTTTTCTCTTGAAAATTGAATGAAAGTTGTGTCAGCTGTGAGTATTATGTTTTCGGACTGAATAATTATTGTTTGTATCAAATGAAAATGAACTTTTTGGTGAATGAAAACAAAAAGACTCGCACACACCAACAGAGATTTGCCTGACAACTGGCAATTAAATCGTAAGATAATAAACCGACGGTTATTCTAGCCCCCAAGCCAAAACGTGAAAAAAAAATACCAAATCAAGTTTGTCGCTTAAGTCTTTCGATTCGTATAAGGAAGGGGAAAGGGTATAGAAGACAACAAAAAAGAAAAAAAAACCGTAACGAAAACGAAATCAAATACAAGAAAACTGGAAACCTAGAGACAACTCCGCACTAGCCACATTGTCTGGCCCGACAGAAGTACCCGGAGAAGCAGGAGGATGAGGCGGAGGAGGAGCTGGCTGACTGACTGAGTGACCGACTAACACAACAACTGGAAGCTCAAAGTTTCTTTAGCCTTTTGTTTCCCTTTATTCACGCTCTTCTTGCAGTTCTTGTTGTTGTACTTGGCTAGTCTCTTAACGGTTTCGCATTGCTAAGTCCATTTGAAGTTCGTGCTCTAAGCTAAGCGTTTTTTAATGATGGCGTGCTATATTTAGCGCCTCTGTTTTTTTCAGTTAGTCTTTTGCTTTTGTTTTTTTTAATTCTACACGAAAATTTCAACACAAAACGCTAATTACCCGACCGCACAGCAACTTTTGAAACTGCAACTGCTTTGCTCCCAAAAAAAAAAAAAAAAAAAAAACAAACAAAATGCCTCCAAAAAGAGTTCATTGACCAAAAAAGACCCAAAATAAAAGCAAAGAACATGTATTCTAAAAAGTCATTGACTCATACTTACCATTTGTGCGCTTGGCATCCGAAATTTGCAGCATAAGAAATCCCATGAGCAGACAACATGAGAAAAGTTTGAGCCAACGTTGATCATATTGGGCCATATTCAGTGCATACACGTCCCAAAAAAAAAAAACAACAAAAAACACAACAATACGGCCAAAAACCGAAAAATTTCCTGTTTGTGGCAGCTGCAAAAAACAAAAAACAACAACAACAATGAAGTGAATTTCAAGAGAGAGAGCTAGCCAACAAACAAGCGGCCGAGTTGGGTGAGTAATTTCTGGTTACGTTTGACGTCACAGCATTTGGGGAGATGAGAAATTTAAATATTTATTTATGGTTAGATACTTTCACTATCACTTCACACAGAGAGACACACATTGTGGCTTACATTTGCATCTGATTTAGGCCTTTGCAGGCAGAATCATTACATAATAGGGGGGAAAATCATCATAATGATTATCGATGGATTGAATGCACATTCGGAAGTCAGGTCATGAACTTGGCTTTAGTTCAACTAATTTACTAACTGCAGGCAGCTCAATAGACGAGTGTGTGATTAATCAGCTCGAATCTTTGCACTGAGCTGTGCGCTTTCACTTTGCCAAGTCAACAATTTATGTTTGCCTGCCTGTCTGCCTGCCTCCTCTGCTGAAATTCACTTTTTCCGGTCCATTGAAATGGCCTGGCCAAAGCCAAAAACCGACAAAAAAAGAAAAAAACAACTTTTAATGACAAGCAAGATGAATGAGGATTGGATTTTCTCTCATTAGGCCTGGAAAATTATATAATGCGAAGAGGTTAAAGAAATGGGGTGGCATTAACTTTGGTTTAATTAATCAAATACGTGAAAATTCCATTGGTCTTTTTTGCGGTTTTCCGCTTCACACTCAAACGAGGCCAAAATTTCCACATTGAATGAAAGGCGCGCACCTTTGAGTGAGTAGATTTCACCCATGGCGAAAAACAAAAAAACTCTTAAACACCTTAAACTCGGGTTTATTTTTCTTTCTAAACCAAGTTGTTTATTGTTTTTGTCATTGTTGTAGACAGTTTAAGCCAAATGTGTGTGTGTGTGTGTTTGAGTGGTTAATATGTATGTTGACCCTGCCACATTAGCTTGGCTATGGTTGGCCTGAACGGGGCATGGCCAGGTTAACACCGGGTAGGGTCTCGGTCTCGACCATAAAGCGACAGTTATTAGAGTGTAAAGTTTAATGATTGGTGAAATGAGGTCACATGTCAATGGCAATATGGCTAAGAGGATTATATGTATATGTAATATTATAAATGTAGCAAGTACAATTTCAGAAAATCAGCTTAACAATTTATACATAGGCGAGAAAAAAAAACACAAGAAGAGGGAATTGGATTTTCCCTCGTCTTTCTGTGGGATTGCTCCAATTTTCTACTTCATTTTTGGCAAGCTATGTATGTATATATGTATCTGAATCTTGCGCCAGACTATGACTTGGTTATGGGGCTTAAGCATAACGGTGCCACTTGCCATTGCGCAGTTAATGTCGTTGTCTTTTCTCGTCGGTCCGAAATAATAATAAAAGCCAGTAACCATCCAGTTAACGATGAGTAACCTAAAATTTCGTAATATACTTATGGCATTTATTATTGCTGTTGTTGTTGTGGTTGCTTTTGACTGTGAACAATATATTTACATATTTATCTCCACATTTAGAACCATTCAAAATGCCAAGCTATTAACCTTGAGTATCTAACAAAAAACAAATAATTAACACTCGGTTCGCATTGAATTCTGGGCTGATATTCATTGGAGAAAAGATTTTCTCTGCATTCAAATCAAGTTTTTTTCTCAATTTTCAATTTCAATTTTCATTATTTTCCTATTGCTCAACAAACCTGTTTAAAAAAAAAATCCAGATAAAAAAATTTGCTGCTAATCCGTTAAAAGTGAAATTATTTCAAATGCTCGATTGGTTTTTAATTGAACTTTTTTCTTCGTTTTCTTGTCGGGGTGCTTTAATCCAAGTGCACAGAGTAAAATATGCAATTTTCACAATTTCACTGGGTTTTACCCGCACACAAAAACATTCGCACTCCACACTTACACACACTCAAAAAGGGGCCCCGAAATTGTAGTTTTCACTTTAAATTTCTACACCGAAGGCCCAAGACGAAGACCAAAAACTCTCTCGTGGTGCGACAATTCGAAAAGACAACAAAATTCGCGTGCAACTTCAACGGCGGTTGCTGCTTATTTGAGCCTGGTTTTATTTGCGCCATCGTCTTGGGCTCTGGCCTGGCAGTAGTCGATAACATAACCGATAACATTTGCATTTGCCTTTGGTTTTGTATCGTTAGACACTTGTCTATAACGGTCATATCGAAGGCGCTTTGCTTGAAATCTTATAATTACAATGAAGAAAATGTGTAAATTAGGTAGAATTCTTAAAACATAAATTGGCTTAGATCTAACCAGTCAATGAATGACTGATTAGAAAGGTAAAATTTAAGCTAGAGGCCAGTTTCTGCTTTTCTATCGAACATATAGTCTTTATATTTATGAAAAATAAACTAAGCCACGCCAAAAAGCGGTATTTCCCAATAAACAGCACACAACTTCCTCTTCCAATTGGAATGTGGGAATCTGTTTGAGTTTTTATTTAATCTCTAATCATTATTGGTAGAGCTTTACTGAATGATGACGAATTGAAGATCTTTGCAGCAGTTGAAACTTTTTCGTATTTAATTTGCATATTTTTTTAACGTTTTCCCAGTTCTACTTTAAGCCAAAAGGTTACTCTTTGATTTAAATCCATTAGCTAAACATTAAAGTCAACTTAAGACCACTTATTCATGCTCCAATTCATTTGACTTCTTGTAATATCAACGGTTCTGGGGCCACAACTTGGGGGCAGTTCCAATTCCCCACATATGAGTCACCATGTAGATTTAATATCTAATTATTATGAGCTGCCATAGTTCACTTAACCCAAACCCACACGAGGCGACCTTCATTGGCCAGAATTAAGTTTTGGGGTAAAACCGAATAACTTGGGCTCGCACTTTTTTGGTTGAGTCAGGCTAATACAACTGCACATCACACTTCATGTCTCGCATACGTCAATCGTTGATAATCAAGGGCATTCGTTTATAAACAAAAGCCTTTTGAGTTGTTGTTGCTTTCCAGTTTTCGTTTCTTTTTGATTTTGCTTGGTGCTCTGGCAGCTTCCGCCTGGCATCGCCAATTTCGCACGCTTTTTGAGGCTTTCTTTTGGTAATTTCATTAATGAAATCGTCGTCTTCATTAAATTAAATGCCTGATGCCTGAAGTTCCGTGATTGAGAGAGTCACGGCGAAATCGTCCAGCAGCGAAGAGCAAACAAAAGACAGAAGAAGCCTAATGACAGCATCCGCAGTTGCAGATGATGAAATTCAGTTTCGATCGGAAACCCCTCGCAAAAAAAACAGCAGTATCTGAAACCAGCCCTGTTCATTTTTTGGCTGTGTCGCAATATTAATACGCTTGCCAATTGAGTTGTTAATTGATTATTGCAATGGTAAATTATAACTTATGTCTGGATTTACAATTTAAACTATTGCAATACAATAGTTTATTATTTTAAAGGCGGAGGAGGCTCAAATCAGATATATCGACTGAAAGCAAGTTAATCCCATGAGTACAGAATTTAGATTTTCCACAACAAACTTTATTCCAGAGTGAATACAACGTTACTGGTTAGAGTATTTGGCTAATGATAGGCAATATAGGCCAGCTCCTTTCAATTCCGAACCTCGACCTGAATCAACATTTACATGTTTCCAGTGGATAGCCGCGCCTTCGCTCACGGAACTGGCTTGACAACAATGAGCAGCAGGCGAAAGTGAAAGTTCTGTGCCTCCGCCTTATCAGCTCGAGCAGCAACTGCAAAGACATGTCATCCAACATTTTGAGTGTCTTTTTTTTTATTGTTGGTTAATAAACTATATTAATATATATTTGACTTTTGTTGCTGCCAATAGGAACGGGACTGGGGCTGGGCGGGCTGGCGGGAGAACAAACAAGTCTTCAATTCGTATTTAATGAGGATAGGAAACTCGACTGGCAAGTATATATATTTTAATATATATTTTTGTATATAATTTAAGTGTGTCTTTAAAAATGATGAAAGCATTTTACAATTGAAATCAGAAGTTATAGATTGAGATATATGTATGTATATATATATATATATAATATAACTTTACAGTTTGCTGTTTTCTTTTCTTCGTTTTTGTTGTCTATTTAACCTGTGTCTTTAAAAGTTTTATATTAACTATATATGTGTGTGTGTCTGTGTTGGTATTTAGTTAAAGTTATTGGTTTGCCTTTTGATTTTAACTGTTGCTCCTTTTTGTTTTTGTTATCTGAGAGTGCCTTGTTAAATGTTGTTATTATTATTGCTTAATTCATTTGTTTAACTCTGCGTGTATGTGTGTGTTTGTGTTTGCCAAAGTGGAAACCTTATGCAGCTATTTGAATTGATGGAATTTCCCATTCTCGAAAATAAAATGATTTGGTTTACAATTTGAATTTCATTTTGGGCGCATTCTTCCTCATTCCTCGTACATCATTATTAGTTAGTTATATGTATAATGTATAACTACTATTTAAATCATTTACGTATATATATTTACAGGCGCAGTTTAACTTTCGGTTCGTTTTTTCTTGTTTTTGTTCTGGTTCCTTTTCTCTTTGTGATTGTAATGTTTCTTGTAAATATTTGCACAGAAACAAAAATCCATACATATATTTATATATATGTATACTCCTATTATTTGAACACAATATTGCATATTTACTTATTCATTTTGTTCTGGTTTGTTATATATATTTCTATATATGACCAACATCACTTTTTGCTAATAAATAAGGAAATCAAATCAAGTCGAATCGAATTGAGTAATAATAATAAAAGAAAAGAATTTTTAAAAGAAATGTCTTTTGTCTTGCATTAAAAAATTCTAACAACATGCTTAAGCTTAAGGTGTAAAATACATACACATACATATGCATATGCATATATGTATGTAGATTTGCGATATAAATAATAAATAAAACATTTAAACTATTGCAACGCTACACGATACCTATTAACTATATCAAAATTGTTGTATATAACTTCTTTGTATATAAATATGTTCTTCTTTCTGTTTTCGTGTGTGTTTTGCTTGTTTGTGTTTGTTGTCGCTACAAATTATTATTATTATTTTTAATATTATTATTATTATTGGTTGGTTTGTTTTGTTTTCTTGTATTAGAATTAATGGATTATTAGTCTAATGCATTAAGGTAGTAATAACTGTGGATTATCAACTTGCTGGCTGCTGCTGGCATTTTCTCTCTCTGTGTGGGAGTGTGAGTGTGCTTGTGTGTGTGTGTTAAGCTGCTGCAGTTGTTCTTGGTGGTAGAAGAAAATGTTCTTGTTGTTGTCCTAAATACCTAATTATTATCAATAATAATTATAGATGTGTTATTATTATTTTGGGTTTTAAATTAAATTATTGTGTTTTATGTACAACTGTCTGGATGTTGGCTCTGCTTGCGTTTTGATTTTGGCTCCTTTGGATGCTGATCCATAGACGGACGACGCGGATTACCAAGCGTGACTAAAGCACTGGCCACAGCCAAACCAGCCGATTGACCAGCTGGCGCTTGGGATAGGCCCCCTGCAAGCGAGAAAACACGTAAAGAGATTTAGCATGGCAATGATTTTATAGAAAGTGTGATCTTCTTCAAACCTGTGGGTAGCCGGACTAGAAGCGAGAGCACAGCGGCTCGATTGCCACTGCAGGGCTCCAAAGCAATGGGACTTGGACATTCCTGCGATGGAATGGAAATGGAATTAAACTTTGCCATGGATTTCATTCACAACTTGGACTTACCTTTTTGCGTTTCTTGGACAAATGACCGATGCCTTCCAGGGTTAGACTTAGATCAATACTTTCACGGTTTTCAATATCGACCAAAACCTAAATGAACAAAAAAAATCAGAAAGATTAATACACTTTTATTGTGCTTAAAGTTAGGGGGACGTACCTGGGAAAAGGGTCGACTCGCCATTTGTTCCATTTCGACAAACAAACGTTGCCGTCGCCGGAACATATCATACTTTTGCTTAATCTTCCACAAAACAGCGGCCATCAGGAGCAACAGTAAGAAGCACGAGGAGAATGTTATGAAAAACTGCTGCAGATTGAGCTTTGGATACTGCGAGAAGGCGATCTGTATCCAGATGGGCGGCTGAAAGTCATGGACAAACACATAGAATGTGGTCAACGAGCTGTTATCATCCGGCAGATGGCCAAATTGATATTCGGTCTTGGGAAAACGATGTCGGAATGTCGAACAGTTGACGCCCACCAAAATCAGTTTCTCTGGCGAACCGGCCCGCTTCACCGAGATGTCCATTTTGGCCGGCACACTGCAAGTAATTGTGAAGTCCGCATCGATTTCCGGTTTGCCGGGCGAATTGCGAAAATTGATTTGCGTGAAATGACGATCCTCCTTCTTGGACAAATTGAAGGTGAACTGATAGTCGATGGTGAGCTCATAGTAACACGAACCCCTCATCGGATCGCCGTGATAGTGATTCTGCGAGTCGCATTTCTCGCAATGATCCCCCACAATGCCCTTGGTGCTGCAATAGCATTTGCCCGTGTCTGGATGACAGTAATCACCCTGATTGTTGCACTCGCACCGCTGGCACTCTCCCCCATTGATGGCATTGCCCCAATAGCCGGTGCGGCATTTCTCGCAATGCGCTCCGATCGTCAGATTGTTGCACGGCTGTTCGCAATGCTGCTGGTCATTGCAGTACGAATGGCCATTGCAATTGCAGCGTGGACACGATGTGAAGAACCAATGTTTGAGCGCACATTCCGTGTCATCGTAGGGGGCCAAGGCTCCACCGACAACACACTTGCCCAGACCCGTGTTGGAGCCGTTGTCACACCAACCGCAGGCTGGATCATCGAGGCAATGCTGACAACTGTTGTAGTAACCACATTGGGCACTGGACAACGCCGTCGTGCTGCCCACAGATGTGCTCAGGGCTGTGATGGGCGTTGAACGGCACTTGGAGGTGAATGTCGTCCATTCACGGCACTGTCCGTACGGGAAGCTCGCAGTGTAGGCATTGCGATCGACACATCGCTGCTCATTCTGACACCAGATGCACTCGTCCTCGGTGCAGTTCTGACAATTGGTTAATGTGGCACACGCCGGCGGACAGATGAAGTCTTCGAGTGTGCGATTGTTCAGCACCGTGCCACCGTGCTGGGCGGATGACATCGAGACACTGCGACAACGATTCTGCTCCGTATCCCATTTGCAGGCCAAATTCGATATACAGGCTCGACAATTGTGTAGCTGCTCGCACACAGATTGCACTTGAAACTCCTCAAAGGACGGACAGCTCTCTAGGCGTTTGGCGTTCAGCGGGGGACCCACAGTACTTGCAGTTTGCTGTTGAACCGTTTGCTGGGTGGCCGGGTGGTGGTTGGTGGACGATTCAAAGAACACCGATGCCACTGAAGTGGTTTCGCGGCAGCGCTCCTTACTGCACACTCCGTTGCCGCAATAAGTGCACTCGAAGGCGGTGGATACACACGACTGGCAATTGCTCAGCTCCTGACAACGCAGGACATCGTGCAGGTGCTCCGATGTCATGGTCAGGCGGCTTTTGGAAGGACATGCCACGTAGTCATACTGCTCCCGTCCATAGATGGCCGATCGTTGGACTTGGGTGATGGAAATGCAACGCATTTTCGCAACGTCCCAAATGCACTTGACCCCCGGTCGTGCACTGGTGCATCTCTCCTGTTTGGTATAGAAACTGCACTGTCCCGGCTCATAGCGCAATATATCGCTTAGCAACTGGCCATTGAATCCTCCATAGATATACAGGGCATCCTCGAAAACCACCGAACTGTGCCCAAATCGCGCCAGATCCGCCTGAAGGTGGCTAGGCATTTGATGCAAGTGCCAGGAATCACAGTAAACATCGTAAATGAGCAAATCTTGACTGTAGCACTTGGCGCCGTAGCTTTGCGAAGTGTCGTTGTGCGTATTACCGCCAAAGACCATCATCAGGCCCTGATTGACAAAGTTCGCGGTGTGCAAAAGCCGGGCACTGGGCGCCGCCGATAGCATGGTCCATATGCGGGTCGATGGCTCGTAGGCATAAAGACGCGAACTCAGCACCTGGCTGGATTCACTTTCCGACACAATGCCTCCATAGACATAGACCTTCTCGGTGAGGAAATCATACGCCGAACTGTGACCGTAGCCGCCCTTCACCACATAGCCCGAGGTCTGGACAATCCGCCATTCCCGTGTGCCAAAATTGAATTCCTGCACTGTGTTTAAATAGCCATACTGAGGGGAATGCCCAAATATGACCACCATATACTGATAGTTGTTCTTGTCGCCGAATCCTGGGACCAATGTAGCTGTGTGGCCGGCCACTCTCAATGGTTCGCACATGGTGGCACCTGTTGCATTGCACGAATCCGTTTTCACAGCAATCAACTCCCACGTCTTGGCCGACACATCAAAGGCCCACAACTTGTTCGAGATGCCCTGACCCTTGACTACACCGCCATAAAGAAAGATCTTGTCGCCGTACATCACAGTGGAGGCGCCATAGCGTTTCTCCGGTGCTCCACTTCCATCCTCCGGATGCACGGTCTCCCATACATTGCCATTGAAGTCATAGGTGCTCATTAGCTCGCCCCGCCCATACGATTCGCCGCCAATGATGTGCAATGTGTCGCGCCAAACGGCGGCGCCATGTGAGGCGCTACCAGCCGGAGATGGCGAATGCTTTGGATGCACAATACTCCATACACCATGGGCACTGATTTGACTGCAATCATCGCCGCCATACCCCTCGTTGCAAAGGCATCTAGAGGGGAAGAGAAAAAACAGTTTTCAATATTTGCTTTAATTGATCAAAAACCAATGGAAAGGAACTTTGGTGTGGCAATATTTATAAACAAATTGTGTTAAAAATTATTCGCATTCGCTTATGGTTTATTTAGAGATTTATTTTTCAATTTTCTAATATTCGACATTCGGCTATAAATAATTCATTTGGCAATTCGCCACTTTAAACAAAGAGAAACTAAAACATGCCGAAGTTCTTACACCCTTTCTTAGTTTCTTTCTCTTTATCTCTCTACTTACCGCTCTTGATCTGGCCTGCAAATGCCATGGTTACGCGATTCAGTGCAATTGCCTGGACAAGCGGCCACATTGCAGGCATCACCTCTATACATGGGATCGCAAAGACAATCGCCGTCACGGCACGTGCCATGACCGGAACACTCGAGCTCTGTGAATGTGAAAACAACAATAATAATAGCCCAAGTTGATATCAATCAATCATCGAGAGCAACTCACCATCGCTATCTGTGGGACAACCGTTCATTTTGTATGTGAGATTAAATCCAGACATGTTATACGCATCGTCGCTAAAGAAATGCACCAATGCCGTCCCAGATCTGGCTATAACCTGAGGCACACGACGTATGGAGAAATTTCCCCTATACATGAGACCACTATGAGGAAGAGAGAGATTAGCTTGATTTGGTCTCGGAATGAGTAGTTTCATACACTCACCTAAACACTGCAAGGAGCGGTGAATCTACGCTATCGCCATCGTATATATACAAATGATCCCAGCCGCATTCGGTGGCAAATTCGCGCAGATGTATACGGATATTGGAGGCGCGTGGTGGATTGGCATTATGTCGTCTGCCCCAGTGTGGATGACGGGCATCGATTAGCCAACTGCACTTGACACTCACCGAATAGTTGCCCCAGCCATCGTGTATGGTGCCCATCGGATGGTACATGCTGCAAATAGAAGGAAGACGGCGGCAATTAGCATGTGAAGTGAGTAAAGCGTAATCGACGTGGCAAAATAAATCAATTTCAGTATCGATTCATCGAACAAACTGAAATTGCTCGGCATTTAATGTCCATTACATATGTAAATGATGCTTGTTCCCCTCCCCACTCTTCTCATCACTCTCTAATGCTGTGCAAAGCCAAGATAATTGAATTTCTGCCGGCCAACGGAAAATGCAATCTCAAATTGATGGAAATAGAGTTGGCAGCGGCCAATGACACAGACGGGAATGGGTATTCGAAATGGGATGGGATAACAACGAAGCCTCTCAACTGTTTGTAAGTTAAAGTCATCGCTATTTTCTTTTATATTTTTCTCTCTTTTGTTGGGTATTAGAAATACCCTTGCTTAGGTGGGAAAGGGGGGTTAATATGGTGATGTCACTCAAGGCAGACTATAAAACTATGCCGCCAATTGAAATAGTAGCATCGACTACAAAATACTCTTTCTAAGTTACTTCCATCCAAATACATATTTCCTATTCTTCCATCCGACAATCATTGAAGATGCAAGACTCTCTTTTAGCCCATTTAATGATGTGGCAAATTTCAGTACTCAGCTCACATGCTCTGGCAATGGAAATGCCGGTGCGTGGGGTTGGCGTGGGAGTAGTCGGTGCATCAAGTGGATCTGACATATGTTTTCTAAACTTGAAGTAATCAAAGAGTGAGACTAACTAACTGACTGACTGGCTGAGAGTGGCAAGTGGTTGGATCAAATGGATGCATGTGCCTTGGCCATAGCTCTGGTGGGGTATATCAAGTGGAAGACGATTGACAGAGTCTAGGAAAAATCAATGCTGGGCAAAATGATATATTTATACAATTATCGGCTGCTCAATGAGTCAGAGAGAGATGGAGGCACACACAAACACGCTTGAGGGGGCGGTGGGAGGCGAGTGTAGAAGTGTTCAATATGAAAAAGAGTAGCAGGTGACCACCACCACTAGACAGCCAGGCAGATCTACTTGAGGACGAGACTTTAGCTGTGCAATGGCTTGGAATGCATAGATTTTAGCAACACAGAGCGAAAAACCAGTTTAGAATGCCGGTGAGATGAGCCAGAGTGTGTGTGTGTGGTTTGAGAGGAGACATTCAGATTGGAATTGTGTGCAAATCCAATGGACAGGTAGGAGAGAGAGACAGAGAGAGAGAGAAAGAGAGACGCACAGAAAGAGCTAAACTAAACTAATGAAAATTCATAAAGGCGATAAGTATACAACTCTTTAGGACTCTGATAAGCGAGTAAATACATTTAGAGTAAATACAAGTCGAGGTTTAATCAAAAAGTTACCCACTCATCTATCATGATTGGTATTAGTACTAGTAATGAGTTAGTCATTCTTGCCAGAAGACCTTTTATTTACCATCAGCCTAATATTTATCGCATTCTTATTCGAATTCTTTAGTTTTTCATATGCAAATAGAATAATTTAAGATTTCGGTGATAAAATATTTCTCGTCGTTATTAAGAGAACTTTTGAAATTGCCCTCGCGCCTATATATATTTCATAATAATGTACGTAAGTTTGCTTATCAGTAGATATTCATGTACATATATAACTAAACTAGCTGCCTAAAACTGAATATCTGATTTGACAGCGAAAAGTAAAACAAATTTATACAAATATCACATGAAAATCAACGTATTCTAGGTTGGCGCTCACTATTTTGCTTGTTTTTCCTTTTAACTAACTACTATGTAGTAAAATGCAGTCTAGTCTGTCGTATATGTATAATTAATTCTTGTCAAGATAGAACGAACGAACGGACGAACTCATTCTCTTATCTGGCGCTGCTTTCTCACTGACTCTACAGCAAATGCCCATTATAATATTGTACTATAAAAACTATGATATATGAACCAGTGAGCCGGTTTAATATCGAATATATATCCCGTATTCTTCTACTCTTTTAAGTTCTCTAATTTGCCTATGATTTAATGATAAGTTTTTATCAGAATTCTTTGACATCTTTTTTATTTGGGGCACTTTTTGTGGAAATTTCCAGGATATCAAATTATTTTAGAATCATTTTTGAACTGTTGTCGATTTCCAGATCTCTAACAACAATAAATTGTGATCTTGCAGCATTTGTTGTCGGCAGAATAAATATTGTATGAATATGCAAATCAGATGTCTCAGTAAATCGTAAAATATGCCAATTATATGACTATATTTAATTACTGAGGTGGAATGGAAGTAGTTATAGCATTCTAAATTGGCTTTCAGACACCATCCAAGCGAATATGCTGCTGGTTGTTCAGGGGTATCGAACCAAAATGTGACGCTGTTCAACGAAGCAAGAACCCCAAAATAAAAATTCTGATTTTGACATATGTAAGACAATAATTTTTCCAACCGCCCACGCACCCACCGACAATGCCATCTACTGCAGAAGGATGCTGACCTGCAATTGGCGATTGACAAGTTAAGGTCAAAGCCGGGCTGGAAATTAAATACATAATCCGTATTAGAAAGCCAAAGCCAAGTCAGGTGAAAGAATGCCAAGAGTGACAGAGAGAGAGAGAGTGAGAGAGAGAAAGACACACACACACACACAATGAGAATGGGTGCTAATGGGAGCGAATGGGAGAGAAGTACATAGAGAACCCGTCTAACGAGAATGGCCAACAGCAGCCATGGAGCTGAAACTAAACCGTTGCTTGACACAAATAGGCCAACAGACAACAAAACGACACTGAAATGAAAAACATATCCAAAAAACTGAATGGAATGATGAGCAATTTGGGTGATTTGGATGATTCATGAGCAAGAGGGAGAGGCTGGCCATAACTTACCGTACTTTACCGCCGCAGTATTGACATTCGGGTCCTTGCCAGCCATCGGCGCACAGACATTGCCCATCCTCTTGGCATTGGCCATCGTTTTGACACCGATTGCCATGGGCTGTGCAATTGTAGGCGCTGGCGCGATGTAATCCGCTAAAGCAGCCATGGAAGAGCAGCAGGGCCAAGAGGAGTAAGCATTTTCGCCTATATTTGGCATTAAATGTGGGCGTGGTGGTGCTGCAACGCAAACTCTGTCGATGATGGTTCTGTTGCTGTTGTTGTTGTTCTTCTGATGAGGAGGAGGAGGAGGTGGACGTGGTCGAGGAGCAGTATGTTGAAGAAGTTGAGGCATGTTCCTGCCGCTGCCGCTGCACCTGCTGCTGCTGCTGTTCTCCACCACCTGCATGCTCCACCAGGCACATAATTTTATTTTTGTTTCGAGTGTAGACCTTTAGCTGACTTTGGGGCCCGTTTCACATTTTTTTTTCTGTCTCCCCCGCCCCGAGCCCGGCTACAACACACACACAATTACGAAAACAGAATTTCCTGCGATTTCTTTACTGCTATTTTCACTCTTTCTCTGCCCCTTTTCGATGTCCTCGCGTCTCACATTGCACAATATTTTTCCTTTCTTGTTTTTTTGCTCTCCCTTTTTGACGTTCGCTCTCTCTTTGCCACCCACGCGCACCGTATTAAACACTAATGAATTATGCTATTATATGCTAAAAAAAAACAAACACACTAGCACTTTAAACATTCACGCACACAAAACATTGGTAAAATTGCACACAACTTAGCAAAAGTTATTATTTCTTTATTGACATTCTGGGAAAAAAATATGTCCACTTGATTTTTTCTACTCGCGAATTTCAAACGTAAACAACATTACTCACGAACTCGAACATTTACTCACGAACTCGAACATGTTCGCGCGTTTTACTCACATGTTCGAGCGGTTTACTCACGCGATTTAAAACGCGTGAGTAAAACGCGCGAACATGTTCGGAATTCGCCCCGCCATCTTGTTTCGCCCACGAGTTATCGCGACGACAGAGCTGCCATATCATCGCAGTGAGTTTGCCGCCAAACATACCTTCAATTTATAAATTCAAAAAACAAATAGTATGCCCCTATTTTTTATGTTTTTAAATGCCTCTGCATTTTGAGGAGTTTAGGCGTCTAACGAATTCATTGCGGATTAATCACATTTTATTTCTGCTTATATCAACCACAAATTTGAGGACAAAGTCAAACAGGGGATTTACATGTCAGATCCCTGTTAAACTAACAGTACTTGCTGCAATGTGAAAGCTTTCGGGAGTGTGTTTTGTATCTGCTTCATTTTTGCAATTTTACTGAATGAAAAACAAACTATTTTGAAATAAATTTTATCAGAATACATTAATCGAAATGAAAACCTAAACATCTGCAATTCTATGCATTTTCCTTTAGCCTAATAGAAGCGCAATTGAAGGGGAAAAAATCAATATACAAACATTTGCACAAGTCAGCCGCTGTGAGTCGAAAGCGCGTAAATTCCGTTAGTATGACAGCGAGGTCTTAGCCATTTTCAGTGATAAGAGGGCGCACACTACAAACACCCACACTCACAGCCGACGACGACCGCCACCGCTGCGAGAACGATGGGGAGAGCCAGATATGTAGGGCGCCTGCGCTCTCTCCATATTGGGTATTCTTGAAAATGAGCCAACAACAACTGTTTCTGTTTCTGATTCTGATTCTAATTCAACAACGGCCAGTTTACATTGGCAAGTCGTTGTAAGCAGTGTGCGGTGGTCGTTGGCTAACGGTATTTCCACTCGCGTGTGTGTCTGCTGTGCGCGCGTGTGTGTGTGCGTGTGTTCGCGTGTGTGTGTGTGTGTGTGTAAGTGTCTGCGGGCCTAGCAGAGTGAAAAAAGGAGAGAGAAAAAAAATTAACAACGTAAGCTTTAACAATTGCCTAAAAAACACACACGACAACGACGAGTGCGACCAGGACGACCAGGAGGATACCCAGGCCCAGTGCTAATACGTGTAAGTGTGTGGAAAACGATAATTAGATTGGCATCCACCAGATCCATCTACTCTGCAGCAGCCGCCACCGCAGACGCAGCACAGGTGAGTTGCGGAATTTCTGCCACTGTCCATGACTGCCAGCAATCATCCCGTTTCTCTCTTTCGCCTTCCTACCTACCCCCTCACTCGCGTCGATGGTGAATATTAGCCAGAGACACCACCAGCACACACACACAACTAAACATAGGGCCTTTTGTGTTTTGTGGCGGGGCTCAAAGGCGACCACAACACATTGAATATTGCACGAACCGAAGCTCAACGGGTCATTAAAGTCTTAGTATTTGCATTTACTTAATTCATAATTCCAAAATTTACTCACGCACGTTTTCGATTAATACGCTGCTTCTATAAATAACACGTAAAAATCGATCTGAACGGAATGCAGTTAACACACACACACACACACAAATACACGCTCCACTGCACACTCTGCCAAAAAGCAAAACAAAATACACACTCTTCTTACCTACACAACTTCCAAATTCCTTGATTTCAACAAATTTCCCAAAATGTTTCTTTGGCTGCCGTTTTATCAGAGAGTATAAACAACTTTTTAAGCAAAGCTTTTCACACTTAAATACTTTATCTAATGCCTTAAATCCACTAAATTATTCAAACAGTTCGGTCTCTTCTGTTTTATAATTCCTTTTAAATCCTTCTTGAAATGCATAAGAACTCCATGAGGTAATCGTATTTGATTTTGTTGGGGTTTTACTTTATCATAGTTTTCCATAAAATCAAACATTTTTAAGTCGTTCAATCCGAAAGCAAAGAATATACTTTTTGAGGCTTAATTTCAAATAAATATGATTCGAGTCAATAGAAAAACTCTTTTGGAGCTAAAACTGAAAAGGTCGTCAAAATCATCCATTTGATGGTGACAATTGATTGACATCAACGAACGAGTTTAGTATTTTAATCAATATATTTGGTATCTGAGTGGAATCCCTGTGGGAAACGAAGGGTGAATTGCTTAAACATAGTCACAGCCTTATTTCTTGCAGTGTATTCCTACTTGTGGAACAATGTATACATTTAACCGATTTTCTCACACACTTGGCGTTTGTTGTGCATCAAGGAAGCGTCGGAAAGACAAACTAAATCGCGGCGGCATTCACAAATTGCGTGCCGCCAACTGAGGTAGACGCCTGTGTTGGCCTCTTGCCCCTCTTCTCTGTCCAATGTCTTGTTCTTGAGAAATTTTAATTTTATTTTTAAAACTTTTATATTTGTGTTTTGTTTGTTGTTTGTTTGTCTCTTTTTTTTTGTTTTTGTTGCGTTGGCGCTGGCTCAGAGGCGGCCTTCAAGGTCATTTCATTACATTTTCATTTCGTTTGGCTGCGTTTTGCATTCGTTTTGGTCTTTGGTCTTTTTTCGCCTTTTAGTTGCATTATATAATTTGAGATGATAGAGGGAGGACAAGTTCAAGTCCACAATTCTGCGGTTTTTCATCATGTGTGTGTGTGTGTGTGAATGTTTTGCCAATAATTTTGCCATTGACAACAGAAGTGAGAGAGAGAGAGTCAGCAGCGTTTTGGCTTTGTTGGTGTTTACCTTGCCAGTCGGTCGATGTTAATTTTTTTTTGTGTTTTTTTGTTGTTGATTATATACTTTTGCATAACAGCAGCAACATCAACTGCGGCGGCAGCAAATAAATGGAAAACTTGTTTATATAGCCAAGGAAAATCAAGGAAAACCCAACAACAACAACGTTAGATGGAAAAGCGCACCCGGCAACAACACGAAAGAATAAAATACAGCGCCATTGGGGCGCACAATTTTCCCCCCCAAATATCGTTGACTAGAGGCAGGGAGAGGGTGGAGTGGAAACAAATTATATGACGCACCCTCTGACCCCCCATTTTGCCGTCCCCCTTGCCGTACCGCCACCACCCCCTTGACGCACATAAAGTCAATAAACAACAACAGCAGCAGCAAGAACAACAATGAACGGCAGCAATGGAAAAGCAGCCCGTCAGCCGGATTTTATATGGCATTTCCCCCCCCCAACCACCACACCCACACACCCATTAAACCTAGGCGGGAAAAGATCTTTGTCTCTCCCTTCAGCTATCTCTCTCTCTCTCTCTCTCTCTCCTGCTTAGCTTGCGTAGTTGTCAATGTTGCTTTTCTTTGCTGTCATTCTGTCATTTATTTCGTCATTTATGCAAAAAATAAAACAGAAAAAAGAAAACTTTATTGCTTTTTCTTGTCTTGTAGCTTTCACAGTTCAATCCTAAGGGAAAAGGCTTAAAAAAAGAACAACAAAAAGACATGTGAAAAACATGCAGAAGAAAAAAAACAAGGAACAAAGCTTGCCAATTAAATGCATGCAAGAAATTTGTGGCACGCATTTCTTATGTTCGCTCTATTGTGTTTTTTAATTAAAGTCCAAAGGAGAATAACCAATTAATTGGAGCCCTTTGGGCATTCATATGGCCCAAAGCTTTGAACTAATTTCAGCTTCGCTGATTGCCTGGCATGTAAGATAATTATGCGCAAATTTTGAACCATTTGAACCAGAAAAGAAACACAAAACGAGCAGGCAAAGAAAACCCAAAAAACATGAGCCTACATCCTTGTTGTTGTTGTTGTTCTCGTTGCCGTTGCTGAAACAATTAAGGATCAAAAGCGAATTGCCACATAATGGATAAGCCTAAATGAAAAAGCGAATGACAAGAGAAATGCCCATCTAGGCAACAATTTTCTTTCTTTTTTCTTCCTTTTTGGCGTGGATGGACAACTATGTCATAGTTATAACAATGATGAGTGGAACAGAGGCAGAGGCAAAGACAGAGACAGAGCCAGAGGCCATAACTACCCTTCCCACCGTAGCAGTTCACACACAAACACAGAGACAGGACGAAGAAAGCAAAAACAAAATCAACGTTATGTTAAGCTCCTTAAATGCCAACTGCGTACAATGGTGCGTATACGTAATCCCATTTTGGCAGTTTAATTGCAAAAGACACAAAGGGAGTAAAAGAGAGAGAAAGTGAGCGTGAGAGAAAGAGAGCGAAATTGCTTATAGGAATGCTAACTAACATCTAACTAAAGTTTGTTTTGTCTTCTACTGTGTGTGTGTGTGTTGCTTCCTTCCACATAATTAACTTTTAATGGCAAAGCCAAAACAAATCCTTGCCACGAGGAAGACCATTGCCTACTTATTAGGGCATACGACCTCACCTCAAATGTCCACCAGAGAGTGGAAAATAGTAGAAAGGACCTCACCCAGTTTTACCCTTGCATAAATAACTAACTAAATGGACTTCCATTTCATAAATAAATTTAATTAATGAATTTATGAAATATTATTACATATTTATAATAATACAACAGTTACCTTTCTCACAAAAAACACGTTTTGTGCGTTGGAAAATCTTTGCGCATAGAATAAGAGTAAGCCTATATTGATGTCTTTTACTGTCACTGATCTGGAAGCCATGGCAAATAGTTTCAATAACTCTAAACCATGTCTTTTGGTAGTGTTTACTAGCTACTCTACCAATAGTCAAACAAAAAGACTGTAAAAGGAAATAATTCTAATTTATTAACTAGGCATTTGTAAAGATTCTTAAACCAATAAGTAGATTGTAGTTGAAATCAAATAATTTAGGGTTTGATTTTTGTTAGAAGTTACATGAAATTTATGAAAAAATATAAATGAAACTCTAATTCCATGACAATTATGTGTACAGATAATTCTAATTGAGATGGAAAGCATAGCTCAAGCTGAATCAACAATTTAATTATTTATTTTAATTGAAGGCACTTTTTCTATGTATGAATAATGAAATTTATAAAATTTCGCATTTCATTTTGCACTTAATTGCATTTCATTGCAGAGAGAATGCCACAAGAACAACTAATGATTGCATTTCATTGCCAAGGACGAGTTTTGAATGCATATTTCATAAGTCTCGAAGAAGAAAGAGACTGACACAATGACAGCTTATCTGACAACGGTTCAAGTGGTTTTAAGCTCAGCAGAGAAATGAATAAAAATTGAATTTTAAAGGCAAACAGCTGCTGTCTCTCTCTTTCTGTCTATTTCTCAGTCTCTCTGATTGTCTTGCTTGTCTGTTTTTAAGGCAAGTGGCAAATGTAGCACGTACAGTAACCAAATGGGCAATCCTTTATCCTTGCAATGGAAAATGACAATTGAAAACCAGTTGACGTTTTATCAATGTTTTAGCAGGCGAAGGTTGAGAGAAGGTTTTTCTTTTATTTTAGTTTTGGCTGCATTCAATCTCGCCTCCAATCTCTCTCTCTCTCTCTCGATTCTATTCTTGTTCTTGTTGATAGAGTACCCCCGGGGCGTATACGCAATCAAAAATTGTATATCACATGACAAATTCAATCAGACAAAGCACACGATATAATTGAAGTGACTGTGCAGGAGTGCGTGTGCGTGTATGAGTGTGTGTGTGCCCGAAGCATTCCAAAGACAAATGTTGATGGGGCTAGACCAAACGCACAAACTCAGTTGAGTTGAGTGCGAGCGAGCGAACGACCAACAGAAGTCAGACCCTGCCGGCAAGTCATATCAATTATTCAAGGATAATTTGAAACATTGTCGTACGGTGAAACAGAATTTCGCACAGGATTTGTTTGTTTGACTTTAGCTGCCCTCCACCCCGCCATATCCATCTTTGCTCTGCCTCGTTCTCTGTGTAGGTTGTTAGCCTGAAAACTTTTTGTAAATTATTTAAATGAGCATAAAAGGGAGATGCAAGAGGGAGAAAGATGACAGATGCGAACTCGGTTGATAAACTTTCTTCTTCTTCACAGTCTGCGTAGCTTTTATTGTTTTAAATTGGAACAAAATGCAAGAGTTGTGTGTCTTTTTTTTCATCCTTCCATTTTCAGTCATTTGCTAAAAAGCTTTTCTTTTACGATCCATACGTGGGTGTGTGTTATCTCTCTCAGGGCATAAACAGAGATAGGACATGTTCGCTTCTGCATTCGAGGGTTCAACTGAAAGTTCACTCCGAGCGACCACTTGAGCTGTGTCCATGCACAAATTTCAATACTATACCACTAATTGGTTGTTTAAATATCATCCAAAGTTTATCATTCTCATTGCATTTACCTCGTGAAATAACAGAGACAAATAAAAGTTCCATTTAGTAAGGTAAGAGAAAATATAAATTAAACGGGTTGAAAGCTTGAAGAGTTTTGTGTAGAATGGCCCCTCGTAGGGCACATGCAATCAGCCGAGCGGGCCACTTAAGCGCCATTACCAATTAGCGTGTCCGTGTCCAAGCCCCACAAAGTATGCTTCAAATTATGCTGTTGTATGTAATGCAATTTGTGTGATGGGGTATGAAGGGATAGCAAACATATGTCCACAAATACACAAGCACACACACACGCACAAAGTGCCGCAAGGCAAGTGTGCGTAAGGCTGATAAGGCAGAGTTTCCTCTCATTCCCATCGTAAATTAGTTATTGGCATGTTATACTAAACGATAATGAAACTCTTTCCCTCTCTCTCTCTCTCTCTCCCCCTCTAGATTTCACCAACATGTGTGAGGCATAAATCAACATCAACAGGAACAGCAACTTAACTACAACTTATTCGTTTTTCTGTGTGTCGGATAAACAAAACGGGGAAAAACGAAGATGCATTTACATTTCGAACGGAACACCAATACGAAATGCGACTGCACAATACTCTCGTTATCATGGATGGGAAAAGTACCAGATGACATACCCGAGGTAAGTGTCATTAAATTTCAATGGCCCTCTTTCCCCACAGGCCATTTTGTGGCTTGCCAACCAGTGTTAATATCCTCAATATTAATACAATAAATATCGACAATGTCCATTAAACTGTCCAGGACACTTTAAACAAACTATTAAGAATGCCTGTAAGCCATTAGGCCATAGACAAGAGATCAACCCCATCCTCCCCATCTCCCATCCACTCGTCCTCTATCATTGTGAATGGCTCGTAAATTGACAAATGGAGAACAACGTTGGGATAAGTGCTTGTAGCACACAGGACCTTCATGGCTAAAACTGACAATTTCCATCTACATTCTAACCAAAATTCTCAAAAATGAACTCAAAGAAAAGTTGGGGTTAATAAATGGCGGCAAATTTTAGATACAATTGGTCACTTGGGTGCTAAGTTACGCTTAACGATGGACTGGCAGGGCACAAATACAAGGAAGAGTAGGAGAATCGCTTTACGTAATGGGCGGAGAGTCCTCAAAAGTCAATGAACTTCTACCTTAAACAGAGCAGGTACGTTTTGTGGCCAGTTGTTCTAGGCCTATACAAATGAAATATTTCCCCTACGATCACCTTTCATCCAACTAGCCACTCGACTTTTATTGCTGGTGCATTTATAATGCACACAGAGAATTATGTTTCACACCGGATGTGAAATTTTCGCCGTCCTCTATTTATTTTTCATGTCTGGGCCGTCGCCGTGTGAAGGGCGCTGGCACCTTTCAAATGGTATCCTCTGGTAACTGGTGGGCCAAAAATTGATGCGGCTAACGAGCCACATTGTATTAATTTTGGGTTCAAGTTTCAGAGTTTCAGAGGGGGAGACGATTTTGTTGGTATTCATTTGGTTGGTCTTAAAATTGATTTTCCCCAAGCCACGAGAGAGACAGAGCGAGAGCGAGAGAGTGCCCTTAACTTTTGCAATCATTATGTGAACGAAAGGAGCATTCAATGGGCTCTGGCATAACAAACACCATATAATCCTTTTTATATTGAATATAAAAATCCAATCACGTTTCGTAGTGTCCGCTTCTCCTTCTTCCCGAGAAGCCTTGTTCGCTGCGCTCTTTTGTAGCGCAAAATTAAAGTTAAGTGGGTGCGGCACAGACTCAAGTGGCAGTGTCTCCTTTATCCTTGGTCCAGCTCCAAGAGTTCCACGTGTCCCTTACATGCCTAAGAAATTCCTTAGCTTTCTCTCTCTCTCTTTCTGTCTCTGTATGGGTGTTTGTAAGCGCAATAAACTCGTTTTTGCGATTTATTTAACAGTTTTCAATTTTATTTTCAACACTCGTGTGCGTTTGAGTGTGGTTATGGGCACGTGTCGCTGTTTGCCATGGTCTCCCCCACATCCACTCATCGCCGAAACTTATTCCCCACCCACCCCTTTACGTTGCCATCCATTTCCATTCCGATTCCCGTTCCGATTCGAATGATGAGTCCTTGTGCGTTGCGGCCTCGTTTCTTGTTACGCCTTTGCAGCAATTTACGACCACGATAAGCTCCCCCACAACCCCGTTGTTGTTGCTGCTACTCCCCCCTCCAAGGTTATGACGGAAATCGTTCGTTTGAGGAATTCTCGACTCGACTTTTTGATAAATAAGCATTCGTTTGCCCTTCCGCTGGGACTTGCGTCTTCAAAGCGAAAAACCATCTTAGCGGGTAAACTGCATATTAAAACATAAAAAACAAAACTCTTCTTTAAATATTCCCTCAGTGCATTATGTAGAAATATTTTGTTTCATCATCATCAACATGAATCATAATATTTTAACAGTCACTTTGCCATTAATAAAATATTTGATATTAACTTGAAGAGTATTGGCTTTGTTCTTGTCATAAAACATAAACTGAAACTCGCTTCTTGCCACTGCGAGGGTTCTTCGGTTCTCTCTCTCTCTGTTTCTATCTCGCTCTTTGCCTTAGCCTTGGCGATTGTCGCAGCATTTCACATAAATTGACACAACAAATTGACGCACTGTCAGCCACAAAGAAGAAGAATGGCCAAAAAAAAAAAAAAACTCAAATCGTTAAATGAAATTCGATAGCAGTCACTCCACTTCACTACACTTTGCTCTGCCCTCTCCACTTATATCCTCCACATGTGGACATGGTTGACACTTTTCCATTCGGTCATGAGGGAAAGCCAAATCAAAGCCTCGACACAATCACCAACATTGCATAATGTCATTGTCATTTCTGGGCGTGGCATTTGTGGTAGCGTCTGGCAGCGGTGGTTGGCCATTATGCAAATCTACAGGCCGCTCAACTAAATGAAATCTAATGGAAATGTAGACTATGGCAAATATAGCCAGATGTATGTATATGATTACAGGGTATAAAGGTTACTATATCTGTTACTCGTATTATGTAGGCACAGTCAAGCAGTTTAACCCAGTAAATAAGAGGTCATTTAATAAGAGAAAACAGTTGAGAAGCCTTACAAATTCTCATTCGTAAACTGACCTTCACTCAAATATTAGGCGACTGAGTATTGAAATTTAGTACCGACTTAAGTATAAAGTCCTTGAATTCAGAGTTCCGCCTTTAAAATGAGTCACGCTCTCAACTGGAGTTTTTCCGCTGCTTGAATTTTTGTGTTTGTTCTCTAAGTTCAGTTTTTTAAATGGTATTCAACTGGTCGATGCAAGTTACTTCGTTTATTTTATTTTATTTTACATACGTACAAAACCAAAATGTGAATGGCATTTGTGGCTAGGATGTTGGCTAGAGAGACATCTTCTGAAGTGTGTACTTTGCATATTTATGGCGCTTGCTAAAAAGTATGCTACAATTTTTGCTCCTGCCATTCATGCTTTTCGTTTACAGTGGCAATTTCATACTTATTTCTGAAATGGCTCCTTGGCGTTGGCGTTGGCGTTTATACAACTTTTAATAATGCAAATAAACGGCAAAAAGTAAAGCGAAAGCAAAGAAGGAAACAAAAAGTCCAACTGCCGAGAGCTCAGCTGAAGATGACTGCTGATCCTTCTTAAGCGAAATGCTTCGCTTAGCGTAATTAACTTGGTAACTGTTCAGAAAAAGTCGTTGGCCGTGCGATGGTTGGGCGAGTTGGGTTTAACATCATTAATATGTCCAGCTTGCCTGCTGACGTTGGACAATTCTCTGTTTTCATTTTTGCGTGCACTCTCTTTTAATTTTTTTTGTATTCTTTGGAGCAGTAAAAGATAATTGAGTTCTTTTCAATCTTTGTGCGAACGAATGACAGGCAAACAGACAGAGAGAGGCTGCTTTCTGACCACAAAACCACTTGGCCATAGCCCTGGGGCTAGTCGTCGTCTGGCTAATTATGTGCACTAGACTGTGCTTTATGGTTCGCGTATTTTTATGCCATTTTCACCATTCGACCCTTCAGTTTGGTTGCGTGGGTGGAGGAAGAGGGGTGGTTAGTTAGTTATTTGTGTTCATAAAATTGCGAAGCTACAAAAATGAGCTTATATCATTTGTGCGATGGGCCTCTATCCAGGAGGACGAAAACTTTTCCAAGCCACCCTAAAAGTATGCATCAAAATAAATACACAAAACTCATTTACCCAGGCAGCAACACATATTATGAGAAGGAGAGAAGAGGAGAGACACAGCCAACATGCTCACGCGTAATAAATGTGTTACGTGCTTTTCCTCCACTACCGCTGCCACCTCACCCCCTTTCTGCTCCCACTCAGTTGCTGTTTAAGCTTATTTAAGCAGAGTTTTTGTTACGCTTGTTGAACAGGTGCCGATTACAAGTGCCAATTTTACCGCTGCTGGCAGTTAATTGAAAACTTTTTAATTGTTTCCCCAGCAGCAGCAGCAGCAGTGAAAATATCTTGAAATGTATTTGGCTTAGTTCTTTGGGCCTCTATGGGTTACACAGGGTGTGATTTATGGGCTCCATGCCTTTAGCTCTGCCTGCCGCTGACAGTTTCAATTAAACAACAGCTTATGCTCTATAGCTTCTGGCGCCCAGAGTCCTTTTCTTTGCCCCGTCCACTGACTCGCTTGTGCTCTCTGCTCAATGCGATTGAGTCTGCACTTTGTTTTGTTTGTTCTTGGCTCCAGCTCCTCCAAACACTGACCATTGGCCGCATCAGTTCAATCATCTAAGGTTCTTTCGCTCTGTCTCCCTCTTGCCCTCTTCTTCCCTGTGTCGAGGACTCTTTACACTTGGTTGACTTGGCTGTGGCTTTCAGTTGTGTCATTGATTGGTTTACCCAGCATTTTGTTTGTTAGCACTGGGCTTCAAGCTTTTGTCGTTCACGTCCACGTTGTTATTTGTGGTTTGTGTGTTTTTTCTCTCCGCCCACCGCCCACCGACCACTGGCTAACCACTTTTCTATTCAATTGTTGCATACTGGAATCAATCAATCAATTATGCAACTGGCCAGCCATTGTTATTGCATAATCCACAAAAAGAAACAGAAACTTTCTCAAAACTCTATGAGAATTTCCGTTAGGAAAAACTTCAAATTAATCTTGAAATTTTACTTTTACTTTGTTTTGTGGCTTACATTTTTTAAAGGAAGAACTTTGAAAAAGTTGTAGTCTCTTATCTCTTATATGTATGTTCAATAAATCTTATCAATAAATTTGCAGTCAGATAAAGTTTTTGAAAGTCGTTAGCTTCGAAGGCCAGCTATTACTTTTTGCCTCACTTTCGTCTTCCTCTCCTTTCTGCTCTGTTTTTTGCAGTTGGAAAGAGTTTTCCAAGTTTACTACGAGTAAACTTCAATGGTCTTTTTCTTTTCTCAATAATTTCCTTTGAATTTTCTGCAGATTTCACTTCATGTCAGCAGGTGGCATTATGTTTCAATGGATCTATATATGTACATATATATATGGGGGTGGGGGTTTCCTGGGGTTCCACTGTGTAGGAGGATGTCAGTTGCCATGCCAGCAGCTGCTCCATGCTCCATTTGTCAACGCAGGACTCAAGTACAACAAATACATATGCAATTATATGAAAAGCATTTCAGAAGGCACAGACTTTCACAGTTTTATGTCTGTAACAAAAGATGAGCTGCACTTGAGCATGCTAAAATGCGTTATTAAGTGCATAAATATGCAATGTGCAACCTCTGCCCCTCCATGCACACACACACACACACACCATACACTTACATGAGCACTTGCACTCGGAAAGACTCAGGTGAGTTGCCTTTGGAAATTTAATAAAATGCAAATGTAAAATGCAGCAGCAAAACCCAGACAAATGCCCCACATGTCACGCCCCCTTTTTGCCATTGTTACCCCACATCTTTTCCACCCTTTTCTCTCTCTCCCAGATATACACGCTAATGAGTTGAGTTTTGTCTCGGTCTCGCCACACAAAGAAATATTGGTAAGGGTTGTGTGTGTGTGCCGACAATGAGCATTCTATGAATTATGCAGACAGAAAGAGAGAGGGGGAAAAAGAGAAAGGAGGCTGAGATGCACACATCCTCCCATTCACACACACACATGACATCCTCCCCTCCTCCTCCATCAGTTCAAATTGTGCTAATGGCAAACACGAGAATACTTTTTAATTATTTTAAATGCAAATGTGCAAATAAACTAAGCAAAGAAACCAAAAAAATAAAGGCAACAAATGTGGAGAAAAAAAGAAACGGAAAATCGATACAACTTTTTTGGGTTGGCATTAAAAAGGATCAAAAGGTGGAACACGTGCGGCCTGCCGGGAGGCGAAACACACACTCGTACACACACACACACACATACTTGTATGTACATGTGTAAGCCAAAGCCAGAGCCATAAAAGTTGCCATTGCCATTGCCTTGGCTTTGACAAGGCAAGAATAAAAAATACAAAAAAAAAACAGACTAAAGAAAAACGTTACGAAAAGAAAATTCAAACAACAGTCAATCCAACCTCCGCCCCCTCCCTGCCCCTTAACTCTCACCACCATCACTTTATGCTGTCTGAGCTGAATTGGATGGTTGGATGGGGATTGGGCGGCGGTAGGTGGTGGGTTATGGGGTCTAGCCAAGCCTTTCACACCTACGCGTGCTTGGCACAAGTGGCAAAATGTTGTTACGTGAGCATTAAACCATATTTTAAGTTATTAAGTTATTGACAAAAGCACACGTCACCCTTTCGTTGCCCTTCTGCCCTGCCCTGCCTCTCTCCGTCTCTCTCTTCCTCTGCCTTATGACTGTCAACCGTTGCCAAGCCAAAGAGGACACGACACTTGTTTTTGTGTGTGTGTGTGCTGCTGCTTATCCCCATATTGTTTACAATGCCACGCCCAGTTATACTCACTCACACACACACACAGGAACACCACAGAGGAGACACCAAATACACTCGTACATATAATGCCTGAATTATATGTCTGAGCATAAAAACAACTAAGGAATTTCATTTGACCGACTTTTATATACTCTGAACTAGGAAATATATTCGTTATAGATCAAAACCTTTATCTAGGCTCTTGACATTCGATTAGACTTTTTGTCAGCAATCTGTTAACATGATCGAGATTATAAATTTCTATTCTCTATGTTAGTAGCCCGCTTTACCAGTTTAATGTTCCCCAACTTTGTGTTGAGTAAACTTCGGACAGACTTCGGCCATACGCATAAAAAGAAAATTTTCAATTTCGCCCAAGCTGCTGCTGCTTCTGCCACAGGCGGCTTTTCATAGTCTGGGACCAAATTGTTACTCGTTTCATCTGATGGGAACTGCTGCAAATGTTTGGCTCTGTGTTAAATTTTTTGTTCAACTTCAGTTGTAAATTAAACATAAATATTGTTATATAAGCTGGCCCCTAAGGGAAGCTATCACACACACACACACGCATACATGTACATAAATATTTTTATATATATATAATAGAATGTAACTTTATCTCCATCTTTGTATTCAGTTTTGACTCAGACTGGACTCAGCCCTCTTTCTGCCGTGTTCAAACTTGTTTCGTCTTTTACTTTTCTGACTTTGACATTCTGTTGTTGCATACTTCCAGGCGACTTCTGGAATTCATGACTCGTTTGCCTGTGTGTGTGCTCACAGGTAGCACACAGCATTTTTATATTGCTTTGTAGCGCTGCAAATGACATCAAACAAAGCAACATAGCTCACAGCCAGACATATGTACATACATATATTATTACAATTCCTGGACCAATGCCGAGAGCATATTGCTAGATAAATTGCATTTTGGCATCACACAAAAGGCAGAAGTGTAACTGAAATTGCATTTTCCATTCCATCTTTTTGTCAAATATACTAAATTCGAAACACTCATTGGACTTGTTGATGACAGGCTTTGACCCTTAATTGCGTTTGTTTCTATTCGTATTTCTAAAATTTAAATGACTATTTCCAATTAAATGGTTGACAATTTATGTGCAAATTCTTTTTGAATAGATGGGAAATTGAAATGTAAAATAATATTTTACCATAAATATTTAATTGGTTAGCATTTTTTAAGGCGTAAATGTTTTATCAATGCAACTCACCTGTGTTGTATCGGCCGGTGACATTAATTTGCGAAAACTTTAGGGCTGGAATAGCCCTTAGGTGGTCACTGGAGAGTTGAAAGAAAGAGTGAGCTACTCTCTTCCTCACTTTTGCACACTGCTGGTATTTTTAACACTTTCTTACACTATAGCACAGGTGATTTCTTCTTCTTATATGTGTACACTTGAGGCAGAAAGAGAGTGGAATGTTATCTTACTTCTTTTTCTAACCTCTTTGAACTGAACTTACATGTCGGTTAAAATTTGAGCATTTTATAATTGTGTTAAGCCTACTACTACATACATACATATGTATATCTTTATATATTACTTAAGGTATAACTCAGTCAAAGACAAAGAATAAAATAAAACTTTAAATTCACTTACCAACATTATTTTGCAATTCAAATTACATACATATGTACATATATGTACGTATGGATTCGATCACTTCACTCTCACACACTTGAAAAAAAACATTGCAATACAAGCTCAACTTCGATCACACACACCACCACGGGACGTCAGCGGAGTCTCGAAGTTTTCCGTGGCCATCTTCTTTCCGCGGATACCATCCTTTTAAAGCTGCTTGCTTTAAATTTAAAAAATTATAACTTATTTTCATTACAAAATAGCTTAAACACAGATCAAATAATTTGCGAGAGGCAGCAACAAACTAAAACTGACAGCGTTGCCACATCTAGAAAACTAGTTCTGATCGAACTTAGCCATGCCGATAACTTTGGCTTGAAGCTAACAGTGCTCTGATATGTCGTTATAAGAGTTTTAGCCGTAAAAATTCAAATTCCAATTAAGATAAACACCTGAAATATTTTGAAACGGAACATAATCACAAAGAATTCTGGTAGCTTATGATATAATTTTTGGTCTATTGCTGTACTGTAAACTTTCGCTGTAAGTACATCGATAATATTTAATAGGCAAACATTAAACTTGAACGTGAGGATTAAGTAATGGGAATATTTTCCATAATATTTATTTAAAATCGACCAACCTATCCCAGATTGCAGCTGTTTGCTGGCCCATAAATTTTCTAAACAAAAGACACATTTGGGTGCTGTGCGGCTTAATGTCCAGTCAAATAAACAACACACTCCGAGTCAGTAGCAAGAGTAGCAGCAGGGGGAAAGGAGTGGCAGACAAGGAGGTGAGATGAAGAGAAACTGTCGTCAGTTTGGTTTTCCACTTTTGTTTCTCGTTTCTTTCGTTACTTTATATCTCTTTCTTTTTAGCCTTCCTTCTCTTTTTCCGTCTTTGTTGGCAATGCCAAATCAACCACCGCCAACGCAGATAATTTGCCACAGGGAGTTAAGTTGGCCAGGACTATCAAGGGTGGGTGCGTGTGTGAGTGTGTGTGTGTGTGTGTGTGTGTATGGGTCAGGGGCTAAACCCAACGCCCTGACCTACTTTTGCGGAAACTTTTTTTCCTTTTTCTTTCAATTTGTTAGTCATGTCGTCAGTGGGCGAATGAGTGAGTGAGTGTGTGTAAATAGGAGAGAAAATTATTTATTCCATAAAATACAAATACCAAGAATGTTACGCTAACGTCTACTCATAAAGCTTTCCAATTCTCTTTAACTAACTGCCAAGATAGAGTATGGGCTGTGCCGTCTCTATCGTATGTACAATGTATATATCTATTTAGTTGTCTATGTTGTGCAGGATTAACAAAAACAGGCCAACAAATGCTCCAAACCCCAAGTCCAATTGTGGCAACGCCGCATTTGACTCATCTTTGGCTTCTACAACATCCTGACTGACTTGAATAAATTCCATATCTTCGGGACGAATGCGCCGGGTTACTCCATTATCCTCATCATCATCTTCATCGTTATTCTCCTCATCCATGGGAAGGGCCGGCGGTGTTGTCGACTTGCCCATCAACAAGGCCAACTGGATACGCTGCATGGGCGTAAGTAGGGGCTTCTCTATGGGTTCCTTGGCTCGCTGCCAGTGCGGTGGTGGCAGGAACGGTTCATAGCTGGGGGGAACCTCATTGGGACGATAACCATAGACAAACATTTGCACAAACAGTGAAGTTGTCTTAAAATCGCTTACAATGGCTTTCAGCGTATGGTTCGAATAATGACTATATTCCGCCACAGGAGCCATATAATCAGGTGACGTTGATTCCTGTGTATTAAAATGCTGAAAGATAAGATGAAGTCGACTTAGAGAACGAACTTTGAATTAATTTAATTGCATTCTTGGTACTCACATCGAATATCACAAACTTGACATAAGTTATAGAATCGCTATCAATGTAGTAAAAGATCACCGAGTGATTGGTCGGCGCTTTGGACGAATCGGCCGATGTTTGATATGTCTCGTACACCAATCGATCGTCTAAGGTTAACACACATTTAATTATTGTTAAATTCCTTAAACAAATGGCTACTTACCCTTTTGCCTACGTCCAATTTCAATTATTTTATCTGATTTTTCATTGGGTTGATATTCATCTTCTTCGGATTTCTCGGTCAAAGTGTTCAGCGATAATTCGGTATTGGTATAATCATCATCGTAATCATCCTGATTAGAGTCCATTTCAACGAAAGCATTCAATTCATCGTAGTCCGGCAATAGTTCGCCCTCAAATTGTTGATCACGATTTATGAATAGCGACGGATTCATATGCCGTTTCGTATCGTTTAGGCCAAATATCATAATTGTTACATTGAAGCCAGGTGGAGGATTTGGTCGATCTGTTATTGCTGCTTTTGTTGTTGTATTGCCATTATAACCAGTCACCACACCGACAATCAATTGATTGATATAGCTAAATTTTACCTCTGCCAAAATGTTCTGCACAACCCAAAAGGAGAAGCAATAACAAAAATTTAATTAAATCAGTTAATTTTTGTTGTTGTTGTTGCCGTTGTTTGTTTTTCCAATTACTTGGCAAGTCTTTCGACTCAATGGAGCATATACGCAGGCCAAACCGATTGGCTGCCATGCATGAGTGACACTATAGCCAATCTATCAACAATCCTCCCATCCAGAGCACACTTTGCATAAATTCTTGTTCTACAGAGTCACCCGCTGTGTGTGTGAGTGTGTGTTTTTCCCTCATGTAACAAATTGAAAATGCATTTTCGAAAATTGCAAAATTTTTGCCGAAACACGTTCTCAAATATATTATTAGCTGAATATTCATTTGGTTTAATAAGCCTTCTTGCCAAGTTTTTCATAGGTTTTTTGTTTTTTGTTGTTTCTGTCATTCAATTATCATGCCATATGTCCATATACATATATTTTTACATATATGTATATACATATATATATGTATTAACATTTGGAATTTGTTACGTTACGAGCAGCCGATTTTGAGGGCAATGCAAGGAATCGACCAGAAATATGGACATGGCAATAAAATATGTTTGCGGCATATATATACATATATGTACACTATATATACTCTCTGACCGAAAGTTGTTGTCCCCTGCAAATGACGACAAAATAAAAAACAAAACGAACTAAAATTCGTTTCTATTTTGGTCTAAGAATATGCGCAAAAAAAAAAGGAAAACAAATGCACGAAAAAAGCACATTATGTTCGACTTGGTATTACCCTGACGCATATAATATATACACAAGCTCATCTATATAAGTCACTTATCATTTTGTCTTCCTGATGCGAATTAATTTTAATCATTTCAAACTTGGTTTTCCCCTATTTCTTAATCCATTTGAGTAAAGGGTATCTAAATGCCATCATGAGGGATCCCAGAACTTACTTCCTTAGACACAATTTCGATATAAGTAATTGGCTCGGCAATCTCATATTGAAACGTCACACTAGGCTGTTCATTTAAACCGGCGGGACGTGAGTTTTGGACATCCTTGAGAAGCAATTGATCCTCAGGTAACCGATTACCGACTCCAAACATACTTCTGCCCTCCACACTGCATTTCTGCAGTAAGAACAGACAGGCCAATAGACAAACAACTTTTGTATACATTTTGTCAAACATTCAAGACATACAAAACATTTTCTATTTAAAAAAAGAAATTGAACAGGCCGCGGCAAACGAACATTGGCAACTGAATTCTGAATTCGGCGAATGGCTTTGGGCTCTCTCCAAGTGCTGACTGATCGCTGTACAGAGTATGTAGATACATTCATCGCCCAAGCAATGAGAGAGAGCGAGAGTGACTGTGAGAAAGGGTGGGAGCGGGGGAGAATCTCATAGAATCTCTGCATTTTGATTTTTGTTACTATTTGGTTTTCATGTATTGTACTTGACCCCAAATGGTTGATATTGAGCAACGCAAGAGCATTCATCCAGTCATTCAGTCAGTCAATCGTTTGTTTGTTTATCCAGCCATCATGCGCCCATCCAATATTTTGTCAACGACCCCGAAAATACATAAAGACCATGCCGCCCCCGATTTCGTCCGCCCAGGGTCTTCCCCTTCTTAAAGCAAACAAACAAGCACAACCTTTTCGCATTGCGTTTAAAATTGGCCACACAAAAAATTATTAAAAATAGCTCAGCAAAGTAGAACTGAATAGAAAATAAATCTTTGTCAGCCAAATGAAGGGTATAATGATTTTTTGACTCACAATTCCTCAGAAAAATATCGTTCGATAACTGTTGAAACTTTTTCGATTTGTTTATAAACAAACGAAATTGCTTCTATTTCATTGTCGATTACTTTTCAAAGTCAATAAACCAATTTTAAATATGGAGTCCTTTTGCTACAAGCAAAGGAGACGAAAAGTTCTCTAATCAGATAAACAACTTTTAAGTAATTTTGTTCATGAATTGAAATGATTCTCATTGAATGAGAAAAACAACAAACGATTACGAACTAGACCAAAATCAAATATGTAGATTTTATATCTACAATTTTTAGGGTATAGACGATTCGTTAATATTTTGGGTATTGGAATTTTTATTGTTGTCGTGGCTTGGTGAACTTTTGTTGAATAAATATTTAATTCATTAAATGTTAATTTGCTTTAGTTGTGATGTTCATGTGCCAGATCCTGGCCGACATTCTGTGGGGACAATGAATGGAAAGATAATAATTTGTTGAGGGGGACACAAGGATATGCATAATGAATTTCAATTATGGTTAATGCACTCGAACAGGAAAAGAGAGACGAAGAGAGATTAGCTAAAAATTTGTGCATTAAAAATTGCTTTCATTTCAATGCGTTTAAACAATTTGTATGCGTGTGTATGTGTGTGTGTGTGTGCTTAAACATTTGAAATGGAGCATGGCAATGCAGTTTTTGGGGTTGTGCCCCCATAATTTATGGTATCATGTTGTGCGCACTTCTGATTACCATCTCGCTGTATGCCACAAATTGTTGTGTGCCTGTGTATGCATTTTGCGCAACTATGCAACAAATTTTGTGGAATTGCAATTGCTTTTAGGCCTCGTTATACAAGCCAGAGCAATGCCCGTCGGATGTTGTTGGCAGTCAAAGCAATTTCCGAATTGCACACGGACGAATGGTGGCACAATGTTGACAGGATGTCAACGTGGCAAGTAGTTAACAAGTTGCAAATAGCACTAACTAGAAGAAGCTGCAATCTGCCAGCCAGCAGCTACTTTAATATCATCTGTCCAAAGACATAGCCCAGTCTCAGACCCAGCCAACGTCTCTTCTCACCTCTCGTTCTCCTCGTCACGTAGATGTTGGCTTTCTTGTCTAAATGAAATTACAGCATTTATGAAAATTGAATTGGTAATTCAAATTGACTTTAAGGCCAATTGTAGATTCCAACAATTTCAATAATTATTCGTTTGCATTTCTTGGCCATATTTGCATTCCTAATGCACTTTAACACGGGCTGTCATTAGAGGAATTGCTTTATCTTAAATTCTCTTTATAATTTAAATAGATTTTTCTTTCTTTTTCAAGTATATTGATTACAGCAGCTTCATATATTATTAAAGTATCTAAGAGATACATTCCTGAAGCGTACTTAAAGAGAATTTTCAATAAATAAATGTTGACTTTAATTTCGAATATTTCCTGTTTTTCCTGCATCAGAGTTTACGCTCTATTTAGGGTAATATTTCCATTTCAATATTATTATTGAACGTCTGACTGTAATCAATTTTTGCATGCATGTTTTATTAAGTATTGTAAACAAATGGAATATACGTTTCGTACGCCCCACAAAGTGAATTTTTAGTTGTGCTACTTATTAAATTGAAAAGAGATAAAGAAAATTGTAAAATATATATTCCGATGACTGTGCGAGCTGCTTTTCAAGTATTTCAAGTGTTTATTTTAGCCAAAAGGCAACGTTTTCGTCGTTTTCGATGGCCTCAAGTGGCCAAATGAAAGGTTAATAACACTTTACACAAAGAAAACTCTGCATTGCATATTCTTAACTTAACTCGAAACGTTCTCGATATTTTCTTGCCATTCTTAAGGAGAAATACGGTTGGGGAGGCGCCCATAATGAGACAATCAATGGCCTGTCGCAGGCAATTGACATTGTGTCCGCCGCAGGGCCGTCTGTCCAATTATATAATTGAATTTGCCATTTGTAAAGCGGCAACATCAACGCCATCATCATCAACGACAACAACAACATATTGCACATCAATCAGGCTAATAAAGCAATTAACTTGTCCCAATGTCCATGTGATGATGGGTCATACATCCATTCTATATATGGCCAAAATGCTCTACTGCCCGGACAAACGGAAATTACAAATTTTGCTGCGTTGCTTGTTGCTGTTTTTTTTGTTTTTTTTTTTTGCTGCCGCTGCGGGGATTTTTAATTTATGCTCCACAAATTGGATTTGGCGTTGAAAATGCCCATTTGGCTTAGCTGGGATTAGCTGAAATAGCTTTAAAATAAAAAACGCGGAACGTAAAAAAAAACGAAAAGGAAAACACAAACAATAAGGTAAAGCATAAAAGCGCTTTGAAAAATCTCTGTTAAATGAAATGAATTTCGCTTATCGCCCGCAACGCAGAAATGTAGGCTACACTTTATGTGCTGCTTGAAGGCTTGAAAAAGAATCGTCAAAGCTGCCAATTGAAAGGAAACTTTGCTTAAACTGAAACTGCGGTTGAGTGCCACTGCCAGTGGCAGTTGCCAAGCACAGTCGAAGCTGCAGATGATAAACAGTCAAAGAGTGCCGATAAAGAGGCACAGAGAAAACTAGAGAGAAATGAGAAAAAGCCGCAAAGAAAAGGAAATGAACGACAAGTGGCCAAAAGCATACACTCGAAGAGGTAATACCATTTTGTTCTTGTGGCTACTGGCATGTGATTCGCTTCTCTTTGAATTGACATACTTATTGATGGCATAATGCGAAAAGTGTGTAGACTTTCACCTTGAAGGGAAGTTGAAGATGCAATAGACAATAAATGCTAATCTACACTTGACGATTCGATTTGCTAATTGGTGCAATCTTCATCACTTGATTATTATTCCGCTGGGTGTTTCATTCCGATCATGATGTAAGCTGTATAAACAAATTGAAAAGACGTGAAGGGGAATAATCAGACTTGCGTATATGAGTGCTGCAATGGCCGTTTGTTCCCCAATTTAACTATGAGATAATGTCTATTAGGGTGAGAGGAGAGAGACAGTTTCCTCTTTTTGTATAAGCAATTTTTGTTTAAATTTCCGGATTACTCTCCAACGCCCAGAATGTTTACTACGTTGCCTCGTGTCGTGAAGTCAGCCAAGAGGTGGAATGGGAGGAAACAGCCATAGGCAAAACGTCGATTGTGGCAAATGTGTTTCAATTGAGCTGACTTTGAGCTCAGCGCCTTGGTCTCTCGGTCTTTGGTAATCCATTTTACAAGTTTTTAGCAGCCAATTGAGTTGGAATTGGCGCCCGCTTAGGCTCTCTGCCAAAGAGCTGGCAACATCTGTGGACACCCACACCCACACACACATACACACAGAGTGAAATCCCATCAACATCGACATAGTACTCATCGGCCATTTTACCATTTTTCCATTTCAGGATGAAGGCTGGAAACTGAATCGAACCAACTATTATCAGGAGGGATGGCTGGCCACAGGCAACATACGTGGCATTGTGGGCGTGACGTTTACCACCTCACATTGCCGCAAGAATATGGACTATCCATTGAGGACCAACTACAATTTGCGTGGCCATCGATCGGATGTAAGTGGATTTGCTGAAAGAGATGGGATCAACATTAGTTGCAATTGGTTTGTTCTTTCTCTCGTCTCTTCTAGGTCATCCTGGTCAAGTGGAATGAGCCGTATCAAAAGTTGGCCTCCTGCGATAGTTCTGGCATTATATTTGTGTGGATTAAATACGAGGGTCGTTGGTCTATAGAGCTGATCAATGATCGGAATACGCCAGTGACGCATTTCTCATGGTCGCATGATGGTCGAATGGCCTTGATTTGCTATCAGGATGGGTTTGTGCTGGTCGGTTCGGTGGCTGGCCAGCGATATTGGTCATCCATGCTGAACTTGGAGTCGACAATCACGTGCGGCATATGGACACCGGACGATCAGCAGGTGTATTTCGGCACCACGCAGGGGCAGGTGATTGTAATGGATGTGCATGGCGCAATGGTGTCTCAGGTGCAGCTGTCCAATGATGTGCCCATCACATCGATGGCCTGGTCCTGTGAGAAATTCAAAATGGAGGAGGGCGAGGAGACCGAACCCGGTGTAACAAATGCGGCCAAGCGTTCCTTTGTGTTGGCCGTTAGCTTTCAGAATGGATTTATCTATTTGCTAAAGTCGTTTGACGACGTTTCACCCGCACATATCAACACCTGCCTTAATGGCGCCCTTGGCATGGTCATGGAATGGAGCAATTCCCGCGAACTGCTCGCTGTGGCCGGCACACAGCGCACTGGAGTGGACCATCATCATCTAAATGGAGACCCACCACCGAATGGCAACAGCAGCAATGGCAACAGCAACAGTAGCTACAACAACATGGTCAAATTCTATACGGAGACGGGCATGTGTCTGTATCAGGCTCATATACCCTGTAGCAATGCCACTGTATCGGCCATCACGTGGGGCCACAATGATAAGCGGCTGTTTATAGCCACGGGAACGCAAGTCCACATAGCCTGGGTATCGCGGCGGGTGGCCTCATTGCAGCTACTCTGTCGCCTGGAAATTCAGGCCAGTGTGGGCTCCGAGACGCTATTGCCTCTGTTGCCATTGCCTTCTAGGATTAAGTCTCTAATTGGCAATCTGTTTGCTCAAACGATACGAGTGAGTACAAATAGTTCGGAGTGAAATACTTACCCTAATTGGAATCCTCTCTTTTGCAGTGCTGTGTACCTGATCTGAAGTCATTGCGGGACTTTGTCTCGCGTCCTCCACTCTGCTCTACCCGTCTGCACTGCACAATGATACGGCACGATGATGATTCCAATCTAAGTTCGGGCACCTGTTACACCTTGTATTTGGAGTATCTGGGAGGACTGGTGCCTCTACTCAAGGGCAAACGCACCTCAAAGATACGTCCGGAATTTGTCATTTTCGACCCGCAAGTGAATGGTTAGTCAATTAGCCAGTCAGTCCATCGGAATCCTAATGGAATCATTGCCTTTCTTGCAGATGCTCCTTTGTATTATCAATACTCTGGAGAGGGTAAAAGCTCTTCGGGCTCCAGTCAGTCTACCACAACTGGGAATAGTGGGCGCACAGACTCTTCGGACAGTGATTATGAGGAACGTTCCCGGTTCGGCTCGCCACGAACTCCGCGCAAGAAGAGAGTGCGTCCCAAGCGTCGTAATCAAGGAGGAGACCGTACGAACTCTTTGGCGGGAGATCCCGATAGTCTGGACGAGTTGGCCTATGTGGACACCTTGCCCGAGGTAAGTGGCAACCAGGAGGCCGAGAGTCGCCACAATTTCTTATCCAATTTTCATTGCATTTCGTTTTGTTGCGCTCTCTAAAGCAGGAAGTCAAACTGGTGGAAGTCACCTCGAATATATGGGGAACCAAATTCAAAATTCATGGACTTGCCAAAACCGTCCCAGCCAATTTAGGCCAAGTAACATATAAGACGTCCCTACTGCATTTGCAGCCGCGTCAGATGACGCTGGTAATCACCGAGCTGCGTGACGATTTTCCACCTGGTCCCGATCCCACATTTAATCCAAACATCTTCTCCGAGGACGAAGACGAGGCGCAGCAGCATCAACAGCAGCAGCTGCCCAACCAGGACGTTCCACAGGTGAATGTGACCTCAACTCAGGATACATCGTTGCCAGTGATGAGTAGCCTGAAGCCACCCATTATGCCTCAACGCCGTTTGACCGATGGCCCCGGATCGGCTCCATTGATAGCTCCAATGTCACCGCGTCCAAATCGTCTATTGGCTCGACACAAGAACTCACTGACTGTGAATGGGACAGATCGGTCAAACTCTGGTGGTAGCTCGGGTTCCTGCTCCTTGGCCCGTGCTGAAAGCTATGACGATGATTCCTCCAATGAATCTCAGGAGGCTGTTGCAGGAGGAGGAGTATCTGGAGGAGCAGCTTCATCCACCACTGTCCTACTACACCAGGCTCCATCAAATGGTGGTGCGGGTCCAAGTTGTAGCAAGACAATCACCCGACCCAAGACGATTAGCAGTTTCAAGAACAGCTACAGTCGCTCCAGTTCGAACTCTAGTTGCCAGTCCCGTCATGCCATCTCCCCACTCTACTGCGATGGAGCTGTACCCACACTGCAGTCCCCCAAGAATGCTGTGGCTCCTTCGGACATCATTTTCGAAAGGCCGGCGGTGCCGGCTGCTGGTCAGACCACTCTCATGTCTTACTCGAGCAATGCAGATTATGCCAACAATGTGGTTCAAGTGAAGAATGCTCTCATGTCGGAGCCCATACGTTCGGCGAATAGTCATGTTAATCCTGTGCCACTTAATCTCAACCTCAATCTGGAACGCATGGATGCCAGGGTGAAATGCATGGCGGCAGCTGCCGCCGCTGCCGCTGCGCCCACTGCATCCACGTCCAAGCGACGGGATATGCTCTACATTGACGAAGAGACACAATCACCCACGACCAACAACACCAGCATGAAACGTACGCCGACTGTCGTGTCCATAGCTCCAGCTCTGCCAGATTCCATAACGCGCAGTTGTAGTGTCGGCTACCTGGACTCAGTGGCCATCACACCCTCCGATGAGGCCTTATCCGCCCTCCGCAAAGATGCCCCCAATAAGCGTCTGATTCTTGTGGACAAGCGTCGCAATCGCCGCAAGCGCCAGCAATTGGAGGACGCCAAGGGACGTGGACATGTGAAACTGCAGCAAACGGGGAAATCGAAAAGTCTCGACTCTTGTGATCTGCTGGCCCTCACTCAGACCAAGTTGTCCAGCAAAGAGCACGAGCAGGTGGTGAAGAAACTCCAAGAGATCTCCGACAGCAGTGCGTGTAGTAGTGCGGCCAACACTCTGTGCTTCAAGTGCCGCAACAACATGAATCCGAGTAGTGCCTGCAAGCGCTGTCAGCCGACATCTGGTCTGGATGAGATTACCTCTGCCACTGTTGTTGTGGAATCAGCCAAATCAGAGTCCAAGGAATCACCTGCCTCCGCTGCCACACCCATCAAATCAACGCCAAAGAAACGTTTCGATGTGATCACTAGCTTTACAGATTCCCCCCTCTTCACGCGGAAACATCGCTTTGGCTATGGGCGTAGCAGCAAAGAGACGGCGAGTGGCACAGAGAATTCTACACCCTTGCTGGGCAGAAAGCAGGACAATGGCTTTAGTTTTGTCAAACAGCTGTCCGAAGTGCGTTGGCGACGTAAAGAAGCAACGCCAACAACAACGGCGACTGCCATCAATGGAACTAGCAGCACATTGGAGAGGCAGCCAACTGAAGTGGCCACATCTGGAGCAGCTTGCGGCACTGTGGAGGCAACGCCCGTGGAGGCCAAGGCATCTGTTTCTCTACACACACAGGTATGATCCTCTTTCCGCTTCCACTTCCACTTGGCCACCATCTCACGATGACTTTTCTTGCAGGCTCTAACCACATTGGAGAACATCATTAGTCGTCTGCGTGATTTGGATGAAGGTCGTTTGACCCCACCGTCGACTCCACAACGTTTGCCCCGCAGTTCACCGGCGTCGCCAGCGGCCAGCAAGAAGAACAAACGCCAGCAGAGCAATTCACCCATTCGGCATATACTCAACTCCCCGCTTCTCAATCGGCGTCAGCGCAAGAAACCGAGCATTATCGAGAGCTCCGACGATGAGGGAGGCAACCAGACGAATGGCTCTGGCGAAGACCTTAACAATGCGGGCAACGGCAAGCAATATCGTGATCTGGAGACATTCCAAAAGGCCCAACTGCGTCAGAAGGTAGGAGGTCTTATCCCACGAGATTCTCATGTAAAACTCTCTCTCTTCTTGCAAATGAACAGCTGAAACGTGGAAAGATCGAACCGAATGGCAGTGCCAGTTGCACCAATCCGGCGCCAGTGCGCCGTGAATTTGTTATGCACAACAAGGCTCCCATGTGGAATGAGATGAGTCAGGTATATCAATTGGACTTTGGCGGACGTGTGACCCAAGAGTCGGCCAAGAACTTTCAAATTGAGTTTCGGGGCAAGCAGGTAACCGATTAAAGAAAAATTTCCATCTATGCATATTCCCCTTTAAAATTCTTTCTCTCTGTCTATAAGGTTATGCAATTTGGTCGCATCGATGGCAATGCCTATACCTTGGATTTCCAATATCCTTTCTCCGCCCTGCAAGCCTTTGCCGTGGCTCTGGCCAATGTCACTCAACGTCTGAAATAAACAAATGCTAAATACATGTGCGATATATACATATGTATGTATGTGTGTGTGCTAACTGTATAATTATATTGTATCTGCCAGATACAATATATATATATATATTGTGCAGCAAATTTTTGTTTGCTTTTTTGGCCTACATACACAGATATTTTTTATACCACACGAAAGCAGGATGCAATTTATCAGGATAACGACGCGTCAAGGGAGTAGAGGAGGCGAAGAGGCTTGTTTTTTTAATTTGTATATAATGTGTATATGTATTGTGGTTTCTAAAATACCGTATACCACCAAAATCACCAAAAACAACAACAACAAACTTACAGTCCGATCCATTTTTGTGCAATATTTGTAATGACAGGTTTTTTTTGTGGCGGATAATGAGACGACGACGATTGTGTGTAGAAGATATTAGTTTAAGCATCAGAGATCAGATCGGTCATTAGACGATTTTTAAAATAAAACAAACTAGTTTGTATCTACATTGATGATGATGATGAGCAGCCTTTTTTGCCTATGATAGAGAGCTTCGTTTTCGCTTTACTCGATATTTAAGTGCAATAATTATAATAATTCCTTTCGTTAGAACTTTTTAGGTGTAAGTAAAAACCATTTCCAAAGCAAACACAACAATTAAACTGCTATAGCGAGGATAATTATATAATTACTTAATGCTAGCATATTTTTTATATACATACATAATGCAAAAAACAAAACAGAAAACCAAAAATTAAATCATATTGTGAACTAATTGAATGTGAATGTTAACAAAAACCAAAAACACTCGAATCGATAGTGAGAAAATACAACAAAAAAACAAAAAACAAAAACTCTTGTGCTTTTCCTCTCTTTCTCTTAAAGCAAAATAATAACAAACACATTTTGTAGTTAGGCTTGATTTCCAAGAAAAATTCGTTAAATTGTAATTGTTGTGAATATCGTAAACTACACTATAATTCAACAAATAAATGTGAATACAAAAACTTAGACCAATGAAATTTGTTATTATTTACAAGGAATTTTGTTTCATTTTTGTCATCTTTTTTTCTGCTGTTCTTCTATGGCTATTTCGGCTTTTTCCCAATCTGGAATGGACTTTTCTTTTATATGCCAGGAATCGGTTTTGGGTCCTTTTACCTCAGCTAAATTTGAGGAGGCGAAATAAAGATCATATCAATGAGAATAGATTCTAAATCTCCAACTCACAGGTTTTGAAACGTTTCACGCCCTCCTGCATGTCGGTTATCATGGCTGCGGACACATTCATGATCTCATTATTGACGGCGGCATGGAAACCTGGTCGCTCATAGGCATTGGCATTGGCCAGCACAGCATTGCGATCATGCTGGAGTGAGGACATGGGAAATTTGGCTATGGAGAATGCCAAATTGACGGCTTGGCCAAGAGCTGTGCCAGTGGCTACCATACGATTGACTAGACCGATTCGCAAAGCTTCCCGGGCATAGACACGCCGCCCGGTTTCAATGATATCAACTGCATTGGAGTAGCCAACAGCAGCCGCTAGGCGCACTGTTCCGCCATCACTGAGAGGCACGCCCAGGCGACGGTTGAAGAAACCCAAAACGGCTGTGTCCTCCATTACCCTCAAATCGCAGAGCAGGGCAAGCTCCAACCCGCTGGCCACACAGAATCCACTAATGCCACACACAATTGGTTTGCGGAGATGACGTCTGGTCGGGCCAACGGAGCCCTCATGACGTAACAGAAAATCGAGACTACCGCGCTCGGCCTCCGCCTCGAGTTCGACCACATCGTAGCCGGCGGAGAATGATCCGCCTACGCCGTAGAGTACACCCACCGGTGAAGTGTCATCAGCTTCAAAATCTGCTATTGCCTTCGATATCTGCTGAGCTGTATTAGCATCAATGGCATTTCGCTGTTGCTCACGGTTTATTCCAATTATTGTGATGTGTGAATCTTTTTCCACTAAAACTGTGGGTGGGGCCGGCGATTCAGAAGCATTTCTAACTGTTGAGACGGAGAAAGAAGTCCCTCTGTATATATTACTACTTTGTTGGAGCAAATTTCGAAATTGAATCATTAAATTTTGTTGTTATTTGCGATTACCGCAAATAAGAAAATATAAACAATAACATTTATCCAATTGGAACTGTAAATTAACTATCGGTTATCGGGAAAACTAAATGGTCTATCGAGTCTCGATGGAGTAAGGATGGCTTACAAGTTCTGTTGAACTAGTTCTATTCATCCAGTGTTGGATCGCGCAAGCTTGCGTTTGGTACCAGGGTGTACGTTTTTTAAAGTTGTAGAAATTCTTACATAATGTAAAAAACCACAAATGTATATTGTGAATAAAAACAGAATTGCATAATCTATATAGTTTGATATACATTTATTGTGAATATTACCTCGATTGCATTTGAAGCTCCCGCCAGCAACGGCACGTCTGCACTATCGATACTACTTGATACTATCGATAGTGCCATCGAAGGAACTCCCAGCTCTACTGTGTGGGTGTGTGTGTGTTCTCGGTAAAAAAAAAAAAAACGCTGCGTTGCAATTTAAGTAGTTTTATTAAACAAAGTTTTAACAAAATTAAATTATTGCAAGAACAACGCGAAATTCTCAGTGCGGTTTAACGCAGGCCTTAATATAAAACACCAATTAAGTTAGGGACAAACAAAGAATCTCGCTGGAATTATCATCTTTTGTTTGGTGAACACATTGTCAACACAATCTATCGCGGACTACTCCCGTTTGCAGACAAAGACAGAGGCAGGCACACACGGTATATAACTCCAACTCCAACCCTGAACTAATAGGGCGAGGGGGTTAAGTTTTAATTGAATTGGCACAATAATTGATGTTGTTGTGTGCGGTTAACTCATATCAACCGCCATATAGACGCCAGTGATGCTCCCTTTCATCCCTCCCCCTCACGATTTGTCCACAATATTACAACTTAATTGTGTCTATTTTTAACAATAAGAGTCCACCGGTGGCTGTGGCGGCAGCGGCGGCTTCCGCGTCACCAACGACAGACAGCAGCAGCACAAACAACATTTTTGGGCGCCCAACATTTGGACGCCCGCCCACCCCACCATAGCGGGGCCTCTCTCCGTGCTCCTTTACCATTTGTGCCATTTGTCATGCTCGCCTCATGATCTATTTTTGTAAATTTTATTTGCAAAAAGAAGAAACCAAATAAAACTTTAATTTTATTGTCTTGGGGACACGCCTTCTTTGATCTCATCATGATGATGATGATGGGTGCAGTCTAAGGTTATAGACAGATAACGCTTTATGGGCCACGAGTTGGGTTTGATTGCCTCAAGTAGCTAGCGGCGAGTGGAAAGTGGAGAATGGAGAGCGAGAGAACTTAATTAATTGAATTAAAAAACGCGCACGCATTCATTCAGTCATTTGGCCATTCATTCGCTTACTCAATCACTCAGCCATTCATCCATTCATTCTTGATTTCTTCTTTTCGTTCCATAGCTTAGTCACCGACCGTCGTCACGATGTCAACCGGAAAACCCATAAAGTGTGTTATACTTGGCGATGGAACTGTTGGAAAGACATGTATGCTAATCTCATATACAACAGACAGTTTTCCCGGTGAATATGTGCCCACAGTGTGAGTATCTTTCGAATTGAAATTCATTTTGTTCAATCCATCTGATTAGTCCGCTCTATTTGCTTTAGGTTTGATAACTATTCGGCACCCATGCAAGTGGACACAATACAAGTATCGCTGGGTCTCTGGGATACAGCTGGCCAGGAAGATTATGATCGTTTGCGACCTTTATCCTACCCACAGACAGATGTATTCCTGATATGCTACAGTGTGGCGAGTCCCTCGTCGTTTGAGAACGTCACATCCAAATGGTATCCGGAGATAAAACATCATTGCCCGGACGCGCCCATCATATTAGTTGGTAAGTTGCCAACAATATTCGCAGCTCTTCTCACATCTGGATGCTTGTGCTGATTCGTGTGTATACATATATTCATTTTGCAGGCACTAAAATCGATTTGCGTGACGATCGCGAGACGCTCAGTGGCCTTGCCGAACAGGGCTTGACACCATTGAAACGTGAACAGGGGCAAAAGTTGGCAAACAAAATACGCGCTGTGAAATACATGGAGTGCTCCGCTCTGACGCAGCGTGGCCTAAAGCAAGTATGTTATCCGCTCTCCCTTTGCAATCGCAATTGGGGACACACCTTAAACAATCGACTGACTTAAAAGTTCAAGAATCTCGACAGATGTCAGGCCATTAGGAGAATCTTTTCTGTTTGCTTTGCGCTTTAAATTTGACATAATGCAAGCTTACGTAGAAGAGAGTCGTATCTATTACTTATACTTAACTATAATTAGACGAATAATGTTATTTTGTTTTACGAAACATAGGAAAATGTAACGAGAATTTCTTAATATATGTAAATGTTCTGTAATCCATGCCTAACTCCTTATAGATTGACACTCTACAGCTTTGTATATATTGCTTATATCACATAATTCTCTCACATTTCAGGTATTTGAGGAAGCAGTGCGTGCCGTTCTCCGACCAGAGCCCTTAAAGCGACGCCAACGAAAGTGTTTAGTTATGTAAAATGATGCCAGATCAGCTCTGGCAACGGAAAGCACTCACACACCAATGGAACGCCCTCATTTAGCTAAGGATGAATACATCACAACACAAGAAAAGGAGACCAGAAAACCCAGAGAGGAACTAACTTCATTCATTGATAACTAATTCATTTCGTATAAGTTGAAACAAATCATTTGTATTTACTATTATAAACCAAAAGTGAATCTCCCTCCCGCAGCAGCAAGAAAATCGAAAACCGTATAATCAAATTTCAGAATCAGCTACATACATATATATATAGAAATCTAGTCAATTGAATCGAATGTATTGTACTAATTTTAACATAAAGAAAACAAAAACCCGCAAAAAGCAGCTAAACTCGAAGCAAAACATTGGTTTCGCATATCAATGCTATCAAGTATACATATATAATTCACAATATGTATATATAATGAAAGCATTTTCTCATTTCATTTAATTGTATTATAATTATCTAAACGGCGGCAAGTTAGAGCGTAGAGAGAAAGCAACCAGCAAAAAGAGAATCGACTATTAATCAGCAAGCATTTCTATATTTTTAATTTTTGGTCGAGCATCTCTTGATTGTATCCACTAGAAGTTATCAACAATACTCTATCGATTTTTACATTTTTTTAAGTCCTAAAACTTGTTGTTTATTATACTTTTTATCATATATAACTTATTTATTATCCTAACTTTAACAACAATGCAATGTTTAAACCAACTTTTATGACGTAAGTCTAGCAAAAAAGAAAAGAAAACGGAAAAAGGTGTTGTATGTAAATGGAACTGCATTTAAATGTAAAGCGACTCGAATCAAAACAAAGGAAAACAAAGAAAAGCACATAATTTTCTAAGCACAGAAGTGGAAAATAGTAGAAGGAATCCCAGGACAATTTTTTGTATTAATTATAAAACTATAAGAACAAATCACAAAACAAACAAAATGCTAACGAAATTCTTATGTAAATGAAATGTAAACGAAGGGCACTTTGGCAGCCCGAAACTGATTTAACACTTACGATAAATATATATATACTGTAATTATTTAATGAAAAAAACTTAAAAAAAAAAATGATTGTTTCTTTTATTGTCAAAGTTTGTCTTTTGTACGTTTGTTTTCTCTGTGGAAATTTAAAAATGAAACAACTTTTAATTAATCTTGTGTGCGTTTAGTTTGAGTTTCCATTGATTTTTTATTTATTTTCACATTTGGTTTTCGATTTAAATGCCACGTTTTTCATTTATCATTCTAAACACAATATTAACAGATTTTAGATTGTGCGTGCCTCGATATCAACTTGTGCACAATTTGTTCAAAATCCCTTGTGGTGCAATGTGGTGCTAGATTCTTGGTGGTTGGGTGGTTGTGTGGGTGGTGTTGCTATTCTATCATTTCATATATAAAGACCGCTGCTTCTTCAATATAGACGGAAAGGCTTCGAGTGAACGGCCTGGCCAGGCTTCTTCTTGGGCCCCGCACTCTTGGGACGCTTTGTTTCCGAGTTTAGTGAGGGCATCGACACGGATAGGACAAGGCATTCAGCTGGCAAGGACATGGACGAGGTCAAAGTGGTGGCACGTTGTATGCGCGGTGCTTTCCAATACTGTGAAATATAATTTGTATTCAGGAATTAATACTCAAACTGAATGTTCTGGGAATATTTCAAGTGGGAAATGTGGGAGGAAGGAGCGAGGGTAGATCAAAGAAATTGGTAGGAAAAATGTTAATCTTACAATTAGCTGAATTCAAATATTGAAACTTACAACTTTTTTGCTTTAATCATAAAAAATGTTTTTGTTTTTTTTTCTTTCTTTTTCTCGATTACCAATAGATGCATCCAATGAGCTGGAGAAGATGAGTGCGCGTGTTTGGCATGTTGCATACGCTTGCGGCGGTGGGGCGTGGCATTTCCATATACAATGTATCATTTTCATATATATCGTATATGTCAAAAATACTGTAGAAAACTGATAAATATACTCGTAAAACTAAAAGTGCAGCAAATTTTTATTAAATTTATTTGTTTTGGTAAATGAAAAAACGTTTGTTTATTATTACTTATAAATTTTCTTTTCGCTTTTTTTTTTAGGTTTTTTTGTTTTGTTTGCCTTTTGTTCTTACATTTTGTAACAGGGTGTAAATAAGTTGTGAGAATGATGAGTTTTACTAATAAGATACAAATTAAAAATAGTTTTCTCCATTTTTTTTTGATCAGTTTTGTTGCAGCAAAAGTATCTAAATTTTGCATTCTTATACAAATTGAATTTTTTTGGTTTTATTTGTTATTCATCTTTTTCAACATTAATTGTTAGACATCAAGTTTTGGTTTAGATTGCTTTGATTTTTATACTCTTGCAGAGAGTGTGAGAATATTTGGTCAGAAGTAGAGAGAAATCGACCTAGACCTAGTCCTAGGTCTTTATTTTGTTTTCTACAAACGTTTCTTAGACCTTTTGAAATGGCTTATAGGTTGAAGATGGCCAAGTTATTTGTTGGCATTTAAATGATTTCTTTTCGTTTTATTATAGTCTGGATCGAGATCGTAAGTCTTGAATTTTGGATGACTGCAAGAGTATTATGAACTTTGATGAGGCAAAGTTTTCAATCTATTGGTATATGTATTTGTTTTGTAACTTTCTGTTTTTACTTTTAACTAAGCACACAGGTAAATATGCAATTATTATCATTTACGATTTGTTGTATAATTTGCTTAAATATTTAGATACTTTTCTTTTTAAATATATATATAACCACATATATATATATATATATGCATTTATGAAGTTTTGTAATACATTGAGATATATGCATGTATGTATATATAATTTATGTTTTGTATCTGTATAAATAGTGCATTGCTCAACTAGTTAAATATACTTTCAATTTAATCGCTGTGGATCGTGGGTGGATCGGCAAATGCCTTTAGCACTATACTCAGATTATTTGTTTGATCTTTCAAGTGGGAATTATTGCAAATTATTTCATTTCTCATTTGTGTGTGTGTGTGTGTGTGTCTCTGTGTGTCTGTGTTGGTATATAAATTTTGTGTAAATTTTCTTTTCATTAATGTTTTTTGTGTTGTCTTTTGGTTTCACAGGACATTTAGCTTTGTTGATTCAAATTTTCATCAGCGCCGCTTGTTGAAGCCGTCATGGATGGTAGTGGACTCTGCGTTCAAGATAGATATATAGATAAAGAAATAAATGAACAAACAAATAAATAATAACAAATAATGATACAATAAATATGTCAATGCCAGTTGTAAGAGCGTAAATCCAAATGAAAATTGAAGGGTCTATATGTAGCTTAATCAAGGAATCAAGGATTCAGATGAAACCGCACGTAACGTGGAGAGGGGGGGCAAATTATTGAAATTTGTTTCTCTTTTTGGGTTTTAGCTTGGTTCGGTTAGTCTATCACAGCACTGTTAAAAATATATTTTTATGTGTGTATATATATTTATAGAATATATATATAGAGCTCGCAACGCACATAAACTTACAGGATTTTATCAAAATCAGTTTCATTCTTATATAATTTTGCGTTTTACTCAAATTTTGTTTGGGTCTTTTAAAATTCTCGTTCATTTCAGAAGTAGAAGTTGGTAGTAGGCGATAATAAATAACTCTAATGGACGTAACATGTATTCGAATTCAATGCACTTAGTTTTTTTTTTGTTTTTGTTGGTATATGTTCTAGTTAGCCTAGTTAATAAAATTGATATATATATTCCTATAATTAAATGAAAGAAAATCGATTAAGCACAAAGAAAACAAAAAATAAACAATGAATGACAAAAATATATTCCACTTAAAAGTTAATTATGATATAGTAATTAAATAAATTAGTTGTTAATGTTTTATGATCTGTATGTATGTAGGATGAATGAGAGAGAGAGAGAGCAAAGCACTTTTGCACTTGACAAAATGATTTTAAATGCTGAGATTTTGTTTTTCTTTTTGGTTTTTGTTTTCCCGGTTTCAGTATTTGCGTGTGTGTGTGTGTGTGTGTGGTAGTTGAGCGTTTCCGTTTCCGGTTAGTTTCTCAGTTCCAGTTTGGTCAGTACAACAAGGATTAATGTTAAAAATTTGGAAAAAATTTGTACTATCCTACATAGTAAACATTTGTATACGTAATAACTACTAAGTATGTATATAAAATTCTTGACCATTTGACCACTTGGTCACTTGGTTTGCAGTGTAGATAATACTTGTCTGGATCTCAATAATCATAAGAATAATAATAATAATTCGATAATAATCATAATAATAATAATAGATAATACTAAACGAATTAACAATTATGTGGGATCGGTATTGAGCATAATCCCAATATTTGGCCAAGGCAATCTGGACACTCATTCCTCCATACACTTTCCATTTGCGTTTCTCTGGCAAGTGTAAGGAGTTGCTCGTTGTGTTTTCTTCTTTGTATATGTAAGATATAATTTAACAAACAATTTAAAATCGAATCTCTTGCAAACTCATTCGAGATCTTTGTGTGTTTGTTGTTATTCAAACTTTAGGTACAGTACAGTAGTTTGTTTAACGTTTAAATCGGTTATATATCATAGATTCTGTTATCGGTTTCGTTTTTCTTTTCCTTCTTGTTTTTTGGTTATATGTAGTAGTAGTTGTTGTTGTTGTTCTGATTACAAGTTAACAGCTAAAGGATTTCATTTAAAAAGCGAGTCAAATATATCGTTACACACACAATCGGAATTACAAAGACCAAACTCTAGATGAATGGTCGCAATCAAGCGCCCTTGAGCCGCATACTATATATGTATGTATGTATGTATATATTAAAAGCCAGGGTGAGCCACAGGGAGGGAGAAAAAGAAGAGAAGAGAGAAGAAATGTGTGTAATAGTAGTAATTAGGAAGACATATGTATGTATTTACTTTAAGTTTTAATTATTGCATGAAAGGTGAATCATTTGAAGGTTGTTCTTTTGTTTTGAATTGGTTTAACCAATGAATCTCAGTTTGAGTTTGAAAGAAATTCATTTTTAATTGTAACGCAAATAAGGACAATAAAACAAATATTCAAAAAAACAAAACAAAGAGAGTCAGAAAATGAAAGTTATATATTGTAACCGCCATATGAAACCTACATACAATTGACGTTTGCCCTAATAGTTATTATGTTTTGCCCACTTTGATGATGTGATTTCAATTTAGTTTAGTTTTCTCTCTAGTCTAGTCTAGTTGAGGTTGTTGTGAGTTAATTGAGTTCTCGTTTAGTTTGGACAGTTGTGCAGTGCAGTGAATTTATCGAGATATGTGAGAGTGTAGCAGGATTTGAGTATATAAGGATACAAATGCCATAATTGAAAATAAATGCAAAACAATTTTACCATTGACAATTACATTAAAAATGAATTTCTCAAGTGTGAACACAAAATGGGATTATCATATGTACTTGTTATTGAATTGAATTTTAAATTGTTACTTTGTTTTTAGTTGTGTGTGAAAACTAATTATAACTACATTGAACACAATTTGCTCTATGGGGAGGGGCATTACACACCCTTTCTATAGAGAAGGGGGAGAGGGGGGCTAGGCATTATGTATTTACACGTAAGTTTACCTGTGTTGGTGGTGTTGTCAGTGCAACAGAGTGTTCAACATTTTTCAAATAATCCTTATCATCGAAAATCTTCTTTTCCCCGCCACCGGGCTTGTGCTTTACATTATCCAAAGAGCCAACTTTGCTTTGTGCCTTAATTTCTATTTTTTGCGATTGTATCTGAAAAGTAAGTAGGTAAGCACCGGCAACGTACAGAAATTGATTAGCATCATTCGGTTTGTTTTTTTTTTTGGGTTGGTGTTTTGTTTTCTATTTTCGATATAGGTTTATTCTTTCAATCAAATGTTTTGTTGGACGTGAACAGACGAATCACCAATCAGAGCCAATTTGTAGACACAGACACACAACATATTAAGTTAGTTCAACTGGAATTTGGAATTTTCTTACAAAGATAAACATAAATTAGAGTAGAAATACGTAAAAAGTGACAAATACAAATGAAATAGTAAGCGAGAACAAAAACTACACGACTAATTGGCTCTACAAGAGAGAAAAAGAGAAAGAGAAAGGAGTGTGTAGGTGTCTATCTATTATCTTATTAATACAAAAACAAATACCACAAAAAAATAATGAATGAAATATCGAAAACAAACAAAAAATATAAACGTTTTTACAATGTAAGGTACATGGATGTGTATGTAAAAATTAAATACATCTACTTACATCCTTTGAGTTCTTGTCCTTTTTTTATATGTGGTTCAGAGGTTAAAAACAAAAAATATATTCCAAAAATAGTTTAAAAATATGTTTGGTTTGTTTAAGAGATGTTATGTAAAAATTATATGCATATTTTGATAACTAATTCTTGCTCCAATTGCAGTCTGATATCTAATACTTATATGCCTGCAAAGTATTTCCAATCCAAAAGTTATCATTTTTCTTTAGCCCTTTGCAGGCACATTTCGATTTAGGTTATTCATAAGCTACATATGATGATTTCAAAACGAAATATTTACAATGCCACATCCCCATAAACTTGAAGTGAACTTTGTTAAGACACATCTACTATGCATTACAGTAGGATTTCGATGGGATTTACCTACCCCAAGGAAGCTAACATCGACTAAGCCTCATCATCATCATCATCATCAAAACTATATAAATTCTCATCCAGGCGCTTGTTGCTCAGCACACAGGCGCGATGGCTGACAATTTTCGAGCCCTCACCATAAACGATGTTCATCTTTCGCTGAAAATTATTAAACGATTCTTTTTGCCCATAATAAGTAGCGCTTTGTGTTCAGAGAATCAATACCGAAACAATTGCCAATTCCATGCAACATTCTGTTGTTCTTCTGGGTCATGAGGAGCGGCGAAACCCAACTCAACCATAATTTGTTGAACCATTTTTCTATACACTTGCAAATATTATGAATTTGAAGTTGGATCAGAGGCGAATTTATAATTAAAGGTGAAGTTCGTATCGCTATATTATTCTGTTTATATTTTAAAACGTTTCTATGGGAACAATCAGTCAAACAAATTTTTACTAAGTAGGTCATATAAGATATTGAGTTTGAATTCATATCATTCATCTACATAGTTTTAGCTAGACCAGAAGCTTAATGGAACTCAGTTGAAACCTATTTCTACACAACCGGAAAGGAATTTTATTACAGAGCGACAAAATTATCATATAACTTGGCGGGAGAAGGTCAAGAGGAAATTTTCTTTTATAAATGTGGACTTCAAAGTTAATACAAAAATGCCAAAATCTAAGTGAAAAAATGCGATCTTTAAATGGTCTGACTTATAGCCTAGACTAGAAGGTAAAACTCCAAAAATGACTGAATTATAGGTTGTCTTAGAGACAAAAGCCTCATCAACCAATTTTCACATACATATTTGCAACTTTATAAAAACTCAAACGTGGCCCAACAAAGTTAGCTTTAAAGTTGACTATTCTTAAGGCAATTGTTTCGGAATTTGAATTCTACTTGGTGTTAGTCAATGTTTAGTGAATTTTAGAAGAGAGAAAGAGTCAAACACCGAACAGAAAATGTTCTTGCAGCATGCTTAAAAAAAAACGCTATTTGCAGGTCATGCCCATGCCAAGTTGGAAAAAGTATTTTAAACTCTTTGTTTGTTTGTCATCAGCAAACAAAACATGCTTTGCCAGAAAAATAATTAATAGTAGATACAAAAAAAATATATATATATATCAATCACTTTAAAAAGAAAAAGAATGTGTAACTTAACTGAGATGACCAAGAGAAAGAAAAAGAATGATAATTATTATGAATGGGCAATGAATTGAAGACATACCTTGATATCACCGCCACCAGGCTGATGTTTGACATTATCCTTGGATCCGACCTTCGATTTGGCTTTGTCCTTGAAGTCCATTTTTAATGTCTCAATCTTTTTGTCGCCACCGCCAGGTTTATGGGCGGCGTTTTCCAATGAACCGATCTTCGATTTGGCATTCCACTGCAACTTTGTTGTGACTATCTACGAATTTGCATTAAGTTGAAGTGTGTTGGTGTGTGTGTGTGTAGGAGGGTGTTGCAAGTATAAATAGATGATTTAAAGATTATATAGAAAAGGAACCTTTCAATTCTCGTCAATGTCAGAGTCAGAGCCCACACCCATTTGCCCCATTTCCAAGTCTCTAAGTTGCTTTTGCTTATTGGTAATTGCATTTTCAACTACATTTATACATATATATATATAATATAGAATACTGTGCGATCTAAATAAGTTAATTTCATATGTATATTTCAAATCGTAAATCGACCGTGAAATTGAATTTGCATAATTTTGCCTTTTTTTCGCCTTCGTTTTTGCTTTTTAATGGGTTTTGAGAAAAAAGCCAATTGTAGTTATGTGACAAAGAAAAATGTTGATAGAAAATTTACAAAAAGATCTATGAGAATAATGCATCATATATTGACTGTATGTATTATATCGATACCTTCAAGTAGTTTCTGTTTAGTACATTTGGTTTGAAAGGGGGGCGGGTGGTTTTCCCAATCTTAGCTCTCCAGTTTAGTTGGCCACCTCAAACTTACCTTCTTCTCGCCGCCCTTGGGGGCGTACTTGTCATTCTTGGCCTCGATGCGGGGACCGGCGGCCTTGATTTCAATTTTTTTCGATTCGATTTTTACATGTCCACCGCCCGGCTTATAGGTGGCGTTATCCAATGAACCGATTTTCGAGCGCACCGCCTTGAGATTGGGTGAGGGGGCATGTCCCACTTGTACCTTGTTCATTGGAACTGACACAAATACACACACACACACGTATGAGATGGGGAATCTTTGCGGATCGATCACACTTACCTTTCTTCAATGGCTCGGGCTCGGGCGTCTTGAGTAGCAAACGATTCTTTGAGGCGCTTCGCGATTTGGAGGCTGATTTATTCGAAGGCGTGGCGCTCGGTGGACGCGATTGGCCTGACTTGTCCGGCTTCGATGAGGTCGATGTGGGTGTCTTGACCGGCGAACTGGGTGATGTAGGTCCGTTGCGATCCTGGAAATGTCAATGGATAAATTCAATTGCCACTCATAAACTCACAGTGGAAATTTACAATCAAAAATCTCGAATCGGCCATTATAACCAAATGCATTTTTACGACTCTAAAAATGTTTTTACACTCTGCTGCCTAGAAGCTGTCAACGTTATGCCATTGGCATTTATGACTATTGCCTCCAAGAGCAGGTCCTACTTTGGGTGCGTCGACGCTGTCGACGACGACAACAACAACAACGACAACGACACACGAAGGATTTATAGTTTATGCATTGTTTTATCGATTGTCGCCAGTTCGTGTCGTCTTTGCATTTGGATGGGCACAGATATATATTTATAGCAGACAACCGCCATTTCCCTCCCCTCCTTCTCGTCTCTCATGCCACTAATTTGGCAGTTTCGTGTTTGGGTACTTATCTATCTAGTCCCGATATCAGCCAAACAAAATCAAAACGCCTTGGCATAGAAAATTGCTAACAGTTGGCAATTCTGCCATCTCACACCTGCACACAAACACGTGAATAAGAAACTCACTTTCTCTTTTCTTTCCTTTCTTTTTTTTTTTTTTTTTTGTGTGAAAAATGAACACAATTTTGCGGGTTTTTCCGTAGAGCCAACTGCCAACTGACTTGTCTATCAAGAACGAAGACACAACTTAGTCTAGTCTCAACTTTGGCTCAGACTCAGACTCATCTCACTCACTCACTCGTCGCCTCTAATGGGTCGGGTCATGGAAATGGATTTCGTTTCTTTGTCCAATCGAGCGTGGAACTCAGCGAAGGCGGGCAATCAGTTTGCCTTTTACAGATATTTATGATTTGTGAACACAATATGACATTATGAAGACTCAAAAGCGATGACGGTCAACAGCAAAAAACGAAATTAAATTAATGATTTTCTTGTTGCCAGTTTAATTTCCTCTCAATTAAAAGACCAAAAACTGACACAAGTTTTACTAAACACGTTTTCACTGCACTCCAACCAAGTTTTGAATCACAAAATATTAAATTGAACTTCAGGCCTCCATTTAGCTCTCATTTGTTCATTGTTATAATCAAATTGGTTGAGAGTAGTAGAATTTTGTAGAAAATTAAACTGACTTGTTATGTTGTGATTATATGTACATATTCATTTTCTAACGTTCCCCCATTATTGTTCACGGATTTTTCACTTCGAAAAAGAGGTCAACAAATCGTAGTAACTTTTTTTTTTTAAGTGTAACTCACCTTCTCCTGAGTGGACTCATCGACGCCGCTGTCATTGTCACCTTCTGCAAAGCATTTAAAGACAAATTAATTATGTATATCTTAATGAGTGTATTTTGTGCAGATAGTTGATGGCTTCACTTTTATGGACTTCCTTGAGAGGAAACGAAACCTAATCTTACTATAGTGGCTGGCCTTTTTGTTGGATTCAGTTTTGATGACCGAAGATGGCAAGGTGTGATCAGAGGAGGTCGTCTCAAATGGTGGCTCAATGTCTTCTAGCAGTGGGGATCCCATGGGATCTGGTTTCATGTTGTAGGATTTTAGGGGAGTGACTGCTGGTCCCATAATGACATCATCATCATCTTCGTTATGTCCAGATGGTGGGCGTAATTGGGGAGGCTGTTGTTGTTGTTGCATTTGTTGTTGTGGCGACTGCATAGGAAGTTGCTGTTGCTGCATAGGTTGTTGTTGTTGTGGCTGATGATTGTAAGGCGGTCGGAATGGAGCCTGCAAAGGTTGTCCCGGCAAAGGACGTGGAAATGTTGGTGGCGGTGCTCTGGTCATATTCGGACCTTGAGGCGGCGGCGGTAGACGTGCTCCTGGGGGCAAGCCAGAATTCGCTAGAGGCGGTGGAGCTCCACCGGTCGTCGGTGACCAGGGAAAGCCGCCCGGTGGCCGTGGTTGACCCTGGCCAGGTGGACTGATCTGTCCTCCGCCAGGATTATTGGGTGGACGCGCCGCCTGCTGCATATTCTGCAAAGGCGGTGGCATTCCCGGCCTCATGCCCGGAGGACCAGGTGGGCCCATTAGTAAGTTGCTCTTGCTATCTGTGGATCTCAACGGTGGCGGCATTTGTCTGGGTCCCCCCATATTTGGTGGCTGCATCGGCGGTCGCGGTCCCATTCCCACCATGGGCCGTGCGCCGGGAAACGGTGGACGATTCTGTGGCGGCGGCGGCCCCACAACCGGACGCATCTGCGGTGGCAAAACATAATTGGGTGGTGCTCGCATATACTCGGGTAGGATGGTGGTGGGTGATTTTGGACTTGGATTGGATTGTGCATTTGGATTGCTGCTGCTGTGCTGTGTTATGAGGCTGGTGCGCTCCTTGACAGTCGGCGGGCGGGAACGTAGCTGCTGCATGGAACGTTCCATTGAGGTGAATTCTACATTCGACGGGTCAGTGGGACTGAGCACGCTAAACTCTGGCTGGGGGCGGGGCGACTCCTGGCCCGAATAACTGACATTGGGAGTTAAATTCAAGTTTAAAGTGGAATTCGAATTGGCTCCTCGCTCGGAGTTTGCCGTGTTTCTGTACATCCTGCTGGTACTTTTCGCCTGCGGTGTCGGTGCAGAAATGTGCAAGTGTCGGGTAACCCAAAACCTGGCAGGCCACCAAGTGGCTTCATATCATTTGCATATGGGTAATACATATGTGCATATATCCATATATATGTATGTGTATATATCAGACGTGTTCAGACGTCTCAATACATTTCGTATCGAGCAGTAAAATCGAGTCGAGTAGAGTCAACTCGCAGTCAAGTGGAAGGGAACCTTTCAAATTTGATGGCTGTTTCAGCTTTCGTTTTAGCTCGCATTTTGATTTGTTTACATTTTATTGTTTTGGTATTTGTTTATTTTTTTTGGTTCGTTTCGGTTTTTGGTTACCATTAGGGAATTTGTCATGAAATTCGGTTGCCAGTTGTAACATGACCCAAATCGTTTTTGTTAGCTTATTGATTCAACAAAAGTTTTTCTGCAGCAAGTTCTAACATAAGACCACACACAGGAAAAATCAAGGGAAAGCCGAAATTGCTGTTTGATTTGTTTCACCCCAACAACAACATCAAAAATAGGAGCAAGAAAAGAAGGAAGAAGTAGGGTTTTTCTGTTACCATGACTCTTCTGTCTGTCGAAACCTTCTTGCTGTCTGTCTCTCTGTCTGGGTCTGGGCCTGGTCCTGGGCCAGGCGAATGATATATGGGCAAGGTCGTGTTTTATTTTTTTTATTCAAATTATGCTCATAAATTATATGCATAAATATTTTAGTGCTCTAGATAATGACTTGTGATTCGTGTTTGTGTGCTAAATATTCATCGTTTGCTCAAATTTGCATGCACTCACCGCATCGGTATCACTCATATCAATTGATTTCGACTGGTCCTAGGCACTACCAGCACCTGGCGGAACCAAAACGAAATAAAACCAAACAAAATGTGAAGACCAGCAAAATGGAAACCAAAAAAAAGAAACTTTTGGACACTCAAATCGATAAAATTGCTAAAACTTTTATGGCACTTTAAATAGCCAGTCAGGAAGCCAGGGCACTAAAAGGAGCTCGCTCTAGTGAAATGTGGCCCCACCACGTGCAAAGTCACAACTAAAGCGCCAACTTCTGTTGAGTCACAGTCGCAACCGCAAAAAAAACAATAAGAACTAAATGAGGGGGGTACAGAGAACTGCAAATTAGGGCCTACAAATGATTTGTTTCTGCCATGCTTGTTGGAACATTCCATTCCCCAATGTTCATGTCAACAAAACTGTCATTTGTGACCAAATTGATTATCAAGAAGTCGAGACGCGGCAGCAGGGACGGGTAGGCCCTTCGATTGCGCACTTCCAGCTGCAGCATATAAACCAACCCCACACAAAAAACAAACTTTATTCCCCATCTAAGCGCGCATTCTATTCAATTCAATTAGATTCATTCGCCTTTTGGTACACGAAATTGCAAGAGCTAGCAAAATTCTCCATCTACAACGACGCTTATATGCCCTTATAATTTACAAAAGAACCTTGTCATTATAATTTTTCAGTTCTGTAGATTCTCGTTCGAAACCAATTTAGATGTTTTTTTATTGTTCAATAGAAATCAAAGTTAATTGTTAGAACAAGACATGGGCTAAACAGGCTAAAATCTCCTAAAACTGTTTCAGAATTGGCAATATTAAAGGTTTCATAATATGCGAAAACGTCAACAAAATACACTAGGAAATATTTGGCAACTGAACAACTATTTATTATATTTTTATATTTTTTTTGCTTGTAAAATATAGTTTGGTTAATAGTTTACAATCCTATACTAATAATAATAATAATAATATTTCGGAACTGATGTATGCCAAATTGATGTATGATACCTCTTGGGATGTTGGAATCTCAGCTTTCCGTATGACCTATTGCGTCTTTCGGAATCAAAATTTTAGGTTGAAGAGATTAGAGTTTAACAGCTTTATAAGAAATCAAACTGGGCAAATATTTAATCTTACTAGACTTATGCAAAAATCTTAACTATTCTAGTCTTAGGGTAAGTTTCTAATGTAATATGGGAAATAAACTTTTTAAAGTTCTTTTAAAATATAACACACTATAAGAATCTTATTTTAAATCCTATTTAAAAAGAAAATATGAGAAAAATCAGATATTCGATCTATAGTTGAAATAAAGTTATGCGTGGACATTAATTGAAATCATTTCAACAATATACAAGAATTTTGTTTTTAAGTCTATGAACTTCGTAATTAGAACGATAAATTTTACGTAAATATATAAATGGTGTTTTTTACACCATTTGTAGCTAATCCTATTAAATTTAAGAGATCTTTCCTAAATGAAAACTGTGTAAATATTGTTATAATTTGTAACGATTGATATTTAGTAAATTTATCCAGTATTTACACATTGGATACAGAATAAATGTTATTATGCGCTAAGGCTAAGTCTCTGTCCTTATGGACTTTTTAATACGGATAAGAGAAATTGATAAAAAGATTCTAGCATATATTCGAATAACCTAATACCCAGAGTTTAATAGAGTATCGACTGAGTTTGAAAAGTTCTCCTTTATGTCTTTTTATGTGGGTTTGTTGTTGTTTTCGGTTGGATTGGCATTGCAGTTGTGATTTTTATCACACAGGATACACCCGGGAAAGGACTTCACATTATCAATGACTGCAGTTGGCTATAAAAGCAACAACAATGATTACCATGCAATTGTATCGATTTTCCTATCCAAAGAGGGCAATAACTTGGCCACAAACTATGTCCTGAATGTATGTATGTATGTACTTTGTTGTTGGCTGTCAGGGTAATGCACTTTGCACTTTAACAAGGATATGCACCTGCTGCAACACCTGCAGCTGACTCAGTTCACTTCTGTCTATTGTCAAAATAGTTAAACGCTTTACACGATGGAAACTATCAGGAAAATCTTTTGTATATTAATAGTTGATTTCAATTCTTCAATTTGTTTAAAACGCGTCGCGATGTTTGCTAAGGCGTTTAGGCGGCGGCTTCTGGCTCGTTTGTTCTGTTTGGGACGAGTGTTAAAACTCGACTGGTTTTATTTGCTTTGAAAAATTTCGAATTACAATACTTAGAAATTGTTTTTTCCCTGCTGCTCCTTTTCCTGCGCCCCCTTTGCGAAATGGGTACCCCCAAAATAGGAGTTGGTCTCTCTGCTCTCTAGCGGCTCGTAAACTTTGCACACGGCGCATAACACAGAAAGTGTCCTTGCGCAGCTCAAAGAGCGACGGGCAACGGCATAAAGGTATTAAGGATAATGGTAACGGCAAGACTCTCGCTCACCTGGCGTCGCGACATGCTTATTCTATTGACATACAAATTTATTAGTTGGGCGCCGTGGAAAAATGCAAATCCAACACGCCAGCAATGAGGCGAGCCAGCTAGCAAGCGCCTTGCCTTTGTTTCAATGGGTAACCAGGTTGATTTTATTTCCAGATTACATTTGACTTGATTAATTTTATGGCCAGAGGGTGATGGCGGTCCCAGGTCGCCCAGTATTAAGTCGAGTTGCGCATTTATGTGCACTGCCGGCTAATGCGTTTCTAATGCAAATATAGATCGTCTATACCTGAAGCTACAGGCACCGTCACCGAATGCCACGCATCGTATAATATTATTATGGCCTCTGGCATATTATTTAGGTGTTGTTGTCATAGGTTCCATGATTTCTATCTAATTGTTGTCTATTTAGGGCCAGACAACACGCAATCGACGTCGTCGTCGTCGTCGTCGCCAGTCTTCGTCTCCTTTGCTAATGCGTAGACATTAAAAGTAAACCAAAGAAGCCCCAACATGGTTAACATGGTGTTAGGATGGCAAGTAGATGTCGAAGAGGTGGTGGTTAGTCTATTTTATGTCGGGTTTACTTAATTCCGCCCTCTCGTTTCCAAGGGAGGGTTTGTTTCGGTTGCTAATTCGATTGTCAAGGTTATGTGTCTGCACTTGGCTGAGACAAATGTGGAACATTTTTTGTTGTATCCTAGGTTTGAGGACTATGGAACAAGCCGAAGGCATAAATTCACTCATTAGTCTTACATACCGAAACCATTAAAAGTGAAGCCATTTGTAAGTTTTTGTAAATATGTCAAGTTAATGAAGCGATTTATACCTGAAATGGAATGGAGAATAAATAGTTTATTAATAAGAAAAGCTAAATTTAACCAAGCTTAAATTTTTCCATAAATGTTAAGAAGTTGGCTTAATAATATATTCCTCATGGTCTTAAGTCCATCAAAAGATATACAATATAAAGACAGTGGCAATTGAGTTACTGATCTTGGTAGGATATCGAAAGTTTATCAATTTAAGAGTTGATCCGATTCCTCATACAAAGAAGTAACGATGTAATTTCAAAATGTTCAATCTTTTGAAAGTTGATCAGTTTATAATTGGTTTGCTATCCGCTAACAACTTTTAAAGCTCTTTTATGGTGTTTGTCTTTGATTAGACTTTTCCCCCTCTATCCCCATCAAGATGCCCCACCTTGGTGTAGCCACCCCACCTCACTAGAGAAGCTTTGACAGTGCTAAAAGTTAAATGGATCTAAAAGCTTTGCCGATTCAGGGGAAAAGTAAAACCGAAAGCTGACTTGTACCCACCACCCGCAAATTGGGGGTTGCTCTGCTGTTTCTGTTGACGGTGCTGCGCTGCTTTGGCGGTGTCCGCTATATGCTCTGCTCTCTCTGTCTCTTTCTCACTCTCTGCTTCTTTGTGTTTTCCTTTTTTTTTAATATAGAGAAGGGTATGGGGAGGGGTTGCATGCCATCGGGGGTTGTATCTATTGGAATGCCTTCGTTTTTGTTGGCTTCCCTTTGGTCATTCATTGATTATTTGATTCAACACATTTTGTCACTCTCTGCCGCCGGTTGACTATGCGGCGGGAGGGTGGTGGCAAAGGGGTTTGGGGTAAGGGCGTAGCAGGAGCTTTACGCAAGTTTTCTTGTCCTGCGACGCAAAAAAACATGAATCACTGACGAAGACATCGTCCACAGAAGCCAAAACGCACCCTAATCAATTAATCAAGATTTTTTAAATACATGTGACTAGTTTCTGGTAAGGTGGCTCCATATTTATTTATGGACAATGGTTTGGGTTAACTTAACATTTGTATTTTTGACGCACTTCGTTTATTGATTGCTGCCACAAAATGTGGCAATGACAAGTTGTATATTATTGGTGTATTGACGCACGCACGGCAGCAATCCAAATGTGGCGATGGCTACCATCCAAATGTGGACTACAGTTAGAGAGACAACTGCCCCAACAACAAGAATAACAAATTATGCGGTGGCGCTGCCTGCCACCAAATATGGCCAAAAGCATTGGGTAACTTACAGATACATAACTCCCTCCCACTTCCCCGCTCCTTCTCCTTGCCACTTCTTTCTTTGGGCGAAAGTGGTCATAAAATCGAAATCGAAATCGAAATCAGAGTATGATCCCCCAGAGAGGGGAGAACAAGTTTAATGAACCAAAAGAGTTCGATCTGAAGCCATTTGACAACTTTGCTGCCCTTTAATTGAAAGCGGATTGCAATGGCGTGTCAAGCGACACTTTGTTGGAGACCAAGAAGAAAAAACATACAATTAAACAAACACTAAAGTCAGGCAAAGCCAACTTAATGCCAAGTATACCCTTTCACAAGAAACATTATCAGTTTAATAAAACATTTGCGGGGAGCTCTGTCGAACAAATATACAATCAACAACTTTTGTCAAGCAATAAGAGGACTATAATATTCCATTATTTCAATAAAGCGACTCATTAGATTACTAAGTGACTTTTCTAATGCCATTCAAACATTAATATTTTTAGTTCTTTGAGAACTAGAAATAAAGTCAAACGATAGTTTAAGTAGAAAATAGTAGCTTTTAGCTTATAGACTCTAGATATATGTAGCTATTTATGTATATAAGTACAACGACTTTCCGTTTGTTTACTTTCATTTTATACAACAATGAAATATATACATATATCAAATATAAATGTTATTAAGTATATTCTCAAGCAAGATAACAAAATCTTATCAAAATAAAGATTACCATTTGGCTTTAGTTACTTAATATCAACTCAAACTTGAAATGGAAGGGTATATAAACTTCGGTTAAATATATTCTAAGCTAACTGTAGTTCTGGAATTATTTTTGGCCAACTTAAAAGTCAGAGCGAGTTTATTAATTTGTATTTTTGGTATACTTAGTATTGATCAAACTTTTCAATGCAGGCCAAAAATAATGTAAATTAATTAATATGCGGCATGCTTCCGACAGAGGATGATGATGAAAGTAATGATGATGTTAGCAACTTAATGAATGGCCATTGCTTGCCCTTTGCATACAAATTCGAAATGGAATGCTATAGTTCACATAATTCAACGAGGAAATTGCTACGTAAATGACGATCAAGAAGCAAATCAATCTATAAATCTGTGAGCCATACTAATTAATCATAAAGTCCATATATAGGGCTCGTTCTCGTCTATGCGTGAACCGAAAGAAGATGCTTCTTGCTTCATTTGCTGCCGCAACAAGCAAGGCGTGGCATCTTTCCAAATATGGGTGACAAATATTTGGTAATTGTTTTTTTGGGTCTCTTTTTTAAGAAGATTTAAAGCGGAAATCGTAACAATTAGTGAAAAGTAAAAAACTAGCACACCCCCAATAGAAAATAGAGAGATACAGAGAGAGAGAGAGTGGGAGAGGGAGAAGAAAATTCTAATGCCAATGAGAAATTGTCGTTCAGCTGGTACATTTTTGTGTTAATTGAAGAGCGCCAAAAACGAAAAGTGCATAAGAAATGCAATGTTAGCTATTTTTAAATAATATGTAGATATACATATATCCACTAGAATATAACAACAGATTCTTACGTCACAAAGTGTTGATTGAGAATTGAGTGTAAGTGATATATTTAACCACATTTATGATGAGCAGCAATTTCACCTGTTATCACCAATAACGAATGCCTAAATGTGTGTTTATTTGTGTATGAACCCAAGCTCTGGGCAAATAATCAACATCAGCGACAGCGGCACTCACGATGACTTCATGTGGATGACGGCGGACAAACAGATGCGAATACAGAACAAACTGATAGTAATCGACAACAACAACAATAGCAGCAACAAAAACTATAGTTGAACTTTTGTTTTGTTTATTATTATTAGTTATTATTATATTTAGCAAGCCGGTTTGCTCTTGACTTGAAAAACGTTTTGCTTTTATCATCATCATCACCAGAGGCGAGGGTGTATCTAGTATTTATAATAGAGCCGTAGATCGATTTTAGTTTTCTATGCGCCCATAGTTAGGTTTTACTAACTTATAACTTTTACTAAGCCAAACAATTCAGTAAAAGAGTTCAATTGATAAATATTTTGAGTTCAAGCTAAATTGTTAAATTATCCTTAAGTATGCAAATAATTAAATAATTCAAATGACTCTCAAATTTAACCAAAAATCAGCACAAATGCAAGGAAATTTCAATTGAAATGGTAGCTTAATTTCATGGATATTAATTTAAACACACTTAATTTTAAATAATACTACAAAATATTTGAGTGAACATTTGAAAATGGACCCCATCAGAAGAGCAGAAGAGCCTATGAAGCATGATTTCAAAACGAGGTCAAATGCAGAGCGACCACAGGCAGCAGCACGAGCTCAAGTTGCTGATAACTTTTTATCGCAGTTGGGTCTATGTGTATCCATCAGATACAGATATAGCGCCATCACCACCAGCTGGAGACATGGTGGCGGTATGTGGCAAGAGACATTAGACACAATTAAAAAGCAGCACCATGCCACTAACAAAATGTGTGTGTGGGTGTGGGTGGCTGGTTGGTAACTTGTAACAATTGCAGGTCATTAAACTAGCTTGCGGTTTCTTTTTTGTTTTTGTTTTTGTAGTTGTCATCCTAGATGGAGACTGTCTCAGTTGCCTAAGCTCCCTTGAATCTTTAAAGTCTCGACTGTTGAGCAAATAGTTCAACAAAACAAAACAGAATACAAACAAATAGAACAATATAGAGGAACAAAAACCTGCCCGGCTATTTGCATAATTTCCTACCCCAACCAGGCAATCAGAAAAGACGTCGGCATGACGTGAGCCGAGACTTGCGTGGATGTCGCTGCATGTTCTCCTGACATAAACATCAATGTCCTACACCTTTGGGGGTGTGGCAGCACCACACTTTGTCTAATTGAGCCATAAGCCAATGCTCCATTTTAATGCATCAACAAAGTATTGTAAGCGAGAGGTGTGTTCTGTTTGGCTTTGTGTTTTTGCCTAATTGATTTTCTAAGATATTCACACGGCGTATGCGTAATGGATGAATGAAGTCATTGGACTTACCTTTTTGCTCATGTCCATGGCTAGCTCGGGCCGATGCTGAGACTGGAATGGGAACTGCAGCTGATGGTTTCGCCGCTTCCTGTTGCAACGGTAGAGACGGTGGCTGCGTTTGCTGCTGCTGCTGCTGCGTCGACGGAGGGATGGATGGAGGGTGAGAGTCTCCCAGCACAGTTGGCACAGCATCCAGCACAGAGCTTTTCTCCATGACGTCCGCCATATTGAAAGTTAACTGTGTTTTCTCTGTGTGTATGTGTGTGTGTGTGTGTGTTTGTGGTGTGTGAGTATGCAGCGGCTGAAAAGGACCTTTTTTGCGTTGTCGGAATTTGCTTGGTTTTGTTTCCTTCTTTTATTTTTTGTATGTATCTTTAAGATACTTTGACTTCGATTCGCACTTTGCACTTTTTAAGAAAATTATTTATTTCACAAACGTTTGGAATGCCTTGGTTGGTTATTCTATATTTTGCATTCACCACTGAGAATCGGCCAGATATGCACACATATATACAACGTTTATAAAATTGCTCTCTTTCTCTCTCAATATGTTGCACTATATCTTAAAATTTCCTTTTTAAAATTTTTCTTATATATTCTGAAATTTTCACCGCGCCGCACAGGGACTGACCGCTTCGTATGTTTTGGGTTTGTTATCTCGTTTATAACTGATTTGGAATACGTTGAAATTTTCTAATTAACGTCGCACCTCTGCCGACGCCAGCTGCGAAGGCGACTACGAGTATGTTTAGTACAATTATTCGGAATGCTTTTTAGTACACTCGAAACTAGAGCATGAGCTTTTCTAGCACACTCTCATCGATGTATTTGTTAATTTTATATAGCTTTATAGCAGCGCCATCTATGGGTTGGTGGCTGATACCTAGGAGAAAGGGTTTTTCCCCGCGAATACAAGAAAATTTTACCAAAGAAATTACCAAATTTCAGTATATTTCACATGCAAATGTTATTTCTAATTTTACACCATATCCCTACAGAAGCAGCCAGTAAAGGAGGATAAAGGCCTGGTCCCCGTTTCTTTAGTTTATTTATTTTCCAACAGATTTTAAAAATGAAAGGTACAAATTCTCTTACCTTAGATATCAGTGGCTTCCCACTCATAAGCTGAGATTGCATCACTTACCTTTGCACAGCGCCAGAAAAGTCTTCAATTTTCTGCTGCCATCTTCCCGCCAAAAACCTTTTTGTTATTTCTAAAGAACATTTAAACCAAATTAAATGTGAATGCCGTCATTAGAAAGCAACTCTCAATGACTTTACAGATAACTAATTCACTTTCACTTGAATATAGATCAAAACAGAAAAAAAACAGCGCTGCCAGATCTAAAAAACTAGTTCTGATCGAGCTTAGCCAATCCGCTAGAATTAGCTGGAAAGCCAACAATTTAAATTTGTCGTTTTCACAGAAAGAAATTAAAAATCATGTACAATAATATAAATTTCACTTAACTTTATTCGAAAATAAATATAGTTTATACCGTTGTGTGTGAAAAAAAGGACTTTAGGAACAATTACTTTCGTGAACCAACCCAAAGACGAAAAACACAAATAGTGGGGAGCCAAAACTACAAATGCAATACGAAATTTTCAGAATGAATTGAAAATTTTGTCTGCACCATTTTACTATTCTAAAATTCACAAAAGTATTGACAATTTTTAAAAAGTTTTGCTTTATGCTTCCTGTAAATGTTCTTTAATTTTCTTCGGCTAGCTATTTTCTTTGCTATTTATTTAAACAAAAAAAAGTGCAAATAAAAATAAACATAACAAAATAAAAATGAACAGCAAAATGATTTTTGTATCAAAAAAAAAAAAAAACTTTCGTTCTTTTTTTTTAGTTTTATGTTTTTTTCATTATTTTTTATAATTTAAATTTTTTTTTATTTTTTAAAAAATAATATTATCTTGAAGTTCAATTTTGCAGTTGTAGTAGCAGAAGTAAAATTTAATTAAAATAATATACGAGAGAGAGATAGAGAGAGTTAGCGATGAATATATAACATCTATGGAGAATGGTTGTTGCTATAAATTTTTGTAGTTGTTGTTGTTGTTTTTTTTGTAGTTGATGGTATTTGGTGGTGGTTATTTATAGCTGATCTGGTCTTTCACACATTCTGGCGAGGAATGCTGTTGAAAAGATTACAAAAAGAGATTGCGATTAGACATGAACTATATACGATATATACGATCCGGTGTTGGATTGTATTGCTAAAACATCCAGACGAGATGACATGGAGACATCAACATCAATTGGACTGGATTAGGAGTACTTACTGTTTAGTCGAAGACAACTGGATCGCTCATCAAACGCTGGATGAACTCTGTATATTTGGTCACAAGTCACAAAACAGGCAATAGACAGGATACACGCAATAGGAATTGTTTGGTTTGTTGGTTGGTGCAATTGGTAGGTTTTCATTAACACGAATAATACATATACATATATATTGAACACATTTTGGTCGGGTTGTTTGTGCAAAGGAGTGCAGAGTAATGTTTTTTTTTTTTGTGGTTTGGTGCATATGAAATATACAAATAACATTCATCAAATCATTTCCAATTCGTGATACAATCAAGAACAGATGCTTTTGGTGCTATACTTACGAGAGTAGGGGATAAAGCCTTCATCATCCTCGGGATCCATGCAGTCAGCGAACAGAGTCTCCACTTGTTCATCATCCAAAGACTCTCCTGTAAATTTGGAAGGATTTATGTTTCGTCAGTGAAATGTCCTGCATTTTTTGTGTAGTTCAGTAAACTAACCAAGAGCAAGCAGGGCGTGTTGCAATTCAGCGAGCATCATGGTGCCGTTCTCCTCCTTGTCGTACAGTTTCAAGCACTCAATGAAGTCCTCATAGCAGCCCTGTTCCTTCTCCTTCTTAACCTGTGAGTAGATGGGCAGGAACTCATCCAACTTGATCTTCTTCTCGTTGCGCTTCTTGGTGCCACCCATTTTCTCGATGAGAGCCAAGGTGGGGTTCAAGTTCAGAGCACGCAGAGCATCGCCTAGATCGACGGCATCAATACCCTCACCAGGGGAACCCATAACTTCGAAAACGAATTCGACATCTGGCAGAAACAATATAATTCAAAGTTATCATTTAATATAATTATCCAAAGATTGTCCAATGCCTGATTCGATTCATAATTGTTTAATAGTTTTGTTTAGTTATTGATTTCATATGAATTTATAAATAATTAAGACCGAGGATATACATTTTGAACGGGGTCACCTGAAGGGGTAACCCTGAAATTTTCAGTACGCACATTTTTGGTCATCACGAAATTCTTGACATGGTCGGCCATTGGTTACTACCACCTACACACACACACACAAACACACATACAGAGAGATACACAGTATTACACATATGTATTCGCTCTCTCTCTCCCTCTCTTCCACTCTGGCGTATACGTAATCCGACACCCGAACGCCTTCACCATGATATATAAATTTCTATATATCCCGACGCACATAGTTCTCTCCGATTTTCTCCCTCTCTCTGTCCTGCTGTGTGTGTGTGTGTCTCTTTCTCTCTCTCTGTCTCGCTCTTGCTTTGGCTGTTCTTTAATGCGTTTTAACGAAAATAAATCTAATGAAATAACTTGGCCAAAATTAGATTTCTAAACGAGCAGCGTTCGTGACACGATCTCGCAACGATTCAGAATTGGGGATACCGACAATTTACCCCATGTTACATACACATATACGCATCGAAACACGCACACACACACACAAACACACACGCATATACCCGTGCCCGATTTCCATTGTCTTTTCTATATATTTCAAACATATTGCACTAGATATGTCCAATATTTTTGTCGTTTTCCGCTGTTTTGATCATGGATATTATGTTGGTATATAAAAATTCCTTGTGTCGAATTTTGCAGATTTCAAAACGAACAAACACAGAAATACTTGGTAGGCAGATTGTTTTGGACAATTTTGAAATCTGTACAACATTCTTTTTGGGCGGGTAGATTTAGGGCGTCTGCGGACATCTTCGTATAAAGCTATATATACAGTATATATAATGGTGATAAATTCCAAGCGATTACGAAATATTTTCCACGTTGTTCAAAGTATATATTGCGTATATAATACATTTCTGCCTGACTCACACGCGCACAATTATGTAATCTAACAATTTTTGCTTGCCGTTTTTGGGCTTTTTAGAATTAGTCGTTGATTTTGGTATTTTTGTGGTTTTTAAACTTAAACTGATTGGTTGATTTATTGCTGCTGTGATTTGAGGTTAGAGGCATAATCCTTTTTTCCTTTTCTTTATCTTTGTCTGCTGATGCAGTGGAACTTACTTTCAACTTCACGCTTTGGAACATCAGCCTAGAAATTTCAATTTAGAGAGAAAGGAATTGATTAAAACTCATGCAAAATTCAAGTATTTATTGCTTTTCTAAAAGTCTTATGCTTTTTCTCAAGTCTTTAGGTTTCATTTATGTTGATATATATGTATATGTCTATGCATATATATATAATCTCACCATTTTGTCTATTGGATGCGAAAATCAACTGTATCGCGGATGAGCTCGGTCTCGACTGAACGTTATTCGTCAGCAGCAGTACGGCAAGGTAATTCTGAGGTGATAGTCAAAGGCAGCAGTTCGCACACACACAGCATGACGAAATACTCTTACACACACACACACTCTCAGAAAAATTCAGTGAAGAATTTACTTTCATCTTGGAAACATTTTCAAATGCCTTCTCTCTAGATAGAGACTTTGACTCTCCTCTTGAAGCATTTTCTTGGCCTTTCTCTCTCTCTCTCTCTCTCCTGAAGTTATTTTTAAACATTATGCTTTTTTTTAATTTTTCTTTTCTTTTCTATTTTTTTCTTTCAGTTTTTCTTATTTTCCTCTTGTCTGTTTTTTTTTTATATTTTTTGTGGTTCTCATGAAGGCAAAATAATAATCGTTTGTGGCATGCCCAGCCGGATAGTGTTAAATATCATTTGATTTCGAAGATGAGTTTGCAGATAATATTTTAAAACTTTTGGAACTTTTATTGTTGTTCAAGGGGACCCTAGGACCAGACAGTTCGAGGCACATCAACACATGTTTTATATATAAACATCAAATCTATGATTATGGACCTGTATCCATTATATATGTATGCGTGTGTTTATGTGTGTGTGTAGAGATGACTACTATTATGTATTATGTATTTATACATTCGTTGTCGACCCTGATCGGTTTTTTTGGCAAGCCTCACAGTATTTGAGATGAAATTTTTAAAAGCTCTGCATGTGTTATCATTCAAAATGTTTTGGTCTATCTATCGTATTGTATTTGGACAGGCAAAACACCTGAAAGGCTTTTTTCGAAATTTCCTACCTATTTCCATACAATTCCCTCGCCCACTATACTCTCTCTCTCTCTCCTTAGATAGTTAAAAGTTGCTGCATTAGTACTGCTTCCTCTCTCGATCTCTCTCTTTCGCCATCTCTCCTATATAGCTTCATATATGTATACATCTCTGTAGATATATCTACCTATTCGTTTAGTTCAGCAACAATTTAATGCGTGCTATTTATAAAAACTATGACACAGATACACAAAATGTATTCAGAGCAAAAATGTACAAAAACAAAACGAAATTAGAAAAAGCCAGAGCTATATGCGAGCGAGCGAGATAGCGATGTGTACGTATTTCTATAGGTGGAGGACCTTATAAAAATGTACAGATTCTTGGCAAAAATAAAACCATTAATACTAGCTTGACCTGCCATTGCAAATTCCGGCAAATTTTTCCCTAACGGAAAATTGCCAACAACTTTGTCGGCTTGCCATTGTCCTTGTCCTTGTTCATGTCCTTGATTTTGTGTGACAGGCCCTTCTTTTACTTTGACCCAGTTTCTAAGACTCCGCAACAGCAGCAGTAGCAGCTGTTTGTTCTAAGCTAATGTTTCTCTCTAACACACGGAGATTTCTCTTTTTGGGTTTTCTTTTTTTTGTTTGTCAGGCGCAGCCTCTGTGCCATTGTTTTGGTTCACTTCTTGCCGCCAACCTGTTGTTGATAGTTGGCCCAATTTGAAGCAACGACTATTTGGGCTAAGATCCGAGTGTTCTCAATCAAAACAGCTGAAAGATAAACAAATGATTCTATGTATCCATGCAGATACAGATGCGCAATGGTTAATGCGCATTTCATTCTTAAAAAAGGGAATGAGCTCGAGACAAAAACGGGAAAAATTTTGTCTGAAATTCGATGAGTATAGGAAAATGTGCTTAATAAATTGACATTTTATTAAACACACAGACCTCTTATATATGTATATATATCATATACTTAATGATAGATTACTAACTAAACACAGGACGTATACGCAATATCCACCCTTAAAGCAAATTCTTATCAATTTGTAGAAATCCGCCAAGCCACAAAGCGCTGGTTAAAAAACAGGGTGCCCAGTTGGGAGTTGTGTAACTACCCTAGTAAATAGAATAAAAAAACACCCTCTAAACGAGGGTGAACAGTGCGTATACTTAACTTGGAGTGCGGGCGTCTATGTGTATGTATATTATCCTGTATACGCAATGTCGCCGCGAGGACGAGAGGAACAGAGCTCGTCATTTAACGAGGCTTGTCTCAGTTGCATCCGAACCGTCCACCAGTGAACAGCAGTTATCGAAACTGGCCAAGAGCAAAAATCAAGGTAAAGACAAAGGAAAATTTTCAGAGAAATAGCTAAAATATCTTAATTGAAATCAAACTTAAAGACACAGAAAAAGAGTGGGAGAGTGCTAGGCAAACAACGCTTAGCAGGTGTCCATCGAAGAGGGAGAAGAAAATGTCCTGCAATTAGTTAAACGCCAAGGAGCCAAACCCATCATTTGTCTGTGGGTGCGGCCAACACAATTCACAGGCAATCCAAAACCAATTGCTGTCTATAGAACGTAATGTTTGATTTGAGTGCGTGTTAAAGGTGACTAGCAATTATCGCACTGAGCCCTGAAATGGCAAACACTTTAATTATTTGCAAAGAAAAACCAAAAATTTGCAAGGCTATTATATAAGACTGTGAAAATTTTTTGCCCCATTTTCTGCATGTATACCGAAAAAACCCAATTCTGTGTATCTATAACCCAGTCGCCTCGTTCAAAGATGTGGAGTCTGCGTTCTGCGATGCTCGCATTATGCACAGCTGTTTCAAACGGAGTGGAGGCGGAGGTGGAGGTCATCACTGTTGTTTTAGTGTCTACATGGCACTGACCTAGAGTCGAGCCTGCGCACGCAAACACCTGTTGCCCCGTTTTCTGGGTGCTACCCCTTTTTTTTGTGGGGGGTTCTTAGATTTTTTATGAATGAGCCACCACATGTTGCATATGTTCGTGTCCTTTCAATTTCGTTTTCCATTTTTCCAGCTGGCCACCATGGTGACAACGGCCACAGCAACAACAACATCAGCAGGAGCAACAACAGCTACAAACAATAACAACCTTCAGGCGAATAACAACAGTCATGCCGGCGGCGGGGGCGGTGCTGGTGGTGGGACAGCAACAAATAATAACAACGATGACTTTGACTTTGATCAGGACGATGGCCTGCAGGACTTGGGCTTGCCCGTGTCCGTGCAAACGTTCCTGTGGCGTCAAATAGCCCCCTTTATACGGCCCAAGCTGGGCAAATTGCACGAATCCACGTGTCTGGTAAGAAGCCATTGCCAAAATGCCACAGAAATCATTCGGGCCAAATAATAATACCAGAATTTAAAGTGCCAAAAAGGCAAAAATCAATATGAAACTTCCATTTGCTGTAAATTCGCTATGCGTGTCTTTTTGTTGTAAGGATGGACTGTTATCTGGTGTTAACTAAAAAAAAAATTGACATTAACAGCAACAACAACCAAATTGTCCAATAAAATATTCTTTGATGTTATCTTTCTTTTGGTGTGACTTATTTTTGTTTTCTTTGTTTTTGCATTTCATTTGAAAATCTATATTTTATTTTTATCTCTACTAATAAACACGGTCACCTGCCCCTAAAGAACTGCAAATATTCTCAATATTTTCGCCCGAAAGTATGTTACGAATTAGGCCTTTTCTCTCACTAGAGATGGACGCGTACTTCCCATTAGACCCAAGTTGTATTACTACTACTATTAATACTAACACATATGTATAACAAATGCCAACAATAACAAAACTGTACAAATTATTATTGTAAATCTTTCGCATTTTGTCTGAATCTGAATGTAGTTTTGTCAACATGCACCAGGACACCATGTAAGTTATAAATGTTTTGTTGTATCCTCTATATATACATATATATATATATATATATATATAATAAGGCACGTTAACTCTGTGTATATACGATTTACGTTTAATTTTGACCTTGAAAGAACTAGTCTGTTTATATTAAGATCTCGAGTTTTATTTTGGTTTTTTTTAGAAGATTTCACTCTTCTGAAAATGTTTACTAATTTTTTTGATTCTTAATTCTTATGTTCACCAATTGAACAGGAATCTAAAGAGGCTTGTAAGGTAAGTGTTATTCGGTTCAGTCTATCACACTTTCTCACATGACTTTGATTTACAGTCATTCGAAAAGGTCCTCGTACAGAACATACAATTTGGCCTCTCACCGCCGCTTACCAAAGCTTTGGGTGCCATTCCGCGCTGGCGTCTTCTTCAGGGAGCTCTGCCACATGTTATGCATGCCTGTGCCTCATTGCTTCACAATCGTGTAAGGGATATGCAGGCAATCGGACCAGTGGAGACCAAATTACTGTATACCATGCAATGGATTCTCCTCTATGCGGCCGAGGAATGCGCCGATGATGAGAGTGGTGAGGATTTGGGCCTTGGCGATGCTCTTCCCGAGCCCAAAACCAAGCCCATAGATCAGTATTTGTTTTCGGTGCCAACTATTACGGTGAGCTCGACACTTAGTCATTTGTTTTACACTTAATCTAACTCTTGTTCGCCCATTGCAGCTCTTTGTGTATCTCTTTGCACCCATTATACACCATTTGAAGGAGTCGGACTTCCAGAATTTTCGACTTGAGAATGGCATTAAGTTATGGCAGGGCATGTGGGATAATCGTGCACCGGGCGCACCTTGTTTTACGGCTCCGGTGAAGCCCAAGGCACGGAATTTACTGTGTGCACCAACGCCTAAGGGTTCGACTGATGTCTTTCCCGCTCGTAAACAGAGCGGGGGTGATGCCATGTCACCCAAGGCTGACTCTCCGTCGCCACAGAGCGGATTTTCTGAATACGGCAGACAAGGAGATGAGGAGGGCTCTTGGGTTTCTTCTCCCAAAGAATTTGCTTTTCCCGAGACCATACCAGAGGAAGCTTCCAGCGTCGAGGATGAACGTGTTGTCATTTTTCGATTGCCATCTGCTCCTCAATTGATGGATAATTCATTCTTCACAGTGAGTAACGCGTGTTAATTACCAAAATTGTTTAATGTAATTTATTCTCTCTCTTAAATACTAGGCTGATGCTAGCCTCTTACAGCAGCAGCAATCTCAAAGTCGCCGTGGCAGTCGTCAATCGATGAACTCCAGGGACAAAGAAAAGGTTCCATCGACCAAATTTGAATTCGATCAGCAGGAACTAGTGCGTGGAGCGTCCATGAAAGAAAAACGTAGTGCCTCCATAGAGAAAGAATCTGATTCGGATAAATCGGAGAGTGTCAGTGTCAAGGCGGATGTATCAGCGGCCACGTTTTTGGATGTGTCCGTTCTACGCTGCCTCTTCATCTCACATTGGCAAGAAGAGGGCATATTCTGGAGTCTCCAATATCTATACAATCGGTTGGTATCTGTTACAAGGGGGAAGGATATATCTAAAAGTCCATTCAATTGATTACAGACTCAGCGACATAGGCGAGGAAGCGGCCATCACATTGAATCAGCCGCGCAAACGTTCCAACTCCCTGCCTATTCCACAAATAGAAATTTCCCTTTATCAGGGACCCGGCAGCAATAGCCGGGATAGTCCTGGTAGTTCTGTGGTCAAAGACTATATCGAAATACCAGAACCGGCTCCAGTTACCAGTGTAGTTGGTAGGAATTAACATTCAGTTGTGAAACTTACAGAATCTTCTCTAATCTTTAACTCTTTCAGAGGAGGCGCAAACTCAAACGCCACCCACATCGACGGAACGCCGTGGCAGCGAGAAAAAGAAACGCGTCAAAATGGCCGATTTGCGTGCGTTTGTGGAAACGAAGATGTTCTCAAAATCGGAAAAGAATTTGGAAAAAGTAGGCCTCGATACTAGCTCAGCCAATGGCAAGATTCAACTGCAGCATGCAGTAAGCCAAGAGACAAATCCTAACAGAAATGCCGTTAGCACGCGTCTATTTTGTTTCTAAGTGTTGTTATTCATCCCGAGTCCTTTATCCTTCCAGTCATTAGTAGTCAGTAGTAGCCCATAGTCAGTTGTCAGTTGGTTCTCATTCAAGTTGGCTGTTATGTTTGTCCATCCACTTATTTTCACTCTAGTAAAACTTTTGTGTGTTCTTCTCTTTAGGAATATCATCGCAGTCTGGATACGGGCGAGAAGAAGCTATCACGTTCTGCATCTATGATCACACGTGAACCAGCCAGCAATCTTATCAAAGGCAAATCCATGCCCAGTCTCAGGTATTTACATATAGTTTTCAATTTGGACTCTATTAGCCAGCATACGACTCTAAAATCTCAATCAGGCCTTAACTGAAACAAACTGGCACTTCAAAACAATTTTCCAAAACCAAAATCTAAGCCTTAACTGTTTCAAACATTTTAATTCTCTATACATATATATATATTACTACTATGTATATATTCTATGATTCATTCTTTACTATGAACAACCAGCTGTCTGCTCGATAGCGGGTGAGTTTTATCTTGTTCTATGCAACACACACACACACAACACAACTTATCAAAGATAATTTAATCCCCTTTTTCCTCTGCTGTTACTCCAAGTTAATCTTTGCCTGCTTACTATGTGTCTATGCTTACCACCCGCAATTGCAACTACTTTACCTTTCACTATGTTCCCCCTTAAACTCTGCCTCTTCCTCGCTCTCTCTCTCTGTCTCTATTATTCTTAAGCTTGCTGCACGCCGTTTTTTAACTAATGACACACAATATCGTTCCATCGATCGATTTTTTTTGTACAATATAAAAGATTTTACAGATATATCGAACCATCGTCAAAGACTCCCAAGCAACCACAAGCTGGCATGGGACCACGATCCTCGACAGCCTTCTATCCACGCAATCCCATTATCACAGTGACCGAGCATACGCCAACGCCTTCGCCGGATTATATGAAGAGACAAGTAACCGCTTGAATAGTTCAAGATGGCTTCAGCTAATTGTTTGTATTTCGTTTTAGGGTTCCATTGATTCCCAGTTGGATGCACTAAGTAATGGCGGCAGCATTGCGGGCCTCACCGGAAATGGAGGTTGTGGCAATGGCAGTGCCGGCGGTGGCAGCACTTCGACTCGATATCGCGGTCAAATGTTACGCTCTCACACAGACTCACATATTGATTACACGGGCGTAGATGAATCCGAGGCTCCGGGTTCATCGTTCTATATCACCCGTGATGGTGGCATCGACTACGAGATTATCCTGTTGGCCATTAGTAATGTATTTAAGCGTGATCCCGCTTTGGTCTGCTCACTGCGTGTCCTGGAGGCTGGTCTCAATATCTGTGAGCTGCTGATTGAAATGGGGGTTTTGAAGTTGGGTGAACATGCCCATGAAATATCCATGAGCATCATACGACGAGCTCTTCAAGTTCTGGGTTGTCCGCATGGCTGTAATGATGGTAATGGATCGACTAAGGACATTAGTTCAGTACTTTAACTAACACTAACTTCTTTCACAGGTGTTCGTGGTCCTCCGGCTGACTTTTTGCGCAATCAATGCCAGAAGATACTTTCACGTATGCTACGACAAGCCGGACAGCGAACAAAGCGTTTTATGCAGGAAATGGTGAAGGCGTCTCCATTGCCAGAACTTATTGATTTCTTTCATGCCTTTCTGGCCTTCTGTGTGGATCCCAGCTCATTGTTGTCGCCCTTGAGTAAGTGTTACACTGGCTGCAAAGGCGGATCAATGTTGAGTGAAATAAGAGAAATTTTCCCTCTTAAATATGCAATAACCATTCGAGGATTCTCTATATTTTAGACTGGCTAATGCAAACTTTAGTGGTCGACATTTTCCCTTTTTTCACTCGCTTAGATCCGCCATGGTCTAGCTGGCTAATACTTAGTTAGTTACGCTTGGATGCAATGCCTCTCGAAATTAAGTGCACAACTATGTATATCTCTATTTCACTTGTTTTCATAATTATTTTATGTATTGGCCATATTATGCGTTGCCCGTTGGCCAACAGTTTGCATCCATTGCCACTGATTCTCTTGATAATTTGTTCCAATTGCATGAAACAATTGTGTGCTAATGCTTTTGAGTTGTTGTCCTTCCCTTCCGTACCCCACCCACTCACCATTTACCCACACCACGTTCTATATGTATATATATATATATAAATATGTATGTATGTATGTATGAAATGATGATGCGAATATATAGCTCATAAACGTCAGAGTGGATATAAAAATGTTAACAACGATCTTGGCGGCGTACCAGGTCAAGGTGGCTATTCGACCAATTTTAGCGGAGGCAGCAGCGGCGGAGCCGAAGGACAAATTGTTGGCGCTGTCTTCAAGCCGTTGGTTAGTCGTTTTGTGGAGGCAAGCAAAGATCTCAAGTCACCCGAAAATATTGCCCTCTATGGAGATATACGACAGTTGGTCACATATGTGAAGGGAGCCCATGGTGGTCCATTCCGTTTGGTCGCCCTCAGTGGGATTTTGGCAGTTACTCCGCGACCCCACAAGAAAGGACCCACAGCCCAGACGACGCGTGTGATAAGGTCAGTGGGGAGAAAGACTGAAACAAATGGTTTCTTTTCACTCCTATTTGTTTTCTTGTTTTGTAGACATATACCCCAAGCGAATGTATCACAGAATCTACAGAATGATGACAATCGATCGCAGCGACGACTACTTCTGAAGAAACGCAGCACTTCATCCGCCTGCGCTGTAGTGAGAGTCTCTCAGAGAGTACTTTGATGGTCTATTAATTCTTCGTTTTGATTTTTGCAGAGCCTTCTGGAAACCGAGACCTGTGAGGAGCACTACAAGACGAGTCAGTCGCCGTTGAGCAATTTCCGACGAAGAACCACCGGCGTTAGACCCACTTTGACACCGCGGCATAGTGAACGTGCCCTGCTCTCCGATTCCACTTCCAGCTCTGAACGCAATTCGCTGGGACGGCTCAGCGGCTTGGTGCGCTGGTTTCGCGGTACTCCCAAGGAGGCGTCGTCCATTGACCTGGAGATAGGCTCGCTTAATCCCGAGATATCTTCCACATTCATGAGGCACGCCTCGCTAAAAATACAGCGCGGTCGCTCAAGCGATGGCATCGGGCGTTCCATACAGCGCGCCAAGCGCCGTGTTGAACGGCGGCTAAACCGTTTCGGAGGCATTGTAAAGGGCAAAAAGAAAGTGGGCGGCATCGAAGAGACAGCAGACTTTAGTCGTCGCAGCTCCTCGGATATGTGTGATGGCCCACGCGAGTCTGAGGTGGTCATACTCAAGGAGCGTAAACTGATCCCCACAGAACCAGTCCGTGTGGGCATGCTAAGGTTATCCTTTCTACTTGAGACATGTGCCCCTGGCTCATTTCCCGATCCCCAGCTAGTAGCTGCCGTCTTGGATTTGGTAACTACATATTTCCAACATATAGCCATCCATTCGCTCATTGCTCTTATCCTTTTATAGCCACAAGCTCCGTTGGTCAGTAGGGCCACCTTCTTGCTGGAGTGTGCCCATTTTGTGCATCTGTGCAACAAGGGCCAGTGGCCCACTTGGATGAAACAGAACGTGGGCAGTTACCGGGCATCGGGAGCCAATATAAATATCAATCAGATGAAGCATCAGGTCAGTCAGAGCAGCGCCAGACGCACGCACATTCTGCAACGAGCCGCTGGCAAAATGTTTCATCAATGGGCGGAGATGGTGGGTGCCCGTCTCGAAGAGATTCTATTTACCGAACGCCTGCAGTATGAGGCCATCAATGCAAGCCTCACGGATCCGGAAAAGCAACGCGAATTGCTACAGCAAGATGAAGAAGAAGACTTCCTCGATGAATCCTCGGTGAATCCACATGGCAATGATTGTCCACATGCCCTGAAACTGGTAGCATGTGTTTTGCTCTTCGAGATCACGGCTTTCCTGCGAGACACGTATATTATGTTGCCAAGGACCTCAAAGCTAATGCATAGGGATAAACCAGCACCGTGGGAGAAGGTATATCGTGAAGCGAATCGTCGGTGGTCCATGGCCCTAAGTTCCATGGGTCATTCACAGACTTCGGCCCAGAGTCTGCAGTCGATAGCGGCTGGCAATGATGGCGTTGGACAAACGGAACGTAAGATTTCCTTTGTCCTACACGAACCGGACAACGAGTCGGAGAATAGTAGCAACACCACCCTAACCAAAGAGGGGGAAGAGGCTCGTCGTCCAACTGCTTCGGCCGTACGTCCGTTTCTCTTGAGACGTGGCACAGCCACAACCACCGGCGGATCCTTCAAGCGACGTTCCCTTAAATTGCGACGCAACACAAAGGACAGCAAAGAGATTGAAACAGATTGTAAGTAGGAAGTAGTTCTTATCATAATTTAGATAAATCAACATGCCTTTTATCATTCCAGTTAATATGCAATCCCGTCGTAAGGTCTCATCACTCTCCGACCGCAGTGACACGTCCGAACAGGGCATGATTAGTGGCGGAGAGGAATCGCCGGGCATTCTAAGCGATGATCAGCAACCCGAGTCGCCCACCGACTCCAATGAGAACGATGATACGGCCAAAAATATGCCCTGGCTGAAAGCAATAATCGATTTAATGTCCAGTTACAATTATTATTGCACTCACAAGGGTTACTGCCATCCGTATTGCTATAAGCGCCACATGCGTTCCTGTACGCGTCTGATCAAGGCCACGAGAAAGGTAAGCGACAATCCTTCTGTTTGAAGTATTTAGAAAACACTGGATCATTTCAGGTTTACGGCGAGGAATTCGGCTTCACCTATGATGCAGATCATCCAACGGTGGAACCTTTGGTGATTAGTTCTAGCAAAACACATTCATCTAGACCACGTTCGACGCGAAAAGTATCAGAGCAGAGCTCAACGCAAACTTCGCCATCAAAACGCAAAGACAGTTTGTCTCGCAAAGATCGGTAAGTGAAACAATTCTTCGCTTTTTCCGATTCCTAGCCCAATCTATTTCCTTTCTTAGCATAAGCGACGATCCTGATTTGGAGATGGCTGAAAAGCTTGCCAAGGCCTTTCGCCAGGAGAAGGAGAAGAAGCTGCAAGAGGAGCCACCCATATTAAAGTTCATACGTATTCACATACGTAACTTATTCCACTTTCCATTGGCAACCATGCTAAAAGGTGCCGTCATACTCACCGAAGAGATGGTCATTGAGGCAATGCCAGCAGCTTGGGAACTGCTGTTGGAGACCAATCATGATTTGTCGACAACGAGTGCCGCAGTCTTTCTAATGGGCTCGGTGAAGGCTCAGAACTTTGCCTTTGATATTATGCAACGAGCACTGAAGCATAAAGATCCGGATATACGGATTGGTGCCATTCAACGGTATTTGGTATTGTGGAAGTGCCGTTTTCATGTCTGGCCACGCATGGAGGAGAATGCTCATGATGTCACCTTTAAAGTGCCACCGGGTGGCATTGAATTCACGCTGCCTTCGCCAAAAATTGGCATTGAAAGCCTTCCCGTAGTCGATCCGCCTTGGATGCCAGTCCAACAGACTAAAGATATGGATGTGACCCTAAATCAGGATAGACATGTGAGTGAGAAGGCTGCAGAAACATTGGGTTATGTAGAATCTGTATTCCTTTCCCTTCCATTGGGAGAACAATGGAAAATAATCATTTTCGGCTTTTCTTTTTCGCAGCGTTCTCTCGTGACCGCCACTAAGAGTCGAAAGATGCAGCAAACCGAAGCCATACGAAATGCCTTGCGTCAGCAGCGGGACAAACAAAGAGCCGAACGTCATAGTTTCTTGATCACCATGATACCCATCAGTCAGCAGGCGTCTCACGAACCAGGCATGGAGCATGAGGATCATGAAATCGAAGAGGATATCGATGGGACACGCATGTCCTCGCATCTCCATCATGCCCATTCGCTGTTTCCCTCCGTGCTGTGTTCGTCGGTGATGCAGATTGTTGGCTGTTTGGATGATGCCGCCATCGGATCGGATGGAAATGCTGTCTATGAGATAGCCTACCAGGTGATCTGGGTGTGCCTGGTCGAGGAATCTGCTCTTTTTCTGCGTTATGTGTTTGAGCGTTTGACTCGCGATCGCCAAGATCAGATGTTCAAGCTGTTGCGTCATCTCATCAGATTTGTTCCGCGTCTGCCACAGCAGGCGGCCTTTGCCTTGTACAACTCTATTATTGGTTACATAATGTTCTATGTGCGCTCTTCCAATGAACTCAAACAGGAGGTAATTCGAATGGTTGACTCCAGGGCAAAAGCTAACATGTTTTTCTCTTGTAGCTTGTGGGTTCAGCCTTATCTGTGCTCTGGATGGTGGTTCATTCAGTTCATGGCATTATGTTTAAGGATCTGAAACAGATCCTGCGCAAAGAACAATGCGATGCCTCCATATTGCTAACAGCCAATGTGCCTGCGGCTAAGAAAATTGTCGTCCACGGACCTGCCGATGATGACTACAACATTCCATCACAGTTTCCTGTGCAGGAGGATACTCTATTCTGTCAATTATTGAAAGAGGCTCTGGATTACTATCCCATTGATGAGAAGAATACCAGTCACTATTGCCTGGTAGACTACAAGAGCAGTGAGTTCAGTTGACCTGCCCATCAAAGTTCCATTAATTCTTGATTTCTTTTTCTTTCAGACAAAATCCTCAATCCCAATTGGTATATACGAGATTTGTATTTCTTCAAGCGCTCCCAGTATCCAGAAGTGCGACTCATGCTTATGCGTCCAGACGAATCATTTTTGGCTCTGCAAAAGCAGGAGTTGACCAAAAAATTTGTGGAAATTGGCAAAGTCCATTTGACATGGGCAATTCTGAAAAATGTCGATATGGTGGTACAGCGCGTTGTCTTCCTGCACGAGGAGCTTATGAAGCTGCCCTCGTTTCCCCGCAAAGCCCTTGAGGTCGATTTAGACTTGCATCATGGCGGGGAATATGGCAAAGTTTTACTTGGTCTCGATGTTCTTCATAAGTTCATGTGGGTGCGACTGATTGCCCGTATGTTTGAGGCCATGGCTGGCAATTTTGCCTACTCCGCGGATATCCAACTCTTCCTGAATGTCCTCTCGGGGGCCTCCATATTACATGCCGAGGATTCCTGCATAATGCGCTATGTGATGGCGACTTTCATCAATGCGGCCTTTAATTTCAAGAATATATTCTCCACCAATGGCTATTTTATGATCATGCCCACACTTCTGCAGGTCTATTCACTGCATCAGACAAACAAGTTGATTACCACGACAATTGAGTATGCTGTGAAACAGTTCTATCTTCTTAACCGGAAGCCTTTTATTTTGCAAATGTTTGGCTCAGTGTCGGCAATTTTGGATACAGATGAGGATGGCACCTACGGAGAGGCCCACAAAGTGCAATCAAGTTGTCTATTTAATCTATTGCTAAGTCTGGAGGATCCCTCGCCAGATCCTCTGAACATTGCCGAACTGGTCAAAGAGCCAAAGCCACTGAAGGCCATCGATTTCTGTTACCATGACGAAGATGATGATGTTACGGTTCTCGATTGCATAACGCTCTGTGTCATGGTTGTATCCTATTCGGCCGAGAGCACACGTGGGTACCAGATGTTGGTAAGTAACTTACACCTAACTACATTTGGTCCTTGGTTCATTTTCTGTTCTTTCGAGCAGATAATCCTGGAGGCCATTCTGCCCTGCTATTTGCAGCAGATTCAATCGCCCAGTTATATACCACTGCAGGGTAAATCGGAGAGAGATATTATACTTCAATTGGCAGTAGCTATACGTACCATGGTCCATAATTGCGAAGGATTGGCCAAGAGCTACAATGGACCCTATCGCAATAGTCCTGAGCACAAAGGTTCGTCGCAGCGTAATTGCAGTCGGGGCCCACCTTGCTCGCCTGGTTTGGATTTCGAGGAGGAATCCCATCCGAAATATATGACAGATGCCCGCACAAAGAACATGATGGACTCGGCTGAGGATTCGGAAATGATACGCACGGAATATCGGCGACCAAGGGATGTTCTTTTGTCCGTTGTCGCAGATTTCTTAACCAAATCGACGGCACGACTGGCGGAATTGGCCAAAAAGATGCCCAGTGATACGAAGCCGACGGAAGTTCTGGATGCCAAGTGTCATATACGGTTGGCTGACATCGCCCATTCTCTATTGAAGGTATCACCCTACGATCCCGAGTCCATGGCCTGCCGGGGACTACAGCGCTACATGCAGGCAGTGTTACCTCGTGCCGAATGGTCAAATGATACTCTCCGTAATGCGTTGGTCACCATTTTGCGAAGAATCGACAAGGTATTCCTCAAGATATCAAAAAAACCATCCATACGCCGCAATACAGACTGGGAAGCGGCTTCAGGGCTCCTAAAGGGCATCCACGAGACCATAATTAGGCATTCTTATGTTCTCCATTGGCAGCAGATGAAAACTCTAATCAGTACGGTGCAAAATTTGATTGTTAATGAACCTGGCACCGGTATACCCGAGGGTGTCTCCAGTGCGGGGGCTGCGCTCATGTCTCAGAATCCGCCGGCCTTTTTCTGCTCCGCTGTGGTGCGATTGGTGGCACTGCAGGTGGTCAGTCCGGTGGACTGCTTTTCGCTGGTCCAGATCTGCGGTGGTAGTGCCGAATTCGCTACGCAGGAAAAGGCCGAAGGGTTTCTAATGCATTTGATTATGCCACTGTGTCTGAAGGTATGCTCGGGTCGCGGAGTATCTGATGTGGGTGATCTAAAGATGACCGATGTTAGTTTCCTGCTGACCTCGGTGCTAAACGCCATGAGTCCGCCCGCAGGACGCACCGGGCAGGCTGTATCACAGATTAATCGAGTCACTGGAGATCTGCGTGCTGGATCTCTCACCTTTACAGGCAGCCGTGATGCCAAACGTCCGGCTCGCATATCCGGATCCCTCTACCAGGCTGCCTTTTTAGCTCTGCGCATCGTCTGCATTTGCTTCGAGAATCGTCTATCCACCGAATGGCCACGGATTGTTCGTGTCATGAGAGATCTGGGTAGACGTAATGAAGCTGCCCCAGATCTATGGAGCTTTATGGAGTTTGTCGTCACCCATCGCACGCCGCTATATATAGTGCTTTTGCCATTTATTTTGCATAAGGTAATTATGACCCTTTTCCCCATAGACTAAAGCTAATTGATCTCTTTTGATTAGATTTCCCAACCGCCCATCGGTGATCACGAGCGACATATGCAGTTTATTATTCGAGAGCGTCTACGGGGAACTCCTCCGCAGGGGGGCATCAAGTCTAAGGGGGCTCTGCTGTTGGAATTGGCCCGTGAATTGCGAGATCTTCGTGACGAGTTGGAGGAGAAGCGTTATGGTTAGTAACTGCAATTTAAGACTTTTGATTCTTAGCTTATGTTGCTGTAGTTTCCACAGATCGCGAAAGCTCGGAGCAAAAGAAAACTGACACTCCAGCGGCCACCAGTGTGGCAGATCCTCACAAGTCCCAGCAGAGGCCATCGCTAATCTCGATATTTACTGGAACCACAACCGGACAGGCCACTCATTCTCATGTCTCGGCTGCTCCCATTGATTCGCGCAGTGGTTCAGGCGGCATATGCACGCCCAGTGACACCCTCTCCCAGCAGACCCTGCATCCTCCACGTGAATCTTTGTCCAGCAGTTCCACTGGACGCGACCATCACACCACGACGAGCGAAAGTCACAGTGGCGAGGGGCCAGAGGCCGGATCGGCACCCACTCTAGTTGGGGCCACACCTTGTGGATCGGGACAGGGCACCTCTGCGGCTGGATCAGCTGCACTGCCCGCCCAACTGTCTCATTCGCAGTCGTTGCAACAGGCTCCATTCAAAGCGCAGCCGCCCAAACTGCGTTTTGTGTCATCCGTGGAATTCCGACACTCTTCCGGCGAAACCTCCACAACACCCCTCTCCCCTGAGAGTCCCGCTGAGGACAGCTCTGGAGGAGATCATACACGCTCACGTCTGCAGCGTTCCAAGGCGGCTAGCCGCAAAACCTTCCGTCTAAAACGCAGTCGACTCACACCTATGGAACCGCCAAGCATTGTAAGTTAGAAATATAGATTGAATTTTTGCTTGCCTATTGACCATGAATATTCCCCTTTAAGGTCACTTCGCTGTCACAGGAGGAACCTGCGGCACAGGCGGCGCAACCCAAGGCAATTGGTGAAATATCCTGGGATTCCGTCTCACAAACATCATCCACTTCGGGATACCGCGACAACAACAGTCTACAGACGGGTCTACTCTCTCCAGACGGATCCTTGGGCGGTCTCACATTGGGTCGTTCGCCATCCCAACACTCACTTTTGATGGTGTTCGAGGGGCAGGACGAAGACACGCTTATTTAACAATCACAGAACGGCGACCGAGCCTACGAATTGTAAACGCCCAAAGCAAGGAATCTCTCAGATTGGGCAAGCATCAAATGATATGGAATAGCTGAGAATGTTAAGTTTTATAGTGAAAATTCGCATTTTGTATTGGCATTTGGATATAGTAAGGGTAGTAGTAGTTATTCGTATTGTAGGAAACTAATAAATTAACTTGGTAGCCGTTCGAATTCTAGCCATTCTTGCTGGGCATTTGGGATTTCTGTCGATTCTCTTTAATCATTTTGCGCCACTCCAACCACTTGGCCATTTCAGGCTGATCCGCATGCGACGAGCTGTTGCTCTCCAGTTGCATGTAATAGGCCTCGCGTAGAATCTTAAACGCTTGTATACTATAATAGGGCTGCTGCGTAACCGGATCAAAATAGCGTGCCGGCAATCTGGTGATGGGACAAATGCCATTGCTGCTTTTTGGCTTCAATTTGGGTCGGAAAATCGTTTTAAAGACTTTGTCATTGAAGTCATTCTCTAATGTGACAAAGGTACGCTCGCATTTGGATTCCGGATCGTTGGGATCATGGGGCAGAGTGGTGCCACGTGTGGGTTTACGCATCACAGGCATCGTCATCGAATGATAGTTTATCGTTGCGCCAGTAAACACACGCTTTGTGGGACGAGTCTTTTTCTTCTCCAGTTCCATTTTTTGGAATTTCTCTAAAAACCAGAAAACCAATCGATTTAAAATAAAGACAGATTTACAAAGAGACAAGAAATGCATCTAACCCAATGACTTGATGTTCTCCTCTTCAGTTATCTTGGCCTCCTCCAGCAGCTCCTCCTGCGTGGGCATATAATCCTCTACACGCACCTTCTTTTTCTTACGCTTACGAGCATCGTCCAGCTCCTTAAGTCGGATTTTTGTGGCCTGTGTCTTAATGGCTGTGGATGTGCGTATAGATTTTCGACCTGAGTCAAGTATTGTAAAGCGCGGACGCACTCGCCGTTTGGTCACACCAGCTCCGGGACGTTTCTTATGCAGAGCGGGTACTGATTTTGCTTCTTTTTTCGTTGTTGGAGCAGGTTTGGTTTCCTTTTTCATAGAAACATTCAATAAACCACTGAGGGATCAATTTCACTTTAGTTGGACTCACTTTATAGGCTTTGGTGTTGACTCCGCCACGTTTACGCTTCTTTTCGGGTGCTTCTTCCTGGTCGGATACTGGTTCATCCTGTTCATCGATACTAAAATCCGAGTCCACGACATCCTCTTCTTCATCCTTTTGACTGTAAAGTAAACGATTATTAGTTGGGTAAGAATAGTTTAAAATTTCCATACTCACATATATTCCTTGTCCTCTTCTTCGTCCTGAAAGCCGCCATAGGACGTCTTGTAAAAGTCATCTTCCTCTTCCTCATCCAGCAATTTAGCTATTTTATTGCCAGCATTATTACGCCTAGACCGCGAAGCAGCCATTTCTTTTTCTAAACACTTTTAACTCAACTCAATTTATTAAAAAACTAAAAAATTGTTCGTTTTTGCAAACAAACAAACATTAAGCGTATTAGTGAAGAGTGTGTATTGACTCGTTACTTGTAACGACTTACTCGTTTTGGGGCTGCCAACTTCTTTAAAAAACTTTAATTACATTTTAAAACTCTATTTAAAGATGTACTTTCTAGTTTGTATTATTTTTTAAGAAATTAATCTCTGCCCACCTTAAATAAACAGAATTTCTTTAGTTTTTTCTGTTAATATTTAAATTTTCCGCAACACCTGCATATAAAAAAAGCCAGAAAACGGTTGGTATGCCAACACTGACTAAGATCAATCTACATATTTGCACTTTGGACTTTCACTTTGTGGGGTCTTTGAAATCAAATTTTCAACGGCGTCAGAAGAGATTTACTCTACGCGAAGAACGGTGTAAACTTTGGACTGCAAAATGATCAATTCGGGCAAATTAGCTGGACGCACTCTGTTCATAACAGGAGCCTCGCGAGGAATCGGAAAAGCTATAGCTTTAAAGGCCGCCCGAGATGGAGCTAATATTGTCGTCGCCGCGAAGGTTCACTTGCATCACTTACTTAATAATAAGAGTTGCTTAAATTATTGATTTTACTCCACAATTTAGACTGCCGAGCCACATCCCAAGTTGCCGGGAACAATATATACGGCCGCCGAAGAGATAGAAAAGGCCGGCGGACGGGCTCATCCATGTGTGGTGGATGTGCGAGATGAGAATCAGATCCGTAAGGCTGTCCAGGAGGCTGTCGCCAAATTTGGTGGCATTGATATCGTGGTGAACAATGCCAGTGCCATCTCCCTCACTCCAACATTACAGACAGACATGAAGCGTTACGATCTAATGCACCAGATAAACACTCGTGGCACATTTCTGGTGTCCAAGGAGTGCTTGCCATACCTGCAAAAGAGTAACCATGCCCACATTCTGAACCTCTCTCCGCCACTGAGCATGCTGCCAAAATGGTTTTCACCCCACGTAGCCTACTCAATGGCCAAATATGGAATGTCCATGTGTGTCCTGGGAATGGCTGAGGAATTCCGTGATCAGGGCATTGCTGTAAATGCCCTCTGGCCTCGTACTGCCATCTATACGGCTGCCATCGAAATGCTTACCGGCAAGGATTCGGCCAACTGGTCTCGAAAACCTGAAATCATGGCCGATGCCGCTTATGCGATTCTCTGCAAGGAGCCCAAACAATTCACCGGACAGTTCTGCATCGATGACGATGTGCTCGAGTCGGTGGGCATCACGGATCTCACTGACTATGCATGCGTGCGTGAAAATGCCGATCAACTGATGGTCGATTTCTTTGTGGAGCCCAAGGGTCAACCGGTGCCCTTTACTACGTCTACCAGTGCATCTTCTTTACCCAGTGGTTCTATTCCAGAATTGTTCAAGAAAATCGAATCTCTGCTTTCCCCTGAAATTGTCTCAAAGACGCAGGCCGTCTTTCAATTCAACATTAGTGGCGACGAGAAGGGAACATGGTTCCTCGACTTGAAAAACGGTTCCGGCTCATGTGGTTCGGGTACTCCTTCCGCTGCGCCAGATGCCACACTTGTCATGAATTCGAAAAACTTCTTTGACATGTTCGCGGGCAAACTTAAGCCGGCTCCAGCCTATATGACGGGAAAACTCAAGATCAGCGGCGATTTCCAAAAAGCCCTGAAGCTTGAAAAACTAATGAAGGCCCTTAAGTCTAAGTTGTAGTTAAATTTTCTATTTTTTGTATATACATTAATTTTTAAAAAATACGTTTGTCATATTCCGAATAAAGTCTGAAACTTTGGTTGAATTTTACCAATATTTGGGTTTATTTTTAGGATTTTTGAATAATTAGAAGAACTAGGATATATGAACATTGGCACAGTCAAAATAAGCTTCTTTGATTATATCACTGCATACTTGGTTTTTCTCCACCACGGAAAATGGGCACCCAAGAATTTTAAGAATTGTCTGCTTTTTAATTTTAAAGAATTATAGAAATCGTATGCGTCTTACCAATTGTTTATTAGTAATATTCTAATTGTTTAATTACACATAATATTCTGAAATCGGCTAAAAAAGTTAAAAATTTTGTTTTCAACTTTCTATAGTATACTTTTGGGTGCCCATTTTCCGACCCCAGATCCCCAGATTTCACAGAATCTGGACGTGATATTAAGTGCACTTATCAAGTCGGCCTGTATAAAAAGCGGACCCGAATTAATTAAGAGCCCCTATCAATTTAACGGCAGCGAAATCATGTCGGCCTGTGTTATATATGTACATACAATAATTTTGTTTAATGAAATTGACGAGTTGTTTTAGTTACTTAATTTTAGTTAAACCTACGTTTAAGATAATGGAAAAAATGTTTGAATTCATTTAATAAATACTCTGTTCTATGTGGTTAATTTTTTGTTTTATTAATTTTACTTCTAAAAAGTCTTGAAAAGTTGCCATGAAGTTCAAAAAACTTGCTGTGCCAATAATTTAGTTCGTCACTGTAGGTATGCATAATATGTATCACCACCTATGTATCTAATTTTTTTTGGAGTACTGTCAGTGCCGTCTTCGGTAAAAGGTGTGTTTGCTCGCTTGTTGAATTTGCAAATTTTTTCAAACATGAGCTCCGAAGAGCTTAAGAATATATACGAGCTGACAAATAGCGTTAAAGCTGCGCTCGACGATGATAAAGCTCGCCATTTGCTTAAAACATTTAATCAAAAGACAAGAGGTGCCAATGAAATGGATTGTTTAATAGACATATACGAGCATGCCGGACAATTAAACAAAAGCGGCATTTTGGCAGAGGAAAACGCACAGAAGTTGTTGGAAAAGGGATTGCCATATGAACTGGACATCGAACTCCGCGAGGCTGCAGCCAAGCAAGTGAACATCAGTCCTGATGAGATCAATGTGTTTCACCGCATACAACACCACTGCATCACTGAAATCGAGACTCTATCAGCGTTTGAAGCCTTTCGCAAAGATTTGTTTAAGCGCATAACGAAGTAATTGCTTATCTACTCGTTTGGCGCCCTTTTCACAAGGCAGCTCTAACTTTGCATGAATTTAAATATTAAGTGACAAAATGAATTTAATTTAATTTAATTTCAAAAATTTTTTATATTTGTTCTTATGCATGCAAAATACCAATAAACATATGTTTTTATGTGAAATTTTGGAAAGGTCAAGGGAACAGGAAGTTTGCGGGGCTTAGATAAACAATTCATTCGAAATTAATACAAAAAAAAACACATTTGGTATTTTTTCGTATATTTTTCATTGACGGTCACACTGCGGTTACTCACGCGGCAACTGGATCCAGCTGTTGCAAAAATTATTCATAAAGTAGCTATAAGAAGAAAACTGGGGAGTCATTATTACTATGGCGGCTTGTTCGTACAAGGTTTGTAAGGACAATGACGTCAATTGCTTGAACTTCTTTTAATTGTCCTCATGCCAATAAACAGAACAAGGCCGTAAGGCTAATCAAGTGCTTTTGCGGATGCTCTGATATGACAGTGGAGGAAGTGCATCGCATTTACACACTCACAAATAGTGTCCACGAAACTTTATTGGATGCAGCGGCCACCAAACTGTTGGCACGCTTCATGGAGTTACGGCGTTCCGGCGATAAAAACGAACCCGAACAGTATTTGGAAATATATGAGAAATGCGCCGAATTTCTCATGGAGGAGCAACGCACCTTTACCCAGGATGAGGTTGACGAGCTGGTCGATTTGGGCCTACCGTATGACTTGGAGCAGGATTTGTCGCGTCGCATGCTTAGCGGTCAGCGGACAGAAATCAGTTTGGGGCTTTATCGGATCCAGGGCAAGTGCCGTAATGAGATAGAGGCTAGCAATGATTTCCGAGACTTTCGGAATGCCATTTTGGAGAAAATGCGGCGTGTACCCAAATGATCCATAGATTTAATAGTAGATTTTAGCCGTAGCCGACCGATCGGTGCTTTTTGTGTTCACATTGTATACCAAAGTGAAAAGTTGGTAATCCTCACACGATTAGTTTGTAGTAGTTACCAGTGCCTTCAACGCATCACCACCACAACGAAACCGTCCTTTGCAATGATAGGACTATCCATAGACATTGGTTAAGTTCCTTGTATCTCACAGTTCACCCACTTTTGAACAGCTTGAAAATTCAAATGTGTCTCTTCTTAATGTATTACTTGGTAAATTTTTGTGTACAATAAATATTATACATTCTTGTTAAGCACTCTACATTTATAATTGTTTGGGATTCTCTATTGGACTAAATTGTAACTCAAGGTGCGTTTAATTGTTGCGTTTAGATTATATTCTTGTTAAGCACTTAAATGATCAAAAACTACATATCTATATATTCCATTTCGAGGAATACAAAATTAATACTAAAGAGAAATGTGGATTGAATGGATTATATTCGAATTCAATTGGTTTTAGGTCTTTTTCCATGAGTAATACATTTCCATTGGCTTATTAACCTGAAAGTCAAGAGAATTCTATTAATAAAACGATGAAGATTCAAAGCTAAGGATGGGGTTTACCTTCCAAAACTTGTCATTGACCTGATGCAATGTCTGATTGCCATTCAGAATGACCAACTGTTGGGGTTGCGGTGCCACATAAATGCAAAAGTTGAGTAAGCGGCAGGCCTCTGGCAAATCGGCACCCAAATCTAATGTTAGACGCATGGCCAGATATTTGCTAAGATGATCCACTGTAGCATTGGCCGTTGTCTTGATGTAGCGCACACAGTTTTCCTTTAGGGCTCGAATCAATTGATTGTCGGCCGACATCTCGGTGGGATGTGGCTTAAAGACCAATTCAATCTCATCATTGATGCCCAGCTCACCGATGCCCTCACCTTCGGTGTCGATATTGGAATCCCCTTCGGTACGACAGTCCATTTGTGAGTCCGATTCGGACTCTTCGGAACGTTCAGAGGTCAGGACAGACATGGCCCGCTTGGGCTTGGAGCTACTCGAATTCGATGGCACCGGAGACGGTGTGCTTCTCACTGATGGCGGATTGGAGGCGTCATCAACCTGCATACGATTGGCAGACGTACTGGCTCCTGAAGTGGTCGATGGAGTAACTGCCACAGTTGACGCGCTTGTATTGGCCGATGTGGCTGAAGCTCCCGAATTGCCTGGATCTCGGTTATCCCGATCAATGCTGTTTGTGTTGCTATTACTGTCATTCGATGCTGTATCATGCACCTGCAATTGATTGGCCGAGCTGCGGCCAGCTCCACCGCCTCCTCCGCCACCTCCACCGCTGCCACCACAACTGCCCTTTGTGCGAAAACGTTGTGGCCGATTTTGGGACTGAAGCTTTATGCCCTCATTAATCGAATTGACCAAAGCTTGCTGTGATTGTGTCTGGTTGAACTTGGCCATGACTTTTTCCTGAAGCGCCTCGTATTCCTCACGACTGGGATAGATCTTGGAGATAAGCAAGTCAAAGTTAGGATCAGCGCGAAGCGAACGTTTGGATACCAGTTTTTTGCGGCATGTCGGGCACTCTTTGTTGCCCGAGCGGAGAGCAGTCACAATGCAATCAGAGCAGAAGCGATGCAAACACTCCTTAGTTGTCATTGTCTTCTTTAGCATATCCAAACAAATGGGGCACATCAATTCGCTGTGAAGGCTCCGCGGTGAAACTGCTATTTCCGTGCTGTCTGTGATTATCTCCTGAGGCTTGCGCTGCAGCTCGTACAGGGAGAGATCCCATGTCTTGTTGGGGGCCGGATCTAAAGAAGTCATCGCACTTTTGGTGTCTTTCTAGTCTATGTATTTATGTAAACTGCACCACGATAGTCTTTATAACAAATATGCAGTGCCCAATATGAAATTACAATTTTTTTTTGAAATCAGAAAAAGAGAAAAACAAAATTATGGGTGCTCATCAAAACTAGTGATGGCACATAACTTATCGTCATTTGCTCTGATTAATTATCGACATTTACTCCGACAATCGATTACATATCGAGGTTGTACTGGCAAAGAATTAGTGTTGGATAACGGAAAACTAAGATGTGGCCCTGTTAGGTGTGACCCTGTTGGGTGAGATATTGCCGTTACTATTTAAATAAGGAAGTATAAGTAGCGTATTTATACAGAATTTTTTTTATTAATATACTTTTATATTAAAAGTTATTAAAAATCGAACAAAGATCTTATAAATCTCAAGATTTTAATTCTGCTAGTTGCCAAATTTAACCATTAGAAACGTAGAGAAAAAGTAATTATATTAAAATGCTAGTGTTTTTCATTTTGGTGTCAGTAGGTTTCGCTGTCTAAAAGAGAAACACATCTCGTTATTGACCATTTTCACTGCCTAATCCTTTTCTGTTGCTAATCGACATCAACACCTCATTTTTTTGCTAAATGCCTATGCCTGTCAATCAAACGAAATGCTGGAAACATTTGACAGAACCCACACCAAATATGGCTTAAACGGCAGTATTTGTGTCCGTTACTTCAATTGCATTTGAAAAGAATGTATCTTGTGTGTGGGGCCTGATTCAATTAGAGTCTCGAATCTCGGATGTTGACAATTTGCACGCTCTTCATGCAATGACGACCAACGACCCTTACCTTAACCGTAATTGGCAGCATTCCATTAGCTTTAGCAATCGCGTGCCCCGTACTTTTTCCCAGAGCCAAAACTAAAAAGGTTTTTCCAAGCCCATTGTCACTCACCACGGCTGCGCATGCCCACAGGTGATGTGGCAGAAACTAGTCATCGCTAAAAAACTAACAAAACATTTGTCACCTGTCTGTTGTGGGACATGTCCATGTCCATGCCCATGTCCAGGTTTTAGCAGGCGTTACCGCTTTCAAATTCCTCATTACTGACTACATCCAGGTAGCTAATTATTACCCGATGGAGTTGTTCACCGCCCAGTGACTGCCGACTTCTGTCTGATTTATATTAGCACTTTCTGCCCGAAGACTCTGGAAAAAGTTTCCAATCTATCGAGGCTATGCACTATGCTGACCAAAAGCTGACCATAGTTAACCTCTTGCTCCCACACGACGCTTGCGGATCATCGTCATCATCATCAACATCGTCTTCGACTGATGATGCTGTGTCCTCAATTCTGTCTAGGTACGAGTAGGTTCACGACCCACATAGTCAATAAGAAACAGCCATGATATATACACTGAACCGAAAATGAAAAGTTAACTTCTTCAGGAGTGCAAAACTTCCTAATATAGCAAACTTTATTTTGCACAGTGTAGCTACTCACTGCCTGTTGCCAGCTTTCTTAATGATTTTCCAGCATTTTTCCATCATTTATTGACATTAATCATTGGCAGAGTCTGGAAAAAATTTGCAAGTACTTGTCGGTGTCGTTGTTGTTGTCTTTGTGTGGAGGTACTCAAAGGAAAATCTCTTCTTTTTATGACATACTAACAAAGACATGCAAACCCGCGTTCTCTTGCTGTTCCGCCCAGAAGAAAAAAAAATCGCAAACGTTCAAGAATTCTTTTTTCTTCAAATACACATGTATGTATGTATGTACATTGTACATATATACCTAAATATATATTTTGTCTACTGTCGACATTATTCATAGCTACAGACCGGAAGGAAGCTGACGCCATTTTGTTGTTGTTGTTGCTTGTCTACGCCATTTTTGTTTGATTTTTCGGTATGTCTGTAAAATTTTTGTGATAAAGTGAAAGTTTTGTTCTGCTTTAGTTCGACCATAGCACGGCAATTTGGGACTTGGAACCAGTAGACATTTAGGGATGGGCATAGGAATGGGCGTGACTGAAATGAGCATAACATATAGTCAGCAAGGCCAGCAAGCAAGGCAATTTAAAAGCTACCTCAAATTGCTGGATGGATGTGAATAGAAAAAGCCACAACATGCCACTTAGCCTCAAATTCGCAAGCCGAAATCAATGCCATGGAACGAGAAGCGAATTCCAGGCCAAAACACACAAAAAGAAGCATAGGCAACGACCCGTTAGAATGTCACCCACACACATACACACACTTATTGAGGGGTAACACACACACAGATAAGGAATACCTGCAATCTGCTGGCCACTGACGTCCGACAATTGACAATAACAAGCAGGCGGCGTCCGCCCAATTTCGAAAAAACAAAAACAACAAAAAAAAAACCCGTTGAAGTGCCTGGCCACACAAATAAACTTTACAATTGCCCAGCCAATAACAGCTCGAGGGCAGCTCTAAAGGTTTCACAATCCTTACCAACAGCTACTAAAAGGCAGACCAAAGGTCTGATTGAAATGATGGATCGATTGCCCATAAAGTATGCAATTCTTCTTTTGCTTTACTTAATCCGCCAAGAGTAAACAAATTATGAAATTATTTATAAAAAAAAGGGTGAAGTCTTTAAAATTTATTAAGTAAAAGATAGTCCTAAAATGGTTTAATGTGGTAAAGTTAACTAAATAAATTGCTGTACATTTTTTGAAAACAACAATACATAACTCAAGTGAGAGTTGGAATTGGCCAATTTGTTAATACAAAACGATTGTATTAGCCCTCGTTGTAACTGTGTGCGCATTGTTTGCTCCTTATTATGAACCTGGTGTTCAGCTCTTTGTCTGAATTTGGATTGCACATACAAAAATACACACAAATACATATACATACATGCACACACAACACAAATAAATCTCAATTAAAGTGCAACCCCTTTTTTTGTTTTTGCTTGTGGGAATCAGGATAATAATCAATCAACGGACAAGTGCAGGCAAATGCTACTCCTACTCGAACACTTGTTCCACGTGTTCACACCCCGACCCATATGCCCATCAAGTGGATTTGCTTTATTCATTCTTTTGGGCCGCATCATTTCCATGTTTGCCACTTTGCCAGTGCCAGTGCCAGTGCCAGTGCCAGTGCCAGGGCCAGGCCATTGAAAATGGCCGAGTCAAACCATGGGCCACAAAGCCAAGCCCAGTCGCGGCTTTGGCAGAGACGACTCCGACGACGTCACAGTCGTTAAGCGTGACTTTTGTTATTGTTGTTTGTTGCCTTTTTGCATACCAGCGGCAACGGGAACGTAAACAACGAAATGAGAGAGAACAACAAAAAAATGTAAAGAAAAGCCGAACCAACTCGAAAACTTCAAGTTAAAGCCGCTCACGAAAGACCCCAACTAAGAGAAAAAAGAAATTGTGAGGAAAGGTTTTTCCAATGAAGAAGTTGGGATACACTTTCCCTCCAAACGTTCGCCTTCTCCTCATGCATCTGTCTATAGTCCTGCAGAGATACATATATACATATATCTGATTCCTTCTTGTGTATTTCTAACAATTTCTATTTGTTTGTTGGTCACGTGAATGACTTAGCTGATTAACTCCTTCTTGACTTTAGGGGCATGCAACTGCTGTTGCTGCGGCTGCTCGCCTTTACAACAGACACTGCGTTGGGTTGCGGCGTTGCGTTCTGTGAAATAAACATCGCTGTTGGCCGGTCTTGTTCATTCAGTCTTTGGCGAGATTTTATCGTGTGCGGACGTGTGTCTCTGCGAATCTATATATACCACACACTCCAGAAATCTGGATTCTGAATTCGGAATTTAGAATTTGGAGTTTTGTTTTATTGTTAATTGCCCGAGCGAATCTTCTTCTGTTGCTTGATGAATTTCATTTTGCTTCGTCGCGCTCACCCTCAAGCAAAAATATCATTTTGACATATTTCGAATGTTTCGCGTGTCGTGGATTAGTTGAAAATTAAAAAAAAGAAGCCAAACAATAAGAAACAACAGAAGAAACAAATACAAAATAAATATTTAAAATATAGAAATTATGACTGCAGCAACAACAGTAAGAAGAAACGCCATCAATGGCTGGTTGCTTGGGTAAGTTTGGTGATTCCAGCATCACAGAATCGCCGAATCCAATGGGTCTTTGGTTTTTTATACGTTTGCGTGGCAATCTCATAGACGACCTTTATGGGTTCGTCTTGGGTTTGCGTGCCTTGGCAACTGGTGGAAGAAATAAATGGTTAATAGGGGTGGAGTCCTGGGATTGGGTCACCTACCTAGTCATTGGCCTGATGCGATGTTTGTGCAAGCCACAAGCGCGACATTTAAAGGAGCATTTCCAAGTTCTATGTTTCGGTAAGCTGGGACAGAGCAAGGAAACTTCTCTAAATGTTTTCTCATTCATTCTATAGTTGGAATCTTCGTCTTACCTCTTGTGTTTATTTTGTACTTTTGGCATGTCCCTTCCTTCATTTGGTATATCCACAATTATACCAAAATAATCTTTTGACTGATCTTGCTCCTTCTTCAGGGATAGCAAAGTCAATTCAGTCAACTGATTTAATGCATCCAGTATGCCAATTTGCAGTAGATCGCTTTGCCCTTTAAGTGAGGTGAGTATCAGGGTTAGAATTCGATCGTCTGGTCTGTGGGGTTCAACCATTTCGATCATTTCCATATTGGTCGCCACCGTCTGAGCACAAGAATGTCGATTAGTCACCAAGGTCTGGGTGCACACGGTCACATTATAGCAATCCGTTTGAATAACCACATGGCATTGTGTGATCTTTGTTTGCAGGGCCTTTTCCTCGCACTCAACTTCGGTCTGGGTGCATTTCACACCCTGGGCATAGAGGTCCGATTGACTGGATGTCGATTGATAGCAAGGGATCATTGTCTGCTGATGCTTGGAATAACGCATTATCAAGTCCTCTGAATCCAATTGACAATTGACATGTCTATATTCCCTTATAGTCGTTTGAATTGATTGATTGCTTAAAATTGTCACCGAACAAGTTTGATTCTGTTGATCCCTAGTTGTTGCTCCAGATGTTTGAACTGCTTGATCGTTTACATATATATTTTCAGTTTGACTAATACGATTTATAAGAGAATCGGCAGAGGCAATGAAGAAAGTAGCTTGAATTGCCTGATCCTTTGTAAAATCATTTTCGGTTTGAGTCTTTTGACTTATGGACACGTCACTGGAAGTTTCATTTGTTTGAGGTCTTACAAATTTATATTCAATAAATTGCTTTGGCTTTTTATTTATCCTTTTGGGTTTCTTTTTTAGTGAATTGCTTTTCGTTTTTATCAATTTTATTTGTTTGATTATTAAAATTTGATCGCCAGTTAATTCAAAGTGTATTGAAAAACTGTGGAAAAACAAATTTCGAACTTTCAACGAAAAAAAAAGTATTCTGTTTTGGACACCAAGGAACATAATCTCAAAAGATCTTAAGATCGGCTTTATGATCCTATCTATCGATGTCAACTAACCTCTTTTTATCGCATATTATTAATTTTCGACGCCGTATCTTTTCATTTCGGGCCACGGACTTGGATAAATGCATCAAGGCTTTCAAATTTATATGCATTTCGCAAATGTTTCTATTATTATAAGGGCAAATAAAATAAACTATTAATTTTGAAGATCTGCTGATAAATGTTCTAAATTTTTGAGAATTAAACTGCCAAACCTACTAAGTTATTTTTGAAAAACACAAAAAAAAAAAAGGAAAGAGAAGAACCAAAGTCTTGTCCTGAGTTTTTATCGCCCAACACGCCAACATGCCATGTCTGGCCTGCGGGTTCCTTTGTGTGCTTCTGCCTGTGATTCATTAATAATTCAGAAAAAACCAAAAAACTGCAGAAAAAAGAGGAGGATAAGGAGAAGGAGGTGCAGCCAGTGCCGCATGTGCGCCTGGGCCAGGACAACAAAAGCAACAAAATGTTATTCACTTATTCTGCAATTTATCAATTCGAGGTTAACATGAAAATGGCCACAAAAACCACACAAACACAATGAGGAGCGCAGAGGAAGGGCAAGGATGGGAGGCGGCCAATGTGTGTCCAGAGAGCCTGGAGGGTGATTTGAGTCTTGTGTATTGGTGCCATGTGTTGCCACGGCTCTTTCTCCCTACTAAATACGTGTTGATTCGACCACTTTTTGATTGAACATGGACGAGTGGACAGGGTAGAGTTCCTTCAAAATGGGATTGGTAAAAAAATCGATTGCAGCTCCACTCTCTCAAGACTTCTCTGTGCTTCTAATCCGGCCTCAAGGCAATGCAGTTACTTTATGTCTTAGGCTCTTGTCTCGTCTAGGAATTTATGCAGCTTCCTTCTAAGACCATTTTTGCATACATTAAACATATGCACATGGAGCAGGCATACATAGGTGGCCACTGGCCACGTCTGTCCTGCACTCCTCATCCCATCAGAATGCATTGCACGTAGCACTAGCCTACGGTTACTTTGAATGCATAAAACTTCGCCAATTTCCAATATTATCTTTGTAATATTTTTACCAATGGGTTGCCGCCGGTACTCACAATTAGTTGCTCAATAACATTTCACTTAACGATGCCTTAAAAGAAAGACAAACTAAAATAAAAAGAGTTTTTTTATTCCCAATCAGAATGTTTTATGTGAATTCTGAGTAGTTATTTGTAAAAAGATTTGGCTAAATGAATGGAAACCCATTTAATCATAGAGCTGAATTGAACTCTGAAACTTGTTACAATTTCTTTGGTGCGTTTTTCCCGCAACTCAAGATTAAGTTACTTAACTAATTCATAGAATTTCAAGTGAGTCGTCAAGTTTCCAAAGATGTTGGAAACTATTCTTCACCCACTCAAAGGAATGCGAAACCGCAGTGCATTTGCATTTCGTCTATGACCATCCATATCTTATTACCGCTTCATCTATGCATGTATCTATGCCCATGTACCCACTGTTAGCCCTTTGCACAGTGGTTCGCTATGGGAAATTTTGTTGGCATGAGTCAAATTTTGAATTAGTTAGGAATTAGTCATTTCAATATCTTAAATATCCAGGTGGAGTATTTATACTGTTTCTTTGAAATACCTAAAACTCTTTAGCGAAGTATTTAGAATTTATGATAAAAATTTCATGTTCAATGTTTATGATTTTTGCTAGCAACTTTGGTAAAAAAAAACACTGTGCATTGTTTACAATGTAATAAAAAGGGAGTTAGAGCAAAAGAGTGAGAGATGGAGAGGGAGAGAAAGAGAGAACGACGTGCTTATTTGCATTTTTAGACGCTTTGTTTTACGCTTTCTTCCTCATTATTATTAGGGCCCCTTCACTACTTAGGTACACTTATTAGCTAGTTAGTTGGGGCCACTGGCCGCTACTTGCAAAAGGTTTACAATTTCAAAGGCATCGATTTGAGTTCGAAACAAACGAAAAATAAATATACATAAAATCTGACCCTGAACTTCTTCAATGACATTGACTTCGGGGTGGGGCTGTAACTTCAGCCATTGCAATCAAACCGCAGGCGGCTTAAATCCTTATAGAATTTCGCACATAAAATACGAGAACCAAAAACAAAAAAGGAAAGGGAGCCTCAGTAGTAGTAGTTGTAGTAGCCTGGTTATTGCCGGGAACAGGGGCTGGCCATAAAAGTAATCTTTATTTTTGTGCTTTGCTGCAGTTTATGCTGTCTCGTTTGTCTTGTCGTTGTGGCGCAAGGCAGTTCTCCACCAGCAGCTACAGCCACAGCCATATCCAAGGATGCAGCAGCAACTCACAAAGGTTTATATACCAAAACCAAAAGACAGGACAAACAGCGAGGAATTACTGATGTCATGATGCATGCAGGCGGCTCAAAGCAGCAGCAACAACAACAACCATCTCTGACAAGAAATGCCCATGGACTCAATAAGAAGATGCTCAGGTGAGTTCAGTTGCCGAGGGAAGGACTAGTTGGCATGCCGCCCGCCTCTCTTAAATTGGGTCTTAATTAATGCAACGTGTCTAGTAGTAGTTGACCATAAATTATATAATGGAAACGTTTTAGAGCTTGATCACAGAAGTTCTCTCTCAACCCTCTTTGGGGGCCATGGCTCCACGTTCTTGTCCTCTCTTCTCCTCTGGTTGCAGCAAAATGGGCTTCATGAAGGTAAAGGCCCCTAATAGCCATAACAGGAAACGATTGGCTGTTGAGTCACGACGTCATGCATCTAGCGATGATTCACACATGTTCATCATCAAGTTGCCGCCAAATCTGCATTACTATACTGGACCCCACAATCCGGTCAAGAATTCTCTGGATCATCATCAACAGCAACAGCAGCAGCAGCAGCAGCAACAATTGTCGACTGGAGAAACGTCGCCAAAAGCAACAACTGAGGCGTCGGCGTTGAAAACTAACGGGAAAAAGGTAAACGGGATTCCACCATTAGGTTACATCTATGGCAACACAAAGAACTCCTCTCTCTCTTTCTCACACACACACACACACGCTCTCTGCTTGTCTAGAAGCGAAAAAACGGGCTCCACAGAGACTTGGGCCTTCTGGGTGATAAACATCTCGTTGTTACATTGGCTTGCCTGCTTCATGATCACAAGAACAAATTGCAAAACACAAGACAACGAGTGCAAAACGAGGCAAAATGGATTACCATTACCCATTTGGGCTCAGAACCGAACCGAACAGAACAGAACAGAACAGAGCAGAACAGACTAGGCCTAGACCGTTTTCTTCTTGGCCACAGTTGGCGGCGGGCTCACCCATATATTGGACATATATTTGTATATATGTGTACATACATTTATCTACATTGTTGGACGCACATGCGTTGCTCGACCGACTTATACAAACTCCGACTCCGACTCAGACTTAAACTCAGAATCAGTTTCCACTTCCAGGTGCAGTCGGCGCGTTGCTATTTTTATGCTCATGCCAACACCGAACCCTAGACCCACAAGTGAGACGAAAGCATATAAGGCTGAGAGGGATAAATCATTAAAGACTGTTGCCATTTCTTAAAAGGTGCACCTAACTAATTAACTTTTAGTCTCAACTTAATGTATCCAATTCTTCTTATTACAAATCTGCCCTAGAAAGTTTCTTTTATTCAATTTTTTATATATTTTGCAGATGATGCATTTTTAAAGACAATATCTCAATTATGCTTAATGATTATTTAATGGTCAATTCAAGTGATGGTCATGTGTTAGTCGACTCTTTAGATTGATGTTCCATTGCTCGCTTATGTCAATGTCAGCTGGATGCCATGAAGATACCCCAACAGAGGCTCGAAAATTATTTCGCTCTCACGAACTAGAAATAGAAATTAATATGCAAGCCATTAACCAACTCGGAGTCCAAGTTTCAGTCAATTTCAGTCGCCAGTGCTAGGCTTCAATTAAAAATGCAATTTGTTAGAGCCAGTTAGAGGAGACAGAGAGAGAGCGAGAGATTTATGGGGCGCCATGCGTAAATAGCTGTTGCTTAATGTTGTCTAATCAATGCACTTGCAATTGCAGGTCTCATTTCCCTTCAGCTCCAACGGACGGCCGGGACGCATCTATCACTGGAATTTACCCGTGCTCAAGCAGGCCCTGCACAAGCAGAAGCAGAAGCAATTGAATGCCCAAGCTAATCTTGGCCATGATCATCATCCGCAGCTGCAGCCGCAGCCACATTCGCATCCGCATCATCTTGTCTCAACGGCTGATCGCAATCGTCTGCTGGATATTGAAAAGCAACAGCCCACCTGGCGCAAGCCATGGGAGAATGAGACCATCGAGAAATCCTTCAACGGCAAATCCAAATACAAGAAGTCCTTGAAACCCAAATCGCCAACATACTACGCCCCCGCCCAGGCAGTGAGTAAGCAAAGTTTTCACAAATATTTTGCCGGCAATGGCAAACCCAAGGGCTTCTATGTGATCAAGGAGCATCAGACTAAGCCGCAATTCTATCAGAATATCATATCATAAATTGATCAATAATATTTATGTACTCTTCATGCCTCAACATTTGGTATAAGAAAGACTGCAATTCAAGTGAATTTTGTCTATCGTTCAGATATTAGATCCTGTCTCCTTTTCTTTTTTCCAGTCTCTAGTGACTTTCCGTCCAATTTCACTAAAGTATTGACAAGATTCGAATTTTCGTGGCATTGTTACTTTGATTATGGTTTTCAGACAGCAAAAAACAAAAATAAAATAGTCGTATACTTATAATCTTCAAGATAGTTGAGAAATTATATTTAAATATATATTTTTCTAAAATAAATTAACATAAGCCAATGCAATAATTATAAAAATTCATGGAGGAGTAAGAACACAGAATTCCCCATAATAAAAACCAATTGTAATTCCGGTTTCGGTTTTCCTAACAACCTCTTTGACCTATCCCAATATTTGCATATTTAACTAAGGTCTCTTTGCGACAACTATCAAAAGAAAATATATTATAAAATTAAGTTTAGTACGTACTTTTATGAGGAATTTTGTTTTTTTTTATACAAAAAATAAAGAATGACTGATTTTTGATGAAAAGCCCCCACGCTAATGAGTTTTTTGTATTCTGTCAGTCGGTTTATTGACACTTTTGGGTTCAAATTGACAGACATTTTCAGAGTATTTAAGTGCTGGCTGGCTCCAAAAAGCGTAACCAGAGATTTTTGTGTTGATTCTTTTCTGAACTAATTATATAAACTTGGGTGTGTTAGGGGCTTAAGAGAGGCAACCAACCAACCAACGAAAAGGCCTGGAAACGGAAGAGGCAATGGTGACGGAAAGGCGCGCATGAGCAATATCACATTTGGAAGATAAAAAGCTCGCAATCATAAATAGTAATAACAATAACGAGGCATGAATAAGGTTGTTGCGTTTCCATTCTTGCCTTTTTGCTCCTCAATCTCTTAGTGTGTGTGTTTTTTAGTCTTTTCGTGTCTGCTGTTTTTTTGGCGACTTTGGCGCATAATTGTTTTTCTGCTTCTCCTTCTTAGTGGCTATTGCTGACTCACGTACAATGAACTTTTCACCCGTATCCCGTATGCCATCTTAAGTAGATTTAATGACTTGTGGATTTAGTTTTTTTTTTTTCATCTTTTACCAGTTTGTCGTCGGGCAACAAGCCAAACTAAAGCAACTGTCTGATATAAATCACATTTATGGACGGAACAGAGGACGGGACTGGCCTCAGATGGATACTTCTTTGTGGTTTTGTATGGGGGAAAAATGAAATGCAAATTACAACAGGAATGATAACAGTTATGGCAATCAAATGCCAGATAACATTCTTTGATATATTTATCTGTTTAAATGCGACTTGGGAATAAGCCAAAACTGCAATTCTATGCCAGAAGTTGAAACTTGTTAACGCCATTTCCGCCTGTCATATCAAAATAATTATCTTTAAAGTGTTGCTTAGACCAAGTCCTATCAGCAACAACAACAACATCCACTAACTCCAACAACTACAAGTGTCTGAGCTCACTTTGCGTGCGACAACTTGATCTGCAGAACTCGTTTTTCACGCTATCTTGATTGCAATTATGTAATTCCAAAATTCTTGCTAATTAAACTTACATTTCACTTAATTGTATTAACATACTCCCCATAGTTTTATGACGCCGTAAAATGTTTAATTGATATTTAACTTAAATATTATATAGATCAGATATAATCTCAATCTCAATAATTGAAACCGGTTTAGAATAGATTTTATTATTTAATTTCTTAATAACTCTATCGTATAACTTTCGCTAGAGCGCAATCATTTTAAACAAACGCGCCTTAATATTGATTTGCAGCTTGTATAATTTTTGTGTTGAAATGTAAAATGTTTTTGAATATAAGAGCCGTTACTATTTGTCTGGAGCCCTGGGCGACAATTGTCAGTGTTAGAAAATGTAGTCAAAGAGAATGTAAATAGTTTGTTTAAAAATTAATTCTCGCTCTTTTAGTTTTTAATTTAATAATGGAGGATTCAAGCGACCAACTACGTACCCAAATGCGAGATATAATTCTCAATACATCGAAACCATTGATTATTCACGATTTTCCCATGAAGTGGGAATGCTTTAATGGATCGCTGCACGATTGGTGCGAGTGCTTTGACGCAGAAACCTCATCCCGTCCAGGACCGGAATTCGAGCTTATGTCCATGACAGATTGCTCGACGCCGCAGTGGGAACGAAAACGGAAAAGGGTTACCAATATGTCTATGCAGCAGTTCCTTAAGGACTATGGCGGTGGAGTGATGGAGAATCAAAGCCATTGGGCTGCCTATCAGTACAAGAGAGCCCAGGATGTGCCCGAGAGTTGTGTGAAAGGCATAGATTTTGGGGACTTTGGTTTTCCCGATCCAGACAAAGACTTCACCTTCTGGCTGGGATCGGAACAGGCGAATACACCGTGTCACTATGATACCTACGGCATAAACATTGTCGTTCAGGTCTATGGTAGCAAACTCTGGTTACTCTTTCCACCCGAGACGCCGTTGCAGAGTTCTCGAATTCCATATGAAGAGTCTAGTGTTTATTGCATGGAGAACTTTTATGCACCTCCTCCGGACAGAAACTACAGTGAATTTGCCGACCAGGCCCATTCCTGTATCCTTCAGGCTGGCGATGTTCTTATTGTGCCGCGTCATTGGTGGCACTATGTGGAATCCAAGCAGACTTCATTGAGTGTCAACTATTGGGTGCCACTTAAGGTGGATTTGGATTTGGCTTTGGATGAGTTTATGGTCAAGCATATAGTCGAGAGCTTTGTCAAGGGCGAAAGTAATCAAATGAGGGAATATCTCTTGAATCCCAATCAGCTAACAGAGGTGTCTGGCCTGCCCAGTGAACTGTTCGAACAATACGAACAGGCAGTTGGGCAAAATGTCGACGACAAGGCGAACCAACGTAAACTATGGGACACTGATTACCTACCGCCCTCAGATGTGAATGCCCTCTTCAATAATATTGACCTGTTTATACGACCCGTTGAGATTATGCACAAGGATGAGTACGAGCATCTGATCAACACCAACTCAAAGGGACGATCGGCATCTAGTGAAGCTGCACCCGAGTCTAACGATGGTATTATCAGCTCCAATCTGGAGCTACTTATCAATAGCATGTGTGCTCCTCGCAGTATAGCGAGCATCAAGCGGGAATTCTTCCGTAGATTAAGACAATAGAATGTTTATTTTTATTTTTTTTTTTGTGATACGGAGAATACAAATGTGAGATTAACTTTGAAGGGGTACATATATGTATATATAAAGATTTATAAAACAAATTCCAATTTCAACGAATGTGGAGTAAAGCATTGAATGCTCAATTAGAATCTCTAGATTCCTCAAACACAGATTAGATTTCAACTTAAATCAAAAAGCATGCTAAACAAAAGGGGGCTACAAATCAAATGGGAGGTTTACCAGCCAGGAGGCTTCTGCTGGTTGGGATAGCCGCCCTGCTGTTGGGCATAAGTGCCGGGGTAGGTGCCATAATGTCCGGGTGCAGGTCCCTGGGGATAGCCAGGATATTGATAATCTGCAATAAGAGGCAGAATAGGTCAGATTTAATCGATTTTGAGATTATTGAATTGACTTACTTCCTGGATATGGCAAAGTTGCATAGGGATTAAAGCTCTGCGGCATGGGTGCCGGTACATAAGCTGGATATGGTATACCTGGAGTTGCTCCAAACGGCACTGGCATGCCTTGGACCTGGGCTGGATAGGGTATAGCTGATGGAGCAGCTGCTGCAGCAGCAGGCACATTAGGGGCACCACCGCCTGGTGCGACTGGAATGTCACTGCCGCTGCCCGAGGTGGATGCATAGTGCGATGGCAATGCTGGAGTGGCTGGACATGCCTGGCGACTGGACTCTGTGGTCAGATCCTTGAGCAATTCCTCCTTTTCGGTTTTGCGGGCAAATACGAAATCACTAATCTTGTTCTGGAACACCACCAGCAACTGGGTGAGGTCATTGTAGAACTTGGTACCCTCCTGCAAATTGCCAGATAGCTCCACATAGCTATCATAGGCACTGGCCAACTCCTGGTACAGTTTGTCGCGCGAGCTGCCGCAATTGCCCGTCTCCGAGACGAAATCTCCATGGGCACTTTGAATATCAGCGACCAGAGATTGTTGACGCTCAATACTCTCTTTGACCTGTTGCTGGAGCGGATTAATAACTTGACCAATTCGCGCCAGAGACAAGGCTGGCTCATCAATGGCTCCGTCTTTCTGGAGGGCAAGCAAGAACTCATCTTTCATATTGAATGTGGCCGATTTCAGTTCGGACTCAACGGCATCCCGTTCGGCCTTAATGGTCTCTACGGCCTCCATTAGATGCTTGAGTCGCTGCACACTGGAGCAATTGGGATCCACACTACCGCTGGCGGAGGGTAGCGACTGTTGTATCTGCTCTGGAGACAGTGAAAGCAGCTGGATTCCCTTCTGATTTGCCTCAAATTTCTGACGCACGACCTTATCCGCCTCAATGGCATTGGTGATAACTTCGCGATACTTTTTGGCATTGGTGCGGAACATTTCGGTCAGCTTGTCCGAACTGATGCGTGTCCAGCGCTCCTTAAATTGCGCCCGCAACTGATTATCCGAGTCGCGTTCCTCGTCGAGCAATCTCTCTGTCTCGTCCAGAATCTCACGATTCCGACTGAGCAGCTCGGGTAAATCCTTTAACAGGGTCTGCACATTCTCGATGCCACCCTTCTGACGCACCTCGTGGGCTTTCTCCTTGAGCGACGGTGGCAATCCATTATTGCCATCTGTGGTCTCCACAGCGGCTGGCAGATTTAGACTGGCCAGCACCGCATTAAGAGTTTGTGTGGACTCACGCAATTTCATAATCTCCCCATTTACAATCTCGTTCTTCCGCATATCGGAAGCGGTAAGAGCGCGATGCAGTTCCACCGGAACCAGATTGGTGAAAATGTCCTTGAAATTGCCAGCCAGGGGTACAGGAATAGGTAGAGGCTTTGCCAACTGAGCCTTGCCAGGCGAGGCCAGAGTACTTAGCTCTGGTATCATCTCATTATAAATGAATTCATTGTCCTTGGTAGATTCAGCCAAGTTCCGTTTTGCCCGACTGAAGTACTCGTCCAAGTACGTCTCATTGCCGCCACGTGACTGAGCCGCCTTAAACAACTCGATGGCATTACGAAGGCGAGCAATTTCTTCGCCAATTTTCTTGGCCGAACGGCAAACAAGACTTTGATACAGTTGAGTCAAGGCATGGAAACCTGCCTGTTTGCCGGCCACTGTGGGTATCCATTCCTTTTCCCACAAACTGCGCACCGACTCCTTCTGCATGGCCCGCAAAACATCTGCATAGAATTCCTCACCCTGGCAGCATAATTTAGCAATAATCTGATCCTTCATATTGTCTGTGGAAGCGTTGGATTCGAAATTATGAAATTACTAAGAAAAAATGCATACGAAAACTATAAAACTTACCCTTAATAGCCTTGAGAATGAATACCTCCTGAGCCTGTGCAACCATCAGAGCCTGAAGTACTACCAGTGTGTCTTGGCTTAGATCCGGAGTAGGCTCTGAGGGCAATGCAGCAGGTGTAGCACCCTTTAAGTACTGGAAAATGCCGGCACTCTGCTGTAATAGTTTAATGGCCAACTTGAGACCCTCATCCGTGTCCAGGGCCTGACTGGCCGCCACATTACTCTGCAGAGCGGCTATATTGAAAAGCACACATACTTTCTCATACATCAGCGATGTGTGGGCTATAGAAAATTGGATTTCATTAGCTTAATCTGGTTGTATCAAATAACAGAAAGAAGACTTACTTAGGCTGATTTTACCACCAAATATCGAACCCTTATCAAAAGCATCTTTCCATTTGAAGGGTATTTGCAGTTCACTCACTGAAATCTTCGTTTCTAGAGCACAAATCTGATCATAATAGCTAGAAAAAAGCGAAACCAAATGCCCAGCGGGTCAAACAATTAGAGACTACGTCATCCACTACCTATACCAAAAAGCTTGTTTACGTCTTACTTACGCACACACACAAACACAGTTGATGGGAGCTATGTATGATTAGGTGGTCGGACAATGGTCTTTCCCTACTATCAAAGTGTATGACTCATTTTCGAAGGTATAAACCCCCTTAAATACCCATTCTTATATATATATGTAGCTACATTTTTTATGATTAATTGCAACTTACGCGTAGACCAATTCCAACGATGCCTCATACTTTTCAAAGAACTTCCAAATCGCCGTATTGCGTTGCTTTGAAAATTCATTTACAGACTCCGCATATTTGGCCTTCTCATCGGCGGTGGCTCCATTGTAAGTGCTTTGTATGAGATTGTTCAGCGGTTTTACTATGTCCACTTCAGATGGTTTTTTCAACGGCACGCCCAACAGCTTTGACATCTTTTGTGCAGTAGCGAAAATCAAAATTAATTAAAACACTGTCAATGGAATTCTTTACTTTTCCCGTTCTCTCCACTCCACTCTTTTTAAATGTCGCTTGGCAGTCGTTGTCTCGCCAACAGCTGTCAAATGGTAAACTGGCGTTAGGCAACACTGCAATCAGTACTGCCAACTTACGATACATAACATAAGGATAATAATTGTTGAGTCTAAATGGAAATCTATCACAAATAATTTTACAAATAAAGGGGCCAGAATTTGCTAGAATATTTAGGTCAATATTTACAATACAATGTATGTGGGGAAATTAATTTCGTTTGTGAAAGTAGCTACGCCGGCAACACTGTTACCCACACTGTATGTTCACTTTGACCCAGTGTGGCAACTTTAGATACTTTCTATTTTCTGATTGTGAAAAAGTTGGTTGAAATTGTTCACATATTTTGCGTATTGATTGAGCAGAAATCCAAGAATTTTTATTGAAAAAATTAAGATAAGGTTTTTGATTGTACCAAGTGATAATCCAACAGCATAAGCAGAGCAGTTGTAGAAAGAAAGAAATCGGCAGTAACAACAACAACAACAGGAGGAGAGGGAGAGAGACGAAAAATCGAAGAACTATGGCCGAGATTGAGAAAATGACAGCAGCGGTGGACCAGCCAGACCCAGCCCCGGTTCCAGCCGCAGATTCAGTTTCGGTTCCAGAAACGGTAAAAACAACAACAACAACATCGGTGGCTCCACCCACTGATATCCCAGTAACCGCAACGGACACTGTCTCATCGGAAACTCCTGAATTAGGCACATCGCCCACTCAGGAACCATCGAGCAATTCCCATCCACATGACTCGGAATATGATACGGCCAGTGATTTGGAAGGCGGCGAGGAGTACGACGATGACGACGATGATGATGAGGATGACGATGGAGAAAGCGGTAGCGAGGATGAGACGGAAACCGACGAAGAGACAGAGGAGGATGAGGATGGTGCTGGAGAGATGCCCGATGGTGACACATCATCAGCAGCTGCAGCGGCAGCAGCGGCTCAAAAGAAAGTAGACGAGGATCGCAGCAATCCGCAGTATATACCCAAACGTGGGACATTCTACGAGCACGATGACCGCACAGCTGAAACAGAGGTGGACATTGTCATTGAAGATGACAGTCAGTCGCAATCATTAACAGAAATCAATGGGGATGCGAATGGTGTTAGTGGGGGCGCTGCACAATCTGCTGCGGGTGACGGAGTGAGTGGAGGAAGTGTTGGTGGTCAAACGCCGACCATATCGCAGGCTTCCAAGACCATGAAGAAATGGCAACCGGCATCTGGCGGAGATCGCTGGTCCCACGATCGTTTTGAAGCAAATGAGCAGGCGCCCAAATCGCGGGCCGAACTGTTGCAGACCTACGGCTATGATATACGCAACGAGGATGCTGCACCCCGGGCTCGTCGCCGCCGGCGTTACGGACGTGGTCCGAGCAAATATTCACGTAACTGGGAGGACGAGCAGGCTTATCTGAAGGCCAGCAATAAAGAACGAAAACCACCAAGGCCTCAAGACTTTCCAGCTCTTAATGAGCGTAAAGTCTCGCGTAGACCACTTGCCGCTTCCGGTCGAGCGGAGAAGGAGAATCGTCGCAGCGGTGTAGGGGCAGGAGCACCTGGTGGTTCTCAGGAGCAGCCTCGTCATTATGGCCGTCATAGTAATGGCAGCTCAGCTGGACGTCAGAATGCCATGGAATTTAAACAAAAATCGAATCGCGGGCCACACCCACAACCCAGAGAGAGGGAACGAGAGAGGGATAGGGTAGACCGTGACCAACCAGTCGAACAACATACCAAGCCGACAACTCCCCGAGCAAATGGTCAAACTATTCAAAACAACGAAGGACTTCAGGTACAACCAAACACTAACCAACAGCATCAGCAGCAAACCCAAACTCAGCAGAGGCAACAGCCCATCCAGCAACAGCATCAACCACAGCAGCAATTGCCGTTGCCAACGCCACCGACACAGAACCAAATACCGCCACTGTCCACCACAAATCTTTCGCAGCGATTGCAACAAGTGCAGCAGCGTAACGATCCCAGTCATGTGGGTAGCGTCCAAATGCAGGCGCTGGCCAGTCAGAATCAACAGCAGCAACAACAACAGGTCCATATGCAGCAGCAGCAGAGTCAATCTGTGGCCCCCAAGCGTTACTCCAGTCTGCGGAGATCCCAGCAGCAGCAGGACCAAATCCAACAACAGATACAGCTGCAGCAACAACAACAGCAGCAGCAATCTCAAATTATTCTACAGGATCCTCATATGCTCATGCAGATTGCTTATCAGCAGCAAGAACTCCAGGCCCAACTGCAGGGCTTACAATTAGGTCCTGCTCCCGGACCGGCAAGTGTGCCACCGCCCGCAGCCAAACAGCCGGCACAGCCCCCAGCAACCGCCGCCTATGCTCCGGCTCAGGGGGCACCGTATTATGTAACTGGAGCAGAGGCGGGACCATATGGCAATCCAGCTGCAGCTGCAGCAGCCGCTGCTGCCTATTTGCCCACTACACCAGCTGCCGTTGCGTATGCCCAGGCTCAAGCACAAACAGCTCCCGCCCAGCCACAAGCGCCGCCGCAGGCGCAAGTGGCTGCCACACAGTCGGCCCAGGCTCCGCCGCCGTCCATGAACTATCATCAGAACTACAATACAGTCGGGGGTACCACATATTTTGTGCCGCCTGCCCAGACAACCAGTCGACCTACTCAGCTGCCCCAACGACGCCCAACCAATGCGATTCCCATTTTGCCACCATCCGAAAAGCATAAGACACGAGGAGCCGCATCTGGTGCCGGATCGGGTGGAGGCCAGGCCAAAGAGGAAGGGGGCAACTCTGATAATATTGATCACATTCTGGATAATATGTTTGTGCAGCGTCCGGCATTCCAAGCGCCGCCAGCGGATGCAGCAACAACTTCATCCAAGGAGGATACCACCACCACTAGCATTAGCAACGTCGCCACTAGCAACACTAGCACCAGCTCTGGCGCAGTTCCTGAGCAAAACCTTCAGCCAGTTGCTGTTACTGGGCAAGAATGAGTGCAGGCCTATGCCAACCTACAGCAACAGCAGCAACAGCAAAGGCGTGGCCGCCATCTACCACCTTTGGGCAGTAACTCAGTACCATTGCCCGCCTATGCCCTGCTGCCGCCGCACGTTGGCTACTATCGACCGCACTAGTGGAGGAGGACCGGAAGACTCAGCTCATCATTAGCATCAGCACTGGCTAGTGCGTCCCGATTTTGAATACCTTTCTTGACGAGAACTCTTTCCCCTTTAAAAATCAAATCAAATCAATTACAGTATAATCCGGTTATAACGACCTCAAGGGACCGACGATTTTCGTCGTTCCATCCGGAAGACGTCCTAACCGGAGGCCCTTTTATATTAGCTATAACCGGACGGACGTTATAAGCGGAGTCGTTATAACCGGATTCTACTGTATTCTACTTTATTTATTAATTTTTTTTCAACTTGAAGAAATCCCGTTTTGGGATATATTTTCATTTTTTTTTTTTTTGGATCTCCAAAGTTAACTCATGGGAATTTGCCCCCTGATTTGTTTAATTTACTCGCAAGTCTGTGACTTGGGCTTCAACCTTATTCTTTCTTCTAGAATTGTATATTAGGTTTGACAAGTTTCAAAACAAAAAAAATATGTAAAATAGATTTTAGCTCTCGCCTCAAGAGATAATCGATCTAACTATGAAAACAAAAGGATATATATATATATACGATCAAATATGTATATGTATAATCCAAGCGCCAGCTTCAATTCAATTGTATAATGTATATGTAGTCAGTAGGATCATTTGAGATCAAAATCAAGTCGAAAGAATTTTGAAATAGCCGCATTTTCAAGTTGGAAATCATTGTGTAAAATGTATTTGCATAAAACTAATGGAATATTGAATTTAAAAATAAACGTTTAACAGAAAACAACATGTTGGCATAGTTCTATGGGTGCTACAGGCAAGACAAATTCGCTTTGGTTTTTAATTCCTTTTAAAGCTCTAAATCTATGGGATGACTTTGGTAAAAACTAAGTTGATAGAAGCAAATCAAAAAGATACATAGACTTATGATATAAGGTAAAAGTGAAAGGGAATGAAAGTTTAACACAAATTACTCTCAAAATTCAAAACCAACACAGCAAAAACTGTACAATTTTGGGAATGAACAATAACATATCAACACAATTACAAAAGAACATGTTTCTGACATTATCAATTACAATTTTAGATGTCATGTTTAGTAAATAGAAGATACCCTTTTGACTTAACTCTAGTATACTCTGAAGCTCGTTTCTTTGTACTTAGAACTAGATAAACCTATAAATTCAACTTAAAACTAATAGATTGTTTACAATTTGGACTCCTTGGCAAGTTTTTCCAGTAGCTCATTGATTTTACGGAATGAGTCCTTAAATATATCATTGAACTTTCGAGCACTTGTCTTAATGCTATCACGGTAGGCAGTGGTATTAATGAAGATCCTGAAATACAAATATAGTTTATAAACAAGTTAGACCAGCTAAGAGTAAACTTACTCTCCCGAAGTTATGGAGTAGAAGACACCATAGCCATCAAAAACCATGGGTGCCACATAGCCAACATTAGCTGTGAATCCCAGTGTACTGGTGGATAGGACGAAATTGCCACCACCACCGCTTTTGGTGTAGAGGGGATCATCGTAAAGGGCCGGTATATCCAATTTGTTCTCATAGGCAGCACACCAGAGACCAAACAAATGCCTATCGATGCCTTGTCCCTTGCGGGCCTCATTCATCATGTGCTTATGATCATCGACGGCAGCACGAAATGCTTTGGCCAAGACCAGGTCACTGGTAGCTGGATTTGTGGCGGCCTTAAGGAATGCATGCACAGCTCCAGTGCAGGAACGCAATGTCTCTGTACGTCCATTGTAATACTGACGCATCAAAGCCGTCTCATAGGTGGGAGCAATCTCTTGATGCATTCGGTAATAAGCCCATTGCATGACCACCTGGACAAAGGAGTCAGGATGCAAGCGATGGGTCTTCATAAAGTCCTTGCCAAACTCATCGAATACTGTAAAAGTGACTGTCACATCCATACCCTAAAGTCGAATGACAATAGATTGTTAATGCCCAAAGAGAGATCAATATCTACTCCACTTACCCTGTCATCGATCTCCTGCCGCATGCGTTTAATCTCCCCGCGCAGAGTATCATCGAGTTCAAATTTCAGCTCCTTCCAGTCCACTACTCTGGTGTTCTCTACCTCGCTCCAGTCCGGCTCGGGCACCTCCAACAGACTCAATTGCATGAAAGTAGCGAAGCTCACACTGACTGTCCCATCGTAGCAACTGTGCTCTCCTGTCCAAATGAACCGTCCATTCTTGTAGGCAACTATGCTGCTGCTGTGGTCAGCCCAACGGGAGTGGTAGTCGCCATAGAGACCCAGCTGTGATGCCTCCTCATAATCCTTGGGCGAGTGCTCGTCCCAACAGATATCTATGTTGGCGCTCTCTACCAACTTCAATGTTTCCTGATTGTTGGCAGAAATCTCTCTAATTCGATCCCGATTCTTGGCCCAAGTCGGCCGATCATCATGGGTAAGAGCTGGCACACAATCACCCTCCGGTTCATAGTCCAAAATGCTGCGTAAACGCTGCAGAGCCACCAAAATCTCTGGAGCTGTCAGAATGCTATCATCATCATGCACACATTTCAGGATGAACTGACGACCTTTGGCACTGATAAGAAAATGTGTGGGCGTTTGGCCCTCAGTCTTGGTAAGGAAGTGCTTCTCAATATGATCCTGCTCGATGCCCGGAATGCGGCAAGTGGAGAAAAAGTTCTTATACAAGGCGGATGAATACTTAATTTTACCTCCGTTCGAGGAGAGCGGCTTGATGGTGGCTTTACGGGTCAGATCCCAAAACTCAAGAGTGTGATGGATTTGTCTTGCGAAGCTCTAATAAACAAAACAGAAGTGGAGAAAAGGAAACTTGAAGATCTGCGTAGTTTAGCCGAACAGAAGTTTCTTTATACCTTCAACATATACTCCGGAGTCTCCGGGACTCCAACCAACTCCAGCTGGCCAGCCATCGACATCAGTTGATAGGGTAAAAGTGGAAGACGCAACAGATGATAACCATAATCCTCCCACCAAGTGCCCAACCAATTTTTCATTTTCCCCTCACGTTCCTTAAGTTTCTCTTGAAGTTCAGGCCCGATCCCATTCTGGAAGTCATCAATCACTTTTCTCGTCTGGGCCAGTTCTTCGGCTGTGCCAAATGGCTGAACACAGGCAAAATAACGTTCCATTGTCTCCCGTAGATCGGGCAATGGAAGTGGTGGCAATGTTTCATCGAAATCATAGGTATTGCTGTCATTCTTATCCATAAAATATAGACTGGCTCGATCCATGGCTGAATTCTGTAAGATTATCTAAAATTGTACGAAAGTTAAGTTTAGCCCAGGGTGGTATATACTTAGAAAAAAAAGGCCTATCCGGCCCCAAGCAGATAAAGCACACCCTCGACAGGGAGAACTTTCGTTTTTAAAAGTCCAAAGTACCAAAGTCAAGTACATACGTATGTACATATATGCATATGTAGATGATGAAGTGACGACTTCAGCCCAGTCGGGCAAAGGTCGCCCTAACGAAACTGAAGTGTTTGGGTGCATTTTAATATAGTCATAGATAGACAAATAGATGAATTTATTGTCTAAATTGATTGCCAAATATTATTAGAAATATCTTTCTTTTTTTATTTTGTGTTGGACCGACCTTTGGACCTGGTGTGGAGAACGGTTTTCCGAAATTATGCCCGAAGCGTCAGAGTGCCGTTAAACGACTAAACGGTTAGCAATGTTTACGAGACCAGCAAAGCTCCTCGGAAAACCCTTATCAGCTCCAACTCTGTGGGGGGTTGGGGGTGTGGTGGTTATAACTATATATGTACGTACATACACATGTACATGCATATATAGGAGCAAATTAAGATAATAATATTGGTAAGAATGAAAGTGCTAGACGGCAGGCGGCGGCGGCGTCTGATAAGTGGTTCGTAGGAGTGGGTCAATACTTTCAATATGAAAGCAATTGAACGCACGTTTAGATTAGCTTTTAATACCTGTAACTGATGTGTGGTTTCGCTTAATTTATATATCCATATTTTAAAGTAATTAACAAAACATTGAACTCGCCAAGTCCGGATAAAAGAGAGAGAGAGAGAGACAAAAACTGTAAGCGGCACACATTCGTTCTTGTTTACAACCCCCAGTAGCCAACTAGCAGCATATTCATTTAAATTAACGTTAAACCAATTTATGTACATCCTAAGAAACATATATGTATAATACAAACAATTTAATGATGATTTGATTTAATTTATTTTTTCATTATTTTTCTTAAAATTTTGTTCTTTATGAAACTTAGCAAGATTTGCTTTTGGCTTATTGGTTGCATTCTGTTTTTCTACTGGGTAGGTTTTAACAAAAACTCAGCTGGGCGTCAGAGTTGTCACTTTGTACAACTATTTGAAATTGGATTTTGTTTTAAAGAATCAGTTTTCGATTTAAAATGCATGTAAATACACCACAAATATTTTTTATATAGAGACAAATTGTTTTAATATTCTTTGGCATATGTTTAAATTGGTTTTATTGGTGAAAGAAATTAAAATTGCAGGGCAAGCGGAAACAGCTGAATAGGTGTTTTCCAGCCCTGGTCATTTGGCATTTTGCAAACATATGAAATGGGCGAAAAAAACAAGAAGGGACAAAGCCAAATATCGCGCAAAGAAATATAAATTGAATATTAATAATTTGTCAACATGTTGCCATCGACAGGCTTGTTTAAAGATTTTCTTTGCCCGTACTATGGCAGCAAAGAAACCTCCGGCGCCGGGGGAGACTCAGCGGTGACCTGTAACCGTCCTTTTTGTCACTTCAAGCATGTCCGGAGTGAGTATGTGGGTTATGAAATAATGAATGTTATGTATTTATTAAATCATTTTTAGCCGATGTTGAGAGTGTGCCGATGGGAGAGCCCGTGTCGGACCTAAAACCAGCTCCTCTGCCAAAATTAATGGAACTGCCGCTGCCCGAACTGAAGCTATTTGCAACGGCAAAAAAAACGAATCTGGAGTATCATCCAGAGAAACCCGGTCTAAATGCCTCACCAGCCAAAAGAAAGCAGGGAGATAGCCTAGACAACGCCCCCAAATATGTGCCCTCACAACCTCAGACGAATGGAGCCGGTGGCAATGAGGAGCAACAAAATATCGAACAAGAAATAAACGACGAACAATTTACAGTAGATATTGAAATGCAAAATGGGGAGCAAGCAGACTTGGAGACCAAAGAGGACCCCATGTGTGGGAGGGAGACGACCAGTGAAGAACAGCCCAGTGAGAAAAAGCGAAATGAGTCGCACACAGAGGAGAAGAAAGAGGTAAAGGAGACGGCGGAAACCGAGAAAACCCCCATTTCTGGTTCGGGAACATTGCGCCGCAGTGACAGCAGTCATAAACGTGAACATAAATCTAGCAGAAGCAGTTCGAGCAGTTCCCATAAAGATAAGAGCAAGGACAAAGATAAAGAGAAAGACAACGATAAGGACAAATATCGGCATAAATCAAGTTCCAGACACAGTTCCTCTTCCACCTCACATAGAAAATCAACTGAGAAGAGTTCAGGCAGCACCAGTAGCAGCAGCAACCACAAGACAAGCTCATCGTCAACATCATCATCCAGAAGCCGTCACCGTGTCAGTTCGTCCTCGACTTCCAGTTCCAAATCCAAATCAAGAAGTTCCTCTGCCAAATCATCCACATCAGCTAGTGAAAGCACAATGGCAAAAGAAACCACCAAAGAGGAAATCAAGGAAAAAGATATGGAAGTCGCGGACGAACTGAATTTTGATTTTAACTACCAGGCCGACGATACCTCAGAAGCAGAAATAGCACGCCAATGCGAGATGATTTTCAATGAACTGGAGAGTAAATTTGCTCAGATGCATAATCCAGCCGAGAGCAGTGATTCGACACCTGGAAGCAGTCGCAAGCGCAAAGCACCGACACCCGATTTGGATGCCCTAACAGAGGCAGCTACAGCCACTCTCCAGAAGCGCCGTGTTGCCCACGAAAATGCCGACAAAAGCAAAGCGGCACGTGGATTGTCCTCGTTAGAGCAAAAACCGAATCACATTCGCAATGCTATGCAAGCCATTTTTGACAGACGCTCCGAAATGCGCCGACAGGAGAAACTAAGAGCTGAGGCTGCCGCCAATCAACTGCGTGAGGCACAGGAACGAGTACGTGTTGCCCAAGAGGCGTTGGTCAAGGATCAGGACAAGGCAGGGCTAACTCCGCTCATACCGCGTACTGCTCTCACCCCGGGACGTTCAGGTAAGTGGTCAATATGAATTATGTGTATATTTCCTGACTTGATCTTTCTTCTCCAGCTCGCAGCATAGCCCCAGTTGCCAATGTTGTGGCCATTGCGAGGGCTAAAAAGAAAATCGAAGAGTTGCAGGCTGAAAAAAAGGCAGCATTTACCTCAGCTAAATCCTTCAAAGGAGCAACACGTGTCGCCCACAAGCCCACTACGGCCCTGGACAAGAATGAACCATCACAATCCTCGGCGGAGACGACTGGTCTGGAGAAACCGACAGTGCTCGAACCGCAAAGCTCTAAAATATCGTACAATATACGAATGCAGTATTATGAACTGATGGTGAAACAATGCACCATCATTTATCCCCAACTGGTCGACGCCTGGGAAAGGGCTCAGGTGGAGGAGCTGGCTGCGTTTAAGAAGTGTAATACTGTGGCCATATACAAAAATAGTTCCATGCTGGCTATAAACAAGTTGCGTAAAGAAGCCATCGAGGCTGGCAATCGACCCAGTGTGGCCAATAAGACTGTTTCCCATGAAATGATGTTGGGCGGCAAGAGGGCGCTAACAACCTCCTGGAGTGTGGAGAAGAAGGAGTGAGTAACAGCATAATCCACTTGCCATTTAACTCATTTTGTTTAATTTTATTTTAGGAAATTAAGCTCCAAGGCGGGTGGCAAGCAACCTTTCGATAATCTAGATTCTGAGAAAGCCTATGAAATGGTCTTTGACCTGCGTCTTACCGATCAGCAATTAATAGACAATGGCTTTCCGCGACCGGGCTCCAAACCAGGCCTAGCTGTCATCACCTCCACTCGTCCCAATCGTCGCCCCAATGAGACCGAACGATATTGTTCTCGTTGTGGGAAAGTCTTCAATTTGAATGTGTACGAACGTCGGTGCTCAGACGAATGCAACTATCATCCCAAAAGCACGGGCTATCGACGTGGTTTCAGTGATAATTATCACCGATGTTGCCAACAGCCTGCCGGTACACCTGGCTGCTCCTATGCCAACTATCATGTCAGCGACTATTACGACCCGGATAAATTAACGTGCTTTGTGAAAACCATGAATCCTCGACGTCTTGCTGAATATGTTCCAAGCAAAAAGGATATTTTTGCATTGGATTGCGAAATGTGCTATACAACGCATGGCATAGAGCTAACACGTGTCACTGTGGTGGACATCGATGGACGCACCGTGTACGATGCTTTGGTCAAACCGGATAATCAGATCGTGGACTATAATACCGTGTAAGTGGCCAAGTGATGTTTGATACTGTCAACACGTAAATACCTGAATTTACAACCTTTTTTGTACTTTTAGCTACTCTGGCATAACAGAAGCTATGCTATCCAAGGAGACGCGCACATTACGCGATGTCCAGGCCGTTCTCATGTCCATGTTCCACTCGAAGACGATACTGGTGGGTCATAGTTTGGAGAGCGATCTGAAGACATTGAAGCTCATACACGATGTTGTGGTCGATACATCAGTTTTATTTCCCCACAAAATGGGGCTACCCAAGAAACGTGCCCTTAAAACACTTTGCATTGAGAATCTGAAGCGTATCATACAGGAAAATGGTAATTGATTGCAATTAAAGTTAATTCAATTACACTGATGTTTGTTTAATTTTTGCAGAAGCTGGTCATGACAGCGCAGAGGATGCTGAAGTCTGCATACAACTCATTAAATACTATCTAAATAACAAAATCAGTTGAAATAATTGTCCCTTCTCCTTTCTCTTGCACCTTTGAATAAGCAATCGAAAAGCTAACGCTTTAACATGCCTTATTTTAAATATGTATACATATTTATATTTATAAATTAAAGCAAAAAAGTAAGTTCACAACAAGCCAGAAAATCCACAAATTGTTTGTTCAATGCTTTTATATAAATGTGGGCTTCCACATGCGCTCAAATTCAGTTTCTAGGCGCCTGCATACTCTTGGAGAGCTGGTTATGAGAAAATTGTCCCAGTATTGGTAAGAACGTGCCCAATTAAGAGATCCAGTCATGGCAATCGTAACAATAGGCGCCGATCCCCTTGCATCCTTGTGGGAGTGCAGCTTCTTACTGCGATAACCATCGATGACACAGAACTTGTGATGCATTGTTGGGTCTCGAGATTTGTCAACGGAATTCAATGAAATAAAACGCAGTTCTAGAACTTTTCCATAATTTTCCACCATGCGTTCATAGCCAACATCGCATATGATACGGACACGAACTCCACGTCTACGGGCTTCAACCAAGGCTTCGCAAATCGATTCAAGCCATATGGAATACATGGCTATGTCAATGCTATATTTTGCTCTCACAATGTATTGAATTATGCGAGCTGAATAATTATTGCTGCCGTAAGACAATTCCCAGTTACTTGTAGTTACATGAATCACATCATTCACGAGCCGAGAAGTGCAATTCTCTTTCCATTCCCGACGAAGTCTCCTGAAGTGGGTGGTCAGCTTCCGCGGCTGGCGAAATACGAGGTTAATGAACTTGATAATATAGTAAAGCATGTTGGAGTTGGATTTCCACTGTCCGCTGCAAAATGAGATTGACAATGAAAATGATAAATGTCGTCAGGAAATGTGTCAAACTTGTTAAGAGTTGACAATTCACCGAAAATTAGTAAATTTTCTTGGTGAATTCTGTCAGTATTGATTTCTTATCCTAATTTTCATTGAAATTTGACAGTAACTGAAATAGAAAGTTTTCAGAAGTTTTTGGAGCACCTAAGTCAATTTCTAAATATTTTTGAAACCCAAATATTTTGATGCCAATTTATAGATAATATACAATCATCATGTATCAATTCACATTTCTGCATACTAGGTTTTTCAAATTTGTTCAACACTGGTGAGAATAACGCTGTCGAAAACAAGTGTTGGGAACAAAACAAAACTGCTTGCATTTGGTGCAAATTGTTGCTTGACTTTGAGTGTAGATAACTTTTAAAAGAAAAACGTTATTGATAAAACTGAAGATGCAATTGAAAAAGTCGGGCTTGTACTATGTGTTAGTAGACTTGATTTGTTCTAAATTGAGGAGGTGTCTTAAAATCTGTGTAATTGTAAGCGACTCTCAAAAACAACACTTGTTAAGAAATCTCAACTTTAGAGAGAGTTATAAAAAAATGTCTACCAGTGTCCAGTCTAAAACTTTTACTGTTGAATAGAATAATAAATTATTTGTAAAATACAAGAGTCCCAATGTCCAGAAATAACCACTTTTTTTGGAATTTAACTTTTTAGCGCATAACCTCATATTCCTGTATATGGACAGTTTTTTAAATGGTAGATGCAAAGGACCTTTTGAATAATAGGGAATCCAATAACAACACAAAAATCGTTTGCGCGACAATTATGTCTCATTTATGCATCCACAAATAGGGTTAGCTACTGAAAGCGGTAATACGCAGAATTATACAGTTGCTGGTTGCTATACATATAAGCCAATCCTTCACGCCAAGAAGAACAATAGAATCACAGATTTTACAAACTTTTTCCGCATGTTCAGATCTCTTGATTTTCTCTTTAAGCCTGAAAAAAACCTGCGAACGCATTTCTCGAACTCCACGGCCGACAGAAGCAGTTGCTTGTTTGAAGTGTCTATATTACTTATGCTGATAACGATATTGATCAACTTTAAGATCGTTTTGTAGATTTTTCTATGAATCTTGGCCCTAAATTTGAAGAAAATATTAAAATCACAACGGTTGTAGGAAACGTATTATGTTTAATGATATACTTAGCATACTTTTTTGGGCAAAATACGGTTTTTTGTCCGTGGAGGCGAATGCCACACCCATTTTGTCGAAAAACATTTGCAAAACATATTTATTACTTTACCCAATGCAATGAGAATGAAAATGATTGTTTAACATACATTTTTGAATAAAGTGCTCAAAAAATGGCTCCGCAACCCATAGTGCCGTGGAGGCGAGATGCCTCACCCATTTTGTCAAAAAACAATTTCAAAACATATTTATTACTTCACCCAATGCCATGAGAATGAAAATGATTGTTAAACATAGATTTTTGAATTAAAAGCTTCAAAATCGTCCGAAAACTCACAAGTTGTTTTTTTTTCGTGTTCTTTCTTTTTTTCATTATTTGCTTCAGTATCGAATAATTTGCAAGTTGTTGCAAAGTTTTTACCTTAATGAATAATTCTATTATGAAAAATATTTGATGATTGCAAGTTTCGTGGTTCTGACGTACATCAGAACGGAAGGTGAGCCTGCGGTTCTTGTGGTTTGCCTTTCCGACTTGTTCCTGCTGCATTCGTTGTTGTTGTTAATATTTAAATGTAATTTTAATCAGATTCCCGTGATACTTTATATATTTTTCAATTACATACAATTTTCCATTCGGGCGAGCCCTGTGGGCACTGGGCACCTCGCACCGTGCATCGGGCGCCATCTGGTTGCCAGGGCCGGTGTTGCCTTGGTTGCGCTATAAAAGTTTTCGTATTGAACAGCACGCAAAAACACAAAACAACAAATTTCTATGTAAAATTACAAATTGAAAAAAGGAGAAATTTGCCGACAAAGTTTTATGCTTAATTTGTAGTAATTGCTGCTATATTGAAACTCAAAGAATGAAGATGGTAGGGAAAAAAAAGGAGAAAATAAGTAAAAGTGGCAGCTTCCTGTCCCTGATAGAAGAGGATAGATGAATGAATGCTTTTGTGTCTTATCTATTGAACAACAAAAACCTAACGAAATGTAAATAATATTAGTGGTACTTGGCTATGACAATGTGCATATGTGTCCCAGAAGTTCGATATATGGGGACAGGCACAGCAACCCGGAGACGGATTTGGACAGGAGGACAAACATAACACACACACACACACACACACGGAAGTGCTCCTTGAGGCGAAGACATGGCCAAGTGTGGGCTAGTGGGCAAAGTAAACACTGAGCCCAAATACAAATACAAATAAAAAGCCAAAAACCAACCAAACCATGAAGGAAAGACTCAGCCAGGGGGGTTGGATGGCCGCTGGCTTGCCTGTTTGTCACACGTTTGGTTTAGTTCGAGGAGGAGGTAGGAGAGGGGGCGGCGCACACCCAGAAAAGGAAGTTTACTTAAGACCGTCGAAATAGAGGCATTAAGATCTTTACAGTTAATCCCTTGAGTAAATGTTGTGTGGTCGCGACGACAACAAACATTGTTGTGTGTGTGTGTAAGTGTCTGTGCCTGTGCCTTCTACCTTGTCTAGTTGTACTTAAGGAGCATTAAAGAGAGAGAAAGAGGGAAAGCTCTTCCCTAATGCACCCTGGAAAACTACGTCTAAGATTCTTGACCTTTTTTTTTATTATAATCTCAAAAAATGTACTTTGGAAATTTAATTTGGAAACTAAGCACATACACATAGGCTGAATAAAAAATTGCCAATTACAAGATGACTTTGATACTATACTGATCATCGTGAACTTCTTAAAAGTCGAACATACCATTGCAAGCTAGAGTATAAAGAAACAAAGGCTTAAAAGGAACGTTTTATGGCTAAGACTCTCAATGAATATTTCACTACTCGGAGTACTATGTAGTATGTAAGTATGTACATTGCACATGGATGCTAGGGTAAGTGCTTTAAACGTTTCAGCATGGCTTTTAATTTGCCTTGTGATGAGGGTGGTGGTAGTTCGTCACGTAGTTAAACAAATTACTCATACGCCGCATTGGGCGCTAATACTGAAATATTCAAATAACTAAAGAACCACGTTTTTTTTGGGTAACGCTTGCGCAACGCATCTGGCCAAGTGCAAAAAACCTTTTTACAACTTTTCTAGCATAAGCTGCCTTCCAATCTAAATAAGTTGGCTCAAAGGGCACAAGTAAAGCCACATAGGAAAAAATAAAAAAAGAAGCAGCAAGCAAAGCCAAGTCAAAAAAAAAACGAGCTATGGAAGTTAACTTCGGCCTTGCCGAAGTTTATATACCCTTGCAGTTCTTTATTATATTTAATTCGATAAGAAAAGTGAAATTTCATACATCAACAGCATTAGTTGTCGTATTATGAATATGCTCAAATATTTTTCAAACTACTGAATTCAAAACACATTTAATGATTATTTAACAATATATGATATAGTAGTCCGATCCCGATGATTTTCATACTTTATCTCACACAGGTAATAAAGAGTCTCCAAAAAAAATTTCAACCCGATATCTCTTAAGATGGCTGAGTAAAACGCATACGCACAGACGGACGGACAGACGGACAGACGGACAGACGGACAGACGGACATGGCTATATCGACTCAGCTTCTCAAGCTGATCAAGAATATATATACTTTATGGGGTCGGAAACGTCTCCTTCTGTGCGTTACAAACATCTGATCAATTTTATAATACCCTCTGCAAGGGTATAAAAAAAAATACACAAAAAACAAAAGTCGAAAAGAAAAACGAAGAAAAGAAAGCTAGAAGGTAAACGTAAAATAAAGTCATCACAAACATATTAGCAGCTAAAAACACCTGAGCAAATAGATTTATATGCACGATAAAGCACAGAGTAATTTCCCGTAGATCCTGTTGAGCACCCAGCTCCTTCCCCCACAGCACCAGCACACACACATATACTTGTGTGTGGGTGTGCCTGTTGCCTAAGCCGCAAAGTAGCTGGGGAACACAAGATAACATCACTTTATTGTAAGAAAGTTAAAACACAAAAATGCAAGCCAAGTCCCAGCTGTTTGGGCGTAGATCTTTCCCTCTTTCCGCTGCTCCTCCCACTCTCTCCCCCCTTCTCCACTCCTCCTCCTCTCTTGTATGAAGGCATTAAAAAAATGCCTCCGAATATGCCGACAAAAAAATGCCACACGCTAAAACACAAAAACAACAAAAGCAAAGCATAAAACTTCTCGATGCCGTTTGTTTTACGAGTCACATTTCCGTTTTTGGATGCTGCCATAGCTTTTGCCCTTGGCTTTAGGTGTGAAATTATCAAATTTGTAGCATAATTCCAGGCGCTCTGCCTCACTAGGCAGCGACTACAAATACATATGTACATACATGTAAGCACCTACACAGCAACACGCACACATACACAGTGTGTATTAACTTGTCCATGTTGTAAAAGGCATTCCGAGCGACTCTGTCCGAGTACATAGTAATAGGAGCAAGAGGGCCAGTGGGAGCGGGGCGGGGTAGGGTCGCTGATCCGTGTGGTGTCGTGAGTTTATGACTCCTCCAAGTGCACATGTCAGCGGAAATACACACGTAGTGCTTTTATTTTGTACTTTGCCATGCAATTTATATACCCTTTGCACGAAAGTTAACACAACTATGACCAGACGATTGCAATGACTTTTGAATATATGAATATACATACATACGAACATGCGAATTGCCTATTTGACGTCCAAATATCAATGATTCGTACAAATCCAATAAAAAATGATAAAAATATATTGAGTTAGAGTTCTCAGTTCGGTTATCTTGCAAAAATCAAATATTCAACATGCTTTAAGCAAAGACTACAAATTTTCTTTCACAAGGATATAATAGTTTTCCTTTTATATTCCTAAAGTCTGTATATCCAAGTCAGATTTCTCTTCTTTTGTTTTTTGTAGTTTTCAGATTAAATTTCTTAGATATTTTCGTCCTACATCCTGCATCCGATAAATATCGTTAGAGATAGAAAGTATTAAAAGATTAAACTGTTGGGCTCCGTTTTATGTTGCTAACAAGCTGTGTATTGTTCGATTAGAAGCTTATATAGCTAAAATGCTAAGTCTTTCCTGAGGTCAAACATCAAGCCTGAAGTTGGCTTTTATGGCTGAATGATTCGACCCATGAAATTAGCTGACTGCTTGACAAATAATTAGGACAAAAACTATCAAGTTGTCAATGGATGAGCTACACACACACACTTGATGACTGATGGTCGACCATAAGAAGGCGTCCACTCATGGTTAACGATGATGGGAGTGGCGCACACACAGAAAGCATAGAAAGGACACAAATTGACATTGCTTAACATGCCAGTCAAGTGGGCGACAGACAAAGTTCAAGTAAAAAAACGCCAAAAGATTTGTCGCGGCTGGGCAACTAAAAAAAAAAGTTAATTGCAGTTAATGACGACATTAATCACAAGAAAATGAAGCTGAAGCCAAGCCGGGCGCAATGACAATAAGCACAAAGCGACAAATGAAGACCGGCTGCTGCTGCTGCTGCTCTTGGTTGCAGAGCAGGACCAAAGCGTCTATTAACACGGATCCGGCGACTTTGTGCTCGACAAAAGGGCAGCGAAAACAATGGGGAAAAAGTTGCGTCTGCGTCAGCGTCAGGCGAGAGCGCAACAAGCAACAGCAACAGCAGCAGCAGGAAGCGAACGCGTAGTAGGAAAAGCAATTTTACTGCGAGTTTCCTCAAGACAAATAAGTCTGCTGGATCAAAAAGGACTTTCCAGGCATGACACAATAGAAATGAATTATAAGCGACAAAGCGGGGAGTGAGTGAGTGACTGGGGTGAGGGATGGGGGAGATGATAGTATAAAGCAATGGAGCCAGTGTCAGTGATAATAATGAAGTAGCATGACTGATGATGCTGCTATAGTGCAACAGCAAAAAACAAAGCGAGAGAGAGAGAGATAGGATTCTTTTTATTAAGATGGAGCAACGACTTTGAGATAACCTATTTAATGCATTACATATTATAACAGAACAGCAATGAAGATTTAATATTCAATTGATATTAGGCATACAAATCGGTTTGTTCTTATATTAGACTAGGGTGAGCCTCAAGCAAAGCTGTTCTCAGAGTGGGGTCAACTTCCCAGATTGAACTCTGGGGACCTGTTGACCTTTTTTTTTTGTAAAGGGTATTTAGAAATGATGAAACAAAGAAAACTTTGGGAGAATAGACCTTTGCAATTAGGCGGCAATAAAGAAAAACAGCAGCTAGAAAACATTTTCATTTCCATTTTTGTTTTCTGTTTATGGAAATCAAACTAGTTAATGAAAAATTGAGTTAAAGAAATGTTGGCATTAATTAAACGAAAGGTTCTTAATGAACTTTTATTGATTGTCCTGACGATGGTCGACCGATGTAATGAGTTTCACGTTTCTTGCCAATTGACGCACGACCGCACATAGTGCCATGTTACAACATCAACCTAGAAAGAGAGAGATGGATGAGAGGTATGGGGGAGCGAGGGCAATGGGTACACAGGTGCACCACCTGGCTTTCGGTTGTGTAGTGTCAAAACAAAGGCGTTTGTGGAATTTATGCAACATGAGCATCTATAACTTATCCAATTAAAACTCAATAAACGCGGCCCCTTCTAAGCCAGGCAAATAAATGAAGATGCCAGCCAGAATGCCAACGGCAGGAAATGCCAAAGCCAATGGGTATAGATGGGCCAGGGGCGGAACAGGAGAGGATGGATGGAGGATGGCTGTGTTCAATAACAGCCAAGTTCATCCTGCTCTGCTTTTGCTGGCTTAACACAGCGATTACAAGTGCCTTCAGCTTGTAATCCACTTTTGGAAATGCAGTGAACGTTACCTCCGTTTTCCTTTCACATCGTCCGTCTCTCTCTCTCTTTCTCTCTGCCTTCATTTTCTCAGGGCATGACAGCCACAAATTGAAGATGACAAAATGTCTAAACAAGTAGGTGGGGGAGGCTGCTATTGCCTTCTTGTATGTTGGTGTGCGTTGTGTGGGGAGAGGCGTGGCAGGCAGCATATCTAGCGGAATAATCAATAAATTACACACCTGTCTGGCCACAGTAAATTTCATATGTATGTACATATATATATATACAAATGTATGTATGAATGTTTGTATATGTATACACTGGCAGAGTTATGGCTATGACTTGGAGCAATGATGACGCCCAGGACAACAACCAGCAGAACATTGAAATATTCTTCTTTTGCACAAAGATTCCTGGGCAGCGCATTCCGCAGGTGCCAAAGTAATACAGGAGACTACTACCTGACTGCTGGCCCAGCCGTATGGCTTCCACGTCATGGTCATTATGTGAGCCTTTAGCTTCCAAAACGCACACTGGGCGAAAAAAAAAGAAATAAGAAATCAAGCAAATGAAACCATTAACTACATATTTGATGCTCATATGTAAATTGAAATAATTTAATCTCCAGTATGTTCTTCAAACCTCCTGGAAATACTATTGACTAGTTATTCTCAACCTCAGCACAAAATCAAATCAATCAGTTGTATACGTCGAGTAGGCCTAATCGAAATGATTTGATACTTTATATGTAGTTTGATACTGATTTGATTCTTTATAGTTCGAAATAAAATAAATGTATAACATAAATTTGGTTTCTTTGTTAAGTTTAGTAACTAATTGTTAAAAAACCATTAACAAATTTGGTCAGAGTTAGCAGAGGAAATACAAATTGATTCTTAATTGAATCCAGCCAGTCCGTTTAGGCGGTTTCTCAATTTATAGTTTTACTTCCTAGATCTAAAATGGCGGTTAGCTATAGTATTCTATTTATATGTTTATTTCCAGCACAAGCTTGAAATGAATTCTCGATTAGTTTATATAAAATATATGCACAACTTTATTTCAACCAGCTTTTCATTATTTTTATCTGTGTAGAAAAAGTTTTGTCTGTCTGACTTTTTGCCTGCCTCCCTGTCTGTTTGTCTGTTTAGGTATGCGGCTTCAGCTTTAATATTTCATGGTAGCTGAGTTTTCGATTGTATGCTGCTTGGACTTGTCTAATAATTGCACTACCAAGCACATTGTTAAGGAATTTTTACGCGCCCAAGTGTGAGAAGAACTACGAATTGAAGTTGATGTTGGATGGTGAATGGTACGACGGTCGATGGTGGAGTTGTGTGTGGGTGTGAGCAGGAGGTACTGCTAGGTGGATGGCTGTTTGGCTGACTGGCTGGCACTGAGCGAGTATTTGTGCGTGCCATTCTGACAGGCCGAGGAGCCAAGGCAATGTTGGCGGCACTGAATTTTTGATTTATGTGCCTTACTTATGCTTTTAGTTAGTAGCTTGGTCCTCTCTCTTGGCACACCGGCTATACATGCATGGCATGGCTATGGCTCAGTCTTATATGGACGAGCCACCAAATTGATGCTAAGTGCTTGGGTGCGCGTGCAAAATGGGTTGGCGTTGGCAAGTACTAAGTATGTATGTAGTGGTAGTTCCCCTTTTGTCCCGCTGAGCCTTTCATACTTCAACACACACACACCAACACACATACGCATATTAAATACCATCCTTGGAGACTCATCAGCATTCCTCGAGCGGTTTTTATTTCCGTTTTCATTAGTTGCTTTTACACAAGTGCCGCCCACACACACACACACATACACTGGCACTCGCATAATAGCATTAATGTCTCGTTTACTTCTTCCCAGGACTCTCAGTACTCTTAGCTTTTGTATTTGTGTTTGGGTGTGTGTGTGTGTGTGTCCTGCTTTAGAGTTTGTCAATGGCAGCCATTTCTATGTTTGCTCACGTATTCAGCTGTTGACATTCCAGTGCCTGGACGACCAACGGACCAGCAACGGACCTCCAATGGGCGGTAAGTAAGAATATATAAAAATGAAAAATCTTTCATCTCTAATTTACACAGCAGCCGCGGCAGCAGCATCAACAGGCGACATGCATTCTCTTTCTCGCTTTTCTGTTCTTAAAGTTTTCAATGAATTTTGCCCTGTGCAATGCTGCGTATGCTTTGATAAGTACCCAGCTTAAATAACAACAGCAACAAAAACAACAACATGAGTGGGAAATAGAAGAAGCTTGGATTTTTCGGGAACGCTAATCAAATCACGTACTTAGCCAAGTAAAATACATGTATGCGCACAAGCCGAAAAAGAAGCAGCTGAAAAGTATGCTTCTTATACTACACGGGGACCGACATTCAACATTCGACAACAACGACAACAACAACGCTGCAGGAGGCCCTATAGCCCAGGCACACAGAAGTGAGCCTTAATAGCTTACAAAACACACTCACACACACACACATGCGTTCAGAGCACCACAAACTGTTGCTACACTGCGTGAAATAATATATACCTAAATAAATAAATAAATACGCCAACAAAAGTGATATTTGTTTAATACTAAAAATTGACAATAATTAATGCCTATAGAATTGGGATTTTGCTTTTGACTTTTGTTTAAATGGAAACTGATTAAATTGCAGTTTTAGAAAGGATCGATTTTTATATTTTTATCATAAAACTCTTTGGAAAACTAATAACTAATAAAGAGCTCTCAAAGTTGTAAAATTTCTATATAATCCATAATCAATTATCTTGATTATTCATCTGAAGAAAAAAATAAGTTTAATATCTCATTCGTAAAAAAAGAAAACAAATAGTTACTAAATGGCTAGTTTTCTTGTTGTTGAAGAAATGATGAAGGCAGGCAGATCCTGTATCATCGGAGCTCTATTGGCTGAGCCCTGCACTAGACGCTTTCCAGGCAAGTAAAAAGGTAATTCCCGACACTTGAAAAGGTTCATAGTATTTTTTTTTTGCCGTGTATTTTTTATATGCCAAAGTGTGGATATGTATGTACTTGTTGTATACATATACTTCTATGCCAGCCACAGAAACGGAAAACTTTGACGGCACAAAGGCAAATTACGAGCGCACATTTAAACTGGGGCGCGAGTGCTACTTAAATAACTCATTTAGGTTGGCTTGATCCCCACCAGAGAGACCTTAGAAAAGCGTGTGTGTCTCTGGCTGGCTCTGTGTGCATGTGTGTGTGTGTGTGTATAAGTATACATAAAATCAACAATAAACTTTGTCATCTCAATTTGCTTATTACCAGCAGGCAGGCAGCTACCAAAAACTTTCTTATTAATGGCAGGCGATTGCAACGTGTTCACCTCCCACTTTCTCTCTATATCTTACTCCTCTCTTCTCACTTTATACGGGAAGTGAGGGAAGGAAGAGGCACGTATGTAGTTGTAAAAGTTGACATCAGTCTCAATTTTTGGTCTCCCTCAACCTGACCAACACGACTCCCTTCGAGAAACCGCAATGTGACAGTGAGTTGAGTAGGTAAGTGTCCTGTATCCTTGTGGCGTATATCCTTTGCAATGTCGCTGCCATGCCTTGCGGTTAGCAGCGGAGTCAAGTCACAAATTGCACAATCCATAATTAGTGTCTGTCACGGCGATATCCACCGCAAAGACCCTTCCCACTGCAAAAAAAAAAAAGAAGGAGAAAATTAAACTGCACTTGAGTTGCTTTGAAGCTGTTGCTGCTGCTCCTAATTGCAAGTAAATATTTTATGCGCCAAGCTAGTTTTAATTGCCAGCTTAAATAAATACAAAATCATTAAAAAAGAATAAGGAAGAAAATTATAAATATGCGCAAAATATACACCGTTCATATAGAAAATTATATGCCTGTTGAGTGGCAAGCAAGCAAAATGGTTTGGGCCAGCATCTCATGGCCCATATTTGTAGTGGCAGCAAGTTTTAATGATGCAGCGACGCCATTTCTCAGCACATGCACCACTTGGGTCCGCCACTGCTCGCCTTTTTCCATACGGATAAAATGCAAAAATCACGCAAATTATCGAAACATGCGCAAGCACACTTAAACTCCTGGCGACTTTGCCGCATAAATCTTGCCAAAGTCAAAAAACATCAAAAAACGAAGAGAAAAAAGCAGCCAAACTCGGGTAAAAACTACATAAAGAAACGAAAAATTATAGAAATCTTGAGGTACACACACACACACACATAGGTACCTCTACACACTGTCTAGAGTCAGGCATAAAGGCAAACTTTACCATGCCGCAAATTGCAAAACTTTAACGTTATCGTATGAAGTGCGAACATGGCCCAATCGATTGGAAATTGCAGCAGCAGCAGCAGCAGACGGTACATCCAGTCATCGAAAAGCTGAGCGGAGAGTGGTAAATGGAGGATGTCTGCAACAGCCATAGAAAGTTTGGAAATAACTCTACAGTCCGAACATCTACCTTAACTGGCAAACAGATTACAAAAAACGAAATAAAATGAGAATAAAAAAATAAATCATTAACTTATGGTCAGAGAAATGCAGCGGACAAGGAAAATATCAACAAGGAGTAATCATATTTTGGCTTTAAATTGTTGAAAATATTTATAAATGCTACAAAATGATTTTATTTTTATTATACCATTTCTTTTATTGTATCAAATTTTTTTTAATTTGAATCTGTGACCTCTCTACAGCCTTTTCCATATTTAAAATCCTATTTATTTGAGATCAAAATGGTTATACAAATGACTATAAATTCAATCATATATGTTTGCTTATCATTCGATTTAGGCTCCAATCTATAAGTCATTTGATTTTGCAAGTTAAATGAACCATGACATTAGATGAAAACATTGGCTTTCATATTCCAATGTGAGTCATTGCTCTTCCATTATTTTGCCTGTGTGAGCAGAAACTATGGTAAAGTTTTTGCACAAACTGCCAAATGCAATTTAGTTGATAGGATCAAATTCTTAGAGCTATATCCATGATTTTTCTTGGTTTTTTTCGAAGGGGGTGTTGCTGGTGACTCCAACAGCGCGCTGCACTTGCGTTCTATCTGACTGGCTGGTTGGTTGGCTGGCTGACTCAGTCTTGGTCTATGCAAAGTGTCTTGCTGGCTGCAAGAATTTTACGATTTAAATGCGATTTACGGCGCTAATTCGTTGTGGCAATGGCAGTCAGACAGAGCGAGTGGGTAGGGGGATGGGTGGTTCAGTGTGAATGGCAATTGAATGGCCGTTGCCATTGTCGGTTTGCCTTATAAACCATAGCATACTTTTCAGCTTCATTTGAGAGCAAAAGCATTTATCAAAGGAAAAAAATGAAAAATGAAAATATTGTCGCACAATGGGCAAGAGATCAATGAAATTTGTATTTTTAACATTTTAACAAAATGGAAAATTACGTAATTAATGAAACATAAAACATTTCATTAAACACTCGAGTACTTATTGGATGAAATCTTTTAATAATAGTGAAATGAGTAATGCTACAAAAAAGAGAGAAAGAAATTTAATTCTTTGCAGTTGTCTTTTGAAAAGGCTTTTGGCCATTGTGCATATTGAATAGAGCCATTGTGCTGGAGCTTTACACCGTCTCTCTCTCACTCTCTCTTTCTCTCTCTTTCGTACTCTCTCCTATGGTTACGTTCTCGCTTTCTTTACAAACCTTTTTGATTTCTCTCAACTATTTCTAATGCGATTGCTGCCGTGCATTATGCTTGGTTCTAACAATTGGTTTTGTCGTGCTTCTCCACTTTTGCTCCTTGTCATCAGCATCGTCATCGTCATCATCACAATCATCTTCATCATGGTCTTTACTTTCACGTTGTCTGCCGACCCAAGAGTGCACTCATCGAGTGCCTCCTCCTTTTGAAATCAACCCAACCACTCTTCGTCTTTCATCTCCTTTAGATCCAATGCACTGCCTGCTTATAATGGTAGGCAAATTTTGTTATCAGCAAACGGCGGCTGCTATTAATGCGAGTGGCTGCACCACTGAATCCGCCTTGATGGCTGATGAGTGCCTATATCTATATCCAAATCTATGTATATATATATATGTGTGTGTGTGTCTATGCGCGTGTTGTGCTTGTGTGCACGATTATTCGTCTCTAATGGCTTGATAAATGTGATTTCGAAAATGGAGTTGGTGCAGAGCATTTAATTGAATAAGCACGACAACAGTTATCAGCGTATATGTACAAAATATATATATATATATATAAAATAACAGATCTAGAGCCAAACTAATTGCCAACTAATTGAGCGCGTATTTAATATAAACTGTCGTTCTCTCTCACTCTTATATCTTTCTTTTTTTATTGGTGTTTCTTTTTTGGTCCTGTTGCTGTATTAACTTGGCCGCAAATAATAAAAACACAAAAACAACACAACAACATAAAGTCATGGCTTGATTTATAGAAGCGACTTTTGTGGCTTATATTTTGTGGGGCTGACAGCAAACTAAGTGCGAATCATTTATGGACTGGTGGCCAGCACCAAAACGGCAGGAGGTACATAGAAGTGGTCGAGTGGGGAACGGCAACGGTAACGGTAGCGGGAACGGGTGTGGAAACAGGAAGAGCAACGAGACGATGCCAGTCGAGGCAAAAAGTTTTAATAATAATTTGCAAATAAATTACAAGCAACTTGTGCGGCCATTAGAGTGTGCGGCAGCAATTTTTAATACACTTCAAATGCAAAGGCAAGTGCAAAATCATAAACTAAATGAATATATTAAGTATCGACATGCATATTAAATACATGTACAGGCATTCATTTAAGGCCTTGATTCGATTCTTTGGTTTGAATATTTTTGATTTAAGATGAAAATATAAGTGCAAACGTTTAAACTGCTTAAGAAATATAACAAAATGTATAAAAAGTTTGTGCATTGAATAAACTCTTTCAATTTTGAGACTAGCTGAAGTTCTTTCAAGGGTATAAAATAGTCGTTATCATAGAACTCCCTTATGGTATTCTTTTTTTTTTTTTCATTGTTCGCATTGTTGTTGGGCGCACATTAAGAACTCATTGGCATAAATTGCAATTTAATGTTGGCTGCCTCGATGGTTGGCGTAAACATCTTTTAAATTTTTGCCTTCTGCCAAATAGTTGAAGCATATTTATGGCTGCTCTGAATGTCTGACTGTCTGTCTGTCTATCTGGTTGTAGGTCCTCTCCCTTCTGTTGGGTGTGAGCCTTGGTGTGTGTGTGTGTGCATTGATGCTGTAGCTGAAACATGAAAGTTGAAACTGGAACTGAAGCTGAGGCCCAGCTCAATTTTATGGTCTTCTCACTTGTGTGTTTATGGATTCGCACCTTAATTTGCCCAGTGTTGTCTGATTTTCTGTGAATTAATGTGCTTATATATCACTGAAAATGTTTCGTTCGCTTTTCACTTTATCATTTTGGTCTTTCTCTGCCATTTTGCCATACTTCATTTGTTTTGTTTCTCGTTTTTTTTTGCATGTTTTTTGCTTGTTTTTCGGTTGTTGCCAGTTTAAATTCCATTTGATTGTTCTGGTGCGCACTTTAATTAAGGAACCAAGAGAGTTAATTACACTCAGTGTAATATTTCTGGCCATTAATATGGTTGGCGAGGCCAAGTCCGAATGAAAGCGAGGAGAAAATTTGTTAAAGTCAATGGCGAAAAGTGCATAAAAATGGCAGCCAGCCAAGTGCAGCAAAGTGCAGGCAAGCATCCAGGATCCAGGGGCGGGGCCACGGGGCAGTTGCTGTAGTGAAGGTAATGAGCGAGCAAGTGTCCTGCCATCTACCTCGCACTCTCTGGCTTCTTTTTTCTTTCTTTCTCTTCTCTCTCTGTCTGTCTCTTTTACACCATAATTGTGTATGTAATTGTAAACGCTGAATTAAACAAGCGTCATTAAAATGTAATTAATTGTAATTTACGTTTACGTTCCACTGCCCTCACGTTGCGAAAGGTGTTGGCGTCTCCTTTAGCTGCTTCTGCCTTCTTTTGCTTTAGTTGTTCGTTACGTTTTAAGATCACCAACGAGAGCAGAGTGCGTGCAATAAAATTTGTGATATGACAGCAGGACCAGCATAATACACATTGCTACTCCAGCCCCCCTCTCCACCATTCCTACCGCTCTCACCACCCTCGCTCATTCACTTTTCAGTCCAGTCAAGCTTAATGACTTTTTCATGGCGTGGATTTTGGTTTCTGTCTTTTTCTCTGTTTAAAAAGCATGTTTCCTGGGAAAATTAATTGAATTGCAATTGATATGGAAAGTTAATTTACATCTGTATTGGTTAATTTAATCAAGGTCATGACTTGTGGGCGGATCTGTGTCCGCAATTTGGCTTACCTATAAATGAAGCAGTGTACAACACGCTGGCACCCGCTGCGTATACGTAACCAATTGAGCAGAAAAATACTCTGCAGCCAAAACTCAATTAAAATATGTGGCCAACAGAAGAGGGAGAAAAAGAGAGATAGAGAGGGTAAGTGAAAGAGAGAGGCGCAGACATATTTTGCATTTTGGAAGAAAAACAAAATAATTAAATATGCCATACAAGACGACGAAGACGACGACGCCGACACTGACTGAATGACGACACCAAGAAAAATGGCGCGTTTACATGCAAATTATGGCCAACTTCGACTGCAATACAGCTTTGACTTCAACTTGCTCTCACTCCCTCCTCCATTCCTCTTTTTGTGCAATAAAATGTGCTGTATGGAGTCTAGCGGTTGCATAAATATTTACATGTGGCAACACTGCCACTGACATACCGGGCAACATTTGCATATTTTAATTATAAGTGCAACAGCAGCAGCAGCGGCAGCGGCAACAGCAGCAGAGCATTTGTCATTTTCATAACGGACAAGCGCGCCACAAGGAGCTATGAGGCAGGCAGCGAGGCCATCCAACTGCTCGCTTACTTACTCGCCCTCATACTCATACTTATACTTATATACTCTTACTCACACTCTTACATACTTAGCCATAGTTCAATGAGCAGTGCAACGTCCCTTTGCCTTTGCAAGGACCTTCGCTGCAGCCCAAGCCAAGCCAAGCAACCAACTAACCAACCACTCAGCCAGTCAGCCAGTGGGAGCCAGGAATACTAGCACATGCTTAGCTTTTCACACACACACACACACATAAGGATATATATATATATATATATCAACATGTATGTATATATTCACATTTATCTATATACAAGTTTGATAGTCCTTAAGACAAATAGAGTATTTGGATTTTTTTACTTATCCAGATTATCTGTTAAGCAGATGGAGCAAAAGGAGTTTTTACCCTAATAATTAAAGGATATTTTTCGATATTCGCGTGGGAACGAAAACTTTAATTAAGTTGTTCCTAAGTTAATAGTACAAGCTACTACTACTACTACTAAGTAGTTCCTTTCGGTTAGAGTATTTAGTTGCCATTATTATGAAAATGGCTCCATTTTCTTTAGTTTTCTATTTAATTTTGTTATGTGCTTGCAGCTGCTGCTGCTGTTGCTCCTCCAGCTCGTGGTGCTTCTGGTTCTTCTGATTCTTCTGTTCCCTTTGGCTTGAAGGATAACGCGTGCAATGACATGGAGCGCTAAAGAATGAGGGGCAAATCTATCCTTTTTTCTCCCTATCTCTCTCTCTCTCTCTTTCTGCAGTAAAAGGCAATTCCCTTGCGTGCGTACACATCCTTTGTATTAGTTTCATTTTGAGCTGTTACTTTTGCTATTTATTTAGATTTCATTTTATTTGCTTGCGGGCGCAGTTTTTTCCCGCTTCAAGTTTAATTGACTGGAGCTAAGTTGAATGGCTAGAACTAAAAGAATTCACACGCTTACATACAAATTCTCAGAGTTTCCTGCTGCTATTCCTCTGTCTCTCCCTGTCTCTCGCTGTCTCTCACTGTCTCCCCCTGTCTACCCATGTCTCCCTGCCTGTTTAAGTTGGAAGAGCTATAAACTTTGTTCAACTTGTGTGCACAGTTGCTCATCAGTGGGACGAGAGAATTGCTGCTCGTCTTTAAGGAATCAATGGCATAATCTCTTTAAATGGTTTTATTTTGCTGCCCACGTTGAAAAGATGCAATCATGCATTTTCATAATCGTATAAAGTATTGATGTGTATATACATACGTATGTCAAACATTATATTCCAACAACCCAACTGACTCTACCTTCTGCCTTCTGTGCAAATATCAAACAATTGAATTTCTGTGCGGAATAAGGGATTTAAAGTGGAGGCAGAGTTCCTTGAAGCATATCGTCGAATGCAAATACACTAGGACAGATAATAAGGAAGCGCAGCAGCAGCAGCAGAACGTTATGAAAAGGGGACAAAACTAAGGAGCTTATACCGTATGACTAAAGATGGCGGCTCCACACAGACACACTATTACCCCCCAACCCCCCTACGTTCATCGTATTATATTTGAGAATTTCTATTTGGGCAAAGACAATCGACCAGCCAGTTACCTAGCTGAGGCAATCCTATTGGCATACCTTTTTGAAGCTACACAATTTGCTGCTCAATTGTCTTGTTCGAGGTCGCAGATACTAAACAGATACGTGCTCTCCTGCCATCTCTCATAATTCAATAGACTTCTTGTGCAACATTATACACAAATCGTTGCAAATCATCATCATTATCAGCTATATTTTCATCATTTCAAGTCTGGCTCTCATCTTGTTAGCCATTTCTCAAGTTTCAAGCATTTGTTACTTGACTAAAAAGCAGCTACTTAAAGATTGTCGCCATTCGAGAGGACCCACACGTCCACACACACACATACACACACACACAATTGTATGAAATATTGATTGGGATTTGTTTAGTTCTGTAAGTATTAGGAAAATTCCAGCACTAAGATCCTTTTAATAAGACAATTTTAAATTAATTGCCACTAGAAACTATCAATTGAGTATATCTATTTCAATGCTTATCCTTAAGTCTGTTTATATTGATCGAAACGTAAATAAATTATCTGACCAAAAAATAAAAGAATGATAACTTTATATTCCCATGCCATTTATTGTGTATTATTTATTTGTGTTGAAATTTTATGTATTAAGATGGCATATTCAGGTCAGAATTTTATTTTCACTTCTCGAGCTGATGAAGAGTTTGGCAAACACAAATCTATTAATAAATTGGAAAAATTTAAATAAAAGGATAGGAATTGACAGGAAAAATGTATGTATTTCATTCCTTCAATACGCATTGTCAGTCCTTTCTGGGAATTCCTTGACTTGCCATTATATTAATTAATATATTTTCCGTGTTTTTTTTTTTTGTGGGCATTAAAATTAATATGCAAAAAGTTGTGTCCAAACTTCTTTATTAGGCGAAGGCAAATTTTGAGAAATAAATACAAAATAGAATTGCAACAAATTAAATAGCTTTGTTTAAGTTGTCGGTCAAGGGTCCAGCCGCATAAATTAAGACGCTGCAGAGAAAAACTTTATTGGTTTAAAGAGATATTGGCATATATCTTAATTTCATTTGTAATAGCTACAAAAGGATGAACTTCAGTATAACATAAGCTGCAAATTAATGGGAAAATCTTGTTTTCTGTCAGTGTATTGTGTATCTAATAACATTGATTTAAAAGGATTCATCCTTTTTAGATTTGTAATTTGCATATTGCATTAGGGGTTTTGTTTACACAAAAATTCTTTTAAATTGTATAACTTTAATAAACAAGAAATAAGAAAACAAAAGGGTCTTTTGACCTTTGACTTTTTGGCACGAAAAACTAAGTCAAAAGTCTGTGTAAATATAATCCATGTAAACTTTCCATCAAAGAATTATTATTATTTGCTTTATTTATTATGCATTGAAAGTCTATGTCAAATGCACGCTTGTGTGTGTGTGAGTGTGTGTGTGAGTGTGCGTGTGTCAAAGGAAGTCATAATTGTTAGTTTCAAAATTTGACTTTGGGGCAAAAACACAAAACAGGAATTTGTTGTTGTGGATTTGCCAGGATGTGTAATTAAGAATCTTACCACGGAAATAACACTTTGAGTGGACAGTTGTGGCTGTAGCTTTGGCATTGGCATTCCCTTTGACTGCGTAAAAATAGCTGGGAATCGGCACGTGATTTGCCTACCGGAGCACTCTATACTAAACCCCCAAGTAGGTGTTGTTGTCGTCCTTTTTTTTGCTGTGCTTTGCTTTGCGTGTGATTTAAAAATAATTAAACACGTACAACGAATAACTGTAATTTTCAAGGGACACACACAAACTGATGGCAGAATTTTAAAATTAACATTTTTATTTATTTGAAATCAACGCTCGAGTCACCATCGCCATCACCATCACCATCACGGCCGCCATCCCCATCACCTGGAGCTGGTCTTGCTCCTGGTGCTTGGCTCATTGAGCCGACAGCCGTTGCGTGCGAGTCAACCATGGCTCGTTTCCGTCTCCTGTTTATTTTTTTTCAGATTTTTTTGGGCCATGGAGAAGGAGGTTGGGGCAAGGTTGACGATTTGCCGCTAGCATGGTCAGGTCGTTGCTTCTGGCTCTGGCATTCCAGATGATTACCATGGTTGGCACGAAATCGCTCAAAATATCCTTGTGGGTATTGAACAAATCGCTGACACTGACACACACACACACACATCCATTGGAAAATCGGCTGAATGGCAATTATTGTGTATATATCACACTGTTGATCCCTACTGTGGCCAATGGCTATCGGATTACATTTGTGAATGGGGGCTTTCTGCGGACTTTTATGTAAATGGGCTCGCTTGAATTGTCACCGCAGTGCAATCTGCCGTTATATATCGTAAAGTTAAGACTTAAGTTCCCTTTACTGAATCGGTCAAATAGAAGTTTATTACTCATTGCATTCAATGGCGATGCATGCAACAGTTTGACTCACTCACAGTCTATTGACTGCGGCAGACACATGGTCGGTTAGACAGACAAACAGGATTTCAACTACGAATCAGAATTCAGATTCCAAGCTGGAGCTAAAGTCAAAATAAGCAATCGTTCTCGATGATTTGGTCATCGTTCTCAATGGAGCATTTCCGTAGTGAACTCTGGGAATTGAGAATCGGTTAAACGTAACTGCATTCATTTACATCAATACTGTGGTCTTCCTACACCGGAAGTCTCTCGTTGCTCTCGTTGGCCGGCAATCCGGTTGCATACGCTGTCACGCCTCATGCCCCATGCCTCATGCCTTTACCTTCTGCTTACCACCTTCTTCACCTCGCTCGTTGTGGGACACATCCTTCTAAATAGTGTGTAGAGAATTGTGTGATGCATGTTTTTGCTGACATCCTGCATTGCGAGTGTAAATGTGTGTGTATTGGATGTGCGTGTGTAGTCCGAGGAGTCTGGTATCGGTTCGACTAAAACATTAATCCTTGCTTTGAATTAAGTTCAATTTGTGTGATGCCCGAGTGCCAATGAGTACATTGTGGTAAATTTACAGTGTCCCTAGAAATACTTTATTTCAAACATTCTAATTAAACTCTAAATGCTTTTGTAGTTTGCTTAAAAAGCTTAAGTAAAATTCAACAAAACTAGCAAAGTATAAAACTAAAGTTTACTAAGATTTAATTAAGTCATCGATTTTTAACCACTGTGCTTTGCTTGGGTTTTACACACTCTGGTTGCACCCCAAACTCTTGACCATGATTGATTCCTGATTTATCAGGCATCAGGCTGATTAAATGATGTTTAGTGGTTGCTGCCTCTGCCATCAAATAAGCAGTCCAATCACACTACATAGACATTTGAGGACCTCTTTCATTCCTTTAACGTCTCCTTCGTTTCATTTACAATGTATTGGGAGTGTCAATACGTTGTTCCTTATACCAAGACCAAAGCTAACCTGATATTTATACTCTGTTATTGTGTTTTGACCAACAGTTTTGTATGCACCTGCTATGCACGATGAATAAGAACGAATGACATGAATGGGGACAGCTTTAAAATGCCTAAAGACGAGTTATCGATTTTTAATGATGTTGTAGTAGATTTTTAATAGTAAATTATTTGTTTTTTGGGCTAGCTTTTTCTTTCATTTGACCAAAAACGAGACTAGGTTAGTTTGCTTTGCCAATATAACATTTCTATGGATCTTCATCATAAATGATGTTTAACAATCAGCCATCAGGGGGTAGACACCTCATCCTAGATCAATACATGACAAAGTTTGTCATTCAAGAGTCTTTTAGCGTTTTGGTGAATTGGCTGCTGAGCTGGCACACTGCTTGGTTAACATTATTTACTTCTCAATGTACTGTCCACCAATTTGTTTCAACAGTCTACCTTTGCATTTGACCGCCTGCCGGGTTGTGTCCCTGTGGCCCTGACTGGACCACTGGCTGCCTGCCTGCCCGCCTTAGCTGCTGCTGGGGGGGAAAGCACGCCTGTCACAGCGGGACATCTTTGGCCATAGGGAAATACAGCTTTTCATTAATCACGGTTGGTCTGATCGGCTAGCACGAGGCTGTCTCTCAATGGGTTGGCATCTGCTGCTGTTGCTATTGGTTTCTATGGCCGCGTTGGCTAAATGTGGACAAGTTGCTTGCGTTGATGACCAGGGCTAGTTGCCAGCAGCGATGAAAGTTTAGCGAGAATACTCTCAATGGCGCTATATCCGAGATGTTCTGTATAATGATGCCTATCGGCAGGAGGCGCGGTAATTATCCAACACACTCACAGAGAGAAGACCCACTCACATCTACACAAGAGTACGCTGAGTGCGATTCGCTGTTGACATGCCTTCCATTTTCGACATCCCCATTCCGATCCCAATCCGCTGGAGACATTCATCGGCTGGATATCTTGGATGCAATGTGTCACTTGCCATGAAAAGCCTCCCGGCAGGTGAACGAAATGTTTCAAATTTGAAATTTACAACTGCATTTTATTTCTAGCTGACATTTCAATCAGATATTGCAGCCATAAAAAAACCTTTTACTTTGATAGGCCTTCGGTTAACTTTGTCATCAGGTAAGAAGTTTACTAAATAAAGTCACAAGTAAATCTCTAATGAAAGAATAAAATCTATACAATAGACAATTCGGTTCCTGTTTTATAAGCACATTTCCCATTATATCCATAAAAGTCGGAAACACTTGCAACATTGACTTCAGATTACCCTTCTTTAAATGAAGCGAAAAGTAGGAATTGACAATATTCAACCTGAAATATTACGTATACGCAAAAAAAATGTAAGTTACGTATACGCATTAATGCCTAAGTCTACAGAGTGTAAGCTTGGCTTACGATTCAAATGGTCAAGCAGATTTATATACATTTGTTGGCACTTGTCCTGTAGAAGGTGGGGGGGAGGACGAATGCATACAGGAATAAAATTTCGAGTTGTCAGTTTCAGTTTCATTGTCATAAGCTTTTATGAGTTGTCAAACGGATTGCAACACAAAACAAAAACGAAACAAAATCAACAAAAAAAAGAGAGACAAAAAGCCAAAACTGTCATTGTGCAATGAAATATAAATGTCAAAAGGACTTTTTGAAATTGTATTTTGTTGTTACCGTTGCAGCTACTGATTCTGCTGTTGGCATTGTCTTTGAATTGGTCTTACACAGCGGAAACGGAAATGATAATGCAGTTGACGACACACACACACACACACACACACACATGAAAACATATTTTCTCTTGCATATAACATAGTCTGCAGGGAAGGAGATAAGAGCAAGGAGAGTGTGGTTAGGCTATCCGCCATGTCGGTACATGACGTCCCTGGGCGTGGTCTATGTGGGCAATTCAATCAAAGTTGCATGCAGCAATAAATTTTCAGCTTGAAAAATTGATGGACTTTTATTGCCAGCGATAACTGTGGGGCAGCAGCTTCATGCTATGTATTATGGTTATTTTTTTTAATTCTTTGTTGCTGTTGTTTTCCACTTGATTGGCTTGTTGTTTTTTGTCAGCTTGAAAGCTTTAAGCAAACCAGTTTGGCAGCTCAAAAGCTTTGCCGCCAAGCCGAAAGCATGAGGTAAGCCTAGTGATCGTAGTGGAGCCAGCTCACAGAATTGAGCGTGAAGACTTTGTGAACGGTTCATTGTGACGGACTACCACGACGACGCAGACGGCCAACCGACGAGAGAGCCATCGAGAGCATCGAGAGAGAGAGAATAACAGAAAGAAGAAAGAAAAGAAAGAAAGAGAGCAGCAACAAGTTTGCAAGTGGAAATTTTAATAACGAAATGCAGTGAATTAAAAAGAAATACAAGCAAATGCAATAAACTCAAGGCAACAATTAAGTGCTAAACCAACAACAAAAACAACCGAAATTATCGAAACATTATGAACACAAAAGCAATGTTAAACCACTAAATCAACAACAACAGCAAAAACAACAACGTGAATCTAGTTTAACATATTGAAAAGTCAAAAACAAGTGAAAGACACACACAGAGTGATAGAGTGAGTGAGAGCGAGAAATAGCAAAAGCAAGAAAGAGTGCAAGAGAGAGAGAGAGAGAGAGTGAGATAGAGCGAGAGAGAGGCGGGAGGTGGCCACAGAACGAGACAACCAATGACAGCAGCCACTTTTAGACTTTCGCAGCAGACATTGATTTTTGCATGACGAGAAGTTACCTCGATATACACAAGATATCATCCACATAGATACATATAAAGAAAGACATAGTGATAAAATCAAATCTTGCTAACAATAATAACACAATTGAATCTGAAAAAGAAATCTCCTTCCTCCCTCGCCAAAACCAACACACACACACACCCACAATCACCAAAATGGAGTATGAGAAAATGCTTTATGTGGCAAACAGTGAGGTAAGTGAGATCTACAGAAATCTAAAACTACAAATTTGCATATATATTTACATTTACATTACATCTTCATCTTTTGTTAAGTACAAAATATTGTCACATTTTCTCTGTCTGTATGGGGCAAGTAAAGCAGCCGTTTATAGCTGACAATTGATAACCTTTGACTGCCTTTGGCTAAACTTATCTCTCTCTCGGCGATTATATATATACCCACATACATACATACATACGAACACATGTGTACACAAACATGCACATATACATATATATATGTATAATATAAATATCTCCCCAATATAAATAGTATGCTGAAAATATTATGTCGCAATTCGCTCTTAATGAGTATTCATTTTTGGAATGGTCTTTTCTTAAGTTATAATATTATAAAGCGTAAACTTTGGTTTTTTATGGTCTTCCACTTGACCTTGAGCAGCTTATAAATGATTGTTAATGGTTAATAATTAAGTGTACAATCTATTAAAATTTGATAGGATACAATATTCGTTTGAAAATTTTATATTCAATATAATAAAGGAGAATATTTTAGACCAATTGACATTAAAAGAGATTGCCGAATTCTTTTATATATGTATGTATAAGAGAGCAGTTTTCAATAAATTTCAAAAGTTTTAGAGTTTCTCCATTGAAACTCAAAGCCAATAATAGTTAATTTCTTATAATAAAGTGCAATACAAAAATAAAATTAAAACTCAATAAGTATTAATTGAGTACTTCCAATATCATTTGTGAGCTTCTAAGGTAAAAACATGCAGATTTCCACTTAAACCTTAAAGAAGCAAAGATTTTTTCTAGGGAATTTCTTTGATGGGAAGAAAATTAAATGAAATTTCAAGAAATCATAATTTAAGCTACTCAAATTGAAAAGTAATAAAGTCTAGAAATTGGATATCATTTGGGAAATTTAACAGCTTAATAATATGAAATCCCTAAGAGTTTTCCAGTAAGATTTGTTTCTGTAGATGTTTTCCAAAGATTTATACGTATGTATGTAAGTAGGTAACTGAGGGACGCCCCAAAGTATATACACGGAAAGATACATACATCTGTCGAGGCTGCAAATGAAATGTTTTTAATTAACGGCAGCAGCAGCAAAAGTGGCAATAGGCAGACAAGCAGCCGGGCAGGCGGGCAGGCAGGCAGATAGGTTGGTAAGAGAACATGTAGGTGTTTTTGGTCGTGAAGAGCAACGCGATGTGTGAATGTACAGAGATATGTATGTATCACACAAATGCGTGTCACTAGGTGAGAGTCTAAGATTGGAGTCTGTCTTTATGTGTGTGTGAGTCTTTTTTTACACTTGCTAGTTACATTTTCCCCATTTTTGTCTTATGGCATTTCGCTTTAATTACAATAACAGCAGCAAACAGTGGCAAACGCGCAGCAACTTTCAAAAGATGCTTTCATTTTGCAAGAAGTGATTCTAAATGATTGTCAACTATGGCATGACGACAAAACAGCAAACAGAAATAGTAAGAGCGGCTATGTCTGTTAGTCTTTCTGTCTGTCTGTCTGTCTGTTTGCCTGCCTGCCATTTCACTCGGAAAGTGCATTCCAATCCTCTAGTAGCACAAACATCTCTAGATACTTTTTGTTGGACCTACTTAAGCTCTATATATACTGCTCTACGCAGACTTTTGACGTTTTGTCGCAATAAAAGAAAATGCAACAAAAAAAAACTTGTATTTACCATTTTTGATTGATTTGATGGAAATGTGTCTTGTTTCTTATGTCTTCTGTCTTCTCTCGACGGTTTGTCACATCTTCTAGAGCTGCTACTACCGCTTTTCGTACCATTCCAAACCAAACCCCAGTCACAGACACAGACCAACAACTGGCTAGCCAGTTAACTAGCTGGCACATTCATGCCTCATTATATTTATGGACATAATAAAATAAATACCATTACCAACAATTATAAATGCATGCGATTTTCCCCCCAGAAGTAAAAAAGCAACAGCAAAAAGAAAACTTGCCATGACATAAATATTTCACATATTGTCGAGTTTATTATTTGTGCTAAAGAGAAAAGCTCTTTGAAATTTCAATTGAATTTGCACTTAGCCCTTATGGTCATTTGAAATGAAATCAATCGAATCTATTGTTCAGTTATTTCTATGGGTTATACAATATAATATGCAATATCATTTGGTTAGGCCAGTTTTTTCTTCTTCTACTTCTTTGTTTTGTTTTTTTTCATTTTTGCCCCTTTTTTCTGGGTGTGGTATCCAAGACTCCAGGGCTCATTGTCTAGAGTTGTTGTTGCCTTTGCTTGTGGTATCAAGTTTAGCGTGGCTTTTATGCAAATTGAAAATGAATTGAAGTTGGCTTCGCAACGTCTTTTATACAGAATAATTGTCACTGCGTGCAATGCATAATGAGGCTGAGATGGCAACCAGCAGCAACAGCAACAGAAACAGCAACAACTATTTCAATTGCAACTGCAATAGCAACATCAACAACAACGACAGGCGAAGCAGACGTAGACGAAAACCTGACAGAGTTCAGTGCCTAGATAGAATTGCATTCCTTTCAACCTGAGGATAGGTTTTGGGGTCTCGGGAATAGGGATGGGGACGGGGTGATGGGATGTGGGTTCTGTTCAAGTGAATTGCAGGTGGGTGTGTTTCTGTATTTGGTCTTGTCGTGTCTAAGATGGCACTTGTAGGTACTTTAGACAGGTTAATGCATGGCATATTGAAGAGATTTTATTGGTTAAGTGAGTGGAAATCATTAAAGCATTTCCAGAGGACGCTCATTGGGTTTGGTTATCGTAAATGTAAACCTCTAAAAAGTACAGCATATTGCAAGATTGCATTCACTAAATAACTAATATATATATCAATAACTTCTATACTTTTAATGAAAAGAACTTGTATAATTAACACGTATTCCACTCTAAGAACTCAAGTTCCTTTCATATAAAATGAATGTACACAGATTAAAGATGAAAGTTTATTGAAGAAAGTTTATTGAAAGGCAAAGAATACAAAAATTATATCTAAAAGTTTCTGTGGGCTTAATTCTCCAAGTCTCTTTGAAACTTCTTATATAACTCTGATACAGAAACGCTATCACGAGATATAACTCACTTGTTTTCCTGTTACTCCAATATGTGTTCGCACATATATCAAGTCCCGGAACATTTTGAAATGTCACATTGTTACAATTGCATATTTGCATTTGTCTTAATTAGAATACCTAAGAGCCAAGAGCTCAAGGTATGACATTATCGTTCTCGCTCTCTCCCTCTTCAATGAGAATGGCAAATCACATGAATAGCATAATTGAGATTGCTTTTGGTGCAGAAGCAAGATATTCCTAGTTCTACGAATGACATTAACTGCCCCGAGCAAAACATAGAATCAAGCCAATCCAAGCCAAGCCATACGAAGCCAACAGCAAAAAATAGAAACAAAAAGTGTATGCAGATAAAAATAAAGGCGAAACAAGCCATGTAAAAATAAGTAGAAATAAGTCTTGCCTCTTTGACAGCTCAGCCCACGCAAAAGTACGTGGATTCAGTTGGTCGGTCGGTTGGTTGTTTGGTGTGTGTGCGTGTGTGTGTCTGTGTGTGGAGCTTATGCTGTTGACAGGGCACTTCAGCATTGCCATAAACATATTCATACCCTACCTAACCCCCTTCTCCACCACGAGAGACAGCATCACTCTGGTGATCACATTAATTAAACAAACAATTTGCGCTTGCGCGACTTGCAAAAGCAACTGAAAAACCAAGCAAGTGAGGGTTTCGCTTACGGTTTGGGGTTACGGTCTATCCTCTATCTCTCATTGTATATCTTTGTACATTGTCATAATGCGATTAGAGCAGATTAAACGACAATTGTTGCCGCCAGCAGCAGCAACGGCAGCAACAGCTGAATCTGACTATAGAACACCTGAGGTTGATGCTTTAAGTTTTGTGTCGACATTTGCATAGTTTGTTTTATTTAGTTCAAAGATACATATAAATTAATTTCTATCTCAGTTGGCCATAACTCAACATCACAACATGGTCAACATGTCAGTTCTCAAGGTTGTTGCAATTGCTGCAACTGCTAAGCTTTACCCTTCACTTCTGCCATACAAGTGATTTAATTTGAATGAGGTTGGTGGGGTCTGAGCTGGAGAAGGTGGTGGAGGAGAAGTTCTCGGCACACCTTTTGCAACCTTTTGTTGACCGACCGAAGCGAGCACTGGTAATTCTTGGGCACCTGGGCGCACCCTGTTCTATGTGTTCGTGTGTGTATGTGTGTGTGTGTGTGTAATAAAGAGCATGCTTAATTTATTTATATAGATCGCCCTGAGTCTCTGTGGCCTGTTGCCTGTTGCCTTAGGCGTTGGCCATTTCATTTATTATTGTATCTTGGCCAGAATAAATGACAACAAACAGGCAACAACAGGCAGCAAACAGCAGGCAGTTGGCCTGTTGTTGTTGTTTTTTCCATTATTTTATTATTATTTTATTTTTGTTTTGTTGTTCTGGCTACTTATCTGATCGGTTGCTTTAAATGAAGCTTTTGTCGTGGCTAAAAGAAACGTTCTTAAAACGTAAACTGGATTTTATTATTAGGCAAAGCAATACAAAACCCATACATGCACACAAAACACACTCAAACACACACTCACACTCATAAATATGCCACATTCTTGTCTATTCGATTTGACTTTGAGTTGTTCTAATGAATTTCATTAGACTGCCATAGCCACAAAAATCATAAAACTTGTTTTTGTAGTGCTAGTTGCTCTTTTTTAAGATACCCAGTAGATGAAACTTAAATTGGGATACTTACATCAGGACCAATGAAATGTATTCATGTTTTTAATAATCTCTTTAACAACTTCTATTCTTAAGTTAATGTAGGACAGTCATTATATAGTGGAAAAGTTTAACAAGAGATTTACATTCGAATTTATGAAAATTCCAAGTTATTTGTGCTCCGTTCCACTACAAGGTATTTCCATGTCTAAACTTTCAATCTTGAATTATGGAATTTTGTATGTGTGTGTGTGTTTTTTTTTTGTTTGTGCTGGCTTTTGTTTTTACTGCTCAACTGATTCTCATATATTTTCAATTTATTACTTTGCTTAAAAGTTATTGTTGCTAATTTTTATAAGAGTTTTTCAATTTGTTGACGTCAAAAGGAAATCAAAAATATTTGCCACTGTCTTTAGTTAGAATTTGCCATGGATTTCGCCCTTTGACTTTCAATATCTACTTCAGTTGCCAAGTGTTTTGTTTTGTCTTGCCTTGTCATATTTGATATTCATATTTTGCTGAATTTTAATAAATTTTAATACATTTTATTTCGTTTTTTTTTGTCTCTCTTTTGGGGTTTTTTGTTTTGATTTCATTTGAAATGAGTCAAAAATGAATTAAATTGTTATTTCTTCATTTATTAGAGATTGATATTCTTGTCCGTGTTGATGCGTACCAGGCAATTTTTTTAAATTTCTTACTACATATTTAATAGACATATATACATATATGTCAAAATATTTGAGAACAATTAGTTTCGATTTCATTCATTAATAAAACAGTCACATGATCTCTTGGACTATATAATTACTTAACACAAGATTATAAACTTAACTGGAAGAGCCAAACAGTTTTGAAGAATTCGAGAAGAATCAAGCAAAGCCTAACTAGAATATAGAATTTTTGGAATGGGTATTTACATATGTAGATTCCATCCGAAACGATATCTTAAAGTCCCATCTAATCTATAATCTTGTAGATTAAACTCAAATAAACATATTCATAGCATTTTGGTGTGAATCATAGCATTTAAAAAGTGAATGAATTTTTATTCTCTTTAACGTTTAGCGTTCATATTCATAGATGGAAAATTTCCAAAAACATGTCATGCAAGACTTTGTGGAATTCACATGTGAAATTTGTTTAAATAAAGCCGCTTGGGTGGACCAACAATTTATTAAGACCTATACTCATATGATTAGTTAAAATCATTATTAAAATTAGGCCAAAAAGAAGTGCAAGAAACACAAAGTTTGGCTTAGAGATTATGACAATGCAAACATTTATTAGTATTCAGGCAAATATTTCAGAGATGTAAGGTCTTTTAGTTCTTCTTAAGAACAGACTAACTACTATATCTTAAGTTCCCAAAGTGTGCTTCAGTGTTTGAGGCATTGTATTTATTACAAGGGGTACTTGGACATTCCCGACGTTTATAGCCATTCATCCGTTTACCAACATTCTATCCAACGACTTGAAATGGGCAACTTTCTGTTTGTTTTGCATTGTGTTTTTGAATTCATGTAGTAGGTAGTTTTTTATATAAATTGTTTTAAAAATAGAACTGTCAGTTAAAATGTTGCTATTATAAAGTTGTGGCTTTTCTAAAAATACCAACGAAAGCAATCGAAATCCTAATTGTTGCTGCGGTTTGGTTATTGTGCTGTTGTGTTGTGCCAACTTTGACACCCAAGCCGCTGGCTGTAATGATACCAACAGCAATTCCAAAGGCAACATCAACATCAACAGCACATAACAAAAAGACCGAAAATAAAAACCAATTTGTGACGTTTATTGTGGGTGCTATTTATATGGCCAGATATCAATTGTGTGTGTGTGTGTGTCGGTCTGTGTGTATACATACATATGAAATTCTGTTGGGTTATTTGATTCTAAAATGACCAATCTAACCGACCGACTGACCGCTCCAGTTAACAATGCCTTCCATTGACAGCCGCCTCATGTCGGACACGCCAATCGAATGAAATATTATCGAACTACCAGCAAAAACCAAACAACATTTTGGCCAAAAATAAAAAAAAGAAAAAAGCGACATTCAGTCAGTATTTTAAAAGCCTTTTGTCTGTATTCTGTTTTGCATTGTGTATCGATTCGAATTACCCCTCTTCAGCTCTCTCTCTCTGTCTTGTGTGTGTGTGTGTGTTCTGTGTACCACATTGGAAAGTCCCAATGTGTCAGAAATTTGGTGCTTGTTTTGAGAATATTTTGTATAACAAGATTTAATTAAAAGTTTTACGAGTACTTTTATACGCGATTCGGTTCAGTTGACTATTACTGGCCAACCAGCCAGCCAGCAAGGCCTTTTGTTTGGCTCATATAGGTAGAAACAGCAGGAAATCGGAATAACCCAAGTGATCTAATTGCCCCAGCTGTGAGGATGTGGGCAATGATATAAATCAATATTTCGAGACAGAGAGTGAGAGAGGGAGAGCGAGAGAAAAAAAATGCAAATATATTGTATTTTAATTTATTTTTTTGTACATTTTATTACATTATTATTTTTTATTTTTGCCTGCCCTGCCAGCATTATATTACATTTTAGCATAATGTCTTGACCCAAAACTAAATTGAATTTCGATATGGTTGTTAAATTTATGATAAGGATAGTTAATGATGAGAATGAGGAGAAACGAGAAGTAGAAGAATGGAGTGGGAAAGCAAAAGGTAATAACTAGTGGCGAGACAGGCCCCTCCATCTTTGGGTAATATCGTTATTATGTTTTTTTTCTTTCCTTTTAAATTGCCACTTACTTATGCCGCCTATGTAAATATAGGTACTCATAAATTATAGCCTATCTCTGACTGAGTCATTTAGGGAGCTGCTGAATCATGAGCAGTTTATACAGTTCTTCAGTTTTCCTCGACCCCAATTGAGGGTGAAGTACCCTCTGAAAAAGAAGCAACAACAAAAAAAAAAAGTACACACGGCCAAATCTTAGAAATCGCTTTAATTTTATGCATATTACGCAATATCTAAACTGGATAATCAAACACAATTTCAGCACAATTAACAGCTTGGCGAGAAAAGCTAACAGAAACACACACACACAAGACACACAGAGACAGACAAACAGAACAGAGAAATAATAAAAAAAATCACTCATACGCCCCTTAGTACGCTTTTGATTAAAACATACGAGGAGAATTGTAATACAATCGTGACTAGTTGAAATTATTTAGAATAAAATCGTAGTCAGGGCAAACAATTTTAGAGTCCACGCTTTACTCTCCTCTCCTCCCCCCTGTCTGCTACTCCTGCTCTAGTGGCTGCAAAATGCATTTCGGAAAATCCAGAATGAGCTGTATGCATTAATAATAGCCATTGCCTGCCTACCTGGCTCGTTCTCCAGTTTCTGAGATAATGAAAAACGAGTTTTCAAAAGGTACAGATCAGTAGCCCGCCCCAACGCCCCCACGCCCAAAGCCACATTCATTTGTACTTTGCCTTGCAGTTTCTATGACGTTGTGTGAATTAATAAAGAAAATCAATGACTTTAGCAAGGCATGGCAAACAAAAGCCTCTGTGTGTGACAAGAGAACGCTTTAATTTTCATCGAGTCATTGTTTGTTGCTTGCTAGTGAAGCAAAAAGAAAAAAAAGCACATAATCCATACACAGAGATCGGCCATGCCTCTAGCTTTTGGGCTTTGGGTTTTTTTTTATTGTTCTTGCTGTTGTTGTTCGCCGTGTTTGCAGTTAGTTTTCATGGCGTCACAGTCATTGAGATCGATCGGGCCTAAAGTTGATAAATGAGAAAACCTTTGCGAGTTGAAGCTTAGTATGTATCTTGCTCTCGTCTCGGACTCTTCTAAACGACTCTAAGTTCTAAGGTTAACACTTTTGTTAAGAGAAACGAAATCGTAACGAAAATCGAAAATTTGTATTTGGCAAAAGCAAAAAAACAAAACACAAAAATTTCCATTAAATTTATTACTGAGCAGGTAGGAATTGGAAAGGTACCGATCAAACTCCTATATGGGCGTGTTAATTAAGACAATTTGGATCTTGATAATTAGTAAAAAAAAAGAACACACACAAAACGAAAACGAAATAAAGATGGCGCCAAAGTCAGATGGATTTTCGATTTTGCAAATTAACACTTTGATTGAATCTCTGCTTGGCCTTAATTAAACTCAATGCTCTTGTCTCCGCAGATGCCGCACAGTCCACATTTAAAACACACCGGCCCAGAGCAACAGTTTGTTAGCCAAAGCCAACCAGATCCCTACTCGGCCTATGCTGATAATTTTGATTTATCACTGCTGCCACAGGATTCGGGAATACCAACAACTGTTTACCAGTATAACGCTCCACAAATAAAGATCGAATGTGTCTGGGACCAAGAACAGCAGCAGCAGCAATCACACGGCCAACAGCAATTGGCCACAAGATATAGCACCAGCTCCAGTCATCAATTGATACCACCTCCACCTGCTTATCCACACAGTGTCTATCCCTCACCCCAGTCCAGTCCTCTGCAATCGGAATTCGTGAAATTCAACACCAGCTACGACTGCACGAGCCTAAGTAGTCCATGCCCTTCATTGGATGCCGCAAGCATTAAACAGGAGCTTCACATTTTGCCACCTTCGCCTCCGGAATCGAATTGTGAGACACCATCGCCACGTTCAGTCAAAGCTGAGCCACTCGATGCGGAAATTGAGGGCTTTGTTGACTTGAATTCACTGCTCCAGCAACAACAGCAGCTCCAGCTGCCAGATACCACAGACATCAAGCCCGATCATCAGCTCTTGCGCGAGTGTCTTGAGGATACAACATTCCAAAAGAAACATAATCTCAAGCCATTGGCTCTGGAATCATTTATTGGCGGTTTGGCTGAGGTGCGTGGAGACTTTGAGCCAGTCATCTCATTGGCACTGGAGCATGCCAAGCGTGAGGCGGACGCCATCTGCGCGGAGCTGCAAATATCACCAGGTAAGGAGCGCACTAAAAGATATAGGATAATTTTTGTCAATGTGATTATTATTAGAAAAGAAAATTAATAGTGGAACGCTTGAACTATCATTCTATCTTAATTTAACTCCAAAGTTGTTGGTTTTTACTGCTAGAAAGTTTTTCTGGAACAACTTTATTCAATTTAAATGCGAATTTTTATTTAACTGTTGCTTCTTGAGTTGATGCATTATAGAATAAGATTGTGTATTGATTACATTTTGATTCGTTTTTCTTTTCTGTCGACGATGTAACAATTACTTGGCTCAATTTAACATGACTTCATTTTTGCCACCAGATCCAAATGCTTGGACGTCCGGCCAGGTACATGCATGGCTACGATCCACCTTGGCGCAATTTAAATTGCCGCCCGTCAACAACTTGGAACTGCAATTCTCTGAAGATGGCACCGCATTGGCATTACTCAGCGAAGAGGAATTCATGCGCCGCATGCCCGAGGTGAGTTCAAAACGTTTTGGTATTTAGCCTTGCTTGCAACTGTGTGACATTAACTTAAGTATTACAAAATTTCAAATGACAAATGGCAAAAAGAAGGGGCGAAAAAAAACAAATGATCAAAACAAAAAACGCGCAAAAGAGCTAAGAAAACACAAAAATCAATTCAAAATCGAATTGAATTTCGCGTATGAACGCAAAGAAAACTAAAACAACAAAAGCAACAAAACTAAAACGAAACAAGTTTCGTAACTGACGTTGACGTCATGGCTCTGTCCACAAAGAGGCAATGTGGTGGGTGGGAGGGAGGGTGTAGAGCGGTAGCAGAGGGACCACCAAATCAGAAAGCCAGCACAAACCTGTTGCCAACAATTAGGCAAAAAAAAACATATATACATATATAAAAGACTTGCGGCATCTTGAAAATCACAAAATCTACTCCACATGCGCTCTCCAGGTCGCTCTCGCCGAGCCGATACAAGACAAGAAATTGTTTTTGCCAAAAAGAAAAGAAAAAAAACAGATATGTGTATATATATATCAATGATTACATTTGCCTAGGCCAGTTTGTTGTTGTTGTTGCCGCTGCCCGTTGTGAGTGCAACAAAACGAAAACAAAAGACTTAAGCAACGAACGCAAGCGAACGAGTGTGTGCGAGTGTGTATGTGTGTGTTTATGGAATGAGTAGCTAAAAAGTGAGTGAATGACAAACGAATGAAATCAGAGAGCAGTCGAAAAATTAGTAACCGTGGTCATGGCTGGTAAAGGTGAAAGAATGTGTGAAGGTTGTTTGGTGAAACTGCAGCACTTGGGTGATTACGAGCCAACAACATGGCCAGGCCCCAGCTCAGATGACAGTAAGCCAGTGGGTGAGGGGCTGGGGAATCAAGAGGGCAGCACAGCGAGAGAGAGAGAGAGAGAGAGAGAGACGAACAGCCAGAGGGAGATAGAGAGAAAAACACTCGAACTGAGCCAACGACCAGCAACGACATTGCAAGGTGAAAGTAAGTTGTTGTCTTCGTTGTTGTTGGTTTATTTGTTGACTAGCTAGCTGGCTGGATGGCTGGCTGACTGGCTAACTGACTGACTGACCGAGGGGCTGGCAGACAAATGGCCAAATGCATCGCGCTTGTCTGCTTCACGAAGGAGACGCGGCACATGGATAATTCATGACGTTTAGATAGCATAAGAATTTAATTGAGATTTATGCAAGATTAACAATTTGTGTCTACATTTTTGGCTCTCTCTTTTCCTTTCTTTCTCTTACAGAGTGGCAGCACATTGCATGCCCAATTGGAGATATGGAAGATGGCCTATGCTGATCAACCGACACAGCAGCAGCAGCAGCCACAGGTAGAGCCCATTCAACAACAGTGGCAAACAGATTATCAGTTGCAGAATCTGGATGAATACCATGAGGATAGTGAGGGTAAGTCTAATAGATAAGAAATCGGTTAAGAATTGGAAACACGGTTTGAGATTTCAAATGTAGAATCATCGAAAACTAATGCTTTGCATAGTCCATAAATTTGATGGGGTTTTATAGTTTGGTTTAGTTAACTATTAGATTAGAATTTTGCCTATTGTATAGTAATTTAACTTAACTCAATATTCATTAACTCAATCTATAAATTATTGGATCTTATTTCAATGGGTTTTTAGATGAGTAATTCATGTAGAAATAATTTTGATATGAAATAATCGTTTACTTACAAATCGTTTTCTTTCAGATGATGAGGAAATGGAGGTCACAATCACACCAGATGTTTCCACAAACACCACCACCAGCACCACCACCACCACCAACACGACTGCTTCAGGAGTTAAACGTACAACTGGTGGCGGCTCTCACATTCATTTGTGGCAGTTTCTTAAGGAATTACTAAGTACACCGCAGGTGAATGGAACAGCCATTAGATGGATTGATCGCAATAAGGGGATCTTCAAAATCGAGGATTCGGTGCGTGTGGCAAAGTTATGGGGTCGTCGCAAGAATCGACCTGCCATGAACTATGACAAATTATCCCGCTCGATACGTCAGTACTATAAGAAGGGGATCATGAAGAAAACGGAACGATCACAGCGTTTGGTCTATCAGTTCTGTCATCCCTATCATCAATAGATGATCGAATCGGGCGTTGGATTTTGTCGTTTAGTTTTGTAGGTCTATTTATTTTTGCTAGTTGTAAGTTGTAATACCTGCCCACCTGCATCTGCACCCGTGACTATGCTCGACTAGCCTTTGAGGTTTAGCGAGTTTTAGTTTCTGTATATATATACACACACACACACACAGAACCAAACACTTCAAACCCTCCTCCTCCTCATCCTCTAGGCACGAAGGTAAGTTCGTGCATTAGCTTGGCTAAGTTTTGGCTCTTCTAGACTCTAGGCTAAAACTTTTACCTCATGGCGAAGGTAAGTTCGTCTGGGCAAAGTTTTAAGTTTAAACAATTATTATTTTCTGCATAATCAATTCTAATCTAATCTTGTATCGCGCAATGGGGGCGTGGCCGAAAATTGCAAACGCCCCCCAACAATTGCATATGCTTGACTTACCTGCAATATCTTTATTCAAATGCTGAGGCAAAGCGATATGCAGCACTCTGCCTCGAACTTTCGTCTTTTTGGGGTCCCCTAATCCCTTTTCGACTCTCGGATAAGTGACTGGCCATTAGTAGTCTGTGGCGAAATTGGTCGATTCGGTCTCTATCCGAGATTTGAGATGTCGAAAAAAGGATAGCCAAAAGGATAGAGACAGAGTGCTCATTCAATCGTTGACAGCATGAAGGTGTTGCGGTAATTTTAGGAACCATATATCTATGATATATCAAAAGTAAGTTCTATGAACAAACAACATAACGAATAAACAATTTAAAACCAATAGATTTTAAGAACGACAAACGATCAAATCGAAAACAAAAACAAAAGGAACAAATACAATTTTATATAATTTTTTAGCTATGTTTTAAGTTTTCCTTGAAAATTTTTTCTCTTCTCGCAAAAGTTAAAAAATTTTCGACAAATCTTTTATGTTTTTTAATAGTTTTTATGCGCAACATTTAATCAATGCATAAGTTAAATTAAATTAAATTTTGTTCAATTTTTCTGGTGTTGGTGTTGAAAAAAAATTATTAATTAGTTAGAATTAAATTCATTGATAAATTTGTTTAATATTGTTCTACTGTATACTTGTCGGGTAGATCTATTAAGTTAATTTTATTATTTATTATATGCGTTTTTTTATTTACGAGTTTTAATGCCACACCAAGTCGGGCATATACATATATGTACGTATATACATTTAGTTGCAATTATTAATATTATTGTTGCATTATGCGTGAAAGTCAATTAAATATTGAGTTGGCGTTAATATTAATAATATTCCATCGCAGACATTTTTAATTGAATTATGCAACTTGCAGCTCGACTTGCCACGGCTTATTTGTTTTAAATAATATTCAAATATTGTTGTAACTGAAAATACATGCTTATATGCAAATATTTATGCGCATTTTATATAGATAATTAGGATATTGTCTGTAACAAGAGATACACTCACACATATACACACACACAAACACTCAAACTCACTCACACATGCATAATTATCTTTTATATTTCCACAAAAAATGCAAATTATTTATTTATTTATTTAACTAACATATTGTCATCTGATTCAAATACAATATATACGATACACGATAATAAAAAAAATCACAACGAATAAAAAAAATAAATAAAATAACAAAAAAACAGCAGCTTAACAAAAAAGGGCAACAAAAAAACGCATACACAGCTATTAGCAGTGATTTGCTTTAAATCTGGGAAGAGATTTCATCGGTCCGAGAGAGAGAAAAAATTTGAAATTAAATAGATTTTCATTTGATTTTTTTTAATAGTCACACGTTTGGTTATCCACGGCGAAGTCTCTACACACTTAAGGGATTAATCCTGGACCAAAAAATCTACAATTAAAAAAGAAATATTTCTATTAATGAGTAAAACCTAATTGTCTTTATATGATTTTCGTATTTAGACCTTGAAAAATTTGTTCTACTTTTGAAAATTCATGGGATTAAAGAATGTAGAGTAAAAAAACTAATAAAAATGTATCAAATCTAATCAAATCTATGTTCACCTAAAGCAATTGTCCAAATTCCCGTCGAGATTCGCATTCCCCGTCTAGAGGTGGTATGAAATTTATCTCATTTGGGGTCTAAATTAATTCCCGAAATTAATTTTAACAAACATTTTTGTTTAGATTAAATAATTGTTAAAGTCTGCCATAAATTTATTTCTTTTAACTTGTTGTTAGTTGTTGCTACATAGGCAAGCGATTGCAGAGAAAGGATTGCAGGATTCAAGTTTTAGGCCATTCACAAATCAACCTTAGCCAACTATAAATCCGCAATGATGCATACTACATACACACATACATGTATGTGTGTATATAAATCTGTGCAAGTGGCAAACATTCTGGTAAAATTATAGTATCGCCTGCAAGGGTATAAAGTGTTATACGAGAGAGAAAGCTTCTCAAAGGATTGCGCTGAACACGAAAATTTCGTTCTCATTCACGTGCAGTGACAAAAAATAAAAAAAGAAGAAAAAAAATATCGCCAATAAGCACAAATTCAGGTGAACTTAAGTGTACCCTGCATGAAATAGGAATACAATTTTCGCTCAAACATATTTAAGTCTTGCGAGTCATCGACCGTCTTCTATAACAATTTGAACTTCGTTAAGGTTTAGGTTTAGTTTAGGGATATAATGGAATTTACTTAAATGATGGGCACAGATTAAATACTTAAAGTTTCAGCCAAATGAATATAAATAAACCATCGATTACTGACTTGAAAGTTGAACGATCGAGGGGTATATATCTGTTATTTATTAAATTTTAGGTTGGCTTCTTTGCTTTACATGCCTACAACCCTTCTGACTTCATGTATACAGGGTATACAAAAAATGGAAGGACGTACAAAAATTGAAAAAAGAGACACACATTTTAGATTGGCTTGTCAGTCAGTGAACGAGTGGATTTTTGTCGAGTGGGTGTGTGGCTGGGAAGGGGGTTGAATGAGTGAGTTAGCAAGTCAGGGCTATTGCAGTCATGTGTAACCGTGTCTAGTTGCGATTTTCAGGCTACCAGCGCATTTTCAATCAACGAAAACTATTTGAGCTAACAAAAAAGCAAACGCTTGGCCAGTCACATCAAGTCGAGCCAAAATAGTATTCACTTTATCTCTCACTCCAAAGATTGAATATGAAACGGTTTTGCACAAGGAATTAATACATCTTTTAGTATAAGTAGAACTGAACTGAACTAAAATATGATGTGGTATTTTTCCTTTTATGTAACTAGATATATTTATGTGAGAGATGTGCTCTCTATATTTATATATTAAGATGTATGTCGTATTTTGTGGACATTGCCTGCCTTGGCTAAGATTATTTTAATGCGCTTCAATGAGTTTATCGTCTTTGTTGTCCTCATTGTCGTTGCCGTTGTCGTTGTCATTGGTTGTCCCAGTGCCTTTTGCCTGAGCTGTGTGGCGTTGCTTCATTTAAATACTAAATCGCATTAAATGCCATCAAGTGGAAAATTCTCAAAAGCAATAAATTCGTTTGCTGGCTGCAAAAATGGAAACCTTACCCACTCACTTTACTGAGTGAAAGCTAAAAAACCTTCACATTGCTTTTATTCGTACAATATTTGCATTCTAGTAGCTATATAGCCAGACTGGAGCCCAGTGTTTATCTTCTTGGCTTGAAGGTTTCACATACCCTGTAATCTATGTATATCGACATCGGGGGCATGCTCATAATAGGAAATTGTAGATAAATGCATTAAGGATATATATAGTCGATTACCTGGTCTATTCAAATTGTACTGCCACTTTTAAGAGCTCGATCCATAAGGCAGATGTGATTTTAGGAATATCTAGTAATTTAACATCTTATTTCAATGTTTTCTATCTCTTTGAAGTATTGATTACAGGAAACTTTATTACATAATGTATTTTTTAAATATTCTAGTCGAGTAATAGTAGTTAAGATATAGTTGTGTATAATGATCAAGCCAATCTGATATTAAAGAAACTGAAGACAATGATGAACTCCAAAGTCAGACGACCCATAGTGCGCATGGGAAGATTAGGATATTCATCTACTAGTTACAGGATATTATAAAAGTTGTCACCTGCGTGATGAGTTTAAGATACTTTGGATTCCTTTTCCTTTTTATTTCGTCTCTTGTGTTGTTTCTCTCTTTAGCTTCCTTTTGTTCCATGCCGTCAACTACAAAGACAAATATTTAATTGAATTAGTGCAGGAACCGTTAAGCAGACAACAGAGACCGCTGCAGAGCCATTCCATACCATACCATGCCATGCCATGCCCTGCCACGCCTTCTTTTGTCTGTCGAAAAATTTGAATATTTTGTTTGATTCATCAACAGGTTCGTTAAGATGGCATTACGGTGATAGTCCCGCCCTCAGTTCACATCTAGTATGTGTGGGTAGACATCCACCTTTGTCTCTTGTATGAACAGCTGGATGAATTGTTTCTATGTTAATTTGTCAACTGCAGGTCAAGGGTTTTTCACCATCCTTCCATCGATTTTGTGGTAACCAATTCATAAATATTTTTTTGATAATTACGCCTCAGATGGCAATTTCAGCTGGCAACCCTTTGGATCCACCTTCCTCCGTTCCTTTCTTCAGCCAGCCAATTTGGCTGCTTAAAAATAGCCTAGCATTTTGCTCGCACTGTTAAGCTCCTCCATCATCCACCCACCCTGGTCCAACCACCTGTCTTTAATTAGCATAATTGGTGACATTGAAGCGCGACCTAACCAAGTCATCAAAGCGTGATGAATGCGTTCCAACTCGAAAAAAGAGCAAAATATTCTGCTGCTAATTAAATGCTGAGCCTAATCAATTAAGATTTCCACGCCCTCAGAGAGCACGTTAGAAAGGGAGAGAGAAAACGAGAGTTTTCGGTTTTCATTTAAATGGCCGCCTCTGCCTTTGGCGCAAAAATGGGCAAGTTGAAAAAATTTGTACATTAGACTAATTCAGGGTGGTTATAAATTACCAAGAAATTGAGCAGCCAGCTGCATACCAACCAACTAACCAACCAAAATAAGCAGGAAGACAGAGTCAGGAACGTAGTCAGCCCGTAGACTGGTAACCAAGCTGACTTTGGCTGCGGTCAGGTAAGTGAAAATTCAATTTAAATTGATGTCGACTGACCGTAGCCAAAATGGGGAAGAGTATATGCCATTTAAGTTAAGTACCTTGGCCGCACACACACACACACACACACACACACACACATTCTGTGGCATAGACACGTCAAGAAGGGAGTCGTTTGGTGGCCACGTAAAATAGCTAACAAGTGCCCGGTTGGTTACTTTACTCTGGGCACATTGGTTGGCGTTGGCCATGACTGGAAAATCAGCGCCACCAGCCGCTAAAACAGCAACAATTTTAAAAATTCATAAAAAAAAGGTACAAGCAACCGTAGAGACCAGCAGCCGGGTGAGCAGCAGCGGCAGAAGCGAGGGAGTAAAAGAGAATGGGCATTACATTTAGGTATTCGTTGCGGTTGTTTTCCTGGCACCTTCATTTTTCAACTGTGTTTCAATTTTTGCACTTTTTACTTGCTTGCCCCTTGTTCTTGTCTCTTGCTGCCCTTCTCGTTGGTGTCTGTCTGTCGGTGGTAATGAAATTACAATTTTTATAGGCCAGAAAGTCATGAAAAATAAATGAGACTTAAGCACATTGGCCCAAAAGACAAGATGGAGTTTCTTGGGCCATGGCAATCTCAACTAAATAAAACTGTACACATGCTTCTACACTTGTCCATTCAACAAGTATTGCAATCGCCCGTCTCCACCACCCTTCCTCGCCTTACGCACACACATAAATACCTTTTGGAAAAAAAGAAAATACAAGATATACAAAATAAAAGATGAACACAGAATGGCTAAGAAAAAAGGTTCAACTTAAGTCTCAACTAAGATGCCATTTATTTTGATTACCTTAAATTGTGAGGAAGCATTTTAGTTTCAAGTTTCATTTGGAATTCCAAAAGTGGCAAAATATATAACTATTTTATTGTACAGCCCCATCAATTGGAAGTACCTTTGAAAGCTTGTAAGGTCAATGAATGGTTGATCAAGCAAAAGAATTAGATTTGATGTATGCTCAATATTTTCTTTAAGTTAGTTCAAGGGGTATTTGATAGTCTATACCTTCTGGCAATAAATTTGCGATTTTTCTAGATTTGAAGGCACTTTTCAATTAATTTAAAAAAGTTTTTGGCTCTCTCAGCTGGCCAAAATCGTTTTGGCATGTATCAATGCAAACATTGGCCTCCATTTTTTTTTTTTTGCCTTAATCGAAACGTTTAAATGAAATTTATGCATTGGGCATTCTCAATGTTGCCTACTTTTCAGCGCAACGGCATTTCGCATTTAGTTAAGTGCATTTGATTTTCCATTTAAATTCTCTTTCAGAATGTTGAAACAGAATTTATTGCATACCTTTTGGCTAGACTTACACTTACACCCAGTGATGTGTGTCTGTGTGTTTGTGGGTGTACTTTATGTATGAATGCACATATGTCAGAGACAATAATCGCATTATGGCTACTGGTGGAAGTTTATTAGACATACGCAACATATTTTGGAGTTCAATTGGTCATTGGCCTCGACTCGATTGAATTCTATTGAATTTTTGTGTTTTTGGGTGTGGCAGGAGGTGGGAGGAGGGGTGGACCACCGAAATTCCTTTTCACGTTCCCAGTCACGTCGCATTGTTGGGCGTTTTTAATTAGTTCTGTCGCATGGCCTGGCATGCCATTTAATTTAATCACGCGTACTAAGCGTCAAATATTTGAGCATTGAAAATTGCGTATGCGCCATGTGGGCCTTGAATAGGCCTCAGCTTTAGCTACAGCTACAGCTACAGCCTCAGATTCACAGGACCTCTCAGACGAACAGACGACTCTGGGCCGTTTGGGAACATCATCGACGTTGATGTTATTGTTGTTGTTGCTGCTGTTGCTTCTTGTCGTTGGCTGGCAAAATGTGTTGACGCATTTTACAATACACAATGGGCCCGACACAGACACACATACGTACTCGCACTCGCACTCTTACACTCACACATGTGTGTATGTAATTATGAATTCCATAATCATTTCGTTAATATGCGCAACACCACGCACCAAGGTTCGCCGGTCGCTTAGAATAAATTGCAGCCGCCGCCGCTTCCTGCCGTCTCTTCCTGACGCAGCAGCGACAGTGGCAGCCTCTGGAGCCTCTGCTCATTTCGTGCGCGCTTATCCTGCGGGGAATTAAAAATAATTTGGGTCGTTTTGGTGTATGTTTGTTGCTGCCGCCGCCTTCGCCGCCGCCTGCTTGTGCTGGCAGGTGTTTGCCTGGCCCTTTGTGTATCCGCATGTGTGTGTGTGTTGATTATGGCTTAATTTTTGTAATTATATTAACATAATTAAATTCGTTTTGATTTCACAACCTTTAATGCCGAGGCAAAGATACATATTGGGATTAGATAATAAGAACGGGAAAAGCAGTTACAAATCCAGTTAAAAATCAAATAATTTTGTCAGCCAACTCTTTAAGTTTTATTTAATCTGAATAATTCTTCAAAATCTTTTTTGGTCACTGCGACTTTTATAATTATTTCCACAAAATTGAATGAGATAAACTTTATTGAATAACTATTTTTAATGCAATTAAAAAAAAGTTATATATTTTGCTTCAATAAAAGTGGACTTTGAGCAGAAAATAAAAATTACATACTATAATTGCTTTCTCTTGTCTGTATATTTTTCTCAATATAAAATGCTATTCTACAAACCTTGGATCATTTTTACATTTCATCGACGTTTGCTAGAAATTTGAAATTTAAATGTAGCGGATTTTGTCCAGCTATGCCAATTTAGCGTTTCTTAGCGTTTTTTAGCCTTGCCAGGTCCTGCTGCTTTGTTCAACACGATCAGATCTGATTTTAGACATCTGGCAGCACTGTTATTTTTGCTTTGGCGTTGCGTTATTTTGGTTGCGTATTGCACTTTAAATTAATTTGCTTCTGTGATAAAGTGGAAGAAAAATAAAATGTACAAAAAAAAAGTGGAGTGTGAGTGTTTATATATGTAATTGTGTTCGCATTTGTCGGTTTCTAAATCGCGGCAATTTTCGTATGGTATTAGCAAAAGCTTAGAAAATCAAAATGAGACACCTCCGGCGCTGACGCCGACGCAGCCGCTGGTTTCTTAGGAAGAAGAAGAATGGGAAAATATGTGTATGCAATTCGTTTTGGTTTATTTTGTTCAATTGTGAACATTATTAATATAAAATCAATTTTTGAAGCTGTTAGCTGCCCAAAGCGAAAGAAGACGCGAACTTTTTTTTTTTAGTGTGTTTTGCGTTGAGAAAAAGAAGTGTTTAGCCCTGAACGAAAACTAATGGAAGAGAAATGCGAAAATAAAACAAAATAGGAAAACAAATACTGAGGTAAGTAAAATTTAAGTTTCTTTCTAAAGATTCCAATCTGAGAAAAAGTTTGGATAACATTGGCATTAATTCAAAATTATATTTCAATGCCCATGTGAAAAAGAGAAGATAAGTTGAAAAATACCGAAACTCTACATGTTGAGGTGGAATTTTGGACCCTATTGAAGTTTTCAGAAACTGGTCAATGCCAATTAAGTGACAAGTGCCTAGCAAGTGCAATAGCTGAGGGTTCTTATTAGACATCTGCATGAGTTGCAATAAAGTGACATTCGAATATACATACAGCAGCTAAATTGAGTTGAGTGAATATGAGTACAAAGCGGAATGAGTATGAATGAGTGAGTGATTTCGCGAAGCACTCGGACGCACAATGTTGAAGCAATGAGTACGAGTGACACAAGCGAAAATGAGAGGATAGGCTTCAAATGTATTCGAATGTCAAAACGGTTGTTGTTGTTGAGTAATTCGAATGTTTTCAGCATGTCTCATTCTCACTCAATTCGCTTTCCATGAGTGTCAAAATATACCACTACTCTATACACATTCATTCATTGTGTGCATCTCACTCATTCAATTCTATTGTATTCGAATGTACTCAATTTTGCGTATTCAGTGAATGGAGCCATGCAGATGTCTAGTTCTTATACAATAAATACACTATACTCATCATCATTATGCCATTTTTGTGTGCTGAGGAAGCCTCCGATGTGGCCAATTGGTCGGGCTTTGGCATTAATTAAAAACGCACATGTGGAACTCATTAAATGTTAGCAATTTAGAAAATGATGCTTTATTTTTATTGACTTGGTCGTGACCCGTTATTATTATTGTTGTTCCTGTTGTTGCTAGTTGCGAACGTTTTGTTCTCTACCATTAAGGTGCAACAACAAAAGCAGTTAAATTAAATATAAATCTGAATTTATGCAATTAAATTTGCGCGTCCTGAGGGCAACACGAGCACGGGGAATAAGTACCATGACAGAGAGAGGGGAGAGGATTCGGGAAATGGCTTTAAAAAAAAGGATTCAATGGGTACCTACCTAACTGTATAAACACCCACACACATATGTGTATACATACACATATATATATATATATTAATTTTAGTGAAACGCAACTTTGCGTGTCCGCAGTGCAGCGCAGTCAAAGCAGCAACAGCAGCGGGGGCGGGTCCGAACGGAAGGTGCAAAATAGAGTGGAGGAAATCCATGGGCCACGAAAAAGTTGTTAAACTGCAATACGGACTGACATGTGTACGTCGACAGGATACGTGGGCGTGGCTCAGTTGTCATGACAGCTACTGCGATATAGCATCTTTTTTTAATACACTTACGGCGAAAGTTTTTTTGTTTTTGTTTTAATATTATCATGATCTTGGTAACTCACGAAAAAATCTGAAGCAGTTAAGAATAGTTCCTTAATGAGATTGATTTCTACATAATCAGTTTAATCAGTTTGAAACTAAGAAAGGATCCTAATTCCACCTACAGGATCGATAATTGATACGAAGATAGAGAACTTTCCTTTACATAACGTCTCTTTATTAAGTATCTGGAATATTCATGAAAATCGCTTTTAGTTTGATATTATTCTCAAGTTTCCAATGAACATGTTTTTTTTTTTTTTGATATGTTTGTATTTGTAAAGAGCAGGACTTTCTGTGTATCGTCGATGACGTCGTTGTCATTGTTGTATACAAGAATTGCTTTCAGTTGCTGTTGCCTTTGTGCTGTGCCCCGTGCAGTTCGTTATAACATACGCAAGTCATAAATAAGAAGACGGTTGGGGCCTGTCCCAAGCCAAGCCACGTTCTTCCACTTTTGCCACTTTTCTACTTACTTGCCAATGTGTGTGTGTATGTGTGTCGATAGACATATGTATGTGTATGCCTCTACACTCTTGTCCACAAATCTAGGAAACTTTTGTTCAGACTGTTTTATCTTCTGAGTCAGCAGATACCTAAAAAATATATATCCATTTTGGGTTTAAAAAATCTTTGATAAGAAAGAAAAAGTTGAAGAAGAAAGATTGTTTACATTATCGCTTCGTATTAATCGTAGTTACTTCGCCTAGCCAGAAATTATATCCAATTAGTAGAAAACATAATTTTAACTCACCTGTGGCAATTGTCAGGCGATCCTCAGTTCAACCTCGAAAATCTCTAGTTAACTGATCGTCGCGGGGGTCACCAGCAACGCTTATATAGGCACTGGGGTTAACAGAAAATGTTAACTTTACAGAGTCTGTAATCGAAAATGTTACGTTAACAGAATGTGTTAACTGACATGCAAAGTTAACAGTTTGTTTAACTTACTCACTTTGGATCGCCGGAATTAAAATCGGTAAAGTCAAGGCGATCTAAATGTGTGACCACAACTGTAAGTGGGTGGGTGTTTGTGTATCTGTGTGAGTGGCACTTCAACTCCAATATAAAGTTTGCACTCGAAATGTGCTGCCAGCACTTTTTGGTATTACGCAAAGTTTTTATTCCCCTCTCTCTCTCTCACACACTGCCATCGCTGCTGCTCCTTGGCCCCTAGGGCGGTGCGACTGCAGCTGCTTGTGAGGTAAGGTGAAATGAGGGCCGCTGGTTGCTAGTTGCTGCTTCTAGCTGATTTTTAAGAAAAATAGAGGGGGCAGATGTGGGAAAAACGTAGATACGAAAGAAAAAATTAAATTGCTCGCAATTTGCACAGTTCAATGCGCTTTAGCTAAGAGAATTCTCGCACAGATTTTCATAACTTAGACGATGTTGCAGCAGTCAATGTCTTTTTGAGGCGGCGGTGCCCTAGAAAGTATGCTATGCCATGCCATGCCTTGCCGCAACTGCATATACCCGTTTGTGTGCGTGTGTATGTGTGCTTATGTGGATGCAAGGAGGATTGTACACCTGTGTGGCAGTGTGTCGAGTTGTAAACTAACGCAATGACAAACGCAATCACAATAAGAAATTTTACAGTTAGTTAAGTTTGTCTTGTTGGGGCTTTTGTTGTAAGTTTTACTTTTGTTTCGCACCTCCAACAACAACAACAGCAGAAGCAGCTGACAACGAGTTCTCTCTCACATACACCCACCCGCTCATACACACACACACACACGTTCTATTGTTCATTTAACAAAAATATGCATAAATAAACCAAAAATTGCAAATGGTTCTCTTGGCATTTACAATTACATAAAATGAAAAAAATATAACATTTTGCATCTGCATACGAACCAAAAAAACAAATAAAACAAATATTATGAAGCCAATCCCATAAAAGTAAAAGGTGTCTTAAATGGAATAATAATTAAAGAAAGAAAGAATTTAATTTTAATTTTTATAGAGGTTTTTACTAGGAAAATAAGAACAAGGGTTTCTTTCATTCCTCTTAAATATACAATACAAATACATGAGGGGTTTTATTCACCAGTTAATTATAGTCTAGGGGGTTTATATGAAAATACGACTCAATAGATATTACAATCGCACATCGCAAATGCACATCCCACGTACATACACACATATATGTGTACACAAATACAGTGAGGGCTGCAGGTGGACTAAGTGTGTCCGATTAGACAGTTTTCACTGTACATTCCCTCACATAATGGATGAAAATATTTTTGGAGGCCATAAATTGCGTCTGATGAGAAAGTTAATCAAAAAAAAAAACGAAAGAAAGTTCAATAAAATCGAAAAGGGTGATGATTTTGATGCCCAATAGGGAGCATCTTCTGTCTGGACAGGAGAAAAACAAAAAAAAAAAGGAATGAAAGATGTGAAAGAGAACCCTCATCATAGTTCATTAAATGCGTAAAGAAATAAAAAACAAAAAAAAAGAACGAACGAAAATCCCATACCCGACAAAAAAAATGAGAATATACTACCCGAAGGTAGAGCATAAAACCCATGCCCTTCTCCCCTTCAAAAATGAGATGGCCGAGGACAACCTTTGGGCACATAAAAGCATTTATTTTGTCTTATTTGAGCGAAAGGCAAGTGAAGGATGGGGGAAAGCATAAATAAATTTTGTTTTATGCGTCAATAATGATGAAGTTATTACGACTCTATTAGAATGGCCAGGCAGAGGCAGAATTTCCAGCGATTTCGAACCAAAGCTAACACTGAATTCAGGCAAAGAGGAACATCGTAAAAAAAATGCTGCTGATTCAGGGGGAAAGGCATTAAAAAAGTTTACGAAACGAAACAAAAAAAAAAATGTATATGTATATGAATGGAGTACCTACCTATGTATATAGATTGTATATATGTATATATTTAACCGCAAGCTCAATGCCCATTCGCTTCATTCCCCAGTGTCTCCTTAGTCCTTCTTCAGCCTTTTCCAGCCCACTTAAGCGATGCTGAAACTTTTTTATTAAACTGTGCACAAGCTTGGCTAATACGCGCTGTAGATACATATATCTGTATATATATTACACGATATTGGCAGCGGACTTTTCACTGTATGTGTGTGTGGAGGGTCAATTTTCCAAAATGGCCGCCTGGTTTGCTCTTAATAAAATTTATGATTTCAATGCACGGCTTTGACAGTTCAAATTAAAATGGGTGCCATATCTTTCGGGCCTAGCAGGTGGACATACGCTCTCGAGAAAAACTTGCCAAAGAGCAAGTAAAGTAGGGGCGATAAAATAAGTGGAAAGTCGAAAGTTAAATACAAAGTTGAGAGCAAGAGCAAATTGATAACATTGTGAAGTCATAATGCAAAAAAAAAAAGAGAAAAAAAACTGAAATGTGAAAGATTATATGGCCATAGCCATGGCATGGCAAACAGTGCGCAACCGAGACCCAAAAACCGAGACCGAGACAGAGACGGAGGCGACTTGAAGCGGATATGCCGCCGCCATCAAATCATTTTGCCAGCGGAAAAAGCGCTTGACAGAACCCGGTCCCGGCCCTACCCACTGCACCTCCCACCATTGCAAATGCAAAGCAAACAACAAAAAAGACGAACGACAAAATCGGAATAATGCACAGTAAATCCAAGATACTGCAAAAAAAATAAAGAAGAGAAAAACTGTCGTTATGCTTCTTGTTGTGGCTAATGAAAAACATAATCAGCAAGGACATGGGAATGGGCTTGGATATGAACTCGGACATGGGGCATGGCGGACATTGCAGGCGGCGGCTGACCAACGACGACCACCAACTGCCATCAGTCCACGTTTCGTTGCGCTTAGTTATTCTTATAAAAAAATGTTCTCTTCTTTTGGTTTTTGGTTTCTACTCACCCAGGAGCGGCGGCAGCACGTTCTTCTGTTTGACTTTCATAAACTTTTAACGACTTTTGCTTTTTCCTGCAGTTTTTTTTCCTACTTGTCCATTGCCTTGGCCTGTGTCTTACAAGCGCCGTGAGCGCAAACAGCAAAATTTGTTGTGAAACTTTCTATTTATACCCTTCGCAAAGACAGGGTATTTAAATTACATCACAAGAGTAAGTTGAATTAAATTTGGCATCATTTAATAGTCAATATCTTTGTATTAAACCCAAAAAAGGTCAAGAGTTTTTCATTTATTTTGACATATTTGCATATATGCCATAAATCTTAAAGTTCTAATTCTCTAAATGAAAGTTTTACTTTGTTGTATGGCTTATTTCACATTTAGCCAATTTGTCATTTGACCTAGTCATTAGGACTTTAGATTAGTAGTTCATAAGTATATTGTAATTGTCGGTGAACTGAAAATTGGTCGTTTTGGGTTGAAATCACTTACTGAAGCTGTCTTTTCCCTTCAGTTCGCTTCATTTCTTACTCAAATGTCGCTCGATTGAAGCTTAAACTGCAATCTCATCTCATCTCGTCTCTCTATCTCTCTTTCCTCCTTTGTTCAGCCCTAAGGCTAATAAATGCAATCGTTGAACAAAACGTTCCTTCTGCAATTTACGTACATAATTTGTGCACAAATTTCTCAAATTAAATTCAACACAAATTCCAACCAATTCTCAAACCTTTGGGCCAAATGGTGTGCCAACACATGTAAATGTCCAAGTCGGAAATGTATCCATTGGAAATGTTAGAGCTGTTGCACATTCATCATCTGTTTGCCCCACCTCCTGGACTGGGTAGACGTTTTGTTTTCTTCCTTCTTGCTGGATAGCCAAACGAAATTTCAATATGCACATTAAATGAATTCCATCTTGAACGCCTTCCTCCTTTTCGTTCGTTTGGATTGCTTAAGATTTTGGGGCTTGGGGTTGACTAGTTGATCTCTGTTATTTGGTAACCTACTAACCTCTATTTTTAATCGTTTGTTGTCTTTTGCAATTAGGTTTTGGCTTGTGGCAATATTTTTGACCGCTTTCGCTGCATATTGGGCCACAAATGAAATGCACAATTATTTAATGTCAGACAAAAAGAGAAAGAGGCAGAGAGAGAGAGAAAGAGATGTCAATAAATTAACAGGAAGCCAGATGTAAGTGAGGGAACAGCTGCGGTAAGGGCTAGAGGAGGTGTGGGGAGAGGGGTTTAGCTTCGACAAAAAAATAAATGTAAATTAAAATGTATAATTTATGTGTGCTTTTTGCAATTATTTACAAACCGACACATTAAAACGCCAAAAGATAATGCCAAAGGACGAGCTCTCGCGCGAGCAGAGGATGCCTGGTCCCCACTCTTGGGAGCGATGAGGGCGTCAATTATGGGTGTGGCAATGGGCCAATGGCTGGTTGGAGTCAATTGCTCATTTGGTTTTGGCAGCACGCAGATGTTGCCCGCAACAATGGAGTCCCTGCTGACCAATGAATGCGTAATGGCCATCGAGTGTGTGTGTGTGTGCCCCCTGGTTACGTGTGTCTGTGTGCTAATTGTATGATTGTGGGCCGCCTTATCGGTCCTGTCCGTTTCCTAGCCAGTGTCAGGTTTCCGCTTATCGTTCCGAGTGCTGACCCCTTTGGCGCGACGCGACATAACGCGTTCTCTAGTCGCTCGGGCGTTGATGATAATTATATAAATTAAATGACTGTTAGAGGGAGGGCGGGAGGCATACGTCGTTGGGTAACTCAATCGAAATGTCAAAGTCTTGCAACGAAAAATTGTGCAAAATGCATAAATAAATAAAAGTTTCTTTACCTTTAATAGCTCAGGCAATCTGTGACAAACACTCGACCATGTTAACTGTGAAAGGGGACGGATGAAGCGGAGTGGGGTGTTGTTGCCGTAACTTGAGCTTAGCAGCTCATGAATATTGTTGTGCTCATGCAAACGGGTAACGAGCTGTCAGAGATTAAGTTGCAAGCGTTATTTTTTATTATATTTAGCCAAGACCCAAGCGAGGGTGCAGATAAGCAGCAAGGCAAGCAAGCAGCAGGCAGGACGAGAGGGAGGAGAAGGAGAAGCGGGAAAAATGTATAGCATTTTGCATATGGTTAAAGGCAAAGTCACGAGAGAGGGAGGGAGGTAAAATCGTTTTGACCAGCTTACGAAACGAAACAAACAAACAAGCCAGCAAAACTGAAACTGAAACGCAGGCGAAATGGCAGATGAGAAAAAGGCAAGAAGGAGAATGAATGATCAGGGGGAGTCGATGGGGTAGGGAGGTGCCAGCAGGTCAGTGTGCGGCGCCCCCCAGGACACAGTTGCAAGCGAATTTATGCGCTTTGTTAAACAGCAACAGCAGCAAAAGAAAAAAATATATGGCGCAAAAAAGGAAAAACAAGAAAAACAGAGCAACAAGCAATTCGCGTCAGAGCCCCCCTCGACCCACTATGGGCGCAAGGGGGACGACCACTTGGTTCTCTGCATAAATAAAACGGGCCATCCCTCTCGCTATGCAATACAAATGAAAATCGTGTTTGCTTTTGGGTGTAAAGTGGCAGTGGCATGTGCCAGAAAGAGAAGGAGAGAGCGAGAGAGAGGTATGTGGCATGCTTGCAACGAGGATGATGACGACGACGGCGACGGCAAAACGACGAACTGGCAAACGTAACCGAATCCGAGGCAAACTGGCCAACATTTTCGTTGTTGCTCCTTGTGATTTACAACAAAACAAATATGCTGCAGGAGCCCCAGCGGGTGGTTGAGGGGGGCTGCTGGGGTTGATGGGTTGTAGAACTGCGGCTTACCCTCACCTTAGCGTACGAAGGACTGACTGATTTACAAGCCCAGCCAGTTGAGATTGCATGGCGCTGGGTAAATAAAATAAACACCGGCTCCCAAAAACCTCCAACCCACCATCACTACAGGTTTGTTGCCCAATGGGGTCGCTGCCTCTTTGGATTCGCAGGTTTCGCATTTCGCAGAGAAAGGCAGTGGGAGCAAGCAATGCGTTTTCCGTTTGCATTTCGCAAAATAATTAAAAGTTAAAAAAGGAATGACCTTCTGCCTGATGCCATCTAGAGATCTAGAGCTAGACCATCTCCCTAATAGGCATTGATGCAGTTAACTGCAGCATTTGCCGTTCCCAACAGTTTGCAACGGAACTATGTAGTTGTTCTTGTTGCATGATGTTGCATGTTTTTCGATAAGATTTAAAATATATATGATATTTCGTATATTTTTTTAATTACACACGCAGAGCGAAAGCGGAGAAAAAGGGGGCTCAGTTTTCGTACCCATTTATCAACGGAAATCATAAATAAAAGGACGCTGCATATTTCATGTGACACATACACACCCTCCATACGCCCTCAATCCTTCAGCCCACACAGATGTGGCATATTTTTTATCTCCTTTAATTTACAATCACGCTCATTGCGAATTTTAATTGTTGCATAAACGAAGCAGACATCAGGCTGGGGAAAAAAGAAAACAAGTGATAAGAAGCAGAGCGACAACAAAAAGGAGAGAAAAGAGAAAGAAGAACCCTTCAAGCCGTTGTCCCACCTTCTCTGTCTGTTTCCTCTTCTTTGATTATCAACTGCATCAGAAGATGTCAGAAACAGATGGCAGATAAGGCGCTGGAGCGAACACTGAGAGAGGAAAGAAATAAATAATCTACGTAAATATTTTTAAAGATTTTTCCAGCTGAACATAATAAATGCTAGGAATAAAGTGTTATTGGCATAAAGTTAAGACAAGAACAAGAACATACCTCAACTACTAAAATCAAAAATATTTTGTTCAATATTGTTTCAAAATATAGTGTGAGGAACATTATAATTAACTATAATATCCCACACAACAAGCAAACAGCGGCACAATCCAACGATACAAACAAAGCACCGAACACAAGATACAGCCGAGACACAAACCTAAGTTACGATATACGACCAAGCCGGCTACTGGTCGATCGAACCGATGGCTTACGATCGAACCGATGGCTTACGATCAAACCGGGTCGATCGAGCCACACGTCACCGCTGGCGATTTCGTACAAGCGGGAAGATGCGTGGGAAGCGTAATACGAAAAACCCAATATACACGCATATGCAAGGGACAACCAAATCTAACATGGCTCGATCGAACCTATGACGTACGATCGAACCAATTCGAGCCTATGACGTACGATCAAACCAAGTTGGACTCATGACGTACGATCAAGCAAGGCTCGATCGAATCACAGGCGACCGCTGGCAATTTCGTACAAGCGGGAAGTTGCGTGGGAGGCAGAATGTAAGAAATCAACGATATAAGAGTGATGGAACCCGGTTTGATGGCATAATTGCACACAAACGGGGGCATTGGCCTACTTATGCAAATTAAGAGCACAGAGAGGCAAATATGAATGCATGCGTTAGAATGCGCTGAATAACGCATGTCACACGTACACTATGCGTGAGGGAGAGTATCGATGACCAATAGCGCACTATCTGCCTACGTCACGCTCATGAGAGTGAAAGCAGTTAGACTGCGAGCAGCCGAAATCTGAAGAGCGAGAGAAAATGAAAGTGAGGGCCAAGCAAGCCCATGAGACGGGTGCGGGGCATGCATGCTTTGTATGAAGCAATGATGGTTTGTGGATTGGATAGGGGAATATGCGAACCGAAGGGGGGGGGGATGAACAATGGGGAAGCCCGCTATCCAACAGATACGATATACGTATGAAAGGGGATTGTATGGGAAATTAAATGATTTCGTGTATTAATTTAATCAGGCTAATCATTATTAAGCAATAATTTAAGTTAATACAACTAATATATGTATGTATAAGCATAATGTGGAAGGAATATGGGCGAAATTGGGTATGACGAGTGGATCAAAGAGAGCGACGGGCGACGGCAGCGCCGACAGAGAAAAGAAAGCAGAGAAAGTCAACGGGATACGATGGGCGGCCAATAGAAAGGCGACGCCAACGGAGTGAAAGTGATAGAAGCCAATGCATACAAGGGAGAAAGACAAGGACAAGGAAACGAATGGGCGCGCAGCCACAAAGAAAGTGGACACATATGCGCCAAGAACTACGGGACTTTCACCACGCATAGCAACAAGTGGATGCGTGGATGAAAGTAGGAGGCCGATGGAAAAATACCAGCTGTATAGCGGTACTACACCAGCCAGTGCCAGAGGCCAGAGGAGCTGCCTATATAAAGGCGGCACAAATCAGATCAAATCATCAAGTCATCGAGGCATGATCAAGTAACAAGTAATTAAGGCCTTACGAGTAACCTTAAGAACTTACCAGGGAAAATACAAGGAACAAACAAGTCATTAAGGCCTTACGAGTAACCTTAAGAACTTACCAAGGAAACACAAGGAGCAGAAAAGGAACTAGGAACTATACAGGCCTTACGAGTAACCTGTACAGTTCATTCGAGAGCAACAAGTCCTTAAATAAGGATAACAAGTACTGTACGCAGCAAAGGGAAGGCAAGAAAGGACGACGAGGGATTCGAAGCGACTCACCAACGCTGTCCAAGTCCAGACCTACCGCAGAGAAACTTGTCATAGCCAATCAAGCCCATAAACGATCGCAAATAAACATATTATAAAACCCAAATCAATAAACAAAAACTGTTCTGATTTCACCGGGGCACAAAATAAATTTTGTTGTGCCGAACCTAGCCCAAGAGATATTATAAATATCCCGAAGGACGAGAAAGGATCGTTACAATAGTAAAATTAAATCCAAAAAAAAACTAACTCTACTACAAGAGATAGTAGTATGGTGGTGCACACTCTCTGCCACTCCATTAAACTATCTCTTTAGATAGCTACTTAAAAAAGCAATAGGAATAGATCGGAGTAGTAAGAAAAGTGTATAATATAATCCTCTCTTTCTCAATAACTATTGAGGGTCCTTGCCCTATTGTGTGACCCACACAAGAATGAAGAGGAGTCAGTACAAAATTAAGTTGAGAGGGAAATGCAATGCACTGACATTGGCTGGAAGCAAAGTGAAATGAAGAAGGGGAGGTGAACTGAGAATAGCTTGCCATTTCTCATAGCGGTGGGGAAAGCATTTGGTGGGTAAACGAATGGTTATCAAATGGTCGCCTGCCATTCGTTACTCCTCTTTACGCTTGGGATATGCCATGGCCATGCCACGAGCACTTGGACGCGAGAGAGCTTCTTGCCACAAAATTTATGTCTTCCTGCCACAAGTGGCGTGGCAAGGATGTGGGCAATGTGCTTGACAAATTGCTTATTGTTATGGTTTTTGGCCAGCCAGCCCAATTGGTAAAAGGGATATAAAGATATGGCCATAATCCTGCCCGCTAAATATGTCCTCTCATTATTTTTAGGCTACGTGAACGTGAACAGAAAAAGGGAAAAGCCGGAAAGAAAAAAAGTGTCGCACAAATGCGGCCTCGTTAATTGTTTTGATTAATGAACCCAAGAGCCAGAAGCATAACCTGAATCAGAAACAACAATTCCGGAGAAGGCATGAACGAGAGAGAGCGCACAAGCCTGACCTCACGTTCATGTGTGTCGTCTTTGGCACGCTGTGACTTCGTTACACTTTGAAGTTGCATGCACCCAATCCGACCGAGAGTCTTGCCCACTCTCGAACCCGTATACATTTTCGCTCATTCAACTCGCCTGTTTATTCGATTTTGTCGTGCACTGAATTTTCTTAATTTGTAGGGGGCACTTCCTTCTTCTTTTTTTCCATCGTTCCCTCGGTTGCCCCAAACCGTGTTATTTTATTTACTTTTGTGCATTTCTTGCATTTATTTTTTAATTAATTTAATGCGCCAGTTTTGCGCTTGTTGCATACTTTACGGGGTGCTGCCCGCTTTCGACTCTTGTTTCGATTGCATGCCACAGGACATGCAGCAGAGCATTGCACGCATGCACGCAATGTAATTGTAATTTGAAAATTGTTGCACTTTGTTCGGGTTATACTTCATTCATGGGGGCGGATGGGGGACAGGGACTATATAATTTTCCAGCTAGCTTAATTAAGCGATTTACGTAGGAAATCCCCAAGTCAACTCAAGTTTTTATTTTGAAAACGGCACGCAAAATCCAGGCAAATTAAAGAGAAGAGCTCTTAAGCGCGACGCTCACTAAAAAGGGTCCCTAACTAAGATTGTGTCAACGGCAAGAAAAAAAAAAAAAACTCAGTCTCAATCCAACAGGCTAAGCCACATCATTTCAGTTTGACCTGTAATTTAATACTCTAACTAAAATTTAACTAGTGGCCGGGCTAAATGAATGGTTTCAGGAATTAATAAAAGTGGTTAACCCCAACTCAAAGAGTTGTTTCTTTCATCAGTGGCGGATTTAATGTTGTGACTGTTGTTGCAAGAATTCGCTTTTTGACACATGGATAAAAAAACATCAAAGTAAAGATTCTTTATAGGCAATTTTTAAGTTACAAGACATACGAAAAGTTACTACATTGTAACTACCAGCCTATTGCATACCTTATGGGGCAAAGTTCTTGCCATATTACATGAATATCATATTAAACCTATTTCAGTTAATACTTTAGTTGATTGCCTTTTTGGATTGCTGTCAAAGAGGCCAAATAAATGAGTGCAGTGCATTAGACCTTCTTGGCAAGAGTATGAAAGTATCTCTGAAACGAAGCGGAAGAGACGGACGGAGAGAGTGTGGCATGCTAGTTAATGCCACTTCAGCTGGCAGCTGCCCGACAACGTCCACACAACGTCCGACAAGGCAGCGACAACGACAACGACAGTGAGAGCCACGTTGCATGCCGCTGCCACAGCGAGTGCCTCGTCTGGGTGGATTGTTTGCGAAAAACAACAAGACTGTGACATGGTCCATTCCCCGGTCTTGTCGTTCCCGGTTTAGACATGTGGCCTATGGCTGTTGCCTGCTTCTCTTGCTGTGTTGTCTACAATTGCTTCGTGGATATGCACTAATTGCGGCCAGGGAGCCGGTTAAAATGAAATGGATTTTCATTCAACTAAGACAATGGTTGGCTAGCTAGCCTGTCCGAGTGGTATCTGGTGCTGAAAATGAGCTAGTCAACTCCAACTGATGATGATTGGATTATGGTTTTAACCGTCACCATGCAAAAGGATTGGGCATGACTATAAAAGCAGAAGCTAATGGGTAGCAGTTGGCCAAATATACGCATTACATTGACCCACATGCAGGTCTATCGTCTTCTGGTCCTTTTTGGCTTCTCTTTAACTGCCGGAAGCCAAACACATGCTGCCACACACACACACAAGTGGAGAACGTGTGGGTAAAACTCTTCAGTCCTGGTTTTTCTTTGTGGAGGAGGCAACAAGTGACTAAGGGGCGCAGATGGGGTACGGTGAGGCAGGCAATTTTCATACAAGGACAAGCCAAAGTCAAATGCTAGCCACAAAAATTGAAAAACGTTGTGGGATATGTTGACATGAGTGAGAGAGATACACGAGAGAAGCCAAACTGAAAGAAAATTATGTAGATTACGTTATTGTACACGAGAAATCCTTGTAGGACACACACACCCGCACAATGCGCAACAATGTGCAATGTCGAATGGAACAATTGACAAGTGAACGATAGGGGAGGAGAGGAATGGGTAGCAGGTGGGGCACTCGCATGGGTGTGCAGCTGAATGGGATACGTTGTAACAGTCAAAAACGACAACTACGTTGACGCTTACTCCACGGGAATTGCCCAGGGCAAGGAAGAACGAAAAAAAAGGATTGTACAAGAATATAAACGGAGTAAACATATAAAAACGAAGCAGGAGGGGGATTCGAGACAGACCAGTGGACGATGGACGAGTAGCACATCCTGCTGAGCTCTATCTAGCTCCAGCGGTTGCTTCCAATTGTGGACATGCCACACAGAGCTCATAAGGATGCTTACATGTAAAATCACTGAAAAATTCCGCAGCAACACAAAACGGATTGAAAGAGAGAAAGGAAAGAGACTGAACGGGAGAACGACCGAACGACCGACCGAAGGAACGAATGAATGAACAGGGAAAACACAATTTAGCAGAAACAAACAAACAAACAAACAAATGCAGCGAATGGGGCACCAATGGCAATGCCAGAGGCAGTCAGCAGTGCCACGAGTGGCACGGGCAACCGTTTTTTATTGAGCAGACATTAAGAAAAACTAACACAAAAAAAAAACAAGTCAACAATTCTGTGCAGTAGCATAATAGCAACAGCATTGGGCGTCAGCGGCAAGGATACTTTTCCCCTCTCCTTTCCTCTTCTGTCCACGACAACAAAAGAAACCAACAAATCCATGCAAATCGGATTTTGTGATTTGGCTGCTGTTTCTGCTGCTGCTATTGCAACTATTTTTAACATTTCATTCTTTTCTTTTTCGTTTTTTTTTTCCAATTTTTTTTGTATGCTCTCCTTTTGGCATTTGACTTTAGATTCAGTTTTTGCCCCTCAACTGCTATTTGCTTTGGCATTCAGCTCCTGCCAACAATTGCCGGCCTCTCCAAGGCCTAGCTCGTTAGCGCTCTATGGCTCGTTCCTTCTCCGGGTTTGGCCAGTCAGTCTCTGGGGTCGCATTAGCCGATGCACATCAATACGTATGGGGCATCATGTTGTTAGGCGCATTTATAAATGGCATTACCTACACTCAGACACACACCCATATAGATATATATATACATATATATGCATACAAAAGGTTGCTCTAATTTTAAAGGTAAACCATTGAAATTCAACTCAATGGACATGCACTGCCGATTCAAGCTGAACAATGGAAATGCTCAATAGTTGCTCGGCCACATGGACGAGAATAACAAAGAAAAATCAGTTTGAATATTGAGCTATACAGGTATGTTCTCCATTTTGCCATGTTCACCATTAATTAGCTGCATGTAAAAACGAAAAATCTTTATTGAATGTATTGCCTATGATTCATTGCCTATGTGAAAGATAAATTAAGAAGATTTGCCACAACAATTTTCCATTCAAGCGCAAATAGTTTCAAGAAAGAAACAACTAAGTCACGAATATACAAATATTGCAACTTTTTTGTTTCTTTTAATAGATTTTTGTTAGCATACTTATAAGGGCAACAGGGTGAACAGGTTCTCAAAAAGTGTTGATTTAAACTTCCTTATCTTTATTACACAATTTATGAGTTTTTCAATCAAAATTAACATTAACATGATTTTCGTTTGATACAGTTTTTAGACAAGAGTTTAGCTACTACTGATGGTTAGCTGGCCAACTTTTAAGCTTAAAACATTATTTTAAACGTTTAAGCTTAAAACATTTTTTAAATTTGTTATAATTTAGTACGACTCATTATAAATTGCATTTCCCTTATGGGCAGTGAAAGGAGTTGCCCTAAGTGATGACAGATATGTACTCCAGCATCTCACGTATTATCCACTTTAAGCCATTTACAAACTTCAGGCTGCGCTTCAGTGTCAGTCAATCCGGCGGCGATGACGGAGATAGAGATTGATCTGGGTTCGCTTTGAAATGGAATCAATTTTTCCTCTTTTATGATGTCGCCCATGGCGATGCAGCCGGCGGCAGCAGTCGACAACGCTGTTGACAGGCCAACACCAGAGACAGACAGGTTGAGAGACATATGGGGGGGAAGGTGGTGGGGACGGAGAGAGATATCCTGTTGAGATTAAAAGCCAGTGCTGGTGTCGCGGCAGTCGCAAAGTTTGTCAGCCTCCTTGCCACTGGCAGTTCCAACATCCTGTGTAGCGCTTATCGTGGGATATCTAAGAGGAGGTAGCAGCAGCAGCAACAGCAGCACGCCTCCGCCTTCGTCTTGTGGCGTGCATTATGAATTAAAACGAGGGAATGCCTCGCCTGCCAAGAATTGCGGCATATAAATGGCCATGTCAACGCCAATGTGGCAGCCTATTAAGTGCTTCTCTCCACTTCCATTTCCACCGCATCCACGCTTTCGTCTGCCGTCCCTTGCTTTTATTGTTTTCAGTTAGGCTTTTGAGTGGCACTTGTTACACGCACCGAGAGCTCAGAGCTAGTCAGCCCAGTTACACAATCCTTGAAAGTTGCTGCTATTGTGTTGTTGCTCCTCCTTTTTCTTTTTCATCCTGGCCGTCGCTTGCCACTTTTCTCCAGCCTAAAAGCATGCAAATTTTTGCTTGCTTTAAACGCATTACAAATGTCTAAGCCGTCGCTTAGCCAACTCGAAAAAAAACAAAAATTAAGCGCATTGCCACTTGACAAAATTTTTAAGTTAATTTTGAAACCAAAAAAGAAAAGAGACCTTCCCGTACATACACACTTGAGAAACAAATGTTGAGCCCATTTGAATGCGACGTCATCATCGTCGTTGGCTTAATTACAGGCTGGCTATGGCTTTTGTCTTTCTCCGCGCGTCTGAGAGTAAGGTGCATGTGGGTGTGCCATACGTGACCCACTTCCGGCCCGCATTCAAAAAAAATAAGGGGAGAAATTGCAGAAAAGACGATGCCGTGTCACATAAATAGGCTTAGCAACGGAGACGAGGTGTGAAGCCTGTGCCTGAGTGAGAGTTGTCATGACATTTGTTCAAGAAGCGGGCTAGAAGTGAAAGGGTAGCAAGGGCAGGGGGCCTTCATTATGCAACTGCAACTGCTTTTGCTTGAGTCTGCGTAAAGTTGGCCCTATTTCGTCGTCTGCCTTTTAAATCTTGGCTTATTTTTAGCATAATAAATTTCATATGCAAATATTTATGCAGCGATGTGTGTGATATTTCAACCTGTGCCCATTGCATACACAAGCCTACACACACACACATACATGTTGTGTGTTGTGTTGTGTTGTTGCTATAATGCATAAGGGAGACCTTATGCAAACATGTCACACACATGCAAGCGCCCAATGTTGGCTACGTAACGGAACAACAAGTAGCTCGTAACGTGGAAAACAGCAGCAGCAGCAGCCAAAACAGTCGAAACAGGAATGAGGAAACAAGAAGCAGCAGCATAGGCTAACGAGAGCAACAAAGCCAAACGAAGCCAGCCAGCCAGCTAGTCAGCCAGCCAGCCAGCTAGTCAGCCAGCCACACAACTTCATTGCATCATGGGCCCAAAAACAATGCCCGGAAATGAGGTACATACACGCACGCACACACACACAAACGCATAAAGTTGCATGTACATGAGCTGCCCTTGTTTGGGCTATGGCTTTTTGTACACACACACGTTCTCACTTTCATTTGAACCATAAACTCATACATACAAACGTGTGCCTATATTTCTTCTATGTAGGCTTTCAGTTCGGCTCGCCAGTGTTCAGTTGTTGTAATTTTATGCCATTTGCACCTTCTTGCAATTGCCTTAAGCTTCATGGCATTGGCAAATTATGAGAAACAAAAATGAGAACAAATATAAACAACAACAACAAACAACGGGGGAAAAATTGCATTCCATTTTGCCGCAGCCACGCGCTCTCAAACAAGGCCAACCAATTTACCTTGCCGTGTTATTTGCCTTGTGCAAAACAAATTCTTTTGTATGTGCTTAGCCAAGTATTTCATTAGCACATACAACTTTTCAATTTACCGTATTACCAATTGTAAGCTTTGGCTCAGGTGCCATGTTAACCTCTCACTCCCCCAATGAATCTATCTGCATGAATATTTAGAGTGAACTTTATTTTGCATAGATATTAGTTCAACAGCTATTGGAAAACTGTGTTAAGATGGTCAATTAAAAACTTGCACTATACCAACAAAGGTAAATTAATTACAGAGTGAAAGCAAATTCTGTGGACATATTCACTCTCTATTAATACTGGAAGCCGGTCCATCTCTACTCAATGTCTAAACTAAGGTTCACCCATATTTAAATTCGAACTAAAATAAAAGTTGTAAGCATGGAATGTCTACCCTTTAATCTCAAAGTCGTTGTCAACAAAAAACTATTTGCCCTTCTCTTACGTTTCCCCTCTCTCTTTCTTTCTTTCTATCCGTGTATGTAGATTATGGCCCTCATATTTAAATAAGCGTTTGGTTTCTCTGTCAAAAAATTCCAAAAAATTTTCCATTTTCCATTTAAAGTTCTGGTTGAAAATTGCTTGTGTAATAACTCGACGACATTCCCTTCACCCTCAGATGAACCCTTGCTGCAATCCCCAAAGCAAAAGAAACTTTGCCATTTCTATTACCATTCCCTCGTACAACTTATATGTATATGCATACGTATATATGTATCTCTATGTGGAGATGGTTATGTTTGCGGTAGGTTCCACTTAAATGTCTCCACACAGTCTTTTCTAGAAAAGCGAGGGTTAGAGAGAGCTACCAGACATACAAACCAACTGAATAGAGCGAAAAAAAGTGGAATAGAATAAACCAAGTTTACGCAACTTTAACTCCTTTCAAACCTTTTTCTCCTTACCAAGACAGGTGCATCTCGTATGTCTGTCGCTCGGTCTCTATGATATAGACATCTGTACGTACTTGTGTTTACCTCTGTTCCCTTGGGCCAATGTCGGCGCAAGTGCCCCAACATCATTAGAAAGGATAAAAAAAGAGATGCATTTTTTTACATTTATATGTTAATATAGACTTTATTTATAGTTTTTGAAAAATTTTACAAAATAATCAAATATACATACACATACGGTTTCTAGTTCACATATACATTCAATACAGCAAGTTGGTTTTTTGGTTTGTTTGGATTTTCGATTATATCTGTTTTGGAACGGGAAGGAATGCGGGACGAGGGAAGGTTTTGAAAGTAACTGTAGGAATATTTCACTTATATTCTTGATAGCATTAACTAAGTAAATACAATTACTATCATAACTAAAATGCAAAGTACACATTCATTCAATTACAGTGTTAATATGTTGAGTTTTAGTTAGTATTGCCTGATTAACTTAGTTATCGTTGGGGAATGCCTCCAAAAGGATTATTTCTCTCTCTGTGTATGTGTGTGTAGTTGGGTGTAGGTGCAAGTATCCAGTCCATCTAATCACACACACACACACACACATAGAGACAGGCTGACATTTTCATTTGCACATACTCACACACACATACAAATTTAAATTTAAATTGTAATTTAATTGTAATTTCATTTTCAGTTTTGTCTTGACGGCTGCCTGCAGTATTAATTACACATACAATTTTAATATTCAATTTGGGATTTTCACTTTGTTATTTTTTTTTTATATATATATTTTGTTGTTGTTATTCGCTTTATTCTGTTTTTGGCTGCTTTCACATTAATTAAATCCTTCATAAGCTGTATATTTGTATGTCTGTATGTGGGTGTGTGAGTGAGTGAGTGGGTGGAGGAGGGAATGGGGTGGGGTGGTCTTGGGGGGTGTGCAATATTATTTATTTGTATTTATCTCAAAATCAAGTTGCATTTTAATTCGCATATATTGTAGGTATGTGCTTTTTCATTTTCCATTTCCTTTTTGTTTTGTTACTCCCCCATTCACGATTATAATATTTTGTATCCCTTATTAATAGCTTAAGTTTATAAGAGAGAATTTTTATCGGTTTTTATTTGTCTATAACCTTGCAGGAAACTGTTGAATAGATTTACCAATTGGTAGTAAGCATTTATATATTTTCAATGCCACTCAGAGTTTTAAAACTTTAGCTCAATTTTCATTCCAAAATAGAAATATCGGTCAGATAATCGTCTCGGAAATCTGATGTGAAGCTAAATGGGATTCTTTCGTTTATCTACAAAGTTATAGCAACTACGGCTCAGCCGCAGATTGTACGTCTCTCTTTTTTAAATGTCTTATTTGTTTAATTTATCCTTTTCACTTGGCTTTTGTTTTATATTCAAATTGCTAATATAATATAATTATATAATACAGGGTGGCTTGAATTGCTGGTCAATAACCGAAAATTATCTGAAAGGTGCCCTTTGTTTATTATTTTTAGATATTTGCTAGGTGAAGCAACATTAATTTGTATCTGTTTTTGTTTTTTGTTGAGAATAGAGTGCATTTCATTTCAATATATCTCGTTATGTATGTATTATATATATATTTACATAAAGCATTAGCAATCCTGGGCCACATCCTGCTGAGAATACATACATACATCTATACATGCATACTCGTTTATGGTAAACTTCTTCAATAAGTACATACACACTTAGTAGATATTTTCATTTCATTTAGCCATGTATGTATGCATTTATAGAGTTATCTGCAGTCCTATTTATTTACACTTAGCTACTAATTGAGAATTCAAAACTCACATTCAAAAGTACAATTTATATGTATTTTTACCTATATTCTTTTTAATGTATGTATGGATTCTAGTCAGATTTCATAAATCAAAAATCATTCACAATATAATTGGGTATGGAAATACTTGCACACAATTTGTTGTTTTTACTGCTGCTATTAATTAAGCTACTTACTTAATTCCTACACATATTTTGGTTTAAGTACATTAAAAAATGAGCAAAAAGCTAGAAAAAACATTGCTGCTGCCGCTGCTGCTGCTTGCTTTAAGCCTTCGACGAACTATGCGTTAGATATTTTTAGCAAATTAATTTAGGGATTTCATTCATTATGGATTCTGCGCTTTAATGGTAGTTAATAATTTTGTTTTTATTATTTTTAATCTTATTTATTCATGTATATTTGATAATTTGCTATACTCGTAATTTAGTTTTCAATTGTATGCCATCATTTTACATACACATACATATTTAAGCATATTTTGCTGTTGCTTGTTGTTTTTTCGGGTTTTTAAATTTAATAAGATTATTTTTGGGCTTATATCACTAACACTAACTGGTTTGGGTTTGTGGGTCAAATTTTTGTTTCTATTTTTTATTGTTTTTCTTCTTTTTTTGCTTTTGTGAAAAGTATTTTTCTTTCTTCTTTGGTGCTGAGTTTATTTATACCTAAAAGTATGCAATAAAATCTATATACATTTGAGTTTTCTTTTGTGGGAGAGAGTGCGAGACATGGTCTATGAATTTATGTGTGTGTGAGGATGTAATACGTTTAAGATAAAGGTTGGTTGTTTTTTTTTGTTGTTGTTTTTCTTTGTATAGTTTTGAACAATTTCATGCTCTTTTACATTGATTGTTACATGTAGAATGTATGGTTCCATTGGTTTTTCGTTTAGTTTCGATACGAAGTGAGTTAAAGAGAGAGGTTGAGAGAGCGGAATGTGTGAACGTTGTAAATGTGTAATATAATTTCTTACGCTAAAAATTAACTAGACTAGAGTCAAAGCAGATCTTTCATCTGCTGCTGCTGCTGCTCCTCTCAATCCTGTGCCTTACACAAAAATTAAAGTTCCAAAGCAAACATACACACATCCTTTATTACGGCTATTGGCGGTGAAATTCGTTATCTAAATCAAATTTCAATATTATGATTATGATTGAACTAAATTACAAGATTGGCAAACTTAGGCAAACATTAAACTAAATATGGCTCCACTTAGTGTTAATAGACCGAATTGTTGCCGATTAATGGTGCCGCTGCCATACGATATAACACTCAGATCCCGCATCTCGTTATCTATGGGAAATGGACGAAACGAATACAATCGAAATTAGTAAGTATTACAGGTTTACATAAAACTGGAAAATATATTTTTATATTCATTTACAAATACTTGTATTTATATACATAAATTTGGTATATTCATTTAGTTGCATCCATCAAATCGATTGCTTGGTCATGCAAAGTTCAATAGATTGAAATATGTATGTATATAACTGAATTCGCCATTTAATATACCCTGTAAACATTTACAGAAAAAGAAAGGGTATATGCAAACTCTATAAACATTGGCTTTCAATTTGTTTTGCATACATTTTCATTTTCAAATTTGTATTTTTATATAATTTTTCAATAAAGGGAAATAAATAAAAATTGTCTTATAATCATTTCCCTTCAGATTAGCATTTATCTTTTGTTAAAGGGTAACTAACGCTCGTTGCTTTAACTATAAGTAATGAAACCGATTGAATTGGTTTTATTCCTTTTTGTTTTTGTTTCCATGAATTTTTTCACTTATTTTATTTTGGTGCTTTTGCGTTTATTGATCACTAAAATGGCACACAAAATAGGAGAAAAACTACAAATGCCCGCCAACCCCTGGTAATTCCATATCACCCCCTAAGAATTTGAAATTTAAAAATAAAGCTTTTTATTCAATATTGAGTTTTAGGTATAAAAGTGTGTTTAAAAATGAATATCATGCAAATAGGAAACATGCAAAAAAGTATATAGAAATAGAGGCAGACAGAGACAGAGACAAACAGAGTGAGAGAGAGAAAGGCAGACAGAGAAAGTGAGAGAGAGAGAGAGTGAAACTAACCTGACAGACCGTGATTTAAAAATGTTGATAGATCACCTGGTCCATCTGCAATTAATATGTCGCGAAGTTAGGAAAATTTCAAGAGTGTGGAAAACCATAGCGTGATAGTCATAGGATGAAAGCTCAACTATAATTAAGTGTATAGGTACAGTGTGTCTGTATGTATGTGTGCGTGTGTGTACGTGTAAGTGAATAAAAATATCAACGACCCAAACATTTCCATTGACATTTAAATCAAATCCCAGAGTGTGTAAATAAATCATTAACGCTTTAACTGCAATCAGATCGATTCACTTTCGTAGAGATGGGCTGAATGATTGGTATGTATAGTCGTTGTATCCTCAGTAGTCAGCTCATTTCATTAAGGCCGGCAATTAAAATGGCAACGCGCCGCATCTGTCAATAATGACAAATGTGCATTTCGCCAATCCAAAAGCGAGTTAAGTGAAGGATAGTAAAGAAAAGGCAGGGCAAGGCAAGGAAAGGGGAAGAGGGCAATCAAAGGTAGATGAATTTACCTGGCTGAATGTCACATACAAAGTTATATGCGCTATCTATATGTAAATAAAGTTAAATGAAAGACTCTCTCGCTTTCGGTCATCGGAAATTTTAATGAAATGCCAAGGATGTCAAGTGTTCAATCGCATTACTGGGCTACCTTATAACGTATCCGTATCCACATCCGCCTACTTTTTCCTACTTATTCAGGCGGAATGTTGTACTTGATGATGATGATGCAACTGAAACTTATAAATATTTGATAGCACACTCTGACGACTACTGCGCTTGGTAACTTTTTCGTATGACATTATCTAAAACAAATCTCCCCCCTTTTTCTCTCTCTGTATGTGTATGTGTGTGTATGTGTGTGCATTGCTTTGGCAGTTCTGATGACATTTTTAATAGACAGACAACATCCGAGGATGCTTCATATTGAATGTCAAACGTGAATGTGGTATCTATGTAGGTTGCATGTCATTTTGTTTGCCTATGGCTCTTGATTCAACTCCAAGTACTGCTGGTGTTTGCAACCAGGACAGCTTATCTATTGAGGCATCTGTGTTGGCTACATGACACGTTTAATTTCCAAATGTCGTGTGGTCCTCTGCTCATATTTCTCTCCTACCTTCTGTCCCTCTATCTAAACCATTTTAAGCTAAAGTGACTAAGAAAAATGACCATTGGGAGACATTACCATATAAATTCCCAAACTGTCAGCATAAAATAAAAGCAAATTGTCAATTGCGGCGCCAGGCGAATGTCAACGATTTTGTAATGAAAACAGACGTGGCCAGAAAAGCAGAGAGATCGAATCGGAGGAAAGGAAGGGCAAAGTTAGCTGCATTCGTGTTCATGTGGCCCGTCCAGCTAATGTGGCTCGCGCGCGCTTTGGTCTGTCATTGCGTCTTTTATTGCTTGCGGTTGGTTGGCACAAAAACTCCGTAACGTCACTTGTGATTTCTCGTTTGTGCAGCTAAATAAGCACGCGCAGCCATCGATGTCGCCACACACACACATACACACGCACACACACACAGTGGCCTGGTCTGCCGCAACAGTGCGCAGATTTCAGCACCTGACCCTCTAGGATCTAGGACTCCATCTCTAGCTCTCTTCAGCTCTCCACCGATTTTCAGTAGCATTTGTAGTGCGATAGAACAAACGCGTTTTTCACATAATAGCATTGCGGTTCGGCGACAAATACAAATGGACATGTGCTAGCCACCACACAGAGACACACACACAGATTCACAGAGATACACAACTACTGCTACATAAAGAGGAGACCCTAGTACTAGGAAACTGCCAGTGTGGCAAGGACAGGGATTTGCTGCTGCTGGTGTGTTGTGGTATAAGAGCATCATGGCATCAGGCAGACAAATCGGATTTTTTCTCCTTTTTTTTTTTTGTTGTCGTTCTTCCCTTTTGAAGCCACGCATTTTCGATGCCTGGTAACGCACTTTCGAGCTTATAACCCATTCAGCAAAAGCTACCATTACGGGGGATTTTCAAGTTATGGTAACCAATTTTAGTACCATCATCGCTACTCCATGTAACCCACTACTAGAATTATGTTGGGTTGGGTGATTAGACACGAGAGAAATGTGTCACTTACAATTAAAGTAAAGTATTCAGAACTAGACTTAGTCTATAAACAGTGAGTAGATAGGACAAAAGACTTGAAAAGGTTCTCAATTTTAAGTAGAATGTAGTGGAAAGACAGGAAACTTTTTTCTCAGGTGTTGATTGTGAGTGGTAAGTTTAATTTTAAAACACATTTGGAATTCGTTTTTGGTGGCAACTCCCTTATGCAGCAGCAGACGTAAGGTGTCATGTGACATCAGCAGTTGTAAGCTCTTACATGTATGTAAGGCTCCTTCCCTTTCGTTAAATTGCTGCTAAAGGCAAATATCGTCACCAGAAAACAAAGTCAAGCGCTAAAAATTGTAAACTAACGATTGGTTACAATTGAATAAAAAAACTGACGACCTGATTATACCAATTTGGATCTTTTTTTTGTTAGCATCTATTGTAAGTTGTTAAAGTCATCACATTTTAAAGCTGTGCTGCCTGTGAATGCAATAATCCTGATGATAATAAAAATGTAGTTTGCCCTTCTTCTTTTGTGTATCTTGTGGGTGTTGGTGTAAGTGTGGCTGTGGGTGATGTTGTACAGTGCGAGGGCAGCACTCTGCACTTGCGGCAAGCAAAAAACTTCAACTTGAGCTGCTACAACAGCAAGAGCAGCAGCAACAACTCGTCGCCTCTCCCTCTTTATTCTGATGGCATTGTGGGTATCTGCACTTTACATAAACATAACATTCACGTGAAGAATTCGCATTACATATCTAGCAACTAAGAACTGAAAGCTGAGAACTGAAAACTGAAAACTGAGAGCGTGGTGCTATTTTTGCCTGTGCTTATTATGCTGCCACTACAAAACTTCTTCGACTCATTTTTTTGTTGCTGTTGTTTGTTCCTTCTGCTGTGTGCCTTGGCAAACTTTGCAACTTACATGAAAGTGAATGAAAAAAGAAACGAATATATGTATGTATGTATAAAAACGACGACGCTGCAATTGTTTTGGGGCCTTTGCTAAAGTATTCCCAGAGGCAACACAAAAGCTTCAAACGCACTGAAGAGCTTGATGGGCGGCGGTCGTTCTATATGTGTGTATGTGTGCGGTATATATATATGTGTGTGTGTGTGGGGTACGATGGCCGTCGTCGAGGACGAGTAAATTGAAAGTTTGAGCAGACGCTACGCGTCTCTATCGTCGTTCTTGTCGTCGCTCCTTGCTTCTAGTAAGGGTCCACTTTGTCATCGTTTGAATGCATTGCCTTGTTGTTGGTCGTTGTTGGTTGTTGTCGTTGTTATTATTGCTTTTGCTGCTGCTGTTGCTTCTTCTGCTGCTGCGGCATTCCTCAGTTGGCAGTTTCAGCAAGTTTTACGCAAGTTTCAACGAGTCTTTCATTTTCTGATATTTCTTCTAGCCAAACGTCCTCCTTCATACCCCACTTCACACTCACACACACAAACACACACTCAGCACTCGTTGCCTTACTTTATGTTGTAATTTTATTTAACTTCTTTCCTTTTTTTGTGTATTTTCTTTTTTATTTTTTTTTTTTGCTTTATGTCGAGTATTTTTTCGCGTGCACAAAATGCATTATTTTTTATGTCTCTATGTGCCAGCATGACCTGACCCCATGGCAATGGCTATGGCTATGACTATAGAAGAACTGGCCCCGCGTGCGCTTCTGCCGTTAACGTGAACGTTATGATGGTAAATAGTTGCATACCTACCTAGTTGGCTCACTATATGTTATGTATATGTACATATATACTCTATTCAGTTTGATACACTTCTAAATGTTTGCCACGCACCAAAATGGTAAATGACAACAACAGCCCAAAGTGAACAGATATATGGAAATATATCAACAATTTATGTACATAAAAACTATCATAAAATTTAAATGCACTTAAAGGCCGTTACGAATGTTACCACGAGGACGAGTCAAAGCGAACTTAATACGCCCTAAGAGAGTCCTTAATGCACATGCATTAGATTGATTAATATGGAATGTACTCTTAGAACTTAAAGGTAATATTTAAACCATTTAAAGAGAAACAATCGATAGGCTTTTATTTTGAAAAGAACACATTTTTGAGCAAGCTTGACTAGTAAATCTGAAAGCTAGTGCTCTAACTATCTAAAGTTTTCTATCTAAAACTCTTTAATCTAAATGTCATTGACAAAAATTAGTCAAGGCTCTCCCCTTTAGGTTGTCAAGGGATTTTAAATAGCTCGTTTAGGATTATTTAGACAAGCTTCCGATTGCGAATTAGCCCGAGAGGATACAAATCAGCTTAATTAACCAGTTCAATATATATTTTGTACTTAAGATTCCGCCTAAGAGCTACTTGTATTGAGTTTGATTCTGATCTGTGGTAACATGCTTTTCTCCCACTTTGGCTTAGGGCATACACACACACACGTACACAATTGTTGTTATTGTTTGCGAAACTGTCACTTGCAGCAGTTGTCAGTTGGTTGGTGCAATGCGTTCAAATGTGTCTCTACTAGTTGCTTGAACTACCTTCTCCTTTGAAGTCGTTCTTTCTCTCTTTCTCTCTGTGACTTTTTAGCCCTGCTGCTCATAAATGCGGCAAGTAGGAGTAGAAGGAAAAGGAGGGAGCACGTTAACGTTAACATTTCAAGTGCATATGTGGAACTGTTGATGCCTTTGTCTGCTACAACACTCAATTGGCATTTTCTTTTAGTGGCCAGACCAAACAGTAGCAGTAGCATCAGCAGCCAGAAGGAACACATGTTGTCTGGGTCGGCACGTCGGTCCAGGTAAATGAACTGGTTATACTTAGTCCTGTGTGTGTGTGTGTGTGTGATATAGAGTTGGTGCTTGGTCCTTGGTCCTTTTAGTGTTACTGTTATCGTATGTGGCTGTCATTGTTAGTTGTTGTTCTTGTTGTATGTAGTTATGACACTCTAGGCTCATTAGTTGGCGCTTGGCACGAGGATTGCGAGCTGGCAGTTGCTCCAGTTTGCTGCATTGCATGCTTGTCCACTAATTGCGTAAATTGTTTACCTTTTCGAAAATATAATGAAGTCATTTCCATTAGCACAAAGCAATGTCAGAACATGCCACACACAAATATCAAGACGCTGCCATGTGTATGAGAGGAGCAGGAAGAAGTTTCTCAATTTTCAATGGGGAGCTTAATGAACCATACAAAGAGAACTATGACAAACAAACTGCGACTCTGCGTCTCTGTGTGATTGTGTGTGTGTGTGTGTATGCGTATTTGAGTGTGGCTGATGCACCTGTCAAACACGTAACACGTTTTAGCAACATCTTCTGACATCGATACTTTGCGCCTTTGGCTCAGTTCCTTTTGAATTTGGCAGTTCCATTCATTCATCCATGTGGCGCTTTTGCTTTATTAAATTTTCGCTGTATCGCTTTGTCCTCTCGCTTGCTCCAAAGACCCCCAAGCCGGAGGTTGTGGGTCGACATGCTGTGCCGAAGTCGAATCCTTCGGTGTCTCTCCATCTTTTGCTTGCGTGTGCGTGTTTATTGCATTTCTTTTCATTTGTTGCAATTGTTGTTTTTGTTTGTTGTTGCTGGTTGCATATTTATGCGTTTGTTTGCTAGGCGACGGCGGCATTGAACTGTGCAGTGTTTGCATTTGCATGCATTTCGCATGGCAGTCAAAAGATGGCGGCGCCGGCTCCGCAGCGCAATGTGCGTCATTTGCATGGTAAATCGCTTTTCCACGCTCTCACTTGCTGGCTGTTCTCTGTTCGCTGCTCCTGCTCCTGCTCATTGTGTATGCAATGCAACAATAGTTTTGCATATAAATGGTTTTCGTTAGCGCATTTAAATCTACCCACCTGCCTGTCGCTCCCTCTTTCTCCTCCTTGTTTTCTTTTTCTCTCTGTTTATTTATAACAGCAGTGGCAACAACTTACAAGAAACTATGCCAGGTCTCTGGCCAGGTCTCTTTCTCTGTCTCTATCATCCAATTAAAGTACAACCTTGGTTGATTTTTCATGCTTATTAACTATGCGAAGTCAATTCATAAGTTTCTCTCTCAACCAACAGTGCGTATACTTGATGTGCTCCTTGAAAGTGCATAAATGGAAATGTGAAGATAACTGTGGGCCATGTGTGTGGGTGTAGGATTGTAGGATTGTGCGGGTGTGCCATGTGTGTGGGCGTCTAAATAAAATAAAATTATTACTGCAATTTTCACCAACGAAAATAAATGCACACAATAAAATGAGAAAGAGAGAGCGCGCTAGCTTTTTCCGTTTCACTTGTCTTCTGTCTGTCTCTTGTTGCTCTTCGTTTCAGTAATAAATTTTAATGCATTAAATTGTGACAGTTTTCAAGCTGACTTTCTTCAGACTCTCTGTCATGTAAAGCGATTTTGAGATTGCTTTTTTTCCCAGTTTTTTTTTAACAGTTTACTGTTTTCAGTTTTGTCTCTGCACTGTGATTCTTGCGGATTATCGATAAAAGCAGCGCTTAATACCAAATTATTATGCATGCAACCGGGCAAAATATATTTTATATTGTGCAAACAGTATACAAAAATGAAAACAGCAACCAGCAAATAGCCATGGCAAAGAATAAAACATGAAATATATACATGTACATGTATGTTTCATATATATTTGTGATCAGTTAAGAGAATGAGATACGCGATAAAGTGAATAAAAAGACGGAAAAGACTTCCTTAAGCCATTTACGCATTAAAAATCAGACTTGCTAATGTAATAGTCCCGATTAAGAAGTGATCCCAAGTCCGAGAGAGGGTTTAAAAATGTGATAATCAATACAAACTAACTAGTTAGTTAACTCAAACGTTCGCCTTAAAGCAATTGATTGAATCACTTAGGTACTCAACAATGTTAGTCATTAAGAATACTTTGCTTAAAAATTATATATTTGACGTTCTTCTAAATCCCAATCAAAACGAGGACATTTTTATTTCCACAATTGGTAGGTACATAAAACGTTCACGTCTAATGTTGAAATAGTTAGGCTCAGAAATACATTGTAAAAACAAAACAATAAAAACAAGGGAGAAGGATAACAAAATATGTACATTTTGTGTTACTTACCATTCGATGATGTGGAGAAGACGAAACTTTTGGTCAAATCGCTCCAGCCATAATGATTCCTGTGAATGGGGAAAACCATTTGACCATATTAATTATGCAGATCAAGCAAATTAGCCGTTATTAATATGCAAATTCTTGCTAATGAGCCCAACTTGATGGGCTGCTGCACCGTTGTGGCTGCACAGTGCGGTTATTAATAATAACACTGCCGAATAGAAATTGGTCAAGCAGGCAAAAGGAAGCATCAACAAGCAGCAACAAGAAGCATTAAGCTGCACCATCATGTTTGGGCCTCTTCAACCTAACTGACTCTGGCTATGCATAAATTTGCATTGGCTGATTGTTATTTTGGGCCGACGCCGCTGTGAACGAACCACTCACCTGGACTGGACTGTGGCCTCGTATTGCTGATCGGGATCCAGGCCGCGTATCATATAGCTCATGCCCTGAGAAAAGTGATGAGAGCGTGGGATGGCTGGCAGGACGACATCGCGCCAATCGTTGCGTCCCCAGTGCATCAGATTGCCATAGCCGCCATAGTTGGACAATCCACCGCCATGATTGCTGCGATGCAAGTTCTGACCAGAGCCGTACATCTGCGAGGACGATGAAGAGGAGGAGTGGTGGGAGGATTGCGAGTCAATGGCATTGTCAACGACCTCATGTCCTTGGGGCGCCTTGCGGAAGGACAGTTTGTACTCTTCGATGGGTGAATGGGAGTCAACAACCCAAGAGATATTATATCTAGAAGAAAGAAAGAAGGGAAAGCACACAAAAAGGATGAAGAAGAGTTGCGCTACAAATCCGAAACGAGTTGGGGTTGGGGCGGAATAAATTGGCTAAACTTTTTGCGTGCAACAGTTGTTGGCGTGGGATTTATTTTAAGACGAGTGCAATCAATACGTACAACAATATGAAATTGTTAAATTTTATATAAAAGCACTGTTACTAAAACTGCCAACGATGTTGCCGCAAACACGTAAGCAAGCTTGCCACGTCAGCAGCAACAACAGCAGCTAACAATAACAATACTGCAGCTGGAGCAGCAGCAACAGCCATACCAAGCAACAACATAATAATCAATGGCGACGTTGGCTCACGACAACGACAATGACGATATATATACGTATATATGAGGTTAAGATACTGCTGCTGCTCCTTCATCTATCCCCACATATTGTTGGCTTGTGTGTTGTTGCTTGTCGTCTTAACATAATGCAACGAGGGTCTCACCCTCTCTCTTTCACTCTCTCTCTCTCGCTGTGATCCCCTTTAACTATCCAACTCATTGTTATAGGTTGCTTCTTGTTTGCTCAGCTTCTTTCTCCCTGTCCCTCTCTTGACAATGCGCCGTCGTCCATTCAACCGAAAAGCTAACCCACATCCCAGCCACATCCTTAACTCAAGTGTAAATGAAGCTATATATGAGACCAGCCAGCTAACTTCTCTCACACCGATTCAAGCTGTGCGTGAAATGCATTTTTGGCCATTGGCCTCTTGGTTTAAATTCTAGAACACATTGTGCTTGGTTGGTGGCGTTAGCTGCCGCTAAGTTCATTAACATCAAAGCGAATGATGTGCCACATTTATTTATAGTTGACTCTGAACACACCCACCAGCAGGTCCGCACTTGTATATGTCTTTTTCGTCTTTTTTTCTAAAAATTAACAATTTTCTTAGAACAGAAATTTCAGTTTTTTCCTTGTAGAGTTAGAAGAGTGAAAATTGCAGATTTTTTCTGTATTTAAGAACAAGATCGCACTTATAACGTGTTTTTGGGCATACAGACATCCAGTAAAGAAAATTTCAAAAACATTTTTAAAATAATTCATATTATTTACTTTTATTTAATGTTAATGTAATAGTTGACCTTCGACCAACTTAGTCCGCTTCTGGTCTGATGTGAAGGAAACTTTTGGTTTAAGTAAACAACTAATTACATGGCGCAACTCATGAAAGACTCCACTTCCGCCTCCAGCTCTCTAGTTACAGCTCTCTGGGCCTCTTTGGCTCCGCTTTGGTTGGAATGTTGCTGTCGCCATTTGCCATTACAAAAGGCTCGACTTCATTGCTTTGCGATAACCTCGGCACACAATTTGAATGCTAATCAGGCAGACGCAGGATTTCGGGGAAATTGAGGGCCAGCTAATAAGAAGGACTTTTCTCCTATTCGTTTTGCCATCGATTCATGTGTTTATATTGTTGTTGGTCTGTTGTTTTTGCTTTCCTAACTAATAACTTGAAGTCCTGTCCTCACAATAAAAACACACACAAAATGCCAATCACAAAAGCGAGAGAAAAGTTTTTCCCTTTTTTTTTCTTTCTCTCTCTCTTTCATATACCATATAAAAGTAAAGTAAGCTATAAAAATGATTATTAACAATTGAAGAGCCAAAGAACTGGCGCCAGCTACAGCAAGTCCATCGTGATGAGGGGTAGAAAGGGAACGGGCTGAATACGTTTTTGGGTAGCTTAATTGCCGGCAGCAGTTTCCGGCAAAAGTGAAATCGAATGGAATGAAATGTAATGAAATCAGCGCTCAGAAAAAAAACAACAAAAAAAGTTGTCATGGCCATTACGTTTGTTGCTTACATACGCAGTTAGCTGAACAATTTCTATAACCAAAACTTATAATGACATTTGTCCCATGTCTTCCTCCCCCCCTTTTCACTACAAAACCCCTACCATACTATGTAAATTTGTGTAAAGTTTTTAAAAATTGTTTTCGATTCCGTTTTTAAAGCAATTTTGCCAACGCTTAGCGGATTTAATTCAGAGTGAATTATTAAAAGGTGCCAATTTCACTCAACGAGCTACATAACCAACAAACCAGTCAACCAACTGACTGTCTGTATTTCTGTCTGTCTGTCTGTCTGTCTTTCTCTATCAGTCTGAGAGAGTGTGTGTGACATGAGATGTAAGCTTGTTTGTCGGCTGACTGACTGACTGAGTGTGTGTGAGTGTGTGCGCGCGTTTGATGACAGCTAATCCAATTAAAACTTTTATTTGTTACGTATACGCAGCTTTGCCCCGTGGGCGACTCTCTCTTCCTACTCACCGCTGACTCCCACACCCTGTCTGTCATTCAACGAAATTAATCTAATAAAGCTGCTACGACTACACACATTTCTCTAGTCGGTATATGCCTGGAACGTTTGAATTTTTCCAAATCTTTTTAATTTTTTTTGCATTTACTAGCCAATTACATAAGTTTGGGGGTGGGTGAGGTGATTTTTCTCTTACCTGTCCTTGTATTGACTGATTGCGAGTGAATTAAAAACGGCTACATTCGGTTTTCCGCTCAATTGCAAAGTTTTTCGTGCCTTGCCTAACTGATTCTCGGCCACACAGGAATAGTTGCCAAAGTCCTGCGGATGCACTTTGCGTATAATCAGCGTGTGCCTCGAGCCGCGATTTTCCATGATGTGGCGCTCAGTGGTATCCAGTTGCATGGTGTCTTTGAACCAAATTACCTGTAAATAATTGAAAACTTGGTCAATTGAAGCGTAGACAGAGACAGTCGACAGGCGATAGCTGTGGCAATGAAGGTGGAGGTGATTTTCCAAGATTAGATGTCTGCAGTGTGTGTGTCTGTGACATTGTGTGCGTGTGAGTGCGGTTAAGGCAAGGGCAATGTCTGGTAAAAGTTAAGGCGATTTGTGGCCAATACTTCCACTTCATGTACCTCGTCACTTGAGAGTCAATTAAGCGTAATTTCTGTTTAAATTGAAAATGAGATCGACATGCAAGGCAATGAACATTGATTTTACTTCTTACAGGCCACCAACTACTATAAACTAGCAAACTTTATTCGGAGTCTTCTATATGTGTATAGTGATATACTTTTACATATGTGAAATAGATATTTTTCTCATGTTTCTATGTTCTCTGCAAATAGAACCTAACTATGCTCTGTAGACAGTTAAGACTCGTGCATCTTTTGCAAATGAAACAGAAGCTTGCGCTACGACGAAATGCTGCAAAATATTTGCACAGAACACTGAATGGCGCATTGTTGTAGTTGTTATTGTTGCTGGTTGTCGGTTGTCGTCGCTTTGACAGGCTTTTCCACGAAACAAAAAGAGATACACAAGCACGGTATCGCAGATAGAGATCCGCAGCCATTGGGAATATGGATACTTGTAAGCCGAAAAGGACATGCCAACGCACGAATTAACACAGAAAATGGGTAACAGGCGGCAGCAGGTGCTTCACGCATGACACACATACAAAAAAAAAAAAAAAAAAAAAATAACCATAATAAAAATTAATTTCAGTCACGTTGGGGACCTTTCAATACCCTGTAGATTGTTTAAACTGTTCATGGGTTTTTCAATATCTACTTTTGCTTGTCTCTCATTGATCATTCTTTTTAGTTTAATAAGAGAATTCGTTTTTACCGAGATTTTTAGAAGAACTGAATATACGTTCTCATAAAGTAATGGTTTTAAAGGGATATTTCTAGGTTAACTACCCTTTAATTTAATGAGGTCTACAGGGTATTGTAAAACAACCAAACCGCAGTATCACAAAGACAAAAATATTAAAATAAATATATGTATGTAGGTATGTACAAGGAAAAAAAGTTATTTACACGCTAGGCAGGCGTAAAACTAGTTGGTTTGGGTTAAGATGAGTTTTGGATACGAATACGAATCCAGTTTAGGGTTTGGGTTTGTTTTCGTTTTCACTTATTTATTTCTATCTTCATCTGCCTCGGGCTAGATTAGTTAACATTTGTCTGTGCCTCTGTCGCATATTCCATTAAAATGGCTGTCACTGCTGCATATGTGTTGTCATATTTTCCACAGAGGACGAGAGAGATATGCTGGATGTGAATGGGGGCACACACGAAGCGACGCCCACTGGGTGTACGTGTGCATTTACAGTTATGCCTCTGATCCCAAAGCCCCCTCTCTTTACCCATAAATGTTTGTTATTATTTGTCCAAATTGTTGATGTTTGCGTTTTGCCATCGCCGCCGCCCTCTCAGAAACCTCATCATCATCATCCTCATCCACAGCCACATCCAATTCAATTCAATCCAGACTGAATCTCTGTATGTTCTGTGCCTGCCTGGCGCCATGCTTTTAGCCTTCAGTCGTGCGTAACGAGGCGTAAGTGTTGACGTGGCAGAAAAATGGCCAAAAAATTATTTTATTTAATATTTTTACGCTATTTCCACCACATTGCTAACCGAATTAATTACCAAGCTGAACTGAATGCGCCGCTGTTGTTATTAATAAAACTCTTGGCCGCCGTCGCCCCATTGATTGCCAGCCGTCAGCCTGGTCTGGTCTGGTTTGGTTTGCTTTGGTCTGGGGGCGATTGATTGGCTGCCATGGTTCCGTTTCTTCCTTTTCTTCCTGCACTTCATCAATATATATCTACGCAAATGTTTCACCAATCAATCTTTTGCACTTGCGCTTAATTTTCAAATGTTGCACGTGAAGTTAGCTTTTGCCGCACAAAAGAAAAACAACAAAATGGTAGGGTGGGAGGAACTTGGAAAACTTTGCAGCAAGCTCTGGAATGGCAGGAAAAAAGAAACTCAAAGAGAGAGAAATATGAAGAGGAAAAGGAAAACAGAAAAGAAAATTAGCATTGATGAGCAGTAAAGCGAAAAATACCAATCAACACTAATCAGGCAAAAAGGGAAGAATAGAATTTGCGTGCTTTCTTTCTTTTCACTTTCGCAATCTATTATGCAATGGGAAAAGGAGAAACGGCGGGCAGATTGATGGCAGGAGGACAACAAGCAACACCGGAAATTGTTGGCGGAAAAGTGTTGTTAGATGTAGGTGGAGCTGGAGCTCCAGCAAAACAAATAATTGCGAGTGGCATGTGGGGAATTACGCATACGCAACGTTAGCACGCCACACGAACAACTTGGAGAAGTCGCTAGTTGCGTGTCTGTGCGACCAGCCTGGACTGGTGTCGCCCCTAATGGCCACAGTTTGACTCAACTTCAGCTCCTCGTGCTGTTCAGAGCTCGAGCTCGAGCTGTGGGAAAATGCTAATAGAAATTAGATAATGACAATAAATAACTTGCTGTAATTAATTACATGTCATCGCTTTACAATGTGTGAATGGCCTGGTCAGGCGCCCTTCAATCAGTCAATGGTCATTCATTCGGCCGCATAATTGAAACAATAATCGCGCCAAGCCTCTTCACTCTCTTCAAGCACTTGCAGGTGACCAGACAATCTATTTGCCTTACATTGCTTATATCAATAAAAACGTTTAGCGATTGAAATATTAAACCTCGTTGAAATTATATGAGAATCCATTGCTGGTATAGCATAAACGAAAGAGGTGTTTTGGCAAATGGTTTAACAACAGCCAAGTTTGCCTATCAATCTATTAGTACTTCAATCGTTCGTGGTCGCGTTCCTGGTATTTCCAATATCATTCTTAATTATAACTGTCAATTGTAAACCATAACATGAGAGGTAAGATGGATATAACTTTTAATGAAACCTTTAACGTGTAACCTTTAAAGGTCATTCGACCAGGCATGATTAGATATATAAGCTTGTTCGCTCATTACAATACTAAATGACAATCCTTTGACAATAGTCAATATGCGTTTTTGTTTTTTAGAAAGGATGCAAGAACGAATGCTTCCATCATTTCATTTGGGGGAAAAGAGATTTATTGCCCTGGAGTTTGTTAAATGAACTGCAGCTCTATGAATTCTCTATAATTAGGAATCTTCTCATTTGCGGGGTGGAATGGGGGAAGGTTTCATTCAAGCATCAATCTACTTTTAGTTAATGCCACTATACATACTAGATAGATAGTTAAGGCACCTAATTTGCCATCCAGCCAACCCAGTCGGGGCCCAGTCAGCCGGGGCACAAAAACTCATTACTGCAGCCAGCAGCTGGCTTTGGCTCTGGCTCTGAAGAGTGGTTACACAATCGATTTTGTTACAACGCCCCCTAACCCGCACTTCTTGTCATTCACTGTGCAAATGTGAAGAAAATTACCAATTTGGAAATTAATTTGCAAAATAATTAAAAGCAAAAGGCAACACCAGTCTACCCCACGCCGACCCCAACGCGAGCGACCTTCCTAATACTGATTCTAGAATAACCATTGATGGCGCGCAAAACAGGATGGGAATGCCGTGTGTATGTGTGAGTGTGTGCGTGAGAGAGAGCATTCCCCCCACGACCCATTAATGTTGTTAGCTGTTGATGTTGATAGCTATGTCAAATGCTGCTGCATGTTAAATGCCCCCGACATCAATTCGATGACATCAAGGAGGAGATCGATGGAGGTTGTGGACGTCATCAACATCGTTGACAATGCCGCCGCATGATGACGTTGATAATGATGTTTCTCCCATTGCTGTCGCTCATGTTAATTGACAATTGCAGTAATGACTTTGTTGCTCCCATTGATGACGATGATGGGGTTGCACGACGACAACGATGACGCAGACAACAGAGACAAACCCATAGATAGGGAGAGCTGAGAAGGGATGTGTAGGGAGATGAGTTAGGGGACAGCCAGCTTAGTGCTTGTTTATGATATTCATTATGCAACAAATCAACAATATCAATGGATTATGAATATGCCAGATTTGGTCTGCGGCAGAGAACGGAATGGACTGGGAAGACTTCGTCTATAAAGGGGGGCTTGGGATTGTGGTGCAATGCGTAATTAATATGTAAATATGCACATAAGTGCATGTTCATAAGCATGTAAGCGGTGTATATGCGCCCACGTCACCTATCTGCCCTCCTCCTCCTTCTCCTGTTTTACCCATCTATCTCTCCGTGTTTGTGTGTGTGTGTGTGTTTGTTACAAGCACTTTGAATGCGCGTTAAATTATTAATATGCAATGCTTGTGGCATTGCAGAGTTTGCGGTTTTTCTGCGACTTGCCATTGTCGCTGTCACGACATAATTAAAAATGAGCCACAATAGCAAAAATTGTATATAAGTATAAAGAGCTAAAATCGATTGTTATGAAGCTATATTCTCTAATGCCTTAAAAATGTTGTCTACTTTTGTGCGAGCTGAACTTTAATCAGGAATTTATTAAATAATTAACTTTTGTGGCCTTTAATGAAGAAATGCTTAATCAAAACAAAATAGCTTTAGGTTTATTTGCACAAAAAACAGAGTTTAAAAACCGTATAAAGTTATTTTAAAAAACATTTTTCAATATTCACTAATCGAACCATTCAATTTACTCAATTAAGTGATGCATTGAATTTGAATTTCCATTTAATTGACCTCTTTCTTTTTTGAAATACACTTTAAAGTGCCACACAACCAATCCAAATACCATAAAAAAATTAGTGCTGTAGTGCTTTTTGTTTTTCATTGTCTGGAATAAGTGAAATATTAAAATACAAAAATAGCTGCCAACTTTCACACTTTAACACGTTAATTAAACTGACCTTTACGGCATAAAATTTACATGCGAATGAATTCTTTAATTAACATTTTAGCAAGGGAAAGCAACGTCGAGCCTAAAGCAAAAACTTGAACATATTTTTTCTCCCTCATTTTCCCGCATCCTCACCCACCCGCGCTGATATGCAGACTCGCGGCGGGACTAGAGTGGAGCCAACTTTCCTCAAGGCTCGTTAGTGGTAGGTTAAAGTACAGAGAACGCGAACAACGAGAACGAAGCGTTAAATTGTATACATTTAACTAGGAGCCATAAAATGACGAACTGCATGAAATGGCAATGGAAATGGAAATTGCAATAGAAGGCGGGAAACAGCGGGCAGCGTTGAGAGCAAGGCAAATGTAAAAATTGCATGCGGAAATGCCATTCTCAAAGACTACAAATGCCACGCCTCCCCACCGCCCCTACCCACTACATGACGTCAACGTTATCGTCGTCGGCGGCGGGGCATCAGAGCTCTATAATGAAATGTGCAGAACAACGACTGGACGGAGAGCAAATACAACACACACATACAACACAGTTGTAGTAGTTAGAGCTGACCAAAGTCCGAGTCTCTGAGTGTGTGTCCAAAAGCCTGGCCTTCTGGTTGGGCAAATAAATAGTTACGCTTTTTCGCTGGAATGCAGCGGAGTCGAGCCAAGCAAAACTTTTTGTGGTCAAACTCAAAAAACAGAGAACGAAGAAAAATGTTAAAAAATTAAATGGCATAAAAACTTAATGCGCTGCCGAAATTCGCGGAACTAGCAGGCGGAGACCTCCAGCAGTCACTCATTCACTCACTCAAACCGTCTGCGAAATGAAAAGGCAGCTGTATAATTTTAAGCATTGACATTTGTGGTCGCAAGTCATTATTTGGTTTGTTCTGCACTATGCCACACTCCATGCTGTCTCTCACTCTCTCTCACACTGTATGTGTGCCATAGTTTTGTATACCCTCTTAAGGTCGGCATATTTGCAAATTTTATTCGAATAGATCAATTTTTAATCGCCATTTGAAATGAAAATAAATCGTTAATTATGCAAAGCTTTTCCATAGAAAGAATGTTTATTCTGAAAAGAAGAAAAACACATATGTATGTACATACATATATCCTATATCAGTTTACAGAATTGGGCTTATTCTTTTGCTGTACAGTATATTAATTGACAAATTAATATAAATTTTGTACCAAAGAAAAAGGGTATAGAAATGTTTGTTAGAGCTGAAATTTTCCCGAGTCTATGTACACATAAATTTTTTCTGGTTCTGGGTGGTTCTCTCTGACATTTCTTTTTCGGCAGCTTGCCGCTTCTCACTTCCGCTTTGGCAACTTCCGCAATTTTACTTTGAATTATAGCCAAGCGTATTAATTTAAATGTCGACAAAAGGCGCAAAGCACAAAAATAAATACCGAGAAGTATAAAAACCGAAACGAAACGAGAAACAAAAATGGGAGAATGAAAGATGAGTTGAGTAAAAAAAAATATATACGACAAAATGCAATGTGAATGACGCTTTGTCTGTCCTCCGTCTTCTGCACCTCCTTGTTGTCTCTAGTAGTCTATTGTGTGGCATGTTTGATTAAAATTATGCTTTACGCTTTGCCCCTCATCGTCACCGTCATTATCATCATCACTATCATCATCTGCACTTTGTACTGTGCACTTCAATTTGCCTTTTGTAGACTTTTAATTAATGCGTTGCCAGATGTTTTTTTTTTGTTCTTGTCCTGAAGCCCCCAAAACCAAATCCCCTTTGGCCTCTTCATCTACGCGGTATAATGAAGATAGAAAAGAAATTGCTTAGCCATTGGTCGCAGCAATCTATATCTATACGTTTGTTTGTGTGTCTATGTGTGCTTGTATTGTTGTACGAATTTCCAAGTGAGCAAACGCGTTAATGAAAATTTATGTACGAAATTTAATTAAAACATACCTCAGGCTGTGTTTCACCATGGACGATACAAACCAGCATGGCCTCATGCCCTTCACCCGAAAAGACAACGGGACGCTCCACTGCGATTTCCGGCGAATCTGTAAATGTGTATGTGGGTGTGGGTGTGGGTATGAGTGAGTGTGGTAAGAAAAGAATGTAAAGAAATTAGTTAATAACAACGGACTCCAGGAATACAATGACTATGAAAAGAATGGGAACACCAAAGAATAATTAATGACTACATAATTAGCACCTGCAATATGCCAAAAGGCATACAAAGGGATAAGAAGAAAAAGGGGAAGGAAAGGAGAGCGAACGCAGCGTAGTGACCTTTGGCAGCCAATTACAATCATATTGAAATTGGTATAAATATATATAAGTATATACGATATATACTCATATAATTGCAAATAAATGTCAGAATTTCTGATGGCCCGTAAGGCACTTCAATAATTGTGAGTCAGTCGGCCAATAAATGTCGGGTCGGTGGATTGTAATAAAAAGTTTCGCTGCCCTGTATGTGTGTGTGTCTGGCACACACACACGCGTTCGTCCATCCTTTCTTCCCCGTGATTTACCCACTCACAGCGTTGCATGCACTGCGTCAATACCCATTCGAAATCGAACTGAAATCAGTTTTGACATAAATTGAACTGGCAGCGGCAATGCAAGGGCAACACTTGGGAAAAAATTAATTTGTTTCGCTTTCACTATGATTGGAGAAGGGAGGAGTGTGTTGTATGTGTGGGGGAGGTGACTCATACTTACATAGAACATGGAGGACAACCTGACTGGATGCGGGTTGACCAACACCATTGTTGGCCGTGCATATGTAGACACCGCCCTTATGCCGATCAACATTTTCGATGGAAAGGACGTGCGAGTGTAACTTCTCTTCGCCTGCAAGTAAGTAAGGCAGAAAAAAAGGAAAAACCAAAGAAGAAAGCTCCATGAAAAATGCAAGTCAATAAAAGTGGTGCCACAACCCAAAGAAGATGAAATGACAGAGCCAATTACAGGGACTCAATTCTCAACGTGTGGATGTGGCTCCCCACACAGTGATGCCTGGTCCAGGACCGCTTCACCATCAATGGGCATTATATTTAATAATAAAAGAGAGAGGTAAAGAGCAGGGCAAGTAGAACAACAAACAGGAGCAGTAACAACAACAACAACAACAAGGGCAGCGGCAAAAATCAGTAGAGAAAAAGAAAAAAATTATTTCTTTGACTTTTCATTTTTATGGAAATTGTTTAAAGTTTTCTTTTATGGGGTATATTCATTTACTTTTTGCCTCACTGGTTGTTGGCCTGTTGTTGTGCTTTTTGCTCTTTATGATTTTAATTTTCATCCTTTTTGGTTTTCCTTTCTTGCTTCTTCTCTTTCTCTGTCTCTTTCTCTCTCTATTGACGGTTTTGGATACTTATGCTGAATCTTACCATTGGGCAAAATATTATTTTTGCGGCTCCAGGTCACATTTGGCGTTGGATTACCAGAGGCCGAGCACTCAATGCGCACTGATGAGCCTTTTTTGACTTGCAAATGTCCGCCGGTGCTAATGTGATGAATTCTCGGCGGTACTGCAAGAAAAACAAAGAAACAAGAAGACAACAAAACAATAAGCAATGCCAGAAAAAAGAAACACATTAGAAATGTGGGCCCCAAATAATAATAAATAGAAGAAAACGACTTTCACTCAAACCTCGTCTCTAGCTGCCCGACCGCCAAAGTCCATTGAAAATGTATGCAAAGTTGAGCGGGACAGTACAACAATTTGAATAAATAAATGCGGCCGAAATGCAAATTGAATGAGAGTAAAATGCCATTTGTGCCCTTACATAGAGGGCATACTTTAGGCTTTTGGGCCATCTTATGACCTAGCAGAGTCCATGGGTCCATGGACGGGTCCCTTCTATGGGTCCAAGTTTGATTTAATTCAACTCGGGCGTTTATTTATATTTGCGGTCGCATTAGTTTACAGATGTTAAAAATTATTACTTTACTGTGTTTGTGTGTGCCCTTTGTGTCTTTCACTTCATAGACATTTTGTGTGCTTTGTACTCAATGAAATCAATCAACTATTTTCGCTCTTTAATAATTCTATGAAATAGAAGACCTAACAAGATAGTTCGTTCGATTTTAAAAACAAAGTTGATCTCGCTTTTTTCTCATTTTGGATTTTGACTTTTTCTATTCGTCTTTCTTACTATTTTCAGATTCTATTGGTTATTTATTTACTATTAATCTTTATCATTGATTAATTTATTTGAAAAAACCTATCGTCATGTGTAACTAAAAAAAAACTAAAATTACATGTTATTGCCATCGATGAAATATAAAATCAACAGCAACATGAAAAAGCAAGAGAAAGATTTTTATATAGACGAGTACCGGGTACATATCAAATTAAAGTCTGGCAAAAAGCCTAAAAATAACAAGTGTTATTGATGCAATTCTTTCGAATCTATATACTAGATTTGTTGCAATACGTCATATAATAAATGCGATTGCTTTGGCCAAAGCAAATAAGCAGAGATAAAGATACACAGAGACAAAACAGGCCATGACTGTGGCATTTTCTCGTCTCGTGTATGTGGGGAAATGTATTTGCATTTGAAAGAAAATTACTATTGAACACAGAGGCAACACACACAAGTCAGCCTTTTGCAAACCGCAAAATATGCATTAGACTATAATAAATCATGAGCCATGGGGCAAACGGCAAGACAGAAAAACACAGAGATAAAAAAGTCTCGAATCTTGAATGTTGAGTAAGTCATTCTATGAGAAAGTATTTTTAATACCCTGCATGCAAACTGGAATTAGCGGGTATAGTCGATATGCCAAAACAATAACATTGCGGATCCTATTAGCATGTGCATTTTTGATATGTATTGAAAGTCTAAAACCTGGTCGTCTTTATTTGAAATAGGCTACGCTCTCCTTAGTGCAAGGTATACTCGAGTCGTTGAGGCGTCTCTTTATTCGTTTTTCAATAATTTCACGCTTTAGTTGGGTCTTACATATATTGAATTTGATATGCGCATGGCTCTATATTAATACTCAAAGAAATTGATTTCGACTCAATGTTGATAACTCTCTGACGGACTGGCTGACTGACTGACGTCTGATGGTTTCTGCGGCGCATGTAATACGTGGGATTGTGGCCTGTAATGTCATGCAGATGACGACTACTTAATGGGTGTCGAATCGATGTTGGGAGATTTGAATGGTAGCATCGGGTGGGTGTTTGGATGGCGTGGTGTGAGGGGGCTAAGCTATGAAAGGGATCAGAATGGCGATGGTTTGCTTGTGGTATGGCAAAAATTTTAATAAGCAGCCCTTTCAAAGCACTTGCCACAGTGGCCGCAGTAGCAACAGCAGCAGAAGCAGTAATGCCAGTAACTCTGCTTCTGCTGCTGCTGCTGCCAGTGGTTGCGGCCAGTTTTGACAGCGTCGTTTGTTGCATATTGATTTCACTCTAACTAAAGTTGAAACTGAAGCAAAAACTTTTGCCCCACTTTGACAAGTAGAAGGCAAACTATTTTAGCATCTGCTTAAGTTTTAGTGCTTAAACTTAAATGTGTGTTTAGAAATCTTGGCATTTAATTGTGGGCTCAATTGCTTTGGCCTGCTGCTCTGCTTGACTGCAATTTGTCTCAGATAACTAAAGAAACTCAAACTACCGTATGCGTGTCGATGTTTGTGTGTGTGTGTGTGCGTGTGTGCATGACATTTGTTTATACAATCCATGTGGCAGGTATATAATTATACGGAAACTCTTCTCCTGCACCTAAGCATCTATTGTTATTGTGAAAACATTGTTGTGACCTCCATTGTGTGTGTAGGAGCAAACTATTGTTGCCCATAATTAAATGGGCACACCTCTTCCGTCTCACTTTCGCCTCTCTGCCGCTGCTCTTTCTCTTTCAGGTCTTGAGCAAATTCACAATAATTATGATATTCGGTTGAAGAGTTTCGTTTCCAATTGAACTCAAAAGCCCCTCTAATTACCATCCTAATTTGTAATTGGATTCCTGTCAACTGAGGCGGCCTATAACTTGCACACATTAAAGACCGGGCTATGTAAATGCATTTAAAAATCAATAAACATATATAAAAACATATTATAAATTGCCACAATGACTGGTCACACACATTTTAACCACATAACTTAATGTTTTGCGGTCAGATTTCGGTATGCCAGGGAGTCTGTCCAACTTGCTGGCTAATGGATGGACAACGGATGGGGCGAAATGTTGAAAATGAGTGTGTGTGTGTGTGTGTGTGTGTGTGTGTGTATTGGTCATGTCAACGCCAAATTGGTTTTATTAAACACAATTTAAATAATGTTCAACGTATTGCAGAAGTTAAATTAATGCAAAATGCCTTTAAAAAATGTCCATGTAAAGCGCTTGTATGTATGCAACGGTCCTTGACATAGTTTTTAGTATGCAGCTCTGTCCGCCCGCTTTACGCTTTGTTGATGTTGGCATTTGGTCAATAAAATGCAACAACAGCGCACAGATATAAATGTGAGGGCTGAAAACCACCTGAACCATTCACTCAACAAAGGAACCACTGACTGACTCTGCCCCCCAGGGCAACCTTGACTGCTGGACAATCCATGGACACATTAAATATTGAAGCTCATCGTACCGAGGCCCAGAGGCAGAGATAGTCATAGTCGGCATGAGGATGTGAGTCGCTGTAATTATTTTGGCGCCAAAACTCAGGCGAAACGATATTAATGTTTTGGGCCATATTAAAAGATTTGTCAACGGGCAAACTTTTTGTTGTCCATTGTTTGGCATTGCGCCTCCAGCAGCAGGAGCAACGATACCAGGAGCAGCTTCTAGTAGTTGGTCCATTTTTTGGCCATCCTGGGGCTAATGTCTTTGTAAGTGCTCGCTCCATGGCCAAGTGCAAAACTTTTTGGCAAAAGCGCACATTATTTTTTCATCTTTAGTGTGGAAAAGAAACAGCGAGAGTGAGAGAGGGAGTCAAACTGAAAGTAATTTACGCTCGTAAAAGCTGCCAGAAGAACGAGAGAGAAGGCCAAACTTTATGAAATTTATATGTATGTATATACTCTGTACCCACCAACAGCCAAGAGTTGAAGCTGCTGCTGAGCCTATAAAAACTTCGACAAGGCATTATTTTCTACCAGTTTCCTCTCCTTTGACAACAATGCGGTATGAACCCAAATTTTGGCGGTGATAGAGGACGATGTTTGTCGGCTCTTGGTGGTGGGTTTAGGACGAAAAAAATTTACGTGCGCTCTGCGAAAAGTTCAATAAACGAAATATTTCTGGCCATGATCATTATTTGGCAAACGGAGCGCATAATAAACACATAAAATAAACAAAACTTTTCAATAATCGACATTTTTTTCGTGCTTCTCCGACATTGTTTTTCCCCACAAAAAGGAACTCCCAGCCAGACGACACAATGACGAGAAAAAAAGGAGAATGACAACGACGACGCCGACGACAAGTATTTCCCTTCGTTTAATGTTTGTTTGTGTCGAAACCGAAACCAAAAACCGAAACAGAGAGAACCACGGACCAACACCAAAGACAAGACCGAGTCCAGGACCAAGTTTCAATGACAAATGAAAAAAGTTGCTGTTGCTAAAATAAATACGCATTTTTTATAGGCCCAGAGTAACAAATAAAATTAAAGCAAATCGGGAATAAGACAGAGACAAACTCTGCAAGAAGACTACTTAACACTGGCTTTAAAGTCGAGTGCTATAAAACTATTTTTCAATCATTTCGTTGAGATAGAGTTGAGGCCCATGAGAGACTTGAGATTTGGGGAATTCTTTGGCAATTTGCATGTGCCGAGAAGAACTCGTGCAAAAGTTGTAACTACTCATCCACTCGCTACCCTATGCCTCATGCCCCATGCCCCATGGCAAGAGGCCGTATGCAAATAAAAGGCAACATTGTAATTGGAAGGAGGCTGGGGGAAAATGTATGTAAATTATTCATCATTGCTGATTAGAAGCCTTGCCGAAAGACGCACGCTGAAACGCATGGCCCACAAGAAGAAAAGTAAGGAAGGAAGGAAGTAAGTAAGGGAAGAGATAAAGATAGAAGACAGAACTATATACAGAGAGTGAGCGAGAGAAAGAGAGAGTGAGTGAAAATAGTAGCGAATCGAAGAATCGCAGGCTTGTTAGGCACAATGGGATACTCTAGACTCGACAGGATGTAGTTGAGAGTTTGGGCAGCAACAGCAGCGGCGGCGGCAGCAGCAATTTGCATCCGCAGGAAAGTACGACCGAAATTTTTCTTTTTTTTTTTGAGTCAAATGGCAGATTAGTTTTGATTTTTTTCACTCAAAGATTTCTTCTATTGAATCTCTCTGGCCATAAAAAGATGGCAAATTGCAGCTTACCTATTTTGCATATTTGAGTGGGCGCTGCCACCACTGCCTAGGCGCATCATAAAGCTTTGAGTGCTCAAGGATAGGTCGGTTTGGATGTATAGGAATATGTTAATTTGACCCTCACACACACACACACACCCAACAAGAGTGAAGAGCTGATAGGTGCCCAAATGATGAAGCCAGACGAACAATGAACCCCAAGTGATTTGAGGAAATCGCATAAATTGCTATAAAAATTTCACAGTAACGTCAATCTCTAGCACTCCCTTTGATACTCGTGTGTGTGCCCTGACCTGACTTTGCATAACAATTCTTAAAATAGGCGAAAACCAACTGGTGGGTGGGTCTGGTCGCCTGGTGGCCTACTACTTACCAAGTATCTCAACGGTATGGGTAATTTCACGTGGATCCATTGTGGCAATTTGGCATATATAATCACCGGCATCCGTGGGTGAGGCGTCACGTATTTGCAGATTGTAGCCATTGACCAAATGGACACGGGGATCAGGTGTCACCTTAACAGAGCCAGCACTTAGTATGGCAATTCCACGTTTCCAAGCTACAACGTATGGGTCTGAAAGATGGAAAGAGCAAGAGATTTATATGATGAGTGTATAGGTATATATAATAATTGGTAAATCATATTCAAGAGTTATTAAATCAGATGGGCGGCAGGCTGATTCAAGTGCCTCATATACACACCCACACTAGACTGACAGGCAATGCAAATTGAAAAGTCAGAATTCGAATGACTCAATTACAAGGCTTTTGAAAAGATCTAAAAAGGCTAGAAATTCAATTTGCCGTGGACCCAACCGAACCGAACACACATAGAGAAAGGAAGAGAGAGAGAGACATAGCCTGGAGGCGATGGAAAATAAACCGCAGACAGACACGAACAACAAAAAGCAGAGAGGGAGAGGAGTGAGAGTAGTAGTCAGGAGGCACTCAGTAACACCCACTTGATATCCGCTAATGTGCGGCATTTGCAATCATATGCCAGGCCAACATTTAGAGGATGCCACAGTTGGTGAGAGGATGGAAATAAGGAAGGATGCCAGGCAGACAGTCAGAAGCACACACACACACACACACACACACATACGCGCGTGCACGCTCTCTTTCAATGGCAATGGCGCGCATTCATCGAACTCATTAATTGTGATTCCTTTTTCAATTTATGTGAGTTGTTCGATGTAAATTTCCGTGTGCTGCGTGTGCAATGGCATGGGAAATGACAGGAGCAGCGTGATGAGGGACGGGAAGGGTCCACGGCCCATTGAAGTTACCGGATTTGTTACTAATGATGTATGACTTCCGTATATATTGAACGGTGCCAACGAACGATAAGCCTCCGCTCATTAAGAGAAATTAAAAGAAAATTCTCTCTCTCGCTTTTTATCAGAAATTTAAAAAGGCGAAAAATCAAATTTAAAACTACAACTCATTAGAGTCAAAAGTTTCTTTAAGGTGGAATTTCGCAATTGATTTCCATATTGTACAAACTGAGAAATTCACCGCATGGCAGAGTCATGTTGGTGGTAATAAAATGCTTATGAAGTCATTTACATGCGCATTCAGAAAGCGTATTTATTTGCAATGAGTTCAACAACATCCAGACCACACCAGACCAAACCCTACCAGGCCCAAGTTGAAGTTGCAGCAGTTCCGACGAAAGCTGGCTGGCTGACTGGCTGGCAGGAGGCTCAAGCAGGTAGGATGAGTTAAAGTGGCAAGAATGTTGAGTGCATTGCAAAAACAAATAAATAAACGAGGGGCCACCTGCTGTTTGTTAGCGTGTGTCGGCTCCAACTCCGACTGCAACTCCAACTGGAAACTCCAACACCGACTCCGTGTGTGTGTGAAAAACAAAAAAACAGTGGAACGGCAAATATAATTCCTTAGACAGATCTGGGAATGAGTGAGGAAGGAATTCGTGGCTGTTGGTTTGGGTTTTCTGTGTGGCTGACTAGCACGCTCAGTACGTGCCACAGAAAATTTGCTGGTATCGTTCATTTCATATTTGCCGCCTGAACGAGAAATTGGCCAACCATTTTAACCTCATCATCAGCAGCAGCAAAAGGTTCAGATCAGGATATATACTCAATGACAATCCCCTTTGGTTGGTCAATTATTTTTTGCTTTCATGGCTAATTGGTTGGCCATAAGCTTTGTTTCGTCCACTGTCAGTCTAAAATAAAGAATTATGAAATATTCTTGCCCACAGAATTACTAGAAAATCTCTAAACATGAACTTGGGTGGCAGTTTGTCCAATTCTTGTTTCATTTTTGTTGGAATTTTTAAAGAGTCTGGACAGGAAATTAATAATACTGAAGAAGAGAAGAAAAGAGGGCAAGAAAGGAGATGCTTTTGTTGTTCCTGGGTTTTAGTCAATATTAGCTGGAGTGCCTTGTCTTGTCTTGTGTTGTGTCCTGTCTTGAGTTGACTTGACTTGACCGAAGCTTGTAACCTCTCTTCTTCTGTGTTTGTGTGTAAGGGTGTGTAGGATGATTCGGTAGGACCAGCCACTTGTCCGCAGCAGCAGCAGGAGCACAAATAATGCCCTGGCACACATAAATTAAGGCTCTCTCTTTGGGTCTACCTCCCTCGGTCCTGTACTGTGAGTAAGTATGAGTTGAACGGGTTGCAACTAAATAAATTGTTAACTAAAATAACAACAATCTAACGAAAACAAGCAAAACACGAAACGCCTCAATTTCCGGTTTAAGTGTTCTAAACTAAATAGAAGCACACACACACATAGAACAGAGACAGTTAAGACAAACGGGAGGGTTGGAGGATGGACATGCAAACAATACATGCAAACAATTGCGCTGTTAAGCTCACGCCAGGGCGGAAACTCGGTAAAAGCATTTTCAGTATTTTTGTATGTCAGAGTCACACACAGACACACACACACACAGTCGTAGACATAGTTAAACACGGCCTGCTCGACAAATGGTTAGAAATGGTCAGTGTGTGTGTATGTGTGGTTAGAAATGTTCGTAGGAAGCGAAGCGGCCAGCTCATTGTTTACGGCCAAAGCTAACTTTTAGTTTTCTACACTTTCGCACAAATACACACACAAACAAACACTAACACAGTTACACACATACACACACAAATACATAGAAACTATTCAAATATATGAGGCATGTTAGCATTGTTGCAGCGCCTTTATCTGTTTGCTCTGGGCATACTGTGCGTATGCGCAATATGCCTTAAACCATTGAAGAGACGAGAAACGAGCCTCAAGCTTGCTTGCAAGCGACCGTCCGCCCGTCCGGCCGACCGACCAACCGACATGTTGTTTGTCTGAGCGCAATTTATTGCATGTCGGAAAGGCCAATATTATAAGATGATGACCCCCGAAGATAAACGATGTTGCGGCTAAGCCGCCGCAATACACACAAGCAAAGAGAGAAAGGGAGAGAGAGAGGGACTGGGAGAGACACAGAAACAGAATAAGGGGAAAGGGCAAGACTTATCTGCAAGTTCTTGTACAACTTTTTGTCCGTTTTGTGTGTGTTAAGTGTGTGTTGTGTGTATACGTAAAAAGCGAAATTAGAACTGTAAATGGCATTAATATTGAAACTTTGTTGCCTGCTTTTGTTGCCACATCTTTTTCCCTTGCCCTGCCACGGCCCCGATTCCAAGTCTTCTTTCCTGCTGCTGATCCTGCTGTTTGCACAACTTCAACTTTTGCGGTACGATTCCATTTCCGTTTCTATGTAATAGTTTTCGAGCTCTCCGGCAACGTCTACGGCGCTCCATCAAAGCGTAATGAGCGTTGGTATGGCCACAATAAAAAGGTTTTTGTTTTTTTTTCTTTTTTAAATTTTATTGCATTCACATCGAGAGTTGTTAAATGCTGCAGTAACCGCAATGAAAAATACACAAACGAGCACACACACTCAGACAAAACTCTCCACTTGGACAGGCATGAGGACAACTTAAGTAGCAGATAAAACTATAAAAACAATTAATTAGTTGTTGCAGCAACAAATGTAAATGCAAATCACTTGAAAAAGAATACTTTAAAGAGTGCAAAAAGTAAAAATGAACAACAATTTTCATTTCATGTCATTTCAATGTTTAGAATTTTCCAGTTAGCAATTCAGTGAATTTCACACACAAACACAGACAAAAACGCATAGACGTAAAATGTGAAAATATGCAGCTTAAATTATTTAATAATATTTACTTTTCTCAACACTGATTGCAAACTTTTGCTTCTACATTGTATATGAAGAAAATGAAAAGTGGAGCATGCCAGAGAAAATTTGCCTAAATAAATTTCACACACATACACACACACACATATAGACACAAACACAGGGAGAGAATCTGAGATACAGAGACAGTAAGAACTTCAGCCACAAAATATCTACATAGAATAAGTACGCTCTGTCGCTTTCGTTGTTTGCTTTTTGCTGCTTGCCAAGCAACAGCCTAGAACTGAGCAGAACAGAAGACAGCCAAAGTGAAACGAAACAGAAACAGAAATTCAATTCAATTTTCCCATATTAAAATATGGATATGCTGGAGCAACTTCTATGTCATTATGCTTAGTTAGCAACGAAATGGAATATATTCCTTTATCCATTTTTACCCTGTAATTAAATAATTGAAGGGTCTATTCATCATGTTGAGCATCTAAAAGTCCAAAATGTTCCATGAATTTCAGATATTATGTACCTATTTATATATATATTTTCCTTCTAAAAATAAATATCTTCTATGATTTTAACAAACTCCGTTCGTAAAGTGGGACTTTAAGCCAAATTCCTGCTTATCGCCTTCTTTAACCTTCCTTAATCATTCATACAACATTTAGCTAACACCTTTTGGCGTTTTATTTCATTTCTTATTCCGTGGTTTTTTTTTTTTGTTCTTTTGCTAGAGGGTAACTGGAAACCGACGCGTCAACTTCTATATGTAGATATAATTTTTTGCTTGTCGCAAAACTTCACTAAGCCAATATTCGTTTTCTTACTCTCACACTCCGTTTTCAAATCATGCGAGTTTTGTGTTTGCCTAAGTAAAAATACATTATTGTTGCATGGCCCCAAGGCGCACAAATAAAAATTGAAATAAAATGATAATGATGAAATGTTTCAATGTTTATTTAGAGACAGCCCTCCCATCCCTTCCATCACTCTCTCCCTCTCCCACTCGTTTGTTGAGTATCTCGTTCAAAGCTTTTTTTATCTGACTGTTGTGCAACCTTTTTGCCTCTCTCTCTCTTCTGTATTTGGCAGCAAAACCCTTAAGATTACATTTTAAAAGTGCGAAGCGGCGTAATAAGTGTTTAAAGGAATTTTCATATAATATGCAAATACCCACACACACACACCCATTTACCCACGCACAAAAAAGCTGAGAGATAGAGGGGATGGGGAGGGAAAACTCCTTTCTCTTCCTTCTTTGCTCATCCGCAATGTGATTTTTCCTTTTTCCGAATTTTACGAGTATTCATCATAAAATGAAATGAAAATGCGCATAAATTGTGTGAAGTACCTAACACAAAACGAAGTTTCCCTTTTTTTCTCGCTGTGGTTTTAAAAATTCTATCAATTATTATTATTTCTTTTTTTATTTTTTGTTTTTTGCTGCTTTGTTTTAACAATTTTTACGAGTTGTGTGGGCCATAAAGAGGAATTATAATCGAGCTGCACCTGCACCTCTGAACGGTCTAATCAGTTTAACTTCAGGTTCATAAACCATGCGTGTTAATATAAGTAAAAAAAAAAAACACGAATAAGCAGGAGGCAGGGGGAGAGGGTACAGCTAAAGGTATTAGAAGGTGTATATAAAAACAAAATGAATCGGTTTTAATTATAGTATTTACGAGAGAGCGCGACTAAGCTGCATCTAAAGTTGGTTGTCCCATAATGAAATTGTCGTATGGGTACTTTATTAGCATAATGCGGTATTAGATGAGGCAGTGGAACGAACGAGAAAGAGGAGTAGGAGAACGGGACGCCTACGCCCAGGCAATTTATTTGCCCTCGCCTCGGTACTTTCTTTATACTTATTTTCTTCTGTTGGTTATTTCTTTTCTTTTCATTTTCCTTCTTTTCTTTTCGTTACCCGAACTGCCCGCAGCTATAATTTTGTTGCAGGAATTTCTCTATGTATCGCCAGATACAGAGCCAGCACCATCGCCTTGGCCTGTCCTTGTTGTCTCTCGGAGGCAATGAAGTGCATAAGAAACGCAAATGAAATTCTTTGTTCTGTATACACTTTTTTTTTTTTGCTTCTTCCACGGACTGACAGACGGGCGAGTACGTACATATACACATATACATACATATGTATATATAAATATGTCTCGAACATCTTCTTGAGACACAGCTCATATGTATATAAACATATATGTATTTTGTCTACATAAATGCTGGAAACGGCATTCTCGAAGTTTTTATGTAGCATTTTGTATTTTCAGTGCCATGCTGACCATCTTGACCAACCAGTGGTCCTTTTTTTATTATTCTTTTTTCTCATGTTATGTTGCTTATGCTAAATCCTTCTTATATACAAATAATCTCGCACACACGACCGCATTTAAATTGAAAAACGTACAAATACCAAAACCAGAACCAAGACCAAGAATGAAATGAAAAACCAAAACAAAAATACCATAACCACTGAGACTCAAACGACGGACATGTCTCTTGTCCTTATGCTTATTCTTCTCGTCGTCAGCTTGTCCTTGTGGTTTGCCTTTCGGTTGCTATATTAATCCATTGTGCAGTTAATTTAATGTCGAGTTAAAGGAATAGTACTCACCCGTATTGGCCACCTCACAGGGCAAGACTATTGTCTCACCGGCAATGAATTTAAATGTCTCCGAACGTGAAATGAACATGGGCTCATTCTTCATCATTCCTTGACCAGTGCCTGCAAGTAAGAGAAGGAAAATTACAGAAAATTGACAGAAAATTACTCAAAATATTTTGTATTAAAGGAAATCTTTCTCTCACTCTGTATCTACACATATCGTACACATGTCACGCACTTAAGTCTGTGTCTGTGTATGTGTGTGTGACTAATTGGTTTAGTGCATTTAAGAAAATTTGTCAAATGTCGCAAAGTTCATAAAGTGCATTTTATTATGCCCATCCAATGAAAGTTGTCAACTTTGGTAGATGGCAAATAATTTAATGCACTTGCTGTTGATATGCTAATCAATTTTTAATGTCAATCCAGGACACACACACTTTCTCATACTATCTTTTTGTCACTGGGTCTGCGTGCGTGTGTGAGTGTGCGATAAAGTGTTAAAAAGCTCTTAAATATTAAAGCATACATTTTGGTTTGATATTATGTCAGACTTTGTTCATTAATTTAATTGCATTTAAGTTTGTGTGTGTTCTGGGGAAGTTTGAGTGTTTGTACTCGACCAATAATTCGTGTACCGCATAATTAATGCGTCCCAACAGTGACCACATCAAAAGCCCCACCTCCCGCCCTGTTTCGTTCACTGTACGGCATTACATTAGAATATTTATTTCGTTTTCGTAATTAAACAATAATTATTGCATAAACTACTTGTGTTATTAATAGAAACCGCCCAGCTAGACCAATTCTAGGGCACCTACAGACAGGAAACACTCACATCCGGTTACAGAGCAATCGATTACTCTCGATGTGACACTGCAGAAAGTTGATACACTGTAAAAGTGCTTCGTCCAGGGCACTACATTTCCGCACGCAAACAAAACGACTACGAGGACGACAATGGCAAGGACGAGAAGGAAGGAGAGCAGAAAAAATTCTCTGCGTCAGCTTCAACAATGACAAAAAGCAATGGCAAACAATTTAATACATTTAAGCGAATGTGTCAACAGGGCAAGCTGCTGGCTTGAGCCTTCAGGGGCCATAAGCTATGTCGATGAGCGGCCGGCCAAGCACTTTTGACACCATGGAACAAGCCTTGGCTAAGGTCCTAGAATTGAATTGATTCGATTACGCTGCGGGCACAATAATGAAGTGTCAAATGTTGTATTTATCTGCTGCGAAAACATTCGTGAACGTGTGCAAAGAGAGACGACAAACGACAGTCAGACCAGGCCAGACGAGGCCAAAACATACCAGATGGAGAGTGAAAGCGAAAAGAAATGAAAAGAAAAAAATAGGTGTTGTATAGTAAGCAAAAAGCCAAAAGCCAGAGCTAGAACGCACTTGCCAGCCCACCGACCCCCAAATGCCATGTTTCCGGCATTTTATTTGATTTCACTTCAGTTTTTTTCCCTTTGCCTTTGCTGTCGTTCTTCTCCTTCGATGATTTTGTCCCGTTCTGTTCTGTTCTTGACCTGGCTTTTGCCTATTTTTCCGTATTTTTGTTTCCACTTCTTGTTTGTTGTTGTCTCGTAAATATAATTTCTTTTGTATCCTTCTCGTTGCTTGTGACAATATTTTCGCTAAGGCATAAAGGCATTTTGCCAGCACGTGTGTCTGCCTGTCAATCGAATCCTTGATGCGGATAATAACGAAATAATGTCAGTTGAACGAAACTTATTCCCTTTTGAAGTTGAAGATGACGCTTCACATGAACAGAGTGAGTGCTAATAAACTAAATGACTTCTGCCCGACGTGACCATGATGATGATGATGATGATGATGCGGATAGGGATAAAGCAAGATAATCATGAGGTGGACGTCGACCCTGGTGTAGAGATACATTCCTCTAATTGGAACTCCATACCCACTCAGGCACACACACATATACATACACACTTAAACATGGAAATGCTGAAATTTCATATTCATTAAGGATAAGGAAGAGGATTCTCCCTTGTGGTCAAGTCGTTCAGTTAGGTAGGTCCTTCTGGTTACTTGAATATATTCTTGTTGTTTTCCTTTCTCTGTGTACAATTCAATTTTCGAATTTTCCAATTTTAGTGCCCATTCTTTGTCTGCTTTTCGTTTGCGGTCGGTTTTGCTTTCAATTTTTTTTTTTTTTTTTTTGCGGTTTGATATTCAAAGTTTTTCCATTAAAGTTATTCGCAGAGAATAAGAAAAGTTTGCCCCACTAACACATACACACACACATTTGCAGCAAATATTCAATTTGAGTAGAAAATTATCAAACAAGTTTTTCATTTTGCCGGAGCCAGGCAAACTCCTCCATTCATTTGACCTTCAACAAAACGCCCACAAAAGGCACAAAAATGAATGAGGTAAGATAGAAATTGAAAAATTTACCAGCACGCAAAGTGCATAAAATGTAGAAAAAAGAATAGTTGTAGTTGGGAGTCGCAGTTGTAATTTCGAGTGCAACTGTTTGTGAATTAAGGTACGGGAGTAGGTGAGGGTAAGCATCATCATATACAAAATGGGAAATTCGTAGAAAATGTTCGTTAAATGCCACGCTTAGAGTGGCCAACTAAAAGCCTGAGCGAAACTTTAATCCACGCACATGGAATGAAATTGGGGCAAGGTGAGCCCAACACGTTCTTAATGGCAGCTACTTATGGCCTCTAGAGGAAAAGTTCAGACGTCTATCTTGACTTTGGTCAATGGCTATATAAATCTTACATATTTTGGCCACGGCAAACTGCAAGAAACTGTTCAAGTTTTCAGCCACCGAATGCAACACAAAAGAATTAAGGATTACCTCAAAAAATACACACATACACACACACACACACACACAATGCACTGTACAAAAGTTTGTTGTGGCAACTTTACGTGCCACATGCCTCCATCATGGCACGCCCACTTCCGCCACATGTTAAAACAATCTGAAAAGTTGGCGGAAAAACAATGTGATTGCAAGTGAAATATTCATGAAGTGCACTTTTCACATGAAACTTGGCTCAAACCAAGCAAGCAACCAGGAACAAGCGAACAAACCAAAAGGCGAAGGCATTGGCCAGGTGGATCGGTTTGGCTGACTGGTTTGGTTTTGGTTAACGGGAATTCAGCGTACCGCTAATTTCATAGTCGACTCCTGCAAAAACACTAGACAACGAACAGCAATTTGATGGTCCTGACTGTTTTGTTGAACCCCCTTTCGAACACACATGTGGGCCATAAAATCTGAAGTTATGTTGGGGGTAAATTGTTGGCCAACTGCTGTGGGTAATTTGTTTTGGTGGCATAGCTGCGGTTTAACATCATGGTTTTGCCTGGTGAAAATCAATAGAATGAGTACGAAAATTGTAAACTTGCTATACGTACATATTTCTAGATACTCTCTTATAAGAGAAATGCCAACAAACATATTAAGTATACGCAAGGCAAAAAACAAAACATAAACGAAGCAAATTCCCCGAGCCGTCTTACTGACTCGCTCACTCACTCAGTTAGCAACAGCCAACAAGAACGACAAATACAAAACAAATGGACCAAAGAGGAATACGAATGCAATGTGTCACCTTTATGGCGACAGGAAAATGAAATCACGTTGTCCTTCACGTGACAAATGCTCCTATGGCTATGATAGATGTGTATGAGTGTGTGTGTGTGTGTCCGTTGTCTCCGGGGGTCCTTCGTCCTGGGCACGTTCCAGATGGCTCCGGCGACGACAACACGTAGCGAAATGCGCATTAAATTGTGAAAAATGGAATTTCGGGCAAATCAAAAGCGTATTACAAGCCGGCTGCTGGTCTGAGTCGTTTTCCCCCAAAACACCACCCCCTAAGAGGAGTCGAAAAGGAAATAACTAAGTGAGACGCAATGGTGCAAAAGTTTTCAACGCTGGCCAACATAAGATGAGAATCGACCGTCGACCGAAAGGAAGCTCAAGCTAAACGTGCAAAAAACACAAAAACAAATCAATGTCAATGTGCTCGGAATGTCTGCATATGGCAGTAACAACAATGTCACCACGTGATTGACTTGACTTGGCTTGACTTGACTCAAGCGAGCGTCATCAAGGAAGGTAGGCCCAGGTTCTCAGCACATGTCGTCGCCCCCAACCAATGAATATGTGAAAGCATATTTATTGACTTGTCGACAGTCGCTCGAGCACCTTGAGCCCATGCCCTTTGACCGTGCTCATAAGCTGTCAGTATAGGCAACTTTTTGCCCTGAATACCCCCTTCCGCCATCATTAGAGGGGCTTTGGAGTGATGCGTGGTGGGTGGGGGCCACGGCTTTTTGACTGCCTGCTCGTGCATTAGTCGAACATTACATAAGCCAGTGTGTGTGCGCCTTTAGGCCGCGCAAAGGTGCTTCTACTCTCTATATAGTCAGTCAGTCTCTCGCAAAATTTTCACACTCAATTGCCTTGGCAACCTTTTCGCAGGATCACGCGCCAAGAGGCCAAGCCATGCCACCCTCAAGCCGGCAGCTACTTAGCGTATGTGTTGCATGCAACGACAACACGACGACGACACACACACCGACCACTTTGACTGCGTGAAGAGGCTCGTTTTAGCCAAAAGGACAACGAGTTTAGTTTCCTCTGCTTTTCGTTTCCTTTCTTTTTTGCTTTGCTTTCCTTTTGCGCGCCGAAAGTTTCCGTATATATGTATAAATTGTATTTTCTCTTTATTGTTGTTGCCGCTTTCGGGTGACATTTTTATTCACTCGATTTGTGTGCCATCGGAGCGCTTGCATATCAGATTAACACATATATCATATATATAATGGTTTTCAAATGGCGGCAATGATTTCAATTTCGTGATAGCAGCTAACGGTGTGTGTGTGAGTGTGCATGTATGTGAATTAAAGACTTAAAGTGTTATTTGCTTTTACCTTTCCTCGGGCTAAATTGAGTGATAAAATTTATTACAAAATTCCTTTCCTGCAAAAAAAAAAGTATAACAACAACACAAAACAAAATGAAAACTTCCTGATGCCAACCATTGCGTATGAGTAATGTGAGCACGTTTTCTTGCAAGTCATAGAGCCCCCAAAACACTGTCTTCTTCCTACTTGGTTAGGGTAAGCGGGTGTAGTGGGATTTTGTACTGGAAGAAGGAGGAGTGAGGCTGGGGTGCTGCCCAGTGATTGACGATAATTGACTGTCGCCAGCATGCGACATCAATCATGATGTCAGAATGGACAGCAGGCAGCATGTAAATTGCATGCGATAAAAATGAAATTGAAATCGGTAAACAAAATGATAAAAATCTCTTTCGCTCTCGTTGATAATTTATACAGTACAGAGAATGCCAGAAATACAAAGAGAAAGAAAAAGAGAAAGCAAGGGCAAACAAAAAATACTGCAAATTCATGCCATTTGTTTGCTGCCTTTAATGCGCAACGAAATGGATTTGAATATGGCATGACATTCCGACAAGGACACTGACACAACACACACACTTTCTCTTTCTTTCTCTCTCAGTCAGTTTCTTCTTCTTTTCTCCGTGTTGCTCTTGTGCATATTAAATATTTTTGTGTGTCAAATGAAATTTTTTTGTAATTTCTTCTTAGCATCGAATGAAATTCTCACACAATTCACTTAGCGTCAACGAGTTTGACTGACTGGCAGACTGACTTCTCATTTGTAAGAAATCGTTGGAAAACATTCATTGAATTTTGTGCAGAATCCATGCCAAACTAATGCGAGCTTCAAATCTCCAATTTACTTTACGATTTCCTTTCGCGATTTAACCCGTACAAATGGTCTAAAAAATTTTGCAAAAACCACCCAAAAACATGCTAAAAAGTCCAAAATTTTGTATGTTGCTTAAATGCTTGGCATGTGCAACGAACACTTTGCCGGCCACCTGCCACCAAAAAGTGGGAAATCCGCAACGTTTCAGCAAAAAAGAAACCCATCCAAAGGAAAAAAAATAGAACTGTAAAAACCGAAAAGGGGAAAATGCGTGTATGCAAATTTTCTAGCCAGTCAAAAGAATTTTTTTAGTCTTTTTCCCCTGGGTTTATGAATGACGAACTGTATGTGTATATGTCTGTAGAGGAAGCAAGAAAATGACCGAGGATACCTCGGGTCGTGGCCTAATTTTGCGAGTCGCACTGCAGCAAACTGCGGGAAAAATGGCCATGGTGGAAAAAACGGCACCAAAACCAAAGCGAAAGAGAGTGTGAGGGGAGTACGAATTTAAGGGCTCAATGGGTCTATGGCATGGGCACAACGAATGCATGAAGGATCGCATCGGACCGGACAGGACAGGACCGCACCAAACTGAACCGCGTGCTGTATGTCGACTTAATTAGGAAAGGTTTTTCGTTTTTGACTGAGCTCAGCTGGGAAACCTAACGGTAAGCCTGTTGTTGTTTTTGTTGCTTTTGTATGTGTATGTGGTACAGGTAAAGGTGATTTTCGGCTAGTTCCGCTAGTCATGCGTTCTGTAAACACCATCACAATTTAAGTGAAATGTGTGTGTGGGAATGAGTGGTAAATAGAATCCATAAAGTGTGAAAAAGCATACAGATGCGTGAACAGGCAGACGAAATCGAAATAGAAAAGCAACGCACAAAGACACAAAGAGACAAATCGGATTAGGTTACTGTAAAATGCGTTCGTTATGTTTACGTGTTCATGTGGCATGCTTTGTCTGTTATGCAACAAAAAGAGATCCTGGTCAATTCGGCCCAAATCTGTAACTCAGCTCAGAAGCTTTACAATAATCTATTTAGAAGAACAAATATTTTCATTTCCTTTTGCCAGTTGCACACATCTATACATCCTACGTCCTTTTTATATTCCTTTGCACTGTTGAATTTTTGATGGAGATGCAACCATTTAAATACTTCAACAATAGCTTGAGCCCAGAAAGTGGGGGGTACACGCGAAAGCCTTGAGTGGTTGTCGCGCCAAGCCAGACAAAGCAAAATTTTCTGCACAAAAAAAAGCCAGGAAAAATGTGTAAAAGAAAGAGAAAAGTGCCACAGGGCCAAGTGAAAAACGAGCTGACGATAGCGTTAGTGCCCTGGCCAAGTGTGTGTGTTTCATTGTGGAGAAGGCGCTTGGAATTTAAGTGGCCACATAACTTAGTCGCGCGGTGACATTAAGCTGAAATTAACCTTTTAGTGTCACACAGACAAAAGGCCGGACAGACTATGCGTATGCACAGTGGACCTACTTCTATATGCAGTTCTTTAAAAACTCCATTTAACTTTAAAACTATATAAGAAGCAAATCAACAAAAAAACATCTGACCAATTTTATAATACCCTCTGCAAGGGTATAAAAAAACATACCTTAACAAGAATATAAAGATATTTCACCTAAAAACCAAAGTGCTTATGGTTTATGTTATTATTTTCTTCTATATTTTTAGGCTTAAAGGTTGAAAGAGAAGAAGAAATTTTAAATGTTATAAAAATATTTGAGGCTCGGTCAATTGTCAGGAAATCACAGAAACCTATTGTATTCTATAGCCTGCCATTTCATATATTAATATAATTTGCAAGTGTATCTAAACATCGTGATGGCAAAAGTCATTTTGTTCCCTTTGCATATTTATTTATTATATTGTTGTACTGTTCGAGTGCCTGCACATTTCATTCAGACAGTCTCCTATGAAACCCAAAATATGAATATTGCGAACGAAAACATAAAATATATGATTTTATTAGTTAAACTTTCAGCCTTCATATAATAGAGGTTTGATTAAACTCAAGAAAATCGATACGTATGTAAATTGAAGCCAAAGTTCAACAAAATACTCTCCTACTATGCAGATATTATAAATGATTGTCTTTGCCGCTGAACATGTCGTATGAGTGATATTTTATGGATATTTTTTTGTAGCTCAAAAATCGATATTTCCATGCTATGAATATGACAGTTTGGCATTTTGTTAGACACAGACATGTGTGCAAGGCACAAACTATGCGTAGAATTAGAATGTGAGAGAATGAATGAGAAATTGTGTGAGAGAGTGAGCAACTTGGCGTTTCAAAATTAATTACGCAGCAATGTCGTAATAGTTGGCAAACTAGACTTAAGCAGCAAACACAGAGAGATGAGATAAGAGAATAGAAAGGGGTGGGGGCGGCAAAGGGTTTGAGATGTGAAAAGGATGAAGGAAAGGAAAACAAACGAAGGCGAGGCGAGGCAAAGCAAGTAAGATAAGCAAACAAACAGCCTTGGTGTTAAATTTTAAGTGTTACAAGGACAACAAATATGCATACATATATGCATAGACACACACACACACAGTCATGTGGAAAATATCTGCCAGGCAAACGAATTGCGGCTTTCTCCCAACTGTATGTACGTCTGAGTTTGTATCTGTGCGAGGCGTATGTGTGAGCGTGTGCGTGTGTGCAGGTCTCGTACATAATTGTTTGCTGTTAAGTTTACGGCAACCGCAGGCGGCGCCAACAATCGGTGAGAGCTTGACTTTGCCACAGTTGCCACAATTGCTGCCGCCATCGACAATGTTCCTGCTGATGCTGTTGTTGCTGTTGTTGATGAGCTCGGTTGCCATCGACCTGTCAATTGGTTGCCTTTGACACTAATACCCAAGCACATACACACGCTCAGACACATTTAAGCACTTCTTCAAGTAGTTAGTCTCTCTGTTTGGTAATTTTATTCATTTCATTCGGCTAGACGCAAGAGTTTCTTACTTCAATTGACTGATTTTGGCTCTCTGATTCTGATCTCTGTGATACGAACATACATATATGGAGATAATTAAGTAAGCATCTTATGATGCACAATTAAATGTTTTCGACGTTGCCTTGACAAAAAGACGTAATCAAAGTTTTGTGGCACCCTTTTCACTCACCTCCCCCATACGTAAAAAGGGGATCACGCATACGCCGCGTGTGAAGCGCATTAGCATAAAACCGAAACGCAAGTTATACGCACCATAAACAACTTACAACTGCCTTGAATGTTTACATATTTAATTCGACCAGGTCGCACCTTACAAACACACAGTCACAAGCAGTCAGCAGCCAGTCAGTCAACCCTAGCCTCCAGGCACGTTTGATCATACGCATAAAAAACACAAGAATAAAAAAGAGAAAAAAAAGGGAAACGACCTAAAAACGGAAGGAAAAAAGGGTCAACATTGTCATGGACGAACTTGGTTTTTGGCACTGATTTCTTTCTATTAAAATTTTAGCTTACGACATGCCGATATACGCACCGCGCACGCCAGAGCAGACCAGAGCAGACCAGAGCAGCTCCAAGGGCACGATGGGCACGACAACGGACACTGATAAAAATGTCAACACACAATTGATTCTCCGTACTTTGCATTGGCATTGGATTTGGAATCGGCTATGACTATGACTATGACTGGGTCTACAGGCTATGGTATCACGTCTGCTCTTTGATTTTATTGAGCCACATTTTTCTCTCGGCCCCTTCTCACTCACTCATTCACTTTCACTCACTCCATTTCTTTAAACAGTTCTTATATTTTCCAGTCTACCCCTGCCTGGTTTCACGTTTTTCTTTTGTAAGTCATTTGTTACACCCTATAGTTTGTATGGGGTTAAATGTTTTCGAGAATTTAGGCCAATTAAAATATTAATAATATTATTATACTCTGTAGTTTTTGAAGTGAAAGGAACTATTTAAGTTTCTTTAATTGAAATCATTAGGAATAATTGTGTCAATATCTTAATCACTTCAAGTGTTTGCAATATTCAGAACATTAATTCTTCAGATTTTAATCATGAAGCCAAAATCAGTCAATCAACTATTTAATCGCTCTGATAACAGGGTATTTTCTAGTCGCTGTTCAATCCAAACAAAGGCCATGATTCTTCTTACCCATTTTTGTCCCGTTTTTTGTGCGAAACCCAACTGGGGCCCGATTGTTTAGACGACCCGGGCAATTGTTTACAGTCCTTGGGTTCCCGTATTCGACTCCTGGCACTTGGCTGTTGGCTCATGGCTGTTGGCTACATGCTTTGCATGAAATCACATCGTCATCAGGCTGACATTATGTCCATGGGATTAAAGTATCGAAATGGCACTTTGAATTTATCGCTCAAGTTGCAAAGTGTGATTTTTATTGATATTGATACTCGACTCAAGTTGCCTCTCTTTCTCTGTTTCTCTATCTATCTGTCTTTATCTGAATATTACAGTGTTGCGTGTCTGGACTGTACTGGGACTGAGTAACTGAAACTGAGCTGAGCTTATCATCGTCATGAACTGGCCGAAATAAAAACGTAGGCAACAAAATGTCTGCTAAAACTTTCATTATCTCACTCTCCGGCTTAGGACTTTATTTGCATAAGCCTGGCAAATATATATCAAATATTTTGCATTTAATTATCACGAAACTGTTTTACCAACTTGGGCAAAAGCACTCAGCACAGCCACAGCAGCAGCAGAGCAGTTAAGGGAGAACGACTGCCGGTTGGGGGTGGTGGAAAAAGGGCCCCGAATAAAAAACGAAATTGAATTTCACAGTAAATAAAAGTTTATCCATGTGCAGGTGCAACAAGGATGATTACGGCATGGTGCAACGTGCGTTGCTACACTTTGCCGGGCAACTGCCAAACTCTTATCCAGTTGAGGCGTGACAACCACCAATATACGTTCCCATATTCTTCGCCCCCCCTCTGCCTATCTGCACTTGCCTTTGCTTAATTGCAGCAGAAGACGTGCGTAAGTCTTTCACTCTCTCTCGCTCACTCACTCTCTCTTCCACTATCTTACTCTACCTGAGATTCTGTTTCTGGCTGTAGGAGTGTGTATGTGTATTTACGTGGAGCGCACATTTTTGCGTCAATTAAGTTTCAACTCTCAGATACTTCGCCATTTACGTGTACTACAGATCCACTTGGCGTGTTGTTTTAGTTGCTGTTGTTGCCGTCTGTCGCAAGTTTTAAAGCAGATTCTCATTACGCGATTGCAAAACTTTTAATGTTGTTCTTTTGTAAGTTGGCCTTGCCATGGCACTCTATTCCGCTCTCCCTCACCTCACACCCTCATTATACTCATACTCATACTAGCCGCCGCCACATTGCAGCCTGATTTATGTGATAATTTCAACTGAACAAAGACGGCATTGCCAACGGCCTCCAGGACGACTACGACTCCAGGAATAGCCTCGCCATCCAAGAAACCAACCAACTCCCACTCATATGCGTTTTACGCAACGGATGCGAAACAGGATATGAGCAAGTTTTAGTGCCATAGTTAGTTGTTGTTTATTTTGTTTGCCCAGTGAGAAGGGAAGCGGGAAGAGTGCAACTTATTTTTGGTTTTTTATGTGCCATGGCAGGAAGTAATCATCTTGATGGCTGTTGAAATTTATAGCGCATTCTGTCGCTTCAGCACCAAGGCTCTATCTCTCTCTCTTTCTATCTTATATCATGTAAGCATATATATATATATATATGTAATGAACTACACGATTTTGGCATTAAAGCAGATGACGGCAGAAAGCTAAACAACAGGGAGAACAGAAAAAACAAAAAAAAAACCAAAGCGAACAATTGCAAAACAAATTCAGAGCCATCGGGCACAGACCATGTAGAAATGGTGGGCGTTGGCTTAGGCGTGACTTCCAGCTAAATCTCGAGCCATGTCTGAGCATGTGTGTGTGTGCGTGTGTGTGTAACCAACAGCTTAACACGGCCTTAATGCCGTTAAACTCAAACTGTCGCTAACGTTTTTAACCTGAGGTTAAATTTTCAATTTGCTTTTACGGTCTGTGCCGACACACACTTCTCTCTCTTTCTCTCTCTCTGGTCCCCTCTCAATTCTCTATGCGAAGGCTCAGACAAGCTCACAAACCAAAACCAGCCAAAGAATCAGCCATCCAACCAACGAGCTAAACTCCCCCTCATCTCCCCTTCATTCTGCTGCTGCCACAGACAATGCTTTTATCTGCAGTCTGCATATATACATACATATGTATATGTATATATTTCTCCCTCAATGTATGTGTGTGTGTGCGTGTGAGTACTAACATTGTCTAGGCATGTATGGCAAAACGCCTACAGCTTGTTCTGCAGCGGCTCCAAATTACTCGCAAGCTGCTTTTTCTATTGTGTTTTTTTTTTCTATCGGTATTCTTTCTTTTTTCTTGGTTGATATTTTTGAAGACCAAATTCTTGTATATTTAGATATGAATAACCAGGAGCGGAGTAGTTCAAAAATATACAAAGGTATAACACTTATTTCTATTTGCGTCCATTAAAGTGATTCTTTCCTGTTCAAAAATGTCGAACAATTTTAGTTAAAGGTGCTCAAGTTAGACTTTAGGTTTAAGTTTTAAAGGATTTGTTTTAACATTCTATCAACTGCTATGAGGGACATTAAGAGAGTCGCTTTCTATAGAATTCCGCCCCTGTTTTATATATGCTTTTTATGTATGTATATATTATATATTTAGGCACGCAAGCAAGCACGTAGCCTGGACTTGCACTTGAATATTGCTTGGCAAAGTCTTCAAATTAAATTAATTGTATTGAATTTTATTAGATTGTGTCTACAGCAACGACGGCAATGGCAACGAAATAGGCAAAGATGTTGATGATGACGATGACGATGATGATAATGACGATAACAATGATGATAAGGACACTTGAAAATGTTGCAAAATAAAAGCCAACACAATTCTCAGTTTCTTTTGCATACTATATCTATGCCTTTGTGTGTGAGTGAGTGTGTGTTTGTGTGTTTGCGCTTATAATTCAATTTGTTGCTGTCCGACAATTTATTTGAAGTAGCATATTTTATGCATTAATTTCTGTTTTCATGTACAACTTTGGCAATTAATTTAATCGTTCCGAGCACTTTTCGGTATATACATATATAGTGTGGGAGCAAAAAACAATTACGGCCGTAGCAATAAAACGAAACGAAACGGAACGGTCGGAAAACGAAATGAAATTCAATTGAATTCAATTGTGAGCTGCAACAGGAACTCAAACTTAATGCTCAAGCGAACGCAAGTCAAAATACATGCAAACAAACATACACCAACAGCATAAAATGTTGTTGCTCCTTAACTTTGCATACTTTTGTGGGCAGAATTTGAAGTTGCATGCAAATGTTTCCGTTTCCGTCAGAGCAAGGAATGTAAACGAAAGTTATGGCTAAAATGTTGAAACCTTGACATAGAAAAGTATGACAACACCTCCATAAAAGATATATCTAATTGTGTAATAAGTATATATATATATAATAAGTCTATAAAAAGACTTTTCTATGTCTTGTATATACATACATATATTGGTAGACAAGTCAGCTAGAAATGCTTCTGGGCAGGACATCTTGCTGCTGTTTCGCTCTGGCACCGTCAAAATCCAACAAATGACACGAAGTCACGTGTTGGACTTGGCGACTTTGGCGCTTGTTAGCTTGTTAGCCTCCTGGCTGGCTAATGGCTAAAACGAATTCCGTGTATGTGTGTAAAACGACATTTAAGTTCTGCCAAGATTTAATGAAACTCACCAAGGACATTGCCTTAACGGCAAGAACAACGCACAAACGAACCCACACACACATGTGCTTAGGACGACAACCAATACAAAAGTCACTAAATCTCTAAAAGGAAAACCAATTACAGCCATTACCACATATGGCAATTACAAAGAACCACTAACATTGCCTTCCCACATAGTCCTTCTGCTCGTCGTCTATCATGAGCGTCTCCGAACAGCAAAGTCTCATTAGTTGGCCACAGAATGTTAAGTGCGGGCATGATGGGTGATCCTTCTTCAATGGCTTGACGGACTTGCTGGCCCTGTTAATGATGCCGAAGGATGATGATGGCTAACGCTGATGATGATGATGACGATGACGATGACGACGACGACGACGACGACGGTTATTTCACCTCAATCAATTTATACCGGTTTTGGGTTGCCAAATGTTATGTAAATATTATATATGATGATATATTTTTATTAACCTTTCCGGGACAGCCAATTTTCATGTGCTAAAATTCATTTGAGTACGTCAAAAAAGAAATAGAAAAAAATGAGAAAAAAAATATATATAAAGAAAATAAAATGAAATGAAAAGAAAATCTGCATAAATTACAATAACAGCTGGCTGGCTGGGTGACTGGCGCTCCTCTGTTTGGGGGATAGGAATTTCAATTTTGCCGAATTGTTTACTTCATGCCGTAAATTTGCAGTAGTAAAATGTTTTTTGGTTTTTTTTCGCTCTTTTTAGCTAGTGCTTTTTTATTTTTTATTATTTAGTTTGGAATCCCAACGACCAGAGCAGAGCAGACCAGAGCAGAACAGGACATTGTACGGGAATGCCATGTGTGCGTGTTTACAGTAACAGCAAATGAAAATCAACATCGACATACAAATTTCATGATATTTCATAGTTTATGCCCAGCAGATGATCTATGGATTGCCCATGTGTGTACCCGCATGCAAAAACCTATTAACAGTAGACGAAGGGACGGACGAAAGAACGGACGAATTCTATCTTATTAGCATATTGCGTGGCGTTCGACTATTCCGGGAAAACAACCCAAAATATACATACATACCTATGTGTATATATACATATATCGATAAAGTTCGTTAAAAAGATTGAAATGTGCGATTTGAAGCGATTTAACCAAAATGTGGCGAAAAGGCGAATAGCAATTGAAACAAGGGTAACTTGTTAGGGGACCTACTCTAGGAAGGAGATGGTTTGGGAGAGAGCGAGTTTGAGAATGGGTGGGTTCTTTGTTCCTGTTTTGACACTTGTCACCATTAAGTTAACAGCGCCAACAAGCTAGCAAGGCTAGCAGAGCAGTGCGGTAGGGGTGGGCGGTATGTGGGAAGGGTGTTTCGAGGGTTGGCTTTAAATTCCAGAAAGTCGTTTGACATGCCAGCCAAGTTGTTCATCGTTTGCGCTCAGTCTCTCTCAATCTCTCCCTCTGAAAATTTTATGCTTTTTAAGTCAGTTTAAGATTTTTGTAGCCTGACTGACTGACAATGACATCGAAAGAAGAAACACTACCCAACCCAAAAAGAGAGCGAGTTCCAATTCCACTTGAGTGGCAAAGAGGCAGCAGCAGCAGCACAATCACATGTTTTCTTACCCCCTTTTCTTTAACCTACATCGTCTTTGCCACTTGCTCCTCACTTCACTTCGCACTACAAGCGAATGGAGCGGGCAACTTCATTCCTTTTCCTTCTTTCCATTTTTCTTCTGCTTACTTGCTGATGCTTTTCCATTTCTGTTAGTCATTTGGCTTTGCGCAGCTTCCAAGGATTACGTTTTTATCCTTGTTGCCTGAAAACACTTTCGCAGCCAATTTTATTATACGCGGGCGGTTCGTTTCGTGTTGCCTTTGTGTTGCTGTTGCTGTTGCCGTTGCTGCTGATGTTGCTGGTGCTTGTGCTTTTGCTGTTGCTGTTGCTATTGCCATTGGCTTTGCTGTCGTGCATTTTTATGCCGCATATAAATAAATCTGTTAGTTGTGCATGTTTACGACTTTTAAAACCGACTCGTGGGAGCCAAGCCAAACCAAGCCAGCGCCCGCCCAGTCGCTGTCAACTTGTTCATAAGCGTCACTTTTATGCATACTTCGCTGTGTAAACAGCGTAAAATTTTGTTGCGAAGTGTTTTCACAAAAATAAAAACGAACAACAGCAACAACAACAAAAGGTTGCAAAATGAATGGAATGTATAAACAGGAAAAGAAAAGAGTCAACTCTGTCGATTTATGTTAATTTTGAAATAAGGCTTCGCACAAAACTGAATTATTGATGTAAAAGGAGTTCAAAGATTTTGCCCCAACCAATTGGTCAGCCTACAACAACTATAAGAAATATTCGGGGACGGATTAAGGACATGTGTAGGCGAGACTCATCTTTTTCTTTGTGCTTAAATTGTCCTTTGTAAAAAAGCAACCCAAACATTTTAGTCCTTTAAATAGACTTTCTCATATTAGGATCGCTTCTCATATGGAATAATTTTTAGTTTTCAACTCTCATTTTCAATTTTCCCAAAAGCTGTTGTACTTTAAAATCTGAAGATTAAATTTATTCTATGCTCTTCGAGGTATTCAAGTTCTAGGAAATTGAGTCGATTGTTTAAGGTTCCTTTTCCGCTTATCCGTTTATTATTTCATCTATAAACCTTGCATACATACATGCATCTATAATATTGTATTTTAAACACAAATTTTCCTATATGTAATAAACAGCTGAGAGTGTTTTCAATATTTGCCAAATGGTTATTCCAATTATAAAGCAGTAAAAGTGGTCCTATGTATGTATATACTTAGTACGATGAATATGTATATGGATTGTCTAGGATGTGCTCAGACTCAACGGGCAACTGACAAACGACAACCGACCGACAAGTGTTTTGAGTTAGTTTGCCAGTTTATGCGTTGCACTTGAATTGTTGGCTCGTTTTTATGAGGGCCTTTTCACTTTTATTAGCTCCCAGCGTCGACAATAAACGGTTTATGTTTATTATTTGCTGATGACCTACGTGCAGAAAAAAGGAAGAGAAAAAAACACCCACGACAAAGCAAAGAACATCACAGAATCTGAATCTCTGAGCCCAGTACAAACGAAAATGAATCACTTACGTTCATTTGGCCTCCTCAGTGCCTCGATGCCGCCACTCGAGTAGTAAATGAGAGAAAGTGGCAGCAAGCAGACTGCGTAAATTACAAATTAGCAATCACACTAAAACTGGCGCAATAAATTCCCCTGTTCATATTCAAAGCGTCAACTCATTAAACTGGAAACTACCCGAAACTCAACTCGAATCAAATGAAGCACGAAAAACAAATCAAAGTTTTAGTCAGCGAGAAAGAAAGGAGAGAGGTATGGAGAGATGGAGAGAGACGTGGCTGGGGCTAGCAAAGTCCAAATCGAAATCGGAAACGGATGCGTGTGCGTTGAGCAATTTGAGAGCGGAAATCAAAAATTGACCTTAAACCACCCCGCACAGTCCAAGCTCCTTTCCCAACCCACTGACGATAGCAGCAGACGTTGGAATAAAGAGAAATTGGGGAACGCATTAAATCGACACTGAGTCAAAAAGCGATGGCAATGCCAATGCCAATGCTCCGACACCTACCAATGAAAGCCAAAACGAAATGAAGTATAAAAGTAGCAAAATAATAAAAATTTATTGAGATATAAAAAACAATTTAATTTATTAGTATTTAGTGTAAAAGGAAATAATCGAAGTTATAAATTTTTTATGCCAGGCCAAGTGACTGCTGCTGCTCCTATTTTATGCCCTGTGTGATGAGGCAGAGAATGGGGAAGAATGGGAATCGGTGTGGCATCTGACGATGGAAGGGCAGCAGTTAAAACGGCACATAGAAAACAAATGATTTGGAATACGGTTGCCAAGTCGGAGCCAAAATAAGGCGGAAATTCAGCCGGATACAAGTAAAAGTGTGTGTACCGCACGTGTGGAAGTGTGTTTCAGTCTCTGTGTGTGTGTTCAAGAACGTGTCTATTTGTGTGAGTTAGTGTTTTATAAATTTTTTCTCTGGCTCGGATGTTGAGTGTTCGAACGCTTATCAAGTGTGTAGATCTTACTTATGAGTTTTACGGTCAGAATTCCAGACTCGGAATCCAAACCATCCGCACTGGCCGCAAAAGGAAAAGCCAAATTTGTTGGCTGTCGGGTAGTCGGGTAATTTAATTTATTGTTTTCTCTGTTAAATGATGCTCAAGAGTATAATTCGCCAAAAACGGAGCACGCAGCTAATGTGAGCACAAATTGCAAACAAACGAATTGGACGGCTGATATCGACCTACACTGAGCTGTAGGTCCCCCCTTCAGTCAGCTAGCAACAGAAGGGATTACATCAACATTTACTGCCAACAAGTTAACACTTTACTTAAAGTGCGCCAATTGTGTGACTTTAAATAGAAAACAAACACAAAAGAGGGTGAGAAAAAACTCGCACGCAAAAAAACAATGCAGATTTTAATTTTAACCCAGTTCTTCGTCGTTGGCCACAAAACATGGTAACCGGCAACGGGCAGCAGCAGCAGCATTTGGCTCACTTGGAGGATATGTGCCAATAAAAAGTTTTTGGCAAACAAAGTTGGCGTCACAAAAGTGTAACACACTGCGGCAAGCTAACACAAAAATTAGTACCAGTGCCAAGCAAACTCTACCCAACACGACCAGCAACAAAAACAACACGAGCGAGTGCATTTAGTGTTCTAAGTAACCTGATTTTCACGTTTCACTCTGGTCTGGTACAAGTTTTGTCTCAAAAAGTCGGGTTAATTAACCCTAATTTGTATGTTCCGCTACCGAAAACTTAAGGCAAGCATTTAGTTTTCTCTCACTTTAAGTCTCTGGGAATCTGTACGTTCCACAATTCACCTGTCACACACATACACACACACACAGTCAGAGTTGTCGGCAGCATTAGGTGGATAGAAGGGAGCCCGAAAAACCAGAGACAGCATAAACGTTGTAAAATTTATGCATTTTATGTAGACCGCAGAAAAGAAATGTGCACTGTTCCAGACACTAAGATACGTGTATTATGTATGTGCCCTGAGACCAGGCGCTCTTTTTTCCGAGAGAGCGAGAGAAAAAGGAAGAGAGACTAACGAAAGATGCTGAGTTGGAGTCGGTTTTTGCTGCCACACGCACACTCACACTAAGTGAAATTGTGGGCCAAGTAGCAAAAATCACAGCCAGAGAGCGCAAAAAAGTATGCAGCAAAAAACTTAAAGACTGTTGCCAAGAATAGAGACAACAGCTGTGGACATAGCTAGGCAGCAGCTACGTGTTTTCCTTCATGGCATATTATTATTTAAATATTCATCTTATCATCCACTGAAATGTACTACATTTAAGTGAACTCTGTATAGGGCGGGAGCTGCGGAAGTGGAAAGAAATGTTGAAAGCTCTTTAAGACCCACGAATATCTTTGTTAAGTATTTACTCGTGTTCTGCTTATCTTCCGCTCAAATTGTTCCAAGCGCCAGCCAATCAATTACAGATTGTGTGTGCCGTCTGTCGAATTTAATACACAACAATTAGCTGTCATGACAAAGCATTTCCATGCCCTCAAGCTAATCCCATCCAGAGACGTAGCCAGCCGCAATCTTATTAAGCCTTGGGGGCAAATATTTTGGCCTACTTTTACTCTCCCAATTGAATTTGGACCATAGCAAAATTGATTGAAGGTTATTTAAGACGAATTTTATAGGTATTTATACATTTACCATGGGGGAATAACTATACAATTTATTGGCAATTATAAGAATCAATGTCAGAATCAATCTTAAATAAATTTAAATTTATTTTTGTAAACTTGCCAAAAACATTAGAACTAAAAAAATTTGGTTAAGTTAAATTTAATACTTTGATTTATTTATGAACAGATGCTACGACTATGTGACCCATTGACATTGAATGAACAAGCTTATTGAGAGTCAAGTTGGGTAAGTTGAAAACTTGCAATTGCGAAAATAAACATTTTCTTTTTTTATTGTTTATCAAGGGGAAAGTAATTCGGTTCTTTTATTTCCCTCACCTCGTTATGATTTCGAACAGAATTTCGAGTTGAAGTCGTTGATTTTCATACAGGCGATTGGCGCATGCTCACGCATTTTAATTAAGAAATTAAATTAAATACAAACTGATGCGTAACAGATTCCTCGTTACTAATTAAAATTCAATTTCTTGCCATTAAAATGAGCAGCAGCAGTTCGTTTCTTGTTCAGTGTTCGGTGGCAACAAACAGCGCCAATTACAAGCGAAAACCGAGACAACCGAGAAAAAAAAACCCTTCGCACCGGAAACAAACAGACAAACAACAATAAAACGAAACGGGGGGAAGGAGGTGCGATTCTTTTGCAGGCGTGGCAGCTACCGCACACCCTCCTCGAGCTCTGAGGCAAGCAAATTAAGCACGCAAAATTAATACGCAATAAAAAAGCAATAATAAAAGCCGTGCCGAGTCGAGAATCCAGTCAGAGCCTGATAACTGAAAAACAATTTGTTGTTCTATTTTTTTTCCACCGACACTTCTCCCCATTCGACGATGTTTTTGCCCCTCTTACACTTAACTTTTATGTGAGTTTGCTTTTGGCATAGACAAAAACAACAAACATAGAAAATAAATAATTTCTTAATGGATGAGAATGAGAGTAGAAGACAGAAAGTTGTTTCTTAAAATTTTCTAATTAAAATTTGATATGAAAACCGGCATTTGATTGATTCCCTTAAAGCCTAGCTGGAAAAACTCGCTGCAACAAAGCGATGCGGTTTAGTTTTTGGGGCCATGAGATAGGGTCATGGAATGAGCCTAATGCTACGTTAGGAAACCGGCAAACAAAAGCTGAAAAATACTTGACTCAACTATGCCGGGACTCAAGAGTTTGGAGTTGTGCGAGTTGGTGGTCGGTCGGTTGGACGGACGGTCTTGCGTTTGGTTGGAGGCAGGCAGCATTGTTCCAGTTATTTGCCCGACTAAACGGCATACAACACAAAGCAATCACTATGAAGAGTTAGAGGGGACTAGGGATAAAGGGTTAAGGGGACTTTTGTGTGTGTGTCTGTGCAAGGGGTAACAAATTCCTTGAGAAAACTGTTGTTGCCTTATTGGATTAAGTACACACACACACACAGCAACCGAAAACAGTTTCTGATCTTTCAACGCACAATTACCAGCGGCGGTTTTATAATTTTCTTGGCGTCTGCTTGGGGTCCTTCGTATTTTTATACCCTTGCAAAAACGGTATATTAATTTTGGTCAGAAGTGTGCAACGCATAGAACGAAGCATCTCAGACCATATAAAGTATATATATTCTTGATCAGGACGACGAGACGAGTTCAAACCCTTTTTAGATAAAACAGTTAGTTTAGATAAAAGAGTTACTAACAAACTTGCAAGGGTATACAAACTTTGACGCGGTCGAAGTTAGCCCCGGCCCTCTGGTTTTTTTTTGGTCCAGGCATCTCTAATGCCCCAAGAAGTCTATGGAATTTTCAAGGCTTGAAACTTGAAACATTGTCTGAGCTATTTTGTATAAAGGCTAAAAATACTATTAAGGATTTTTTTTTCTTGTGTCCAACTCCCACTGCCTGCTCGCCCAACCTGCCACGTTTTCTGGCCGTTTTCTTTTTTTTTTTTTACTTGTGCCGTTTGTGGCTGCAAACGCTAACCCTGTGTATTTACCCTGGAGGCCTGTTTTGGCGTATTGTTAGACAATTTTGTTGAAATTTATTTACAGAGTTTATACCACACAGAATAAACATTGAACTTGGCACAATACATAGAGGCAGACACCAGAGGGGATACAAAGTGAGAGGGGAGAGTGAGGGGAGTCAAGTGTATAAAACAAAATCAAAAACCAAAGACCAATATCGGGAGCCAAAACTCTCGCTCTACGCCAGAGCCAAGTTATGGCTCAAATTTCTATCCCCAAGTGCAGGATCTGTCTCGTGTTCTGCATGCTAAGCAGGAGCAGCAGTAGCAGCCGCCACAACAAAGCAGCCACAGCAATTGGGGCAGGCAAGGAGGTCAGTCGTCGTTGTTGTGGGCGTGGCTGAGTAACACAAACAAGATAATAAGTTCATAAGTATTATTTGCCATATAATCTCTCTTCCGATTTGATTTAAAATTTTTGTGCACAAAACTTCATAACTGTTTGGGAAAAGTTTTCTTTCTCTTGAGTTTTTGTCATTCTCCCCGCATTGCCCTTGGGGTGTGGGTATGATGGCATGAGGGAGAGAGCAAGGATAAGGCTAAGCGTCTTACTTAAGTTAATTGGTCAGTTTTTGATATTTTTTACTTTTGTGGCATGAGCTGCAGTCAATGTTGAAATGAGATAGCGTTCTGGGGGATCAAGTCTGATTATGTTTTAGGCCAAATACTTATCATAGACCAAGCACGTGCTGTGAGTACTTGTGATGGAATCTCGTTCAATGGAATGAAAACTTGTCAATTGGCTAATTAATCAAACTAACAACGCCCTGGGTAAAACAAGTAAACAGTAATCTAATACCTTGGAGTATTAAGTCCAGAATACTTTAACTAACAAAAACACAAACAGTGGAAGTAGATGCAGCAGCAGCAACAAGGTTGTAATGATAGTGGAGGGGAGGCCAGGAGAATGGATGAGTGCAAAGGGGCACACCACGCTCGACTGGGTTCTGGCAAACTTTGACTGCCTTTTGGTCGGCTTCTAACTAACTGCAATTTATGAGTGCAGCGGGCAACTGGGCTAGGATGAAATTTGTTTACAACTTAGGCGTTAATTGACACAGCCACAACAAGGGCAAGCAAGGCCAGGTCAGGTTCGGTCTGGTTGGGTCTAACCAAACCAACTGGGTTTCGCAATTGGTTGGGCAACAATGCCTTGGTCATATTTATGCAACCTTGTTGAGAGAAACTTTTCGAATAAAATGTAACACCTTCATTTTAAATACAGTTGCAGATGGAGTTTTTGTTTTCTCTTGCGAAGGCCTGGGCAAAAGTTATTTGCCATCAAAAGTATTAAGAGGACCGGGGAAGAAGTGCATAGTAAATCAATGTCAGAGTAATCCTCACATAAGGCACTTTATCAATCAATGCAGAAAAGGATTTAGTATGTGTATTTTCCTTCTTGTCCCCCCCTTGCTTTTTTGTCAACGCTTTGTTAATGCGCCTCACACACAAAAACAGTCGTACGAGCGAAAGGGAGTGTGGAGAAAAAGTAATAAGCAATAAGCGGTAAAACAAAGTAAGACCAAATAACACACAGTAAATCACAGGATAATGCCACACAGACACACACACACACACACACACAAACACACAGAGACACTCAGAGAGCGAGAAGAAAAACCCAATCGCACACTCACTCACTCGCAAGCATCGAAGCAATCAAATTAAATCCCAATCGCACACTTAGGATGGGATAGGGAGACAAACACCAAGGCGGGGACAAAACGACGATAAAGCGTTATGGTTCATTAGGTTCGCCGATTGCCGAGGCAGTCAGGGCCTGTATGTATGTCACTGACAATGGTGTTGAGCCGACTTAACAATAGATGCGTATATCATTTCACGGCAGCCTTGTCACATCAGCAGGATAGTCTATAGCCGTCTATACCCGTCTAACCGGGGGTTGCAAATGTTGCACTTAATGTCAATATCATGAAGTGGCCTTTGCTGTAGGGAGAGGGTAAAAGGGATCAACCACCATATGCAGCGAACGTCACCTCTGCCACTTGAGTGCTGTGCAATTGTCACCCGTTTTGGACATTTGCCAAATATTTGCAGCAGCAAATTAGTAAACTAAACACGAACTGTAAAAGGGGGAATAATGAATGTATAAATGAATGAATGGAACATGCGGCGTATTTGTCAAATCTGTTGCGATTGTTCCCCAGAAAACACACGCATTCAGCAGCGTTGAGATTCAGGTTTAGATCCATGTTCGGGTCCTGCCCTGCCTGGTTCTAGGGCACGACTCATTAAACTTGCCGGCCCGGTCGGCCTCTGGCCAAACTGTTTGATTTATTTGACACTTTCTCGTGGTGCGTTTTCTGCATGGATGGTGGACACCACGAGACAACTGACACCTGCGTGCCAAATTAATGAAATGAAATTTGCCAAAAAAAACTTTTCTGACTTAAATTTTTGCTAGCAAACGGGGGTAACAGGAGTGAGAAGTGAAGGGAAAACGGAAACAGTGAAAGAGAAAGTAAGAGAAAGAGTGAAAAAAATAATAATGAGTTTCCAATGTTAATAAGCCGAAAGCAACTTTCCTTGGGCGACAGCTGCACTGTGGCGGTGGGTGGGCTAGGTGAAAACTCTCTGGTGAAAATCCCTTTATAATTTCATTCAAGTTAACTCAAGAAATAATTTAAAAACTTTGTTAGGCATTTTTTAAAGTCATTTATGGCGAAAACGTAAAAAAAGGAACGTACAGAAAGAAAGGCGAAAAGCCAAAGTGAAGAAGAAAAGAAGAAGAAAATATGATGCAAAAATTGTAAAATTTTAGATGCTGTCGTCGTTGATAAGCTGCTGATGAGGCGCCTTCTTTTCCCTTCCCTTTCTCCTTCAGCCAGCCACCTCTCGTTTCATCTGTCAGTCCAACATGGACTCTCGACTCGAAAGTCAGTTCGTCATCCCTTGCTGCGAGGCCGAAGGAGAGTAAACTTTTTGCGCTCGCCTTTTGTTTTTTGTCACAACTTTTTTTAACATAAAGAAAATGAAAAATATTTGACGAAAGAAAGAAAAAAATTGAAAAATAATTGAGAAACGTTAAATAGGCTCATAGATACCCTCTACGAAATCAAAACAAGTAGATAATTCTGTAGAATTGGCTTGAAACCTTAAAGGCGGCAGAGAAAGTGTTCAAGATACTTGTTGAATTCTTTTTGGAAAGTAAAACAAGATTTAGTTTTCTGTATTTTTGCCCATGATTTATAAATATTTATATACCCTCCCACTTCATAAATGTACAGTATGAAAAGAAGAGCGAAGATAATGCTTAAAAGAAAAACAAACGAAAAGACAGAGGAAGGCTAAAAAATTCGTCCTGATTGCTGTTTGTAAAATGCTCCAAAGAAAAAGAAGATGGTCCTATGAAACATGAAATGTTATATACAAATTTTCATAATATAATAAGAAAACTTGAAAATAATGTTAGTGAAAAGTCATTTTGAGGTATTATCGAATCGGTCAAATTGGCTTTGTGTCAATTGGTTGGCCATTTTATTTTGGATAAGTAGGCGACGTTGTGTGGCAAAGAGAGAAAAATAACTTCTGAATATGAAATGAAGCAGCTGGAAAAACTGTTGCTGAAGATGGGGAATGGGGGCGTTGCTCCCACCTTTTTGCACAGCAGCCTTGTCTTGGCGCATATTATTCCATGGCCAGGCTAGGCTCACTTCGCCCACTTGCCACACTTTACGCCGAGGATAATAATAATAAAGTCGCTTCGCTTCACTGTGGTGCGGTCGCCGGACAACAGCTGCACGTTCTCGAGACTGTGTGGCAGCTGGCAGTGTCGAACTTAAATTAGCTTGTTCATACAATCCGCTTTTGCAGAAAGTTCTTATCCACGAATTTATCTTTCATATGGCAATGGCAACAGCAACGGCAACGTCGCCAACGTGAAACTTTTGAGTGTCGAGTGCCGAGTGTTTGCGGTGGCATTACTTTGCATTGTGAATTTATTGCAGCAACAACCACCAAGCGACCAGCCTCCAACCGACGAACCGACCAAGGGACCAACCCACCAACCGGCCACCCGGTCATATCCGGAAGCTTTTGATATTGTCGCCAATATAAACATTTTATCATAAAGAGATTAGACGCCGATAAGCTTGGAGCAAACAAGGCAAATAATGCTTCTCGAGTGAAGTGGATGGAGTAGAATGTAGAGTATCCACTCTGGGAGAGGAACAAGAGGTGAGGCGGAGAGTGAAGGGGATTAGTCTTTGTGCTTTTGATTTACGATTTTGTGCTACTTGCTACTCTGGCCAGGCAATTTCCTCATGCGGTGAAATTAATTTGAAGCATTTGCTAGAGATGCCTGCCTGCATAGAGAGAGAGAGAGAAAGAGAGAGATAGAGAGAGTCACAGTGTGCACTCCATTGGCCCGAAAGAGCAAACTGTTGGGCCAGCCATAAAATGGCCACATCCCATGGGCAACACTAGACTTCAGCTAAAATAGAGGTAATCTATTTGCCAGCTTGGGCCGGGAGCCACCTCTACGTCGACGTCTACGACGACGAGATGGAGGTCGAAGTGGAAGTGCAAGTTGAAGCTGCACTCAATGTCAGTTAAATCCCGAAGCTGCATTACACTCCCCAACCTGCCATCCCCACAACTGAGTACCCAACCACATGCCGTACTCTCCCTCTTTCTCTCTCTCTTACTGTGACCTCGTCCTCGACAAATGTCTAAAGATAAAGCTGCAAAAATATTTTAACATCCTTTGGCAACATGCCGGAACACCCACAGCTCTCGCATCTGCATTGTTGTTGTTCATGTTGGGGATCCTGCAGCTGGTTCCACCTGACCTAAACAAACTCTTTTGTGTGGTAAAATTTTCATATTTTCTCTTTTCTATTTTTGTTGTTTTTTTTTTTGCTCCCCCCACTTCTGTTTATGCGGGAAATGGAGAAAGCAAAAAAAAATTAGCCACAGTCTATGTCAATTTGGATGAAGAGCTACTGCAGCTCATTCTGCTCCTCCTTCTACTCCTCTTCCCTTTCCGCCTCTCATTGCTCCTCCAATGAGCTTTTGGAGTTGACAAAGCCCAATGCCAATGCAACTGCAAATTAAAATTGCTTAGCCGTTGGCCGGGGCATTAGTCGAGTGGCATAATGAAATGGCTTTTGTGGCACACAAAATGAAAAGGGCCGCACAGAAATTCTAATGAAGTTCCTAGACACGAAGCCACGAGCAGCATCATTCAGTAGCGAATAGGCAGACAGATAGACAGAGGGAGAAAGGGGTTGGTAGTCACTTTATTTTATTAGAAACTTGTTTGCCAAGCATTTGCACACAAATTAAATATGGTTTTTGCTCCCGCAGTTGCCTGGCAAAGTGCTTTCTGTATCTGAGTTAAAATTCAATCAGCAGAGCAGTTAGTCACAGTTCAACTTTCTAAATACGTTAATCGAGGCAACACAATTTCTTCATTTGGCTCACTAAAGTATGCAATCAACTTTTTTCGTTTCCTTTTTTATGTTTGATGATGTAGAGATACAAATGTATCTCACACAAAGTTATGTGTGGCTCAAAGTGTGTGTGTAGCAGATGTTCCACTGGTCAGACTTTAGTTCTGCCTTTAACAGCTTCTGTCTGAAAAGTTTTCCCCCATATATAGCCTCGCACTCTCTCTTCCTCTTTGTCTCTTATCATTTTCTTTTGCAATGACATTTGTCTGCGTTTGAGTGCGATTCCTTTACCATCTCCATTCATTCCTTAACCCTCTGACTCTCTGGCATTAAATGCAGCAATGAACTGAAATCGTTTAGACAGACACAACAACCCACTCATACCTCCTCCTCCGCCGCCGCCGCCATCCCTTTCGGTCTGCACCCCTGCGACTAATGTCAACTCTTGACATTCATGGCAATAAAATTTTACTTCTTACCAGCTTGTGTCAGTATTGTGTGGTTTGGTTTTATGCTCATGCTTTAATTGTCAATAAAATAATCATTTGCAAACATTTTGCCACTGCAACCGCAGCACGTGCCAAAAAAAATATCAAAAGCAAAAATTTTGTTTTATCAATAAGTGAAAAATACAAAAAGGAAACAAAACATAGAGAAATATATAAAGAAATATGAATATGAAGAATGAGAATAAAAGTTCCGGAGAGAGATGCAAAGCCACAAGCGGCAGCTGGTAAAATTTAAAAGCTGAAGTAAGGCTAACAAAATCTAAACTGAAACAAGCCAAACATTTACTACCCTTTAATATTTGATTACCAAAAAAATCAATTCACTTTAAAAATGAAAACGAAAACTTCTAGAAATATATTGAGTCTGAGTTATTAACTATTCTCTTTGTAACTTATACAACAATAATTTGATTTAGCATCGGCCATAATCAATAAATTAGAATCAAATTATATAAGAAAATCGTAATACTCTAATAAAGGTCATAAAAATCAAACTAAAATTGAGGAAACTGGTTCGAGAGGACTGCTTTAGGCGGGAGAAGAAGCTTGCTGCCAGTTTGGCACTCAAGTTATTGACGAGATAAAGTTGAGGATTTTCTGTGCATTTTTGTGAAGTGGCAGATGAAGCCGATGATAATGATGAGCTGAAGTGAGAGAATGGGATGAAGCGAAGGATGGAGCTGACAGTTTTTGATGCTTCCCCAGAAGAGCACACGTACGGATGAAGCAATATGTTGTGTGTGTGAGAGTGTTGGTATGGGTATGCTTGAATGTACATATGTGTGTAGGTCTAGTTTGTTTGCTCAAAATGCCGCTCGTTTGCTCATGACACCAGAAATGGGACGAAAGCAGCAACAGAAGAGCAAGAAAAAAGCGAACTAAGGAAACCAATAAAAACCCATGTGAGACGGAGGCGGAAAAGAAAACATTGTGGCCAAGCAACAATGCCAACGCTTTAACCATACACACAGGCACCCCCACAGTCACACACACTCACTTCTCATCGATTTTCACTTGAGCTGGCAACACTGTCGAACAAAATTCTCTGGAGTCGTACAAACAAATGCGCGTAAATTTAGCTTAGCGCGCAATTCAAGTGCAAATACTTGACACTGCCGCACCTACATACATCCATCAGACCACTTTCTTCTCCCAACAGAACCCCCTAAACACACACACCCCCTTTCTGCATTTTCCATGCGCTATCAACTTGTAGGCACGTTTGCCTCAAGTGCCTCTCCATCGTCATACGTCAATATCCTTTTTTGCGGTTTTTTCTCTTTCCTCATCGCAACTTTAACGCATCACTTGACTGCGGTTGCCTTATCGCTTGTTTGAAAAACAAAAAAAAAAAAGATCGGAACCAATCTACTAGGTATTTTTGGGCATGCTAGAGTTTATGGAAAAGAGACACACCCTTTCTAACACATGGGTTTTATATGACTAAAGAAATAACCTCTATGTTTTTCGTGGGCGACCTTGTTAAAATCAAATTAATACATAAACACCCCATAGCGAAAAAGTTTGTTTGAACTCGAAAAAAGTTGATACCTATCAAGAATTATGAAGAATAAATATACTTTATACATATACTCCCACCCTTTCTTTTTTGCTAGGGTATACAGAAAAATAAAGGGAATAACTTTTCTTGTAAGTATTTATGTAGTTGCCGTTGCCGTTGCCAATGCTTGATTTATTTGCATTTTCTTTTTGGGCCCATGCAGTTAATAAATTTCCCATCTGCAAACTGTTATCTAAGTTGAAAAGTTTTCTTGGCCCGAAAATCGAAAGTTTTTTGGTTAAAGTTTAAGTTAAGGTTCTTGTGGCTAGGAGAGAGGAGTTACCTATGTCAAATTGATTAGTTTAGATAGACAGATGGGATAAATCCATCCTATCTCTTGAACACACACACACACACTCTTAGGAAAGATCCCTGAGGGGGTATGAAGATAATATGATTATGTGATTTATGTCACACAAAACTACTCGGCATTAACATGAAGTTTTTGCGAATAAAACTAAATTTGGGTAAATAAATACGCTTGCTAGAGATTCAATACTCAACAAATCTCATCTAGTCCTCCAGCTGCTGCTGCAGTTCATTAATTAAAATTGTGAAAGGGGTGAAATAGAATAAAAACTGCAAAACTAAAAATAGTAAACTGAAAATAATTGTTACTGACACTTACAGGGAGAAACGTGAATGAAGGTAAACTTAAATGGTGTGCAGATGAAGCGAACGGGGGGTGGCGGGAGTGCAACACAAAGTCAGGTTATTTGCGGTTCATTATTCACTTTTGGATTTTATTTGCTGGCAACGAATGGGTCACGATCGAAGACAGTGATGGACAGCAGATTGAAGTCTATTCGAGACACGTCGGTAGCAACTTGCGAAATGCAAACCGGCATGCAAAATGACCTGCCAATGGTGTGGCAGAAATAAACAGAGACATGGAGAGCGGAGAAAGAAGAGAAAGAGGACGACATTCAAAAATAGAAAAAACTCTGGTCGGAAAGCATTTCTGCTCTTTGCTTATTCATCTTGCAAGTTGAAAAATAAATTAATAATGCGTTCTTGCCACTGACAGCAGCTGCAACCGCATACAAACTGAGACTGAGACAGACAGAGCAAACCGAAATAGAGACAAAAGCGAAAGAGAAGTAGAAAGCAAAGACTCTGACAGAGGGACTCTTTTAGTTATTTTCTTTTCTATTTTGTTTTTTTTTTCTTTCTTTTTTTTTGCGCTCGCGCGGACCCTAAAATTTAATTGCATCTTTTTCAACAATTCTAGCACGAAATGAAAATTCATGCAAACGTTGTCAGATAAAAACCGAAGCTACTCCCCAAGCCTCCCCGAGAGACACTCCTCACCCTCACTCCAGCGTTGAATGGATGCTGGGGAATGGCCAGAGGAATTTAAGCTTTCAGTTTAGTTCAGTCAAGATATGAATACTAATAGCCACTGGAATGTTTGAGTAGCCAAAGGACATTGCACTGCTGCAGTGCAAGAAATGCCCAGCTATCCCTAGAACGTCTTGAAGCTGGAGCAATGTCATTACTCTTATTTGATTCCGTGGACATTCGCATAAATGTCAGATTGAGTTTTATGCACAGGCAAAGTTGCCCAGTCTCAACATTCAGTTTAGTCCTTCTGAATTCTCGGCCATTTAAATGCAAAAAGCCGTGAACGTGGCAAAGATCTTTGCAGAGGAAATAAAAAAATAACGGAGCGAAGAAAAGCAATTAGCGAAATTAATTGCTTAAGTTTCGTTTTGAAATATTCATCTGAGTGGGATTAATTCAACAGTCGGGGTCGGGCCAACTGAAGAAGGGCTTTGGCATGCACAATTTGTGGGCTTGTCAATTGAATGGGTTTTGCGGTTTTCATCCAGAACTCTCCTCCTCAGCGGGAGCTGAGCCTCTGCTTCGCTGATTGACTTAAGCCTGGCACGCGATTGCATTTACAATAGACTGCGATGGAATGGTAACAGGGGGAATGGAAACTTACCTCTTTCAAAGCACAGCATCAGAACAATGATGGCCAAGAGCAAAGTTCGTGAATGGCTTTGGTTCATCAATTGTTTTATCTTTTGTTGGTTATGGATATGTCTTTGCTTATTTTGGCTAATTGTTCGCTTTGTCGCCATCCTGAATGTGGTTGTTGCTGTTGCAGTTGCAAGCTCCTCCATTTTGTTGAATTTGTTGTCGCTGCTGCTGAATTTGCTGAAGAGATTTGCAGAGTAAGCTGGCTTATTCAAGTGCATTGAATTAATTATATCATTGCTGTATACGATTTGTGGACCGCAGATTGTGGTAAAAGTTTCTTCGTGCCACGATTTGTTGAGCCTGCCACCACCTGCTGCCTGCCTGTAGTGGATTGGACTTGTGTGTGGCACTTCTTTTACGTTGTATTGTTGTCCTCGTCGTCGTTGTTGTCGTTGTCGTCGTGCTCGTGGTCGTCTTCGACTGCAGCACTTACGGAATTTTAATTATTCAAAATAGGTTTTTAGCACAGCACGGGCATAAGATCCTAGGCACTAGGCACCAAGCACAAGCCAACCAACCGACCGAACGACCGACTGACTGGTTGTATCTATGTGTAGGTTCTGGTTTAATTGCTTGTTTTGCTGCAATGCATTTTCCTGGAGCGCCGTTGAAAATTTATTGCTGCAAAAAATACAAGTAAAACGATATGCGTTAGTTTTCTCTCCATGACCACAGAGTTTAGTTTAGTTTAGTTTACAGCGAGAGTGTGAGAGTTTAAGTGTGTGTGTGGTGTCCTGTGTTATGCAGTTAAGCCGCCATGCCCAAATACATAATTCCTATGCAAATAAGCGTGGCCCAACATAGAAATTTATGTGCGCGCAGCATTTTGCATATCTGCACACCGAAATACGATGGCAAAAACTTGCTCTGCCTCTCTATTCCCTCTCTCTCTCTCTCTCTCTCTCTCTCTCTCTCTCTCTCTCTCTGACTATACTTTTCTATTTGGTGTGTGTGTGAGTGTTTGTGCATTTTTTCATCATTTTTTGTTAGCAATTTTATACTGTTTTTTGGCAAATAAAACTCAAGCGAAGCATAAAAAACTATAAACGACAGAAGCCGCCGCCGGCAGCAAAAACAAAATGACAATGCAGGGACAGGCTGCCAAATTAACAGAAATTTCCGTGACATCGAGAAGAGAGTGTGTGTGACTGTGACTTTGACTGTGAATGGGTGTGTGTGTGTGTGTCCCTACCTCTCTATCCCCTCAATCTCCTGGCAACCAGTGACAACAAGAAGCCAACTGAAATAATCCTGAAAAATATTGTACGCGCATTTGGAATTTGTTGGCTTTGATTTGGCTTGGCTTGTTGTTTTTCTGTTTCAGTTTTCTTTACTCTTTTTTGCTCAACATGCTCTAACTCAAGGAGTATACTGACTTCGCTTATAAGTTTGATTTTGAATGAGATTCCTTTTCGTATTTTCAATTGAAACTACTGTTTTCGTTCTAAATAAATAGGATCTAATGCAGCTGAAATAAATAGTGAAACAAAGACTCTTCGTATTAGAACTAAGTAGGGTAAATGGGTTTCGGTTTCTTATTGCTGTTGAACTTGGTTTTGGCAATTTGCTTCTGTGTGACAAAGGAAGAAAACTAAATGCGCATAATTTGCGCCTATTTCTTGTTGCCAATATGTGGCACATAAACAATTCTATTAGAATTAATGTGGCATGCTTACTCTAAGGCCAGAGACCAAACAACAAATTGGCACAAATTTGTTTTGTGCTTCACTCAGAGCAAAAATGTTTAAAGAAAACGAAAGAACAAAGAAAAGAACCACAGCAACGAACGAAAAAAAACCCAGCAAATATGATGGATTTGATGGGTTTGAGCCAAGTTACATATGGCAAAGAGAAAGGGAAAGAGAAAGAGACCGATGAACTGATAACTGGGTAAGGGCAAGGGCCCCACAAAACATTTACTACAGGAAATAGGCAAAAATCCACAAGGATATTAGTTTCGTACATAAATATATATGAATATGTACACATATAGATCGGACATACTCGTATTTTTTTTATGGATCTAGGAAATAAGCTGAACAGAATTTGCCCCAATACCCAAAATCGAAAACCAAAAAACCACTAAGGCATGACAACAAAAACCTCACACACACACGCACTCACACACAGAGGCCGAGGCAGAGTCATGCGTACGAAAGAAAATTTGTGTATTTGCCATAAAATAATTTATCAATTGGAAAATTTCTAGACAGATGGAGCCAGGGGATAAAGGGAGGACAGGCGGCAGGCATGAAAGGAGTAAAAGAAGAAAGACCAAGCATTTTGCTGCCTCTACCTCTCTCACGCTGGCCATGCGTGTTTGAGTGTGTGTGTGTGTATTTGGGGGTAAAATTATGACAGCAGGAAATAAAAAAGCATAAATTTATTACTGGGCCGAGACGATGACTACTAAAACTTGGCCACAGGCCCGGGACCGTTGGGAGCTGCCGGCAAGGATCATAAATAATCGAAAGGGCGACAATATTGGCGCAGGACACAATGAGCAAGAAGAGAGTGTGAGAGAGAGAGATTGAGATAGGGAGAGCGAAAATACACTCAGATGAGAAAAAAGTAAATGGAGTGAGAGACCGAAAGAGAAAGAGACAAGTCCTGCGACATATAAATATGATTCCAATGCTCGAGACACTGTTTGGGTCGCACGCCATACTCAAGACGAAATAATTGTACAACAATTTGCTGTAACAAGGATATCAAATTTGCGCACAGCCAACAACGCGAAGAGCGAACGGAGGAGAACAAAACAAAAAAGGAAAAAAGGATAACGAGCACAATAAAAGAAATGAAATCGTAGCCTCAACACAGAAAGAAAAAAGACAAAAAAAATGAAACCGTTGTTACTAATTGGACAAAGCAACCGAAAAATGAAAGCCAAGGCAACAAGCTGAGGATATCCGCACCAAAGGATGTGCCCCGTCGCCATCCACCCACCTAACGATGAGTATGTGACCAGTACTCTGCGACTTTTTCCCTTTCTAGCTTGTCCTCTATTCAAATTGCGATGGCGATAGCGATAGGAATTGTGGTGCCTTTAGTTCGGTCCGATTTCGATGGCAGACAAGAAAGTGCTTAAAAAATAATTACACGCCGGCCACAAGCAGCAGCAGCGAATTGAGTGAAAGGAAACGGAAACCAAATATACACGCGACATCCTCATCCGGTCTTCCGGACGGTATCGCTTGCAATTCAACAAGGCAGACAGACGTACGTCAAATTCAATTTAGTTGGAAATGCCACAAAATTTGCCAACTTACAAGTAATTAGGCAACTCAACTGCTGCCCACACACCGCTTCACCCACTGCAACCACATCCGCAGGACACGCATCGTCAGCTGCTTTGCTGCGTGTTGGCTGACATCGTTTGCTTGCCTGCTTGATTGTCAGCCATAGACACAGAGACACTGAGGCCACAGTCTTTGTCCTTGTCGTTGTGGCTAATTGCACAATGTGCAGCCAATGGACACTGCCCCCTTCAGCTCCGTCAGCCTTCTTCATTTGTATCTCCATCGTCTCAACGTCGTTGCTGTCGTAGTCGTCGCCTTTTTACGTGTTTGACATGCACTTCAGCCGGGGTAATTACCAATTTGTGGCGCCAATTTGGCTGCCCCATATCCGCCCAGTGCGCTGAGCGCAAAGCCAGCAAAAATTTAATTAGTTTGGCAAGCAAATGTTGCCACCTCCTCACAATCTTTCAATGTGTGGAAGAAATGTCACCAGCAAACTCCAAAAGAAATGAAAAAAAAAAGTATTTTATACATGTATAAAGAAAAAAGTGAGAGAGGAGGAGCAAAACTTTCGTTTGGCTTGCCGCAGGCGCTACGCAATTATGAGCAATCGCTGACAACCCTTTGACCCTTTTGTAATCTCTTTTATGGCCAACACAGAGCAGGGAGAACATTCTGGGCAATTTTAATTTACTTCAAGTGCCCGTCAATTAATTTAATTTAAACCCTTAAACACAAAGCATGATTACACTTTGACACTTTGACAGGCAGAAAGCCAAAAAGAGGAAAAAAAACTCAAAAGTTACCCTTACCATTGGTTTAATTATTGAAAGTGCAAGTAAGACGTCCAAACTATACCGATAGATTGAAAGAATCAATGAGAGAGGGAAAATTTTCATTCAATAGCTGGACAAAAGAGAAATTGGCTTTTGAATTATGCACAGCGTTTATTCGAACTTGTCGTCCTCTGTTTCTATAAGTGTGTGTGTGTGTGTGTGTGCGTGGGGGGATCCTAGTCAAGTCAGTTGAGACGATGAGAGCAGGATAAACACACACCAGCAACAGCAATAGCAATGGGTATTGCAGCTGCAACAGGCAGAGGACCAGCATCCGCATCAGCTGTAGCTGTAGCTGTGTAGTCGATTTCAAGGACACTCTATTGGGACAGCAGCCGGAAGTGCTCTTCAGAGTTTATACAGCAGCTCCAAGTGGTAGTAGTAGTTGGCAAGTGCAAGTGGAAAATTCTTGAGCACATACTCAACTTCAACTGATTACGGTTTGTTTTCCATGCCAGCAAACAATCTGGCCCCCCGATCCGAATTATTCTCCTCCCCATATGGCCCAATGAAATCCAAGTGCGAGAATAAATGACCGTACAAGTTTAATCAAAATTTGATTAACTATTTAATTAATATTTAAGCAAGGAGTTTTAGTTAACAGGGCGGGTGGGGGTGGTGGACGAGGAGGAGTGAGGATAAGAATGAAACAAAGGCACATCATTTTTTAATTTAATTAAATTCAAGCGGTAGCAAATATTTCCACGCTAATTAAACTCGACAACTAACAGAAGCCATTGAATGGACATGCCAAGGACTAATTAAGATTTTGTCAATTACTTATGGCAAGTGCCACGCCCCTTGTAGATCAATTGAGTGGAAGGAGGTAAAAGGCAGAGGAGATATCTGACGCAGCAAACTGCACAGTATGTCTGTGTGTGTGCGTCTCTCTGTATGTTTGTGTATGTGTGTGTGTGTGTGGGTATGCAATCATTAAAATTAATTTATTGGTTTCATTAACTCTGCCGACTCTGGCGAGTCCTTAAGAGCCGTCCTACTAGGACATTAGGCGCTCCCATTGGCCAGCTAACTAAAAGTAAAGCTGCAACATTTTTTCTTCTTCTTTGTCTTTTCCTCTATCTCTTTACCCTCTTGCTTTGTGTCCTTTCACTCTCTTCCTCTCTATCGCTGAAAGTCGAAGCCAAATGACACCACGACGACATTTTGTTTCATTTTGTGTGGCATCCAAGCCAAAATCCGTTGAAAGCATAAGCCAGAAAATACACACACACAAACAGAAAAAAAAAAAATTAAATCGAGGGGTAAGGGGGCGATGGCGACGGTCTGTGGATATCCAACAACGTGAAAGCCGTTGCGCTTGGCTGACCAACAATGAAAATATAATGTCGTCGAAAGAAGAAAGAATGGCGCTAAATGAAAATGGACTAGAAAATAATCATCATTAGGCACGACGAGTAAACGTAAACTTTTTGGGTGCGGCTTAAGCAACAAGTAGACATATTTACTATATATAGGACTGATATTGGCTCCGATTTCTGGAAACGATTTCCATCCAATTCTTATAATTTCATCTGCAATTTTTAGTTTAAATTCTACAGCAGCAATTTCTGTTTATAAATTTCGATAAACTTACATTTAATAAGTCTAATTTCAGATAGCTTAGTTTTAATGATTTTGGTTGTACAATTGCTTTCTATTTCAAACTGTTTGGATAATGCAAAAACCAATTGATTGATAATTTCATGTGACATTGGGCTTATATTGAAATTCAAAGAGCATATGTGGTGGGATTACATAAAAAGCGAGAGAAAAGGATTTTCAGATTTCAGTTGACAACTGTAAAACATATTTATTTACTTTTTACTTGTCTGAAAAGTTTTCTTGGACCGAAAATTCAACAACAAAGTGCAAATAAGAAAAATAATAAGAAGAAAAATAAATTTATAAAGAATCGAAAGAAGGGGAGAAAAACATGAACAACAACCAAAAAGAAAGCAAACTTATACAATCAACTTGAATTACAACTCAGAGAAAAGAAAGTATTAAATTTCATGCCTAAATTGAATTATTTTTAGGGGAAACCATCAACAATAAAAAGATGAAGGATAAACTTCTCAATATTGTGAGTGGGTTACTTTTAAATATATTCCAAGAATAGATCGATGTATGTATGTAGGTGTGGCTGTGGGTGTTGGTATGTGTGTGTGTTTGTGTGTGGGACATATGTATGACATTTGTATGTTGGTCTGTCAGGTCGCTGTCTATATCTAAGCAGCTAAACCATCCATCTTAGTGCACTGAATACCAACTGAGCCACCCGCTTGATGCATTGCACATTGGCGTGTCGTTGCCCATGCCGCAGTGCATTTGGCAAATAAGAAAAATTGCATAAATTTCATTAAATTCGAAATGTCAGCCAAGTGTCGTGAACCCGACGCCCAACCCCGATTCAACTAGCATACCTCCGTACGTCTCCCTCTCCCGCTGTCTGTATGTCTGTGCCCTGACTTGGCGGCAATATTAAAAATTGTGCACCAAAATCCCCAAAGTAATTTATTAAGATGCCTCATGACTACGTTGTTGTTTTTTTCACGGGCCGTTGAATTTCACGCCATTAAAAAATCCACGACACAACCTACATACATAGAGCCAACAAAAACACATTCTACATGCAAAAGCAGCATAAATTTTGCAAAAGCAACATTGAGGTGACACTCAGGATGCAAATAGAGTGCCAGAAAGAGAGAGATAAAAACTCTGTTGGCTCATTGGAGGTAAGCATTCTTTAAATGGAGACGAAGTTGATGATGAGAAATGCAGATGGAAAAGTAAATGGAGATGGAGAGATGGTTAAAGATGTTGCTTGGGAATCATCTTCAGGGGCTGCAACCAGAATTTCCATGCTTTACTAATGCAACGTTTTTGCAAATATTGCAATCGGTTGCAAGTTGTGGCAGTTGCTTTAGGCATTCATCGTTAGCTAGATGACATTTATATTAGATTCTGGCTTTGGCCTTTGATTGCAATTCGCAGTTTTTGTGGCCAAGACATAGTCATAAATTACTTTGCATTGCTTTTGCTAACACTCCAAGCCCCGTCTCTCTCTCTCTCTCTGCTTTTTGAATGGATGTGCGTGTGTGTGTATTTGAAAATCGTAAATCATTTGGGCGTGTGTGTAGAGAGGGAGGGGGACCGAAAGAAGGAGCTTTCAGCTTGGCTTTGACTTTAGCTTCTGCTCACCCCACGGCGTATGTGTGATATTTCATAAGCGTGTCATGAATTCTAATTACCTTTTTGCAAAAGGCATTTTATGTGCACACAATTCATAAATTTCATTTGAAAATTGCTTTTCAAACTTTTTTTTAGTGCCCTACATACATATGTATGTACACACACACACGCACACGAATAAATGTATAGAATACTTGCTGATAAAATATATATTAAATTTTACTTTATAAAATAACCATAATAATCATGTTAAAAATTAGCAGATAATGTAAATAATTGAATTCAACAAATTTCAATGGCATGAAAATGTAACATATTGGCCACCCTTTGTAAAATTTGTGATGGTGTTTCCTCTACAATTTTATCATAGTTTTATGCTTTATTGCCATTGGCTTTATTCTTTTTTTTTTTGCTCTCCATGAAATGAATAATTAAACACTTCCCTTATTGTTGCTGCAATGCATTCACATATTTCAGGGTTTTTCATTTTTTTTTTTTTTTAATTTTTGTTATCGCATTTATGCTATTTTATCCATTGGCATAAAGGTTATAATCTGCGTTATGCAGTTTAGCGTATCAATTACCACAGCTTGTCCTGAACCTTTTGCCAATTGCAAGAGTCCATCGATAAGTTTTGAATATTTTTTTATACGTATTACCCTGTGCTTATATAATTTTGATTTTAATTACGAGTCAATTGATATTTAAACTCAAACTCTTAAATTTCTAGGGCATCTTTGGCCTAAATCTGCTTATTATTCTAAGCATTTCGCAAAGCGATTTACCTTATGCTCTAAATCATTTTGCTAAAACTATTTCCTTTACTTATTGAGCGAGTCTCGAAAAGTCTATAAAATATACAACATATCAGCATGTTGAACATTTATGAGCGAGCGCAGAGCAGCAGACAGAAATGATGCCAAATAAATTTTACAATTTTCATATAGATGTTTATGACAGAAACAAAACAACAACACGAAAAAAAACAAAAACGATTCGTTGAATTCTCTATAAAGCAATCGAATGGTGGATATATAAAAAATTTAAATCTGCGGAATCAAAAATTGATTTCAATTGCAGTGCGGTAAATACAGTTGAAGAGTGAATAATTTAAAGACTGGCCAATGGATCTACCCAATACGAAAAGTACCCCGAAAACCCAAGCCCAAATGACCATACTGGCAACGGGCAATGATGACATGAAAAATTCATTAAACGCGTCAAGCCACAAAAACCCGAATGGAACCTCAATGGAGGTGTGTGTGCGTGGGCTGGTGGGTGTGTATGTCGGGCAATTGAAACTCAACAATTGTATTTTGTGCCTCAAATGTTTTCCCATTAGGACTTGCATTACAAATTTCGTTTTGCACCACTTCAGATAAATCATTTCGAAATATCAATAATATAGTTTCACATGATAGGAATAAACATTATACTTTACTTAGCCATCGTTAGTTAATATAGTTTAATATCTTTAGAATCGAACTTTTAACAGAAAGTTCTTAAACAATTAAAATTTGAGTAGAGTTGAATGAAATGATTGCATATGCTATCGCCCATGCTCATATTTTTTAGACATGTATGTATGTACATGATGTTTAACAAATATTTGCTCCTATCCATGGTTGTACATGGTTTTATGGGTTTTAGTTAATAAATTAGTAAAATGTTCCCAACGAACCAGGACCAGGACAATAGAAACAGCGACAACTAGTATAACAGTCCATAATAATAATAATTTTTTTGGGTCTACTTTTGTGCCCAGCTGCACCAACAACAAAAACAGCAATAACAAAGGAGGGAACTATGTTGGACAGGCGCTAAAATTAGCAAAGTGTTTATAAAATATGCCAACAACTCGATTTGCTTTATATTGTGTGTCGGTGTGTGTGGAACTATGCCCATGTATGTGTGTGTGTTTTGTTGTGCAGGAAGGGGCAAGCGTTTGCGTTACGAGTATTCTAAATATTTCCTAAAAATGCACACAACATGCAGGCATGTTCATATGTGGGGCTCTGTGTGTGTATGTGTGTGAATGTGGGTGGTCATCCACACGCACACGCCATTTCAGGCCAAAACGTTGAGGCCATTGTTGAGGCTGTCGCTTTTGACGTTGCAATAAATTTGCTCGTTTATTTATTATTTCGCCGCACGTCATTGATAATTAAAAATAAATCAATTTTTAATGGGGCGTCCTTTTTGAAAGCCAGCCAGAGCTAGATTCATCTAGCTAGCTAGGACCTAGGACCTGCAATATGCATGTGTTGGTTCTTGCTGGATGACTGAACAAAATGGTCGGTCGGTCGCCAGCTCGCATATGTAGCTTCAACGGCATGTTGCTGGTCTCGTTTTTGGTTTTGGCACAAAAGCAATTAGCACACGTTTAGAATAAGCCACAAATGTAATAGCATGGGCGGAGGCATTTAGGAAAAGCTGTCAGGAAAGCACTCGGAATTTCGTTCGTGCAAATCAATAACCAATGCCAAGTGCCACTTTCCTATGCGAGACACGTAAAATTCTGGCTACAGTCTGCTGTGCGCGCTTTTTAAGCAAATCAGTTTATGATTCATAAACAATACTTCATCAAACTGCCAGCACAGACACATACATCATACATATGTGTATATATCGTTCGCATAACGCACATGTTTGCGTAAAGAGAAAAGAAAAACGGGCAGTATGGATCTGGATCTGCCTCAAAGGCAGAAAAGCAGATAAAATCACGTTGCAGCAATCATTAGGCATAGACACAAATAGCAAGGGGAATTTATTTGATATCAACAAACATCAGCAAAGAAAAAATGGAATTGATGCGAATGGCAAAATGTTTAGCAATTGTCTTGGCCGATTGCCCGTTCTTGAATGACCAGCAGCAGCAGATGCGTACAATGAACTCATGTTTTTTTCCTGCTTTCTGAAGGTCGAACATCGTCGTCGTCGTCGTCGTCGTCGTCGTCTATCGCCTTAATTATGCAGTCAACTCTTTGCGGTTTATTTAAATGTGTTGTTTTGGCACATGTCTGCATCTTTATAGCGCCAACACACTAACAAATACACACACACACACGCAAATCTAATAACACACATATGTACACATCGTGTCTCTGGTTATTTATACCCAAGCATAAATATCAACGGCAATGCCTCTGACCACAGTGAAGTTGGTAACCGCAGAAAATGGCATAAAAGTCAACATGCTGAACAGCAACTGAAAAAATATGGCTCAAGATATTATGTATAGTACAATATATGTATAAATGTGTATAGAGAGGGATGCGTGTGAGCCCTGTGACTTTTCATATCTGCCTTTAGGGCTATAAAGTATAAATTACGGCAAATGTGTTACGCTTCAGCATTGCGGGAAGCGCAACAGTCAGAGTGAAAGAGAAGGAAAGCCAAAAGGCCTTCTCGCACACGCACAACTAACTAACAACTATTAAGCCTCTGTCTCTGGCACCAGTATCTGCTTTTGGCTCTGACTCTTCTCTCTACTCTCGACTTCATCTCTGGGTGAAATACTAGGCAATGGCAATGGCAACGCAAGTAATCAACATGCGTGGCACTCTGTGTGTGTACATTTTACACATGGGCTATGCCATTTTTCCGGTGATTAAGTGTTGATAAGTCTATAAATTAACTCCAACACACGCGTTCAAGTCGGTTATTGTTTGCTACAGACAATGGCAAATATGACCAGTCCAGTATATGCATCACACACACACACACCCACACATCCACCCATTCTCACGTATATGTACACTAATAAGTAGAGCTACATTAATCAAGTAGCAAAAAGACATTTCCTCAAATATGAAAAAAAAAATCCGTTGCCTATTTATTTGGGCCATGTCTAATAAATACAAAAGTTATACTGGTACGATATTGGATATGTAACCCTGAAGAGTCTAAAGTTTAAAGGCTCTTTACTTATATAATTTAATTAATAATTTAAATTTAATTTAATTGCACGTGCAACCTTTTAATGGCATAATCAAGACATCGATTGGCGATTGCCAACAGCACAACTAACTTGAGTATAGGCTCCACTTGGGAATTTCTCCTTTTCTGTGATGACATTTGTGAAGCAACTGAAAATTGAAGTAAAGCTGATGAAGAATTGAATGGAATGTATCGTAAAAGAAGTTAAAGCAAGGCAGACCACACAAATAACAAATAAACAAACAATTAAACAAATAGGAAAGCAAATAAACAATGTAGGCCAACAAAGTCAATTAAAATTCGACAAAATTAATTGCTTAAAATACTCGGCGAATTGACTTACAAAATTTGCCAAAGTCATCGTAAACAAGAAATCTGTTTTAATTGCGGTTAAGCCAAGAGCAAAGACACAAACACAGACCCAAGATTAACACACACAGACACACACACAATTCTATATACACCTTCAAACACCGCCTCTTCACAGTACGAAGCAAGCGAGTTCAAAGTCTAGCCGCTGGCGCTGTCAGTTCGTCTTTCGTCTTTGATGTGCAGCAGGCGAGACTAAGGCAGGGACTGAAGAAACCACAGGAGCAGAACCAGAACCCTTAACAAAAACAACATTAGCATAAATTGATACACAGAGAGCACTCAAGAGCCAAGACTAAATGATAACTAGAATACTGAGGTCTCATATTTAATAAAAACGTCGTTAAACAACCAGCGCAAGACTAGCGGAAAATTAATTTGCATTTCAGTACACAATACAACTACATTTTGTTTATAGTTCTCTTCAAAATAAACAGCGCCCAAGTTACCAAGCTGCTTTAGAAGTCTCTTTGTATTAGTAAGGAAGACATTTGTTGTAAGTTTAAAAAAGGTCCCGAGGAGGAAGAAGTAAATATATTTTCTAGAATCTCACACTCGTTTGCTTCGAAACTTCATTCGCATTTTGTGATTAGCAGACACAACTACCCAGTGCAAACGTCAAAATTTTATTTGCACAAATGGCCAAAAAGTAACAACAATTTACACACAAATACCAAATAAAAAACCTAGAGAGATACAGAGTTGTGGAAAAAGGAGAGAAGATGTGAAGATAGAGAAACGAACCACAGACTCGGCACGCGTAGACGCATTAAATCAAATTAAAAGCGCGCTAAAAGAAGTGACAAAACCCCAGGTAAATCCCATTTTAAATACAAATGGTAAAATGCGTATCTCGGAAGTCGGAGTGGGATTGTCGAGGGAATGGATGTGGAGACAGGAAGACGGAACTCTGAGTGGTTTGCGGGCTGGCTGGCTGGCTGACTGGATGGCACACATTTTTCTAGAGCTTAGCGGTGCGCTGCATGTAATCTTAGTTTAAGTTGATTGTAGGACACACAAAAAAAAAATAAAGGAGAAAAAAAACACCGAGTCCATGTAAAATGCTTTAAATAAAAATTTGTGAGAGAACACCGAGCGTTTCTACCTCTGTGTGTCTACCTATGTGTATGCGTGTGTATGTGTGTGAATTGGGGTTGCGTTTCGTAACTCTTTGCGTAAGAATGAAGACACTCAACGCGTTTCAACGCCTCGCTTTACTGGGGGCTTGCTAGCTGACTGGCTGACTCTTTCAGCAAGAATTGCTTTTAGCGTAATTGCAAGTATTCCCGGAGGTTACCTACGTGCCACTATGGCCAATGGCGCTGCTGCTTTTAGGTCTACTGCTTCTGCTAACCGCTCTGGAAATTGTTTGGCAATATTTACGGCATTTCAATTAAGCCGCTTCGCAGCCATTTTACACATATTTGTTTTTTTTTTTTTGCGTTTTGTAGGCCGATTTTGATTAGTTTTTAACCTTTTTGGCCCGCACTTGAACTCAATCAATCAATCAATCAAAATCAAAAAATTCAATCAACATCAAATGCAGGCATTGCTCAAACAAATGGAAAAGTAGATGGGGAACGAAATAAAAAAAAACCGCAGAGAGAAGGAATCGCACACAAACAGCTCAAACTCATTCATTAAGTCAAACGTTTAGGCCAAACCCCGAAAATTGCAAATCTGCAAAACGAGTCGCTATATATGTATGTATGTGTTATGAAAGTATGTGTGTAGTACATACACATGCCCACAAAGTCAATGGCGAAAGGCAAAAAAAAAAAAGGAATCTGCTTTTTATGCCTGCCAAGCGTGCAATGGGATAAGAGGGCATATTGAGTTCATGGTAAAAGGCAATATTTGCCACAGATATTTTATACACTTTCCAGCGTTTCTAGATTGAATAAATCCAACAAAGTCCTAAGCTAACAATCGGACTTAAAATTGTTTCGAATTAGGTATAACAAAGTAGAGCAAACTATGAATCAAATTGCGCAAAAATGGAAAAAAAACAATCTTGAACCATTATCAATTTGTTTCTAAAATGATTTTATCAAAATAATTTATGTTCTTTCAATAATTTTGATTATCTTTTTCGGATGACATTAGTTTTACTAATTTCTCAAGGAGTTTACTGGAGATTTTGTGGTTTTCTTAAAAGACCTTTGCATAATTGGTTGTCGCTTTTTGAACATGTCAAAAAAAAAAATACTTTTTGTGAATATGTATGTCTTTAATAAATGCCATGCAATGGGTAAAATATATTCGATAGAATTAACTAGAAGGATGGTTCAAATAGCATTGCTGCATTCCTTTTTTACTATCCATTATTTTTTGTTGTTGTTTGGATGTTTTCTGTGTGAATGAGTGTGTGTTTATGTACTTTACGATGGTCAGCAAGTGGAAACTGAGGATGTCAGAGACTTTGCTGGTTATTTTCCATATATAATGTCCGACTGTACACGTGTTGGTTTGTTTATGTGTGTGTGTGTGTGTGTGTGGTTGTGTTAAAATCACTTTTTAAAGCATTTTGGCCTCAGCGACAGATACACGCATTGAAGCGTGGGCACTTTTGCGTTTGCCAGGGCCAGGACAGACATTGAGAGGGACATACACAGAGAGACAGCCGGCCAGCATATTTATTTTATTTCAGCTCCATTCTGCCAGTGCATAAAACTGTTTTTAACATGCTCTTCTGGTTGATGTTCAGGTTGTTGTTTTTGTTGTTGCTGCTACTGTGCGCCCTTTTTATGCCAAATGTAAGCGATCTGCAAAGGTCTGACACAAATACGGCCCAGAAAGGCAAGCGTGAGATTGGATAGAAAGGACAGGGCAGAAGTGAAGTGAAGAGTCGGTGTTGGCAAGTTGAACAAGCAGATTTAAACCGTTACGGTTTACCTGCCAGCATATCGTATACATATATACTATACGTATTTAAATAAAACGTTTCTTTTTATTTCCTCCTGCCCCCTACTGGCCCTTTTCCCACCCCACTACGCGTCTGTTAACAAGCAGGACACAACGCCGCACTTTGCGCAATCACTGAACAGCTGGCAAGAGGCGGCTGACTGCAGGGACACGGGGCAGTTTTTCCCATTGATTTCAGCAAAGCGTTGGTAAGGAAACATATAAAAGCCGTTGCAGCACACACAAAAAAAAGGAAAGCCAGCTTAAAATTATAAAAGAGAAGTAGAAAAAAAGAAAAGGAAAACTGTCGTCGTCGTCACGTGGCCGCTTCAATTCAAAATATAAAAAAAAAAAACGTATCGGGGGGCGTGGGATTCCTGCAATGAGTTACATCATCATGTATTTGGCTTTCACAGGAAATGGCACTGCAATGCATTTTTATTTACATCTCTAACAGTGAGCGAGAGGTGACAAGAGAGCATTGTAGGGGGAAATGGAAAGCCATTAAGAAATTGCACACACACTCTGAAGGGAGCAAAGAAGCGGAGCAGAGTGAAGGGCATAGCAATTGCAATTGAAATGGCCAAAGCAAATAATGAATGAGCGCCACATCAGACACATGTCAAACCATATCATCTATTCAAATTAAAATCGAGTATCGCTTTGATGTTACTTTTGGACCTCAACAAAAAATAGATAAAGTAAAGCCTTTTCCAAAGATATAATGGCAATGGAAATGCAGATGTCAGGTAAGCGTTCGATTAAGCTAAGCGAATATAAATTACACAGCATTGAGGCTAAATGATTTGGCTAAAAAATAACAAGAAGAAACTCTAGGGAGCATAATCAATCATCAATTACGCTTAAATCCATCAGGAATTATGCGTTAAATTGATTGAAAGTCAGTTTGTACATCCTGAATTATGGCATAAAATCAATTTTCAGTGCGAAATCAATAAAAAGCAAATTGCTAGTTCGTCTTGAACTCTCACATTAAGCTCTCTACTGACTCTACCTACTGTTCCGTCATCCCGTCACTCAAAGCCTGAGCCAAAACCTGGCACAGAGTCGCCACTTTAAATCGCTAGCCAAGTCCCTGGATCAAGTGACGGGGCAACATCAGAAACTAGAGAGAGAAAGTGGGGGGAGAATAAGAAAAAAGGAAAAACTTTTTCGCCAAGCCAATAAAGTGTGCTGTTGGTGCTCCTGGCAAGGCTCAGTCCAGTCCAAGACGAGGCATTGCGACAGAAGCCGTGGATCTGAATGTTTACTGAATGTTCGTACGGCCACTGCCGTTGAGAAATGAAAATATTTTCCGTAAATTGCAAAAGAAACAAAAAATAGAACAACACGAACGAAAAGAAAAAACTGCAAATCGCATTGCTTTGTCCATCTGTCTGTCCGTCCGTCTGCTCTTCTATTTATCTGTCCAACTGTCTGTCTGTTTCTAGAGACTGTCCATGTCTGAGAGCGAAGCGCGTCAATTGTCTGCAATAATTCTAGGAAAGTGCAAAGTGTAAAGCAAGTCCATCGTGCTGGCAAAGTAATTTATTTATCAAGTTTCAAGCTGGAGCCTGAAAACTTAATACGCCACCAAATTGAATGCACCGTTCCCGACATAGGAGACTTTTCCTTCGTTTATTTTTCCCCTCCACTTCCTCTGAGTGTATAGAGTACACTACTTACATACGTGTATATGTATGTATGTGTGTATAAAGCACAAAGTTGCCCGACAGCAATCTCTTCTATAATAAGGCCATCTGGCGTTGCTCTGTGCAAGTAATAAATACATATATTTAATATTTTCGTGTCCAGTTTCAAGCGTTTAAGTAAATAATCAATATAGAAATTGAAATTTAATGTGAGAACTTACTAAATTGTAATAGAAAGCAGATAATACAAAGGAAAAACATTTGGAAACCAAAGAAAAAAGCTATCTGAATAATGCAAAATTATAGTTGAATCGTCAATTCGAATCTACCTAGCTAAAGGTTAATTTTTTTTTTCGTTGTGATTGCCCTAGATCGATCCCGAAATTGTAACTTCAAATCCAAATAAAGAAATTCTAAAAACTGGCCATAAGTTTCTAAAACAATACTTTTGTTCGACTTTCTTTTAAACTGATTAATCTTGAGTCAACTAAGAATCTTCCACATGCATATAGTCACTTTTTGCAGTGAAGGCCACTTAAATGCGTAACGGGCTAGGGAACGTGTCAATATGTCATGGATAGTTTTCAAGCGTTCATTTAAGAACTAAAACCACAATATTTCTACTATTTTCCTTCCCCTTTTGGCCACCACGTCACAAACTGTCACCTTTCTATTGAAGCCCATTCCCATGCACTCAATGCGGTCTAATCGAAAGCACAATGTTCAACATAAATAATTGATGTGCGCTTTCATTGTGGGCTTTGATTTGTCTGTTTTTAGACTATTCTGTGGGCTACTCAACCTACCACCCTTGCTCCCTTCCGCCTTTTGACGACCTCACAACTCAGCAGCAATAACAGCTGCAAGGCCATTACAATTTTTATATACAAAATGTTTTGGTTTTTTTTAGAGCTCTGATTGATGTGGCATTTTGTCGCTGTTTTGTAAATTGGATGCCATTCCCTTCCGATTGTGACGAGGCATGGGGTAGAAGGGTTGCAGTTTCAAGGTTGTTTCAACGCTCTAATTGTCCACATACACACACACTACTGAAACACAAAAAGCAAAAAAACATAGCATACTTATGAGGGCCGACTATAAGGTTCAATTAAAATTTTACACTCCTTTGCATTTGAAGTAAATATGCATGAATAAGCGTGGGTGTATGAGTGTGAGTGAAAAATAGAGAGAAAGAGTGAGCAAACCTTATAGGCCAACAAGTACTTCCACTCGGCAGTTGGCAGAGTAGTTATAGCCGCCAGTAGCAGTAGCAGCAGCAGCTAATGGAACAAGTTTGCTGCACTGCTAGTTCAGGGACACTTAAAGGCTTTCGTGCTTGTATGCGTGTAGACTTTGTGTTAGGCATAAACTATGAGCCAACACACATTTAATGAAACGTAACTTAATGCATAATTGACTAAACGCCTCCAACTTTGGCGTACAATGGCTCTTAGTGTATGTGCGTTTGTTTGCCTCAATAAGCTTTAAGCTAAATGGTCCAAAACAAAGTTACATTTACTTTGAGATTACCATGTGTAGATCAGTTGGGGTCCTTTCTCTCTTCTTCTCCTCTTCAGTTTAGCTACCATAAATTTTAATCCTTATCTCAAAGAGCAGTTCTGAGATAAGAATATTTTACGCTTTAGTGATTGGAACTGCTTCTGTTCATTGCGTCAGAATCTATTACATATTGCAACAGTTAGTTCGCTACTTTTTTTTGATTCTGGCCCAGCATGTGCAATTTATTTTTTATTATCACTTTTTCATTGCCGCCAACGCCGAGAAATAAAAACCGAATAACAAAATCAACATGCAAAATATGTTGCATATTTTACAATGCAGCAGCAGCACCAACAGCAACGTGAAAGATAACTAAAAAGCGCAAAATGAAATATGCAACAAAAGAGCGTAAAAACATGAAAATAAATTGAAAAACAAAACGGGCCACACCATGAGAAAAAAAGAGACAACAAAAAACACTAGACAAAACAAAAAACAACACAAGAGAATAGAGAATTGGTTAACAAATTGCAACAAATATTACAGGCGAAGTCCAACAGCAACAGCAGCAACAGACAATGGATATGAAGTCATATATTTCTAACAACGAATTAAACAAAATCCAACTGAATAGAGGCAAGCTGTAAATGCGCACACATAACTTTATATATCTGTACGTATACGAGTAAATATATGAATGTATATATACGGATTTATACGACAAACCATAACCAAATATAAAGCGAACGTTGCTAGTGTAATGTTTCGCCTTTTTTCATATCGATCGAATCCACTGAATGGCAAAGAGCGTAGCAAAAGATGTTGATGATGTTGGCCAGAACGAACGACAGAACGGCGTAGTGGAGCATGAACGACGTTTTTCATATTTCCGCCAGAGTTCTCTAGCCTCTCAGCAAGGACAAAAATTGAATTCTTCCCCTCTCAACCAAACATCATCTAAACGTTACTTATGCCAGTAAGAGAGTAAGTCTGAGTGTGGCTGTTGCAAGTTCTTTAATACAGAAGATGCAAGCACATAGGGAGAGAGAGAGAGTGTAAGAGTGAAAGAAAAGCTAAGGGAAATTGCTTTTTATTTTCTTGTATCGAAAAATACCAAAAACTATAAACCAAAGCAACGAAGTGATGGAAAAATCATATTCAGTAAATGGAATTGCATGGCCTAAACCACTAGGACTACATAGGCGAGCTGAGCCTGTTAGTGTTAAACAGAAAATCATTTCAACAAAACAAAACACAAAGAAAATTCAATTTACAATACATGTTTCCTTTACCACTCGAAATTAGATTTTTTTTCCTGAATATTCTTTTTAATTTGTCCAAATAGACAAAATATATACCAAACAGACAATCAATTATTTATATAAACTTATGTTACGAGCAGCTGTGTGTTTTCAAATCTAATCCTTAATATTAAATCTGCACCATGAAGAGGGGCTGAGGAGGGTTGGTAAGAGCTCGTGACAATGCAATACCGATAAAGGACTCGTCTAAGGAATTTAATTTTCTGCGTAGATAGATATCTATCTATGTGCATACAAAACGATGGCATTTTATGAGAGATGTAAAAGAGGGAATTATGAAAGTCACCTTTTCCGCACAACAATACATCATAAAGTTGGGAGTGCACATTGCCCTCACACCGCTCGCCTACAACTGGCAGCATCATCAATTCCCATGAAATGAAATGCACAGTCATGACAGTGCCCGGTGGCGGCAAGAGTCGAACAAATATCGTAATACTTTTGACAACAACACATAAACCACGAGTGCAATCTGCACGAGCCTCTAAACATGATGAATGTGCACTGCATGAAAATTCCACATTTGGTTTACCCAGTTTAGAGAAAATTGAAATGAAATTGCTTTGCCCATTCTTAGTTATTCTTTCTTGCTAGGTATGCATCAAGGCTCGAGTCATGTGTCCTGCAGGGTGTTAGTTAGATGAGCAGACAAACTGCTTGCTATATTTCAACGCATTGTACGAGTAATATTATGAACTATGTTGGAAAAACATATGATGAATTCATCTATGTAGATGACGCCCACAAAGGCTGGCCACACATTAGTTCTTGTTAGATTGTTAGACTTTTCTATTGTTGAGAAGGTTTTTATTTCAATTATTGGGATCACTAATTTGTTGAGTTTTTTTAAAGACTAAGCATATCACATTCTGTTGATGCTTGTAGTCAAAAATGGCAGTCCGTGCAAATAAATTTTAGAGACATTTGGGTTGCGTTGGGTTCTTCTTGTATCTATATATATCCACATGTCAAATTTCATGTGATGACAAGATTGTAGGGGGCCAAATCATTAACCATGGCAACATTAAAAGATCTATTCATTTGGGTTAAACAAGAGAACTGAGACAGAATCTCCTCTATCTGTGTATATGAGGTTTTGTGTTGCTTGTTTTGTGTAGTTAATCCTTGAAACATTTTCGTGTTTTGTTTAAAGCTCAGTCAGCATGTCAGATTTGGCGAAATAGGATTTACGCCTTTGCTTTAAGTGACAGCGCGGCGGGGAAATGTATAAAAAGAAAGTGAACAGAAAACAGATAATGTCAATATTAGTCGCCTGCATAATGTACAATAAATGGCAAAATAATACAAAAGGCAGAGCCGAAAGAGCGCTACCAAAAAGTGAGCAGAAAAGGCAAACTGCTGTAATGGCTGCGCGACAAAAGGCATGAAAAATCAATAGCCCAAAGCACAGCAAACGAAACGACCAGAACACACAGGACAGACAGGGAGACCGGCAGCACGGGACAACAACAAACGGCACAAAGGGAAAAAGGACATACACACAAAGAAACGACCAAAGGAATCAGCCTGAACGCTCTAAGAGTTGGGCGCGTGTAAAGTGTGTGAAATATTTTTGGTATTAAGCCGGATGTCAAATAAAATATAAATTTGTCAGTTATGGTTTATGTGCATTTTACTTGCGTTGTATTTAAAGCTTGAAATTAATCATTTCATACTAGTAGTAGGTATTATGCTTGGTGTTTTTTTCCCTTTTGTACTCTGTTTTTCTTCGTTTATCGTTTGGCATTTGCACACAGTTTGCATTGCTGTTTTTTGCCTTCTTATTTTCTTGTTGTTATTTTTGGTCTTTGTTGAAAAATGAATCAAAACATGGGCACGTCATAAATTCTCTAAAAAGCATAATAAATAAAAAGAAATAATAACATTTTTATTACATTGCCGGCAAGGTGAGCCAGAGAGGCAATGAGGCAAAGGCATCAGCATCGGCATCGGCGTCGGCAACGCCACAAGCTGTGGAAAGCCAGTGAAGCGTTGCCAAGCTGTCGAATTGAAAGGACGAAGTCGCCAGCAGCTTCTAATACTTTTCGAATGGCGAAACTTTTTTAGTCTTTCTTTATTCTTTTGTTCCTTTTGTTTTTCAGCGATACTCTTTATCTTAAAAGGGGTTCGCCATATTAAAAAGATGCTTAAACGTTTGACAAAGCTAAAAAAGTATATATTGGTGAACACTACGATAAATCAAAGAATCTAAATAAACTTGTCCTAGAAGATCTATGAATTATATATTATCTTTAAAAGGAAACTTAAAAATTACTTTTACTATTACTTTAGATTATTTAAATGTGAAATCCATTCTAGTTAAGATAGTTTTATAATTACATTTGAATGCTGTTAGATATATTAAATATTGATATTTAGCCAATGTCAAGTAATATTCGGACCACATAAAGAACATAAAGATAATCATTATCGGTTTGTAGAATTTAACAGTATTTATTTGATCTCTAATCTATGTTTTGTCTGCCCCACCCATTCACCAAGAATATGCCAAAAGATAAATGTTATCAAAGCAATTTAAGAGTATACAAGCATCGACGTTTGGATTTTGGTTATTTTTTATATGCTTTATTTCTTTGTATTGTGTTGGTACTGAGCGATGTTTTAATGATGCCATCATAAATTATTACATTGCTATTTCATTTTATTGTTTCACCCGCGATTGAACAAGTCTCCGCCTCTTGGATTGCTGCTGTTGCCTGTTACTGTTGCTCTTCTGTTCTAACTGTTCCCGTTGCCTGGGACCTGGCAATTATTATTACTTTTAAGAGCATTTTTATGCTCTTTTATTTCCTGGCCACACGATTTTCCTATTAACACAGCACAAGAAGCAGCAGTGGCAGCAGCAACAGCTCTTAGAATTTATACTACATACATACATACATTATATGTACATATTTTGTACATAAATATACATATAACAATCTGAGTTGGCGAAACAAAAATTTCACTTGAGAGTTTATTATAATTTTTTATGGATATAATATTATAGGCCTGACGCCGTCAGAAGGAAAAACCGACAACATTCGACAACATCCTATTCCCATTCTTATATATCCAGTCACTGCGCACGTGCAGGTTGAGTTTAGTTGAAGTTGAGTTCAGTTCAGTTGAGCTCTGTTTTGTTCCTTTCGGTTCACCACCTGTACGATTCTTGTCTGACGCAGCATATTCTCATCGTCTGACTGGCATAGCATGTTACGCCTGCCTCCTCCTCTACTCATTTTCGCAGCATATTGAAGTCGATGATGGTGGGCAAAATGGTGGGAAGCTGCTTGGGGCTTCTTGGTGGAGGAGGCGGAAATTGTTAAAACTGTAATTGCTAAACGAATTTTAATGAGCTCATTAATTTGATAAAGGGATTTACACGGTGTTGCGGTCTTGGGCGTTGCTCCTGACCAAATGTACCTCCTCCTCAGCCTTCTCGGGCATTGCCTGGTGGCCTTAATTAAAATTTGCTTCAAATAAATTTATGGGGTTTTTTTGTTTTTCGTTGTCTTCCAACCTGCCACATAACCAGCTGGTTGGTAAACAAAAATTTGTTTGAGTTTCTAATAAAACGGATTTCATTGCGACCAAACAAAACTGGCTGCTGCCACATGGAAACCAACTCGCACACAGAGTTATAACCCCATCTAAAAAACACCAACAAAAAAAAAAGGAGATAGAACTGACTTAACTGAAACTAGCTGGCATTTTTTGGACTCCGAGTTACCCTGTATTACGGTTAATTGCTAACTATCTTAATGCTCTCCTCTATTTGAGAAGCCTTTTTGTCAACTGTTTCCCTGTTTGGCCTATTTTAAGAGATAAACTACCATTGTACTTGTTGGCTTTCTAAATGCATGTCAACGAACATCAAAGATATATAAATGACTATTCCTTTCTGCAGAGTGGATTTTATATACTCCTAGATAAATAGGGTATGCTGGGTACAACAAGAGAGACAAAATTAAATAAACGAAGCGTAAGAGATATGCAACAGAATTGTCACTGCAGTCCCAGTAACACATATCCACACACACACACTCACACATATATTTCTAGAACGAGAAATAGGAAGAGAGGAGTCTGTAAACTGATACTGATAAGTAGAAGTTTGCCCATATTTTTTTGTTTCCTCTGACAGACAGGTTTACATTTGACTGACTTCACTTTTTTACTCTATTCCCTTTATTTTTTTTTTGTTGGTTTGTGTTTTAAGCCGAGTTCATCACGTTGTCGTGTATGTGTGGACAGAGCCGAGTCGAGAGTCCATGGCCATGGACAATCAAGTGTCAGCTACTATTTCGACGACTCTTGCTACCGTTGCCGGGAGTAACTGTAAACGCGTTGATAAGCACACAGAGAAAAGCTAATTGGATTTCATTCAGTTGAATTTGGACAACACAAAAAAATAAAAATAAAGGTGACAGGCATACAACAAGCTGATAACTGCTTTTAACTGAAGGCATTCAAGCGCGAAAAACAATGAAATGTCTGAGCTGTAGATGACTAGGTGCAAGCATCTAAATCCTGAAGATTCATCAAAATGTTCTCCACAATTCATCAGTTTTCTAAATAAATCGCAATTTTAGTAGAGCTATGAAAAGTATGGTATGAAAAAGTAAACACAAACGATAGTATTTGTAACCGAACCAACGTTTATCGGAATTTAATTTAAGTATTTCAGCTAAGAAATCGTCTTCAAACAAATTAATTTTATGAAAGAGTTTTATGGACTTTATACCTCAAAAAGCTCAATTTTGCATTGTTTTATCGTTGCAACCATTTTCCAACATTTACTTGACAATTCTACAAATTCTTAAGAAAATGCTTTTACTTAGCTTTCCCCCACAGTGTCTTATCTCCCTCTCGAGGCGCCCATGATGCCATTTAAATTCATAGAAACGGCAAATAGAACTTATCAGCCCACCTTCAACTTGACGGCCAACACAATGGCAAATAGTGTGCAAATTGTTGACGCTGTTTAAGCAAATGTTGCCCAAGAAAATAAATGCAGGCGACACAGTAGGGTGTAAGGTAGAAAGGTAGATGCGAGGAATCACATCCGGCAGTAGCAACAATTGTCACCGTGTCGCGTATTCCGTAATTCCGCATTCCGTGTACCGCCTCCGCCCCTTCCTTTATCTGTCCACCTGTCTGTGTCTGTTGCGTTCGCTTTTCCTGTTCCTCTGTAAAAGTTGGTTTTTGTTTTCTTTTTTTTTGTAGCAACACAGGTGTGTCGCGACCAGTGGCAAGAATGGGAAACAAAAGTGGGAAAACAAAAACAAAGACAAATAAAAAATACAACTAAAGAAAAATATACGAAATATACTATAAAGAGGGAAATGCAAATAATATTTTCACGGCCTGACGTTCATTTGATGGTAATATTTTGGTATTAATGCAAAAAATTTGCACCTGCATCAATATTTGTTTTAAAAATTCGATCACAAATGGCTAACAATTTTCGCATAGAGGATTTTTGGTGTATCAATAGGTTTCAAAGGTTATATTTATACCGTCAACATCAGAATACCCGACTTATGTTACTCTCTGTAAGAAGTTATCCTTTCAACAATTTTTATCGCAAACTCCTTCTATTTATTTAGCCTCCCCCACAAAATCTGTTGGACTGTTTGTTTTTATAGAAATATTATTATTCTTCCTCAATATAGTGAAAAGCTAAGGCAAAAACACACAGTTGCGAAACTTCCTTAGGGGCAGTGGTGGAGGAATTTTTTCCTTTTCGGCAGAACTACAGGGTTCAATCAGACTTCGGAAGAAATATATCAAAAGTTAAACTCGTTGATTGATATCTTAAAGGCTATTTAAAGTAAAAATTGTAATTCTTGCTGAAAAGCTAACGAAAATTCTATGGCAATTGAAATATTTCGACATTTAATGAATACAAGTGAAAGGATTGGAAATTGGTGGGCGTTGCTGGAACCATAAGGCTATTAGTGAAAGGATTTAAGGACAAATTATGTTGCCAAATGTTGCCAAGGCGGCAAGTCAAACGATAAAATATTCAACAAGCGCCCAGTAAAAGAAGCAGCAACAGCGGCAACAACAACAACAACAATGAAAACATTAGTAACATTTGTTTGAATTAAAATGAAAACGTTGACAATCTTTGTGACTTTGAATGCCCAAGGCAGCAGCAGCAGCTTGGTCCCGGCTTTGCCTGTGTTTTGTGTCACTCTTTTCAGTTGCGTTAAGACTCTGTGTGGGTCTGTATCTACCTACTCTCTTTCTCACTCTCCCTCTCTCTATCTGTCTCGCTCTGTTTAAATAGAATTAACATTCGTCTTGCCGGCAGCAGCAGTAGCAGCAGCATAACGACCAAAAGCAACGGCAACATCAAACCATGTAACCCGGCAGAGCAACCTTTTGCTTCAGCAGCCGGTTTTGACTCGGCAGCTCATTCATTTCTGCGCAGCAGCCTGTGAGACACGCCCACCCATACCCTCACTCCTAAACACGCATTTGCCCCTGCTCAGAGCTAAGCGGAGCGGAGGAGTGTAAGAGCATTTCATTTGTATTCGAAACATTGTGTCCTGTTGAACATTCTTAATTAGGTTAAATCTACTGTGTCGCACACTGATGGAGCCTTTGACTGACTAACTGACTGACTGAGCCCTTTGGGTATCTCCCTCTCTCTCTCACTATCCCCTTCAAAAGAAGGACCATCATCCATCCATCCATTCATCCAACCACGGCCATTGGGTTGGCACGCGTTTCAGCCATTTGGCATAATTTAGTAAGCCAGCCCACACGGACGTAAAAGACAAAACTCATATTTGCAATTTAAATCCAGGAAATGAAACAATTATAAACTTTATCGGCTGCAATCAACCATAGACCCATTGGAGGGTCTCAGGCCCGCATGTATGCTCAACAAAACTTTCATTGGCAACATCTGCCTGCTTGCATGTGTGTGTGTAATTTTGTGTGTGTGTGTGTGTGTGTATGGCAATGTGTTTCATCATGTTATTGCCGCAACAAGTACAAGCAATTTGTTATGCTCTTACCGGTGCAAAAACAACTAAAAACGAGACAAAAAAAAAACTAGCTCTTGGACACACTGGACAGCAGAAAAACGTCATCATAATCTTGAAAAAACAGGCAAAATGAAAAATGAAACTAAGAGAAAGCTACCTACCAACCCAATGGCCAAGCTAAAGAAATGTAAAGTGAATGATGAATTGGAAACAATATCTAATAGGGTCATATTAGCAACGCTTTTATATACAACTTTTTGGGATGATGATGATGGATCTTTTGGTACTCATTGCTATCCGTTTAAAGGCCTTCATTTTAAGTGATGTCACGAAACATAACTTTGTAAGCAAACTTAAGATATTTCTTAGGTATTTCTCATTTAAACAAGAAATTAAATTAACCAAACAAAAGTAAATACTCTTATAGCTAAAGTGGATGATAGGGACAATTGATTTTCAAATTATTTGTGCCCCCAAATTGTCTAAATGTCAACTGAACCCATGTTTAGCATCGCACATCCACGCTTCCTAAGAAACTCTTTGGCAGTTTTGGTTATTGTTATTAATGAAGTGAAATTTAATTAAGAGTTTCTTATCTTTTATCCCACTATTGAACACAGACGTACACCCACACAAACACAGACCATATCCTTGCCTACTCCCATCATCATTATAGTCAACTGAATCATATCCAACTACTATATAATATCTTTTGTTGTTTGTCGTCTTCAGGTCACGAACCATATTAATGGCCATTGTATTATGGCTGAGGTTTGGCATCTCTCAGCTTGAGTATCAACCATTTCGTTAGCTAAAGAACTTAGACGCAAAGGGCAAATTTGTGTATGTATATTACATACTTGTAACAAATACAAGAGACCCCGTCATCCGTGCCCCTGTCACTGCCACCGTTTTGTGGCTTGTGCCAAGCGACCGAAAAAATTGTAACTTCAAACTTGCTTTATTCGCGTTGCACGGTAAGCCACAGTAAGTGGCACTCTCTTGGCATAAACAAGAGCCAACTTTTGCTGCCAAACAGTATGTATATGAACCTATACATATATATGTATGTATTTGTACACATATATACAGATAGATGTGTATATAAATGGTATATATGTATGTATTTTGGCTGTCCTTTTTCTTGACATTTCCTGCCTCGACTGCGAATGGGGGGTCGCCTCTTTTGGTAAATTGAATTTTGTATTTGGTCATGGACCAGGAGGCGAATCTTTTTCGAAAATGGGGGTAGTAGGGCAGAGGACCCGAACTGATAAGACCAAGAATTGAAATTGTAGATGTGTTTGTATGTCTGTGTAACTCGATGTAGGTTTATGATGGCCACTTGTCTGCAGAATACAATTTTTGGCTGCCTTTTTTTTATTATTTTATTTATTCATTTATTTGCCGTTCATATTTCAACGCGTGGCCATTGACGAAATGTTGTTCACGAAAATTTACTTTGACATATTTTTTTTTGCGTTGGGTTTGCCTTTATATCTGCTGAGAGCACGTGCGGGTTGAAGGTTTACCACGGCCGGGACGTTGTCTGGGCATGAAATCGAATTAAAAACTCATCTTTGCTCAATTTGCTCTATTTTCAGAGATGTATATTAAAGAGTTTATCCCAAGAACTTTTCCATATTCTATGCTTAAACATACTCTGCATTTGTAGAGTGGAAGAGTATATCAGAATCACGAAAATGGTTGTCGCACCGTTTTGTCTGTATCCCACATAAAGCGCCTGGTGACTTTAAAGCTTTTATCGATTGGATTGCATTTTCTTTAAATATTTAAACAGCTTTTATTTATTGTTTTAAAGTAATAATAAATAATTGTTCCAAACGAGCTCTCAATGCGTTATGTGAATTAATATAATAAAGTAGTTCTTTTTTAGGATAAAAACATTAGGGTATAGCGTTAAAGATGGAGCTGCCCCCCTACACACATGTCTTAATCCCCAAGACTATTCCATTTGTCATCCAGCTTCCGAATTTTGTATTGGTTCGACTGACTGCCTGTTGTGTGTTTATTTTTTGCTGGCTATTTTTTTTTGTATTTGTTTTTTATTGTTTTACTAGCAGAAAATCTGTTTTATTTGTTTTGGGGTTTTATTGCTGCTACGAGTAATTTAATGTCTATTGCATTTAGGCTAATATTTGAGTTGCTGTTGTTGTTGTTATTGTTTCGCATGGGCTTTTACGAGCTTTTTATTGCCTTTTTATGTATGGGCCAAGCGGTTGGCTTGGCCACTTGGTCAGTTGGCCCAGTTGTTGTTACTTTACTGCTCTAATTTCGAGTGATTAAAGCCACACACACCCACACATACACACACACACACATGGTCATTGACATTGGTTGTAATTTTAATTAAGTATTTACCTAGCATACTTTTCGGTTGTGTGAATTGCTTTATAACCCACTTACACACACACATGAACCGATATCAATCGAGCAAAATGGCTTTAATATGAACCCGTTTTTGGGTTTCGGTTGTGTTTTTTTGTTTTGTTGTGCTGTACGAAGAAAGACATTAGCCACACTTGATTGATTTCTTCTTTATGGTTTTGGTTGAACAGCTCATTGGCTTTCTTAATCTCAATGCAGATGAAAGAAAAAAGGGAATTCGGTTTGGAATGCTGCTGGCAAAAGATAATCTTAGTTTCAATTTAGAAGTTAGAAGCTTGTTTACCTAGGCCAACGCAAACCCTTTGAGCAAAGCCAATTTACGATTTTAATCGAGCTATGTATATATACGTAGAGATAAGTATGTAAGTATATCTGGATTGGCATCAAAGCAAAATAGTTGGAGCAGCTGTCAACTGAGCAGGCCAAAAGGTCCAAGCACTAGAGAAGAAGCGGCAGCAGCAGAATAAGAAGAAGACAGCTAATGTCCAGTGTCTAACCTAATTTGACGCTGACGAGGCGATGGACCGACACGCTAGCCTGTGCATAATGCTTATTGCCGCAATAATTTACAGGCCTTGGCTGCGTTGGTTGCTGTTGGACTTTGTCTAGCCCCGGCAGTGCAACTGGTACTGGCCCTGCCTTCGTCTGGTTTGGACTGGTCTGTCTGGGCCGCGCTGCTCTTCCATTTTGCAGCATGCAATTTGCAATCTAGAAAGACAGCAACAACCAAAGGCATCCAGGCAGAGGAAGAAAGCCAAAGCATATGGCTAGGCAAAGGAAGGCGGGCTACTAAGCACCCATAACTCCCGCCCATTAAAGCAAGTGTTGCGAACAGTGGAGAAAATAAACAACCTGACAGCCCTTTTTGAACTTTGAACAAGTGACAAGGCAGCCAGTCAACCAGTCACCAAGTCAGCCAGTCAGTCAGTACTCCACCCAGCTGATAGGCATGCACAGCAAAAAAATTAACGGCAAACTGAATGATAAAGAATGTCATTGCCAATAAAATTTAATTACAAAACAGTTTGTGTTAATTATTGTTCCACTGAATTCTTCTCGAAAATATAGGACTGAGAAAAATATAAATAAATTGTACTTCATACTTCCTTGATTATGCGTCAGACGCTTTTTCCATTTCATTCTAAACATAAATTGAATAACGTGTCGTATGAGTGATATTTATTTCTTGAAAACTCCTCTGCTAAATTATCATTTAATGAAATATGATTAAGCAACTTTTCTTCAAGTGTAGGTCATATAAAAGTCGTTGAAGGTATTATGCAACAGTCCGTGCTATCTAATAGCGATCTCTCACTCATAAACATACGTAAACACACACACTCATATAAAAAGGAGCACTCTCTAAATAGTTAACACTGACATGTCTGTCTCCTTTGTGCGTATTTGTGATATTGTGTGTGTGTGTGTGTGTTTGCTATTATGAATTGTACAATTGTCATCAACGCCAAAGCGGCGATGCTTTTCCGTTCTCTAACTATGCTGAGCTACAGCACAAGCTGACTGGTTGACTGACTGACTGACTTTTTGACTATTTGACTGACTGGCATTCAGTGCACTTTCACTCACACACAATATAAGGCACTCGCCTTTCCATTTCCACTGACTGGTTTCATTTCGTTTGCGTTTGGGTCGACTCATCATGCCGCCGCCCGTCTCTTTGTTTGCCACGACGACGTATGCTGTCTGCAATTGCTCCTCAGTTGTTGTTTGCCCACATTACCCGCCATTTTTCAACACACACACACACACAGAGAGAGAGAGAGAAAGACGTACGCGCGCCTGACTCGAAAGCCTGCTCCACTAGCACCACATACATTCTCGCCTAGCTCAGTGGTGCCATTCCGCTCCACTTCATTCCACTCCACCAGCACCTCACCTCCCGAGTATGCTTTTGACTCTCTGTGCACTCGTAGTAAATGACTCTTCAACGTTTGTCACATCTATATGCTTGTACGTACGTATGAACGTATTTGTCTCGCAGCACTTTCGAGTGCCAAATATTTTTACATTTGTTTACTGCCATTGTTTTTGTTTCTATTGTTGTTGTTAGTGCTAGTGGTGACAAATGTTGTTGTCTGGCTTTGTTTTTGTTATTTCATTCTTTGCAATGAAAAACAAAAAAAAAACATCGAAAAAAAAACCTTGTAATAACTTGGCCTGCTCTTACATTTATGGCATTTGCACTACACCCTAATTAAAGCCACCGAAAAAGGAGTTCCAATCAAGCGAGCAAAAATTAAATGAAGTCTAAACAATGTCCATGTGGTTTATTACACTGGCCAACACAATCTACTTAAACATCCTCAGAGAATTACACTGTAAAGGTGAAGAGTTTAATCGCAGAACCATATAAAGATAACTAATTTGAAATCTCCTTTTATCTTGTTCCGAAATAATGAACTTTGGACTTGCGTTGCCAGACTTTTTATAGCAACAGCATTCAAGTTCTTAGATAAATATGAAGGATTTCTGTCCATTTGATTTATAAATTGATGCAAACTAAATTCCAATACAATTGTTACAATTAGGTACAATCTGAGTTCTTCTATTTTGTTAACTATTTAGAATCTTAGCCGTTAGCATCAAACATTTTTGATTTAAGACATACAAAACCTATGTCAACCGATCTGAATAACCTTAATTAACGTAAATATTTGCACAAGTAAAGGATTATAATGGTTAACAAAAACAAAAGAGCAACAACAGGAGAATCTTAGCCCTACTCAACTCATTATTCCTAGCTTCTTATTGTCAGCCGACAAACTAAGGCACTTTCATTTATATTCATATATGTATTATACGTAAACTATTCAAGCTTTAATTCTACAAATTATTTCAATACAAGGATTCTAAGAAATCCTTTTTGGTATTCGTTTACTAAACTTACTTTCTTTACTTGAATCATATGAATTAAAATTGCTGTCTAGTGTTATATGAACCAACAGCAACAACAATAACTGAGGTCTTTGTTGCCAGTCAAAAAGAGGCACCATGGCCATGGCTGCTTTAACATTAATGCGCTTTTCTGACACATCAAAGCCCAGATATATAGAAGTGCAAAACCACAGCGTGGGATAAATTTGAATCCTCCATGTGTGGGTGTATGGTAGAGTGTGTGTGTGTGTCTGTTTTAGTCAGTTGGCATTCATCAACAGTCATGGCAATAGAGTGGCAGCATCATAATTATCATCATCCTTGTCGTCGTTATCATCATCATCATCATCTGCAGCAGTTTCCTTCTCATAGTCACAGATTTACATGACTATTTCGACTCGTTCTCTATTCATTTGATTCCCGAGCTTCTGATTGCTTATATTAGTAACTGTCAGAGTGACTCCTCTGCCCGGCTCCCCCTCTCTCACTCTCTCTTCTGCTCCTGCGTTTATCTGTCTGTCAATCTATCTCTCCATTTGATTGCCATCACATCACGCAAATCTTTTATGCTTATGAATATGCACATTGCACAATAGTGAAATTCCCCCTCACGATACCCACTTTCGAAACTCCTCCAGGGTTTGTCACTGGGAACTGATTGAAGTGGCTGTCTTTTTGTCGCCAGGATATTTCCTCCTTTCAACCCATATATGTATATATACACATACATAGTGGATACATTGTAACTCTGTGTGTGTGTTTCTTATATCCGCTTGCCTGCGGTTGCAATATATGCTGTCATTTTGATTAAAATACCAAACAATTACAATATCCAGTAAGTCGCATTCGACTTTCTCAATTGGTATTGATTTGGCTCTCTCTCTCTTTTTCTCAGTGGACAAGTATACTTGTCTCTCCCTGGTCTCTAGTCTATTAAGAATTATTTTCAGCTATTAACACGCAAAGGTCGCCAAAAATAATATTGATTACTGCCGTTGGCCAGACATAACCCCACCCCCAAATCAACAAAACAGAAATATGTATGTGTGTCCATAATAATAACAATAATATTCAGTACAAATAACAAATATTGCTTTTACACTGACCAACAAATGCGTATTTCATATACATGAGTGGAATAAAAATACCAACAAAAGTCAAAGCCAAAAATATTTCAAATTCAATCTGAGTTTTTATTAGCTAAAACTTGGATTCTTGTTAAAGTCTTCTTAAAGCCAAGATTCTTTAGTCTTAGAATCTGTTGTTTAGTGTTAATTATATGTGTATAAAATATATACGTCAGATAAGGCATAGATAAAAGACAATTATATATTGAAGTACATTAATTATAAGCACAAAACTATTTTAGCTTCAGCAATGCCTTCTATAGCATTAAACTGATTAAATTAAATTTTTATTGTAAAATGTTTGGAATGGAAATGCCAAGAATTTTATTTGATAAATGAAATGTTTGCAAACCTAAATTAAATTCAGAGACAGACCAAGATTTGACCTGAATTAATTGCATTTTTGCAAATATACCAAAATACAATTACAATATATGTATATGTATAAAATATGAAGTGGAATGTGAGTAATTTGAACTGAAATCTGTAATCTGTTCTACATAAAAGATACCTGCTCAGCTGTAGACCTTGAATTTTTAGAGGGTTTGAGATATCTCCTAAAAATGCAATGCAAAGCGATTAGTTAATTAAGTCAAATGGAACTTCTTTGGCACGCAACTCCTCAATAAATACCATTCGCTGTTGGGCATGTATATGTTGCACAGGCAGGCATTCAGCAAATGCAACAAGCCAGCCACCAACCCACAAGCGCCCGATACATAGAACATGTACGCAAACTCATTTCCGCAATGATCAATCATGGCCACGAGCAAAACTAGTGCGGTGATTAGGCAAACAATGCCGCTGGCGAAATTAAATGCTAGCGCCTGTAAGTAAACAAACGTTCCATCACAATGTACTACATAAGAGGCACACGAGAGGAGAGCACCATTACGCACAATTGGATCGAGTCCCACAGTGTTGCAGCACAGTCGAAAGACTGCCAAGACCAGCGACTGGGCCGTTATGCCCGGTAAAAAGTATATGTACAGCCAAACCGATATCCCATATTCGCCGCCCAGGACACAATGCGAGGACAACAATAGGATGAGAAAGACCAAACCAATGATTTCTAAAATCTGCAAACAAGTAGGAATTGTGTAGAAAATTTCAACTCAACTGAACTGAAAGGAGATGCATTTACCGCCGTTACAATCAGCAGTAAACAATTCACAATGCGAATGGGAAAGCCCATGTTGATGGTCCAACCATAAACCAAAAACCCTAAAACAATGCGAAAGAGAAAAATACTGAAATTTTGTGTTGTTAATTTTACAAGTTGACACTATAAACAAATTTAGATGCCAGTTATCTTAGAGTTAAAAGCAAGGGCAGAACAGCTTTTACAAAAGGTACATAGCAACGACTTGTTGGTACTTAGTTGGGAAAAACTGAAAGAAATAACAAATAGTTTAGATAAAAATGGTTTCCTATAATTCAAGCTACAAGATTGACTCTGAGATCGGAAAAAACCCACTAATATAATGATTTGACGGTGAGAGAATTTTAGATTAAGGTATTAGGATCCCCAGCTCGCTTGTTGACAATTGAAATATACTCTTTCAGCGAACTTGTAATGGGTATGACAAAAAGGTTCAACCGATTTTATTACCTTTTTTTGTGTTAACCTTGATAGGAGGCACGCACTGGTCTTTTGTGCTTATTTCTATTTCTGTTTTGGTTTCTGTTGTTTTCTGTATTTTCAGTCTTTTTTTTTGTTTTGCTAATTTCATTACTTTGAGAATGCGGCGATGATTTCATGCAATTTAAAGTCACATTTTTCAGTGGCATTTAGCATACCCTCGCAATTGTAGTTCAACCCACAAAATGTGGTCTACAATGTCTCGAAACCGTACGTACATAGCCAGCCGACTACTCCCCCGACTACTGGGGCTTTTATAATAATTGCCTGTTGACACGGGATAGCTAAGAGGCTAGAGCGAGTGGTAGTAGCAATGGAAATGAAAATGCTAACGTTTTATGGGCGCTGATAAATGAAATTTCCAAAATGAAAGTGAGTAAACGAAACAAAGCAAAAATGAAATAACAAAAGGAGTGAAACAAAAACAAACTTTCCTAACCCCTAAAAACCCAAGCTACCTTTAAAGCACATATATGTATATAGATAAGTTATATACAGAGAGGTAGAGGAAGAGATTGTGTAAGGGTATGCCATTTTCGTACTCTCTCGGTCTTTTACTCTGTTTCTAACGCTTTTTCTTTTCTAGGTTGTAGCGAGTTTTTTGTGTGTATTCTGTGTGTATGGGCAAGCACTTTCATTCATTAAAAAGTTGTTCGCTTTTAGTTTGATGTTTGAGTTTTATTTCATCTTTTTGCATAATTTTTTTCTTTTTCTTTATAAATGAAACTGCATACTAGCATGCATATGTATGTACATATATATATGGACTATAGATAGAGAGGAGAAGGACATGACAGCCTTCTTCTCGATAAAATTTATGAGCAATTTTCTAGAAGACAACTTTTGCTAAAAAGTCTTAAAAACATAAACTCCCCTGAGCAGTAGTAAACATGAAACAAGAGCAGAGCCGACAAGAGCAAAAAGGAAAAAGGAATAGGAAAAGAAAAAGAAATTTGCTCCAGAGTGACGAAGAAGATAAAGAAAAAACGAACAGCGGAAATGTAGGCTATGATTTGCTTACTTGCCAACTGAAATCACTTGATACTTTGAGCAGGGCATTAGGGACACTGAGAGGGAGGAAATGCAATAAGCAAAAACTACAGTTTGCACCATACTCAATGACAAGGCCGCCAAGAAGGGAGCGGAGGTGGAGATGGAATTGTGGTAGGATGGGTCAGAAAGAGCCTTCTTTGCTTGCTGTGTTAAAAGAGGCAACGAACATAAATCAAATGCATGTAAAATTTTGTACTTTCCGCATACACATCCTGAATCCTGTGCAAGTGCATTGGAGGAGTGTGCGTTGTGTTTTGTGCACATCCGTTAACTTTGTCATTTTTGCTCATTTCCTTCCGGTATGGCATATATATACAAATATATACGGGGGCTGGGCAGAGTGGGCGTTGGGCTGCCAACGGGTTGCGATTTGATGTTGGGGGCCTGAGCTAGGGCTTGGGCTCGAGTAAGAATAGTGCAAACGAAATAATTCCCAGCAGTGCGCCACTGAGAGCCAACTGACAAGCAGTAAGAAAGCAAACACAACAACAGCAGCAGGAGCTGCAGCAGAAGGACAAAAGTACAAGTAAAAGTCGAAACAAAAGCAATGCGGAAAGCGGCAATAAGTTGAGGGCATAACTTTTTCTTACCCTCTTACTGCACACAAACATACACACACATACACTCGAATATTCACTACCCAATATATACTACTAATACAAATGCAGCAAATGGCATTTTGCATGAAATTAGTAAGAAGCTTGAACAAAAGCCGTGGCTCTGGAATTTAATTATTTTCCAGTTGAGTCGAAGCAACTGAACTCAACTACTACTACTACTTGGCCACAATGGTCTTATTTTTTGCCCATTACATACCCCACACGCACATGCATACAATATGCACATGCTTATGACTGGATGTGTGTGTGTGTGTGCATTTGTTTGGCCTTATAATAGTGTTGCCAATCCAGCAGCTTGGAAACTTTCTTCTCGGGCAAAACATGTGCCAGAATGGTAAAGTTGCTGCAATTTCTGTGACATTTGCTGCCACATTGCGTATAACTTTTGCTTTGCAGCCAAACAATTTATTTATTTAAGCGCTCAAAGTTTTTTTTTCTCCTATACAACAACACTCCACCGATTCTGCCATTTCGACAAATAAAGCATCAACCATGGAATTTGTCACATTAAGGATTTCATTTAACATTAAACTGTTTTTTAACATTATTCGAAATTGACATAATAATATTACGTATACGACCCATTTGATCATGTTACTTACAAAAGGCTGGCATTCCATAATCTGGTAAATAATTTGTGGTTTCTACATTGCACTATGGGTTGCGGAGCCATTTTTTGAGCACTTTATTCAAAAATGTATGTTAAACAATAATTTTCATTCTCATTGCATTGGGTAAAGTAATAAATATGTTTTGCAAATGTTTTTCGACAAAATGGGCGTGGCATCTCGCCTCCACGGTCAAAAAACCGTATTTTGCCCAAAAAAGTATGCTAAGTATATCATTAAACATAATACGTTTCCTACAACCGTTGTGATTTTAATATTTTCTTCAAATTTAGGGCCAAGATTCATAGAAAAATCTACAAAACGATCTTAAAGATAATCAATATCGTTATCAGCATAAGTAATATAGACACTTCAAACAAGCAACTGCTTCTGTCGGCCGTGGAGTTCGAGAAATGCGTTTGCAGGTTTTTTCAGGCTTAAAGAGAAAATCAAGAGATCTGAACTTGTGGAAAAAGTTTGTAAAATCTGTGATTCTATTGTTCTTCTTGGCGTGAAGGATTGGCTTATATGTTTAGCAACCAGCAACTGTGTAATACTGCGTATTACCGCTTTCGGTAGCTAACCCAATTTGTGGATGCATAAATGAGACAATTGTCGCGCAAACGATTTTTGTGTTCTTATTGGAGCTATTCCCTATTATTCAAAAGGTCCTTTGCATCCACCATTCAAAAAACTGAACTTAAAAACATTCAAATTGGTCTTATATGTTTTGTTGCAAGTTAAAAAAAAAACCCCTACTATTCACTTATAGTTTCGTATCAAATACACCTGGAGCACTGTACACTACATGCGCCTGCAACCTATGAACACTAACTTCATATACTTCATTCCTAATTCGTTGTTTCCTGCTATATTGAAAGCTTATCCATATGTAGGAATATGAGGTTATGCGCTAAAAAGTTAAAAAATTCCAAAAAAAAGTGGTTATTTGTGGACATTGGGACTTTTATATTTTACAAAGAATTTATTATTCTATTCAACAGTAAAAGTTTTAGACTGGACACTGGTAGACATTTCTTTAAAACTCTCCCTAAAGTTGAGATTTCGTAACAAGTTTTGTTTTTGAGAGTCGCTTATAATTACACAGATTTTAAGACACACACCTCAATTTAGAACAAATCAAGTCTACTAACACATAGTACAAGACCGACTTTTTCAATTGCATCTTCAGTTTTATCAATAACGTTTTTCTTTTAAAAGTTATATACACTCAAAGTCAAGCAACAATTTGCACCAAATGCAAGCAGTTTTGTTTTGTTCCCAACATATGTTTTCGACAGCGTTATTCTCACCAGTGTTGAACAAATTTGAAAAACCAAGTATGCAGAAATGTGTTTGGGTTTTGGGTTTCAAAAACTTTTAAAAATTGACTTAAGTGCTCAAACCCACAGTGCATTGAGATTGTCCAAAATACAGACAGAGTTAAGGAAATCGGAACTTCTCATAAGTCTATTTTATAGTATACTTTTTGGGGCAATATTGAAAGTTGCTTAAAAATTACAAGTTTTGAATGACAAACAAATTCCCAAGTTAGAAACCACTTGTGATTAACAAGAATATGAAATAGTTAAGTCACAAGGCTATGAAACATCACTGCTTAACCATGATATGTTTTAGAATAATTTCTTTTAGGATTCCTTTTCAAGTGAATAATCTTGTGTTCTGGCCTTGTTGTCAAGTCAAAGGCGAATTCTTTCCGCGGTTGATAATATGACCCCATCTTTTACGTACCCTCTAATGTATTTACAAAAAAACAAACACACACACACACAAATGCAGTTCAAAGTCAACGACACATTGCATTAATTAGCACGCTTTGTTGAACTTTTTCAAAAACCAATTAATTCTACAAAGCCACACAAACTCAATCACAAACACACATATGCTTATTACTTGACAAAAACAACGACAACAAAAAAACGCGAAGAAAAAACAGCCTGGCGGTATGCCTTTGAGCTCAAAGTTCGTTACCTACACACACACACATGGAAATACTTTATATGTATCCTACAATATAAAAATTAATGACAAAAATATGACCGCTGTTAACTTTGTCGTGGAGCAAAATAAAAAATTACAAAAAAAAAACTTGGCAAATAACATTATTAACGTTAAATTAAACTTTGAAAATTTGTTTACCTACGTAGGCATTAAGCAACTTACATAGAAAAAATTATGCTCACAACTCAATAAAGCTCGCCGAAGCGATTATACCCTAACTTCATGATGCCTGAGATTCTTGTTAGTCGATTCAATATCTCAAGGCCAAACTCGGCCTTCGGATTATCTGCTATATAGCAATTCGGACTCAAACACCTTATCGAAACAAAATTATATTTCATTGCTTAATAATATTGTCAGTCCCCAATATATACATAAGTGTATACCCAATGAAAAGTTAGACCATGCATTAATCTACATACATACATACACATGCATATATTCTATGCTGTTGGTATATATGTATGTACATATATTAAAAAGGAAGCGGAAGTGAAAGCTCTTGTTTATGTTTACCGTAATTTGTGGCGCTCTCAAAACATAATCAAAGCCTTCAAATAAGCCACGACAAGGCGAGACAGAGAGTTAGAGAGTTGGCAAAAGCCACTATAGATTAGGTGGATGGAGGGGATGGGGGGGGGGGATGGGCCTGGTGATGACGGCAAATGCAATGCTATTTTTCTCTCTGCTTCTTTCGTTCTCTCTGATTCTCTGTCTCAGTTGTATTTGTCAAAGTTGCAAACGTATGCGTGACACGTAGTAAATTAAATGTGAAACTCTATGTAGTTTCTGTACCAAGTTTTCCAGTATGTGTGTATGCATATGTGTGTGTATATGTATATGTGGGTGTGTGTGTGTTCAGAGTGACTACAAAGAAACGTTTCATTTCGTCCCCGTCTCGAGAACCGGCTATAAATCATCAAAGTTCAACGTTTGCCCGTTTTGTAGCAAATGTGTGTGAGTGTTTGTACCCAAATGTGTTTGCTTAGCAATTTCCTTTTATTTATTTAAAGTTGTCTAGCAAACATTGCGCTTGTTTTCCTCTCACTCTCTATTTTGCTCACACACACTTTATCTCTTTCCTACACTCACACTGTTGACATTAAGTTTACTGCCAAAAGTTTTCACAAGTAATCTTTTAATTAAGTGCCAGAGTTATCCAAAAAGTAAAAGAACCTACGAAAATTATGAAAAGCAACAGGAGGGATAAAGATAGAGATAGCATAAGTGAGAGGGAGATATAGAGGAAGCCTAGAATGTTAAACGGCCACAAAACAGCAAGCACAAACAACAACACGACACAAAAAAAGAGAAGAAAATTAATTTGATTAATGGAAAAATGTTGTGCTCAATTAGTAAAAGCAGCACCCAAAAAGGAACACAAATGATTCTCTCAAATAAACAAACAGCATTAATGGTTGCCTGCCAAGATGGAACTGTTGCTACGAAATGTTGCAAGTGAACAGAACAAGAAGCAGAGTCAGCATGTTAAATAAATAATAAAAATAACAACTAATTGCACCACAAAACCAACCGACAAACACGAAAATTGCCAATGAAAAGGCGAAACAACACAAAAACACAAAACGGAAACAGAAACACTAAGTAAGCAGGGACGAATAAGGAAATACCAAAAGAGAAAGGGAGAAAAAAAGTGAAAGACAGAGAGAAAAGGAGTGCGAAAGGAAAGCTGGAAATATTTTACAACTAATAAAAACATTGCGGCACACGGTAAATCAACCGTAAAACTGTTTAACAGAAACGGAAACGAAAAAATAAATACATAAAAACGACCATTGAGTTTTAAATATCATTCGACTGTGTGGCAGGGCTTTAATACTCTTGCTTGCATTTTCATTTTTAACATTTTTTCATTTTTAAAATTGAAATTTGCATAGGATGCAAATCGAAATACAATAATTCTTTGCAAAGCTTTGTCAATATCAGTTAGAAATTTATATTTATCGAAAACTCGAAAATACAAATACAATCTCGTTTATGAAAAGAAATCAATAAATTAAGAGTGTCAATATATTACCTTAGCTTCTCTGTGTAAGCAATTGTCTATACCCTTTTTTTTGAAGTGTATGACAACAACCACAACTAGCCGAAGGTGAGAGAAATTCAGAAAAAAAAAGGTTAGGTATTCTTCAACAACAGAGAGATTGCAAAGCGAGAGAGAGAGAGAGAGAGACAGAAATGAAAGGAAATTTCGCCTTGGGGGAGTGAATGAAATGCTTGTAATTGCAGCTGACATTTAACATTAGTTTTTCCGTCTTCTTTCTCGTACCACGCCTCCTCCTCTGTATTCACTTACTAACATTTTGGTCAAAGACAGATTCTTTGAATTCAAACTGCTAGAGGAGCTTAAGTTGTACCGAAATGAAATTATATTGTTGCCAGTTATTTTTAGAGATTATTCAGAACTTCAACAAAATATTGTAAACTAATTTATGATCCTCGAATTGGTGTACGAAATATTGCTTTTCGGTTAAATACACCTATTCCACTTAACAAGAAACATTTACATACGTATGGAAAAGTTCCTTAATCAAGCAAAAAGTACTTATATTTAAAATTAGAAACTTACTTGAACGGACACATCGTTAATTTGTATATCAATTCAAAGAATGATATATTAAATGAAAATTTTATTAAATTTAATTAAAATTCCAAATGTAAACGAGAAATTGTATGCTTGAAATAATTACAGAATTCCATCTAAATTATGAATTGATTGTGTTACTTTCAAAATCTCTTTGTTTTTAATATATAATATATTTTCAAGCTATGGACTTTAATTGGTTCATTTTTCAATCGCCTCTTGAAGTGTGTAGAAACCAAATTCCCAAATTTTAGCAAATTGCTTTTGTATTCGCCCACACTCAAACACACTCAGCCCCTCTGCCCCAGAACCAGGACTGTCATATTGATTGATTGATTGATGAATTGTTGTCTAAGTGCTTTTTCAAAAAATATTTGCATAGATTAAACTAATTGCTGGACAAATGAGAGGCAAGAATTTCTCAAGTGTCGCATGCAGAAATGTTGAGAGGAAAATTGCTATCAATATGGAAACTTAAGTAAAACTAAAAAGTGCATTTGAGCTGGGCAAATATTTACCTCAAGACTTTATCCATCATACAATATTGAATATGGAATGCATACTTTAAGAATTTCTCGTTTTTCTGTGTGTGTTTGTTTGTGTTTTAGTGTAACACAATGGCAGAGAAAACAACAAAAGAAGCGACAATAGGAAATTTGACAGGACAGGATAGGTCAGGACATCAAAAGCCGGACGGAAGACAACATGACAATCATAATTAAGTTTTAAAATAAACGTTTTCAATTAGTCAGAACAATGAAGAAAAGGCAAATGGCATGTAGATTACTTTGCAAACCATTCCCACTCTCCAGACCGAAGAACTTGAACTTTGAGAGAGGCGAACCCTTTTGGACTGTAAAAACTTGGTCAAAGTTCAGCAGATAATCGGGCATGGGCCAAAATGACACCACAACAGCTGCGTCTAATTAAAACTAAAAATCTTTGCAATGGTGAACACGAGTGGAGAGGACCAAAGGGATCTAGCCACTTTGGCAAGATAAAGGACACTTTTGCCAATTTACGAGTAACTCGTATCAACATACACACGCATACATACATACACACATACTCATTGCTCTTTTTTGCTTTCTTGGCCCAATTTGCTGGCCATGAATAATGGCAAGCGTCCAAAAGATGTCCCAAAAGATGTTTGCCAAGCTAGTTTAGCCATCAATTGGCTTCTTTCTCTCTCTATCTTTTTGTTTTGGTTAGTTAGTGTGTTGCATTTTGTTGGCCTATTTTGGTGAGGGCTAATTGAGTTAATTGCTTAGAGATTAGAATTGAAATTTCAAATCGAAAAAGTGGCAAATCTTTGAATTGTAATTCCCTTTAGCTGTCTCTCTAATGTTTTATTATTCAATTAGTAAATACAAATTTGTGTTTTTTGAGAAGCAAACATATCAGCGCATTAAATGATATTTCGCTTGTAAAGTGACAAGCCAGACATTGACATGAATTTACACTTTGTCCATGTCCGTGTGTCGTCTCTTTCTCTTTTCCATTTAGTGTGTGTCTGGCAAACAGACAGATATTTCATTTACGTCCATGTCAAAATTTTCATTTGCCACATCCCCCACACAACGCTTCTTGCCCCTCATGTGTGAGTGAATAGTATGACATGAACCCGAAATGCATTTCATTTTTGGTCAATCAATATATTAAGAGCTATTATTTCAATATATACCAATTATTTATTATATGTAAAATTTAATTACCTGTTTGGACAGTGAGATGATATTTGGGCTTGTCTTCACTTCACTTCACTCTTGGTGTCTAGAAATAAAATAAACAAATATTTATAAATTTGGCAAGACAAAATCAGTTTTATTGTGTAAGATTCATTTTACATAAACTATAAAAGTTATCAAAGAATATGAAGAAGAAAGGATCGCTTTGCCAAAGGCCACTCACGTTTTATTGAGTTTGAAAAGTAATCAACTAATTTGAAAAATAATATCCATGTCTTTAGGTCTATAATTCAGTTAAAGGGTATGAAAATGCTAGAATAAATATGTATATTCTTACACTGCATACGTCAAGCAGTATAATTTGCAATTCAATTGCAGTGTCAAACCGCCGACGACCGAACCAAAAAAATAAATAAATAAAGCAAAAGGCTTACAAAAAATTATTTTAGACTGAGGGCAAACCGCATCCGCAATCATAAAAAAATTAATTTCAATTTTATTGCATAAAAAGCGGAGAACTGCTATATAGCAGGCGAGAGGTGGAAAACTGGGATAAAAGGAGAATACTGAACATGAGTTGGAGCAACAAAGAGAGACCGCGGTTAAGTTAAAATAAAACATCACTGGAAAACGGCAAACTGCAAATAGCAAACGGCAAACAGCAATCCCAGGACCAGGATACGAAAACTCAGCGAGCCACAAATGAGTAGAACAAAACTTCTGGCTAAGGGGTCGAGATTAAAATATTCAAAACTGAATGCCAAGTGGTGGGCCCGTTCGGTGGGGGGCGGGTGTTGGAAGAATGTAAAGGGGTTACGGGAGGAACTTTCACATTCAAGGGGTTTATATTCTCTGGCATAACCAAAAATTTGTATGAAAATGCAAAAGCGTTTTTAGGGTTTACCTCACTTTATCCCACGCCACGACGCGGCCCCCGCGCTCCTGCCCCACCACCTCTTTTATGCACCAGGTAAGCTGCAGCAAAACTCTGCTGAGCGATATTAATGTGAATGGTGGCAAGCATAAAGCTAAACTGGCAGCAAAACCATGAATTGCGGTTCAAGCATTAAATTATGAATGTTTCTTTGCCTCGACCCCGACCTGGTTTGGAAAACATTTATCATCCATCCATCCCTGTCCTGGCCGAGATTCGTCTGATTAAAAGCAAGAATTCTCATTTGCTTTTGGCAGGAGGAGCATCCTCATTCATAATATCAGATTGTACAGCACTCAATGCACTGCTGCTGCTCATTTTCTCTACATTCTCTCAGCGAAATCTAAAGTTTTTCTATGTACGCAATTTGCTTGCAAAATTTTGTAAAGCAATTCATGTTTATATTCTTTTTGCTAACGAATGTGGCTTTGGATTTCGTGTCAGTTGAATGGCAATGTTTTGAGAGCGCTTATTGAACAGAACGTGGATACACATGTATATTCAGTGTACATATGTATAACTGGGAAAAGAAGACGAAGGTATTATAACAACACGCAAACTTATTAATTTTAAGCTTACAAACTCTCAACAATTGAGTGTTTAGTACATACGGAGCACAAAGCAGCAGCAAAAATTATAGCAATTAGCGAGCTCAACTAGCTGGGATGCAAATGAAGATGAAATGAACAGCACTCCATGCATACATAGTCAAGGCAACGACACAAGATAAAAAATTAAGTGGTGAATGAAATTATGTGAAGAGATTAAGTGTAATTTTTTCAACCATAAATCAGATAAAATAAAAAATTTCATTATTTTATCTTCAGTTTCGGTTAAAACTAAAATGTCTCCGAATCCATGAAGGGGAAGGCACGCAAGAAAGTATGCTAAGTTTTATTTCAAAGAAAAAACAAAACTCAGTTCAGTTTATAAATAAGGTAAGAAGATATCCCAGAAAAGTGTTCCAAAGATGTAAAACCTACTTAAATGTAAAAATGAAATGCATTAAATTAATAGAATGTGTAAAGTGTATACGAGATATTAATTTTCAACATTTTGATTGATTTATTGACTTTTCATTCCACCATGTCAGTTTATTGCCCATGACACATTAAAGCCAACTCATTATGTGCGATACACACATCCCTCTACCCACTTTGCTCTCCTCGCCACGAGTTGCTTAAAAAGCCGAAAAAATGCTTCATTTCATTTTTGCTGTTGTTTTTTTGTACATACATATATGTACATGTATGTATGTATGTATGTACATATCCATGTACATATTTTTCTTTTCGTTGATTTAACCGAAAATATATGCATATATTTGTATATATTTTTGGCATTTAATTAAGCCACTAGACAGCATATAATTTGTGCAATTTATGCGCTACGCTAATTTGCATAATGCAGCCGCCATACAAATCACAAATCAAATGTTTATTATTAATGCATATACGATATACATATATGTACATAGACATAGACACAGACATAGACATAGACATACAAATAAATATGTATGCACAGTGTACATATCATTTTCCATTTTCTATAACAACTAAAACACAATGTTCTATTGCCCCGGCTCGACATTCATGCTTATGAATTATGGCAAAACAACTCAATCAAAATGCAAACTGACAGGAAACAGGCTAAAAAATATAGAGGAAGAAGTCTGAATGAACGAATGGTGAATGGTGGCGTGGGAGAAGTTGGAGCTTAGTGGCGGTTATGGGGTGATTTAGTGGATAGGAGTGAGCTAAACAAATGAATTAGCCATATCTATGCTTATGAGTGGGTGAGTGACGGCGTGATAACGCGTTATTACACTATAAAATCATTAATATGGCGGCTCAAATGGCGGAAATATGTAAATGCATGCCAGCCTGCTGCCAGCCAGTGAAAGATGCCAAATAGAACTGTTTGTCACGCGAGAATCGCGACATTAGCCATGCCCCCATCCTCCACCCCCACCCCACCACTTTTTCGGCTCTGACAATGACTTCTACTGCTACCCCATCGCATTTCGAGTAATAGCCGTTACCAAAAACACACACGCACACCGACACACACTCACATACACAAGCAGTAAGCGCTTAGCTTGACTGTCAAGGCAACGGAATCTATTAGTTTGTCAAAGGCCTGCGCTGCGGCCTTACAGAGACAACTCTGTGAATTTGATATGCGCAATTTGTTGGCAAACGATGTAGGAGGATGTCATACACATAACACATATTTTTGTGTATTTTCCACAGGACCGGACTATGCGGGTGAAAAAAGAAAGCACAATATTGCGAAACAAATACAAGAATTATTTCTCTGTTGAACCCCTTTACTGCTGAATACGTACCTGTATTGCTACATACATAAATAACTACAGGCAGGCGACCTGTTGCCAGTTGTGAGTTTGTTTTTGCCTTTTGCCTTTGCTTGTTACGCACTTTTATGACGCTTTGCGTGTCTTTCGGTCTGTTTGAAGAGTTGGAAAGAGTGGGTGGATATTACGTTAACGTAACGTTAAGGGAGCAACAAGGACAGAGACAGAGACGACACATCATAAAAGGTAATAATGCCAGATGAGTCGGTTATAAAACATTCTCAAGACTTATATAACATAATCAACATTGATGTTCCTATTTCAGGCTAGAAAATTTGCTAACCGAAATGCGGTTTGAAAACCCAAGATGCAAAGCAGGAAGCAAAATGGCTAGCAGAGAAGCTCTTACTCGAATTTCTTTCATCTCTTTGATTCAGTTTTGCCTATGGCTTCAAAATGAAACTTATACTGAAATCTCGGCATAAGAATAAAACAAAAGAACTTTTTAAGTTTTGTAAGTAAACTTTCTTTTTTTTTGTTTTGTTTTGTTTGCTATTTCTTATTCAACCGATTGCATTTAGCCAACAAGGACAACAACAGCAATAGCAACAATAACAACAACTGCAATTGAATTTTATAACAAACAATTTTACGCTTTAAGCACAGTAGAGAGTAGGACACCCTCCTCCTTGTCCGTCTCATTCGCCCCCTACTACTACTACGGTTCGGGTATAGCTGTGAAGAGTTTTGGGCCACATCATTGACTTTGCCGTTGGCCATGCAATTTTCTACTTTTTCTATTTATCGTTATTTACCATTAGCTGCTGGCTTTCGCCTTGGACTCTGTAACGACTGCAGTTACCAACCTATCGCCCGCTCTATCCTCCATCCTCTATCCAATAAGCATTTGAAGCCAGGAGCCAAACTGAACTATAGTAAGCTGAACTGAACTGAGTTGAGTTGAGCTGAGTTGCTTTCTGGTTTGCCTGTTTTTTTGCTGCCTTAAGTGCAATCGTTGTGAGAGAGTTAAAAAAAATATAAAATATATATACTCTTACACACATACATATATTTAGGTACCAAGCAAACTTTTGAAAAAAAAAGAAAAATCAATTTACCTACACAAACAATTACTATTCAGTGGTTGAATCACGAAAAAGTAAATTGAAATGGAAAAGTAAAACTTCATAAAGGGAAACTAATTAAGCAAAGCATGTAATCAAATGGAAAGTCTTACTAATAAATACTCCATCGCATTTGTTGATGGTTGATGGACAGTTTCACACATACAAAATAAAATATTTACAACTTTTATTTAAACATTTTAAAGAATTTTTATTGATATGACAAGACCGTCGAAACTAAACTATAAACTTTATTATTAACTATCTCAGAACTTACAAAATCTCTGTTTAGAATTATTGATTATAAATAAATTATAGAATTATAAAAATGTGTGCTAATGAGCAAAAATTTCCCACTTCCTTTCACTCGCTGCGGCTTTTAATTAAAATTCGTTAATATTTATGCACAAAGGAAACGCCATTCATTAGCCAAGACGTTGTTTAAATAGTCTTAAAGAAGGCGTCATTAAATTGAATTTTCATTGCCCTATGCCAAAAAGCTTTCGAAAGTCAAAAAAAGACCTCAAGACCAAGTTTCCACCAAGCTCATCCCCAGGGTATAATTATTCTATCTGTCGCATATGCATAAGATGAGACACACGCACACGCCCACACACACACGCACACACACACATATACCAAGAATATATTCATATGCGAGACTCTAACTCCGCTTCCGACTCTGACTTGGAGCTGCTTTACTCTTGCTTCATTAGCAACTTTGTGCGTATTCATTAGCCACTGTCAGACGCCACACCTCCTCCCACTCATTCCACCCCAAAAACCAGCTGCGACTGGTAGATAAAAGATTTATGTGAGCACTGATAACCCAACAGCAACAATGCCCATATGCATAGACAGGAAAGATAAATAAAAGGAAAACTGAACTGTAGAAAAAAACCAAGTCAAGTCTCAAGTAAACCCAAAACTCGAAAAAAGCATCGAAAGGCAACTGCTTGATGGGCCATTCAATACAAAAAACGACTCAACATCAGCCGACAGCTGCGACCCAGTGGAGACCCAGTAGGGGCCCCACCCGCCCATTTACTCACTCACTCTTTTTTTTACACAGACGCACTTACAACTTGTTACAGGAAATGTTTGGCAAAATGTTTGGCAACTCAATGGTGGCGCCTCTTTCACATGTTCATAAATTAAAATGCCGCAAATCAAATTCACATAAGGCTTCAAAACACTCAAGAGGCAAAGCAAAAAGAGACGACCATCCAACCAACCAACCGACCGACAGACAGACACACAGAGAGACAGACATAGGGACGGATGGACGGACAGGAGCCGGATAAAAGGGCGCTTCTTGAACATTGTCTAACTGTTGGCCAGCCAAAACCGAACCGAAAAACTCAACCTAAAAACTGGCGCTCCACTGCATGTTAAATTATGTTCACACTTTTCTTCCTTCATATACCTACAGACATATATTTAGTGTGTGTGTGTGTGTGTTGGCAGTTGGGTGTTGGTCTAGAGCCGGGGTGTGGCTGTTGTGGAGGACGTTTGCATATGCGGTTTTTATGCTGGGCAACCACTTAATCTCTTCTCGGTTTATGCCACTAACAGCAGCAGCAACAACAACAACGGCCCAACACCAGCCGGAACAGAATATAATGCCACCTCTGGCTGTCTTTCTTCGTTTTTCAAGTAAAATTTATTATATTTTAATCACTCCCCCGGGGCCAGTTGTAGCCGTTAAACCGTAGATCTGGGAGAATGCCTTGAATATTCAACTGTATATATATTTTTCGAAAATATTGCCGCGCACTTTAAATTGCTTTAAGCGTTCCCACAGAGTCATATTTCTTTATGTCTGGCCGGTGCTGCCACCAATGCACGTTCCAAAAATATTTGTACTGCCTGTTTATGGGGCCCACATTGCGTATACGCAATTCCCATTTTTGGCTTATTTTCTTTTCATTTTTAGTTGGCTGGCTGGCTGGTTGGTTGGTAGGTTGGTTGGCTGGCTAGCTGGCGCGGGGGCAGTTAATCATTTTGATTGTCGTAAATGGCAAAGGCAGACCAAATGCCGGGGCCTTGTGCGGTTTGCAACTCAAACTGTTTCAGCTCATTAGTTATTTATTTATATATGGCGGGGGAGGGGATAGAGAATGAGGGCATTACTTAAGTTATTATTATATAATTAAGTCAAAGTGTGCGGCAGTCATTTAATATACATCGCAGCGTTATGGAAAAACAAATGAACGAACCAACGAACGTACCAAAAAGCTGATGCCATGACCCAAGCATGCGTTGGACATGGGGGCAAGTGGGGCACGTCCCCAAATGTCAAGTGCTTGAGCAACGATTGACTTGGACATCTATTAGACATAATCATGACCCACACTAGACAAGCGAGACCACCCAAGGAAAAAGTCACAAGGAGAAAGACCAACAGAGGGAGGAAAGAGAAACGGAGAGATATGAATAAAGGCATGCCTGCAGTCGAGATTTGCCATCTTGCATGCCTAAGCAAGCAGACACGGAACTTCCGCTTGGAGCACACACAAAACCCACTGAGATATATTGATTTTGCCTTTTGGCCAAAAGAAGCGAGAAAAAACCCATAGAAGAGGACCAAGAAGAAGAAGAAGAAGCAGCAGATGATGGCAACAACAAAAGCTTCAAATCAAAGCCACATGCAAAACCGTCAAGCAACCGGAGGCTAAAAGTCGCATACATTCCGGTTTTTGTTCATTTTTTTCGTGAGTATTAACGAGCCAAAAAGAAAGAAGTCTGCGCCTGAGACAGAGTGCACTTGGTAAACGCGTTTCTCTTTCCCCCCACTACCTTTCACTCTCTTTCTCTACTTGTTTAAGGTGTAAGGAATCTTGGCTCATTGAACTGTGCTTTAAATTGTTGGCCAAATATTTAAGGCTAACTTGCAAGGGGGCGGAATCCTCCATTGCCCATTGGCACCCGACTCAAAACTTTGCAAACCGCGCAACAATGTTGCACGGAGCCTGGCATTTTGCGGCAGCTGAAACAAAAAAAAAAAAAAAAAAAAAACGAAAGAAAGCCTTACACAATTCTATTGATTGACAGTTTGGCAAAACGCACAAAACAATGCCCCACTCCTTTTGTGTGTGTGTGTGAGTGTACTGTACGCTGCAGGCGTTACCGTTGCGGATGTGCGCTTAAAACGTTGCATTCAAACGAAAACGGGGAAAAAACCGTCCAACAACATTTGAAATAGTCAAAAAAAGAACCAAGAGAAAAGAAAAACGAGGAAAAAATGCCTTTGCCCCCACGTTGATTTGTAATGCAGAAAGGTGCAAGCAATGCCCGCAGCGTTGATGGCTACAGCCGAGGCAGTTATACAAGGAGGGCAGGAGAAGGGCCAGGTTGTGGAATGGCGAATGGCCAACAATGCCCACAAAACGTTCTTTTGCATGATTGTTGCAGGTGGCAAACTAATTGACTAAATTTTTGAATATTTCGTGATTTTCATACGCCAAGAAATAGCGAATTCCGAGCTAAATTCTAAAAGCTTTCTTGTTTAACACAAATGTTATTTAATTTTTTCTTTCACTTTCTGACAATAGATTCTGATAAAAATCAAGCATAATCTGTTTTAAATTAATTTTGTTTATACATTATTATCATACAACTTTATTTGGATAGTCTTCAAATTGTGTTTAGTGACGAACTCTTTAAACATAATCCAATTAAAGGGAGCCAGACTGATGGCTCAATTGGGTACTCCATCATAATTATTTAGTCGTTTGATTGACTGTGGGGAAGATTAAAGACATAAATACTTGACAATAAATTACTACCTGCTTCATTCACCTCATCATGTCAACTTGAAAAGCAATTAATCGCAATTAATCACGCCCCTCATTCATGGCCGCCTCTCCAAGAGCAACAATTTGATAACTGGCAGGGTCAGAGGACAAGGAATGACAAGAAGAAGGAGAGGAAATTATAGTAAAAAATTTCATTTCTATTATGGAAATGTATTTTAATTGCTTAACAAGTTGTGGCAAAAGGTGAACAAACATAAGCCCCGCTTTGTTTCAACTAACCGTCCCCACTCCCATCTAACGTTTGGCCTCTTCTTCTGTTCCCATTATCCTGAGAGCTGAGCAAATTATCTGCGCTGGGCCAGTTGTGGCTTGAGCTCAACAATAATAACTTATGTCAGCCAAGCGCAAATTGCTTTATTAAATAAAGTCCAGCCAAAATAACCAAATAAAATGGTTCCCACCAAGAATGGACCCACACAAACACACATACACACACAAACAATGAGATAAAGAGGGACTGAGGGAGGTAGCCCTCCAAATGGTGAAGAAAGAATCACAGTAAATTGTACAATGTGCACAATGTCAGAGTCTAATCATTGTGCACACACTCCAGCTGAAGATGGGACCTACTCTACAGATGGGGATGAGTTGAGTTGCTGGGCAATGGGCAGGGGGGGCAGCCAACAAAGTGAGCGCACAAACACAAAGGACATAAGAACATTTGTGCTGTGGCCCCAAAAACATAAGCACAAGGACTAAAAGTATTTTTAGCTAATATCAATTTTTCATAGTTCAAAGATTTTTACAGAAACCAGAAACTTACACACACACGAACACAGAATCACAGGCAAACAAAAGATGCCGTGGCCGTTTTTGAGGCCAGCCAGCCAATATGGGATTTTTTTCGTTTGGTTTTCTGATTATAAACGATTGGCCCTGCAATGTTGTCCCCGGGTCATACATAGATACACATACATATGTACATAGCTATGACACTGTGGGGACAAAGGAACAGGAATATATACTGGCATTTAAAAAGAACTACGAACCTTTTACCCCGTTTTTTTCTTACTGTCCTCTTTATTTATTTTTTTCTTTCGGATGCCTGTCGTCCGTTTGCTAGTTTCATTTGTATTTATTTATACGTATTACGTATACGTAACGAGAGCCAAGCCACTGTCCTACTACTACTGACTACCAACTCTGGCAGACTGCAAGTGATAATTTATGGCCAATGGAGCGGCAGCAGCAACAGCAGCCGACAATGGTTTCAATTTGGTGAACAGAATAGACTACGGCAACATGCCACAAAAAAATATTGGCCAAATCGAGAGCTTAAACTAGAATATATGAAATTGAAAATGAAATTTCATTTCTTTTTGTTGTACATTCTTACCCTACATTCAATTATCTGCATTGATTTTTGGAGAAAGTTCTAGAAATTTTGTCAAAAACAAAGTACTAAATATTTTACTTTTCTAAAATGCAATTTTTCTTTTCTCTAAGGGCTTAAAAATACAAAATGAATGTTTATTTGTTCATTTATACTTATGTACATAGATTAACGCTTATTTAATAGCCTTCCGATGTAATGAATTTTATGTTTCACATACATTCGTGTATTTGAAATGAATGGGAATCAAAATTATGAATATCTGTAGTAGTTTCATTTATTTCGATGCCACTGTAATCAGTCAGTTAGCTAGTCAGGTGCTTCAATTGTTGCCACCCATTTCTCAGGCAATTGCCATTTCTTACTTTTTCTCGTAGTCGTTGCATTGGTTCTATGTGTGGCAATTTCAATGTGTGCCCATCGTAAATTTTACGCAAACGTTATCGACACAGCCGCCAATGCCACTGCCATCGGCTCCAAGAGCACCAGAGATGGGTTCGATATGGATGAGGATATGGATGTCGTTGCCATGCATATATGTATGTACGTATAGCATGTCAGTTTCTCGCTCTCTATCGTTCTCCTCTCCTTTCGGAAGAAACTTGCACTTGCAATGCATTGTTTATGGTCTCTGGCCTCCGTTGAAGTCGTGTAAATTTCTCCATTTCTCTGTCTAATGGTAAATTTATTTGGTACGTAAACATTTTTTGCCCTAGTCAAGTCGAAGCTTTTTCGAGTATTTGAAAAATCTCCTACTTTGCTTTTGTATATTGTGTTTGAGTGTAAAGCCGGAGTATCTGTGGAGCTTTGGAAATTGAATTCCATTCAATCGAACTTGCTAATAATGCAGAGTTCTCTCCAGCAAAAGCCAAAAGGTTTGACTGACTGACTAATTGTCTTGTCTATTATCTCACACTGTTTAGTAGTATCAATCTGTTTATTCTCTTTCTCTTTGACTCTCTTTCTCCTTTTCTCTCTCCCGCTCTCTCTCTCTCCCCCTCTCTGTTTAATTGCACAAATCATTTAGCATGGCCAGAAATGAGTTACTGGGTAAGTGGGTTGAAATTGCAAACTGTGAAAACAATATCAAGCGAACAACAAAATTAATTTTTCTCAGCCGCAAAATTGAAACCTAGCTGCGTTGAAGCGCGTCGGCAAATTTACACACCATTAAGTAGTTTACAAACACACCCACACACGCACATATGATGGGGTTGGGTGGCAAACACACCCACACAAGGTGTGTGTAAAGCAATAAAAGTGGGGTAGTATACCAAACACATGTATGGGTATTCAAAGTAATTTGATATTATGCTACGAAATGGCGGCATGTGTTCCCGATGGCGGCTCCACACAATGGCATAAGAAAGGCAGAGGAAATATAATAAAATAAAACTCAATATCCAGCAGGAGCAGAGGAAGCAAAAGGAGTACCAAGTTGAGTGTGCATGTGTCTGCTATGGCATATAGCGCACTATTCAATTCGCTCATTTCATTAAGTTTCTTGTCGCAATCTAGCACTTGATGCTGATGTGTCGGCACACCAGGCGTATGCGCAATGTATTCTGTATTCGGTAGTGGAGAGGCAAGCCATGTTTATCAGGCCGCATAACGATGTGTCACTTGTGCGTGGATGTGGATAGACTTGAGAGAGGCGAAAGAGGGATAGAGCGTGTGATAGAGAGATGGTTATGGTGGTGCTGCTGCATATTGATATGCTAATCGAGCCGTAGTCAACAGCAGGAACAGCAGTCCTGCATGTCCTCACTGTCCTTGTCCCTGTACCTTGGGCATTGCAAAAGGCAAAACGTGACTCGTCTGCCTGCCTGCTTAAATGGCAAAAGACAAAAGCAAAACAAATGGCACAAAACACCGAGCGTGTTTTGCCTTGGTTAGAGGCGGGTAAGCGCTATTAAGCGCATTATTTAGCTTGGACACGGGGCGGCTCTGGCACCCACAACAACAAGGACAACATCAACACCAACAACAATAACAACTTTGTGTAGATAAGCACTTTTGACGCTGTAATGGCCCGCTGACCACTCGGCATCCCATATAACCATGTGTGTGTGTTCTTGTGTCTCATCTATAAAAGTGTGTTTGTGAGTGTGTGTGGTATCTCATGTGTAGGTATAGGTGTAGGTCTAGGTGGGTGTGCGTTTCCAAAGTGCCCTTAAGTGCCCTAGGGGGCGATTTGTAGAGAGCAAAGCCACATAGCCGGGCAACACCTAGAAAACACGCAAACACCAAACAAGTGTTTACACCATGCTACAGACATTAGCGTAGGGCTTAATTTAATCAATTCAAAGGCCAAATGCTGCTTGCCTTTCACACATATACATCTACATAGATAGTCTCAACTCTATCATATTTAATGACGTGGCTTGATATCTTGGCCAAATAAATATCAGTCCCGTCAGTAAACTACACAAATCTCTTGATAAACGACTTATTTTTGATTATAAAAAAAAAACCCAACTCAATTGCCTATGGAGAAGTTTTAAATGATAAATTTATTATGACATACTCTTTAAACAAATGCAAAGTTTCTGAAAAATTAGTTTTTCATATAGTACTGTAGTTTCAAAAAGTCTTCAGATGGCATTGACAAGAAAAGTACATGCCAAGAAGTGGGATCGTTTTCTCTTCCTGAGAATAAATGGCAAATAAAATGTCAACGCCAAGAATCGAGTAGGATCAGAGTGAGAGTGATAATAAACTTGTGCCTTGCAATTGTTGTTGTTGTGCGGTAACAATTTTTCGGTTTTAATAAACACAAAAACTAAGCCCTCTCTTCTGTCACCCTCGCACTTTTGGCCATCCATTTCGTTCTTGGTTCTTTTCTTACCCATATATGATATAAATATAAAAGAAAATGTCGGCAAACAAATGCAATTTTCTTGTCCATTCAACGCAGCACGCGTATTACTCAAAAAGGAATTAACTTTGTGCGTTGCCATTGCTCGAAGAAGAGAAGGCAAATCAAAAAGTAGCTAGGACTTATGGGCCTGGACGAATAGGGTAGATGGGTAAATGGGCGGAGGGGCTGATGAGCGTCACGTTAATCCTTAAATCTGCCCAAGTGCTAGCTGGCAAAAACAGTAAAAGCAAAAACATGAACGGCAGCAGCAACAGCAACAACAGAAGTACCAACAAACAGATTGTTTGAGTCTTACCCGCCCACATAGATTTAGACCAAGTCCTGGGACTTACGCACATTCACACAGAAACAACCACACACACACACACAGAGACAGAGAAATACAGAAAACAGACAATGTACGCCTTCTCTGTACACGAAACGTATACGCAATATGGCTCCACTTTCGTTTTAATATGAATGCTAATAGGCTAAGTCTGGATTTCTGGTCTCCCTCTCCCCCTATGTCTTCCCTTTTACTTTCTCTCGCTCTTGCAGTGAGGCTTTCTTCTATTCGTACCTCGAAAATTGTAATTTCCCACAATTTTTCTTCACTTTACGCACACACCCAACCCGCCGAACGGTCGGTCGGCTTGTCGACTGGCCAGAACAAAAGCAAAAGTAAACGAAAGAGGGCTCTATGGACAATATGGCACAAGAATACTGGCACAACAACACACACACATATACATACACACAGGCTCACACAAATGGCCAAGCCATTTTTATCGCTTTTCATGAATGCCTCTGTGCCATGGCTTAAATATGTTGTGCAGTTAACCAGAGACCGAGAGAGCTAAAGCTGAAGAAGATGCCCTCCACCCAAGTACAAAAATCCAATGTATTCAACATATATATATACATATACATATATACGTATATATATATACATATAGATGTAATTTTGGTTATTCGTAGTTTGCCCGGCTATCCATTTAATATGACTTTACTTACGCGTCGCAAACAACAAACGCCAACAGCAACAACAACGACCAAAAAATCCTTGTTACATTATGCAAACGCCCGAGACTGACCCACATAAACTGTCAGCTATTCGCCATTTGAAAGGACCTACACTCGGCAAAAGGGAAGAAAAGAAGGGAAGGGAAGAAATCTTCGAACGACCTTTTTAAACGTTCATTGCCTGCGGAAAGATTGTTAGCCAAATGTATTTATTTGTCAACGAAACTATTTCATTTTCACGCCAAACCATCACTGAAAAGGATCTCAGCCGGATTCGTTAAACCGTGCTGCAATTAGGAGGCAGCTCAATTAATCAGTTAATAAACGATTATTATTAATTAGAGAGTCATAAATCCGGTTACTGCTTCTTCTACCACCATATTCCTATATTTCCTAGAAGTTTTAGTTCTTTTTCTTTTCTACTTTCATTTTGTTGAAATAGAATAACTATGTAAATTTTATGCAATTCCTGCAATTCCTCGTAAGAGCAAAAATTAGTTTAAGTTTGCTTTTCTATGCTTGATGTTTATTGTCTTTCTTCACTTAAAACGCAAACGCATTCAAATATAAATATTATTATCAATTATTTCAATTTATTGATCTATCGCTTCTTTTTGGGAATTTCAGTTTGAACACTTGTGAATTTTATGGATTTTTTGGTGAGTGTAGTCATACGTGACATATATCCCATGGATGCCTTTTATTACATGAGGCATATTTTGGCAGGCATTAACAAGCTTGCACTCTAATTTGGCACATTGTTGTGACCTGGCATTGATGTTGTGTTGTTGCATGATGTTTATCAAGAAATTTACGCCGTGTTGGCTATAATTGGCTACCATCCTACATCCGTTAAGATTGTACTTCAATTTCAGATAGGTGACATTTCGTTGCATTTTAATGAGCTTCATTTCTCTTCTTTGGCCCACACTTTTACTCTCGTCTCTCGTTACAGTCTCTTTCTATGGGCATTGGCTTATCTGTAGGCCTTGGTAATTGTGTCCTAAAATTTACGCTGCGTCGGCAACAAACAATATATATATATGTATGTAGAGATATATATAGAGCTATTTGTGTATATAGAAATTACTAAAGTCCTGGCATTTGGAATTTTGTGCCTAAGCAGCAAATTTTATGAATGCATGGAATAATTTCACTTTCTCTGGCTCAGTTTAGTCTCATTCTGTTTTGCCTGACATAATCAAACGCTGGTACTTAAATATATAATTCAAGTGTTTCGAAATAAACACATTTAGCGTATTAACACAAAAAACCAACAGGAACAACAACTACAACAACAAACAAACAAACAGGTCGTTGCCAAAAGCCAAAAGAGAAGTTAGGAAAAAAAACTCGACAAAAGACCGCATAAATGCTGCAAACCATTTTTTTCATTGCCTTTTTTTTGCTCTCTCTTAAACAAGTTTAAATAAAAATCTCTTGAAAGGGCATGGATGGGCTGCAGGGGGGGCTAAAGGAATGTAATGAAACTGCAAAAGGGCACAGCGGAAACGAAAAGTGGGCAAAAGGAAAACCGCCTGCTGTTGCCCTTACTGTTGCTGTAGCTGCTGGTGCCACCTGCAAGACTACACCTGCTGACAAAGACATTTACTCAAAAAGTTTTGCCGGCTCAACACGGCGGCGGAAAATACAACAACAAGCTGGCAAACAGGCAAAACATGGCTACAACAAACAACAACTGGGACACAAGAGGCAAGTATTTTGCTGGCAAAACGCCCGCGCCTCCATTAAGGGAGCCCACAAAAGGGCGCGTTTTTCATTACCATTTGAGAGGCGGTCGGCCGCCCGTTAGGGGTGTGAGAGTGTGCGGGTGTGTAGAGAGGACTTTACGGGTGGGGGCGGTCTGAGAAAGTCTTAAAAACGCCAAGTAAAAGTAACAAAAGTCAAGGATACTGTCAAAAACTGCTGGCGGGCATTTCCTCACTTTCAATTTCACTTGTCCTTGCAGACGACAAAGACTCAACTGTAACTGAGACAGAGAAACAGAGCCTGTTGATGGTAATTTCACTTGCTTATAGATAGGGTATCAGCAGATTTATACTTTATGTGCATATATAAAACAATATCTACATATATCTTTGGTTTTTAACGAAACCACAAACATAACCCAATTGGGGCACAAAAAAAGGCAAAAACGTGTTTGACAATTTTTGGTTTTGGTTTGCAAAATAAACAAATGTAATATAATAAACTCACATTTCACAATAATAAATAAATATATGACCATATTTATATACATAGATATAGATATACATGAACAAATATTATTTGTTAAACACATTTTATTGGCTTAATTAATTGAACCATAGAATATGCCAGAATACTAATCAGAGGCGAATCTAAGTGAATAGAGGAATGGGGCAGTAGTTAAATTTACTATTAATCGGTTTATTTATTTATTTATTTTATTGCAAAGCTAAAAACTAAATGAAATCTAAAGCATTAGATTTAAATAATTTTAATTTCAACTAAATCGACTACCAACTTTCTGTTTAAAATGCTTACAATTTCAAATTGTAGCCAGATAAGATTATAGATGTCGAGCTCTGTCTGTTTAACTCTTTGAGAAACCATTATATACCTACTCCATTTATTTTGTAAGGAAATTTAACTTGCTTTAATGATGAATAGGTAAAATGTGAATGAATTTCTTTTTTAATCATTTGGAATCTTTAAGAATTACAACTGCAAAATACAAAATATAATTAGGCAGATAATGTCGCACTTGTCATTGTCTGATGTTTTTTTTAGTCAAACATAAAGCATTTAGTTTCTATTTGTAGTGAGTAATTATATAGTACATATATTGTATTGGCTTTCGTTGCGTGTAGCGCATAAATAGGTCCGCCACTGATGTGTACTAACTATGAAACCTCTAATTAAAGTACAAAATATTCTAAAACAGCAAAACATTCTTTTTGAATGCAAATATTTGCCTTTGATGGCAAATCATCAAGGAGATATGCATTCAAATTTTGCTCCCGCCCAGTTGCAACTCCTATTCCTATAACACACACAGACACACCCACGCATACAAACTGACTTTGGTGCATGCAAATAAGTATTCCATTTCACATAAATGATGTACTATAAATTGTATCAGAATATATCAAATGCAATCATCTGATGTATATGGACATGCAAAAGTGCAATCGATGTGTAAATTGTGTCAACAATATTAACTCTCAGTAGATGTAACTTTAAAGTTTGCCACTTTCTCTCCCTCATGTCCTCTCTCTCTCCCTCTCTTTTTCTTGTAAATAGTATTCTAGTTGTCAGAAATGAATAAATGCTGAGACAAATTTATTCATAGCTTTCAAATATAAAATGATAATATATGCCCACAAAGATGATTAGGACAAATGTAAAAGCATAAAATGCAAAACATTTGTGTAAGTTATATTTTAGTGCAACATTTTGATGAAATTATTTAATGACATAAAGAATTTTTATTTAAATTAGTTTGTGAATTGATTTGTACTTCTAAAATTTCTAAATCAATTGCAAACTAATTTCAATAGATAAACAAATATAAACTTTAACTTTAAATACCAAATATCCCATGGAGAAGCCCCGTATTTGTGTTCCGTTTTTTAGCGGTCATTAGCCTTAGTTCTCTTTTAGTACTAGCCCCGCCTATTTCATTCACCCTTTTGCCATCTCCAGTCTAATGAGCATTACAGCATTTTATAACAACAGCTTACAATTTAAGCTAATTACCTGATGCACGTGAGGGGCTATGATTTACCATTTAGCATTGCAATTAAAGCGGCGGCTGCCTTAGAAGGAGGTTAACTGGCTTATCATATCAACGGCGGCACGCAAGGCCAATGGCGCCAAAAGGCAACAACAACCACAGAAAAATGAGTAACTTAAATCAAGAATAAGTAGAAACCAAACCAAAAAAAAAAAAGGAAAAAAATGAAAACAAACTGAAGGTTAACTGAGCAAAAAGGGAAGGTACACCATGCGTGCAGCTTTGGCATTAGTGGGTTAAATTATGACACCCTGACCCAACCGCAACGAAATGTGAAAATGTGGAAATGTGTGTACATGGTGGGACAATGGACGAAGGCCAAAGGCAGAAAAGTGCAACAATTAAATTTAATTACCAGTGTCATAAATATGTCAGACCATGTAGGCTCCATTTCCTCTATGCCATATCTAGGATACATGCGAGTAGATACAGAAAATAATCAAATATCATGCAGCCGGCACCAGAAAAACACACACAGATACAAATGAATACGCACACTCACATATGTATACGCACAAACGCAATGGCCGAAAACCAAAAAGCCAGCCAACCAACGTGTAAATTACCACTGCACAAATTAATTATTCAAATGTGCACACTTGAATGGCTAAACAGGGGTGAAACTGAGTGGTGAGCGGAGTAGTGGAGAACGGTGCAAGTGGTGAAGGCTTGTATATGAGCATTGCTAACAAATGCAACAGCAGCCACATCAGCAGTTGCATTTACTACGACTAATTAGACGTAATTAAGCGACTAGGCATAGATTTCGGTTAGCTTCTCTCTATCTGGCTAACCCAAAATTGTAGCATAATTTTCAGCGCTAACAGCAAAGTGTGTGAAATCAAGCAATTGCCTTTCAACACACAAACACACACGCAGACCCACACATGCATTCTCTCTGATACACCCATTTACAATTTCGCAAAGTGAATAGAAATTAATTTTAAATTACCATTCAATAATCAATTTTAAATAAATAAATAAATATATTCAACAATGGGCAATGAAGCGAAAAATAGCATCGAGCTAATATTTGAGCTAACAAACTTGTAGTTACCTCTAACCTGTGTGAGGTAAATGGGTATATTAAACGCAAATCAATGTGCAAATCGAATTTTTGTTAGGTTTTAAGGTCAAAATCGCGGGCAAAATGTTTCATTCTGCTTAAATCAACAATTTCAAAATTTACAGTCTCGATGGTGAAGCTAAGAGACTAACACACATTAATTTAGATCTAATCCATTCAATCATTTATGAGTTGAGCTTCAATCCAAACCTTTTTTTAACATTTTGGGGTAAAATTTATATTAAAAGTGGATACTTTGCACTTTCAACTGGATTATCAGTTAATTAATGCAATTATTCGATTTCGTTTAATGACTTTGAAGTAATTGGATATTTGTGAGGCAATATTTATTTACGAGCACATAGTTTTGCTAGAGTAAAATTTTCCAATCAGCAGTATAAAAACTATGCATTTCCCTCTTACTCTTTCTGTCTCTCTCCCGCTCTCTCTCTCTCTTACTCTCTCCTTCTCAGTCTATTTACGCTGTCTTAAGTCCTTTTTCATATTTGCACTATTTTCACGCTCATTATGCGCCAGGCTACTCATAATGATGCTATCCTTGGAGGTCCTGACGCTTAGAGCAATTACCTGCTGTTTGCTGTGGCTCATTTTTATATTTCGCCACTGCCACAAAATAGTGCGGCACTCGCACAGCTACTATCCCACTTTTGCTTGCCACATTTATTTTACTTACTTCACTTCACTTTTACTCTCTTTTTCTCTCTCTCTCTCTCCCTTTTTTCCTCCTTCTTATTCGATTCAGTTGGTTATTTCAGCTGGCCGCAAAACTCAAGGAAAACGAGGCAACCGAACGAAAACAGAAAACAGAAGAGGAGCGTGGCCTGGCGTCATAATGAGCGTAAATTTATTGGGTCATTTGGAAAAATACGAAAAAATGTACTTTTGTTTCATTTTATTTTTCCTCTCATTTCGAGAGGGAGCTGAGAGATGATGGCAACAACCAGAGTGGCCTATTATGCCATTTGGATTGAGTTTCCTCTTGTTTTTGTTGTTTTAATTAGTCAATACCCGCAATTCAATGGACGACATTAAATGGGTGGAGAAGGACCAAAAGCAGAAGGAGAAGGAGAAGGAATGAATTGCGAAAACTTATGTTTTTGAACGTGATGACAACCTTGCAAAACATTCGATCAATTTATACTGATTAATTATGAATGCCACATTTAATTAAATCACTATTAAACCGTGTGGCTTAAACTAATGTATAATTTGTTCGTTTTCAGAAATTTTGCCACAAACGTTTGCCAAAAGGCACTGCAAAATTATGTATAGTACATTTGTATTGTTCAACAAACGAACATCGAGCAATATAACCGAAAGGCACTGGGAAATGAAATGAATTGTATGGAAATCAACTAAATATAAATAGAGCTATGCACATACATATGTTATTACAACTACAGGCAATTGAATTAAGGCCTATTACCATTGCCGCTATATGTGGGCAGAGTCTAATTTCATTGTTTTCATTACATTTCAAAATGTACATACATTGGGTGGATCCTCTGCTGCTGGCCAGGACCGCTCCAAAACTTGAGGTTTCTATTTGCTTCTAGGACGATTCCACCCGGTTAAAAGTTTTTAAGTTCAATTTCCATAATTTAACATATTCAAAAATCAATTGATTCTAAGATGTCTCGCAAAAACTTGTTAGTTATGATTGATTAAAATCAATCATTGCAAGTTTACGCTAAGTTGTTTTAGAGCAAGTATCTAACTGCTTAAATTAGACCATAGACATCTGTGATGCTTTGTTGTGCTGAGCCCCCTTAATGCGGTCCTGTCACTGGTCAATATAATTTTACATGATTCCATTATGAGTCTATATGTTTTCCATATGCAATTCGGAGCTTTGGCCATGTTTAATTAGTAAAATTGATGTATCAATCATGGAAGACTTTGAAACAAAGACCACAAATGACCATGCCCCAAAATGATAGGTTTTTGGGGTAAATTTGAAAATTGCTTCTTATGGGAAGTGGCATATTAAGTGATCGGCTGAAAGCTTTTGGTCAACCAATGCTTAATAAATATGAATAACTTTCACTGCGATTTTATGCCATGTGATTGCTGTGGTTGCGTGTGTCTTTAATTATTTAACCATTTTATGTGTCTCTATCTGGGTATGCGTCGGTGTCTGTATGTGTGTTTGTATGTGGTATTTGTTCATATATTAATTTCGATGAGATTCGCATACTTACACATGCGAATGTATCTTTTATTTAAAAAGGCAACCAAGCATAATGTTTTAACGGAAATTAAAGGCCACGTTTCAAATATATTGAATGTGGCTTTATGCAAACAATTTACGCCACTAAAAAACCTGAAACAATAAATAAAAATAAAAATAAAAATACAATAAAGAAATCCCAACTTCTCGAACTCATCATCAAAAGACTTTGGCTGTTTGTTTTGTTTCTAAAAATATCTTTCTACAGGTGTTTCCTTCGAAGAGCTCAAAGTTTTCAACTTTCTCCAACATTTGGAAAGTTTCTTTTAATTGTTAACTCTTCAAACGATTCGTTTTGTTTATTCTCTTTGGTTATTTAAGTTCAACTTATTTATGCCATTATTATCTGCAAACTATGAAAAGAAGCGAAAAAAATTAATGAAATGGAATGAGGACCTCGAGAAACACTTTTCTCAGCCATTTAATATGTACTTAAAGTTTTGAAACATTCGACTAATTAGAGTGGCATCAAAATCACAAAAATTCGATGCTGAAATCCTTATTTGAATATTATAAAGATTGGCCTGGCACAATTTGTTCGTTTAACTTTAACTTTAATTTGTTAATCCTTTCTCGCCTTTGAGCAAAGCATAAAGTTTTTCAAGTACTTTCGTAATTAGCTTAACATTTTGTTTTCATAGCATACTTTTTCGGGCTGCAAGGCAAAGATAAATACATGCCCTTGCGCATGTTTCTCTTGTAGCATACTTTTGCGAGTTGCAAGACAGAGAAAAGCCCTTTACATACATTCTTGATAAAATGCTGGTATTATATAAATTGTCAATAAAATTCATTCGAAAAAGCAAAAAAGAAAAGAATGAAAATTCAAATTATTTAATATTTTTTCCATATTTTTAAACCGATTTTAAATAGTTTCATATATCTAACATGGGCAGTAAATGAACTCTACATAAATCTCACAAGCACAAATGTATACACAAATCAAAAGCAAGCTAAATAAATGAATAAGCAAACAACTTAAGACAAATGCATACGAAATGAATGACAAGTCAAAATAGATATTCTTCGTTATTCAATTTCTACGATATCAAATTATCCAAACTCTTGATTATCCATCAATTTCATTTCGCAAACTGCAAGTAGCAGTATTATTATTAAGTCAGACGATTAGGCTAACGCTTGTATTCAATGCAAAATTCAGTTTGGTCAATTTAAAGAGTTGAAATTAAAACGAAATTCAATTGTCAGATTGAATGGAAACGTTTTTCTGAATAATGCAGATTTATGCATTTTCCCCATCAGATATCTTATGAATTTTTTTGTCCGCTCTCATCATTGGTCATAATTTATTTTTTTGTTGCAACGACGATTTATAAAAAATATTTTTACACTATGTTCGACGAGTTTTCAATTTGTCGGTAAAAGCTCTGCACAAATTCATTTGTGTGCTGTGTGTGGGTGAGGGAGGGGGGGATGGGGATGGGGAATGAGGGTTTTGGGATTGGCAAATGCCACATCATACGTACATATTTTTAATTAATTGTTAAAAAACAATAAAGCTGAATAAGGTAAGAGAAGGTAAAGGGGGGCGGGTGGAAAAAAAAATAACAATTTGAAGTGATTGTTTAAATCTCGTAGCTTTATTTATTTTATATTAATTATGCAGCTGAATGATTGCAATTCAGGCATTTAAAATGCAACAAAAAGCAATAATGAAACAAAAACAGTTTATGCATTGTATATGAAATATATATTTTCGATGTTCATCTGATTATTTGCATAATTGTTCTGGTTCTTTCAACAGGTGACTGCCATAGGGCAAGGGGTTGGAGGCGGCACTTACCAGTATTCAATTAATGTTTCGGTTTAATTTAGGGGTCCTTAGCTTTCTTTCTCTTTTTTCTATTTCATCAAGTTTTGTGTTGATTATTAATTTAGTTATAGGAAAGCGCACGCACTATGATTAAGTTGTGTCCCTTTCGAAAAGGGTGGGGACGTTGGTGAGGGGCGGGCACTAACAAAACACACAGAGGCCGGGACACGCAGGACACGCAGGACACGCACAGACGCACATGCGGTTCGAGAGTTGGAGCCGGGTGCTTGGGCCTGACTGAATTTAAAATGCGGCACACACAGACGACACTCTGAGAAAGAGAGAGGGGAGTTTCAAAAATACACGCACCCACAATTTACACAATATACAAATATTTCAATATTTAATTTTCGTGTGTTGATTGTTTGCTTTCGGCCTTGGTTTTTGTGTTTCTTGTTCACTATTCACTGTTTACTGACCACCGTGTCCTCTGGAATGTCCACTGTGTCGTTTGTTGTTTTTCAATTACCTTTTCTGCGGTCTCCTTCTCTTTTGCTCCGGAGTACCAAACTGAGACAATTTTCACGGTTTTGCGATACCAAGAATAAGTGGAGGCCCACACACACTCAGAGTTTGTGAAAGTGAGTATGTGTGAGTGTGTGCGTATATGGAGGTCGCGGCAAAATTGCTAGTGTAGTGTTAGTTACGGATCCGAGAACACAGTCGGCCACGCGAGAGGACAAAATCGAATCACAATCCGCAAACGATGCCCCAAAAATTAACGAAGCGAATTTATTTTGTTTATGTTCTTATTTTCCTTCCTTTATTTTGCTTTTTGTGTGTTTTGCTAAAGCTAATTTTACCTTCGAAACTATGGATATGGATATATATTTTTTTCACTGAGAATCTTTCTTCTTGGATTTATTATTTGGTTTAGTTTGGTCAATTTCACTTTCAATATTAAGTGGATTATTTTTTTGTCGATTCTAGACACAATTTACAATTTTTACAGGCGGCGGCTATTTGGTACAGTGGGACAAGAACACAACCGTCTCGTTACGCGTTTCGATTAAGACTGCTCGTAGACGAAGTTGACGAACCGTTAGCCCAATGTTCGGGTCAACCACTCGTTGATTCAACAGTTTGCACGAACTCTTGTGGCACACACAGACACGAAGCCCGCAAAGGGGTGGACAACATGGTGAGGGGAGGGTGTGCGGGTGTGTGCATGAGTGTTGAGCAGAGTGCGTCGAGAGGGGGGTAGTTGTAGCAGCCTCAACGAACTATGTACGAATCTGCCTAACCCAATATAATTGCTATTACAGTCCCTCTTCTGCTTCAGCTTCAGCTTCGGCCTGTTGTTGTTGCTCTTTTCGCGTTTGTTGTCGAAATGCCACACAAACGCAACGCATCGAATGCGTGCCACAAAAGAGAAAATTTCCCGCATACGTAAACCAGGGATATTTTTCTGTGTGTGTGGACCGTAACTGCAGACGCTAAAGGAATAAAGGGATTATGTCCTTTTGATTTTTAAACTGCTTGCTTTTAACGGACTTTTTGCGTTATAGCCAAAAGGAATAAAACATGGTTTCCTTATTTTTAAATCATCCGAGTTATTGAATTCCTCATCTGTTTTAGACTGTAAATGTTTTATTTACAAATTAGAAACTAAAATATATTTTTACATTTTAGAAATTTGTTTTATCATTTTGTATCATAAAACTAAGTATCAAAATTTGTTTTTTGAATACAAATGTTTTCAAATGTTTCCTTTTACCAAAAACACAAAAATTGAAAAAGTTTAAAAAGAACTCCATACAATTAGGTTTATTGTTTATTTATTTCTCGGCTGTATAGCTTCAGCCAAAACTTCATGGAAATTATGGACAACGACAAGGGACAATGGATAATCAGAGGAAAGGTGTAAGTTTTTCAGTCTTCTTATATTCCTCTGTTGATTAAGGTGTAGGTTACTTTATATATCTGTTTTTTTTAGACAACCGCAGACAATTGCATGCATAGCATGTCATTGATGTAAACGATGTTGAGACCAATTCACCCACAGAAAAGTGTTTAATTTCAATGGTAACATTCAATGTCCGTCCTTGGATTGGGCACACTATGCAACTGGTTCTAGTTCAACTGGAGCTTCACTCAGGAAGTGCTCGGTGACACGCTTCAAGGCCACAGTCGCCACATACTGCCGAAACCCACTTGAATATGCGCCTTCGTCCCTTTTGGTTTTGCCTTCAGTTTGCTGCTTTGAGCCACTTTAATGATGTTTTTGTTTTCTACTTTCTGTGTGGGTGTGTGTGTCTGTGTGTGGGCCATCTGCAATATTAAGTTTGCCGCCCACACGACTTGGTATAGCCTGGTGTATCTGGAACTGGAACTGAAACTGGCCAATGTCCAATGTCCATCATACTTTACAGTTGCCCCAAACTATTTGCCAGGCGCGCTCTGGCTCCCTGGCTCTCATAATGAATATTTATGAAGATTTAAAAAACATTTTCTTCGCGTCTGTTGTTTTATGATTTGCAAGTGTGCCTTTTATTTTTTTGTTTTTGTTTCTTTTGTCCATCCCATCTCTGTACATTCTGTGTCCCCCGTTCCTGATCCCCGACCCCTTCCAATGCCGAACGTCAACTCAATGGCGTGCAAAGTTTTCTTTTCTGTATTTTTCACTTGAACGAGATGGACGACGACGACACGGACACGGTGCGCATTCCATGACGCTGTGAAGTGGACAATGCCAGAATGGGGAACCGCAGCAACCACCAGAAACAAAGCCCACCCTGTACCGCTATATACGGTGGACATTTGCCGTTTGCCGTTTGCTGCTGCTGTTTCTTCTGCTTGTTGTTGGTTTTGTTGCTGTTTTCATTTTGTAAATGATTTCATTATGTGCTTGAAACGACGCCCCATGGCTTGGTCGTTGGATTGCGGTTCGTATACTTGATATTGCTTGTTCCGTCAACACGAACGAACGAAAATTTGCGTCCGGCTGGTTGGTTGGCCCTTGTCTTATGACAGCTCTCCCTTTTCTTCCCCTCTTGACCCTACTCAACTCAGCCCTCCTCCTGCATTTGCCTGGCTGTGCAAATTTATTGATAATTTAATTTGACATTTGCGGTCTTTGATTGTCATGATTGTTTTCATTTGAATCTTGCTGTTGCTTTTGCGGTTCAACTAGGTTGTTTGTTCGTTTATCGCTTTCCGTTTTTTATTTCAATACCCTAAAAACGATTGCACAAAACCGAGTATATGAGAAATCTGAAAATCTCCTAGCAAGTCATTTGTCTGTGTTAGTCAATCTTTTCAAAGGATGTTAATATATAAATAAATCACGAAAGTCAAACAATTTGATCACTTTTATTGGCCAACTTACCTGCCTCTCTTTTGTTTCAATCGATTTCCAATATTTAGCAATGAGATTTAGGTTTCTTGAATAGCTATAAGCGGACTTTAAGCAGAATCCAAAACAGATGCGAAAGGGGCTTTGAAAACATTACATTAAAGCAGATTATAGATATAGGGTATCTTGAAGTCGGCACTTGAACCTAGAGTCTAGTAAATTCTTCTTTTCTTTTCGTTTTTTACTATATGCAGTATTGTGTATTTTTCTTTCTTGAATCGAACATTTGGCGATTTGCATTTATTTTTTATGGTCTTGTTTTGTTTCCCTTTGTTTGTATGTTCATTTCAGCTGCCCCCAGACATCCCTGCCTCCATGCTTTGTAGTCCTTGGTCCTTTGGTCCACATGACGTTTAAGCCATCATGTTCATTATCATCTGAGGGGCGTGTTGAATGAGAAATTTGCATGTTTTAGGTATAGACATTGTTGTGTCCTTTTAAGGACTTTATCATTATCATTCTGCTGGTACACCCTGTACCCTCTCGCTCTCCACTTTGTATATGTGTGTGTGTGTGTATTGTTGGGTCGCGCTTTAACTTAAGTGACTTTTCTGTTTTTGTGTTTTACATTGGCACATGCAAAATTTGCATGCGAAAACAATGATTGTAAGTCCAGGGTAGAGTGGGGTAAAAATCTTATTGAAATGTCTACCCATTGCCCTTAGAAGAAACCTTTCAAAATTGCTTATGTACCTAACCTTACGAAAATGTACTGTCCTTAATGACTTTACCAAAGGAATTTTAATTAAACTATTTCCTGGCCAGGCAGCTTCTCTCTTTGCTGCCATCATGCCACTGCCGCTGCTGCTATTTGCTATTACCTCTGCCTTCGTCATGTTAGTTGATGATGCTGATGATGAAAATGGGCGTGGCTAAGCAGCTTCAAATGTGCACAAATATTGAAATATTTATGGGCACACAAACACACTCACACACACACACACAGGCCCATGAAAGAAGAAGAGCTGCAACAACAACGACTGAGTAAACCGAGTAACCCCAACCAGCTCCATTCGTCCCTCCATAATGCAATTTTAATTTCTTTCTGGGCACAGCAGGTACCACCTACTTCGGCACAAACTGGAGCAGCAGATGGCTGATGCGATGCTTTGCCACCTGCCACCTGCGCCCTCAGACCTTGTCGCACGCTTCGTTTCCGCCAGCTTTGCCATCATTTCCGCTGCTCATTTTTTGACTGACTGCTGATGGCTGCCTGACAAATTTGTATAGATTCGTTTTATGCTCTGTCTTTCGTTTTTGCTTCTATATCTATGTTTGTTTGTTTATTTGATTGTAACAATAACAACAAAAAGAACAAAATAATATTACAAAAAAAAAACTTCTACGAACATTTCAATTGTGTCTGTCACTTTTCAAAGGATGGCCCAAAGCCCCTCAATCAAAAGCAGCGGAAATTTCTATGGTACTCAATAATACTACATACATCTAGACACATACATATGTAGGTAGGTAGGTATACATACACACATGTATACATATGTAACTCTCTTTTTGGTTTAACAATAAAATCAAGTTATTGTTTGACTGCAAAATGTATAACTTCTCGAAATAGGTAAGTATGTATGTGTCTTCGTTCGTTCGAAGATGAAAATATACTTACGTTAAAAGTGTATGGTCTTAAATCTCTAAAGGTCTTGGAGGAATTTCGTAAGTTGCTATTCAAACATACATGTAACCACACTCCAGCAAGAAGTTTACTTTAAGCTAAGACTTGGTAGTAGTCACAAAATTGGGACTTAAGATTTTCTCCAACTAATCGAATAATATAATTGTCTTTTCCTAATTCATGGTAATTTTTTCAAGGTACTAGACCATTTAGAAACAAGAAATACATACATTTCACATATGTACATTTGATATTCTTGGTTTTTGATTTGCAAGAATTGAAATATGTTTTTACATTTATGGATACAGTGAAACAAACAGGAAACCAAGAGGAAAACTTTTGCTTTTCCATTTTGATATCAAATAAAAATAAACTTCATGGTCCTTGTTCTTAATGATTTAAGAATCGTTGATAGTAATAGTATGCTAGTAAATATATTTTAAAGTGTTTCTGAATTTGCTCAATGTTTTCAATACTTCACCCACTAACAATAAGATATGATTTTTTCCCCACTTTGGATATATAATTTTACCCAATAGGGATAAAAAGATGGAAAAGGAGAAGTTTAAATGGAATTTAATTTATATAAGAATGAAGATCGATCTATTGCAACTACTTTTCAGAAATTTTCGGTATAACTTTATTTGAAGGTGTGTGCAAATAGTTGAGTTCTGTTTTATGCCACAAGCAACATAAATTGTGGTTAGGTGTCTCAAGTTTGCTAGCAATTGCCGCAAAAGTTTGCATCAATATGCAGGCAGCCAAGCAGCCTCCATTACACACACACACATGTGAGACACATGTGAAGTTGGAAATGCAGCCATAAGGAAATTTCATTATTACCGCGCTTACACGCTAATGAAGCATGTAAAATGTCAATGTAGTTGTATGTAGTAGAAGTTCTATATATGCCTGAGTGTGTGTATGTGTGTGTACATATGTGTGTGTGTTTTTGAGTATGTCTGTGTCGCAGTGTCTGTGTCTGTGTGTGGATTGCTAGTTTTATTGCAAATGTATGTAATGAATGTAAATTAGTAAAAACTTTTCATAAAGAGGTGTGTGTGTGTGAATGTGTGTGAAAAGGAAGCTTTGGAAAACTAACCTAAGGCAAGCAAGGATTCCTTTTCTCTTTATCCTGATGTGTGTGTCTCGGTGTGTGTGTGTGTTTTCGGTTATGAATAGCGTTCGAATTAGAATGCTTGAATGTCTGCGTCTAAGTATGTATGTATGTATGGAGAACAGGTGAATTAATTATGAGAACCCTCATGCGTTCTCCCCTTCCTGCAGCCACCCCACCCCGCCCCATCTTACCCCGCCCCTTAATGTGTGTACTTTCTCCATGGCCATTATGGCTTATTTTTGTTGGCCAAACATAAAACGCAATAGCCATCATGGTCGTCGTTCGCTAGACCAGCTAATTAGTAATATATGCAAATAGGATTCTTTGCTTTTTTTGTTTTTGGTTTTTTAGACATTTTCATCATCTTCTCGCTGACGTCTTCTTCTTCTAGTTTTGTAACTGTTAATTGCCCTTTAACCTAATAACATTTTAATGTGGCAAAACACAATTTTGCACTTTGAGGCAAAACAGACAGCAGGCAGCAGGCATTAGACTGTGAAAGGGGAAAAACTCCTAGTGAGAAGAAGTGAAAACTTTAAAGTTTTCAGCTCTCTCTCTCTTGGAAAACATAACAGCTGCAACTTATTAGAAGACTCCTGGCTTTATGCAAAACCAAAGGCAACATTCACTTTGGGTACAGTTTGGTTTACTTCAGTTCAGTTCGGTACAGTTCAGTTCAGTTCAGTTCAGTCCAGTCCAGTCGAGTCATCTCCCCCGCACTGGCGCCACGTCAACAGCAACGAACCATTTAAAATAAGCAAAAGCAAAACTAACAAAATTCGTTTATCAACGCCATGCTGCTGCTGCTGTCTGGGCAGGGAAGCTGCCCATGGAGAATGGCAAAAGGGAAGCTCAAGGAAAGTTCAACCAAGGTGCAAAATAATTTGTTGCAATCAGCTTAGCTCCAAGCAGGAGATTCACCCACCTGAAGACGGGCAAAGGTGAGCCAGTCCAGCTACCTACCGCCCAAACACCCAGCCACCCCCCTCCACTCGGAGAGAGGTGGAAAAGTGGGCAAGTTTTCAATTTAAGTTGAATTATTATGACCTTAATTAACACGTCGTTTCATCATCAAATGCTGCACTACATCTTATGCTTTTGTTGTGGATTTTTGGTCGTGCAGAAGCTCTTTCTCTCACTATCTCTCCCACTCTCTCCCTCTGTGTAAGCTCCTGATTCGATTTTCTGCAGACATGCACTTTTGCCAGAGGACGAGAAAGAACATCAGCAACCGAAGCAGTACTAGCAGCAACACCACCAGCAGGTCGTCTCCTAATCCCTGCATCAAGCAATTCTCTTGCAAAAGTGTGGAAGTTTCCTAGCCTGATTCTAGATTTTACTAATTTTGGTTTTAATTAAATTCAAACTATGTTGACGCTGCTGGCCTTGCCTCAAAGATGATGATGATGATGAGCATGATGAGTACGATGCTGATGCGAATGAAGGCACAAATTTCCAACACCTTTTCATTAAATACCCCAAATGCAAATTGAAAACGACTAACTGCATTTAGCAAATCTGAAGATTAGTTACACTTTCAAGTTGTAAATTTAACTGACAGAAATGAGGTGTGTCGATTGGAAATATGAATATGAGATAGATTGGGAAGTTAAAGAAGTAGAAGATTCTTATTTCTCTCACTCCAAATCGAATACAACACTTTTTACTATCTTCCACATATATTAATATATCTTGCTAAGTGCAGATTTATTGCGTTTTTGTTTTTCTTTGCTGCATTGCAAACATGGAGAAAACTCATTTAAATCCATCAACATCAACATGGTCAACCATCAGTCATCACCTATCCTCACTATATATGTATGTATGTACATATATTTGCCTTGTGATTTCTTTTTAATTTCCCCGAGGTATTTAGGAAAAAGCGGGGTAAAAAAAGAATTTAATAATATCAAATATGAACATGAAGCTGGACACATACATACATACATGTAATTCCATATGTATTTGTAAGCAAACAGCAGCGACAACAATGCAGCAACATGGGGCACACAACGCGACTTCTATCGCCACTACCCCCTCCCTTCCGTTATCCCCTTCCACACTCGTCCTCTGGCTGTCTGGACTTCCGCTTGGCTAAATTTGTTTGCACTCGCCGCACTCGCACTGCCCACTCATAATTTCATTTTGAAATGTTTGCCTAAGCGACCAAGAACCAACGAACTGGCCAACATTTTCTTGTCGCTGTGTTTATACCCTGCATTCACTTGTTTAAAGGGCATGACACAGCCCACCAAATTGCCCTGAACAAGGCATTACAGACAGAAACATTTTACAAAGTTTCTTAAGAGATCGAAGTCACTTTATGCTCAAATGAAAGTTTCTAAGTTATATCCTTGAAAGGGAAAGGGTAATTAAAGAAATATTAATATATGCATTCTATTTCAAAAAATATTCTGTTTTGTTACAGGTAAAGCCAAACGAGTACACAACCAGGTTAGTAGATCTAAAAATGTACTTTATTATTTTTCAAAATGTAAAAGAAAAGGATATTTATTTAAAATTTAGGTATGTGTCTCAAATCATCAATAGACTTGCCTAGAGTAAACATTTTGCTCTTGGAAGTGAAGAGGTATTTACTAGTCGTAATCCGTCCTGTTACCATGTTCGGTTTCTTGCTGCTTTTGTTGTTATTTTTTTAAATTTAGTTTTCTTTTTTTGTTGTTATTTCACATTTTTGTTAATTTTTGTATCCTGACATATGGCGCTAAGCCTGGCACATTATTAAATGTTCCACTTTGCCTTAAACTAAACACTGCGCGGCTCATTTAACAAAAGCTCAAGAATGCCCAGAACCGAAGCCAACCCCTAGACCGAAACCCCTTGAACATTCAGCACGTGTTTTGCATACACTAAACACCCCAACACCCCCAACCTCACACCACCATGTAACCCCCTGGCCAACTTAATTACATGCAAAAGCTACAACACCCAAAAAAGAGCCAAACAACAAAAAATAAGAAGTCGACAGCAACAAAAAATTAAGAAAAAGGAGAAACCAAAATTAAATGTGCGTTAAATTACCAATAAACATGGCCTGCATTTTAATAGCCCCAAAATAAGATACTATACTTAGAAAGACAGAAAGTGTTATTATTGGGTTCATGCAATGTTGAAATGTATGTACACACAATCAAAATTTAAATGCAGTCTGAACATCTTCTTAAATGTTGGATCCTTTAAAGCTATGTATTATGATGCATATTTACATCGTGGTCTGTCAGACCTTTGACAAATCTCTTATGAATGCCTACTGTGTTTGCCCTTTCTTTCAATCATTGCAAATTGACTGGCGTTACGAGCCAGTTTACTTGGATGGTATGAAATAACTTGTCATTAGTTGGTGTTTTTTATTTTTTGTTGAACTCAAGTGTGCCTTGACTGTTTCGAGTTCATCCAAAAGTCGATATGCTACATGATTTCCTACCCAGATCATCATTAGTCTCGAATATCTCGTAGCTTGAACGTATATTTTCAAGTTTTGATTTTTTTTTTCAAATTTATAAATAAAGAATTTTTATCCAGGATATTTTAGTAAAAAAATTAATCAAATCAAAACTAAAGTATCATAATGGATGCCATTCGTGCTCGAACTCAAGCAAAGCTAAAGAGCGCTCTGGCAGGATCCCAACAATCGAGGGCTGATAAGTTTGTGAGTAGAAAGGAAGAGTTTGAGGTAGATCCTTTGTCATTCTGTAACCTTCCAAAGGATCTGAAGTTTACCGAAGACGAGAAGAAAACCATTGCCGAACTGAAGCAACTGTACTTGGAGACCATCAAGTTGGATGTGGATCTACAGCGTGATATTTATAATATGGAAAAGTCCTACGAGTCACGCCACAATGAGATCTATGATAAGCGCAAGAAGATTTTGGAGTAAGTTTTCTCTATTCTGTAGGTACATCTCGGCCTTGAGAGTAATATTTCGAATCCGTTTTCATTGAGCGCAGTGAGTTCCGTAAGCAAAACCATGGCGATTCCACGCCTAATGAGAACGTTACCAATTTCTGGGTCAGGGTTCTTAAATTGTCCTACACAGAATTTATTAGCAAGAAGGACGAGGCCATTCTAACGGTTTGTATTGTTTGATGCGACACAAAAATGCAAATTTTTCAAATTTTTATTTTTAGTACTTGTCGGACATACGCACAAAACTTTTCAATGATCCAGTGGTGAAGTTCACCATTGAATTCCATTTCGAAAAGAATGAATATTTCTCAAATTCGGTTTTGACCAAAACATATTATTTGAACTGTTTGCCGGAACCAGAGGATCCGTTATCCTATGACGGCGCAGAGATATTTAAATGTGATGGATGCACCATTGATTGGATTATTTCCAACGAGGGCGACAATAAGGGCGATGAATCTTCGTTCTTCGATTTCTTTTCTCCACCCACTCTACCTGATACTGATGATCCAAACTATTGCGATATTAATGTGAGTTCACCCTTTATCCCTTTCTTTTCCCAAAATATTGGATTTCGCATATCATCTAATGTCTTTCTGTGTGTGTGGGTGTGTAGGCCATATTGCAAAATGATTTCGAGTTGGGCTTCTATCTGAAGGAGCGTGTCGTACCGAAGGCCGTGATATTCTTCACCGGAGAAATTGCCGATTGTCAGAGTTCTGATGACTCTGAATCGGAATCCGAAGAGACGGATGAAGAATCCGATGTAGAGGAGGAAGAGGAATCTTCCAATGGCACTGACAAATAATTCACAATATTCAATTCACATAGACATCCTTTTTTTCTCCATTATCATTTTGGTTTTTTGTTCAGTCAAGCGCATCTAAACAATTGTTTTGTCCTTTCAAAAATAACACTGAATTAGCTACCAAATAAACTATATATTATTGCCAGCAATCCCTTTGTTGTGGGTTTCAGAATACTTGTTAGTAACTTAAAAAATGTTCACTTTAATGCTTAACACAAAGGACTTGTAGTTTATACAGTTCATGCATCCGTTGCAGGCGGGGGACATAGTATAATAGTAGTAGTAGTGGTAGTATATGCATATAGTACAAGATATTTTAACGTGATAATTCGAAAACATTCGTGTTGGGCCGAGGTTAGCCGTGTGACGTCAGTTAACAAAAAAATGTATATAAAATGAATGCCGAAAGTAATGGTAGGACAGCCAGGGGGTGTACAAGTAAATAAAAGTCACAAATTTCTGGGAGGATTATATAAACATATATACTTATATATAAATCTAGGGTTCCACAAACTCCCTTTTCTGAGCTGGCTGCGGCGGTTGCCCCGGCGGGCTGGGCGGAGGCGATGTTTGCTGCTCATTTAATTCATTCTCATGATGCCCGTCCACATCAGTCAAATGGGTGGCCACCACTTCACATTGCGGCTTTACCTTCTTGAACATGCGTAAGCCCGCCAGATCAATGCTAGTCCCACTCACATCTATAAAGACCAAGTTGGGCGAACACTGGACCAAATGATCTAGCGAATTGTTGGTTATATTCTTATAGTTTCGCAACGAAATTCTCTCAAGCCGATTGTCGGGTGATCGATTGATATGGCGTATCCAAACGACATCCGGTTGGACAGGACGTGGAGCTCGCCCAAAGCTGTAAATCGCCCGATCGGATACAAAGTATTGAGGCTGCACTGGGCAATGGCTTTGTGGGCGACTGCGACTGCGTCTGCCTTGATCCAATGGATCGATCATATTCCAAAACATGGGATGATCCATCACTTGATCGAAATGTCCACGTCGCTCAGGTGCGCGGCGTCTGCGTGATGGGGCGCAATCCCTTAAGGGATTTGCATAAATCACTTGATCGCGACGAGGCAAGAATCGGCTATGTGCCGGGTTGTTGCCCCGCAATGAACGCAATTGATCTGCCATTTGCTCCAGCAGGGCAGTCACATTTTGCTGTGGTCGTGAATGGTCGCCAGCAGGACGCGCCTCATTGGGCACATATATGAATGCACGTGGTCCTACTACCCTAGCTGGACCGCCTTCTGCCGGGGGATTTTCTTCTAGGTCAGCAACCGCCGCAAGAGCTGCTGCTGCTGCTGGATCTGGATTAGGAGGAACAACTAATCCAGGCTGCTGGTTTGAAGCCAAGCTGGGAAGAGCAATAACTACAAGCGGCGAGCGCATCGAATTGTTAAGATCATGGCCGTTGCTAAGCGGATGGGCATTATCCGATTTGTCTGAAGATGATGCCGATGTGGTCGATGTATCCTCATCGTAATCCGAATCGGAGTGTTGACTCGTCTGTTGTTCTTGTTGTTGTTGTTGATGTTGTTCATGCTGCTGTTGTGAATCTCTTTCATTGCAATTGTCCGAGTTAAAGGTGGGTTCATCTGTTGCCAACGTCTCAGTGTTCTGATCCCTAGTTTGGGCTATTTTGCAAGCTCGCAATTGTTCCATTGCTCTTCGCGAGGTGGATGGTTCGTCATCATTGAGGATTTTTAGAATTTTATCCCCAGTCCCTGCCACGGCCTTCTCATTGTCATTGCCATTCCAGTTACTGGTCTTCGACGGCGATTTCTCAGATTTCTCAGAAACCGATGGCATATTGGGCGGAGATTCCAGAAGCAGTTCCCTTAAATTCTCGATAGCGCTAAAGCATTGGAGATCAGAGTTATTAATGGGTGTTAAGCGCAAGTCGAGAACCTGTTGAATAAAACGAATTTATAGCACACTTGGGACGCATTGTTAACTGGAAATAAAGCACACCTCCAATTTTTGGAAACCGAAACGAGCCGCCATGCTGCCATAGGGTACAAATTTGCATAGCATCTGACAGCCCTTCAAACTGAGGCGGCGCAACGAGGGCAACTTGGACAGGGCCATTATGTAGTAGGGCTCAAACCAATCGTTATCTTCTATACTGAGGTCCTGAAAGATGGCAGATGCATTAGTCTCATATCTCTTGCATCTAAGCCACACTACTCACCTCCAATTCGATCAATTGCCGTTCTATGGTATGAAAAATACTCTTTACTTGATCTCCCACCTTGACACTGCAATCCTTCAGCACCAATTTTCTTATCGTAGATGGAAACTCGGATATATGTATCTGAATGGAAATGAAAACGGGATGAGGATTACAAAATTATGAGTACATTTTGAGTTTCCTTACATATTCAAAATCCAGGCTAATGCCCTGCAGCACCAACTCTGTAAGTTGTTCGGACACTTTGGGAAAGACTGCGGTCAGGGTGCAAGTGAATTGTTTGCCTTCGCCAGCAACATGCTGCGACGAGGGCGGACCGCATATCTTAATTGTGTGAGTTTTGTTTGTGGCTCTGCCCAGAATCTCTTCTAATATACCCAAAGGCAATGGGCCATTGCTTAGGTCTATTCGGTGCCAGAAGCGATGATCCAGTAACAAGTTTTCCAATCGTGGCGAGCAACTGCAAAGACAATAAAAGAGAAATTCGAATTTCAGCAAGCGTGGGTGAGCGGAAGGTAGTGTTGAGGTCTTACTGCATCAATGCCATTATCGACGATGTGTCCAGGTACTTGAATATTTCGTAAAGCAATTCATCGCAAAAGTTTAAAAGATTTGGCCATTGCCCCGATGTCGAATGCAGCAGGGTGTCAGCTGCTGACTCCAATAGTTCGTCTCTTTTGCGTTGTTTTGTCTTCGGCGGCTGCTGCTCCCGGTCCAGGTCATCGTAGTCTGCATCATTAAACGTTGGCAGTAAGGGCGTGGCTATTTTAAGGGCGCACTCGCTGTCGGAGAAACGACGCTTGTGTGCAGCTACTAGCTCATTGCCGCCTATATCGGCACTTTCCATCGTTTTAGCTCGTTGTCTTTAAGCCTAACTTTATTTTTCTTGCAATTCTTGCAAATTATAGTGTTGCAGTGTGGCCAAACTAATAGTCTGGTCACACCATTGGAATGGCAACTGTCGATTAATCTATCGACTGTCGACATTCACAGTAAAACGCAAACAGCTGACCGCAGCCCGCAACCTGCATCGGTAATTCTCAACTCGCGTGTGTTTAATATTTTGATTTTAAATTAAAATGTCCTTGTTCCGGCACATACGCAGTCTGAATGCCTTGCAAAATCTGCGGCCAGGTCGCAGGCAATTGTCGACCGCCACTCTTCAATACGACCAGGATCCCCAGCCACTGTTTACAGATGCCGAAACGCAGAGTCTATTGCAATCCATGACGCAACTACAGCTGGACAAGGTATTCCGCAAGCGTACTGTGCCCGACAACAGCACCGAGATGAAATTCATGACCCCCGACCAGCTGGAAAAGGAGTTTGTGCAGGCTATTGAGAAGGCAAGACATCTACTCCAGATGCCCCCCATAGTGAAAATCAAAGTGGACACAGAGCGGCTTATCTCAAAGGATGCGGCTCTGAAGGACTTTGCTAGCACCAAATATGTGTTCACAGACATCACTTACGGCCTGCCCCAGTCCGAACGCAAAGTGGTGGTGCGCGAATCGGACGGAACACTGGCTTATGCCAATCTGGAGACAGTAAAACGAATGAATCAGCTTTATTTCCCCCTCGAGGGACGCAAATCCTACATACCACGCATGTTCACCGACGAGGAACTGCTCAAGTCCGCCCTAGACACGCATAAATATGAATTCATTTTGGACAGAGCCACTGTGCAGTATGAGCCTTACGAGCCAGAGTTCCACAACATTTTATCGCGAGTCTTTGAGCACCTAAACGAGTCCAAGCAATTCGATTTATTGCGCTCGACGCGACACTTTGGTCCCATGGCCTTTTTCTATGCCTGGCACCGTTGCATCGATGATCTCCTCTACGATATGATTAAGCGGGATTACCTCCACAATGCAGCAGAGCTTATTGCCTTAAGCTATAAAATACACAAAATTCCTGTGGACTACAGGAGCACATTGGAGCAGATTTCGGCATTGCATTCAACGCCCGCGGAGAAAGCTCTAGAGGAATTGCGCAACTCCATTCAGGCTCCAGAAGAGCGGCAACGTGTGGGAGGCATCGAACAAGAAATCCATTTAGCAATTGGCAAGACAGAAAACGATTTTGCCTCCGATGAGATTTGTCTCAAATTCATTGAGCAATACATTGCCAGCGAACACGCCCTGAAGAAGGTCCAACTGGAACTGGCCATACAGACGCTCAAGGAAGTTAATCTGGAGAAATTACAGCTGTTCAAAGGATTGAAAAAGGCTCATGGAGTAAATGTTAATTAAATGCTTTTAATCTATTGTTAATAAAACCAAAAAAAAGGTGTAACACTAATCAGCGACAAGTAATAATCCAGCGCAAACGGTTAGATGTGCTTTCAAGCATTTGGTTCTGTGCATTGAGCACTTAAACTTGTTTTGGAAACGCTTTAGGCACACGGTGCACCGGTTGGCCTTTAGTAGAGCTCCTTTATGCCGGTAGACAAATTTCGGTTTAGCCTTCAGACACTTGGAATTCTCTTGTCGATGGAGAAGAAAGTCCAAGCCTGATTCGAAACGACATTTGCATTGATGGCAGGAATAGGCTGGTCTGTTGAGGTGCCTCCGCGCAATGTGCTGACGCAGATGGGATTCCGACTTGGCCGCCACGTGACACTGTAGATGAGGGCACTTGAACTCCAAGGCCACCTGGCGCCTTTTCACCTTCATTGTCTTGGGATAGTCGACGCACTTGTATTTGTGCCAATGCCAATGGTGTATTTTCCGGCCACAACAATGGCACAGCTGCTGTGGTTTTTGGTGTGCGGTCATGTGGTGCTGATGCTCCAGCAGGGCCATTGCCACCTCCCCGCAAAGCATGCACTCGAGCATGCCATTGGGAAACATACTGGTATTTTCACTCACAAAGTTTAGAAAATTGCTTTCGTCTCGATTGATATCGGGAGGGGATGCCTCTGGCGCCATAATCCACTTCTCCCATTCCTCATCGTAGTCGCACTGGATAGCTTTGTCGGATGTTTGTTTTGTTTCCGTCTGCATAGATCTCTCACGATTGGGATTGCCCGTGGTCGCGGTAAGGGGCACGGCCATGGTCATGGTGTAATTGTCCTTTGTGGGTTTATGCAGTTTCAACAAGCGATTCGTTGGCAGTATCTTTTCCAAATCCATGGCGTCCCTATTTTCTTTTGTTACCCAGCGAGTCTCAACGCAAACGAATTCGGGCAACTCGTAGACCGGCACATTAATCGGCGTCACCTGTGGATTCATTTTGGAATATTAACGTTCCCTATGTCAGATTTAAAATGGCGTAATTGCTGATTTTACCCTCGCGCGGACTGATCTCTCTTTGGCCATTGTTTATGTTTTTCGTTTTTACAGTAATTTTTCAGTCTGTGTTGACGTCACAAAAACAGAACCATCGAACCTTTGACAAACCTGTATTTAATGCTCTTAAAAATAGTGGGATTTCGGTAGCCACTATTTAACAGCTCACCCGAGTACGGCAACACTGAATAGGCGCGTTTTTGTATTTTTTAATCTCGGCCACAGATAATGAAACAGATTCTGGGTAACTTATCTTCCTTTTTTGTATTTATTAAAACGTTACAATTTAAATCTATTACACAATTTGCTTATAAACGAAAGAAACAAATCATCGTCAATTGTTACAATCATCATAGTCAATTATCTTCATCATATTTTATACATCTGTTTGTTATATATCAAATAAACTGCCTACATATTCAAAAACAAAACAACAAAACGCACAAACACCAAAGATTACAACATGTCTAAAGGAAAAATAATATATAAAATGCGGGTAAAGTCTGTTATCAAATAATAAATGTTTGTTAATAAATTTAATGTATAGTTTTTTAAAGAAAACAAAATCAGTTTGCTATCTCTCGTTTTTCCCTCATCATCGTTTGTTTGCTTTTTTTTTTTTAATTTTTTTGTTGTCTTGTTATGTACAAAAAGGAAAGTGTAAAAATGTCAATGAGAATGTGTTGGAATTTGTTTTGGGGCATGGTTCTACTTTTATGTATATTGCGAAGGAAGTCCCTTTTCAATGCTATCAAAATTGTCAAGTGTTCTCTTGTTGTTGTTGTTGTTGTGCTACAGTTGCTCCTGTTGTTCCATTTTATGGTAAAGTCCTAACTAAGATGTGTTTTCTTTCTCTGTATTACTCTTTCGGGTTCTTTTTCTTTTGTTGGTTTTTTATGTCGGGAAAGAATAAAAATGAAGCTCTACCATTTTTTCTTGTGCTCATCCATGGATACGCCACCAGGGCCCAAGGAAACAATCATGAGCAGGCCACCAATCACCGAAAGAGTCTGAAAACAGTAAAAGAATTGGTAAATTGATTTAAGAAAACTTGCGATTTATGATTTACCTGGAAGAAATCATATTTCAAGAAATCTCTAAGTGGCTTATAAGACGGAATCGTCCACCAGGCATTGTGATATAAATTCAAAACGACCAACAGAGCCACCAGTATCAAGGCCGACAGCTTTGTCTTGTAGCCAATCACAACTAGTATCATCAGAATGGAACCAATGATGTCCTGTATAACATTCCACACACTCAGCTCGAAGCGTATCAGCGTGATGAACATGAAGGCCAATAGAATCCTTCCAGCCAATTGCATAAAATTCTTGGGCTTATTGTCGCCCATAGATGGCACACCGGCGAACAGGCTGCGTCCCTCGATTCTCGCCTCGGCCAGCACAAGCAATAAGGCCCCAATTAGGGCAAAGTTGCGTAGCAAAAACTGAAAGTCCCACAGGATCGAGTAAGCAATTGTCTGAGGAGAAAAAGGGCAAAAAGAGGTCAGTGTCGTAACATTATTTGATTGTCAAATAGATTGGTCACCTGCAGCACAACAATGAAGAATAGAAGACCCACAGCAATGTCGACCTTGAAGCGGGCTATGACCATGCCGCATCCTCCAAGTTGGCCAAATAAATTGATCAGCACAAAGACTGTAGCAAGGAATTTGCCACAGCCCCAGCTCATGTCCATGTACTCCCGTTGTTCATTCCATTGAAAATACATGCGTAGTCCATCCTCAAAGAAGGTAGCAATGAGACACAGACGAGCCACAGTGGGCAAAACATGCTTGCCGCGCTTGATAACCTGAAAGGGAAGGAGGAGATAAAATTGAAATTCAATTGATAAGAAATTCAAAATTTACAACACGCACTAAGGATGGTTGCGCTGATAGAGCGCTGGGGAGACTGCTAGTGGAGCGTGGCTTCGATTTGATTTACATTTTTGATTATTGGCTATTTAATCAAAGTCAGCGTGACGTGTCTCTCATTTTACCTCTATGGCTCGCATGCTCTCCTAGCTATTATCTTTGAGACGGCTAACGGGTTTCAGGCCTGGCTTTGGCTGCTCTCTCACGCAGGCACACACACACATGCATACATGTACACAACTAATGCCAATTGGTAAAGCACTTTCACTTGCCTGCTTCTCTCTTCTACTCTCTCGCGTTCTCTATCTCTCTCTCTCTCTCTCTCGCTCTATCTCTAGCAGACGCAACAATTGCCTATTGGGCAATTACGTTAGTATTATTATTATTATTTGAGATATTTATATATTAGAAATTTCTAAATTAATTTTGTTCCCTCTCCCAAGAAGACAGCGAGCGGGGGCCTATCACTATCATTGGCATGGAGGGGGGATAGACTGCACTTGAGCTGTAACATTTATGAACTTTGCCGCATTTGGATGACGTTGGCAGTTTTCTTTTCTTTTAATTTGCGAACGATTTGTCTTGATTTTTGCATATCTGATGGGGTCAGCATATGGCCAGCTTACAGACTATTCATACCTGTTCCGCCACATCCTCTGTTTTCGCTATATATTCGTTGGGTATGCTCATGTTGGCAGTTTTAGTTTACTTTATCCCTTTTTTTGGCCCGTGTCCGTGCTTCGATCGTACTTTCGGTCTTGGTCTCTTCTCTCCCTGTTGTGGTTGTAGCCCGCTACTTTTTGCAACCTGCTTCTCCGTTATCTCTCCTCCGGATTCAAAATGATAATCGAATTATCCAAAAATGAGTTAAAAAACATGTAAAAATCAAATACACGGCCACACGACGAAAAGGCTACCCAGAGCAGATGAACGATATGGGGAACCGTTTTCTATCGATGTCGATATCGATAAAAGTATCTAAATTTGCCGGTGAATTCCGATAATGCGTATATACGAAAATTAAATATCTAATGCAAAAAGAGAGATTTATTACATAAAATGGGGAAATTATTTAATTTATGGCCAAGTCTGAGTGTAATTATTTCGCTACTTAATTTAAAATCAGCATGCGACAATGTCTTCGTGTAAACCTTGCATTGTCGGCTAGTCCCTCTGAATGGCAAAAATCCTTTTGAAAAAAAAACAAGCAGCGTGTTTTCTTATATTTGAAATAAATAAATTAATTAATAATACCTTAGCAATATGGCTAGCAAACCGAAACGGCAACGAACCCTCGACACCGAATTAACCGAGCAGGCTGATGTTGAAATTAAAAAGAAGTCTGGCAAAAAAAAAACAAAAAAGCCGACTGAAAATATGGGAGAACAGTCGATTTCCGAAGATTGGGATGTGGACGACTACAGGACAGAATATGAGAGCGACGAGCACTGGGAGCTAAGACGCAGTTTCATGGAGGCTTACAAGAGTCGCTTTGACGAGCAGCAGCTAGTGTGTCTGGCTCAGACATTTGTAAACATGGAATTCCTCGGTTGCAAATATCCCACTGAAACGATGCACTTGGTCGCCGAACTCTCCAAAGACATTGCCGAAGATTTTCGTGCCAGACGTGAGCAACGTCTGAAGCGCACGTTTGTCTCTGCATCGGATGCGGCGGAGCAGCGTGCCAAAGGTAGACGGAAAAATAACTAGAATTAGAAAGAATTAAGAAAATTATTTAAACTATTAGTAAATATAATGAGCCAGAGACCACAAAATCCTTCCCTTCCTCCTAATGTGCATCACATCCACACAAAACAGGCCGCAAAAATCCAAGCAGCAATCGCGATGCTATCACTGCGAATCAGTCACTGGCGACAATTGACCGTAAACTATCTAGTTTTGGACTTGGTGAACCAATCAATCTTTTCCAAGATCTTCGATTTGGGCAACTTATCATTCAATTGGCTGGCGGACGAAATTGTCTACGGAACTCTTGCAGTTTGATCAAAGCAAAATACGATGAACGTGTGGCCAATCCTAATCCCAATCCCAATAAAGACAATGGATCCAGATGTTATGGACACGAGATATTAATCAACGACGAAGTGGTAGCCTCTGGCTCGGGGGATTCTGTAAAGACATGCAAACTGGAAGCATTTAAACACGCATTAATCGTTCTTCAGTCCCAATGCTATAGCTATAAGGTGGGTTCATGTCTATACGCCAACGCGATCGCAATCCTAACCAGCTTGCGTTTCTACTAGATTAATTCGTCAAGGGACACCATTAAAGTGGAGAAGGATGGGAACGGAGTGAAGATCAATGTTACCCAGAAATCTGCCGATAATCTGGGTTCATCTAAATTGGATGAGAGCAACAAAGGTTATAAAATAATGCGCCTGATGGGTTGGACGGGTGGTGGATTGGGTCGTCATAAGCAAGGACGGGAGGAGCCAGTAGGGTGAGTCCCAAGATAATTGCCCAAAGTTCCTCCGAAATAACAATCCTACGATTACAGTTACCTATTGAAAAGTAGTCGCACTGGCTTCGGTTCAAATAATACGGATGCATCAGACGATAGTTTTCGAAAACTCATAGAGAACTATGCCCAATCTTCTGATATACGAGATTTGCAATTTGAACCGACTTTTTCCAAAGATGAGCGTGCCATTCTTCACAAGTAAGAGAAAGAGAAAAATGTATTGCTAATTACTCTACATGGATTTTAATTTTGATTAGGGCTGCTGGAAGATTTAGCCTACGCTCGAGTAGTTATGGCTCAGGGGAAGATCGAAGATTGTTAATATCCAAGAAAATACCACCGGAAACCATACTCAAAGAAGTTCTCATACGCCGTAATCCCAAATTCTGCGAACGATATTTCGTCCAGGTGCCCACTCAGAAGGCCCATCTCTTTCCTGGTCATGCAGTTGACTTGGCCTTGGAGGATCTATCTGCCTGATTTGTGGTCCTGAGTTTATTGTATTAATTGTAATAATTTTCTGACTCTTTCTTTAAATGAAAATAAATACGTTTAAGTATTTTCAATACATATTCAAGTTTTGTCCGCGTCTCTTAGTGAATGACAGCTGTAAAGGAAGAAGAAGAATTGCAGTTGCATCTGCTTTGTTGATTTTATTATTTGTTGTTTTTGGTAATGTCTTCGCCTCGTTGTCCGCGTTGCAAATGTGAGGCCAGTGGACAAAATCGCCTGGTCACCGATTCCTGTGGCCATGCCAAATGCCGGCAATGTTTGCTAGCCGATGTGGACGACTGTCTGGAATGTAAGAGTGCCAATGACTCGAAAGTCAAAGAAAAGAATGCCTCCCAACCACCACGACCCACAACAACCACAACCGACAATCACATTATAGCCACAGGTCAGGGTTATCATTGCCAAAGGTGTAAGAAGGATTTTAGAAGTCGCACTCAGCAATATTATCATCGTTTCTGTGGCAATGAGCAGCTCAAGAAATACAGTTGCCAGGAATGCAAGCGGGTAAGCAAACGGATTGTTCAAAGCGTTTCTCCTCATGCTAAACAGATGTCTTCCAGCTCTTTGCCACTAGATCTCATTTGAAATACCATGCGAACAATCACAACAGCCAATCCCTATATAAATGCAACATATGCGCCAAACAATTCAAGCAGCAAATCATCCTAAATCGGCACTTGCTTATGCATCAGCAGGAGCAAAGTCAAGAGAAATATACATGTACCGACTGTCCCAGGCAATTTAAAAGTCAAACCTCATTGAGGGATCATATGCTTGGTCACACGACGGAGGGACTACCCCACAAATGTGACATTTGCTCGAAGCCCTTTCTTACCAAGTCCAATTTGAAGCAGCATCGGTTGAAGCATGACCAGAATTCCATTCGCTATCACTGTAAAGTCTGCCCAAAGACATTTTTGCGTCAGACCAGCCTTCGTTTACATGAGAAGCGGCATTCCAAGCGGGAGCGTCATTTGTGTCCACATTGCTGTAAGAGCTATCAGGATGCAGATGCTCTGGGTCGTCATTTGAAGCAGGAGCATCAGTCATCCAGAGAACGCTTTTCGTGTCGGCTCTGTGAGATCTCTGTAAGTCGTCGTGATAATATGCAACGTCATCTGCGCTCCATACATCCGGGTGCGACTTTCGAGACGAGTGTCGACATTGTGAATCAAACACGACCTGTTCCCGAGCAAGACAAGGAAAAACCACCGCGTCACAACAGTGTAATCAAAAGTGTGGGCAATGTGGTGGCTCTGAATCAACCCCATCCGGCGCCTCCACCTCCTCCTCCTCCGCCTCTACATCAGCCCCCTCCCTCTCTGCCAGAGCAAGTGCACAAAGAGAATGTAAAACTCTATCGCAAGATTATACTAGACTTGGACACCGAGGAATTGAGCACAGATGAGCAACCAGTAAATACAGGACCCATTAATTTCAGTGAAATGCATTGGCGCAAATGTTTCAAATTCAAATCTTCATATGAAAGCGAGCAGACAAATTGAAATCATTCATCGATACCCTTCCTTAGAGCATACATTAACTAAGATTAGAGATATGCTGTCTGTTTCCTCAAAATATAATCAATCGCATCAAAAAAAATTGGCAATTGCAAGGAATCGATGGTTTCTAGAGTAGCGAGAATTCAAGAGTGTAGCGAACCGAAACACTCAACGTCTAGTTGGCTGCTAGCCATATTTCCGCCTCGATTACAACAACATTAGCGACGACGGCGACGACGTCAATGCCAAGTTCAGTGGGGCTCAGTTCAGTATTGATCATGTGGGACGAGGAGACAGTGCTACACGAGATATATTACCTAACCTCCGAGGGCTTTGATAATTGGCGTAAATTACTTGCCCTGGGCGAGAGGATCGAACAGCATCTGAAGAGAAAATTACTTTGGATCTGGCCCACTGATGGGGATTTAGTAAAGTGTCATAAGCTGCTCGAGAGCTTTAGGATAAACCACATCCTTAGCATTGGATGTGGAAGTGGACTGCTCGAGTGGCTTCTAACGGCCTCAGCTCTGCCCCAAAGAATACACCAAATAACCCTGCATGGACTGGAAGTGGATCGCAATTGGTGGCAAAGTAAATATTCAGTGCAGAGCTTCATACCTCTGACATATGCGGAGGATAATCCTCTGATGATGATTGATGGCCATTGTGATGCTTTGCTTTTTTGCTATTTCAACAATCGTCCTGCATTTCTCGACTATTTGAGATTATATCAGGGAAATTGGCTGATACTGATAGGTCCCAAGCCGGGCCATGGCATTCATACAGATCCGAATCCTCTGCAGCCTCAGTTGCCCAACCATGAGTGGAGATTACGGGAACAACTGAACTGGACAGAGGCCAATATCGTAGCTTTCTATGAAAGATCGTCAGTAGTATAAGTTGGGATGAATTGAAACTCGGTTATTTATAATAAAATTAGTTTCTATTGACTTCTATATGAAATTTACAGGCTGGAATGCTTTGAACCTCCGCTGTGACGGTACTATTGATGCCCAGATTACTTAAAGCTCCACGCACCAGGCCACAGGTGAATGCCACGAATTTGGGGGCGTGCTCCAGTTGTTGAGTGCCCGGTGAAATGCGTGTTAGGAAACGGAATGCCTTGTCCTGGACAACATACATGCCATTGTTGTTTGTTCTTAGGTTGTCCACTTGCTTTTTGTAGATTAGTGTCCAGAAATCTGTGCAGATAAATTTCATAGTTTCCAGTTCATCCTTGAACCTTGGCACTTCGCGTGTGAGCCGCTCAATTAGACGATAACCGGTTGTGAAACCGATGTACTCCAAGATACCCAGGTCGTGCTTCTGCTAAGATGCGGATTTGAGGATTTAAATATACATACGTGCACAAATATAAACTGGAACTCACCTTATTGTTGTCCAGACAGTAGTTGACTATCTCAGCGTGTAGACAATCGAAAACAATTTCCTCAGACATGTTCTTTTAGTCAATTATTGTTTTATTATAATAAATATGGGAAACTTATCTGAAAGTTGTTTTGATTAACCACCAAGAACAGCTGATTTATAGCGCTGCCACTTTTGTTCAGGACAGGGTTTTGTTTTCAATGTGCAGCTGATTAAGAGAGTTGCCACTTTTCATCAGAGGTCGGACATTTTTGTTTTGGTTTTTTGCAATTTTTTTTCCAGTGTTGTTTTTGTTGTTAAAGTGGTCAGAGTGATTTATTGGGACATTTTAACAATATATTTAGTTATAAGAGGCCCTTACATGCCGGAATGATGACTTTTGGTCAACTCCATGGCCTAACGTGTCAGGCGATTTTGGTGCTAATGTGCCTGATTTGCTACGGATGCGGCGGATTGAGTGGGGCCAAGTTTGTATTCGATGACACAGTGGCCATTGTGAGGAACAAGGATGTTAATTCATTGCCCACCAATTGGACCGCGATATTTACGAATGATTTCTGGGGTGCCTCGTTGCTCAGTGCAAATTCGCACAAATCTTTTCGTCCACTGACTACTCTGATGTTCCACTATGAGTACGCATTAATGGGTCTCAATGCGGGGCACATGAAGTTTCTCAATCTCTTGCTTCATTGCCTCAATACTCTATTGTTGTGGCGTCTTGTGCGTTCGCTCTATATTCAAGAGATAAACACGGATCGTTGGGCCATCATATCGGCTGCTTTATTTGCCACACATCCCATACATACGGAGGCAGTATCCGGTGTAGTGGGACGGGCAGAACTAATGTTCGGATTGATTCATTTGCTTTGTCTACTGCTAGTAGTGGCCAATGTGGAGAAACAGAGTTGGACCAGTGTTGCTTTGATTTTGGTTCTCACCGGCATTGGCATGTTATTCAAGGAGTCGGCCATAACGATTCCCATTTCGTGTGTGGTGCTGGACTATTTTCAAAATGGCTATTACATGTTGCCATTTCGGGATCAGGAGAGGATTCTACGCACTCGCTTGAGCTACTTGGTATGCTTGGCGGGAACAGCTGCACTGCTATTGGCTCGCCTCTGGTGGCAGAACTTCGAAGCGCCCCAATTTAAGGAGGTGGACAATCCTATAGCCCACAACGAGCATATTCTGACTCGAGTGCTATCCCAGCAATATCTGCTGGTCATGAATCTGTGGCTAATGCTATGCCCGCAGTGGCTATGCTATGACTGGGCCCTCGGATGTGTGAAGCTTGTCACTAGCATCTGGGATCTGCGATTGCAGGGAGTCATAGGCTTCTATTCCATTCTGCTGGTAGCTCTTATGCACTTTCGCCGGTTGCCAGGTCTAATGCTGGGCCTGGGTTTGACCATTATTCCCTTTCTTCCCGCATCGGGGATAATTCGAGTTGGATTCGTAATTGCCGAAAGGACTCTATATGTACCCTCAATTGGTTTTTGCCTGATGTCCATCTATGGTTTCCTCTATTGGTATGATCAGGGATTTAACAAAACCCATTGGTCCACTCTGATGCAGGGCATGCTCTTGATGCTAATTGCCGTGATGATGATGAGGACTCGTCAGCGGACCATCGACTGGCTGAACGAGGAGCAGCTTTTCAAATCCGCCCTGCAAGTATGTCCAGATAATGCGAAAGTCCACTACAATATTGCTCGACTGGCCACCGATACGGGCAACAACTCAAAGGCTTTCCACCATTATCACAGGGCCATTGATCTTTATCCAGCGTATGAGTCGGCGCTCATGAATCTGGGAAATCTGTACCGCGAGCATGGCCAGCTGGAGACTGCTGAGAAGTTTATACGTTTAGCTTTGGAGGTGTATCCCGCCTTTCCTGTGGCCTGGATGAATCTGGGTATTGTTCAGTCTGCTCAAAAGAAGTACACCCAGGCCCTGGCCAGCTACGAAAGAGCCCTAAGTTATCGCTCCAACTATGCTGTCTGCTTCTATAACATGGGTAACCTCTATTTGGAACAGCAACTCTATGCCGAAGCTCTGCATCATTGGCAGCATGCGGTGGCCCTAAATCCGAAACAGCCGAAAGCCTGGGCCAACATATTAACCATGCTCGACAATCGAGCCCTCTACGAGGATGCTTTACGGCTCTCGAATCAAGCTCTAATTCACATGCCCGACGAGGTGAGCATTCTTTTCATACGTGCCAATGTTTTGGGCAAACAGAAGCATTACATGGAGGCAGAGGCTCTCTACAAGCGTGTCATTCAGCTGGCTCCCCACAATATGCTCTATCACACAAATCTAGGAGTGCTCTACCATCGATGGGACAAACTCCAAGAGGCAATTGAGGAATATCAAACAGCTATTAGCCTGAATGCGGCTCGTGCCATAACTGCAAGAGAAAATCTGGGCAAGCTTATAAAACGATTGGAACGAGAGGCCCAGATGAAACATCAGTAGGAAGTATAAGTCACCTTCACCTGATTGACAACCTGAATACACAAGGGAACACTTTGCGGTTGTGTCCAATAGATAAATCGAAGAAATGAACAAGTCATTAAATCGATCTTTATCGGTCCTTTACAGAAAAATATATCTGTATATTAAGATTCCGATCTGATCCTATCATATTTTTAAATGAGACTTTTAAAATGTAAGATATTTATTACTATTTATGTTAGCCATTAGCTGTATAGGTCTGAGCTCTAAACTATCAATAGAATGATCTCATTTTAGGAATTTCCAGACATTTTCGTAACGACTTCTATTTAAGACGAACCTCTCTCTTTCTCCCAGTGCATTTGCGACAAATTATCTTTAGTTAGACCAATTAATGTGAACAAATTCATATCTTAGATTATGTTTAGTATCAATTAATTTATTCATTTATTTATTCAAGGGTGGTATATATATATACAATTTGAATGTTTATAACTAATTAATAATGATCAAACTCACATAAATATCTACAAACTATACATATATATATATATTTATAGGAGAAATAAAGCTACTTAAATCAAGATCTAACATACAATACAATAAAGACTACAATGAAATACTTTTTCTTTTTTTCGAGAATATTTATGGACACAATAAATTGTTGCACCAATTCTTTTAGACAATTCAATTCCAGGCAAAAAGTGAAATTAAAAAATAATAATACCGCAAATTACATTAACTACAATAAAAGTATATATCAACATTTTGTAGTATATAGGAATAAAAATAACACAATGTAAGACAAAAATGTGGGGATTGTAAATGAATAAAGCGTTGATTGTATGTAATATTTACACATATAGATTTATGTGTGTATATATCAGCAATAAGCAAGTCTTTGTTTTTGAGATGCGAATTTTCGTTTTGTTGTTGTTGTTTGTGTTTAGCGAGCTGAGAGTAAATTATAATAATAGAGATGAACAAAATATAACACAGTATACAGGCAGAGGCGGCTACAGCGAATGGTAATGGTTTCTCATTGCTTATAGTAAGACAAACTCCTCGCTCTCACTATCATCCTGATCCTGGTCGCAACTATGGAGCGAAGGATTGGCCTGAGCGCCCAATTCTTGAGCCAAACTGGCAACCTGTCTAATGAGGGGTTTATATAGCGAATCACTCATCTCATCGCGTGTATGATCCATACATCGACCGCGTGAGAATGAGAACAATGGATAGGTCATTTCAATGGATTCGGTTTGCTGTTGATGGTGCTGCTGCAATGGTGTTTGTTGAACTCCAGCTGCTGCCCCTGACGCACAGCGCATGGGATGCAAATACTGCGGGATAAACACAATTAGTTTAATTGTAGAGCTTAATTATAGGAGCTGATTTTACCAACTGCACGCTCTCCATAAAGCTATCGAAATCACTTTTGGTGGCACAATAGAAACCTATGCAGCAGCTTGGATCCATTTTGCTGGTCTTAATCTTCCGTGGGGATTTGCAATGAAACGATTGCATAGAGAAGTTCTCCTGATTGACATCGACCATCTCTTGACAGTAGTGCGGATCCAGGTGGATGAGCTTGTCCTCTTGGAAACCCACAAAGTACAATGAATGCTTGGGTTTCCCACCAATGATTCCCAAACAGTTTTCGGTGCTTAGCAAGAGTTTTAAGCAATGAGCATATGCCGGATTCACCTTATCCGTTCCCAGACGTAATGGAATTAGTATAATAACGGATTTCCAATGCTGTTGGTCCGGTAGATGCTCACTCAACGAAGGACGCTTCATTTGCTGCCACGGCACATGAGTCTGCTTGGGAGCCGGCTCTGGAATGCTACACTGATCCTCGATGTCTTGTATATAAACTGGTGGGGAGGAAGCAAAAACCGAATGAGATCTGTTGAGCCCAGAGCAACCTCGGGTGGGACTTACTTGTACAATCCTTGGCCACATAGACGCTTATATTGTCAAAGTCTGCGTTTTCCTGAGTAGCATGCTCCAGGGCGTGCCTGTGGAATGAATCGGATTTATTATTTCTGGAGGTGATTCATGAAATGTTTTTTTTTCGCTTACTTCAATAAATAGGAGACGGAGGCTGGTCCATACCAGTCGCCCGGTTTCTTGCCCAATGCCGTACCCAAACTAACCAAGGCGTGAATAGAGAAAGGACTACTCTTTGAAGAGCTGTCTCCAAACCATTTGATAATCTTTTTATGCATATTATCCTCGTAAGTAGAATGCAACTGGGACTCAGCATCATAGCGCCAACCTAAGAGAAACCAAAGATCAGCATATATGTATCAGAGATTGTTTAGTACCAACTTACTGCGTCCCAAAAAGTGGCAGATGAGTCCTTGGGCAAGGAGCATTTGCCCACTGCGGAGCATGCAGCCCCATCCACAATCAGAGGTGTAGTTAGAGCCATTCATGATGGGAAACTCCCGACGATAGGTCATCCACAGACGGCTGTAAAAATCACGACGAAACCCTTCGATGCCCTCCTCCCAGGGAGTCTCGCCGACTTGATTTTCGACAGCGTCCATGCCCAACTCCTGGGGAACTACTATCTCATCGACCTGTTGGGGATTCAAGGCGGGATATAAACCAGTAGATGTGGTGGCGGCTGTGTGTTGAATGCTATCGCAGGCCGATGTGGCATTATCTGGCACAGAGTCGGCCCCGCCAGATAACTCTGTAATCGAACTCTCCATGCTAACTGGCGGAGTGAAGCGGCGATGATAGCAGCGTCCCAAAAGCCAAACCGGCTGCTCCTTGGAGAAGCTTGTCTGGCGCATTTTCCAACCATACTTTACATTGTGCCACATGGCCACCAGTTTCGACTCCATGCCCTTGGTGGGTGTACGGTTGGCGGCCAGCTCTGCCTCAGCATCGATATGCTGCTCCACGTGACCGCAATTGTTGCTGCTACTGCCGCTATAAAGCTGACTGAAGGCATTCATGAAACGTGATGACGTCGATATTTTTCGTTGCGGTGTTGCTGTCGCAGCATTTTCCGATTTGAGGTTCGTGTTCGCACTTATGATTGGTGCTTTTGTTGTGGTCACGGGAGCGGGAACTGCACCTGCTGATGATATTGAAGCATTGGGGGCCATCATAGCTGTACGTTGCACAGTTTGGATGGTAGCCACCTGCTCCTCCTCGACAGAAGCTCCTTCATTGACGGGAATAGTAGGCGGCACATTGACTTCCGGTATACAACGACTTCCCTCAACTATTTCCCCTTCGCCCGGCTCGAAGAGCATCAATTTGTCATCGGTCAGCTTGGAGAGCAGGCCATCATAGTTCATCTGGTTGGTGTTGGTGTTGTTGGTGGTGGTGGTGGAATTGGAAGATACGGAAATGGATGAGCAGCGATGTCGTCGCTTTGTTCGCAACTTAAAAAAAATAGGCATATTGATGCCGCCTTAATAATAGCCCAGGCCCTGTGCACTGTCACTGAACTGACTGCGGTGACACTGACACTGAGTCAGCTCGGCAACACTATGCCCCGGGAGTGCTAATTACAATTGTTTACTCACCGTTTATTTGTTTACAGATAAAGATAAAAGTTAACTACACTCAAAAATTGCTTGTTATTGTGTCTTATTCTTATTGGCGATAAGCAGCCATTAATTGCGCGAATTGGCAGCCCTTTCATTTGTCTGTCTAGAGTTACCACCTTGGTGTAGGCAGTAATTTGAAATTTGAGTTCTTACAGAAAATACCAACCATTTGGCTATTCAAAGGGTAATTGCAAGTTTCTTCAAATTGTTGGCTTAAGTTGCAATTTGGCTTGCCATTACGATTATTTGAAAGTTGGAGAATCCGTGGAGAGCATAGAATGCGGAAAACAATAACATAAATTACTTCCGCATTCATTTGCATGAGAGACTAATGGCAACTCTGGTCATAATCCGTTCCAGCTGTGTTGATTTTTAGTTTTTTTGTCTATTGCGCAACTCATTGAACTTGGATCCCCGAGGAAAGAATAGAATTAGAAGAGAAGTACTCAATCAGCGCACAGACACACACACACAAGCACGCCAAAATGGTAAAGTAATGCACATAAATTATACTTCCGATTACCCAAATTAAACTCAAACTTGTCGCAGCAAAATCCAATTCAAAGGTTGGTCTGCACATTCGGTCAACGATCCTACGGCCAATTGCCGCTCTTTGGAGTAGTTGCGACAACAACAAAAGCGAGAAGAAGCACAAAATCAGTCCAACCCACCATTATGGCCAATTCGGTACGTCAATCTTCCTCCTCCGTGCTGGCCACGGAGTCCTCCAACAAGGGAATGATTATCATAAACCGTCCGAAAGCATTGAATGCCATTAATTTGGAAATGGTGCGAAAGATCTATAAGCATTTGAAGAAATGTGAAAAGTCGAAATCCCTGCTGATTATCAAGGGTACGGGAGAGAAGGCATTCTGTGCCGGCGGCGATGTTCGAGCTCTAGTTGAAGCCGGACCCACAGACGAGTCGAAGAGTTTCTTTCGCGAGGAATACACAACGAACGCTCTAATTGGCAACTACAAGATTCCCTACATAGCCATTATTGATGGCATCACAATGGGCGGTGGCGTGGGTCTTAGTGTTCATGGCAAATATCGCGTTGCCACTGATCGCACACTCTTTGCCATGCCCGAAACGGCAATAGGACTTTTCCCCGATGTGGGTGGCTCCTACTTTCTGCCCCGACTGCAGGGAAAACTGGGCCTATATCTGGGATTAACCGGGTATCGTCTGCGTGGTGCTGATGCCTTTCATGCCGGAATTGCCACCCACTACTGCGATGTTAATAAAATACCCGAACTGGAGACGGCACTCCTCAACTGTCCCGATGCGGATGATGTGCCCGAACTATTAAAGAAATTCCATTCGACCCCTGAGAAGGCATTCACACTGGAGCCAGTGCTGGAGAAGATCAACAAGAACTTTGCCGCAGATTCGGTTGAGGGCATTCTAGAGAATCTGCAAGCAGATGGCAGCGATTGGGCTAAGAAGACGCTAGAGGTGAGGTGATAAGCACGTAGCGCACATAATCGTATGTTAATTGAATTGGCCAATCAGCAATCCGTGGCGGTTCGCATAAATATTTGAACTTTTTGAACCAATTAGCGATGCACGAGTTCGCACTTTACTTAGGCGCGATGCTGATATCGATGCTAATGCTTCGTTCCCATTTTAGACGCTGTGCAAGATGTCGCCCACTTCCATGAAGGTCACATACCGGCAGCTGGAGTTGGGTTCTCAGCTATCTCTGGCCCAGTGCCTGATTATGGAGTACCGACTGGCCGTGCGCCACTTGGAACGCAGTGACTTCAAGGAGGGCGTCCGCGCTCTGCTCATCGATAAGGATCAGCAGCCCAAGTGGCAGCCATCCACATTGGCCGATGTCAGTGAGGAGCATGTGCAGTGGTTCTTCCGCAAATTGCCAGATACCGAGGAGCTCAAGCTGTAAATCTCAATTTCAGTTTGTTCGTTTTCATTCTCGTTTTTTTTTTCTCTCGTTTTCGTTTGGTTTGTTTTTTGCAAAAGCTTGAATTCTGCATGGTCGCCCGTCCGTTCGCCTGCATTTTTGCCTGTCTTCGGTTACAGTAATCATTCGATAAACTAGCTCACATATGTATAAACTATCTCTTCTTTTCTATCTATTCCAAACAGCAGCGACTAACCTCAAGCGAAACACTGTAAACAATGTGAAATTTGATGCATTTATTATCCGATATACATAATTATTTACATTTATATATGGTATATATCTTTTATATACAATTGGTAGTCTTAAATCAAAAAACTTTAAAATTGTGCCTAGAAATCGTTTAACAACAATAAAGTGGATTATATTACGTTAGACGTTGGTTTAGTCCTTCGGCTTAAGACTCTCCTCCACCGTGTTGGACAGCTCCTCGAGTTTTTCGATTTGATTAGGCTGGAAATTAAACTGGCTGAGCTCTTGCCTCCAAGTGCTCACATCCACACGCAATTGCATACGTATTTTGTCATCATCAGAAATGGCAGAGGAGTTATTTGTTTGCGCTGCGGCTGCTCCGCCACTCTTGAGATTTCGCAGTCGACGCAATGATTCCTCAGTCTTTTGCACCGATGTTAGAACCTCGCTCACGGCATTAAAGTAACTGCAAAAGAAATTCAGTTTATTTGAGCCACTACTTCATTCCAACAACTTACGCCTTGGTTATATTGCTGGCCACTTCGGCCAGGATGTGCTCCACAACGAGAGTGCCCAATTGGGTTTCATGCTGTTTGGCAAAGGTTTTTAAAGGTCGCAGCATTTGCTCCACATAGCCAGAGCAGCGAGTGGGCACTTCACGGTTAGTCTTTCTATATAGACGCGGCAAATCGTTCACTTGTCGGACGTTCTCAGACCCGCATTCCTTGATCAGCAACTGGACAAGTGTATCTTGGATAGTGGCCAAGTGGGCGCCCAATGCATCAGCAAGGGTGAGCAGAGTTTTGGCCAAGACATCTTTGAAAACTTTAGTACGCTTCTCACTGGAAACCGAATGAATAATTAGTTGTTGCAACTCTGGCATGTATCCGTCCAATTTACGGATATCACTGTGGAGGGCAATCAGCAGTTGATGCTGCGTATATGGCCTGGCAAAGTCACTCCTCTTGGAGGCCTGAATGGTATCGGTGATCCAGCGGCAGAGTCGCAAGACAATTTGCACATTTAGCTTATAAAATTTTGGTAGAAGCTCAGACAAGTAAACACCTTCGGACCAGCATCGGGTCAGAGCGGAATGGGCTGCATTGAAGGGCATCAATTGATAGCCGCAGGAATTGGCATGCTCAAGGGTTTCATCCTGCAGCAGAGGCTCAAGTTTCGCCTCGAAATTGCCGGCAATTTCCTGGAGAAAGGAATAATTTTAAGGTGGTAACGATTAAAAGGTTCTTCCATCATCATACCTGAAAGCATATTTGGAAATAAACTGGAAGATTCCAGCGGGCCTCGAAACTCTTGGTCTGCTTATGCTGGCGATAAAGGGACACTGCGTGCTCGCCGCTGCTTGTAAGCAACTCTTCAATCTTCCCCAGAAAATCGCGCGTACATTTGTATTTCACGTAGAAGACCTCCGAATTGCCTGGAGCAAAAATGGAGTTCATATGCAGCTCCAGACGCATCTCGACATCGGACCAAAAGCTGTGCACCACAAAATTAAAGCCCTGCAATTTATCCGAATAGAGGGTAAGGCGTAACAGATCCGTCATATGCAGCGATATGAAGTTTAGTATCTTGCTGTAAATCCCAGCCAGACCTTGTGGAGAATTCTGTAACTGCTGTTCACTGATGATGCCGCTCATGTAAGGAGCAACAACATCATCCTGAAAGACCTTTTCCGCCCGGCTGCAAGCATCTAAGGTAATGTAAATCCTTAGGCATCGTTCTAGAGCCTCCGAATTCTGTGTGCTGCGAGTCTGTTGCAAAGCTTCATTGAAAAAAAGGCGCAATTGTTGATGCAGTTGTTCCTCCAGTTGTCGAATCTGGGCCTGCTGGTCGGCCTTTAAGTGCCGATCGCAATGCTTCTCATGGAACTGCAATTGTATAAGGTCCAAAGCGGCACGTTCCAAGTCGACAGCCTGGCCAGGCTGTTCGCCACTCAATTTACGGTCCATTAGATCCTGTAATTTCTTTGTGGTTTCGTACACGGTCTTAAGGCTTTGCAGACTGCGCTTAAACTCTCGCAGCTGACGCTTCTCCTCCAACTGAGCCCGCAGCTGGCTTACATTCTCATCAATCAGATTGTGTATGCTTTCGATCTCATTGCGAAATTGCTCCAAGGGGCGCTGAATGATCTCAATAGATTGGTCGAGACCCACAAGATTGGCACTCAAATTCACAAAGTCTGCATAGTCCTCGTTGATCAGATCGATCATGGCTGCCCTCAAACCCTTTAAGTACAGGCCCAGGTTGTCCCGCAGTTGCTCCAGACTGGGTGCATTCCGATTTTTGTGCAGGAATTCATCCACCGAAAAGTTGGCCTACTCCGAAGAGGATGGCGAAAATCATTAAAGACGAATGGTGATCCAGTTGAGAGGAGGTTACAATTTACCTTCATAAATTCAGTTTTATCAAAGCACAGCTTTTCGGCCGTCGAACCGCTGGTTAGCGCGAGTGACTGCTTGGGCAGCTCGTGCATATTTAGAGATAAATATAGTTTGCAGACTTAAACAATTTAATAATTGATTGCCACGAAACAACAACTACAAATTAAAACACAACAATATATCTCTTATTGGTGTCATTAGGGCATACTAATTTAATTCCCTATGGTCACACCAATTTACGGAATATGTTGATAAAGAATTTTACGCGCCATATAGGCATAAATTTTCAGACGCTGTGGTCACACTGTCTTTAATATTTCATAAAGGCATAAACAGATTTTCTGACTGTCGTTAACAACACTGTTCCGTTCTTCCTAGATTTGTTTATATTTCTGCCGCTTATCATCAATAAATAATGCCGAAAAACTCTGGCTGTGGTAACCGCAATAATGGTCCTCGCAAGCGACCAGTCCAGCAAATGGATGAAGACAATCCCATAGTCCAGGCATTCCGCAACTACTCTAATGAATTGACCGCGAAGCACGACAAACATGAACGCATAATTAAACTAAGCCGCGATATTACCATTGAGTCCAAACGCATTATTTTCCTCTTGCACTCAATTGATTCCCGCAAGGAGAACAAGGATAAGATTCTGGAGGAGGCCGAAACTCGTCTTAACAAATTAATTAAAGTTAACTTCAGAGATGTGGCTCTTGAGCTACGTAACCAAGATGTTTATCAGTTCAGGACAGCCTACTCCCCGGGCCTACAGGAGTTTATAGAGGCCTACACCTACATGGAGTATTTGCGGGAGGAGGAGGGCAAATCTGTGTCGGATTGGGAGGCACTGCAGTCCGTCATGCAGTATGAAGCTGACCAAGTCAAGGAAATAACTGCAGATAATGAAGCGGCAGTCGATGAGACTGTTGCCGAAAAGAATCCCGATAAATTCAAATTTTTTGTTGATCCCACTGAGTATGTATTGGGTCTATCGGATTTGACAGGCGAACTGATGCGCCGGTGCATTAATTCATTGGGCAGCGGAGATACCGACACTTGCTTGGACACCTGCAAAGTGCTCCAAGATTTCTATACAGGATACATCAGCTTGAATTGTCAGCGTGCCCGAGAGCTATGGCGCAAGATAACCACAATGCGTCAGAGTGTCCTCAAGGCGGAGAACGTTTGCTACAATGTAAAAGTGCGTGGCGGAGAGGCTGCCAAATGGGGTGCAACCTTCGATCACAAGCCAGCCGAAGATGTGGATGAAGGTTTTTATTAAAATAAGTTTCATAAATAAACATATATCATATACATATTTCAACAAGATGCATCTAGTATTTTTACTTAATTGTAATTTGCAAATGATGATCACTTTAGTAATCCATTCACAATTCACATGAATTCTACTCTAGATTAGTAATCCTCGAGAGAATAGTAATAAATCTAAATCGCAAGTTTCATCTTTAAGAAAGGACGGAAAGTAAACTAAATTGTATTGTCCACCGTTTCCATGTTGGGTATTGAACTTCAGCTCTTCGTGGTTGATCCCTAAATCTTCGACATGTATAAACTGCTCCTGCTGTTGGGTGTTGAAGCACACGGTATCGCATACCTCTATTCCTGCCTAAAGCGTTTATTAGCAGGACAACAAAATGAAGCCAACAGACAGCATAATGCTTCGCCATTATTCTGGGTGGGTTCCGTTTGGAGTACCGCTGGAGATATTACAGTTTTATCGGCTGATTGGGCATTTGAAGTGGCGGAATTTTAAGGACTTTTACAACCACGCGTGGGGCTTTATTGGGTTGATCTCGGATCGGGGCTCGGCCACAAAAAATACCTGAAAATAACCGATGGTTGCTACGATGTGGTAGTCTATATACTGAGCCAACTGAATTCCATGAATAAACATTTTATATCTTAACAATAAGCTTAACACTTTTTACATAACAATAACTAGAAAAATAAGTAAACTTAATCATACTGGTCACTATTCACACGTTGACTATCAAATTCTAGCTCTTCGTCGTCATCATCATCATCATCGTGGTCGTCAATGTCTGCCCCTGGTCTATATTCTTCATCTTTATCCGAGTCACCGGCAAATGGATCCTCCTCATCCTCGGAATTTAAGTCGGAATCGGGATCGTTTTGCTGCTGCTGGACACGTCGACGTTGACGCAATCGATTACGTATGTTCTGGGCAGAATTGACTAGAGTGTCCTTTAGCTGGGCTAGTATATGGTGCTACCATAGCTGTTACTTACAATCTGGCGGATGTGAATGCTGCTGGAAATGCACGGGATTGCGGCGATAACACAGATTCCCAAATGGACATGCTGGCGTGCCGAGTGGTGGTTCAGGATAGTCAGGGCGGCGATAGTCATCATCACCTGGATGCGCCTCGGCGCTACGATGAGCGGGATTACGCCTGAATTAAAGAATTGGATAAATTTGATGCGATTAATTTGAATATGACGAAACCCTACCTATAGCATCGTATGCCAAAGCGGCAAGACGGACGAATGGTGCTTGAGGAGACAACAGCAGAAGCATTATTTGCTGCTGCTTCACCATTACTCTGTGGCGGTTCTGCTTTCACTACCAATGGAGAAGTTACACTGGCGTCGGCTGGTTCTGCCTTCACAGTAGGAGAGGAGTCGCTGGATACGGCTGCAGCTTCTGGAGGATTCTCATCGGCGGGCTCTGCTTTTACTTCTTCGACATTTGGTTCTAACTTTATTGATTTAACCACGGGTTCGGCCTCGCGCTCACTTGGCTCTGTTTTTATGCGTTTTGTCGGACTGGCTTCAATGGAGACACCTGCATCGCCCACTACTTCAATTTCAGGTAGCTTCCTTTTAATGGTTTCGTCCTGATTTGTAGGAACCGACTCATTTGTGCCGATAGCCTCCTCCGGCTGTTGCTCGTCACTAACAGCACTCATTATGAACACAAAATAAATAAGTGGTATTTAGGAGCGACAATTTCAAAAATTATTTCACAACGCAAAAGCAACGCTAGAGGTGAAAGAAGTTGTTTTAAAGAACAATGAGAACTAGTTCCGCGATGCGATAGTTAGAGATGGAACTTGAATTCCTTGCTCATTTGTGAGCAACGCTTCACTAATTCCAAACCAAAAATGGTGCTGCCAACTGTTTGCATTAATAGTTTTTTTATCTAGGCTGCGCTTGCGCTTTGTTTTCTGGTTTAGTTTTATTAAAATATATTACTTAACTTATAAAATTTTGTTTGGAAAAATGTTTCAATTGAAGCAATGAACTTTTATGCAAGTTGTGTAAATGTTAATTTGATAGTTTTTCTCGTCTGAGAAAGTGCAACAAGATACATATGTTTCTGTTTGCACTCGACTACTAATGTGTGTGAGAAAGAGATAGAGTGATCTTGTGAGTGAATCTACTACCAAAAAGGGGCAGGGGCACCAGCAGCAGGCAGAAAACAAACCGCATTCCATAGCAAAACTTGCATCAATGAAAAAGGTGGGCTAAATCCTCCTCTTCCTCTAGATGAAGACCATTTAAGTTATCGTTTGTCATTTGGTTCATGCCATTTCAGCCATGCATCATCACCATCCGCCATTACCCATAACCAGCTCGGGCGAGATGCCTCCTGTTCCAGCGTCTGCCTCCTCCACCCCTCCAGTGGCATCCACGTCAGCTATAGCGCAGCAGCAGCATCAACGGCGTCGCAAAAAGCGTCCTAACTACAATTATAATGGAACTCGAACGGTCGATGTCCGTCGAGGCTACAATGGCTTTGGCTTCACCATCTCTGGCCAACAGCCGTGTCGTCTGTCATGCATCATCAGCAACTCTCCGGCTGAGCAGGCGGGTCTGCGTTCCGGAGACTTTCTCATTTCCGTGAATGGTCTGAATGTGTCCAAGCTCCCGCACGAAACGGTTGTTCAACTGATTGGAAACTCTTTTGGCAGCATACGTATGCAGATCGCCGAGAATTACTATTCGGACAGTTCGGATGAGGAGAATGCCAATGCTAATCCTTTGTTGCTGCAGCGAAGTGCCCGCGGCCAGGTGGTGGCCGCTAGTTTACGGCACAAGCCGCGTTTTTTGCATCACAAGTCCAAGATGAATCGTTTGCGCAACTCACCACAAAAGAAGCCGCCGCCTTCAGCAGCTACAGACGCTGCCCGTGAAGATGCGGATGAACCCAAGCAGCGGTCCACACTGCCCCTGCGCCCTGTACTGGAAGACGCGCCGCTTGTCCAGCTAGCCAAAGTGTGCGCGGGTTCGGGACAAGCGGACGTGGCCAATGTTAGTGCCATGGTGCGGGTGGTAGGCAGTGCAGCCTTAGAATATCGTGTCATTGTAGGTTACTTGGGCACGATTGAGATGCCCAAGCAGATTTCGCACAGCTCCAAGCTACAGACTGTGCGCTCGTGTATTCGCAAACTGCGCCAGGAGAAGCGGCAACCCACCATTGTGTTGATGGGCATCACACCCGATAGCCTCACTCTACAGAGCTCCAATGGCAGTGCCTTGGCCACTTACGCCTCTTCGAGGCTTAACTATGTAAGCTCATCGTCGGAGAGCGAGAATCGTTTCTTTGGTCTTGTGACCAGCGCGATACACAACACCCAAATCGAGGAGGAATATGAAGCCTTCAATGCAGGAGGAGTAGGAGGCGGTGGTGGTGGTGGGAATGGGAATGGTGGACACATAAGCATCTCGCATAGTTGTCATGTCTTTGTTATCGACACCAAACTCATAGAGCACGGCCAACATATACAGAGAGCTCATGAGTTTCATCTGGAATGCACGCGAGATCCGATCTCTAATCTCTGCCTAGAGTTTCCCAATAACTCGGAGTATGTGGTCAATCTTATACGCAGCATGTATACCATGCGGATACTACCCCCCGCTAGTCGCGGTCATCAACCGGAATGTGAAGTCGGAGGAGGAGTGATCGTGGCAGGAGGTGCCGCTGCCCACTCGCCGCAACCGTCGAATCATAGTGAGATGTCTACAACCACCTCAAATTCTGATTCTGGAATTGGTTTCAATAACGATTGCACAAACATTTCCGATCGCATTGTGGTCGTTGATTTCCTTGGAAATGGTGGAGGAGCAGCCGCCCAGGCAGTCCAGCATCCTGCAGTTGGTCATGGTCTACCAGCTCCAGCTCGTCCTCAAGGCATTGTGGGTATTCCCGACAATCGTCTAACAGTGCGAGCCATGCCCGATTTGGGTCCAAATTCACCACCGCCATCGATATCCTCGCTACGTCGTCCGAATCTTTTGGCCAGCTTCAATCTAATCAAGAGCCCAGCCACAAATCTTACTGCCACCCGTTCTTGTGATGATGTCCTAAACCTTTTGATGGACAATGATGATAACTCACCGTCACTCTCTGCTCTGACTGCTGTTGCGTCCATGGATGACATTTCGTTGCATTCGGCGGCTCCCTCACTGGACGACCACGAGACTCGAGACATCCACTTTGTCCATCCCTCATGTGTGCCTCGGAAAATGCGTCGCTCACTGGCCATAGAGACAACGCCATCAACAACAACAACAACACCGCACAAGCTCAGTGTCCAGGTGTTTGGCAAGCCGGGATCGCGTCATTCTCTAGGATTCGAGGCCATTGACATCATTCAATCATCAACATCACACACTAATATCATGGACAATATGGACACTTGGACTAGTTTGCAGAATATACACAAAGCAGCCCACCAAGATCGAATATCATTAGCAACGTCGACCACTAATTGCCTACTAGAAGCTACAAACAGTGAACCGGATTTGGGGGTAAGTGAATAATAATTCCCATCAATTTGCCATATGTATCAGTGCATATATAAGGCTTCCTTAGCAAGAACCACCTAATCATCCTTAGGTTCCCAATGTTGGCCAGAAATTCTTTGTAATTTTATTCATTATAGAATTTGTCATCGCCTTTTCTCTCTTTGACAACCCTGCATTATGGGAGAACCCATGCCTACCATGTTGAAAGTTTAACCGTATTTTGTTTACCTGGATCGCCGCCGCATACTGTTACCTGAACTTATCGTCGCTCCGTCTACTCCACTCTCTCATTCACACACACAGACACAAGCACAGAGCCCACAATCTTTGCTCTGCCCCACGATAAGACACAGATACTCACACACACACTCACGATATTCGTGGGTAATCTGTGGCAGTATGCGTGCCATTCGGTTCCTCTGTCCAGCCAGTTGGGGCGTTATCCCCATCCATAACTTTCAGTAGTATACGCGTTGCTTTAGTAATAGGTATTCATAACGTAACTAGCTCCTTTTCAAAGTAAATTCGTTTTAAAAGACTCTCACTCCACTCCTCTGCTTATGTCTCGAATAGCTTATCACTCAGCGTTTGCGTCACTCGATTGATAAGAGAGTGGAGAGAGTGGAATCTACCGCGTACAAAAATAAATCTAGAGCCTTTGTGACGTCACTCTGCTCAACTGGAAGCAAAGCGTTCACAACGCGCTTAATTCAATCTAAACCAATTAATGGGAATACATGTACAGACATACATTTATATATATTTTTAATAAATATACATATATGTATTTGTATTACTCTGCTGACCTTTGTCAGGCTCCCTGCCTCTCTCCCTCTACACGAGGTTCTTAGGAGCTCGCGTCGGTCGGTTGGTTCTCATAACTTAGTTTGATTTTCGATTTGACAACATGCGATTATTAAATTTTTTGCCGTATTTCTTATTGTTGTCGTCGTCGTTGCGGTTTTCACTTTCGCTGTGCTGTCGGTTTTATTTTCTGTTTCAATAATTATGCACTTTTTGTTTTATGATAAAGAAATCTTACAAAAAAGTTGCTCCATAAAAAGTTCAAGTTCTGCCAGTTCAAGAGGAGAGCTCCAGTTCAACGTCACCCATAGGGGTTGTTGTTGTTGTTTGTGTGTGTGAGCCCGAAAAACAAAATAAAACAATATAATTTATATATTCATCAATAAATTAAAACCAAAAGTAACAACAAATCGAAAACGTAAAGTGCAATTGCTTGATCAATGCAAAAAAATGTCATTTCGAGAACTTGTTTGTGGTCTCTACTCGGAGGAGAATGTCGAGAATGTGGTAAGCTTATAGTATATGCATATATTGGAGCTGGTTAATAACTCATTTGGCTTCCATATGACCTTTCTGGTTAACATTTGCTGCCATGACATGGTCAATGGCTATAACTGGGGAAAATCGAATAATAAAATGTACTCCAATGTCAAGCGGACATCCAATTTCTTAACTTTTTCCAAATCAGTGGCCATTTCTACTAAATTCTCCACTTAACGCAATGTTAAACAACCGCCCCTGAATACATTTTCGTCTTACAGTTGGCAGCTATTTCTGTTGCACATGTCAGAGTTATGGAATTATTAAATATAAAGGAATATAGGTGGACACATATCGTGACCAGTGTAAAGCTGAACACGCAATCTTCAGAACTCAACTCAAACAGGTTGATTCGGTCCTTTTTGGCGGCAAGGGAAATTGTTCGACTGGTGGTGGCACATGCCGTCACAGGTGCAACACAGGTGAAAAGGAAAAACAACCCTCGAAGAGTCACTGTGAAAAATTTCAAGGGGGAGACACTGCCAAATGATCGTTACTACTTGTTTTCTTCCTGCGAACGCTTCGTTGGCTTGTGGATCGTCATGGGAAATGAACTTAGCATTTGACTTTCAGTTATTACCAGATTCGTTCTCGACTAGAATAAGCCACAAAGTTGCCCTCACCTGTGACTGCGATTACACTTCTATAACGTATTTGCCAGCTGACTATGTACATATCGGGTCGGAATATCTATCTACCCGAGTGGCATGCCATGTCATGGCAACAAACATGTTTCACTTTATCTATACAGTTATAATGTTTGTTTGTTTTGTTGTTGTTATCAACACAAATGCCAAAGGCCATGCACAAACAATTTATTTTTAAATTCTTTAAATTTAGCAGATCAAATAGCCCCAACATGTGTGTGTGTGTCTGTGTGTGTGTGCGTCTGTGTTTATATGCGTTTCGTTTTTTTGTTTTTTGATAACGTTTTGGGGAAAAAGTAAATAAATAAATGAAATGAAATATATTGTTCCAAAGTACGTCAGAAGTAATATTTCTGTGTTAAAAAAAACTGTGCTAATAATTATATATAATACATATATACATATGTATGTATTAATAAAAACCTTGTGCCACCGGCACGTAACCTGTCAATTGATATGACCATTAAAGCTAAAAAAACCCTAAACGATGAAAGAAACAGACTGTTGACGATACAAGTTTTGTAGTCGAATGAAAAGGGACCATTTCGACTGTCGATATATGCCCCGCAAATACTCTATAAACTAACATATCTGTTGTAATACCCTGTAATACATATCGTAATATGGATACCTGATATTAAGGATAATTGGTTATATCTGTGTTTAGTTAGAACAAATTTGACTACTAAGTCTTAAAGGGCATTTAATACATTTAAATTGTCGCTCATAAAGTTAAAATTCCCCGTGACATTCGTCGCCATATGGATAAAACACCTGACTCTGACTCGTGTTGCTGGCCCGGCCAATGACTAACTCCTCTGAGAGGGGCAACTGGGAATGTGACCGCAAAAAAATTGCCTTGTAAGCCAAACCGCCCCTGTCTGTGTATAGAAAAATGCGCGCGCATGCGCTCTTCTCTCTCCACCTGGGTCTCACTCTGGTCTCTGCCTCTGTCTGTCTGTAGAGCTACAGCTGTCGGCTACAAAGTGATTGTTGTTGTTGCTGTCTGTTCACCTGAGCCAAGTTAAGACAACAGCATATGAAAATGTCGTTAACAGCTCATGCCTCGCACAAAGTCTGAGTCAGTCTTCGATCGCAGTTCGTTAGCAACGCACATGGAAATTTTTCTTCTTGTTGTTGTTAATGATAAATAAAGAAAAGTGCTTAAAAATCAAGTATATATTTTCACAGCTCGCGGCACAACGACCTAGAATCGAGAAATCGAAAATATTTTCGCTATGTATGTGTTTAAAAAAGTTAACCAAATGCCGCCCACAATCGATCAGTATAAAATCATTGAGAACTGGCCAGAAAATGATTAGCTAACAAAACAATAATTGCAGTCAATTGAACTTTTGACTGTTGCCTCGAATGTGGATGGATGTGTGAATGTGTCTAAAAATAAATTCAGCCAAATCAACAGAAAACAGAAGAATATGAAAAACAAACGATCCCCAACCCCCATCCTCTTACACCAGAATGTTGTTATGCTTAACGCATTACCTTGATATAGGCCCCCAAAAACGCAACCGATCTAAAAATATGCAAATATTTGTTTTAGTGACGCAGTCGCGGTTATTTCCCATCCCAACCCCCCACACAAACAACCAAAAAAACCTAGTTAAAGTTGATTTATACTAAATTCCATAATCTGGCATTGGTGTGTGTGTGTGTGTGTGTGTGTGTGTGTTTATAAACTTTAAGCAGAACTCTTTTAAATAGCCCACAAAGCAGCAAACTGTGCAATTAAAACGCAAAGTATTACCCAGGTTATAAATGAGATTAACGATCCTCAAAGTGATTTCCCTAATTTCCTGTAAATATCTGTTGCTGCCTGCCCGCCCACACATTCCCTATTTATTTGCTTTAGCTGTAAGCGAATTAGAATCCAATGAAAATAAAGAAGGAAATTCCACTTAAAATTTCAAAGCAATTCACACAAATTATTGATCGTGTTCGATTTCCATATAAAAACCTTGCCCAAAAAGTAGACAGCTTTCGATTTAATCAATCCACAAATAGCATTCTCCGAATTGAAAGGGGGGCAAGAAGCGGTGGTGATGGGTGGATGAAAATTTGCAATAAACGATCACGAAAATGATAATAATCGAGCTTGACTGTGACTGACTCGGTCTCACAATTAGATAAGATCCGATCGCACATGCTGTTGCAATTATCAGTCAAGTTAAAGTATGGAATGATGTCACCAACGCTTTCATCTTGATTCGTGGGCCACACGATCTCCTCCGATTGAGTCCCGTTCGCGGTCTTAGTCATTACTCTACGGAGAAGTGACTTGTGCTCAGCCGTGTACCTAACATACATACATTTCGTTATGTATGTGGAGACTGTGCCTCATTAATGGCTAACAATTCAAACGATGCATTCTCTTCATTCATTATTTATGTAGAAAATATGCAAAATTCATTTAATTCTGCTCCATGCAGATGACGAATTCTTAAAGGAAAATTTCGCCAGATAGACCAAAGAAGAATATATGGAAAGTTTTTCCATTTTAGTCACGTTTTTACAATCTAATGTCTAGGATATTTGGTTTAGTTTTTTTTTTAGGTCAGGGCTATTAGAGGCCTTTCGTTCTACATTAAAGCGCAATTTAGTTTTGTTTGCGCCTTGCCACATTTATTTATTTGCCCAAATAAACAATTTTCCATATACCCTATAGAAAATAGAGGAAAAGAGTAAACGCCGCCATACTTTGATTTGATATGATATTCTATTCACCTGAAGGTTGGATGTCTTTTCCTATACAAGCTATAAAACAGAGATAGTTTTGCTGGATCTGGGAAATTTAATGGTCAACCCATTAACCGCTAGCAAATAATTTTATCCAACAGTTTTTAAGCCTCAACTTTACTTGGTTAATGGGGTAATAGAGTAACACATGCAGTCTGCCACTTTCTGGCTGAGTTTCTTTTATTTGTTTATTGATAAGATATTAATTTTTATAAGAAATTGTTTAGAATTCGGTATACATTTGTGTGGATCTCTGTGGCTCTGACCTCATTAATGGCTAATGCGTTAATCGACTTTCAAACTCGTGAGTTTACTCACTCGTTTACCTCATGATTAAGGCAAAAGAATTCATAGTGGATATGACGCATCATCCGACTCTTCTAACCATATTGGAGATGCTCCAGGCAAGTGACAATTTCCGTCACAGTCGGTTTAGAATCTTTGGCATGCCAAGCACGATTTGAATGGGCCAAAGTGTTGTCGTTATGTCCAAAAAGAAAAGGCAGACACAGCCAAGTCTCGTCTCGATGGTTTTGCGTCTCAAGTGCGCAGGCGCCTGGCCTCGAATGTGTGGAGGCGTTCGGAAGGAAGGATTCCCCCTCCTCTGCAGCAACAACAACAACATCATTCTCATTCTCAATTTGCATAGGAAAATTGCTTTTCTCACTCATTTCCATGAATGGTGGGCTTGCGTTGTGTGAGTCTGTGTGTGCGGCACAAAGTTTACATTTGCTTGGCCAGTCGGCCAGGAAAATTCAGTCAAAAGCTAATAGTCAAACGACGCGAACGTGGCCCGGAAAAATAACCCGACCAAGAACTTTGCGTTTTAATTGCACAGGCAAACTGAAAGAGAAGTGAAATAGAACAAGTTCTAAATTTTGTATACATTTTTTTAGTTAATTTGTGCGTCATGAACAATAATACTTGTAATAAAGTAACAATAAAAGCGAATAAACTATCAAAACCAACACAATTAAACAACAGTGATCAAAGTATCTCCAGTATGGTGGAACGATTTGTTCAGTCGCTGAGCCAATTGAACGACTCTAGCACCTTTGACAGCAGCTTCGAGATCAAAAGGATTATGGCCAGCCCTCAGCCCTCTGCTAAGAATCCTGGAAATGCCCATCATCATCATTTGCGTCACCGCTGCCTCACCGAGTTGGATCGCGAGAGTTTGACCCGTTTTGTGCAGGACTTTGAGAAGCGCGGGGAGGAGCAACAACTGCACCAACAGCATCAGGCTAGCAGTACACCCAACAAGAAGACGACATCATCCAAATGCAGTTCGCCATTCATTTGCCGCAAGGCCAAGGAGATTTATCGCAGTGCCAGCGGCAGACGTAGTGCCTCACCGCACATCAATATAGTCGAGGAAGTGGTGCAGGAGGAGGAGGAACAGCAGCAGCAGTTGGAGGGTGTTGCCAGGGGTCAGCGGAAATATGCCGAAGCAGAAGATCTAATGCCCCCACCCATGGCTCTGGCTAGGGTCCAGGCCGAACGACGAAGCTGCCGCAGTGCCTCGCGCGTCTTGCAGTTCTTCAGTTCGGCGGCGAAACGTCGCAGTGGCAGTCGCAAGTTTAGCGAACCAGAGACAGAAAGTCGAGCTAATTCTCCCGTGCTACTCCGTGTTAGCCCCACCAGCGCCGACAACAATGAAAATGATCAGGATCCCCACCTGGGTTGTTCTTCCTTGCCGAAACACCAGCCCAGTAGCTGCTATGACGCCGAGGAAGACGATCATGATGATGGCATCAGTTCGGCCAGCTCCAATTTGACGTCCCTCCATTCATTGCAGGGCAGCAGTTCCTCTGCCAGCTCTTCCAGCTCCCAATCGCCAGACTCCTCCTTTGAGATGCATGCACCACTGTTACCCAGCTTCAAGATCACACCACCCCGAGCCGTCTGCAAGGCTGGCAAGAGTGCGGCTTGTGAATTTGCCCGCTTTCTACGTGGATCCTTCCATGCCAAACGCGCCTCGGTAACCACACTGCGCCGTTCCATAAGCGATCCGGATGCCATGCAGCAAATGGACTTCACCAAGCCACCTGTTCTGGGCGATGCCACCAACGTTATACGCGTGAGTCACTTTTAGAGCCATCTCTGCTCCGTTAGAATCGTATGAATGAATCTTGGGTGCTGGCCCCAGCTGGGCCCCATCCATCAGTTGTTGTGCCGCACATATTTTGTTCACTGGAATCACTGTTTATTTACACTCAAGTCATCGTCCATCATTTTGTATATCACATCGCGTTCCGCCTAATTGGCGACCATATGGTCCCATCAGAGATTCCATCGAAGCGCACTCCCATATTTTAAAATAGTGTTTATCATTTCTCGGATTCAAATTGGATGTCGATCGTTGATCGATGCCATCCATTAAGGGTCTACATTAAATAAGAATTTGCCATTTAGTATTAGTTTATATGCCAATAAAGTACACTTGTTTGCAAATAATTATCATAAATTTCATTGAATGTTTTTGTTTTTCTCATCCCATCTCAACGCTCGATTGTTTAGGGTAAGATCAGGTCAGACATGATCTTTACGTGGGGGAAACTTATTGGCAAATCTTTGTAGACTAGATCCAAAATGTTTTGCGTATCAAATATGAATATTTCAGTTAGTATTTATTTTGAATACACTTCTAAGTTCCCTAATTGGCTTACTCGTCGGATACGTAATAATAATTAACGCACATTATTTGCAGTCTTGACATTTTTAACTTAGTTTTTTACCAAAATATTTCAACTTTAGTTTCAGTTGTCTATTTTGCTAATTACATATGTCTACATGGGCAACAATTTGAAAGAAATGTGTGAATAATTTCACTTGGGTCTTGTTTTACGACACCCCAAACACCCCGACACCCACCTCGTTTTACCATAATGAGACTTTCTAATTGTCGCATTTGTATGGGCGATGCGGCACCTGGTGACTCTGCCGCTGAGGCATTTCACTTTTACGTTTTTTGTATTTTAGGCAACTCATCGCCACCATTTTCCATTTCTATCGTCTGTGCCTGATGGTCACTTCGTTTTCAAAACGAGTAAAACTTCCACTTTTATCATTAATAAAACAAATTGAATACATAATAATCAATTCGATGGGAATGCCCTTATAATAAGAAGTAATAGGGTTGCCGGGAGCTGTTCGGGCATGGCAAGTCAATCTAGTCCCATCCGATTCATTCTTCCGCTTGGCATATATCAGCGAAGTAAACGCGTATAGCCCGCATTAAATTCCATCAAATGAACAAAGAACAACAAAAACAGTGGCATGCCGGATATTTAATTTAATGCACAGCGGTCGCAATTGTTCAAAAATATTTGGAAAACGCTGAAAATACTCTATATATACTGAGGGAGCTCAGAGGGATGAATCAAATGGCACGCATATCTCACATAAAGCCAATATAGAACCAATACAATCAGATATGCGTAAAACTATGGAAAGTAGTTTCGGTTTTTGGTTATTTTCCCTTGCTAAACAAATCATAAATAACTGTAAAATTATAGAGATCTGTTGATAGAGATAGAGAAAAAGGGGCGGCTCGCGGTATACACATAGGAATTGAATTTGAATTTGGAATTTTTAGGTTTTTAGCCTGGTCATGTGCCACAAATGGGGGGTCTTTCTTCCACGCGTGTTTTGTTTATGTACACATGCCCAAAACAGTGTGTGTGTGTGTGTGTCTGTGTGTACATATGTGCAAATAACTTAATTTATCAACCAAACAAGAAGAACAACAACAAGAATCGCCCGCATTCCTTTTTGCTCATCCTACTAAAACTACAGACCGATCGCCTGCTTTTGGCATTTTAATTATTTCAATTGTCTCTAGCTCTTTGTTTATAGCTCTAAAAAAAGAATGCCTTGTTTAATTTATTCGTAACTTTGTTTTGCTTTTCGAGATATTTATAGAAAGTAATTGAGTTTAAAAATTCGCAAAAAGAAAGAGAGAACAAAAGTATAAATAAATTAACTGTCGAACATAAATTTTTGGTGCCAGTTTGCAAATGGTTTTCATTTCATAGAATTGAAATTTGATATCAAATGCCGTTTGCAGGTCTCAATTTCTTATCGCACTTGGACATTGGATTTTGGATAATCTAGACTTATTGCTCTACCCTATCACATTGTGAGTTTATCACTGCTTTCTTAACTGTGTTTGAAAAAACCAATTAAAATTTGCTTTCATTGTTATGTACAGTGATAAATTGCATTTGTTCTTTTCTCTATTCAAAGTATTTACTTTGATTTACTTCGCTGATCTCTCAGTCTTTAGATCTTTTGCACATGTTTCAGCATGTCTTATTCCAATTGTGGAAGATCATTAAAATATTTGCTTTGCATACTTATATGGGCATGCAACGAAGGAAAAGGAAATGACTTGTGGGTTGCTGAAGAGAGCGGGGCGTTTGAGAGGCCGGCAGCAAAATGTGTGATAAATTGTTAAAAATGTCTTAAGCAACTTAATTAATTGGCAATGTTGACTAAAAGAAGACAAAGGAGACGTAACGAACAAAAACGAAATAACATTTAATTAAAGACAGCAGCTGCTAAACAAAAAAATGCATCACTTGATGCAAGAGAGCGGGCACGACACAGAGAGAGTGAGATAAAGGCAAAGATAGATACATAGATAGATGGAGGGAGAGCAAAACAAATGAAGTAAGTAAGTCGTCTCGCCGACTTAGGTATACCATACACAAGCAAAACAAATATTTCAAATTTGTAATAACAAATGCATTTTAAAAAAATTCTGTTCACATGCTTTTTACAAGCATATCTTAGTATCTCACTCACTCATGCATATGAGCACCCTAGCGCCACCACCCGGCCTTATGGAAAAACGTTTATACATATGTATGCATAACTTGGCTATTTTTTGTCCGATTTTGATCAAATTTGGTATTTTGCTGGGTATTAGTATCAATTTCAAGTGTGCCAAACTGGATTCCACAAGGTTAAAAATTACGGGAGATAATCGAGTTTTTCAAATTTCGGGAGCGGAAAGGGGCGTGGCAAAATCTTTATAATTACAAATGAGCGCATTTACTAAGCAAATATACATACCAAATACGGTGTCTCTAGCTGCAATAGTTTTTGAGATAAACGTTTTTTTTTTGAATTGCGGGGGCGGAAAGGGGCGTGGCAAAAATTTGAAATAAACTCGATCACTCTACATACTACACGAACCTACACACTAAATTTGGTGGCTCTAGCTTTTATAGTCTCCGAGATCTAGGTGTTCATACGGACGGACAGACGGACGGACGGACATGGCTAGATCGACTCGGCTGTTAATACTGATCAAGAATATATGTATATACTTTATGGGGTCGGAAAAGCTTCCTTCTGCCTGTTACATACATTTTGGCGACTTTAATATACCATTTCACCCTATGGGTGTATGGTATAAAAACACACCCACAACTGCTTTTGAGTGGGTCTCGATTCAATGCAGTTCATTCATAAGCAGCAGCCGGTGCTGGGCAAATAGGCAAATATGTATGTACATACTGAGAGTGAGTAATAAGCGGACAAACAACAACACACCAACTCGAAAATGAGAGGGCCATTGTGATCGTCGTCGTGAGTGTGTGTGAGCATTACTCCCCCCAATGCAGCAGCTGTTGGGGCCGCTCTATCTCACTCTCTGTTACCCACTGTGTGTCGTTTTGAGATTTTGCGCTCACATCTTCAGTTAGTTTGTATACGTCGAGGCTACGAGTTCGTTTCTCGGGAGAGTTCAGATTCCCATATATCGTGTGCGAGTGGTTGAAATTGTGTGTGAGAAAAAAAAATTCATCATCAGATGAGAAAAGAAAAAATTGAAATTATTGTAAACCTTCAAGTCTCGCGTTCCCCCCTCCCAGTCAGACCGACAAAGAGTCCAAAGAGCATACAATTGGTGTAGAAAATGAACAAGAGAATAAAACTAAATTGACAAAAGCGGCACGTTTTCGCTTTCTTTGCATTTGCCCACGCAAAAAATAATAAGAAAAAAACAATACTACCAACAACAAGTATAACTACGACACACCTTGAGAATATCTCGCATGGAATTCGGAATATAATATAGGAAAGAAAGAGAAAACATAAAATTTGCATCGGGTAGGTTCTGCCTCTTTCCCTTTCTGTCTCTCTCAAGAAGCCATTTCGGGTTTATCAACTTTGTCTATACACATACACATAAATGGTTAGTTAATCATTACACCCCCAACTCTACTTTTCACTCCCATTCCAGCCCCCCTTATAACTTCATCTTTCTCCCCATTCCCTGCATGCTCTTTGATGATTATTAAAGAAATTTTTGTGACGTCTTTTCAGAGAAATCTGTTTTTGAGGGGGTTTTCTGTAAGACACTTCCACTTCTTTGTCATTATTTGTTATCAACATGTATAATATAACTACACAAGCACAAATAAAATGAGTGAGAAGTTTCCAAGGAAAGAGTGTGATATGCGTGTTGGGTTTAACTCTTCCGATCGGCATTTAATGGCGACTAAAATACGTGTTAAATTTTATATATGCCTCGGTTTCAAGAGTCGATCCAGAGCACGTAGAGCTCTACTTATCGGTTCTTGATAGGAATCCCTCGCCACCTCGTTTCGTATCGCTCCACATCAGCTTATATACAACTCATCGACAACCATTCGCAGTTTTCCATTACCATGTGTCCATCAGACCGTCAAAAATGTGAACAGTTTGTGGTTTTCCTTCTTTAGGTTTCGGTTTCTGGATCCAATTACCATCGAAATGGAGGGAAGGGGACTTATTTTCGCTTAATTAAGTGCCACCAACAGGTTGTGTCCATCTTTTTCCTCTTATATGGGCTACAAAATTTGAACAGCAAAGTGTCGCCCTACCCTTTAGGCGGCGAAGAGTGTGGAGCAAGTGCAAAGAAAGAAATTATCGTGTTGGAAATGGAGGAGGAGAAACGAATGGTCGTGGAAACCTGAGCCAAAAGCTATTGAAGATAATTTACTCGTGGGATTTTGTTTGTTTGCTTTACCCGTTTGCCGTTTGCCGTTTGAAATGCAAAACCCAGCGCAATGACTCTATGATGATGACTTTAATATATCCAAAGAAACAACCACAAGCCACAGAAGGAGGGCAGTAGCTGGGGAGGGGGCCGATTCGACTGGGGCTGAGTAATGTAAATGTGAATGCACCTCAGAGCAATGGAGCACCGGAAAATGTCCATGTCAGTGTCCACTCAAGCATAGAAACATGCCGCTGGCGAGGGTGCCCATAGGAGAGGGAGACCGAAAGCTAAAGCTTGGGGCTTGGCTCTCTCTCTCTCTCTCTCTCTCTCTCTCTCGTTGTCTCTTTTTGAATTTAATTGTTGCACAAGTTGCAAGTATTTTTGAGTCTGTCATTGGAATTATTTTAATTATTTACTTTGGCAAATTGCTCATTTCCTATTTACTTACTGATTGGCAAACACACACACACACACACCTCAAATCAACCCCCTCCACCCTTCAATCCCCCCGGAGTCGTGTCTATTGTTTGGCAATCAACGTTGATTTATGTTCGCTTTGTTGCGTCTACTTGTTGCTTATTTGCAGTTGTTATTGCTGTGTATGTGCGTTTTGTTTTGTTTCTTTAAATTTCACAAATTCGTTGTTTTGCCACCTCCCCCTCGCCAGCCCCCTTGGACCGTTCGGGGCGTTGCCTTTCCTACTAAAACAAACTGAAGTTGAAGTAGTTTGACCCAGTTATTTTTTATGTTTAATATGATAAAAAGCAGATATACACTTACAAGCACTTGAGAGTCAATGAAAAACTTTTGGAGTAACTCAATTAGAGAAACAAATATCGGGCTATCTAACTTTACCCATATGTCCATAATGAGTTGAGATCTCTTAGTCGTTTCTCTTGTTACTGATCTAATTTCTTGTACTATTCTAGTTTGTCTAAATATTTATTATATAACTAGATCGAAATCAATTCCCTCTTTACTTCTACCACATACACAAATCATCATCTTTCACCAACTTTTAAATTGGTTTCTATTAATGAAGACACGAGAAATGGATAAAAATTGCTTTTGCCCTTAAACGACTAATTGTCTTGATATGTTTTTCGTTCCGTTTGCTATACAAAACCCAACCGGAAGTGTTTGAAATTTCTCTTTGGTCTATTATGAACGTCAACCACCAAAAAAGAAGAAAAAGATGGGAAAAAATAAACAAAAAGCCATTAGACAAATATATCCATATGTGTGTATAAACTCATATCGATGAACATCTGTACAGACAGTTGATTATAATGCGAAACTTGAGCTGAGTTGTCCGATCTGTCTGGGAGAGAAGAGATGATGGGGTTTTAGAAATAGAAATTCATTAATCTTTCTCAAAGAGTGGAGAGTGGAAACAAAAGCAGAGAGAACGGTGGGAAATGCCCCAGATGAGAGAATGTGCTATGTAAATGGAGATGGAAGTCATGGAGAGTCAGCTCGGAGAGTAATTATCGACAAAGTGCTTTAAAGTGGTGGGCAAGTGGAGCAGACGGAGTTAGGGATACTCTAGGCGGCCAAGTGGCATGGCGGAGAGGAGGGGGGAGGTCAAAAGTTTATCGGCGAGGTCTGTCTGTGGTGTCTGCTGACCATGATAATGACATGCGTCCGACGCAATTTGTAGTAGTTTGTAAATTATGAGTTGGTTGAACTTTGTGTGTGACTAACGAAAAATTACTTTTCTTCTTACAGAACCGAGCACTGCCCGCCAATGCATCGCCTTTTCGTCGAGCCTGGGGTCAGTCATCGTTTCGAACGCCGCGCACCGACAAGGTGGCGAAGCAGCAGCAGCAGGGCCCACAGAAGCAAAATTCACCGCTAGTGAGACGCACTGCCTCCATGAACGCCTCCGACAACGATGTGTACATTAAGACGCTGATGCTGGATGCGGAACGAAAGGCGGCCACTTCCCGCAGTTTCTTGCAAGTGCCTCAAATACTCACCACACCGGCGCCGCCATCAGTCCAGGCAATGACGGCGGATATCCTCGTCCAGGATCCAACGCCGTCAATACCGCCGGCAGACGCCACCTCCACCACTGGGACACCTACCCAGTGGGGCACATCGTTTGAACGGATGCTCCAAGATGCCGCCGGCATGCAAACCTTTGCCGAGTTCCTTAAAAAAGAGTTCTCGGCGGAGAACATTTACTTCTGGACGGCCTGTGAGCGCTATCGCCTGATCGAGTCGGAGGCGGATCGTTCAAGTGTGGCACGTGAGATTTTTGGCAAGCACTTGGCCAACAGCAGCAGCGATCCGGTCAATGTGGATTCACAGGCTCGCAATTTGACAGAGGAAAATCTGGCCAGTGCTGCTGCAGACATTTTTGCTCCCGCTCAGAAGCAAATCTTCAATCTGATGAAGTTCGATAGCTATCAGCGCTTCATACGATCGGATCTCTACAAGAGTTGCGTGGAGGCCGAACAAAAGGGACAGCCCCTGCCCTTCAACGGGGTCAATCTCGATGATCTGCTGAAGACAAATTTTCACTTGGTTGCCTCCTCCAAGGTTAGTTAGTTACTTATTCCATTTGCTGTCCGTCAAATTCTAATGTCCCTTCTCTGTCTTCTGGTAGCTCAAGAAATCAGCAAGCAACGCCGAGGATCGCCGACGTAAGAGTCTACTACCCTGGCACCGCAAGACTCGAAGTAAATCCCGTGATAGGAGCGAACTAATGTCCGATCTTCAGAATAGTCTAATGCCGGCGCCTCCATTGCCTCCTCCGCCGCCGGGACTGCTGTCCAGTGCATCGCTAAAGCTTACCTCCAATCAGAATTCGCTGAGTGATCTGCATAGCTCCCGCTCCTCTCTGTCATCGTTTGATGCGGGCGGGGCGTGTGGGGCGACAGCTAGTGCCGAGAGTGTTTGCTCCCTGTGTCGTGTCATATTGAGCGATGGAGCCACGACGATTGTGCAGACACGGCCAGGCGAAACTGTGAGCCAATTGGTGGATCGCCTTCTTGATAAAAGGAATCTGGTGTATCCCTACTACGACATTGTGTTTCAAGGAACCACAAAGTCCATTGACACCCAGCAGCCATCGCAGATCTTGGCCGGCAAGGAGGTGGTGATCGAACGGCGCGTTGCGTTTAAACTGGATCTGCCCGATCCCAAGGTGATTTCGGTAAAGAGCAAGCCCAAAAAACAATTGCACGAGGTCATTAGACCGATTCTGACCAAGTATAATTACAAAATGGATGGAGTTGTGGTCCTCATTCGTGACACTCAGGTCCCGCTAGACCTGATGCAGCCCGTCACCATAGCTGATGGCCAGCGGCTGCAGATTGTGATGCGTCAGTCGGATTTTCAGCCAGGCGGCGGCAATATTGTGCCGCCGAAGCTCACTAAACCGATGAAACCTCTTCCTCCTACCGCAACAACAACTAGCTCTTCGCAAGGCCAGCTGGATGAGCTAACCAACAAGGTGTTCAATGAACTACTCCAAAACAAGGCGGCAGATGCAGCGGCAGCGGATAGGAAAAAGTCCAGCGATTTGTGTTCCATAAAATCCAATGACGCACCATCGGAGAGCTCTTCGTCATTGTTTGGCATGCGGCGCCACCAGCGCAACAATACGGCAAACATTCCCAGCAGCAAGCTTCCAAAACTCAAGAAGAAATCCACTAGTAGTAGTCAACATTCCGAGGAGGCGCCGCCAGCAACGGGAACGACAGCGGCCACATTGCCGGCAGATCCTAAGAAGCCAATTATAGCAAAGCTCAAAGCAGGTGTCAAGTTGCAGGTGACGGAACGAGTAGCAGAGCATCAAGGTGAGCTAATACTTTTAGATGAACTCGCTCAGTTTGCTTTAATCTTTACTTACCCTCTCTCAGATGAACTTCTCGAGGGCCTGAAGCGAGCACAGTTGGCACGTTTAGAAGATCAACGTGGCACAGAGATTAACTTTGATTTGCCAGATTTCTTGAAGAACAAGGAGAACCTGAATGCAGCCGCCTCAAAGCTACGAAAGGTGCGCGCCAATCTTAGTCCCATTAGCAAGACCAGTCCTCAGACAGTGGAAGGGCTACCCCAACCAGCGCCGCGATTTTCAATTACCCGAAGTCAAAGCCACCAACAAGTGTCGCCAATGAAAGTGGATCTGGAGCAAGAGACTGATTTGCCTGCAGACATGCAGGATCCCAATGAATTTACCAAAGCGCCACCTCCGTTGCCACCAAAACCCAAGGTGCTGCCCATAAAACCATCAAACTGGGGTGTGGCATCGCAGCCAACCACGGGAAACTATTGCAATAAATTCTCACCCACTAAACAGACACCAATATCACCCACAAAGACAACCGGGAGCAGCAGTGGGCTCTTTGCAAACAAATTACCCATAGACAACACAGCACGTAAATCCCTCGAGTCAGTGGGCACTCGTTGCGCCTATCTGGATGAGCCCAGCAGTAGTTTTGTTTAGTTGTGTGGCGTCTGACGACTTGGAAGAGCCTTGTGTATATATTATATTTATTCCCATTGCATGCTGTCCAGCTCCAATTATCTATGACGAACTGTTTTTGTATGTAATATAGCAACTTTATTTATAATTAGAAATAACTTTTAAACATTATTGAGACAATGAATAAATAAGAGCCAATAACTTATACCCATAAGTATCCGTATAGATGTACAATATTTTTGTAATTTACCTGTTGACATAATCTGTGATAAGAATTTGTTCGAAAAGCTAAGAAAAGGGATATTTGTGGATTTTAGAGCTAAACACGAAAATCTGATCATTTTTTCGAAGTCATGTTGAATGATTTTGGAAGGACATTTAATTCCTTGTTTGGTTCTCCAGGATTAGGACTGTCAATCGGCATTGAAGTATTTTCAATATCCTTCCAAAAAGCTTATCGAATTTATGTAAGGGGATTATTCGCCAAATTGGCCAAAACATGACAGAAAATAGACTAATGTCCTTATAACTCAGCCATTTGAAGGACTATCAGGATGATCTTCCGTCAGATTGTAGTATTTGATGGCTTGCTTCGAATGGCTTTAACAGATCCTGGAAAGTCCTTCAAGGAGCTGATATAAAAGGACTTTTTGTCTAAGAAAAAAGAGCTAATATCTTGCGAGCCCTTTGAAGGATCACGACGAAAGTTTAATAATATGACTCCCCGCATCGAGAACTGTCATCGGCCTGAAAGACATCCCGATAGTGCTGCGGGAAGCTGAGATTTTACAAAAAGCGAAATTTCATTTGACCACTATTCAGTTGCCCAAAAAACTATGCTAACTTTTTCGAAAACACTTGCCCAAAAAAGTATGCAATATATTTTTTAAATGCCAAAGTCAATCCACCGTCTATGCATTTCTGTTCGCCTGGTATTTCATATTTTCTCCAGTACGAATTTCGCAGTTAAAAATTAAAAATTTAACTGCCCAAAAAAGTATGCTAAAAATGTTGATAACTTTTTAAGAAATCAACCTTCTATCCATTTCTGTTCGCCTGGTATTTCATCGGTATTTTCAAATGAAAATTTTCAGTTTTTGTCTTAATGTCTCAGTTGATAGTCCTTGATATTCCCGCAATTTAATAATCAATGAAATACCAGGCAAACATAAATGTATAGCAAGTGGATTGATTTAAATATATGATAATCAAAAGTTTTAGGACAGGTGAATTGTTAATTTTTAACTGCAAAATTCGAACTAGTGAAATACCAGGCAAACAGAGATTCATAGAAGGTGGATTGACTTTCAAGTTTGTCAAAATGTGTTGCATACTTTTGGGCCGTTAATTTAAATTTAACTGTTGACGAAATTCGTCATGGAAAAAATGTGTAGCCTACTTTTTAAGTCCGTTTAAGTATTTTAATTTAATGAGGAACGAAATCAAGAAAACAAGGATGAAGTTTGAGAAAACACATATTTATTAACATTTGCCGCTTAAGTTAAAGTGTATTTTTATGTAATTGCAATTTTTTGCCTATGCGTAATTATCTAATCCAGCAATTGGAAAAAGCTTGCCAATATATGTACATACATAATTTAGTTATTTCATCAACCAGCACAACATCCTACATAAGGCAAGCGCAAGGTATTTTCAGCCATAGCATTTGAACGAAATGCATGTATTTCTATTAGAATCGTCTACTAAAATATAAGCATACTAATTGAAATACCAAAAAAAAAAAAATGTGGAAAAAACAAATCAAAAATTAATTGTAAAATTAACATTTCTTTCAATATTATTGGACTACTTCGACGGCTTTCAACCTTTTTAGGCGCCAAGCAACCCACAAAAAATACAATCAAATGGCTAACGAGGACTTTGTGCTAGCATCATTGCTGTCGATACTTGTTGCTGCAATCTGTTCCACCTTATCCTTGCTGGCTTCTATCTGAGTCGGAGTCTCTTCGATGACATCCTCAATTAGACGATAGGTAATCGGTGCTGGCTGTTTAGGCGGCAGCCAATCAGGTATGATCTTATCGTGGAGCCGCCACTTTCCATATTCATTGGATATATGTTTCTCAAACACGACATATTCAAGTACATCTTTGGTAAGAATCTCGCTGCCATGCATGAGTCGTCCAAAACGGTCATAAATGGCTAACATCTGCTGTGTATGAAAACGCACAGTGACCTGGGCGAACTGATTCTCCTTGGTGATGACCTCGGTGACGCGAGCATGCACTACACGGGGCGGCTCTAAGGACTGCAGGAATCGCCAATGAATGGTCTTGTCCTTGACATTGTGCATCATCTCGGGATAGCAGCGTTCAGAGACAAATTCGCGAATCTTGTATTTCTCTTTGTCCGCCATGTGCGTGTGTGCGGCTATATAGATCTCTTGGGCGTGATCACCGAACTCGTCTGTACTAAAACTTTCCTCATAGGACCGTATTTTGCGTACCGCCATTAAGCTCTTTGATTTCTTTTCTAGGAACTCAAGCTTCTGTTTGGCACCACTGGACGAAATGAGCGACTTCTTTCCATCACCTTCGGGAGGCACATAAGCTTCAAATATGCCTCCTGTGCAACTAATGTGAAACGGGCGTTCCATCCAGGGTCGAGGTGGAAGCACACCACGTTCCTTCATTCGACTCCGCATCTCTTCCTTGCTAATATCCTCTGCCTTTTCCCGAAAATTGGGCAGGTCAATCTTGATGAATTTCTGCTTGCGCAAGCGTTTGAACTCTGGCTTCCAGTGTTTCGTCTGCCGATGGCGAACCTGCTGCAACTGTAAGGCAGGGGCCATAGCCGGCGCCGGCAGCAGCTGAAAATCGGCAATTAAGAGGATTTAAGCCCACTCAACATTATCAAATTATATATTAATTATACCTGCACGAGTTTTAGACAATTCTTCACCGACATGAGCTTCTCCATTTTTGTGGTGTTGAGGTTTATGTAAAAACGGCGTTACCAGACCGTGTGATCTGGCAACACCAACAAACACTTGATTTTAATATCGATATTTTTAGTGATATCGATATAACCTGAATAACATCCAGTTATTTTCAAAAATTTAAGCAATTTCGTAACCTAGCACTAGTTAACAAATTTTAAAGACTAACGGTCAGTTTGGGACAATGACTAACAGCTAGGAAAACTATTCTAAGCCCTGTGCACGTCTAATGGCCAGTGACTCGTCAGAGGAATTCATGTTGCAAAATCCGCAAGGTTGCATAGTCATGCTTGCCGTTCCTGAACTAATTGTACGCAGCGTGCTGGCGTAACCAGGAAGTTCAGCCAGCGGTGCATTTACTAAAATTAACTAAAATGAATGCAAAAAGATATAAATAAGTTCAACAAGTCTCTACTTTCATTTGCTCACCTTGCTTCTGTCACCTTTGGGTAGAACGTCGTTGATAATAGCTCGTCGCCTTGATAGATCCGCCATTATGCTGGAAATACGCTCACTGGGAGCCACAATTTGCAAAGCCATTATTGGCTCTAATAGCCGGGTTCCATTGTCACTTAGTAACTAAAAATATTAATATAATTATTTTCCTCCACGAAAATAATCACTTCTGAATTACCTTTTGTACACACTGCGCTGCGGTGGCCATAATAAAGGCATCCGCTGTTCCCCGCCCTATGATTGCATTATGTAAGCGTATTTGTGTATCTACCACTTGGCCACCCACACGTGGGCCACGTTCCAAGGCACTAATGGATCCTTTTCGCAGCACCTGCACAATACGAGGACGCAGCTTATTCAGATTTTGTAGATTCTCCGGCGATTTATCTAAGCTTTGAAGATAAAAAAATATCGTGATATCGATCTTTTACTTAGTTCGATTAGTCTGATAATGGCTATTTACCTAAAAATCTCACTTTGATTTTTGACCAACTCCAAAGTTATGCTAACATTCTGCTTGGTTCCAGCAATTTCCTTCTCCACACTCAAAGTGGTTAACGAGGGCGCTTCGATGGTCTCCTTGTAGGCAATTTGTAAAGGTCCGAGATCAACGTCAATTTTATACTCGCTCAAGATACGTGATTTAATGATGTCCATATGCAGCTCTCCCATGCCGCCAAGCACAGTCTGACCAGTGATTGAATCATAGCTGACACGCAGGCTGGGATCCTCGCGCTGCAGCTGTCTTAGTGCCTGTTCCATGGCTGTTTGTGATGAAATACTTGGGGGTTCAATAGAACAAAAGTAAACGGCATCGGGTATTTGAGGAGCAAGATCGAATAGCCCATCCAGGTGGTGGTCATCGTCGTCCTCTTCCTCTGACATGCTATCTGAATGTCTCTGCTGTTTAAAACGCTTTTCGGCATTTTTTAACGATGATTGGCTACTTGTGAATAAGTCGCCAGTCACTGTAGACTTTGGGAAAGTTAGAGTTTTATTTTGGAAAAATATATTGTTTTAAGATATCATTCCCTTACCTTCAGACCGGCACATAGGGCCACATCGCCGGACTGAACAACGCTGACCTCGCGATATTCATCAGCCAAGGGTTCATACAACTTGGACACAACCTCGGATTGCCCGCTAGAACACGTTAGACGCATTCCTCGCTTCAATTCACCACGCATAACCCGCACCAGGGTCAAGGGTCCACGTTGTTTGTCGTGGACAATCTTAAAAACCTTTCCAGCTAGTTCGTTTCTGTAATGGGAAGTCTTCATTTGTGATTTAACTGTTATTACTCTTCCTGTCTCACCCAAAACAGTTGTACAGTTCGTTGCGTTCTTCAGGAGCCGGTAAATAGTGATTTACTGCATCCATCAGGCATTGAATCCCTATGTTTTTATATGCCGATCCCAGCAGAACTGGGACAGCCTTTTGCTGGCAAATGACGCGTCGCAATGCCTGATTTACAAGCTCGTTGCTAACCTTGTCAAAGCTCTCCGTGCTGATTACCACATCGGCTAACTCATCATCCAAGCCAGACAGCTGATCAATCAGTTCATTGCGTTTATCCTGCAGCTGCCTTAAGGCATCGGAGGGCCCTAGTTTAAGTTTACTGTAGCTGCGACCCAGATCCTTCTGCTGCCAATTCAATTGCTCCAATGTGATTACATCGTATATACCTAAACACAAATTATTGCAAGGTTTTAAAATATTTAATGAATATGAAAGGATATCTCACCCAACTGCCCCTCGTTTGATTTGGCCGGATAGTGTATGCACACCGGAAACGTTTCCAGCTTTGACTTCAAATCCTCCACACACTTGTTGAAATCGGCATCTGGTCGATCCATCTTATTAACAAATACAAGACGAGGCAATCGATGTTTGTCAGCCTGGGACCACACAGTCATTGTTTGGGCTTCAACACCAGCAGTGGCGTCCAATACCACAATCACCCCGTCCACGGCATGCAGAGATTGTTCCACCTCCATGGTAAAATCTATATGACCCGGTGTGTCCAACAAATTGATGCTGAACCAAAATATTGAGCATACGGAATGTGTTTTAGTTATCTTAAATTATAAACTCACCGTTTGCCATTCCAGGGAAATGTTACAGCAGAACTGCAAATGGTAATTCCTCGTTCCCGCTCCTGGGTTAGATAGTCAGTCACCGTGTTGCCGCGATGCACTTCACCCAGAGACCGCGTTTTGCCAGCATAAAAAAGCATTCGCTCTGTGGTTGTGGTTTTCCCTGCAAAGATACAAATATGTCATTCATGTCTATTATGAAGGACTACATTTCCACCGACTCACCCGCATCGATGTGGGCCAAAATTCCAATGTTCCTAATGTCGCTGCTATAGCCACGTCTAAATATGTGTGAGGAGCATTGCTTAAGCGCCCCTTGGCGCATTCCGAACCCATTAAAATAAACATAGCGCAACATTGTTAGTGATAATAATTGTTACATGTTCCCGGTGCATGCCGCATTGCTGATAACTGTTGCTTTTTTGGAGAGGGCTGGCAACCTTACAAAAATAATCGATAACTCAAAAGAAGTTGGCGGCAACAGCTGGCAAATAAAAACGCTTCGTTCTGTTAAAATGTCCACAAGACCACGACGCCAAGCTGCCCAAAAATCAAAGGCTATCATAGTGCTGTCTGATTCCGATGATCCGGACTCGGGCAGGAATGGCAGCGACAGTGAAGATTTCAGGCCGAGGGAACCCAGGCGTCGGTTTGTAGTACGCGCAGCGGCAGCAACTTCTGGCACGTGAGTCCAAATGTCGTGATCTAGGGATTGAGTGGACATTTATTTGGCATTCGTACACAGGGATAATCGAAAACGCCGAGCTAATGCAAAGGAGAAATCTGCAGATGGTCCAGCGGTCAAGAAGAAACGTGGTAAGAACAATGAGAATGAAAACGATTGCCCCAATCCGAGCAATTTTGAGGTAGAAGCGGAAGCGATGGTGGATCCTCCACCCGTGGCAGTGGCTGCCACTGGGACCAGCACGGGCCGCAGCTCGTTCTGGGAACGCAGAAAGGTGTGGAATATACACGAACTCCTTGCCGAAACGGAGAACATTCAACCAGCAGCAGCTCAAAATATTGTTCAATTGTTTGAGAATGATAATACCATTCCATTTATCTGCCGGTAAGTTTATCCAAATCATATAATAACAATCAGATCATCTGAAGCATCTTGTAACTTCAGCTATCGACGAGATCTTGTCGATCATGTGACACCTGATCGGCTACGTGATATACGGAACACATACACCGAGATTGTGGACTTACGCAGAAGGGCAGAGAATATTGTCAATCAACTGGAGAGAGAGAACGTCCTCAGCACAGAAATACGCGAGGAGCTCATGTGTGCCAAGACCAGCGAGGAATTAGACTTTCTCTATGCGCCCTATAAGCCGGCGAGCAAAGGAACACTGGCCGAACGGGCCAAGGCCTTGGGTCTACAAGATTATGCCGATCGTTTGCTATACGGCACAGCTCCCAAAGTTGAGTTGGCTTCAATTGTCGATGCAAGCAATGAAGCCTTGGCGTCTGAGGCGTTGGTTCAAACTGGCATTTGCGAGATAATCAAGCATAACATAAGCAAGAATTCAAATGTATTAGAAGAACTTCGCCGTTTGTACGTTCTCAAACATTATATAAAAGCTTTCTTAGCAACTCACTTTATGTTTGAATTTTTTTACTATTCAGGCAAAATGTACATCGCATACTTCTTAAGTGCAGCAAGACTAAGGAGACGGCTTCCACCTCAAAGGCAAGCAGTAGTAAATCGGTTGCTGGTCATGGTATCGCGGACAAAAAGCTAGACAGTTCCAAATTCGAAAACTATTTCAATTTTCAAGGCGATATCAAGACAATCAAGCCGCATCAAATGCTTGCCATAAATCGTGGGGAGAAGCACAAGTTTCTCACTGTCAAAATTGATACTCCAGAATATTTAAAGAGGGATCTCACCCGCTTTATATCGGAGCAGTACATGTCGGAAGGTCTACAGTATCCCCTGCGTAGGGAGTGCTTTACTCGAGCCCTCGAAGAGTGTTTCACCAAGAAATGTACACCACAGAAGAAAACTTTTACGGATCAGAGCTAACATTTTTCTTTTGTTTTTAGTGCATCCCCTGATGTGCCGACAAATTCGAGCCGATCTCAAGGAGAAGGCACAGAAGGCAGCCATCGAAGTATTTGCTAAAAATCTAAAGCAGTTGCTCCTAATGTCTCCACTCAAGGGTGAACGAATTCTGGGCGTAGATCCTGGCTACGTAAATGGATGCAAATTGGCCGTAATAAGCGAGACAGCTGATGTGCTAGAGACGGGTGTAATTTATCCGCACGGCCGTAACTCTAATAAAAAGGGGGCCGAAAAAAAACTTCTACAGTTTCTCGACAAGCACAAGTAATTCTCGTATCTGCTGCCCAATACTCGTTAGTTATTCTATGCATTTTTCATAGTTGTCACATTATTGCCCTGGGCAACGGAACTGCCTGCCGAGATACAGAACAATGGTTAACTCAGCTATTCCAATCGGGAGCTTTGGACAGCGGCAGCATCCGTTACAGCATTGTAAATGAGAATGGAGCCTCTGTGTATTCATGCAGCGATGTCGCCAGCAAAGAATTTCCGGAAATGGACACAAATGAACGGAGCGCAGGTTAGCAGCACTAAACTAAATAAATATGAAACGCAAACGATTTCAGACCTTGTGTCTCCCCACAGTTTCCATTGCACGTCGACTTAATGATCCGCTGAGCGAGTATGTAAAAATCGAGCCACGCCATTTGGGAGTTGGCATGTATCAGCACGATGTCACAGAGAAGATTCTCACGGAATCGCTGAACGATGTTGTCTCCGAATGTGTTAGCTACGTCGGAGTCGATCTCAACACGGCCAGCCTTAGTGTTCTAAAGTATGTGAAGAACCCTTATGGATGTCTCCACCCCTAATGATTTTGGTTCTCACTTTTCTAGACACATTGCGGGGCTGTCGGAAAAGAAAGCCGAAAAGATAATCGAATATCGCACTAAGAATGGTCCATTCCAATCCCGTAAAGATTTGCTCTCAGTGCGGACCATAGGAGAGAAATCGTTTGTGCAATGCGCTGGATTTATTCGTATCGAACCCCTTAGTGTGGGCGGACAACTGAAGAACCCGCTCGACTGCACATGGGTGCATCCGGAAAGTTATCAAGTGGCGCAAACGTAAGTCGTAACGGAAAGGGTAATATATTTAAGGTTTTGTAGAGGAAGGATTGATGTCTTGTAAAGTGGAGGAGCTGCTGGATACCTCGGCTCCATTCGGGCGGAATGCAATTGGTAAGCTGCAGAGAAAATCTTTTATTGGCTTCTTGATTGAATCATCGACGATGCTCGGTTGGGTCCAGCATGGCACATATGGTAGTAAAGGATTTTTCTTGTCACACCGTTTGCATGTGCACTTTTCACTACCAGCTCTCATTAGACTACTAAAGTCCTGATTCATCTTTAATAAGGCCAAATAATCCTCTATCGAATGTTCATTCGTCGGCTGCATCAGTTGTGCCCAGATTTTCAACTTTCTTGCGACACCAAAGAAGTAATTACTAAGATTCTCGATAGTCTCTAAGACCGTATGAAGTTCCATCATAAAGGGACTGTGCAGAGAAGGATCTATCTTATCCAAACGCGTTTGCAATTCCGGCATACTGTTGTTTATGTCTAAAATGGAGGACCCTAATTCATTGCTAGAAGAGAAGAGTTTCCAATCAAACAAACACCTAGCCCACAAGCAGTCTGGATTACTTTCAGCACTTACTTGCTTTGATTGATTGCATCGTATGCTTTTTGAAACTCACAGAGAGCACGTTCCTCCGCCATTTTGCTAAGGTACTCGGGATAGATTTTTGTGCAGCATGCGGAGCTTGTTAGGAGCTGATACCTTATTGCCTGATAACGCATCTGCTCGGCCTTCTCAATTTGAAAAGCTTTGGCCTCAGTTAGTTGAAGTTCCAAATTATAATACTTCTGCTGAATAACTAAAATCTGTTCCTGCACACACTGCTCCAGTTGAAAATCGAAGCGCGTGTAGAGCGTTTCACACTTTGTAAAGCTGGGCGCCAAGAGTTCAGGGGGGGCTCTGGCACCTCGACATGGTGGAGGCAAAGGTCGTCGCTTGTAGCGCTCCGGCGGGTACTCCCAGCAAGGACCAAAGCGCACGTTAGCCGACGTGGCCAGTGGGTATTTCCAACATGGCTGATATGGCTCATTAGGTCCATATCGAGCAACTTCCCCACAGGCGGAGTATTTAATTTTCTTTGCTTTTATTGCCGGCGGATATAGCCAGCGTTCCTCATACAATTTTTTTAGATCTCCGATCTTTTTTTTGGGCGTCATGTGTCGCAATACTTTTTTGTACAAATAAATAAACTTTTAAACGAATTTTGTTTGGTATTGTTTCAGTATCGTCGGAGAGTGTGACTTGAAGCTGTCGGACATTGGCAAGGCCAACTTTATAGCTCGCATCAAGGAGTTCTCATTATCACAAAAGAATCTGGAGCGTATGTCCGAGCAACAAAAGCTGCCTATGGAACGGGTAAGACCATATTTGTTCAAGAAGACCATATATTTATACCTCACCTGTTTATAGCTTAAATTTGTATTGGTTGCCCTTCAAAGAGAATTGCTTCAGGATTATCGTGCCGATTTGGACAAGCGACCGCTCTTTAAGCAGGGAATGACCCGCCTGGATGAACTAAGTATTGGCGATGTGCTCACAGGTGAGTTAAGGAATTGATTCACTCGGATTCTGATTGATTTATATCCACTGTTGTAGGGGCTGTGACAAATGTGACTCATTTTGGAGCCTTTGTCGATGTGGGCGTGGATCGCGACGGTCTAATCCATAGAAGTCACATGAGCGATGGGGAACTGAGCATTGGCGATCGTGTTATCGCCTCTGTAATTAAAGTTGATTTGCAACGACGACACTTGGGATTACGTCAAGAAAGTATGTTGCAAGAGACGGACACATCCTTCACCTTTAAAAAGGAATAAACGGCAAATCAAGAGTGCAAATAATCTTGATTAAAATTTATTGTTTTTTTTTTTGGAAGTATTTTATGAGTCACATTTCTTTGTTATGGGCATAATATTCATTCATACATACATATACTCCACATATATATATTATATATATATATATATAACCAGGATATACAGCGTAACGGTTCTCGTAGATAATAGATATAGTCAAAACTTATCATTTAGTAATAAATAGTTTTGTTTTCTTTTGTAAAAGTGAGAACGCTTTCATTTGAAATGTTGTTCAGTTAAAATATTTACTTGCATTTTGCTTTTGCAGTGTTCTGAACTAAATAAATAGTTAATGTATTAAATGTATATTTAGGCGCTTGGTTTAAAAGCAACTTTCGATCGCATCAGTTGTGGTTTTTTCGTATTTGAAATTTATTGCCGTTTTCATTAGAATTGTGTAAAAAAGGATAATTTTCAAACAATGTTATACAGTTTTACATTTACATAATTACACAATATAAATATAATAATATATTCAAAAATATATAATATATATATGCATACATATTTGTATTTAAAGTTATTGTTTCACACCCTCTCTCCTCCTCTCTCTCTCTTCCTCTGTCTCTTTGCTTTTCTCATTTTCGCTTTCCATTTTCTTTAAATCTTTAATTGCATAATAATTATAATCAATTTTATATTCTAGCTACCGTGGGCATGTCGCGAAATCAACCAATTATTGTTTAAATAAATATTAAATCGTACATAATATTGGGTAAATTACGCCTTAAACACATGTCTATATCAATTTATCGCAAAAAGGCCAAATAAACAAAACATGCATACTTCACAATATTGATATACAATGATATATCCTTCTCTTCTTGCTGATCAATATATGTATATGTATATGTATAGTTATAGTTAATGCATGTGTGGAGAATTGTTCTTGTTCTTTTCTGTTTTCTGTTTTTTTTATCATTTATAATGATAGCATAGGTAATGATGTAAGTATTGTAGTTAATTAATAAATATATATATAGATAAGTATGTGTATAAGCCGGATATTTTCATGGATGTAGATGCAGCAGATCGCTTGTCTACGTACGACGAGTTGTTCAGCAGAATGTCTTTGGCAAAACAAAAAAACGAAACGATATTCGAGTCGATATCATTCGCTCTCTGCCGCTGCTTCACATCTTAATGGCATTTCCGATTCCGCCTATATCTGTTGAACAACCAATCGATCGGCCGATCAACCGACCCGACCGCTTTAACAAATTCGATTGCAAGAAATGTCTCTTGCATATTTGTAGTCTAATTTTCTCAGAAACTTATGATTTTTGTTAAATATATAATGATAAAATGTACATAAATTCTGAATTCAATTAGCAGACGGCACAGCCGCAACTCCTAAGTGTTGTGGAAGGAGGAAGTTGGGATGTGGTTGTGCAATAGTGTGTGTGTGTGTGTGTGTGTGCTAAGAATTCTGGCCTCTAAGAGTGTGATGTTGTAGAGGCAGCTCGAGATTTTTAGATTTTCTTTTTTAGAGTATTTTGTCATGGACACTGCCTGAAGAGTAACAATAACGAAAATACGGAATTAATAATAAACTGTTTCATTAAACTATTGTTCAGTTTGGCTTGGATATCACTTACCAAATTGCCGAGAAGTGTGCGATGTCGTGTGTGTGGATAATTGTGGTGGAAGTGTTGTATTATGGTGGATATCAAATGGTCAAAATCAATAGCGAAACGAAAAAGCGCAATTACTTATTTCTTTTTCTTCTCTTTTCTGCAAGTGTAAATGTTAAATTAAATTACTCTCAAGGACTTATTGTTAATAATGGTGTGAAAACTATTATACACTCAAGTTTTATATATATGCGTTTGTTTGTGGTTGGACAAAGAGACATTGACTTTGATTCTGTTTACATTAGGCTTGCTCACATTTAAGGCAGTGGGCGGGGTGGTCGGGGCACATTTACAAAGGAAAAACTTCACCCACTTTCCCCCACCCATTTGGTGGATTGATCTAGTCTCCAGAGTGCGCTATGGTTGCTCTTGTCGTTGTTGCTGTTGTTGTTGTTGCTGTTGCTGTGTATATGTGTGGCTAAATACATGTGGGTGTGGGTGTGTGTGTGTGAATATTGGTTTAATGGCTTTTGGGATTAAAGAGATGACGCCACAGTGAGCGACAGCAGCAGACACCATCGAACCATCTGCAAAAATTGAAAAATTCTTTTTGTTTCTTTTTCTTTTTTGGTCTTGGAATTGCAACGAGTTAGGTAATAGAACGTAAACGATATAACGGGCTATAACGAAGAACGGCAAAGGCAACCATTTTAATGTTGCAGCATGTGAGATATATGTATGTTTGTATGTATATTCTTACTAGCATATATCGAGCATATGTACAAAAGAACATAGTGAATATGATGTAAGTGCGTGTGTTTGCGTGTGTGTGTGTCTATGTGTCTATGAGTAAGTCTATTAACTAGGGCACAATTGTAATATCATCATGATCATCAGTAAAAGGTTTAAACAGCAACTCTAATGCATTTCAGGTTATGCATTTATGTAAAGATCTAAATCTCTAGAGCTCTTACACCATATAATACACAAGTTGAATTGAATTTGAATTTAATTGTTTTGTGTTTTGTGGTTGTATGTCGTCTAGTACATTAAACAAATTGTTTGTTGTTTATTCTAACCGCAAGAATGGGTATGTGCGTTTCTTCGTTATTCGTTTTTAATGTAATTTAGAATATAACTTTTGCTTCTAATGAACCACATTTGTGTTTTACATACATATGTATATATAGTAGTAGTAATTATCGTTCATAGACTGTATATTTCATTTTCTACAGGTGCTACAAAAACCATTTTCTATCGGTTAACTAGGCAATTCTTTGTTTGGTTAATATATCGTATCCAAAAATCGGTATTTGTTTTTTAAATATGTAAATAGGTTTAACTTTTGAGTTTTCACAGCAATTTGTGTGGCTTTTTGATTGATGTAATTGATAATTGGGAGTTGGCCTAAACGCAACAACACTTAAGTCTGAATTATTAAAGCTTTAATTGCATGATCTATAATGATAGTAGTCAAAATCGGTATGAGATATGAGGATGATTGTTCATATGCATACTCACACAACAACAACACAAAAAGATCTTTGGACAATGGCAAAAAGAGGATATACATATGTATGTATGTATGTATGTACATAACAAAATTATGGTAAACTTATAACAGCACAATATCGCCAGCAACACAACATAACAATGCAACAAAGACTGTCCCAGAACACTTTGTTCCAAAGGAAACCGCTTGAAACAGATGTCCTGGGCAAGCTGTTAAGGAACACAATGTAAACACATAAAATTGAGAAAAATAATGGAATAATAAAACGGGTGGAGTAATGGGTGGGTGGGTATCTAGGTAGTATGGGGTTGGAAGGTTTTAAACCACACAAGCTGAGAAAACTCCCATTACGCGTCAGCCAATGTCCTGCTGGACATTGCCAGAGGATGAGGAGTTATTACTGCTGCTGGGACGTTGTTGCAGACTGTACCTGTTCGTTGGCTGTTGTTGTTGCTGTTGCTGCTGCTGCAGCTGCAGTTGTTGTTGTTGTTGAATGTTAATACTTTGCGGCGTTGTAGGGAATGTGTCGGCTTCTTCTTCATATGTGGCTTGTGACAATGGTTGTTGGGATTGGACTTCCAATTGCTGTTGCTGATCTGCTAGCATTTTGGCACTGAGAATGCCCACATAGGTGCGATAGCGACGCAGCTGCAAGAAATATCCCGAATTGTGGTTAATTCACTCTTTTTTATGAAGAGCAATCGATTCACTCACTTCATATTGCAAATAGCTTTCCTTTTCCTTGTAGTTCTGCAGTGGCAATCCCTTGCTTGGTATGGGTCCCTTTTTATGTTCATTCAGCTCCTGTTCCAATTGGGCCAATTGCTGTTCATGTGAGGTTAGTTGTTCTTTCTGCAAAGGAGAAACAACAAATAGTTTCACAATACCAAGGACACTTTTCTGATATTTGACATCTGGACACTCACCATCAACAGTTTAGTTTGCGAACTGGGCAACAATGGTCTTTGGAAACGTTTTTGGCTACCCACTCCACCTTCGAGTGGAGGCGCCGATATGGCGGCACACACAAAGTTAATAGTCTCCACCCATGATTGCAACTCCTTGGGATCACTGGTCTGGAACAGATACTCGGCCTGATCGGCCGTTTGCAAACGGAAAACATGTTGCTTTTTTGTGTAATCGTTTGCCTTGGTGGCCAGGGCGTGATGTATGCGTATGGCATTGTGCAGATTGTCAGACATCTGCCACAGAGAGAAAGAATAAGTCATATGAATGAAATTGTAAGTGTTTAACAAATCACATCTTGCCCACCTGACTCTTTCGAAAACCGTGTTCATCCTTGTGTAGATATAACACCAAATCTCTTAAAGTGCAGTAGAACATCTTCCATGAACGTTTGCCAAAGGGAGCTAGAACATAATGAACCTAATTAGTACACTAAAGATTGTAATTTAAATGATTGGACTCACTCTTTTTGTAGCTGCTATCATAGCAACATTTTCGCATCACATAACCCTTCTTGTATTCCACTGCCGTGGCCGATTCGGGTGCATCCAGATATGGATTCTGTCCAACTGTGGCTAGAGCACTATTGTTAGCGCGTTGTTGCTGCAAATCGCCGGCATCGTCATCCCTAAAAGACAATTAATTATCAGTTTTTGCTGGGCAAATTCCTTTCTCATTCATTGTTAATCCTTACAGCGCCCATTCCAAGGGTTTTGTTTTAATGGCCTGGTACAAGTATTTGAGCACATCCTTGGGAAAGTTCTCGCCATCATTGAGATCGGCCAGATTGTCAACGAACTCTGCACAGCTCATCTTGCGGTTAATATTCTGACCATGTAGATCCGTGTTTAGCAGCATTATGGCACATGTTAGTGTGTGAACGGCATCCTGTGAGTTGAACGTGCCCGGATTGCAGTCTAGATATCGCTTAGAGAAATGAACCAGCACACGTTCACGCTCCTGCGTCTCGCCAGATAACGAAAACTGCTGCAGAAATTCCCGAAGTGCCTGATCTAGGGACTTCTTGTCGAAGCTGAAATGCTTGAGATACTCATCGGCTACTGCGCGGCTGAAATCGTTGCTGCAAAAAGACAGATAATCAAAATGAGTTGGGGCTTAATGGAGAATGGGAAAAGTTACTCACTTTTTACTTAAATGCCGCGACACGTCACTCTTCTTGAAACCATCTAGGGAGTACAGTCTTTTGGCCAGCCGTATGGCCGAGGGCATGTCCACAGCCTTAGGCGAATAGTGATAAGAGTGTAACGATTCCACATCACTGCCATCATCCGAAACGGGGGGAGAGCCTTGAGCCTGAGCCTGAGCCTGACCCTGACCATGACCCATTGCCATTGTCATCGTCGTCGTTAGTGGTTCGTCAGTCAAGGTGACCATATCATCATCGGATCGAACCGCACTACTGCTATTGTCTAGACCACGCACCTGAATGACCACCTTGTGCTCAGTTTGATCTCTCTGCTGGTCCAGCTGGCGTTGCTGTTGTTGCTGCTGCTGCTGAGCTCGCATTTGCTGCTTGGCCTGCTGTTGCTGATGACGCTGCAGTGCGGCCGCATCCGAGACGAGAATGGTGGAGTCCGAATCGCTGGGATCGCTAAGTACCATGCCGCCTAAAATATCGCGAGAACTCAATAAATTATCGTCGTCTTGGTAGTCGGGACTAGATATATTCGAAATGGCTTCTGAGACGCTTTGATCGTTACCACCACCACAACCACCACCATTAGGACCACCACCTGGGCAAGCCAACAGACCCGGCATAGCAGCCGGCGGTTGCATAGCATAACCGCCAGCTGATTCCCGCTGCTGTTGTTGTTGCTGCTGTTGCATGGCTACGCCTGAATGGCCATTACTACTACTGCCCAAGCCCAGGGCCCCCTTTGAGCCCGATGACGACATCACTGATGACGACACCGAGGTGGGCGAGTTTGGACTGCCCACAGCCGAATGCTGAGGCGATGAACTAATGGAACTTGAATGTGAATTTGAATGCGATTGCTGACCGTAGAGTTGTTGTTGCTGCTGCTGCTGTTGTAGCTCTTGCCGGCGCTGGAGTTCCTGCTGCTGCTGGAGTTGCTGCAACTGATGCGGTTGTAATGGAGCATTATATGTCCAAACAATACGATCCCGATTGGATGCCGATGCCTAGATATATAGAAAAAAGCAGACGATTAGCTTTTATTGTCATTAAATCTTTAGAAAAATATCTCAAAAATGTTTCACAATTTGTCATTTCTCCTTTTTTTTCATCCCAATCGTGGAAGATTCCTAAACAATTGCCAAGTGTGTGGGTGTAGTATTTGTGTGTGAGTTCCAGTCAGTGTGAATGTGTTTGTGTGTGATAAGCATTTGAGTTTCTTAGTTTGAAACATTTATCTACGGTTAAGAACAGAACGTTTTGCAAGCGCAGGCAACAAAATAAAACAAAATGCCAAAAAAATGCTTTTAAACACATTTCAAAATTACTTCAAATTACAAAATCTTTTAAAATATTTGTTTTTTTTTTCATTTTGCATGCCCGATATCGTCATATCATCGTCATTAATGGATGATTATTAAACACACACAGACACAGTAATGGCAACCTTTTTATTTAATATATAGTTTAATTTGTTGCTGCCACTTTTGTTGTTGCTGTTGTTGCTGGTTGTTGTTAATATTGCCGCTGTTCGTCTTTCGTTGTTGTTATTATTTCTGTTGCAGCTGATGGCATCGTTGCTGTTGCTGGTGTTACTCTTGTAGTTGCTGCTGCTGCTGCTGCCGTTGCTATTGTTGTTGTTTAATATTGTCGAGGCTGTCGTTGTGCTTGTTGTTGTTGTAGACTATAAAGCTCAAGAAATCGCGCGCATATATCATAATGTTTTTGAGAATCAAGGATTAGAGTAGTAGAGTAGTAGTAAGTAGTAGTAAAAACCGAAAGAAAAGAAAGAAGAAACACAAACTGAGTAAGATAGACAGAAGAGAGTTGGTTAATAGAGAGAGAGTATAGAGTAAAATTAATTTAAATTTGATTTAGTAGAACAAGAGAGTTGAAAACAACGAATCATAGAAATTAGAATTTACAACAGAGAAGAGATTTGTTTGCATGATGAATGAGTAAATGGGATGACTTATAGGACAATGCTGATGATCATGATTCAATAAATTTAAACACACATAGATACATATATGTATATAGTCGGATAGATGGTTGGTTAAATAGCTACAGGAATCGTTTAACAACAACAACAAACAATTAATTTAAGGTCTACAAAAGCATTTGGAACGGGCAACTCAGTGGGTCACACACAAGGAGGATCTGGAATCTGTCCTATATATGTATATACATATCGCTATAGCGCTACCCGCCGCTTACAGCTAAATCGTTTTAATTTTCTTTTGTTAGCACCCATTACCTGCGAGTCCTCGGAGTCGTGACGTGTGTCGAGAAGCGTATTTAGCGAGCTATTCACATCCTCATCAATATCGATGGGTATCACAGCTGCAATGCCTTCACGCTGAATCTGCTGCAGATGATCCTCGGACTTGCTAGTGCGGAAGCCAGCCGCATCGCATTTGCGCACCATATGGCCATTCTGGCGACGAACCACTACAGTCCCGCTACCAGTAGCAGTACCAGCAACACCAACACCAACACCTGCTCCTCCATTCGACTCTGGTGCCATCAGCGAACTGGGCTCTGGACTGGTGGGCACTGAATTGGCCATCTCCTTGTTGATATACGGCGTGGACAGTGAAATTGGGGATGTTGGCACAGAGAATGAGGTTTCCTCTTGCGAGGTATTAACAACGCCTACACCTAAGCCCACGCCCAATCCCGTATCGCTTTTCACTGTGTTGGAAGAAGTGGACCCAGAGGCGGCACAATCCACCGCATCTCGATTGCGTTGCTGTTGTCGTGCGAGGGAACGTTGTTTCAGGGCACGCAAACGTTGCTTGGCTGTGGATCCCGAACCTAATGAATTGGTCGAGTATTCCTCGTCACCGGCGTCGTTATCTTCTTCCTCCTCATCGTATTCATCGTCGTAGTCGTCGTCGACCAAACACTGCCGATCGCTATCATCTTCATCGTCTCGTCCCATACCACTCTGATAGGTCTCAATGTTTGTGATATCATAGTGGGTTTGATCCTCTTCGCGTTCCTCCACCTCATCCAATTCATCCTCGTTTTGATAGTACTCGTATCGCTGTTGGTGCTGCTGCTGGCGGAATCGTTGCTGCTGCTGTTGTAGCTGATGTGGACGTTGTCGGGGATCCACTACGTATTCTCCCTCCTCGGCATCATCCTCATCTCGTTCTAGTTCTTCGCACATAAGCAGTGTATCGTTGGTCAGCGAATCCCGGCGATTGTAGCTATTATTGATGCTATCCCGCTGTTGTTGTTGTTGTTGCTGCTGCTGTTGCTGGAGTGGCTGTTGTCTGTTACGCTGGAATTTGGCCTGACGCTTTACAGAATCCGAGCTGCCCGTATTTGTAGGGGAATCCACGGACGAAGAGGATGTGGGTGACGATTCACCAGATGCACGGGGAGCCAAGGCGCCATTAAGACGTGGATTGGCCAGGCTACGATTGGGTGAATCACGCAAGCTATCCACCTAAAATGACAAAAGCCGATTAAAAAACCAATCCATCCAAAAACAAAACCAAAATAAAAGTGCATTGATTACTTTTTTGGCTTGCGCCATTAGAAGATTACTAGGCTGTGGAGTCCTAGAGAGGTTCAAGATCAGATCACCGGTCATCATATAAGCCTCAAAGCGTGGCGCTTTCGCTGGCTGCGGTGGCGCCGAATTAGGTTCCGGTTCTCGTTCTCGCTCGTTTGGCTGTTGTCGGGTCACAGGACTTCCGCTGTAGCTATTGGAATGCTGCAGTGGCTGCTGGAGATGATTTTGGTGTGTCTGCTGCTGCTGCTGGGCATTTCCATTCGCGGCCTTTGTGGGTATTTGCGAGGGACGTGGCCGTTTATGTTGTGGCGAATGAAGAACGGGCACCGGCTTTGGATTGGCAGTGATCTTTAGTGCCTGTGGAATGCGCGATGGTCTTGATGTGGGCGAAATTGCTTCCCCTGGAAGAGTTGGTGATGTTGCTGCCGCTGCTGTTGTTGTTGTTGTTGTTGTTGTTGTTATGGAAGTCTCCAGAATCTGTATTTTTGTAGAACTGGCCGAGGAGTTGCGACTATGTTGTGTGTGGGTAGCTGTTGTCGTTGTTGTTGTACCCGAAGCAGATCCACTGCCGGCTCCCGGCGACGATTGCTGGATCTGGCGCAACGATGGCAAGTGCGTGGGCGACTTGTTGTAGCGTAGTTGTTGCTGTCCCTTGTTCTGGACTCGATGATTGGGCGAGGAGTTGGTGCTATTGTTGCTGCTATTGTAATCATATATATTGGGAGATTCAATGTCCACATAATGCGGACTCTGTGTGTTTGCCAACTGCTCTTTAATGCGAGCCTTCAGTTTGGGATCTGCCGAGAAATGAGAGTCAATGGAGATGCAAATGCCACGCTGCCAAGCTCACCAAGATATTTACCTCGTTTCAGTTCCAAGGTCACCAGATGTTCCGATAGGCGCAGACATTTAAGAACTGCAAGGATTTTAATTAAATTCCATCACTCTAGTTCGTAATCAGTTAGTTACCACTCACCTTCCTTCGTTGTATGGCGATGGACATCGGTTCCATTGACTTTTAGGATAACATCGCCTGCCTCCACCTGAAACGAGCAAAGCACCAGAAAGCCATGAGATAAGGAAAGCGAGACCACAATTGACACCAAAAGTTTTTTTCCTCTTATTATTATTATTGATTTTCGTATAGCACCCCACAATACCCCCCCTACCGGCCGGTTCGTTGCCGCCGGTGTTGTTTTTGTTGTTGCAGTTGTTGCTGTTGGCACTTATAAACTATTTTTAATTTTCTCTACTATTCTGTTGTTGTTCGCAGCGCAGAAATCACAACGTGGCGAGGCCGGGCGACGACATCGTCGAATGATATTTGGCGCCTTATTTGAGTTGACTGACGTCAGAATTGGCAATATTTTGTATAGTGCACAGGGCCTGTGGCCCTAGATGGGGATGGGGCTAGATGGTACGCACCTTTCTCGCCGTACCCTCCAGAGTACGGCGGATGGCGGCGCATAGTTTATTCCATAAATTTGTGAAGCACTTTTCAGACACATACACACAAAGATTACTTTTATTGCATAATTAATCTGTGCTCCGGGACGGGAACCCCTCGCTTTGACTTTCAGGAAAGGCGACAGGCCACTTTTACACAATTGCCACACTTAAATTCTGGCAAATTTATGTCCCACAATGGATGAACGAGGACTGAAGAGGACGTCGAGCAACCAAGCATCGCGACAAAGTGCAGCAGTAAGGAAATGCAATTAATGTTTCAAACAATGTTTAAATTAATTATGTGGCCTACAAAACGTTAGGCCCTGGATTTACGTAATCACAGACAGGGAAGCCGGAGTGGGGGGAAATGAAAGCAAACTAACGAAAGTCATCCAACAGGGAAATCGTAATGGAAACTTTATGTTTTCGCCCGCGGGAGACCATTATTTCAGATAGAGTGTTACCACTCTACCAAAAAGAGAGAAAAAACTTCCGACACCAAGAGAAGAAAACGGCAGGAAGGCTGGCTGGCAGGCGCAGAAGGAGGCACAAATCAGCAGGTTGCTTCGGTTGCTCCTCATGCAAATTGCTTTTGCATTTCACTTTGAGCTGCTTCTGAACTTGTTGTCGAGGACCGCCGCCACCGCCAACACTCACAGACACACCCCGGGGAGTCAGTCAGTCAGCAAAAAAAAAAAAACTAACCAACCAACCAGCTAGTCAACCAACTAAAGCTAAATCAATCAGTTACACTTGGTCCCAGTCCCAATCCTAGTCCCTGTCCCCCTCAAAGTAGGCTCCAATTGAATTGTTTTCACGCCCGTTGCCCGATATGCAGCAGCAATTCAAATGGCCAAAGAAAGTGCACGGAAATTGCAGTGACTTGTAGTGGGAGAAGATAGCTCAATAGAGCAAAGAAAACAAATTTTATAAATCATCAATACGGCAAAATGCTATTCGTAGGTCTGGTATGAGTAACCGAAAGTGACGGTGATGCAGCTCGGAGTTTAGCAATAACATTTTACTCATTAATGGTAAATGGTTTTTCATTCAAGTTTATTAATCAGTTGATTAATCAATTCAGTTTATAGAATAGTTTCATTTGTTTATTGTCTGCTGATTGTTTGTTTCACCAGCAACGAAATTTAACAACACGATTCTGAAACAAACACTTTTTGAGAGATTTAGGGGCGAGTTTAGACGTGAATAATAATCCCCAGCAAATAATCTTATCAACCAAGTAATTCCGAGTACTCGATATGTAAACGATTAAATAACAAATAAAGTCTTGGATTTTATGGTAGCTTCAGATTCAAGTCACATTTCTGTCTATATCTCCTTGATATGCCTCAATTAATGTCAAATGATTCAATTTAACGCTAAACCAGCGAGCAATCTCACCTCACCTCACCTGTCGTTTTGGAGGGGTTATTACTCTGATTATTTATTAAATTTCGGTGACACACACACACAAACACAGACACACTTATGTATGTATAAATGGTTCAATGACGTTTTATTGTTGATATGTCGTGAATTTATTTGTTTTCTCTTTTGCTGTTGTCGATGGTTGTTGTTTTTGTTGTTGTCAATTGTCAATGTTGGCAACAACTGCACGCCCACCCATTCACATAGAGGTAAACAAGGCAATTGATTGATTGATTGTATTAGTGACGATTTCCAACGACGACGTCGACGACCTAGTCAAGAACATACACATGATGAAACTATGCCGCATCGAATCATTCGATATTCCCTGCAGTACTAGGAATAGCGCTGTACACAATGAACGGCGGAGAAAGGCAACCACGACTTCAGAATATCCTTTGTTTTTGGTCATGTTAGCCCCTTAGGACGCATAAGTCATTCAAGTTGACTTCTTACCCACCTAGAAGATCTCACCTGGCCCCTGTTACTGATAAGACAATCAATCAATCTGTCCATTGATTCCTGTTTCGCCAAGTGTTTTGGTAATCTTTATACCCTAATTGCCCTATGATAACCCAGTAACCTCTTTTCAGCTGTTGGGCTTAGGCAGAAAATCAATGTTGGGTGTAGAATAAACCGCAAAAAGTCTTCAATGTTCGCTTTTCGGATCAGAATCGGGCTCTAGGACAAGAACAGATGCACAGGTGGAGGCGTAATAGGCGCAACTGTGACTTATTCGAGTCCCCCCTAACTTCTGCCTTTGCTTTGCATGCTTGATGACCATCTAATTTTGTTTTTGCATTGTTTCAAACAGTGGTGCATCCCCGCTGGTCGATAACGGCACACACACACAGGTGGATTTGGGTATGTAAATTGAAACCTCACCCGCTGTTGTTTCTTTTCTGTCCATTTGTGTTTCTCTTTTTCCGCTTCTGTTGTGTTATTTGTTTCAACGACCTTGCCAACCGGCCACATTCATTGTTAATTTCCTTTCATATTTGCCTACAGCCCCAATGCGCAAGAGGGTGGGAGGGAGACAGCGAGCGGGCTGGTCAGTCGGCGAGGGGAGAAACAAATTAGCATACAACGACTGATTTGATTAGAGGTGTTGTGCAATCACGGGAATCGGAAGTCTCTCAATGGTCATGGCACTTTATTGTGTCACTTTTAGCTAGTGTGAGTTAATGCCCACAGAGACCTGGAACCTATTTAGACTAAACGAGATGGAGATTGAGTGATTCACGCATCGTTGGCTAAGTGAACTGACTGACTGACTGACTGTCATCAAACAAGAATCTGGTTCTCGTGCCTTTTTGCTTACCTTTATTTGGCTTTTACCGCAATTTTTGCTCAATTTCTAACTGCATATTTAACTAGGCTTTAAATGTTTTACGAGAATTGCGCAGCTACCTGGTTTTAACCTTGTTTTCCAAATGGGAAAATAAAAGCAAAGGCATGAAATGAAATGCCGAAAACGTCGACAAAAAAGCTTTATTGTTTCGAAGACTTTGCAAGATATTTACTAATATTAGTTAGTTCGTTGATCAATACTTCAAAATAACCTTTTACCATTTGGATATTCGTACTGTCTGATTTTATTCTTTCTATTCGGCATTTGGTGGCTTGTACAGAAGATTTACAGGGGAAAAAGACGCCATTCCTGATGATATATGCAAAGATCTATTTGCAAATCCAAGGCAATCTCTTTAGACCTCTTATTTTCTGCCCTCAAAAGTTAGCTCGAATTCTTGTTGCACCGCATAGAATGTAAAATGTGGCTATGCAATATTTAGCGACCCAAAAATGGTTGCTTTTTTGTGCCTTGTAAATTGTGCGAAAGTGTTGTGCGAGATTTGCATTACGATGCAAAGAAAGAAAACAAAAAGCCAACAACAACAACAGCAATAAATGTTTTGCAAACAAGTTTGCATGCTAAAGCAAAAGTAGAAAAAGAAGAGAGAACAATTTCTATATATACCTCGATAGAATTGAATTGGAAGTAAGTTTTTTTTCAGACAGTTTGGACTTTATCGGGCAAACTGCCATCGGCTCGCCGCCGTGTGCCTCGCCCCGATCTAGGGAAAAGTTGTGTATTTCAGTGCCTTTTTGTTTATTGATTCATTTCGGAAAATGTGTGCCAACGCGAAGGCAAAGTGCAGAAAATAGAAGAATAGAAATAGAAGAGAACGGAAAGTGGGCAAATTGCACTCCCTGGGGAGTCGGAGGGGCAGGTAGTGGAAGCAGACCGGCCGGCCGGCACTTTGCGGCTAATTGAGCATTCTAAAAGCTACAAAGATGCAAAAACAATGAGAAGACAAGTGCTGCCACTCAATTTGCAGCTGCACTCGCAACAGCCAAGTGGCAACACTGTTAGATGCATCTTTTGCAATGCTTGGACGCACACACACACACACAGAGAGAGAGAGAGAGAGAAATGGGCAAGATTTTGCGCAGAGTTTACTGTGTTTTGCCATAGCTTATGTCCGGCGACTGCAACTGTGAATGTTTCGAGGGGCGAGCAGGTTTTGGGGGGCCTATTCAGGGCTGGATTTAATCTCTGAAATCATCTGCGTGTGTCTCGGTTTTCACTGCTTATATACAAATATGATGATTCTATAATAATCTACATTCTAGACTATAGGAAAAAGAGTGTGAGGGGGAATTAAACTAATTTATAGTTATTTAAAAAGGCTTAACTAACAGAGTAAACAGCAAAATAGAGGAAAACTTGAAATGAAAACTCTATCAAATAGCGATTTCTCGTTTTGTGGGGGTAGTCCGCTCCTGGATTGGGGCAAAGAGCTGCTCCGGTGGCTTGAGTGCCTTATGCACTTATTGTTCTTATTATTTTTCTTCTGCTTACTGTGCCGTGGCGTGCAACGAACCACATCCATGAGACGACGGCGACGGCGGCGGCACAGGCACAGCGTGCACCTCACTGACTCACAATTGGCATCAAGCTCAGAAAATCATGCAACATGCTCAACCACCAAAAGCAACCATCCACCCACCCACCGCCCACCGAAACCAAACTTAATAAACGCGTGCACACAATTTTTGCTGGTTGTTTTTCTTTGGCCTTTTGCTGTAATTCAATTAAAACAAACTTAACTCAACTTTCGCAAAGTCTCCTCATGGTTTCTGCTTCTCTCTGAGTCTAGTTATCGTAATTGTTATCGAGAAATTGTCTCATTGAACCTTCTTTCTGTTTTTTAGAGCTTGACAATTCCCCAAATCGAATGTATTTACATGGGGGAGGGGAGAGTGGTGCGGGGGAAGGATCTCACACATTATTTGGAGAAGGGGAGAGACAGAAATCTAAGTAAACAGAAAATCAATAAATACCACATTGAGTCAGTCTCCTTTCTTGTCTCTGTTTCTCTTTCTCTTTCACTTCTCTCTGTTCGTCTAGTTTTCTTTGTTTTGCTTGTGTTGTTGTCGCTGCCGTAGGTGGCAATTAATTTGCAGCCGGCAACAGAAACAAAACACAAGTCCAACAACAACAAAAACAAAAACAGTCGTTTGTCATTTCCAGTTAAAAAGACTAATTAAGCATAGCATTAGAAATTTTGCAGGAAGCATTGAAAGGAGTGGGAAAGAAAAGAGATCGAAAACGACAACAGGGAAACAAGGAGAAGCATAAGGCAGACACGAAGAGTAAGAGATATTTTCATCTTTATTAAAAATATTTAGTTCAAATTGATTTGTTCTTAGTTTTTTTAACAACCAAAGAAGGTTACCAATAGCATCCCAATGCGGGAGGAGCTCTTGTCGTCCCGATCTGCCGGGAGTACATCCTGACATGGAAAGGGTTGTTGGCTCGTTTGTCTTAGCCAAGAGATAATTAAAGGCTCTTGGGAACACGATTTAGATGAAGCAAATGACGCAACCGAACAGCTGAAAAACATTTAAACAAAAGCGTTTTGAAGGGAGACACACAACAAAAATTGATTAATGACATGAGAGGGAGAATATTTTTGAAAAAAATACAGTGGACACACACAGAAGTACACTTGTGTATGTATGTGAATGTCTGTCTATGTATATAGGCAACTAAATATATTTAAAGATGATGATAATGGATCATGAGTACGATGCGTGAAAGTGAGTATTTTTATTGGAAACAACAAAACAAAAAGAAACTAAACAAATAAATGTAATTTGAACTCAGGCAAGCGTTCAGTTTAGTTTGGAGTATAATTTACAAATGTTTTGAAATGTTTCTCACTTTCCCAACGTTTGCAATTAATGTACAATTTGCCATTCAAAATGATACGGAGACATTACAAAAGCTGTTCGTTAGCTCTTCTCTTAGGAATCGGAGAGGGGTTGGTGGGTTGCGGGTTGGGGGGAGGGTCAGGGGTCTGCTCTGGTCTCTAGTGTGTTCTGTTCTATTCGTTCTGTCATCACGTATCAAGTTGGATAGGAAAAACAAATAAAACAGAAAAGGGGCAAACAGCAAACACACACACATTTACACACCAAGAACAAGTATCCAACAACTGCAACACACTAAATGTGTGTGTGTGCGTGTGTATCTATGTTCATAAATACATATGAGCGTATTCATTGAAAAAGAAGAAAAATTGTAGCTCAGAAAGGCAAACAATGTGGAAATGTAATAAATAGTCGACCCGATGATGCCTTTTAGTATGTACCAAGCATTTACTAACTTACCAACAACCTCAGCTCAAGCGTTGCCCATGGGCAGCTCCATTCCTTGAAGGGCGACACTTAGTTTAAGGAGTCACGATATTTCTCAGAATATTTATGGCTGATGCTTACACTTTTTGTAGTTTTCGAATTTAATTAGTAGATATCAAAAGTGTTAGGGCAACTCAATCAAATATTCATGCGTTACCGCCTTCTCCATCCCTCCTTCCCTTACCCCTCTCCGAGACCCTGTTCCATTCACAAGCTTCACTCTGGTGGTGTTTGTATTCAAAGACTGACTCGTCAAACAACCACAAAACAAGCCAACAAACAACAACAACAACAATAATAATATTTGTATAGAGCGCCATAAAAGTGTCCTCTGTACTGAAGTTTCAATACCCTTTTTGTTGTTATTCGTTACGTTTTAGTTATTTTTCAAAAGTTTTCCCATGTAAATTTACTATTATCAATTAAAAAATGTTCTGATAAGGAAAACTCGTATATATTTCTTTCGATTTAATTGAATAAATACACACACACACACTCGAATACCCCTCTTACGCCCCCATTGACAACCTTTAAAGGGCAAACCAACAACAGTTGTGAGTTGTAAGCGAAAGCGATAAGTAAAGAAACCACAGGCCGGGGCTAACTTCGACCGCGTCGAAGTTTGTATACCCTTGCAACTGTTTCTTTCCTTACCCATAGCCATCAAAGTGTAAAAACGTTTTATCCAAAGAGTGTAATGTCTGCGAAAGAACCGCCTACAATCTTAGCATTGGAAATAACGAAGTTATTGATCAAAGTCACTGTTTTCCACCGATCGTTCCTATGGGAGCTATATGATATAGTCACCCGATCGATTTATCAAATTTGGCACAGTGGTTTATAGGTGTAATAGACTGACCAATATTAAATTTCACGACAATAGGTGAGAAAATAACGAAGTTATTAAGAAAAGTCACTGTTCGTGACTTTGCCATTTCTGTGGGAGCTATACGATATAGTGGTCCGATCCGGCAGAATCCGAGATATACAACCTCTGCAGTATATACAAGCCTACTGTATCTCTTACAGTCTAGGAGGAGTTCGCGTTGATCCAGACGGACGGACGGACATGGCTATTTGAACTCGTCTCGTCGTGCTGATCAAGAATATATATACTTTATGTGGTCGGAGATGTTTCCTTCTATACGTTTCACACTTTTGACCAAACTTAATATACCCTTTTTGCAAGGGTATAAAAATTGAAAAAGTGCGTGCATGTGTGTGCGTGAGTCTGCCGGTGAATTCTCGTATTGTATCGTGTGTGTGTGTGAGAGCGCAAAGTCGCGATTGATGTGGTTATTGCTGTTGCTCTCCCCCGCCCCACCAACAACAACATTGCAGCAGCTGACAATTACCTCAAAAGACAACAACCTTGTTATACACTACAAATGAAAGGAGACATTGCAATTGGGCATATCAGTGAACACGGGTGATCAAAGGAAAACATAATAAACACTTAACTAAGGGTATAGGAAAGTCGTGACACCCAGCAAAGTGTACGGCATTTCAGTTGTTGTTTTCTTTGTTTTCTTGGCTGTTTTTGGTTTGTTTTTATTCACGGTTCGGACTAATATTACTTAATAACATTTGTTAGCCACATTCGAAATGCCAAACGCGTCTCTCGCCTTGTTTGTGTGAATATATCCAAAGATGGCTGGAAGGGAGTAACAAACCAGCACAAAATCCATTGACTGCAATCAATTATTTAGTTTTCGTCTTCCTTCCTTCTCGTTCCTGCTGCTATCTCTTCTCTCTCTCTCTCTATCTTTTCCACAATGTTTCTCTTATAATTATAAAGTAAGCAAAGACAAAATAAAGTCGCTGCCTGCAAAGTTATTTTTATACGAATTGTTGGTTTTTTATTTTTATAACCGCTTGCATTTACTTTACCATTTCTCCTTCTCTTCTGGCTTGTTTCGAGTTGAGTTTGGGCCAAAACAAAAAGAAAATGCCAAGCACGATTTCTAATGTCCGTTTCTTGGCGCAAACGGTTTCTTCTCGGAATTCGAATCCCTTTTATGACATGTTCTTTGATAACTCTTATCTCATGTAAACAAAGATGAACAAATGTTAATAGCCAGAATTTCAATTGTGGCCACTTTGGTTTGGTTTATACATATAATTGGAGTTGCAAATGAAAACAAAATAAAAAGCAGTTGTATTTATTTATTTAACTTGCTGAGAGACACACACACACACACAAACTACATAAATAAATGGAGGAGGGTGAAGACCAAAAAGAAAATTGATACATTTTGCGACAAGAGATTCAATTAAAAGCAGAGAAATCGACCAGCAGCTGATATGACAATATGTTGATGCCCTTTTTTTGGTTGATAAAAGTGTTTGGATAATATTCTACTATAGCTCACATTATATTTGGGATCGAAATGGGAACAGCTGATCCTACATATGTATATGTGAAGGTATGAACAAAATGATTATACCCACCCTTTGGCAGAGTGTGAAAAACAAAAAGATGACATCACACACTCGACAGACAACAGACAACAGTCAACAATGACGACGATGATGATGATGACAGGCAGAAGGACATGTCGACGCCACAGTCCCTATCGCAGCCGCAGTTGTTGCAACAACTTTTTGGCCATTATCACAAAAGATGATGCGAAAATATATTTATGTTCCTTATCAAAGGGAAACATGAAAGGGCGCGTCCCGTTTTGGTCACCGCCTAGGACAGAAGAAGCAGAAATGTCGCCTTGGTGGATGAAGTCAGCATTTGGCTGTGGCAAGTGGGGGGAGTGGGGAAGAGGCGCTAGGGGGGGACCAACTTACCGCTCCACAATCGGCTGCCGGCGAATTCTCAACTATGTCGTAGATGACATGTGGCGGTCCAGTTGTTCCAAGTAATGAAAATCCAAAACCGGAATGCTGCTCGCTGCGTCGCAGCACCACTTTCAATTCTTCAGTCATTGCGCGACGCCGACGCTGACTCTGACGCTGACGCTGACGCCAAAGGTGACGCCTCTCCCTGGTGTGTTGCTTTTGCGTCTGTTGTTGGACAATGGCTACCCACCTGGCTAGTTAGGGGGGTGGGGGGTAAGCTAACACTCAGTTTATGACTTTTTTTAACTTTTAATTTGCCAGGCGTTTAATTTCTGACTCTCTGCCACCATCATACACACACACACACAAACATAGACGGATGTACAGGCAGAGAGACACTCACGCACACACGTATACGTATACAAGCTAAAAATTGCATGCTCGACTTTTTTTTTTTAATTTTGTAATTGTGATGCTCCAGCTTTCTTTTTTTACGCAAATTTTCATCAACAACCGCCGCCGACGCCGACGCTGCACCCGCAAACTTGTTTAATTTTTCTTTCCTCTCTTTTTCGTTTTTTTTCACCTTTTTTCTTCGCAAGCCGCCCGCGCTGCGGACCACCGTTTCAATACATTTTCCCGATGTTTAATTTAACACACACACACACTAGCACATCCTCCTTAATTATTTTGCATGTGGCATTAGTTATTAATTATATTTTATTAACTATAGACGACGACAGACCAGCAACGCGACCGCTTACCACGAAAACAAAAACAACAATAACGCCGCTGCCGACGTCGACGTCAACGCCGCCCACACCGAACCCGGTCCAACAAAAGAGGCGAACCGCAACCGATGAGGCGAACTGCAACATGTTCGCACGTTTTGCTCGTTGCGTAAAGAAGCGGCGAAACTATCGATACATGCACACTTCGAACTAAAACATCGAGCATCGCCAACAATTCTCAACCACGGTCACACTAATCGATACCAAGTCATCGGCATGCTAATGAGTACTTTTAGCGGTTAATTTAAAGTGCTAATTTTCGTAAACTATCTGAGAATTCTCGTTTTTGCTGAACAGGGTGCACGACTGAAAATTTATTTTAAACAATGGCCGCGAAATTGAATAGTTGACTTGTACACAATTTTCCACTCTTTGAGCATAGGAAAGAAGAGAGCCAGGATTGAAAGCATACTATTAATAATATTTAAGTAGCCATGCAATTGGCACTTTCAGATTAATCTCCGACAATGTTTTTATGAGAAGTATTTAAATTTTATAGCTCATCCTCTTGATCTTCCCCTCAATCTATACTTGTCTCTCTCTCTCCTGCCTAGATCATAGAAAAACAAAGCACTTGACTCATATAACTGTAAACATATGTGCTGCTACTTCCGTTTTTCCAGTTTGTTTTGACCCAAAGATAAACAGATATATAAGTATGTCGATTCTTTGGGGTGTCATAACCAAAAGATGAAACGTCGATCGCACGCGACGAAGACGGACATGTGCCCAGATGTTGGACACACAATTACCATATCAGCAGCACATCATTTACAGTTAAGTGAAAAAACAGATTGAGCGATTGAGGCGGGTTCCACCGCCTCTGCCTTAATAAGCCGCGCTCTCTGCTCACAAGAGTTTAGTCAAATTTGAGAGCAAAGTGTGGAAACAACTCGAGACAAATGAAGAACTGCAACACTGAAACAGACATTACCGTATCGGGCTATTATGACGACTATAACATCTATAACTATGATCAAAATCAAGTTCAAGCGAGCAGTTATATTAACTTTACTTGGTCAAACGATGGCTGCAATTGGAGTACATTACCGCCTGACACCGAGAAAGCCTCTGCGTCTCCAGAGAAGCACTCTGAACCACAACACGAATCTGAAACGTTTAAGAGCACGGGACAACGAAAGGAACGCACAGCCTTTACGAAACCCCAGCTAAAGCAACTGGAAACGGAATTTGGTTATTCGAATTATCTCACTCGCTTAAGACGCTACGAGATCGCTGTTGCCCTGGATCTGAGCGAGCGCCAGGTGAAGGTCTGGTTCCAGAATCGTCGGATGAAATGCAAACGGATCAAACTGGAAACAGGCATTTCTTCTCTCACAAAGGAAAACTATTGACATAGATACATTTACTACAACAAGTTTCTCCATCTCTTAAAATTTAATTATAGCATATACAAAATTAGTGTTTTCCTTTCCTTTTAATTACTTCTTAAGCTTCTTTGCCTTCACTTTCTTTAGAGGCTGGGCCAACTCCTTTGCAGCAGTCAATTTCAATGTCTGGGTGGCCTTCTTGTTGATCTTATTTGACGAGGATTTCGCAACGGGTTTCACAATCGCTTTCTTTTTCTGTATGCCGCCGGTGCCAGGTTTACGTTTTAATAGATTATTATCAGTTGCCTTAACTTTCTGTGATCTTTTAGGCGGAGTGGGCAGATCCTCATCTTCCTCTTCCTCATCCTCCTCGTCGTCTTCGTCTTCATCGGTTAATTCTGCATCCGATTCGATAGCATCTACATAATCCTCATCATCTGAGTCTTCATTTATTGTTGTGCCCAGCAAATCCTCCAATTTGGGTTCTTTTTTTGCTTGCTTTGCCTTGCTACTTGTGGACGGCTCCTCATCCTCATCCTTTGTTTTCTCCACTGGCTTCACTAGCAAACTGTTGAAATCGATGCCGAGATGCTCATACTTTTTATTTAACTGGTGTACCTTGCTTAGGCTACCAAGTGTGCGCTTCTGGCAGGCGGACTCGTCCCAGTTGTTCTGTCTTTTGACGCTACGCTGCGTGGCTGCAGTCACTTCCGACACGTATATCTCCTTGCCTGCCTATTGAATCAGTTGGAATTGTTATTATATTGTCGCCTTGATTATAATAACTAGCTCACTTACTTTATTTTGAACCTTCTTAACGGAAGTTTTAAAGTAGTTATATATTTGTTTTTCGGGCGGAATATACGATGCCTTGACCACTTTCTGGAACATTAGGTAGTTGTCCATCGTATCGGCCGCCACTTTGGCCACCTCGGGATACTCGAATTCCACAAAGGCAAAACCCTTGCTGCCACCTGTACGTGGAGACCGCCCCAGGCGGACACGCAGGACACGTCCAAATTGCTTGAAATATTGACGTAGCTGATTCTCAAAGAAGCCATGGGGTAGATGCTTGATGAAGACTACACCGCGCTCTTTGCGCGGCTCCTGGGTCTTTTGTTGACTTGAAGGAAGTTTTTTCTTTAACTGTATTAAAGATGGCCAATGGAATAAACGAACTTTACAGTTAATTTTGTCTTATTCGTCTTACCTGCCCAGAAACCACGGTTTTATTTGCCACAGTTTTCTTCGATTTGGTCTTTACTTGTTTTTGAATCTTTTGTGGTTTGGGTTTTGCTACAGGCGGCATTGTAGCAAATTGGTTTATATATTTATATTAAGTAAATAAAATTCAATTGTAGAAAAATAAAAATCGCGGCACCGCACGTGGAACATCCAGCGTTGCCAGTAGTTGTGGGGGTGGTGGACATGACAGCGTTGCCAGATCAAAATAACGATATTTCGACTATTATATCGGTAATTACAATATATCGATAAATGGCACGCGAAATTCATTTGTTTACAAACATTGTTTTGGTTTTTAAGTATTTTTAAAACTGCAACACATCATGGCAGATATCTCGTTGAATAATATATCACAAATATCTATGAGCTCCCAATTGTCCAATGAAGAGGATGCCAAATGCTTTTGCGATAGCTACACTCACGATGACCTGAAGGAGTTTCTTGCCGCTTCCAGCCTTAAAAAACTGCTTTTGCCATATGTCCAAGAAATTACGTTGGCCAAGCCGGTAAGAATAAAGAAGCTAAGTTTTGAGTTCATCCTTAATTGCTTTTTCACCGTTGCCCAGTTGTTGACACGTTTTATCCAAGCCTTATCCTGCGATTTGAACTTTAGTCTTGACCAACTTTGTGACCTCTACATACTGTCTATTATTATGATGACATACCAGGAAGAGGATCAACTAATCATGCTGGAGCGGCTCAAGTTAGTAGAGGTCATTGGCAATTTAACCAATCATCTGAATCTGGAGGATATTAATTTTATAGCGCTTAGTCTATACGAAAAATTTGTTATTAGTGTAGACCGTATTGAAAAGGTCATTGCTCTGCTGGCATCCATACCAGCTATAATTCGCGCCTCACCCTTGGCAGCTGATATTGCTGTCACTCTGCTTCTTATGATTTTAGCAAAATATACTAAAACTCCTCGCGGTTTGGAGATGAGCCAAGTAGGTGTCTGTGACATGTTTGTTATTTTCCAATTGTTAATTGTTTTTACTTTATTGCAGAAGCCGTTGGAAAATGGTTTCAATATGATGCAGCTAATTAATTGGCAGCATCTGGATGTCTCTGGCCGTCATGCAGAGATGTTTATGGTAATCAAATGTTTCGGTCTAATCATAAATTGCCGACGCATGCTTGAAGCGTGTCCTAATAGGGTGGGTAACGAAATTCGGGAATATTTTTTAAACATAAGCAAGAGCATAGACCACTCATCGACTTATGGAATGATGGTGAGTCAGATAGAGATTCCTTAGAAACTGTTATTTCTTGAATGCTGGATTGTTTTCAGGTGGAGCGTTATATTGCATATTGTGTGGTTCGTGGAGTTTGCACAAGTAATACAACACCAACTGATCTGGTATAAAACTTATTTCTATTTGCTAGACAGTCATACATTTTGAAGTATTTTATGCTGCCTCTAGGAAGAGGCATCTATTATTTTTTATTTATTACTAGTAGTACTAATTGTACGCGTAAATTAAAATTTGAATTCCAATATCCAAAAGAACGACTGGAACTAGTTCTGCATTGATATTGCTAAGGGCCCTAGTTCTAAGGCGCTTTTAGAAGCAACAAGCGAGGGTCATGGGCACGTGTCGGATTTGATTTGATTCCACAGCAGCAGAACAGCAGCATTTAAAAATAAAATATACATACATAATACATATATTAAAAAATACCAAATAATTAAAGTAAATTAAGCGCCATAGTAGCAGTAGCAGCAACAGCCGCAACATGTTTTATCTGATTGGACTCGGCTTGGGGGATATCAAGGATATCACAGTGAAAGGGCTGGACATTGTCAAGCAGTGCAGTCGTGTCTACCTGGAAATGTATACATCTATTCTTGGCTGCAGCCTTGAGGACATGGTGAGCAGGAGCAGGGGTGGGCGACATCCGTAATATGGAATGTACATGAATTATTTTAAACGCCTTTCCTTCCTTCCTGCAGCAAGAGTTTTATGGACGACCCCTGTTGCTAGCCGATAGAGACCTTGTTGAGCAGGGAGCCGATGAGATTCTGGCCGGTGCTGGGGAATCCGATGTGGCCCTATTGGTGGTAGGCGATCCTTTTGGAGCCACAACACACACAGACTTCATTTTGCGCGCCAAGGAGAAAAATATACCATACAAGGTCATCCACAATGCATCCATCATGAACGCCATAGGCTGCTGCGGCCTGCAATTGTACAAATTCGGCGAAACCGTGTCCATACCCTACTGGGATGAGACCTGGAAGCCGGACAGCTTCTATGATAAGATTAAGCTGAATCGCCTGCATAACATGCACACGCTGTGCCTGTTGGACATCAAGGTGAAGGAGCCCACCCCTGAGTCGCTGATGCGCAAGCGCAAGGAGTATATGCCGCCGCGCTTCATGAGCGTAGCCGAGGCTGCCCATCAACTGCTCAGCATTGTGGAGAAGAAGGATGCCTTGGAGCGAAACACAGTGCTAAACGAGCAATCGCTCTGTGTGGGCTTAGCCCGTGTGGGTCAGGACACGCAACAGATTGTCGTTACGACGCTTCAGGAAATGCGCTCCACAGATTTAGGCCAGCCGCTGCATTCGCTGATCATTCCCGCCAAGGAAATGCATCCACTTGAGGTGGAGTTCTTGCAGCAATATGCCGCCAGCATCAAACTCGATGATTACAATCACTAAAGAAACCCCAATTAAATCCCACCGAGCAACCGCATGAATGAATAAATGAAATTATCGATCTAAGTGATTAGTGAGTGAAACAAAAAAACACGAATGTTCACAAGTCCAGTCCAGTCCAGGCAACTGAACATTAAATTGAATTTACGATGCTTGAAGCTCTGTAGCGCCTCTCCATGGAGTACGTAAGAAAAGTGATATATGTGTGGTTTCCACGCCCCCCCTTCCCTACCCGATCCCCAAGAAACCCCTCACCAATCCACTAAATGGGCTTGGCTCTGTCTGTCTTAATTCCATCTGTATATGTAATTTGTATGTAGTTTGCCAACAAGAATAAAGTTGTATTAAACCATCAAGTGTGCGGCCCGCCCCCATTCATAGCGGAGCATTTCGGTTAATTAGAAATCCTAGCACATTTTATTTAAAAATCAAACGAATGCATCAATCAAGTCCTAATCAGTAGTAAAGACCTCGCAAACGTCGCGAGGATCCCTGGCGATCGTAGAGCATATTAAATTTGTTGACAAACTGATGCATATCGTTGCAGCCCTTAGTGAGGGTGCCAAGGTAGCTAATTAATCCCACGTCGTTGCACTGCGTGTAGAACTCCTCCTGGAAGGCGGGCACCTGCATTACTGGCAGACGATGACAAAGGGCGTACGCCTCGCGCAATATCTCCTGATTGGGCTTCAGTTTGCCCGCCTCTACGTCTTTTATGTACTGCAAAACGATTTTAATACGTGTATTTAGCATTTTAATGGCACTATCTTGGGCCACCAAATGTTCGGCCACCACACTTTTCTCCCCGGACTCGTTGGTGGTCATGCGGGCCACATGATCCACACCAATGCGCTCCGCCTCCTCGGTGGCCAGTGTGTATGTTAGGGGAACAAAGAGCATGGTAGCCTCACCATCCACCAAATCGATAAGGGACTCGAAAAGCTTAATGGGCAGTTGATCGACGCTGCGCGATAGCGGATTCAGTTGCAGCATTATGGGGCATTCATTAATGGTGGCAATTTGTTTCTGTATTTTAATATCCGAAGCCGTCGGACTCTCGCCCGTTGTGTACCAGCCAATAAAATCAAGATCGCTGAATACCTGCAAGTCATGCCAAGTGAAATCAATATTCTGTCTCTCTATCTGTTAATCACAATCCCAAGGCCCCTGCTACCTGTTTGTATTGCTGCTCCTTTTTGTTGTAGTAGTCTTTGTTTATTATCATCTCGTCGCCAAACACATCGGTCTTCAGTTCGAATGAGTTCATCACCTCAATGTTGCGACCCTTCTGTTTGCCAATTAAAGCGCCATACACCTGGCGCGGTTCACCATGCTGGGCACGAAAACGGGTCCAGTGCTCCGATATATTCATAATGACCAGTGGATGCAGCGAAATAGTCACCGATGCTATTGTGCCGGCCGCAGCCATAATGTTGCCCACAATTGGATTCTTTGTCTGCTGCTGTTTGCTGTTGTTTTCAGCTGCCGCAGCGTTTGAAGTACTCGGCTTGGCCGACGCATCCAAATCAATATCCATTTGCTCCATATTTCGAGGCTGTGGCGACTTCTAAATATATTGTTGAATTTTAATTTATTTTGCAAAAGTTGTTGTTGCTTTTTCTATTAAAATTTATGGCAACAGAGTTGTTTTTTGACTTGATAACGATAAAAGAAAATCGATTATTTTTGAAACGCCATATGATGGTTCAACTTTGCACCGTGGTTCGAAAACATAAGAATACCCGTTTTTAAAATTTAGATAAAATTAACATTATTTCGAAATCATTATAGTGCAATTTTAAAGTCTTTAGACCTTATATGCGTTATAAAATATTTATTAAAATGGGCTTACATTTGGGTTAATTCCAGATGATTTCTTATGCCGAGCTTGAATCGAGCTAGACTGCGCTCTAGTTCGACAAGGAATGGCAATATTTGTACAATTAAAATTAGCTGAACATTAGATGAAACATCCTGCCAAGAGCGTTGATTGCGAATTCGGATAAGATGTAGCAAGACCATAAGACTACACATGAATAACAGCCAATTGAAAACTTTCCGTCCAACTGTTACATCAAAAACACTTCGGCAATTCTCAACCAAAACACAGAGTAACAGAAATGACGGCAGTAACAGCTTAATACCAATTATTAGAGGCAGGAGAATTGAATAGTCTCCGAAGCAGGTGTACTCCAAAGATTTCCGAAAATATTCTACATCGGAAATATTTCCAACGGCGAGAAACGAAACACATGTATAAAGTAAAATGTATTGCGAAATGGTCTTCTCACTGATTTGGGCTTGACTCCTTAGCTTCAAGCCAAGATTCAGTTCTGTGGCTAACAGTTGGATAACCAATGTCTCATACGATGTGCAAAGCAACGTGTAGAGGGTGCTGAGATTAAAGATGAATTCGATACTGTTTTGTGGTCGTCGAATGAATACGACACATAGATAAGTCCAGGATATAAAGTTCATAATCCAAGCACCAGTTGGTTTATATTGAATGTGTATTAAAGCTGCCGTCAAAATCAGACCATTGCTGATCAAGATTTTTCGCTTATGAATTATTCCGAATGCAAATGGCCGAAGAAATGTCAGTGGAATACTGGCCAGCAACAGGTTACGGTGAATGCTACCCAGAGATGAAGGACACCATGTGATTCCCGCTAAACCACAGACCAGGAAAAGCCACAAATAAAAGTTTACGTTCCGCAATCCGAAACGAAATGCGTGACGATTATTATAGAATGCAAACCACAGGTAAAAAATACCCAGAAAATGGCGACGATTGAATCCAAGCACACAACCCATAGCCAGAACAATAGGCCACATGAGTTCCTTACAGGATATATGTGATTTCACACTGCTATTATGGACCTTTAGTGCCAGTAACCATATGAAAGCCGGCAACAGGAGAACATAAACGACCATCCAAGGTAATCTCTGGAGCAGCACGAAAGCAAGTATGAATATACTCATTAGGAGAACAATGATCTTGAATAATAGAAAGCATATACTTGATGTTTGCCCGAGAAAATTTGTAGAGTTTGATCCGAGCTGGCAACGCAAATGATACAACCATCCTAAAATCCCACATGCAGTGGCAACGATCATCATTACTTGGTAATAGATCTGATAGTAGTCAATGCATTTGAGTAGAGAAGGCATAAAGTTGGCGCTGTATTCCCGTAAAGTTATAAATCGTTTTTGGAGGCTTAATAGACGAGAAGTTGATACAAAATTATCCATCATAGCGAGAGTCAACCAAAACTCGGGAAGAAAACCGCTTAGCAGACCACGATAATGTAGCTTAAGCAAGTGTTTGGCCTGGGCAAGCAGTTGAAGAGAGTTCATCCACATGGCATATGCTTCATAATGGTTGCTAGTATTGAGGAGACCTGAGGGAAGGATTCCCTGATTGTTAAATGGCGTTGGAATTCCAAGCAGGGCGCTCATCAGAGGTGTTAATTGAATATAATCAAAACTGTGGAGCGGTCTGACCTGATCCTGGGCCCTAAAACTGGGTCCCGGCATGGATTTAGTATGACTAACACCGGAACCCCATAGAAAGACTGGCGTTTCGATCCTTAACTTTTTAGTTGTTTCTCCAGAATGCGAGACTAAAAGATAGGCTGTGCGGTGATCTGGGAACACCAATTCGAATCGTTGATAAGTTTTCCATATCTCTCTTTCCGTATAGTTGAGATTCTCCTGAAAGGATTCCATTTTTCCGGCCAATTGTAGTCCTTGAAGATGCACCAAGTAAATTATAGCACCATCCTTATCCAAAAATTGTGATCCGTTTGATAAACATTGTTTTAGGGACTGGAAAACCGCTTCGTCTTGCTTGAAAGTACGTGTCATTCCTTTTTTAATAGAATTGTCGATTTTGGTATGGTAAAGGTTGGGGAAGTACTCTAGAATCTGAGATGACCAGGCATAGCTTCGCGTGGAATGATTGAAGACAGAATCAAATGAACTGCTTCGATCCCCTTGGAATCCAGCAAAAATGGAAATATGTGAGGCTCTTCTGTCCATGGGAGGAGCTCGCATGCGAATAATCCCCACCAATCCTTGATGGAGAAGGAGCTGCCGCAGATGCGGAACATTGTTGCAGCCCTTTTCGAAAAAGTCTGTTGCCCGCAGACCGTCCAGGACAAAAACCACCAGACGATTTGCTGGTGCTTGATACTTCTGAGGTGCTTGAACCGCGGCCTCAAACCCTCCAACGACCCTTGATTGAAAGTAAATGACCCAAATCGATCCAAACAATGCCGCATGCATTAGCAATGCGTAAACAAATTTAATTTGATTCATATTTCTAGAAATTGTATACTTTCAGAATTCGAACATTTTCTAAGACTACTGATGAATCAATCATTCCCTGAATTAAACTTACAAATTACGATATGTACGATATGTGCTGGATAGTCAATGCTGTAGTTGTTCACCTTCTGTTGCTCGGCTATTTACTGCAAATACACTTTCACTCCAATATCATTGAAAATTTGAAGCCGCAGAGGACACTACGTGAACTGGACTTAGAACCGCCAGCAGATCGCCTTGTGATTTTCTTCATTGATGGCCTTGGAGCCAATACATTTTTTAATAATAGTTGCGCTGCAGTCCCTCAAATTCGGGAATTGTTCCTCCAACAAGGACTCGTGGGAATAATACGTACAAATGTTCCAACTAATTCCCGTCCTGCAAATGTGGCCACATTTGGAGGCTTTCCGGAGGACCCATCTGCTATTTTAACTAATTTTGATGCAAATCCAACATCATTCGATACGGTGTTTAATCGTAGTCGTTCCACCTATGGATGGGGTTCTATTGGAGTTCTCGAGTTCTTTGACAATATGCCCAATGGTGGAGTTAATTTAAAGTTCGAAAATTATACCGATAGACAGATAACATTAAATTGTACTGCAGACGAATGGGTAAGCGGAAGAGTGAAAGATTTCCTGGCTCAGGACAAGAATGTAAACGAAGTGCTTAATTCGACAACATCGGTATTTTATATATATCTCGCTGACATGGATATGGCTGGACATATCTATCATCCAAAAAATGATTTATATCTGAAACACCTTCATTCTACACAGCAGAGAATAAGAGATATGTACGATCTATTTCAAGAAAAATTTAAGGATAATCGCACAGTATTCCTTATGACATCGGATCATGGTATGACTAGTTTTGGTTCACATGGTGGTGGATCCTTGTCGGAAACTGTAGTTCCTTTCTTTTTCTGGGGTGCCGGAGTCAATAGGAAGGCTTCAAATGATGGAATGACCTTTACAGCCGATGACAGCGACCTCAAATTGCCATTTCACCAGCTGGAACAGATTCAATTGGCCTCACTTATGTCGGCATTGATTGGTCTTCCACCGCCAATGAACAATCTGGGAATCTTGCCGCTGGGCTTATTGAAAGTAACACCGAAATACGAGGCCCAGGCGGCCCATCTGAATGCTCTCCAATTACTAGAGCAAGTGACTTTCGTCTTAAAGCGGCATGGGAAATGGTTATCACAGTTTCAGAAATTGAAACTGAAGGATATTGATCACTATAACGCCCAGATAGAACGACTATACGAATTGGGTTGTTATCAACTGGCCATGAATAATAGCCACGAAGCAGCAGGATTGGCCGTTAAGTGCCTTGAGTTTTATAAGAATTACTATCGTAGTGGTTTAACAGTGGCCATGATTGCTTCATATCTTGGTTGGCTCTATTATTTATTGCTTAAATTAAGTTACAAAGAAAAAAAACCAACTAGAGGACTTAACTCTTCGATTACTCGATGGCTGATGCTGTTGGGACTGCTTTTGGCCTCGTTGATGTTATTTCAAAAGATACCAGGCTGGACCGCATTTTATCTATGGCTACCCATACCGATATGGATAGTGGCGCTACGTGAGCGTCCAGTTGAGGGAAGAGGAATTGTCAAACCCATTACCCATACGATTTGGATAGGTTCAATTAGCTCTTTGCTGGTTGCAGCATTTTTTGATCGTCGCTTACTTTGGATGGGGTTTGTTCTATTCAGGTGTGCGTGCAATCGTCAAGGATTTGCGCAGCACTCTGTTAAATTTGTCACATGGTTTTTTCTTGTGGTTCTGCTTGGATTATTTACCATGGTTCCACCTTCCCTTGGGAGAACGGACACGAATCTCTTAAGTTTCAGCATGCTGTTTGCTCTGCTGAGACCCTTAGTCTTAAGGGAACACCATAAGCTGCGTGTTTGGATCATAAATGGGTGCACATTGGTAACGGCTGCATATTTCACTTATCGGAACATTGATAATATTATCGTATTGATGGTCTTTCGGCAACTTGCTATTGCTAACTTGGCTTACGGATTCATTTGCATCCCGTTTTCCTCTTCAACAACACCGCAATGTCGTTTAAATTTAATATGGTTCAATTTAAGCACCATTTATACGCTGCTCAGCACTTCTTTTGAATCGTTTTTCATGCAATTGTTACTCATGGAATGTCTAATGAGCAGGAAGCTTCACGGCGAGATCAGTCTTTCTAAGGGTTGCCCATTGAAGCATTCTTATCGATATGGGTCTTTAATTCTACTCTATGCTTACCTCTCATTCTTTGGCATTGGCAATCTTTCGTCTATTAGCTCATTTGATCCAAACACAGGTCGTCTATTTATGGCTCGCGATACGATCATTTTCACTGGCTTCCTGGTCTTACTGAAATTATCAATACCCTCGATTATTATTATCGCCAGCATGTATTTGACATGTTCCTTTGTCCGGCATAACGTGCGAGAAATTTTCATTAGCCTGCTTCTCATCGCTGACACAATGAGTTTGTATTTCTTACTTCGAGTGCGCAGCGAAGGATCTTGGCGTGAGGTACGCTACTCGGTATCCCATTTTTTGATTGCCCATTGCAGCATATTTGTGATAATGATAATTTCTGGGATATCGAAGTTATTGCTCAGCTCAAAGGAATTGATAATTTCCGATATTGAAACTGAACACAATTTAAATTCATTGGTTGTAAAATAAACTATTATTATTCAATTGTTGAAACCATATGTTTATAATACTAAATATCAGGCTCGTAAGCAAAAGTCGAACCTTGCGATGAGTAAAAGGCGTGGCATATTTACACAACCACAATCTGTGCTCTTTCTAAATGATTATAACTACCAAATTTGATATCTGTAGCTCTTTTACTATAATTTTTTCTTTTTCTTCCACCATATCCTAAGCAAAGCACGGCACGATTAGATTCAAATTTTGGGATCCGAGGTTTAATATCCAATTGTATCATATTGCTAAATTTCATGGGGAATATGGAGAACTCTCGAACCATATGATATACATAGTAGTCCGACCTGATAATTTTCATACTTTATCTTACATGGTTTATAAGTAGCTCAAATACCAAGTTTCATCCCAATAGCTCTTAAGATGGCTGAGTAAAACGCGTACGCACCGACGGACGGACATGGCTATATCGACTCAGAGTCCCATACTTTATGGGGTCGGAAACGTCTGCTTCTGTGCCTTACAAACATACGCACCGACGGACGGACAGACGGACATGGCTATATTGACTCAGCTTCTCATGCTGATCAAGATATATATATACTTTATGGGGTCGGAAACGTCTGATTCTGTGCCTTACAAACATCTGACCAATTTTATACCCTCTGCAAAAGGTATAAAATAGAATTAGGTATATACTTATGGAGTCGGAAAACATTCCTTATGCCTATTACATACATTTTGGTATGCATGGTATAAAAACAAAGCAAGCTTCGGCTCCGACCGGACTAGTCACTTGAACATTTTCAAATCATACATTTAACACTGAATAAAAGTTTTAGTTTGACTCTCAAAAAGTAGTTATTTTCTCGCAAACAGCAAACAAGCAATAACTGAGCAAGCTTCGGCTTCGACGACACTACTTTATACTTATCTTATAAGTTGTTCATCGAAATTCAGTTAAACAATTTCAGCACACCGAAAGTTTTAGTCTTAGTCTCAAAAAAAAGTATTTATTTTTTTGTGACAAAATGTGGCAAATTTATACTGTTCTAGTGCAAGCTCTATTGCTGTGTTCCATTGCGATGATCTACTTTCAATCGACAATGGTGGTTAATCTGGAACCGCAGAACACAATGCGCCAGTTGGGTTTCAGACCACCAGCCGATCGTCTTGTTGTGTTTGTTACTGACGGCCTTCGCGGTAGTTCCTTTTTTAAGAACAACTGCTCCTCGGTGCCGGACCTTCAAGAGTTGTTTCTTCAGCAAGGCATCGTCGGAATAGCGCATTGCGGTGTGCCGACAATGTCACGACCCGGACATATTGCCATATTTGGAGGTTTTATGGAGGACCCTTCGGTAGCTTTGTATTATTTTAAAAATAATCCCAACAATTTCGACACTGTCTTTAATCGTAGTCGAGCTGCTTATTCCTGCGGAGACTCCTATATAACCCGATATTTTGAAAACTTGCCCACTGGCGGTGCACGCTTAACATTTGAGAGCTTCAAGGATTCGGACTTTTCAGGAGCGTTTCAAGCAGATGACTGGGTTTTCAATAGAGTACGTAATTTCTTAGCTGAAGAGAAAAACGTTGAGATGGTTCGCCAAGAAGAGAGTTATGTGTTCTCTAGCTTTCTTCCAAATCTCGATATTTCGGGTCACAACGACAAGCCCGATACTGAGAGGTTTCATAAAATCCTTCTCTCAACTCAGAAGGGTATACGAGATACCTATGAACTTTTCGAACGTACTTTCAATGACAGTCGTACGGTGTATCTATTAACATCTGATCATGGCATGAGTAATTCGGGTAAGATTGTTACTGCAATTGTAGTGGTAAACTAAATGGTCCTTTCTACGCCTCGTAGGAAGCCATGGAGGCGATTGGAAATCTCAAACGGAAGTTCCCTTCTTTTTTTGGGGTGCCGGTGTCAATCGAGAGGCTCGCAATAATGGAAACAATTTTACTGCCGACAACAGTGGCTTAAAATTGCCGCTTCACCATCTAAAGCAAATTGAATTGGCTTCACTAATGTCGGCATTTATTGGCCTTCCACCGCCTATGAACAACATGGCAATCCTACCACTGGGCTACATGAATGTTACGGCCGAGTACGAGTCGCATGCAGCCTACTTGAATGCACTGCAACTACTGGCACAAGTTACATCGGTTTTATCACACCATGAAACTGGTTATTTCAGTAAATGGCTGCCCAGATTCAACGATCTCGACTCGAGAAAGATAAGAACATATAAAAAACAGATCCAGCGGCATCTTTCATTGGGCTGGTTTGCCGAAGCGATGGAGCTAAGCCATCATCTTGCCAAATTGGCTGTCGAATGCCTAGAATTCTATGAAAGTTACTACCACATGGCCCTAATGGTTAGCACAGTTGTCTCGTACCTGGGATGGTTTTACATGATATTTTCTAAACAAGCTCATATTACCAGTAAGCTGCAAAAACGATTCTTCACTATGAGCACAGTGGCCCTATGTGCATTGGGCTTAACATTAGCCCAACTAATGATCCTGCAGCAAGTGCCCTGTTGGACGACTTTGTTTTTGTTACTGCCTATACCTATTTGGATTTTGGCAATACGGGAATCTCCAATAAGGGAGTTCTCCGTTATAAAACCGCTAACGCAAGTGTTCTGGCTGGTCGCTACTGCTGGCATTTTGGCTGGTCTTCTCCGAGATCCACGCTACATAATCGGAGCTTTTCTAATGACAAGATTTGCATACAATCGTCAAGCATTTTGCCATCCTTCATTCAAATTTGGTGTTTGGCTATCTATGACCGCTTTGATAAGCGGATTTATTGTGTATTGCTATTTCACTTCAATAACCTTTTGGGAAAATGAGTATCTAGTCTACTGTAGCATTGGTTTGGTATTTTTGCGTCCGATAATTCTTTGGCATAGGCACGCAAAGTGTTTTTGGATTACGAACACTGGCATATTGGCTCTGGAAGTATATGGTATTTATCTCCGCTCTACCAACCAGCCGATCCCAGAACCTCTGCATTTTATCTTCTGGGCCTATATCCTGTTTGCACTCATTTCGGTACCATTCAGCAATACTAAATCGGCAAAGGATCGATTGGAACTGATATGCTTTAATCTTTGCACAGCCTACACAGTATTTTCCACCAGCTTTGAATCAATTTTTCTACAATTAATTATCGCTGAATACTTACTGGGATGCTATGTGCATGCGGATCTGCAACGGTTGAAGAGAAAAAAAGCCAACGACGCGAATGAAGAAGATGACGAGGAGGAGGAAGCAGACAGCAACAATGAGAATGATACTACAGTAAAGCCGATGAGTCCCCTGGAGCATTTAAATCGTTCTTATTATTATTCCAGCTTGTTCCTGCTGTACACTTTCCTCTCATTTTACGGTACTGGCAACCATGCTTATATGAACAGTGTTGATACAAATTCGGCCCGCTTATTTGTTACCAACTTCTCGTTTGTGCTCATTTCTCTAACCATTGTAATGAAGCTATTGATTGGACCAATCATTGTCATGTCTATGATGTACGCAATGTCTGCATATGTCCGTCAAAATTTACGTCGAATACTGCTGTGCCTGACACTTATCTGCGATGTTCTCTGTTGTTGTTACGTTTTCTTTGTGCAAAATCGGGGTGACAGGCGCGAAGTAAGATTCTCATTGACAACTCTTATCGTTGTTCATGGCTGTATTCTGATCCTGATGGTCTGTTCCTTCATAGCCAAACTGTTGTTTAGTGGCATTCCCATGACAACCATTGACTGGGATAATGAGAGCATTGTTGAAACACAACCAGGTCAAAGCCAAGTTTAAATTCGAAATTACAAATGTGTACAATAAAAATTAATTTATCCATATTTCCCCATTGTTTTTTAAATGTTTGTGTGGGGGTATACATAATACTCTTAAGTAGCAAAACAAAATTGAGCTTCGATCAGTTTTAATCTGAGATAACTTATTAACTATTTGGGGCAAACAGCGGAATCTCTTAGGCAGTTTTACTCTTTTCAGCTTCCTTGTAGACCTGCAATAATCAGAAAAGATCATTGTCGAAACATTTCCTTTAGGTGCTGTTTCTTCTACTCACCTTCTCTGCCACCTTTAAAAGACTATCAAATGTGGATTGGCCTGTTTCGGATACCATACCGTGGAAGATTTTCGTTTCACAATCCGTCAAAAGTTCATAGGGTGAACCAAACTCGACCAGTTGGCCGGCATCCATTACCAGCACCTTGTCCGAGTCCATAATTGTGTGCAGTCGGTGCGCAATGGTCAGGACTGTGCACTCCTTGAACTTACTACGAATGGTAGCCTGAATGAGGGAATCAGTTTGCGGATCAACATTGGCCGTTGCCTCGTCCATTACCAAAATTCGATTTTCGCGTAAAATAGCCCTGGCCAGACAGACCAGTTGACGCTGACCGACACTGAAATTGGTTCCACCTTCAGAGATTTTGCTCTGCAATCCACTGGGCAGATCACTAATGATGGGCTTCAGTTTAACCTCTTCTAGTGTATCCCAGAGCTTGGCATCACTGTACTCTTCGAACGGGTCCAAATTATAGCGCATGGTACCGGAGAAAAGGACTGGTTCTTGTGGTATAATGGAAATCTTGCTGCGAAGATCCCGCAAACCGATTTCACTGGTATCTCGGCTATCGATGGTTATTGCTCCGTCGTTATATGAGATCCGGAAAAGGGCATTAATGAGCGAGGATTTGCCAGCTCCAGTCCGTCCAACAATACCCACTTTCTCCTTGGGTTTAATCTCAAAATTAAGCGACTTTAGAACATATTTCGACTGCGGATCCGGGAAGTAGCGCAGGCTCAAGTCATCTGCTATGATTTGTCCCTCCTCGGGCCAAGTGGTAGGTGGCTTCTTGTTCGGCTTGGACTCATATTCGCCTTCCGGTTCAATCTCATCGTACTCCACCACGCGCTCCACAGCAGTCATAGTGTTCTCTAGTTCGGCCGACTGACGCATTCCCCATTGAACCATGCCAGTCATACCCATGGCCTGGGTTATTGCCAGACCAACTTCACCCGAGTTGCTTGGCGGATTGATGAAGTAGTTAACGATTATAATCACAATGTATAAGGTGCAGAAACAGTCCAAATAATAGCCGAAAGCCCGATTGGTGGACAAAAAGGTGTAATATCCCGAACTATGAAAATCCTGGAGATTATCAAATTCAGCAATTAAAGCATTTTGAGCTCCTAGAGCCCTAATCGTGGGCAGGCCCATAAGAGTCGCCCCTAAATGGGAATATATGGGAGATCTGGCTACGGCTTCAAGTCGCTTAACGTCCCGCGACGTACTCAAATAGAATTCCCTGATGTAGTAGAAAACTATGCCTAGGGCCAACGTTAGTATGAGATAATAGGGATTGGTAATACATATCACAATAATAATGCCGGCCAACGTAAGAAATATTTGCACAACATCCAGCATAACACTAGGCAAAATTTCATCTATCTGCCCCAAGTCCTTGGAGAACCGATTCAATATGCGACCCGAAGGATTTGTATTAAAAAAATACATGGCAGCCCTCGTGATGCCTCGAAACATGGCATTGTGCAACTGGGTTGAGCTGCGCATGGCCATCTTATAAAAAAGCATGGTGCGGACTAAGGTAAAGACTACGACGGCCACGTTTAGAGCAGCAAAGATATAAATATCTATGGGATCAGCATCAGCATCAGCAGCATTCTGGTTTTTGTTAACCCTGCGGAAACGAAAAAAGTCATAAAAACGGTTTAACCATTAATGATGTTATTGCCTTACCAATAAGAGAGAAATACATCCGCTGTAGAGCCTACGATTTGAGTTCCCAAGCAAAGGAAAATCATAAATACTACCATAAGCCAGCCACTTCCTGCTGTTAGATATTCCTTATACAGACCCACACCTATCTTGCCTTCGACGCGGGCCTCCTGAATTGGCATCGGAGCATCCTGGACATACGACTCTGCTAAGGAGCTTAACGAAGTGAAACTATTGTTGCGAGTGCTCGGGTGGCTCACTTTACTGCCGCGTCTGCTACGCGATGACTGGCTTAAGCGATCCCATATATCACCACCGGCTTCGTCGTCGCCATCCAAAATCTCCTCGTTCTTGTTTGGATCTGTTAGCAGTTGGGCAAAGTCTAATCCACTGCGTTTCATTGTCGCATATGTGCCCATGGCACTTATTTTTCCCTTGTCCATGATGACAATTAGATCGGCATGCTCCAAGAACTGCAGCTGATGTGTGACAAGGACGACTAGTTCACTTCTCAAATAACCTCGCATACATTGATCGAAGAGATGACGACCAACGTGCGTGTCGACGGCACTGAGCGGATCATCCAATAGGTAAATGTTCGCTCTGCGATAGACAGCACGTGCCAAACTGATACGAGCCTTCTGACCGCCGGAAAGGGAAGCCCCCCGCTCGCCTACAATGGTCTTGTCACCATGGGGTAGCAGTTCAAAGTCCCTTTCCAAAGCACATTTCTTCACCACTGTGCGATAGCGATGCTTATCCATGTCGAGGCCAAAAAGAATGTTCTGACGCACAGTGCCGGTGAAAAGCCACGGTTCCTGCGATGCGTAGGAATAGGTTCCATTGACATTAACACTGCCGCTGCTTGGAGACAATTCGCCAAGAAGAGCTTGAATGAGACTAGATTTTCCAGCACCCACGGGGCCAATCACGGCAACTAATTGTCGGCGGCCCAATTGAAGATTGATATCCTGCAAAGTATTCTCGGCGGCTTTGGCTTCCCATTTGGCATTGAAGTTATTGAAATCGATCAGTGTCTCAGAAATGCTATTATCTTTATGCGCCACTTTTCTATTGTTATTGGCTATGAGGTAGCTCCGTTCCTTTTCATCGTTAAATAAAACTCCTTCCTTCTTTGACTTGTCTAACACTTGAGTCTCTTCACGATGCATAAACGTCTCCAGACGCTTTATCGACACCAAAAGCTCTGCAAACTGTGAAATACCCTGGGGAAAGAACATGGTAACCGATCGCCTCAAAATATTGTAGTAGGCGGTAACGAAGAACGCTTTCTCGGCGTTCAGGATGTTGCCCAACAGAACATATGCTATCAAACTCGTCGATATAAAAATGCGTGACAGGAACATGGCAAACGATATAAGAATTCCTCTGATATAGTTCACTTGTTTTATACACGACATTTCCTTAATGCGTGTCACCTCTATTAGCTTCCCAAATGGCTTCTCCCAGGCATACATTTTTATTACCTGAATGCCTGAAATGATCTCGTTCATCATGCGAACACGTTCGTCAGTTCGCAAAGCAGTGCGCAGTCTTAACACGCTTGTTTTCTTGCCGAGACACGATTGAAAGGGTAAAAACAGTAGCATCACTGCCACGCCAAAAAGCGATGAAACGCCAATCTAGAATGAATATATTTAGGGGAATTAAAATTTCAATCACAGGGTGGATGCTCATATGCCTTACTTCGATGTACATTAAATATGTTACCAATACGAGTTCCAATGGAGCTAACCATAGGTAATGGATATTGATCAAAACCGTATCGAAACGTCCTACATCATTTGATAGCAGATTGACCACCTGCCCGACTGTCGTCTCTCCCAGGGCAGATCGGTTGAGGCGTAAGGCCTTACGGTAGATCAAACTGCTCAAGGCAATTCGCATTTTCATTCCAAGATGAAGCAGACCAAGCATATAGGGATGACCGAAAACTACGGTGAAAACAGAGCCAGTTATGAGGCCAGCTGCATAAAGTTGCGCCTTGGTAATATCTGGATCTGTGCCAGCAAAATAGGACATAATGCCAAACAAACAAATCGGTTGGGTGACTCTGTAAATAAGATTGTCATAAATATATCCTTTCTAAAGATATACATATGTATATCCTATATATTTATACTTTGTGAGAAACTCCTGGGCTGCTAATAGAATACCAGTGATGATTAGATGCCAACCAAAGACTTTTGTCATTACACTTCTCAATCGGGGTTTTTGATTCTGACGCGCAGTAGTCGCAACCTCTTTCTCCCAGGCCGCACAGAGGCGGTCTCCAAGAGTATCTTAAGGACAATGCCGATTATAATTTCTTCACATCCTTTTGGTTTATATCTCTTACCTGACTTGTGCTCTCGCAGAGCTCTATAGAGATCCGTTTGCTCCAGCGTCTTTTTACGGCCCTTAAAAAGAACCGGCATCGCGAAACTTTTTGTGATAACACCCACGTATTCAGATAGAGATAATGTTACCATTTTTTATGGTAGCAAAAAAAAACATAAGAATAATAACACAAGCGTAATTAGATTTTCATTAATTGAAGACACAAGCCATATCTAAAAACGAGTTGTTTTTCCCTGTTTGTTATCAGTTGCCATGAGATATGAATAAAATAAATCAAAGTGGCTTTAAAATACTCTGTACTAGCTAGTGTTACTCAATAAAAAATTAACAATTGGTATTGGAAAATATAATATCAAATAATGATTCATCAGGTTTTCTTTTCGGGGCTATTAAGCAAAATTTACTCATAAAAGATTAAGTTTCAAAGAAAATCAAACAACTTTGGTTTATGACGAGATCAGTGACATTGTAGGCTCTCGTTGGCTAAAGTATCACCGCCAATTGGCAGCCAATTGAATAACTTCAACAAAATGTATCTTTCGATAAATTTCTTTTCATATACATATGTACATATAAATGTATGTATGTACATATGGGTAAACATGTATACATATGTACATATATGCGAGTGTATATTATATGCATCGAAAAGTTTTCCACACATCTGACTATATAGAAGGTTTACGTATGTAAATTAAATGAACCATTGAATCAAATAATCATGTATCTCAGTATGGCTCTTTCTCTGCCTATTTTTCTCTCTCTCGCTCTGCCTGTCTCCATTCGGGGCGTCAAGTTCTACAACTCACCAGAACATTAACGATGACAACGGATTGGAGTGCTCGCGCGGGTTCTCCGGCAGTTCATCGGCTTTCATGGACTGCATTTTGTTTTATTATAATTTTATTGTTGTGATTGTTTGTTTTGTTGTATAATAATTAAGCTAGAAATTGATAAGCTACACAAGCGCTTTTTTCGTTTTTGCGTATTGTAAACGCCACATTACATGAGATTGAGATTTCAGTTTTGTTTTATAAATTTGCTGTGTCAACTTGTCTATTTAGTTAAATACATTTGTGTGTAAGTGTGTATAGATTTTTGTTCTCTTCAATTAACATCCCGAACCAACACAAACACGCGCTTTTTATTTAATTAATTAATGTGACATTAACATGGGTAAAACACTTCTATTGGAAATATCTACATATGAACGATTTCACTTTAAGGGGAGTGGACATAATTTTTCCACACACTCCACGCCCGTCACAAAATGACTATCTTAGAATTAGAAAATGAAACGTAACGTCCGTATCCACATTTTTGAAGCTGCTGGATGATGATTCTTTTTCAAAATAGACCACTGGAAGATTGTGTTTTTGACCAGCAGCCGAATTTCATCACACTTTTTTATGCGGCAACGTTTTTTTATGTCGACCCCACAGGCGGGGGGATAGGTGGCAGGGGTGATATGATAGTAGAGCTTTCGGATCGACTGCTCGATCGATTGTATGCGTATATGTATATATAACTTTAGCGATGTTCACGCTCCGGCTGCGGAACTCGTTCTAACATTATGAGCTTGCCGCCTGCCCATGATATAGACAAGAACGACGACAGCGGCAATCAAGATTGTTTGTTTTTTACTTTTGTTTCAAAATAAAACCGAAACAATTGCTGGTTTCTTATTCGGGAACTCATTTACCCCTTTAACCGCATCGTCGGCAATCGTAATCGTTCGCCTTGTTGTGTCAGGTTAAGAATCTCAAGTGAATCTCACTGTTGGTCAAAATTACTCTCCCTTTTTCTCCAGTTAACATGCTCTCAGCCTATCAGCTGCTCTCGTTTTGTCTACTGATAACAATGATAGCCAGATTTTGATACACCTTCTCATAATCAGTCAAAAACCCTAACAGAAAGGGGATTATAAATACATACGTACATAATATCAAAAAGATAAGTTAAGAGAGAGAGAGAGGGAGTGGAAGAGAGAGAGCTAAAAAAATAAAACAAAAGTAAGGTAATAGATTTTTTAAAAAAGCTTTAAAAAGTTTATCTCTTCTCTTATTTATTTTTACTGGTGAATATTTTAAATTTACACAAACAGAAATTCGAAATGTATTTCAATACCATGTAGCACCGAAATGGGTTACTCTGGGTTATAGTGCCAGAAATTGAATAGCTAATTAACAATATCAGATATAGAATTTCGATCACTAGGCTAAACAGCTACATACATATATGTATAGGTACGTATGTATCTGTGTGGTTCTGGATTACTGGTCTTAAATGATTTTTTTGTAGCACTACAAATTGGCTTTAACATTTGTATGCCTAATTTTTTTTGTTGCATGCTTTAAGGCTGTGCATACAAATTCAAACAAGGTAGTCACAGTGGGCATAGAAATTTTAAAATTCATACCACGCGAGTCCCACCATACACAAAGTTAGTTGATTAAGAAAGGGCCAAAGTATGATTTATCGAAGTCTTACAAATATTAAGTATGCGAATTAAGACCTAAGCTTAGTAATTATATCTTATTTCATAGAAAAAAATATATAATGTAAGAAGTTCATTTGACTCTGAGAAGTAAGGGCAACCACTTAGATACGATTCGTGACATTCTAGGAATACAAAGAATAATAAATATGTTTATATTAAAATGCATGTACATACATATGTATATCCATTGCCATGGAATATAAAAAAGTGAACTCAATTCTGGTTATGGTTTTCCTTAGAACCAATTGATTTCCCATATTGTTAGCTTTAGAAAAATTTCATCAGATTTGTAACCAAATATTGCATTAATTCGATAGCATTGCGTGATGGTCATGACTTAATCTTTATTATTTAAGATAAGTGACGATTGCAATAGCCATTAATTGAATTAATAAGATAACAAGAAAGAAACGAAATCTTTTAAGTATGTAGGTGCGACAATATAAAGTCTGGACAGGGTATACAAATCGAGCCTGAGATATTGCATTGGGTCGTCGTCGTCGGTTCGACGTCTGGTGGATGGAAGGAAATGCTCGATTAGATTATAATATGTCGCCGGCCGGTCAGATATCCATAGGTATTGTACTTGGGATATATATTTTTAGTCTTTTCAGCGAGGAGTCACATATTATGCCAGTGACCTAGAATAATTGATATTACTTTTAGATGCTTGGTTTGTTTAGTACGTACACATATTCATACATACATATGTACATAGATTTCGCACAATTTTTTCAGACGGTCCCTTTGAATCAATTAATTGGCTCGTCGTTAGTAATTGATCATGATCATCATGCCAAGGTGCAAGGGGCTGGACTTGGACTTACACTGACTCACAATAAATATTACCCACGTCAGTATGTTTTATAGTTATGCCATATGGGAACACACACAGCCAAAGTCTTAATATTCGACAATAAACACCTATTTTGAAAGAAAGCTCTGAAATTACTCTAGCTGACAAGCTTTTTTGCGTTTTGCGCCTTTTGATTGAGTCGACGTGTTTAATACCCTAATTTAATACTTCAACATGTGTGTAATTTTATAATTCACTTCTATTTTGGACTTTTATCCTTTTGTTATTTCATTGATTTATTTGAAATAAAATTATATGATAAAAGTATTGACAGTTACGTATATTTTCCTAAGGCGTTATTGTGATTCAATCCGTCCAGCGATAACGGTAAGTTGACCTTCCATTTAGTCTAACCTTTGCTCCAGTTTTACAGAGTATTTGAATTTTCGAGCATGTGTGCGTTGAGCTGGCGAGCCTATAAAAAGCGACCACCGATTGCCGGAGTTTTTCAGTTGCTTTCAAAGTGTTGACAAGACCAGTTCGCCGCCTCTATTCCAGTTAAATTAAACAAACCCAAAAAAAAAAAGAAATGGCATCATTCGTTGGCAAGAAATACAAGCTGGAGAAGTCCGAGAACTTTGATGATTACATGAAGGAATTGGGTAAGTTAGATAATTGTTGGTTATCCAAAAAGAAACAATATTATTACTGTTGTTCATGTACAAACATACATATGTACATACATACATGTACATATGTAACTGTACCCTGTGCATCAGTGGAAGCGGAAAAAAGAATAAGAGAAAAACACGCCACCAAGAAAACAGCCGGCCGGCATTTTTTTGCAGCTTTATGTGAGTTAGAGTAGAGGGAAAGAAGACGACAGAGAGAGACGAGAGTAGGGAGAGAGCAATGGGATGATAAAAATCAATATAAGAGAAAATGCAAAATAAAAACGTGCGATAACTGCAGCTTCAGTTTCCGTCGAAAAAATCACAAAAAAAAATTGGTAATTCCTTTTTCTTTTTGTGCAATAAGCGCATTAAAAAACACGAAAGCTTATCACGAAACATCAAGAAGGTAATAAACTTAAAAACTAATTAAACTGAAGTGTGTACTTTGTTCAGACCGCACTGAAAGTTGTTTGGCGATTTCTTAGAAAATTTATCTCTAAAAAAAATGAGTAAATTTGAAATTTCATAATGATTAAGCTTTTGCAGAGACAGGTGCTCGTCACATTTTCTGCCATAGCTTGGTGAAAGTTCTGAACTTTGCACCGCCCGCTACCAAAAAAATAAAAAAAAGATAGCTCTATACTAGGCACAAATGTATATAGTTGCTGTACCGATTCCGATCTTTGCCCTTGAGGCCGGCCGTATGTCTAGACGACGTGATATTATTGTAATTTTAGATGACGGCGCGGAATCGTGGGATGTGGCGGCTGCAACGAACAAAGAAATGAAGAGAATATTCTATTTTTCTGCGGTTTCAGTTCGCATTGATCGATTGATCGATTGTATCAATTTTCCACAACTAAAGTTACAATTTCTATTGAAAACGAATATTGATTCTATTGATGTACATATCCTCCCCCTACTCTGCCATATCTCAGACTTTTATACTCTTGATTGGCCACTCCTACACATACATACATACACACACACATACATATGTATAATGATAAACTTAGTCTGTGATTATTGAATTTTGCACTTTGTCGCCTTATCGGTTTGGCAACAGTTTCAAATTGCATGAATTGATGAGTGCGGCTGTATGTGTGTGTGTGGTGTGCTTATAGGGCTAATCTATTTAAGGCTTTCAAAATTTAATTGTCAAACGTTGTCATGAAGAGTCAGTTGTTTGGGTTCCCATAAAATGTGAAAGAAGATAGTGGGGCGAAGCTATTGAAACACAAACACTTGCCCGAAAAGAAAGGTTGTCCACTCAAACGTCTCGTACATAATTGAACATAATTGATTTGTCTGTTTTAATGGACGATGTTGGGAATAGGGAGCGACCAGCAAGTTGCACTGCGATAAGGTTTGCTATATTTACATATATACATATACATATATATGTACATATAGCAACTGACCGACCAATTGATAAGTTCTGATGCTGCTGCTGCTACCCGCATTGTTGTTTGCCGGCATCGTTAACCTTGAGCTCGACTTTTGACGTCTCCGTTTGCCTGCATCCATCGGTGGCTTCTCTCTCTCTTTGCGATTGAAAGGGAACTTCATAATTTAGCTTTATTATTCTTAATTAAATAAAATATGATTTGCATTGTTGAGCTCTTCAACTTTGGGCAGGCTAATTCAATTAAATATGTTTCCACTTGATTCTTTATGTTTTTTTAGGCGTTGGCCTGGTCCTGCGCAAAATGGGCAACAGCATCAGCCCCACCGTGGAGGTGACTCTTGAGGGTGATACCTACACTCTGACCACCACATCCACCTTCAAGACCTCGGCCATTAGCTTCAAGCTAGGCGAGGAGTTCGATGAGGAGACTCTGGACGGTCGTCAGGTGAAGAGCGTTATCACTTTGGATGGCAACAAGTTGGTGCAAGAGCAGAAGGGCGATAAGCCAACAACCATTGTGCGCGAGTTCACCGACTCTGAGCTGACCACCGTAAGTCCAATCGCAATCAGACCCCGAACGGTCTTAATTATACATACATTCTATTCGTTTTCTTGCAGACTCTAACCATTGGCAGTGTGAAGAGCGTTCGTGTCTACAAGGCTGTTTAAGACCCTTTCTCTAAACTCTACTGCCCCAAACGTCCGTTTCCCATGACTGAGCTAATCTATGTATAAATCATACAACACTATTTTTGCATTAACATCAACAACTAACCCAGTTTTCCTACATACATATATATCTATTGTTATTGATTAACAACAAGGAACTGCACACACACACACTCTTAACTCTATTGTTAATTTATATTAAATACGAAAAAGACAATTATGTGCATACACAGAATTATTGTGTACGAAAGAAAAGAAAAGAATAATGATATATATTGAAATTTCCAAAAATGCATTTGAATAAATGAAATATGATGTGCTTTAATATTTGTGTTTCCTTTTTTTTTTTGTTTTTGAAATTGCTATTTAAAACTGTCTATGAAGCGTACCAAATTCGGTCAGCCGCAACATTAAGCACTTTAAGCGGTTTAAAGTTCAATTAATTAGTATAGTAGAGACGATTTTTATGGTCAGATAATTTCTCTCGTAGTTGCCAAAGTTTTTTTGCTCCAAGACCAATAAAATTGTAAGCGAGATTCATAAAACGATATTTGTAGATTAACTAACTATACCTAATTTCCAAAAAGTTATACAAAGTTATGCATTCCTATAAGCGAATACCTGAGCGACAGTGTCAAGAATGCGATAGTTAACCACTTGAGAGAAAGACAATCAAGACAGAACATAGGCAAAACTGGCTATAGTTATTATTGTAAAAGTAATTCTAACCATTCTCCAAACAATCATCTGAACCAAACCTTGCAGTACCTTCAGTAGAAACAAGTGTTTGTGGAGACTAGAAATATAATACATAGGTATATTCTTGAAACCGCAAAGTTAATGCCACATATTCCTCTTATACAGATATTTGTACATATATAGAACTCATTGTAAAGAGACCCAATCATGGCATTTTATGATGGCCCATCCCTCCTACAAGCATCCGGTAGGTTCTTCGACTGCATTTTGCGGTGTGCCCCACTAATTGACGATGGCATGTTACTTTCGCTAGAGCTTATGTATACAACATGTTGTCCACTTGTACTTTATGTGACTCTATGTATCTGGATATACTATACATATACATACATAAGTAGACCTGAGGCAAGTGGGCGGGTGTACGGTTTGGGAGCTGGAACTAGAGCATGCGCATGAGAAGATAACATCATCGTGCATTAAGCAGAACGATGGTTAACAAAATTTTAGTTAACATTCGCTGTTTACACCGGCGACACTGTCCGTGAGTGCCAGGCCAGAGTCCAATCCGGAGGTCTTTGTTTTGTCTGTTGACTGAACTATTTGGGTAAATGGTTAAACGTTGTGTATCATAAATGATAACATTTATATCGATTTGAGTGGCCTGATAATTGGAGAGGTTGGCGAAAACGTTGCTACGCTGAGCCACCGAGTGGATGGGTGGGTGGGTGTGTTCAGTTTCAAAATTGTGTAAGAAAGAAAAAAGTGAAGCCAACTTTGCGGCGCATTTCAAAACTGAATTGTATAACCAACCAAATTAATACAAAGCTTTTCCAGTCGAAAAAAAGCTTCGACAAACGAGTTTTTGCAGAATTTGAGATCGTGGGGTCTGTTTTCTTCGCCTCCATCTCTTTCTCATCATATCACGCCATAGTCGTTATATGTTCGCTCTTTGGTCATCTAGGCATTGGGGACCTCTCTCTCTCTCTCTCTCTCACTTGCCGAGCTGGAGCACGACCGTATCACTAGATTCTACCGACTGACTAACTGGTCGATCGTCTCTACCAGTTGTTTACAATTTGAATATTTTTCGTTTCTCTGCGATTGGAAATTGGAATTTCTTGACGCGTCAAAACAGTTGAGGTTGAGCCGCTGCCCTGGCCACGATCATTGCTCTGTTTGCTGTCTGCTCCCCCCTGCTCGCTGTCCGGCTTTCTATTAAACCAGTAGTTCCATTAATCAGCTAAGGAAAATTATTTGCTTAGCAGACAAATTATCAAACACAGACGCGAAGTGAGTAGACACAATCCCAGATCATTAAGTACAAGATTTATGGCAGTTTAATAGACCTAGTTTAAAAAAAAGAGAGACAAAATGTGTATTTGTGTGTGTGTGTGTGTTTGTGACTTCCAGTGAAAACTTATCAGAAAACTTTGTTTATGTTTTTATCCAAATGTGTTTGTGAACCTCATAAAGTAGCAAACAAACACTGAATTATGAATAATGATAGGTCTATATATATGTACATACATACATAATTTCCCCTTACTTATTTATGGTCATGCAAAAATTATATAATCAGTTTTAAACAATATAATTGTCAAGTGCAAAGAGCAAATCATGAAGGGAAGTCTACTTAATAGTTGTGCCTCCCTCTTCGCCCTCTCTCTCTCTCTCTTTCTGCACGTACCATTCAAAATCGAAATCACTATCACCAGATCTTAAGTAATCACTTGAAAAGTTTTCAAATTTGTCTACTAGAAGAACAAACAAATACATTTATAGAAACACATAGATTTAGGTATTTGTGTTTGATTTCTCTGTCCCTGGCGACATTTTCTACTTTAGTTTGTTTTGGACTTTGCATTCAAGGTGAAATTTTTGCGATAAAATACATAGAAATAACAATTGATTAACAAATACATATGTTATGGACAAACATAAATAGGTACATATGCATATACGATCGACCTTGTTAGATCAAAAGAAAATAACAATTGCATAATAGACCACGGTAATCTTAAGTAGAAAATGCATTTTAGAATTTTTGTCTTCCACCCACACAATTGGAAACTATTTTTGGGTTTTCCATAATCCATCTCCACCCGACTCTTATCTAAAATTAGACATAAATTTCCAAAACAAATAAAAAATAATACAGCTGGAAATCTTTTGAACTAAAGAACCTTCTCATATGGGGGAACGTAAAAAGGAATTTCTCTAAATTCAAATTTTTTTACAGATTGATTTAAATTTTTGTATATCTATTTATTAATGGACAAGGAGAAGGAGGTTTTAACTTAAACGATATATCACGTTTCCTTTGCAGTCAAATAAAAAACATGGATCGCCAGAGTCTTGCCGCATTCGTTAGCCCCTACAAATGCCGACCATGGATGACCAGTACAGGTGCTGCAGCTCCGAGCGGTGGTGGTAAGGGTCTTAAGGGCATTGTTGCTGGTGGTATTACGGGTGGAATTGAAATCTGCATCACATATCCCACTGAGTACGTGAAGACACAATTGCAGCTGGATGAGAAGGGCGCCAATAAGCGATACAATGGCATTGCCGATTGTGTAAAGAAGACAGTGAAGCAACGTGGCTTCTTTGGTCTGTATCGGGGTCTCAGTGTTCTGCTCTACGGCAGTATTCCCAAGTCGGCTGCAAGGTGAGCATTTTATTCTAAGCGGAAACCTGTCCATCATTTCATTGGTATTCATTTTAGATTTGGTGCTTTCGAGTATTTGAAAGGACATGCGGTGGATTCAAGGGGTCAGTTAAGCACTTCGGGCAAACTGCTCTGCGGTCTGGGTGCCGGCGTCTGTGAGGCAATCTTGGCCGTGACTCCAATGGAGACCATTAAGGTCAAGTTCATCAATGATCAGCGCAGTGCCAATCCCAAATTCAAGGGATTCGCCCATGGTGTGGGGCAAATTGTCAAATCGGAGGGTATTAGTGGCGTCTACAAGGGTCTAACCGCCACTATATTGAAGCAGGGCTCCAATCAGGCTATCCGCTTCTTTGTTCTCGAGTCTCTAAAGGATGTGTACAAGGGCGATGATCCCAATAAGCCAGTGCCCAAACTATTGGTGGGCGCTTTCGGCGCTGTGGCTGGAGCTGCTTCCGTTTTCGGCAATACACCCTTGGATGTGGTCAAGACCAGGATGCAGGGTCTGGAGGCAGCCAAATATAAAAATACGGCGGATTGTGCTCTAAAGATCCTGCGTAACGAGGGTCTTGGCGCCTTCTACAAGGGCACAGTGCCGCGTCTGGGACGCGTGTGTCTTGATGTGGCCATCACGTTCATGATCTATGACTCATTTATGGATTTGTTCAACAAAGTGTGGAAATAGAGAGAGTATAGATGAGGCTTAGGGACTTAGTTAGTTAGTAACCACCCTCCAACCCACCCTCACCTCACCTCAGTTCCAGACCTAGTCAACTGATACAATAGTTGATAAACATACAGATTTTGACCTGCTATATTCCATGAGAGCATTTTTAAGTGTTACGTTATTGCGTAGAGCCAGAAACTATATATATTTATATATATGTATATTTGTAAAGCATTTAAAACATCGAAACTATATTCAAGAAGTGTACATAAAACCAACTAAAACTAAATGCATTTCAACGTGTATAAAATAAAAACGAAATAGATGTACAAAAAATAAAAATCGAAAAATTACACGTATTGTATTTTTTATTTAAACTGTTGAATTATCTTATCAAGCCTGTGTTTCTATCATTCAGATAAGACTCCAAATAAACGTTGATCAATTCAATAATATCGATAATTTTGAGTATTGGTAATATACACACATATAACCTTGTTTGTACCGAAAATAATTGTTAATCTTCGTTGAAATTGAACATCGTATTAAATTATATCCAAGTAAAAAAGCTGATAAAACAACAAAACGGAAAATTTCTGTTGAAAAATTACGTATGTATTTATTTACTATCTGTAGAGTAGACTCGTTCTTTTAATAACTTAGCTAAATTTTATAGGGTAAGTATTTTAGAATGCTTGCACCATTGGGATAGATCTATGCTAGAAACTAAGCGGGCTCCTACCGCACTACATTCAGTGGAATAGACCCATTCTTGCTGGACGCAATTTTGGCCAGAGTATTGTCGAGAGAATCGGGCAGCTGTTGCCAAATACACTTTCCGATTATTGAGATTTCCTCGAGGGGCGGCCTAAAGGCTACCAGGAGATTCAAGCAAATGCCATCAGTGCTTGCCCCCTCTGTCGATGTGCTGCTGGCGGCATGCTCCACACCGATTAGGCCATGTGGCCGATGCTGTGGCAATTCCGCACCGAAAATCTCAATCATAAATTTACGTAACGTTGAGTGAAGACTGCGATTTGGATGCAGCTCTACGGTAGGAAAATGATGGGCATTCTTTTCACTGATCAGAATATTCATTGAATTGGTTGCCCGCTTACGGGCCACTGCCAGGACACGGATATAATTGCGTTTGTGTGGATAGCGGGTTGGCAGGATATTGCCATGCCACAATGATGTGCCCACTGTGACAGTTGGGCTGATTTGCTTATGAAATGAACGCCCAATATCAATGATGTTCAGTATGTCATTCGATCGCAAGGTCACCTCCTTAAGATCGCGCATCCAGCGTGCTTGTATCGACTCGACATCGGCGTCGGCGGGGGTCTTGAGACGACCACCCGTAATTCTCCCAGTCAAAACGAAGCGAAACCATGATCCGCCAGCTGATTCCACGGCTAGCAATGTCGTTAGTTCGGCATTAAGTCCGGTTTCTTCAAATACTTCACGTGCCGCAGCCTCAATGATTGATTCCCCCCGCTCCATGCGACCAGCGGGTAAATACCATTTTCCTAAGAGACAAATAAAATGACACACGATATCAAATGAGAGAGAGAGAGAGAGCGGCGAATACTCACCTGTACAACTTTGTTTGGCCTCTTCAATCATTAAGACCTCATCATGGTCATTGATGAGAACACAGGCCACAATATAGGTTACCGTCTGGCCGAGTATGGGCAAGAAATCCGGGGACGAAGATGGTTGCACTCCCTGCGCCTCAGCCGTGGCATTTTGCTCCATTAGCGAGAAATCACACAGTTCGGTGGTTATGTCGCCCAGATCTCTACCTTCCAATATGCCACGCAATTTCTCCTCTATGGTCGACATCCTGTTGGCTGGTCGTCTCGTTCTAAATCTCTCTCGATATAATGGCTTCAAGCCTGGCAAAGATTTGGTGTGTGTTGTGTGTGAAAGTTGAGTTGGCAAAAAACAAAAATAATTATGAGACACCTCAAAACTTACGTTTAACACAAAAATTCCGTTGCGTCGTCGTCTGGGCCTGGCAACCAATCGACTCAAATCGTTAAACATGCTCAGCACAAGCAGCAGCAGCCTAATCTATGCATATGGCCGCTTTATGCAAATTCCAAACGTTCTTCTAACACGGCGCGACTGAAGTGAGCTCAAGAGTGGGCAAGATGTGACTGAGACTGAGTGGAGGCAGGCAATCCACTCCACTCACAGGTGCTTAGTAGTCTGCTAACAACCACCAGCAGTCCGCTCTTCTTGTTGTTTTTGGCCTCTATATGTGTTCTTCTTTTATATTGATATCGAAATAGATGTCAAACGAGTTTCAGTTTACGTTTGATTCGTGTATGTTTTTGCTGCTCTCCGAATCCGATTCTGCCGAGTCTAAATACATATGTAAGTCTGTATCTGGAGGTTGCTGGTGAAAGTGCATCGGAATTTCGCTCAAGTGGCGGAACGCCAGTTGCTCCTCTTATGTGGTCATCGTGTGTGTCTACAACTCAAGTTCTTAATTGTTGCTTGTTTAATTCTATTTTGCTGTGTGGTTGTTCTTTTTCTATGGTTCAATCACCACATAGAATCATCAACCACTTATGGTTGTCAAGGTTTTTCACAAAAATTTAGTTAGCACATAAATTTTACTAATTTGTTTTTCGTTGTCAAAAACAAGATCCAAATGTTAAATGTCACAAGTATATAAAATAAAATCAATAGTTCTTCAAACGCAAAGTGGTTTGTTTGATTGTTTACATTTTAGTAAAAGTAATGGCAATACTGGCTCTTCATAATGTAAATAATAGTCAGCTGATCAGGCATCGAAGAACTACAAGCTTCAGTTTGAACTAGTAGTTCGCTGGGAACCAGCAACAAGTTCTTTAAGAGATTTCCATTAGGGATACTAGAAGAATTCATACGATTTAAATTTAATTGAACCTATTATCTAATAGATTAAAAGTCATAGTCTATTTTATTTTATTTTGAATAGATCTGAGACCACACTAACGAATCGTTGTATGTGGGACATAATTACATGTATGTTAATATGAATAAAAAGCTACATACTTTACAAAAGCTACGCGTATCGAAAAAGATGGTCACCCTTTTTTACGTAGGCGCGAAAGAACAAAAATTTCAAACTCAAAACTAAGCATATTTTTCATGAAATGACAAATTGCTGAAAATGTAGCAGAAAATTGAAATGACAATGGCAATCAATCTATTTAAATTCGAAATTTAGGAGACAAACAGCAAATAGGCGTCCCCCCAAAGAGATGAATGCAATTTAAGTAGATAAAAGTCGGCATGACGACTATATGTACATGTACATATATGTTTATGTATATATATATATTGTAAATATATAGATGTGGGAGCCATTGTCGACACCTCCTTTGTCTTTCGCGAGATTGCTGGCAATAAAATTTGAATGCGGAAATTTCATTGTTTACCCAAATCGATCATCATTAAAAGCATTGCCAGTTGGAAGTGCCAATTGCTTTCGAGAATCCATGTCGTATACTTAATGTGTGTGTGTTTGTGGTGGGTTATTGCTTGGGCGCGGGAAATGTCGAGGGTAATGGAAACACTGACTACACACCGTCCCGAGAGCGGGACTCTTTTCCCCTCCTCTTTGGCTGGTTAGGTGGTAATTCAATTTTTTCTTTGCTTTTCTCGGAATGTTTTCCCCTTGATTTTGCCATTTAGTTAGAGGCTCAATGAAGAAGCTGTGAGTATATTTCGTGCTTGGGTGGGTTACTGGTTACTTTCCTTTCGAGTGTATGTGTGTGTGTGTAACCGCATTTCACATTTCCGACTTTTGTCATTACATTGTTAATTTGTTTTAGTTGTTTTTTAATTTCCTTAGAGAGTCGCAACCTCGCAGCCATCGTAGATGCGCACATGCGTGAGTGGTGTGTGTGCCTGAGTAGTGTGCGTGCGTGTGTCTGTGTGTTAATGTACTGTGAGTGGATCTCTGGTAATAACGGCTAAAGTAAAATGCCTGATAAAGTGGTGAATGTTTTGGAATGCGTTGCCTGCTGATGCTGAGATGCGATGACAAGCAAAAAGCGAACGAACGAACAGAACAGAACACAACACAAAACGTTCATTTCCCACATGAACCATTATTCGTTAAAACCCGTAAATTTTGCTGAAAACGAACACATAGCTATAGCAACAACAATAACAAACATTAACAACAACATCAACGGCAACGAAAACAACATCAACATCAGACCAAGGAGCTGCTAAACACGAGAATAATGTTTAAAATGTTTATTATGTGTGCAAGTGACGCGAGAGCTTCTCTCTTCTTTCAACCGACAGTAGCTGCTGCTCCCCCTTCCCCCAGGTCCCGTTCTCTTACCGCTTAACCATAGAGACATAGGCGACCAGGGCCGGTTCGACATCATAATTGCAATTTGTGCAAATTGGAGTACAGTTGTGCTCTCTCTCTCTCTCTGACCATGGGAATAGCAAGTCATATACATTGACCCCAGCGTCATCATTTAGCCAATCATTAAGGGTGTTGTCGAGGCAGTGAGTGGGGGAAATGAGGAACGAAAGCCTAATCTTCTCACATCAATTCATCATTTTCTAAAGGGAATACATCGAAATTGGTTCTGTATTTTATTTGTATTTGTCTTTAAGGAAAATTTCAGTTGAACTATTTTGACCCTTTCAATTTGCTCCTTCTTCTTCCTGGATCCGTTCCTGTTAGCCCACAAAACAGTTTGACTGGGTGTGAGTGTGTGTATTGGTGGTAATTGTATATACATATGTTTCGGTATATAACTGCTATGTCTTTATATGTATGTATGTATGTACATACATACATATGTCTGTATGTATATGTATGTGTTGATTTTCGTTTGCCGGCAGGCAATGTCGACGCCGGATGCGAAACAAGTAGTCCAAATAACCCGCAATAAGCTTTTGTCACGATTAACAAGGCTTACGCAAATGTGAGCCTCACTGTTTATGTGTGCGTGTATGTGTGTGTCTGTGAGCATAATTACATGCACAACTCGGGTGTGCGTGTGCGTGTGTCTTTGCCATATTTTAGATTAATGATGGCATCTCTCGTATTAGGCAAATGAAGAAATCGACATCGACATGCGGTTAAGGTGGGAATTTTCTGGTTAAGGCTTAGTCCTGAAAGCCTCCGCAGCCATCCTTTTGCGGTTTTCACAGCATTTCCGCAACAAATTTGCCACAACAATAAGTGCATATCATTATGCTGATTTAAGTGGGAACCACCCAAACCCCAATCTACACCCAAACCCAGCCGCAGTCCACATCTATAGCAAATTATTACGCGCACACCTGACCCCAAAAAAGAAACACACACACACATGCAAACAAATAACATGCATACATATACAATAAGTATTCGGTGGAGCTAAGAGGTCCTTGCTGGGTTTTGGTCTTGGGTTTGGGTTCTGGCTCTGGGTCTGGGTGGTAGCTATGAGTATGCATGCAAGTGGGTACATAAATCTTTGTTTAAAGACACATGCACAATGTAAGTTAAATTGGCAATAACGTGCTTTTCTTTTATATGCCGCGCTCGCTCACACAGACATACACATACATACTTATACACACGGCAACGTACACACACACACACAGTCGACGTTACGGTAACGGTAACGGAACCTTGTTTGCAAGGAAGTAACAACCTGTTTTCACCCCATGTACTGGGTTTCCCTTTTATGTGCGCTCACTCAGCTCCGACCCATTGGCTTGGAGTTTGGGTCTTCGTTTTTTTTTCCATTTTTCGGGCGGTTCCCCTTTCTGTTAGTCCCCCCTCCGCCCATCCCATATTGTTGTAGTTGCTGTTATGCTTTAATTATGCCCTTGTCAAAAGGTGGGTCTAGTGGGTATGGTCGCCTTTTGCTGGCCATGTCTCTCGCTCTGGCTCTCGTTTTGCTTTTTGTTGCCTGCTCCTGTTATGAACACACACTTGCACACACAATAATAAATAAATAAAAAAAAAAGATTTTTATATAAGGGAAGGCTGTCCCATAAAACTCGGTAATACATATCCGTAGATAGCATAAAAAAAATCAAATGGAAAATCTGCAACATCATCGATACCACACGAGAAAATAAAATAGCAAAAACAAGCAAACGAAACGAAACCACCAGCCACCATAAGCAAAGGGTTAATATCCCAAAAAGTATGCTTCACAGAACTCAACAACAAGCCAAATATAAATATTCCTCTATAAAAAATACATGACTTCTTGGAAAACGAATCAAAAGTCTATTATTTTATCCAACAATTTCATGAAAATAATTTATGTGTGTATTTGTGTTTTTATTTAACATATTTTTCGAGTTTTTCTTGAAATAATGTAAATTCACACTTTGTGAATTGAGCATTGTGCTCTTAGAATTGGTTTATTCATTAATTTTGAACCAGTATAGAAAACTCGAGAGTTTTAGTTTTGTTTCTCAATAAATTCTTGTCCTCTGAGGTGGAGCTTGCTTAAATCCTTTTCCAAAATAGTGCCTCTTTATAGCTAATTTGACTAGGGTTTATATTTTCCCCAATGTTTGATAATCTAATGAGCTTCAAAGACACTTGTCGTCCAACACTGCAGAAAAGTGTGATCATTAATTGCATTTTAAGGTCAACATTGTCAGCTAAATACCAAATAATCCTATTAGTGGGTTTGCCTTTATGGGGATTGGATTCTAAACTCCTTGTAAAGCTTCTTAATTTCCCCGTAGAGCAAAGTCTTAAGTGATTACACTTAAGTAAATTACGTTTAAAGCACCAGTCAACGTCACTTGGACAGATATTTCGGTAGCGGCTTTTCCCCGAAATATAAGTGTAAATATTTTACAAGGAAATGAGCAATGTCAGGCAGCAGAATATTCTATAATTATTTGTGTTTGGCTGCCAGAAACTCTATTTATATGAATGAAATAGGACTTAAATGTTAAATTCATTCATTCTTTTCGAAAAATTCTATTGGGATTATGGGTGCGATGTGTGTAAGAAACTCTTATGGGATTTATTTTGATTCCTCAAGTGTAATTTTAATCTCAAAGATTTCCGGCAAGTGCAAGAATGTTTATAATTTTTATTTTTGGGTGGAGGGAATTGAGGGCAAATTATTATACAAAATCCAATTGAGGCGGAAACAAGACTTTATAGCGATTTGTTATCTTAATTTTGTTGAAATTGAAACTCAAACTCAAATTAACTAATCAAGCAACCCACTTAGATGTGGATTGGGATGATTTACTACTAACTCACTTACTCATAGCTGTCATCGCCTTGTCTTTGGCAAGGCATTCCACAATCTTATATCTTATCTTGCACAAAACGCGAGAGCGGGCTTATCTCATTAAATGCTAGGAGACGCCATTGAATCATTTTACAAATGGATGAGTACATGTCGCATATATGAATATAGAAAACGGGGAGGCTTACAGAAGGCGGGGGAGGGACTGTGTCTATTCCTAGGCCTGGTCTAGGCGGCCACTTGAGCCACACAAACTCACACATATACTATACACACATTGGCATACACATACACCAGCGCAATTGCTGACAAATGAGATAATTTACACGCTGAAATGAAGCCCATAAAGGCTCATTTAAAATTCAGCGGCGTCTGGGGCATAATTTTTTTCCTTCACGTTTTTTCCAGCTTTTCACTGCTTTTGCCTTTTGCTTTTACTGGATGGCTTTGCTTCCTTTCTTTTTTTGCATTTTTTTGTGTTTAATGGTTCTCTGCCATGACATACGTGGCTGGATATTAAAAGAGAAGGGAACCCAGGCAGAACCACAGAGTCTGATCCAGAACCAGAAGCCAAAAATCAGGTATGGATCCAGCTACTATTACAGGGATTTTGGTAAAATCAATTTGTATATTATGGGGAACTAATGAAAGTTTTTCCCAAACCCTTCAATTGGAAAGGTCTAGAGAGAAATTTGGTATTTCAAATCATTATAGTCAACCCGGTCTCTTAATTCTTGGTCAGCTATACACCTTTTCCGCAGGTAATCCTTCCCTGGGTTTTAGCAGAGTAAATGGCTTGGGGCACGACAGCAGCGACAGAAAATCTTTATTAGCATACGGCATAAAAATTTATTAAAGATGAACGCCGACGACTCAAATGAAAAGCTTTTCAGGATTCGAGTGTGTGTAAGTATTACATGTTAGTTTCCCAGTGCTTCCTTTCTTTTTAGTCTCCCTTAACCCCTCCACCTTCTCCACCCATTTGATGTTTTTGTTTTTATTGTAAATCGATTTGAAGTTTTTGATTAGGCCAGAAATAACTTGAAGGCGTAGTTGAGATTCGTTTTGCTTACCATTTATTTTGTTGCCATCCCAATTTCTAGTTTTGTTTCCTCTATCTATCTATTTTGGTAAGTTTGTCATTTGTTTGAGGCGGTTTTTATGATGTTCAACTTAATTTTATACAAATGACCTAAGGTCATATCACCATTTATATCCGTCAATCCCTTTTTGGTATAAGTTTTATATTTGCTTGTTTTCGTTTTTGTTTCCTTTTCTTTTCTTTACGTTTTTTCTTCCTTTCTTTTTTTTAGTCTCTTCTTTAGTGTTGTTTCTTTCATTTCTTTTTGTCTGTCGTTTTACTTGGTTTCTGTTGCTTTTAAGGGCATTTTTATGTTTTGCTGGAAGCGCCAACTAACTGGCAGGCCCTGGTCCTAAAAGCCTTTAGCCAAATATCTTCAAGAGAGACCAGTAGCAGTAGCAGCAGCAACAACTGACTGACTGAACAGACAGATATATGCATATTTATATGGCCGTGTATACAGATATACGTACATATATATAAAAGTATATGTATATCTATGCTTATGTAAATACAGAGAACGCAAATGTTTGTTTGTATAAAAAGGAAAAACGTCGTGTTTGGGGGGGGTTTGGGGTGGGGGGCGTCTGACACCAGGACACCAGGATGGCAATATAAAAAGCCAAGTTGAGCCACTTGCAAAAATGAAAGGAAAATGTCGACGGCAAGACAACGGACAGATTGATGGTTAGAGGGGCGGCGGCTTGTGGGGGGACTGGGGTACCGGGGGACAAACGGATGGATAGATGGAAAAAATCCGTATCCCATAGATTGCCTGAAGAAGTAAGCATAAAGAAAGCAAAGTTTTCCATGACTCAAAGTATTTCCTGGTTATTCTTGGGGCTTTTAACACGACACGACGGAGCAAACCAACAACAGACCAGCAATTGAGTTATATTTGATGCATATCAGATGCTCTTCAATGTTCAAGCCGAAAACTGCCCCCGAAAAGTCGAAGCCAAACAAAAAGCATTCAACCGAATGGACACACAAGTCTCTCATGTATGTAAATGCCCCTACGGGGATTGGGCAAGCAGCAGCAGGAGGAAAAGGAGAAGGGAGGTCCGTTCCAAATGTTCATAGGGACTGGGGGTAGGATAAAGGTTTAGGGGGAGCTGAGGCTAAACTGCTACTGCTTCTGGCATATGCTGGATCCGAGTGCACTGACCAGTTACATATATAGATATGTATATAGATAGATATCCAATATACATATATAAATGTGATGTCTACATACAAACGGATGAAGAAAAGTAATTAATTATTGTGTTCTCCCTGTCTCGTTGCCTCTCTCTCTCTCACTCTCTTTGTATTGTTTATATAAATATTGTCGTATGCAATTCTCTTTGTTTTTATTTGGGTTCTCGGTTTTGTTGCTGCTGCTGCCACATAAATCATCATTTGAGCGGAAAAGGCCATGCAAAAGTTTAACTGACCATGTGACACATAAGTATATGTCAGAGAATATCCTCTCCTCATTCCATGTGTGGTTCCATGGCGGCAAAATGAAACAAAAGTCGACAAACAAACAACCAAAAAAAAAAAAAAAAAAATTAGAAATTGCCAAAGAAATTATACAATGAATATTGCATTAGTATTGAACAGAATAATTGATAGAAATCTCAGGAACTTGCAAGTTGAAAAACATGGCAACCAAAACTAGTTCTTCATTATGAATGGTAATGACAGGCAGACAACATTTCTTCGAGTGGCTAAATAATTTAATTTCTTCAAAAAATATTCTTTGAATGAATGAATAAATAAAAAAGAGAATTGACAAATAATATTAAACCATTGCAATTTAAATTGCTCATATGTATATTATAACAAGTGAAACTTGAATAAACTTAAGTTGATTGAAAAATACAAATTCAGTTTAAAATGTAGAAAGCTTAAAAAAATGTTATACATTTCAAAAGAATGAAGCGTCTTCGATATAGACAAGTTACTTGTCTTTGTTAACAGATTTGCTTAAAAATTGGTTTAGTATTAATATTTAACATATGGAGAATTCTTAAAGAAAAGTTGCTTATTGAAGAATATCTCTTTACCAATTTCCATTCATTTTTTCTTAGAAATTTATTTGACTTTTAATTTAGTGTTGGTTCGGCGACTTTTTAACTGCATGTGGAACGATTTGGAACAATAAATCAAAATGGGCCAAAAGTGTTTGCCATCTTTTCGGTGGATCTTGATAAGGGTTTCGTTTCTTTATTTGGTTTGTGCTTTTCGTTGTTTTTCTCGTCCTTTTTTTTATTATTTTTTTTGAAGGCAGGTTCATCGAACCTGTATCGAAATTTCACACAGAGACCGAGACAGTCGCAGACCCAGACCAAATCCGAATCCAAATGAAAGTGAGGTAAACTGAACCAATCAATAGCTTTACCTATATACATATACAAAAGACATTTCAGAGGCTGCTTCAAAGGGAATAACACACATCGTTTATTTATATGCCACAAAATGTTGGAGTTGTATGTAGCTAACCTATTCTCTGTTGAGATTACTTTGTAGCTGACAAATTCTTTATCAACATTGATGTAGATATACGTTGCAAGCACGTCATGGGATAGCCAGGCAGGCATCGGGCACAGGGCATGAGATTTAATCACCACCTGTCTTTCTTCACTTGCCAGGTGCCTCACAATAGGAGCCAGTATGTACCTACACACACATACATACATACCTAACTGTAATGTAAAGGTGCGGCTGGACTGGGCGGGAGAGGATCTTAATCAGCTTCCCATCTAAATGTGCCTCAAATTGAATAATGAATGTAAAGTGGTTGAGTGGCTGAGTGGTCGACTGGTTGAGTGGTTGAAGTTGGGCACGCCTCATTTTGGTCTCTGGTCTATCGCTGCTCAATGAAATGCATTAAATCAATGTATCGTTGTTGTTGAAAGCAACTTCTGGTCGCTGCTGGAAGCATTTGGCCCCAAAAAGTAGGCAATGAAATGTAAATTTTCGGTGGGTGGAGCTGATCCATCCTCCTCAGCAGGTGTCTGCTTAGCCGTAAACATCAATTACGCCGCAGCCCAAACTATTCACGCGATTAGCCGTGTTTTCTAGTTATTGGGTAATAGCCATCGCTGTTTTCAGTTTGGGAAGGAGGTGGAAGTGGAAGATGGAAAGTAGAGACAGAGTTACGCTGAATTGAATTAACGGGCCACAGCACTACGGAACGCTGTAAATTTTGTACGGTGCATCTGATAAACGTAACAGGCGTACCACCGTTGGCCGTAAATGGCTGAGCCACTGCCGAAGAGTTATTTCAAATGTTAAAACTCGGCGTGAAAAAACACAACGAATGTAAAACAGTCGGACGGACGGGCGGACTAACGGACGGACAGCCAGTCAGACAGACGAACGGAATGAGTGAGAAAGAGATAGACCGAGGGAAAAGGGGGAAATTGAGGCGAGTTTATTGCTTTGCCTGGTCTGGTCTTAAAAGCGAAAAGCCATTTGTATTCATTTGAAATTAATTTAGCATTCATTCAAGGCGACGTCGGACGTCGGCAGCAGCAGCTCCACCAGGGGGCTTCAAAGGGCGGGGTGGTCTTATAGTAACAGCAGAAACACGAGCAATAAATGGCGCCCAGGCGCTGAGCGGCAGCTAAGCAATGGATAAATACGTGTACGTGGCATACATTTAGCCTAGCGAAGCAACGGATACGGAGATGGAGCTGGTGTAGCTGGTTTGGCGGAGCCACAAAGAACCAGGCGACGACGTCGACGTTTATCGATAAGCAGTTGATAACCCCGCAACCCCCTCAATCTAACCTTCTCGTAAGCCTCGGCTGGGCCTAGGCCAATTGAAACTACCACAACAAGGCTTGCTCCACTAATTTTAACAAATTAATTGGCAACAATAAATTTCGCTTGCGAAAAGGTGCACAGATAACATCTTGGAATAGGGCTGACTGTGTGCGTGTGTGGGTGTCGGTGAGTGGGGTGCTGTGTTTGAGTGTGTGTGAGGGGATACTATATATTGCTCCACTAATTTGATTTCTTCAATGACAGACACTTAAGCACCCCGTTGTTAAACTGATATATTTATAAGTTTTCTGTAGCTAATATCCTTCCAGTTTCATCGGTGGAATAAAAAAAGAAAATCAACTTCCCGTAATTAGAAATTTTCTTAAATTATAACCAAAGAAACGACCAAGGCAAAACTTTTTGTAACTATTGCAATTACCTCTATTCTGTTTGCAAATAAAAATAAATGCAACTTAATGTGAGTCAAAAATAGATTTTTGCAATCAATTTAAATGTTTCATTTACGTATTTTCTTCATAAATCGATTCTTAATCGGGATTGCCCTAAAGCTTAAAATGTTTAATTATGTATGTATGTAGAGTCATATACATATGTACCTATACATATTTGCACTTTTCACATTGTTTATTGACCAATCGCTCCCCCCCTATCCCCGTAACCTTTGTTTCGGCAATTTTCTGGTAGTGCACTTGCAGCAACAGAAGTGCATTTTGGGTTAAATATATAATTACAATTATTTTGCTGATGTCGAAAACTGATAATCTGAATTATTTATAATATAATTTTCGATACTAATACACCCCCCTTCCGGAGGGGGGGGTGTATTTCTCAATAATTTCTCTATTAGTTTGCCCGGTGTGTTTGTGTGTATGTGCCTGGGTTTCTGACCCCCAAAGGTGAAGCCTTGACTGCCTATGTGTAGATTATTTTGCTAAATGCCAGTCCAGTTCAGTATATTTACATAAATGTCAGAAGGGGCCTGGATCCTGGTAGCAAACGACAAGGGGGCGACGAGCTACACTGAACTCTAATCATTTGTAATGGCCGCTAGGTGGCGTGTCAATTGCAGGCACCATCAATGAAGGTAGTAAGAAGGGTAGGGAAGTAATATCTGTCATTTCATTAGATGATGTTGTACGAGTCTCTCTCTCTCTCGAAATTTACATTTGACAAGCCTACAGGGCATTCTCACAGTCAAGCACACTCGACTGGATCGGAACAAAACCTTACCATTTTATTTATGAGCTTGTAAGCTATGCGTTGAAATGCCGTCCACCAGCCATCCGCCATCCACCCACCATTCTCATCCGCATCCCACATCCGATGGCGGGAGGATACGGATACGCTTTCGACAGCAACATTTGCGGGCCATAACACGCAACATTTGACACGGTCGACCATCGAGACCGAGCGGCCGACAGACCAGCAAGGTAGCCAGCATGTACAGGTGTCGCCTATGCCCCTTGGGCGAGTGTGAGCCGAAACGACATAGAGGACGGAGAGGGGGCTACATCACAAATCTTTCACAACAGAGACGCATGTACATAAACTGAAATTGGCCTATAACTGTCTGTTCAATTGTTTTTGGCGCACAAAACGAATAGCATGAAGTGAAGAATGACATGGTATTGGGGGGAAGAGTGATGGAGAAGACGCATGGGGGGTGGGGTGCTATGCATACATGTACCTACCTATATATTGCGGTAAAAATCGCATTTCTATGGGCCAGCGTAAATCATTCACGAGCAACACACACACACACACACATGGAGAGAGACTAGCAGAGCAGTCGGGGCCCCCAAATGTAGACTATATTAATATGCCAAAACGAAGGCGTGTGTATTGCGAATATTCATTTGTACGTGACTATTGAGCATATTATGCTCGGGCCAACTGTTCGTAAATGTTTGTGTCTCGGAGACGCGAGGCAGTTGAGGCAGGTTGTGCTAATAACCCAGATAGCCGGAGAGCGATTGGGAGAGAGCGGCAATTTAAAAGAGAGAGCGAGAGAGAAACCCGCTCCGGGTCTCACTGCTCGGGTTTGCGGTTGCGGCCGAGCATAAGTGGATGGTTTTATACCTGCGACAAAGTCAAAAAAAAACCCTTGCCTTCAATTTAAAAATAAAACTGCCCACTTTCTCGGGCTTATTAAAAATGTAACGAAAAATAACAACAACAACGACCTGGAGGAAAATTAAAATTTTATATCTACACACACACATACACACAGTTTCCTGCTCTCTTACACTCTTAGTGTCTTTCTCTCTCTCTCTCTAAGTGACGCTTGCGCTTTGACTTTTTCGGAGTTACCTCTTCGTAGTAGTTCAAGATTGTGATAGACACGGCGATTCGACATGACTTGCTATAGAGGAATCAGTTCCAGTACGCGAATCCTGCCGCAAGGATGGACGTGCGCTCCGTGTCATCCATGTTAACTGCAATTTTGAACTTACATTGTGGCACATTTAAAATGAAAACAGAAAAAGACAACAAAATAATAAAGCAACAAGAACAAGCCAGTAAAGTCATTTAATAACTAAATCCCAACCAAACGCTTTGGTCACGTTCGAGACGGGGAATATACACACAGAGAAACATCATAATCATGGACTACTCTACTCCGACGCTAAGTGTGGGCGAGAGACTGTGTGGCAGTGACTGAGTGACGAGTGATTGTGTGTGTTGGTGTGTGGTATACCTTTTCCTACACATATATATATGTATATATATATATGAATGTGTGTGCATGGATGAGGAGGGCCGACAACCTAATGTGCTTCTTACATATACATAAAAATAATAATACAAAAGCCAAAGTCGTCGTCGTCGCTGTTTCACCTCGTGCGTGTTGTGTCCATCGCGTCGTCGAGTCGTTGTTGGAGTGCTAAGAACGGAAATATTTGAAAATCCGGAAAGAACACACACAAAACACTATATTTTTAGATGCTAAAAACTGTGAACACAAATTGAGAGATGTAATTGGAAATGTGGTTAAACGAGATATGTGAAATTACTTGCCATTGCGCAATCGACTATCGAAAAACATCGAGAACCTATAAGTAAGCTGAAACATATACAGAGATTGTAACTCAATTAGCATTGCGGATGGATCCCGATAAGGTGACCATGATGATGATGATGATGCTATTGCTGGGGATAAGGCTAAGGTTGCAGCTCCTTCTGGCTGGTATTTCAAATCGAAGCTTGTCAAGCCTGAAGTCTGGTAAGTGAATGTCAAGCTGTCTGTTTTGGAATTTTTAATATGCGACAGAGAAACCAAAAAAAGGACAACATAAAAAAAGGAAATAATAAATAAGGGCAACAGCTAGCTAGCTAGCTAAGGGATACGGTTCAGGGTCGCGGGGTTATGACGCTGACAAATGTTGTGTCGAGAAGAAAAGCAAAAGAAAATATTTTAATAATATTCTTTCTTTTCCTTCGTTATGGGAGGAGGACTTTTGTTTGATTTCCATAAAAGAAGTAGCGGGTGGCTTTGGGACAGGCGATAATTCCTTTGTAATAGCTGCGAAAAATGAACAAACTGACCAAAGAAACACACACACACACACACACATAAATGACCAAAACAAATAACTCCCAGACCCAAAAGCAAGGCAAAAGCCCCTTGACCCTAGAACGAGTCACGCAGCTAATTGGACTGACAACAAATATTTTTGAGTAATGACTAGGATTATGAATACTTTCCCACCCACAGCTCACACCAATCCGCGTCCTTCCTCTATTTTCATGGAATTTTTCTTGTTTGTCCCTTTTTTTATTTTCAGAGTTCAGTTCTTTTGAGGGAATTAGCTTTTTGGATTCGAAGGGAGGAAGTGACTTGCTTTTCGGGGATTAGTTACTCAAAATAAGTGTAATAAATTATGGTTGCCCATGGTTAATATCTTTGGGGCAAATCAAATAGCACCCCCCCTCCACTTGCCACCATCTCATTGTCTGCTTTTCCTGTTTGCTTTCTTATTCTTTATTTCTTTTGTCTCTTCTCTTGTTTATCAAGTTTGGCTAGAAATAAAACTACAATATATACTTAGTTGACAAGGTCGTTTAGCTATAAACTTAACTTCAGAGAAAACTTTTTAATTTCATCCTTCACAGAAAGAAAGAAATAAAGTTTTCGCGTTGAAAGAAGAAGCAAATTTGTTTCTTTTTTTGTTTCTCTCCCCTCTTTTCAAGTAATTGCTTTATCAACTAGATAAACTTGTATTTTTGCATTAAATTGTCCCTACATACATATAAAACAAATATATGTATGTATGCATGAATCTATCCTATAAATATAAAATGTGGATTTTGCGCTGGCGAAAATCAATAGACTAGGCAGTAGATCAATCATTAAAACCAATTTGGTTAGGAAAAAAATATTGCAACCTAATTCACTTAATTGTATCATTAAAAAGAATTTGTGTGAAACGAGCAAAAAGTCAATTTAAATAGACAAACAAGAATGCGACTTTCTCTCTCTCTCTCTGTCTCTCTCCATCCTCTATCTCTGTTTCTCTACATAATATATTCAGGTATAAAAAGCAATCAATAAAACGAATACACTTCACATTGTGTACTTTCCCAAGGGTCTTTGTCTTCACCTGCTCGACCGACAAAACATGTTCAATTATCATTTATTTTTATTTCCTTTCATTGTAAATGGTAGTTGTTCGATTTAATGGTTGTTTTTCATTTCTATTTTATAATAAACCATATAAACTTCACTTAAACATAAATGCATAGCAATTGTTCAAGTGACCGTACATGTGATTATATGTTCGATAAAAAATAATGAAAAGGACCACAAGAAATCGTATATAGGATTATCTCTTGTAAGCGATAATATAATTTGTTTTCCACGACCGTTTCAACAATTGTTAATTATGCTGAATGGATTAATTCAGTTGATTAAAGCATTTGTACATAACTAATATTAGTCCTTGAGTAATTCTATAGGCAAAGTTACACGATCTTAGCTTTAATTAGAATTGATTGACTTGCTTCGTTATCGTGATTGCCCACAAAGCCAATTTTAATCCGAATGTTGGCTTAAAGTGTTTTATAAATTCTTGTAATATATTTCCAAGACGATTGATTCAATTTGAAGAAAGTTGAAATCGTTTCATTGGTGACACAAGGAGAAATGGGCGAGGTTTGTAGCATTATTTAAATTGACGCGATTAACATTCGTTTAAGTCTAAAAATCCTTTTATTTTGTGCTCAAGGTTTGAGCCAATAATTAATTTCTTTCATTTATCTGGTGGAGAAGGGTTAGCTCACTTTTATGAAATACTAGGACATTTTAATCGCATTGTTGTGAATTGTACAAAATAGGTCGAAAACTGGTACAGTATGTTGAGTTAAGTTCGAAAATGTTTGCCACAAATTCGATCCGTTTATTTGTTACTACTTTTTAATCTCTCAGTCAGGTAGGAATTCTCGGAAGGCTTCAAAAGGTGTGTGAGTGCCGGATTTGTCCGCTCACAGTCTATGGCAGATCCATCATTAGAAATCGTGGATAATACCTGACAATTAATGTCAAAAATAATTATTCAAAATTAATTCTTATTATTAATTCTGAGAACAGAGAAGAATGATTTAGTAAACCTTTTTGAAAGGCTTCAATTTATGTTAATGGTTAATCATTTATTTAACTCCCGCATAAAATATGTTTAAATTATTTTTATTTTTAATTACAATAAACACTTAACAAATAGCAACTCGAATTTCTCTAGGTATCTCTGTCTTCTCCTTTTCCTGTTTAGACATTTAATTATTCATTTCTCATTTGTATCTCATGAAAGAAACATTTGCCGTAATATTTTATTTTCCTTGCCGCATTTTCTCTTTTTTGCAGACTATTAAATCAAACACAGTTTGTCTTGTGTCTCGGAATTTTAACAACAATAAACGGAAGCATCAAGAATATATACACATATATATATCGCAAGCGTAAAATATGTCGACAGACTACCCAAGCCCATTGAAAGTGATTTGCTTTATACAACTGTTCTGGCTGGTCCTGCTATTGGGTAAGTTTCAGGATCAAGATGGAGGCCAGGCGATAAGAATCGCGCTACACGCAGTCAATAATGTGAAATAACTGGCGTTCGCTGGCGTTTCATGGTTTACCCTGTGTTTCTTTTCTTTTCCACAGAATGCGGTGTGGTCATCAGCGAAGTGCCTCCACATTACTGGGAAACGCCGTATTCGCAGCCCTATTTCGACAACTCGTCGCGTCGCGAGGTCACGGCAACGGTGGGCCAGGCGGCTCTGATGCACTGTCGGGTCAGGAATCTGGGAGATCGGGCGGTAAGTCGGCAGTCGGGGGTAGCAATTAAAATGCCCCCAAGCAAACATTATATTCGCATAAGGCATAAGGCAAACAAACGACCTGCGGCGGCCGCATGGCAGATTTGTAGATTACTTTTAAAAGATTACGCCATAAAGTTGGTGGTCTAACAGTCGTCTCTCCATGTCTCTCTTTCTCTCTCTGTGCTTTTCTCTCTTTCTTAGAGAGTATTGCCATCTTTGTCGTTTGCTGGTTTGCACATTTGTAACACGGCTTCGCTTCCGCTCGGAGCGATTTGTTAGCAAATGCAACAACAGGCGCTAGCTCATTCTTCTCCTTCCTTTGTTCCTGGTGTTGTTGGGTGGCCTTTTTGGCCTGGCCACGAAGCTTCCACCACCTCGAAAGCTCTGTGGCTGTGCAATTATGCGGTGTAATAAATTTTACGCTGTCCGTACTGCTCTGCTCCCCATTCCTTTGCCATGTCTCCTCCTTGCAACGAGCCAGGAAACAACGACAACAACGATGTCAGCAACATTCGCCCTGGCGACAGTCGTCGACCAACTTTTCCGAGACAGTTGAATTGAGTAATTAACGCCAAGCTGAACCAGAGCCAGTCAACCCGTGCCCTAATCCAAAATGCCAGCGCATTGTCTCGTCTTATATGCAGCTAATTGGCAATGTCTCACAGTTGGCCCCTTCACCCACCCACCCACCAACCTAGTCATCTATCCAACCAAGATAGTTACAAAAACTTCTCCCCTCCCATCAATTGATAGCTGAACATTTCCACAATGAAACAATTTTCACGCCTCTTTTGCTCTATTTCCTATATTGAAATTTCATTTTTGACATTTTGACATAGATATAAATAAAGTTTATTCAACTGGAACAGTATCGTCGTCATGATAGTTGCATAAAAAACTTTTATTTTATTAATTAAAGTTTAGCTGGCAAAGTTTTTGAACGTGTATTTAGCATAATTGAGGTCGAAAGTAAATTTGTTCGTGTTTTAGAAAACTTTGCAAACTAAGATACAAAACTGAACTCTCTCTAAACGCACTTTACAAAGTGTTTTAATTTGATGCAGTAAATGATTAATTTGCAGAGGAGTGAATTACTTTATTAGTTGTATTAGCATTTCAAAAATGAATTCAGTTCGTCAATGTTTGATTCGACTCTCTTCTCTAGTTCGACTAGAGACTTGTGGACTTGTTCCATTCGCGTTAGAAGTTACCATAGATGATTAATCAAACATTCCCCATGGGGTTTATATTCTACTTTCAGGTATCTTGGATTCGTAAACGTGATCTGCACATACTTACCGTTGGCATTCTTACCTACACCAATGATCAGCGTTTCCAGTCACTGCACTCGGAGGGTTCGGATGAATGGACTCTGCGTATATCGTCTCCCCAACCCCGTGATTCGGGCACCTATGAGTGTCAAGTGTCCACAGAGCCGAAAATCAGTCAAGGCTTTCGACTGAATGTTGTAGGTGAGTGTGTATACTAAATGCCAATGCCCTCCACTGCGGTGGGCGGCTTCTATGGTTAAGTGGAATGAGCAGGAGGAGGAGGACTGGAGCCCATTCCACGAAAGCAATTATTTTGGCGTTTTTTTATATTCTCGTTGTTTGTTCTTGTTGTGTTGTTGTGTACGACGACGATTTTGCAGTGTCGCGTGCTAAAATCCTGGGCAATGCCGAGCTGTTCATCAAGAGCGGCAGCGACATCAATCTCACCTGCCTGGCGATGCAGTCGCCGGTGCCACCATCGTTCATCTACTGGTACAAAGGCAAGCGGGTCATGAATTATTCTCAGCGCGGCGGCATTAATGTCATCACGGAGCGTTCCACGCGCACCAGTAAACTGCTGATAGCCAAGGCCACGCCAGCGGACTCGGGCAACTACACGTGCTCGCCGAGCAGCTCAGGTATGCCCCGACCCATTCCCACATGCCCATCTTTAGTCTGTGCCCCTTGGCAATTAAGGAGACATTTCTTACTTGCGGCATTTCCATTTTTCTCTCTCTCTCTCTTCTTGCCTCTTGGGTCCTCACGCAGACTCCGCCTCGGTGGTGGTGCATGTCATAAACGGTGAGCATCCGGCAGCCATGCAGCATGGCAATAGTAGTGCCAGCTCCTTGCGCTGGAATTCAGTGCCTTTACTTGCCATTACGACTACAACGACAGTTGCGGTGGCTGTCACTAGGAACTGGAACTGGAGCAGCACTGCTCAAAGCATTTTCCGTGGCGGCGGCAGGGTCTTAATTTCGTGGCTGCCAGAGGCATGGCATCGCTTAAGTTGGGCACGGACTCGGAGTTGGAGCTGATGGTGCAGCCATCCTCGTCGTCGCTAGCTGAATGACAGCCCCGGCCTAGTTGGGGCTGCTCTCCATCGTCTCATCTGTGTAGTGTTAATGATGCATTTAATGTGTATGTGTGTTTTGGTGGTTGATAGATGGTAGTAACCGGACAGACAGACGGACGGACAGAAGCAAGGAAGTAAGACAGAAATGGAAATGAACTAGTGTATATAAAAGAACGTGTCCTTTAATAAGTATTATCTATAAGAATTATTCATGGCAGAAAGAAAAAACCCAAATGAAATATGAGAGTATTATGATGCAACTGTATAAGTAACAAAAACAACAACATCACCAACAACAAAATATGCCCATAAACTAAGATTAATTAAATTCAGGAATCATTCATCTGGCATGTCTAACCGGGAGTGACTTATTTCGCCAAGTTCTTTCAAATACTCTTGCTGGAGGAGAATATTATTTCCATCTAAAAGTCTATTTGGCTATCTTTTTCAGGTTTTAAACCCATCTAGATGGCTCTTATATTATCATAACAATGTTGCCCAACATAGTTCGAGATCTTTTGCACTTCTGAAGTGTTGAAGGCAACTTACCACAACTATTTGCGGGGCTAAAGTGTTGGTCCGTGTTGCCAAGGTATAAAGTTCGGAAATTTTACCTTCATTCTCGCTTCATATTGGCATTTACTTCATAAAGTAAGTGTTCTTAATGGAATAAAATTTAAAATGGACTCTCTTTAGTTGCTTGCAAGGTATTAAGGCTTCGGTACGCCGAAATGAACTTTATTTTCTTGTTGTTTAAATTAAAACCATTGTCGTGAAAAAAAGTTACGCGTAATTGCCTAGAAAGAGCTCCCAAACCCAAGTGGGGCGCACGTGTCACTCCCGAAAATTGGCCCAAACTCTTGACTCTGCCATCTCTGCACATTGTTGTTGTTCTCTTTCCTTTGTTGACAATTCATTTAAAATTCATTTCATTTCGTGTTTGACATGCACACACACACATATATATACACACATATATAATATATACGCTATACCTACCTATAGAATTTTAAAAACAAACAAATCACTTTAAAATTTCGAAAAAACACACACAAACAAAAGTCCAGCCAAATTACATGCAACTTTGATTCAGTTTATATTTAGGCATAACGAAAAATGTCATAATAAATGACTAATGCAATAATAACGACAAAAATCGAATAAAATAAAATGTGCGGCAAGGAGAAACAAAAAAAATGTAAGCCTCCTTTTTTTTAGTTTCACATTTTGTTGCCGTTTTTTTTTTTTTAATTTAACTAGGTATTATTTATTTATGCAAGAATAATAAAGTCTAATAGGAGGCAATTCAGCAGTTCTCTGTATCAATCCAAATAAAAACAACTAAATAACAAAATAAATTCGATAAAAGTTCAATCTGAATGTGGTTTAGACTCTTAGTTAATTATAGTATAGTATATCTGGTTGTCAGCCGAAATTTAACGAATAACGAAAAACAAAACATAGGAAATACGACAGAAAAACTTATTGAAAAGTTCTATGTAGTCCATCATCTAGTTACTGTGTAAAATATTCATGATTGAAACCAAACAAACGATTGTAAATTTAGCGCTCGGTTTTAAGCGGTCTTAATAAGACTTTTATGCATTAAGATAAAAACAAAAACTAAAACATAAATGCCCCCAAGTTGATCAACTTTCGAATCCCCATTAAACAGAAACACAAACAAACCAACAAAAAGTATGATATACATAACAAAAATGAGGTATAATATGTTTTCTGTTTTCAAAATGCAAATGCAAAATGTTTCTCCATAATAAAAGTATGGTTACGGTTAAAAAAAATATGAATATATTACTTGGACTTTTTATTGAACTAGAAATATCTATATCTGTGCACTTTAAGTGCGAGTTTGTTTCTCAAACGAATTTGAAACGCAGAGTAAGTATATACTTAAAAATTAAATGTACATACATATTTAGTCAAGTGTCCGAAAATTCTATAAAACGACAAAGTTAAGCAGACAGTAAGGAGCAAAGAGAAGAACGATTATGTGACATTTGTTTTTCTTTTTGTTCTCAATTGACTTTTATAGCTATGGACAAAGGCCCAAAAGCCATTCGACCATGTCCTTTGCAGAGAACCATTTTCACAAGAACTGGAATCTGAGCGACTCAATCTGTCCCATTAAAGACACTGCAAAGCATTCGACCACTTTTCCCGGAAGGACTGTTGGATACATATGGATTTTTTGTCACAGGATTTTCAATGTACAAAAATCACTTGGTTCCACTTGGCTCACCTTAATCCGTTTAAGGGAACTTCAAGTCCTTCATTCATTTAAGGAGATAAATATGAAGCAATCGGGAATTTTCAATTAATTAATCTAATTATTATATAATTATTATATACGGTGACGTCACAGAAACAAAATCTTAAATCTCGCTTACCTTCTTATTCTTCTTGTGTGTTTAAATATTTCACTCTCTACTTCTTACTCCTTCTTCTTTCAATTGCAGATTCTTGGTACCAAAAGGATTTAATAAAATCAAAGCTCGAGCTAAGAGCGCACTCACATTTATATGACATTTGGTCGCGCTCATTCTTTTCTTTACTCACTCTCTTTTGCTCTTCTCATCTCACTTTTCAAAACACACGCAAAAAAAAAAACAAATAAAAACGAGAGTTAGCTAGGAGAACACACACACACACATGCACACTCGGGCATATTTTTGAAAACTCTTTCTTATTACTTTTTGTCCTGAACTTTGTACTTTTCTTTGGCGCTTGAGAACTTTTTGGTATATCCTAACCGATTTACATAAGTACGAGCATAATGAAAGCTGATTCGATTAAGTAAATGGCGAAGAAGGAAGACACACACACACACACAAATTACGCGCCCGTTTTGCGTTTGTTTTTTGTTTTGCCGCACTTTCTGTTTTGTATTCGTTAACTCTTGTCTAATCAATTTGAAAGCGTGATATTGATTATGTAACAGACCCTAAATCCGATTATATAATAGTTTTGAGGATTCAAGAAACACAATTTAAAAATACTACACAGAAGCTACCAACAAAAAAATGAAACTGACAGCGTTGCCAGACGTTTGTGCTTTAGTTATCGAAGTCAGTTCGATCTCGACTATTTCGAGTGTCTGGCAACGCTGTCACTTTACGCGCGGTATTGCTTGTCTAAACATTTAAAGTTTCTTTTTTTTTTGGCTATTAAAAGTGCATACAAATTAAAGTGAAATTAAATTCTGTGATTAGCGTTCAAAATGATTATGAAAGCAATTAAATCGGTTTGTCGCTTCTCGAAACTTACAAATTTGCCGCATTAACAAGAATAAGAGCGCGAAAAAATATGTAAGGCTTCCGTGGACAAGTAGGGGCTCCTTTGGCGAGAAGAGGCAAAAGTTTTGCGTGAGCGTTTTTTTTTTCCATGTCAGCGGAGTGAAACAAAAGAAGAAGAGAATGTGAAACGTGTAAATGTGTGTGATTGTGTGTTCCTTCTTGTTCCCAATGTTGTTTTATCTTTTTTTTTTGTTTTGTTGTCGAGTGTAACAAAATGAAGATGAAAATGAAGATGAAAATAAAAACAAATATGAATGTTTGAAGCGATTAAGGTGTTTAATAGTTTCGGTGTTGAGACTTAAATAAATGTTGCTCCCCACTCACGATCCTTCAGTTAAACTATCAGGACGGAATCTAAGCCAAACATTGTGATAGGGGCGGCGGATGCGGGGTCAAAACCAGCATTAAAAACAAAAGTTTTTATCCTATTATGGCAACATTTAATTAACGTCCGATTTGGCTCGTTCGCATGGCATCGATCGTCTTCATTATGCATACGCCATGTTGGGCTGGTCCCTAAATCCGACAGTTTTTGGCCACAGCATTATGCTGTGCTCCATCCTCGCTAACCCCCCGAACCCACCCACCTCATGGTAAATGGAAGACTAATTAAGCGGCTTATTTGCGCGTATTAATAGACCGACTTGTGGTCAATATGAACGTACGTATGTGTACGGATGCGGGTTCTGGGTCAACAGATAGAGCAAAACACGATGAGCTGTAGACAGAGGGGGAGGGAGAGCGAGAGGGGAAACTAGCGGCACTCTAGCAGCACACAAAAACATATTTATTTATATTTCGATTTAAAAATACCAAATACACACACGAAATGGACATATAAAACTCTGACTCTCTACCAGCTTACGTGTGAGAGCCAAAGTGACCACCACAGGGAGGAATGGGGGAGAATATTGGGTCCCACCACCATCAAGCCAAAAAGGGTAGAAAAGTCAAAAAGAAATAAATGGTTTTTCAACTCTTATTTACTCGAAGATGGGCCCAAGATGATGCGGCGGCCATCGAATCAATGTAAAGGTCACAATTTATTCAATTGCCTACAGCCAAGATATTTTTATAGCGTGTTCATGCGCTGCGACGACTATGGCCCAGACCTAATCCCAAATCACAACGGAATTACAGAGCTGGTAATGGTTATGTAGCGGAAGAGGCGTCGTCGGCCGGTGTGGCATTGGTGTTGTTGATGGTGATGTTGGTGGGTCCAAGACCCCCAGCACATAATGGCCAATTGATAGCCAAAAGGCATTAACACGCCAAAGAAATTCCCCAGACTAAAACAGAGACGTTGCAAAAAAACAAGCCAAAAGAGAGAGAGAACGGAGTGATAGAAAGAGAAAGCACACACATAGGAGCACACACTCACCCTGAGAGAGGACGAAATATTAAGTTCAAATGTAGCAGAAATCCAAAATACGTGCCAAGCTCTAGAAAACAGCAAAACAGTTTCGGTCTCCTCCTTTTTGTGTAGCTGTTTTTGTTGTTGGGTAGACGACCCCAAAACGTAACTAATACCAATCCCTGATCCCCATCCCATCTTCATAGCCCTCTTAGTCACACTTCCCCCTCCTGCCCGCCTGCCCCGCCGTCTTTCTCTCGAGTAACTCCCCTGTTTAGGTGCGGCAAGCGTGCGTGAACTGAAAATCACGTCTCTCGCTGTGCGTTCCGTTTTTTTGGCATGAAATTTATTGAGGATAGGTCAGAATATTCATACATCGATATTTCTCTGAAAAATTTAATACATTCGTAATACGTACCTATAGAAAATGCTGGCATCAAGAGGGAGAGGGACTTGGACAAATGAAGATGGAGATGGACATCTCACTCATTCTAGCCACAAAATATGATGTCGAATTTGACCAACATTCGGTTATTGGAGAACGTTGGAAACACTTAAAAGCGTTAAATATTTAACGATATGTTACACACACTTCTCGCTCACTCTTTCTCTCTCTCTCTCTCTCACTCACTCTTTCTATTTGATTCTGGCACAGTGACTGCCAAAAGTTAATGGTTTAGAAACGAATTGCGAATGGTTGGAAAACGCAACGGGCATATTTATGAAATTTTCATCATCATTTTTCAAAAAGCCAAACAGCAAAGTGAAAGAAGAAAACCATTGAGAAAAAAAAAAACAAAAAACATTTGCGAAATGAAATAAAATGAAAATTGTTTAAATGCATGGAAAGTGCTCAAAAGATGTACAGTTGAGAGAAAGAGGTGGTATCGGGAAAGGGAATGGTTGAAGTGCGGGGGTTGCTGGGTGTTTCGAAAAAGAGTTACAACACACAACATTTGAGAGGTAAAAGCCAAGAAGAAAACTTTAGTCAAGACAAGACAACTAATGAAATTGCTCAAGTGCATGGAAATTGCTAATCGGATGCTACCGTCGTAAGAATGAGAGAGATAGAGAGAGAGAGAGAGCGAGAGAGGAAGAAACGTGTCGGAAGTCAGTACGGGTGAAGGGAAACCGGGGGGACTTCAGCTCGTTTGCCACAACCAAAACTAAAATTGCTTAAGCCAATTGCATGGAAAGTACGCACAGGATGTGCTGAAAGTCGTTGAGACAGTTAACAAGGATTAGTTGAATAAACCAGAAATCAGATAATCCCATCCACTCTCTATTTCTCCCTCTGCCTCCCACCTAACCACAATTAATTTGTACTTTTTTTTGTCTCTATGTTGGCTCCAATTAGAAATTAATTTTTTAAAATTCAAGAGAATTTATATGGAAAATTCTAGTTGAGTCGAACTTTTAAGCCGGAAATTCTCGTTTTGCACTTGCCAGTGGTTTATACCCCCTTTCTCTCTCTCTCTCTTTGCCTTTAAACCAGTCGTTTTATCAAGGTTAACTTTATGGTCTCATTTGTTTGCAATAATTGCAATGAAACAAATAATGGAAATAAAAATTAACATTTATCACTTAAAGATTGTTGATTGTTAACGATTATTAGAAATTAATTTAATCAAATAAGGGCTTTAGAGTTTACTTAGGACTCCTTTTACAGATCCTGCTTAAAAGACAAGAATAAACCCACTCGAGGAAGATGGCGAAGGTTTGCAGAGAACCTATATAATGGTTTTCTCAGCTCTTTACATTCTTATGTGAAGATAATTATGTGAAGTATGTGGCCAAGCAGACGCAGTGTAACTTTAGTAGTGATTGTTGTGCTAGTTGAACCATTTGTAAAGTGAACCTAACAAGGTGAGTTGCATCAACCTGCAACTTTGACAATGCTCCATTATGAACTAACAACTCTCTATCTCTTAAAATCTCAGATATCCATTTACATTTTCTGCAATCTGTTTACTATGACAAATATTTTTCCTTTTATTTTTTCCACCCACTAAAGAAAATGTTCGGGTTGGGTTATTGACAGGCAAAAGTTTTATCTACTTATATGTGTCCATAATTCTGTGTCACTTGAAATTTTGTGGTAAATTAAATCTACATCTTAAAGTCAGATTATGTGGGGATAAACATCAAGCTTTTGGAGAGGAACGAGAAAGAGGGGTGGGGGCGATGGAGTAGAGAATCGATATTCTTACCCCGAAGCAACTGCCAAAATGTTGTTTGGAAGATAACTTTATAATGAGCTGCAGAAATTGGGTAAACTGAGCAGAGAGCACAACAGGGGCATTGCATTGAGAGCTGAAAAGTGCACAAAAGGAAAATATACGGAAAAAAAACACGAAGAATGGCAACAAATTAGAAAGGGAGAGTTATATATACAAATATAGTGGGGCAGAGGGGCTGAAAAATGCAATGCAGAAGAGGATAAAGGAAGAGGCAACAGCAGCAATGCCAACCACTTGCTGCGTAGGAATGTGGCAAGATGAGAAAGAGAATTGTGGGAAACTGTGGCAGCAGAAGCAGCACAGCAGCAGGTGGTACAGCATGAGCACTTGTCCCTACAATAGCCTCAAGCATTGCCATTGTGTAGCTACCTCCTCGCTGCCCGCCCCTCGCTCTGTGGCAGACTTTGCGACTTGCCGAATTGTTCGGAACGATAAACAGCCCAGCAATGCCAATAGCCCCAGAGCAATCCTAAGCATTTGCTTCGCCGTCGTTGTCCTCCTCCATGTCCTCCGCCTTTTATTTCTCTCTTTTTGCTTCTTTTTGGCCATTTTCAGCGACTGCATAGGAAAATGGGTCTGGTCTGGCCATTCCTGTTACTTTTTCTCTCCTTCTGTTACACACAAAAAGAGCTCATTTGTTCATTGGATGCTGAACTTTGTGAGAGTGTGTGTGCGTGTGTAAATTTTGTGGGGACCAGGGGACACGTTTTTATGACTTAATGCTAACAAACGCGCCCACGTGCCAAAATAATCGTCTGCCTTTTCTGTTGACTCGGCTCATTGTGCTAGATTTTTCTCCCAACGCCCCACCTCCCCGGCAATTCCTCTCTTTTTGGCCCAATACGTTTTAACCATGTTTGTACAAAACGCAAACGGATTTGCCAATGTTTATGCCAGGGATTATTGCGGCATGCGTAACATTGGAATGGAATTTGCAGAAGGATGATATCGGTGTGTGGCCAGAAAAGTGGCCAACAACATAAAGCCATCGCGACCGACCCACTGTCCGATAGACGGTCCGGCCAGGTGCCTGCTGAAAGAGGGGATAATAATAATAGGCCAACGCCAACGGGTAAAAGCCATAATGAAATTTATGACCCAAAGCTGTGGGCAGGTCTTTAAATTGCTCCTCCCAACCCCGAACCCTTGGCAACCTTCTTAAAAATAAGAGATTTGCAAACAGTGATTTGCTGCGACTCGAACCCAAACTCCTCCACTCAACTCGGAATGGCAGCTGCCAATTAGCGTTAGCTAGCAAATTGTCAAACGCTGTCTTCAACTCTCTCCCTGACTGAAGCGTTGTAATAATGCGTCATTACAATAAAAATGGAATGAATCAGATGAAGAAAATAAAAAAAAGGAAATGAAATGAAAGGAAAGTAGAGGAGAAAAACGCTTGTAAGCTGACATGCAACATTGCAGCAAATTTGAGAAACTGCAACGAAGGCGAACGATGACGGCCAGGATGACTGGAACTGGGGACGATGACGAATGGCAGTGAATGGCGCAGCAGTGAAAGGAGTGAAAAGCAAATGCAGAATCAAGACAGAGACTGAGTGAAGTGTAGTAGCTCTACAGCTAGAGCTTCTTTTCGATAAGACGGCAAATGCAACCTGCTGCTCTGTCTTCTTCTTCCGCTTAAAGCTTTGACAGCTGCTCGCAAATGTTGAGCAATTGAATTTTTTTCCTTCGTTTCCTTAACCCTAATATGTCGAGCAAATCACTAGACAAATATACATACATATGTGCATCCATTTGCATACATATATACATATGTATGTACATTGCTTGCATAATAAAGTTTATTCACTGTTATATAATCATTCGATTATATACATTCACAATGTGCCGCAAATGTGGAATTATTTGTACGCGTGGAGTGAAAAGTAATTTGCATTACCCAACAAAGTATTTTGCAGTTCCTCAGTTTCAAACTCTCTAAAACTACCCAATGAAGATATCAGTTAATTTCGACACTTTTAAACATTTAGTGATGAGCTTCGATTTAAATAGTCACCGAAAATTCTTCAATCTTAAGCTAGTTCGCTGGGTTCATAAAAACTAGTTGCTAGTTTTCCCCTTCCTTCTCCTAATAGAGGCAAGGGGCACATTATCATATCTAAGAAGTAGGTGTTGTCGTTAATGGGTTAACATGGCAGCCTTGAATCGCTTCATTTCAGTCGACATATAAAGATGGGTAGCAAAGTTGGGGCGTTCCGATGCCGGAGGTGGCCAGGACGTAGGTAGTTAGTGGGTGTGAGAGTGGGAGTGGCCCAACCTAGAATGGGCAAGAACCTGTGAATGCCTTTTGGGGTAAAATGGCCTGCCGTATGCTCATTTGTATTGGCTACAAATACAATTTGATAGTCCTGCTCCGAGTTTGCTGGCCTCCTTATGTCTCGCCCCGCCGCTCCACCTAGATTGGGCTGCAGGGCAAATGATATTTATACACACATGTTCAGGCTTGCAAGCTGAAAACAGTTAACCAAGACAGGACAGGAGATTGCGAACTGGCTATGATGAAGAAGGGGATGGCGGGGCGGGAAAGGCTGGCAGCGGCCATGGCATAGCACAAATTGCGCACTCTGGCTCTGGTTCTGGTTCTGGCTTGGCTTCGTTTGTTGCTTTGCTTTGGTTTGGTTTGGTTTGGTTTGGTTTGCTTCAGTTGAGTTCTTTTCTCTGCTTTCGGTTCTGCTTCTGTGTACACCTAGGCGAATGCGTTATAATAATATGTATACGGCCAAGGGTTCGTGTGCTGGGTTGGACGGAAGGAAGGAAGGAAGATCGCAGAGGGGGAGAGAGAGAGAGAGTGAGAAAGAGATGGCGATGGTGATGGCCAGAACTGAGTGGTGTAGGGGGGAGGGACTAAGATAAAAAGTTGAAAATAAATTTTTATTGTTATGGGGCACACACGTTCTTCTTCTTCTTCTTCTTTTTCTTGTCCTTGTGTCTGTTTGCGTGTTTGCGACACTCATTTTCTGCAGATGTGTTTTATGTGCGTGTGTGTGTGTGTGTGTCTGTGTATGTGCAATGGAAACCCAATGAGAACATGTGTACTTAACATAAATCGCTCACTCATTGAAAGCAGTTGCATAAATATGAAAATAGCACAGGAATACAAAGTGAGGCAGTTGGGAGAGCGCCGGCTAACAAGTGTAACTAGCCAGAACTGCAGAAACTGCAGTGCAACCATTTATCGATTTCTATTTACTCCCAAAAAAAAAAAGAAATAGGAAAACAGACAACAAAAACTATCTCCAGCCATGTATGGCAGTTCCACACATGCAAATCGAATTGTGTATTGTGTGTGTCAGGGACAGGGAGGAGGCGGAAAAGAGGTTGGTTCCACGCTTCGTCTCGGCTTGCCTCGATCCGCCTCTCTCTCCTGTTCCCGCCTCTCCACTACCCTCTCCTGTTCCCACGTGTGCAGAAAAGTTTTGCCAACAGTTTTAATTTCCCATAATTACACAATTACAAAGCGCAAAGTTTTCAGCACACGCCACGCCTTCTTACAGCCCCCAAAACCAACCCCCTTTGAGCCAAAGGGGCCACCACCTCATACAATGCCAACTGCGCGTCATGGAAATGAGCAGTCAAAAAAAAATAAAAAATAAAACCAAAGCGGAAACAAAAAAAATCAAATCAGAGAAAAAACAAAAATCATTTCACAACTGAATTTGGAATGCCCTAAGCTCCTATATAATTTGCTTAAAATTTAAACTGCAATATTAACCATACAGAATCTTTTTAATCTTAATTAACTGACAATACTTGATCAAGTTGTTGATCAACAACCAAACCAATTCAAGTAGCTTAGACTAGATAACAAATAAAATATCGTTTCAAGTTGTCAATGACGCTTTTTGTCATCTGAGTAACTGAGATAACTACAAAATAAAATCTTCGAATGTCGTTCTCTTCCAATTATTCACAATAAGGACCAACTATACAGGTGAGTGAGTTTGCTATGAATATTAATTTTGGCCACCAATTAGAATTCTTTTGCAATCTACTTGGCAAAATGACTGCACAAACTTCCCTATCCGAGGCACTTCTCAATTTGCGAAATGAGCGTTGCATAATTATTTGACAAACCAGAAGAGAAAGAGGCAAACAGTTTTTCTTTTTGCCAAAAATTGTTTCTTAAGAGCTTAACTTGATTTTTTGCTAAATAGAAGAGATTAATCTAAAGTTTAAGTAGATAAACCTTTTGATTGCAGTTTATACTTTCGATATTATCTTTCGTAAATTGCTTTTGTGTGAGGCGGTTGCAGTTTGCTATCAAAGTGTGATCTATGTATTATTTTTTCCGAATACCAAGATTATAGGAGTTTAATTGTATGTACATGCATTCCTTTTGAAGAGTATGAAGAAAAAACGGTTTGTGGATGGAGGGGAAAAAATTGTAGCAGCAGGCAAGTGAACAGTGAAAAAAGTTTTTCCACTCACTCACACTCCCATACAAACACACACACGCAAACAAACCCGCACACTAGCATGGAGGCAAAAGTATTTATTGAAAACTGTTACCGTTAGTAGCAAATAGTTTCCTCCTCCTCCTACCATATCCCCACCCCCGCTCTCGGCACCATTTACTGCCCCCGAATCCAAATGAAACGTAGTTGCAGTTCTGTTGCAGCTCACAAAAAGCAACAGCAAAAACTATCGTTTCACACTTTGGCTATGTGTCGGTCGGTTATCGCTGACTCTGGACTATGGATTGCCTTGCCGAAAGGGTGGGTGGCAGGTGGCAAGTTGGCGGATTGCTGGTGGGTATTCGGTTTCAAATGACAACGCTGCAACAATGCGTCGTCGCCGTCGCCGTCGCCATCGGCAGCGACGTCAGCATTGTTGACAGTGGCTTTTGTTGGGGATTTTTAAATCAATTGTAAATGCAAGTTATATGTATGTACGAGTATATGGATGAAGAAGAATATCCTTTAAATCAGCGCCTGTCCACCGCGCTGTCCTATGCATAATCCATGGAAACTATTTAATTTCCAATTGAAAGAAGGTTCGCAAATTTATGACCCCGACTTATGCCGAACGAAAGACAATCAAGAATTTTTGCTTGGCTTCTCTGCTCCCATGGCTTAGATATAAGTTTTACATGCCTCATAATTTATGCGTTGCCAATAAAATAGACGCAACGCGGGCATTGGCCATCAATTTCGTGGCCGAAAAATGGTTATGCATTGCTTGAAAGGAGCCCGCTTAAAAAGGCAACGAGCAACCCAGTGAAAAGGAGCCGGGAGCTGCGCGAAAAGTCGGAGCAATGGCTGGAACAAGCCAGGGCCACGTTAATTATGCATAGGGTTAGCTGTGCCAGAGCTGGGGCCAAAGTAGGCCAACATGGTTTGCGATGTTGCAAAAAGGTTTGAGAAAGAGGGGGCCGAGGGGAAACATTGGGGACTGAGCATGGGTTATGTATGTGCGGCATGCAGCGAACTTTTAATCCGCTTTAACTAAAAACATTTAAATTTGCCAGGCATCGTGCCCCACCAGCCACCAACCACCAGCCGATCTCCCTTCCTTTCTATTCGGCTTTTAAGCCAAGCGCCCACCAACGAAAAAAAAACACAGCAACAAAAAAACCAAAGAATGAACAGAAACCAACAAAAATTTCAAAATGAGAATGAATAGGAAAAAAGTTTGTGGCACATGCTAATGCTCTACCCCAGGGCATTGCTGCTGCCAAGGAAGGTGTGATATTATTTACTTAGGACAGGCCTACAAACATTTCCAGTTTTTTGTTCTGGTTTTTAATTTGTTCCTCAACACGATGAAGGCTTAGATTTCCTAATTTTAATTTTGAAATCTCTATTGGCAACCGATTTCCTTTCAACTGTCTGAATTTTTGAACGGTCCAAAGTCTGAGTAAACCTTTAGCCGAGAAGAGCAACAATTTGTTGACCTATTATTCTACTCAATAAGGCATTAGACTTGCAAAAAATATTTTTATTGCAGTTCGCAAAGAATTGATTAAATAGCTGTCAAAAATATTTTGTGTTGAAATGAAATAAATCAATTATTAAAATTGCGTTACACTGAAATTAACAAGTGGTAACCGAAGTTCGCATAATTGGAAAGTCAATATGGATTTATTTAAATCTTAGTTGTTTTCCGCGGCCATTTCCTGGCATAAATATTCATATACAGATTTATTTAAGCGAGCTTAAAGTGCTTTAGCAAAAACATTCTGTTTGATTAAATATTAACTTAAACGATGCCCTAAATAATGAGCAACAAATTTTCAAGTTTCTCATATTGAGTGCATAAAGCCGTCGTTCGTCAGAGATTTGTTTGATTCTAGTGAGGAATGGATGAGGAAGTTGGATCTGAAGGAGAATTCCTCTTTACTTTTTTCTAATGAGGGCACGCCGCCGCGTCGCGTTGAAAGCCACAAGCTGATGTGGCATTCTGTGTGCTAATCACAACTTGCAGCTAAGCAGCTTAGAAAACTTGTGTTTTTCTACTGTAATTTTTGGCACATTTTCTAGTGAATGAATGGACGACAAAGTTCATAGAGTGGGAGTGGGAAGGAGGGAGAGAGCGAGAACAGCTGCAAAGCATTTAAGGCAATTTCTATTTTTTGGTTGAATTTTTTATTTAAGTTTAATACTCCTGGCACATCACTCCGCACCACTTGGTGGGCATCCCACTCGTGTTATAGTGTCCTCTGTCAAGTTCTTCAACAACAGATTACAATAAACAATTTTTCACAGAAAACAAGAAACAAGAACAAAATGAGAGCTGGCCGCAGGACAACCGCAGAACAGAACCGAACAGAACAGAACAGAACACAACAGAAGCCAAAGTCGGAGACCATAACTTAAATTTTGACAAATGTATCTGACACTTACAATTAGTATAAATTGACTGGCGTGTTGAGTGGCAGACAGGACACATTCGCACACATTCCCACGCAATTTTCACACATACACAGCCAGAGGAGTCGAGCCGAGCCGAGCCACCCATATCCAAGTTCCTATCGATCCCCATGCCCATCCATTGGCATAGGCCTATATCCTATCTACCTATAAGGACGCGACTGTCATGTGGGCGAACGACCGACAGACAGACAAACGGTTCGCCAGACTGACGACACAATAGAGCAACCGAGAACGACAACAATGTCACGGCATCTGCTATTGTCAGCGCACAATACGCCGATTTGCATTACGAACGAGATGCGTTTTATATATTTCTTAAGCATCAGCATATTCCATTCTGCACTTGGAGAAAAGAATTTACTATATATGTCAGCCGGCGTGATAAAAGGCATCTTTTGTGAGGAAGGAAAGAGGTAAGTGGAACCTTGGTAAATTTCCATTGCCTACTTCTTTGGGCAGTCTGTACCTAAAATAATATTGGATGTATATGAAATCTTTGAATATGTAAAGAATTTTAATATTTTCAGTGAAAACATATTTAATATTGCAGTGTGTACAGGTGCAGCAAACTATTTTTCCATTTGTGATATGAAACTAAGAATATGATTTAATGGAAATTGGAAAATAGAAAATTATTATTTCTCCTTGATTAACATTTTGGGAATGACAAAGAGTATTGATTCAAGACTTAAGCAAAAGGATAGAGGAAGGCAAATGTTTAAAATTCAAAAGGTGTCCTTCCTATTTTCTTTTGAAAGAGGATGGGGAACAGGGTATAGGGGGAAAGAGCATCAGATCAACAAATATGGGTAAATGATAAACAAATTTGCCAACTCTTTGATCACACCTTGTACGCACACACACCACAGAGATTTACATACACACACACGTGGCACGAGGAGGATATGTATGTATGTATGTATGTAGTTTATATTCTATACACAAATATATCATCAAAGTTTAAACTGCCGCAAAAGCTAAGGGCAATTGCTTTTGACAGTTATGCACAAATTTATGACACAAAATATGGAGAGTGGAAACAATGGTGGGGAGCAGATTTGCGTGGTAGGTGTAGAGGTGGGGGAAGAAAAACCAAGGGGGAAAACTCTCAGTAAACATATGCCTAGGATTTTGCGTGTGGCTTTAACTTTAATTGACTAAGTCTAAATCTGGCGACTGGAAATTGTGAGTGAGTGTGGCTGTAAATCGAAACATAGAGATTGAGTGTAAAAGCCGGGGGCAGGGAGAAAGTTGGCTATATATATATATGTACATACATACATAGATATCGAAACGTAGATATGTAAGGTATCAAAAATTACTTACAATTCAAAACAAACTTTTGCGCCAAGCAACCTAAATTTGTAAGTCAACAATGGACCAAAAGTATGGATGGGGATCTCCGTCCTCTGTTTGGATGCAGGCATATATACGAGAAGTGTGGCAAAGAAAGCCGTAACGAAGGCAAGAGGGTGGGTTAAGCGTTAGCCGAAATCCGAAAATGTCGCAGAGCCAAAAGTAAAACCAACTGAAGAACCTAGGACTAGGATAAAAAGGAGGCTTCTACTGTTGGGCAGGGGGTCGAGGGGGAGGGGGCCTTTGCCGTTGTTGCAAAAGTGAAGAAAAATTGTAGAAAACTTTTGCTGAGTTCGCCCAGTGCGCTTCATTTATTTCAACGATTTGTTGCCACGCCAAGAGCGGAGAGAGAAGGAAAGATCCATGGAGAGGGAGCTCTCCTCCAATCTCTTGTCCTCTCGTCCAAGGCATTGTCCAAAGAGCAGCTGTTTTACTTCTTGATGGGACAGAATTGCCCTCTCCTCTCCTTCACCTTCTATCCCTTCCCATCTCTGATATAAACCAGCATCTTTGCCGGTCTCCCTCTCGCTGACTTTATCGCTTCAGTAAGTTGCCGTTGCCGTTGCCGCTGCCGTTTTTATAATATTATAACGTGCGTTGTTTGTGCTTGAGCAATTTTTCGGCTACGCCGTTACCTTCGCCTTTTCTTATTGGAAAATTGCAAGTTGTCCTGGTAGAAACAACAACAACAATGGGCATGCAGGTGCTCGGGCAAAAAGTTTCTGGCAGCTGGAGTTTAGTGTGTTCGCATAGGTAAATACCTAGCAGATTCTTATTTGAGTTTGACTTGTGTGTATGTGTGTCTGTGTGAGAGAAGTTTGAACAAACTATTGTTTATATATATGTGTGTGTGTGTGTGTATGTGGGTATGTTTGCCCATTTGAAACTTAGAACTGGTTCAAAGAGTGTCTCATTGGAAGTTGCAGCCATTGAAATGAAAGCGAAAGAAAAAGTAGCAGGAGCAACACATTTTTTCGTTATCATTAAAATTATCGTTCTTTTACTCTTGCCCCCGTCTTTGGAGCCTCTCCGCCACTTTCTCTCTCTCTCTCTCTCTATTCCATTCAGCAGAAGTGGCCAGTTTTCTATGTATTTTTTCCCATTTTTTGTTTTTAAACAAAAGTCCAAAATGTTGGCCCATTTTTTGAATGTGAAGCTAACACACGAAAATGAACCGTAGGGTGGTGGGTAGGGGGTAGGGTGGGCAGAACGTGAAGTTTATCTTTCAGGGCATCGGCAGGGTAATTAGTTTTTATTTTATTGACACGAATTGCAAAGTTTTAATTTGCTTTTGAATTTTTCGGTTACAATTGTTTCAGTTAAAGCATTTACAAAATTGCACAACTATGAAATATACGTATATATATTCATATTCCTCTTGAAAACCATCTAATGCAAATGCTTAAAGTTAAACACAATTTAAACAATTAGGCTTCAAGTTAAGCAAGTTTTTTTTGTGTCTCCATAGTAAGTAGATGTGCGCTTTTTCTGTTCTATTTTCCATGCTCTCATTTCCTTGGCCCTTCTATTCACATTGTTTCATGTAAATTTTTATTGCATTTTACACTTTTTTGTAATATCCGTTGCTTTTTTGCTTGACATTTCCTCTAATTATATGCGGAAAAGATGTGATTTACTAATCTACTATTCTTTTTTCTATAGTTTTTATGTTTTTCTTCCTTCCATTAACTGCATAGAGAGAAGAAAAGGGAATTGAAAGAGCAAAGTGTTTTACATAAAGCTGTCTCCTTTTATAGATATTTCGATGATTTGATCGAAGTCTAATTGTAAGAGGAAATTGACGAAAACTCAAAAAATTCCAAGCCGATTAATTTATCTCAAAAATATTCACATAAAATCGTTAAACACTTGAATGTTTCATTAATATGGTCATCATTTGTTGGTTCCTTAATGATCGGTTGGCATGCCATTGTTTTTTATTTCTCTAGTGGAAAATACAATAAAAACTCTGTCTTTTGATTTTGTACGCAATATTTTAATAATGGATGACAATTAAAAATATGAAACGTTTTGACTTACCCTGTTATGGAATGTTTTTATTAATGCCTTAAATATATTTGTCATCTATTTTTAAAGCATAAATGTTTGCTATTTTCTTACTTTGAGTAGGAAATCTTATAATTAAATTAACCCCCCAGAAAGAAGTCTGCCCACGCCCCTGAATCGCTGCTAATTGCAATTACAAACTGATTCATTGCACTTTTATTTTTATTTTTTTTTCTTGTTCTAACGTTGATTTCGAATGCGCTGAGGGATGGAAGCAGGTATACTTGCAGATACATATGTATGTGTATAGGTGGGTGGGAATTGTGTTGTGGTCGTCTCGTAACCACCGACTTGCACCTGATTTTGCCATGCTTCATCACCATAATTGCACCTGCCGCTTAGTCAAACCATTAATGGGATAGGCATAGGCAGGAGAATTTCATTTGCAGTGGTCCTAATTTTAAAGTATCTTTCGAGTGGTGTTCCGGCTTCCTGCTAACTGTTGTTGTTGTTGCTGATTTTGCTGTTTTGCTTAGCCATGTATGTATCTGAGTGTGTGTGTGTGCTTCTTTTTTGCTCTTTCTCTGTGTTTGTGTGTGGCAAACATTTGCAAAAAGCGACACACGCTGCAAAACTGGCAAAACTGCACAATGGAGCAGCCGTTGCACTCCACTCCCTCCATTGCCATGACATTGTTGTTGCCGCTCCTCCTTGTAGCTTAACAAAAAGCATTAACACAATGCAGGCGCAGCATGACGGGGCCACGTTTCGGGGCCAGAATTGGAGCTATAGGGACGAGACTCAGCAGTCCGTAGACCGGAGCTGGAGCCTTCGCGGGTCGTGTTATGTACCGACATTGTCGTACATAGAAGAACGAACAAGAACAGAGAGCTGCAAATACAGAAAGAGTGAGCGAGATAGAGAAAGAGGGAGAGAGAGAGAGAGAGGGAGTTGAATGGAGGCAACTAGGGAGCTTGCAGCTGTTGCCGTCGACGTTGCGTGGGACTTCCGCTGAAATGTAACCACAGCGGCAGCAGAGATATAAGCAGCTCCAGCTCCGCTTTTTGTGGAAAGTAACTTGCGGGTGCTACACGAATTTGCAAGTGCAAGAGGGGTAAGGTTTGGAGGTGGTGTGGTGGGAGGAATACCAGCCATGGCAGTTGCAAAAGGGTAATTGCTAAGCAATTACCTTCTTGCTAAGATTAATGGTCATGCCAGCAACTTGAAAATGTTGCCGCAATGCTAACAATGACCCCAACACATGACAGTCAGTTGGTTGTTTTTTATAGGACTCCTTTTTCATTTTTGCTCCGTTTTTTTTTTTGTTTTTCTTTTGGGTGTGTATACGGACATTAATTAGATACTGGGCGTGGCGGGTCGAAGGGGTGGTCGGTCATGTCGCTTTGTGTTCGGCAAAAAGTTGAAATATGCAAATTAGCATCACATATTGCATTTATTGCATGTAATTGAGAAATGTTGAGAACGTTTTTTACTGCCTGTCTACCTACCACATTCATCCATAGTGTCGCCCGTTTGCAGTTGGCATACATTGCGTATACGCAATTTTTCGTAATTCGCACCGGATATATATTTCAGACATATTCTGTTTCTCATCCTCCTCCTGCAAGTGCAAGTGGGCAATCGCTGCAATTCCAAACGCAATCGCAATTCCAATCCCACTTCCAAGCCACGTTCAACCCATCTTTTGGTCACCCACTGCGCTTTACATAAATTATATTTCCGCCGGAAAAATTAACATTTTTATGAATTTCCTTTCAGTGGCGGCGGCGAGAATTGCGGTGGAAAAAAATAAATAAACGAAAAAAACCCAGAAAAATACGGAAGAAGAAATATATATGATGGGAGGCTGACGCTGCTGCTGGCGGCATTGCAGCGAGACGCCGCACACTGGCGCCAAGATTGAAACCATTCCAATGGAACTAGTCTTCTCCCTAGTGAGCGCTTCTTTCATTTTTCTCGTTTTTTTTTTTTTTTTTTGGGCTAACTGAAAATGAAATGTTGTTATTGAAATTGGCAAAGTTTTATGTGCGCGCGCTCAGTTTTTACATAGAAATGTTTTGGCCATGACTTGCCATGTGGACCCAAAGTCGCTGCCTATTGCCTATTTATGCGTGTTGAGGTTGAAATGTGGCGCATTCTTTGAGCTAGTGGCCCCTTTTTTTTACCAATTTTTTTGTTTGCTTTCTTCTGAATGATATCCGCACACATTTGCGCCAATGTGCCAACAAAATGTTGTTGGTGTAAAATGGCACAATACGCCAACGACAAAAGCAGCAACAAAAACAGCAAGAGCAACATCAACACCAACAACAACAGCGACAACGGCAACGGCAGCTGAATAAAGTGCCAGGAAACACATTTAATATCTACGCATAAAAATAAAAACTCAGCCAGAGCCCGGCAATGGAAATGTAGTGACCAAAGTAAGCCAGAGTCAGAGCAGTCGCAATGTCCAGTCCAATGTCCTAGACGACGACAGCAGCAGCAACAGAAGCAGCAACAGAAGCAGGAGCAACGACTACGACGACGGTTGAAGGTCTTGTTTATTACGCTCGCATAGCCAAATGCATAAATTTACGGACCGATGCGTGCAAACTGTACAAACTTAACAAAAAAAAAAAAAGAGAAAAAAAAAACAACAAAATGGCAAAAGAGAGGAGTAAACCCGAAGCTGCAAATGAAAAAAAAAAACGCCTGAGAACCCAGCCAGGCTACGGCCAGGCCAAGCCAAGCCAGGCAACGGCAGCAACAGAAAAAAACTTCCAAGCTGAAGCAGCTTACATGCACTGGTCAAAAGTGGGAGGAGGCAACAAGAAAATGAAAGCTATGTCCATTGCATATTCAATTTATATTTAAATGGAACACACACACATACACAGACAGACACACACACACACAACAAACAGAAAACATCCATAACATGCATCTAATTGAAAGGATTAGCTCTTAGCAATGTTACAAACGAGAAATGGCAAAATTCTTCCTCTTTTTCTTCGTAGGTTATGCAAATGACTCACTCAATGTGACTGTTAACTAATTATAGCAAAATTTGAGCAAAAGAAAATCAAACGTTTATGCTATTGTAAATAAATACCCTTCAGAGATATACATATGCATATATGTACATATGTCCGTATGTAAAATGTGTCTCTAAAAGTGGGACAACATGCAATGGAAAAATATAAACCAATTTGATGGCTTTAGACAAAGAAAAAAGCAAATACGAAAATAAATATTATATTCATAATCTTCATTCCGAAATTTTAATAAAAATCAGTTACTCCTCTGTTTTCTGGAAAAGCCAAGTCGAATCTATTTCTGTCATTGTCAGTCATTTCGCCCTTTTATTACATGTTGTGCGTATAACTTTACATTTTCCGAAGCTTGTAAACTTTCACCAAACTTAAAAATTTGTTAGCCTTGTATGTTATTAAAGTAGAAATGATGTAGGTAGAGAAAGCTAATCTGAATAGAAACATGACTATGACTATGAAGAATGAGTAGAAGTTTCCATTATATTTTCGCCTTTTGCCTCTCTCATTACATTTTACATTCGTTGTACTTTGATTTTCATTGTAATTTTGTAGCCAAGAGAATCTTTATGGCACATTTGGTATTTTTCCTCCCCCCACCCCACCCTCTGTGATTCCTACCCTCTATCATCTCAGTTCCTGAAAGCAAACACAATAAATTATTAATTCATAGGCATTTTTTTGTTACAGTGCATAGAAGAGGCTTGGGTCTGCTTTTAGTCCGTGTATTTCTTGGTGTTCTGCGTTTTGTATCTGTATATCTCTGTATGTGTGTGTGTGTGGATGGGTGTGTAAAGAAATTATGTAGAACGAGTAAAAGATAAAAACAGCCCAAAAACAAAAGGCAAAAGGCGATCGAGGAAATGCAACAGAAATGAGAATTTATGTTTATGAAAATATTTTTGCCTCGTTTCGACGCTTATGAATATGCAAACGAGATGGAATACCTCCTACACATACATAACACCGGGATGGATATGGATGTAGCTGGTGGATGGCGGAGGCGGGGGTAGCAAAGACAATGTTGGACTGGTTGTAGGTGTGTATATTTATTAGCAGGCTGTGCGGCAGCAGGAAGCTGCTAATGTGCTTGCCGCTTTGACTGTTGCCTGGCTGAGGCAATAACTGCCTAATGGGCTGTCATTTGTCTGCCGAGGACCGAGCCGAGGACATTGTCGCCGCTAAACTTAACTAGCAACTCATTATGCGAAACATCCTTGAAAGCTTAGTACTTAGTACCCATTCGTCCCGGCCTAAGCCTAATGCGGACTTTTTTTTCCTCGATGCCATTGTTAATGATGCTTTAAAGCTTTTACCACAAGCTTCATCAAGGACCTTTTGCTTAAGCTTTCAAAAGCTTCCCAAAAGCTGTTCTGATTATGGCTAAAACATTATGCGATTGTTTAGTTTTATGGCTAACTTTTTGGACAATAATTTAAAGATGGGAAATTATGCGAGAAAAACTTGAATTTAGCGCACTTTCTTTTGCTTCAGTTCAGTTTCAGTTTTGGTTTCTGTTTCTGTTTCTGGCGTTTCTTGAAATACGTATTTAATAATTCAAAGTTGACTGCTATAAAATCTCAGCGGGTGTCCATATTTCAGGGCGGTAATTTCATATTGTTCGTTTGGGTTTGTTTGAACTCGAGGAAGAGGCGGTGGGGCGATAGTAGGCCTTCCAGGCAGGTGGGCCTATGGATTCCCGTTTCACTTGCTTTTCTTCTTTACTCTCTTGATTCTTTTTCACCGTCATCCTATATATTTTTGGCTTTGTTAATGTGAAGGTTTACTTAGCCTACGCCATTTCGCTTTAAGGTTATTGAGTCGAAGGCTTCCTGGGGGAAATTAACCTTCTTGACTATGGGGTGGGAGGTGAAGTGACTCCCATTCTGGCTCTTGCTCGTTGCCAGTTCAACACTCTTTAACCCATTCACTTGCGATATGGATCAAACGATTTTGTTTTGCAGATTAAACTATACACGGTCGGACCATGAACCAGCTGCCATTTTAAATTGCAGTTGCATTTGCAGTTCGAATCGGTAGAGTCTAGCCTAGAAAAGAGGCTAGCCCACCACCACCACCCAATCATCTCCACACCACAAGGGGCCGGGAGGCAATCGCGTGTCGCATGCTACAAAATGACAGCAAAATGTTGGAAATTGCTGAAAAATGCCTGGCACTTTACACTTTTTCTCTGTCTATGTGTGTGCTAACAAAACTTAAATTAAAACTCAAAACCAAAATCAACATTTTGGCAAAAGCTATTCAAATAGTGTTTGGGCGAGGCCATTTATTATCAGCACTTTGATTTTAAAGCCAGTCAGCAAATCACTTAAATCTCTCTTGCGCAAAAGTCGTGGCCAAAACTCTTACATTTGCGAGGCAGAGCAAATCGCATGATAAATGTTTTTGCTAAGCCTTACACTTGGTTAAATAAATGCAACCACAAACCCAAAAAAAGAAGACAGGTTTGGGGTATATTCGTTATGTGTTTCATAATGCGACTCATATACATTTTATATATGTAACCACAAACTAAAAAAGAAGAAAGGTTTGGGTATATTCGTTATGTGTTTCATAATGCGACTCATAATATTAATCTAAAGAAACAGCCTTGCAAATAAGCCTATCGGCATTTCTAACCAGTTAAAAGAATTGGACTACCAATAGAATGAATTAGACTTTTCATTTCTGTTATTATTATAAACATTTCTAAAAATTTGTACTTTACAAAAATTTTAGGCGATTTCGGAGAGCACAAATGTCTAAAAATTACACCTATTTCACACATTGTGTATACTGTTTCAAACTGAGATAAAAGTCACCTCCAAGTTAACACATCTTCGTATAGATTGCTCAGGTGTGAGCCATTAAAAATCGAGTATAAAATACGAAGATTGAATTTTTAGAGCTCTCCTCTGAATTCTCAAGGTTTGTAGTCAAAGAAAGAGTTAGATGTCCAAGTTGGGATGAATAGTTGCTTCAGCTAAATTGAAATTGGTTTCGTAATGAATCCCTAAACTTTAGCGTGACGGTTTGGTTTGAAAGGGCGTGGGTCTTGCCTTTATCTTTTACATATACGTAACTCTAAGTATAAATAAATAATTCAATCACCTTTAGGAATCACTACAAGTTACGCATCGAGGGTAAAATGTAAGCTCATTACCTATTATCAGAAATGTGATGAAACCTTTTCTTCACTTACAGGAACTTTGTTTTGCAAACATACCGTACATACAATATGTGCGAAAGTTGAACTGAACTTTTAATATACCCATAGCTCATATTTTATTCAGAATTAAATTTAGGGTATTTGTAAATTCAATTACTTCCTTGTTTACTCTGGTTACTTCTGGTCTGGTTTGGAGTATGTTGCCATTGCCTGGATTGCTTGTTTTTCTTACTGGTTTACTTGTCTTTCGGTTTTCCATTGTATATTTAATAAAATCTTTTGCATTTCTTATGTGTTTCTAAGTGTCAGCGGGCATCTAATTTGATTTATGAGCGACAAAGTTATGCCCCAATAATATCGAGTGAAGGAAAGTTCTTCTGCCGTTTTTCTGTTTAGCTTTTGTTTTATCTGTCTTTTCGTTTTGTTTATCTATCTTGGATGTAGTATAACGATGACTAAGACCTTTTAAATATGAAGAAGAGAGAAATGTCATTGCTTGTTTTCTCCTTTTTTCCTGTCGCTGTGCCAAAAGTTATGTGAAGGCAATCACAAGTTATGCATACATACCTACAATTATTAACAAGACTTGAGAGAAGAGTCATTATTTTCTAGGAAATGAGAAAAACAAATATTTCTGTCATTCGACACGTGTGTCTATAACTGACTCGACTGTTCTGTTCTCTTCTACTCTCTCTCGATATTCGAGTATATACCTCCTTGTTATTTGTCAAAGCCTAATACCTGATAATCAATTGCTTGTAGCATATAGCTCAATAATGGATTGGTTTTTCATCAAGTCTCGTCGGCTATCAATCAAATGGATGTTGGGCTCCTTCTGCTGCTTTCGGTGTGCTGTGTGCTAATTAGCAAATTAAAAATGTAAAGTTTTTGTTGTCATGTATTTAAAACGTTTATTTTAGCTGCAGCACGAAAAACTCATTAGTAATTAAATATTTTCCGGCGCGACTACGCCCCGTAGTTTCTTAACACTCTGTGTTAGCTTGCTTTCGACGCTGTCGCTGCCAGCACTTCCGTTTTGCTCCTTCTCATGACGCACACGCAGACAGACACACTAACACACACATACACAGACACTCGTAGACACAGGCAACATGACGTATACGCACTTTTTCCTGGCGTTGAGTTTTCGGATTGGGTTGGGTCTGCGACTGGTGCTGGATCTGGGTCTGTGCGTATTAAGACCGTAAACAAGTCTACAAGTATGACTATGGCTCCTACTGGGCTGCTTCTGCTTCTGCTGTAGCCCTGAGCATGATTTGTTACTGACAGCGTCTCAGGCAGCATCGCATCGCATCGTATAGCATCGCATCGCATCGACCCAGTGCCGAGTCGGGTAGAGTCGAGTCGAGGCTGAATTTGATTTATTTCACATTGTACAATTTATGAGTGAAGGTGAAGCAAAAACAAGAGCAACAACACCAACAATACTAAAGAAAAACATGGAAAACCGGACCCGTTAGCACTTGCAATTCATTGAGCCAAAGGGAGAAAGAGAAGGAGAGATTCTCATGACCAATGGGTTATGGGTTGTATCCGGGTTGGGGTTTGTGGTAGAGTGTCAAACCCGGGCGCGTGTTTAAGATACGCAAAATTCCCAAAAGATTCCCAAATGCCTTGGGTATGAAGAACACAGAGAGACAGGGAGGGAGAGAGAGAGCACTATGAGGGAATGCTTGCCAAGTTGATACTGCTCAAATTATGATGGATGCTGCCTACTTTAGGGGGCTGCTTTGCGGTTGTAGGTATTTTCATACATACCTTACCCCTACACACATTCGACTACAAGCAGTTGCCACTCCTTACAGCTTTTATTTCAATTACTCATCACCTCATGCAAAATTCTACCTATCTTACGAAATGTAAATAGCACAAGAAGAAGAAAGAGGCGTTTAACGTTGCCTACTTTGCGGATGAGTTTTTAAAATTGCGCAGCACTTGTCACCGATAAACTTCTTCTGGAACTTTTCTTTGCAATGCATTTGCTTTTGTGACTCTCACTTTAAACTGAAGCATATGAAATGAAAGTGTACACACAAATTATCCATGCGTCAAGCATTTTCAATTTCCCCTGCCTCCTTGGATTTACACCTCACTCAGACATAGAGAGAGGAAGTGTTGCCTTTGATGTTTGTTTGGACTTCCTTGCTGCTGGGCTGTGGCCAAAGCTAAATCTTTTGCCAAAAGCTGTTTCATAACTCCTAGGATTTTATTTCAATTACCTATGCATATTTGGGGTTCAAGCTGGGCCTTATTGTTTTTCAATTACCTTTACCCCCTTTCCCATCCCGCCCCGCTCTCACTCTGTGCGCAATTAAGCATTATAATCTGGCAACAGCCATGGGACCCAATCTACAGGACAGGCAAAGTCATCGTCGGCGTAATTGTAGACATACTCATATCGCCATCAATCATTTGCTTTTAAAATTGAATTTCACCTTAGCTCCAACTCGTGGAAATTTATCATAATTAATCTAACTAAGATGACAGATATATACTTAGGTATACGTGCCTACTACTGTATATACATATGTACACGTTGCATGATTATTAGGATTAAACATTTATTTACAATTTCGTTTCTCATATTATATATGTTTCGCAATTTTTTCGATTCATTCTTTGTTTGCTTAGTTACTTAAGATTTAGTTAATTTGCTAGTTATTAGTTAGGTTATTGATCTATAGTTAATCGTTTTATATATATATATATATATATATATATATATAATGCATTGACCTAATTTGTAATTATAATTACGACGTATCAAAATACTTAATGGCTGGTAAACAAAAACAGAATTTACATATTTACACACAAAACTGATGGCGACCTTCACTTCTTGTTCTTGGTCTTCCTCTTTTCTCAGGTGGCTACTATATACATTTGTGGCCTGGTAGGGGGCGGGAAGGCATCTCTGTAATCCAAATCAAATGTCAGCCAAAACCAAGAAAGCAAAAAAAATAAACCGCCAAAATGACAAGCCACTAACTTACCCAATTCTGGTTTTTTGGTTTCTTTTTTCGGTAGCGGTTAAAGGAGGAGGAAGGAAAAACGTAACGGATGGAAAAACAGACATCAAACATAAGTTGCCACTCGACTTAGGCCACAAGAAATGGGCGAGTCATGTGGTGTTGAGCATGGAGATTTGTTAGAACCAAAAGTAGACTGATACCCAGGAGCAAAGGCCACAGTCCTGGCACCTCCAGTCTCACACCCATTTCGTGCTGCATGGCCGCATGTTGCTCGCTCTTAATGATATGCACAAAGACGCTGTCAGAGTCTGCAAAACAGATAGATAGGTAGAGTGATGATAGCAGAAAGTACTTTGACTTGTGTCTAGTAGTAGGGTAGTTAGTAGTAGTCACTCACTTGAATTATCCGCCGAACACGTGTAGTTGCCAGAGTCCGTGTGCAGTACACGCGATATCACCAAATTGCTGGTCTTCATCTGCTGTTCCGACACAACGCGTATGCCTCCCCGTGTCGAGTCACTGACTAATTCCGTGTCCTTGTGCCAGAGCATATGTGTGTAGGGACCTGGAGCCTGAGGTGCAATGCATGTCAAGTTGATGTCGCTGCCACTCTGAATGTAAAGCTCACGATTGGCCAGGATTTGCGCCTTCGATGCTGTCAAAAGATTGTCACACACAGTTTGCAATTAGGATTAATGGGCAAAGACCTTCAATGTAGCTGTTTTCTTAGTTGTTATTGTTGTTGTTTTGCGGCTAGTTTAGTTGTACGTTTTCCTTTTGTTTGAGGACCTTACTGTCGCAATTACAGTTACAATTGTTCTCTATAAATGGCAATGTTTGATCAACTAATTTGAGTTTGCCCGTTTGCCGTTTGCCCTTTGCCCTATGCCCGTTTGCCATTTACCAGGCCCCATTTTGAATGGACCATCTTGAGAGTATTGCAGAATGCTTTGCAATCAATTTGCTCTCACAATGCTGCACTCTCTCTCTCTCTCTGTGTGCATTGTAAAATACTTAGGCAACCTAGAACTATGAAAGAACCTCTTTTGCTGGCTACAGAAGGTGCAACGATGCAACCATGATTATGTGACTTCATTATAATTCAGATAGTCGAGTGTCTTTTCCTTCCAAAGTGATTATGCCCAGGAATCTTTTACGACCCTTGCAACGATGGCATATTGGTTTTGATAAGAAGTTTGACCAGATTGACCATCAGATTATAGTTATGTCAATTTTAAAACCACTTGAATCGAGTAAGCTCAACATTTATTTAGAGCCTGTTAGAGTTCAGACTTTTGATCGAAACCGTTATTTGTCAAAGCAATGTAAGGGTATTCAAACTTCGTCGTTACGATATTTAACTCTGTTCTTTTATTATTGTTGTGTTACATTATATTTAAAAGGATTTCTTTAGAAATCGAAATACCATTAAAATCATTTGTGTTCTCTGATATTTTCTGCTACATTAGGACTTTCAGTCATGTTGAAAATATTTAAGTTAAATTTTAACTTATTTTTATGAGCAATCATAAAATTCCTCCCGTGTGAAATCAAATTCATGAGTTTGGCTTTAAGGTATGACTTTTGAAATCATTTCTAGTTTAATTGATAAATTAAAGCAAAGTTAGATATCACGAATATTTCATGTTTATTGTATAAAATTTTCATGATTTTTATATAATGTGAATTTGAATAAATATTAAATTTGGGAAAAATGTAAACCGGAAGAAAAACGACAGATTGCCAATTCATTTGCATATGTATATGCATGTAAATATGTATGTGAATTCGGGGTCATATAGCAAATATATGTATGCATATGTATTTCAGTCGATTTTGTGAAACCAACAAAATAGGGGGCCACCTTTCGCTCAATTTGGTTATGGTTAATATTTAATTATTAAAACAAGGAACAACAACAAAAAAAAAAAGAGAGTTGTATGGAAATCAAATTTAATTAGCATTTCAGTTAAGTGGCAAGGGAAATTAAGCACGCAAATATTTAAAGGGTAATTTCATTTAAATAAATAAAATTGTTTGCTGCCCCCCTTGGTGGATGGATAGATACTTACTCACAACCATTAGCTTATAGGCCAGACTGATTTTGGGCTCTGTGGAGACCTGACATTCGTATATGCCAGCATCGCGAGGTTGCACAGACACGACTTTGAGCACCCATTCATCGGAGTTGTCGATGTGTCGGGCCAGAAACCGCTGATCATTCGTGTAGGTCATAATGCCGATGGTCAGGATGTGAAGATCCCGTTGACGTATCCAGGAAACGGCACGATCCCCCAAATGTCGCACCCGGCAATGTAGGCGAGCAGTGGTGCCCAAGGCGGCGATTATTTCACGTTCGGTGGCGTTATCGAATTGCGGATCATAGCCTTCGTAGTTGTCAGGAATTATATTGGATAGTTCCGTGGCAGTGGCCAAAGAAGCTACATCGAAACAGAAAAGTAAACAAAAGAGGTGTCAATTGAGAGATTCTCAGGAATTATATTGGATAGTTCCTTGGCAGTGGCCAAAGAAGCTACATCGAAACAGAAAAATAAACAAAAGAGGTGTCAATTGAGAGATTCTCTGTTTGCGCACACTGAAATGTTCGTATGCCAACAATTCGAGCTCAGGCTCAAGAGAACTGGCAATAATGTATGCAGACACACACACACACACTCTATCACACATTTGCACAGTCAGACACATTGAGAGAATGGCACAGTAGAAGGCACTTGAAAAGGGTATCAAATAACTGTATCTAAATGTCAATCTAAATGTATTCATGTGCATTTCTAACCTAATGGTAGAAGGCGCAAGAGATAGCACAAGACTGCCAGACAGACCGACGGGTGTGAGAAGGAGGAGGGGGTGGGCAAGAAGAAGGAACGGAAAGTCCATCCATTTCTACAGACAAATCAACATACATTTGATTAACGTAAATTTGTGCTTAATTTATGCTCTATTCCCTCTTTCTCTCACTTTCTGTCTCCGTGAGTCTGGTTATGATCCATCACTTCTTCCTGTGGCCTTTTATTAGCCAATCTAACCAACTAACTCGATGGTAGAAACAAGTGATTTATGTGAACTCTCTATCTCATTCATATCGATGTATTTAGCCAACTAATGCGCTAATAATCCACGAGTGCCTAAGCAAATACAAATACAAAACCCAATTGGTTGACGATGCGAAGGATTTAGAGGAAGGAATAAATACACACATATTGATTTATAGGCATATATGTACAAACCATATGTGTGTGTGGTTTCAGCAAATTTAGCTATCAAATATCAAGCAATAAAATGCCGTTAAACACTTAATTGAAACTGTTGCTTAACAGCCTCTGGCTATGGCCAGAGAAGCGCCACAAATGAAATTGTTTTTTATGTTAGCCACAAAATGAAAAAAAATAAAATATACAAAAAACTACATTTATATATACATATATATAGATGTGTATGTATGTACATACATCCATTTATGTATACTATATGTACGTGCAAAAATACTTTCACAAAATGCAAACACACAGAAACCACCATAAAAAATTTTTAATAAAAGTTACGTATTTGTGTATTTACATACAAAGTGCAGAGCCAGAGCCAGACCGAAGGACTCCAAAACGGTGACTCAGAAGCAACGAGAGCGACCAGAGGATTGTTGGGTGAGCCACAGCTTGACTGGCCACCACTAAACCATCATGGACCCACCGCCGTTCCTTACCCAAGTGGGCCCTAAAACTCAACTGAACCAGCCAGGTGCCCATAAATAATAAATGAGTTGCGAAAAAAATAAAAATATAAATAAAATGGAACAAACATAATAGTGCTAAACACACGATGGCATAAATAATGCTCGTAACCTGTGAGAGGAGTTTCCATCTGTGATTTAGTAGAAAGCACTCCCAGCGAGAAGGGAAAATATCCACCAATTGTTTCCATTAATCTTAAATTGAATATGTATCAATTCCTAATGGTTCATTATCGATGTTCAATTCGTTTGATTATACCTTTTCAATGGTTAATTAAACAGATTGGACGAAGGATCATAAAGCAAACCAAAACCAAACAAGACCAAAATCAATTTACAATCAATTAATTATTATTTGTGGTTCAAATCCTTGAAACTCTTAACTCTCTCTCTCTCACTCTTCCTCTCTACTTTCCCCTCCGCTTTCTCCTTACTAGCATTCTCTTTGGTGCCAAATTTAAATTATCTAATTAAAATTGTTTAAATACAATAAAATCCTTTTGCATTCAACATTCATCCATCGCTTTGTTTGTTTGTTATTTTTTATGTATTATGTTCTTATTAAATTTATAATCCGCTCCTTGAGATGATGGTTGGGTGTACTTACCAAAATGTTGCTTGTGCCTGTTGTGCTTATCAAATGTTGTGGTTAATCCCATGATCACAAGCAGCGCCATAAAGTGTTCCAACAACATTTCATGCGCAATTTGTAACGCTCTCGAATGATAACTGCAACAGCAATCCCACAAACAAACGAACGTGAGCGAGCGAGCGAGCAAGATACGACATAAAGGACAACAGAAAAGTAATTAAAATAAATGAGACAATAGACGAAAAGACAAAAAGGATGGCGAAGATGGAAATGAAGATGGCAGACAAACTGATGACGAGCGATACCACGCCATATTGTTTCGACATTCGCGATTCGCAATTTATATTATGACCACGCTTCCTTCTCAAGAGAGGTTAGGAGTGAAGTAGGTGGTAAAGGAGGGATTAGGCTTAGGTTTTATATTCTTATCGGCAGTCCAAAAACCGCAGCACATTCATTTAAACTGATGAGAAGACCGCAATGCGGTTGAGTTTTCAATCACCATGACGCCCACAGGACACAGAGAAACGATGGTACAAGGATGAATTTGATGAGGACAAAGCTTGGGCAATTTCTTCATTAAACACTAAGCTATCATCCAATTGAATGCCCAGGCAGTCAGTCTGCCTTTAGGGTTGTTGCTAGTGCCAAGTTGTGGTTGGGTGGTTGGGAGTGGAGTGTATAAATGAATGAATGGTTAGATGGATCGACAGATGGTAGGTAGGTAGGTATGTAGGTAGGTCGTTAGGTGGGAAAGCTTGTCCTCCGGCAACAATTTCGTCCTGGTCACGTTTTGATAATACACTTATTTATATTCAACAAGAAGAGAGCTCTACCTTTTTGCTGGCGACTAGAGCAATTGGTAAGTGATGCGGTTGAATTCAATGTAGCGCGAACTGCGTGCCGCCATTTCATGCGCAACGTAACGCATTCGAGCGCGTTGCGTTTTTGCCCCTTTCTAACGTTGGATTTTTTGGTTTTTTTATTCCTCTTCTCACAATTTATTATTATTGTCGTCGATGCTCGTCAACTCTTCTCTATAAATTTTTCTTTTTTTGTTTTCCTTTTAGTTTAAATTTTACGTAACTCTCAGCCCTAAATTGGCGGTAGCGGGCAACTTTGAATCATTTCAAAAACTCAGACTTCGTTACCGAAATCCAACTTATAACGAAGAGTCTGAAAAGAGCGAAACGAATAGATTTACTCTTGCTCTTGCTCTTTGCTGAATGAATCGCAGTCACAATCACAGTCACGGTCACGGTCACAGAGTAAAACTATAATTTTCCGCACTAAACGTTGTGTGTGGCTTGAGGCGCGTTTATGAACTGAAGAAAGTTTCCCAAAACCAAACTGGGTATGCAAATGCTGTTCGAACGAGCGAGTTAGCCATGAAAGGCGCAAGCGCATTGGCAACATGTTGCAGCAACATTTATTGAAGTCAAATTGAATTGTAACAGATATGCGAGTATGAATGATTGGATGGATTGGGTGGAGGTGGAGGTGGAGGCAACGGCATACACATCTTTATCTTTAAATTTCATTTTATTTCATTTCACTTTAGATGTTTTACTGATGAAATATTTAACAAGGCATTCAATGTAACAGGGAAAGCACTTTGGCAAAACGCACAACCACACACGCACACACACACACACACACATAAGAAAAACACAAAAGGCGTTGGACGTAGCATATATTCATATGATTTGTGTCACGCAAGAGAAAGATCTCAACATCCAACACCCTACACCCAGTGGGCAGGAGACACAACAAGAGTCTTAATAAAAAGGCCAAAAACTCATGCATGACAAGGCGCGTTTTACAAGTTTTGTCAGCGTGCCTCAATTGAAAGTGGATACCAGGGGCACGCACACGCACACTCACTCCCACACATACATCCGCAAAAGAGACTGGCAGACAGGTCGACAGACAATCGCGCATTGTGAGCCCATTGTTCGACAAAACGGAAACGGATATGAAGCGACCATGGTAGCTGGTCTTGCATATGTATAGCTCACACTCCCTTCCGCTCTATCTCTTGTTTTCTCTCTCTGCCTTTCACTACCGGTAGGAACTTTGCCACGGCGTCTGATCAATATCGATGAAGGCAACATATGGTCGATTTTAATTTTCTAACATATTTCTCCACACACAATACACATACACAAACACAGGGAAAGAGAGAGAGAGATGGAGAGACACACGCGACAGGCAAGCGCTCCAACCATTGACACGAAGTCAGTCCAGGCCCTGCCCCATTTCGAGGTCCTCCCCCAAATACAAATTCGTTTAACATATTTTCTTTAGAAATTGAATTTCAAAGTTATTATAAATATTTTTCTGATAAATGCAATTTCAGTGGAATTTTTCTTTATTTTACCTTCTACTCAAAGACAATGCTCACTGTCTTTATTATTTCCCCTTATATAGCGGCAACAATTTCAAGTCCACCGAATCAAGTATAGACAAAAACGTACGGAAACCAGTCAGTTCTGCCTAGCCATCATCATCATTTCATAAATTTGACTTTAGTATTATTTTACACTAACAAGCCAGGGAATTCCTCAAGCTTAACAAGCGTTGACACTTGCCTCTCATTCCGTTCAAGCTTACTTTTCATGTCTTTGTGTCCTGGCAACAACCAAACTCTCATCTCAATAGCTTTTTTGAGGGGGCGTTTAAGAAAATTATGATAAGAAATTTAAAAGGAATTTGTAAATTTTGGAAACAAATATTCTGCGGACACTTGTACCTTAAGAATACACCTTCCGAAGTAAATATCCCATCCAAATAGTTCTATAACTGGTACTCAAAAGTGTTTTATTTCATCCTAAAGCACTTATATGGCTTATGAGTAATAAGCCACGTAGAAATTGTTTCAACTTAAATGTTTTTTATATTTTAATAATTAATCTAGAAATTAGCAAGAATCTTCGCTGCCTTGTACAGAATTCAACTGATAAATCATGATGAACAGCTAAATTAGGGAGAAACCTTACAGTTGGGAATTTCCCAAAGAAGAATTGAAGCCATTTGGAAACTTCTCAAACTTCTTTTAACGCGCTGAAATACCTGAGCTTCACCTTCAGCTATTATTGCTGTACGGCTTCGATGTTTTGCTTCCCCGATTTGGACATTGATTGCATACTGAATTGATGGAAATGCCGCTGCGAGGCCCCACGGGAAACTCATCCACATCCACAATCCCCCTCCCCACTCCTCAATCCACAATACACATCCATAGCGGTAGATACATGTGGCGTGAGGAGGATGTCATGGCAAATGCGAATAGTGGGGAGGGGAGCATCGTGTGTAAAATTGATAACTTTGTTTGTGTAAACAGCGGCGCGACATTTGTCCTCCTGTCTCTCCATGCCACCATGATATCCAATGGAATTTGGTTTTTTTTTTGTTGCTCTTTGCTGGTTTTAGTCGTTTTTTTCATTCTTTCTTCCGCCCCTCCGACATGATGTATGTGTTCAAGGCGTGTGCGTGTTTATATCGCGTATACGTAACGTGTACACACATACATATCCTCAAATTATCGGTGTCAATTTTTATGCTGCTACGTGTGCGAAATTTAACAGAGCATCTGATGAGTGAACGGACTGGCTGAAATCCACACCCAGCAAAAAGGACATCAAGAATAAAAAGATGTCGTCCAATTTGACATTACATGAGCTTTCATTGTCTTTACCTTCAACTACTACTGCTTCTCGATAATGAATTGAAATCCTAACAACTAGGCGATGGGCAATAGGCAATAGGCAACCGGAGGCGACTAAAGCCCCAGACAGAAAAGAAGAATTACAGAACAAACAAGAAAGCGACAAGAAGGAGAACACAATACAAAGCAACAGTAAAAGCCAACAAGCCGGCATTGAGACAAAAATATGCCAAAAGTAGTTGCACGAAAGCACAACAACAGGAGGACCAGAAGGAGACCTAGAGGACCAGGAGGACACAACGATGCTTAAGCTTTGCGCTCAACTGTTCATCAGAATTACAAATTGTATTCGATTTCCGGTATTTGAGACGCTTGAGTTAACAATCGAAGTAAGCAGCAGCCAAATGGGAATGACAATGGGGATGGCCGTGTGATGGGCGGAGGATAAAGATAAGGTTCGGCTCTGAATCTGGGCGAGGAGGGGACTGGGACGGGTGTGAATCAACCCCATGAACAATTTAAATGCCATATAAAGTTTTATGCATATTGCGTACTTGTTGTTGCTTTGTTGTGATAGTTTATAAGTCGACACAAGAGACAAAACGAATTGTCAAAAGGGGCAAAAGACACACACACACACACACAAACGCAGAGGCACAAAAGGGAAAGCTCCAAACGGGCCATTTGAGCCGTTCAGTTGTCAAAACGTTTGATTCGATTAGACAGATTGATTGTATTAACATAAGAAACGCATTGATTCGGTTTAGTCAAGCACTGAAATACATTCGTAGACCGACCCACCGACCGACCGACCCACCGACCAGACTGAAATTGGACCTCTATCTGAAGTGGAAACTGAAACAGAAACCGAAAATAATACCAAAGAAATACCTGATTCTCAATGGCAAAAGGAATTTGAAATCCGTTTTTGGAAATTTGATAGTTTTTCTGACATGGAGTGGGCGGGTTGAGCTGATCTCAGTTGAAGTCAAGGTCTCACTTGATTACATTTGAATTCATTTTCAATTTTTAAATTTTTCCCTTTACAAAACTTTACGTATTTGTTTTGCTCGAAAAATTTCGACTAAGGCTTTGTCTGTCATAAAAGTTTCGCGGTAAAACTTTTTGCTTCTTCTGTAATCTAAAATCACAATTTAATTCAAAAATTTACAGAAGGGGGCGTGATGTGAATGTGTGTGTGTGTGTATATATACATATGTATTTATGTGGGAGGGTTCTGTGATTTATATATACCCGTAGTCTGATTTCTCAACTAAACAATTTTATTTAAATGTATTTGTATGTACGTTGTTGTTGTTGTTGTCTAAATCACATTTGGTAATTTATTAAATCTAACTGGGATAAGCTTTACCAATGAAAACTTCACAATAGAACATTTTTGTGAAGTTGTGGAAAATTATGTTGTTGCACACACACAGACACAATATATATCATTTTATAAGTATACAAATTTAAATAAATTGAAATCCTCAACATTTAAGAAACTAGAAACAAAATAATCTGGGCATACAATTATACTATTTATTGTGACATATCTTTATTTAACGTATTTTCACTCGATTTCTGAGATTAGTGTTCGCGTCTTTGTTAAAATAATTGGACGATATAGTTTCAATTCCTTTCTAAAAGTGTCTTAAGCGCCATTTGCTCCAGCTATGTTATTTTATTCGTTTCGCAATATATTTATAATCGATAATTATAGATCAAAATATAAAACTATATTTTGAAAGATAATGCTAAAAACTTTAAAATATTTATATTTTTAGATTGTCCAGTAACCAAGTCTAGCCTTCTGTCATTATTGCAGTTCGGACAATAGAAACGTCCAAGCTTTGTTAGTTAGTAATTAGATTCTCTCCAGTCTAGGACTCTTGTTGGTTGGGAGAAATTGCTGTTTAATCTCAGCAAAGTTAACAGGTTTTAAGAATTTTCTGAGGCCAACATTTGTAGCGCATGTAAATATTTGTTTATATTTTGAAAATTTTGTTTTCCAAAGAATTGACGGTAACTGAGGTTGAGCAAGAATACGAAGTCCGTGCAATTATTTTTACGGAGAATAAAATTCTGTTGATGGGTTGATAGAAAAACCGTATAGCTATGTTTTGTGCTGATAATTGATTTTCTTGGAAGAAGATACAAGACAGACATAAATATTATTTATTGTATACAAAAGCATGTAATAATGAAATGGTTGACTGATTTTGTGACTCTTTCATTTTAGTTATTGTGGCAAAAAGTAATTTGATAATGTCTGCAACATTGTTACTTTTGCTTTGCTTTCCCCTACACTATTCTACAAACACTGAGGTCATCAGCAAGGCGCCTCTTTAATGTCCAAAGACTGAAACTCATTTACCCTTCAAGTCCGCTCTCTTTCGACAGCCAGATACACACACACACACACAGACACCACATATTGACACCCATCATTGCAGAAAAGTTTAAACGTTTTGGCAGCCATAAAATAAACCAATGATTGACCAGCCATCGTGTGGCATTTGCTGTCAGTGCTGAAAATGCTGCCAATGAATGGATTGGTTGGTCGATGGGGAATCCTTCCCCAAAAGCGGAGGGAATTGGGCGTTTAATTATGGTGGCCATAATGCGCACAAATAGCAGGTTACATTCAATTTGACATGTAATTTTATCGCTTCAAACAAAAACTTTATCTGTGTGGTGTGTATGTTTGCCTCTCTTTCTCTGTGTGTGTATGTATGTGTGGGGATTGTGCCGCGTCGCACACAATTCAAATACATATATTTTATTATTTTATTATCTACTGTTTTATAACTTTTTGCCAAGCTCTAAGCTGGCACTCAAACTTTCCGCACGTTTTCCGTATAAAAAGTACTATGTACCATGGCCCAAACGGTATCAGAATCCGTATCCTGAAGCTTCCGTCAGCAGATTTGTGTCCCAACCGACTGACTATGTGTGTCTGCCCACTTTTTGTTTTTTTTTTTTCCATCGCATAAGACGCGAGCAAATGGCGCAATTGTGTGAAAGTTGAAAAACGTTTTTGGCGAAATGTGTGGCACTAAACAATGCCATAAAGCGTCAAACTTGTCGATACTTTTTCCTACCACACGCAATTCTTTTCTTCGTATCTCCCATGGCTTTGCTCTATGCTCTCTCTGTCTCTCACATTGCTTCCCTGCCCTGCCCTTTTCTTCCCTCTGCGTCTTTTCCTTCCTATATCTTTGCTGATTTCATATTGCTTGCCATTGCTGGGGCTGTCAGTTTCAGTTGCTGTTTTTCTTGTTATTTCTGCTACTTTGATTATAACAATGGCAAACTGAGACAGAGACAACGTTAGATATAGGAATCACAGTAGGGGTGTGATGGTGGAGGGGGGTTATCTGGGAGACGGGGGGACAATCGCTTACAATCTTGGCAAAGAAAAGTTTTCAATTTGTAACTATTTGTTGTTCTGGGTTATGTAAATTGGCTCATGTCGGTTGACGACTTTAAAAACATTGCATTCGCATTTCCATTTCCGTTCCCACAGTCTTGCCCGTTTTTCTATTTTCCATTTTCCACATCTCCCCCACTCAATTCAACCCTCTCGTGTTGGGTGTGCGACTATCTTCTTTACACTTCATTTGCAATAGCAGTTGAGAAATGCCTCCACCAAGTTTGCCAAAAATTGTTATAAATGGCCATTAATGTGCATCATCTCCTATTACGACTGGACTACGCTTAATGCTGCTGATGTTGGTGCTGGAGCATTTAGCAAAGAGCTGACTAATTTTGAAAATCATAAAATTTTGCGAAAAGTGTTTGGCCCATCAAAAAGGCAAAAATTGCAACTTTGCCCATTAATCATTTATGGAGGGCGCCTTGTCCGCACCTCAGCTCACTGCCCTTGGAGAGGCAACTTTTGCAACTTTTTCCTTTTCTCCAACCCACAAAAACGCATACATACAATGCACTTTTGTAATAGACCAAAAGCAGGGCATAAAACTATCTCCAACCCCAATCATGATGCATAATGGCCAATCGGTTAGCAGCAACTCGCTCCTTGTGTATACAATTGTCTGCCCCAGGCGGCCTTTTCAATGGGCAATTTAAGCCAACCCCTTGCAACCCGAGACCTTCAACCCACTGGCATTGATGGGCGGAGAATGGGTGAAAGGGAGGGGAAAAGATATCCAATTGTCAATGGGCCACTGTTGCCTGGTTGCTATCTTGATAGGTTTTCTCAATATCCTTTTTTTGCTTAATAAATATGTTTAAACGGCAACGCACAGAATAAAACACACAAACAATTGGTTGACAACATTTATTTCAGCAGATGAGGTAATAAAATGCCTCAATAATTTAATTGAATTTTTCTTTTTGCTCATGTCATCTCAAAAATGGCAACAAAAAAGAATTTTGAATGCGCTACACTCACTTGCAAAGGGTTAAGTCGAAGTGATTTCATGTTGAGCCGGTAACCTGAAGATACTCACACACACACACGCACACACATACACACAGACGCACACACCCACACACATCAGTCATAGGAACGTGCATTTTTGCTCTTTGTGAATTTTCAATGATTTTCAGAATAATTCCAAGAAAAACATGATGGGGTTCTGCGAAAAAATATAATTGTTAACATTTGTGTCTCCCTTTCTATTTGAATGAAGGAAACCAATTAAGTTCTACCAAATTATTTCATTTAAATATTGCACTCATATATTCATTATTCTAAAAGGAATATTTAAACAAACAAAAATTGTGGACTTTGTGGTATTTTTGTTAAGATTTGAAAGATGAATTTATATGAACGAAGACGTTGGACGGAATTGAACATTTTTGAGAACTCATTTTCGATCCATTTTGATTATTCATTTTCTTAGATTTTTGTAAACTCGAACTTTGAGAAATCAAAATAAATATTTTTGTGTTACTATCGAAATATGATTTACGACCAATCTGCCAAAGAGGAACTGACAACAAAGGCAACTCTTAAAAGTTTCAACGATAAACTTTCCAATCGAGTACAAATACTCCAAACTCTAGAAAACAACTGTTGTAAGGAAAGAGGAAATAAAAACGCACAAAATTATATTCTTCAAAGAATCTTCTTCTGTTCGATTTGCCTATAAGTTCAACTATTTGTTGTGTATATATGTATATATGTATATACATACCTAACTTTTGAAAGGCTGTAGCGCATCAACCTAATGACGTTCAACTTTCAGCAGCAACTGGCCAAATGAAAAGCGAAAGAAAAACATCAACAACAACTACAACAACAACAACAATAACAACAACAAAGTAAACATATGTCAATTTTCCACTCGAATTGCGATGCAAAGCCAAAGTGAAAAACGTAACGTAAAAATAGAATCGAGAGGGAAAGCAGCCCAAAGAGGCGTGTAAAACGAGGAGGAAGAAGAGCCAGCAAAAAGAATAGGAGACTTTAGACCAGAACCTAAACCAGAGACCAAAAAAAAGCAGAAGGAAACCCAAAGAGCGTTAACGTTGCCAGTCCTAGTTTGTTTTTTCTTTCGTTTTATTATATAAAAATGTCAAATGTATACATATATACGCATACATATATATCGGGCGATATGTATCCATTTGGCTGGCAACAAAAGTCGATTTTATTGAGCACAATATTTGCTACTTACGTATGTACTTTTTCCCTCTTGCTACCTACTACTACTACAGCATACTAGTTGGCATTCTTTTATATTTTTCTATATTTTATATTTGAGTTTCATTTCTCGTTTTTTCTATAATTCTTCAACAAATTTTTTAAGAAGTTTTACTGTGCATCGAACACGGACATTGTTGATAAATATTGGTTTACTCACACATGCATGGTCATGGACATGGTCAAAGAGGAAACCCAACAAATTGACGGTGCTTGTGTGTGTTTGTGTGTGTGCCTCGGATGAAGGACAAGAGAACGGAGACCACATTTTGAGGGGTTGGGTGGAAGACGAGGATTGGAATGGGAATGGTTACTCGTATGCAGAGACATTGGGAGCCATGTCAAAATGGCAAATTGCTGGGAAACATGTAATTTTCATGGTTAGTTACATTTTTATTGTGACATTAAGTGGGGCGGCGGGTGAAGTTGGAGTGGGAGAGGTTTTTTCGTTTTGTTCTTGGTGAGCCCATAACTTGATTGAAATGCCATTTGACTTGATCCGGAGATGAAAGGTCACGCTTTAAGCTATAATTTTGTGATAATGGGGCATCATCATCATCTAGAATCCATAATGAATGCGCAAATGCGTTAAGTGTCAAGTGTTTCGAAAACGAATACTAAATTTTGTTGATGCAGTATATGCAATTCTGCTAACATGGCTGTTGCAGCTGGATGTCATTCATCAAGGCGGCCTGACGAGAAGTTTGTTTTGCTAGTTTTGGCGTTGTCATGGCGGCATCAACCTCCTTCGTCCTTTCTACTTTCCCAATCCGACCAAATGGGGCACGGTCATGTCATGCATGTGTGTTGTTTGTCTGCCTCTGGATTAGATCAACATTTGTGTTAAAACTCGGTCTATCTCATCACTCCTCTCCTTCATCCATCCATCCATTTGTCTGCCTGTCTGTCGGTCTAACTGTTGGTTAAAGGAGTTAGAGTTTGGATCCGGCCATGGCCTCAAAGCACCCCAAACACGCGGCAGCAAACGTCAAACAATAAATCGCAACTCGTTGTGCTTGCCAGCATAATAAGTGCCTACGTTTATATAATCCACAGCAGTTGGCTAGGGTCTCCCCGGCGCCGTCTCTCAAATTCTACCCGTTTTCCTCATATCCCTCTCCTACAGTATCTATAGAGTGGTGCTGCCTTTGCATTTGTGATTAACCCGCTCCCCCAAAGTAAAATGTAGGCATAGACACTAGAAACCAGACAGCTGGCAGCATCAGGTTGGGCTTACCTACTGATTCCTGGTTGGGTGGGTGGCTGAGCTGGGTTGGCTCTACGTCTGATTCTTTGCATTTTATTGTCGGTGCTTTCATTGCTGTTGTTCTTTCTGCTGCTGTTGTTGTTGTCGCCATTGTCATTGTTGTTTATGTGCGGGTATCAAAACGCTATTAGGCCATGACTATGACGGCACGCATACCTCTATATCTACTTAAGCATACTTATCTACCAAGTTAGAACAAAATCTCAACGAAACGGCAAAACTCGACCAAACATGTACTCAGTGCCTAGCACAACCATAAAGTATTTAGATAAAACTCATCCAAGAACATTATTTTGGCAGAGGAACACTGTTAAGTGTATGAAATCTAATTCTAGTAAGTAAATTTTCCGTTCTTGGTCAAAATAGCTTGGAAATTTAAGGAAAAAAATAGAATTAAAGAAGAATAAAAAAGAGAAATAAAAAAATAGAGAATAACCCTGATAATCTATGGCAGTTCCTGTGAAAAAAATGTTAAAAATATGTTAATACTTTTCGAAGCTTTGAAACTTTCTTACTTGAATTAAACTTTTCAATTAAAAAGCTGTATAAGTAAATATTTACGCAGCGATTTAAATAGTTTTTACTTCAGCCAAATTGAAGAATCTTTCCAAATTCACCCTCTTTTTATTCTGAGTGCAAGGAACTGTCCTTTTTCCATCATCTTATTACTTTCACATACACACAAAGAGAATTTCTTCCTTCCTTTTTGCCATCTTTGTGTGCTCCTGTTTTTTCTTACTTTCTTATTACCTTAACGTTTTTTTTCTTGGTTGTTTTTTTGTATTTAAGGATTTTTGATCTGTTCTTTTCTTTTACATTTCTTTACTTTGTGCTTGCTTCTTGAATTTTGCCTTTCATCGAAAAGAAATGGCGACAAGAAAAACAGAGGGAAAGTACAGAGCGAGTGTGTGAGACAGAGAGAAAGAGCATATATATAATTTAATGCATTATCATTTCCAAGTCGAAATTAAGCAATTTCAGTTAGTTTTTCCAGTTGAATATCCAAATGAAATTGGTTTTGTCGAGCAAACAGCACAAATAATAAATATACCTGTTATACCCTAAGGGTCTTAGAACGGTACAAAATGAGAATACATACATACATATATAATATATATGTATATAGTGAGGATACATATTTATGCTATATTTCTGTGTAGGTGTATCTATATTGTAGTTGAAAATAAACAGCAAGTTTTTGTCTCTGGCGCTTGTTAACGCCCCCGTTTTTGGCGGCTTTTTGGAAGGAAAACTTTGCCACCGCTGTTCTTATTAGGCAAAATTAAAGACTTTGCTTTTGTCGCCATGGCCATAGAAGACGAGCAAAACTCGCTCACGTAGTACCCAGGAAATAAATGGGCTTGGCAAATAAGCAAACAAAGCCCAATGAACGATGGTGGACATGGGGGCGAACAGGACAAGCCATGGGCTTGAGCTTGCCTGGACAGCCTGCAAATTATTTTAAACAAACTTCATTCTTGAGTTTATACAACTCGTTGGTGGGTACGTACATATAGAAAATAAAAGGGGGGGATGGGAGCCCGAAGAGGAAAAGGCAAGAGAGAGAGAGAGACGCTCTTTGCTTGTTTTTCAATCATTATTCAGGCAAGGCTTTTCCAAGACTTTTCCCGAAAAACATTGTGTGTTGTGTGTATGTGTGTGTAAGTGTGTTTGCAGAGTATCGTGTTTTGCACGCTTTTAATTAAAATAGGGGTACGATTTTTCACTTTTCCTTGGCTTACAGTTGTGATTTATGAAACTTGCTTTCATGTTATAGTTTTCTTTAAAAGTAAATGCTAAGTAAATTCCACAAAGGCCCATCTAGACAACATACACACTCACACACACTCCGATAGCCGCACTCATATGGTTCGTAAGGTTTTTGGTCTGCAGTTTTAATTGAAAACCAGTTTAAAGGTCACTTGAATGTGGCCAGGCAAAAGTTGTGAACCGAAACTGAAACCAAAACCGAACCGAGTCACAGTTGCTGCTTGCTTGCTTACATAATACCCAAGGCAAGGCCTTAAATGTGTTCAAATAAATATATGAAGACAGTGCACGAGGCTTTCTTTTTCTCTCCCTCTCTATTTCTCTCTCTCTCTCTCTCTTTCTGTCTTTTGAATATTTTCTTATCAACCAGGACAGTCCTCATTCTTCTTCTTTTCTTCCGTTGCTGTTCCTCGAGGTAACTTCCCTTCCATCTACATTAAGCGATTAACAGAAAAATGCCTACCAGAATTAAGTACCCCTACTAAACTAAGCACAATTAATAGCTCACAACCATAACAATGCATGCGAACACATTTGTGATATTGATATAAACTCCTTGTATACACACACACATAATAAGATTATGAGCCAAAGTGAAATGTGGCCATGCGAGTGTATGTAGTTTGGGGGCTGCCACCATTTTCAGGCCCAAAGAATTTCCTTCATTAGCTTGGAAAGCAACGTCATGGCATGACCACGTTAATGACAGTCGCAGTTGAAGTTCTATTTTTCTCCATATATGTATTTAATGGCAATGCCTCGAAGTGCCACAATGTTTTGATATGTTACACTCGGCGTATACGCAATATATGCACACATACTCATACAGACCGTCTCCGTGCAGCATATAAAAAAAGGGAAAAGTTTTCTGTTTGCTTTCGTTGGCTGTGGATATAAATGGTGGAAGGGGAAAAAACTGCAGCTTGTTTTTCAGCAAAAGTTCATTATATCAAATGAAAATCGGTATTTTTGAAAATGTTTCTACCCTAGCCTTAAAGAGAGGCATCAATCGGGTATATTTAGTATCTTAATTTTAATTTAATATTGTCAAATGTTTCTATTTCGCAGATTATAAATCACGATTTCTAAACCGTCGAAACCTTGGTAAGTGCGTTTCAAATTTGATTTGTCTTAAATACATACACAACCTTCGTGTATATTTAATAAGGAATTGATTGGATTCAAGGATTGGATACAAAATAAGTTTTTGAATTGGTACTTACTAGAGGGTAATTGTGAATCGGCGCCAGTCTACGGTTTAGTACATTTTTTTCTCTTTTGCAGTCACAAAATTGTTTGTGGCTAAAAAAGTTCTTAAGTCAATACAGATAATGGAAATAAAAGAATCTGTCAATAACTAGAAAAAAGTTAATTCAAACATTTAACAGCAAATATGTGTTTTAAAAAAAGGTTTTATTTAAAATACAATTATATATTCACAGAGATCTAATTTTTTGCTGTACACTTCGAACTCAAGTTGTTTATTAAAGGCTTGTGTTAAATTATAATTTCTTGTTATTTTTACAATGAACATAATATATGCTACTGCTCAACTGCTATTTGATTTTAAGTTATATATGTATTATAATATAGGAACTTACATGTATTCAAAGCAGTCAGCCGATGATTTCTATAAAATACAATTTTGTTTTAATTTTTGAAAATTTTCATTATAAGATTGAAAGAAACACGATTGTGTGAGGTATCATTACACATTGGAGGCAACTTTTTTATTAGTTATTAAATTTAAAGAACTATTCTTGAATAATTATAATTTTAAATTATTATCTAAATTGCAAGGTTTATTTAAATTTTAAATTATCTATAATAAAAATGCGCTTTTTAGAATCTGTCAATTACGATTTGTTCAATATGTTTACTGAATTGTGAGCAAAACTTAGATAAGTATATAAGAGTTAAATTTTTACTGATCTATCAAGGTGTTTTATTTATATTAAAAAAAACGTTTAACTCTCCTTTTTTTTTGTTATTACTGCTATAAAACCAAATTGCAATTGTTTATTTGAGGGGACTTAATAATATTCACTGTAACGACAAGCAAAATACGTATTTTATTTCACAATGCTGGTTTTATGACTTCACGAAATGTCCTAAGGCTAGGCTCTTGAATGCATCGGTCAATTATCCATTTAACATTTAACAATAACAGTTAACCAATTACAAAACGTTATTGTCATTGAGTATGGCAATGGAAGATAGACTTGGGATTGGGGGTCTGTCTTTGCTGTTCTCGTTGTCGTCGTTTGCTTTTGCTGGTTTTCGTCCTGATTCTGGTTGCGGGTCCGGTTCTGGTTCTGTTGGTGCTGTTCAATTAGGATTCGTTATGGCTTCGAAGCCATAAAAGTGGGTGCCATTGCCTTTTGGATTGCATTTTAGGCACATGACCATAAAAATTAAATGCTGCCCGTTGCAGCTAATGAACATGTCCTCTGTCGATTTCGCCATCACTGTCCCCATCTCGTATTCCAGTGTCCGAGACATACACAAAAAGAGAGACAGAACGAACATCAACGACGTGACTGAAAGTTTTGGGAATTCTCCGAGGCCGAGGATGAGGACTTTACCCACTGACACTGGAACACTTGCTCAGTTTAATTTGAAGTGAAGTGTGTGTGCATATGTGGACTATTATCCCTCCATTATGGGTTGCCCTCGCATACCCGCTCACTCTTTCCCACTCTAACTCTTAACCATTTAGGGAGCGTTTTGACATTTGGACACATGCCGTGTGGCAGTTTGTCCGGAGGAAGAGCCAACATCTTGCGGCTTACCCCGAACATCTATTTTACATTTCCACATCATTTGTTCTAGCCATGAATTGAATGTATTATAAAATGTTATTCTTCTTCTTCTTGTGCAAAGCGGTAGGTGCCCAATGGCAACACATCCGCATTCACATCCGCATCCACATTCGCATTTATTTGAAGCATCTGCTGCTGCGATGTGTAGTGATGGTGATGGTAGCGCATAATGATAACGTGCTTGAATTGGGGTTGGGTTCCGTTTCGGTTTCGGGATCAAGGCAATTCGGTAGAAAATCGGGAGCAAGCGTTGGGTAGGGTAGGCAGAAGGAAGTTGATGTTTCAGGGTCGTGTCCTTTACCAAAACAACACTCACAAGTGTGCTAACCGACTTTTTATTGGCATATGATTATGGCCGCCCATTTTTTATGCTTCTCTACTGGACTTCCCACCAGCCGTTAGCCGTCTGCCGCTGTGTTATGCGTCCTGCAGCGAGATGCACATAAAAGATAGCCCAGATACTTACATAAACAAAACATAAAATAAATTGAAATATTTACAAGCATGCGTAAATGTTTTCACAATGTTGTTATGTATTGTATGTCATTTGAATACGAAAGAATTTAGCCATCAACGCCATCAATTTGGCCAACAACAACAACGACAAATTCAAATTTCATTCTTTTTCATTTGTTTCATTGTCATATTATTATTATGGAGATATTTCGATTAAACTTATATTATTTACATCGACTGAGAAAAACCTGAAAATTTAATTTATTAGAATTTGTTTATATTCGAAAATTGGTTTCAACTAAAAAATAAACAAATTTTTAGACCTTTTGTCTTAAGTGTATATAACTCTATAACTAAATAATAACTATCTTTGCTAGTTGCCATGCATACGCCATAAATTTATGATCTCTCTTTATTCGAACTGGCTGCTGCTGATTCAATTGGGGGTCAATGGGAAAACTAAGTCCTGGGCAACAACAATTCGTCATTGCGGGAGTTATCTTTATATCAGGCATAGTTAATGTCAGCCTCTTGTCAGTTTCACTCTCCTCCTCCGTCTCTGTCTCTCTGTTAGGATAAACTTGGTTTCTCTGCCAGTTAGAATTTATGGCTTCTGGCTGGGTTTTACTTGACAGTTTACCTGTCAGCTGCTGCTGCAGTGGATGCTTGAAAGAGACAGGGAGCTGGAATGACTGGGTGGTCGGAGAAAGGAATGTTTCACTATTTGCGGTCGCAATCTCAATATGGAGATCCCCTTTTTGAAGCTCATGCAAAATTCCATAGCATACAACTTGATGCTGTCGTTTGTTGTCTTTAGCTGTGCAATTATGTGTGTGTGTTTGTGTGCGTGTGTGTACTTATATATATATATATATATATACATATAGGATAACTTTTGGCGGCCTACAGCAACGGGAACTTTGAACTTCGACATTGTCTTTCGCACTGCCTGCTGACGCTTAAGCTGAAGCTGGCTGACTTTAGCTGGTGTTTACATTGTTTCAAAGCTAAATGTCATTATAGCCAGAATCCGCCTACCACCGCCCACCTCACTCACCCCACTCTGGCCGCTTCTTTTGATGCAAAGCGAAAGCGTGTTTACTTTAATGCACGATGTTATGTGTGTGTGTGTATGTACATATCTGCCTAGCGTCTATGCGTGTGTGTGTGTAACAGTGCGTATGCGTGATGCGCATAAAATGCCAGGCGAAAAATAAAAGCTTCCCCCATCCTATACACAGACAATTCATTTGTGTACTCATACCCATACATATACACTCTACTTCGTTCTCTTGATGTTTGCCGCCTGATTTCTGTTTGTCCTTCATTCAGCTTCATCTTCTGCTCCGGATACCCCTTTCTGCATTTGGGGACGGGCGTTCGTCCAGAGGAGGCGTTGTCACTTTATCTTAATGTGTTGCCACCTACGACTTGGCATCATCCTTGTTGCCATCCTTGTCGACGATAGCGACGCAGCTGCGAGGCACTCGCCGCCTGCCTCTAGAGTGTGTGTGTTTCTGTGTGTCAGCTGAATGTGTCCCTGCGGTAGCATAATATCATCATTTATTGATCCGATTTATGTGACAGGCAAAACTATCCTTGCTTTTACTTTATCTGCAATGAATGGGAGCGAATATCTTAGACAGAAGCGACTGAATGCGGAGGGTGGGGAGAATGCAGAGCGAGAGCGCAAATTTAAAAATCACAAATTAGCGCTGAACTTTAAAAATGTAAGAAAGAAAAGGGACTTGTCTATTAATCATCTCAGTCACGGTACTGTTCCCTTTCTGGCTGTCCTTTGTGGCCAATCACATGCATAATTTATATGTTAATAAATATCTATTTTGCTTTTGCGGTTTTTGCCAGCGAATAAATTACAAATGTATGCCAGAGTCAGAATCGGAATCGAAATCAGAATCAAAATCAAACCTTTTACACACACACACACACACACACACCACAATGCTGAATGAACTTTAATTTACTGACTTTGGGCAATCAGCTGCCAGTCGACAGGCAAAGCAAATCTGCCAAAGGCAGCAACACGAACACGGTAAAGTGGAACGGTCGAGGCGGCGACGGTGGCAACAACGTGAACCGGACACGCTCATAAATCAATGTTGAAATCAAATAGTAGTTTTATATGCCCACTCGTTCGCTCTCTCTGGGCCAAAAAGCGGAAGCCATGGAAATGGTCAGCAAAAAAAAAAAAACGCAAGAAGCAAAAGTGGTTTGGGAAACGTAGGTAGGGGAGAACGGCTTGGTCATGGCTTTTGGCCCAGCTCTCTCTATCTCTTGTGCTCCTCTCGTCTCTCTCTTCAGTCTGCCAGTTGCCTCAATTGCCCAGACCTGCGGCATTTGACAAGGGGCCCAAAAGTAATGGCAGCTGTAAAAAGCGTGAGAATTAAAATTAAGTTTGCAGCTTTGGCTTTCGATTTTGCCGAAGCCCCCACAAGTCTCTTTTAAATCTCCCACCGAAACACACACAGACACAAAGAAGAAAGATTTTCATTCAATTTCTAAATGAGATAGCCAAAGGCAAAAGGATATTGATGAGGCCTGGGCCACACTTACTTATACATATATGTATGTACAGGAGAATCTAAATGTAGTTATCGTTTATGTGGCAATATCCAATCAGAGTTTCTCTTAAAAATCTTACCATAATTGAATAGATTTTAATGAACAAAAATGTTCAGTTTAAAAGACCTCTGACCAAATGACCCGGCCTGCTTCCTATGAGCAGAAAACTTAGCAGGGGCACTAAGGGAAACCAAACGCAGCTAGCTTTTTTGAGGTATAAAAAGACACAATAGATTAAGCAATAACTGTCCAATAACTATTTCACTTAATTTTATTTGGGAAAAATAACTGGTCTAAATAATTGAGTCAAACATGTTGGTTGAATGTCAATACATCAATTGCGTGTAACGAGAAATTTTCCTATCCCAGTTATCGTCGTCACCATCGTCATCATTGGACACTTAACAAGTGCATATGTCACATTTGACGAGTTTGAAAATGTCAAAAATTGTGTACAATCATTATTTTACAGAGAGAGATAGGTGGAGTGAGAGGCGGAGACCCTTGTCAAATATGATTTGTTCCCTTAAAAGTCAACCAGAGGAGCTGGAACACACACTTTCTGGTCCATTTGCAGTCGAGACATCTTTTAGGCCACAAAACGAGCTGTTAAATATATGGTAAAAGACACATATACACCAAAAGAGATAAAGTGAGACAGAGAAAAAGAGACAGGGAGTGAGAAAGAGAGAGAGACTGTGTAGAGACAACACCAAACCACTCCAATGGCAATTAAGTAATCAGGTTGTTGGCTTACCAATTTTGCATGAAATTCTCTTATCAGGTCGTTTTTCTTTTTTCTAGATTTTGGTGTGTTGCGGCCCAACGAAGTTTTTCGTCAACTTTTCGTCGTTGTCGCTTGGCTGAAGCAATGTCGTCAATTTCTATTTTCACTGTGGGTTAAGTGCCTTAGGCAAAGTTTTTAAGGGCCTATTCAATTTCTACGCTTGATTAAATAATGTGCCATCTTGTTGTTGCTTCTACTGCTGGGTGACAGACAGACAACGTTTTTAGCATTTCACACACACACACACACACACCCTGGGACATTTACACAAACACACACACACGTACATCCTGGTCTCAGATTATGTTTATTTTTGGGTGTTTCTCTTGGATGGGGAAGTTTGTGTGTGTGTGTGTGTGTGAGACAGACAGCCAAATGGAAAATGTGTTGGTCGATGAGCCATGAGGAAAAAACTTCAAAAAAATCAACACACACACACATACGCACTTACACATACAGTGAGAGAAAGCCCCGAATAAAATGGAAAACAGACGGAGAAAAAACCCAAAGTATTTACGTCCTTGGCCTGGCTCCTGCTTCAGTGGTTAGAACTGCCATGTAAATGCTGCAATTTCCACTCCCATCCATCTATATTTTTCTTCGTATTTACATATTTTGCTACCTATTTGAATTACTCACACATACGCACACTCGCATACTCAGACATTGGCACCACTGTTCATTATTTTAATTTCTATTGCATAGATAATTGAAAGTGCCAGCAACATGTTGCTAGCAACCACAAAATGTTGCCAACAGGCCACAAAGTTTCTCTTTGTCCAAATTTGCCTCTCTTCAGAATATCAAGAGAGCAAAGTGAAAGAGAGAGAGTAGTCTCTTAGCTTTTTGTCCTAGTCCTAGTCACAGTTATGGGTTAACATGGAACTCTGTCACCGAGTCAGTGGGTCACGAAGATGTTACCATCATCATCGCCATCATCGTCGGTCTTCGTCATCGTCTTTGTCGTTGTTGCTGTTGTCTGAGCCCATCTCATTGAAACTTTTCAAGGCATACAAAATATGGAGAGTTAATTAGCACAAGCCACGTAAATTGCTTATACAAATTGCTAAGCTGCTACTACTAATATATATGTATATGTATCTGCAGGTATATATGAAAAAACAAAAGACATAAAGCGATGTCGTTGCCTTGGCAAAAGTCAAATGCCAAAAACAGCAACAGCAACTGCATAATTGGCCAAGTCAGGTAGAAGTCTTTATATGGATATGGTTATGGATATGGCCTTTTCTATGCTTCTGATGTTTGTCTATATGTCGATGTGTTTTTGCGAATTTTGTTACAGTTCACATGGTTTGGCATTTGCCAAGCGAAAACAATAACACTGGGGAAAATCCATCCCCCGTTTCGTACCCATCATCAAAATAACAGGCAGACAAACAAAGTACATGTAAATCACGCATACGCAGCGTACAACGCATCGTCCCGAATGATGGTCACAATAACAATGCCCATGAACAGGAATGGTATAGAGCTCTAGGGGGAAAACTGTTGCAGATTGAAGTGCCCGACTGTGTGTGAGTGAGAGAAGTTAAACTAGAGCATTTGGCGCATAATTCCTAAGCACATTAAAACTGCGCACATCCGAAATGAAAGTAAAGAGGGCTATGAAACCGAGCAGCTAACCTGCCAGATAGCTAGATAACCAGGGATGGACATGTACATTGTTCCATGCATTCAAGGTAAACCTAGAAAGATTAGCAATGAGTTGCAAGGAGAGATTTTCGTCTAATGCATAAAATTGATAGATTCAAATAACAGATCTAAAAAAGCTGAAGAGATATTTTTGAGATCTTGGTAAACAGAAAGCTCAGAATATTTTATGTGTATGTTGGTGTTTAAGTTTTTCAGTACTCTTTATAGAGACAAATATGGAACATGCATTTATATTCAAGTTTTTATAAAAGAATCGGCAAACTCATTTTGTTTAACGAGCCAGAAAAATCATTGAAGAGTGAAAAAAGTTGTATGCACAATGAACGTATAAAACATTATTTTCCATACATAGCAAGAAAAATACTTATATATTCATGTATGTATTTGATATTTTAAGAAACGTTAAGTGAAAATATTAAAAAATGGTTAATTGTTAAGATACAGAATATATGTGTTTCATTTAAAATAATTCATTTGATTTCGGCAAAAGTTAATAACATAAATTGAAGTAGCCATGCTCAAAGGAAAAAGAAGAATGAAATACAAACAGTTGGCAATTGTTTGCCAGCTTTTGTCAGTAGCGTAAGAAGCGGTAGCCAGCGACCAGTTCTTTTATAAGCCTTAACCCATTGTAGGCGTTGCACTTTTGCCTGGCGAAACTCATACAAATTTCATTTATAGTCGTACATTTCTTTTGAGATTGCTTGTGTCGCCCCCATTAACCGCCAAGTGCGCGCAATTACATGGGGTGTCTGGCAGAATGAAGTGGTTCAGGGCTGAGAGAAGAAACCACCTCTCACTTGGGGTTCTTGTGCTTTACAGCTGATTTGCATTTTGGCTACGCTGCAGGAGGCAGCACCAGCAGCCGACCACAACCAGAATACGCGCAAAACGGTGGCAGAAGGTTGACTTTAGGATTTTGCCTACAGCTTTAGCAGCTTTTACTTTTTACGTGCCAACAGAGGAGCACTTGTGGCATCCGGCAACCAGCCATCCCCACCACACCAACCTTTCCATTGCCATTCATCCATCCACCTTCGTACAGCAATGCTGTCACATTTCCCGTTATGCCTCAACCGTCTGCTGAGTGTTTGGCTTAATGCAGGTAAACGAGTTTTTTATGTTGCCATGCCAAGAGGGGTCGAGGGTAGGGTAGACTGCTTCCTCCTTTTCTTTCTTTTCGCTGGGCGTGGCTCCATATCCTGGTCCCTCTGCCGTCTCCCTCTGTTTGCTTGGAGTCGCTGCTTAATGAGACATTTTTTCGCCCATAAAAAGCAAGTGGTGCATGGGTAAAAAAAAATTTAGATGAATCTCAGTTAAACCGCATAGCAAGTGCAGTTTATTGTATCCTTATTGCCAAAGGCTTCAATTGTCCAGCTGATATCTATAAATCAAGCTGTTTAAACGTGTATGTATGGTGTATGTTTGTGTGTGTATGGCATTAAAATTCACCAACTAGCAGGCCAATAAACATTATCTACAGCCATCCAAAGCCTGAAAGGAGGAAGCTAAATGAAGCTTCTGCTGTGTTCCGGATACTGCCCAAGACGGCAATGACAGCCAAGTGATGAATTGTGCTCACGTTATCCATGAGAGCGAGAAGCAGAACGTCAGAGACTGATGACGGCGATGCGAGCTGATGGTGCTGGTCATATGGGGGCCATGTGTGTGTGTGCGCCACTCCAACCAGCAGCAGAAAGAGCATCTTCTTGGCTCCTGTCTCTCTGGCTTCTTCTTTGCTGGGTGCTGTTGTTTTTCATGGCTGCAAAGCCTTTTTGATGCAGCAACCATAACTCATAGCGCCCGAAAAACACTTGCCCGGGAAAGGAGATAAAAACTATCATTTGCCAAAAGGTGAAGTGAGATTTTTGTGCTGGACGTCGACAACACGAGGCAGACGAGGCCAGGATGAGCTGCTGCCAAATGCCTTTTCACACGTTTTTATCGCACTACCAACCTGAGGCCATTTGTTTGCTGCTCCAGATGTTAAAGCTGCTTGCTGGGCGACCCAGGGGACGGATGTCACTTGATGACTAGATGACTTGCTAACTCCCCAATCCCCCCCTATTTTTCTTGTCGCTTTTACCCCCTCTTACAACATTTTTTATACCACTTTCCGCGCCTAGGCCAAAGTTAGCTGCAGGATGACGCCATTGATTACACACATTCTCCTTATTTTCTTTTCCTCGCGTCTAGGAGTCAACTTGTCAGTCGACTGTCAACTCTATTTGAATATGTTTGTGTTTTTTTTTATTTGCCTGCTGTTGTCTTTGCATATGTTTTTGCCCATTTGTTTATTGTTTTCGCCTTCCTTCTCATTCTCTGTCGTCGACATTGTGGCGCAAATTATTCATGAAGCGAATGAGCTCAACAAATCTGCGCCCTAGCCTCAGTCTCAGCATCAGACATAGCCAAGTGGCCTAATACATATTTTTGGCAAACCAAAAGTGGCGTAACCTCCAGCCTTTAACCTCCTCCTACAAGTGCTTAGTCCCCAGCACTTTGCATATTTCTATGTAGATTTCTTTCTCTCGCTCTCTCTTTCTTGTGTAAAGGGGACATCGGCATTTGTCTGCGGATTGTGAGCCGGTTAAATCGTATTAACTTTTACCGCCATAGCATCAATTGCCAAAGCTCCCAATCGGCAGAGAAAAAGAGAAGTCTGAAGGCTGTCGCCAAACTAAGTATATTAAAAATATATTGAGCCGATTACACACAGATACACACATCTATATACCATATATAGTAAAATGAATACAATGCTAGATCTGGAGTCTATTCCAATTTCAATTCCGCCAAAACTTGGCAGGCAGTCAAAAAATGGGGGGAATAAGCGAAACACGGATTGGACGGAGGGGAGCGAGGAAAAAACGAATCATAAGAAATGCATTCACATGCAACATTGCCAAAAGGGTTTTCCAACCTCCTTCTTCGTCTCATTTATCCCTCTGCAACTTAAGTTGAATTCCTTTAGTTGCTGCTGCTCCTGCTGCTGACTCTGCCCAAAATGTTTATGCGAATAGTGGCGGTCTTCGTCCTGGGCCAGCACACATGCTTGTAAGTAGGTTTAAACTGCAATTTATCTAACACAAGGGGACGCCAGTCTCATGGTGGCATAAGGATAAGCATAAGCTCGCACGCCATTTTCTGCTTCCTTTCTGCTTGAGTTGTGGGTGAAGTCAGAAGGGGTGGCAAAAACTTTGCATACATCTGTTTCTATGGCTTTGGCATTGGAAGCGGCTTTGAATCTATTATTTATACCGTACCATATGCCATTCCCTCTATCAATAAAACTAATTGTTGTTGCAATTGTTTGTTATGAATTTATATGTTCAACCCCAACTACACACACAAACACACACACACGCATGACAGGGGCCTGTCTAATATAAACACAACAAGTTACAAGAGGTTTTATTTTATTTTGTTGGTTATGCATACCATTTTCCCAAGCCAATTGAAGGTCATTTTTCAAATACTTTGAGCAAGATGTATGTGAATATACACAGTTTCTGGCAGAAAGCTCATTGATTCTTGTTAAACGAAAAAAATAAACAAATCCGGACATTGCTATACATACAAATGTCTAGAATGGATATCAAATTGCAATTACAATTCCATTTATCTGCCTCCCCATAAGTATGCAGCACAAGTTACTGGCAACAAAATCGCAATAATTTTGGGATTGCTTGAAATATTATATTGAAATTTCAAAAAAAAAAAAAGATAATACCGAATAGAACTGCAGCTGTCTATTATAAGCTGAATTACAAAAAAAATCTATAATAGCAGCAATACGAGTCCTTGGTAAGATTATACCAATTTGAAAACGCTTTAATTTTTAATAACGTGTCGGCAATTATATGTCAATTTAGCAATGCAAAAATGGTAAAGAGTACCATTCTGGTTTGTTAAGCCATAAATACATACCAGTAAATAATATTTAGGTTGGTAAGTATCTATTACCTAGTCATAAACTTACTTTAACGTGTGTTTGACTTGCCCATGTAAATATGTATGTGTGTATGCTTGCATGTATGTGAGTATTTATTCTCTTTTTGTGAACACAAAAGGCACCAATTATTAATATAATTGCAATTGCGGGTATTTGTCTAAACGCAGTTCAACGGGGGCCACCAGCCAACATCAACGTCATTGAACTGCCCCCGGGGGTTCTGAATAGGTAGGTATGTATGTATGTTTATATTCACATAGTAAACAGAAGATCCTGGACAAGGGCACCTATTTATACATACATGCGTATGTATTAGTGAGTGTCTCTCGGTGTGTGTGTGTGTACTGAGCAAAACATGCGTAAATTAATTTAATGTGCCTTATAAATATGTAAGCTGGGCCAGCTCAATAAATTTGTTGTTTTTTTCTTTCTTGTTTGCTTTTGCCACGTGGCCTTTGGGCAGCAAGTCCTTTGCTCCTTGTGCCGCTGGACGTCCTTCCCCTGCTGATGTTGTTGTCGACAAAGTTTGTTTTAGAATTTTTGAGCCCCAACTAATTGCTGCAAATTACAAATGATAATAGCCACAACACACGCTCAAGGTTATATGCCAGCAATTTATTTCATTTTCAACAAGCCAGCCCAGCCTAACATAGCATGGCATAGGGATTGGAATTGGGGCTCTTTGGGACCCTATTCTGGGTCTCTTGGGCGCCTTGTAAAGCACTGTAAGAATTATTGGCTATTTATCAAGCGACGCGTTGGCGGCTCTTTGGCTGACTCTCGCCGTGGGTCATTAATGCAGACATTGTGCATTGACTTTGCGCGGCCCGCTAATTAAATATACAGTACATATGTGTGTGTGTGTGTGTGTGTGTACACAATACAACAAAAATTGGACATGAACACGGTCAGAGAGTTGGCGCCCATTAAAGGCGCGTTAATTGCGCTCAATTAATGGCAGCAGGTTAAACGTTAAGTGAAATTAAACAGACGCCAGGGACGACTGCAGCATTTTTTAATACCTATTAGCTAAACGAATAAAAGGCTTTACTCACCTGTGAACCGCATGTACAACATAAGTACAACCCGGCAACATTTTCGACCTCAAAAGTAGGCTACACTTTTGCTCAAATGCCCGAAACTTGGAAATTTAATTCAAGAGTTTTAATTTGATAAATTTGAAAACATATTAAATATACCACGCCTACGCCAAATAAATGTTGAATTATTTTCCACTTTTATTTTCATAAATTATTAAATTTGAAAAGATCGAATTAGAGATACCTAAACTAAAGCACTGCAAAGTACTTTTATTTTAATGTATCATCGTCCTGCAGGGTATCTAGTAGTGCATACTGTACTTCACTTATTTATTTCCGTAGGTAATTCGTTTTCGCTTTTGTTTCTGTTATTGGCTTTTTATATATGCTAATAAATCCTGCACAAACAACTTTAACTTTAACTGGTTAGGACACAATCCTCCGGGCAGCACTTTAGCCAAAGCTAAATCTTGGCCGTAGCATCATCAGCATCAACAGCAGCAGCAAAGAAAATGGAGAAACGCAAGAGGATGGTGAAGGGCTAGTGGAAGACCGCCATCGGGCATTGTAAATTTATTTGGCTAATTAAAATATGTTGCATGCTAATGGAGCAGTTTCTGTGGCTTGGTTGAGCTCGTTCTGGGCTGGGCTGGGCTGGATTGGATTGCTAATGCTATGCCAGCATGCAGACCCGAATGGAATATCCTCCTCACTATAAACATACCTATACAACACACACCGAGTTAACGAGCCGGAAGTGCTGCACATTTCTGAGAGTCCAGACTATGATTATGCCAGCCAGTTGATGATGAAAGTGATTAAAACGTAACTGATTAAAACCATAAAAAATGCAGATGCTGCTGCAGCTGCACTCTCAAGGAGTCTCTTCTTTTGCTTGTAGGGCAAAGCAGATGCTTTAATTGAGGTAAGACCATAAATGTTATAAATCATTTTTAATTTTATGCTCTGTGCTTGAAAGGAAATCAAGTGGATCGATAAGATTAATTGCTCCTGGTTAAAGCTGATGCTAATGAGGGCAAAGATACGAGTTTATTAGCTAATAAACTTGATTTTATAATTCAGAATACTTTGTGTGCATTAAAATTTTAAAGATTAATTGACGCTCACAACATCTCTCTTAATGTTCAAGTTATCGTCTGGTGGCCAAACAGATGACCTAAAATCAAGAGACAAGCTTTCAATATTCTCAACATTTATAATTTGTTTCATTTATAATTTGCATAAACTGTTATTGGCAGGACATTAATGATTTTACCTTCACTATTATCATTTGAGAGCCATTAAGCCTAATAAACTTGAGGGAAAATGTTTTTAACTGAACCAACAAATCCTTCTTCGTGCCACTCGAGTGAGTGCTCTTCAAAAATAATAACTACTAATGGTAATGAATTCTTAAAAACAGCTTTTTCAGTTGCAATTTTCATTGTTGAAATTGCTTAGCAAACTTTGCCACAATAATGTCTAACTCAAAGTTGAGTACAAACTTGAAGCTGATGCTGAAGCTGCAGTTGACTCTGATGCCCTGCCTGCCTGGAGTTCATTGAGATTGTGTGGAGTATGTAAGCTTCGTTTGCTCCTTGGTCGTTTCTCTGCACTAAGTGAACGTTAACATTCGTAGCCAACCACTAAGCTCCACTAACGCCCACTCCACTAATTCATTAATTACGAAATCACTTCGAGTGAGCTTCCGATCACATCACCATCATCCAAAACTGGCAAAAGGAGAAAGCGAATGAAAGCACTCTGTATTGCAGACCAGAGTCAGTGTGAAGAAGATGGAAAATATGAAGTAATGGTATGAGAATTAGATTGAGATGGAGGAGGGTGAAGTAGTAGACCATCAGCCAATGCCAAGTGAAGGCAATGGCAACTTCAATTAAGTTAAGTCAGTTTCCTCATTTCGACGATGTTGCCCAAATGTTGTCGTTTGTTTCAGCGCTTCAGCTTTTTACATCATTAGCATTTCAGTTGAGTTCAGTTCTGTACAGAACTCGGTTCTCTCTGACTGTGACTTCAGTTGTTCCCTGTGTTCCGTGCCCCGCTTCTGGCGCAAATTCGCAAATTTTCCCATCATTAGCATTCAAGGCAATGAAACAAATACACTTAGTGCTGGTGCGGGATTTAGAGAGTGAGCGCGCGGTAAGGGGAAGGATCTACCATCGCCAATGCCAGAGGCAAGTAACATCATCACCAAAACAACAAGGAGTGTCAGAGAGGGAGTGGGAGTGGAGTGAGAAGGCTGAAGGCTGATAGAGAGAAGTAGCTCCAAAGTTAACACAATATTTTTATTCATCCTAAGCACTGAGACTGAATCTGACTGAATCAGACAAACATTCACACATAAGCTTTAATACGTTCGCACAAGTTCAATTAGAGCGAAGACGACATCCCCTTGTTGAAGTCCTCGTCCCTTTCCTCACTCTCTTAATTCGGTTTCAATGTTTTGTCTTGGACGGGGGGTGCTCTCTATGTGTATTTGTCTCTCTATCTTGATTTTATTATGCTTGCGCACTTCCCCAACCGCAGCGAGGTCAGCACAAAACATCAAATAGAAATAGCCAGTGCCCAGTGGCCACAGATAGAGAGAACGATGTTGTCTCTGTCTACACTTCCTTCGCCTTCCTTTTAGTCCATGACTGCCTTGTCACAGCTCGACCAACACTTGGGACCCAACAACATTGAGAGCTGGGGCTAATCAGAAATGTTTTACTTATAAATCCTTTGGTATGCGTTCTACGTATCTCATTTTCGTTGCGCACAATTTACGATATATATATATGTATGTGGAAGACAGACCTATCCGGGTATCCTGTGTCTTCTGGCCCAGTGTTTGTATATTGGTTTGCCATTTAATGGGAAACATGTCTGCGAATTGCTGTTTAGCATTTGCTGTGATTCGAATGCCTGGCCAAAAAGTTTTCTCGGTCAGGCTGAAAGTTTTAATACCTTTTGTCAATTGATTTTCGTGTGGGATCTCTGGGTCAGCTTCGAATGTTCTGCCTGATGGAACTAATTGTTCTGGAAATCTCTTTCGGCTCGATTAACCCGACATTAAAGGAGATTAACCTTCGCATCAGAAATGGGTTGACGTCTCCAAGCTCTTTACAACAACAACTACAAACATCAATAAATGCAAAAGGTATTGACAGCCATCCGAAGGTGAATATTATAGACGTCATAAAAATTGCTTCATTTAATTTTTATAAAACAAAAGGCAAATGAAACACACACATGTACATATGTATGTATAAAAAGAAACAACAGGTCAACAAAAGAAAACAAGAAAGTCCAAAAAAAAAACCATGTAAAGAAGTTTTTTAAAAATTTAAATTCTTTCCGGGAGAGAAAAATGACCACCAACTTACTGTTGGTACCTATATTATTAACTAACGAAAATAGCCGTAACTATTATCAAAAGTTTTCATTCAAAAATCAATAGACCCTTGATCTATTAATGTTTAGTTGGAATTCCAAGCCAAGGAGGAAATAAAAGCAAGTCTCTTTTGATTTTAGTTTAAGTACTTTGACATATTATCAGACTTATCTCAGAGTCTTTTGAGCAATGACAGCGAACCGAAATAAAAACTAAAGTAAATTTTTATTATGTGGGATTTCTGTTAGGGCAAGATATCAAATTCGGGCAAATGTCTCAATATTAATGGCATATTAAACTGTGTAACGTTTAAATTACAATTATGAAATCGCATGTCATAAATGGCAGCAAATTAATTTCATACAAATTATGGATGCACACATAATATTGTAATTTCGTATTTACATAATTAATTAAATTCTGTTTTCATTTTTTCGTTGTCGTTGTTGTAGTTGCTGCTTTTGGTTTCTGATTTGACAAAAGATATGAATGGCAAAAGTCGACAGACATTCAATTGAAGGCGCTCGGAATTTCGCCTGTCGATGCAGATATTTAATTAACAGTAACACAATTTTCTCCCCTTTTTGGTTTTTGTTGTTGTTGGTGAAGCTTTTATTTGTTTCGGCATTGACATTTGTCACGTAAATGTTGTCGGATTTGCGATGCTTATGTAATAAGCCATAAAAAGTTAATAACAATGACATTGTCCAACAAAGGGAACAAACTGATGTGCTTCTCTCGATACAATTCATAGTGAGAATATGCTGGGCAACAATGAACTATGAAAGAACCTTCAATATGGTTATGGGCAAACGTGCAGGATTTATTCCCACCTCCGCCATCCCTCTGATGCGTAGTGTGGAGCTGAATTGAGTTGGACTAACGAAGCTACTGCTACTGCCGCTGCTGGCCAGCGGCATTCAAACTAACTCACAGCATTCCGAGTCTCACACTCTCTCTCTCTCTCTCTCTCCTACCATTCGTATCCGTTTCCGTATCGCGCATACGCCCCGTTGGTAGGCGTTGATGAACTGACAATTTGTGTCAACTGCCGCAGCCACAGAGCAAAGGGCAGGACCAGGCTCTTCTGCTATACCTTCTGTGCATAGGCAACGCCCTCAAATAAATGTATTTTCGAACACAAACGCCATTATTCGCTCAGTCGTTCGTCAGGACTGCGTTACTGCGGGTTGAGTTGGTGGTTGGGGAAGGGGAGGGTAGGCATAATAAAAATTATTCGCTTCATGTTGCGCCTGGCCAAGGGGCAATATATTTCACTAGGACGAATGTGAACCATATGGCTCCACAGTGGCTGAGACTCCGCGTGTGTCAGTCTGTGTGTGTGTGTGTGTGTGTATCTGTGTGTGTGTGTGCAAGCGGCACGGGAATTATTAACTTGTAATGTGCCCTGCATAGCGTTTTTAATAAAAGCAGAGCAAAGCACGACGTGACCAGCTGAGCAGTAACCTGATGACGATGACACCACGTGTGTGTGCCACAGGGCTAGCACATTCACACACACGCAGACAAACTTATCACACACACTCTCATCGAGGACATCCAGGACACGGACGAGCCTTATACATTTTTATGTCGTCAATGAAGTGACAGAATAAAATTTTTTGTTTTGCATTGATTGCTTCGTCCGGTCCAAGGGCTTGAACATGGGCATAAACATGGCAAAACATATAGTTGCCAGCGATTGAATAAACGAGCGCTATGGGAATCAGTGCGCCAACTGTTCACACACACACACAAGCACGCAGAGACACGTAAACGCTTTAAGTTAAAGCTGAACAAACAGATTTCATTCTGTTGTTGCTCCCTTTTGACCGGGATACTAAGGGACAGGGCCAGGGGCAGGTCCAGGACCGCTACCGGTACCGGACAGAAGACAATTGCTACCCATTTCCGACTCCGATCTTGGGCAGTGTGGGTCCTGTGTGAGGATTTAATGCGGCGTCATGGCATCATCAGAAACTTTATCAATTAAACTTGGCTATTTTTTATGCGGAGACACGCTGCCCGCAGGGTGTTTCAACTATGCCAGCCAACTGGTGACACCGCAAGGCCCTGTCCAATGCCCCCGAAGGCAATGAAAAACAATGATGAGAGATGCGTGCGATGTGATACAGTGGCTCTTGTAATGAATGGGACAACAGCAACAGCAGCCACCACTCATTCGGGTTGAACATGAATGGGCCAGGGCCAGTAAGTAGTTAATCAGAAGTAAGTAGACCATTAATTTATAAGAGTTTTATTGTAAATGAAGCTCTTATATATGCAGAGAGTATTTAATCAGAACCTCCATTCAGCCACTTAAATGGTCCTTAAACTGAACCATCACAAATAAGTACACATGTACATATATATGCATAAGCATATCAATGGCCAATACTCCTATTAATATGCTTTTATTGTGAAATTGGATCATTTGGATCCTAGGTGTTTTATTGATACAATTCCTTCGTTGAAAACTTTCCCTACCCTCTGGTCTTAACTAAAAAGTTTTCAAATTAAAAGATAGTCGTTTTATTGCCTGTACAATAACTTTCAACTAAAACAGAGCTTAATAAATAATAGATTTCTAATTTCCAATGCTATATATGGGTTGAATAGTCCCTAAATACAATAAATACATAAAGAATAAAGCTAATAAATTTGAAGCATTCAACTAGTTTTAGATTTTCCGCATTAATTTGCATATTTAACTTAAAAATGTATTTTCTACTCAATAGGGCAATTTGATCAGTTGGACAATAAATCTGGTTTAGAAAATATTAATTTAGCTAGCTTGAAAATCCATAATGAATGGCCACTACAATTCTACTTTGCACTTGGTTAGCATTTCTTTTCGTTAGTATTAAATTTAACAAAGCTTTTCATTTGCTGATAAGCATCTTTAAATGAATGGGGCGACGATCGTCTTGGATGGCTTAGGACAAGGGCTTAGTAGGAATTTCTTGACTTTTGCACCACCATTCAGCCATTTCTCAAGCGGCCCACAATTTCATAAACATTACCACACGCACTTAGGTGCATCCTCCACCAGCTCCTTGGGCACCACTCTAACAAATTGTGCCATAGAGAGAATAAGAGAGTGAGACCCTGCCCGATGCGCAGATAGAAGAAGCCTTTAGCATCCGCTGCAGTTGTTTGCTAGTAGTTTTGCAGGTGCTACGCTGGAAACAAACGGCGCTAAGATGGCTCTAAGACCATCGCGTCACTCTAAACCGCAACCGCATTTAACCTCTTGTCTCTGCCCCCAACTCGTTGCTGCAGGTCCTCTACTTTGCCTGGTCCTGTCGTTGCTTCTGCTGCTGCTGCAACTCGTTTTGCCCACTTCGCAAACGGCGACCCCAAGACCAAAAACTTTTGTGAGCATTCCCTACGCTTTGTTTGAATGTTCGCCCAACCCAAAGAGCCACCACATTCACATCCACGCCCCCATGCCATCGTTTTCTCTATTTTTTTTTTTGTTGTTTTGCCTGTGCCAGCAAAAAGAGAGTGAAACCCAGAGCAGCTGCAGCCCTTTTTGCATGGATGCATTGTTGTCGCCTCTGTCTCGGTCTGCGTCGCTGCTGCTGCTGCTGGTTGCACTGCGTTGGTTTTAATTACAAAAGTTACGTATACGTCCTGTGCGCCGTCGGGGTGTCCTGCAGGTGTTGCAGCTGCTGCTGCTGCTCTCTGCTCTGACTGCCTGCCAATGTGACTTGGATGGTTCATATTCTGGCTGCCAGGTGACGCTCAGGTTCAGATTCAAGTCGTCGGTTCCGTTCGAGCACGTTAATTACCGTTGCAGGTGAATGGAAGGAAAATCCGCCGTGTGGGTTCTTTTTGGGCCGTGTTTTTTAGAAGGAGAGAAGGAGATAGAGAGAAAAAGAGAGAGATAATGGCAAGGCAGGAAACATGGCCAAAAATTTTGTGGGTTAACGCTTTATAAGCTGTATAACTGTATAATTAGTGCCATTTCTCTGTATACAAAATGCCCCGAATGAGAGGTTTATGTGCGTTGCTATTGCCATTGTCGTTGTTGTAATTGTATTTGTATGTAAATGTTGTTGCTGGCCAGTTTTATATACTCGCCACTCATCTACATCATACCCCTCCCCCACCCACCTCCAAAAAGCTCTTGTGGCAGTTTCGAGTAGTGTTGTGTCGCTGCAAATGAATTCTAATTTTTTGCGCAAACTTTAAAACAAAGCATAGTTGGCCATATAAACTTGCCAGAACGCACACAGAGAGAATGAGAGAACTCTGTATATATATAAGTACTTACTATGTACATGTGCAATAAATTCGTATGCATATAAAACCAGTTAACAGTAAAGTTGGATTATACGCAACACCCAACTACAATATTGAAATCGAAATCAACTCCTTAATTGCCCAACAGGCAGATGCCTTGTCTCTTCCTGCATGTCTATCGCTTTGCGGCTTTAATAATTTATCCAAATCCACACAAAATGCAACCCACAAGTCTTCAATTTGATGCATTTTGCAGATTGTTTTAGTTAGTTTTTATTAGTTAATCCACAAAATATGCCAAAAACTTTACAATCTTGTTGATTTAATAATTGACTGTGGCTAAAGAGAGGATTTGGCTCGAAAATTTGCATTATTATTGCTGTAACTAATAGTTTTATGTGCAGCAAAATATTTATTTATTTATGCCATGCTAGTAGATGACTTTAAATAAATAAAACCATTTTCATTGTAGTACCTAAAAGTCATTTTTTCATGCCCACAAAATTGTATCTTGCATCTCGGAAATTCAAGCTGCATACATTAGATTTATTACTCAACAATTAATTGCCAAAACAGGTAGACAGCAGTGCAAAAGCCTTTAAGAGATACATACATACATATTGGTCGAAAAGGTAATAATTATTAATTAATTAATCATTAGAATAAACATGCAATTCAATATTGCAAGCTCATTCCATAATTCGGACTCATAAAACTTTTAAGCTTTTCCATTTTGATTTCAATTAAATTAAGATTTAAATAATGACTACAAAAGGTGTGATTTTTTTATGATATATAGAAGCAATCTCAAAAAGGTAAAATATTTGTTTAATCTCGTATGAAACGCTTCAAACTTTTTAATTTTTTAAAAAATTATATTATATTTTAGCAAGTTCATAAACGGAATAAGAAAAATGTTGCAGTACAAAGGATTACAAAAGAGATGTAAGGTTTTAGTGCCTACTGTTAACTTTTTGACGTATTCAGCAACTTGGCCTATAGGGATATACAAAAATGCTTAATAAAACCTCAAAACTAACTTTTTCGAGAACACTCCTTGCTGCTGCGCTAACTTGGGGTTAGCTATTTTATGAAAGAAACTCTTTATCGCTGCCCACATGGTTAACTTTAGAAACCGTCTAAATACTTTCTAGATTTTCTACTTTGCATAATCCGCATAAGTAGTATGCACTGGGAGAGAGCTTTTTATTTAGCTAATCTCCACTGTAAGCATATATTCTGGCATGCTTATTATAACCGTAGCCATGGTTGTGGCTCAGTCTGTGAAAGTGTGGCGGAGGGGCCGGGAAAGTACGCCATGTATGAATATGGCTATGGGAGTATTTTGTGAGTGGGTGGGATGAATGAAAGTGGATGAGTGAGTCAGTGTGCCAGTCAGGCAGTGAGTGGAGAAGTATCGCTCGGAATGGGTGATTGGGGGTCTGTACACAATTTTGTTTTATGGTTTTTTAGTTATGAAACTGAAACTGTATTACATATGTAACGCCAACCATGTAACAAAAACAAAACAGTTTAAAGTGGCGTCGCCGACCCGTCGACCAACCGACACACATATTTACCCAACATTTTTTGCTCACTTAAAAAACAAAAAATGAAAAATATTAAAAGAGAAAAAAAAAAAAAACACCATTGATGGCATGGGTATATGTGGAAAGATGGGGGGAGCTGTTCACCCGGGGCCGTTGGTTCCCAGGGCTACCAACCTAAAGCGCAGATAATATAAATGTTGTTTAAAGTTTAAACGCAAGAGCCGCAGTGGAGGGGCCCCAACATACCACCGCACTTGGCATTCGATGTGCGATGTGGTCCCTATAGCAGTCATAAAGTGCCTGGCACTGGCCATGGATGAAATTGAACATTCCTGAGTTGAAAGCTGGTAAAGCTGTGCATATGTAAATGGACGCCAGTAAAGCGCATTTTCATCCAACTCCCTCGAGAAGCAGCAGTAGGTGGTACTCCTTGATACTCCAGGGCCATTCCAAAGTCTCTCTAGCATTGAGAATGCTAGTGGATCTGTGTGTGTGTGTGTGTGGGGGAAGCGAGTCTCTTCAGCCGTTTATTTGAATGCAATTGACTGAAGGCTTAGCCAACGAAATGTGAGGCCTGGCTGGGCTTAGTCTGCTGGCGACATGTTGGCTTCTGGCTGAGCCATTTGATAGACAGACCCGACCAACAGACAGACAGACGGATGGCAGCAGCAACAACAACAACCAGTTGCAACATTCGTAGCAACAACACGCATACATGTATTTCCGTATCCGCATCCGTTTCCGCTTTGTGCATTGCAAAGCAACAGCAGCAAAAGGAAGGAGACCTGAAAACTACCATAGTAGCTACATGGCAATGGTTGGTGGTATGGAATAGTGGTTTCGGTAAAGGGAGGCGTTTGCGAATGGCTGTAGGCAAAAAGGCAGTGACAACTGTCATGCTTTTATGGCCACATTTGCCAATTGTTTGCTGAATTGTTGACGTAAATGTCACTCGGATGAAAGGCTCGGCTGTGGCTCCCAGCTCCTGCTACGGACATGCAGACACATCAAGCATAAAGGATGGCGAGACAAGGGAATGGAAGTGGGGTGCGAGCGTGGTCGGTAGGTGGGAAAATGGGCGTGGTGGATCCGTCATCGTCTTGTCGTCATCGCATTATTGCTTCTTTGTTGCTGTTGCTGTCTTCTTGGTTCGTGTTCCTTTTGACAGTCGCCGTAGTTAATCTTATTTAAGGGACAGTCGGCCGAATGTCTGATAACTGACGGCTTAAGGGCGAACGAACGAACGCCGACCCAGTCAATTCTGCAAGCCAAACCGGATGCTCCGGACGATTCACAATCCACACCTGTTGTACCCCATAATCATTTTGTAATCCGTCGTCGTCGTCGTCATGTAAGATAGGCAAAACTGGTGTAAAGCCTTTCAACCATAAATTCGTATTAAAGAGCGAATGAATAAACTACACAAATAAATGTATGTAAAATAGTCATAAGGAAATCAAGGAATAAAAAGGGATTCTGTTTATCTGATGTATGTATGTACATAAATGTATATGCAAGTGGAAATTGAAACTTGACCAAATTGAGTTTAAATGGCAAAGTAAGAGATTTTCAGTCACTTAACTTTCAATAAACTGAAAAGAAAACAAACAAAAATAAAATTTAAAGCTATGACAGCTTCCAAAGGGTAAGGCCTTCTATTTTAAAGAGAGAAAATAACCATTAATGATGCATATGCCAATTTGTGGATTGTTTTGTTGCCTCACCAGTTTTTTTGTTTCTTTTATGGGGCCTTGGAATGCTTTTTAGCATTGGCTTCGAATTGCGTTTATTAGTCAAACAAGCCGCGTGCACATGGCCAAATGGGTTATGATAATAGTTACAGTTAGTTGCAACTCGGATAGCTTGGTAGCTAGCCAGAAGAGTGGAGCAAGCTGAGGCATGCAATTCTTCTCTGCCTCATCATGATATACCTTCCGCTTGGTCGCCGCTGCGTTGTTGGTTTTAATTCAATTTAACAATCGCCTTTTTTCGCACATTTTTTGCTTTCTTTTTTTGTTGCTTCCTTCTGCGCTTTTTTGCCCTATTTCGGTGATGCGCCACTCCAGTGCGGCGTTTTATGTGTTCCCCAGCAGCAGCAACCGGAAGCAACTCACGGGTGGGCGGGTAGCTGGTTTGGGGGCATGGCAACAGCCATTAGTGCAAATGAAATTGCATTTTGTGTGCCCCAAACACTCAAAGAAATTTAATCAAAGGCGATGCGCTCGCTTGTCGGAATGCTTGCCATATTTTCCTACATACATTTCTGCAACGTTTAATTCTCCCCTCTCTCTTTCTCTTACTGCTATTATTATTTTTATTATTATTAAATCGACTGCAACGATTTGCAACGCTACATTTGCTGTTCTTCCTTTGGCTCACAACAACTTTTCGTCTCGCAAAATAATTGCTGATAATATTTTTTGATATTTCGTAAATGTATATTGAATGGACTGAAAGTTTTCTGCCGCCTCCTCATCAAACTTCTACTGCTGAAGGCAAATGATGAAATGCTCGGTGTTTCGTCCAGATAAAGATATTTGAGCCTAACAATTGCTTGGCCTACCTTGGAATATACATTTGACAGCCTCCATCCAACATCCAATCCAACTGTCTGCCAGTCCACCTGTCTGTCTTCTTGCCTGTTTCTGATTATGTTCATAATGACCATGTGTACGTTTGTGTGTGTATGCATGCATTTCGAGGCTATGGAGAGACTATTGTGGAGTAATTGAAATATATTCATCATCATTTCGAAGCATTTTGGCATTTGAATCAGCTTATACCCCAAACCTGAGAGCAGGCCATCTATTCAAATAAATGATGAATAGCCCATATCCATATTCTGTGGGTGTTAGTGTATGGTGTGTTTCTGATAGTGTGGGCGTGTGGGGTCTGTTATCGCATTAGCTAAATGAATACTCACCCTAGAACTAGGATTGCCTACCAAAACCAAAAATGAAACTAAACTTAACAATATTGAAATAGGAAGGACTCTTATTAAGGAAGATGCTTGTGCCCTTCAATTCTAGAAAATTAAGTCATTTCGATTTGCCTTAGACATTCATAAATTATACATTTTATTTTTACCAGTTCGCAGACTGGAGGAATTTAAGTTGGAGCGCTCTTATCTATCAGTCTTATCAACTGGAGATAGTACTAGGGAGTGTGTTCCAAACTCAGTTTACAGTAAGCACATAAGCGAGAGCGAAAGAAAACTATTGAACATTGAATGATTGATATATGCATTACCTAGCTACGACTAATAATACCATTGAAATTTAATCTACAATACAAAAATAGTTGGAAAATCTTCTTTCTTGTTTACGGGGAAAGAAATAAGCGTGTTAAGGTGGCCTAAGTCCACGCCACGCGTTTGCGGGCGAATTTAGGCGGCACAGCCGTCTCAGAGTTGACCACATTCATAGAACGAGTCTTGGTAAGGCGTGGTGAATCGATCCCACCGCGTACTGGAGGCATACTCTCCCACACATCAAGATTGAGATTCGAGAACGAGTCGGCCACTTTGGCCGGCAGATCTAATGAAGAAGACGAAGAGGTAGCCGGAATCTCTATTTCACTAGCCATCTGCTGAGATGTTTCCGCCAACAATTCTTGATCTGGCATGGCCTGTTCCTTGCTAAGCTGCTCCAGGTGTTTGTTGGCCTGCTCTATGCCGGCCAAATGTGTGCTACGCAGCTCAACCAGTATCTGCTGCTGGGCAATGTTCTCCTGAAGGAGACCACTGAGACATTGGTGCTCCTGGTCAATGAGTTTGGATAGAGTGGAATAGCGCTCCAAGTGCTGCTCACGCCAGTTATCCTCACAGCGTTGTAAATTGTACTTTGCCTCCGACTCGTACATGGCGTCTATCTGGGAACTAGCCAAAGTTTCTTCCTCCAATTGCTTCTTGCACTTGGCAAGCAGGGTTTCCAGATCCTCGATCTTGGCTACATATTTAGACATTCGTTCCAACAGATTAATGCACAGGGTAATCTGCTTGCGGTTTGTATCACTGCGTTGACGAATAAATACTTTGATCTTCTTTAGATTGAAGGCATTTGAGATGTCTGGCTGCTGGAGCACTACGGCCGTGCTTTCTTCTAACAGTTGCTTTTCCTTGTTAAGTTCGCCAAGAAAAATACGAAATTGTTGCTCCTCCATCTTAAGTTTATCCGCCTCCTGCTGGCGTTCTTTTAACTCCGTCATGTGCGTCTCTTGCAGAGAGCGCAGTTCCTTAATCTCCTGTTCTCGTATCAGCTGACGTTCCTTGTGGGCCTGTTCGATGCGGAGCATATCCTTTTGTAGTTGCATCTGGCGTTCGGCAGCCAAGGCTTCCTGGTGCTCTTTTTGCTGTTGGTTTTCTATTTGCTTGTCTAGCCAGTTAAGTTTGGCCAAAACCTCATTGTTGGACTTCGATTTATAAAGCAACTCCTCATCATCCACGCCATGACGCCAGCGGCCATAAAGCTTGGCTTCCATCTCTAGTTTTCGTTTGAGTTGCTCCTGCTCCTTCACCGACTGATTGACCCGGCCCAACAATTGTAGATCTTCTGCTGCCTTTCCGCGGGGCTTCTTCTTGCGACCCAGTTCAGAGTCGTAAACGTCGTTCTCCATGTCCAAAAGATGACGCAATTTCGCCCGTCTCTCATTTAGTTCCACGTCTTTGGCCTGCTGTTCCTTTTGGGTTTGCAATTTCTTGTCAGCCTTCTCATAGTACTCCTTGTTTGTCCAGTTGTCAAAGCGCGATGTGACCTTGCCCCAATGGTTATAATAGCGATTCACCTCCTGTGTGGCCTGCACTCGACTATTCTCCTGCTCCCGACGATGAGCGTAAGCCAAATGCTGCTGATTCAAGCGTGCCGACATTCTAAAAAAAGAGAAAGGAAAAGAAAAGGCGCCAGTTGAATGACAAGTTCATAAACTTTTTAAAGTGGGGCCAAAGCGAGACAAGTTATCGCTAACCCCCCCAAGCCATAACCATGCCCAGTCGTGCGTTTTCGCTTTTGTGCAAGCAAACTCCAATTTCAGAGAAAAATAAATAGCGCAAATTTCAACTTGTCCTGCAATTTGTGACACTTTTCGAGAAAGCAAAACTATTTTCAATTAGCTTTCGATATATGCGATACCCTCTTATACCTCTTACTGATGCACGTACCTGATATTATGTAAGGATATGTTTTAATATATATTTCATAGATTTATACAAATAAAAGTCTAACGAAATGCTTACTGTTTGATGTGGAGTTAAATTTAATCTGTCAGTCCCTTTAACTTTTGAGCCTACTCGGAAAGAAAACGATCAAGATTCTCCAGATAAAATTGTAAAGATGAATTACCCTTCCCCGGGTTAGAGTGCAAATACTGTCGTTGTAAACTAAACTTATCGCTGGCTTCTTTAATTCGTTTGATTTTTTGTTGTGCTCCTGCTGTGTGTTTGTGAGTGTGTATGTGCTTTTAGCCTTGCTGCCATCACCGCAGCTGTCACTAACTGCCAAGCCAGTGAAACGACCCCAACAGCAGCAACTCAGGGGACTGGGGAATCAGAGCAGGACCAAGCCCAACCAACTAGCAGCGATGTCGATGTTGAAAACGCAAAAACATGGCAAAATCTGTTACCCGGCAAATGTTGTTGCTTCTGCCCACCCAGCTCGAAGCAAAACCATCGCCAGCCGCCACTGAGGCATCATTCAGAGAGTTGGTACGCTAAAAGTGTCCATTCCATTCCATTCAGACGAGACTAACTGTCCATCCATTCTATCCCATCCATCAACGAGACTACGCTGCAATATGTCAGGAGAGTGGGAAGGAAATGGAATGGGGGATGCCACCGATGTGCGTACAGGAATTGGGATGCAAATGACCATTGGCTTTGGTCTGGGGAACGCCACTCGGCTAATTTCACAGAGATTTATGGGTAGCACGAAGCACATTGATATATGCCAAATTGTTTACAAATTGATTGCATTATTAATAATGCCCACCAAAAAGTGTAAGCCTCTTTTGCCTCATTCAAAATTCAAAGAGAATGGCCACAGGGTGGGAAATGGGAACAGGGATGGGGATGATTGGAGAAGCAATTCAAAATATTCCACAAAGTACTTCTTATATCATGTGACAGACGAAAACTTTGGCAATAAATCAAAAAACAGGCGTTGGGCGGAGCAATATACCATAATATACAAATGGGCGTGGCATCGACACCTACAATCACACACACACACACACACACACAGAGAGAAGGAAGAAACACGTGTGCGCGCCCACATTTGAATCGCTGTGGCAACAGCAGAATGTAGACCTGGTGGTTGGAGCAGTAATAATAACAGGAACAACTTCATCAGAAATGCCAAGATGCCACCCTAATAGACTTAATACACTTTCGGCACACACAAATTCACTTCCTTAATTGAAATTTTAATTTGAATACTTTGCCAAAGTTTTTGGCACCCAGCCACAGAAGATGGAAGATGGAAAGAGGGAGGTAGAGAGGAGATGACATCGAGAGAGACAACCAGGCAGCAATAACAAACAGCCAAAAGTCGGTGTCGCCAGAACCAGAACCAGAGTGAGAGTTGGATTTGGGGGGACCCCTCCCTTCACATCTCGGATCTCCTGCAGTCTCAGCGCTTTTCAATTTACGCGCCATGGCAAGTCGTTTGTCATTTTATGCGCCTTAATATATGGCATGTGCGTGCCTTTCTACAAGGATATGGCGACAGCAGCCAACAACACCACACCCCCCTCTACACCCCAATCTTAGCTTTACCCCGCACACAATCTGACTTTACCAACCAGCAAACCGTAACTAATCTGCCTAGACAATGATATTGCCAAACCAAAAAATAAGAAAAAACCAACAAAAACGAGTAACATCTGATGAGAGTTGTATCTAGGCTAGCGAAAAGTTTAGCTCTCCCCAGCTTCTCCTGCCGACGACCAAAATATGTTGTAGTACAACATGGAACAGGAGCAACAGCCTGTGGTGGCACATCAATTAATTATCAGCAACAAAAAAAAAGAAAAATATATATATGTGTATGTGTATGCATGTAATAAAAAGGGGAGCCAGCGACACCAGAAGAAACTGGACTAATCCCCAGCACCGAAAGGGGAACCCCGTTTTGTCCCAGATAAATAATTTGCAATTACTTTTGTTAATTGTTACACACACACGCACACATTCTTATTACTATCTAATTGCTGTGAGTGTATGTGTAAGTGAGAATGAATTGTTGTTGTTATTATCGAGAGATAATACCTCTACCTTGGTGAATACCCTAAAAACTTTGTGATTTTTTTGTTGTTGTATTTATATGAATGTATGTATATTATCATTATAAACCCAAGAGCGTGCCAAGGCACAGTTAGCGCACAGGGCCACTTAATACCCTGATAAGATGTACGATTAGCGGCCAGCTGAATATAACAAAAAATATAAACAACTAACCAAAACCAACAACAATAGAAAACGAAGCACCGAAGAAGTTAAACATTTTTCACTTGTGGAAACAAAAGAAAAGATACCCTAAAGTAAAAGTGGGAGAAATTATGCTAAATGAAATGACTCATAATCATCTTTTAAATTTAATTTGTCCAGTGGATATGAACAGAAAAATTCACCAAAATTATCTATTACATATTACATATTACCTTTAGAAAGGGTCATTATGAAAAGATTTAATTAAATGTCTCTGGAAACAGACCTAGAACAGACTTAAAAAGTTACTAGGAAATATATGATATAAACGCGAAATGTGGTTAGTTTTCAAAAGACTTAATGTGCTATATATCGGACCGTTTATCTAGCAAAACTCCTATAATTTAAAAAAACAATACAATTGTCTTTCTGTAAGATTATGAGATTATTGTGGGAGTCACAAAATGATATAACTAACTCTTTAGTATGGATGTTGAACACTGAGTAATAAGAGGCGGCGTTGATAGATGATGGTGAAGTTAGTTTACAATTCGTTGGATTCAAGGCAATTCGATGAAAGAAAAAAACCAAATTGGGAAATTGTTTTTCAGTATCTATATGCTGCAGCTGCAAAATACTTGATGTAGTTCTCATGCTCAACCCATTCACTGGAAGAGTAGCACCTGAAGGCGGAGATTACAAGAATTAATCAATGGCACTTAAAGCTCTTCGGCAGCTACTTTAACATCGGCATCGACAGCGACAATGCCATCGACATCGACAATGGCATCACATTTCGTATGGTGCTTCCCGTGGTTGTTAGCGGTTTTCATACAAAAAAAAAACCAAGCAAAATAAAAAAAAGACGTACGCTTGTTAGTTTTGTTAACGACATTGGCACGCAACATGGGCGACAAGAGGTCTGATTTGATTTTAGACACAGTCTCGGGCAACGGATTGGGGGCCAAGTCAACTCTTGACGTAGATACAATTCCAAAAGCAAAACAGGAACAACAACAACGTCAAATTGAAGAACAACAGATGCCTACAATTTGCGGTAAGTGCGGCCGTGTGCCACACACACACATGCATACATACATACATACGTTAATTCAACTATTTCAACAATTTACTGTGTCTATCGTCAAGTGTGTGTGTGCGAGAAAAGAACATGCGAAAAATTTCCCCTTTTAAGTTAAATAAATATTGAGATCCGTGTGGCCATGAAGAGCCCCTAGTTCGCTGCGTGTTTACCTTGCCACAAAAACTCATCAACACACAACAAATTAATAACCAAAATAAAAACACAAAATAAACCGAAATGAGGTGGGCAAACGACTTGAACTTCCTTTCCTTTTGAGAGAACATGGCGGTGGTCCCCCGATTCGATACGATTCGACTCGAAAAACCTGTGTTCACTCACTACACATTTAGTATTCTGTTTTTTTTCGTTACCATAAATTGACAACGGAAAATAAAATGCTGCTAATTTGTCTATCAAATCTGAACGTTTTGACTAAAGCAATTTAACAGTCGGCACATTTGCAGTGGGCTTCCCCTGGAAACCAACCAGGGGCATCCCCCAAAAGCCGGAGATGAAGCGAAAAGAAAGCACATACAAGAAGGCAAGTGCGGAAACCAGTGTGGTCACCCAAGAAAGACACATAGAGAGAATGAGAGAGACATAGAGACCGTGTGTGGGTCGACCGCAGAAGTTTAATTAATGCAACTAATAATGCATTTACAAGAAGATTTTTTACCATAGATTTCGAAAGTATAGATACTGAAAAATTCCCATAAAATCATGTGATTTATTACTAAAAACATTCTTATAGAATAAATTAAGAGATTTCTCCGAAAATTCTAGTTTTCTTAAAAATTTAATAATATAATATTCTCTTGAAAAAAATTCTAAATGTTTCGAAACAAGCCATTTAAGCTTCAAGAAGCTTTGATTCAAAAATTAGGGAATTATGATTAATTAAGATTAGATTTAACTACCCTTTTAAACTTTAAACTATTCAACTATATTACTAATAAGCTAATTAAAATAGTTCCCTAAAATTTTCCACTGACTGTCTAACCTTTGGAACTTTAAAATATTAATTTAATTAGTTTACAGAATTATTAAAACTATGCCCAGCTATAGAAAGCAATCTTTGTTAACAACAAAGTCATTCACTTGGTAAGAATGATTCTGCAAAAAAAGAAACGCCAAACAGACGGTCTTATCTCTCCTTCTAGCTAACAACAACCTTCAGGTGTGACCGATATTGGTGGCAGAGTGAAATTGTTAAATGACCTCAAACGAAATGTTTATTAGTCATTAACACGACTTAAAACATACAAAACTAACTACATATCTAAATGGCAATGTGAACTAAAAACCGTTCAAAAATTGTCATCTGATAAGGTGGTTTACAATCCATGCGCGAAGGTGAGGTGGGAGGAGTGTTGGTTGGTGTATGGGTGGCGAAAGGGAGCAGTAGCTGCAGCAATATTCAGATTTCAATAACTAAGGTTTAATTATCAATTCGTTACGTATTAAAATGAACCGATGATGCATTTTTGATGAAAATTCACCTCGTCATGGTTACGTGTTCAAAATGTAAGTCACTTAATGACTTAATGCTGAAGAAGGGCGCAAAAAAGTACCGTCAAAAAAGGTTACGAATTTAACAAATTGTGTACTTTACATTTTAAACGATGTGGAATTTCATTTGACCTTTGAAGAAGAGAGGGTGAATCGCCTTCTCCTTCGCCTCCTCACCTTCTTCCTCCTCCTAGTGATAAGAAGAACCTCTATCAGATGAAGAGAAGGAGAGAGCCATCGTCCGGCCCATCCCCAAACCCGTCTCATAGGTGAGCAGAAATGAGAAAGTCAGAGCGCCAAAGAGCGAGCATTTGAACGATCGGGAGCGGCAACTACAGTTAACGCTCACTCTGCTCGTTTGATCGTCCGATCGACGCTGAAAGTAAATTTCATGCGATTCAATATAAGTTTTTGTTTTGTGTGTGGCATTGCGACGGCGACGACGTCGTCGGCAGCAGTAGCAGCAGCGGCGTCGGTGCGAATTTCTGTTTCGTTCGTTTGTCTATAAACTGCGGTACGCCCTTATGTTGGCCAACATTCGCGCTTGTGATACCGAAACATAACATACCCAACAAGACGACCCTCATTGGGCGTAATATGTGAAGAAAAGTCTGACCTTCACACACCATACATACTACATACATACATACACACACATCCATACAAATAACGTGCACAATTCTTGCCAACAAATACAACGAATAAACAAAAGTTCCTAAATCAAAGTCACATTTTGTGCACAAAATACAACAAGTTCCTATCAACAGCAACAACAACAACAGCAGCAACAAAACACCGAAAATGACAGCAATGGGATTACTTTTGCTATCAATGATGGGTAAGTGAGAGCTCCGACAGCCCAGTCCTGCCCACCATCACCTATCTACCCAATAAGCCATATCAGTGCGACCATGAAAAGACGATAAAACCAAAAATAGGCAACAGTTAGAGCTTGTTGTAGAAGCGACCTTCTTATCAGCGCATTCTGCGCGCCTGTCACCGGCAATTAAATTCAGTTCGCCCTGAAACAGATAATTATCTCGTCTGTAACTAAACCGATATGCGTGGATACATATTGTATAAAGAAAACACATACGTATGCATCTGATTTCTCATTAAATTAATTACTTGCATTTAATAATTTTGTCATTTATGTGGATAACACACAATTACACACACATACAAGACAGAGAGAGAGAGAGAGTGAGAGGGTGAGTGAAAGACCCCTTTCAATTCACTTTTTTTCAATATATACCTACATTAAATATAATTATGCATATTTTGCACACTTACTTAGTAAAGTCCCCTCGAATCGTAGTAAAATTCGTAAAAAGAACAACAAAAAGATTAAAGGTCCAAAAGGACGCAAAAAATTAAATTAATTTAAGTTAATTAGGATGAGTTTAAACTTTAAAGGTATAACACACAAACACAGTTATCTAGCAATTTCAAAACTGTTATTTGGAATTGTTTTAATTAAGTCCACGAAGTCGTTGCCACAAGCAAATTAAACTCCTTTTTTTAGACAGAATAAAACAAAGTCCTACTTGAAATGCTTGAGTTAATTTTAAAAGCCAATTTACAGCATTTACAACATTTTTGGTCTTCACCCTCACCCTGACCATTTAATATGAAGATGACGGCAATTGCAGTATTAATGAGAATGACTAAGCTATGTTTATACCATGTTGTTGTTCGCTAGAATCGGGAAATATTAAAATGTTTTTCTTTTTTCATTCTTAGAGCAAATTCCACACTTTAAGTGCGAATTCCCGGCCATTCAGAATAGATTACAGAGCATTCCATAATTGTTTCAGCCAAATTGACACTTTCTCCTCCTTTTTTTTTGTTTTTATAACATTAATAATATGTGCATTTTGTTGGTGTTTCTTTTTTTAAACGGTTTTGTTTTTATTCTTATTGCTTTTGCATTGTTTTTGATGTTTGTTTGCCACCGACTCTGGGGGTATTTTTTTTTTACGTTTTTTTCGGTTTTTTTTTTAAGTGAGTGCGACTTAATTTCAACCATTTTATCCGTATACAATACATATTTGTTTAATGGACGAACTCTTCACTCTACACATACGCACGTACTCATGTTTGTGTGTGTGTTTGTGTCTCTGTATGTGTGCATGTCTATATTATGTGCTTTGGTTGATTAAAAACAAACAATTAGTGCATGGGGGCGTACACAAACTATGGGCAATGGTATGTTGTCAGCGATGACGGGGGGTTGTGGCAAGGGGATTTCTCTAATTATTTGCTGGCAAATTAAATACTTCAATTATGCGCAAAATCTCATCAACGATAATATAGGCAAACGCCTCGATAACATGGCCTAGGGATTAATGAAAAATTATCAAAGAACTATGCGACCCAAAAAACACAAACTCCTTCCTGTCACCCTCTTTCTCTCTCTCTCTCTCTCTCTCTCTAACTGTGTGTGTCTCCCTCTCCATATAGCGCTTCGTTCTAATATTAAATTACTTTTGCCTGCCATTTTTCGGAGAGTTGTGAAGGGTGTTAGAGGCGTTTGGCTCAAGCCACGCCCACTTACACTTGCATCTACTCATCAAGTATGCTATAGTAAATTATTTTTCACAAACCTGTATGTGTGTGTGTCTGTGTAATGTGGTTTGTGAGTGTTTGTGTGTATGTGTGTGCGTGTTTGGAAAAGTTTGCAACATTGATTAGGCCAACGAGTTTAATGTTTACTTTATTAGGCCGCGTAATTAGGAACAACAATTACAAGAGGGGGAGGGGAGAGTGTGGCAGGTAGCAGCAGGTGGCAAGGTAAGCTGGCTTTACTGTAAATATAACTGTAATTAACATGTTATACTGAAAAGCAAGCAGCATAAATTAAACAGCAAATGATTTGGCAGTCGCCCCTCCACTAGGAACTCCACCCTGATCCTGCTCTGTTTATTATTCAAGCACGCGCCGCCAATAGAACTACCGCAAAGTGCGCCGCCCCGACCGTCCCGCCCACCCATGCCGCAACTGCCCGCTGTTAAGAGGAGACGCTCCAGAATCGGGATAGGTGTAAATGTGCGGACGCGAACACAAAAATGTTGTGCGTGTGTGTGTGCGCTCTCCAAATTTTAATTAGAAACTGCTGCTATTAACTTAGTCAAGTGCCCCCTGACTTCCATTTCCTGCCACCATTTGCTCTCAGTTTTCTCTCCATTTTATACCCATTTTCCAACCATTTTCTCTACCATTCCCGTATAAGTTTTTCGTATGCATATAAATGCGAAAAGCCGTCTCCTCCGCCGCATCCCGCATCTCTCCAAAATGTTCATGTCCTCGTCGTCGTGTGAAGTTTGCTAGACGGCGTCGATGAATCCTTGGCAAACTTGGCCAAAATGTATGCTGCAAAAGTTATGCTCACACCTACACCCAGACAAACACACACACACACACACACACCAGACCGGAATGGAATAGTTTTTGAAATATATTTGCCTTTGCATTTATCACTAGTGGCTAGTAGTTTTTTTTTATGTTTGAGGCAATGCGGCAGTATTAAATTTCAATTTTTTGTTTTTGTTTAGCATAGCCAAGGTTGTTGAATTTGGCCTACAGAGCCGAAAGGCAGAGCCCAAGCCAGAGCCAGATTTTTTTAACGTCTACGGTCTATGGAGCTCACCCCCAACTCGATGAATATGCTGCTTGGATGACTGCCACCTGTTGTTGTTGAGTTGTTTGCTAGCTGTTTAAATAATTTAATCCATTTAAAACTTTAATGCTGACTCATCAACAAAGCGGGCAACAAATGTAGGAAGCATAAAACGAGTAAAACAAATTACCAAACGAACTGTAAATACCCTAACAAATCTAACCAGCAAAGTCGAGGGACTTTGCGCACCACATTGAATGAGTTATTCATTCGATAAAAAACATTTAAGCCTTTTTGGTAATTTAATTAATGTTTGTGCTCGCTTGCTCGCAAAGAACTTTTCGCAGCTGCGAACTGTAAACACATTTTCCAAATATATGTATTTGGATGGAGCCAATAAAAACCCCACGTAAGGCAAATACAAATAATGGGCAATTAAGTGGTGGAAAATTTTCCATATAAATAGAATAAGAAAAATATGTAAAACACTTGCAAACTTCATGCATGTGCCACCTGTTACCCAACAGGGATGTAAATCAAATATCGCAATAAGTTGTTTAGAATATTTAATACCCCACTTTCTCTCTTGCGTTTCTTAATATTTCTTTGTGGCAATCCAACATCAAACAACAGAATCACAGTACAAGATCTCAAGTCTTTACTTATTGATTCTTTGGATGAGTTTGTTAATGTTGGGCAAACTTTATGGCCTAGTTAGTATACTCTAGGAAATGAATAGTGTAAGCATATAATAGCGAACAAACAAAACAAATCACCTAACAAACTTTTTGTGCATATTTAATGTGCTTTGAGGCCGGTTTATTAATTGACACATTCGATGAAGATGACGGTTAGACTTTGTTGATGCAAAACGGTGAAAGAGAGAAAGAGAGAGGAAGTGAGAGAAAAAGAAGCGAGAGATTGAGAAACATATATGTATTTAAAGAGAGAGAGAGAGAAAGAGAGACTTGTTTTCGTGCAATTATTTTAATACCCAACTCTGACTCTCGCCAATCTATTCACTCTGAGCTCTCTAAATTTCGCACGGGGAATTTTCTGCAATACACCATCGTCCAACGGAATTCGTGTGTGTCTGTCTGTGTGTATTTTTTTGGGGTCGGCTGGGTGTCTCATTCATTGCGAGTTCTCGCCTCGATGGAAGCGGGACCGCAACAGCCACAACACCGCCACGTGGGGGAATCCGCCAATCATTTATCAATGGAATGTACACGAGCTCACGCGCCGTAACCAGACACCGCACACCATCAAAAGCAAAAGCAACACCAACGGCAAGCCAATACCAACACAAGAGCGGCTCCAGCCAACTCTGATAAAGTTTAAGTTAAACAACTGATGCAATTAATGCTAACAAACTTTTCTAGAGACACTGAGAGATTTCTACATAGTTTTCCCTTCGCGTGGTGTGTGCCTCAAGCAAACAAAAGCCAAAGTAAAGTTAACTCAAGGCCAACTTCTGGGTCTTCTGGACTCGTATTTTATTTCTTTCATTATCTACAGGTTACAGCCAGCATATGCAGCAGGTTGGTGGTCCAGACGGCGGCAGCGGTTCGCGCCTCTATTCACGTCAGGATTGGGGTGCCCGCCTGGCAAAGCAAGTGGAGCATTTCCCCGGACCGGCACCATATGTAATCATTCATCATTCGTATATACCAGCCGCCTGCTTTACCACAGCCGATTGTATGAAGAGTATGCGGAGCATGCAGGACTTCCATCAGTTGGAACGTGGCTGGAACGATATTGGCTATAGCTTTGGCATTGGAGGCGACGGCATGATCTATACGGGACGTGGCTTCAACACAATTGGTGCCCATGCTCCCAAATACAATGACAAGAGTGTGGGCATTGTTCTCATTGGCGATTGGAGAAGTGAGTACCAAGAAAACTAAGCATTCTTTAATAATAGTTGATTAAATGTTTCAATCATTTTAACTCGCAATTAGCTGAATTGCCTCCACAAAATATGCTGCAAGCAGTCAAGGATCTAATTGCTTTCGGTGTGGCCAAGGGTTACATTGATCCGGCCTACAAGCTGTTGGGCCATAGGCAAGTTCGTGACACTGAATGCCCCGGTGGCAGACTGTTCGAGGAGATATCTTCCTGGCCACATTTCACAATTCTCAACACAACCGCAACGGATGTGAAGTCAACGCAAGCAGCCGTTCAGAAAGTTTAGTTTTGAAACAAACAAACCTAACAACAAATAATTCAACAACAGAAGCTACAAACAACGAGTTTTTTACATTGTCGAGGAGCTTATCCAGTATTTATAAACACACAAACACACACACACAACATAAAACAATTACTAGCAAATAATACTTACTTAAAATAAACATAAATAAAAAACTACTGTCAAATAACAATTGTCTGTGTTCTCTCAATTTTTATATAATTGCATTTAATTTGCCTACAGAAAATCTCTTTTCAATTAGAGACGCGTTTTTGCTTTCTGTTTTCTGCTTCCTGTTTCGTTTTGTTGTGAGTGACAACCTGTGCTTTGAATTTGTGTTGACCGACGACCCATCAAATTGAAAGTTTTTCCTATTTCATTTTTTTATTGGCGTCATTGGTTCTCAATTTTTATTGATTTTACACGCTGTGTGCATTTTATGAGCGAAAAAAAGAAGCAACTCACAGAAATCATTCAAAAAGCTACGCCCCAAAAGTATGCAATAGAATAATGTTTGCCCAATACATTTAAAATGACACCCAAAAGTATTTCTCTCGAAAAAATCAAACAGAATTTCAGTTTCAGTTGAATAATTTTGTTTATACGTTTTTTTTTTTTTTCTCTGTTTCTATTTGAAACAAATTATTTAGTTACCACGCTGGTCAAAGCTATTGCAATTTTAATTTAGACATCCGTTGGGACTTTGATTCACAATGTTTTAATTATTGAAAAGCTATTTGCGTTTTTATATGGAATGTTAACAAATCTGTCGTCTTGTTTCGCAAATGTCCCAAATGATTGCTATTTGGGGCGTTATGCTAAATGATGAAACAATTATTTGCAAGTTGCAACCACCAGGATTCAAGATTGAAAACCGTAGGATAACTAACAATAAGTGATAAGCTTGAACTGGTCTCCTGATATTTTTTCACCCTATCTATGTATATGCATGGAACAATGACGATTCGATTGGAGAACAAATCGAAACAAGGATTGATGGCTAATTCTTGATTGTCTTAAATAAACATCATTGAATATGGGTTTTGAAAACCGGAAAGAAAGAAACCTGAAACAGTAACATCATTTGCAGAATATATTCTTATGTCAATTTATAAAATTTGAAACCCGCAAGCATTGTTCAATTACCAAATAATGAGCCAGATCTTAAGTGTAATTGCATGCAATCGATTTGCAATCATTGAAACTCTATAAATACTGTCACGCACTAATCGATAGCTGTGTGTGCCAATCAGTTGACCACAAATGTCAAATTGTATGCAACAACAGAAGGAACAGTCAACGGGAAACTAGGCAAGAGGAAAATGTAAATAAGTTAAAGAAAAGCAAAAGCAAAAGCATATCTCTATCATCATCATCAAAGCTAAACACACAGAAGCACTAATGGGTCTGGATTTTCTAGACGAGTGGTTTTTATCACAGGGTAAGATGTGATTCCCTTCTCCCTCACCACACTCGCCCTGACACAACTTAAAGAAAACCAAAATAATGAAAGTGTCGCCCACGCGTCAAAGAACTTGCGTAATTGAGAGACCTAGTTACTTGTACTAAGCCAATTGATGGCATTAAATTGTCAACTGGCAAAACAAACAGAGCGAAATCATCCTTGAAGCAGGCCATCATCTCACGAGATATTTATAATTCCAGAGTTTCATTGAACTATTGAGAATATGTTGTTGCTGCCGCTGGTGCTGCACCTGCCATAAGGTCAGTGAGTTAGCGCGATTCCGAAAACATGGCTAAAAATATTCTGTCGGTCAAACGAAAAATACAATTTTCATTTCGTTTTCAGTTCTTAGAGACAGAGAGCAAGATAGATAAGAGAAAATGTACGAGAGCTCATTCCTGCAGAGAGAGCGAAATATTTTTTTGGCTTTTTCGAATACTTTCAAGCATTTGCCATGGCGTTAAAAATATATGAATTTAGTTTTTGAAACGCCGTCATAGGCGCAGCGTGCCTTCAAATTGCCCAAAATTATCTCCTCTCGCGGTTTTTGCCTGTCTGCCTCAGTGTGCGTTCGTCTGTGTGTTCTTGTTTGTGGTTTTCACTGTATGTGGGTGTGTGTGGCCTACCTAAACGATGCATATATACTCAAAATATACTTTATATATATATATAAATATATGTATATAAATTGTCTATAAACGGCAGAAGCTGCATCGAGTGAACGAACTAAATTAATTCAGTGAAAACGAGTTAAATCAATTTCCAAAACGAAAACAAATAAATGCGCAGAATTTTTAAATATTAGCGAAAACGTTTGCACAATTTGATACCCCCTGCCACTGCCTTTTGACAATATAATATGACAAAAAAATAGATAATAAAATTGAATTTAAAAGTGCTTTATTTGCCGAATGATTAAACTTTTTCCTGTCCAAACAAGCGTCAACAAGCGTATCCGTCTGATTCATGAATGGAAGACAGATATATGTATATATAAATAAACATATACATATCTGTATATTTAGTTCTTTTCTAAATTTATACTCGACAAGTATTAAAAGAACTTTCCCAACAAGAATATGTTGACTAGAAATGTTTTTTAAATATGTCACGCAATTTATTTGAAATAAAACATAATTTTTCACACATTTGATTTAAATGAAAATCGTTCCCGCCGTTGAGGTTATTTTATCGAGAAATCGGCCAATTAATTGCTAATGGGTAACCTAGAATAAAGGACATAGAGGATACATATTTTATACAAAAAACTGATAGAATCAATAAAATGCCAAATGCGGAATTCAATATATTTAGTGTAATATCTAAACAGGTCCCTTAGTTCGGAAATAAATGGTAATTCCCAGTAGCCATTTGTAATTCCCAGTAATTCAGTAGCCATTTGATATAAATATTATTTTTTTTAAATTATCTTAACAATCCAAAATCATTTTAGTTTATATTTGCCATTATTTTGACTTGTAAAGTTTTCTTTAAATAATTCTTAAATGCATTTAATTTTATTCCAAAATGTCGATGCATTTTTTATATGTATTTTCAGTATACAATTATTTTGGGGTCTTTTGCCTTGTCTGTTTTCTGTGTCCGTCTGCCCACAATCAACCCCACCCACTTCCTCCTCCCACCGCCTATCCACCTAATATGACGGCATATTTATAAGTAAAATTTTTATTTGCATGTCATGTTTAATTAACGCAACCATTCCAAAAAAAAAAAAGAATAAGAAAACCAAGAAAAATCTTCGCTTTTGCCAAAAAAAAAAAAAAGAAGCAATTTGCAAAGGAGAAATGGAAATGGAGAAGGCGGAGCTGAAACAGAAGCCATGGAAGTGGCAATGGAATGAAACAAATTCGGATTTTATTCCTATTTTTTCTGTATTTTTTGTGTACTTTGTGAAACGAGCCAGTTGAAAAGGCAAAATACGAAAGCGCCAGAAAATTTCGTGTTTTTTTCTCTCTGTTCGATTTGCATACCCTATGTGGGATAGAAAAGCTTATTAGGCTCGCTCAGAAAGTATCTTACAGATGGAACTAGAGCAAATTTCCATCGCATTACCTTGCAATTCAAAATATATTTCTACAACATATTTTTAGTTTCTTCAAGAGAAAGGCAAATCGGAATTTTAAGAAATTTATTAAAAACGATCATCCTATCTGATTCAAAGATCTAGTACAAATAAATGATCTAAGATTGTATATAAATAAATAAATGGGTTAATCATTCACTTTCAATCTGTGCGATGGAATTTCCTGCTTTGGTAAATAATCACTTTAGTTATCATTTAATATTCACAAGGTTAAATGATTTTACTAAATATCACTCATTGGCAATGGCCAGGAAACGATTTGTTGTGACAATAGAAACCTATGGAGTGGCTAATGCTTGAACACTCCATTCTGGAATAGGGTATTTGAAAGTTGGCGCCCGGACAGAAACTGCGGAATTTCTCGTTCCGTGTTTGTTAGACGAATGAGACTAGCTCTCTCTTTCAGACGCTTTTTCGGCTGCTTCTCTCAGCGGCGGCACAAAGAACCTAAAATTAAATATTTTCGCTTTTCTTTTTTTTTTACATATCGCAGGCAGTGGCAGAGCAAATTGTTCTCGTTGTTGTTGCTGTTGTTGCTTGTGTTTATTGAAGTGCATGTGTATCGGGGCAGTTAGCTGGATACAATGTAGTACATATATGTGTCTATCTATCATTCTATATACATACATATGTACATACACATGGACTAAACTTTTAACAAAGCATTTTTCTGGGCAGTTAGATTTCTATTGCGATTTCTATTTGCCAGATCCTGTTGTTGGTTCGCGTTAGTGGGTGGTTCAATGGGATGTGTGTAGCATCCAATGTGCATGACTATGACACAAAGGCCTATATTTTGGCTGGTGTCTCGTCAGCTAGAAGAACCAACAATGGCAATAACAACAACAAGAACAGCAAAAAAGCTAATGAGCGCATGCATTTATAAATAACATTGAAATGAAACATACCCAAATATATACGAAATGAATTCGAACAAATTTTCTTAAACAGCTGTTGCTCATCGTCCACAGCGGATTTAAAATATTTTAGCAGCGAGAAAAAATAAAAAAAATCAAAAAGAAAAATCGTAAAATTAAAACACCAACAAAACAAATATACAAAAAATAAAAAAAGAAAGAAACTTTTGGACAAGTGGAGAGAAGTCTTTGTCTCGTTCTCTTGGTGCTAATGTGCAAAGTTTTGTGTTTTCATCGGAAAATTATTTAAAAAGAGTGTGAAAATAGACGACGACGTTGAGTGGGAGTGACGACAACTGCGGCGAGTTGGGGCAACTAGACCCTGGAGACCGAGCCAGAGGCAAACCAGTGTGAGAACGAGCCAAAAAGCTAAAAACAATGCCTTTTGTAACGCCCAAAAGTGGCACCAACAATGCCTCCTCCACCAGTGGACGCACCACATTTCGTCCACCCTGGGTGAAGGATGATGGAGGCTCCTCGACTGCAGCAGCCAGTGCACCCACAAAGCCGGCTTGGGCCAAAAAGTCAACCAAAGAGAACGGTGAGAAGGAAAAGGCCGATACAGCAGCAACGAAGGCCAAAGCAACTCCAGCTACAACCGCAACGGCGGCAACTAAAAAGGCTACTTCTAGCCCTGCTGAGCCTTCCAAGAAAACGGCCGCTGCTGCTGCTGCTGAGCCTGCTGTTAAGAAACCAGCAACAAAAACCACAACAACTGCCGCTGCCAAGAAAAATGCTGAGCCAGTGACTAAAAAATTGCCAGAGCCTGTTAAGAAAGCGGCACCCAGTGTGATAGCCAAGAAGCCAGCAGCAGCTACAGCCACTTCCCCCATCAAGAAGAAGAAAGAGCCCACACCACCACCAGAATCATCATCCGAAGAAGAAAGCGAAGAGGAGGAAACTGAAACTGAAGAAGAAACTGAAGAGGAAGAGGAGACAGAAGAAGAAACTGAGGAGGAATCAGAGGAGGAGGATGACGATGACGACGACACCACGGTGGAAGCCAAGGTGCCGGAGCATGTCAAAAAGGCCGCCCAATTGCGTCCCACGCAGATCAACAAGAAACCGGAACCAACGGAAAGTGAGTTAACACAACGTTTCACTCTAGAAAAACCCAAATTGCGATCCGTCGTGGTCAAACGGGACAAATCAATGAAAAAAGTTGCCCCCGAAGACGATGAGGATGCCGAGGAGGGTGAAACGGAAGAGGAACGCGAACGTCGTTTGCGTTTTAAACTGGAGAAACCAAAATTGAAGCATGTGAAACGCGAAGAGAAACCATTGCCCAGCAAGAGCACCGACAATTTGGCCAAAATACGTCCAGTTCTCAAAAAGGTACCCCGTGTCGACGAGATCCTCAAAGAACCCAAAGAGGAACCCAAGCCCGAATTCAAGACCAAGACCCTTAGGAAAGCGCCCTCCATAAAGCGCGAATTGAGCATTAAAAATGGTAAGTGGGCATTTGACTATTCCGAGAGATGACGCCACCTGAAGAAGCTAAACAACCAATCCCGCGCCGATTAACAACTCCAGAATGGGGGGAAAAGAAAAACGCTGTACAAATTTATTGCCGCTTCTCTAATGTTTAACAAGAAATTGGGACATATATGTTCGTATGGAATCTCTCTGTATGCTAGAGGAATCCGTTTCTCTTGTGCCGCATTGTGTTTGCATTGCTCTCATTCTCTTAATTTTCCTTCTCTTCGGTTTTTTTTTTTTTTTGCTTTCTCTGTTTGTCAAAACGAGTGGAAACATAAAGGGTAGCAAACAAGGGGGGAAGCGGGTAAGGTATAAAATGCTCGGGACGGAAAGGCAAGGCCGACAGGCGTCACAACAAAAACAGGCAGCGCGTCAACGTGGCGTATGAGTGATACGTGTAAAAGTATTGGTTTTTACCCCATTCCCCTTCTCATCACACAAGCGATTGCCGCGTGAGCAAACATTTCTATGAGATTGCTCTCAATCCTTTGAAAGATCTCAACCAGAAATGCAATTTGCAAATAAAATTCTAGTTTTATGTGTGAATGAATTGAAAGTACACAAATAAAACTACAGAATAGGCATTAAATGATTGTGATAAGAAAACTTCTGGGTTAAACCATAGCAGTATACAGACAATATGATCTTACAAATTATGGGTAATCCGCAATTTTATAAATTAAGATTGTGACTATTTTTGGAACATAAGAACAAAATTAAATAAAAAACTTTGCTTCTGCAGGTGGGGGCGTTGCGTCTAAGCGTTGGAATCTTAAAAGCCAATCTTTTAAATTGTGGTCAACTATTAAGGATTTTAAACGGAAACCTTTTTACTTGAATTAAGCAATTGTTAAATAAGCAGACTATTTTTGTAATTTGCACTTTTCCAGCAGATACCATGTGTTATGTGCTCCATCACGGGAGCAGCTCATCTCCTCCATGGTTTCAATCCTTGCCACCCTCCACCCTCTTTTCGTGTTCATGTCCACCTGAGCGCTGCTTGCTCATTTATAAAACCTCACAAAGTTATATATACACACACACATATATAATAAAAAACATATATATATTTTGGTATGGTAGTATATAAATATGTGAATATATTTATATATGTATGTATTCGTGTATGTGAATGATCTGATGGTATATGAAATAAATGTGCACAAAAACATTTCATCAACAAAAAGTGAAACAACAAAGCGCATATATTGCACGAATAGAGAGACAGAGAGTACGAGAGAAACAGGAGGTGTTGTAGGGTGGTGAGAGAGAGAGAGAGAGAGGGGTGAGGGATATAGACAGAGACAGAACAAGAATATAAAGCAATATAAATACCATTTTTTATTTATTAAATTTTAGTGAGTGTTGTGCATTGAGCCGAAAGAGGCGTAAAGTGTTTTCCCACCACACCCGTCGCCGCCACCCACCACTCCCCATAAAAGAAAATATTTATATATGTAAACGTTGTCTATACATGTATCAAAATTGGAAGTATACAAAAATTCTGTCCCTAATTCCGTATTTATAATCGCCACATATTCGCAATTTTCTAATGGACATTGTTGCCTCAAGGCTCTCCTGAACTAAGGAAACGTCAACTTGGCCAAGCAAGGAAGGCCAAAGAAAACTGAGAATATTACAGTGAGTTGTGTTGCATAAGAATTTCTTCTGTTGCTTCTTTCTTGTCGTTCCTGTCCCCTTAAGTTCTTGTTGTCATTGTCCGAAAATTGAATTGCATAGTCCTCAGGGGGACTAGGATTTAACCTCCCAAGGTGTTGCCTCAAGTGGACCAAAGAAAAAAATGAAAATAGTAACAAAAATGAAGTGAAAAGCTCGTTAAGACCAGCAAAAAGGTTATGTGTAAGGCAGTTAACTCGCGTCCTGTTCAGCCTGTGTTCTAATCAGTGGGCAATAACGTGACCGCAAATGCGTCCTAATCTTGGTCGAACAAACAAAAGGATCGAATGGGAAAAAGGAAACGAAAAAAGGAATAGGAATGAGTGTGGAAATTGGAATGGGAATGGGCATGGTTAAGAAGAGGTCACTAAATAAAATGAGGCAAAACTCCTGTTGTCCACCGCACCATTTGTCCCCTTTAAAGCAAGGGCATGAAAATAAAAAACCAACAAAACAAAAAAAGGAAAGGCCAAACACAATGAAGAAGACAAAAAAAGAAACATTTATTTAATGTGCTCGGTCGGACGACTTGGTCTTGGACTCTCAAGGAGCAGAGGGTGTGGCGTAGGGGCTTCCTCCCTTTACTTCATCTCACTTCGGTTTCGGTTCGGTTTCGTCTAGAATTTCTTCTTGTTGTTTCGCTTCTTTTTTATGGTCTAAGCAAAATTCATGATTATTGCTCATTGTGTCAAAACTAGAACATAAAACGGAATGTTTAAAACCAACCAGCAGCAGCCAGTGCTTTTGTAGGTGGAGAGCTGAAGAAGATGATGATGATAACTTGGACCAAGCTCTTGCTTAAAGTCAGATAGATTGGAAGAGAGGCCAGGCGGCACACTCCACAAAAACTGACAACTATCAATAAAACGAAAAGAAAAACTGAAGCCAAAACACCGAACTGAAACCCGGCAAAGCGACAAAGCTACCAAAGATATATGGCCATGTGCTTGATATAGTCTAACTAAATGCCCCATTTATATTCAAATATCCGCCACTAAAAAACAAAACGAAATAAAAGACGGCGGTAGCCGCAAGTCTCTTCCAACCCCTGGCCATCCTCCAATCCTCCTGCTATGCTCTGCTCCGCTTGACTTGGTGGAGGCCAAGCGAGCGCCTTCAAAGGAATCCTTAAAAAAGGACACGAGGCAGCAGGGGGACAAAATATTTTCTTTTATTTAAATGAGCCTCATCTCTATGTATGTATTTGTATGTATCTAAGCGTGTGTGTATGTGTATTATACTTATATATGGGACATGTAACGGCTGCGCTCCATTTTGAGGCAAGTTTTCGTTTTTGTCTGTTTTTTGGGTGGGTCAAACTGTTATTTTTTTCGTTTTGGACGAAAAGCGAAGCACAGGGGTAAGGGTCATCAGCTGCTGTCATTAGAAACGTCGACTTTCAATAGGTAAGGGTGTTTCTGTGGCTGTGTGTGTGTATATGTGTGTGCCCAACCCAACGAAGCATAAAAGATGATTAGGCTCTTTCAAATTTAGACACAGCGCGGTCAAAATGACGTTAAAGGAAATCATTTTAAAGACACACTCACCTACACATACACACACACACACGCGTGTTCGATATGATGCCAAAAGACTGCAATGGTTGACTGAATTATTCGATTATTACCCCGGGCATGGCCTTTAATATGATTAAAATTTTAATTAAAATTGAAAATTCATATTAGAACCTTGCCCAATTTGGAATTAGGAATCTTATATACATATACATACGATTATTCATTAGTAGCGTCTTAAAAGTATTCAAGTTTAATAATTAATATTGTCAATTTTTAAATGGGATATAAGATATATCCATACCTTTAACTATGATTAAGTTTACTGTTAAAGTAAGGTCTATAGTCACAACTTTGTCTTTAGCCCAATTAAGTTTTCAATCTTATTTAACCAACGAGGCCAACTATTTTTAGGATTGCTCTTTCGATGATTAATTTTGTAGTTTTGCTTACGCTGTAAATACTTATTAGGAATATTAAAAACGCCAATCATACAAAAAGTCAACTGGTCTTCTTTGGAATTCTGTGTGGTGTGGGTGTGTGTGGAAGAGAGGTCCATAAAATATGGATAACTTTACAGTGCTTCATCATGCTCAGGAATAGGGAGACAGAGTGAATGAAAGGGGCGAAGGTGGTAAGAGAGCAGCAGGAGCAAACAAAAGAACCAGAAAGTCAGTCATCAAGTAGAAAGAGCAGGCACCACATCCAGCCATCTAAACAAGCATCCATCCAACCAGTCCAACAACAGTCAGTGATTCAATGACAACGGCAACATTTGTGCATGCATAGAATATTCTGTTGATGATAACACAATGAGCAAGGATCCCCCTTCATTCTCATCCCATCCCCATTGCAGATGGAGGTAGTATAGCAACCTCTGCGGTGCCGGAGTGGGGAGGGGCCCTCTGAGTGAGCTCGCAAAATTTATGTTTACATACCCCCCCTCGCTATTCATTTTGCGCCGTCGTAAGTGCGGGCTTTGCGGTATATTAAGTGGGTAGCATCAGCAGCTGAGAAAGGAAAAGAATCTCTCTGTTCTGTTCTCTTCTGTTCTGCTTTTTATATATTTAAATAAGAAATAATTTTGTCGACATGAATGAATGAAGACTTTTATCTGCCCTTTCCTACACACCCTTCCACACACAAAAAAGCAAGACAAAAGTGGTTTTTTGGGTAAGTTTTTTGTTTTGTTTCCGTCTCGAGTTCACTTTCCTCTGAACAATCTCTGACTATATATGTATGTGTATATATATATATATATGTGTGTGTGTGTGTGTGTGTGTGTTTGTGGGTAGGGAGGGTTTCTGATTTAGGGGTATACATTTTCCCAGAGCTTGGCCATAAATTACCAAACCGAATTAAGCGAAACTTACTAAACGCTCGCTCAATTGGCTGCCCAAAATGTTGACCACGTATTTTAATCAGTGCCCAATGATAAGACATTGAAATGGGGCCGGGAACGAAGGGAAAGTGAGAGGAATGAAAGACCATACCCATTAGAGGGACCCACAGTACAGACAGTTCATTAACATGCAGCAGGGGACTAGACAATAATCAAGTTTCTTTGAGCTGCCACACTGATTTCATTCACTAAAGTAACACGAGTTCGGATTAGTTTCCTTTCGCCCAGGTGCAGGTAGTCTTCGGGGAACGGGGGTGTGCTCTAAGAACGGCGGGAGGCTAATGCACCGCAAAAAGGCAGCCAACCACTTAAAGATTAAGTGCAGGTTCAGCCAGGCGCGACTGGCAAGACGTGGGAAGAAGAAGAAGGACCCTCAGAGTAAGGAACGAAAAAAAAAACACAAGCCAGAATCCAAAAAAAAAAAGTCGCTCAGAGTGGGGCGGGGTGAGCGTATTAAAACGGGGTAGGGAAAAAAAAGAGAACCGAAACTGAAGCTTACACAAAGGATAATGCGGCGTAAGGTTGCCTCGATGGCTGGAATGCTTGGATTGGGCCGTCGATGGGTTGCTGGGGTCGGAGAAGCGTTTCTTGTTGCTGCTTGCCATCATCTTCATCGTCGTCTTGGGTTCATTCAAACAAAGCTAATTAACAGATTTGTCAGCTTTTCATCACTTGGCAGCAGCAGCCATTGTCTTAAGCAGTTGTTTGACTTTTACACTTCTCCCGCAGCAACAACAAAGCATAAAAAGAAAACATGCAAAGTATTGGAAAAACACTGAAAAATGGAAAACATAAGAGAAAAAAACAGAAGAAAAGCGAAATAAAAGTTCATTTTGAGTAGAAGGATGTGGGAGGTGTTTGTGTGTGTGTGTGTGTGTGTATGGGGGAGAAGGTAGGGAGTTTAGCTGTATAAAAACAAATCAAAAGTTTTTCAATTGCTAATTACAAGGCCAGCAGTCCATGCAGGCGGGCGATGGGCCCTGGCCCATCGCAGAATGACTACTGCCCAGGATAAACAGCAAAAGAAGAACCTTTGAAGAATTTTCCGTGCAAGTTGAACTCTTGTTGGGCCAACAATTTAAACGGAAATTTATTAGAAACAGCTTGCAGAAAAACATTTTCCAAACTAATTGGCCTCGTTAACAAAAGGTCTAAGAGCAGCAAGCAACCCACCAAGAATAAGAACTCTAACTCCAACTGGATACCAAAGCTAAAAAAGAAACAGACGCCCCAGACTTTAAACTAACTAACTAACTAACTAAAAAACCAAAAGCAAGCCAAGCCAAGCGAAACGAAACGGGGCTGCCAAAGTGCAGATGGGGAAAAAATTCCAAAAAAAAGAAAATAAAATGCAATCAAAGTTTTCCTTCGGCTCAGTACAGTTCGGTTCGGCATTGGGGGGTGTTAAAGCAATAAAACACCATCAAAGCCAGTAGGTGGTCGATGATGGTCCAAAGCAGAAGCAGCCTGAGCAGCAAGGGAAGCAGTAAGTAACTTTTCAATCTCTGTTGCAACTTTCCGGCAAAGTCAGAGACACACACAGGGTTCCAATGGCACCGGCAGCACCTACCAACAACTCAATTGATATGTATGGCTGTGGCCTGTGACTGGTTTGCTGCCCTCCAGTGCCAAGCTCCAAGTTTCTTTACAACAAAATAATAACAAACAACTGACACAAATTGCAAACTCATTAAATTAAAATTATATTTAATAACCGCGAGTGCACGCAGCGCTAAGCGATTTGCTCTAATGCTCAACCATCCATCTTTTTCATCTAAAAAACAAGAGAGCCAACCACTAGAACTCAACCAATCTCAATTTCCGTGTTCGTTTTTCGTTCTTTTTGTGTTTGTTGTAGTTCCCGCCCCGCCGCCGTTGCCATCGTTGGTGCCCAAGGCTCCACCACCGCCTCCCCCGCCATTGGCACCCGGCGAAAAGCGTGTCCTATCCGACTCGCAGAAGCAAACACTCGAGAAGCTGAAGTAAGCTCGATTGCCCAACGCCCACTGCGCCAGAGACCCTTTCATGTGATTCACATTTTTTCTATTCTTTTTTTTTCTGGCCAGAACAAGACCCCGCCGACGTCCAGACTGGTCTGAAATGATGAAAGAGGTGGAGAGCGGCAAAAAGCTGCGACATGTGGCATGCAACGACAGGTGAAAAATTTAGTTATTTAGTTAGTTGGTTAGTTGATGTCATCAGCAGAAGTCCCCAGAACAAATTACTCACTCCCGAGACAATAGAGGGATAGAGAGAGAGAGAGAAAAACATTTTCATGACAAAGTGTTAATAATTTTAATTTTAAATTGGACTCGCTTTAATTGATCTCAGATCTCAGCCCATATTGACATGCAAATCAATGACGAAAGTGGACGACAAGTTCATCTATGAAACCGAGAAGGATAATTCGCATAATAAACTGCTGAAGCAGATTCAGGGTGGTATTAAACTGCGTCCAACCCGGACAAATGATCGCAGTAAGCCCATCTTGGATGGTCTACGAAAATTCCGCCGACAAATGACTATCGAAGAGCAACTGCAAAAGTCGCAATCAAAGGTCAATATGCTTAGCGAGGCGCCCAGCAGTCATGCTCTGGGTCCCACCAATGCCAGTGCCCTGGGAGCGGGCAGTTCAAGACCCAGCATTGTATCCACCATATCCATTGATGAGGAAAGTCCCGATGAATTGGATGACATTGACAAGATTCGTGATGATCTGCAGAGTACGAAACAAATGTTGGCGCTCGAGCTGCGCAACCGGGAGGCTCAGGAACGCGAGAATAAGAAACTTTTGGCCAAAATACGAACCTTGGAAACCGAACTGGAGCGAGAAAAGTCACGTGAAAAGAATCTCGAATATGGCTCAAATGTGATTGTGGCCACCATGGATCCCACACCAACAACTGAGCAGGCTTACGTCAATTCGCTCAAGCGTGAGGTGGAGGACGCCCGCAAGGTGTCCAAAGAGGTGGAGCAGAACTACCAAAGCACCGGCGAGCTGCTTGTGGAGGCAAAAACGGAAATTGAGGAACAAAAACGACAGATACAATTGCTTGAGCGCAAATTGGCAGCGGCATTGCAGGTAAGCGACAGCCAAGACAGATTCAACCAGCCAAAATGATGAGGGGATGGGAAAGAGAATGTGGTGGTGGTGGTGATGGTGTGGGGAATAAAAGCGAGCACAAAGTGTTGTCAGTTGAACAAACTAGTTGGGAGTTGGAAGAAGGTCACAAGCCAGCCAACCAAGCAACCATTCGCCCGCCCATCTATTTCTATGTATTCTTGGCCATTTCTAGCGACGTGTGCTCCGCAACGCGGCAACAGCCGACCGTAAAGATTAGAGAGAGAGAGAGCCCAGGCAATCGCAATTAGTTGCTTTAGTTTGATTGATTGATATTAGTTACGCTTAGAGACAACAATACTTCGTAGATCGCTTTAATCAGCTGACAACACTTTACACACGCTGATTTTTTTGGGTTTCTGGGATGGATATTACGAGAAGGAAATGTGTCGATAATTGGAGCACTTTCGTTTTAGAAACGAACCGATAAAATGGAAATCCCTTACACCATTCTTACAGATTCCGTTTCGAGTTAAACCAGTTTATAAACTGTTTCGAAACTCTTGTATATATTCTGTTCTAAATAGATCATACAAGTGTCATTTCCAGATCATTCTAAGTTGATCCGTCCCAGGCCCCAAATTCGGGGGCTCGTTACATACTACGTTAATGGGTGATAGACAAACAGACATACTCGCAATACCCAAAAGCTTTTCTAACCAATTAACGCGCTATATTATAAGGGTCATACGACACCAAGCACTAACCGTCCGCATATTAGTTATTGCTTTGCTTACGACGACGACAACGACGACGAGGACGACTACTACAGCAACGAGGCAAGGACCAATCATGGTCTGCACAAGGTATCAAAGCTGCTCCCATGCGCCCGTTTGGATGAATCTTTTTCGTTGATGCCTTCTCTTTGTCTGTGCAGGGTGGCGGATCATGGGATGGCTCTCGGCGAACTAGTGATGCCAATTTCGGACGCGATAGTTCACCCGAGCTGGATATCGAACTTAGCGAAAGTGATCCAGACGAGCCGGAAGAGAAGAAAACAGAGAGGCGGGAACGACGTATGGGCAAAGAAGTCAAAGTGTTACGCAGCAAACTGACTAAATTGAAAGTAAAGGAGGAGGCGGCCAAGAAGGAGAAGGAGGTATTGAAGCAGGCCATGAAAAAGAATCATGTCATACTCAAGTGGGTAGTAGGTTATATTGAAGGACAACAGAACAGATGAGGATTACAGGGTTTATCTTATTTCTTAGGGAAGAAAACAAAAAGTTCAAGAAACTGGAAAAGGAGGTACAGAAAATGGCCGCCTCAATGAAGCTGGAAGAAGACGAAGTCGATGCCGAAGAGAAGGACGAAGAGGATGAGGAGGAACCCGAAGATGCGCACGTCAGCGAAGAGGAGTCCGAAGAAGAGTCTGAGGAATCGGAATCTGAAGAAAGTGAAGCGGAATCAGGCAGCGAATCAGAGACAGAAGTAAGTTAGACAAACTATGTATGTATATGTGCTCACCTGATACAAATTTGGGTGTCCCTCCTTGTAGGATGCGGCAAACTCAGCCAAAAAGGCAAATCTGGAACCACGAGTAAAGACGCACGAAGGTCGCTTTACTGCTATGAAGAAATGCAATGTCCTGCTCCAGGCAAATGTGGACAACTTGCAGGATCAAATTGTCCAAGTGCGCGCGAAGGCCACAAATCTGCAAGACGAGCTGGATGCGGTAATTGCCGATTTGGGTTTCTAGGTATAGAGCAGCACAAGGACGAACAAACGACGACGACGAGAACCGGGAGTAGCACAAACACAGACAAAGTATCCTATCCAAGGAGTACAATGTGTTTATTTATTTAACTATTTCTGTTTACGTACTGTTTGTTTTTGCGTGTAAACAAATAAAATAACATTTCATAAAAAACTTGTAAACGGCGCTACCTTGACACAAACATCTGTTCACCTAATGAGGAATGGTGATAAGTGGAACAAGCGGGGGGAATCTAAAGAATTTAAATGCATTTGGCATATTTGCTAAAATATTTACTTAACTAGATTGGAATGGCATCAAATCATTAAGTCTCTGTTGTTTTTGCTACATTAATTAATTAAAATAAGTTAAGTTGAAAGTTAACAGAAAAATGTGTCTTTTGGAACATTGGAAACAGCTGGAAATGTTGGCGCCAAATTCAAATAGTTGAATACACATCAATCTAGTTTTCATTAATGGAATTGTAAGATTATTTTATTGTATTTTAAGCATGTTTAACAATGTACAAAACAACAAATTGATGAATTTTGCTAAACTAAACTGTAGATTATGAGTATTTTGGTTTAATATGCAAATGGCTATCACGCTTGATGTTTGAAAACTGTATATGTATGTAATATTTGTGTTTATTTATGTATGTATATTTTTGTATGATAATCATGGATCCTGGTAGATTCTAGTAATTCTATATACTGTATACTGAGCATCGAATAGGTATACTAAGTCTATTAAAATGAACTGTTTGTTGAGCACTAACTCCCAAAAAATGCTCCATATTTGATATTAAATTTAATTTAGTTAGTACCGATGTGTAAACACGACATGTGTGTGAGAGAAACCGCGCATTTATCTAAAACATTTCACCCGGCAATTCAGCTGCTCTCGTTCCCATTTATCGTCCCTTTTACTCTAGTAGGATGACCCGCAACCGCTTCCGCAGCGTCGATTCTCTTGGCAAAGTCATGGCCCATTTTTTGAGTGCAGTTAAAATGACCGAGCTGACCACCATGAGAGCTCCAAACAGGGAATAGCCAGTCGGAGTCTCGCCGAAGAACATCATTTGCCAAATGAAGGCGAACACAATATCTGCACAGCGTGCAATGGCCACGGGACCAGCTTGCTCCACTTGCAGCGACAACGTTAGTAAGATTTGGCCAAGAAAACTGAAGATTCCCAAGATGACAACCAGCCATCGATCACGTCCACAACTAGGCCAACAGACGGCGCCGATTGCAACGCAAACGATGAATGTGTAGACCAGAGCAATAGCTCCAAAATTCGTCATGATCACGGAAAAGTGTAGATTCTTAAGGGCCCGTAGCAGTATATAGACGTTGGCTCCAAACAGCGTCGATGATATTGCAGCAACTGGTCCCCAAATGTCGTAAGTCTTATCCGAATACTTCTCGCTTTCGCTATCTTGTGTAGGAGCCGCACTGCCAAAGATCACCGGCGGACGGGTGATCAGGACAACGCCCAGAAGTGTCATATTAATAGTGACCACATTGAAGAGCGTGCAAGGTTCCTTGAGAAAGACTCGCGCAAAAATGGCCACAAACACGGGTGTGGAGAAAATAATTACACTGGCATCGGCAAGTGGCATATGCCGGAAGGCATAGAAACTTAGCATAAGTCCAGTGGTTCCCATAAAACAGCGTAGCAGCAGTATGACGCGCTTACCCTCTGGGAAAACCGGCTGTTTGGTGTAAATCAAGATGGGAATTGTGGGCAGCAGAACGCCTACAAACCGAAAGGAGGCTAACTCCATAGGGTTGACGTCCACGAGGCCCTTAACTATCACTGAGCACAGCGAAAAGAATAGCGAGGATAGCGTGGCCAAAATAATGCCCAGGTATGGGCAGTTTAGCCGCATTTTTAAACGTTCCAGCCATCGATTAGATTTATCGTTGGATTGTGTCCCCTCCTGAAACTGATGCAGCTCCAAATTCTCTGGCATTTTGTTGTGAACTGATGTCTCTCAACTATCTAATAATTCTATTACCAGCGATCTAGCATTCTGCAAAGCAGTAAATTTGTTTTATAAATTAAAATTCTTGTTTATTGTTTTGTTGCTTACCTGATTTGGAAAAATCAATTTTTACCGTATTGGCTGGTCTACTTTTGGTCCGCGATTGCGGGGTAAATCGGGAAGCTACGTCCCTTTAATTTTGCCCTTTTCGCACTTCACCTTCACTGAAACATAGTGTCCTTTTACCCGTTTCATAGGACTTTATATATTCTCATTATTTTCTATTTAATATTTTCATTTCTTTGCATTTATAAATAGGCCGTTATTTTTCTGCCAAAAATCGACTAACAGACTCCAATTGCATTAACAGACTCACATTGCGTTAACAGGATAAAACTGAGTCGTCACAACTAAATACTACACGAAAGAAATGAATGGAAATAGCCCAACGCCAGTTAAAAAATGGGCAATTCTCGCAGCCAGCCTAGGCCTGGTCTATGTTCTGGTGCGTCACAGATACTCTATAATTGGACAAATGCGGCGCCGCATTTTTCTACCCGGAGCCAGTAGTCCGCTTCGCTTTAAGCAGATAGAAGTCCTCACCACTTCGCAAGATGAGTCTACCCAGAAAATCATAAAAGAGCTCAAAAGGTGAGCTGCGTTAAGGTGTGCGACACAATTTTACTTTTATGTTTATCACACAACAGCCACTGCCAACGTTTTCAAGTCTTGGGATTCGACTGTGAATGGATCACAGTGGGAGGTAGCCGGCGACCAGTTGCCCTGCTCCAGCTCAGTTCCCATATGGGACTGTGCGCCCTGTTCCGCCTGTGCTGCATGAAGCAAATTCCCAAAGATCTAAGAGAGCTACTCGAAGACGATGCTATTGTCAAAGTTGGCGTGGCACCGCAAGCCGATGCAATGAAGCTGTCCCACGATTATGGAGTGGGCGTTGCCAGTACATTGGATTTACGGTTCTTGGCCGTTATGACAGGCCACAAGGCCGAGGGATTGGGCAAGCTCTCCCACACCCATTTAAATTTCGTTCTGGATAAGAACTGGCGACTGGCCTGCTCCAATTGGGAGGCCAAACAGCTGGAGGAGGTTCAATTGAATTACGCTGCCAACGATGCTTTGGCTGCTGTGGCCATATTTCAAAAGTTATGTCGAGATTTGGAACCACGTGCGTTTTGGGACATTCGCCCTCTAACAAGCAAGGATTGGCTACAGAAAATTCAACCATTCCTTGATGTGGATTTTACCAAAGGCTTCTCAATAGGCCTCTCTTCATCCAATGCAGGCGGAGGCACTGTGCCCTCCTCATCTCCAATGACAGCCAAATCCAAACCGAAGAAGATGATGGTACCAGAGAAGCAATACTGCCGCAAACTGGGAACACAGTCGAAAGCTTTTTATGACAACTGCCTCTTGCAGGCACCAGATGGCGAACTTTTGTGTACTATTGATCGGCGTAAAGCCTCCTGGTATATAAATCAAAATCTGGGAGCCCAAATTCCTGGGGAAACTTTTACGGTTCGCCTAAACTTTGAGCCAGCTGGAAGGGCTGTTGGTGAGGTAGGTCGGTACTATCAGACGCCCAAGGAGAATCAGTGTGTGGTGTGTGGCCGGCGGGATGCCTATATACGAAAGAATGTTGTCCCACGCGAATATCGCAGACATTTTCCGGCAGTCATGAAGTCGCACACGTCGCACGATGTGCTCTTGTTGTGTCCCACTTGCCATCAGTTGAGCAATGTTTCCGATTTACGTGTGCGCACCAAATTAGCTACCAAATGTGAAGCTCCATTCAAGCATGGCGATGGCATGGTAAAATACCACGAGGATCCGATCTTGAGACGTGTAAAATCTGCTGGCAAAGCTTTAACCTACCAAAGCGAAAAGATTCCTCCAGCAAGAAAGGCAGAAATGCATCAAATCCTCTTGGATTACTACAAAGATTGCAATGAGATCACCGATGAGCTGCTGAAAGAAGCTGCTAACATTGACTATCGGGTGGAGAATGAGGATTACTGCCAGCATGGAGAAAAGGTAGTGCAAATGTATCGCGATCAGTTTGGCGGTCTCATTGAATTGGAACGCATGTGGCGAGAGCATTTCCTTCACACCATGCAGCCCAAACATCTGCCTTATTTATGGAACGTCAATCATAATGCTGATCGCCTCGAAGTGCGGGCCAGTGAGGGAAGAGTCGACAATGCTGATTTACTGGTAGCTGGACTGACAGCCAAGTCCAATCCAAATTGAAAACCCAATCCAAATCGTCAGTGAAATGTTAAATATTTGCAAATTACAAAAACCGCTCAAGTGCCTTATTAAGTTTGTACCGAGTTTTGTACGTACTTATGATACTGCTTTATTTAAATATAAATATAAATACATACATATAAGTATATATATATATTTTGAAATATTCTATGCATAATTTAAACTTTGAATTTGTGCTATTGCGGTCGATTCGGTTCTAGAATTTCTAAAGACATAAAAATGGCAAATCGAGCATCATTCTGATCACTAACCTATAAAGCTTACAGTTTACGAGATTTTAATACATTATATACAGAATCGAGGCAATGGGATCCCAATAGCAGCTAAATGAATTCGAAACCCTCGTATTTGTAATCCGTTTCGATTCGCGTCTCGCTCAGCAGGGTTTTACCACTTAAATTGAAGGCTGTGATGAAGGTGGAAGTCTTGCCATTGAGTTCTTCTGATTTTAAAGCAATAATGATGCTATCATCAGTGCCCGGCAAAAACTTAAAGCTGGAGAAGCCATGTGTGGGTGAAGTATTTCCCGAGTCGAGTTTTATCGTCTCAATGCTGTAGAAATTCTCATCGGCCGACACCAGAAGATTGCAGCCCATGTGCTCATCTCGAGTTTCGTTGTATCTGGAGTGAAAGAGTTCAATTACTTCTCTTAGATAGATTGGCCAATCCATACTTACTTCTCACGTGAACAGCGACGAGGTAGAAAGAACCAGCGCTTATGCACTTCCGACCATGCCCCGCTCTCGTGTATCATATAGCCCGGCCATGTGATCTGATACGATTCCAACCTGAGTCGTTTAAAGTTTTCTGCCCAATTAAGGGATCTCACTTCTCCTGAAGGACTTATTGCTTTCACATACATGGGATTATAGTTCTCAAAGTCACCCATGCTAGTGGTCCACTCCTTTCCCATGGAGCCGACGTATAGCGTTTGTTGTTTTACCGTTGCCCACTCTGACTTGAAGCCTTTTGCGCTGTGTCCATCACCATCCAACAGAATAACCCATGGAATGGGCTTGTCCTTGACCAACTCATAAATCAAGCCAGTGCGATCGTCGAAGCTAAGTAGGCGACCGTTGAAAGTGACCAATTCGGACAACTCCATGCCACGTCCCTTCAATGCAAAAGCCGACTCTAGTGACGTGGGTGTTCCGTCATCCCACTTTATTTGTATCTCGCTCTTCGACACTGTATATGTTAGATAGCCCTTCTTTAAATAACTTCGCCACGTTGCGCTGCCATCGGCCTTGACCACCTTGGAGTTGGTATCTAGATCTGCAATCATGGCAATGCGAAAATTGATAACGCCACCGTGTAAAGCCATAGGCGGCGTCAATGGATAGGTAGCATTGTATCCCACATTGTTTCTAATGTCCAAACTCTTGGCATCCGTATAGCTTTGTCGCAGCCAGTAGCCGTCCGATGAGGATCTCGAGCCCTGGCGGGCATAATAAAAAAGCAAGACTAGAGCCACAACGCCAAAAACCAGCAGTGCAAAATGATAGTTGAATCGAACCGTTCGATTCCCGATCCTATAGGTGGGCGTTCGTATGGCTGACCGCCAGTCGCGCATATACATGGCTCGTGGAGATTGCTCCAAATCCCTGTACGACGCGAACGTCGGGCTTTGCATTTCTAAGCAAAGACAAATGCTGTGATGTGTCGGTTTACGTCTAGAGTGTTTGGATTAGAACAGGGTGTCATTCGCGTTGATTGATCAGCTGTTGCTATGGTGGCAATAGCCCTGCCAGTGCTGGTTAATAGTGGTTAATAGTGTTGCTAAACATTCTGCATAGAAAAAACAACATTCAACAGCACGCACGTGTCGCACACAAGTAAAAACGATAAAGGTAAAAGAAAATAAACCACGCGATTTTGTAAACATTAAAAATACATAGAAACTTAATTACAAGCACTAAAACACACATCACGCCTTAAATTTTAATATACAGGTGATTGGTGTTAGAACATAACCCCAACTACCATCAAGTGCCCAAAGGAATCCCTCGGTACCTAAGGGTACCCAGGCATACTTGAACCCAAGACAGGAGAACAAAGTTGTCAAACATGCGTATCGAAACGTGCTACTTTTGCTCGAGCAAAATATATCCCGGCCATGGTGTGCAGTTTGTGAGAAATGATTGCAAGGTAAGTCCTAGACAACTTTAAATGTGCTCAGGGAGTTAATGGCAACCATTTTCCATAGATATTCAAATTTTGCCGGGGAAAATGTCACAAGGCGTTCAAGCGCAAGAAGAACCCACGCAAGGTAGGCTGGACCAAGGCGCATCGCAAGGCGGCAGGCAAGGAGCTGGCCATCGATCCCAGCTTTGAGTTTGAAAAACGTCGTAATGTGCCCATCAAGTATAGCCGCGAGACTTGGCAGAAGGCCTTGGTTGCCATTAAAAAGGTCACCGAGATCAAGGAACGTCGCGAGAAGCACTTCGTCATGGAGCGCCTGCGCAAGGGTCGCCAGATTGAGATTCAAATGGATGTCAAGGATGTACAACGCAATATGTCGTTGATCCGCTCACCAGCCGCTGGTCTTAAAGAGCGTCGGGCCAAGGAGGAGGCAGAAGAGGCAGCCCTAATGGAAGAGGATCTGCCTGAGGAGAAGATCACTTATGTGGATGCGCGCGAATTGGAGAGGAAACTGGAAGAAGGCATGGACATAAATGATTTGGAAATGTTAGAAGCTTAAGCAGAAAGGGAAATTATATAATTTTCTGAACAGATGTAAATAGTTTTTAAGTTGCTAAATAAAGTACAGAATATGTACATATACATATGTCGATTATATTATAATTCGGTATAAAAATATATTTTATTTATCCACATGCTCCTTCTCCACCTTCTGATCCGGAGACTCTAGATCTATAGTTACGGGGCCATCGTTTTGTATATGTACTTGCATATAGGCACCAAATTTTCCATCTTTAAGAAAGATTAGTTAAGATTTTGTAATTATTCACAGTAAAATCTTGAATTACCTTTGATTTTGTTGGAATCATAGGATAGCTTTAAGCGGTCAAGGAAATGCTTATAGAGGTCTAGGGCTTCGTCACCCTTCATGGCAGCTGAAAAATCTGGCTTGTTGCCCTTCAGTCTGTTATAGAGAGTAAACTGGGACACACAAAGAATCTCCAACTCCAGGTCTTTGGCTGATTTTTGCCATCGTTTGCCGGCCTCGTCCTCAAACAAACGAAGTGCCAGAATCTTCCGTACCCTGCAGTAGATAAGGACCTTAAGATAGAAATGGGATTACCTTGATCGATACCCACATGTATTCCACATCTGCTTTGGTATCGCTGGTCTTTAGTCCCACAAGAACGCACAAACCGGGTCCAATGGAGGACACCAAGTCCCCCATTACTGAAAAAAGGATATATATAGTTATAGATCTGCCCAAGTACTGCAGCGTTATTTAGCCTTTACCCGTGACCTGAGCGGCCTTTACCCGTTGTATCACAGCTCGCATATGTAATAAATTAAACAAAGTTTCATTAAATTTAATAAGCTATATAAGACAGTGTGGCATAATGTCTGCATCAGTCAACTGTTCAGTGTTGTTCAACAAAAGGAGAATTTGAATTTAAACAGTTGCTTGACTTGTATAAATTACGATTTTAATAAAAATGGTATTCATTTAATAAACATTAACAATTAGAATACAGTTGATAAAAAATATATATATGTATATGTAGATGTATTATTTGGTGCATGTCTTGAGAGCAGAGTTTGAGCTGAGTTCCGGGTAAATACTTACGTTCCACTTAAGCTTGGAACGATTAAAAAAAAAAAAGATTGACCTAAAATGTAAACAAAGAGAATAATAATTGTAAGAATAATAATGTTTTTGGGATATGGAAGAGACGTTATCACAGCGCCGACGGCTTTAAGTTATTTTGAATTTGAAGTTTTCGTTCGCACAACTTCTTGATGTGGATCTGATTGGTCAGTTCGGCCTGTCGCAGTATCTTGCGGATATCCAATAAGCGCTCATGTTTGTGGGCCAACAAGTAGGCGGACTTCAATTGACCCAAATAAATAAAGGAGGATATGCGCAGCTCCACACTGGCTATCCGTTTGATTAGTCTGTCCAAAATCAGCTTCGTCTCTGGCAGATGAGTATGGATAGCCGCATTGATAGCAATCGAAATGATCTCATCGTATTCCGCAGTCGACCCAGGAGCACCATTATTGCTGGCAATGCAGTCGAGCAGTCGCTCCACCTCATTGAAACGTTCATTTCGTGCTAGGTATTTAGCTGTTGCTCCAAATACTTTAATTGGTACCAATTTATATTCCTGCAATATTCTGTGATAGAAAACCAATAAAGAAGCAATTAAAATCATCTTCATTTATTTTTTGGTTCTACTTACCCATAAGCCAAGCCGAATCCCTCATCTATGTTCTTGCCACAGAGCAATACCAGAATGCACAAGTGAACCCTGGCCGTGGCTCCCTCAAAGAGGGTGGGCAAAGTTCCTTGACTTGTATCCAGGCGAATTTGTTTCAAAATTTTTAGAGTATAGAGCGATTCTCTAGTCGGTTGATCTTGTTCACATCGACTTAGAAACTTGGCTACTTCCATCTGCCGACGTATGGTATTAATGTGACCATTCAGAGCACGAGCATCCATTTGCATGGCAAAGCATGTGCCGCCAGCGGCTGTCGAGTTGGCAATACTTGATCGTCGTCCCTGTTCATGCTGTAAGTGCTCCCATTGGGATAAATCCAGCTCGCCTTGTAAATGCATTTGCGCGGACAACAAATGTTGTGAATTGGCGTGCAGTCTCTGGAAATTCTCACAATTCAGGGCATAGAACTTGACACAAGTCATGCTCGCTCGTATGGGATCTTTGAGAAGTAGCTGCAATTGATACAGTGAGTTCAATTGTTGCTGCTGTTCTAGATGGCGGCACGTTTGAAGCAAAGGCAATCGCCAGGCGTTTATTTGGCTGTCATCCAATTGCTGCAGATCCTCTACCATAACAGGTAAACGTCCCTGAACTAATGCCACCAGGAAGATGTGCTGAATAAATAGATTCGCATCCAATTGCTGTTGCTGCCAATAGCGTAAAGCGGCTCGCTGTTCCTCGTGCTGCATAAGCAACTGCAGTATATCTGCATGGCTCCCATAGGTTAGGACATAGTGCATAGATTCTTCAAAGGAGCGTGATTGCCGTCGATTCCCGCTATCCTCTTGACCTATTGCCCCGTAATTGCCCCGGGAAATGTTTTTTAGACTAGCCAAAGAGTTCATCACATTCAATGCTGGTTCCTGAAGCGATAGATGCTGGACATTGGGCTCCCGGCGACGAGAGAAAAGAGAGGCCGAAGAGCTACTCAAGTTGCGGATCAGCGAGGCTCGTTGCAGAGTTTCTGGTTGGGTCTGAGTATGCGGCAAGGAAGCAATCAATTTTAGTATTTCCTGCAGCAATGGCGGGCCCCGATTTGGACGCCTCTTAGGCAGAAGTATGGTCTCCATAGTGCCAGTTTCGAATATATTCTTGTAGAGCGAAGCATTTAGCTGTTCACTGGACAAACGTGTCATGCAATGGGCGAATTTCTCGCGAGCTGCAGAAGAAGATACGTTCTATACACAGGTTAAAAATTAATCCAAATCCCACACCTACCCGCTTCGTAGCAACCGGCACGGAGACACGCCAAACCATGTGCTGCCATTACACCAGTGGTAGCGAAGCCACATTTTAGATGCACCTCAAGAGCTAGGGTCCAGTGTTCTGCTTCCACCAGTGCGTCTGCTAACTTACGCAGATTATCATCATCCAACGGACTGGCTGGGATTAAAGACTCACAGCCCTGTTGGACTACGGACATAATGATCTCCGATTGCGTCTGTATGTTCTCAAACTGAAAATAAAAGAATGCCGATTTATTTTTACATGAGAATTTCTGAATTTAAATTTTCACCTTACCTTTCCGGCTGACGCCAAGCAATTAATCATTTTGGCTACCAGCTCGTAGTCGACCTCTGGATTAGGCACCATAAGCTTCTCCAGGTTGCGGCAATGGTAGAGCAACAATTCGGCGCAATGCCGTTCGTTCTTATGATGCCGTAAAATGGAAAGACTTAGGGCCACACTGGGAGCATGCTCATAGGAAAATTCCTCTCGCAACATTTTATCATGAGTGATTACCCCACTCAATCGCCATTTGTAGTACTCGATGGAATAGGATTGTCGCAAATTGGCTGATTCATCGAAGGGCACTACGGGTTCCATAGGATCTATCGCTGCCACGGCGCTTCCACTTGCCTCCCAGCAATCGTTGCAGACTCTAACCTCCACTTCGTCATACAACTCGGGAATGCGGATGCGCTGACTGGAGCACGCATAGCAGACCACACGGCCACAACGTCGACAGTGATGCCTTCGCATTAACATAGTGAAGGCTGTTCGACGGCAACACATGCAATGGGTGGCTTGCTCGTCGGGGATCCACTGGTCTCGATGCGGCGCTTGTTTGGGCATAGCAAAGGCCCCGCACAGTGAATCTAGCGAGTTCTGGACATCGGTAAACATAGAACTTGGCTCAGAGGCTCCACGTACATTGGCAATGTGACAGTCCAGCGCCTTGCTGGCATAGATTCTTAGCAAGAGATCCAAGCATTCGTGGGTTATATAATGATCCTGTTGATAGGAGTTGAAATTGAGCAGAATAAAAGCTTCCGTAGGTGTCTGGCCCAGTTGAAATCGCAATTTGGTATCAGGACTTTTGGTATACACACCGTAGGCATGTCCAAATTTCTCAAAACAATACGGACATGGTCCACTCGGCTTTGTCCCATCGATCTTGGCCCGAGCCGCTTCCAGCAATTTTGTGAGCAATTCAAAACGCGAGTTCATCACCAGTTGCTCGAAAATGAGCAAAGGACACCGCATCAAAGGCCAAAATTGATGCCTCTCCTCGATGGTTAGCTGACGCAACAGCTCAAGCGAGAGCTGATAGTTGCGATAGGGACGTGGATCACGAGCATGCGTCTCCAGATAGTTAATAACCCATTGTAGCAGTGACAGCGAGTTAAACTTATCCTTGTGCGTGTCCAGAAAATTGACCATTATGGACGGAGGAAACAATTCCACAATTTCCAGCAAATGGCAATCAACATCCTCGTCATCGCGCAATACCAGTAGGGCATCCAACAAGATAAGTTGACAAGTTTTCTGCTGACCAGTGGATCGTGCTAAATTTATGACACGGCACCACTGGAGGCACAACTCGTAGTGTTGACGCTGGAGCAGCTGCTCGAAGATCACATTCGGAGTCTGTCGCCCAAAATCGTATGCCTGCGGCCAACTCTCAAACTGCAGTATGGAGGACACCTTTGCATATATGGTTATATCCGGTAAAGTGCTTTCTAGCTGGCGACGCAGTGCCTCCGGAATTTTCAAATTCGCCTCTTTGTGTTTCAGAGTGCGTTCGATTAGTTCCTTGGCCAACTGACTGCTTGTGATCTTTGTAAAAAAGTCGCTTAGTAGTCGAGCTCGTTCACCCAGGTCGAACATATGAATGACGAGCTGAATATTTCGCGAATCCTTCGTGAATCCTGTATTTTCGACAAGATGACGGATGAGATAATCTATGCGCTGACGTGTTGGTTCCCCTTTACCGCAGATTCCCAGCAGTAATATTCGCAGCTCCATTTCTCGATCGGGTACAAGGTGCTCTAGGCTCTTAATGTCGACTTTGTAGGCATGAAGTGACGCCAGGACTCTATTACCTTCGTGCATACAAGCCAAAATGTCCATTTCAGCTAATTCCATTAGCTGGGCCAGACACGAGAAATTCAAATCGCACGACCCACTTTGCAGTTCCCCTTTCTGCACTGAGAAAAGCAACTGGGCCAACAGCTGATTGTGCTGGACTATGTAGTTGTGGATAGTTTCCTGCTTCTGCGGTGATACCAATCGGGACCTTCTTTTGAGGGGGCCTTCTCCCCCCAGTTGCGGGCAAATGTTTAGCGCAATGACATGAACCAGGTTCAAATGCAGAGCCGCCACATTCGATTCAATCTCCAGAGGAGTTATGTCGTCATCATAGATTAAATCGCCGATAACTTCAATTGGATTGTGTTGCAGTAGGCGCGTGTTGTGATACTCCAAATTCGGAGATCTTAGCTGCAGGAGTCGTGTCAATTGTTGCATGTATCCATAGAAACGCAAAAAATAATTGTGGCGCGAACGAAGCTGTTGAAAGAGAGTCCCATGAGCACGCAGCTCCTGGCAATGGACATACTCCGATGACTCTTTTTTGTAGAGCGTTTCAAAGGCCGCTTCTCGTTGCAATTGCAAAGCCAGAGCAGTGGGTCTCAGTGGGTAAGTTTGTTTGTAGAGCAGTTCGTTGAGTCCGGGCTGTCGACCAGCTCGTTCCAGAAGGCGCATGCATTCACAAAGATTTTGCAGCAGATGCATGGCTCCGATTTCCGGACTCGCATTGCCACTCTCTCCATCCGCCGATTGTTGGGGCTTCTGCTTCTGTTGTTGCTGCCGTCGGATTACCAAGAGCAGGTTACTGGTGATCTCTCTATTAAATTTAAGATTCACAATCAAATCGCAAATGATTAACGTATTTAGATTGCGTTCCTCGAATTGTTGGAGAAATCTGTATTGCCTATTGACAACATGACGCTGGAGAAGATTCTTTAGCTCTTCGCTCTGTTGCAGTTTTTGGGCCTGAGCGAAATTATCCACTACGCTTATAATCTTTGACAATTCGAATCCCTTGGCCGCCACATCCTTGATTTGCTCCACTGTGGTGTTGTCACGCGATTGACCTTTGACTTCCAATGCCTGATAATTGGCATAGATGGTAGCTAGTTTCTGTTTTATCAATTGCTGCTGCTCCATAAATTGTAGTTCACGATTTAGTTGGCTCTGCTCCAGGTGAAAGATCTGTAAAGATGAGAAAATTAGAGTCTGCTTCTATTCTACTCTACACTTACCTCTATAATGGCCTTGACATCAGTGAAATTCTTTAGAGCCAGGGCCATTATGGCCAGTTGCTCGGGAGTACTTAGCATTTTGGGAATTATCGATCGATGTTCGGCAATCTGCACTGCGGCACAATTATCTGAAGTTGCTCGATTTTTGGTCATTAGCTGGGCTCGGGCTCGACACTGTTCCAGGGTGGGAGCTGCATCTGGTACGGTTTTGGCACCACTGAAACTCGCCGCTCTACGCTGTTTGCGAGATTTTCGGCGAGTTAAACTGGATGCATGATTCCGCTCACGGCTTTCATCATCGCTAGAAGCCTTCTCCTTGGCATTACAATGCATTTGGACCAATTGCAGCTCCAGTTCAAGTTGGCAGCTTAACGGTGGAGTGCTTTTTGTCAAAGATTCATCAATCTTTTGGAGAACACCTAGCTTCCAAAGTGTTTCGCTTATCGAGTCCACCAGACGTTGGAATCTTGCCTGTTCAGTCGAGCACTTGTAATCTTGAGAATGAAGTTTCTTGGTGACAAAACTCTTAAGGAATGTGAAAAGAGACTGGAGGGTAATGGCTCGGCATATGAAACCACAACGTCGCCGGTGATTGATTTGACGAGACGGAATGACGTCTGCATTGTCATCGTCATCGCAGTCGTCGTCCTCCTCCTCGTCGCAGTCCTGATCGCTGTGTCGCATCGCGGTTCTTTGATCCAGTTGCTCCCAGCGCAGAAAAACCATTTGGAAGATATCCTCCAGCAGAGAGCACAGTGTGCCCAATTGATGAATTTGTCGCAACTGGGCAGAGAGTGACATCATGGATTTGGATTTATCTTGTTCCAATATCAAGTTATAGACGTGACTTAGTGCCGTGTAGTAACTTAGCGTCTCGATCTCTTGATGATGCAAACATTTCAGAGCTGGAGTCAGCTTCTGCCATGTGTAGGTATCTTCGATGAGACGAGTCAAATTCTCACTATCACAGACAATACCGTAATCGTATATAAGTGAGAGCACTCCCGGTGCCCGGAGCAACTGCTCCACTTTGATTACTTTACTAAGGTCCTCCTGGTTTCGGAAGAACTCCAGCAAGACGGATAAACGTTTGAAATCGGCGTAGAAAAAACCATGTACTTGCTGCAGATCATCCTGTGGCACAGCTGTCACATCGAAATCCTCTAATGGTATGTCCAAAACGGCCAACTCATCGATGGTCTGCATGCCCTGGGCAAACTCATTGGCCAGCTTCAATAATAGTAATGTATTCCTAAGAGTGCGATCTTCGATAGCTCCGTAGGACTTCAACTGCTTGGATAATTCGGGCACAAAATGCTTTCGTCGGTTGTGAGCAAGCCACAGGACTACTTCCTTGGTGGGTCGCTCTGGCATCCACAATTCCAACTGCTCCTGTCTGCGAAACACCTCGTCCAGCATGCTGCCATCCGGCCGGGCCAACAAGGCCAAAATTAGACGCTCTTTCGACTGATTGTTGTGACTCAACAGACGATTAAGTAGGCGATGCTGCAATGAGTGCGCCTCATCGAGTAAGCCCTGAGGCAAATTCGCCAACACACAATAGAAATTCGATAACGATGACGGCGACGCTGTCGTCTCATGGTCGTCTAGAATTTGCTGAATAGCCTGCGTAATGATACGACCCACAATGTACTTGGCTTTTGGTAGGATGTGATTAAGCACAAGGAGAGTAGGATAAGGCGTAGATAAAAGAAGGGATTGGAGGTGATTTGAATAACATTTCAAAGATCCCCCGGCACCTACTTCTGCACTGCAGCCAGTGACACATTTGATGAGAGACTGAGGAAAACCAAGAAAATATTAAGCAAACTAAGTGGAATACAAATGGCTGCTTGTCACCTGGAATATTTGCTGATCTGTTAATGGCAGCAGTTCCAGCAACTGGCGCACATAATCCTCTTGATTCGCCATCTCCACCATCCGTTTCGACGTCAAGTCGAGCTTAGTTCATTGCACCAACTGACTGGCGATTAGCTAAATAAACCTTCACGTACAGAGTACAATGGGCTTTGTGTAGCGATTGTCTCCTGGTCTGATCGTTTTGTTTTTACTGTTTGTGTCTGTGATAACCGACACCCGCATATTTATACCCTCCTCCCGCCGACTGCAGTTCACAGTCTTTTTGATCTTCTTCTGGTGGACAATGGACGGTGGACGCCTTTAATCACAGTGGAAAGCCAGAAACAAAATAATCATGTTTCTCTGATTACGGTCTCAGCTGATCGGGAGTTGCGGGTGGCAGGGGGTTAATCCGCAATCGATAAACATTCGATATGTGTTGGTGTTGTAAAGTGCAAATGGTTTTATTTGAATTTGAATAAATCTCGTAAAATGTAACGGTCGAAATGGATGGAATTGAAGTTCGTTTATATATTTTAAATTGTCTTGAATCGTTAAAATATATTGGAATATATCAGTAACTCAAATTTTTCTAAAATCAAACTAGGAAAATTTAAGTTCACCGCCCATCTTGGTATCATCCCCTGCTAGTCGCGAAAGGCGGTAATTGGATTAGACTCATTGTGCTTTCAGTATCAGCTCCGACATGAGTGGCCAACTAGTCGAATTTCGTCATCCACCAACTGTTAACCCTCAACTAGCATGGGACAACGAATTCAGAGTAAGTGACATTTCTTCAAAGAAAAAATGGCCAACAATTCTTATCCTGACAGAAATCCTAATTGTGGGAGCTCTTGGAATTGCCTTTTTGGCTATTTTGGCGGTGCTTGTGTGTCGTCTGCTAGAGGAATCAATTCCCAATGTCTTGGCGGTAGAGGAACGGAATTATGCCTTTGACTATGTGATTGGTTGGTCAATCTGTTAGACTTAAAGTTTTGGCAGATTCACAAAATCCATTATTTTCCAGTTGGATCTGGCACTGCGGGCAGCACCTTGACCTCGCTACTGGCCAAGCATAGTAATGGATCAGTTCTGCTCATTGAAGCCGGAGGAGCGTATGGCCTGCTAAGCAGGATTCCCCTACTAACTACATTTCAACAAAAAGGGATTAATGACTGGGCATTCCTCTCAGTTCCCCAGAAATACTCCTCACGCGGTCTTATCGAGCAACGTCAATGCTTGCCCCGGGGTAAAGGACTGGGTGGATCAGCTAATCTGAATTATATGCTTCACTTTGATGGCCATGGGCCCGACTTTGATGACTGGAAATTGAAGCTGAATCTTTCAAACTGGGGATGGCAGCAAATGTCACCGTTTATGAAAGCCGCGACGGCCGAGCCAATGGATATGTTTGAGATTACAAGTGGTTATTCCAAGTTAACTCGGGCTCTGGCGCAAGCCGAAGCGGAATTCATGCACAAACCTTGGACATTTCGACGTTCTCGGTATAATATCAAGAATGGATTGCGTCATTCGGTTGTGCAACAATTCTTACAGCCAGTTATGAAAAATTCCCGCCTGCGACTTCTTCCTCAGGCCCTAGTAAAATACATAAAGCTCTCGAAGAAACCCAGTCTGCATGCCAGCTCCGTATTAGTCGGCATCAAGGATGAGCATCACCAAAAGGAACAAAATTTTCTCATTGAGATTAAGCGGGAGTTGATTATCTGTGCTGGAGCTTACCAAACTCCACAACTGCTACAGGCTTCTGGCATTGGCAACAGGTCAAGGTTATTGGCTCTAAATATCCCTGTGCAGCATGATCTACCAATGGTGGGACAGGGACTTCATGATCACTTCAATTTGCCTCTCTACGTGTCCATTAATAGCATTGGGCCCACTCTGAATCAGGGCGCCCTCTTGAGTCCTGTGAATCTGTATCACTACCTCAGCTCCGGAACTGGTCACTTTGGCAACTTTGGTGTCCTGGGACATGTAGCCAGGCATACCAAACGTTTTCCCTTTGGAATAACCTTTTTTGGAGCCGGTGCCATAGACGAATCCGCTCTCATGTCTATATCGAATTTTAAGAGGCCCGCCTTTCGTGCCCTTTTTCCTCGTTTCTACAATGCATCGCAAGAAGGTTTTGTCATCGTATCAAGTTGCCTGCAGCCCAAGTCAAGGGGATCTGTGCAATTGCTAAACAAGAGCATGAGAAGGAATCCCTTAATTGATCCAAACTACCTAAGCCAAGACGAAGATGTGGCCTGTACAATAGAGGCACTTAAAAAGGCAGTCGAGGTAATGAGATTTTTCCAAAACTAAAAATAAATAATTATTCCTCATCTTGGGAATAGTTGGTCACCTCGGAAGCCTTTGCCGAGCTTCAGCCGCGTATTCATTGGCCCAAGCTTCAAGAATGCTCGAATTTCGGTCCTTTTGAAAGAGATTTTGTGGACAATCAGCCCTCGGAGCATTACCTCGAGTGTCTGATGCGACACATTGGCCTCACTTCCCATCATCCCGGTGGCACATGTTCCCTGGGCAGCGTAGTGGACGAGCACTTAACGTGAATATATTAACAGAGAAATTCTTTGATATTGATCATTTTTGTATATATTTCATCGATGTATAGATTACATGGGATTGCAAATGTGCGAGTGGTGGATGCTAGTATTTTGCCTGGACCGATTTCGGGGAATCCCAACACAGTCATTGCAGCGATTGCCATGAGGGCAGCCGCTTGGATATTGCAAAGTGAATTGCAAGATTTTCGCACAGCTCAAAATCAATCGGAAGTAAATGAAGGGTCAAAGTAATACCAAAGCACATAAATACCTGAAATAAAAGAATTTCTTACATATAACTCTCTTTAAATATTTTAATAGAAGAATTTATTCGGAATTATTTCGTTTAGCTTGTACAAAGTATCTTTGTAGACATATATCTATGCAATAATCGGACTTTCCTCTTTGATCTTGCACTTGAATTTAGATTCGATTGCATTTGTTGGCTCATTGCCCATTAGATTTCATGAATGGCCACTTATCCACTTGCTTAGAGCATGGTTAGTTCTCGTGCAACTCTCTCTGGGAGAAGGAAATATTTGGACGGAAGTAATTACGAATACTTATCCAGATCCATCGGAGATTAACTATGTACAATTTGAACTCGATACTTTCCAAGTTAGCTTTGAAGTGACACATTATTTATATTCCTGAAGGATTTCGGAAGAACCATTCGCGTGTACTGTGACATAATTGTGGACTTAAAGCAATATACAAATAGTTAAATCTGTGTGTCGGAATTACTTGTATCTAAGGTCACATCCATGTGGCAACTAGTTTTAAAAGTTTCACGATTTTCCTCTGCCTAGTATTACCCAAAGCAACTAAAATAAACCCACATGTATTAGTGGTGTTCAAAAAAAGAAAGAAAAAACAGCGCCGAGTAAATTGCTCGACAATTGACAATTGAGCGAAATTAAATTGAATCGTTGAAACAAGCGCCCAGTGCCACCTACACACAAAAATACATGGATTTAGTGAATCACAGAGACGCACTGAGTTAGTTAGAATCGGGCGCTTCCTTAGTGCGGAACCCCACAGCACAAGAAAATGCAAACTATAGATCAAATCCTGGGTGAACTGCAGCGGTTCTCAGGGCCCGATTATGTAGCGTTTGTCTCCATGTTCCTGCTCTGCATTGGCATTGGCATATACTTTGGGTTTATGAACAAATCGGTGTCGGAAGATGACTATATGCTGGGTGGACGAAAGATGTTGGTGGTGCCAATTGCCTTCTCATTGGTGGCCAGCTTTATATCGGGCATAACCCTTCTGGGCTTGCCCACGGAGGTCTATTCCTATGGCACGCAATATCTATATGTTTCACTGGGAGTACTTGGAATGGTCTTCCTGATGAGTGTGTTCTTCTTGCCCGTTTTCCATGACTTGAATATAACATCCACGTATGAGGTAGATTAATCTAATGATCCCACTCTTTTTTGAAACGATTTTAATATGCTAACCACAAATAATGTGTTCTTTTCAGTATCTGGAGATACGCTTCGATCGACGACTTCGCCTATATGGATCTGTGATGTTTGTCATCATGAATGTGAGTATTCATCCTGGTGACCCGGTTGTGATATCTAACCCACATGATTTCGATTTGATAGATAGCATATCTTCCCATTGTGATATACGTGCCGGCGCTGGCCTTCAATCAAGTCACTGGCATCGCCGTCCATACGATCACGCCAATAGTGTGCATCATTTGTGTGTTCTACACGAGTTTGGGAGGACTCAAGGCTGTGGTTTGGACGGATGTTGTACAGGCGATCTCCATGATGGGTGCCCTGGCTCTGGTGGCCATTAAAGGTAGCTTGGATATAGGCGGAGCTGGTGTCGTAATTGATCGGGCATGGAAAACGAATCGGCTGGAGGCTCCCGAGTAAGTTCTTGATCGAAAACAATAATTAAAATTGGGATTACATTTTTTTGGACAGTTTTAATCCGGATCCAACTGTTCGGCATACCTTCTGGTGCTTGTTTGTGGGAGGGACTATCTATTGGACTCAGACCAATGCCGTCTCCCAAAATATGATACAACGGTATCTCGCGTTGCCCACTTTGGCGGATGCCCGCAAAGCTCTGTTTATCTTCTGTGTTGGAGTCTTGACTCTGATGGGCTTGTGTAGCTACAATGGTCTGCTGATCTATGCCACCTACGAGAACTGTGATCCTCTGACCACCAAGGCAAGTGGGTGGGATGGACAAATTTATGTAAGAATGCCAAATGTCTTATTTTCGTTTTTAGTTGGCCAAGGCTCGTGATCAGCTATTGCCGCTCTTTGTCATGGACACTCTGGGTGAACTGCCGGGCATGACGGGCCTCTTTATAGCGGGTGTTTTTAGTGCTGCCCTAAGTTCGCTGTCCACATGCCTCAACTCCATGTCAGCGGTAGTTCTGGAGGATTTCGTAAAGCCTTATGTGAAGAAACCACTCTCGAATTCCGCCACCAATTGGATTATGCGTCTGGTGGTCGTCGGCGTAGGGGCTCTGTGTGTCGGTCTTGTCTATGTGGTTCAGCATATGGGAACTGTGCTGCAGTTAACCATGAGCCTGGAAGCCATAACCAATGGTCCACTCTTTGGCATTTTTACCCTTGGCATCTTCTTGCCGTGGATCAATGGCCATGTAAGTTATTGACAAGGAGAATATTAAGTTAATTGATCTAGATTACTATTACTATATTAATAGAGTGCCCTGCTGGGTGGAGTTATGGGAGTCCTTGCTATGTCTTGGGTCACTCTGAATGCCCAGTGGGCCATTGCCTCGGGAGCCATTAGCTATCAGACCAAATCTCTTAATGTAGATCAATGTGATTACAGTTTCAACTCCAGCAGTTTGTCGCATAATTCTACCCACTTCATGGGTTCTTCGGCTCAGTAAGTTCTCTTGTTGTCCTTGCCAAGATTCGATTCCGATTTGATTATATTTCAGGGATATATTTCCACTATATCGCATATCGTATATGTGGTATACCACGGTTGGAGCTGCCATTACCATAGCTGTGGCTTTGCTGTCGTCCTTTGTTTTTGGCAAGAATAATCCAAACAAAATTGATCCTGTCCTCCTGACGCCTTGCATTCGAAAGTACTTTAGCTTTGGTTCGGCTACAGTCGTGGTGAGTGGAATACTTTACATAGTAATAAGATTTATTGCTAGATGTGCTCCTGCTTTTTTAGAATGCTTACAAAACCGAGCTTAACATTCCCATGCAACATAAATTACGCAGTGATGAGGTGGCACTTTGATTTTACAAGAACGCGAAGACACAATCAAAGCTACAAAAGATCTTTATTATTTTAATTGGGTCCGTTTCTTTGGAGTAACAATTTGTAAAAAGTAATATCTAGAAAATGCCTAAATCATATGGCTGGCTTTCATTTTATAATCATTGTTTGGATTGTCACACATCATGTTAGGAGAATAGATTTACATATTTGCATGTGAGAGTGATTAGGAAGAATTAAATAAGCGAAATATCTATGTATGAATCGAATTTGTGATGGATTTCGTATTCATTTCGGTTGCTGCTGGACCTTGGAAAGCAAAGTGCAGCGCTCAGACTCATTGAGATGTTCATAGAAGTTGGGAAAGTGCTCGTTTTGGGCAAAGTTGGTCAAGAACTTTTGCAGATTCTCGGCAATGTCACCTTGATAGTTGGACTCCTTAAGGAGTTCCTGCAATAGCTGCTCATCCTCGGCAGAATCATCATCGGTCTCAAAGCACAGATCGGAGATGTATCGTGGTTTAGACGCAGTCCCTGGATCATCATCCAAAGCGTCGTCATTGTCGTCCTCCGAATCTGTGCACCCTTCGTGCGCCGTTTTACTCTCTTCGAAATGCTGGTACTCTGAGATAAGAACCTTGAAGATTTTGACCAGAGCAGGAATGGTGACAGTGACCCATTTCTGATTCGATGCCACGGAACGGGTGCGTCGTCGGTCATCGCTAGTTTCCTCCACCTGCTCCTTGTATGTGATGGTGGTCAACCGATTGTCCTGAGTAGCTACGCCATATTCAAAGAGTTTGCATAAGGCCATTGTGGTAACCTGTGTCGAAAATAAGATTTGCTTAATGTTTGCCTGCTTGACGCTACTCAGTGGCCGGATCTCACCTTGCGCTCGTACATGCCAAAAAAGGAATTCTGGCGGGACAGCCAATTGGTAAGGACAAATTGCATGGCTGGCTCACCATTTGGACCCGGTACTGTCGATAGAAAATTCAGCACAGCGTCCATTTGAGTGAGGAAGAGATGGGCGAATATCAAGACCAGGTTCATAATAACTTTAAGGCATTCGAGATTCTGCATCTTGCTGATCACAGCCTTGAGAAGCATGTCCACATTCTCGCCCAGCATGTTGCCCATCTTTGTGATAATCGTGATTATTAGACGACCAATCTGGCCAGCCGCCGTCATCTCGCTGTCCATGGGATTGAGTAGAATGGCAGCCACCTGCATAACACAATTAACTCCTTCCCCATTCTTGTAGCTGCATATCTGTTCGGGTGACACATTGATAAAACTACGCAGGCATTCCCCGCCGGACACCATCACGGCGTGGTCATCCGTTTGCAGAACACAATTCATCATGGCGGGAAAGACAGTGTCCAGCATAATGCTTGGCAGGGGAGCATCTGTGTACTTCACAATGGTGTTCAGAATGTCTAGAGCAATGTCCTGCTTTTCTTTGGCCGGTTCCCCGGTGAGCGACAAAATGCTCACAATGGTTGGTATGAATTTTTCCTGCAATGGTCCCAGACACTGCTTGCGCTGACACAGGGCCTTAATTAGGTCCTGGACATTTTCCAGCACATAGGGATCCTCGGCGTATTTGAGAAAGACGGCGATCACCAGTGGAATTATCTTGCCATGGGCAGCATAGGCAAAGTCAGCATCAAACTAGGATTACAAAGTGAAAGATGAAGACTCATTCCACAGATTACAACTTCAGCCTTACCTTAACCATCATGGTAAGAGCCTCCATTAGCAAAGCCAACACACTAGCCTTACACCCTGGCACCAGAGCCATTATGCCATCGAGAAATCCTGGCAGCTTGGACACTAGCAAGGTTCGCTTTTGGCCCTCCACCGTCTCGTTGGCCTGCAGAAAGCCATGGAACGAACGCACAGCACTAATACGCAGAATAAGGAACTTTTCCGGCGACAGGCTGCATAGGGTTACATCCAGAATCTCCGACAACATTTGTGGATTGTACAATTCCGAACTGGAATAGGTGCTTAACGTCCAAAGGGAGCGACCAACTAAATGGGGCAGCTCCTGGTGCACCAGCAGATTGCGCACAATTGTCAGATAATTGAGCAAATCGAATTTCGATTCGTCATCAACGATGATATCGCGGAAAGAGTGGACGGCCTCCATGCAGGCTTCCTGGATTTTCCACCAGTTTGGATTGTTGGCCGCCTTTTCGGCCTCCGCTACGCTAAAATGACGACCCAAAGCCTCCTGTAGCGGCTGAATGGCCTTGATGCCAAATTCATCATTGATTGCCTACAGAAGCAGAGAGGGATAATCTCACAAGGATTACCGGGCAATGATTCAAATTCTTACCAGGAGAACATCACGACCACAGACGCGCACTGTTAGCTCTACTCCGCCATCGTCCTCATCGTCCACGAATTTCTCGGGGTCGTCCTGCCAATCCTCCAACTGCTCTTCACTTAGCTGAATATACACAATTGTGATATATATTAAATCGGCTAAAACATTCTTCATGCTGCCACGAAGTTTCACGCATGTGAGGATGCAATTGATGAACTCCAGAATCTGTATGATTAGCGTTTGGAAGTTGGTTTGCTCGTCGTCGTCCTCGCTGTCCCCAGTAGCCAAGGGATTGGCCTCAGTCTGATTAACCGAGACCTTAACATACGTTTCCGCTATCTGGGTAAGCAACTGCCAGATGATGGGTAGAATTCGATCCATATACGGATTAATATATTTAGGCATATCGGTGACAAGATGGGTAAATACTGAAAGAAAAATACATTAGAAGAGAATGTAAACCGAAGACCAGAGCTTCGCTTCAACCTTTGATAATCTCTGAGCGCAGTAAAAAGTTCGATCCCGAGGCACTGTTCATGCTCAGATAGTGCATTAGCTTTTCCATGAAATTGTTAAGGATGGAACTGATCATGGTGCTCTGCTCTTGCTTGTCAGTAATCAATGTCCCTATTGATCTTAACAGAGGCTTCAGAATCCGTATGGCCGAAGCTCTTGTCTTGATCGAATAGTTTTGCTCGGAGTCGAAAATGCGGTACACTTCCGGAATTACCACCGGTCCCAATTCCTTGATTTGCTGGACATCGTAGATGAACTCCTGCAGGACCTGCAATGCCCCATGGATAGAGTCTTCATTGCCCCCCAGGCATTTTACAATTATATCGAACAGCTCTGCCCAGCATTGGGGATAGTCTGTGGCCGCAATTGTGGATATCGTATGGGCCACGGAAGATCGTATCTTTGAATTGGGATCGTACAAGCCGTTGGGTAATATATTTCGAATGGTCCTTTTTGCCTGTTCACTGGCCAAGCAGCCATTTTCTCTGTCCTCCAGTTCAGTCCAATGGGCCTCCACATATCGGGTCAACATAACAATGGCAATTTGTCGCAGCGGCAGCTCTTGCGACTGATTCATTATAATCTCCGACAAATAGACGCCATATCCTAAAATCATAAGCAAACGTTAAGCACGGAACAATGTGCGTGGGTGGGGTTGGTGTTGTTGCTGCCCGCCAATTCTGAACGCAGACGAACCTTCTGTGAATTCTAGCTGCTTGATGCGTCTTTCTGCCTGCTGGAGCGTTGATGTGTCCGGACTAAGCAGATTCTGCAGATCCTCTATAATGGCCTGCTTTACAGAGTCGCCACAGTCGTTTTGAAATTGCAGTGACATTGTTTATTTTAATGAACATAAAAAAAAATCAGCAAAAATCAGCCGGCAATGTGATCCACATGTGTTTTTAAATTTCCCTGCATGCAAAAATAAAAACCCACTTAAGGGCTGCACAAATACAGGGAAAATACCTGTTTTTGGTATTTCTAGAACCTGTATATTTGGTAACACTGTCAAAAACGCTAGCGTTTACTCACGCGTTTTAAATCGCGTGAGTAAACCGCTCGAACATCACGCGCGTTTTACTCACGCGTTTTAAATCGCGTGAGTAAACCGCTCGAACATGTGAGTAAAACGCGCGAACATGTTCGAGTTCGACTCACGCCCTCTCGCCGTAAATTCTTGCCCTCGCCGTAAATTCTTGCCCTCTCGTCGCAAGTTTTGCAAGTGGCGGTTTTTAGCTACCGCTAAAAACTGCGGCGAGAAAGAAATAAATAAATAAAAGAAATTTTTAAGACGTGGTATTGGGGGTAGTTTTTGTCCATCACGTAGGGATTTCGCAAAAAATGCGTTGCAATTTCAAAATGACCTCATTTGCATACATTTAAAAACTATTTTTATCCATTTTGAAAAACTTTGTTGATCAGCAACGCATTTCGATTTCCCGCCCAGAAATTTTGTATCTAGTCGTGATATTCGGCCACATTTTGGCCGTAAACAACTACTTTCAGCTATAATCCCGCTAAAATTGTTTTCTTTTGGTTGTGCGGGTGGTATGTATGTGTGTATTTCCCGCCTCTTCATATATTTTTTTTTTTGTTGTGAAATTCTAAGCGTCGGACGCAAAAATAAAAGAAAAGAAAATATGACAACTTGGAATCCAGATATTGATGTCCAGCTTACGGACTCTGAGGACGAGGAGGATATTGCCATGAAACGTGATTTCCACGGAAGAGAGGCGATTCTCTTTGTCGTAGACGCCAATCTTCAGGAATGCAAAGAACGTTTGATGGAGGCATTTCAACTCATAAGCAGTGCCTTTATCTCGGGCATGCTGGTAAACGATAAGGATTTGATGGGTCTGGTGTTTGCCAACACACAGCACAGTCCTCCACCGCTTGAGACTGAGTGCCTGGACAACATAGTGGTGCCTATGAATTGTGCTGTGTTCCTACCGCTTCGGCAGCTGACTAAACCTATTGTGGAGCACTATTTGCAGTTTATAGTTTCGGCGGAGGAGCTTTTTGCCACAGACTATGGCCTGGTGGAGAATGGCCGTGGCAATTTCGCTGCAACAATCCGGCTGTGCATTGAACTTTTGGAGAAATGCGGCAAAAAGTTGAACAATGCCAAAATTGTCTACATTACGGACAAGGACACCCCACATCCTGTAGCCAGCAACGAATTTCAGGCAGCTCTGCAGAAGGCCAGCGATTTGGAGGGTAAAGAGTTTGAGTTCCATGTGATACCCATGATTGATGAGTTTGACTATGAACCGTTCTACAAGGAGTTTATAACCTTGTCGCGAGGTAAGCATTGGAAGGGCTGCTGTGCGAAACCTGTTCCCTTTGCTGGCGTGCAGTGATAGCCTTCAAGGTTTTAAGGTTTCGCAAATCAAATGTACAGAGCAAATAATTCACCCGCCTCCAAGTGAAGCATCTATTGGTCAGCGGTTTTGATTTTGCTTACAGTTTATCAGACAATCCCAAACTTCGATTATAACTTATCCCTCTTTCTAGCTATTGACATTGATGCCTTTCAAGTGCCAGATGCGCAACTTCTGCGCGAAATTCTAGCCGATCGCAAGCTAAAACAGGATTTTCTACGCCGCTGCTTGGGTCACTTCACTTTAAAGCTGGGCCCCAATCTAGTGATATCCGCGCAGTATTATAATTATTTCCAGCGTCGCGCCTATCCCAACAAAGTGCACATTCTGCGCGAAGACAATAGTGTGGTTCGCAAGAAACGTGTCATAATGGTGCGCGAACAGGATGAGGAAACGCAAGACATCAAGCATGAGTTTCAGATAAAGTCAACTGATGGCTGGTACGAATGCAAAATGGGTGAGGAGAACCTGCGCATCACCAATACACAAATGAATATTGTGCGCGATTTCCATCGACCCGAGATGATGCTGCTTGGCTTCAAGCATCGGTCGTCTCTGCCTGAGGTGATCTATAGCAAACCAGCTAACTTCATGTATCCCGATGATCAGAATATTATTGGCTCCAAGAAGTTGTTTCGTGCTCTGTGGCAACGTTGTCTTGATCGTGAGAAGATTGCTGTCTGCTTGTTCCTGGCCAAACGCAAATCGGTTCCGCGTTATGTGGCTCTAGTTCCGGTGGAGGCGGAGCAGTCAAGGGACAACAACTATAGATCGCTGCTCTCTGGAGATGGTTTTAAGATTGTCTATTTGCCGGAAGCCAAGCATATTCGTAATATCGACCTGTGCGATTGGAACAGCACTGCCAATACGGCCAGCGATGAGGAAGTCGATCTCTTTCAGAAGATCATCAAAAAGCTTCGCATAGACTATCAACCAAATATGATTAATGATCCCAATCTCGAGTTATTGCAATCCAATCTGCTTGCCCTATCGCTAGACATTAAGACTGACGATCGTGGACTCGCTCGTGTGCAAGATCCGGTTGTACAGGATGAGCGCATTGCTAAACTCCTGCCGGAGTATGAGGAATTATTTGGCAAGGAAATTGAACCCGCCAAGAAAAGACCTGCATCGAGATCCACAGCCTCTGTTAGTACAAGCAGAGCGCCCAAAGTGTCCAAGATCGATGGAGACCAATTAGGAAGCAACGAATATGTAAATCAGCTTATAGCCGATGAACGTTTAACCAACTGCACTGTGGCCCAGTTGTGTCACATTTTAAAAACGCATTTCGACGTAGTACCGCCCAAATCGATGAACAAGGGCCAATTGGTGGACCGCATTAAGACACTGAGTGCTTGAACATATAAATGAAGTAGTTAACTAAAGTTATTGACCTAGAAGGTTTTCCAGTTTATTTTTTCGTACATTATTTATTATATATATATGTTTAAGATGTTCTATATACTGCAAAAAGCAGTCTAATTCAGTCAGCTTTATGTTAAAAGTCATTCGAAAATTTTGAACTTAATATATATCGATGTAATCGTAACTTGTGAGTAATTATCGATAATTGGATTATTATCGAGTTTATGGATTATCGAACTGTTCAGCAGTGCCCAACACTAACAACAGCCTGACCTGCTGGTAAATAATTTACTAATTTTGAAGTCTAAGCGATAAGAAAACACAATGACTGGCATCATGGACTCTGTGGAAATGCCCAAATTGCCGGAGAATCAAAAGACCTTTGCCGGCATACCAGAGGCGGTATTCCTGGTGAGTCAACCGTTCAACCTAACCTCCAATTAAGGATGGGTGGCGGGGAAGGAGGCATGTGCAGCTGTGCCTGAATATGCCTGCTAATCCTTGCCTGGGTTTCCTTTGCAGGAGGAGATTGACTCGTTTATGTCCCAGCCGGAAAACGAGAACTGTGAGAAGGTTCTACAGCGTCTAGACGAACAGCATGGAAAATATCGATTCATGGCCTACAATTTGGAAGCACGGCGTCGCAAGCTGAAATCTCAGATACCCGATTTGGAGCGTTCACTGGAAATGGTGAATGTGTTGCGTAAGGAGGATGAAGATCGTGAAACGCAATTTCTGCTAAGCGACCAGGTGTTTATTAAGACCTTGGTGCCTCCCACAAAAACCGTTTACCTCTGGTTGGGAGCCAGCGTGATGCTGGAATATCCCTTGGATGAGGCCGAGGCACTGCTGAAGCAAAACATCACATCGGCTGTAGGCAATCTAAAGTCTGTCGAACATGACCAGGACTTTCTAAGGTAAGTTGCATGAGGAATGCGATCTTGATAGTAATATTACTCATTCTGTTTTCCTACAGGGATCAAATTACCACAACAGAAGTGAATATGGCTCGTGTCTACAACTGGGGAGTGAAAAAGCGGCAGGCCGCAGCCAAAACGAACGCAAGTAGTAACCAATCCTAAAACTGTCAAATCAACTCGCCCATTCTTACGTCTCTCGCGTATTATTTATTTCGAAAATAAAAACAACAAAAATGTGCATTCAGATGCGGCAAGCAGAGAAAAAGCGTAGTCGCAATTGCATTTGTCGCTTGCTTTAACTTGTTCTCCATTAAAATTACAATAAATACGAATAAAAGGAACCTGTGACAGGATAATTAATACAACAAATCTTAACAATAATACGTACAATAATTATTACGTTAATCTTAAGAGTTACATTCATTACAACTATTAATTTTAATTTTCAAAGTGAATTTGATTCCAATCATTATCCGCATTTGCGACTTTCCTTACACAGATTACAACTCCTGTCATTATATTTAATCGCACTATCATTTCGTAATCCTTAATATAGTACCGACATTACCTTTTATCAGTGTAAATTTAAAATTCATTTTCCTCACTCCATTTAAATTTACTTTCTTAACTTTCGGTTTCTTAATTTTAACATTGATTAATTTAAATATGTTGTTTTTATGTTCGACAAAAACACTTTGGCTCTCTGAAGTTATTATTTTATTTAAGAACTCGATATTCTATGATTATGTCCTTGTGGTTTACAAGAATTCGATTTGAAGAATCTGAAAACTTGTAATGTAATATTCTCAAAGGTAAGGTAGGTCCTAATAAGAATCAAGCACTTTCTAGCAATATTTTTTGTTGGTTCTGCATCCGCATCATTGGGCAAAAGACTATGGTATATCCAATTTGGTTTACTTTCATAATATCTTGTCAAGGGGGATTGTTTTGCCAAGTCTTCGGGTAAATGCTTGAAAATTATATTTCAATTCCATTTAGAAGCCCCATTTTGGGCAGATTATATGGTAAACTATATGCTATCCCAGACTAAAGACGAATAAACTGATGATTAAAAAGACGGGCTGTTGCTTTATAAACGTTTGGGATTGCTGATTCGTGTAATTAATTAATTTTCTATTTAGTTCACTGTAAACAACATAACAAATTGTGACCTTAGCTGTTCTAGGAGGGGCCTACTCCCACTTTGAGGACTGCTGTATGTAGTCACCGTCTGGACTAGCGTAGTTTTTAATGGGAGGTGTGGCCACTGGACCCTTAATGGTAACGGGTAGTAGCTGAAGGTCGACCTCGATGGCTGCCTGATACAGTTCCTCCGACTCCTTGCGTAGCTCTTGCAGAGCCTTTTCTTGGGCTTGCACCAGGCGATCGATTATTTGAAAATCGGACACTTTCTCATCATGTTTGTAGCGGGCCCATTGTTTCTTCAGCAAAGCACGCTGCTCTTGCTCGGCGCTGCTCAGGGCAGGCAGTTTCCGTTGTCGTTTGCTGGAAGAAATCGGTCAGGTCATTGCTAAAATCATGAATGACATTGGCTTACTCTTTCTCGTCAAGCAGTTCTATGGGAACTTCCAACTCCTCCACCGGCTTCAGTTGTCGGGCATTTTTCTCCAACCGTCGTATCTGTTTCTCAATCTTCTTTTTCTTGCGGTCCTCGCGCTGTTTGATAATCTGTGGATCCAGCTTCTTCTTCTTCTTCAGGGGCTCGGCGCACAGAATCGGCGTAGTGTGGAGCATACGGGCGGCAACTCCGCTGTTTTGGAGAGTTAATCTGCTCGCCGTGGCAGATGAAGATGTAGTCTCACGATGTTGGTTAATGTTTTAGTTAAACTCACCTGGCCAAAGCATTAAGAAGCGACATGTTTCCTAATAAACAAAGTGAGACCTTTGCGTAATGTTGGGTCAGTGTGGCCAGATTTGCCAGAAACAACTCGTGCTAGCGATGACACTTACTCGTGCCTATAGATTATTCTGTTGCCGCCAAGTTCAAATATGATTGAAGTTGTACATTACGTATACGTATTTTTATTTATTTGTAAAAGGAGTAAAAAACTCCTAAGTCGCCAAAATCTTTTAATGTCTATTTAGTCTCAGCGTTCGTGCTGCTATCGTTATCCACTTATTGAGAGCAAATTCGATCCATTTTCCCCCATTAAAAATCAGACAGTAATTTTACTATTTTTATACGATTTTAAAACTTTATTTTTAAAGATGAAAATAAACAATATACCTTTATTGTGTGTTTTTTCGTGTTTGTTTTAGTAAATTTTACATAATTTTCAATAAAATAAGTTTTTTATTTTTGTTTTCTTTTTGTTTTGTATTTTTGTTTTTTGGTTTTCGATTAAAAATGACATATTGTAGTTTAGTGTTCTTGTATTACCATTTCCTTTTTCCTTTACGCATATTTTCTTGTTTCTGTTTTTCGTTCTTTTTTTGCATAAATATAAATTTGATGAATTATATTTAGCTTATATCCCAAATACTGAATTTTCCTCTTACACATTTTTATTACTTAATTCTGCTGCGTTTAAAGTTTTCCTCTTTTCGATTTTTTTATAATTTTCTAAATACAAACCAAAATGTTTCCGTTGGTTTTGTTTTCTTTGTTGAATTTTTGCGCGAAATGTACAATTTTGTGCGATTATGTTTTTTGGGTTTTGTTTCGTTTTGGGTATGGCCAGAAATATGTTTTCGAAGATTCCAAAATGTACACCAAACACAAAATATAAATAAATGGACAAGGGAGATTCAATTTATAAGGAGAATGTGTGAAAATGGATACGAAAACGGAACCGGGACACGAAACCGAAACGTAGCTAGTGAATTACATAGTTTAATCATATAAAAGTTAGTGTGTATATATATATCCGTATTATATACGCAGACATAAATGGTTTTTGTTTTCGTTTTGGGTGAAAGTCGATGAGGAATCGCCTCATTCGTTTCCCATTCGTATTACATTTATATATATTGTATTTTGTGGTTTCCGTATGCATATTGTGGTAAATACGTAGTAAAGTGTGTGTGTGTGTGTGTGTGTGTGTGTATTTTCTGGGGGGTTCGTCTATTGTGTTATTACATATACTTATAATTTAAATTCTATGACATTTCCCATCGCTGTCTTTATTAGCTTGCCACATTAGTTTTAGTGATGAAAGGAATACATATTTATTCGTATACATATATAAACCGTTATATATATGTATATAATACATGTATGCTTAAGTTTTTGTCAAGTTGGAATTTCGAAAATATTTCATTTAATGCCAGGCTTTGCTTTCGCTTAGTTCAACCAATTAATCAATCAATTAATCATAATAGAAACGCTGTTAAACTCATTGTGTATTGAAATTCTTGAATTTGAATCAAACTAAAATCAAAAATCGTATATGCATCTCAGGGATTTTGGTTTACCAATTGTTTTGTATTACATATTAGCGCTCTAAATGGCCAAAAGTATTGCAATTTTGTCTCTCCCATTGTTCAAAACGTTCCCTTTGTAATTCAGCCAAACTGTTGGGGCATTCTTCATATTTGTGAAGTTTTATTTTAATAAATTGTAGAAACATTTTATGCATTGTTCAATTCGTAGAATTGTATCAAAGTTTTGGCTTGAACTACAACGGAATTTTGGATTAATCGCGGCCGATTTGAATTTCGATTCCTATGTATTTAGAGCGCTTGGTTGTTGTTCTTGTTTCTCTTTTTCTTGCTTGTTTACCACTTATTTATTACAATTACATTTATAAAAGTTATTTCTAAAGTTGTTTGTACTATTTCTTGGAAATCATTCCGGTCTATTGTTGTTTAACTAAAGAGAGTTTTCAATTTATTGTTGTTCTTCACATTCCTTCTCGTTTTTGTTCATCTTTTAAATCAAACTAAAACAAATTTTCTTTTTGGTTTGTTTGCAATTTCTGCATTGTGAAATTCTTGCATCTATCGAGCCGAAATGATGCTTGCCAAAGAGTCATTGGATAAGTTGGATAAGTTCAAATTTGAATATTGGGGGCCCAAAATACCATTATCATCATCATCGTTATCTTCATCTTCATCCTCATTCAACATCGTCATATTCATTATATTGTTTGAAAAAAGTTCTAAGCAAAAACACTTACAAATACACACACCTGTTGTGGCACTTCTTTCCTTTTGCTTTTGAAAAACGAATCGAAATATTTGTGTTTCTTTTGTTTTGGTTTTGTCACTTTTCATAATCGTAATCTTATGTTCAAAAATTATGATATACAATATATACTTATATACATAGTGTGTGTGAGTGTGTGTTTGGGGGGCATTTTCGTGTGTGTGTGTGGATTTTGTCCATTTAATTTTGCTAATTTTTGCTAAGTTCTCTTCTCCTTTACTTTTTTGCTCTCCATTTCGAAAACGATTACGATTTTTATAACTCAAATCATGTATGTTTGTGTGTGTGTGTGTGTGTGTGTGTAGGCGAGTGTGATGGTGGGGGAAAGAAGCACAAGGGGAGAAATTGTTAGGAAATATGCTAAAGGGACGTTTGGTTCATATTTGCCTTCCATTCGTCCATTATTTTTGTCCGTTTATGTTTTTTTTTTAGTTTTTTTTTTTTTCTCTTTTTTTTTTTTTGGTTTGTTTTGTTTGGAAAGTCTTTTCGTTTTGGTTGTATGCGCCTCGTATGAGATATATAGATTCATATATACGTACTATATATACCATCTTACGATCGTTATTCTTTTTCTTCTTCTTCAAGTATTAGGTTACGGTTTAAGTTTGCTTTATACCTAAACTTGCCGCCACATTAGTATGCCGTTCTTATACTTTTTCTTTTGCTTAACTTTCAGTTAAATAATTTTTATATTCCACCTAAGATCTAAATTAAATGTAGCATAGTTTCTATATGCATGTGTGTGGGGTTCATGTGTGTGTGTTTGTTTGAGAAAGTATTACATTCAATAATGAGCAACTCAGCGGGTATATCTCATATACAGTCGGATATATGTGTGTATATATGCCTCATAAGTTAGTAGTCAGTATTTATCCAAACCTTTTGTCATTTCTAGTCTAAATTATGAATTTTACATAAGATTCTCTTCGTCTAAATGTTTGCTGGTTAATTGCTTAAACTAAATACATACATACATATCATATCTCTTACTTAGGTTGACAATTACAAACTTTTCTAGGGATTAGTTTCATTCTCATCTCAAGTAGGCGAGTGGGTGGGCGGGAGAGAGATGGAGAGTGAGAGAGGGGTGTAAAAAGATTTGCTCTGTACGATTATCCACTGCTGATATCCTTATGATTCTGTTTAATCACAAAATTAGGGGATTTTTGAGAGACAGTGTGACCAGGTCGAACGCGTTTGCACAGTTTTTGGTATTTGCTTGTGTTTTGGTCTATTTGGAGCCCTTTTCTCTTTCTCTTTATACTTCGTCGTCTTGTTATTTCTTCTTCCTTTTTGTTTTGCTTAATTCGCATTGTTTTTAATTTGTTTATACTTTTTTACACTTTTTAATTTCTCTTTATACAATTTTTATTTATAATTTATAGTAAAAAATTAACATTTTTCTTTTGGTTTCCTTTTTTTTTTGGTTTTGTTTAGTTTTTTACTTGAAGGCACTTTAGATCGGACGTTGTGGCCCCATTTCAAAAATTTGCTTCTAACTTTACGTTATCACTTTCAATGGATCTTGTCTATTCTCCTCACTAGTCTGTGAGTGTTGTATTTGTGTGTGTGCGTGTGTGCGAGTGTATTATCGATTTGGAGACAAATTAACAAACGAAAAAACCTAAATCGAATGTTTGATTCGAAACTTTTGCCGAAAGATGTTCGAAATGTTACCGAAAGTTCATTTAATTCGAAACTTGTATTTGCCTTGTCTTCATTTGGGTATTTTAGAGATATTTATTCATTTGTAGGTATTGCCTTCAGTGCTATTGATTAAGTAAAAACACGGTTCTGGATGTCCTAGATATTTGCCAGATCCTGATCCGACAAATTTCGGTTTTATTTCGAGCTTTGAGAACTGTTCACACGTCTCGACGACTGCTGGTCACACTTAACGAAAACTTTGTATGTAGTTCAGTTGGTTTCCTGTTCGAGTTGTATTGTGTTTTCAGTGGGAATGGTAATAAACCTAATTGAGAATGTTTCCAAAGAGCTGTGGCTATTTGATTGTGCGCTGTAACGGAAAAAACTTAGAGAACGCTCATCAAAAGTGTTGAAAAATGGAACTGAAACTCGTTTGGAGATCGAAGAGCAAATCTTAATATAACTTATAAGTATAGGAGGTTGAACAATAGTTAACTAACCATAGTTAGACATGCGAGATCTGCATGGCTACATACATGTTTATATTCCAATGGAAGTGCCTAAAGGATATGCATCCTTTATTGTTATTAACGTTGTTTTGTTTCTTGGAGGTTGGAGGGTTGGTTGGAGAACTCAATTTGTTTCGTTTAGTTAATTAAATATACTTTCTTTTTTCCTTTTTTCATAATTTTTACATACACTTTTAATCTTACCCTCACCTTAACTTAAGTTCTGTCCAAGTTTTTGTTTTTTTCGTACATTCTAAACATTTACAAAGTTTTTTTAGGAAACAAAATATTTTAAGAGATATATTTTCATGTATATATTTCTTTTTTTGTTTCTTTTTTTTTTGTGGGTAATAACGTAGAGAAAACCTTTTGCTATTTATGTGGTTGTGTTTCTGTTCGCATTCTTTATAGATTTTTGAGTGTTCATTTTAGTTTTTGTCAATCAATTTTGTAGTTTTTGTTTTCTTTTTATAATTTTGAGTTTTGCTGCTGCTGCTATTTTTGTTGTTGTTCCTTTTAACACCTTTTGACGATGATTTTGAATTTTGCTATATCTTTTTTATTGTTTTTTGTATCCTTAACCTGAGCCTCGGGCTCGGTCTATTCCATTCAGTGATTCGTTTTTGTATAATTTTGTTGTTTTGTCATGTTTTTCTTTTTATATATATAATTTAAGGCAGATTTTCCACAAAACTTAAAAAGGGATTTGGTTTTGTTCGAAAACTCAATGAAATTAAAATAATCGAAATATTTTCGAAATGTTTTTTTTCCTTTTTTTGTTCATCTTCTTTTTTATAAATTTACATTTTCAGTTTTGTCATTAATGTTAATTTTGTTTAGTAATTTTACTTTTTTGTTTTCGACTTGTTTTTTTTTGTATTTTTTTTTTGTTTTTTTTTGTATTTTTTGGTTTGTTATTATGTTCTTAAAGATAAGGCGCGAAGGTGCTTAAAATAAGCTTGTACTTTTTTCTTGATATTCATTTTTCAACACGTTTTTTAATTTTTTCGAAAATGTTCTTTCAAAGTTTTCCATAATTTTTATCCTTTTACCTTCTTTGTTTTGGGCTTTCCGTTCTTCTTGTTTTCGTTAACTTACAATTTAGGGGTTTCCTTTGTTTTATTTTGTATTTTTGTTTTGTGTGTCTTACCAAAATTTTATAATTTTGTTTTATAATTTTTGGATTTTGAATTTATCATCATAAATTTTGTTTCTGGTTGTTGTTTTTAAGCTAAAGAGTTCCTTTTCCTTCTTCGTTTTTGCATTTCTGCGATTTTGTTTTGTTTTTTCATTTCTTGATTTTGTTTTTTTTTTGTTTTTGTGTTTTTTTGTTTTGTTTTGTTGTAAATTTGTTTGTCCTGAACGTTTACACCGAGAGAGAATTATCCAAACATGGCCGAGAGTTTTATAAATTTTGTTCGTTTTGTGTGTTCTTCCTTTCATTTTTCCACTTTTGTATTAATGTCCTTGATCCTTTTTGTTCTTTTGGTATTTGTTTTTCTTTTTAGTTTTTGTTATAAAACGCGTTGTTTTTGTTGTTGTTGTAAGTACATTTGATTTTCTTTAATTGTTATAAAAGTGATTTAAGTCAAATAAGGGAATCGAATAGAAATTAAGAATTTGTTTATATAAAATGCTGCCTGTAAATTATTTTTATTTTCTTTATACTTCCTTTTCTTATTTTTTTTTTTTTGGTTTTGCGAGTTAGTTAAACGATGTCGTTGTTTCTCTTTGTCTTGTCATTGGTTTTTTTTTTTTTGATCAAGTAAATAATTTAGTAAGCCCATTTTGACCACGATTTTTGTTGTATGCCAAAAAATGCTAAATGCTGAATTTGTTGTTGTTGTTGTCCTTGTTCTTGCTGAGTTTGTCCAAAAGGTTAATTTTATATTACATATTCTCCGAGTAGATATATGTTTTATGTATATATAGGAACATTACCGAAATATCATTTTTATATTTAATTTTACACTTACACCTAAAACTTAATTTTTACAATTTTAAGTTGGCTTTAACATTTACTTGACCAAAAAAAAAAAACTACATCATTTTTAGCCAACTGGCAGCGCGTCTTTTGTTTTTGTTATGTTTTTATGGTTGTCGTTTTTTGGTATTTTGTTTTTATGTTTCCCATTTCTTCTCCGTTTACTTCTTTTTTCCTTCTTTCAATTTCTTGTTACCGAAATGCACACCAAAGTCTTTGCCGAGAGTTTTTTGTTTTTGCATTTTTGCAGTTTATTTGTTGTTTGTTCAAGTTGTTGTTGTTGCAAAATGCAGCGCTTTATGGCCGAAAATCGTCGTTCGTCTGTCTTCTTAAACTTCTAAGCCGAAATATGCATGAATAACCTTTATATTTATATATATGTCGTATATCGTCGTATATATATAAATGATTGATCGAAATTTGCCTTTTAATCGAAAATACCACTTGAGCTTGATGTTCTTGTTATTCCAATTGTTCGATTGTTGTTGCTAGTCGGATTTCTATATACATATATATATATGTATCTTGTTATACCCCATTTAAGTGAAAATTGAAATTTGTTTTGTTTTTTGGTTTATTGGGTTCGTATATTTTGTTTGCGCCTGTTTTCTATTAGTTATTATTATCGTGATTATTTTTACACATATTTTTCCTACATCGATTGAGCAATATATCTCTGAAAAATCCTGCGATATTCAATAAGGCGCTGAAGGAGTTTATGAGAAGGCAATCCAAACAATGAAATCCTTTCAAAGGAGTTGAAAATTGAAAGTGGGTCGAGTAAAGACAGACAAATCTTGAAGAAGTCTTTGAACTTGTAAATGAAGTTGACCTAGTAAGGTCATTCGAAACAGAACAAAATATAGATATATAGTTTATAATACTTGTTCAGAGATTGAGACAAGAAAAACATTTGCCAGATTCCACACGAAAGTTTATTTTAGCGATCGCTGTTTGAATTTTTCTATATAGGATAATATGCTCAAGCCATGTTGAAAATATATATATATATTTTCGATGAAATCAATTCAGAAAAAGTTGGGTAATGTTGAAATTAATATTGATCTTTCGTTGCTGAAGTTGTTGTTATTGTTGCTGATGGTTATTGAACGGCATTTTGGTTGAAGTTGTTGTTCCTTTTGCTTGTTATTGGCTGGCGGTTGAATTTGTTTACTGTCGTTTTTAGAGTTTTTGTTGTTTATTCTGTTCTGCTTCTTTGTTTTATTTTGTTTTATGTTTATGTTTGTAGTTTTGCTATGTACGTAAGTTATGTTGTTCTATATGCAATTCTTTAATTGTTGCTTGGTTTTTGTTTTTCGAAAATCAAAATCAATTACGACAATTGCTAATTGTATAAATTTTTACGATTAGATGGTTTCAATTACTTATGCTGACATTGAATTTATTTAGTGTCTCATGTTTTTGATGTGTGTGTGTGTGTGTGCAATAAATTAAACCTAAAGGCGGCATTCCAGTTTATAGTTTCTTTTGGTTGGATTTTCATCTCCTCCATCCGCATGTCCCCTATTGGTATGCCTTTCTTTTCTTGACTGATACCAATTTCTATTTTTGTGGGTAAGTAAAAAAGCATATAAATATCTCTGTATATATATGTATATGTATGTTTTCGTATTGGAACAATTTGCATACATGTCTGACTGTCATATTGATGTTCTTGAGTTCTTGTTGTTTCTTTTATTGGCTGTTGTCTTGATGTGGTTGTTGTTGGTTCCTGCTTATATCATATTTGTTGTATTCCATTTTTGGTTTCCTTGTTTTTGCATATTTTACCGATGATGGTTTTTATTTTATTTTAGTCGTATGTTTTTGGTTTTTTTTTTGGTTTTTTTTTTCGTTTTTTTTATTTTGTTGTAATACATATTTAAAATAGCAACTACCCATTATTATTATATGCATTTTGGTTTTTGGTTTGCATTTTATGTACTTCTTATATAAGTTAATAATGTTATATGTATTTATAAGGTTTGGTTTTTGGATGTAGTGTGGACTTTGAGTTCTATCTTCTTTCTGTTGTGTTAGTTAGTTAGCTTTATTTTAGTCGCGGGGGGAAGGGTGTGAGGGGAAGCGGGAGAGTAATCTCCAGGTTGGGGGGCTAGATAATACTTAATATCTGGTCTTAAATGTCTAGGAAAATGTATGGCGCAAATGGTTTCACTTCACTCACTTGGTGGTTGCATAGCATAATTACAGATTGTTGGATTTCTCTTTACTTTCGTTTCTTTCAGTGTACATTTAGAACTTGTTGTTTTCTGTTACGTTTTACGATGTATCTAAAGTTATGGTTTTGTATATATTTGTATATATATTTCACTTATTATATAAATATTACCGGCACTATTGTTCAGAACTAAAGGTTTTTGCTTTTTGACTTAACGTGTTTTTGTCGTTTTTGCTTCTTCTATTTTCCCTTCTTTGCGAATTCAAAAACTAAGTAAAAATTCATTCCGAAATTGTTTGCGCTTTAAATGAAATTCTTTTAAAACTGTTCAAAACAAAAATTGCAATTTGTTTTTTCTTTTTATTTGGTTTTCCTTATCTCTCACTCCATTCTGCTGATACTTCAATTGTATTTGAACTAAATAGAATCTTTGTATGAACTTTCAACTGAAAAGTATCAATTAACCAGCTGCTGATCCATCATCCGCAGCTGGCAAATTGTTGTTGCTGTTTGTTGGTTAAAAACTAAAAAATTTTCAACACAAATCTCACATGGTTAATTGTTATGACACATTATGGGCCAGCGCTCTCTGCAGGCTCACATTGCCCACCATTCGCCAGAAGGAGGAGGAGAAGCAGGAGGAGCTGGACAGGCGAATGGCAGGATTGAGCGAGCTAGCAGAAACGTTGGCCATAATAGTCACATTTTGGGTTTTTGTTTTTGTTTTTGGCTATTTCGCTATTTTGTAAACTTAAATGGTAAATTGTTTCATGTGAAAGGCAACTGTTTTTGGCGCGGAAACTGCAGCATACTTTTAGGCGTTGGTGCAGAGGATTCGCATGGGTTTTTGGGAACTTGCGGTTGGGTCGGGATTCTGCTGAGCTTCCACGCTTGGTTTCGCTTCTGTTTGCTTTTGCTATTGTTTAGTTTAGTTTGTTGTTGTTTTGTGTTTTTGTTGGTTGGTTTTTGTATATTGCTATTGTAAAATATATTATTATAAATATGTTAATTTGCTTATCGTTTAATATTGACTTGTTGCTGTTGTTCATCTTCTGCTTCAACATCGTCGAGCTGTTGATTTCAATGATTTTTGTTTAGGTTTCCTTTTGATTTTTCATTTGGCTATAACTAGACTTGGTTTTGCTTTTGTTTAGTTTGTTTTTTTTTATTTTTTTGGCTTGCTCTTGTTTCAGTTATATTTTGTTGTAAACTTATATTATTATAAAATATCTGATCACATTTGTTTGCAGTCTCTGTATAAATATTTTGTTGTATTATTTATTTGTGTTTTGTTTTTCTTTTTTTGGTTTTTTGTTTTGGTTTTATACATATTTTACACATGCCTTTTGCATATTGACGTTGGTTGTGAAACGAAAAAAGAAAAGGATGAAACACAAATTGTTTAAATTCATACATATATATAAATGTATATATGTTTGCTTGCTCTTTCTATTGCGTTTTCCGTTTGCTCCTACAGTTTGGTACAAAAAATTGTTGTAGAATTTTGACAAACGTCTGGCTCGATTTCTGGCATTGCTTGAACTTGGGCATCGGACAATGGGCGTATGTTTCTTGCTGATGTATTCGCATCGCATCGTGTTATCTGGTTGTTGTTTGTCTGGTAGAAGCCAATTGGTTTGTTTCTTATATTGGTTGTACTTCAGTTTTACGGATCGGCACATCTTTAATTCTCGAAGAATTACAAAGATGCACACAATTGTGAAATAATAAAAATATTACTGGGCTATTGTCTGTGCGCGTCTTGGTCGCACGTTTTTTGTGTTTGCATTTTCTGTTTTACTTATATATTTGATATATGGCTATTGCTATGGCTGTCTGTGAAATTGTATATGTGAACCAAAGGAGTTTGATTTTCCTGCGAGGGCTACATCCACTGTGAATGCCCGTTCGATGCCTTGTCTTGTCGCTCCAAGAAGTGGGGATCAATGCCTGGAATCGTGCCAGTTTAACGCACGCAATTGTATAAGGAATATCATACTTGTTGTTGGTTAATTGAGTTCGATTTTCGTAAGAGAATTGTGGAACACAAAAAGCAGTTGTTTTTTATCACTTATTTTGTTGTTGCTGGGATTGGCTGACGTTGTTGTTGTTGTAAATTTAGTCTAATGTCATTCAAACGATATATTGCTATAGTTTGTGTTTTTTCTTTCGGATGCTTGGTTCTTTGGTGGCTTTGCATGTAATTAGATCATCAGCAGGCAGGCTTTGAGTCGTTACATCAAATTTGACATTTCCATATAGTTTGAATGACATTAGACACCATTTGTCCCTCCCAAAATGTATTTATCTCTCTCCCTATCTCTCTCTCTATCTCTCTGTCTCTCTGTGGCTCTTTTGAGATTCTCTTAGGCAGTTTTGCAGTCTCTTCTCTTCCCGTTTGCTTGATTCTCAAAAACAAAAATATAAATGTTGCTGTTGTTTACTAATTGTGAACATAAAATTATTGATTTAAAACATTTTGGCTTATTATGCTAATTGGCTATTGTTGTTTGTTGTGATTGGTTGGTTGCTGTTTTCTTTTTGTTTTGGTTTTCTCTTAATTTGTGTTTTGTTTGGTTGTCTAGTATAAAAATATAAATCGTTTGTTTTTCATTTTTTATAAAATTTATATTCAATTATTAATATTATTGATTTATAAGGTTTGTATTGGCTTTTGTATTGTACTATAAATTATTCCGGTTACGTGCCAAGCACGCGTCTTCTATCTATTGCAAATGATAAGGAAAAACTCTCCCGTCCTGTGGCATAAAATATCTCTTGGTTGAGCAGAGTAAATCTCTCAACCCAGGAAACACTTAGATTGTATCTTTATCTTTATAAGTATATTATTATTTATTGTTTATATATTTTTTTTAGTTTGGTTGTTTGGGTAAATATTTGCGTCTCTTTGTAAACATTTGAACTTAGGATGGCTTAATGGAGTCAACAGAAAATCAAGTACGAGTATATTTAAGTTATTATAGTTCAGATCGTTCACTTTCGATTCGTTTTCTGATTTCATTTCGATTCGTTATACTTTTCTGATATGTATGAGACAACCCAAAAGGAGTTGCTGCTTGGAAGTTTGTTGTGTGTTTGTTGCTCTTATTATAATTGTTAATTGTATTATTAAGTTCATTTGTTGTTGCTGTTTTATCGTTTAGATATTGTCAATTGAAAATTGGGCTTGTTGCTGTTGTTGTTCTGTTTTGTTGTTGTATAGTTTAGTTAAAAAAATGAAGTTGGTTGAAAACTGAAAAATATCACATACCGAGTCATGTGTATGTTTCCCTGGCTATTGTTGGTTTTTAAAACTAAAGTTGTTCTTGTTGTTGTGGATTATTAGATTATTCATTATTATGATTATTACGATTATTATTATTATGTTATGCAACTGTCATATATATTTTTATACTGTTCATTCATGTGCATTTGTTGTGGTATATATATCAATTGAATTTCGAATTTGCTTTATTGGTTTTTGTGGATAATTTTTGCCCAAATTGTTTGTACTGTATTTGTTCATAAGCCAAAAGTTTTTTTTTATAACTCTGTCATAACTAAGGATGCTTAAGATTGAAACGAATATTGAATTATAAACAATTTAATTGTTTATTTAAAAGCAAGAGAAATGATTTGGTTTTCGTTTTTTGCTCAACTAAAGCGGTTTTGGTTTGATTTGTGCAAACACACAGTGCTGGCCGAAAGTATATATACACCAGTGTTTGCTCTATTGCAGTTTGTCTGTAACTAAAAGACGTTGAATCATCCAACTTTAAGTTGTCATTTTAAAGCTATCAGATGATTCACACTAAAAATTGTTTTTTACAATGTATATACATTGCTATATCTGTTGTTGTTGTTATCTCTGATTCCCATTAATTAATTGTTTGTTTGCCAAATAAGTGATAAAAAATTTGTCGTGATTGGTCCTAAAAGATGTTATTTGAGAATTTTGTAAATCGCGTTTTGCTACTAAAAAAACGCAATTGTCATTAATTTTAACGTTCATTGTTTTCATTTTTGTTTTTTCGTTTAAAGTTTGTTCTTTTGTTTTTTTTGTTGTTTACCAAAACTGCAAATTTGATTTTTATGGTCTTGATTTCGTAGTTTTCTTTTTTTGTTTGCTTCTTTATCTCTTTGTTGTTTTTTTTGTGATCAGATGTTTTTTGAAACAAGGATGCTTAACTAACTTACTTGAAATGAATTGTCTATATTCAATTGAATATATTGTGTGTGTGTGTGTGTGTGTGAAAGCCAAATAGATCTTGATATATATACACTTGATTGTGCATATTTAGTTGGTGTGTTTTTGTTTTTGGCACATTTTCTTGATACTTTGTGAACCATTTGAACCATTTGCGCGCATTTTCAATGCCAAATAAAGCTAATCTGATTTAGGATATTATCTAGCCCCTGATAGTCGATGTGGACTATCGGTTATTGGGTTTTGCTGTTGTCTTATGCTTAAATTGTAGTAATATTTAATTACGATGTATGTGAGTGTGTAGGTGTGAGTCTGTGTGGGTGTGTAGAGTTTAATTGTCATTTATATACAATTCGGATCAGTTTTCATTTTGCGGTATATGCTGCGGTATTTCGTTTTCATTTCTCATTATTTTGTTTGGTTTTCCTTTTTTGCGGTAATAATGCTTTAAAATCTAGTTAAAATTGCATATGGCTGCATCTGCATTTTTATATTTGGTAATTGGTTTACGTGTAAGATATATATATATATATTTTATGTTTGGTTTTGTTTTCTTTTGTTTTGGGTTACGTGTAGTATTTATTATGATTTAAGTTATCATTTTTGTTTAGTTTTTGTATGTTTCATTGTGGTTTTGGTTTTCTCTTTCTTATTTTTGCTGTGCTGCTTTGCTCTCACAATCAGTAAGTGAAATCTCGATTAATGTATGTATCTTGCTTGCTGCCACTGTAGAATTGTGTTGATTGGGTCGTGGCTGGACGTGTTGACCAACACTGCCAATTGGGCGCCTCATCATGTAGTTGTGGTTGTAGTTCTGTTGTTGCTTTCTTGTACGTTGTTTGTTGTGTTGGCTGGTTGCGATTTTTTGTGTAGTTAGTCTAATCAATATATATTCTGATCCCTGATCCCTGGCCTATCAACTCGTCTCTATTGTAAACTGTACTATTAGGTAGGTACGTGGTTAGGTTTGTTCGCATTCATTCTATGCAAATGTCTCTCACACTCTTGGTCCAGGCGGGCAAACCGATTGGGCGAAAACTATTCTCTAGGCTATGGCTTCTTTTTCTTGTTAAGAATGTGAATTTGTTTTAGAATTTACCATTACCGAAAAGTTCTCTCATAAACTGAATCTTGCAATTTCAAGGCCAGAAATACTTTGCAAATGCGTTTGTATGTGTGTTTGTATGTGTGTGTGAGAGTCAACTCTCTAATTTTCCTGACTTTCTTTGTGTGTGAGAGAAAGAGCATTCCATAAATTTAGTTGCTTACCGTGCGATTGCCGAAAGACTTAAAGTTGTAGTTCTGTTGTAGTAGTGTTGGTTAACGTGTTGTTTTCTGTGGGTGTTGTTCAATGCCAATCAATAAAATTTCCAGGGTTTTAACGTAATTTTGCTAGGCCAAAAAGTTTCATGACGGTTTTTTTTGAAGCAAAAATAAATGTAGATGAAAATTTGCCAAAAATGCATAAGGGGAGGAAAATTTTGTAAAGTAAAAAGCAAGCGCCGTCAAATTTGTTTTTCTTTTGTTGTTTTTTTTCAATGAATTTTTTGTTTATTAACCAATTATTAATATGTTTTGTTTTTGCTTGACTTATAGTATAATTATGTATGTAAGTATAAATGTATGAAATATGTATTGTATGTATGTATGTATGTATGTTTTGCATTAATTATACGTATGCGCGTGTATGTTAGTATGTTTGTTTGTATGTGGATTGGTACGCAAGTTGTTTAGTTTAATTCTTGTGGTTAAAACATCATTCTAATCGAAATCAAATGGGCAAAACTATAAAACGAACTGAAGAATCAAATTGATAAATCTGAAGGTATTTCTGAATTTTCGACGGCTTCGTTTTTCATTTTCCATCTTCCAAACTGTTTAATTTTGCTTAATTTTTAAAAATTTTGCCTAAAAGTTTTTGGTTTTCATTTTTTTTTTTTTTTTGTTGGTTAGCCAAACGTTTATTGTTAATAAGCCTTAAATTGCCTAAAAAGTGATTTATTTTTTAGATTTTTTTTTTTTGCTTTTTGCATAATTTATGTCAAATTTTTGCTTTGGTTTCATTTAACTATTTTTTACAATCAATAATTTCGTATGGATGGAAGACCTCTCCATCCATATTGGTTTTTACCGAAACAAGTTAGATTCTTTCTGGCTATCACAAAATCAGTTACAATTGTATTTAAATCAATTTTCGAACTTTTTCTTTGTCTTCTCAAATTTTTCTTCTTATTTTGTTAATTTCTTCTTTGCTTTGCCAAAAATAGGTTTAAATTTTGTAAAGGCATTAACAATCAACGAGTTTTCATTTTCAATTTGGACTTTTCAATTTCGTTTGTTGCGTTTGAAGAAAACTGAAGGAAAATAAATAACTTAAACTGAAAATCATCTAGAAAATTATATAACTCAAAATTTACATATTCTAAATGTTTATTCATATTTTTATGTTTTTGTTTTTGTACGATCTTTGTGTTTTTTAGACTAAATACGAGAATGCTTCGCTTTTATTTTCTCTTTTTTAGGTTTATTCGATTTCCGATTATCAAATTTTCCAAAAAAATGTTCGAATTGGTCAAGTTTGTTTTCGTTTTCAATTTCGCTTCAATTTCTCTCATTAAAATTGTAGTTTTTAGTTTAGGAAACTCACCGTTTTATATTTGTTTGTTTTAATTTTGTCATAATTTCGCCAAAATTGCTTAATAATTTTGCTTGGTTTAAGCCTAAAGAGTTTCTTTTTTTGTTTTTGCTTTAGCTAAAAATTCAACTATTGTTAAAAATTTCGTCAATGTGGATTGGGCCGAAAAGTTTTGCTATATAAAGTGGTGTTCCCGACTCTTCCGCGTTTTCCTTTTTACTCTCATTTTCACTTGCTCGAAAATTTCTTAGTTAATTGCCAATATATGGTAATGCAGTGGGGCGTTAGGGTCGACGGGGGGGTGGAGGGTCTGATAGGGCTTGGGCATGGCATGTGAACCTTCGTAGAACAAAATGTTGTTTGGGGGCCGAAAAATGTTTCGTTTCGTTTCGTTTACGCAAAGTTTGTTTCGAGGAATATATTTTGTGTGGCCAAAATTTGAATTTAATCTTTAATTTGAATGTTTTGTTTTGGACATTTTGCTGTTGTTTCTATTAATGTATTTAGCATGTGATTGATGAATGCTGTTGTTGTTGTTGTAGTTGTTAGTTCAGTGTTGCAGTGGTTGTTGGATGCAACACATAAGGTTTGCCCGCCCCCTAAAAAGCCATAAAGAGCAGGCAAACATATCCCTCTTAACCCGCCCACTTTCCATTATTGCATTGATGAGCAGGGGCGTAGCCAGGTTATAATTTGAATGAAAGGATATCTTGATTTCCCAATCAATTCGAACCCCTTTTAACTACGCCCATGCGTTTTGTGGTATATGAGAAATGAAAGTGCATGTCCTTGAAGATCACAGCCCAACAAAGAGAGCCAAATTGGGGAGAGAAATAAAATATTAATAATCAAAGAATAATGAAAAACAAATTAAATATTGTTTGGTTTTAAAATTGTCTTTTTTGTGTGTGTATATTTTGTTTTTCTGCTTTATATATATACATATACATATATACAAATGTATGCATATGTATATATGTTGTATATGTTTTGTTGCAACTTAAGGCCAAGTAAATTAAACTAAAATATTTACTTAAATTATGTAAAATATATATGTACATAAATAACAGACTAGTGTGTGTGTGTGTGTGTGTGTGTGTGTGCTGATCAACTAAAAATTAATATGCGTGCCTTTTAAAATTTAAAAATAATTCGTATGAAGAAGATTGGTTTTGATTTAACAATTAACTTTGGTCAAAAATGAATTACCCTAACGCCCACAGCTTATACAAATTACATTCTAAATTTTTTTGTTTTTTAAATTTCATATTCTTTTTTTAGCTTTTCTTTTTTTTTTTTTTTGTTTCTAATAGACATCGAATATATGTGCTTAAGGTTATAAGGGGAAAACGTAACCGCAACTTGGATTTGGAGGTTTCTTTTTGTCTTGTTTGTTTTCTTTGGGGCAGCTGCTAGTCTTGTTTGAGCTTTTCGAAAGTAGACAAAACAAGCAGCCACTGAAATAAAATGAATTCGTGGAAGGAAAAATGATAGTTAATTAATTAAGTTGGTCTGAAATTGAAGTAGGCTTTAGTTACTCCAAGTGCAAAGCAACTTCATATATATATTGAAGACTTTGTACCGATGTGTGGGTGTTTGTGTGTGGGGGTGTGTATGTATGTAGTTGTTGGATGGTTGTGTGTCAACTTTCGGTAGAATTTGCATCATTTCTTTCATCGTTTAAGACGGCTCAACTATTTTGTTACTGTATAAAGTATTTGTAAACAAATTTCAACTAACAAACCCAACGATAGTACAGAGTACAGTTTACACTGTGTGCGGTGTGTTTTTTCTTCTTTTGCTGGCTCAGGTTTTCCATTTGTCGCTTTTCTGTTTTTTGTTTTTGTTTTTTAATTTGCGCTATTTCATGTATTAACATTTGCATTAAACTTTTCTTTTTCAGGGGCAAACTAATTGTATTTGTTCTGCTGCTGAGGTTTTTGTTTAGTGTACATGTGTGTTTGTGTGTGTGTGTGCGTGTGTGTGTGTGTGTTGTGGCATGTTTAAATGTGTGATTGATCGAAATTGTTGTTAAAATATTTTACGGCTCTACAGAATCATTTAAGTTTTACTTTGAACCCATTACATTTTTTTTCGTTTTTGTTTGTAGTTTTCGGCCTAAACGCAATTAAAAACTCTTTTTAACTGTTTTGTCCTTCCTAACATTTGAAGTAGGGGTATTCCCTATTCCCATTTTTCATTTTTGGTATATGTGTGTGAATAGTTTGTGTGTAACTGTTTGGTGTGATTGGGTCATATTATGGGTAAATTGTATATTATGGTCATATCCAGTTGTACTTCTTACGCAGATTTAGTTTCTTAACTTGTTTTTTGTTCGCTTCGCTTTGGTTGTGGCTGTTATCGTCGGCGCTGTTGTTGCCGTCGTGGTATTCATGGAAGTGGAGAGTGTTGCTGTTGGCATAGCCAACAACTCCTCCACTTATTCCAGCTGTTCTAAAAAATTCGGCGACTTGAAGTATTCGGGCACGGGATCGTCCATGCGGGAGATAATCTTGTAAATTGATTTCTTCCACGATTGCTCGGTGTCTTTGCCACCCTGTATTGCACGGAAAAATTCCCGTAATGTCTGTTCGACGACGAAACGGAAGTTTTGTGGTACCTGTTGAAAAGAAATAGTAGGTGGAGCGGAGGCGAAGAAGATGGAAAGACGTTAGCAAAATAATCACAATTAAAAGTTTAAAAAACTAAGAATTCTTTAAAAATAACGTGTATTTGTGTCGTGTAGTTATCTGAGTATTGATAAATGTTGTTTGGAGACCAAAGCAAAGCGTTTACATCTTTAAAATTATATCAAAAATTTTTGGAATAGTCGACTGATAAATGTTCTTGAGCAAATGGCATTAACTAGCAAAATTTACAAATCCTAGGGCAGAAGAAGCGTTGACATGCATCAAATAGTACTTTTTTCTTTATCTTTTTAAAGGGCATTCAAAGATCTGATCATGTCAATCAAAAATAACTTCATTCGGTTCAAAGGACTCCCAAATCGTCCATTATGTTTTCAAGCTTCAAATGCGTCCAAGTGGTGCAAAATCTTGGAAAAATCTTTAATAGCTCAGCTCCCAAGACAATTAGGATGTGCTTCACACAGAAAATAACCCTTGATGTTAAATGTGGTGTGACATAGTGTTTATCCCGATCCTTTAAAGAACTCCTGAGATTTTTGGCATATTTCTTCAACAAAAAGTCCTTGTATCTCAGTGTTTCGAACATTCAATTATAGGCGTTTCGAAGGACATTGCAGGACCTTATTCTGACTTCATTCTGCTTAAAACACATCCCGATTGTTATTGAAATGGCTGAGTTATAAGCACTTTTGTGGTTTTTGAACTTGTAACTTTTCAGTTTGCTATCCTGAAAAGTTTATTTTGCATTCTATCGGGGTGAAATAAATCTTAGAATTTTGTAACACAATCCTCCTACTAATATTTCGATTAGCCTGTTATTTGCCATTTTGTTCATTTATTTTAATTTTAAATGCATAAAAGGTAGATTCAAATTGAAATGTAAAAAATATGTAGCATACTTTTTTGAGCAAGTGAATGGCACGAAAAGAAAAATTGGATTTTTCTTAATATCTCAGGTTTTTGAAGGACTATCGGGATGTCCGTTAAGGACAAGAATCTGGAAGAAGGACATCCTGAATATCCTTGAAATGACTGACTTTTGAGGACATTTGTGTTTCTCTATGAGTTGTTGGTAGCATTTGCGTTTCACCCCTTACAAAAATTCGATAAATCGTCTTGGATAATTAAGATTCTCGAATGCAGATCGATAGTTCTGATCCCTACAACAAAGAAAGATAGGTCCTGGGTAAATAGGACATTGTCCTTCAGAGTATAACCCAAAACATTTTTTCGTTTTTTAAAAGGATGGAATATGCTAAAATAGACTGCCATCAAAATGGATATTAATTGTGCAGAGGGTATTTTTTGCTTTTTTTGGGGTCCATTAATACTAATTACTAAATATAGAAAAAAAAAAAATATCAACTAATGTACGCCATTAAAGTTACAGTTATTTAGTTGAGCAAATTACATTAGCACAAATGTTTGGTTATTTTGCCTTCAATCTCTTTCAAAATCTATGAAAATCTCTAAAATGTAGAGTCTAAATCAACCAGTTTACTCTTGGGATTGTTTTTCGAACTTCCCAAAAATGAGAAAAAATATAATCGACAACGCTAGGATGGAAAAATGTACATTTTTGGTCTTCATTTTCATTCGTATTATTTTTGGAGAATTTAAATTTGTTGTTGTTGTTTCTGTTAGTGTTTTTGATGCGTTAGAGTGTGTGTATGTGTTTGTTACTTGTTAGTAGAGTTTTTTGTTAGTGTATTTGGATTTTGGGCATACCTCAATATGATTATTGCGATTGTAGTGCAAATTGAGCACGCGATACAATTCACTATCTCCAGCAATCAACAGATCATCGGGTGTCTTGATACCTTCAGTGACCGCTTGTCGTGCATATTTCTCCATTTGTATGTAGTAGAATTCTCTGCAGATGCGTAGATGAGGAATATGTTTGGTATTGGTCAGTATACACTAAATAGCTATTTTGTTTATTTATTTTGATTTGTTTGTTTTCAGCATTCAAATTTATTAATTGAGAACGAAACCAAAGGTCAATTCAACCAAATAAAAGGCCCAAAAGAAAAGCGAACTTAAACAAAGGGATTAAATCAAAAATTTAGGCTATCGAATTCAACAGCTGGTAAACATAAATGCAACTGAAAAGCTTATCATGCACACCAAAAGGAAATATATGCCTAGCTGTTTCCTTCTCACTCACACATGCACACTCTCTCTCTCGCTCTCTCTTTCATTCAAATGCTTAGTTAATCCTTGTTTCTTTCATACTCCTACTTTTTGGTCTTGGCTTTTCCTTGTTTCTTTTTTTTTTTTTTGCAATAGGCTTAATGCATTATATGGGAATATGACATTATTAATAATTCAGAGCTTACTCTTAGGCGCCCCTTCAACTTTTCCCTAGCTTCTGTGTGTGTCTATGTGTGAAAGGAATTTTTAATAAGTCTCAAATGTGCAGCAAATGCAACAGCGGCAGCAAAAGCAAGCGTCTTCTTGTGGTTGGGGATTTAATTAGCAAGTGCAATGGGCTTCAGCGTCGCCTTGTTTAGTCAAGTGATTTGTGTGTGTGTGTGTGAGAGTAGGTGGGTGGGATTCGTTTGGTTGTGGGGGTTGGAGCCTGCCTGTAAGTATTATAAGTGATTGCTTGTGTCTTTTTCCCAGACTGAGACTTCATTGTGTGTGTGGCGCACTAATTGTTGGACCCTCCCCGTCCACTCCCGCTGTCATCGCAACCTTCGTTAGCTCCTTTCGCATCCCTTCTGCCACTTTCTATTCCACCCATTCCCGCCACTTGACAACGCTCCGATAATCGTGCTAATTTCAAGATTTCCCAGTAGCAGCTAAAGCAGAAGCTTCCAAATGCATTTCTCATGTTGCGCTCATGATGTTGATTTTTCCAAACAATAAGCGCAGAATGTGCAAATAGCAAAAAAAAAAAGAAGGGAAATTATTAAAAAAAGGAAAAGAGGAAACAAAAAGAAATCTTTCGCTGTCAGTCTCTGCTCTTGCTGTCAAGCTCCCCGGAGGCGGCACGCGCACTTGAACAGGACAGAGGGATACCGAAAGGGAGCTCCATAGATGTACATATATATAAATGGAGATGGGCTGCTCCTACAATTGAGAGATGCGTTTGCGTTGCTTTCAAGCGGTCGGCGTGCGGTGCGAATAGAAGATGGCAAGTCATTGGATTCTTGTTGGTGTTGTTGTTGTTGTCGCATGACAGTTTTTTTGTTCTAGGCCCTAAGCTCTGTTAGTATGTGAGTGGTTGCTGTGTGTGTGTGTGTGTGTGTTAAAGCCTAGTTATTAGGCGTTGCCTGACTGTGGTTTTGATAAGTGTTTTGACACCACACAATACACAATATTTAGGCGAGGTGGTTTCGTTAGGTTTTGTTTTATTTTTTAAATGCAATTAGCTTTGTGGCTGCCACAAGCTTGAGGCGACTCACACACACACAGATATGCATGTGGGTATGTGGCAGGAAAAGGAAGGAAGCTCCAGCTAAATCCCTCATAAGTATGTTTTCATATATGCAATGCGCCACTTAATTTAGATAATACAAAACTGTTGGCGTCGAGGCTTGGCGTCGGAAGTGCAACTGTTGCAGTTGCAACTAATTAGTTTATATAAAAATTTGTGCAGCCTATTTATTTGGCGTACGCTATATATGAGATCGGCGGCCGAAGGCTTCATCTTGTGAAAACTCTCAGCCAGGCGGGGAGAGCGGCTAGGAAGGCAAGCAGGCAGGCATGGAGGTTGGATGACGGAGCCCCTTATGTGGGTGTGAGTTTATGTGGGTGTGTGTGTATGTATGTGTGAGTGTGCGTTGTGCAGAGTGTCTACTTCTTCTTCTTCAGCGCTTTCTTCAGAAGTGCCATTCAGTTTTTGTTGTATATAATATATATATACATATATATAATGAGATATATTATATATATATATTTATATACATGTATGTGTATAAATATAAAAATTGCATTGAAAATGTTATTGTACTTCTTGTTTTGCTGCTCTCTTTTTTTCTTTTCTTTTTTTATTAATAAGCTCACACATACTCACCCACACATATGCAGACATCTCTACCTCATACATTAAATGAAGTAATTGGCAACACTTTAGTTATAAGCATCTGTATAAGTCATATACGTCTATATATATACAGGAAATATTTGTCTGTAACTGTAGGTGTGTGTGTGTGTGTGAGTGGTGTGTGGGTGGGTGTGTGGTTGAAGGTGTGTCTCTTTTTGTATATATATACGTATTTGTATTTGTGGTTTGTCAGCAAGATCTTTTTTTACGCTCTATAAGGACACTTAACCTCAAAAAAGAAAAGCTTGATGAATAAAACAAAAAACGCATACAACAAAAAACAACAAGAAGAAGAGAAAAAAGAACAGCGTGAGATGTGTGTCTGTGTGTGTGGGTATGCGAGGGAGTGAGTAGTAGAGGCGGAATGGGTGAATGGTATATCCTTGAGCGCCTTTACCTGCCTGTTACTGAGCTAGGGTCCTGCAGCTGCTGCCATTATGGCCCCAACTGCAACTCTCAAGTAGCTGCCATTGAAAAAGCAGCCAAAGAAACAAACTAATTAGCCCGACTCACATATGAGAGTGATTGTGTGTGTGTGTGTGAATGTCCTTTGGTTTACTTTCTTTTCAGTATTTGTGCAGATAATGCAATTATATAAGTGGCCTGCTTCAAGACCTCCAACAAAAGGCACTTTTGTTAATTAGCCAACACATATGCACACACAGACACACTCATACAGTTAAAGAAATGAAATGACTATGACTGGCGCCCACTTAAGTATGCTGCACTTTTTTAATATGCAACAACTCTGAGGAACTTTTCTTCCACGCTATTTTCACACTTCACATATGAAGTGGCATCTCCTCATCATCGTCATCATCCTTCTCATCCATTTTCTCATCCCCACCAGCATCATCATTATTATGCTCATGTTGGGGGGCTTTTCTTAAGTGGCCACTTCAAGCCAAACATGTTATTAGAACCGACAAGATAGATAGAGTAGACAAGTGTAAGTCTGTGTGTGTGTGTGTGAAACTCATAATGTTAACTTGTGGCTAAGCGAGTATAAAAGAATATTAATGCTAAAAGTATGCATTTCCATGAGTTAAATGATAGGCGGGGTCAAGTCACTTCAAAATATACAATTTAAAAACACAAAAAGGGAAAGAACCGTTACTTTTTGCTACCCCTACATTAAGATAAGAAAATATGAATAGCAAAAATCAAAGAAAATATTCCCACCCATTTTAACCTCAGAGAAGTAAAAAGTCGAAGAAGTCGCAAGAAGATTCCCAAGGAACAACATAAGACGACGTTTTTTTCTCATTCATTCGTCCAACCCCTTTTTTGGTGCGAGTGTGTATGTGTGTATGTGTGTGTGTGTGTGCAACCCTAAGAAATCTTAAACAAAAGCTACTGCTGCATGGAAATTCCCAACAAATGAAATAAATCCCGTGTTAGAACCCTCCGAACGTGCCGCTGCCGTGCGCAGGTAAAGACATCGTTTTTCTTAAGACGTTGAGCGCATGTCTTAGACAAACACGAGGCAAGAACAAGGACGGGGCAAGGACAGCTGCCACCGCTGCTAAGCCAGAGGGGTGAAAAGCAGATTGAAACTAAAATCCAGGTGAACTATTGTGTGTGTGTGACTCTCTTTCATTCTTGCTTTTATTGTATTTCTTTTTTTTTTTGGTTGGGTTGGATTGGATTGAGTTTGGGCAGGGCAGATGTGATTTTTGGCGGGTTAGAAAATCACAGTGAATACTTGGTGGTAGGCAAGTCAGAGAGACTGTGTGTATGCGGGCCTACCTCACTTTCCTTCACATTACATTCCACATTCCAGCTGTCGTTTTTTCGGCAACTTCTTGCGCAACTTAGACAACTGACAGTTACAGTCGCCATATATTTGGCATATGACAGCCAACATTTTGAAGGTGGGAGATCGGTGGTGGGTGGGGCTAGTGGGTCTGGTGGGTGTTGCATGTAAGCAGTGTCAGTTGGCTGAATTTCTTGAGTGCAAGTCAAGAGGATTTCGACAGGTGGCAAATAATTACGTTTGGCAATCAATATCATTTTCTGTTTTTGTTTTGCGCCTTGTGAAATAACAATAATAATAATTATAATGTTTTGAATACAAAAATGAAAACTAAACTCAAAGGCCGAAAAAAAAATTAAACGATAAACCGAAACTCAATTAATAAAAATGAATGCTGTTTCGAAGATATTTTAGTAAATGGTTCAAATATATATGTATATACATATATTATAGAAATGGATAGAGATTTATATAAGAAATATATAGAGATTTTTGCTTACCGGAAATTCGAGAACCATTTCACCAATTGTGCTGTATTATTCTTATTGAATTTTATATCCGGGAAGTACATCTTAAGTACCGCCGAGCTGGGATATCGCACCCAGAAGAACATCAGTTTGGCCTTGCGCAGGTGCATCGGTGTCAATGTAGAAGAGTGCAAAGGAGTCAAGGATATGCAATGTTTGCTATAAAATTTACATATATATATATAAGCTATATCACAACATAGTCAATACTCGTTTCCAAATATCCATCGGAACAAAAAAAGGAAAGAAAAAGGTTCGTGTGAAAGAGCAGACAGAGGAGGCAAGAACCAGAAGGGCGAACGAAACAGATTCTCTAAGTGCCAATAATGAATGTCTAAGGGTGGTGGGTGGCATTGGAGGCCTCACTGATTGAAAACGAAGAAGTAGATGGGAGGCAGGAAAAGGGGCAAAAGTGGCCTGAATGCAGGCAATTGCTGCTCTTGGATTGGCTTGTTCATCATTGATTTTTTGTGCTTTTTTTGCCATTGCGCTCTATTGCGAAATGCAACTCAAGCCGCCAAGAGGCCGTCGAGACCGAGACGATGTTGATGACGATGGCGATGACTTGAGCGTCTGGGAGAAGGGGGGGGAGGGAATGATTGCAGTGCAATAAATAAGGTTTTGATTACATTTTATAAAAGAATTTAGTTGGGGAAATAAATAAAATGAAGAAGACACTTGATTGGTTTCGTTTTGTAAGCGAGGTTAAGCACCCCCAGTGACTGGGATTGGGACTGAAACTGGGATTGGAACTGAGAGGGTGTTCTTACTTTTGCTCTAACTGCTCTTTCACCTTCACACTTTGGACTATATGGAAACTCACTTGACCATAAGCTGTTGCTCTTGTAGTTCTAACTCTTGTTGTTGTTTGAAAAAGGATATAGTAGGTTGCATGCCATCGAACGTCATGTCAGCCGAGTTGCACTCGGACTGACGGTCCTGGGCATCCATAACGGCTCGCAGGCAGGTCTTGTAGTCGGGTGAGCCACCATGATGGGCGGCCGCCAGCAAGGCAGGATGTAGCATCGATGGCGGATGTGGTAGGGGTGGCGAGTCACGGGAATCCATCAGGGCACCCAAACTGCCGGGCGGACTCGACGAGAGTTGCATCTGATGGTGGTGCTGGTGCATCTGGGCGGCTGTGGGTTGACCGCCATGCGGTCCGGCTGCGGCCGCATGCGGATTGAAGAACGGACTATACGGCGAAAAGACTTTGGATTCATGTAGCGACGGATTTGGTATGGCCACCGAGGTGGGCAAGGATACTGGCATCATGGGTGGTGGTGGTGGTGGCGGTTGTGGATGATATGACCCAGGTGCAGCCTGGCCACGGCCGGTTGGACTTTGGGCGGGTGTAGCATTACTGCCATTGGCCGGTTGTTGCTGCTGTTGTTGTTGTTGTTGCTGCTGTTGTTGTTGCTGCTGCTGCTGCTGTTGGCCAGCGGGTGCGACAACGCCATCTTGGGCCAGGATACGGCTAACGGTTCGTGGCGTGATCCTTGTGTCGGTGACCTTATGACGCTTCTTTTTCGGTGTCACCACCAGGCTAAGGGCCTCATTTTGTTCCAATTGCTGTTGCGTCTGTTGGGCGCTCTGTTGTTGTTGTTGCTGCTGCTGTTGTTGTTGCTGTTGCTGCTGCTGTTGTTGTTGCTGCTGCTGCTGCTGTTGCTGATCAGGAGGCAGACAGAATGGACCAGTCATTGAGTTGTAGAGCGCTGCTGCGGCCACTGGATTCATACCCTGAGGCGTCTTGGGCGCCTGAAACATGGCTGCCGCTGTGGGCGAAGGACGAATGTGAGGAGGTGGAATATTAAGAGTACTTAAACTATTGTTAGTTGGGTTTGTTTGGTTGCCGCCAGCGAGTTGGGGGTTAGAGTTTGAGCCAGGCTCGCCCGACTGTTGCTGAGATTGCTGTTGTTGTTGTTGCTGTTGTTGCTGCTGCTGCTGTTGCTGCTGATGCTGTTGCTGCTGCTGCGCGGACATAGCCGCTGCAGCGGCTGCATGATGCATTTGCAGACCCATGGCAGCGGCTGCTGCAGCCGCTGGTGAAGCAAACGATAACTGATTGCCATTAAGACGCGGGGCAGCAATCAATTGCTGGCAATTGGCCATAGCCAAGGGATGTGGAGGCGGCGCTGGCTGGGGAACATTTGGCTGATGTTTTGGCTGCTGTGCCGATGATGGGTGTTGCGGCTGTGCATTTTGCTGTTGTTGTTGCTGCTGTTGCTGCACATTGTTGGCATTACCCGCAAGATTGTTACCCGAAGGCGGTTGGGAGGGCATTTGACTATTAGCTAGGAGTAGTGAACCATTATTACCTGATTGTGTTGCCGGCGTGGGGCCATTCTGGATGCCAGTATTGCCGCTGTGTCCGCTGCGATCGGCTACTTTGGTACGGGGCGATTTTCGGTCGAGTATCTGGGAAGCCAATAACAAATCCTTGTTGAGCTGCTCTGCTGCTGCCGTCACCGAATCCGCTTGCTTGCTAAAGAGTCGCCGTTGATGCACAAATCGTGTGACAATGGTGTCCACTAGTGCCGACAGGGATGTGGTGATTTCGGATTTAAGCACATCGGCCAGTCCCTCTAGGTCGGTGCCGGACATGCGCATCATAGAGCTATTATTGCTGCTGCGCAGCATTTGGAATTTCTCGGACAGCTCCGACTTGAGTGCACTATGGGCAGCTCCTCCCAGACGCGTGGGTAGGCGTGCCGGTGCCGGATGATGCATCTGACTGCGAGATGGAGTCACATGTTGTTGCTGCTGTTGCTCGAGTTGCTGCTGCTGCTGTTGCAGTTGTTGCAAATGTTGTTGCTGACGTTGCAATTGTTGTTGTTGCTCTTCCTTGCGACGTTGTTCTTGTTGCTCCTGCTCGAATCGACGTTGTTGCTCTTGTTGTTGCTGCTGTTGTTGATGTTGGGCCTGTTGTTGTTGTTGCTGCTGGGCTTGTTGCTGCTGTTGTTGTTGTTGCTGCTGTTGCTCGGCCGCCTCTTTGGCCATGCGTGCCTCCTGCTCAAAAAAGAACTGCTGATACATGGAAACTGCCGCATGCGACATATCGCCCATGTGCTGAAGCAGCGGAGGAAAACCCTGAGGCAAAGCCGGATGACCCATCAGAGGATTGTGATTGTGCAGCTTATTGGACATCATTTTACTCATCATTTGTGAGAGCATTTGTGTGGCCGGTGCGGCCCCATCGCTGCTCTCGCTAAGCGTGGCTTTGGGCTTTAAAGTCGGTGAGCTTGAACTGGCCCTTTCTGGCTCTTGGCCAGGCTCTTTCGGCGTTGGACTGACATCGCCACCGGTTAGCGTGGGCGAAGGCGATAGCTCTGGCTGTTGTTCCAAACTGTCATTGTCTTGCTCCTGGTCATTATCCAGTTCCTGGCACTCGGACTCCTGTTCCATGCGTGTGCACAGCTGGACATATTTTTGTTGCATCTCGGCCAATTGCTCTTGCATCGATCTCAATTGCGACTTAAGGGCATTCTTTTCTACACGTTTCTGTTGAATTTGCGGTGACTCCAGTTCATTGGACTGACTGTCATCCTGATCTAGCATCATGCTCTGCAAATTTAGCCCAAAATTGAGGCCAGCCGCTGCGGCTACATAACGCTCCATGGCATGCTGTTGTGGCTGATACAGTTTACGTTTTTTGCAACCATTTACCTGGAGTTGGCCGGCCTGGACGCCCGCCGAGGGACTGCATCGCATGCCTGACACAATGTGTTCGACGCGGGCCCGTTTTAGATCCATGCCCGGTTTTTTCAGGCAACCACTAGAACCACTAAGGTCTTCGCGCTTCTGTTCAACACAGTCGTCATCGTCGTCATCATCCAGGACATCGTCCTTGCTGTTATCGAGCAGCATCATGTCCGAGTGACTGGGAGAGGCCAGAGAATCCAGATCGGAGCCACGTGAACCATGCAAACCCAGTAATTCCACCTCGTCCAGCATGTCGTCCACCGTCTCCTTCTTGGTGGGCATTTCTTCATCTGGATGGTGGGGCATAATCGATTCACTTTCTCTGGCCTGAACAGTGCCTACATTGGCGGCGACTGCTGCTGCTGTTGCTGCAATCTCTTCTTCATCATCCCGATTGGCACTAGAGTCCAAGGAATCGGACGATTTACGCCGTAGACTGGCCTCACTGGCCAAACTGCTGCTGTGGCTACCACTGTGGCCACTGTGACTGCTGTGTATGCTGCCGTGTGGCGACGACTGGGGTGGGGCTGTAGTTTGTGGCTCACTTTTGATTTTGATGTCCGCCATTTCGGTGTCATCGATTAGGTTTATGCTTTCCATATTGTTGTTATTATTGGTGGCTGCCGCACTGTTGTTGTTGTTGTTATTATTATTGTTATTGTGGTTGAGTTTCGAATGCAATTGCTCTTGCTGCTGTTGTTTCTCCTGCTGCTGTTGCTGTTGCTGTTGCATGGCAGTACGCAACTCCTGATCAAGTTGCATTAACTCCTTCTTGCCTTGGAGAATATTTCGTAGCATATGATGAGCCACCAAGTCGTGCTGCAGTTGCTCCCCATTGCCAGAGGCACCGCCATTTAACGAGCTAACCGAGGCCGCTCTAGGCGGTGATCCTCCGGCAACATCTGCGCCAGCAGCTTCCAGTGAACGATCACTACAGGCCGATACCCGACGACTGCTAGCCTTCGGTGAGACCTGTGAGTGATTGGAACTGTGCGCTGATCCTGGCGAGATAGAGGCATTTGTACCATTGCTAATTGGCGTATTGTTGTTATTATTATTGTTGTTATTGTGCTGCTGCTGGTGGAGCTGCAGTTTGCTGGAATTTAGGCTATTCACCAATCCTGCTGCACTCAGGAGTTCGGCACTAGTGGCCGTTTCCATGGCTGCAGCCAGCATGGCATTGTCCAGTGATTGGGGCAAGCCACTGGTCGCATCCTGGGCCTGTTTCATTTGACGGCCAAATAATTCGTTGAGCATTTTGGCCGAGGAACCGCCGAAGAGATTGCCAAAGGCTGCTGTTAATAGAGATGAGGCGGAGCTCGAGCTGGGCGAGTTGCTAGGCGATGTTGCAGTTGCTGTTGCACCTGCACTTGCTGATTGTTGCTGTTGCTGCTGGGAATTTGAGTTTGAATTAGACACTGTTAGTGTTGCTGCTGTTGTAGCTGTTGTTGCGGCACCCGCAGCAGCCGCAGCAGCGCTACTCATGAAGGCAGCAGCGGTTGCCGTTGTTGCGCCGTTGCTGTTGCTGCCAACACTGCTATTGTTGCTATTTACTACAATCGATTGCTGATTGGTGTTGTCGGTATTGCTTAAGGATCGCTGACGCGCACGACGATTCAATTTGTTAACACTTGGCGCACTATTCACGTTATTTACGCTCACGTTCACGTTGTTCACGTTAACGGTATTCTTTATTGCGCTACTTGAGGACTTTTTATTAGCCGCGCACGTTGTTGTCTTACCGACGGCCGTTGACTGACTGATTTGCCGACTTTGGCGAGCGCTACGATGGCTGCGGCTGCGATTGCGATTGCCACTGCAACTGTTTGCCGTTGCCGTCGTGGTTGTTACCGCTGCTGACTTACTGTTGTTGCTACAGCCTTCGAGTACAACAACGACGTCGTCGGAGTCGTCCGAGTTATTGTCGTCGTCGTCGTAGTCGCTGCTGCTTCGTTTCTCTTTCTCCGCTTCGCTGGCGTTCGTGTTGCCGCAATTCGCCGCGTCGTCGCCGTTTGTTGGTGTTGTATGTCCGTTGCTTGCCTGGAGTGCGGCCTGCGGTGGTTGCTGCTTAGTTGCCGTTGCCGTTGCTGTTGCTGTTGTCTCTTCTTCCTTTAGCAACACATCGTTCTCATCGTTATACAAACCAAAACAGTCCCCGTCGTACTCCTCTGATGACATCATAAGATGATGCCAAACAGCAGCAGCGACGCGTTCTCGCCTCCCCGCTCACTCACACACACACACACACTCTCTCTTTTAATGTCTGGCTATCTGCCTAGTTGTCTGTGGGTCTGTGCCTTCACTTCTCCTGCTTCTTGGGATTGGCTGGTTGACTACGCGACTACTTTCTCCTCTTTGTTAATTCGCCGTAGTCGCCGTGGTCGTAGTGTGCTTAAGTTTCAAGTTTAAGTTATTCAGTTTCTTTTTGACAAATCCGGGTTATATATATATATATATACATATATATATCTGTGTTTATATATAGATAGATAGATATATGGGTATAGGTTTTTATCGATGTGTGTGCCTTGTGCTGCTTCAAAACTTTGCGCCGTATCCTGCGCCGCTTTCTCGGGTCCTTGTGTTTAGTACGCCAAACGTTGAAATTTTGCTTTCGCTCAACTTGTTTGTCGAAATGTTGCAGTTCAAAATTTGTCTCGTTGCTGACAATTGTCGGCGGTTGTTATTGTTGTTGTCGGTATTGCTGCTGGCACCTTTGATTTTGCGTTTACGTTTTCTACGTTTTTTTCTCCGTTTTCTAATTGTGAATTTTGTTTTGAATTTTCTTTCCACCACCACACACATGCGAATGTCCTTTGCATTTAATTTTATTTAGATTTGATTTTTCGTTTTCGTGTTGCTTGCGTTTTGGTCTTCTTGATCCAGTTGTTGCTGTTGCTTTCTATTAAATGTTGTTGTTGTTATCGTTTCGTTTCGCTTTCATATAATTCTCGAAAAGTGTTTTAAGCATATAATTTCGTTCTTTCCTTGTAATTGTTGTTGTTGTCGAGAAATTGCGAATGAAATTTGGTTCGTTTTTCTTTTTGTTTTTGTCGATTTTTGTTGTCGTTTTTTTATTTGTTTCTTATTTTTTCTCTTCCGTTTTTTGTTTGGTTTGGTTTTCGTTTAATAATCCTTGCTTGCGTTCAAAAAGTATTTCTGAAATATATGGAAGATGAAGTCAAAGCAATTCAAATAGATGCTAAAACATTGCTGAAAGAAACAGGGGAAAACTCTAGTGGTTCGACACGGCAGATGGTGGGTGGTGGTTAATGGGGAGAGAGAGTGCCTTAAATGGAAAGTAAAAGTGGCAGGCCAAAAGCTTTTGGTTTGGGTGGCCACTTGATTGGTGCTCGGTTTGGGGGTGGCTTCCATGAGCTGACCTTTGAAAGGAAATCGGGGGGCGGGTTGGGTTGGTTGGTCGGTCTTTCGGTCGTAAGGTCTGCCTGATGGTGTCCTTAATTCAGCAAATTCCCACCCCATTGCACAATGATACAGGTTTTTATCTAATTTCTCCACTTGAGCTTTTTAACTGCCAATCTAACCCTATAAGCCCCCAGCCCCCTCTTCATCTAGCTCGAACAACATCCATAGATAAGTCTTTTTTTTTGCTGATAAACAAATTTGACTTACTTTCTGCTGCTCACATATACACAACCAGATACAGATATACATATTCTTTGCATATGGCTATCAAATGAATGCGTAAGCACTACAAAATAATCAATAAGGGAACTTTGGAGCTCGGCAAATGCGTCAGCACTAAATGACTAGGCCTAAATGGGGCGTCTTTATCTTTTTCTCTCTCCCTCGTGTATTTAATTTCCAAGAACGAGAAATCAAACAAAACAGAATCCTCCCCTTATGAAAGTAAAGTCGACGATCCTCTGTCAATTGCATTGGAATGCAGTTGGCCCTTGCCCGATGCCCGCCCGTAGGCCCAAGTCGATGTCAATGAAATTAAACTAAGTCTGTATACATTCTCTCACTCACTTACTGGCCACATATGTATGTAGCCAGCAGCCACCCAACCCCTATTTTTTTGATATACTTCACATATTCATTCCTTTTTGAGAAACTGTACTTGGATAAGTATAGGAAGTAAGCGTTGCAGCTTGCAAGAACAAACTGAAAGGGAACTGGCAAGGGCAATGAAAATAAAAATGGGCATAGGAACCAAACTGGGTAGGAGAAACTGAGCCAACCACCCCTATATCTCGGGAAGTTATAAAAAGTTACACACAGAAGGTAGAAATTCCTGTGTTATTCTATAGTAAGTACATAGAGTATCACTGCCATAGGTAAATTGATATGCATATTAGTTTATGAGTTTTTACCACAAACAAAGCGTTATTCTTCTCTGTCGTCCATCATAGATCTTCCTGCAAAAAAAAGATAAGAAAACTTAGTTAAATAAGTAATTGTCAATAAATGAAGGATATAATAAATAGATTCCTAGAATATTTTGAAGATGCAAGAGAAAATGTTTTATCTCTGTTTCCATGTTTTTAAGTTTTTAAATTTTGACCCGATTTTTAAAAAGTTTTATATTATTTTAATGTTGATATCCACAGTTGCCAAGTGGGCGTATTTTGTTCTTGGTAAAATACAAATTTTTCTCAATGTACATTTCTCATGATCAGTTTGTACGATCATATTAAATATTCGATCAAAACTCTATCTATACCATAAAAAAAATTGCAAAATGCTTTTGTCCCAATTAAATTAGGCATACACAGCAAACATAACCGCGTTTGTAACAATGTGTTTTTGTATTAAATTTTTCATTGAACAATTTTCTTATTCTCCTGAATATGGAAGTCTATTAGAAAACTAGACAGTTGGCCACTCACAAGTTCAATGGACTTAAGTAGTATTTGTCTAAGCGAGTTATCAATAGGTGGTTCCTTTTGCAACCCCTCGACTAAGAGAACATATGGTGGTATTACCTATTTTGTAGAAAGGAATAAAATAGAAAACATTGATAAAAGGTAGAGGGACAAGAAAAGGAGCAAAAGAAAGTTGAGGCAAACTTCCACCTACAAAACGACAGCGCAGATAATTACGACCTTAACACATTTTTCAGTTTCGAGTTGGTATAAAAACGAGCATGTACTTTGCATGCACACACACTCACACGCAGGCACACACACGCAGTGAGGGTGTGGGGTTGGCAAAAGGGGGATGGATGGTTGGTTAGATGGATGGATGGAGGGACAAGGCAAATGTATCTCAAAGTGTGCTTTGGAATGTGCCTTCACAGATCGCGGAACACGGTAATGTACTCATACATACAAATGACGAACGAAGTGTGGCACCACCAGCCATGTGTTCGAGCTCGAGTTCGAGTTGTTGCTGTTGTTGTAGCCGGGTGTCATCATTAAAATATGCTTTGGGTGTATGTACATTCGAACGTACCATCAACCCATAGCCTCAACGCCAGCTCAGCTTGTCTGGCGACACTTGGCTTGGGCCGAGGCCTGCGCCTGCCAGGTCTGCGACTGGCAATTGCGTTATGGTCAAGTGACTTTGAAATCCGTTAAAAAACAAAAACTATAGTTTATGAAACCCAATATGATGACCGCTCTTTGACAATTAGGCGTTTTACATTAGTATGGATGTATTTTTTTCAGATTTTTGTGTGTAGATTAGAATTTTGACTGCGACAAGGGTAAATAAAAATAGCAACAAGATCCGAAATCTCGACGGCCAGCAACTGGCGAAACTGAAAACCAAATTGCGAAAATCCACCCCCAAACATCTGTAAGCATCTCAAACAGTTGAGAGTAAAAGATCCGACCGGGCCAACAGCTGATTACAGAGGGGCACGAACTGTGCTATAGCTTGTGCCAGTTGAACACCTGGACTTTTCAACTTCCGACTTCCTACTCCCGGCAGAGTCTGCCTGCACTATGCGCCTCAATGCGCGTGCTCACAGGCTGGCGATCGTGCCAAGGGGGAGACAAAAAAGGAGAGACCCAGGCAGACGGAACCAAAAAGAGGCGTCTTTTGGTGGTAGTTGACATTGCCATCCACATTAAAACACACACACACACAGTTAGTGAAGAGAACGGGGAGTAAGGGAGAGATTTTTACCTGATTGCAAGATATATGAATTTACCTTTAATGCATTTATAGGAAATGTAAAACACCTTTCTTCAACATGTCTTGTCTTTAACTTAATCCTGCTCAAAAACAAACATTAAAATTATGCATACACATTTTACGGCTAAAGGAAAACTTTTCTGGCAATCGTTTTCCATGAGAATTGGCACAACTTTTTGCTGCTAGCTAGAAATTATGCTAAAAGAAAATGTGCAGAGCAAAAGATTTTAATGTTTATGCGAAAAGTTTTGCCTGAACCATTTTCTTGCCAAAAAACAAAGAGACAGGACAATAAAGCGAAACCAAGTATTATGACAGAGACATGTATGCAATTTGCTTTAGCCAATTATCATCATGGATTCGTATGAAATAAAACAAAATTTCCTCCTTCACTGGTTGTAGGACTAAGCCTCAGCAAAGTGCCTGATAAGATATATATTAGTTGATACATGGAAATACTTTTATCGATACTATTCAACACCATATGGCGTTCTATAGATACGACAATTCATGTGACTACTTTCAAGTGGAGCATGGCAAAGTTTCTGGTTACAAGGCAAAGTACATACGGATATAGAGAGCTGCATCTATATCTCTATTGACAAAGTCGAAATCTAGCTAATATGAAATTGAAATGAAAGGGTATATTAGGTCAGAGTGAATTCTGAGCTATATTTCGATTGGAAATTAATGCTATGGATAAATATTGTGGATCGCTAGGTTGTACACCAAATATGGTAAAACCAAACGATGCAGTTTGTGAATAATAATTTCTGATTTTTTCCCGATTATAGGGTATTTTGTTTAAGATACTTTCATTGACAATCTTCTATACCACACACCGACACAGTCACAGACTCTTACATACTTTGTATTGGATCCTGTTTTTCTGTTGTTGCTTTGGATATAAGCACTTTTTGTGGTCGCTGTTTGTTGTTGCTGTTTGTGTGTCTGTAGTTAGCTTTTATTGTCTTTCAGCGCTTGATTAGATAGCACACTCACAGACTTGCACACACATGTCTGCGCCCATGGAGCACGCAATGCTAGCCAGAAAATGGCCATATGTGGCCAAGTTGCTGCCATTGCTCATTTTTTCCTCTCCTTTCCTTTATATATAGATATTTTTTTGTGGCTGGTGGCTTTGTTTGGACAGTCCACCGACTTTGAAGGTTTTTTCTTGCTTTCAATCGTATCGTATCGCATCGTATCATATCGCATTATGTGTGTGTGTGTGTGTGTGAGTGTATCAGCAAGAGAGTGTTGCATACCAGCAGGCGATGTGGCCGTCAGGCTTTTGTATTTTACCTGTTTTCTCGTGTCTCTTCCCTTCACTTCGCTTCACTTCATCGTTTTCGTGTCTGCTGCTTATCGCGCTTTTAATATCGACAAACATAGGAAAAAATGGAAATAAAAAGAAAAAATGCATGCCTAACGTGTGCCCAATGTCCAGTGGTTCTAGAGTCCTAGTCCGAGTCCGTGGAATCGTGTGTGTATATATGCCTTTTGCTCTATCTATTCAGATATCTTTCTCTGTCTACCCATCTAGGGGACATTAAAAACAGTTCCATTGTAATCAAGCGTACTTTCTTTTATTATTATTATTTTGCCTCTCTGTCTGGCACTAACGACGCAAATTACTCAAATGTATCTGCCAGATACATTCTATATATGTGTGTGTGTGGGGAGTCGGTTGCCGTTTTTGCCCCGTTTCTGCTTATATATTATTTATTGATCGCGATAAGCGTCACGAAGCCAATTTCAAGCGCCAGCCAAATGATATGCCTCGCCCCCAACCCCAAAACACCGATTTCTACATATATTCTCTATTCTGTAGAACTTAGGCGTAAGTGCTTTTTGCACTAACTAACCAACCAAACAACTAACTAACCAGTCAACCATATGCAGTACAGTACTCAACCATATAGTATAGTCAATGTCAGAGATTTTAATTCACCCTCAATTAAACGTAAGCAGCTGGCAGATGGAACCCACCCTATTTCACGAACGTCTTCAAGACGCTCTGGGAACGGGCCAACTGTCTTTGAATTCGTCCGTTACATTTGCCTCGTGCCATTATCCGACAGAGAGGGACAGCAGAGCGTTAAGGAACAACGTCTTCACGACATTATAGAGTCATCCAATGGAACGGTACGGCACACTCATGGGGTATGCCATAAGGCTGGAACAACAAACTTTATGTCCCTCCGACTTATATGATATGAAATGATTAGACTAGACTTTATTTGACTTTCTGTAACGTATTTCTCAGTCAGAGACAAGTACTCAACACACGCAATGCCATTTGTCCAACGCCTCTGAAGTTGCTTTAATAATTCAATTCAATATCTGTCGTGTGTGTTCTCATTTAGTAAGTATAATTACCAAAGCATATGCCTAAACATTTTCTACACCCAAAAAAATAAATAGAATTTCCTTAACAAAACGCCTCCAAAATGTCCAAGTTGTATAAGAGTGTGGGCTGCATGGGTGGGTGTAGTTTTTATGACAAATGCTTAGATATGTTAATATGATAGGCGTCACTTTGGGCATAGAGAAAATTAAGGGAATTACCCCCATCCATACTCATACATACACACACACACACCCATACACACATGGCCTCCACAAAATTCTCTGCCTTGAGCCTGTCCTTAAGTCGGTCCGGCCAGTAAAAAATGTTTCAAGTCTCAATTTCCTGTGAGCATTAATGGAATTGAATGAGGATCCATGCCTAGAAAAATGACTTCATGTCATGCCTTCAAATAATTAGAGGTTGTTCCCTAGCCACCCACCCAACCTCCCACTTTCCACTTACCTGTCTCGTCTTTCTTGTCACAGTATGTGTGTGTCACTTCACCTGACCATTCTGCATTGCCTTATCGCTTAGCACAAATCTTGTACATTTTCTTTTTTATTTTCTATTTTGCGGCAATATATTAGGCAAATTTTTATTGTTGCATGTTTCAAAGGGAATTGGTGGAGGTCATTAATTCGCTTGCAAATGACTCTGTAAAATGGTTGAGTCATTGCTTCGACACTAACTGATTAAAGAAGGGGATTTCTATCTCTCGGTCTCTTGCACCCTGTCTCACCCAGCAATCTCTTTGTGTGCAGTGTTTAAATTTATTTAAACTCGTCTGCGTATACACAAATTGATTGTATTTAATTTAATTGAATTCAAGTGTGTCGAACAACAAAAACAAACCAAAACTTGCCTTGACTGAATAATGCAATTTCGCAACTAATAAAACTACAGATTCACACTCAGATGCAGATACAGAATCAAATTCTTGAACTTGGTCTACCTTCCACTCACTCTTACTTTAACCCGTTGAGTCGAAAAGTCGGAAGAAAATCTTATAAATGAATAAAATTAAATTTCAATTGTTGGACTCTGTGTCCTGGGTCCAACTTGGGTCTATCTTGTGCGATGTCCTTATCGTTGTGTTTGGATTAAATGGCAAAGATTTTCTTGATCAAACAATGGCCAGAGTAGCCATGGATGGTCGTCTGCTGGGACAGGCATGCCGGGCAGAGTAGATGGTTTACTTATTTATACAAGTTGCGACAATTGTTGATTTATGCATTCGAGATAAAATTCTTGGTGTAAAAGTTTTTAAAGCCATTTTAAATATGTCTTCATATCTACCCCGCTTTGCTCTGCCTGCCCTCACTTTACGTGGTGAAAGGAGTCAGCGTTGTTGCATAAAATCAATGGCATTTTAGTCCGAGTGTCGTCCATGAGTCTCCTCTCGACTCAGGCAAAGTGACATTTTCATTAAAAAGAAAAAAAAAAAGGGAAAATAATAAGTAACTAAGTGAGGAGAAACCTTTAGCATTTTTATCGTAGCATAAGAAGTGGATGGTGGTCGGTTAGGATTTAGCTTCTGGTTTTTGGTTAAACAAAACTCAAGTAGTTGAAAGAGTTAAAAGTTGAGTTGCCCGGTCGGGATTCATTATGATAATTTAGTTGAAGCTGAAGGAGCTGCTCCTCCGGGAGCTAAAGCATTGACATTTGAAGAACTTTCTGAAGAGCCAAAGAAAAAGGATTGCACAAAAAAATACAGGAGAAAACTGCGAGATAACTGACGACATTAACGAAATTAAATTTGTGGAAAATGGTCAAACACGTGCTATCCCCTCCCTGAGTTGTGGGCATAGTCAATATATATGTATGTATGTATGTATGGGGGCAGAGCCATGCAGATTTTCAACTGCAATGAATCAACTTTAACAACCACTTGCCATCTCTCTATAGGTCTGACAGCTCGTCAGCTGGCATCATAACTCAACTTGTATTTGTGTCGCGGTCGGTTTCGAGTCCGGATCGAGTTCACTTCGAGTTGAGTCAAAGGCTGGGCATTTAATGAGCGCATCCGGCTATGGCTATGGCTATGACTATGGCAATGCATTGGCCTTGCATTGCTTCATTGCACTTTACATTAAAGTCCGCGACATTACACAATATGTACATTAATGTTCATTAGCGTCTGCATCCATTTGGCTGTTTTTAGGGGTTCATCCACTAGCATGTCCATGTCCATCTCCATGTCGATGTCCATGTCAATCGGAAAGGTGTCAACGGCAAGGCAACGCTTCATGCCCAATTAAAAGAGAGGTCACTCAGGTTGGACAAAATCTCTCATGCTCGCACTCTCTCTCACTTTTACTTGGTTAATTGAAACCCTGGCGTCTTCTTCTTTATCATCATCAAGCGCGTCGTCGTCATCTCCTTGTTCTTTTACTTTGGCTCCCAGGAAGTGCAGGCAACCGCCGTGACGTCGTTTCCTTCTCCCCACCTTTGTTTGTCCATTGGTTTTTTTTGTCATCTCTTCTTAGTCTTAACCTTTTGTTTGGTTGCGGTTCATTAAGGCAACTTGAGACCTTCTCCTCTCTTTAATTGCTGTTGTCTCCTTTTTCCCAAGGCCTGAGAACTCTTTTTTCTTTCCTTTGTTTTATTTATTTTTGTTGGTTTCTGATTCAATTTCAACACTTGACCAGAGATTTTCCCTGTTTTAAAGCTATTTGTTTTTATATCTGCCAGGCACAACGACTTCAGAATTAGTTGATTTATGAATTATGACAATGTAGAGCAGAATGAGAGAGCCCCAGACATGCTGTCTGCTGATCTAAGCTGCCGGATATTCTAATAAAGCACCCAACTGCATCCAAATGTCCAATGGTTAGTGGTGTGTGTGTGTGCAGATTTAACACTTCTTGTCAGAAATTGATTGAAGTAACCCCTAGCAGACCAGTTGAAAGAGCAAAGAGACCCAAGAAGGAACCAGCAATTGTCGAATGCGGAACTATGTATGTATAAGCTAACTTTGGGTGTCACTCTTTTTTTGTGGGAATGGGAACTCTTTGCCTCAGCAATGGTCCATCTGTTGTTCTTATTGTTGCTGCTGCACTCAAATTAGTGCAATCAAGTTATCTTGTGCGTATCTGCAACTGCCCCTGGACAGTTGTATGTATTGTATCTTTGCATCTAACACTTCAATTGCCCGCTTTGGTGGGAATTTGTATGTCTATTCTCTTCCTCTCTGTGTCGCTCCGTGAAGGAAAAACCATTTAAACAAAGGAAATTATTAAAAATTATTGCCGACCCTTTGGGTTGAATTCATATGTGTATGTGTGTGTGTGTGTTTTAGTAGGAGTATTGAAAGCACCAATAGAGCACCGTGTGAAAAGCGCGCACCCTCGCTTACGCCCGATCTCGAGACATGCAAATGAAAATTATTGCCCTTTTTTCCACCCTTCCACCCCACCCCATTGGATTGGTTATGCTTCAAGGCGTTTTTCGAATTGCTCAAGGTGCACTATGCTGAAATAACTTTGCATGATTTACCTGGTTACCAATTGACGGTGGTCCTGGTGAGAAAAACCTGTTAAAGCGTGAAGTGGGTTTCCTTTCTCGACTTGGGCTCGGCTACTGGTAAGGGTATTCGAGTATTTCTTTCTTGGCATGTCAATGCCCCTGGTTTGAGCAAACTTCAAGTAGGGTAGGAATGGGTCTCAAATGCAGGCAAGTTTATTGTCGCCACCCCCGGGCGGAATTCATTACGCGAAAGTATCTCTCCGCTCCATAAATGCAACCCCAAAGTGGAGCTGTGACTGTGAATTCCAAAAAAATGGAATTGTAGCTAAGAAAAATCAAGCAAAAAGTCTTAAAAAAAGCATTGCACAAGAACTTGTGGTAATGCATCCAGAAGATAACTCACACCATTGCCCAAATCATAAACATAAAGAGGGTGGCTATGACCAAAGACACAAACATCCAACCACCCACACACACTAACTCCTCTCTGACTGCAACAGAACCCACTTAAAGGGAATGACATTTTCATTACCCTACCAAAGGGTTGAATCCCTTTCTGAGACTCGGAAATCAAACAGTACCATTACACATTAGTTAAGATTTGTGTAAGATAAACTCTTTAGAAGCGACTTTAAGTGAAATTAGTAGTCTCTAATTTTTTTTCTTAATTCTTGTAAATGGTAAGCGTAGCTATAGATCGCTTTGATAAACTTGATATTTCTTGTTTGATTTTTCAAAAATATTTAATGGTAAGCGAAATGCGCCGACTTTCTATTTCGAGACCCCAGAGTCGAGACAAAAGAAATTAAAAAGTGCATAATATGAATCTATAATACATAATAATAAAAGCTATAAAGCAGCAGGAGTCGAAGAAGAAGCATAAGGAGCGCCATCAGCATCCTTGGCAGCTGGCGAATACGTAGAAAAAATATAAAGGGTTGGCTCTGCCTGCTGGCATATCCTCCTAAAAAGGAGACCGAAACAAAGTCAGATAGAGTGGTGTAGGAAATTTCGGATAAGGAGAGGGGTGAGACGAGAACAACAAGAAGTGCAAACAGAAAATAAAATTTTCGTTGAAAAGAAATTAAAAATCTGCAAGATTTGCATTTTAACTCAGACCGACTCCTTCAACATTCTCCCCAAAAAAAAAAAATAAAATAAAAAGTAATACACGAGTATGTAGGCAAAACAGATTTTTTTTCTTCCATTTTTGCCTATGGAAAACTTTTGAGTGTTCACCTCAAAGTGCACTGGCGTGGACATTGAGAACTCTAAGGGTTGGGCGTATGTGGGTGGGGACGGCTAAGCTTCTCTGCAGATGATGGCCATGTCGATGATGATGGCCTTTGAAGCCGCTGCTGCTGCTGGTGGTTTCTGTTAAGTCGCCATCATCGTGGTTAACTCTTTCTCAGACCAATGTTGCACCACCTTGCTTGGTTGCTGCTGTCAATTTAGTTCAATTTGAATTAATGAGCACACAATTCGCCGCATAATTTACATTTTATTTTTATTTCATTTTCTTTTCGCATTCAACTCATACCAACGACTACTACCGTTTCGGCCTTGCTATTATCTAAGCATATAATGGTAATGGTATCCAGAGCTCTTGGGCCTGCCGACTTGGGCCCGCTTAATTAAAGGGGGCCAAACAGTCATGGTTCAAGCTTGGAAGGCAGAGCGAAGTTCTTTTTATCTCTGGCCATAGAATAAACACAATATGCAAAGTTTTCTCTGCTCTCTTCCATTGAGTTTCAGTTCATTGAAACCGTGAAAAGGTGGAGGAAAGGTAGAAGAAAAATTTGTGCAAAGAAAAAGTGCAATTCATTTATTTGCGTTTCCTTCAGTTCAGTTGAACTCAACCCAGCTCATCTCAGCTCAGCTCAGCTCTCTTCTTCTTCTTCAGCTAGCAGTTTTGGCGAGCCTCAGTCCAGTTCTCGATGCGGGAAGTGCTTTACCTTTTCCCTTTTTGCGTCTTTTCGTCGTTTTTCTTTCTGTTTTTCCTTTTGTAGCCCAGGACATGGCAAGGAGCCAGCCAGCCAGCCAGCAAGCCAGTCAGTCAACCCCTTCTCTACCAACCACCTCCAGCCTACTGTCATTCATATTTATACGCGTTCTTTCTTGCCTTGTCTCAGACCTCAGACTCAGACCATTTCTGTATGCAATGCACTCGTCAAAGCTTAATTGAAGGCAAGATTGCAGTCTGACTCGGTTGACTCGACTGACTTTGTCTCCCGTCGCCCTACCTTCCTCCCTATACCAGTCTCAGTGAATGCGACTTGGCAAAAAGTCGTTGCAATGTTGCTTAAACAAAGTGAAAGAAATTGTTTATACTTGGTTATTCCAATAAAGGGTATCATTTGGGCATATGCGTGGAAACATATGTAATATTAATTAGAATAGGTAGCAAGCAGTCGACATTGGATGGAAACTCATTTGCCAACTAGCTATGTAAATGCTTTAGACCCCACCTGAAAGTCAGTCATTTGCCTACAAAAAAAGAAACCAAAATTAGACAAAGACTTGGCAACTGAGGCCAGGCTAGGCCTTAGGAGGCCTCTCAGATAGAGGCTGAGACGGGTTGCCCTACTCTCAGCCACACACACACACACATAAAACAAAATAAGAAACGTCAACGTCGACGGCGTCGTCAAAAGAATGCAGTTAAGCACACAATTGACATTTGAAACGTCAACTTGGGAAACCACTCGAGCTGAAGAAGTTGCATAAAAAAGTGCCTCCGTTAGGGGTTTCCTTTCACTGTTTAGGGTATAAGGTAAGGTTGGTTCCTTCTCTGGCAAACAGGACGTACACACGCAGTCACATGCATACACACACACGCAGAAGGTATGTACATATGTATGTACGGTATTGCGACTGCAGTTTATTTGCTGAGCAAATAAAATTTTTCCTTTTTCTATGTGGAAAGAAGCCAACAGGGCGTATGACTTATCTTTCTTGCCATTATACTTTTGCGTCTCTTCATTCTAAGATAATCAACAAAACGGCGGCTGATGCTGAAGACTAACGATGTGCGCATATCTGATTGCAGTTTACTGTTGCATGCATCATTAAAATGCTGCGCTGTGGCATCCTTGCAACCTAGCACCCTTTTGCTCGGAGTTTCCTTTCTATCCATATATTTTGCTCAAGGTGCATCTCATAGAGAGTTGTGGGCACACTCTCACACACACACACACACACACTTATTTGCATACATATGGAGATAGAGAGTTAAAGGTTTTAGCCCACGCTCAATTGAAAGACGCGTTGGTAAAAGTTCTTTTGCGTGTCGCTGAACCTGTGTGCTAGGTTGGATAGTGAAAATATATATCAACTGGAATGAGATCTTTTTTGACTTTTCTTTTATGTCCTGAACTTGCCCATCTATGATATTAAAGCCAAAAGAAGCGAACGTAGATGTTTCAGTATGCCTATTAAGTAACCACTTTGCCACCAGTAACCAAGGCAGTTGGCAACTGCTGCATTTCGCACTGTATCCACAGACACAGACTCACATACATATATGGGGATATTTCATTAAGTGCATTGCAAAACCGTGAAGAAATAACTTTTGCTACATTTTACAGAGACCAAAATAAAAAAAATAAGAAAAAAGAAAATGAAGAGGCATACATAGGCCGGCAAAACGAGTGCTGCCAGAGTCCCAAAGGGCTTATGGAGAGGGCAGCAAAGTTTTCAACTGCAGCAACTACCTCAGAAATACACTCCCAAGCTCAAACACACACACACACATGCGAAGTTATGCCTGAAAAGAGGTGACTACATATCCAACTATGTACCTCTAGGTGCCTCTAGGAGCAGGATTTGCCTCTGGCCCTCCTCCTCCTTCCCCATCTCCCTCGCTCTCTCTATATGAGCACTAACAAAAATTCATCCAACGGCAGCTAAGAGCGCAAAAAAAAATTATGTTGCATACATTACGGCGTGCACACAAAAACAAAAGAAAACTGCAGAGGCAACTTTCTGCAGCAACAATTTTCTTGCTACCGGGCTGCTTCTTCAGTCACCACCACAACCCCCCACCTCCTTACCCCTCCCTGCTCCATCTATGCCCCATGCCGCATATCATCCGCGCACCTCCCCGTCATGCTGCAATCCGTTGCTACTTCTGAGTAAATTAACTGCATTTCTTTTAGTGGATGCTTCTCGTGGCTCCCAACCAACTCGTTGCATATTTGGAGGCACAAAATTACTTGACTCGAGGGCGCTATGCCAGCAGCAGCAGCAGGTAAGGGTGAGGCTGAGCCAGAAAGGGTTGGCCCTGCGAGTTGCAAAACAAGTTTTACTTGTAGAAAATGTACTTTGCATTCGCATTAATTAATTAAAAATAAAATATAGAGAGATGGAGGTAACGGCAGCAGCAGCATCAGAAATAGCAGCCGGGGGATGTAGACTGGAGACTGGAGAAGGGCATTGCTGCAGTCCCAGCCAGACGAAGAAGCAGAACAAGATGGACGCAAACAAAATACAAATACAAAAAAAAGAACGAATACAAAAAAAAAAAAACAAAAATATATCCAAAGTGAATGCAACGGATGCGAAGACATGGCAAAGAAGCATGGCAAGCGGAAGTCGTGGTGGTAGCGGGAGTCAGGGAGGGAAGTCAAAAACTTGATGACTGAAAAACTGGACTTTGGGGGCGTGCGCACAAAAGCGGCCACCAGGAGCACCAGCACCAGCAGCAGGAGAACAAAAGGCAACAAAAACTCGCGCACAAAAAAAAAAAAAGAAAAAAGGGGGAAAGTGCTCGTACTAGGAGGGTCTCGTCGCGGGGAGGCTATGATTTTATTTTGTTTGATTGTTTGATTTTCGCTCCATTCTCCACAACATCAACAACGTCGTCGTCGTCATCATCGTCGTCATCATCGTCGTGAGCATCGTCGAGGCATTGCATTTTGACGCAGTCGCCTGATGCTGGTCATTGAAGGGTCTCCGGCGTAGCCTCAAGACTTTTAAGCTAAACGGAAATCTGAGTGGGCCCAGCAAGCAAAATAGAGTGAGTGAACGGCCGTTGATGAAAAACGCACTCGAATTAAAAGGTTCCTAAGGAGTGAGAGAAGCACACGGTCGGTAACTGTCCAGTGGATGTGGAACCGAGATTAATTGCTTGGGTGCAACCCCAAGTCGACCATACATCAAATATTTGCATTGCATTTGAATTGTGATAATTAGTAAAGTTGCAGATGTTAATCAATATATAGAAATTGTATAAAATAATATTAAACGGGTTGGTAAAAAAGAACTCAAAACTCAATTTTAAACGATTTTCAATTGGCAACATTCATTATATGATATCTTGATCTTAGATTTTGATAACAAAACAAGTTAACCAAAATATCGACGCTTAATTAATTCCCGTGTGTTTAAACAAACAAGTAATTAAAATTAAATAGTTAATATTTCGAATGAGAATCAAATATTAATTTAATATTTGTAAATTATATTGAAATTATTTCTACTATTATTTGTTATCTGTGATCTTGAAGGAATTTAAATGCATTTGAGTACTGCAAATACGTATGCCAGCCCCCTCCTCCACTGACGCAATTCAACAGGATGAAGAATAGCAATAAGACTGGAAGTAACTGAGTTGGGCAACCAGACAACAACCAGCATATTGCAATTTTACAAATCAAACAAAAGGCAGCAACAACAGCATAAACAGAAAAAAATGAGAGTGGAAGAATGATGGGTAAGTGAAGCAAGTGAAGCTCGACCAAAAAGGACAATGCATACAGGGGGCAAGCCGTATGGGATGGCACAGGACTCGGCTAATATGCATTGCACATGCAGCGAGCATCGCGAAGAAAGGGAGGCACACACACACACACAAACTCCCACGGATGCAAAGAAGGCCACAGGCAAAGGATTGGGGTGGCAGGAGATGCGGCAACGAAACTTTTTTCATGACTGTTTGGCTGTTGTTTTGGCGCCTGGCCGATGGATGAGACTCAGTACTGGGTTTTGGGTTTGTTTGCCAAGCAAATGCATCCAATGCAATTTTTTTCGGTTCTAGTCCTTTGCTGCAATCAACTTTGACAGGACTGTGATGGAAGGAGCGTATGTGTGTATGTGTGTCTGTGTGGGCCGGTTGTTCGCAAGTCAATCAGTCCAAAAAGTCGCTAAAGCCAAGCGGTGGGCCTCTGCCCCAAGTACTTATTATCCTGGCAACGAGGCAAAAAAAAAAAAAAATCAACAAAACAAGGAAAGAAAGGAAAAATGCAATATTGAATGCATTTGGAAGCTAAGCCCACCTCCGCCCCCCACGTCCTTCTCATTTGCCTTGTGTAGGCAACTAAACGCACCGAACTGCAGCCGTAAAGAAATTGCGAAACAAAAAAACACCAAATCCAAATCAGAAATGGGAAGCAACTCAACTCACATGAGGCAGCAACAACACAAAAACACAAAAAAGAGAGAGATTTTCAATTAAAAGGAATTGCTGCTCTATGTAGATTTTTGTGCTTATTAGGGCCCCTCCCTCCTTGTAGCCCTTCCCTTAAGCCAGCCACTAAACCACTCGAAAGCTCTGCACATTTGGTAATCAATTTCTGTTGTTGCTGTTGTTCTGTAGAGAGACAATCTTTGCTAATAAGCTATGGCAATATCTAACCTACTGCACACTCCTCCCTCCCATCCTCCAACAGATGAGAGAGGCATGCACTTGCATTATTTGGAATGCCAAAATGCATTTTGTTGGCAAATGCTTAGGAGAATGCCGACGCTTTGCAATTAGAGCAAGCCGCCTCCACGGGTCTGGATTTTGTTTTTTTTTTACGACGACAACCAAGGATTAGTTTCACATAATCATCCTCTACATCATGCCAATCTGACAGAGAAAAAGGACCGACAGACAGACAGAGAAAGAGAGAAGGAAGGATGGAAAGTGTCATTTTGTCATTTGGAAAGTATTTGCAGCATAGGCAAAAATAGACAGTCTATACCTCATATCTCCAACCTATTACAATTGACTGTACTATGGAATTTGCAGGCCTGCTTGAGTATAAACAAAGAAAAATGAAAAATTGCAATGAAAGAAAATATGTAAATCCGCCGCCCTCTTTTCTGAAAATAAAATTGCGTTAAAAATTGTTTATCCCTATGCAAAACTATAACAAAAACAGAAAAGAAAGTTGGTCGAGGAGGAGACAAAGAAAACTCTTTCACACAAAAACCAACTCAGGTAGAAAAGGATCAAGAGAAGAAGGCCAACGACTAGCGACTCAATGAATGAATTGACCGAGTGAATGACATATGGAATGCAAAAACCAAGTGCAAAGGATTAACCAAATAGCAAAAATGTTTAAGTGAGGAGAACACTTTTCTTCTATTTTGATTTTTTTTTTTTTTTTTTTGAGGATTGTTGTCCCAAAAACTGTGAGAAAATATGCAGTTTATCGTTTTACTTTTACTTTTCCAACCCCTTTTCCAAATATGCAGTTTCCTCGTGGAGCTGATTGGCAGCTGAAAAATATATTTTTGTGGATTTTATTGATATAAATTTTCCCTCATTTGGTTGGCCATTGTTCGGTGGGCCACCTTTCCGACAATCGTTCAAGGAGTTGTCCTTCAGTCGTGTCCATTGTTTGAATGGGTTAATTTGTATATTTAGCCAGCAGCTGGCGGAGACAAATATACATACGTTTCTGTATATCCATACAGATACGTACAGATAGATGCGCATCAATTCCAGCCAGCATTGAAACATAAATCCAATTAAATCTTAAGTCGCCGCAAACAATTTGCCGCACGTTCATCTCGATTTTGCACCTTTTCCTCAATGCCGACAACAAACATGAAAACAAAAAAAAAACGCAAATCATACGTAATCGATATGCACCCGCATTGCCAGCGCACTCTGCGACCCCATTCCTACATATACATACCTGCCCCTGTCTCTTTTAAGATGCATCCAAGAAGAAGTCCATAACTCATCGAAGTGGCAATGTGCAAAAGTGGATGTATCGCATATCCTGTGTGCATTTGCTCTTTGTTTGCCAAAAAATAAAAGGAAAGAAATCAAAATTTTATCGACTACAAGCAGGCATCGACATCAAAGTACCCAGTATTGACCGCTAACCATCGGGTAATCCACAAGTTTCGCCTACCCAAAATGCCATTGCCTATATAGGGTACGACCTTTTAACCTTTTGGCCTTTTGTCTGCATATGCCCAATGTCAGCTGTTTGCAATGCTGTGGTGCAATCTGTTTTTTCCTACTCATCAATGATCAAATATTGCCAGTCTTTGACTTCGACTTGTCTTTAGATGCCGGCGCGTGTCTGTTTGTTGCCAACTGTGATTTTGTTTGCCGAAGGCGTCATCTGTTTTTCATTGTTTGCCACGTGGGTGCATGTATCTGTATCTAACTTAGCTTCAACTTCTTTGCCCTACACCGCTATTTATCAGCTAAAACTCTGTCTGCATGTCAAATTACCCGCTTTACTATTAACATGTCACTTTGGCCTACTTTCCTCAGGCCAAGCCCCAGCCCAGTGCCTTTTCTTATATGCAAATGCGTCAAGCTCAATTTCTTTTTTTGTTTTTGTTTGCTGTTTCAAGTAATACTTGCATCTCAAAGTAATTTCTGTAATTTTCATTCAAACCACAAAGCCAAAAGGCAAAAACGGAATCCAGAAAAGCTTTTTAATTAAGCGCCTCAAAGTTGACTCAGACCAGTCCGAAGCAAGGCAGGGAGAAGGAATCAAAATCGAGGAGAAATCACAAAACTGTTATTACAATCATCATCAGTCCACCCCCGACAGTCCCTCCCTCCCACTCCTTCATTCAACCCTACGAAAACTCTTGTCGCCTACTTTGTCATTGTAATTCTTCTTTTCAGCACAAAAGGAAATGCATTTTATTATTATTATTATTTGTCCCAACTTTCGTTGCTAGCAATTTTTAATCAAGGGTTTTTTTTCTCATTCAGTGTAAAAACTGCAGGGGACGATAGGAAGACATTCTTTGTCTTCCCTTTAAGAAAATGTGGCAAGTTCTTATTGGTTCACTCGCTCCCTATGTAGTATAATTGTCCAGTCAGACCTGGCAACTGGCACACACCTACAACTTGATTGAGCGATGACATGAGATAAGATACAACGACATCGTCGACGAATAAGAAAACTTCAACTCACACCCACGCAACACAAACACTCACACATACACATCGGAAATTAGAAAGAGTCGGCTATAGCTAAGGCGAAAAACTACCACCACAATTGTAAGAAAACCCACACCATCGCATCCACAAGGAAAGTGAGGAGAAGTCCTTTGATTGTTAGGATGAGCAGCCACTACAATGCTAAATTCGCCGCAGAGATAGAGAGAGAGAGAGCCAAGTCAGTCGTCTGAGACGCTAATGGAGCCACGAAGACAAGGGAACCAAAAAACGAAGCCAAGCCGAAGTCTTGGGTTCGGGAGGTCATTGTTGTGTGACTTCCCCTACTCAACGACATCGTCATAGTTGTGACGTCACTTAAAGTGAAGAATACACTCAAGGAAACTCAAACGACCTTCAGCATAATTCCAGCGAATGAGTGAAGAAAGCAGAGAAGCAATAAAGAGACGAATTGAGCAGGCAAAGAGGCATAGAAAGAGAGAAAACCAGAAAGCCGGGATTAACTTCGGCCGTGCCGAAGTTTGTATACCCTTGCAAATTTATTCGGTCTGTAAAAACTAAACACAAAACTGACAAATACCAACTTTTATGACAATAGCTATGAAATTAATGAAGTTATTGAGAAAGTCACTGTTCGTGACTTTGCCGTTTGTATGGGAGCTATATGATATAGTCACCCGATCTTGATCAAATTTGGCTCAATTATTAATAAGAACACAAAACTGACCAATACTTTTATGACAATAGCTATAAAATTAATGAAGTTATTGAGAAAAGTCACTGTTCGTGACTTTGACGTTTGTACGGGAGCTATATGATATAGTGGTCCGATCCGGCTGAATCCGAGATAGAAAATTTCAGCTCTGTAGCTCTTACGGTCTCGGAGGAGTTCGCGTTGATCCAGACGGACGGACTCGCCTCGTCGTGCTGATCAAGAATATATATACTTTATATGGTCTGAGATGCTTCGTTCTATGCGTTGCACACTTCTGACCAAAATGAATATACCCTTTTTGCAAGGGTATAACGAGAGAAACTGAAGAAGCACAATGAGCATAAGAAGCGATGATGAGAAAGACGAAGACGCTCTCACTTACTCCATTGAGTCAAGTTGAGTTCAGTACAACGACGCGCTTGGTATCTTGTAGTTCGCTTTCCTCAGCGCAGATACATTTCATACGCTCTGTGTGCTTTGTTATTTGGATTTTTTCGGTCTTCTTCGGTGTAGATTAGCACTAATTTGTTTTTGATTACTGCCGGGGGATCGATGCGTAAGTAAAATCTGTTTTGTGCAATTAGCGGAATGTGGAATTTTTCGTTTCGAAATCGGAGACGCAACGAGATAAGCCTAGGAGTCGAAGGTTTAGACCCCCGTACCAAACCATTTTCTGCTGGCACAACAAGTCTTATCTTTACTTACTAGTACTTTGCAAATGGGCGTTCTTTGCTGGCAATTAAAGAGGCGTTTATAATTCATGAATGATCATTGACACAAGAGTCCCAATGGGGAGTTAAGCCAAAGAAGAACATTAAAAAAATCTACGAAATTAATGAAGCGTGTGTTTCTCAGTGTTTGTGTGTATGAATGTGTGTATGTGCTGTGTGTGCTCGAAGTGGAAAAGTAGAAAACGTATGTTTTTCTTAAGCTGAAGACCAACAGCGATGACTCACTGGCGATTGCGAAGAGCAAAAGCCAAAGAATCAAAAGAACAACGAAAAAAGAAGTACACTCTTATATAAAAACCAGAATCAAAATAGAACGAAAGAAAGAACCAAAAGAAATAGCCAAGAAAAACGAGAATGCAAGACAGTAAAAAGAGAGAGAGAGATCATGAGAGAGGGAGAACATCAACAGTTTGTGTAAGTAGGGCCAAGGCGACACTTGGGGCATGGGTTCCCCGCATGTGTTTACAAGAATGTATGTGAGAGATAGAGGCACAAATTGGTGGGGGGTGGAGGAAACCAAAGGGAGATCTTTGTGGGGTACAATGAACTTGGCCAGAGATCTAGAGATAAACATTCTAAGCCGAGAATTCCCAGAAATCATAGATCCATGGCAAATTCTGTGAGATTTGTGCAGAGCGAAAGAGAGAGAGAGAGAGACAGAGACAGAGAAGAAACAAAAACAACGGGAAAGACAAAAGGAGAGAGGGGGAATAAATAATGTGCATATGTTGCAGGCAAAAATAAAACGTCAAGACAAAAACCCAGAAAAGAAGCAGCTGCAATTGAATTATTTTATACACACGCATAAACACACGCATACAAACACACACACACATACGTAAGCAGGCAAAGAAAGGAATAGGAGAAGGAAACGAAAAAGGAGACGACAATGCCTCTGCATGCAAGCAGGCCAACCGACAGACGGACAGACCGTTCGACCGAAAAACAGGCAAGTCAGCAAGGCAGGCCAGGGATGATGGAATGGAGTGGAATGAAAAGGATGACGATGATGATGAGGAAGCCGAGTAAAAGTTGCAAGGCAACAACAACAAAACAAGTAAGCAGGATCAAGGACATGCTCACACAAACACACATACACGCACACACACACACATGTGCAGAGAGCGAAACGAAAACGAGAAATTGTTACACGAATGCCCAAAAAAAATATATATACAACAGGAATGAAAACAGGGCGATTGCCAAAGAAAAGGCAGATTAAGGACCAGTTTCCTTTGTTGCGTTGCTTAAGTGTATATGTTTGTATCTTTTCCCTGTGTGAGTGTGTGTATGCTGTTGTTTTTTTATCCTGTATAGTTAGGTAAATAGATGTTAGGGTAGTTTATAGTGATGAGTGCAACTATGTATGTATATGTAGGTAGGCAGGCAGCAGGAGATCGCGAAAATTTAAAAAAACAAACTGGCGAAAACAAACGAAAGAGAATAAAAGAGAAGCAGAGAGCAAGAGAAACATAGAGGTAGGTGATCTAAGAGAACTAATTACTTTTTAATGGCAACACAGAAACGATAAGGATTGAAATGAAAACGATCATGATAGCATACAGGTACTAGGATAGTCTCCGCTGAGCATTTCCAATACTTTCGGTAATGCGTCTTGCAAGTTAAATCTGTAATCATGACATTTCATTTCCCTTATTTCATTGCAGCCAGCAGCTGCTGACAGCAGCAGAAGGAAGAATAATTGTCAACAGCGGCCAAAGGCAAAGGGTGTTCATATTTCCTTCAACCATCTGGATGTAACTCCAATAATCAACACGGCACACGATCAAATCGGCAACGTCATCGGCAAAAGCAAACAGGAACAGCAAAGACAGACTGGAAGGATCGCTCGTGCCATATGAAGCACTAAGCCCTCTATATAAATGTCAAGGGGGTTGTTGATGTCTACCCAAAGAAATTCCAATTCATGCGGTTGGCAATACAAAATGCACGTCTGACTGATTAAAAGGGGCGAGACAAAGCCAGCGATCCTGCCAGGACGTCGAGACGATACGAGGACGAACTGCTTATCAGCCATGCGTTGAGAGTCAGCTACGGCGTTAGGGTAGATGAGGGTTAGAAACTCATTCGCCTGTTGGTTCTTATCTTAAAGCTTACGGTGGTGTGGAAATAGAGCAGATGTACTGAAGCCAAAACGACTCCCAAACGAATCCCTATAACAAAATACACCTTGAGGAACCGCTTTGTGGAAAGGGAACGCCGAGACAATCGATTTAAGCGCGTGCGCGGCATGCGTTCAAAAAACACCCCCTCTCCCAAGACACAAACACTTACACCGACACACCTGGCATTGAAGCTCATCATCACTCGCTTTGAGTCTACTATCAAACAGTTGTGTTAAAAATTTTCATTATTTTAGAATTTTCAAAATTTTCCGTATTTAGAATGTCAGTTCGTAATAATTTAGACATTGTAGAGTTTAGTTTGGCAACAGAGAGTGCAGTAAAAACAAACCCACCTGACGAAAAAGCCACAACAAAAACTTTCACTAGTTCTGAGAAAGAGAACTGCGGTGGTCAGTCCCCCAAGGTAGAAGCAGAGGCAAACGGGGCTAAGTTAAACATCACCACAACGGGAGCAAAGGCACAGCCGGCCACCCCCAGCAGTGGAGCGGCCAAAGTACCACAGCCGGGAGCTCCAGCGGCCTCTCAGGATGTTGCGGACGGCATGCGGAACGGAACAGAGCTCAAGTTTCAGTCGTATGTCAATGGAAACGGGAATGGCATATACAAAATCATCAAAACTCTGGGAAAGGGTAATTTTGCAAAGGTCAAACTGGCACTGCACATGCCCACAGGTCGAGAAGTGGCCATCAAGGTGATCGATAAGACTCAGTTAAACACTAGTGCCCGCCAAAAGCTATACAGAGAGGTGCGGATCATGAAGTTGCTCAATCATCCCAATATCGTGCGTCTCTTTCAAGTTATCGAATCGGAGCGAACTTTATATTTGGTTATGGAATATGCTAGTCGTGGCGAGCTGTTCGACCATTTGGTGAAACATGGACGTATGCGAGAGCGGGATGCACGGGGAATCTTTCGTCAATTGGTGTCTGCCATTCAATATTGTCATAGCAAATTTGTGGTGCATCGTGATTTAAAGGCCGAGAATCTACTGCTGGACCAGAATATGAACATCAAGATAGCGGATTTTGGCTTTGGCAACACATTCGATCCGAATGCGCAGTTGGAAACATTTTGTGGCAGTCCCCCCTATGCAGCTCCGGAACTATTTATGGGAAGGAAATACGCAGGCCCCGAGGTAGATGCCTGGTCCCTCGGCGTCGTCCTCTATACTTTGGTTAGTGGTTCGTTGCCCTTTGATGGCGCTACTTTAAAGGAGTTAAGGGAACGGGTGCTACGTGGAAAATATCGAGTTCCCTACTATATATCCATGGACTGTGAGAATTTGATGCGCAAGTTTCTTGTTCTGAATCCCTCAAAACGTACAACGCTCAATGCTGTAATGAGCGACAAGTGGATTAACTTGGGTCATGAAGATGTTGATCGTTTACGCCCATTCCGCGAGAAGCCCATGGAATTGCAAGACCCTGTCCGAATGGAGCAACTTTTCCAGATGGGCTATAAAAGGCGAGATGTGGAGATCTCTATTAAGGGCCAGGCTTTTGACGATATCTACTGCTCCTACATGTTGCTTGGCTCCCCAAAACCGCGTGGCCAACCGCAGTTTGAAATGGGTTCCAGTGAATCTTCCAATCCTTCAGTGACTACACTTCCTTGTGTGACCGCCACCCAAGAAACATTAGCCCTCGACAAAAGTACACCTTCAAGCAATGCCAATCGCTCCATTCCTTCCCGTTTGATCAATGCCTCAAATACGCCGACAACTTCACCAAATATATCAGGAGTACCACCTGCAAAGCCCACCCGACGTACACCAGCCCGCAAGGCAGTTACTTCGACACCTGCCACGTCCGCCTCCTCCTCCGCCGCATCGCGTTCTCCATCGACGCCACAGAGCAAGCGGGTGGCTGGAGGCACTATTTTGGATGTCAAGCCAACGCTTTTGAGTGCGCAAAGACAGCTAGCCCAGGCCCAAAAGATGGCCAACACTCCACCCCGCTTTCAATATACGAATCCAAGTCAGAGTTCCTCACGCCGACCCACTACGCTTTACGAGAGAGCTGACACTACTACGACATCTGCTGCGACATCTCTACCGCCACCCAAGTCGCCAATCGATGCCCGTCTTATGGATCGTGTTAGCCACTTAAGCAGCGCTGTGCAATCCGTGCCTGCCACTTGTCCACCAACCACGGAGAAGTCTTCGGACAAGCCCTTCACACGCAACAATGTGGCCAGGGCCACATTTCACTTTGGCCAAGGACGCAGTGGCAAACATGGACGAGCGACAAGTGGTGCTAACGAGGAAGATGGCTATCAAACGCCTCCACTCTCCGCAGATGACACAAAACCAGCCTCCCGTGTGGGATTCTTCTCCAAACTGACAGCGCGTTTTGGCCGACGTGTTATTCACTTGAATGAGAAGGATGCTTCCGAGCAGCGCAAGAATCTGACAAAGTAGTGGACTAAAACGTAAATGCCAACACATCTACAATAACAAAAAAAAAAAAAAAAAAATGAAAAACCCACAAAAAGAAAAAAAGTATAATCGAACGGATCAAATTGTTAAATCTTTTAGAACTGTAAGTGATAGTAGTGTACGCAGTTACTAGATAGTTCATTTATTCGGTATATTTTATGAAGCAGACTACACATAAATTAACTATTAAAATGAATGCATATCTTTATCAAATGGATTCTTGTTTTTTGATGTGGGGTTGATGTATCTCAGTATTGGAAATATAAATGATATTCTTTAAAATGATCATTCTCGAGGTGGACACTTTGCGTGTTTGTTTTGCATTAAGTTTATATTAGTTGTGTGCAGACAGGCAGACACGAAACCGCAATCATTTTGCACTTTCTGGAAAAGAAACTAACCTGAGTGTCCGGGTGGTTGACGTAGGCGTCGAATGACGGAAGGAAAAAGGTGTTCCCATATAACAATATCCGGGGAAATTCAAAAACAACAAGGGCACCGCTGACGCGATGGTGGGAACCAACTTGTACGAAAATCCACACACAGAAACGGAGGGTAAAGTCAGGGGTGGTTAAGGACTTACTTATTGGTCTCATTGGAAGCGGAAGTAGAGCGTTTAATTTGTTAACTCACGGAAATGGGGAATGAGTTTCGGGTCGGAGTGTAAGTGTAACAGGTCGCACATAAATTATTCCACTGAAAATGCATTTCAATTGACTTAGATAAGATTGGTTCAACGACAAAAAACAAAAACCCCAAATGCAAACAAAAGCGTTCGAAAAATAACTAGCTCGAGCTGTATTTGCATGGGACTAGAGGTGATTTGAACGATTGTTTGTCCATAGAACAACGGTAACCCCATGCATCATATGAAGGCTCTGATAAAGATCGAAAGCAAATAAAAACAAGCCCCAAGATAAATACAGGCACGTTGATATCGATTAGATATAGTTGAGCATTATCAAGGATTGAAAGAAACTGAAGTGTGTCTGCATAAATTGGGAATGGAGGGAGTAACAGTTGAACGATAAGATCGAATATTCAAAAAGTAGTAATAACGAATGGATATCCCTTTTCAGTTACTTAAACTCCCATTAGATGCCCGATTAGCCCAAAAATATGCTAAGAAAACTTTTCCCAAAGGAAGTGCCAATAAGAATAAGTGTACCCAATCAGACATATCCCACTCTAATTCATGCAAGTTAAAGAAAACAAAAAGCTAATTTGCGGTAAAGAACTCATAACAAGCATGTAAATGCAAATGAAACCCAAAGTGGGCAAATAAAGAAGTCGAAGAAAAACCCAAGCTCAAACAATAGATGTGTATGCCTAAGAAAGGGAGAGGGTTTGGTGAGAATTACATACTATTATGGCCCATGAAATTGTAAGTGTAATCCAAAAGGCGTGGGCGACGTCTTAACAGAGCTCTCAACAACTAATTGAGGGTGGATTTTGTGTCTTCAGAACTGAACTGAAGTGTCATGCCGGCAACGCCTTGAGTGTGACTTGGGGTCTCTGTTGAGAGATCTCGGCAGAGGCCACCCACAATTATGTCAATAGCACAAGTTTTCTGGGAATGGTTTTTGAATTTCTAGTAACAAAAGGTTGCTTCTGGTCTGGTCCGTCTGGTCTGTTTACCTTTTTATGCCTTTTTCTTAGCGGTTTTTCCATTGTTTGCTTTGGCTTAATAATTTGTGGGCCAAGAAAGAATGTTAAAAGAAACTGAAACCTTCTGACAAGTGGGGTCGAGTGTTTAACTTCTTCTTTGGATTTTCCAAACGGTTTGGGGTTTTCTCTTTGATTTCGTTGCGGTCGTTTAAAACAGATTTGCCCATTGTTCTTTTCGCGTTTTGCCAATTAGTTTTATATGGCCATTTGCCATTCCTTTCTTACACAAAAGCAAACCTTAATTAATGGCATCTTGTTTTTTCCCCCTTTTTTTTTTTGTATTTCTAGTTAGTTGAAAACTATTCCTTCTCATTTTCTGCCTGACTTAAGCAGTTAATAGTTTTCATAGTTTTCCTCGGATAGATAGAGTTTCCGTCTGGGTTTCCTTGCTGTTTTCTTGCTCAAGTTCAAACTTTATCTTATTGGATTCGAGGGTACGAAACTTTGCTCAGATGATGTCCTTTTGCTTGCTGTCTGGTGCTTTGTTTTTTTCTTCTTTGTGGTTGTGGCTTGGTAGTTAATCAATTTTTTCTCTTTTTTATTTCGTACTTTTTCTTGTCGTTTTTCCTTTTATTTTGTGTGTGTGTAAAAAGTTTATTATATGGGAGTTTTTTGTGGTTTATTGTAAGGGAAAAACTTTTAATTAAGAAAACCTTGAAGTGATTTATTGATTAGCCCTCAGAAGGGTCAAAGTTTCCTTTTGAATTTTGTATAGGGGACTATCTCCATCTATCCCTGCCCACACCTAGTACAAGAGTATGAACAAGAAAACGACAAAAGGAGAAGAAGAAGGAAAAAGAAAATGAACGAACGAGCCAACCAATGAAATTCCTCTAGACATGCAAGTTAATCAGCATTGAATGTTCGCCCAATGCGTTTCAATGAAAGATAAGTAAGTCGCGTCGACCCGGTAGGGAGAATGGAGGGGAAAGCTCGGAACTAAATCAAAGAGAAGGCGCACGGAGAGCACGGTGATGGGCACCCAAGCGATGAGCCAGCCAAACAACAAATACGAAACGCGGCGAAATCAATTGTGTGGCCAAAGAAGACGAACGAACGTTGGGGAGCCAGAATAGAAAGCGGTTACACCCACCACATAGCTTCGATTCGTTGCTTATGGAAGCGCAAAGAAATACCTACACCCACTCAGTCGCACACAAACACACACACACACCAATACATACAGAGTCTGCTCAACTTAGCAGAACGAAACTTTGAGGTTCCACGCCCACACTCAGATAGGAAAAGCAAACTTTAGCATTATGATAATTTAGTTGTCGTCATTAACTTGTTCTCCTCTGGCTCTACTCTGGCCAATACGCAAAGAGAAGAGGTTGCTTGGCTAGGGCAACAAAATGGCGTAGATTTTCATTTCCGGTTTCTAGTAATTACCAAAAGCGAATGCCCAACGAAGCTTCAAGTTGGTCTGTGCCTTGCATTTTACGCCTTTTGTCATTGTTTTAATTGCAAACAGTATAAAGATAATCAGAATGGGGAAACTTCAACTCAGGTGAAATATTCTTGGTGACAGAGCACCCCCAAACACAAGCCCGTGCCTCGTGCAAGTGGCATGGGGAAGTGAAGCGGATGTATGTCGCGGAGGTAACAAAAAAGCGGAACTACTCTTGAAAGATTCGCGTTGGCTCAACCGCCTCCTCCACCTTTACCCAGAGTCTGGACATGAGCCTCTGTGGGCGACCCTGACTACGACTGTGACTGTCTGTGGCTTTTCAACGGCATCGCCAACATCGAAACACTGTCATGGAGTTGTTGCCTGTTGTCCGCCTGTTGGCTTCTCGCATATTATTAACCATTTTAATATGTATTTATGTTGCGTTCCCCTTTTCGGTCTTTCTCTCGCTTTTGGTGCGTGCTATATGGCAAGTGGTTTTACAACTCAGTGGATGATTGTGTGTATGTGTAAGGGGTGGGTGTGTTGCTGTCGACCGACCACTTGTTGGCCCACCACTCAGTATGAAAGCACGTGGGAATGGGCAATCGCTATCGATGCAAGTCAATTGTGACAATATTGAAAGTCATTAAGCTTCCGCCTTGCAATTCATTTGGATTGTTGTTATTTTAGTTGGGTGCTTTTCTATTTTAATATAAAATGGGACTTTATCGAGATAGTTCCAAATTATACCAGACCATGCCAGAGGCAATGTAATGCGATGCTTGAATGATTTTGCCATATGAGACGGTGCCAAAACGCAACAACGATGAGAGATCGACTCAGATCGGTTAGGCATTGGCACGCCAAGTACTCGTGCATCCGGTTTAGTCAACCTCTGGGCCGTGGCCGTGGGGGTTGGGCAGTCGTTTACTAATCTGTGTCTATCCCTTACTCTCTCACTGTCTCTCGCTATCTCGCTCAGTCCATCTCTAGATTCTAACTATAGTTGTTCAGATATTTATTGATGCTTGTACTTGTAGCCGTGCTCATGCATGGAGCTCACCAAATACGAAATAAATTACACTTGATTATCTTGTTGCTCGGCTGGCTGATGTTCTATTTGCTTTGTTCTAGTTTGTCCATGTCCGAAATATTTATTCAAAAAATAATAAAAAAGGAACAAGAAATAACAAATACGATCTCAATGCGAAATCATAAATACCCTGAATTGAGCACCAAAAAATGAATAAATAAATGATGGAATGAAATGTTAATTAAAAAGAAGAAAACAATGCCATTTGCGAACGAGTGGGCCAATGAGCCATAGAACTTAATCGACCCTAGCTTTATAAATTTGGTATAGTAAGAATACTCTTTATATTTTCTTAGGGTATTACTATCTAATAAACCAATGGACATACAGACAGACTCTGCTGGACTGTACTGCATGTACTGATATTCTACAAGTCATTTGCTGACTTAATTTCCAAAGCTCGAAACAGACTACAGAGAACACTAGCTGTTCTGTTTGGTTTAGCTCGGATCGGATGGTGGGCTGGATTCGGAATTGGAATAGATCGGGTCGCGACATGTGCTCAGCGAGGCGTGCAACTTTGTCCAGCGCTTAAGTGTCCAGCGCTGCCATTGGCCGGCCAGACACAGAAACAGAATCAAGTGCCTAGATGTAAGCTTATAACATGAATATGTATATCTCTATCTCTATATTCTGTGTCTGTGTGTGTGAGTGTGTTGAGGCTGAGTATGTGTGCTTTATTTAATTCTAGATAATCATAGCGACTTGTTGCTGCTGCTTTTTTAGGGTAATTTTCTTTTCGCAATTGAATGAATTTGCGTTTCAGTAGTTGATGCCATGGGCAGTTGTTTTTTTTTTTCTTTTTTTTTGCTGTTGGTTGTCATATTGTTTAGTTTCAATAAGAGATTATTCCGAGGGCTACAGATGGACGATGTGTTAGATGTGTATTTAGATGGTTGCGCTCAGTTGCAGCTGGTAGAAATTTTCACTTCCGTTCTTAAAACGATTTCCGGTTCGTCGTCGCAACTATCAGAAGAGTTGTTAGTGCATGGCGACTAAACTACGAAAACTTTCTACATGATATTTTCACCTCAGGATGAAATATAAGAGGAAGGGAGTATAGCTGGCTGGGTATGCTGTTCTAAATATTTTATACACACATATATGGACAGAAACTTTCTTGATGCTGTGATACATGCAAACAACTTTCGCCAAAGGAGATGGGCCTGGGCGCATTGTGCGCCTAAAAGTCAACTTTAATTTGCACATTTTTCATAAGTAGCCTTAGGTGCACTTACTTATGCGCCAACATAAGAGAGCAGTCCAGTCAGCCAGGCGGGCATCGAGGAAAGCTAGGGAAGGCAGGGAAGGAAGGTAGCAACAAAATGAGAAGTTTATGCTGCACATGAAAAAGAAAACGGCTAAAAGGCTAGGAAAAAAAGGGAACAAGGCATATGAGAGGACTGACTCAAGCAGTCGGGCCAAAGTTCTCCTTGTGTGGACGAGTGTGTGGGTGTGGCTGTGTGTGTGCTTAAATTAAACGAAACAAACACACAACTACAAGAGTTTATAACAACAACAAAAACAATGCTCTTGAGCGGGGGAACTAAGCGACAAGAAAAAAAGAGGCCATAAAACCTCATTTACACAGCATCGAGCTGGATAAAAACAAGCCTGCGAATGCTTAAGACTTGCTTCCTTGTATTTTGTCATTTAAGCTGAAAATAATTGCAACCTGCTTGTAGCAGCAACAGCAATAGCAGCAACTGTAATGGCAAAAGTAACTAACGGCGTCTGCTGTCAGCAAAAGGATAACACGGCGCATCATTACACACACACACACACACACACACCTACATACAGACCCACTTGTTCACTGGTAGAAGGATAGACGAAGAGACATACATGCAACTTCAGCAATTTCCGTTTCCGTTGCTGCCGTTGGTATTGCTGTTGCAAGTTCATTCCCACTCCTTGCCTTCGTCTCCATCTACAACTCGCCGACGTCGCACATCAGAAGAAAAAGAAATGAAAGTCAACGGCAATGTTGCGTGAAGAATGTTGGCTAGGTGAAATTAAAATGGACACAAGTCCGTTTCTCATTCTCCCCTATATAGTGTCTGTGCCACATTTCTTTGCCATTTCATCTTAAGTAGCATACAAATAGCTAAAATGTAAAAGGCGCCTATCCATATGGCAGGACTCTGTCCTGTTTACCATTTTAATTAAAAACTGACGTCCTTTCGAGCACAAAGACATTTCTTTAGACTTACTGCTAAATAAAGATTGAACTTAAAGCAAAATGGTTGGTGGTACTTACCAAAATTTAAGCGGCTTTCTCATTGGATAACTTCTCGATATGGTGTAACCTGAAAATATAAAGCAAACGTTTTGCACATGGCGCAAAAGGATTTTGCGATTAGTAATTTGAACAATTATTTTAAGGTTTTATTAGCTGAAATATATTAGAAACATAACAGAAGGGATTCGCAAGGGAGTGGACCTACATGCATTGTGTATACATTCTGTCCTAAGCTTATTCGATTAAACTCTATTCTCTGACTGGTTAAAATCAAATTTTAAATGCGAAATCAATAAAAACAAATAAAAAAATGTGAATATTTTAAATTGAGAGACTTTAAAATGTAGAATTGTGTTAAATATTTAATTGTTTTTAGCTATACGAAGTAGAAAAGAAATTCCACTATCCTAGTCCACAAATATATTTAATTTGATCAATTCTAATGGGGTTCTTTAGGGACTGGGGAGACGGATCGGTAAATGTTTTAGCAAATCGTAAACGATATTAATTTGCTTTTTTTCATAGTTCATTCTGTTCATTTTTGTTTTGTTTTGTTTGCACCAATACCATTTGCGATATTTTACCCTTAATTTAAGATTACATGTCGCCTTCAGAGGCGATTGCGAGGCATTTACTGCTGCAGCTGACAGTTGAAGAACTGCAGCATCTTTCAGCGATAACAGCTGACCGTGGCGGCGATGCTGGCGACTTCCGCTCCAAAGGAGCGCCGCCTGTCTGCTGCTTCCAAGCAGCAACAGGCCAGCAGCTGGACACTGATCTTTGTCAGTGACATTTTCTTTGGCCGTAGTTGTTGTTGCTGATGTGGCTGATGTTGTTGGCGGCACATTTTCAACTTAAGTTTTAAATTTTGTTAACACATTTCGTTTGAGTTGGTACCAAATAAGGGGTAGGGACAACACAAAATCACTGAAGCGCTGCGGACAACGGACAGGGGTTATTTATTTATATTAATTTTTTAAAAGACCACAACATTTATTATATGTAATTAATTTTAGAGAACAGCCGCATTGCTCGCTATATTTTTATTTCTTTTGCAACATGGAAAAGTATGCAACACTTTAACATTATTTTCAAAGCATCCGTTTAGTTTCGTTAAGACATTGATTAGTAATATTACAAGTTAACTTTTTCGATTTGATTTTGTTTTTATTTCGCACACACACTTTCCAAAAGATTTTCGAACAATTTACTTTTTGTTGCCGCAGCGCCTTTTTATGTTTTAGTTATGTTTCATTTGGAATTTTGAATTATTATGATTTTCCTTTCGGTTTTAACTGGGCATTGTGCTTCTTAAGTGGTGCATAAAATCTCTAGTAAAGTGACAGAATATGTTACTACCTGAATAAAAAATATTAAAATAAATTTTGAAAATAATTTGAATTGACGAAAAAAACAAAACAATTTTTTTTCTTATTTCAATTAAATTTTTCTAAACCATATTAAAAAATTTAAAGTAGTTAGAGATAAATTAACGTAAATATTGATTCATTTCTGCAAAAATTTTCTTTTGTTAATTTTTGGTTATTAATTTTTGGTTCGTTTTAGTTAGTTATTATTGTTAATTACACAGTTTAATATCACAGATTATCTTTGGTTTTACAATATTATATTATTGATAACTGCACAATTGATTTTGCACTTTGTTTATTTAATTGATTTGATTATGCATTAAAAGCTACAATTAAACAATATTTTCCTACCCTCTGATTAAAGTGGACACAATGTTGGCCAAAATACAACTGCCTGTGACTACTACTACCGTCTGACTGTCAGTGGACATTGTGTTATTTTTTTAAGGGGGTTTTTGTCTCCTAACTGATGGACATTCTAATAAGCTGGCTAACTGTCTGCTGCCGCTTCTGGCCAAGAGGTAACGCGCTGTCGCTGCAAGTTAAGACGATGAAATGTCTCACAAGAAACGATGGCCAACTGCTTTTATATTCGGCTCCGAATCTAAATGTCTATGTGTGTAACTATATTTATATAATATCAAACATCAGTGTGTGTGTGTGTACTTCAACTATATAAGTAAATGAGTGTCTGTGTATTGCTGACAAAGTTGAGCAGCGCTGCGGCGAATCTAAGGCGTTTTAGATAATTTCCTGCCAAGTTTTTACCCCGTCAAATTGCCAAGATGCCAATGCGCAGCTTGAACAATTGTGGGCCAACTTGCCGTATGCGCAATATTTTGTTGTTTTTTACCCAAGTCTGCCGCCAATACCAGCAGCAAGTGTCGGCCTTTTTGTCTTTAGACCTTTATCTCTTTGTATGTGCGTATGTGAGTGTGCGTGTGTTGTGTGTTGGTGTCTGTATTCAACGCCTTCGGTTGGCTATTTAAGAGCCGAACAGGATAAACTTCACGTTTAGCATTCACGTACCACAAAAGAGCAGCAAAGCATTTACATTTGTATTAATTTCGAAAAAACAACTTTGAGCGGCAGCTTAAAATTTACATATATTTCAATTGATAATGTTAAATTTGAATAATTATTAATTGATTAATTTGATTGATAATTATATTTGGTTAATTATGAATTATTTTACACACAGACTATACAACTATTTTGTTTTCTACTCTTTTTTTTTTTTTTTTTTTTTGCTTGTTTGGTTTTGTTAAATTTGATTGATTATGGGTTTAATAAATTTTTTTTTATTTTGGGCTTTGGATTATTTATAATGATTTGATTTTTTACACAAGTCAAGACGGCATTTGTCGGCATCGCCAGAAAAGGAGACATACGCAAAGCAAAACTTCTGGCAGAGCGCGTGACTAGAAACGTACTGAATTTTGTATTCTAGAATTCAAAAGTAAAACGCTTGGCTTGGCCGAATACCCAAAGCCAAAGCCAAAGACCAAGGCGCTGCAGCAGCGGCGACGCGTCAACGTATGCCCACATAAGTATGCAACACTTTCTTGCAAGCAGGCGACGACGACGTTGCCTCTGCTCCTACCAAGGACTTGCAAACACTTTTTCTATATAAATGCACACACACGCTCACTCTCATTCACACACACACACACACAACCATTCAGATGAGACTGTGGCAGAGAGCGAATTTAAATATATGTATATCCCATATAATAATATATATTATTTATATATGTATTAGGCAACGTCGCAGCCGACAGGAGCAGCAGCAGCAGATAATTTCCTACACGCAAGCGGCAGCGGCGGCGGCGACAGTAAGTGTAAGTAAGTGTGCGCCTGCTCATACATACAGCGACAGATAGACCCACACACACACACACACACACACAGTGGCAGAGTCGTACGCATACCTACCCGAAGAAATGCGCCAAGGAAGGAGCCAAAGCCGACAATCGAGACGATTTCGAGACGACGAAATCAAACGGGGCTCGGCAAGCACGAACGGCATTGAGGCAACCGTACGCGCGCGTAGCTTAAGATAAACTAGAAGAAGCAGGCAGGCAGAGGCAGCAGCAAGCGGCCCCAGACCTAAAGGAAGCCGAACGACAATCTGACGACGATGCCGCCGACGACATGCTGCTGCTTGCTCTGCTTGCTGCTTGGCGCGTAGGTGTAGGCAACAACGTTGGCATAATGTAATGCACATAGGCAGAGAGCAGACAACGACGACGGCGCAATTAGAAAGCAGCATCACCCGAAGTAGCCGAAAAATAATGCACGAAGCCTTCGGCTTATTCTAGCCTCATCTTCGTGCTATGCAGGAGAAATAGAGTTTGGAGTGGGGAATGCTTTTGAGGAAGGGGCCAGCGAAGTGATATCGTTTGAAAGGAGAAGTCATCTCGACTAGTTATATCTCTATCTCTCTTTCTCTCTCTCTCTTTCTTTCTCTTCTGCCTGCTTCCTCTTATTTTCTATCTCTTTCATTTCCTCTCTGGCCCTATCTCTTTTAGTGTCTGTGGAATGAGGCATCTCAGGCTTATCACACATATTCTGCACCCACATTACGCTTACCAGTCAGAGTTCGAGCATCCTTGAGTAAGTGAATTTTGCGTATCAAAACATTGCGCTAGTTAATTTGTTGCTTTTGTTGTTGTTATTATTCGTTTACCGTTTTCGTATAAAAAATATGTACAAATTATAATAATCATAATACGTATATATACTTATAAAAAATGTTGCCAACAATCTTTTTTGCTTTGTACTTTTGATTTTTTTTTGTAAATTTTTTGCTTTTTGTCTTTTTGGTTTTTTCTAGAAATGCTTGAGTGTTCTTTTTATTTTTATATTTTCGTGATAGTATCTAGAATTTGTTCTTAATTTCTTTGACTTGATTTTGTTTTGTTACATCCTTTTTTTTGTTTTTTCTTTTTTTATTTGTAAAACAAACTAAAATTCTTATGAAATGCAAACAGTTGAGAAACAATAAACTAAGAAGTTCATCTGGTAGTACTTGGTCGAAACTTTTGCGAAAAAACACTTGAAAAATGTTCGTTTTGATTTTAGATTTCTTTTCGAAGACCGACTAAGTGTTTTGATATTTGGCTAAAAGTGTTTTTTTGACTTTTCTTTTCTTTTGCTTTTAGATCCGGCTTTTTGTTTTGTTCGAGAATATATATATTTATATATAGCATGCATATACACATTTATATAAATATACAAATATAGAGAGAGAGTTCGATCGATTGACACAATGGACTTTCTAGGCTAATATTTTTGTTGTTTGTGTTTATTTTGGTTTCGTTTCGTTTTTGAGTTGATTTTTGTTGATTTTGTTTTTGAGTGCACGCAAAATTAATACTTAAAAATAAATGAAAACGTAATTGAAAAATCCGAAAATAAAAATTTGTTTGTACGACGACGTTGATGTGAAGCTTTGTACTAAAAATGCGAAAAATTATTTCGCGGCGAATAGGCCGAGGACGAACCTTTGGCCGTTGGTTGTCGTTGCCGCGGTGCTCCACATGTATGTATGTATGCATGTCTGACTGTATGTCTGTGGGTATTAGTGTGTACGTGTATAGGCAACACGAATAAAAAAAATTTTTAACCCGCCGCAGCCGCGGAAAAATACGCGAGCGCAGGATACCAGGGAAGCATCAGGAAAGGCAAGGAAGAAGCAGCAAATGGGGGGAAATTTTGCAAACACACAAGGGGGCGACCCCTTTTTTTTGTGGATTTTGCAAACACAAAATCGCCGACAGTGCGGCAGCGCAGTCCTCCCACAGGCAACAGCATAGATGCAAAAACAGGATACACGCACACCCTAAACAGTCACACACACAGACATTTTTTGGAGGGGAGCAGCAAAGTCTCTTCTCTGAGCTAGAGCTAGTGCGCATTTCAAATACATGGAGGGGCAAGCTTTGACGTCGACAGCGCTGCTTGTTGGGGCATGAATATGAGTATATGTATTGTGTATGTACATAAGTGTGTGTGCGCGTGTGTTGGTATTAGTATGAGAGTAACTCCCGCAGATAGCCTGTACTTTTCTGCGCCCTTTTCATTTGCCTATTCTCCTTCTATTCAAGATTAAGCTGAAAATCCCCACTTGTCCCATGTCTTGGATTTACTTAAAATGCATTTATCTAAGAAATTTTGCTGACAATTTTCACCTAGCCGTCGGCAGATAATAAAGGGGCCCTTTTATTTAGATGGGGTTAAATTATTAAGAGTCATCTTTTTTTTCCAAGACGTGTTTCAGATATTTTTATATACATACATATATGTATAATGAGAAAAACCAAGAGAGCTGGCGGCAGTTATATTTGCCGCTCAGCAACTTATTCGCCACGTGTTACAGGAAAATGAGAGAGATATGCAAATAAAGCTAACAAGTAGTTTTTCCCACATCTAAAATGCAATGAATTTTTGATGGGTAAAATAAGTAAATGATAGTGAATTCAATTTCTAGTTATTGTTTGAGAATAAAAAATTTGAGATATTATCTTTAGAAACGTACAGGACAAATTACTGATGTTATTTATCCATGGCAATGTTCAGGTTCTCTCTGGTGTCCACAGCTACTGCTGGCAGTCTGTTGAGGCAGTTTGTTGAATTGGATTCGAGTTTGAGTATGCAGTGCATGGGCAACTCAAGCATTTTTGTCTGCGTCGCCGTCGCCGTGATTAACGAAATGCGATGCGAACGATCCAAAAACGTTCCGAAAACGGTTCAAACGATCTCTTCCGGTTGATTTTTTTCTAATGATGTGTCAAACTATCTCAGGCGGATTAGGCAACTTGAGAATGCAAATCTTTTTATATTTTAATTGTTCATGCAAAGATTATTTTTGAGGTTTTCTTTTATGTTTTTGGTTTAGTTTGTCTTAGCTTTGTTCAATTTAATTTATAAACTATTAAGGGATTTTGTTTTGTTAGCCATTTTCGAAAGAAAAACTTAGGTCAGGGGGCAGACGACGACGCAGACGAAACGAAGGCGACGTTGAGCACAGAAATTAAATATGAATGGTGATCGAAATATATTTCAGATTTTTAGTTTTTGATTATAGTATTGCTGGCATAGAAAGGGACGTGATGAGGCGGCGGGGTGATTTATGTTTTCCTATTTCTTTTGCTTTGCAGCTATTGTATTTTTCAGCAATTGGAGCAGTTAAATATTTAAAAATCAATCAGAGTTGTCAAAAAAATCACTTCATCTGGTGATGGCAGAGGCTTTGGTGGCTTTCTATTAGAATTATGCTCACTTTCACACAGACACACACAAACACATTGGCAGGACACGAACGAAGCACTCGCGTGAATGGATTTGTTATATACATATACATATGTATATTTTATTTCATTTATTTTATATAAATAGTATTTGACGGCACTCAATGCGACGATCCCCAGCAGCTGGGCGAATGCGGGCGGTGATGAAGACGTCGACTTCGGGGGCGGGAAACGCGCGCGCACTTTGCACCCATTTATATATTAGTTTTATATACAATATATATATATATATATTATATATATAATAATACGGGTTTTTCTACATGTGCTTGTGTGTATAAGTTGATTTGGGGTTTTTGTGTGTGTTCGCTGTTCTGTTCCTCTGTTCTTTTTTTGGTTTTGCGTTGGGTGTTGTGTTTTAGAAAATAAGCAAGTCCGAAAATGAACCGAACCGTCGACGACTTGGACCAGCTCTGTCTGGTTGTGGCTCTGGCCCTGGTACGTTACTTGGGCACGGACTCAAGCTCAACCTCAGCGCGCAGTGCCTCAGCCTCAGCTCCAGAGCATCAGCATCAGCGTCAACGACAGCGTGCGTTTTTCCTTTTTGCCTCGGCGGTGCGTCGAGCCGAGAATATAAAAAAGCAATGTTGTACTCAAAAGACGTCCAAAAGCCGTATGCCAACTACCACACGGCCGATGCCGATAGATGCGTTCGTTCGGCGTTCCATCATCGCGACACGGACATGGACACACAGACGACGACGCGTACATGGAATGCAAGCGACCCTCCGATGCCCCTTTCTCATTCCCATTCCCATCCCTCATTCCAAATCCGCCAACCGCCAAAAAACGTAGCTACAGGCGCGCAAAATGCAGCGCTTCTTCCTCCGCAGTCAGCCCCCTCTTCCCCAATACTCGTATGTAAAAGTTTCTGTGTTTAAGTTTTTTTCCTTTCGAAAAGTTCGCGCGCGAATCTCTCACATACACACACACACAGCACCCATGCAGAGAAATCTCTCTATATAGCCTTCCTATGTACTTGGTCAACGCACATTCGAGTGGGCGGTGTGGTGGGTGGCGAAGAAATAGAAAAAACTTGGCACTGACTCTACGCAATGTCTACGCGACCACACTTCCGAGTCACCCTAACCCAATCAACCTAACGACTCATCAACCCAACACCCCCAACCCAAAACCCAAGCCCCATCAATGCCCATCTCCCAGTTTGAGCCGACCAACCACGCACAGCGACGATGACGATAAAGAAATGCAGCTGCAGCTTTAACTCCAGCCCCCAACCACGCCAGACAGCCTCACTCTGACCATCATCATCATTATCATCACCATCATCATCATCGTCAATGCAACGCACAAATCACGCAGACCGGGTCATAGGAATGGGTTTGAGGGACTTCTTATGGCAGTTGCTTGCTGCACGTGCTGGGCCTCCATGAACAGCTGCTGCTGCTTCTGCCTGCTTGTGGCTCCTGCACCTAGCTTCCCCCTTCTCCCACTAACCACCGAGTCATGTAAAAAGTTACGAGTTCTGGTCAAGTAAATAAAATGCCGGAGAGTCTGAGTTGGAAGCGTTAAGGAGGGGGCTGGCAACTTCTAAAAACAAGCCGAAAAGAGACAACAAAATGAAAAAAAGGAAGCATCCGACTACGTCTCTCTCTGTCACTTTATATATGTCTGTGTGTGTATGTGTCCAAGTGCATTGCCTTGCAGCGTTGCATCCTTTCAGGCTGCACTCGCAGCAACTTGCGCAGCATTCTCTTACTCTCCTGTTCTCTCCATCTCTCTCTGTGGTATATACACGAAGTTGGAGCCGCATGCGTTTCGTTTTTCCTTTTTGCCCATCTAAACTGTGGCAAGTTGACGTCGACAGCGACGTTGGCGTTGCTGCCATTTACTAACCATCCTTTTCCCCGAGTCTCTCACTCCAGCAGCTGTCTTCTAGTTGGCAATTGCATTGCCTGCATGCAATTTCTCCTGTTGGGGAAATTGGGAAAATGCCGCCGAAGCTGCAGCATTGCGCATGTCCTTGTTTACATTATGTGCATGACTCCAAAAACTTTGACTCACGTTGCACCTACATGTGTGGGAGGATGAATAGGTATTTATACATTTTCATGGACGTGTGTATGTCTGTGAGAATGTAGAAATACAAAAGGTCTACAACTACAACTAAACTTGTGCTGCCGCTGCGACTGTTAGGGAGAGAGTCAGATGCATGTTGCTGCTGCAACTGAAAGCCGAACATGAAGACGACAACAAACGAAGTAAAGTCAGAAACAACGACAACAAAACCATACCATGACTCAAAGTCGAAAAGGAAGTCTGAATTAAAAGATTTCAAATACACAGAATATGCTGTAAGATCTACTGTGGCTTGATCTTAGAATGCAAAATGTATGACAAAGAAATTCAAAAACTTAGTGATCATTTCACTCAAATTAGCAACTTTCAAATGAATATTTACAAATGTAGAATTCCATTTCTGTTAATTTATAAGCTATTTAACTACTTCACATCTAGACTGCTAAAACTTGTATTATTGGTTTGAAAATTGATCAAAATTAAAAAAAAAAAAAACTAAAAAGTCTCATAAATGTGGTTATTAAAGACTTATTTCTATAAGTCTATTTTCATAAATTAAGAGTTTTAAAATAAGTTATATAAATTTCTAATAATCAGCAAACAACTTAGACATATTCCCGATATTTGAGAGATATTTGGACATGAAAATTTGAATTACACAGAATAAACGTGATCAAGTATATAGCGCAAATATTGATTAATGATTTGATATTTTAGTACAGTTATATCTGAGTATAAATAAAATAAGTAAAAGAGGTAAACATAAATCGTTCAAAACATGTAAATATTGCATTATCATTTTTGGATTTCTGAGCTTAAAGTAATCAAGTATTTTTAAAGCAAAATTAATTTATTCTCACTTACCCTCAAATAAAAATACGTCAAAAAAATATCACATCACAACTATTTTTGATATTCCGTTTTTCCATTTAGTTCTTTTTAGTTCTAAACTCTTAATTTTTTCACTAAAGTTCACTAAAACACGTCTTGTGTTCTCTTTTTTATGGAATTTGCTCTAAATATTATTGGGTTTCCGCTTTTGTTTTTGTTTTTTTTTTCTTTGGTTTTTATTAGTAAATAATTATAATAAAATTTTTCTTTTTGTATAATTTTGCGCGTTTTTTTTTTGATATTTTTTTTGTTGAATTTTTGCTCTAAAATTTTCAGGTAATTTCGTAGTTTTCGAGTTTTGAATTTCGAATTTTATTTTACGCTTTATATTTTGTTCAATATTTTCTTTTTGTTTATTTTTTTTTGTTTTTTTTTGCTTTTTTTGCTTAAATTAATTCTCCCGAAATGTTTGACGTCCGAAATGTCAAATAGAAAGATTTAATCAACTAAAGATCTACGTCTGAATTTGTAGAAAATGTAATTTTAGATCGATACCGAGACGATGACGAACTTGTGACCGAAATTGGAGACGAGACGAGAGTTAAAATTCAGACGTTTTAATTTTGCTTCAAATCGGAATTGGAATCGGAATCGGTGCGAAACTGAAACTGGAAGTTATATCTGGTTACGATTTAGATGTCTGCCTGCTTATTATTTTCGTGAGTGATCACTATATATATCTATGGAAACGTATATATAGTTTTTGTATGCTCTTGATGTTGCTTTGCTTTGTTGCTTGTTGTTTTGACGAACGAAATGATGCGTTGATTTTGCGCTGATTATCAATTATTATTATCGATATTGGTAAAAATTTGACTTTGTCTATTTTGTTATTTGTTGTTGGCTGGCTGGTTGTTGATTTTGTTTAGGAAATGAAGAAAAACTGCTTTACATTCTAATGCCGTTTACATTGTCTTTGGATGGCTCAGTGTTGTGGGGCTAATGGGGCTGTCGTTTTGGGGGTGAGGGAGCGTATGAATTCAAGATGGCATTGCTTGGCTAAGGAATTCACTTGCCATTGGCGGCCTTGGCAACTCATGCAGCTGCTGCTTCTGTTGCTGTTGGTGCTCGAGAGCGCCTTCAAATTCGTTTTCGAGTTGTTGCCCCAACATTGCGAGTATCGAGATGAGTGGTGAAGGCGGCAACATTGTATGGGAGTGTGGGCTGGAAGGGCAGATATAAGCGAAAACCGAAAGAAAAATAACTAAGGACGAAACAATCCGAAACGAGGCAGAAGAATGGATGGATTTGGTGGTAGTCTTGTTCGTAGTAGTGGTGTGTTTGCTCTCTCTGCTCTGCTTCACTTGCACTTCAAGTTAAGTTTTTTTCACGCACTTTCACTTTCACTTTTGCACTCTCTTTTCTTAGTCTAGTTCTAGTCTACGTTGTTGTTTGTGTTTTTTCTAGTCTTGTTGTTGCTGGAAAGACTGCTACGATGATTTGGATTTGGATTTGTGATTTATGCGAGAACTGCCGACCTGCCTGCCGACTGCCTGCCTGGCACTGCCTACTAATTTGCCTTGTGTTGCCTGTTGTGCCTGCGCCCGACTTTTTGCCAGGACAAGGAACCCGAGGAGCAGAAAAAACGCCGCAACTTGTTTCGCGTTTAGCAGTTTTCTGTTGCAATGTTGTGCAAAAATTGTTAACGATGACGGGCCCCAGAGTCACCGCCGTCGACATGGCCAGCGCCTCTGCTGATGCTGATGTCGATGTCGATGGCGTCGTCGCCGCCGCCGCTGCAACTCTCGCGTTGATTATGAAGTAGTCCCTGCTTTCAGTTCCTGGATAGATATGTGGAGGATGATGGCAAGTTAGTAAGGAGGATGACAGAAGTGGCCGCTGGCCGAGCGCGTTGATGTGGCCGGGCGCGAAATAGGAGGAAAAAAATGGCAATGGCAGCGGCGGCAGTGGCAGCAGCATCACCAACCGAATTGTCCTCTTCGTTTTGGGCTTGGCTTTGGCGCAAAAAATTGCTGCGACTGTGGCAGCGGCAGCATCGTTTTTGCTAATGTACATACGTGTGCCACACACACTGGCACACACACATACACAGATGTACAATGTTCGCACATATGCAATGCTGGACAAATCCAAAAACACACAGACAGAAACGCGCGCTCAGTCGCGAAAAATCAAAACAAAGCGCGACGACAACGATGCCAGTCACAGCCCACACCATCACACTCACATACACATAAAGAGAGAGAATGCATATACCACACACACAAACACACGGACACAGACACAACGAATGGACATACATAGGCACACTGGGACCCCTCCTCATACTATCCAATCAAGGGGTAAAACGCATTTGCTGGGCCTAAAAATCAAACAACGCCAAAAACTATGCAACACCCAACGCCAACTGTAGGCCATGTTAAGAGGATGAGTGGAAGAGCATGGGGTTCCGTTGCAGCTGCAGTTGTGTGTTACGGGCTGCAACAACTAAAAATCCCGGTTATCGAGCCTAAAGTATACTCACAGCCCCCTCTGTAGTCTGACCAGTCCATGGGACACTCACCCACACACATATATAGACACACTAGATGGAGAAGATACATATGTGGAGGGGGGCAGGCTTTGGCTTGGGAGCTGTTGCTCCTCGCTGCGCATTGTTGTTGCTTTTTAATGGCGGCCCCTTCGCGTTCAGTTCGATTTTTACCCAGTCCTTGCCACCACCATCCAAACATCAAACCAGAGTCTGCACCATGTGGCCATGTTTTGTTTTGATTTCGTACTGCTCATACACTTACTCACTCACATGCACACACAAACACACTCACACATGCATGCAATGCAATTTTTTCGTTTTCATTTGCGCCACAAACCAGGGAGAAAAAAGAAAAAGGGAAAAACAAATACAAAAAAAAAAAGAAAATCTAAACGAAACGTAAAAGTTTTTCATTTTCCCCTGCGCGTATGCAATACTTTTTTATATCTTTTTTTTTGTTTTTGCATTGGTATTGGTAAATCGGCAATGCTCCCTAGTATATGAACATACAAACACATATATCACATTGAAATGGGCAGCAAAGAAAAAATATGGAGCATAACCCCCACCAAAGCAAATCGAAAACAAAGCCTCACCAGCATAAATTCCCGCTAACTCGCGAGGAGACGCCAAAGTATTGGACTAGGAATAGGAGGAAGCGCATCAAAAATACGGGGAAGATATGCGTGTATATATATAAGCTCACACACATACATACACACATGGGGAGGGATATGCAGATGCATCGAATCCTACGCATTTCACATGTTACTCATACGCCCTGTGGTCCAGTGTGGAGAGCGGCATTCGGCTTAGGCCTATGGTTTGGATAGATGCATACATACATCTAACATGCCAGAAGCTGAGCGAAACGCAGTCCTACTATACTCAAAGTACACCCACAAGACTTTCAGCCCGTGGCCTTATCGATGGCATTGGCTATTGACTTTGTGTTTTTTTTTTTTGGTTTTTGCTTTGCATTTGGTGTTTGGGTGTGGGCGAGGATTTGGGAGACTACATATCAAGTATGAATGTGAATATGCACATACTTCACATATAAAGAGATTGCCTGATAGCCTTTGGATTAATAAGTTGTTATGGACACATGCCAAAGGTCCGTCATAACCGTTGGACAGTCAGTAGGTGGACGGTAGGGAGCAACTACCATCTGCTGCGGTCTGTGCGGACTGCCAACGTCCTCCCCCTTTGCTTTGGTCAGCCTGTAGTTCATTATTAATTAATCAGCTCGCAAGTTCGGTAAATGCGTTGAAAAACGCTAGAGAATTTGTATTAAATGCGCTTGACAAAAGCATAAAATGCAGGTCCAGAAAAGTATGCTACAAAAAGTGAGGAATTATTCATCCGATTCCGGAAATTGATAGCTGGTAAAACTCTAAGCGAAATCGCATAATGATTGGCTTTAATTTGGATTAAGGTCAATTGAATATGATTATTTGCAAAATATTGGACCGCAGATCAAATGAAACTAATAAAAGAAAACTAAAAGTGAGAAATTATTTGTTAATTGTACAAACATACAACTGCCTGCTTCTAAATATAGAGCTAAACTACTTGATAGTGAAATATTAAATGATCAGCTATCGATTCATAATTTGTAATTGATTTTTTAAATGTTGGAAGAGTAAGTCATTTAGTTTATGAGAGTTTAAGGTAAAATAATTTATGCTTCTAAAGAAATTGAATTAATATATCATATTTGGATTTTAAATTATTCAGAAATAAATGCGACGAATTACAGTTGATGGTTATTATTATCAATACCATAATTTAATATGCCAGCCTCTGCCAAGTGATCTTCATTAAAAACATATTTTGGCATTGGGCAATTAGTTGAAAATGCAATTTGATCGCAAATTAATGGGCGGTCAATATTTCCAGAGGCCTAAAATGCATCAATCAAGCAATATGGGGGACTGGTAACAGCCCAAAATACGCGGTAAAGATAGAGGAGGATGCTTTCGTCCATGCAATATTCTATTTTTAGTTTGATGATGTTGGTTTTGTGAATGCGGATGCTGATGCAGATGCAGATGATGTGACTGTTGGGTAAAGCCTTTGTGACAGCAGCTGCTGGTTGCTGATGGCTGATTTGCATATTCCCCAAAGCGCTGCAATGCGTTTCAGCGACAGCAGTTGCAGTTGCATTTACCTAAAAGCATGATGGACGATAGCTCGATGGCACAATGGGCTAATGCTTGGAGTATGGGGCCTTATATAACGCAAAACTTTGCAAGGCAGGGAAAAAACCCCCGAAAAATGACAAAAGCGACGCGGAAAATTGCGCGAAAAACTAAACAAACCATGTACGTCTAGCGTGGTGGAATGGAGAAGTGCTTGGTGGATGGTAGGGAATTGGACAGCTGAAGCTGCGTTTTGGGGCCTGGACAACAAAAGTCCATTTGGACTTCGGCCCCATTGCAGCAATGCAGTTGCTGTTGCAGTTGCAGCCAACCCCAAAACAAAACAAAACTCACAAAATTCGTTGCAGCAAATGCAATCAGCGATGCTTGCAGCAACTGCGAGAAGAGATCAAATTTTCCGGGTTCCTGGGTTTGAGTGGCTTTTTGTTTGTGCTTCGCCCTGGCCGTGGCCGTTGCCATAAATGGTGAATCGAGGATGGTATGGAGGCCAAGTGTCAAGCAATGGTACAGTTGATACCATACCCATACGACGGCATATGGCCAAATGCCACTTGAAAGTAAATCACAGAACTCGTATGAAGTCTCACTTTATGGCTTTGTCCCTCTTTCTCTCACATTGTCAATTATGCATTCCCGTTGGATCTGCATAATTCATTAGGCTCATTTTTTGTTTTTGCCCCCACATATTTATGGAGTTACTTTTGTGCACTCCGCTGTGTGAGGCCAATCCCCCAAAGAATTCTGCCCATAAACATATTTCGCTTTTAATTAATCAAGCGAAACGAATGCGAATGTGAACGTGTGTGCAACGGCTCAAAGGACATACAAAACGGATGCCCTACAACCGAACTTTGAACTTTCGATATGAAATATTTTTTAACTGTAATTCTATATGCGTAAATAAAAAGAGGATATGTACATATATATATTTATATATATGCAAGTGGTTTTGTAAACGCAGCCAAAGTGGGAGGCAAAAACAAAATACTAAAACTGCCTTTCAATATAGAATTGGGTTCGGGTGGCGGAAGGTCCATAGAGTTACGGATGCTCTGTCTCTCTATCCCATTCACCCACTAAAGCCTTGCTTTTTCTATCTCTCTCTCTCTCCGTTCTTGCAGTGTGTGTGTGTGTGTGCATGAGTTGCATTAAAAATGCGCGCTTGCGTTTGAAAAACAACGCAAAAAATACAAAAATGCTCCGCCTACTAAGGGGAAAGGGGCTGAAGGGACTGGGCGGAGGAGGCTGTGTGATGGCTGGCGTCTGTCAGCCATCGTTGCAAATGGCAAAAAATTGAATGCAACTGCAAAACACAAAAAAAAAAATGATACTGCGGCCGCTGTTGCGCTGTCCTTGTCCGTTGCATTGCTCATACGCCCCGTGTCACCTCTCTCCTGCCCATTCGCTAGGAAAATGCACTTTTCGCGACAACAACAACATGAACAGCCACAGCAATGGCAACAGAATCAAATGTTACTGCTATTGGGGAAGGGATATGAAGAGCCTCTGTATGGAGACAGGCAACATGGTTGGGTTTTTACGCTGCAGCTGCTTTGTCAACCCGCGGACTTGTCCATATATATCAATTTGTTGTCCGTTGTCATTGTTGCTGTCTATGAGACTGCGGCAATTGCATTTAGCAGCAGCAGAAGCAGCAACCCACTCGCCAATTTGCAAGCCAACTTGATTTCCGATTGCCTCAACCCCACAATTAGTCTCCTTAAAGAGAACGAGGACAAAATGATTGACAATTAATTGATCCAATACATTTCTATAGCTATTGCTCCACTTAATCCATTTAAAGCATCCATAGTTAATACTTTTCAGCTTTAATGAAGACATTAGTGCTACGTAAAATTCCGACAACTACAACAAAAGCCCTAATTTCAATTAAACATATGAGACGCTTTTGACATGCCAGCGAGCGCAGTAATTACCTACAAACACACACACAACGGGATTACACTAGACCGGAGCAGACCAACAAAACCACCGTCGACGATGGCGACGACGACAACGACGACGTCATCTTCAGGGCTAGAGAAAACCTTGAGAGTTCTAGACCACAACAGCGTCAGCGGCAAAGGCAACGGCAACGACAACGAAGGACAAACATGCAAATAGTTAAGTTGCACAACTGCCGTTAAGGATAAGCACAGAGGAGTGGCCCATACACACACACAAATACTCTGTGTGGCTAGCGTGAAATATCTCAAGAGACAACGCATAAACCACAACACTCACGTACAATCTCAATTGTCAAGGGGTAGAATAGTTGATATCCAGTAACTAAATAATCTGATCTTAGTTTGGTTCCTTTAAACACTCTTCAGGAAATCTATAAAAGCTTTGTTAGTTGTTGAAATCATATGGACCGTTTAATGTAAAGTCCACTTATTCAAACCGAGGTCCACATTTTGGAAGTAATTAAATTAGTTGCACTCCAATCTCAACAGCATACGATGGAGTTTTTTTTAATTTTTTAATATTGTCGATCCAAAGCTTTGTTTATTTTCTGCAATTTCACCAACTCCCAGCCTCTGAACTGTCCCTCATTTTCTATGTTCTTTCAAAGAAAACGTAATTAACGATTTGTGTTAATAGTTTCAAAATAGTTTTGCACAGCTTATGACTGTCATGTGACTTTGCAGAAAACTAATATAGCTCAATGCGGACGAAGTATGTGTGGGCATATTGTAATTAAAGTAGAACAGCTTAAAGGACATTAACACAAGGACATCGAATTGGTAAGAGTAAGAGTAGGCTGGCAGCTTGGCGACCAGCGACCAACGACCAACGACCAGCAAGTACATCTTCTTTCGCTTTTTGCGCTTTTCTATGTTGCGAACAAAACTAAAATTCCGCTTGTCATGAGATAAGGATAATGAAATCCTTATGTCTGAAAATATTTACTTTGCATACAAACACAGACACACACAGAACTATTTACCTTGGCTTTGTCCTGCTGCCTTAGTACGTAAGCAAAGGTGCGGCCGAAGTTGTCGCCAACGTCGTCGTCGCCACCATCGCTACCATAGTGGTCTTGGATGCCTTTGGGACTCGCCAGTGGAGGGTGGGCATCTGAGTTTTAGTATCAATTTGGTTACAAGTGTTGGCGGCAAAAGCAACAAATAAACCTTCATGTGAATGTGTGGAAACTCTTAAGTCATCCACATAGTTTCGTTCGTGCCGCACCTTTTGTCGTATGACTTATTTAATGCTCACTTTTTGAGGTCAAGAAATGTTGTCATGACTGGCTAAATTACAATTAAGTCTTGTAGTTTGCCTTAGACACCCACCCAAATGACAAACAGGGATAAATACAATTATATGTGAAGGTTTCAAGCAAAAATTATACCTATTAATGTTACATGTAAAAGTTATCCTAGACGAGTAACTTTTGAAAATTATCTCAATATATCTTTCAGCTATTTAAATTTCATTTTCCAATTGACTTATTTATAAGGAAAGGGGCCTACTCAATCTCATACTTATTCTACGCCCCACAATAAGTAACTGCAAACATCCCTTAATTTAATCTTAAAGTTAAATAAGTAAATTTCTGCAATTTCTTCTTCGCACACATACAAAATGCAATTTACCAAACTTTTGGGCCGAAAATAAACGCAAGCCAAAAAACAAAGTTGCATGAAATTGCACACATGCCTGGGGTCTCAGACCCATTCTTGCAATTGCCAGGCTAGAAGAAACCATTGCACTGATAGCCAACAAGGCGGCAAGAGTTTTTTGTTTGGGTAATTGCGTTCTGCAATAGGATGGATGGATGGATAGACTCAGCCGAACAAAAAGTTGCAAGCCTCTAACAACAACCCCTTCTTTTGGCAAAAAAAACAGGCCGGAAAGTGCATATTATGCAGGCCAAAACTGCAGTCTACTCAACCAAGGGATGCGAAGGGTAAAAGTGGTAAGGCTATGGATAGGGCTTTTGCAGCAAATTAAAAAGTTCCATTGGTGGTCTAGTAGAAATAAAAACGGCTGAAGGCAGACGGCGTCGTCGATGGTTCTTTCGTCGTAATTTTGTTGATTTGGGGTAACGAACTGATAACAATTAGGGTAACCAGGCAGGAAGCAGGTGGGTTAGCTAATCGAAGAACAAATCTAGAGGAATCCTCAACCATTCTATACATAATATCAAATTGTGACCATTTTACATAGTTAATCAATTACTTTATGTGACAGTTTGTTTAATAATTGCTTGATTTTTATTTTGTATTTGTTGTGTTCTGGCATTGGGCCATGCCAGCTGTTGCACGATGATGATGGTGCAACAGAAAGAGCCACAGCCAGGAGGGGACGCGTGAATAGTTGTGTGTGGACATCTGTGTGTATGTGTGTATATAATGAGTTTGACCGGCATTATTCTGCAATTTTAAAAATTTTACGTGATTTTTACAAGCCGGTAAAAATAGTGCAACGAAAAGGCAACTCGTCAGAGGAGCCAAACCAAGAGTCACAGGACAGTGGCCAAAAAAAAAACAAAACGAACGAAGAGGAAACCCAAAAAAAAGAACACAAATAAAATGAAATAAGTGATGGGGAGGATGTGAAATTCACACTGAAAGAGAAACAAGCCAAATTGGCGCCCTTTTCTGTAACGGGCACATGCAACACATGGTTGGTCCGCTGTGTCAGGTGTTTAAGCTGATTGCCACAGCCAAGTCGATGTAAGATGCCTACCCACGCAGGCAAAGGATGTTGGGTGTAAAAGTATAACAATGCGTAAGCGTATTTCAGTTAAGAACATTTCAGCATTATGGCATAAAGGAAATCGAGAATGCAAAAGAATCCATCGACCACACAACTGTTCTCTTTGCTTTTTTAAGTGGTATTTGGAATTTGGTGTTAAGTTATCTAAAAACGTGAAAATTTAATAAATAGAATCACAATAATGTTATCCACATAGATTTTTATCTAAAAGGAAGTCAAAGTTTTTGGACTTTTTGTATTTGTCATTATGCTTTGTATCGTGTTTATAGATTATAGGTACATATGTCTTTATTTTTACATACCTATATATATTGTAATTATGTCATATTGTCTGAAAAAATTATTCCGTTCATTTGGCTTAGTGATTTAGCAGGCTTAAACTTAAAGATTTTATTTCTAAAAAAATAGGCTAAGAGCCAATTTCTCAAAGGAATATCTTATTCTCAACCAGATTCTCTTAACTCTTGTACTAGTTTGAAGTATACTCGTTATTTGAACTGTTTACACCATTTACAGCCGCACATTGCTGGTTACCCCAACCCAACTCAATCCATTTCAATCCAACTGAACTCAACCCATTTACAGAGTTTTTTATATTTTCGTCACTTTGCTCTTTTCATTTTTTTGGTTTTCACTTTTTTGTTAATTTTTGCCGCTTTCAGCTGACGTTGCAACACCCCAGCAACAGTTTTACCGTTCATTGGCCGCCGTTGCCACACCAAAAACATACACCCAGACAACCATGTGGCTCGTCCTGCTCCTGCTGACCGGCGTTGTTTGGCCTGCTTCTTTTTTGTGTATCCTTTTCTTTTTTTTGGTGTTTTTGTTGATTTTTGCTGTGTGTATCGCGTTCGCGCGAAATTTTTCATCATATTTTTTTGTTCTTTTTGTGCGAATAAAAAATAAATTAAAAAACAATACAAAATAAATTGCAGCAAACAAAAATAAAAAATATATACATATACATATACATTTACATACATATATATAAATATATATACATATATATAATAAAGTAGAGTCTGGGGTGCGATTTTAATGTGAAAATCAGGTTGTCTGCCACGCCCCCGGACAGCTGGTCGGCCTGTTTGGCCTTTATCTGTTTGTGTGCCATTGATTTTTAATTATGTTGCATACTTTTGGGCGCGTGATTTTTTATTATTTTTTAACGTTTACTCCTCGATTTCGTTAGGGGTTATCCGATTCGGGTGTATATTTTTTCGCTTTTTTTTGGAACAATAATTTACACAATGAGGAGGCTAAACGATAGTGGTAGGAGAAGAGGGGCCCATGAGAAGAGAAATTGCATTAAATAAAAATTAAAGAAAACAAGAGACAAAAATAAATGTGAGGCAAGGACGAGGCCATTAAACAGAGGTGGACAGGGAGAAGAAAGGGGGCGAGGAGAAGCAGCAGAAGGAAATGGAGAAAAACGAAAAAATAATGCAAATGATTTTCATTATCAACGATTATGGTTTGACCTTGGGCAGCATTGTATTACACACACTGTTGGTGTTGTTGTTGGTGTTGGTGATATTATGTATTGCATTGTAATGGTGTGAGTAAGCGAAAAAAGGTATATACAAAAAATAAAAATTGCCGGTACCGGCAATGGTCCAGGCTGGGCCGGTGACCCGCACGGAATCGTTTGCGTTTGTGTGTGTGCGTGTATGGGCATGCTTATGTATACGAGGAGTGTGCGTATAATTGTGTTTGTGTGTGGTAGTGTGTTGACGGTTAATGAAGCAACCAGCAACACGCACCCCCTTGGAATGGGGTCACGGGCAATGTTTGTCTGCCCCGAAAGAGAGCAGCCGCCGCCACATGACTCTGTTCCAGGCGTCGCAAACATTGTCCTGATCCTGTTTCTCACCCCCCACAAAGCCCCGTTCCATTTTCGCCACCCCTTCCATTTGTTTATTTGACCTATGTATTTCATTTAATTTTTTGGTTAATTTTCATTGATAACTCAATATGGGAAATTAATGTATCGTTTTCTTTTTTGTTGTTATTATTACTCTTTAGTATTATAATTATAATGACGATTTCACTTTCATGTGAGGCATACTATTTTTGTTTTGCTTGTTGCACATATTTTTTTACGCCATTTACAACTTTTCATACAATTTCATTCACAAATTCGCTGTTGATGATGATACAGGCATCAGGGTAAGAAACTTGGTCAGTTTATTCACTATCACAACTTTTTGGCCATAATTCAACAATGTTGCAGATGCTAATCTTTAAGAAACAATACACTTGGCGAACAAAAGTCTTTTGAAGGGATCCCAAAATAAGGGGCAGCACGTAGCGCAAATTAAGAAATGCCCAAGGATGGCCTTTTGTTTGTCGAGGTAGTCCTTCTGTGAGAGTCACCGGGGTAGGACATTAAAACTATGCAAAGTGTTTATGAATTTAGTGCCGCCTAACAGGCTTCCTGCTTGCGGGTCCTGCAATAATTGCTCTCGTCTCATCTCTCGGCCTTGACGACCCATTGGAAAACCTAATGAGCAGTTGAGGAAAACGCATATTAAGCTTATCGTTGCTCTTGCATCATCTCGTGTGCCTTCGTCGTGTCGTTTCATCCCTTTTCGCTAGCACGCATTGAAATGGCTTCGATAAGCAGCCGGTTATTCCCTTTAGTTTTTGGGTTTTTAAGTCAACTTTTGTATCGCTTAAATCAAAGACAATGACTGGGAAGTCAGGTTTTTGGGCGAACAACTTTCAGCATTGTCATCGTTAAGATTGGAATCTTTATGAAGGTCGTCGTCGACATCTCTCTCTTCCTCTCTCTGAACACGAAGGTATGCTTATGTATGTGTTCCCGTAACTTATCGAAACTTTGTGGCCATAAAATGTGGTAAAGAGTTCTCTGGGTATTAAAACGGAAACAGATACGTGAAGTCAACCTGGTTGCCAAGCCCAAGCATTTCGACCCACTTCTCAGGCGTAAGCCTTGGGTGTCCTTTTCTTGTCGCATTTGTTGTTGGTAGGAATTTATGACACAAGTAATTTGCGTACGGTCAAGCAGACATTCAGATAGGATATATATACTATATGTACGTAAAAGGATCCAAATGAAGTTTCATAACCACACATGTGTGTCTAATGTCCGACGTTGGCCGCTAGCTGGTTGATTGTCCTGGCATGTGTCTAATTAGTTGTGCGTCTTCTGTTTACCAAAACGAGGTCAAATTGTATATGGAAAGGACATTCCAAGGTGCGTCCCTTGGGTTAATTGAAATGCCCATTGCCATATAGCTAAGGATTCAGTTAAGTCACCATTTCGTGTGTGTGTGGGGCATTCAAATTGAGATTAGTCAGGCATTAGATAAGTTGACGCGGGCCCAACTACACATTGAAACTAATACATAAAATCTACAATTGTCTCTCATTAAGTCACACTAGGAGAGAGTAAGAAGAAACGAGTAGAGAGCGACTTTATGTTGACAAAAATTATGCAAATTTAAAGCAATTAAAAATACTTGTTAATTGACTTGAGCGCAAACATTTCGAAAGAGTCAAAAAGAGGCGCTGGCTAGGCCTTTCGGATACACACATGTACAGAGAAAAAGAAACAGACGGATGTCGACTAATTAAATTAAACAGCAAGTGGAACGGCCATCGAAGTGGACTGGTCTGCAGTCGAGTATTAACTTATTTTTCGTGCAATTAACTTTTTAGTAGTGACGGACGACGGCGCACAAACAGCTAAATAACGAAAATAAAAAAACACCCGGAAAAAAACGGAACGAAAGGAGCAAAAAAAAAAAAACGGCAAAAAGCAAATCAAAGAATTTCCATTCCCATTTCCCACATACGAGCGAGCAAACGAACGAGACCAGAGCCACTTACAAAGGACCAAAGTCGTCCCTCTACTTTCGACCCACCTTTCATTCATTCTGTATTATGCAAACAAGTCGACAAGTCCATGTGCGTGCAAACGGTTCTTTTTAGTGAGAGTCCTTTTCTCTTCTGCATAAGTACATGCATATGTACCTATACCTATAAATATATATATATTTTTCGCTTAGCTTCTTTTTATAAATGCGAAACACATGTGCTTATGTGTGCCATCAATCGCAGGACAAGTTCATCTTTTATTCAATGCCTGCCAAATGCTGAACAAACGCTCGAACTAAACCAACTAAAATTCCACTGCTATTGCTTTAAAAATAATAACTTTCATGCCATTTTACGCAGGAACAGCTAAAACCGAAAAGTTTATAATTATAACCCCCCTCATATACATGTGTATTTTAATTGTCATCGAAATAAGACTAGAAAATGATGATAATGATAATTAGAATCACTGATTAATTGATTGTACTTTTCTATTCAATATACATGATTAAGTGCAACTGAAAATGCTGATTTGCGACTCATAACATAAGTACAAATGGAAACAGTGGTAAATGACGTTTGACCCAAGGCAACGGCATCGACAGGCTTTCAGATGGCCAGTGAGTTATGAATGAAGCTAACAGTTGGAACGTCTACTGGTCAGCGGGCCCTAATCATCGTCATCATGAGCTTTCTATAAAGACTTCTTCATTTTACATTTCCATTACGACCTTTCAATTGATAGCAAAGAGTGCACCCCATACATACAACTTATGCGAAAATTAACACATTTTATACTAGCAGAAATAAACAACAACAAAAACAAGAAGGACAGAAATTGAAACAACGTCCGTTGCTCAATAATTAAGGAAAAGGAATCGACTCGCGTGCCTAAGGGTGGCCAGTAAGAGCGGGAGGCAGACAGAGTAGCCAAGTAAAAGTTTTGAAGTTCAGTTGATCATTCAAAAGCAACTCCCTTCCGTTTATTAATGTGAGTTTGTTCCATATATATATATATATATCCCTTCGCGTGTATTTGAATTTTTGTATGACTGTGTGTGTGTAAGAAAAGGCACAAAGGATTACTAACAGAGTCTCAGTCTCGGCCTCGGACTCGACTCGGACTCGGTGCCTGCAGCGCACATGTAATCAAAGAAATTAGCGCCACGTTGCGTGCAGCCGTCCGTTGTGAGTGTGGATGGATGGGCAGTGTGCGACCAAGAAGGGTTGTGAGTGGATAGATGGACAAATGGTCAGATGGATGGATGGACAGCGCTGTATTCAAATTCAGCGCAGCGTGAGCCTCCCCTATTGCCCGTTACCCTTGTCAATCTCATGCTTTAAGTATGTTTGTACATTGTCTTAAACAGTTTGACTTTTAATTTGCAGCCAAGTTTAATAACAAAGCTCTGTCCAAAGTCGAGACTCGGTCCAACCACTTGTCCAGTCAGTTTTTTAATTACAAAATCATGCTAGAAGAAATATGCCAGACATGTGAATCTTCTCGGCATGTCGGCTGTCTAATTTGTACTATGCATTGGCTTAAAGAATCTAGCCTCCCCCTTTCCCCCAGAAAACCACGAAGGTGTACACACACACACATGTGCAATTACCCGCAGGCGTTGAAGTGTAAAATATTTATTAATAAATAAACACACGCCTAACTAATTGCGACAAAGGCGCCGACCGACAACCGTCGACATGCTGAAGCCACCTCAAAGACATGGCTAACGACACACAAGAGCAGGTCTCGCAGCTCGTCCAGGCCTAAGTTCAAAGTAGTCTGGCACACACTCACACACATGCGAGGTTATCTATTTTTTCTTCTTTTCTTTTTTCGTTTCTATAATAATTATTTCTGCAACCCAAAGTGTTAATGAAAAATCAATAATTACGCATCTTGAAATTATTAATAGGAGGGCAAGCATATGTTGTATTGGACGGGACGGCATGAACAAGAAGACATGACATGGTAACACCTCCACCCATCTTTAATTGTACGTTTAAAAAGAATATTCTCTATGAAAATTCTTCACACTGTTAATTTGCCGCTTCATTTGCCTTATAGGCGTTGCAAATTGTTTTGTTCAACTTATAGAGACTGTTAACTAATCTTTCATTTGCTTAAAATGCATCAAGCGGTGCTGGCACTTTCAATTCTTCTAATAATTTATCTATCTCCGCTCCTTTTGGCCATTCGTTGCATTCACTTCAAACCTGGCGAAGAACCGGAGACCACCGTTCAACCTAAAGCCAGATCAAGGACAAAAAAAGACATAAAGGCGGTAGGATATAAACGAAAGATTAGTGCTGCAAAAAATGTAAAAAGTCAGTCCAATGAAGCTGATCTTGACCCCTCACGCCGTCTACGCAGACAAAAAACCTTTTTGCGCAATCCCAACTATGTCAACGCAAATAAACTTTTAGATAAACAAGCCAAGAATATGCCTATTGTATGGCTACCACCCCCTTATCCCGGCGCCCAAGGTGGCAGCTCAAATGGCTGTGAGTATTTTGAATGAAAGATTGCAATTCAACCAAAGATAAATTCTTACGATTGGTTTCTGCTTTCTACTTTGAATCAACTTTGACTGATCTTAAAGATGGAAAATAAAATTCTTTAGCGCTCTGAATAAATGAAATACCTTTACCTGCTTCATTCAATATACATATGTAGTAATTTAACTTCGGGCAATTGTAGATAAATTCACATTATTGTCCCCCATATCCACTTACGTATGTCCAGTTTCACTTATTCTATTTTGAAATCGTTGTTTGTGATTTTCGTATGTGTGTGGGTGTTTTTTATGCTTTTCGCGCGTTTGTTGTAATTGGAAACATAAAAACATTTGCTGCAATTGTTTCAAAGGTTTTTTGTTTTATATTTTTATTTGGACTTTGTTTTTTTTTTGTTTTTTGGTTTTTATAAAGGCTTCTTTTTTTTGATACGTAATACCTGATGCAAAATAATTGCACTGAAACATGTTTCATAGCATACTTTTGTGCGTCGTTCGGCATTGGTTAGTGCCAACTGAATGCATCGCTGCATTTGGCATCAGAGTAAAGCGGTAAAGAGACGGGAAGGGGGTCGGTCGAAGGGTAGGGGAATCATGGCTAATTGACAATGGCCACCATACGCACTTAACACACCAAAGATGCATCGTCTGGTGGCCAAAATCGTCGACGAGTCAGCTAAGTTCCGAGTGCCATTCGCGAGCAGAGGCAAATAATTTTAATTAAATGAAAAAGAAATGCAACGATGGAAGGTCTCGCAAGGGAGGTATGCACTTAAGCGCCACTCCACCTTCAGTTGCACCCCCTGTCCCGCTTTAGCTTGAATCCAACATGCCAGCGAATTGGTACTTGGCCGTCAACGAACCGACCATGGGACGCACAAAAATGCAATGACCGTCCGTATGGTTTCCTTCTGCCGGCCTCCTTTTCTCCTACCTGCAAACAAATGCAGTCAAGTGTGAGAGAGAAGCTGAATAGGGGATGGTCATGTTAGTGGGCCCCATATATCCTTTTGTAAGAATTCATTTGCACAGCAAAACTTTTTTTTCCCAATTTCTAACGCCAACACACTCAAAGTCGCCAAAAAGAGTGTGGGGGCCAAGGGGAGTGGTTGCGCCGCTAGCGAATGAAGGCAGGGAGGCATGGTTTGGGTTTGGTCTGGTCTGACGGGGCCAAAGCAAACATAGAGCCTGCCAAAGAGGTAAACTGCACTTAAAGTGCAATGAGAAAAAATTCCAGTCGCGAGCTGCAACTGACCAAAAATGCATTCAGCGCCCAAGGCGAAAAATACTCCTCTGCTAGTATGGGAAGAAGGGTTAAAGGGTAGAGCGACGTTTATGGGCAAAAAGATAAAGAGGTAAGTGCCACACACACATACACGCACACGCCCGTTGACTAACTGTTTGTTTTAGGCGCTCATGTGCGCCGCGAGAGTTTTGCGAGTTTGCCAAAATGCTGCTGAGTGCAATTTCATGAAGTTTGCTTGTTGTTTTTGACTGTTGTTGTTGCCGTTGGTCCTACTGCAGAGCAGCTGCCCGTCAAGAGTATGAGCGATTTTGATTGAAAGCGCGCTCTCACCCAAAACAACGAGTATAAAAAGGAGGATGCGTTCCCTGTCCATGGGCACCTTTGCATTTTTTATGCGACTGATGCACTTGATGATTCAGGGGAAAAGAAAAACAAAATCAACTTTGTGCGTTTCGTTGTTGTTGAACTGTAGAGCGATGTTGCCTGAGCGGATAGACACCACATACTAATCGTATGAGGAACGCAACGTAATATTAGACTTATAATAGACTTGCTGGCACAATGCAATCCTTAAATATAGTAGAGCTTTAAATAATTGCAAATAATTAGGCGGTTAGTCGCAGAATAAATTACACCCCGCAAGTATGCTACAAAAACTTTCTTTGGTCTAAAACTCCTTCATACATATATTCAATTTATTTGGGAATTGCCTAAAAAACCAAAACTTTTTCTTAACTCTCATAATGGATTTCCTGATTTGCTTGTTTATCGGATTGCCTAATCAATCTTTAAAACCATTTACAATTAAATAAGACTTAGCCGCTTAACTAGCCTTTTGCGAATTTGAGATGTTTCTATGTAGGCAAGTAACACCAGATATTAACCACCGTACGTGCCCGTTTTTTTATTGTTTATTGTCACCATTAACATCTAATTCTTGTCTTTTGACATCTGGCAGCTAATAAAAAACAATAGATTGCCAGCTCAGTCAGCAAATCTTTGGCAACAATTAAATAAAGGAAATGCTTTTCGTCACGTTGGATCCATAAAAAAAACATTTGTTATTAGGTTGAAACTTGTAAGAAATAACAAAATGCGAAACAAATATGAAAAAAGTTAAATTGAGCAATTCGCCATCATCTTTGGCCATTAAAAAACAAATGTCCGCAAAATTGGGCTAACACAGATAATGGAAGTCACAAGTGTTGCCCCTTGAAAGATAGAAGCCACCGTTAAATCAGGGCAAAAGAGATATAGACAATTAACCGAAGTTTTGTAGTATTTTGGATGAGGCCATAAATTTTAAGGTGTTAAAAAAGGAAAACAAAATCAAAATATGAAGCTAAATGTGGCTGCAGCATAAAAATGCCAATCCTCATCCATGCTGGGGACCTTTTTTGGTGGTTGATTTCCTGCTGTGTGGTGAGTCAAACTTTTGCGGTCGCTGAATGTGTTGCGTTTTGGATGATGATGTTATTTGCCGGCTGTCGTATGGGTCGTATGTTGAGCGGGTCAGTAACGCGTCTAACTCACACGACTTCCAGCACCCCAACTCGGCTACCGGATCAAGAGGACGCTTCAAACAATAAATGTGCCACATTCCAAAATGCAGCCATGAAAATCCGATTATTACATTAAAATTTTTGCTGTTCTTGTGGGCATCGTTGTTCAATATTTGAAACGAGCAACGATAACAATGTTCGTTGGCTGTCCAAATGCCCAATCCTCAGGCCCATAATCAATTAATGTTGGCAATTTGTGTAACTGAACGTAACCTCAATTATGTGCGCCAAAGTGCCTGCCACAGCCGAGGATTAATCGCAACAACAACAGCACAGAAAAAAATAAACATCTACCAACAACAAATTGACTGGCAGGAACAACAAAAAAAAGACAATCCAAAAGGGAGAGGGGTAGCAGAAGTTGGTCCAATACTCAATAGGGGTTTGGAAAACAGCAACGACGATGCGAATTATAACAAAAACAAATATTACATTTGGCTAGAAGAGGCAGCAGAGACTAAACGACAACAAAAAAGAGACAAAAAAAAAACGCGCAGTGACGAAAGTCAAACACAAACAGAATAACAAGGTAAATACTACAAAAAAAAAAAAAAAAGAGCTAAAAATAAAAATCCACAAAAAAGAAAGAAGGGAAAATTAAAAATTGACAATGAAAAGCCGTGCATTTTGTTTTGACTGGTTGAATGAACGATCAGGAGGAGACGCTGGGGGAATGGCTAGAATGATTGACAAATAGATTGTTAGCAGCAAACATCTAATAAGTTAAAAAAAAGTTTGCACACACAATCAATAAGAATATTGATTATCAATTTGATGATTACCTTTAATTGGAAATTAATTAAAATGAATTAACAGAACGACCTATTGTTTACCCTTCCCTTCTTTTTATTCCTATTGCGGAAGGTTAATTAAGTTATCAAATGTTTATTATTTTCCTCGAATTCTTATAAAATCTCCAGATCCTTGTTTTCTTGCATAGTTTAAATTAAATATTCTAATTGCTTATAAACTTTATCAAGTCTTAAGGGAATTTTGTTGAATAACTTAGAAAATACCACAAATATAATTTCCCCTAAAATAAGAATTGCAAATCTACGAAAACGAAGAAAATGTCCCACAAAATGATATTCTAGCGCCATCTATTGCTTGCTAGCTCAACTATAAACAGCAAATCAACACAAAAAATTAAGAGAAATGGGAAACGGATAAACGAAGAGAAAAACTAAATAGAAAATTATAAGTGCAGCTCTTAGGCTCACAAAAAGGGGGTTGCAGACTCGCAACCACCATCAGAAGTAGCAGCAGCATTAGCCATGGCTTAAGGGGGCTGCCAACTCATAGCAAAGACGAAAGACCGGACGAGGGTCGGCGTGGGTTGTGGCGAGTCAACGAGGACCGGGACGACTGAACGCCATGGCCGACGATGTTAAAATGGCAAAACTGGCAAAGGCATGGCCGATGCATAGCTCTGCTTTGGCGGATTTTCTTTGTTTAGCTCACACACATACACAAACCCACTCAGTCACCCACTGAAAGTTGCATAGATACATAGATACATATATGTACAGAGATGTGCGCATGTGCCGGAATCGGCAAAGGGACACTAGTTCTACCGACGGCATAGCAATTTATATATGTAGTTTTAAAACATAAATTGATCAATTATATCCAATGCAGAAGATATTTGAGCACCCCGTCGCCCTCTTTCTTGCTGTCATTGATAAGGAGCATTTAAAGCCAAAGAAGCGACTCATTTCATAATCATTTAATGTGATTAATCACTATAAATGATTACCTATAATATTGTTTAAGTTGTTGGCGCTTTGTTGATATCAATTTGCGGATAGATTGTGAGTAAACATCAAAAGGCGACTTGCCATAACCCAAACACGTGCCAAACGTTCCCAAATGGGACTCAATCTCCTCGGGACAGGCAAACAAATCCGTTGATAGACCCTAAACGGGGCAATAGAGATGCAGTCGAGACCAAAGCAAACGTGGCAAAAACCTCAACAGAAACCAAAACCAAAACCGTAGGAAAAAAAACAACAAGAAAATAACTAGAATGAAAGGAAAGAGGGGCATGAATAAAAGGAATCCGAGTAGACGCATGGAACAACCCTTTATCAATTCCTTCTTTTCTCTAGGATTTTTTCTTGCATGGTGTCTAGCCGGTTTGATCCAGAGTCTAGTTGTTTGTCTGGCTTAGCTGCCCCCCTCTGCCCGCTCCAGCGTTTCTTGAGTTCATTCGTCTGTCTGAGACAATATTTGCGGTGCGCATACATTAGGTCAGGCCCAAAGGGGACCATGAGAACAATAATAAGAAAAAAGGCAGAAAAAAAGAAAAACAGGAGAAGCTGGCATGGAAACTTAAGTCGATGGGAAAAGAAGATTGAAATATCTAGTTTCTCAGTTGAGGAACATATTGCAATTACAATTTAGAGTGGAAAAGTCAGACTCTGTCCAACTTTTCGTCTTTATCAGCTCTTGTCCCAAAACATAAAGAGATTCGTATTCACTATAGGGTAGACAAAAACCCTTGACTAATTCAATAATTCATTCTCAAACCTTTGGGCTTTGGGAAAATATTTGTAACTAGCAGTAAAATGCAAATTGAATTCATCTGCCCACACCAATCACGCACCCATGCCGAGAGCCACCCATTTCTAATATGGCGTCGTCGTCGTCTTTACTTTTGGGCCAACAAGTCGCCAATCCTTTGAGGGGTGAGTCTCTGGCAAACCCGTATGCCAACTTGGGATAGTTGTGACTTTTGTCTGCGCAGGCATCTAGGACCAATGATGTGGGTTTGGCTTTGCCACTAAGGGTAGTCCATAAAATCATTGCAATCCCATTTGGAATGAGGGGGCGCAATAAAACTTATTTCCTCTTTGTTTTCCCTTTTGCAATTTCTTTTTTCCCAGTGAGAGGGAGAAAGAGAGAATATGTTAGGTCTTTTGGGCAGGCAAATTGAATCAGTTGGTCTCGCCTGAGTTTCAGGAAATTGAATAGTTTTAGTTGTTAGTTGGTAAATAATTTTTCTGAGGTATGGCTACAACCCAGAAGCCCTTTCCGAATCAACTTTTCAATTTTCTCGTTTATGTTGACTTTTTCCTCCCACATCAGAGTTTGTGTTTGCTTAACTCAAATTTCCAGCTCCTTTGTCCATCAAAGTAATTAGTGGAAAAGTCTGAAGGACTTTCTCATTTCCAAACTGGCTTTTGTTTTCTTCCAGTCATTCACGTTGCCGTCGCCGGAGCCCTTGTTGGCAGGTTCATTATGTGTACATGCAGCTTATTTGATTTCTGCATGTAAATTAGTCGAACAAACCGGCTGAGGACATTTGTTGAATAAATTTAAGGTTTTGGGTATGTGGGCCCCTGAAGAAGCCGAAAAAAATTAGAATATACACACAAAAACACACAGTCAAAGTATCCTTGCCGCATAGAGCCAGCGGAGGGCACTCGAAGCACTCGCTCTAAGCAAAAGCGTGTAAAACGAGCGCATGTCCTTAAATAAACGTAGCAAAAACAGCGGCAGGGCCTGGAGCTGGAGCTGGCGCCATGGTGTAGATTATAATTTCAAAAAACCGGACGATGAGCAGGATGAGCAAATGGTTGGGGCTTAGGGCAACAACAACAAAAACGAAGAATCTGCTTTCTCTCTCCCCTCTGGATGAAGGACCTTCATTATGAAAGTTGCCGTTTTCATTATTTTCTTTTGCAAGGATGCTGCGATGTGGGGATGTCCCCCAACAACTAATCTACATTTAAAGCAAAACCAGTGCAGATGGACACGATGGGGCGGTGAGGGGCGAACCGTAGAAGAGGAAGCATGTTTTATTTTTGCACCCTAAAGGCATTTGCCAAAAGGATTCATCTTACGACATTAGTGACCTCAGCAACTGCGCACAAAACATGCGGATACAACAACGAGAGGATGATGTGGGCGAACCAGAGAGGGATCCAGGGTTGACGAAAACAGGGGGCAACCTGCTTTGTTGTGTGTTTTCTAGTGCAAATATAAGTTTATCCATAATGGCTGCCAACGGCAGCGGCAGCGCCAGCAACTAGAGACAGTGGATGGCGATGGAGATGAAGGAACGTACACAAGTGTTGGCAATGCTCGGTGTTCACTTGGCTTGTACCTTGGGGTACAATCTACCACAAATACACTAACATCCTCACCCACTCGCCAGGCTCATCTCACTTCCATCCTTATGTGTAGCATCCACCTATTCTGGTCGTGCCCCTTCTGGGGGTGTCAAAGTTGCGGGCATCTTCTGCGTCACGTAGCCAGAGCTTCCGAGAACTTCTCATTTATTTTACTTAATTGTCAAGTTTGAATTTTGAAAGGGTTGTCAGCGCCACCCGCTCAATGTACCCCACCTCATCCTCACACCTCCATCTTTCCTCATCTCATTTAACCAACTCGCTTTATATATTTAAAGACTTTCCTCCACTCTCCATGTTCGGTTAAGTTAAAAATTTTCCGTTACGCTTCGTCGTTAGGAACAGGAAATGAGAAGGTAGTGGGCAATGGACAAGAAGTAAGCTAAATTTAGGAAAGCATCCAGTCTCCCTGGCAATTTGCATATTGATTGTAGCAGAAGAGTACGACAACCATTTAAGACTATGTTAACTCATTATTTTTATGGAAATACCAAAAAAATTACATGCTTTAAACTGTAAAGGGTATCAATATTCTAAAACTGTTTGCATTACGCGATGATTTGTAAATAGAAACCATAGTTAATGGTCATCGATAAATTAAAAGGAAAAGGACCTATGTATATTCAAAATTCGTCGAACATTTAACATTAAATTACATCATCTCACATAAGCAAATATTTTAAATCTTCGGCATAAAAAATACTTTGTTTTATCTTTTAGCAAATATCTATTGAAATTAAGGCACATGCAATGTCTAAGCCGCAGCTAGCTTTATCTATAGGTACTCGACTTTAACTACTCTTCACTATTTTACCCTATTGAGTTGCAAAACCAAAATCAGTACATTTCACTATTTTTGGCAGTTAGTTTTGTATTTTTGGTAGCAAATGCTGGCCAAAAGTGCTTTGGCAGCCAGAACCGTTACCGCGAACAAGCATATGAGGCCCGCACATACATACACAGCGGGATAAGCTATGGGTTGGAAAGCAATGGACACAGACAAAGTTTTCAAACAGCTGCCCGATGTACAATATAAATGCGGTTTTCATATTTTTGTGGTTCACTTCGGTGAACTAGCAGCTCCTCTTCCAGCTGTCCATAGTCTAGTGGCTACTGCTGGCATAAAGGAACGCCATATCCGTGCCATTGGCTCACCCTCAGATTTTATAATGAAAGCCATTCATAAAACTTTAGCTAAATACGAACATTCATTATAAAATAATTTCGCCGAAAAATGTAAAAGTTACAGAAAGAGGGAGGCATACACACGGCGGGTGAGAAGGCGGTCAACGTTAGTTGGTGGGCGTGGGACGTGGAATGAAATTTACATAGAGAGTGAAAAAGTTATGTACTAAACTAAAAGATAATATCCAATCTATAGGGCAGGCGCTGGGGAGTGCCCAGAGTTTGAGGGCTTCATTAAAAATTTGCTTTTGCATTTGGTGTTCTGTTTAAGTTTAGGTTTATCGTGGCCGAGACCACCTTGAACGACAAGTGCAAGTGACATCGAAAATGTTCAATCTCATTCCACAAAACTTTATTGTGTGTGTATTTTGAAAAAAATGTCACAATAAATCTTCAACCCAATATACAACAAAAAATGAAAACAGAGAAAAGGAGGTAACTTCGCTACGTGACTTTCCATAATGCGAAATGCAATCCTTTAGCTAATCCATTACTAAATTAAACATTACACTAAATATATAAATAAATAGCTAGACACCGTGACAGCAAACAGAGACGACCGAGCGACAGAAAATGAGACGACAAGGGATCTTTGAGTTTTTGGGGGTTTTAGAAAACGGAATACCCCATCACTCCAAACACTTCAGCCGCTTTGCAGACAGCTAAGAACCCTTTCTAATTTGCCTAAAACACAAACACAAGTCCAACCGAGATGGGTTGGGCAAGACTGGGTCGTTTGGTTGGAACTTTTGTCTGTCAAACAATAAATCATCAGGGCTCGAGAGGCCAAGTCCGAGAACTAGAATGAGAACGAGGACAACGCCAACAACGACGACGACTGGAGACCTTTAATTACACCACGTAGGCTCAAGTATGTTTTGAAACTAAATCTGCTGCCATTCGCCCACTCCCCACTTCAGATGTACAGCTGCCGTTTAGATGCCCAAAACAATTAAACCCTTTTCCGTTCCGTTTCGTTCCTTGATGGCCAGCCATTTTTTGTTCGGTTTAGATCGAAAAATTCCAAGTAAGCTTAAAAAATTAATGACATTAAGAAGTTTGGTCCTTTGAGGGGGTCCTTTGAACTCCCGTATCAGATTGCTAAACAAACTACAGCTAACGGGTTCATTCTGTCAAATATGAATTTTTGATTTAAATTCAACTGTTTAACTTTGCTTAATATTTGCTTGTTGCACTTAAAGTTGCAGCAACTAAGAGCAGAAGGCTTTACTCAAATCTGTTCATACAACAGTTTTTAATTGCACTAATTGCAAAGCATATTTTCTAGTAAATTACCTTTTTGCCAAAAACTGGTGCTGAAAGGACGCCAAGAGCCAGGACATCCTCTCGACTCAAATTATATTTTTGGAATTTTAATAACATGCCAAAAAGGAGGAACAAATGTGTAGGTAGCATGCCAACAGTAATGTGATGAAGTCTCCTCTAAATATCATATTCATAATTATTATTTTTGCAAAGCGCAACCTAAAAGTTGAATCCGGAAGAGAAGTGCATGCGGATGAAGTTTATCGGTAGAGTTTTGGAGTCTAGAGAAAGAGCTTTTAGATTTCAGTTTTTGTTATTTTAACTAAATGTTCAAATGCAAACTAACAAATGTGTAAATAGTTGCTCAACAGCTCTCATTCTGTATTTATTATTGTACACTGAATTCAGAGTTCATTAAAGGACAAGGGTTTTATCTTCAGCCAACCCCCTACCACACGATACGAGGGTCCCATTCTGGAATATATTTATAGGGTTTGATCTTGACAGCGCAAGCGTGTTGGTCACACTTAGGGGTTGAGCTTAGAACCATCCCAAAATGAGATAACAAAAGGCTTACCCCGAAATGAACTACCGAGATCAATTAACCCTTGACTTTTAACACGTAAAATTTATCCCGAAACGGAGCAACCCCAATTAGCAGTGTAATGGAGACAAACTCTCTCAATGGGAAGACTCTTAAACAAACTTTTCGTTAGGTAAAATACTTTAAATAAGTAAATTTCAGCAATTTACACTAAATAAAATAATTTGCATCGAAAATATTTTCAACTGGTCAAACAACATTTAGTTTCCCATGATTCCTGAGGATTTCTTTCGGTTTTTTTTTTCTAATCACCCTTGTCAGAAATATTTTGTGTTTGTGTGAACCTTCACATAAGTTGGAAAAGGGTGACAAAAGGTGAGGAGCTCTTTAATGATGAGCAAAACGGGTTTGAAGACATCCTCAAAGAGATCCTCGTCTTTTTCGCTTATTAATTGTTGAATCAAACAAAAGAAAAACTCTGTTAGAAAAATGATTTCTCTGACCAGAGATGGAAACTGGTTATACCGGCCAACGGAACAAAAATGACCATTATAGAGGATTTTCTAAGCTTTTGCTTCGTTTCTCGATCAGTTGGATTTTGTCTGCGAACGCGTTGTGATCGATCACGGTACAGGAATGGTTCGGATTATTCATTTTGTTCATATTGAATGGTGAGTCTTAGAAACAATGCAATTTGGAATGCGAGTGTGTTTAATGCACTTTTTTTGTTTTTTGGGGCTAAACTTGTTGTGTCGCTTAAAGGACATATATTTTTTTTGGCTGACCGCATTGGCATCAGCAAAGAAGCAACAAAAAGGTTACAAGGTTATCCAAACGTCCTTCGCCTTCGGTTTGTTAAAAAAGAACCAAGAGAAAGAGTGGAGAAAAAATACAAAAACCCACGGACAGTCAAGTCAAAGCAAAGCAAAACAAAACATAAACACAGTGCATAGAAAACTCAGCAAAAAAAAAAACGAAAAATAAAAGGGGGACGAAAAAAAATATGTTTCCCAGCTTTCTTTTACTTGCTGCTCTGTATACACACACACACACACACACACACACATTTCGCATATTTTTTCCACTCCTTTCCTTTTCACTACCCGCTTTTCCAAGGACTCTTTCACTGTAAATTTCACAAAAAATAAATTTTCTAACAACCCAAACAAACAAATGGCTCCATAAAAAAAGCGAAGCGAATCCAAAATCCCGACCCCACAAAGTCGCGTAAAAAAATCTGCAATCCGTGTGCATGTGAGTGTGTTTGCATGGTTGCTATTCTATACGTTATAGAAAAAATATTATAAATGTGAATGAGCTGACTGTTTTATGTGTAGGTACATGAATATTCATACATACATATGTACATACATATCTATATATCCATATGTCTGTGTCAATGTACGAGTATACATATGTATGTATATTTATTTTTTGTGTAATTGCCCGCCCTTGGCCGCTGCCCTCTGTTTGTTTGATTAGAAACCTGGGGTCGATTACCGGCAGGACTTTTAATTTGTTATTAATTGCCGCCGATTTGTTGTACCATGCGAGTAATTTTTTTCCTTACATATTTGCATTGATTGTTGCGGATTTAGGTTGAAGAATCTGCTACGTATGTATGAATCTGTGTTTAGTTTCAAAGGTGTTTAAAAGAAAACACCAAAATTTGACCGTCTTATCGACGAAAACTCACTAAACAAATATTAATTAAGTTGAATATCACTCTGCTTTGCTCTAAAGATTTTCAGTGATTTATTAACTTGAACAATTTTAACTTGTATAGAAGAAAACTAAATATAATTCATAATCATTACATGTCGAATTTAAATGTAATAAGTACAACATGATTATCTCACATTCGTAAAAGAAGAAGTAGCGACAAATTTTAATATTATTAAATGGACGATTAATCTTAAAGAATTCCCAAAACAATCATATCAAATGTATCTATGTAATATAAAAATCAGTAAACTATCTGCAGGTCAAGGTGGGGTAGTATATGTATATATATATATATATGCAACTGTTCAGCTTAAGGCCGAGACGCAGTTCGAGTTCAGAATATTGGGTTGAAAGTGGGTTGAAGAATCCAGAATGGGCGATCTGAAAATGATAAACAGAGCAAAACTGCAGCAGGCACCCGATTGGCTTTGGCCGCGTACACAAAATGTGCATATAGAGTGCAACTTTTAGCACCAACCGAATGCAGTTGCTACACACACACACACGCACACGTACACAGATACAAGTTGGGAAAAAAGCGTTGCAAGTGAATATTTGCTGTACATAGGCGAAAATTAAAAACAAATTTAAAAAAAGAAGAAGGAAGCAACAACAAAGCAAAACAAAACAAAAAATGGAAAACCAAAAACCCAAAACAAAAGCAAAAATCCAAAAACTTTTGGGTACAAAAATGCACTTTTTCTGGGTGTGGCAAACGTCGACAGCGTGGCAGCGACGCCTGCATTTGCATTAGAGCCTCAACTGAAGCTCCAGCTGAAGCTGGGAGCCTCAACAAAAATGGCTGCCTAAAATGGCAAACTTTTCCTAGTAGTTGCGTGTATGTGTGTGTGTGAAGAGCGAGAGCACGAATGCAGATGCAGTTTCACCAACTGCTCACACACACACACATACAGAGACAGAAAGAGATGCACACACGCACACCCACAGTTTTGTACCTTTTTGGCTTGTGGGCCGCCTCAGGATTCCAGGGAAGTGGAGATGGAGTTCTGCGAAGCGCATTTTTAGTTGGTGCAAGCAACGGAGAAATGCATTTTTACTCTCTTTTTTGCCATTGCTTCGTGCTGTTGGTATGTGTGTGTGTATATAGGAGACGCCTCTGTATGGGTGGCGTATCCCTATTTGATATCCTAAAAAAGTACACAAAATTTTTCAGAGCAAGCAGCGCAGTCAACATCGACGTTGGCCGCACAAACACGCCCATGTTTTATGTACAAGGCGGAGGCGCTTCGTCTCTTTTACATGCGCAGCCTTCCCATATATATATCGCGCTGTATCTCTGTCTGTGTCTGTATGTGTGTGTGTGTGTGCGAGAGCTGCGGAAAAAAGGAAACAAAAAAGCGAGAGGCAAAACACTAAAAACTAATGCGCCAGAAAGAGAAACAGAACATTAGAAAAACGCTGTCGTCGTTGCCTGTGTGTCTTACGTATTGGTATTGGTGAGCATACGAACCGAAGCCCATACCCGAATATATATGCCGAACCCGAACTGCCATTGTTGCGCAGCAACAAAAAAGGAACAGAAAATGAGAGAGCCTGTTAACGAACGAGAGCAAGAGAAGAGCAAGCGAAGGCCAAGCGAGAACGAGAAACCAATATTCTTTCTAAGTGGGTGGCAGCTGACTTTTTAGACGTAGTGTGCGTGTGTGTCCTTCTATCGATCCAAACCTTACTGAAGAATTGCACAAACAGTAAAAGAATATCATGTCCCCTTTAACAATTCTTTCCTGCTAACTCTCATTACAATATAAGGTAAGCCAGTTCTCTTCATCGTTTCTCCTAGATTACATCTTTCGTCCATTCGTTTCGATTATCCTTTTCTTTTTTCTATATACTCGCAACAAAAAAGAACCGAAGCAAACACACGAGTCTCGGCCTCGAACTCAAACCCAGCATTAGGCAGTATTTCTGGGAAACCTTGTCGCTCTCCTTTTTTACTCGCACATTTTAAACATGTATATAGTAAGCACATACATACATGCTCACACACATACATGTTTATGTACTTATATATTTAACTGGAATGTATATATAAGTACTCCGTTTATATACTATATGCCTTCGGCATCTCTTTTCTCCATGTGGTTTGAGTCGGGCATCTTAAGGAGTTAATGTTGCGTGCGTAACGTGTGCGTATCCTTTATGTGCATACGAATATACATTTAACACTATGTACGTATTGCAAACTTAATCGTCTCTTCTAAGGACACTCAAACTCTACAGCAATACATTTAAATCAAAAGTACAGCACTGTCAGAATGTTGTTTATCTTATTTATGTTTATCTTATTTCTTGGGAAATTATATTTAATGTTTAAAAATTTTTAAATTTACCTAGAATCTAGATTCTTAACTGAAACTAATCATCTCGAACAAGAGTACCAACACTTACGGAGATTAATAATATTTGCAGCTCAATCAAAAAAAAAGGAATTGAAATGAATTAAGAACTTACTAATATAAGAATATTCACTCTATCTAGATAAGCTCTTTTGAAAACAATTCATTTGAAAAGACTCAAGCTTCTCAAAAAAAAAAAAAAAATGAGGAAGAACCGTTTTAAGAGGTTTTATTTATACACCAGAGGGCAGGGGCTAACTTCGACCGAGTCAAAGTTTGTATACCCTTGCAACTTTGGCAGCTCTTTCCTTACCCATATCCATGAAAGTGGAAAAACGTTTAATCTAAAAAGGCTAATGTTTGCGAAAGAACGGCCTACCATCTTAGCATTGGAAATAACGAAGTTGTTGATCAAAGTCACTGTTTTCGACCGATCATTCCTATGGGAGCTATGTATATGATATAGTCACCCAATCTTTATCAAATTTGGCACAGTCGTTTATAGTTGTAATAAACTCACCAATATAGAGATTCACGACAATAAACTGTAATAAACTCACCAAAGCTTCACGACAATAGCTTAGAAATTAACAAAGTTATTGAGAAAAGTCGCTGTTCGTCACTTTGCCGTTTGTATGGGAGCTATGTATATGATATAGTGATCCGGCTGAATCCGAGATATACAACCTGTGCACTATATACTAGCCAACATGCAATTTCAGCTCTGTAGCTTTTACGGTCTAGGAGGAGTTTGCGCTGATCCAGACGGAAGAACAGACGGACCGACATGGCTTTTTGATCAAGAATATATATACTTTATATGGTCGGAGGTACTTCCTTCTATGCGTTGCACACTTCTGACCAAAATTAATATACCCTTTTTGCAAGGGTATAAAAATATCCAAGCATTAACTCATCACTTCGTTTGAGAGTCAAAAACCAATTTTGTGTTAATATAACAGTTTAGTTCTTACTACAATCTGAATGGAATGCGAGTTTAAGTTATTGAAAATGGAATGCATTATTTAGTTGAATTTAGTTTAAAATGTTTTCCTAAAAAATAAGAATGCGATCCCGGTAGATCATCTCAATCGATTGCTGGACAACACTCTCACATAATATTGAGGGCATAAATATTGTTCAATCGTTCTATCAATATGATCTATGTTTGGCATTTTAATAAATGGCCAGCAAAAAAGAAAGACATAAACAGAGCTTGGAATTTAATTTAAAATAAATTAAAGACTATTCATATGGTCAGATTAACAGCACACACAAAAAAGAGGCGCAACTGGATGTGACCGGCATTGTTTCGCTTGCCCCTAATCGACATTCGCACGGACAGACTGATAGACGGGAGCGGCAGCCGGAGAAACAGTGAATGGCCGCTGCTTCTCTCTCATAATAAACGTAACTATAATACAAAATAAACACATGGCCGAAACAATCTAAATATGGCAAAAATTTATGTATTGGTTTTCATTAAAAATATTTTCATCAGCCATGGCTCGTTTCTAGTACAGAAGAGGCCAGACCTGGCCAGTTCAGACTCTGGCTGTGGCGTTTTTCCAATTTGGTCTCCGCTGGATGCCGGCAAATTGAAAATTTTGCAGAAACAAAACAAAAAGTAGAAGGTGGCATGGTCAGAACTTGGGAGCAAGTGCATCATTTTTCATCCGAAATACTGAGAGGGGAGGGAGGCGACATTGCACGGTGTATGGGTAAACAAACAAAAACCATTTGGCTATAGCCTGGTAGTAGCCTTAGCTTTGGGTTATGCATCATCATAACTATATAGAATGGTGGGCATGGGTTCGACCAGGCTGTATAAATCCATAGATTGCAACTGGGATGTAGGGTTACTGCCGCTGTTGCTGCTCCTGATGCACCTTTGATATGCAATTTATGCATGTCATCTGCGCTGCGTCCATTGTCCTGGCCAAGGGACGACCACCTAAACACAACACCCACACACATTGAAAATCCCTTTTTGCTGCCAATTTATAGGCCTGCTCCAGCCTGAGAGTCAGACTCAATCCCAGCCTCAACTCCCTCCCACACTATTATGTTGCTGTTGTTGTTGTTTTTAGTGTTTTTGTGTGTGTGTCTGTGTGCATTGCGTTTTTCCGGCTCTCCTATTTGCATTGTCGGCCAGCGACGAACATCGAACGAAAACGGCTGCAATGTTTGCCCTTTGCATCGCCATCGTTTGTCGTGGGTCCAGGGGTTTTGGCTTTCGGGGTTCTGGGCGCTGGCCAGGAATCATGTTTTTGGCAAAATGCATTTTCATACGGCATGTAAAGCCAAAGCCATGGATTCCCATGTACATTTTGTCCATAGATGAGGAATCGGAAAGTCCTTTCTGTACGTGCACGTATTGGTAGTGGTAGTTATATATGTAGAAACATACATAGACACACTGCATCCATGTGCCATGTACAATACAGTGCAATGCACTTCCATCTAATCAATGTCGGAAAGGGTTAAGGACGTGTTTGTGTGTGCCTATGTGGGTTGTGGGTGTTGAAAACAAAGCAGGAGCTTTAATTTTAATTGATGCATTTTCCTTCCGCACTCTTTGCCTCACTTCCTTACCGTTTTCCCATCCAGACAGTTATGTATTTATCTAAGCGCTGGCCTGTCTGCCTGTTTGATTGATTATTATCATTATTATCATCGTGCAAGGAGCGAAGTAAATGGATAAATTGCATATTAGCACTGAAACTCTACAGAGGATGCATACATAGAAGCCAAAGGGGCATTATAAGCTGTCGGTTAACGATCGTTTTAGAAGGTGTTGGTCAACGATATAATAATTTAATGGAACACAGTGAAATTGCAAAGGACATAAAACAGTTAAGCCTTGAGTGCTTAATAAAGGAACTTGGAACTACTCAAAAGGTTTTAAAATTGATATGAATGAGGATTAATAGCCTTTACATTTAATAGTGAAGTAAATCATTTGCCTGCCTTTAAAACTAATATTTTGTTATCGATTGTTGATTTCAATGTCGAACTAAAATTTGGTACATCTTTAGCCAATTGGAATGCTCGAAGTTTTTAAGGGGCATGGTCAAGGGAAAAGACAAATGATTGGTTTAGAGAGATAGACAGACAGTTGGATCAGACAGACAAAGGAACACCAGAGCATTTGCTCAATTGAAAGAGTCGAAAGTTTTCTATTTTCTATTTTTCTCTGCGTCCACACATTTTGGTGCTGAAAAATCAAAGGTAGCGCGCGATGCATTGCCATTTCAACGGACTTGCCTTTGAGAGCGGCTCTATGCAAATCAACAGCCCCATACACCAACTCACATACACATATACGGACAAATCCTGCCAAAAGGATGCACTGCTAACGAACTTTTCAAAAGGGAGCCCAACAACACAGGATCAGAGTCCAATGCAGACACATATTTTTTCACAAAAGTCAATATGATATGAAGTCAATACATTTCATTTGCCACGCAAGGAAACTAATCTCCTCCTCCATCCAATAAAAACCCCTCACCCAAGTCTAAATGTCATGTTGGTTTAATTTTCGCCTTCTGTTCTTTAATTGACATATTTATTACAGTCCTACATGACGTGCAGTCTTAAATGTTGGAAACTTTCTCAAATGCAGCTATTGCAACAATATCCTCCCTTAACCCACTCCCATCCCTTTATGGGCAGGGAACTGCATTCTTTTGCCTGTTCCTGTTCCCTGTTGCCGTTGCCGCTGCTACAAAACAAAACAAAACGTGGAGCAAACATCACTACCAAGCGATGGCAGAGCAACAGCCATGGCAACAAACCAAAGAGCCAAAAAAAAAAACAAAATGAAGCAATCTTAAAAAAAGAAATCACAAAATGCATGGCAACCATTTTGAATAACAAGTGCGCAGAGTCCTCCCCCAAAAACCGCCTCCATTCCTATGGCCACTACGACACTCCCAACTTGCCCGATCCTATCACAAAAAGTAAAGAAAGTTGCACAGAGAAAATGCATTGGACGAGTGCAGTTGGCAAAGAAAAAATGCAACCAACAATGGGCTCATGGCCAATGGCTTCCAACAGCGCCTCACCATACCCCACATCGCCAACCACCAATCCATCCATTCCTGCTCCTGCACTTCAGCTGCAACTGGGTGGATGGGGGAGGATAGCCAACCCGAACAAAAAGCGACAAAATCAAATGCCGAGAAATAAAATTTCATGCCCATCGAAAAACCCAAAAACCAACAAGAAAAAAAGACCAAGTAGGCAAAAGGGAAAACCAAGTCGAAGGTTTTTCAACTCAACGTTGGGAACACTTTTTTTCTTGCAGCGGCAAGGACAACAGAGGCAGGAGATTCGAATGGAAATGCAGCAAAAGGTTTCCATTTCGCTCACTCTATGACTATTTCACTCTCTTTTTCCCGTTCCATCTCGCCCTCTCTCACCCTTCCGCTCTCGTCTCCCTGTAGACAGGCATAGGAAAAAGCCTATTTCAAAAAATTGAAAATGCAAAATTTCATTTGTGCAGCGTGTGGAGCAAAGACCGAACTTTAGCGCACCGACCCCTGGTCCCCCAACCCCATTCCAGTTGTGCTCATGGGCAAATGCAATGTGTGCGGCTTTTGCTGTTGTTGTTTTGGATGAACCTGCTGAGGACTACAACGACGACGCCGGCGACAACGACGACGAAGTCGAACCGACAAAGCAATTCTTCAGAAATGAAATGTCCTGGCTCTGTTCCTGTCTCTACTTCCCATCCTTACCCCTGCTGTTATTCTGCATTGCATTTCAAAAAATGCCTGCGTTTTGGGCTGGGCCGATTGGTATTGGAGCATTTGGAGTTGGGTGCGGGTGCAGCTTGTGGACCAGCAGCAATGGCGACAACTGTCAGCATCATAAGACTGCTGCCTCCTCATGTGCCTAGGCGGCAAAAACACGAGGAGTAGAAGCAGGAAGCTGGACCTGAAGCCGCAGCAGCACCACCACCAGGAACAGGAGGGGCAATTGTTGGAGTTGGAAACAAAACGTAAACAACAAGTTTGCTTTTTGGCACTGCAGTTGGGCACAAAACTTTTGCAAATGGTGGTTGCTGCATGGAATGGGGTATGGGGGTAGGTGGTTAGGGGATTCAATGTGTTGCTACGGCATAGGCAGAGCGACAAGGGGCAGACAAAGCAAATGCAATCAACGCAATGTTTTGCTTTTGTTTTCACTGAATGCCTCACCTCCGCATCACGTGAAAGGATGCATGTGAAAAGGTGCGTGTGTATGTCTTAGTATGTGTGTATGTTGGCCGAGTGTCAGTCTGTAACTGTGAACTTCAAATCTGAACTAGTTCGATTGAACTAAGTGCATACAAAAGAGCTCATAAATTTCACAATTCAGGCAAAAGATTTGATGATGGTTCCAACAAAATTAGAAAAATATACTAAAAACAAGAACTTCTTATACACTAGAATGAATCTAGGTTGAATTCAAATGGAGAGATATTATACTTAATAAAGCAAATCTTTCGAATAATAAAGACGAATATCTTAGAGATAGGTAGAAAGAAAAGTAGATTTATTTGTGTATTCTAATTAATAAGGTGATATTTAGTTACACGATTTTAAACGTTCTTATATAAATTCATTTATTAAACCCAAAACAATTCTTTGGTTTGTTTCTTGTTGGTTATCGAAGTGTCCGTTGCAATTTCTTTGCAGCTCAGTGTAGTTTATGGTCCAAAAATGTCTGCAGTTGAAAAATAGAAAGTCGCGAGCAACCAAAAAATGCTATTTGCCTACTGCCATTTGCTGCAGAGGCATCAAACAGAAAAAAAGACAAAAGTAAAGAATATGCAACATATACGAAAAAGTGTTGCATGACGCCAAAGGGGCGGGTTAAAACTCTGCTCCGCTCCACACCACTTCACTCCTCTTTCTGTGGCACTGCCAGCTCTACCAGCCCACTGCCTATCCCTATCCCTATGCAGCCAAATGGAAAAGGAGCGCAGGGGTACAGGGAAAAAGTGAAATCAAAAACTGCAACTGTTCTGTGCACATGGAGATGGAATTGGTTGAGATGGGGAAAGGGGTTTGGTCGGACGGCTATGCGACTTTGAATGGGAATGGGTATCTCTACTTCAGTTCAAGTGAAAGGCAGCAAGAAAAAATGCAAGCCAAAGGCTGCAGTAAAAATGGCACAAAACAAGCAACGCGCCAAAACCTAAAAGAAGGACATCAACAACGACAACGCTGAACGACGACGTCGACGGCCATAAGGATGAGGACGAATCAGAGGGATGTCGGCCCATCCCAGGCGGATGCACATTGTTAGGCCGAGGCTGCGGAATTGGATTGGACATTGGCCCACAACGTTGCAGTGGTACCAAATCAACAGACGCGTCGTCGTCGTCGAGACGCCTGTATGAGAACTGGTGCCCTGCTCCAGCTTTAGGAAGGGTGGAAGGCAAATGCAATTCATATAGAGGAAAAAAATACACAAGCTCGAGATGGCAAAGGGGTGGGTGCGAACGCTTGGTCGACTTGAAGATGTGCCTGCCTGGCATTTCTGCATTTTGTATTTATTGCATGGATAGGAAGGTCGGGAGGATCCGTGGGCATAGTAGTTAAAATGAATATGGTTGAGAGTTGGTGGTGGCAACTTGGCTGCATTTGCTAGTCTGCTGCGACTTCGGCACGTATATGTGTGGTCCATGGTCCGAGCAGATAAAAAACGTGCCACGCGAAACGTTAAGCTTGGCATTTGGTTGGTTTTTGCCTCTTTGTGTTGCCAATGTCTGGAGGACTCGGGCATGGGGCCTTAATACTGTGGCATTTTTCTTCGACTGAAACAACAGAAGTTGCGACGTCGCAGCAGCAGACGCTGAAAAAATGCATAAAACGTTGCAACAAAAGTCAGCCAATATGAAATGGAGTCGAGAAGTAGTGAAGGAGGTGTGGAGACTGGCACAGCTGCAACGTTGATTTGATGAACATTTCACTGGACGACCAGCTCTAACGTGACGATGTCTAGCCGGGGAATATGGCAAAAAAGTGCTCACTCAGACATTTGCCTTGAGGGGATTTGCGACTTCCCGACGATGACGACGACTTCTTCTTTTTCCCCACACAAGTAAATGCAATTTTTCTTCATTGTACTTTGACCGGTTCGGACATGGGAAGAGAAACGCAAGTTTTGTGAGTGGCGGCCGTTGCACTGATTCCCATTGCCAGGCAGCAGAGTGGTGTGGAAATTGGTCGACAGTTATGCCGCCATTCGCGCATACAAATTACGCCGAATCACAGAGGAAGCAAAGAAGAGATGGGGGAAGCCATTGTGAATTGCAATTTTTGTCGGGTGCTGGGAAGCCGTTGCTTTGTTTTTTGGGGATTGGCTTCCTAAAAGTTTCCAACAAAAAACCCTTTTTAAAAAGGCACAGAGAAATGGGATGTTGTGATGGGGAAATTTTGTTCAAAAATGCATTTTGAATAAGTCGCTAATGGAAGAAGAATATAAAAGCTATGAAGGAGATCTAAAAAGAAGAATGGAACACATTTTAATGTAAACTCTTTCTATGGATGGGGTTTTGTCTTTTCCTAATCTAACTAATCTGACAGAATGCATTATATACCTACAGTGTAAATATATGTGCAAAGCAAATGCATGCATGGCAGAAAAATGATATCCAGGAAAATGAAAAGCATTTGCATGGAAAATTTTCCCATTATGCTCACTCAATCAAAATTGCAACAAAATAAAGTTTTATCATTTCACTCAACGAATCCAATTTCTACCTATATAAATGTGATTTTAGTTATGGCAGAACTTTTCTGCTCACTTCCTCACCGTTTCTCTTTTTGTTCCATTTGCCATTTCCTATCTAAGGATGCATAGGAATTCCTTTTTCCTCTTTCCGCTTTTCTCCCCCTTGGGGGATTTACTTAAGCCATATTTTGATCACTTTCATATGGCAGCTGCAAGTTATTCAATTATTTTAATGGAATTTATGCTATTGTTTGCAAGTGCTGTGAAGCTTGGAGAAGCCTCATTCATCACACCAGACATATGGTGAGTATTAGTTGAAGCATTTAATGGAAATGCAAATTGGAAAAGTGGGCTAAGAGTTTTGCATAGAAAACGACAAATCAAAAAAAAAGAGCAAAATTTTCAAAAATTGTTTTAAAAACTTTAAATAGTATACACCCAATGTGCGGTTAATCGATCTAACAGCAAAGTCAACAGAATGCCAAATCCGTCCTAGCAGGATGTATCCATTGCGGCTCCGCACCGTCATTAAGAGCAGCGTTCAATTCTCTCTTTGGGTGCTGCAAATGCAAAATTGTCCAATATTTACTTAGGCAATTTAGCATGCGGCAAGCGGGCAAATAATTACAAAAACGTTCAGAAAACAAATAACTAATAGAAATGAATCGAAATGTTGCCACTCGTATTGCTGGTGATGATGCTGGTCTAGGTCCTCGTACTCGGTTTCTATCCTAGGCAATAAAAATAAAGCAACACAAATGAAAAAATGAGGAAAAACAACTGCAATGGTAAAACAATTGAAAAGCATTGAGTAAACATTTGTGCCACAAGGCGCATTTACAAAAGCAAAAAAATTTTAAAAACCAAGGGAAAATTTGCCTACAAACCAGTAAAAGAGGGTTAACCAAAAAATAGGTGTCCTATAATTAAGACATATTGAGTGCTTATTGCCTGAAACGTACGTTTCATTTTGAACAAATAAGATACAGCTTTTCACATAGAAACACTAATCAAATACTAGTTTCAAATTCATTTTGAAGGATATTATTGAGCCGCTCTCGTTAATGTTTTAAAGTCTAAACTAATTTGAAGTTGATATATTAGACATGGTGGCTTAGAAATACAGATTAAAATTATTGCAATAACGACAAAAAAAGTTGATTTTTTAATTAAATGAAATCATATAAAAATTTTAGTCGAATATACATCCTTCATTCTGCATCCTGCCCTTGCAGTTTAATATTGCCAGAAGGCAGATTTTCGCTCAAAACAAATCTGCAGCTGACAATGCACTTTGCATCCTGACTGTTATTCGGCAAATAAAATGAAATAGAACATGCAACAAATCATCAGCCGAAGCCGCAGCAACAAAACGAAACATTGCTAAAATTTTTTAAAAATGACTGTTAGGTACTCTATTAAAAGTACAACAATTTTTGAAAAAATGTGAATTTTTGATCTACGATCTATAATCACGTCCATCCTGATAGCTACATGATATAGTAGAATAAGTTCCCACCTTTTACGTCAACCGTATGTATATAATAAATTTAAAAGATTTAAATTATAAAAAATCTTAGGACCAGCAATGAGAATGTGAAAAGTCAAATGAATGAGTTCAATCTGTGGCAATTATTTTCAGCCTTAGGTCTTAATAAAGGCTAAATAATGATCATGAGCGTTGTAGTAGAGCTGCAAAGTCTGAATTTTATGATAATCGGCTCAACGCCCATGAATGAAATCACGAAGAAAAGCTCTATTCTGAGTCTAGCAGTTTGCATGGCATTTTGTCAAAAGTGTCTTCCACTCGCAAAAATATAATGCATCTTGATTTCCAGGGCAGAGCCATGGATGATGACTTTGAAATGCATTTGCATTCGCATCAAAATGGCTGCACAGTCAAAATTGAATGTATCCAGAGAGTGTGGACTGGAGTAGAGTGGCAGTCGTGTTGTTGGGCTTTCCCCGTGTTACGCTCTGCCAGCCATCCATGTCACTCACACAGAGAGTGTAGGGTGTCCCGACTCTGGTCATATATCGTCGCAGCATCCGTTGCTCAATTGGACTTTTTTCCTGAGAGGTAGGTGCATTGTGGGGTTCAAAAACTAGCTACATATCCCATACCATATGCATTTATCCATCTCCTTTACTCATCCAGCTTGGACGCACTTTCCCGCCATCTCTTTCTCTCTCTCTCGTCAACTCCCTCCGGTCTCCGTCTATTCATTTGAATTGCAATTTCAAAAAATTTTTTTCTACAATTTCTTTAGCTACTGTTACCATTTCGCCTACTTTTCTCCCAACTCCGTTTTCCACTTCCTTTCTGCTGCATGCCAAAAAGTGCATTTTAGGCTCCGGCTTTGGGTTCGGACAAATGCATCAACCTCGCCATGATGATGAAGCATAGAATACACACACACACACACACAGACGCCGAAAGAGGATACACACACACATATACTCACAGAGACAGACACACATTTGATGTACAATATTTTTAGAGCTCGTGTTTGGTCCCGGTACTGGTCCTGGTTCTGGTCCCGGTGACTCGTGTGCTGGGTTGTAGATTCTGAATTCTCTGCTTTTTCCAGTTTCAATTGGGCTGCAAAAAATTGCAATCTAGGCAAAAATGCAACAAAGGCAAAGAGCCTGGATGGCCATATTCTCATTCGCCCGCTTTGTCTATGTGTATCTATATTTTTTCCCTGTCGACATCTGTATGCGAGTGTTCGTATTTATGTGTGCATGTGTGTGTGTATGTGCGTGCATGTGCATTCATTTGGCCGCTCGCTCTTGCAAAAATGCAAATTTTTTAGCCAGAGAGCCATCACAAAATAGGATGGCAAAAAATTGCTGCATTTTGCAATTTCAAAGCCTGAAAATTTCGTTTGGGAAAATGCATTCAGGGACCTGGGACTGCCAGACCGTCAGATGAATAGAATGACATTACATGGGCGTGGCATCATATTTTCTAACTACAGCAAAACTTTAAAAGTTTAAAACGATATGCAAAAGTTTGACTCTTGCTTCAATTTCACCAATTAATTGACCGGAACAATTTCATAAAAATTAAAAATTTCACATATTTCCGCCCTCGATTTTGAACACCCAATAAATTATGCTAAGACCTGACCTCAACACGTTCCAGCCCAGCAAAATATTGTTTGCCAACTGTCAAAAAGGGTCGCATGCTGCAACAAAAAACAAAACATTTTTGCCAACATTAGAGAACTGATCACAGAGACTAGAGTAAAGGTGGCTAGTAAAGGAGTGTGGGTACAACCACCGCCCAAGGCAACATACAAATAAATTTTTGCAAGTAAAATTAATGACATAAAAGTCGAAAGAGTTAAACAACCCCTTTTTTTAGAGAATCTTTCTAATTAAGAAATATTGAGAGAAAAAAGTGCCTCGACAGCCATTTGCCAGACTTCAGACATCACCCAGCTGCCTTTAGCTAACCTTACCCATCTACCAACGGCATCTTGGGTTGCCTTGGTCCTGTTCCTGCTCGTGACTCTAGCAAACCTTTGTATGCATTGAAATAAAATAATAGTAAAAAGTTAAAATTCTATTCAAATTGTTTGCCAGCTGAAAACAATGTAATTTCATTTTATTTGAATATAAAATAGCTGACCAGCAGTCACAGCTTTACCATCATCATCATCATCCTCCTGCTGCTGCCACCATCTGAAACCCAAACATGAAATGTTCTCCATCTTCACGAAAGTGGCCTTTTGTCTGCAATGGAGAAGAACACCCATTCGGAGAGCGAATACAAGGGGCAAAGCAACTGACATCGTTCCTTTTTTGCAACCATTTCCCTTCACTAGTTCCCTTTGCACAGACACACACACATACACATGTGTACATATACAATGGTCATCTGACCAGAGCAGGAAGGTTTTCTATGATTACGTTAGCAACTTTACCGCAGTTTCTCAACTGAACTGAACCCAAACTCAGTTTAGATAGTTCCTACTGGTACGCTTCTCCTCATCTTTTCGCCCATTTAACCACCCACTTACTTTCCTCTTTATCCACCATGGTCATGTTACGACTGCGGTTACTGTGGGTGTTGTTCTGCCATGTTGGTCATGGGTTTGGGTTCGGGCTTGGGCTAAGCTTGGTTGTATGCTTGGATTTTATTGAAAAGTTTTCTTTACCACCAACGTAGCAAGGAATATTTGAAATTCTCCCAAGGGGTGCTGGCTTTCGGGTGGTTTTACATTACGAATTTGCAAAATTTGCATTGGGATCAGGCATGCATATCATCTGTACAAGTCTAAATGCAAATACATAAAGGCATCCATACAAGGTATCCAATGTAATTGTAAAATCTTTAGTTGTTTATTCAATTTCCATTAAATTTTAAGAAATTTCAAAGATATCTAAAATGGATGTTCAAACGAAGATTGTGTCTGAGTCCGAATGAAAAGTGAATTCGCACATTGGCTCCTTTTAATTCCTTTTGCAAGTTGGACAACCAAATCAACCCTTATCATATTCGACAACACGACCGCCCAGTTTACCTTAGTCAGGTCCCTCCCTATTCCTTTGGAAGCACTGCGTCTACGTGCCACAGAGAGGACGAATGCAAAGTGCACTCCAAACATTTTACGTTAAATGGACGAGAAGCTATCCACATAGTCCATATTATTATGCAAGAGACAGAGCCACAGAGACAGATATACAGACACACGCGTACTCATACCAAGGCAGAGACATACACTCGCATACATAAGTCTATGCACAAAGAAGTGCACGTCCTTTGCAGCATTCCAAAGTAGACGGAGGAGGAAAAATGTGCGAAATAGAATGGGAAATGAGAGTAAGAGAGAGAGAGAGAGAGAGAGCTAGCCCGGACAGGAAGTATGAAGTCATTTGAATTTCAATTCAAAATTTTCTAATAACATTTCAGTTGAAACAATCTAATAACATACACATACACATACACATATAGACACAGGCACACACATACATACATATGCTCATCGAGGAATGTCCAAAAAAGGGCAAAAAGGAAAGGAGCCACCCACGGACGAGACAATACTCCTTGTACTATATATAAACTGTGCCTCATGTCATCCAACGCTCTTTACCCCAAAAGCAAAAGTGTGGCTGCTGTTTCTGCCGTTCGTTCTTCTCTTCTCCTCCCTCTTTGTGCAGACCTCTTCCTTCTACCTCTATACGCCAGTCTTTGCTCGTTGTCATCGTCATCTCTATGAGGATGGAGGCTGTGGGTCGACGCAGTCCTTTCCCAACTCGTATCTTGGCAATAAAATAATGACTCAACTGAACTGAAAACTAGAAATGTGAATTGTAAATGGCGCACAGGACACTCTCTGGCACACACACATACACTCATAGCAGCAACGTGTACTCCTGTCCTGCCACATACACACCCGCCTCTCTCTGTTTCTCTGGCTTTGTCTGTCTTTTAAATTGTGCAATTTTATATTCGCAAGTTTCTATGTGGCCAGACCAGCGACTCCCTTGCAAGTTTCATTCTTCACCCCAGCCCCAACCTTGAACAAAACCCTCAACCCCCCTTTATAATTGCTGCATGCCTGAAACTGGCCTTGTCCATCTACTTTTTTCTTTATATTCATCCCCACAAAATGAACATGGAAATCCGGCGTAAGTTTCCCATTCCATAGCAAAATGTACATTTCCAAGAAATATTTATCTTTAGAGTTTGAGAGGAACCATACTGATTTTATACTCTGATAACTTGATTCTTTTAGGAAATTCATAGACAAATTTTAATATACATATCTTGGAAACAATGCAATGGATTTGAATCGACTAAGAGTTCTGAAATTCCTCACCTAGACAGTCTGTCAGGCCAATTTAATAAAAATAAAAATTGGTTGGTGTACTACCTTTCTAATTTAAGTAGCATCTTAAACGGATTATTTCATGGATTCCCGTTATGTCCCTTTAGTTAAATGTCAGTAGTATATACGGTTTGCAAGGCTGTAACTACAACTAACCCTGCGACTTGATTTGTGCAAGTGCTGTGTCTAACAATGAACTTTACCCATGCCAGACGAAATATATATGGAAGTAAAAGGAAAAATGAACAAAAGTTCTTCTTGTCAGTGAAAATGATATGCGCTGTCATAAGCATTTAGTTATCGTGGGAGCTTTGTTATTTCTTTTTCTTCTTTGGTTTTACTGCCGCTTTAAGTCTCTCTTCGCCTAGAAACACTAACTAATTCTTAAATTAAATTTTTTCTCGACCATAATAAGCAAATTAATGAATGCGTAGAAGTGCAAATTTGTTTGTGAAAAGGATGAAAAGCGCCAAAGTTGAATGAGGCAAAGCGACATTTACCGGAGAGAGTTTCAATAAATGATGGAGAGTGGTGGGGTACACAGGAAGTCATTGTAGGGTAAATTGCTTGTAAAATAAAAGCAGCGTCTAAATTAACTTTTGTTTGCCTTTCATAAATGTTTGGGATCAACGAGTGAGTGGGGTGTTGGGCCTTTGGGCTGAGGGTGGTGCTATATAATTATGTAGCCGCTGTCTTATTTTCATAATTTTCAACCACGGCGAGTCTGGAAATAAAACGCAAAGGAATCGCTGAAAAATAAGCACATAAAAAGAGTGAGATGCAGAATTGTTGGCCGCTGAATGCTTCTAATAAATATGCAAATGGCGCATTTAAATGAAGAGCAAAGAAGAAGCAGTATCGTTTGATAACCGAAGGGAGAGGGTGTGGCAAGGGGCGGTAGATTCCCTTAGGCTGTGTTCGCTTTTTAATGTCATTTCTTAATAGCTACAAATATATAAAATCAGGCAGACAGAGAACGAGCAGAAGATGTCCTTCTGCAGATAACGCACATACTCCACGTAAGCCGCTTCAAATAAAGCTGGGCACGCCACTTGGGAGATTGGGTAAGAGAACGGTCACGTAGTCATTAAAACACGCATATATATATATATAAAGACTACATATTTGGACATAGCACATTGGCCACACCTACACCCACTCACACTGACATACATACACACAAGCGAGTTGCACAGTTGACGCCTTGCTTTATTTTATGGCCATGCGGCGCCACCAAATTAGAATGTAGGCGGCCCCTGGAAAAAGGTGCAAATCCTTGAGATCCTTGTCTCCTCCTACCTCATTCGCCCCTCCTGCTCATTTACGACGCGTGTGCGTCCGTATCCGCATCCACTGTTGGCCCTCTGTAAATATGAAAATAAATAAATCCTAAGCGTAAGCCAAAGTTTTGATGTATGCCCCAAGCAGTTAAAATGTTGCTGGTCTGGCCCCCGAAAATCCTAGGATCGAGAATGAGAGAAGGGAATGGGATGCTTGGGGGATGAATTGGTCGCTTGTTTGCCGGACATCACAGTAGAGAAGTAGGAAGGGTTTTGAGAGGAGCACAGGAAGGTGAGGTAAGGTTAGTCAAAGTTATTTTAGGGCCGCATTTTAAGCTCTTTGCCAACGGTGTTCCATGTGTCCATGTGCCCGCCCAGTGGTGGTGCTACGTGTTACATCGCCTTATCTCTAACCATATAAAGTTCCTCCTGTTTCGTCTCCTCTCGGAGTGAGTGGACTCAGGCAGGAAGACAGGCAGGTGGAGGTGGACTAAGTACTGAGGTATGGTTTTTAATATTTTAGGTGCTTTAAAAAGTTATATAACACGATGTATGGACCAACGTAGCTCTAGTCTCCCCATCTACATTACAGAATGAGAGTGTGTGTATGTGGGTGCAGCGCATTATTTATCAGCAAACAGGAAATTAACGAGCAGAAATGTTAGGGACTGGCACAAGTACAATATTGATATACACTAACATTGTCTCTTGCAGTGCAGAAATAATCTAAAAAAAAAATCGATTTTTAAACATTGTAAAAGTTGAAGAAGAATAAAAAGCAAATGAATTGGCTGAGAAAACAAGCAGAAAACTTTTCGGGATTTACAAATCCTAAGAAAGATGTAAAAGAAACCCATCTGCTTACCATCTGCTCTATCAAGAAGCTCTTTCCTTTAAGAGTGTAACGAAGAATTTAAATCAAATTTTTCTAACCGATGGGATCTAAATATTCTTAGCGTTTCGAATATACATGTTTTTTCATCTTTAAGCATGATGTCAAAACTGATATCGACTCTAATGTACCACAAACAGAATAATGAAGACTATGGCAAGACACTTTTTGCTTATCTTAGTGCTTAGCATGGAGTTTGATGTTCGCGGCGGCTGCAACACAAAAGCAATTTTAATTAATTAGACAGCATTTAAACGAGGGCTTGCCAAAGCAGAAGACTAAGGGATGGGGATGAGGGCTAGCCAAAAAACCATTGCCTTATACCACATCGAAAATACTATAGCTGAGCTACTGTGGCGGTTGCCTAAAAACTTTTTACATGAGTGTGTGTATGGACTCTGAGGTCCCTTATCAAATCCACCGCAGCGGCAAAGTTAAAAACTATTAACTAAAATTTTCTATTAAAACTTTTGCCGCCTCCCCCAATGACAACAAATGTGGCAACTTTGCCCTGTTGCTGCTTTAGTGCCCACAAGCAAGTTTAATTTGTTGTAAACTTTTATATGTACATTCAAAGGAAAACAACAAAATATTCTAGGCTATCTCTAGTGGCTTTTTTGTCTTTCATGTTGTAAGAGGACGAGAATAACAAAATGTTTAACATTTCATTTATTTATTTCTGTTTTCTTTTGCTCATCTCTTTTTAGATTTCCCAATGGCCCGACGCAAACGGAAAATTGCTTTTAGTCTATGCCTCAAACTAATCAAATCTAACTAGTTTTAAGAAAACTTGTAGTATACATAAATAATCTTGTTTACTTGGTAGAAGTAATTGGCTTTTGTAGTACCATATTTGCTTTAATTATAGTTGAGAAATAAATATGCTTTAAATTTGATTTGCGAAAAATTTTTCTTTGCTGCTTTTTCAATTAACTCTGCAAATATAGAAAATAGATGAGAAGCAGCAAACTTATGGATGGATTAATGGATGGATTATTAAAAAAGGTTGGTCCTACACACATTTCTATCATAATTTTCTTACTGGCGCCATCTGTAGACTGCCGCTGGCAACACAAATCACCCTTTATGCGTTGCGAAAGGGGTGTCTGAGCACCAAGTGCCAAATGCTTTCTAAAATTTCAAATCAAAAAGCTTTTGTGTAAAGCTTTGAACTTTCCTCAAACAGAATATGTAAATTAGAATCTGATTATAAAGTGTAATGAAAGGAAGAACTAAACCTTATTACGGTTTACAAAGAATACATGTTCAAATAGTTTATTCTTATATGATAGAGAGACATTTTATACATGTCGGATGAAAATGGAAACGTTAGTGGCTATTTTAATTCTAAGAGATTTTTCAGAGCTCTAAACTACGTGTTGGTCTAATTGATCACACAAAAGCACGATAAGCCGTTTAGTTTATAGGTCTTGTCTTTAAAAGATTAGTAATATTTTTGATAGACTGCAGCCACATTAACCATCCAAATACAGCTTGGGTTGAATCTCCTCAAAAATCAAATTTTTTTTACAGAACTTTTGAACTTTATTAACGACAATGGCAGGTCGTTAGGCTTGCATTCAGCATTCACTTGCAGACGATGAGCTAGAGTGGGTAAAAGGATGGACGGTTGGTTTGTTGGTTGTTTGGTCAGGTAAAGTCAAAGAATAACCCCAGAAGGGGAGGAGGTGGTAATTGCTCTCAAAGGCAATCAAGCTGGGAATAACCAATCCATCAGACTTTCTCTAAGCGTACATGATGGTTTTAATTTTATGGCTCGTCAGGGTTACACACTTCTGGTGGCAACATGAGGGTGGCAGATTGAATCAGATCCAAAGGCGAAAGTAGCATTACATACTTTAAGGGAGCATGGCAACCGCCATGATTTGTTATAGATTTCCTTTAGCTCAATTTCTGTAGTCAGATAAACTGTCTCAAAACAATAAACCCCGAAAAAAGGCATACCAAATGTGAAGAACAATAGGGAAATGTGCACCTGAAGCAGAGAATATTAATGGATATGTGCAATAAAGACGACAGCTGGCAGACAGAAAAACAACAACAGAAAAAGAAGGGCAAGAACAAAGCAACGACAATGGCAATCTCCGTGACATTAAGTCGAGCAGAATAAAATATGTGCAATGAAAATTGGGTAGAAAGGGGTTACGTGGGTTATGGGGTTACGAAAATTTGTAGCCAAATGTAAGCGACAACAAAGGCAAAAGTTCATGACAGCTGAAAAACAATAGGAAACTTTTTGCTGGCTTGCAACAAAAGAAAAAGGAATCATCATCAGCAATGACGATGGTCGCCATTGTGGAAAAACTCGCCAAGCAAGCCCAAAATACACACACACACACAGACATGGAAGAAGGAAGGACTGGAGTGGTGAGGGGAGGGGTAAAAAGGAAAGCAGCCCCGTCAACTAACTTCGAATTGGGTCCAAGAAGGGTTGATTTCCTCTTTCTCTACATATAAGGGTTGGCCACATTTGCCATTGCATACTTTTAGGCTTGCGCCTTAAATATTCTAATATACAAAAGTCTGGCTCCCTTTTTTTCATTTTGTTTTTTTTTGTTTGTGCATAGCTTTTGAAATGAATTTTAATTTCTTGTCTGCGGTACTCTGGGTCTAGCCACCTTTCCCCTACCGGTGCTCCACAACTGCCATCCGCCCCAACCTATGCACACACGCAGAGAGAAAAACAAGCAGGAAGAAAGCAAAATCAAGTTGAATTAATTTCGAAAATCATGGCCGCTTTCAAGGGTGCGACCGCCATGTTGCAGAAGTAGATGAACGAGTGAGAGGTGGAGTTGAAAGTGGGAGTTGGGGCTTCTGCCACTGACAGCAAGGACATGGCTTGAAATGTAAAAGGGAATGGGCATAATCTGCTTGCAGACGTTTCATGCGTGTCTCGTGCTCGACTCGCTCGTTTAGATCAAATGAATGGCATGAGTTTGCAGTTTGGAGATGGAGCAGGAGTTGGATGTGGAACTAGAGAAGGGCTCTGTCCTTGCAGTGGCCTCATCAACAGAACCAACAGTAACCGCAACTGGGCAAGGACTCACTCATGTCACGTAGACGAAAGTAAATATACTTTCACCCTTGTTTCGCTTTGCTTTTGGCAAATGCCTTTCTCCATATTCTCATTTTCTCTTTATCTCTCTTTTTTAGTTTCTCTACGCCTGTCTTTGGCATAATAGCGACTACGATTTGTTTAGCCTTTCACTTTCATTGGTTTATTGTTTTTTAGTAGGATAATTGCTTCTTTATTCACACTACCAACTAATTCATTTTAAAATGCTTATCCCTATTTTTCTGTTGGTTTTTCTTTTTTTTTTGTTTGGTTCGGATGTTTTGGGTGTTTTCTTTCTATCATAATTAATGTGCCGGAAGCTTTTTACAATATATAAAATTACATTTTGGCTCATTAATTTCAACTTATTGTTGTTTTTGCCAACAATTTGTTTTGAAGTCCAGCATGTTTTCTAGCGTATTTGCCGCATCATACAGGCATCGTATTGCCTGATATATTGTACATGGCCAGAGGGCCACCGACTGATATATAGCTGGGAAAGCTGAGGCCAAAGTGGTTAGGAGTTGACGTTAACGTTTTGCCCCTATTAATTATGCTTGGCCTGTCTACCGGCTAGCACATGTTCTTCTTAGCCCATTTCGATAATCGACATTAACAAATAGTCCAAAGATAATGAAAATAACGAAACGAAAACACAGAGCAGACAATTCATTTATTTTTTTTTACTCACAAACATAAATCACAAATGCCAAATGGCAGAAACAGAAGCCAAATGGATCGGCCACGTTAAAGAGCTCCAATGCAATCGCCATAATGTGCATGAAAACAAATGAGTAAATATGAAAAAATATGCAAAATATGAGCATTTTCTTTATATAAAAAAAAAACAAACAGAACATATTTAATTGACTGACATTTTGCTGGATATATTAACAAGACTCTAAGTTACAATAGAATGACAGACAAAATATAAATAAATGAATTTCATTATGAAATGTGAATTTGAGTTTCTTTTAATTTGAAATTTCTCAGGCTTTAATCAACAAAAATATCATTAGAATTATAAGTCAACTTGAAATAGCTATTCGTATTTAAGTTAAAAACAAATTTAAATATAGATACCCCAAAAGGATGCAAAAAAAGTTATGTAAATTAGAGGTTTTCATAGTTTTTATTGTTTATAGAACTTAAATTTAGAGAGGGACTATTAAAAAGTAAATATTAATAAAACTTGCAATAATAAATTTGGCAATAACTGTAATACCATTGAATAAGGTTTAAACTCATTGCCCCTTAGGTCATGCAACTAAATTAAAGCAAACATTGAAATCCCATTGCCTACCCACAGGGGCTACTGGCTTCTTCCTTTAGTTGAACTCTTTTTGTTTTTGTTTTATCCAATAAATGAAAACTATAATTAGATTTATATTAAAAAGCTACTTTCATGAGCAATCCGCAGAGAAAATAAATTTAATATTTGGTCAATTATTTAATGGAACATTTTTGGGAACCGCAACGACAACGACAACGACGAGCACCAGGACCAGGACCAAAACGACTACTCCGACTGGCCTGGCACTATGGCCACTCGCGCTAATTAAACAAATATTTAATTATAAAATATATTTTACTGTGAAAATGCAAGCAGACGTTGAAAATTTATAGCTAAACTATTATGCGACACACACTCACAAATGTTTGTGTAAAAAATTTTGCCAGCTCAGCGGCAAAGTCGAGGGAGATTCATTCAGATTTTGAACCCGCATGAACAATATATTCCAACTAAAAGTTGGTAAAAGTTTTTTAATTTAATTAAATTAGAAGCAATTAGCACGAAAGCTAATAAAAGTTAAAAACCCCCCAAAAACTGCAAAACTAGCAAATCAAACGTTGAGGGCGTCGTTTGGGCCACAATTTGCATGTCGCCTGTTTGCGTGACAAACCAGCAAAAAAAAAGAAAGAATAAAACTTTCGAATTACATCGAACCACGTACATAGAATGGTTAAGTTTCTATAGAGAAGGTAAAGGAGTATAATGATGACCAATGAGGACACAATCACATCAAATAGTTAAGGAAAGAACTGCAGTGATAATTGAGTGTCATTAAGTGATGCTCCAAAGACCCAAGGCAAAAGGCCTATAGGCTAAAAACAATGTCTTCCTCCCCAGTCCTTGTTTGTGTGTGGATGTGCAAATAACTAAATGTGTTTACTAAACCACTTACTAAACACTCAACAACTGCCAGGAAGAGACTTTCTCGTTGCTGTTGCTACTGTCGCCACGAAAGTTCATGTTGTCGTTGTTGCTGTTGGTTGCAACGTGACCAAGTGCGGCAGTCGACAAAAGCTGGCCAAGAGAATAGAAATTTTCAACAAAAAAAGAACAAACGCAACAAAAAACCAAATGGAAATAACTAGAATCAAAACACATCTGCATACATGGGTGACTAAACCAAATCAGTTTAAGGGGCAATAAGAGGGCAAAGAACCACAGACGCGTCTAGTCAGGAGATGGTGGTAGCAGCAAGAAGGGGCACAAGAGGGAAATCATTTTCATTTTTCATAATGCTATTAACTATATTATATCCCTGTGTATGTGTGCTTGTGTTTGTGAGCACGCAAAATATAAATGTTGAAAATAAAATGTGAAAAAGCAAACAACAGAAAATCAACAACAAGGAAAATTCACTCACACACACAGATATGCATGAATTCTTTTTGCATTGCCGAGTTAGCCTTTTTTCCCCCTTTTAGCTTGGTTATTTTTCCTTTTTTGCTTTTGATGCTGCAGCTGCTCGGCTACTGCTGCGTCACCGACAACGAGCAGCAACGAGCGACAGGATAGAACAGCAACCAATGGCAGAGCAGCAAGTAGGTGGAGCTTAAAAAAAATACAAAAAATTTCCATACACAGTTTTACTGGAAAAACAAGGGAAAAAAGACCCCAATAACAAAAACAACATTTTCTCATTTGCTTGAAGCGAGGAGAAGGTGCCGAGAAGAGTAGGTTTTTTTCTATACGAACTTGGTTGAAACCGAAGCAAATGGTAAAACTGGAGCTGATCCAGCAAACCCTTTTCATGTGTGTGTGTGTGACAGTGAGAGGAAACTCCATCGTCTGTGTCCGCGTGTGTGTGTGTGGGAGGCATATTTTTCTTGCTTTTCCTTTTGGTTCGCGCATTTTATTTGATTTCATTTTGAATTTTATTTTATTCACTTTCTTTCTCTCTTTTGGCCATGTTGACGCATCTCTACGTTTAGTTGCAAGAGCCAGAGGAGACCAGTGGCAGGGTGCAGAGGGTTTTGCTAAAATTGTTTGGTTTGAGAAGGAAAAGCTCTTTCACTGGGCGACATTGCGTTGGCATATTGCTTAAATTGTTTGCTTCCTGACCACGTTGATGGAGACAAGTGGCATAAAGTGATTGCCATAGAATGTGGGAGAGATTAGTCCAAATATGTAGTATATTGAGTGGCAATCCACAACTATATATTTAGATATATGTATGGTTACAAAGATTTATTGATTAATTGATATCCATATTGAGAAATTATGTTCATAAACATTAAGAACTTTAAACATTTTAAGATATACACTGCAAAAAATTAGTAATAAAATTTGAATCCAAATACAAATACAATGTAATACTAACATCTAAATCTTTGAAAAGGGTATTTGAATTTATAATTTTATTTTTTTTAATTCAAAATCTTTAAAATGAAACAATTGCTACGTTATTGACTGTAGTTTTCTTGTGGAAAGAATACCTTATGAAAGAATTGTATATTCTTGATTATACATAAACTTAATTACACTAACGAATTTAATAAATTGATTGCAATCCAAAGATAATTCGGTTTAATAAAATTAGACAATTAAATATTGTAATATTAACTTGTAACTTTAAATGCTTTTGTTCCGTATTCGTTTTATATGATTATTGCTGGAGTTAGACTAAAGGGTATTGAAAAATAGTCACGACTAAACTTAATTCAACCCGAAAAGAAGAAAAAAATATTCATTTACCTGATACTCTGATACTCCAAAATAAAAAAATGTTCACTGAATTTCTCTAAGTCAATGCTAATAATGAATTTCTTATCATTTCTTGTAAACATTAGAACAAAACGTAATTTAAAATCCTGAATAGATGTATCAAATTCATTTTTGAAAAAGTAATTCAATGCTCTTAATGTATTCATATTGACCCCAATCAATGTTGTCTACATATGCATCACTTAATATAAAGTCCCTCATCTTTTCAATGCTCGAGCATGTTAATCCTTCTTAAAGCTTTACTTCGTGCCCCATTTGTCAGACGTCCGAGTCACCCGCGGAGTATTCTGTACTCGGCAAACAATCTCCAAATGCTGCGTAAATTGTAACGAGCGCAAAAGTAAAACTCACACATTTTGTTGTAACTGTACTTTCTGTACGATGTTTTTCTCTCTTTTGTTTTTGTTTTTTGCATTAATTCGCATCCTTTTCATACGCTCCGCTGTCGACGACGGCCAACAACAAGGACAACGAGGATGCCGCCCAGCATCGTCCAAGTCATTCTTAAATGTTAATTTTGAATTACGAAAATGTTTCCCCTTTTGAAAAACGTGAAATGTGAGAAAGGGTTCCGCGCCCCTCACAACAGTTTTGCACCCATTGGATACAGCGGAGTGAAGTCTGAATTATTTAAGGGCTTTGGGCATTTGGAGCCCAAAACAAGAACTCAACAACAGCAACAAACAGCAGAAAAAATATCAGCCCAGGCGCAATCCTTAATGCCCAAATAGAGCTTAAGTTTGAATGGAATGAAGGCAGGTGGCGGGAAACTTTTCCCTCTTGTACCTATTCCCGGGTAAAAATTAAATGAGCCTGGGTGAATGTAGGCAAACGTCGGACAACGACGGCGTCGTCGTTGTTGCCATCGTTTTTTCTGTATGCAGCGATGTCGCCTTTGTTGTTGTTGCTGCTGTTGGGTATTGGGATGTTGCGGCATTTTATTTTCTATATGCGAAACGAACGAAAATGAGAAAACAAAAAAAGGAAAAAACAAAATGGCGGCTCTTTTTTCTCATTTTATGCGTACTAAAAAGAGACCCTCACATCCCGTTCCCCCACCCGCCTAGCAGCGCAGGCAAAGAAAAATGAGGAAAAAACAAAATGCAGCAAGCAAATGAAGAGCAAAAAAAAATACAAAAAGTTAAAAGAGAGAAAAACGAATAAAGGCAAAAAAGACGCGAAAATGCGGCGAGGGCGGCAGAGTAGGCATTGGGGGAAGCTGTGAGAGAGGTGGGAAGGGTATATAAAAGCATGAAAAATGCCGAGGAGGAAAAGCTCATGATTTATGATTTAAATTTCGTGCGCGTGGTGTGAAGACCAAGAGTCCTGGCTGTCCTCTTCTCGTCCTTATGCTCATCCTTGGGCATACCATGCCGGTTTGTTTTGTATATGTGTGTTTTTTTGGGGAAGTCGTTGTAGCTGCTTTTGATGTGTGTCGCCAGCAGCAGCAACAGCACCAGATGAGCTGAGGGAAAGGACTCTGGCACACATGCTTCTTTAATTGTCCCGCCCATTGGACACTGCCATCACGATCTTCTCCTCTCCTCCAAGTCCTGACGAGTCATTGGTTGTCATCCCTTTTCGGCTTTCAATTAAAGCTGTTTGTTTTAATTAATTACATTAATAAGTTTTTCTTGTTTGCGTCGCTTTCTCCTGACATCATTATCATTTCATATGTTGCAGGACAACGTCTTACAAATAAATATCAAAGTCAATCTTCATTATTTGATATGTTTAAATATTTATGATCCTTTCGAATGAATGTAGAAGCAAATCTCTTATAATTTCTGATAGCCTTTATTTATAAATGCTTAAGCAGATGAAATGGGATTCATCAAATAGTGAAGCATGGAAAAAGTTAAAAGGGAGTATGGAAATAATGAAACATTTTGCAATTGACAAGAGAGAAAGATGAGATCGAAAATAAGTGATATACCTATATTAATCATTATATAATATGCAAAGTATTTTTATACAAAGACAAGGCCAAAGGGCAATTACAATTTGTTAGAAATTGCAGGCTTTCATTTAAGTTTTAAAGTATACTTCCATAGCTTAAGTTTCCAACTTGAAATAAAACAAAACAAAAAGAGAAGTGAAATGTGAACACGTAATGTCCAGTGCAATCAGAAGTTTCCAGAAATTTGACCAGGAATCGAGCTAGTCAGACAGACAATGCGTTTGCACGCAATGCCCAGTCCGCAACACCTTCACCACCATCACCACAAAGGCTATTTTTAGTGTTGCCCGAAATGGAAAAACCATTAACTAGAACCTAGAACGAAGAATGGACCAACAGAGGAAGCAGCGGGAGCGTCGGGAACAACAGGAACAGCATTAGCGTGGTCCTTGCCCAGTTCTGGCTGAGGGTATCTGTTAGATACGCGCGAACAACGCGACATTAAAACCTGTTTTTGGATGGCAACCACGGGAGAAGGGGTAGATGTGGTATGTGGCCGGCAGATGATCAGGACTGCTGTGAGTGTTTGTGTCTAAAGCGCGGATACTTTTGGCATTGCAGAAATAACCAACAAAAAACAGCTACAGCAGCTGCCCAATGCAAAATTTTGTGGCATTTTTATTTCTTTGGCGATTTAAGTGCTTCCACTGCACATTTCTGATTGTGTGTGTGTGTGTATTTGTGTGTGACTGGACATTTCTGCGGTTTTAAATACACTCGGCTGAGTTGCTTGAACCATTATTTTTGGGTAAATAAAATTCAATTCGTAGCGTATATGTAAAATAAAAAAATAAACGTAGCCGTTGCCTTTTCTTTTGCTTTGCCGATGAATGAATCGCAAATCATCAAATAACAAAATCCAAAATGGCCGTCTGCATAACTTACCCTCATTTTGTTTGCGCCTGTCTCATTGTATGTTGAAGCTTTTTATTTGTTAGGGGTTTGTTTAGCAGAGTTGCCTCTAACCAACCCACCCTTCTCTCCATTCTCGAAAGGATGGCGGGGTCAAGAAACAGCTGCTGCTGCTTGTTGCAATTATTTTTGCTTAAAGGTGCTTGAGAAAGGGGCAGCTGGCATCTGATAAAGGTATTGCTTTCGTTCAACCTCAATCCGAATATAATTCCTCATCCACAGGCACACACACACAGGCAAAGCTTCTGTGACGAGCATAATTAAGGCCTTTGATTAACGGCATTTTCTATAGCATTTTGCAAACACACACACACACACACACACACAGAAAAACAAACTCATGGCATCGCACGGCATTCATCTATCCATCAGATATATGTTTATATATGCGTTGGGGCTTTGCCATACATACTCTCCAATATAAAATCTATATATGTTTGTGTGGGTATATACATATATATACAAAATTGTACGTACATACATATCTGGTTATATGTTTGTATATAAGTATTCATTTAAAATGCACACTGCGTATGCCAACATCAAATTACAGGCAACATTACATAAAATTGCCCACAAAACTCACACAGGCGATGCGTTGCAAAAAGGCCTGGCAGTATTCGTAACTGTATATCTGTGTGTGGTGTCTACACACACACACACACACACAAACACACACATACACAAACACGCACACACACAAACAAATATATACATGCCGTTAATTTAAAATTTTACCATTTTTAGTTTAAGCCGACAACAAAAAGTTGAAAATTAAAAACATTTACGGTCCAGCCAAGCCGAAACTGAAAAGTGCTGCAATTCCAAAATCTTCCACATAGCCCGACATAAAAATTGAAAGACGATTATTCAGACCGCAATCTATTTGCGCTGCTTTAGAATTAATCTTCACCAACAATTTTTTGTAGGAAAAAAATATCCCAACGAAATTTGAAATCAGAATCAACAGCATTTTATTACTAAAAGTCGTATAATCAATATATTTTTTTTACCATACTCCAAACAGAATTTGTTGAAAAATAAATGCAACAATGGCAAACAAATCAGTGTTTTAGAATTTTTATAAATCGTGAGATTATTGAAAGCTATAGAGGTATATAAGTTAAGTTCTTGAAGTCCAAAAACAACGAATTTTTGAAATTACCTTTCTTTATTTTGATTAATTTACAAGTTCAAGATCGAAAATTTAATCTAGGCAATGATTAGGACCCTTTGTCTTGAGCGTAGGGTATACCTCCCAATGAGCCCAACCTCAAAATGCCCCAAACGTACAAAGCGCACACATATAGAAACGCACACACTAGCCTCGCATAAGCAAACAACATACACACACAGACAAAGATATGGGAATATACAGGTTAGAGAGTCCAGGAACCACCCACAGGCGGCTCGTGGAATGGAGCATTGGGAATTTGTTGGGTGAGTGGGAAAATGGTCAATGTTTTGGGACGAAAAATGAGTAACAAAAAAGCCGCAATGTAAAAAACAAGTGCTAACCAAAAACCAAGTTGAGTAAATTATATACGCCAACAACAGTAACAACAACAACAACAACAACAACAACCACGGCAATGTAAACCCTCCAGTCTCATGTGTGGGCATATAGTACATACATATACAAATATATGTGTATATACACACACATATGTATACAGAAAAAAGGTCTATATACAGTAAATTATATTATATGCGGCGAAGTGTGCACTAAATAAGGTAATTTGTGTGTGTGGCGGGCCAACGGCAACCGACAACAGCAACGAACAAACAACGTTAACATCAACAACATCAACGCACACAACAACAACAACGAGAGCCAACAACAAAAATTCATTAAAATGAAAAATGAAATTCAACATTTTTTGAAGTAGTCAAGTGGCAACCAAACTGCCAGTCCCTCGTTGGCAGTAGGAGAATGATTTTTCTTTATCCTTGTGAAATTTCCACAATTTTCCCCTTAAAATGTCAAATAATTTTTCCAATTGATATGTGCGAATGACATGTTCCTATTACACAGAACCCAAAATATATAAAATACCCAAATCAAAATCCAAAATACAAGCAATAAGTAAAGAGTTGTTGACTGAAACAAGAGATAAGGTCGTAAAACAAAGCAAACGCAATTTAGATATTATTATTATTAACATGTATAAATTTATAATAACTTTCTTTAATTTGAAAGTAATTATTGATATAGCTCCAAAGAGTCTCAAAAATGTGCAAGTGAGAACATAAAATTAGTCTGCGAAGCATTCCCATTTGATTAGGTACTTTAAGTAAGTCAAGATTGTTAATTAAATATATCTTAACTCTCATATAGTCAAACTGAAAAGTATCTTCAGTGGGTATGGAAGCAAGAAACTTCACTGGTTACTTAATATTTATTGTCATAATATAAACATTTTAAGCCCCTTCCAATTCTAGTTTAACTAAACAATTAGAGGTATGAAATGCAAAGACTAATTACGTAACTTTTATAGTTTACAAGTTTTTGGACCCTGCAAGTCGGATTAAGCAATGAATAGTATTTAATTAGCTTTTTTTAGATTCAATATATATAATTCAAATATAAAATTCTGCCCGTAACAAGCTTTTCCCTTTTTATCAGCATCAAGTCATTATCCTTTTTAAAACACAGCATTTCAACGTCAATGCGCTGAAATGTATGCAATAATTATCGATTAAATGTCAATTAAGCAGACAAACAGCTGATTTTCGACCTGCCCTTACAGTATTTGGACATTCCCGTACACACATACACACCACACACACTCGACCTCCTGTGACGTCATTATGTAAATATCATAAAAATGCCGAAAAATAAAAAAACAAACGAAAGAAAAACTTAAAAAACTCTGCTGTGAAAATGGCACGCGCCATCAAAAAAAAAATACAAATTGCAATTATATAAAATAAAAAATGAAACGTTAAAAAATGGGCAAAAAACGACAACTCAAATGGTAACAATGACATTGACAATGTCAATGAACGGCCAAAAAAATTAAAAAATACAATATTTCAGTGTGAAAGTGTGTGTGTCTCGTATGTATGTGTATGTGTATGTATGTACATATACATACATATAAGAGCCACGTGCCGAACCGGCATGGGTTGGGCACAGTGCAACCGGCAATTATCATAAGCAGAAGCAGCAACCGATGCAACAGTCTGTCCATACATACATATATGTTTATATATACCCATATATATGTGTGTGTGTATGAGTGTGGGCAGCCGAAAAAAGAACAAACTAAAAAAGTGTCGGACTGCACATGGCAATGCCGAGTGGCGAGAGATGGAAAACTGTAGAAGCAGTGGAGGGAGAGGAAAATGAGGATGGACCAGACTGCGGCTGGTCATTCTTTTTTTTTTGCGTACTTGTTTGTTGTTGTGGCATGGGAAAAGGAGCGAAAAGAGATACGGCAGACGGGACAGGCATTTAATTTAATGCCAATTACGTGTATGAGCCGCATTAACCAGACCAAGCCACACACCAGGACACACCCACACATCCAAACACTTTCACCAGGGCAAATTGCCAAAAAAAAATATAAAAATAAAAGGCAACACCAGCCAAAAAGTATGCAATGCCAAATGTGTGAAGAGAGTTAACACCAAACAACCCACTTGCATATCATAATAATCCTCCCAGATATATCCCAAAGTAGTGACTTTTAGCCAAGTTAACAATGCTAATGTGGCTAAAATTTAACAAAAATTTCGAACTTAAAGTGCACTGTAGTAAAATAATTAATTCGGAAAGATCTCTGAAATAGTTAATTCTGGATGTTTCTCAATTAAAGTGTTTTTTATAGGAGGTTTTGTAAAGAAGATAAAGTCTTTACTGAATTAGTAATCAGAAAGTATTAAGGAATATCTAGAATTATAGCAACTAATTTTATTGGCAGAAATAATTAATTGACCTTATGATGACAGTTGACAAAAAAGTAACATTATTGTATTAGCTGTGAAGCCATTGCTCAGAATGTGACTTTTCCCCTGCCATCTCTGGCCAGTTATGGAGGGGACTTAATTCTTATTTTACACGTAAAGTTTATTGTACTTAATGAAACGCACTGAACAGCAGCAACAGTGGCAACAGCAGGCCAGTCAGTGGGCGGAGGGCATGTCTCTGGACAGTCTGCCAGCTGTGATGATGTATGCGAATGCATATAGTGACAGTGTCAGAGTCCAGAGACCAGATCCCCCTTTCCGAACTCAGCCACAACCACGACCTGCTTTTCGCCCAACCAACCAACCAGAAGAATCGCTTAACATACAATGGTGGAAAAGTGGAATGAGAGAGAGATGGAGTAATGTGGAAGGGGGCCGCAGAGAGATGATGCACCATCCACACCAATGTCCTCGTCCTTCACCTAGAATTATTTTTGTAAATTTATTTTTTACTTTTTTTTCCAACAACAACAACAACAGGCAGTCGTGGTGGCTCTTTACATAATATGCAATTTTTATTTGGGTCCCACTCGCGAAACAAAAAAAACACCCAAAAAACAAAAAAGGAACAGCCTGCATTACGCATGTGTGTATATATGAATGAGTGTACAAGTGTGTGTGTGCGTATTTCATCAATGTACGCATTAATAAGCCGACCAGGTCCTGCCACGCAACTCAATCTGGGCGCCGGATGCCGATGCCATTGAAAACGAAAGTGCGAGAATCAAAAAAAAAAAAAAACAAAAAAACCCGAAAAATAAATATAATTGCAGCCAAAAAAAATAAAGGAAAAAACAATGCCCGGATGAAATCGAATGGTTGCAGAGAGCCGAAAATGGAGAGCCCGTCGACATTAATCGACTCGAAATTGGTTTAATTCATATTTAAATGGACGCCGCTGGACCAGCCGACCGACCAAGTGGCTGGTCTGGGTTGAGGTCATTGCTTGTGTGTGTTTGTCTGTTCCCTCTTCATCCATCTCTCTCTCTCTCTCTCTCTCTTTGGGAATGGGGACTGAAGACTGGATTTGGGCACTGGCAAGCAACAGTTGCTTTTTCTCGTTCCGCTATTTGTGTGTTTGTGTGCTCCCATAATTCAATTAAACTTTATTTATGGCAAATCAAATTTGCTCGCTGAACTTTACACCGGCTAATGCCAATGACATGTGGCCCACATATATATCGCGCATCCTGTGACCCACTCGCCCACTCCTAATATGAGTCCACCCAATGATTATTGTTCTCATTTCCCCCAAAATATAATTGACCAGACAGAGGGTCAACATTCTGTTGTTGCGATTTATTATTTAATGATTCATGATATTGAATTATGCAGTAACATGTTTGCCCATATCTAACCTAGTATAGTATAATTTTTGGCATATAACTAATGAATATATATTTACTATTTATTTGTTCTCATTTCAGCTGTGGCATACATCTTTAAATACCAAATAAACAATTGATTAAACGGATGCACAGCTTGAGGTGGGAGCGACTACGCCCAACGCTGAATTATATTTCAAACGTTAATCTATAACATATCTAATGTAATTAAATAATAAGCGAAATAAAACTACATATAATAAATACACAAATTTAATCAAACTTTAATTAAAAAAATAAGTTGAAAAGGAAAAGTGCCTTAAGGACAAAAGTTATTCAAAGATTTTTGATGATAACTGTACAAGGATCTATATTAATTACGCAAATTTTGAGTGAATAAACAGTAAAATTAAATTTCTTTATAAATATGGTTTGAAGCAAAACAACAATTGTAGAAAGAAGGGCATAAGGGACTCTCTTCTTTTCCTTTTCTGTCTTCCCCTTTTTTCAGCTTTCAACCCAACATGGACACAGTTTTAATCAGCAAAAGGCATTCATCTTGTTTGCCAAACTAATTTTTTATCTTGCCAGCTACAGCAGCGGCGGGCGTCAGTCGAGGAAGTGAGTCCTCATCCTGATGCTCGTGTTCTTCCCGTGGTCCCCAAGCACGGGCACGTCTTTCAGCCAGCTAGACAAGGCAATGGTCCCCAAAGAAATGCTCCAACCCACACACACATATACATAAAGCTGGGCGAAAAAGTTTTAACGCCCTCGTCGTCGTCCTGGGAAGTTACAGCGGTTGCCAGCTGCTGCAGCTGCCTCGCATTCGCATTTATTTAACTAACAGTAAAAAATTACTTTTACCCAGGATCTAGGCAAGTAAAAAGGAGGAGGAAATCTCCAGAACGGAAGTGCAGTGGGGAAGGTAAAAGGATGTCGTTTCCAAGGGAATCACACCAACAATATATATATATGTACGTGTGCTAGTGTCTACATATGTGTGGGAAAGGACATTCGTTATGCTTAAGCAGAAGAATACGAAACTGTACTTGACAGTGCCCAGGACACTTGCTTACCTCTCCCTTTACCGCCACCCTATCCTCTTCTTATTCTCATTCCATGCCAACTAAACTAATAGCAGAAGGGATTCTGGGTTTTATATGTAGAATAAAAAAATAAAAGCAGAATTCCGAGTAAAAGCACAAAAAGTAATGGCCAACACACGGAGCAGCAGCAGCAGCAGCCACATCCTTGGCCAGACGAAGGGTGTGTCTATATGTGTATGTGTGTTTGCATGTCAGTCTGTATCCTGTGAGTGCTAGTCCTTGCTCGTTGGCCAGCTTGACTCAGCTTGGGGTTGTTTGCAGAAAAAGGAAAATGGCGTCGCCTTAATTTATTTTAAGTGGTTGATGGTTTTAACTTCTACGCAAGGCAGCAGCAGGACAATAGCCCAACACACACACACACACACCCACAGAAAGATAGAAAAACCTTCGAAAGCAACTCATTTTCATGTCCGAGAGTGTGAACCACAAAAAAGAAAGTAGCCCAAGCAGGAAGCCATTGTCCTTTTGTGCCCGGGCCAAGGGACACTGTGACCACACTCTGGGCTTTGTCTTTTCTATAAACCATTATGTAAATAGGTTGGACACAAGGAACATACAGCTTGACCCAAAGTACAAGTCAAATTTATGGGCGACTTAACAATTTTCCTGCTCCGGACATATGGCCAAAGAAGAAGCCTTTGCCAAAGCAAGTAAACAACAAGCCAAAAAATAACAAAAACCAAAAAGAAAGAAAAGTATTCAAACTTATATATATATATATGTATATAATTTGTATATATATATACATATATAGAAGTAAACTTCAAGAGAAATCAGGAGAAATTGCAAAAGCGATTAAAAATAGGAAAGCAACGACAACAAAGCCTAGACCCATTCTTAAAAAAGAACGAAATGAAAGCAAACGAATGCAAATTAAAACCGCCCTCCTTCCTCACAACGCCCAATCGTTCCTTCAGTGGCCCTGAAGTCTCGATGGCACCATAAAAAGTATGCGCTCGTTCACACAGACTATCCACTTGCCACCAAAATGCCACCTCTCTCCCTTCGATACGCCTTCGTAAGCCATTTTATGCATAGGGGAGTCATTATATTGAATTGAACGTTAAAGCGCAGATAAAATGTGCAACAAAAGGACTAAAGGATATCCAGCCGAGACAAACCAAACCAGGCGCAAGTACATTGGCCTCCATCAGCGTCGTCCCCATCATCATCATCATCATCGTCGTCGTCATCGTTCTCTCTCGAACTCGTACTCGGCCTCGCCGGCAGTCGAAAAGCCAGTAAAGCAATTGAGGCCTCAGACACTTAAAATGTAAGCCAAAGGCCGACCGTCTGCATCTCGGCATCTGTAGCCATGTGTTTGTATACGTATATGTATGCCTTCCTGGCATCTGTATTGGTGGGAATACGTGTGTTCATAGCTGTCAGCCATAAGATATTTCCATAGACATACAGACGGCTATACGGCTGAGCGCCCATCTCTGGCTCAGGCACTACCAGAAGAGATTGAGTTGCCAGGTTTCACCAGACATCCATTCCACTCCTCCTTCTCAGCAGAGAAGCAGAACATACAAAATGCCTGGCATTAGGGTGACTCAGATATAGCAAACTAATAGTTTCAAACTAAATCAAAGCGAAAACATTGAAAAGCCCACCTCTGAGTAGAATAACAACAAACTATGCATTCCTTAATACTAATTCAATTCCTCAAACAACAATTTGCATTGAATCTTGTAAGATTATCGAAAGCTTTGACGAGTTTGTATTACAAATCAAAATACTGAGATCAGAGCCACAACTTTCGTTATTTTGCATAATTATTTTTGAAAAGATTCTCTTCTTTTCCACTGTCTCCATTGTGGATCACCCTGTTGCTCTTCCTTGCTCACTCTCTGGCATTGCATCTCCTCACCTGTCATATCGAAGTAACTGCCTACTTCCTTGTTGTCCGAATGCCTTCCAGCAGGACATCGTAGTCATACATGGACTCACAAGCTCACACACATGTACGTTGGTATCCTTTCCCCATACACCGTTTAAAGGGACTTTTTTTGTCTTGCTCTTATCTTCTTTTGCTTTTGCCTTCCTTCTCCGTTGACCTTCCTTTTACCCACTTTTTCCTGTCTGCTTATCTTCGTTTAACTTTCTACCATGTTATACACGTTATCTAACTTTTCCTCTATGTATGTGTGTGTGTAGCTATGTGTGGATTCTCTGTCTCTATGTTTGCATTTTTTGAGCAAATCAAGTGAAATTACATTTTTCTATGCCATGTCCTTAATGTTATTTGCATACGTATCCTGCAGGCTACAATATTTACAAATGAATACAGTTCTCTCAGTCCTGGCCTTAGAGACAAACCCACCACACTCCTTCATTTTTCATCCTTCCACCCATCCTGGCCAAGTAAAACTAACTACGTTTGCAAAAAATTCTTTCATATCCTTTTCAACCGTCGTTACGTGCCCTCAAAGTACCATTTTGTCACTGGGTGTCCTTTGCCGACCGTCTCTAACCATACCCATTCGCATTCCCGTTCCAGTTTCCATCACCCGTCCAGCCCCTCTTTGTTCCACTCATTTGCATTTTCTTCTTCCTTTACTTTTTTTGGCATTAATATTTGTTTTCGTTTGATAATTTTCCTTTGCTGCCTTTTATACTTTTAAGTGCACTTCCTGCCAGGATGCTCAACCCCCTTTGCCTCCTGCCTTCGTTACTACCACCAGCAATCCTTTTTTCTGCTGCTGTTAGTTTGTCGCGCCTTCTCTCTCCCACACTCTATTTATTTCCGTCTCGTTTGCTCACTCTCAGCGTTTCCTTGCCGCTTCGTCTTATTGGACTACGGTAGAGACGTCGTAGAAGAGTTCACAAAAAGGACGAGAAAAAAAGACCATGCCCGCCACATTTAAATGTCTCCGCCCCTTTTCTATTTAAAAAATGTAAAGCATTTGCCTGGCTTGGCTTGGCTTGGTCCGGACTCGTTTGGTTTGCTCCGTCTCTGCTGCTTACTCTTTCTTTTAATTTATTTTATATCGCCTCCTTGCTCTGCCAACCAGATTGCGAATGCGAATGCTAGCGCTTGGCTTGAGTTCACTGCCCGCCAACTCCGCGAGGATGTCATCCACGTTCAGTTTCGTCTTCACCAATAAGATTGCTGCAGCCGAACAGCAAGTGAATGAGTGGAATTAGATAGGGCGAAGGAGTGTGTGCACCGAATGGTTGGGATGGATGGCAATCAGGTGGGCAAGGTCGAAGGACGAAGTACTCTTAATAACCATGTGCCAGGTTGGTATTTTAATTGAAAGTTGCTAAGCAATTTAGTAAAATCGGAAAGATCTTGTTACAGCAAAATGGAGCAGCGAAAGGATGAAAAACTAAAGACCAGCCTGTATCCCCATTTCAGGCCCCATTAAATAAAGTGTCTCCATATGGTGAAGACAGCCATTTAACTTTTATGTAAAGAATCAACACATAAGTTTGGAAAGGAAAAAATGTATATACAATCAAATAAATTGGAGAAACTAATATGTGTTTGTTTCATTTGGGAAAATGATATAATCTACACAATAATCAGGGTAGACATTCCTCTCACTCTCTTTTGATTACACTCGCTTGCCCGGTGGCTCCATCTCTTGGTGGTAATTGCAACCACCATGGCACACAGAGCTCCGGATAAAAAGTTCACAGTTGCAACCACCACCCGACAGATGGCGGGCCAAAGGACATTCCTTGAATTGGCTGGTAGGTAGGGATATTTAAGTTTTTATTGTTTGTGACTATTTGGTTATTTTGTCAATTCAAATTGCAAGCAATATTATTGAAATGAGGTCTGGAGTCACTGAACACGAATCATTCTTATCTCGAGCAGAAAAAAAACTTGCCCGGGCAAAATTAGCCAATGTTCTGCAAGGTTCTAATTTCTAATTTTGAATTTTTGAGACTTAAAATCGGTGATTTGACTTATTCTTAGCTTATTTTAATAAAGCAACTTAACTTCTGACTTTCTTCTGCGATACGTTTAAGATAATGAGATCGTGTCACGAGGTAAAATGTCATCGCTAAGCATCCTAATACAGTGATAAACCACCACCATCCCTGCCGCTTGACCCGTTGCTGGACCAAAGGACATTCCAGTTTATCTTGCTGACCAGCTTTTGGCTGAAGAAAATCATGAGAAAATTTTACAAAAAAATCATCATCAGCATCTTCGGTTTTTTACCCTTTTTTTTGTATTGTACAAGAGGTTTGTCGACTTTGCTGCAGTTGCAGTTCAGAGGTTAGTGACCAAAGGTAGAAACGGGACTTGTTTTTGGATACTAAGATGCAAAACTGGCTAGGGGAGTCTGAGAAAGTACGAGATGCTGATGCTAATACGGATGCGGAGATGTCGTCGGCAGGACCAATTAAATGGAATGCTAACAAAAGAATACTTTTCAGTTATAAATAAATGCATGCGATTGCTTTGTCTTTTTTTCTCGACACATGTCGGTGGAAGAGAGGCCAAAGGGGGAGGAATAGCTGGCATGCATGAAACGGAAAAGTTTTTGGGCAACTTCTACAGAAAATATTCTAATGAGCTACAATGTTGATGAGGGAAAAGGGAAGGAAAAGTAGAAAAGTGGCTTCCTGCCCAGACCGAAACGAAAACGACATTGAGGAAGAGATGCAGTTTCCTCTTTATCAATTCCAATAAAATTTTCAAGTCTCATTTTCGTTTAAAGAAAATAGAATAGCATACTTTTTGGGTACATACTACATGGCAGACATTAATATTAAAATAACTTCCACAACTTCAGACGCCAGAATCGTGAAACGTGCATGTATGTAACACAGCTCACGTGTCTTGGCGCGACTAATTAGTTTTGGGGCCTTTCGCCTAGTGGCAACACACTAACTTTAGTAGCTACCTCATCAGGGGCAAAGTTTATTATGCAAAATACGGAGCGAAGCAAATGAAGCTCATTCAAAAAACTGAACCAACTGTGGCAAAGGATGTGGCCAAGGTAACGTAACCGACGACGGCGATGGCGATGCCTGATGGCCAATTGCCAGCCAGGCATATTTGATAAGTTGCAGCCAGTAGAGAAGCTCGGCCTTAAAAGCCAAGTCCTAACATATAAAGTATCTCATATTTAATATTTATGGCCCAGGGAAAATTTGTTTTAGACCCAGACTTAGCTCTCGATGGCCAACGATGACCAGCTAATATTGAACTACGAGGATATGGGCAGCCAAAGCTAATAAATTGAGGTGGCCGTAGCCTGAATGAACATTCTGCTCTAGGTTGCTGCTGTTGCTTCTGACGGCTTTGTTGGTTCGTAATTATAATTTGCCCAACTCGTGTCCAAAATAAATTAAGAAAGAGAAGAAACTTTTTCCCAGCTAGCCATGTTTTCACGTTCCACTTTATATAATTTGTTTTTGGCTTAAGTTTTTGACTAAAACAAAAAAAGGAACAACAACCAGCCGAAGCAATTGCATTTACGCCTGCATGCAAATAAAAATTGCATCTACCCTACAACGACAAGGGCAAAACTTTTATTGAACTTGGGGAGCTCAGGCTCCCAACCATCTCCCCTTTAGCGCCCACATTCTCTAGTCAAACTGCAATGTTGCCAAGGCACAACATTTTTCCATGCTGGTAAAAGTTAACTATGAAAACCAAAGGAAGTTAACTGTTGAAATTAGTAAAAGTGCAGAAAAGTTGATGAATTTGCAAAAGAGAAAAAAAAAGAAATCAACAAAAATAACAAGGAGCGAACTTTGGCGCATCAAAGTACAACAGGGCTTCATAATTTGGCAGCAATGTGTCCTAAGAAATGTAACTGGATGATATTATTTTCGTTATTTACATACATCCATGAGTAAAGCATACGCCATGAAGATGCCATTTCGAATCCGTTTTACAGGGTAAAATTTTCTCTAATCAAATGGCTTTAAATATCCACTAATTAAAGCTAGGCTTTTTAAAATTTCTCTTTAGACAATTTCTGTAAATATATTATAATATTTTAGTATAGATCTCATTGATTATTATGTGGTATTTCAGTAGCTTACTTTTTGAATGAAATGAAATCTCTTGTAGAAATAGAAACGCTCCTATTTGTGGTCATACCACAGGATGCCGCCCATTTGCTTGCAGGCATGGGGCATGGCCATGGTAAGGCAAGGCAACCCATTGACATTTTGCCCAAACTTGATGTTGATGTTAAAATTTTTCATCAAGTTGCATAAAAATAACAACGAAAAACAACAAATTTTTGTTTTTTCTTCTCTTTCTCTCGGAGTGATGAAAACAAACTGTGAGGAAAACTCATCTAAAATGCATAAAATTTGAGTTGATGAACTGGCCAGTGTTTGGGAGAAGGAGAAGATGTTCGGCAATCAAGCTGGAGCTGGACAGCATCCCATGACTTATGGCAATGTAATACAGTAGGGAGGGAGCTGAAGAACTGGCAAACTTATTGGGTAATGCAAGGTGGCCAATTGAGACGGAAAATAAGAAGAGAATAAACAAAAGGCAAATTAGTGAATAATTCAAAAATCAATTTGAAATAGTTTTTCGAGTCAAAAGATGAAGAACACACACATACACCAGGATAAAGAGATGGAGTTAAAGATGAATAGAAAATGGAGCCGGCCAGACAATGCCGGAGATGCAAACAATAGAACAGTATAGAACATGGCAGCTACATGGCAGGCCAACAAGAAGTATTTAGAGAGATTCACAATGCCGACAGAAAGCGAGGGGGAGAAAGATGTCCAGTCTTGGCTTTATAAATAAATAAGAGCAGATGAAAATAAATGCAAAAGGATCTAGCAAGCTGCAGAAGGACATGTGCATATTTAAACACAAATGCACAAAGAAAAAGAAACAAGAAATCGAGAGCAAGAAATGACTAGAGATGTCTGAGTCTGAACAGTAGGGAAATAACAAAAGCATATATACACACACACACAGCAGCAGCAAGGACTAAGCTTGCAAAGGACAACATTTGAGTAGCAGACATTGCCGGGAGGAGTGATGCTGTCTGGCCATAAGCAAATATATATATATATGTGTATGTATATATATTTGCACATATTGTATGTATGTATGTATGTACATATATCTCCACAGAATTTCTTGTTTTATTTCGGTATTTTATTGTTGGCAAATTCCTTCCTTGCCTCCTGGCAAGTCCTTTCTACTGCTTCGTTGGATATTTCTTCTTTTTTTGCCTACACCAAAAGATGTAGCCAAGGGCAATGACAACGACAATGACAAGATGCAGACGCAGATGCCAATGACGATGCTAAAGGCCGATGCCAAGCTTGAGACTGGAGGACACCAGCAACTTGGTTGCCAAATTAAAGTTTTCAATTAAAATTTTGCCATTGTTGTCCTTTGGTTTCTCACTCTGTTTCTGTTTCCTTCCGTATCTTCCTTTTACCCTTTCTTCTTTATTTTCTTGTTGTTGATACGTTTTTTGTTGATGTGGGATACAACCGGAACATGTGAGTTCGGGAAGGACAGTAGAAAGGATTCGTGAGAAGATAGATGTTAGTAAGATTGATACATTGTCTAATAAGGGAAATAAGTTCAAAACTGAAATATCAATTTCTTTCAAGCGAAACATAAGTATATGCATTTTAAACTAAACCATCCAGAACAGTTTTAGAATATTAAATTAAAAATATTATGAATTGAATGTATGTACATATGTTTTTAAAAACTGTTGAATTGTAGATAGATTAAACACTTTGAAATTACAAAAAAGAATAAATATAAATTAAGAATGATTAATAAAATATAAAATATATACCTCCATATATATATGAACGTTGCCTTAACAGGAAACCTTTTGTTGATGAAAAGATGTATAAGATGCAGAAGATGGTCATGCTTACAAAGAAAATGTGATAAAAAATATATAAATAAACAAACGGCGCAATCGCAACTAAAACTAAAGCCCTAAGAATTTAAAATGAACAGGGAAAAAACCTTAGCAGGGTTTATTCAAATTTAAAATTAATTCTTTGATGGAATCATGCCGAGTATTAATACTTACATATATGTATGTATGTATATTCATGTAGGTATAAATAAATAGAGGAGTTGCCTTATTAGTCAGCAGTTTTTAATTGCCAAACCCCACACAATGGAGCATCATTAATATTCATATGGTTTATTTTGTGCACTTTTGAACTTGGATGGATGGCTGAATGGTTACCAGGATAATGGGACAGACGTCAAATGATGAAATCAATGCGAATTAGTGAAACAAAAGTTGCATTAGATGGGTTTTGTTGGCCTGTGCGTACAGTCAATGGATTCAGTGTTTCATTAATTAGCAGAACATTCATCAATTTTAATAATATTTTCAAAAATTCAAAAACTGACCCCAACCGCAAAGAGTCGACGTCATGGTCGTGGATATGAATATGGACAGATGATGAAAGCTGTCCAGCAGACCAATAGACACATACTTACATATGTAGTATGTAAGTATATACAAATTTTAGTTACTTTACACATGAACAAACTGGAATATAGGCTTACATTTTGTATCAGACATGAGGAGAAGATTTAGAGATGGAGTCGTTGAGTTATGATAACATTCATTTGCCTGTAAATTTCCCAAATGGCTTGTAGCAAACTAAAAACTATGGTCAAAGGCAAAAAGAGGCACACGCATGGTCACACACACCAAGAAGTGTGTGTGTTTGTGTACATGTGTGGGTTCCAGTGTTTCTGGGCGTTGGGTGTTATTTTTGTACAAAGGATTATTTCGTCTCGACCAAACATGCAATTAATTATAAGCTTAAGGCCTTGGGGTCCCTTTTCCGTTGGAATCGTTGTGCCTTGTTGTGTGCCTGTACATGGCCTGACCAGCAACTGAAACACGAGGCAATGCAAATGTAGAAGGAGACAGAGTTGGAGACGGAGACACTAAAAGCGGCCAGCAAAACTTGAAAGATAATAGCCTTAGCTTAGAGTGCCAGGCACAGGCAGCACAGCAGCATGAGATTGCGAATGGAAATGAGAACAGGATGCCCACTACTACTATTATTTATTCCCAAAAGTTTAAGGCAACATCATTATCTTTTATGCACACCAAACTTTCCACTTCCATAAAGATTTTTCCTGTTTTTTTTTTTAGCTCGTTTTCTTCCAAGCAATCTCGATATATATACATATGTATATCGTACACACTCGTTCATTAAAATTCACCCACATACCCGCATAAAAGTTGCTGCGGCGGCCATGCCATTTCAACCCCCCAAAACAGATGATGGAGGGTGGGAGCATTGACAGGCAAAGTTTTTGTATTTTAGTTTCACAAAAAGTTTTCTACACCATCAGCTCAAGACATAAAAACTTATCGCCTAACCACCTACTCCTCTTGCCCACTCATCCACCCTTCTAGAAACAACCCAATGCCTTGAGTTTGCTTATAAATCCAACCCCAAAAATAAGGGTGTACAGCAGAGTGTGGGGCAAGGGGAAGGAAGTCAAGTCGGAGGATGTGTTGGAGCTGTATGTGAATGAATGTATGCATGTTCTTGCTTGAGCAGCTGTAAATTTTTGTGGGCATCCTTGCTGACTGACTCATGGGGTATGTAAATGGGGCAGTTTTCAAATATATAATAATAGGACAACATCGGCTTGCTATCTAAGCAGATCCAAAGATCTATAAATGAATTTAATGTTAAAAAAAATCTGAACTTCTGGCAGTTCATACTGGCTCTAATAGTTGTTAAAAAATGTGTTTTCATTTATAACTAACATTATACTAACTAACTAGATTAGTATGATGATTAAGCTTATGGTAACACTAAACGCTTACATATTCCTTCTTCTTTAACATTTTTCTAGTTGTCTTTGTTCTATTATGAGTCTAATCTTTCTCTTTGTGTGAGATTTCCTTCGCTTTTCTTCCCTTATAAATGAATCTAATTTCAATAAACAAACATAAAATTTTAATGAGTTGCCATCGTCTTAATATTAGAGAGGCAGACAGCATCTTCAACCCTTTTAAATCCCGACAAGCATCTTTAGCCAGCAGCCGCTTTCGGACAGGACCAAAACTGTGGTCCGGTCAGAGGTCAATTTGTGCAAGATTTTCTCACAGAATTTTTTGGGAAGTTTTTCAACTCTTTTCTTCATGACTGCGCAACTGGACAGTCAGGTTCAGGTTAGATAATGGGTCTTCATCTCGGTCCAGTTGTCATCTATTTCGAGATGCTGTGGGAAACAATATTTTTGTCCAGTTGTGGAATTGACTTTGTATGGGAAAGAACTGAGAGCAGCGAAGTAAGTAAGGAAATCTAATAAAGAAATACCAAAATATGTTTACTAAAATTAATCAGTTTTTGCCAAGACAAGCTTAATAAATCACAGTGTAAACTCAAGGATAGCCTAGAGAAACAAAACCTTTTCAAATTGTTGACTGAAGCAGAGTTTGGGGGATCAAAGTTGGAAAGGGGCTTGGAAATAAATTACCGAAAATTCGCCTGGCGCATAATGAAGAAGGAATAAAAAAGTAAAAGTCCGTTGAAGTCCGATGGACAAAACTTTAGCTAGCAAAAAGAGGCAACTTTGGCCAGCAACAATTTTTCGTTTTCTCGAACAAACCTGATCCCTGCACTCAGCTACCTCTCATGCCCCCATTCTAGTGTGGCACAAGAACTATTCAAACTTTCGGCCATGGCATAATACCTCGAACAATTCGAAAGCCAGGACTACTCCTGCCTGGGCACGTACCCAGGATTTAATGTCCCGCAGTGGTACTTGAGAAAAAGTAGTTGGCACATTTGGTAAATGGGCAAAATGGATGGTTTTAGTCAAGAGGAAGAGAGAGACAGAGAAGGAGAGAGTGGAGGAAGGCAAAAGATGCGGCGATGGGTGGAGGGTATACGCAAGGTTATAGGAAGCTGGTAAAGCTAAGAACTTTTACTTTGCAGCTGAAAAGTAATGGGAACCTAGCCAAGCTTTCGATGTTCCTTATCCAGCCCACTCGCCATCGCCCATGCCATAGCCTCTTGCTATGCCAGTCAACCAAAGAAACTTTTGGCAAAGCAAAAAGTTTTGGTCTACAAAAAGAATCATATACATCGAACATACATATATACATACATAATATGTACATACATATATACATATAAAAACACTATGTATGTAGCTACTGGATGTATGTATATAATGTAATAAAATAAAACGAAAATAGTTAGTTTGGTCCTTGGCAAGAAAACTTTCTCCTGCCATGTCCGAGGGTTGGAGAAACGAAGTCCAAATTTAATAGAAAATGTTCTTGTTGGAATTTTCATTTAGAAATTTTCCAGGGAGTGGGCCAGCACTAACTATTTACAACAGCAATTCCAAGAAGTTTTAGCCAGGCGGCGGCAGCATTCGAATGGCTTCTAAAATACTTTCATGTGCGACGAACAAACATACATAGAAAATGTAGACATACATAGATGATTCGAGTAGTTTTTCATGCCTATGATTTATGGTGTACACACTGGGAGGATCCCTCACTCGAAGGACAAGTTCTTAGACACTATAAAAGACTGCTAAAAGAGCTGAGTGTGGGTTATGTCTGGGCCAAACAAATATTGGTCGAAATATTTCATAGTTGAATGCTTTGAAATATTTTACTTTTTGATGTACAAAAAAAAGGGGGGAAAAAAGAAATAGAAACCGTTAACAACTAGTTCAAGCCTAAAGGGCAAAAACTATCCCCTCGTCAAAGTCAACTTAATTAATGAATCCGCCCACATACGCACACACACAAATACATACATACATAACACTCGCATTTCCACACACGCTGAAGACTGAGTAAAATCAATATTCAAGGGCCACAATAAAAGGACCATTGGTTTAAGCCAATTCAAAGAACAGCCATGGCGACTGGCGACATCAATTAGAGCACATCATCTTGACCGCCTACCCAAAACAAAAGTACAGTACCCACACGCACACAAAGACACACACACAGACTGAGCTCTCTGTTAGACATAAGAAAAGGCGTGGTTGATTGCCCTCACTCACACACACACACACACAGAGTGCACACACAACATCCTTGTAGGAAACTGGTTTTCATTTCATTTACGAAAACTCACCCTCGAAATATGAGAAGATGCTCTGCTCCTGGGTCTGGCCTGCTGGTCGTTTCGCTCTCTGCCCGCCTGTTTCTAATAAGAAAAGCTACGCCATTTTGAATTTATAAACAACCCCCTCATATTCCTTTTCCTTTTACTCCTTTTGCAGAGCAGAGTAGGAGGAGATTTACCCATACCAATGCCAAGCATGTTTCTTATTTATGACATTTTTATGCTAATGGAATTTGTCTCTGTGTAAGTGTGTCCCAAAGGGATTAAGGCATAAAGACGAAGCATCTCTGATAAGAAAATGCTTCAAATTTTGAATGTATTAACGCTTACAGATGGCGGCCACAACTTTTTTGTTCCATCATGCTAAAAATATTCCACAAAGTATTTAAAATTTGTATTACTGTAAGAACTGACCCAAATTTCAAGAATTTCAAATTTAAATTAACTCTTTATATTAAAGCTAATCTCACCAAAGAAAGCATCCTCTTTGCTTTATCCAACATAATTATTAGCTCCTTTCATACAAATTTCTTATGCCCAGACAATACTTAGAAAAGAGAACCCAAATTTAGGTTTTAATAACTTCAAAATAATAAAATATAAATAATACCCATATCAGGCTACATTATATTGTTATTTATATCCTAATTATGATTAGTAATCAATAAAAATGTTTAAAGCTTCTTATTATTTTGCCAACCGTTCTAGTTATCTAGTTTTGTTTTATCGCTGAAAGAAAACCATTTACAGTAACAATAAAGACTTAAAGCGAGCGGCATGTAAACTACAACAAATTTTTGTTTGTAATTGGCTTTTAAGTGTAAACTGTTTTAATGACCTAGGTAAGGTTTTTTGTTTTTATTTGTGTTATTTTTCTTAACCCAAATAAGTAAAAAAGTCTAAAAATTCGAGCAACCACTTGCATCGTTAAATGCCAACATAAAGTTTCATAGAATCTGATAAAATCCTTTTTTTGGGTTTTTGTAAAAGAATCCTTGCATTTGACATAATTATAAAAGGAAACAAATGTGCCACATACACACACACACACACACAGACAAGCATATACACTCTCTCAGGACACAGACAAGAGACACATATCTAAAGGGTTCAAGTTGAAACAAAAGGACTTTTCTTTGCTATATAATTTTGTATGATAAAAAATATATATAAATGTATACAAATGTGTGACATATAATGAAACGGCGAGCATGCATACACACACATGACTTTAGCTAGAGGACGAAAAGGACACGCACACAGTTTCATAGGGACACACATACTAAACACATCGACAAACTCATAAAGAGGTGTTTTAGGAGCCTTCTAACCTCAAACAAGAAACGCCCCCATTTAAAGACTGACTCAGACAGAACCGGAACCCAAATCCAATTGTCGTCTTGCATGGTAAATCGAGCAACGAAATTTTCAATTAATTTCCCCATGAACTAGGAGGTGAATAAAAACAAGTAGTCAGTCGACTCCCCTGTCAAGGCATTGGAATGAGTTCGCTTCGTTTGCGTTTGGTGTTTGTCAAATAAATTGTCATGTGAAGCATCAATAATAGCATAAAAATTGATTACATTTGCGCCAGAGCATCAACAGAACTTGATAGTTGTCGAAAATTGTTAACTATGCAGGAAATGACAGGAGGGCGAAAGGAGGCACAGGCAACTGGTCATAAGCTCAAGCTATTAAGCCCACTCCCTCAGGCAGAGCAGACCCAAACCATTTAAGGCAAAGGTCCCAAACATCATCCAACTCACTCCAGAGCCATTTTCTTGCACTAAAAGCGATATCCTTGAGGGCCCGAAAAACAGATACACACTTACATATGTGTATATGTAAATGGGTCTTTGGTTTTGAGCAAGGGGCAAGTGGGAGGGGGCCAACTACACATCTAGCCAGGAATGCTTGATAGTGGGCCTCCTCCCACCACCCCCACCATACCTACCAACATTTAAACTTGCACTGATGAGGGTGAAAAAAAGATGTTTCCGTTTCTTGTTGTCCTGTTTCGTGTTCTTTTATGTGTGTGTGTGTGTTGGCCAGTGTCTGGGCCAACTAATAAATATGACCGAAATGAAACTGCCCAAAAATTTCCACACAATCACACATTATGCACACCCCCTCACACATACACATGGAGACGCCCCAATGGGTCTCACACATTAGCCCTATAGTTTTGCCTGTTGGCTTACAAGTTGACTGCAAAATCCGCAAAAGAACGCCACGTAATTGTGTGTGTGCTGTGTGTGTGTGTGCGCACGCTCACATTTGCCAACTTTCGCTTCATAAGTGGTTGCCTCGTGTCTCTAGTATATATGAATGTGTGTGTTTGTGTGAAAAATGAACCCATCATGGCCGAAAACTACTGCAGGAAATTCGGTTAGCAAAGTGTCGGCTCCCTATGTCCATTTAAATAGTTATGGCGTTGTTCCTAGACACCTACACAGTCCCAGTCTCAATCCCAAGTCTATATCTTACGGATCTTGTTTGATAATTCAACAATTGATTGGTATTGGTGATGAGCATGTCAATCACACAATCTTAACTCTTTGTGGATTTCTTACGAAGGAGAAAACCCTCTTTGATTTTTCTTTAAGTTTTTGCTTGACCTAATTAAAGGAATAATAGTACTTTGGAAAAAAAAAAAGTTTTTGAAGAAAGTGAAGCCATTTTTTGTCCTATGACTGATAATAGAATCCATGGAAGCTAAATGAAATGGATAAAAAAAAGAGAACAAATTCAACTGAATGATTTCATTCAATTTAATTGACTTTATCTTTCATTTAGAAACTCACAAAGCTAGAACTGAATAGCTTCAGATGTCTTTAACAAACAAATATCTTTATTCTGTAGCCTTTCAATGTGTCATCCTCTTTTTTATCAACTGACCAAATTTAAAAAGAGTATTTACGATACGTTGTTCGCCTCCACTTTTTCTCTCAGCACTCTATCAACTGAGAGTTTTGTTGCTCAAGTCAAATTATGGTAACATAAATGTGGGCAGCAGGACAACAGCAACAACGAGCTGGAAGGACTAAAGAAGGGAAAAAAATGGCTGGCAAAACCGAAAATGAGGGTCGCTTGGAGCTTGGTGAAAGATAGGAGCTTGGGCGAGTATTTTTAGGCCCCTTTTTGATCCAAACAATATCCCATTACTCCATCCATCTGCCTTGTAGACCCCCTTTGAGTAACCTTTTCTGCTTTCTTGAAAGCCAGGACGAGCCTTTTGTTGAATTTAATTTTGTATGTGTATCTTTTGCTGACTTTTCATCCACAAGTATACTGACAGGATACACACACACACCTAAACTCTTCAGGACAGGCACGCACAATCCTTTTTTAGTATTTCCTTCAAAAAGAGCCTCTTTTGTGTAGGCACTTTGTGTGTGTGTGTTGTGTGTGCGCGTGTGTATTATTCTGGCAGCTTGTTGTCCTTCTTGTCCTTGTTGTCCTTAGCACAAGCACAAACCCCATCTTGCCCCAAATCATTTGCTCTCTTTCTTTCTCACTCGGTTTTACTTGTATTTTATATGAAAACTTTGCAGCAAATTTGCATATATAGAAGTCGCCCCATGTAGCCACATTCAAACACACATATATACAAGCATCTATACCTATGTATATATGAGAGTGTTTCTGTGTGTGTGTGACTAAAATGTATGCAAATTTCAAGTGTTTCCTCTTCGTTATGAACCCAACTTCAATGCAAAATTAACAGAAATATGTAAATTTTCTTTTCGTTAAGTCTGCATCGAAAACGTTGCTGGACAGGCTAACAACAACAAAAAACAGATACATAGAATAGAGCCTAACAAAAATCCTCCTTGCCTAGTCTATGAGTAACTGACATTTTATACACAGCTGTACTACCACAAACAATTTATACATTGCAAATTGTTGACCATAAACAATCTAAAATTTTAAGCAAAATGGTGGATTCTGCCCACCAAGATTAAGATTAATTAGAGAACCTTGATAGCTTGGCCAAAGTGAGAAGAAGTTGAACATCACCAATAACTCCTCAGACCAAAACTGAAACTAATAGACAAATTTAAAACATTATACAAAATTCTTTAGTTATCTGGTGTGATTAATTTGTCATAGTTTCTTTAATTGAACAAAATCGCTTGTCAATATCTTATTTATATCATAACCTCCACCCGAGCAATCGATGTTCAACCGATCTGATTCTTACATCGCATTTTTCAGTTATATTCATTTATAATGTCAGCCTATTATTTCTCTCTTTGGCTATTCGTTTCTTTTTCTTCCCTGATGGGAGAAACGCATAAATTCGATCAATTTACCGACTATTTATTAAGCTCAGTCGACAAATGTGCGATATGGAAGGAATTCAACTTATACAGCTCTTCAACAAACCGATCGATTTCGATTTAAGGAATTGCATTCAATGGATATATTCTGTATTTTCTTTGTTTTGATATTTTTAACTTATTTATTTCTGGTCACACTCTAAATTGCATATGTATTCTACCTCTCCCTGTTACTCCTGCACTATTTAACAAAGTGTCCCATATCGGAACGCTCACACACACATGAAAAGGACTGTGACCCCACCTCTAACCCAATGACCAACCCAGGCCAAACAGGGGTAGGGTTAACAGCAATTTAAATAATAAAACTGCTTGGCATTTGGGAAAAAACGCAACCCTTAACTTGTTGATATGCTCAAAACCGAAAAGCAAAAGCAGGAAAAAAAAACAGAGTAGAAAATTCAAAATGAAACTGAATGAAAGAACTTAAGATGCAAAGGAGATGAAAAAGCAAACGAAAATATAAGAGAAATAACCGTGGGACACCGTTAAGACCGTTGGCATCCAAGGAATTGGGAAGGTTGACCATTACGATTTGCTTTTGGGGCAGGGAATTGGTGTTTAAGCCTTGGCCCTTTTGGGAGGTGTAGGTGAATTACTTTCTTCGAGAGAATTCGGGCTACACAAGATTTGAGTTTGTGTTTTAAAGTGGTTGACCTGTGCCGCAGAACATAAATTAAGCAGCGACAAATTTGACTGTAGGTAAAATGCTTTCAAAACATGTTTCAATTCGATACGAAAAGTGATCTTTATCCGCATGTTCTTTAAACAACCAAAAAAACAAGTTCAAATGAGGATTTTTCCCATCGTATTATTGCAGTTCAAATGGTCAAGGATATACGAGGACAGATCAGAACAAAAAATAAAACTGAATCTTCCTTTCGTTACCCTTGAGTCTGTGTGCGGCCAAACGAGTTTTCTCGGTCCAGGTCCAGCAACAGCAGCAGCCGTTGCAGCTTTCAGCAAGCCGCCAGGTGTGCCTGGCAACTGATGCTGCGATCCGATCTGTACCAAACCAACCCACCACCATGAATAGAAAACGCATTTTTAGCAATCTTTCGCCCAACGATTTTTCTACAATAAACTAGCCTAACGGGTTCCTTTTTATCAATCCTGCCTGCCTGCCTGCCTTTCTTTGCTTTTGTTGCCCTCTGTTCCCCCCACCCTTCGCTCACATCCGGTCAGACAATGGACAAAGCTTTTCCATCCAGTCTCTGATCGCTTGGCTTGCCCTGATCTCTGGCGTATATAAACTGAGCCTGCTGCGCAGAATCAATCAGTTTCATTTCAATCTTCAAACGCTGAGGATCAACAGCAACAGCAGCAGCAACCAGGAGAGGATCGACTGCTCGACTCCTAGCTTACAGCCATGGTCAGGCCGAGCTAAGGAACTGCTGCGTGCTGTACGCGGCAAAACCAACCAATCAACAAAAAATCGTCTACCAAAAAAAGTTTCTTCAGTTTAAATAAAATCAACTAAATTCAGTCCAGTTAAAAACAAAAAAGAAAAAGTTCATATACCGAAAGTCAGATTAATTTTTATTAACACAACACACAACAAAACTTCAAAACAAAGACTTTGCGAAAATTTGTTATATTCCGACAAATTTTCGTGAGAATGGTTTAAGTATAAGCAAAAGCAACTACAATTCAACGAAAAAATAACTAAAACAAACATCGAAAAAATAACAAAATCCAATCATAAACAATTTCTGCCACAATCGCACAACTCAAAAAGAATACTCGACAAACTAAAATCTACATAGTAACATAAGCAACAAATTCCAAAAGTAAAGTGCAAAATAAATATTCGACAAGCAATTGAATTAACAAGCCTCTATAAGGAAAAAAAGGATCCCTACAGTGAATTGAGATAATAATATTATTTTTATATATTTTACAGGTAAGTTTATCCACGAAAGATCTTCGATAATAGTCACATAATTTCTGAAAATTATATTTTCCATTCCATCATTATGATATTTTTTATGTAGGACCCACTCCACGAGAAAGCTGAGCAGTGTACTTAAATTTTTAAGCAACAACCGAACAGTTATTAGCATGGATCAGGCAGCAGTAATTAACATTGTCAACCAACATACAAACAACAAATCAACGAAATTGTTATGAAACTCAACGAAATTCTAAAATGTTTACTGCTAACTATTCTCAACTACTGCAATGAAAATTTTGCCGCCATCTCAACTAAATTAAATCCAAAGCCGCAAACGTCCAGGCGGCGTCTCCAGTCCGCGCCGTTGCCATTACCCAATTGTCTGCAACACTCCTCCGATTGGCGCCCCAAGCTTCAAATCTGGCCATCAAATTACACAGCATTCCGACAAAAACTACAAGGAAGGAAACCGAAATTTAAACACTATTGCATCAATCAAATCCAATCCATATGTATCGAACGACATGCAAGCATGGGGTCCATAACGCCGATGATGATGATACAGATACCTCTTTGTTGACTAGACCTAGAGAGGATCGAGCATTTGATGGCGAACAAGGAAGGAGCATCGAAGGAGTAACAGAACAACACCAAAGTAAAAGCAAGTAAGCAGCGCAGTCAGCGGCGACGACGACAACGACGTTTATCTAAAGCAGCAGATAAAATTCAAATGAGTGGCTAAAAAGCTGCCCCGTTGTAGATACATTTGGCTGAATATCTAAACAGGGGCAGCAAATGCCCCACAAAAGCCAACCCCTCGACAGGAAGTACTCACACACACGCACCACCCATCTAAGATTCAAAATGCTCCTGCGGCGAATTCAACACTCACACACACACACACACACAAACACGAACCCTCACCCATACATAACAAGAGAGCAGAGCAGAGAGAAAGAGAGAGAAAGCCACACGCGCTCACCTTTGAGAAACTTTCGCAAGTATGACATTTTCTTAACTATTTCTCAAACCTTCTTTCAAATCAATTTCAAACTAAATTTTAAAAACCGAAACGGAAATTCTAGAAATTCAAAAACAAAGGAAAAGGTGAGCCTGTTGTGTAAATTTAACTTCTCTTAGAGCAGCAGCCCGCCGCCAAAAACAATCAACAGCCAAAAAAAAAACCGCACGTCCTTACGAAAAAAGAATCACATCAAAATTTCAACTCTTCTTCTACGGCATCGCAGAAGGCTTCATTTCCAGAAACCGAATCTGAGTCCCAGGACCAAATCCAAACCTCGCAATACCCCTGTCCCCTTCGAAAATATCACTAACAATGCAATAGTTTATCATTTTGTGTAGCAAACGCAAATCCAAAAGACAACCAAAACCAAACAAAAACACCGAAATGTTTTAAATTATCGTTTCGTTTTTATCAATCTTTATTTTTTCAATACAAGTTTTATGACAAAGAAATGCCAAAAGACAGTTTCGTATCGTCCCAGAGCTTCAGGCAACAAATCAACCACCACGCACTCAAACACACAAGCATACACACACACACACACTCTTTAGCACTCACATACACAGGGGTACTTACACACACACACACACACACACACACACACACTCATTCTACTTTGGTAATAAAATGGCTGCAAAGGAAGCTGCTTCTACGATTCCCAAGAAGAAAAGAAATAGCCCGACCCACCATACAAATTGAAACCAGAAAAATTACATTTTCAACCAAGTGAATTTATTTAAACATTTTTGCACGCTTTCAATATTTTCTTTTAACTAATTACGGGACACATTTTCATCAAGTTGAGCAAAGACGTTGCAGCATTCTATAATATGACAACTTTTTGAAAATTGTACAAAAGAAAAGAAAATATTTAATGCGCAACAAATGTTGAGACAAATTTTATGTTTCTTTTAAAGTGCAAATCCATTACTCCAACAAAACCAACAAAATTATAGTCGTCAAAGTCAAAAATAACGTCATTTAGATCAGGAAATTGTCTAGTAACATTCTAGAAAGTGTCTTCAGGCCATCAATTTAAAAAAGTGAATTTTGTCTTCAAGTTAAAGACAAATAGTGAAGAAAAAATATATAAATTCAAATAAAACTACGAAATCCAAATTCAAAAGTTAACTCGTGAAAACATTAATCAATACAAACGATTTTCTTCCTCAAAACTAACTGGCCTAAAATTTCCACATCGACAACCTTCATCAAGTTAAATTCTAAAACACTGTGTAAAAAAATCCATTCAAATTTCTTAATTATTTAAATTCGTCAAACAAAAAGTATGATAGTTTCGATATCTTTAAAGGGAATTCTATCATAAAACACTTAAAGCTCATTTTCATATCTAAATTTAAATTTCAAGCCACATTTCTAACTTTTGATTCAACAAAGGATTTAAATTTAATGGTATTCAAACTTTAAACACAATCGAATTATTTATTCAAATTTCATATCAAATTTTAAACAAAATTGCTAATCAATTTTAAAAAATTCCAATTGTCCACATAACTTTAGAGAAACTCAAAAGTTAACTAAAAACAAACAATTTTAGCCGCACCAAAACTAAATTCAAAGTCTGCAAAATTAATTTTGAAGAAAGGTCGCTAATTCCATCAACTAATTTTCAAGAAAATTTAAATATTTTGATGAAATCTACAAACATTATTCACATTATATACTTTTGAGGTACATAAGTTCTTTTCTTAATACCCAAATTAAGACCAATCTAGCTCAAAAAAAAGGAAATTAAATGGAAATTTGAAAGAAAATCGAAATATTTTGACCAAATATAAAAACATTCTTCACATTACATATCTCAAAAGATAATATTAGTAATTCAAAACTAGAAACATTCTTTAAATAATACCTAAATTAAGACCAATCTAAACCATAACAAAGAGGTCAGCTAATTAATTGAAATTAATCCAACGTAAAGTTTGAAAGTAAACTATAAACAAACAATTTTAGCCACATTAAACCTCAATCTTCAATACACAAATCAAAGTTTCAAACAGAAAATTTAAAGAAAATTTCAATATTTTGACCAAGTATAAAAACATTCTTTGCATTACATATCTCAAAAGATAAGTTCAGTCAATCAAAATTAAAAAGTTTCTTAATAATACCTAAATTAAGACCAATCTGAACAAAAAACAAAAAATGATTCGCTTATTTCAAAGAAATTGAAAGAGAATCTAACAAATTTCAAAATTAATTTTTTATACTAGTCCACCATGAAAACATTTTGGTACTTTCGAAAAGCATTTCATTATACTTTCCACACTCAGATAGAAACGTATTAGATAAACTGAAATTCTATTCTACAATTCATAAAACAAAAAACATGTGACAAAATTACAAATTTAACATAAATACAAGAGCAATAAGCAAAAGTTATCAAAATGAAATCAAAATTGACATATCATACCTGAACTTCCAAATTCGAATTAAAAATTAAGTCCGAAACTTCCAATTGTGCAATTTCTTCGACACTTTCATCTATTAGAAATAAAAAATGAATAATCAAAATTAGAAAACATAATTAGAATATACACAGGATAAAACGAATACTTTAATTTCAAGCAAATATTAGTTTCACCAAAAATTATACTAAAGAAAAATCAAAATTTTGTGTGGTTCATTTCACGAATTCAATTCCGCATTTCAAATGAAGTTTTGACAAATAATTTTGCGAATCATCAATTATATTTCTCAAATTACTTCTAAATTGTAAAAATCTGTTCAATTTTTTTGTGGAATCTCCAAACTTATTACTATTTGATCCTTAATTCAATATAATGAAATGAAGAAACAAATTCGAAATTCATATCAAATCAAAGAAACGCAATTTAGTCACAAAATCATATTATAAAACGCAAAAACTATAACAAAAATGGTCCAAATTAGAATTAATACAAATTTCTTCAACAATATTCTTAAAAAAATTCACTTTGATTACTTAAATTCAAAACAAGTTACCCCTTTTTAAGATACAGCCTGAAATTATGCTCCTAAATTTCATATAATGCTAATCGTTATGTTGAAATTACAGAATTATTTTGTCACCCAAAAAATTTAAATACTTATCCTGAATAATCCCATTTGAAAATATCAAAAAATATTGTTCATATTTCTAAACAAACGATTTGCTAAGAAACTAGATTAGTGGACGAATTTTAAATTCAGCTTTAGATACATATTGAAACCAAAAGATCTATTGATTTCGTTTAAGACTCTAGCCAGACGTAAAAATTATATTCTGATTCCAAATTAATGAAAAAACAATATGTGTATAATCTAATTTGAAAAATCTTAAAATTTAGCAAGCTAAATTTCTTTTTCCTATTCTATAAACTTTCAATTTAATTTCTGCCTACTTTTTTATAACAATTTCCAAAATATTTCTATTCAAATTTTGAGTTTTCAAACTTTCTGTAAAAACAGACCACAATAATTTCTTTCGATATGATAAGCAAAATTTATTCTCATTTATTTATAGCCCTATAAAACAATGACAATAATATTAATCTGAAAACATACAACTAAATTATTTAATTTTAGAACTCGAAATTCAAACTCTCAACTTTCGGCTTCTTTCTGGCAAAGTTTACCACACTGAAACAACAAAATTCTAAATCAAAAACCAAATTAACCTCAATTGAAATAACATTCTAGAAGCAATTAAAAACATAAATTTCAATTTATTTATGCAAGCTAAAACAGAAAACTGAAATTGACAAAAACATTTATACTAACATTTCGTCAAAAACCAAAACAAAAACGCAACCACTCCAAAAAAAAAGAAGAAAAACACGAATTCAAGACAAAAGTTGCAACAATTCGAGAGTTTATTTTTGGCGCATAATTATTACACATTAAGATGACAAAGTACCGCGCGGCCGTCCAACAATAACAAAAACAACAAGAAAATAGGTATATACCCAACCAAGGCAAGCAGCATTATAAATTACAAGAAACAACGGAAGTTTTAATGCGACAAAAGTCAAGAACAAAAACCAAAAAATCCACACAAAAATAAAACAATCTAGAAACAAGAGCTGGCAAAGACGACAGGCAGAGATATACGTACATATATATGTATATATATATTTCCATTCAACTTTCAGGACCAAAAGTCTTACAAATGGCGGCCAAATTCAGATATAAATCAATTCAGAACAAGCAAACCAAAAGCAAAAAGAAGCAAAAATAAAACGAAAACGAGCACCACAAAATTAAACAAAACAACCAAGCCAGCGATTGTAAGGAAGAAAGGGGTTGAAGCTTCAAAAAAACTATCAAAGATTTGACAATACAAAAATTTTAAACCCATTCGAGAAACCAAAACAGAAAACCCCAACCCCTTTAGAAAAGAAACCCGCCCTCCTCTCGATGAAACAAAACAACCTCAAAGCATATTATTTGCGCTCAAAAAACCCAAGACAAAAAACCAACTTGACCGAAATCTAATACAAAATCCAAAATCACGAACATAAAAACCAGCAGAAACTTTAAGTAACATTCGAAGGCATGTCATAAGCATCTCGCAGCATCTATTCCGCTACCACTATTATTATTATTATTACACTACTCCAGAAACGTCCACAACCCATCAGTTAGCCAGAGACAGAGCTGGGAGCAGGCCGAACTAAAATTGTGGTTAGGTTAGGTTTCTTTGGCGAAAGTTCGAACTATCATCATGCACTTGAGAGCACATCAAACAAAACTGAAAATTATTATATACATACACTACATTACACCCTACATCTACATACGTACATACATATCAATGTATGTAGCCATGGCTGTCGAGGTCGAGACATAATTGCTATCAATAAATAAAACATAGAGCCCCGGCCAGGGGCTGAGGAGTATACCAACCAGCCCAAAGGCAAAAGACATCCAATATCAACCAATACCTCTCAATGGCCACTAGACAGAGACGTTTTTGATTTATAAATTCATAGCCAAAAAGTTGCCAGGCCAAGCGGCAACGGCAACGGCAACAGCAACAGCAAAAACAACAACAACATCGACGACGACACACCACCTAAAGACTTGGCCATAACCAAAAGCATCAACAACAACAACCTATGCAAGAACCGTCTTTCTTTATGAAATTACACATTTCCGACTTGTACAACAAAACCAACATTGAAGACATAGCCGAAACCACCCGACTCCACCTAAAAAAGCAGGTCAAAACCCTTAACGAAATTTTAGCCAAGAAGCAGCAGCAGCAGCACCAAAGCAAAAACTCATACCCAGGACCCAAAATCTATTGGTTACAACTGAAAGTTTAGTTAAAAATTTCTATTCACACACACACACACACACAGACGCACACACGCCCATTCACGCGCAGAGACACTTGACCATTTTATTTAACTCCATTTTTGGATTGGCTAAAAAGTATTTAACACATTTTGAAGATGCAATTTGGAAATCTGGAAAATCATTGAGACAAACGCTTAAAGCAGCCCACGGCACACAAACCCCAAAACAAACACAGCAGCAAATGGAATCTTGTACACTATTTCTATTGAATATCAAAATCTACATTCTTGAATGCGTAAAATTTCCAAATCCAAAATCCAAATCATCTCAGGAAGGATCTATGCAGAGAGAGACAAAGAATTTCGGACACAAGAAGGTTGGGGATACCTAGTGTAATTGCTTAGACTTAAGAGTGTTGCACTTGCGGGAAGACAAGTGCAGGACCTGACCCCCCCCCCTTCCGGACCCACAGATCTAATTTCAGACTCAAGCCCAAAGACCAAACAAAAATGAAAACCTGATTCAAAGTTAAACATTAACCGAACTCTTTTAAGGTTTAACATTATAGTAGGACCAATCAATCCTAGATTTTTTATCCTTTTAGTTACGAAAACTTATTTTAAAAAAATTCAATTTAATGTAACTACACTCTGTATCCCCTTAGTTAAGCAAAAAGCAATCCAAAACCAAATGCTAAAGACCCAAAACAAAAAGAAAACAAAAACAAAATCTGTGACAAATTTTATCACAAAATTAATATACCCCTTATTTGTACGGGGTATCGAAAATGAAATGTAGATAATGCCAATCCTTTTGCCTAAAATATCAATTCTTCTAATTTTTGCAAAAATAACTTTGACTTTTGCAAAATATTTTAGACGAAACGATTGCCGCATTTTTTATATGATTTCTCCACATATCTATACACATATACTTATAAACATATATATCGATGTATATATCAATTATCATTTTTTTGACAATTCAATTCAGTTTAGTTCAGTTTGATTTCGATTTATGTGATTTAAATAATAACTAATAACTGTGTTAATCAATCTCTTTGATGGATCTAAAAAAGAGCATACAAAAACAATTACAAAACAAAACCCATTTCCACTCTAAGTAATAAACCTTTGTAAATTTGCAACAAACAAAGACAAATGTAATGCATTTATATTCAGAACTAAGAATAACAAAATTAATCATTTTATTTATATGTATATTGCTTGCAACTCCCTACACACACACACACACACACACATCCACATACACGTTGTAAACATTAGAAATAGTTAAAACAAGAAAACACTAAAAATCAATAAAATTGTACAAGCCAATTTGCTCAAATAACAAAACAAAATAATTGTCTACATTCTTAATTCAATTCATACCTTTACCTTTCAGCCCTCTGCCAAATTGAGTTATCTAAAACACTTTAGAATAAATTACTAAGCAGTTTTCTGCTATAGATATGTCAATAGTTATAAACAACTCCTCCTCCTCTTCATAAAGATTCAGATTTAGTCTGGACTATAACACACATTTTGAGTTATAGACTGGTTGATTCAAGATTCAGCTGGATGCGACAATCGATTAATCTCTTTTATCTCCGAATAATATGGCATTATATTTGGAAATGAAATCTACTGATACTTTCCAATAAGAGTATAAAAGGCACGTAGAAAATAATATTTCAGATTGTACTCCAATAACAACCAATTCTAAGAAATCTTACCATTTTCAGTTCTCCAAAGTTATTGGATCTTACTAATTATTAAATTTCTATATATTTATAATGAGGAGGAACATTAATGAAAAGTTATCTCTTACTCATGTTACTTTTTACGATGTGATTTGATCTTACGAATAATATCTTTGGATTATTACATAAGTGGTAAATACTACCCTTAGTTTATTGGGTAAGTAGTAAATATTTTGCATTTTAGAACCCTTTTTCGTACTAAATGTTCTTCTTAACGAAAATGTTTTTTCTTTACCAAAGCTTACATTCGGTCAAATTTAATGGAATATCGAAATTCAAGCCCCGGCATACGAATGAGTCTGAAATTATAGTATAGTAGAAACTCGTCTCTTAAAACTGGAGTCGGCACTGTAGCGCCATTGCCAGGCATCTGTTCTTGGTTTTATCGTAGTGCAAAGAACTCGAATAAAAATCATTTGGCCAAGGAACGGATAGACGAGTTTCTACTGTAATACCGGGACAGCACTTTCACACTTACCAAAATGCCATTTTGTTTTTAGTTGCTTCACCCTAAACGCCAAAGCATCTTAAATATTATTATATCCAATGACATTTTCCTTTATCCGGTTATGTATGAATCGGGAGAGCCTTTAATTGCTTATTGGTTATAAATAGTCTTATTGGCCGACAAGCAGCTTCCATTAAACAGACTGAATGATAATCCAACCGCGTTAATAGAGGCATATACCTGGTTAGGACAGACATATCCGCATGATATATGAAATAATTTGATTCCCACGTTGGCGTAATGAAGTTGTTAATGAATTTTGTTTAGTTGTGAGTAGATGACAGATTCCTGTAAGACATTGCAAACACTTTAGTATATGTGACAAATTAAACAATTAAAACCAGAGGGTCGGTCAAACGGACAAGCGAAGTTTGTTAATGGTACAGGTTTAGTTATCATAGAAATGTATTAAGATCGTAGATAGAGAATAATTTATATATTTTTACTATGCCACAAACTCATTCCTTCGATTGGTCCAAACAATATGGATATATTTACACAACACTTTGCTTCTAGATTGGGCTGAAAACAAAACCTCGTTAATATTCCTAAAGACAGACACGAGTGTGTAAGAAGAATTCAATGGTTTCGATATTAAATAAAGTAATATTTGAATAGGTCGCCTATTAGTAGGCTTATCATTAAAATAAGTTATTTTAACTTGTAGTTTACTCTATAAATAACTTTTTATGATTAACGCCTGTGTGCGAATCGCAAGAGAAATTCCAAAGATCTGGAGATAATATTGTATCGTATTTATTACGATATTACTGTGTATAGCATCTTACATGTTCATTTTTTAGTGTAAAGTGCAAAAGTTAAGAGAAATTTAATTTACATAGTTTTCGAACACAAATCTACGTTTCGTAGTTTTATTATGTTTGTTTGCTTGTGAATTGGAGGAGGTGAGTGCTTTTTTTTGAATTGGCTATTATCGAGTCCAAATTACGCTCGAATCTTAACACGCGCAAAAAATAAAAAATAAATAAACAAAGTACAGTTTCAGATTGGTTCGATCGTTAAGTGTTTACCGACTAATATCAACTGAACAGCAAGGGCACGCATATGCAGATGCGGATTGCACTCTACAAGCCGGCAACAATGATTGCGGGATTCTCAACAGCGGCCTTCACCTTGCGCAGGAAAAGGACAGCCTCACGACCATCAATGATTCGATGATCGTAGGTCAACGCCACATACATCATGGGGCGGATTTTGACCTGCAATTAAGCAAATAATCCAACATTAGCCCCCAGTTGATTCACATTGTATGAATATACTTTAGCTTACTTCTCCCTTTACAGCAATGGGACGCTCAAATATTCCGTGCATACCAAGGATAGCACTCTGTGGTGGATTAATAATGGGCGTGCCCATTAATGAACCGAAAACCCCTCCGTTGCTGATGGTGAAAGTGCCGCCATCCATATCCTCGACGGTAATGGCATCACGTTTGGCCTTATCGGCCAGACCAGCCAAGGCAATCTCGATGTCCGCATAGTTCATGCTCTCGACATTACGAATAACGGGCACAACCAGACCTCGAGGTGTAGCCACAGCCACTGAGATGTCCACATAGTCGCGGTACACAATATCCTGAAAGAGTTAACAATAATTCAGTCATCCATTATCATTGATACCGAAAATTACATAAACAAATAAAGCAAACCGCGCGATAAGACTGACGACAAGTAAACAAATAAATTTAAATTGAATGCAAACGTCACGAGCGATAAGCCGACACATAATTTTAGCTTTGTTACCTGGCCATCGATAACAGCATTGACAACAGGCTGATCTTGCAGAGCATAGGCACTGGCCTTCGAGAAAATGGACATGAAGCCGAGTTTGATCCCGTATTTTTTAGTAAAAGCTTCAAGGTTCTGCTTACGGAAATCCATGGCATAGCTAAGAAAAGGGGGCACAGTTGAAGGTTAATCAAGAGACTGGGCCTTATCGCATTGCATAGTTACCTCATGTCAATCTCATTGAAGGTGGTAAGCATAGCACACGTATTTTGAGCATCCTTCAAGCGGGCAGCAATCTTTTGACGCATACGATTCATCTTAACACGTTGTTCGGAGCGTGTGCCCAGAATTTGGCGTGAACCGTCAGCTGGTGGCAGTTTAACTTGGGCCACACTGGGTTTAACAGCCGCAATTGGTGGGGGAGCGGCTGCCCGTGGTGCGGCTGCCGGTGGAGGTGGTGGTGGGCGGGCAGCTGCTGCTGGTGGCGGCGGAGGTGCTGCCTTAGCTGGGGCAGCTGGGGCTGCGGCAGCTGCAGGCTTGGCAGCCGCTGGTTCTGGTTTAGCAGCAGCTGGAGCAGGAGCGGCGGCAGGCTTTGCTGGTGCTGCCCCAGGTTTCATTTTAAAAAGTTCTTGACCAGGTTTAACTGTATCGCCATCCTTAACCAGAATAGCAGTGACTGTGCCGGCAAATGGAGCTGGAACTGGCACCGTTGTCTTGTCAGTTTCGATTTCCATGACCGCCTCATCAGCCGCAAATGAGTCCCCTTCTTTGCAAGTGAACCTAAACAATGCATGATTAAATAATTAGAAAGAGCTAAGCGGAGAAACCTGTTGCTTACTAAGCTGCTGACCCGGTTACCGGTTCCAGGTTCCAGACAATCAACTTACTTAATATCACCCTCAGCAATGGAGTCGGCAAATGGCGGCACCTTTATCGTTTGCTCCGACCACATACTCGTAGTGGTGTGGAAGCTCTGCCAGCCGAGAACTCTAAAACAGTAGAATGTAAGAGACCAATTCGTGTGGATAAGTATTTTCCAAACTTACCGGGGCGCTTGATGCTGGGCTAGTGTAACATCTTGACGCAACAGATGCTGCTTCTTGGCTGCTGATATGACAGATAGTCGGGAATACTGGCGAATACCGCGTTTCAGCTGACAAATTAAAAACGAAAAAAAAATCAATGATTGCACAACTCAGAGCGGATGTTCGCTCACGTGAGGCATTCCCCACACCCCGACACAATCAGCTGTTGGCAAAAGGGGGCGTGTCAAAGTGTTTTTATTGCCCTTTTTTCACCTCGTACACATACAATTACATAATCGCCTTAGCCAGGTCGCAACAGCTATAGCAGCAGCAGCAGAGATGACAGGTTAGCGCTCCAAATAAATTTCCTCCCCGCCGAGCACCTCTACAATTTAATTGCATGCCCCCCTCGTCCTTTCGCTTACCTCTTGACTACGCGCGGCTTTTATTCCAACAATTTGCAGTCGTCTGGTTAGCATGGAAATTATTCCCGTCATCTTACTGTCGTCGCTTCGTGTGTTCTCGTCGTGCAACGGTGTAGGTGTGTATGTGTGTGTGTGTCGAGGATGAACACAAACTTAAGAATTTTAATGAGAAATCTTCAAAAATTTGCTTAAATTTAGTTCGCAGAGCAACGTCGACTTCTACTCTTCTTTCATAATGCTAGAGGACTAGGTGGCAACTCTGCACTAAAGATGGGGGCTCCAAATGTGACACGAATGCCTGCACCTGCACTTTTCACCACAAACACCTGATCATGTAGCCGAAAAAATGCTGTTTTTGAAATAAAATATATATTTTTTGTTCGTATTTCTGCTTTCTTTTGGATTTTGCACATCTTTAGTATCAACCAGCTGGCAGGACTGCTGATTTTAAAACGATAACACTGATCGACTTATCGATAATATTGGGTGACCATATTCACCAATTTTTCGTACGTTAATTGTTGTAGTTTTTTTACAATAGCGCGGCTGAATTTTGTTTAACAACTAAGTTACCAACAACTAGGTTACCAAGTACTTGAACTTTGGAAGTTTAATTTAAGTGATTAATGCTGTTTTAGCACACGCTATTGAAAGCAAACGCGTGTGAGTATAATTAAGCAGTTGTTTGTTTTTTTTACACTTACATTGTTAATAATACTTTTGATTTTTATCATAGTTAAACTGTAAAAATGCGAATGCTACGACGTGGTTTAGTACAAAAGATTGCGGTAGCATTTTGCTTGCTTTTAATACTGGTCACCGTCTATGTGCAATTGACTTTCGACCAGGAAGTCAACAATGAGGCTAAAATGCAAGTATTCCCAAGATATATAATAACTTATAACTTATTGTTACTTAACGGTATTTGCTCTTTATCAATTTCAGCGAAATAATGGAACGCTCGATTAAATCAGCCATGAATCAGGGGGAGTGTCGACATCCCCATTTACCCTTGGATAACCCCGAAATCATGAAGTTCTATAAGCCGGTTGAAAAAATCACTTGCGGGGAGAGATTGGACTGGGTTATGTGCGAAGTGCGAAGTATATCATTGAATTATGTCACGTTTCACTAAACGATTCTCTTTTAACACCCTCAGAAATCCATTTGCTTCGTACGACCAGAAATCGTGGCTGTCCATGGGGACATAACGTGTTCATATACGGACATTATACGAAAATCTGACTATAGAGTGAAATTTGGTCGTACACTGAAGATGAAGGAGCCATATGTGCTACAGGATAGCGATTTTGTCAAGGTAGTGTGTCGCGCCACAAGTGGACAAAGGTGAGTTTTGACAAGTCCTCTAAAAAGTCCTTATCATCGATTTGTACCCATTTTCTTTTATTCAGCTGGTTTGGTATGGCTCATGGCATACGTGATTCAGTTCAGCGACCTCTTACAAGTAATTTGTCACCGAATTTGGCTGTTCTGCCACCTGAGGCTGTAGCACAGATCCAACAGCAAATGCAAGATGTGCCCACTGCCTCGTTCTACAATGTCCTGATGTTCGGGTTTGATTCACTCAGTCGCAATGCTTTTATACGAAAACTGCCGCGCACATATGACTATTTGACGAATCAATTGGGTGCGATTGTCCTCAAAGGCTATAACATTGTGGGAGATGGAACTCCACAGGCTTTAGTCCCTTTGCTCACTGGCTATACGGAATTAGAGCTACCTGAGACTAGGAAACGCTTCTCCGGAGCTGGCAGTGTGGATGCTTATCCGATGATTTGGAAAGATTTTGCCGAACTTGGATATATGACTTCGTTCAATGAGGATTTACCCAATGTCGGAACATTCACATACCGCATGAATGGCTTCGACTCGCAGCCCGTTGATCATTATTTACGTACCTATTACCTTCAGGCAGGGCACATGCAGAGCGATAGTGCACCAAACTGCATTGGCCATCAGCCGGATCATATAACAATGCTGGAGTACACCAAGAATGTGAATATTTTCTGTCCCTTTTAAAGATGAATCTATTATTTTTCTTATTTGTATTGTAGTTTATGTTAAAATATCGAGATAATCCGCGGTTTGTGTTCAGCTTTCATGGAGGGCTTTCGCATAACTCCATAAATCTGGTTGGAGCTGCTGATCAAGACGTCCATGACTGGCTAGTTGCTCTGAAAGAGCGCTCCCTGCTAGACGACACCATTTTGATATTCATGGCCGATCATGGCAATCGTTTTGCTGAAGTGCGTGCAACACTCCAAGGCAAACAAGAAGAGCGTTTGCCTTTCTTTAGCTTTGCCTTCCCGGAATCGTTTAAGAAACGCTTTCCCCAGGAGTACACCAACTTTGTGGCAAATGAGGAGCGTCTAACTACGCCCTTTGATATACATGCCACACTAAAGCACATAATTCGTAAGAGAATCATTTTGAAGAGTTGAATTATTGTATTTAGTTCTCATTAATTTTCAGAGCTGCAAACTGCCAGCCGCGAAGAACTGCCAGCTGAAAGCACTTTTATGAGTTCCACCCGTGACATAAAAGCAGAGCCACCGGTAAAAATCTCCCCACTGGCTCGTGGTCGTGCCATTTCACTTCTAGACATCGTTCCTTCGAATCGATCTTGCGCAGATGCCTATATCGAGCCGCATTGGTGTGCCTGTCTTAACTGGCTGCAAGTAAAGCTGAACGACACTCGCTATAATGGGATCATTCTCAAAGCGGCTGAAAGCATTGTAAAGACAATCAATGAGGCAACGAATGGACAACGTCAGCTGTGTGCTTCCTTGCAGGTAAGTGTAGGCCATCTTTTGATCGGCAGGCTTAAACCAATGTCGTGTATTGCAGTTACTCCGTGTAAATTGGGCTCTGCGTCTGCAGCCGCACAAGGAACTCTTGCAGTTCAAGAGCAACAGCGACCGAGACGGCTTTCTGGCCGATATGACGGGACAAACTCTCGTTCAAAATGAAATGTACCAACTACAACTGCTAACTCAGCCTGGCCAGGGGCTGTACGAGGCCAGTGTGAGTTACAATTTGCAAACCTTTGAGGCCACCACAAAACTTAGCGATATCTCACGTGTCAATAAATATGGCACACAGGCGAATTGCATATACGATCGTGATCCGGAATTGCGAAAGTATTGTTATTGCCGCAACTAGTCAACACCAATGCCTCAGACATTGTCCTCCTCTTTGCGGAGAAATGCACTCGAATTGCTATTAGCTCTCTGTACACCATATTGTATTTCATTAGTTCCCAAAGATTTAATGCTGGTCACAATTGAAAGTTAACTATGTTTTTGTCGGCCTTTAAAACTTAAACTCCCCTGCCTCATTTTGTTAGTTGTTTCATTAGTTCTTAAAACTAAACGTGTATTTTGGTTTCGATATTAATAAATGTAGCTAATCAATAGCAACTCACATAAGCATAACCCAAAAAAGTATATATAATTATATATAGTTTAAATTTCTATCACGTATTTTTATATATGTATGCAATTTTATTAGACTTTATTGATAAATATACATTTACGACAAGATATTTATATGCATATTATATATTATACGGGGGAATGGGAGCAATGATTTTATTGTTTCTCTGTCCCAAAGCCAACAAATGATTTTTTCCATAAATTCGTAATTCATTATATACATAATTTGTGTTTCGGTTAGAAATTCTCTATAAAATATAACTTATGTGTGAACTTCTCGATCGTTGATCCTTTCCTAAACCACAAATTTTATTCCAATTATTATGAATGTTACTAAATGTTAGAAACATTTGAGACAATATATTCCTACATACATATATTTGTTGTATGGGAGGATTTTCGTGTGCATTCCCCTGTCAATGAACTCTAATTCTCTAATTAATTCTTGTCTGCCGAAACCAACCAATAGTAGAAGGCCTTTCTTTGATCCAGTATGCATTTTAGATTAGCAATTAATAATAATTTCGTTATTTAGTTTTCATTTTAAATTGTATGTAATAACTATAATACTTCATCTTTGACTTTAGCTTGGGCTTCAGGGGGTGCAAGGGGTGTTGAAGAGCATAGATTTAAATCAAAAGAAAAGCAATTTATTTGCATTGAAATAAATAAAAGAACCAAATAAATTATGTTTTATAAAAGCATATAGTATACAAATTAAGATATACAAACTCTTTAGTTACGAATGATTAAAGAAAACAAACATGAATTAATGATTTAAGTCTTAAAGTGAATGAGTCTAAATTCGACCTGCATTATGGATGTAGGGTATGGATGTGTATGTAGTCGAGGGAATTTAAGAATTTAAAATTAATCCAATACAACTTGGGTGTATTTTCGAGGGCATGTTTGTTTTTGTTTTTGCTTTTTCTTTTTTTACTTTGCTTTGTGTTTGTTTATAAACTAAGTTTAATGATTTGGTTATGTGCATGAGGATTTGTGCATCGTCTAGCTGTAGACACCAGGAGCAGGGGCCGGTGCCGGGGCGGCTGAGGCTGAAGCTGGAGCGCTGGCCATTGGATGGTGTCACGACACCGAAGTCGCCAAAAACTCTTGCAATCGCTGCACAGTACCCCGGTCCAGTTTGCAGAGATCAAAGTCAAAGGTCTTGTGGGTGATCTCATAGCAACCGGTGGCAGCAATCATCTCGACAACATGTTGCAGTTCCTCGTTGTCCTGCAGTGTCATGATCTTCTGATGCAATTCCCGCAATTCGCTCAGATATTCCGTGGCCAATGGAGTTGTGGAGATAGCAGTAGGTGTTATCGGTGCTCCGATTGGGATTTCTGCTGGCGAATGGACACTCACATTGTTATTGCTGACGACGGGTGTTGCTCCTGCTATGGCTGATGAAGTTGTCGTTGTTGCTGTCGTGGTCGTAGTCGTTATTGGCGTTGTGCTAGGTGATGAGCCAGCGACAATAGCTGGTGAGGAGGCAGCACGCAGCGATGGAGATTTGGATTTCTCGCGCGCTGCTTTATTGGTGGCCTGCTCTTTCTTTGTGGATTTGACTGGAGGCTCGATGAAGGTGCTGCTGCTACCGCCGCTGTTTGGCGAATTACGGCGACTCCGCTTTTTGTCGTCCTTTTCCGATTTCTCGGTTTTGGTATCTGGTGACTTGTCAATCTTTTCCAGCTTATCGGCACTCTTCTCTGTTTTCTCGCTGCCCTTCGATTTTCCAGCCTTGTGCTCCTTGCCAGTGGATTTCCCTTCTTTGCCGGCAAAAGAGTTGCTCTTGGGCGTCATTTGAGTTGACTTTTTGGCCGATAAATCGGGAAAACTACTGTTAGAACTGTCCGAGTGTTGCAGTGTGGCAGCAGCAGCAGCGGCCAAGGCACTGCTGGCCGCCAGATCGGGTGCCGATTGAGCTGAATCCACATCGCTGAGATCCAAATTACTTGGTGCCTTTGCCTGTCCGGACTGCTGTTTGCCACTGTGCTTATTCTCTGAGGAAGTCTTTTCGCCGGTCTCCCGCTGCCGTTTCTCATCTTTGCTGGAGGTGGATTTTTCCTTGGATTTCTTGTGCTTCTCCTTCTTTGAGCTGTTGCCAACAGCCTTGCCGTCCTTATCGATGGCAGCTTCAACGGCTGGACTGTTGCTGATGGTGGTGGTGGTTGTGCTACTGCTGGTTCCTCCTGTTGACATGTCCGGATTCTTGGGCGATGGAGAAGATATCGCAGCAGCAGCTGTCTTTTCGGTTATTGCAATTTGCTGATGCGGTTTTTCCTTTTCCCGCTCTTTAGATTTCTCCTTGTCTCGCTCTTTCTCTTTGTCCTTCTCCTTGTCTTTATCCTTTTCCCTGTCGGAGCGTTCCTTTTCCTTATCCTTGCTCTTGTCCTTCTTCTTGTGTTTGTGCGACTTTTTGTTGTTGTCCACGGACCCGTTACTATTCGCCGACTTTTCGGTTTTCGTATCATTGGACTTGTCGGATGTCTGCTTGCCGCCAGCTTCCTCTTTGGAATCACTGGGTTTTTTGGCCGCGGCAGGCACCAGACTGCTATTGCTGCTGCTGCTGCCCACCGAAGTGGGCGTTGCCTTGCCAGTGACCGCTGATGCCTGTGGAGGTGCACCGCTAACTGCTGGACTCTCACCTGGCTGCTGCTGACCGGCACGCTCATCTTTGGGCAAACGTTTATCCTTGTGATCCTCGCGTGACTTCTCCCGTTCCCGTTCGCGTTCCTTGTCCTTATCCTTGTCTTTCTTCTCCTTCTTTGATTTTTTATTGGAGCTGCGTTCCTTGTCTTTGGAGTCAGATTTGCTTGATGATTTGTGTTCATCACGTTCCTTGGATCTTGATGTTGGAGCTCCAGCTGACACTGGTTCAGCATTGTTTGTCTTTTTTGGACTAGGAGCACTCATTTCGGCTAATATTGCTGTTCTGCCCGGCTTGGGACTGGCCGTACTTTTCCCCGCCGAGGATGCGGGCGTCATTGTTGATCCTGTAGAGCTCTGCTCCTTGTCCCGATCCTTTTCTCGGTCCTTGTCGCGAGACTTGTCCTTCTTGGACTTTTCCTTTTCGCGGTCGTGCTTGCTGCTTCCACTTTCAGCCGATTTGCTAGATTTGCGCTCTTTGTCCCTGCCATGGCGATCCTTTTTGTCCTTCTCTCGTGGTTTGTCCGAGCCAATGGATTTGTCACGCTCCTTGCTTGACTTCTCTTTTCCCTCGTGTGATCCACTTTTCCCACCGCTGCTGGACACAATCTTGCCGTCTGGTGAATGCTTGGGGGCACTGGGAACGGTCAAGTTATTCCCGCCTTTGGTTATTGGTGGACCAAAGAGAGCCGAAAAGTTGCTAGCAACGGCCTTGCCGCTCGGGTCATCTATACGGGATTTATGTTTCTTGCCCGACCCCGATTCAACGGGTACCGCGGGAGTGCTGCCGCTACCGCTCCCACTGCCACTGCCGCCCTTGCCCTTGACCGCAACAATTTCATTGCCACTGCTTGACATCATTTCGCCACCAACATTGGGTGATAGGGTGCGACCGAGACTAGTGGGTCCAATGTTGGACCCAAACACCGGCACTCCACCACCTCGCATTAGCTTCGCCCGAAATTCTTCCGACGGCGAGTCGAAGACATGTGTCTTTACCTCGACATGATGGTGCGGTGGTCCAGTGTGTTGTAGCTCTAAATCATACTGATACATGATGCGTTTGGGTTCATCGCGATTACGAAAATAGATCTCAACAGGCAGCAGAAAGCCGGCATAGCCCGACTCCTGTATAGCATATGGCGGCTCCTTGATAACTGCGGAAATCAAGGAAATCATAAATTATTCTAGATGGGCAGTGGGCGCCTAGGAAGAACACTTACCCCGTTTTGGTTTGGGAAACGACTCGTGAAGTATAAAGACAACTTTGTCGACAAACGAGCTTATATCCGCCTTATTCACGCCCTGTACAAAGATCTCCCAATCATGGGTGAAGCCTTGTGGGTGTGGGGTTTTCTTGTTCCGCAAACGTGATGTATGTCCAATTTCGAATTGCACCTTGACCGCCATGACAACTGCAAACGCAAGTCCTTGCCTGGGAATCCCAATGAATGTCTGCAAGCGAATAGGCAGGGATTTGCTTTGAAAATATTACGATTGCATTATTTTTGCAGATTCCGTTTGCAATTATTTATTTCCAGCCCGCGCAAATGCAAAAGGTTAACATGTATACAAAAATAGAAGGAAAAACGCCGCTTCCGAGATTCGTTCCAGATGCTTGAGCAATTACAACATCAAGCATATGTACATCCATTATTGTAATCCCATCTTATCGCAAAATTTTAGTGATTATTCCTATTTGAAACCAACTCTGAGTACTTCTATTAGTGGTGCTGCCCCTACCCCTTCCGCAATACGAGATACGCTGCGGTTCTCCTCTTCCTATCGTCTCATGTTTTTGCTGTAAAATCAATGCTGCTTCTGCTGCGTTTTACTTACTTCTTTCAAAGTTTGTAATTACATTTACATGCACATCACTTGCTTCAGATTTATTGCATTACTTTTCTGTTTATTTTTAATTACATGAATAACAATAAGATATAAAATAATAGTCTTGTGTGATGTTTGTGTTAAACGCGTTAAACGAAACTTGGAATTAGAGATGGAACCGTGCCTAAGATGTGAGGGCCGGCCTGGCACGCAAATACACAGTAATGTGCAAATAGTTTACCCTAGTCTAAAATTCCCCCTTGAATCTAATAAGAATATCTAATTACATATGCCTTTAGATATTACATGCTCCAAGGAGTTATGTATCTATATATGTAGCTATCTCTTTTGTCCATCTCTGTTTGAGATGTTCTGATATGTCTATGAGTCTTTTGGCGGAACCAGTACAATTATTTTTCTGTTTGTGATCCAGGGCTGCTAAGAGCCGCCAAAATTTTAAAATTCAAATTATTCTTATTTAACATAACATTATCAACACTCTTTTGGATATATTAAATTTACTTTTGCAATTTTCTTTTTTATTACCTTAATATTGTTTTTCATGCTTCATTCAGTATCACAAATTAATTTACAAAATCAATCAAATTCAAATGAAAGTACACACAATGAAAACAGCACATAGAGATGGTAAACTGCCAGAACAATCGGCGATTTGTCATCTCCAACGCCTGCGAAGAACGTGCCGCCTTTTCATGTTGCCTGTAAATAAATACAAATAATTTGTAATATTATGTCGATCCAATACCAACGATTCTTAAAAGTACTTGAGAAGTGGCCGGCGGAGAAATCAAAAGTCGGCAGGTAAGCAAAACACATCACAACACAAAATGTTCGTTCGTGTGCCGCATATTATCTAATACTACATACTCTTTGCAAAGCCGAAGTATTTATACCCTTCTGTAATTCTATTGTAAACGATTGGCAATTTTTTGTATTCCTCTTAACTTCACTACCGCTTTCTGGAATAAGTTTTCCATTAAGTTTGCTTCTCAGAATGACAGCTGCTTCGCACCTTGTCAAACCAGTTAAAGTTCGTCAGAAATTGGAGCAATTACATGGCTTATTAGACAGATGACGTTTCACTGCATTTTAGTTTGCCTTTAGAGTTTGTTCCCGATGGTAATATGAGTTCAAAGTTTGCTTATCAATTGATTCCCGAGGAGTTCCTTGTGGGCAATGGAGAGGATCAGCAAGGGATCATGTAAGTGGAATCTTAAACATCTTTTGTCGTCTTTGGATTTCCTAGTAAACTTTCTCTTTGGTATTTGCGGTTTTAGTTGGCTAAGTTACAGTAGGGCAACGAACGAACAAATTACACCACAGAAAAAGATTTCTAAAAATATGAATGTAATACGTTCCATCTCCCTCCTACATCTTCTCTACCCAGGGATCTGGGCGAACAAATCCGCAAGCAAGTAACCAAATTGACCAGTCTTGGTAGCATTAGCGACGACAAAGAGTTGACGAGACAAATTGACGCCCTGGAACGCTTGTCGAATAACGTATACGCCAAGAAGTATCCACGAACTTACGACTCGACGGCAACCGGCCTAACTGCTGCCCAGTGCAATCAGGTCTTGAGCTCCGAGTTTCTGCAGTATCTCAACGAGGGATCGGGTTCAAAAAAGAAGTAGAATGATGATGCAAATATTAACTAGAACTAGACCAAAGTATGTGAGGCGAATTTCCAGCTCACCCCATGTGCCAGTACTTTGTGAGGTTGCCATTGAGTACTTGAACCCGAGGCGCAATGGCAACTACTTGGACATGACATTTGGAGCGGGGGGACATACACGACGACTGCTAGATACATGCTCGGATGCTAAAGTATATGCCTTGGACCGAGATCCTTTGGCCCATCAGTTGGCTATTGAAATGAGTCAGAAGGAGGAGTATAAGGGCAGATTGGTGCCTCTGTTCGGCAAATTTTCAGATCTGCCGCAATTGCTGGATGGGCAAAAACTGTCAAGAAACAGTTTTGATGGAATGCTCTATGACTTTGGTTGTAGTTCCATGCAGTTTGATGTGGCCAACAGAGGATTTTCCATTTCACAAAACGGTCCCTTGGACATGCGTATGGATGGAGGACGCGGCGGTGGAATTAGTGCTGCTGATGTACTGGCTCGTGCCGAGGAGGAAGATCTGGCACGAATCCTGAGAGTCTATGGCGAAGAGAAGGCGGCAAAAAAGATTGCACGCGCCATCGTTGAGGCACGTGGGGCTCTTCAAAGGATTGAGACGACCAAACAGTTGGCCGATCTCGTAGCCGCCGTACTCGGAGATTCTTCACGACAGGATAAACTCCAACGGCCCTCACATGCGGCCACCAAGACCTTTCAAGCCCTTCGCATATTTGTAAACAATGAACTCAACGAGATTAACTACGGCATGCTATTGGCCAATGAAGTCCTATGTCCGGAAGGTCGTTTGGTGGCCATTACCTTTCATTCACTGGAGGATACGATAGTTAAACGTCATATCAATGGCAATGTTATCGAAGGCCGCGCCAATCCCGTGCCATTAAAGTACTGCGGTCACGACGTCACCCTCGATTCACAGTTAATGCAATCATTTGTCCAGATCAAGTGGCGTCAATTGCATCGTCACGTCATACTGCCCGATGCCGAGGAAATCGCACGCAACAGTCGAAGTCGATCGGCCAAACTGCGAGCAGCCATTAAAATTAAGTAAAGTCGATGGAAAAGATTTGAATAAAACGGTTTCCATACTTTGGTTTGTGTCTAGTCTAGAGATGTTGTCCATGTCTTTATATTTATTTAGATTTTTTTTCGGTAACTCTTATCTAACCAATTTGCACCTTTCTGATAAGCGTGCGGGTCGGGCTTATCTCTATATCGAAATGTTGCTCTTGTTTTTGTATTTGTTCTAATATGGAAAATATTTTGTTTTGGTTGTATTATGAAATTGTTGTTAATTGGCAGGTAAACGAAGAGCAGCTCTAGCTACAGTGGGATAGATGTATAAATTCCTGTCTCAAAATTATTCTTAAAAGGTTTTTCGAGATAGCTTCATTTCACTTCCAGTGGAGGTTCACTTAATTCTTTTGAGTTTATAAAAATTTTAATCAAAGATTAGATTAATTTTGGCGTTAAATCATTGTAAATTTGTTTAATAATCTTTTTTATTACAAATATTATTTATGATCTATAAGTTATGTGTGAAACATTGCCACCATTTAGTGCATATTTCATATCCTATGACATATTTTTATATCTGCTTCATTGCTTGATCTCTTCCATGGTGATTTCAAGCCCAGTTGGTAATCTTGTGGTTGTTTTTCTTTCAAAAAGCGGATAGGTATCAGGTTTATAACAGACGTCACACCATTGGTAGTCGATGCGATGTGACCCATGCGAAACCCAAAGCCGTTTGGGACGCTGATAAGCATAGATGGATTAGCCTAAGCGATAGGAGAGCATACACCTATAGATAGGAGTGCTGGGAGCTGGCACCTCTCAGTCATATTGCGCGAGCCGTGTTGGCGAGTTGGTCTGTGGTGGTGGCAAAACGATTTTTCGTACTAAGAAAAAACCTTGTGCGTTATTACAGCGAAGGAGTAGCTGCAGCAGTGGACAGAGCAGAGCCGGCTATTAGGATGACCGAGGCCAAAATCATATCGGGCACTTTGGTTGCCAAGTGAGTGTGCTTCAGTAGCCAATGAATTCAGTGATTGTTAAATTATTAACTCCTATTTCTTAGGAGCATACGCGAAGAGCTGCGCAATGAGGTTAAATCGTTTGCTCAGCGCTTGCCAAATTTTCAACCCGGACTGAGGATCGTTCAGGTGGGTGGACGTGAGGATTCGAATGTCTACATACGCATGAAGATCAAGGCGGCCACAGAGATTGGAATTGATGCAGTTCATGTTCAGTTGCCCAAGACGATAACCGAACGGGAATTGCTTGATAAGGTGATAAAGTGTTAAACGTTATGTAAGATCCACGAGAAAGTTAACTCAATCCTCTTGCTTCGATTAGATTAACGATCTGAACGATGATACCCAAGTGCATGGAATTATTGTGCAAATGCCTTTGGACTGTGACACGCCCATAGACTCGCATCGCATTACGGATGCGGTATCAGCCGCTAAGGATGTGGACGGTTTGCATACCATTAATGAGGGTCGTCTCTCTATCGGCGATCTCAAAGGTTTTTTGCCCTGCACTCCTTGGGGTTGTCTCGAATTGATTCGGCGAACCGGCGTGGATATTGTGGGTGCAAGAGCCGTAGTATTGGGTCGCAGTAAAATCGTTGGAACTCCTGCCGCCGAGCTACTTAAATGGGCCAATGCCACGGTCACTGTCTGCCATTCTAAAACTCGAAACCTGGAGGAGATCACCAAAACAGCCGATATTCTGGTAGTCGGCATCGGCGTGGCTGAAATGGTTAAAGGATCGTGGATCAAACCCGGCGCTGTGGTCATCGATTGTGGCATCAATGTGAAGCCAGGTGGGTGAATCAACTTTGTTGCTCTTTCTCAAGATTCACATCACTTTACTTGGTATCTTTACATGAAAATTTTCCATCCTAACATAATCTCACTTGTTTACCATTTTCATCGGCGTTTCGCTTATCGTTAGTTCTGACCCACAATTCGACCCCATGCCGAGAGGCACTCCTCCACTCACACCCTAGGCATCTTCTGCGATAAGAGTAAACTGTTTTTGTTTTCCAAAAAAAAAAAAAAATTTAAGTCAAATGTTTTCGATCACTGGACACATGAATATGGACCAGAGGCCAGACAGCAAATATTAATCCTGTGACAATTCTCAATTGCAGACGCCAGCAAGGCAAACGGAACTCGCCTGGTGGGTGACGTGGACTACGAGGAGGCCAAAAAGGTGGCCGGCTTTATAACCCCAGTTCCAGGTGGTGTGGGACCAATGACAGTAGCCATGCTGATGAAGAACACCGTGCGATCGGCAGCTCGTGCTTTGGATCGTCAGACGCGTACCACTTGGACACTCGAACCGTTGTCATTGAAGCCTCTGAGGCCAGTACCTAGTGACATTGTAATAGCCAGAGCACAGAAGCCTAAGGATATTGCTTATCTGGCCAATGAGATTGGCTTGGAGCCGCGAGAAGTCTCTCTGTATGGGAATAAGAAGGCAAAAATCTCGTTGGATGTCTTGTCACGCTTAAAGGACAAGGAGGTGGGCAACTATGTAGTAGTGGCCGGCATTACTCCGACTCCGCTGGGTGAGGGAAAGACCACAACGCTAATGGGTCTGATCCAAGCTCTGGGCGCCCATAGGCGAAGGAATGTGGTTGCAGCCCTTCGTCAGCCATCGATGGGACCAACGTTTGGCATCAAAGGAGGTGCTGCTGGAGGTGGCTATGCTCAGGTTATACCCATGGAGGAATTCAATCTCCATTTAACTGGCGACATACACGCCGTATCCGCGGCTAATAATTTGCTGGCTGCTCAACTGGACACTCGTATATTCCACGAGTCCACGCAACAGGACAAGGCTCTGTATGATCGCTTGGTGCCTCGCATCAAGGGAGTCCGTAAATTTAGTCCCATTCAATTACGTCGCTTGGAACGTTTGGGCATAATTAAGACAGATCCCGATACACTCAGCGAAGAGGAATATCGATCATTCGCCAGATTGGACATTGATCCTGATACCATTATGTGGGAGCGTGTGGTGGACATGAATGATCGGTATTTGCGATCAGTTACAGTGGGTGAATCTAGCACGGAGAAGGGACTAACCCGTCGGACAGGGTTTGCCATTTCAGTGGCTAGTGAAATAATGGCCGTTTTGGCTCTGTCCCGTAGTCTGGAGGATATGAAGCAGCGACTGGCCGAAATGGTGGTGGCTTTCGATAAAAAGGGCAAACCCGTAACCGCTGATGACCTGGGCATGACTGGTGCCTTGTCTGTCTTGCTCAAGGATGCCCTGGAACCAAATCTAATGCAGTCGCTAGAGGGCACACCAGTCCTCGTCCATGCCGGACCCTTTGCCAATATTGCCCATGGCTGTAATTCCATAATAGCCGATGAGATTGGCCTGAAACTCGTAGGCAAACAGGGATTTGTTTGCACTGAAGCCGGTTTCGGCTCTGACATTGGCATGGAGAAGTTCTGCAATATCAAGTGTCGCACTTCTGGACGTTCACCTAATGCCGTGGTCTTGGTAACTACTGTGCGAGCCATTAAAATGCATGGCGGCGGCGCTGCTGTGACACCTGGTGCTCCGCTTAACAAACAGTACACGGAGGAGAACATCGAACTGGTGGAGAAGGGCTTGCCCAATCTGCTACAACATATCTCGAATGGCAAGGCGCATGGCTTGCCCGTCGTTGTGTCCATAAATGCCCACACTAATGACACCAAGGCCGAGCACGATTTGCTTAAGAAGGCGGCACTTGCGGCCGGAGCGTTCGATGCTGTTGTCTCCACTCACTGGGCTGATGGCGGTGCTGGGGCTGTTGCTCTGGCGGACGCTGTAATCAAGGCCTGCGAGAAGGGCAGTAACTTCAAACTTCTATACGACGCCGAACTGCCGCTGGTAGATAAGATGACCAAAATAGCTACTACTATGTATGGAGCCGGCAAGGTTCAGCTCACACAAAAGGCTCAAGAGAAGGTCAAGCTTTTGACTAATGCGGTAATTAAGACATTTTCAATCCAAAAAGAGTTTTGTAATTCATTTTAAAAATTCTTTTGACAGGGCTTTGGAAATCTACCCATTTGCATGTCGAAAACTTCAGGATCCGTTACGGGTGATGCCAAAATCAAGGGGGCTCCCAAGGGTTTCACCCTGGACGTGGAGGATGTATATGTTTCCGCTGGAGCCGGTTTTGTTGTGGCCATGTGTGGAGAGATTACCAAAATGCCTGGACTCTCGACTCGTCCGGCCATCTACGACATTGATCTTAATACCCAAACGGGACAAATCGAAGGCTTATTCTAGACATTATCAATCAATGTGGTCCTATCTTATGTAACTTAACTCTTCATTCCTTTTGAAATTGTAAATATGTAAAGCTTGACAAATTTTATATGCATTTCAAATACGTAACAATTGAGAAATGATTATTTTTTTTTTGATAGTTTAAAATAGTAAGTTCTTGCTATCTATTTCCCTTTCGGACGAAGTCCTGATATTCTTACCCAATTCAATTTAGTAAGCTCTGCTTTCTACACATTATTCAAAAATTACAGTTTTCCATTTTTAGTTCTATTCAGAAACATCCCGTTGGCAGGTAAATGGTCGCAGCTGCTTCAGCATGATCCGAGTGCGAAATATAGCCCATCCAGTAATCAGGCAGTTTATTTTGCGCACCGCTGTCGTTAATTATCTAGGAAAGTGTTTGCAGCATCAGTGGGATGATTGGCAGAATCAGCGTATGCATATGCGAACCTTGCGGCCCGACAATGCCGAGACATCTCCGAAGGTGGAGGCGTCGACGAACGTTGAAGATGATGAAACCGCCCAGGAGATTCTCTGCCAGTTGATTGAGATACTGCGTCTCAAAGTACAGGCCTCTCACAATCTGTTGCAACGTGAATACCAAGAATTATTCACCTATATGATGGACAAGCGAGAATTGTGGGACAGTCCGGAGTACTTTAAGGCTAAATCAGCCTTGAGCACAGCCAATCACCACTTGCGTATCTATGTCACTTCTGAGGAGATTCATTAGGATATGATGATGAAGAGTTGCCTTTGCCCACCAACAAAAACAAACAAATAAAAAAATAGGACCTAACTTTCCATTAAAACTACCATAAATTTTCAGTTAATCACAAAAGGCAACAGAATATAGGGTCCATTAGTAGTCTCATTTTTTTTTTTGGCATTATTTATAAAATGGGATTTCCACACGTCCTGACTTGGTGTTGACAGCTTCCCAGCAGGTGCAGGTGAATGTAGATCTATCCATACGGTCAGTGTACAGTTTGCCATCCAAATGATCCATCTCGTGCTGAGCAATGCGTGCATTCCAGCCACTAAGCGATATTTGTGTCTCGGCACCAAGTCTGTCGTGTCCATTTAAGTTTACAGCCTCATAGCGTTCCACCTCACCGGAATAGCCCCGAACACTCATGCATCCTTCGGGATGCTTCAGCTTCACATAGCTGGTTACTGTCAGTTCAGGATTGATAAGAACCTGAAACAAAGGAGAGATTGGTTATATTTCTTTACAAATGCATTGAAACTCACAGTTAGCGGCAGCTCGGACATGAGCCTGGCTTGATAAGTGAACTCTGGTAGTTCTTTTCTAATTTCCTTCTTGAACTCCATGGCAATTATCCTCAATGATACACCAATTTGTGGCGCCGCTATGCCAACACAATTGTACTTTCTTAAAACCTTTATCATCTGTTCGACAATGGCTTTGATTTCTGGACTGTCGAGGTGCTCCGGAGGAACTAGAGCCGCCTGTTGCCGGAGCACCGGGTCACCAACTTGGGTGAAATGACCATAAGGTGGTAGATTTGTGCGCTCTGTGGTCCAAAGCTGTTGATACCATTTTTTGAATGATTGGCTGGCGGGTGTAGTACTGCTGAGGTAGCGAAAATGCCCATGGCTATGTGATTTCACTAGTTTAAGGAGCTTTAATTGTCTTAACAACATTCTTATTTAATAATTACATATGTTTTTTGAAACCATATGTTACCAATAACAGCATCATTTGCGAGCACTGTTAACATAACAGCATCTTTTGCGAGCACTGTTAACTTAACAGCATCAACAACGAACACAGTGTTGGAAAACGTATAAAGCACAAAGCGGGAATTTGCAAGTTTATTTTTTCGCAAGTTTTTTTAAAGTAAAGAATATAAATTATTTAATTGAATGCGTCGGCGGCAATTTAAGTTCAATCAAAATAAAAAAAACCCCTTGATCAGTGTAACGCCGTCGGTAACCACAGGAATTCGCAAGTTTAATTTTTAGTGTGTAATAGCGGAAAATTACTTATTAAACCAAATGGCTGTTTCTCCTTTCGCTTCGTTAATCTGTGGCCAACTGATACATGCAAAACTAGAAACAACCATACGATCTACATAAATAATGCCGTTTAAATGATCCATCTCATGTTGGGCAATTCGGGCGCTCCATCCTTCCAGTTCCAATTCCGAAGGCGTACCCATTACTCCAATGCCCTTGACACGCACTCGATCATGACGTTCCACCTGTGCCGAATATCCCCGAACACTCATGCATCCCTCGGGATGCTTATGTTGCTTATCGTTTAGTATTTCCAGCTCCGGATTGATAAAAACCTGCGATGAAAAAGATGAAGATTAGAAAAATAGTATTTCTTTTCTTTAATGTGTAAAATGTAACTCACGGCTAGGGGGAGGGTTGACATCTTTCGTTCTTCATAGATCTCTGGAGGAAATTGATTTTTTTTACCCTCACGGAATTCCATCACAATTATGCGGAGGGGCACACCTATTTGAGGAGCCGCAACACCCACACAGTCATAATGCCGTAGAACGTGGACCATGCAATCAATAGTTTCCCTTATTTCCGGACTGTTTACCTTGTCATCGGGAACTTCTTCGGCGCGCCGTCTTAAGACGGGATCACCGATTTGAGTGAAATGTTTGTACGGTGGTTCAGACATCACAATTGCTACTAAAAACGTTACAAAACTATTCTCTGATTAGAGAACACGAGGATTTCGATAATCTTATCGCCGGAGTCACTGTTTGCTCAGCGCACAGTGCGCAGTGTAAATTTGTGGACGCGTGATTTAATCCGCATGAAATCATTACGGTAAGCATACACTTCAACAAATTATTAATCGAATTGTTATTTTATTGACTGTTTAAAACAAAGTAAACGAACAGAAAAACGATAATTTGATTCCTTGTGCTTAGTCCTCAAAGAAATGATCTTGATTAAGGGCGTTCGATTTTTTGCGAGGCAGTATACCACGGTTTGTAATAATACTACCAAATTGGGAAGTGGCCACACTTAATGTATCATCGGCAGCATGACTGGTCCGCTTTCTCAGTCTGGACTTGACCTTAAAGTAATTGGCAATAATCTGCTCCACTTTCGGGCCATATGTGGTATCGGCCAGTTCCTTCTCGCACCGCGAGATAATGTTTGTGAGAAGACCACCCGAGCGATACAATTGTATGATCTTGTCACGACGCAACCACTTAAAGATCTTTTGCCGACTGCAGGGCTCGTAGATGCGATAAACCTTGTAGAAATGCTCGAAATTCTGGGAAGTCTTACGCATTTTGATTGCATCGATTTTAGGTATTTTCAAATAGGGTTGTCTGATGATATGATAGGGATCATCTTGGTGGGAAAAGTTTGAGTAGCGCACCGAGGGCCAATCGAGATCGAGAAGAGTGTTGTATAAGCGCTTTGGATGGCCAAGTATGCCGTGAGCTACATCAATCATACGCAACTGCGGTCCCGGCACAATGTATTCCAGTTCGATTTCGGCAATCCGGGTGTCAGTACCACGATATTTACGTTCGCCAATCCACAAAATGGGCAGATCTTCGTCGGCAATGTGTTCCAGTTCTTGAACCAGTGGAGAGATCTGAGCGCGATAGTTGACAATCTTGTTGTAACGCCCATAGAGGAGACTACGCTCTGCTGCCGTAAAGGACAAATATTCCTGACGCTTCATTATAAAGTGCTCAGAACGAAAAAGGCGATTCATTTCCATCTCGATGACATTATACGCCCTGCGATGCATACAGATCCAAATGATCTGAGTGCAGACCGCCAAGAACTGTTCATGAAAGTGTTTATCCTTAATGGTTGCCGATATATTGACAATCTCTGTCATATGATAGTATTTCTGCATATCGCCCTCGCCCTTAATAATGATGCTATAGTTTCGGGCCACTAACATTCGATACTGACTCAGATAAATCGAAAATATGCGCTTCTGTTCATTCGTCTGTTCGCTCTGAACCTGAGCCAGTTTCCCAGAGAGTTCATCCCGTCGAATCAAAACGAATTCCACCATACGTAGAAAGTACTCGAAATAAATGATTAAGGCATGGATGAGTCTATGAACGGCTGGCTTGTGCATGAATTCCACAAAACGAAAGGTCAGAAATTCGCTTGGCATGAGAAAGAGCGTCAGGTCGATTATATCATTGATCACTACAGTATCGGCATCGAAAGTACTCTCAGGTCGAACATATTCGTGGCGAAATATCAGTTCCTCCTCTTGATTGATGGTACGTAGGAACTTGTAGCCATTCGTCATAACATAACGCTCTCGCACATTCTCAAGATCATTGTGAGGCTCAAAGTGTAGGCAATCTTTTTTCTTGTCCCATGACCATTTGCCGCAGTAGTATTTGGGTGCATAGTTATCAGCATGAATACGCTTCATGATGACCCCCCAAAGAATGTAGAGCCCTAATGTTATGTATTTGAACTTTTGAATTCAACTCTATCTAAATATGTCTCGTTTATTATTTCTTTGTCGACAGAAAATGAAATGTCTATCAAGGCTAAAAAGCCTACTAGATGAGGAGCTCCGCTCTACTTTACTGGACGATTATTCAAACATGTTGGCTGTTAGCTAAGCATAGAAAATTGTAACAACAGAAAAGTTGTTTGCAAAACTTTTCCGGAACTCTCTAAAGAAGCAAATAGTTTTTATTATAAACAATTATTTACACGTAATCTGAATTCAATTTAAATTCGTATAGCAGTTTTGTCTGTTGCCAACGTCGGTAAACTGAGTGCCGAAGCGATGAAGAACACGAGAGGAAAACTTGAGAGCTTTCCTTGGTTATAGTCAACATAATTTATGGCAGAGGAAAGCTTTTTCATATATAGCAACATTCATGTAAAATAACAAGCAATTGGCAAAACTTCAAGTCAAATTGCATTTGTGGTTAAAATTGAAGTTACTTTAATGTCAGTTTTGCCCAAGTCTAGTCGCCATTTAAATAAACTTAGCAACTTGGCAGACTTGCTCTCAGCCAGAGGATATATTGGTTAAATGAAGAGTCTATCTATAATATGATGCGACTTATCTGGATACATCTGTTTCATACACCTGATGCCTAAGGATGCTGACATTATCCTGTGGCATCCACAATGAATTCACTTGAGTTTGTTATCTGCTGCTTAATATATGATTTTATGCCGTCGTCGCCTCAACATTTCTTTGTGGCACAAATTTATGAGCACCTTGCGGCAAATTTATGTGGGAACCGAACAAAAAACAACCGCCAATGCCAACAACAACCACAACCGAATGAATGATATAAAAGTCTACACTTATAACGCAGCCGCCACTTGATAAACAGGCAAAGAAATCGCCGCTGGCCTTTAAGTTCAAGCTACTTATGCATTTTAATTTATTTATATGGCAGATGTGTGTGAGTGGTGAGGCCATCCGGCATGTGAAAACCGCCCATCCACTTGCATGGCATAGGCTTTCTGCTAAGACCACAGGCCCGTAAGTCGAAAAAGAGATATGAGAAAGTAGGTTTCGTGCGGTAAGGCGACGGATTCGATTTCCGGTATCACTTTAGCCAAGCTCAAGCTCCCTTTGTTTGAATCATGAGAAATATGGTCGCTGCTCGGGAATCCTCTTTCATCTTTATCAACATTTGGGGACCACACACATCTTAGTCCGCCCCTGCGTTGGCAAATTGAGTGGGTTTTTATTTGTACGAGCGGTTTTGGCTGTTGTTCTTCGTGGTTTTAATTGCTTTTATTCCAAACAATCTTACGCCTTTAGCAGCTGTCTTAAGCAGTTATTTTTAGGAATTTCTTGAAAGATACCCCTAGTTCCTTCCTAGAAGCACAAATAAAGCCCCCTTCAAGCTATTGTGCGTTTGTTATTCTCACTTGCATTGTATTTGAGAATCAATATATATGTTCCAAATGAAAGCAAACTAGCTTATAAGTAATAAAGTGTTCCAAGAACTATGCTTCTATGCTATTAGAGAAAGGCTTCAAGAGAAATCTCTGTTGTTCACTTGTTTACGTCCTTGTTGTGTTGCGTTTTTGATGGCAAATCGGTAAAAGCACTTTAATATTTTCTCCCCAAGCCCTTAATCTGCGGTAATAAATGGAAAGAAATTGAGGGGACTAAAGAAAAGCAAAAAGAAGTAAAAACAATCTTCACTTGTGAGAAGAATATAAATATTTTAATTAAATGCAGCCCCGGAACACTGGAGATGGAAGGTAGAAAACTGAAAAGGAAAGCCAACAAAAAAATAATAATAATAGAAAAAGTCAACTATGTTCCGGATTTCTATTGTTTGCTTTGACATGTTGTCAACAGTTGTAGAATATATTTATTCCGCATACCCTTGCCAGCAAGAAGACATGGACTTTGGCCACAAGTTTATCTAGCCTTGGCTTAAACATATTTCGAATGCTTCGCCTTTCTATGTTGAGTGCTTTCGCGGAAATCAGAAAATAACAGGTAATTTGTTAAAAAAAAAAACAAAATAAGAAAATGTTCTCAGAACAGGAGACAGTTTTTCAGAGTATAAAATCTGCGACATGGCCTGGAGATATTTCGTTCATCTGTGTTCACTTTTTAAGGCTCTGGTGAGCACATTATGCTTCAAATGTTTGCACACAGAAAAAATTCTGCAAGGAGGGCGCGACTGAGAGAGAGAGAGAGAAAAGATTTATATTTCTCACAACAACTTTTCTATTTTTTCTATATTTTTTATTATTTATAACTTGCAGAGACAGCATTTTTATCCGTTGTCTGGATTCTGATTGTTTTAGACTTTCTCTACTTTGCGGTTCTTTTTTCTCTCCTTTTATTATCAGATCCTTTTTTTCTTCTATTGTCTTTTTCCCTTTCGATTGCTGGTGAACCTGATATTTCTTGGTGGAGAACAATCATCTGCGTTTCTTTCTTTGGTCTAAGGTCACGTTGTGGCATTCCCAGAGGCTGTGGCTCAACAAATTGTTAAGCATAATTAAGGCATGTAAAAATGACGAATAAAAAGTGTAAAAAGGAAAACTAAAAGGTGCTGAAAGCAGCAAAAAAAACCCCAAAAAAAGGAAAAATAGACTTTCCACTTGATGCTGTTTCCTGGGGACATTATGTAATTAAGAAAAAAGGCTTAAACTGAAAAAATAAGGTAACCCGTAATGCTTCTAAGTAAGTTCTTTCCGTCAAGTGAAATGTATAAACAAAAATGGTTCATATTTGCCTTAATTAGAAAGTCTCAAATCCTTTAAAATCTTTTCGAAAGTAAAGTTTTTTAAAGATTTGACAGAGTTTGTATGGGCTACTGCAATTTAAGCTGAAATTTACTTGAGATAATTCGATTTTATAGGTTGAGTAACATTTTGACGATTCACCCATTTATTTTGATACATTTAATTAAAACAATTTGTTTGGCCTTTATAAAATTATGTATGAAATAAGCCTATGCTTTCATGTATGAATAATTCAATTGCGTGCGAATCTTGCTCGGCGAAAAATAAATTGCAATTAATAACTGATACAGAATGTAATGTAAGGTGATCGGCAGGGGGGTACGATGGAAACAGGTGCTAAAAATTGCCTTTAATAATAATTTTCAATATATGCCAACGACAAGAGCAATTTAAAGAGTACCAATAGCAGGCAAAAAAAAAGGCGAGCTGTAAAGAGGAAACATCACGTATACGCAGCGTATGACTGGTTTTCAATAGAAAGCCAGGAGCAGAACGTGAGGCGTTCGCCCACACTTCTGTCACTTGGTCTCCTCCTGTCTTAATGGCTGCTCACATTTATTGCGTTTCTTTCAGAACAAGGCAATGAAAACCGACGAAACCCCACAAAAAATCTGAAAAAAGAAAAAAAAATGTATTAGCTAGCTGATTTATTTGTTCAATTGCATGTAACATTTTAGGGCTGAGTACGAAGACATTTCGGCTGCGATGGTTGGATACGTGACATTTTCAAAGCACTAAGTTAAATGGAGAAATTACACAAAATTACATTTTATAAATTTAAACTCAACCTCACATCTATGTAGGATTTCGGTTTCCTCACATGGAAAAACTTGTACTCAGAAACTAACAAAACGGAATTGGTTTGTTTTCTCTATTTGTGATTCAAACCCAATATCAGCCAGAAACGGCACAACAATCTACTAAAATTAGCGAGGTTTAATGAAGCTCACTCTATAATTACATAAACCTAATCCAGTTTACGTACGCCCTTCAGTTTTGTTCACTATTTTTACGTAGCAATGAGGTTGTGGGTTCTATGAATAATTTATTCTTATAATTAGCCTAGTTAGCCCATCCAACTTTTAACTATTTCGATGGTAATTCATGACATTTAACCTTTACCCAATTATTGATTAGATGGAAATAGGTTTTTAAGTTTTCACTGTGAACTTCAATTTTATTCTTAGAAACCAATTATTAGAACCAAATTATCACTGCCAGTCTCTTCTTGTGTTAACTTGATTCGAGTGAAGTTTTCAAATGAAATACAAGAGTCTGCCATTTGTCATTATTATCACTGATTTTCGTATTTTGTAAATCGGCTTTTAGAATTAAAATTTTACCATGGCTAGTCGAGGCAAAAATGGTTGGCCAAGTTGTAATTAATTATTAATTAATATGACAAGTGTAATTAAATATTTACTGGCAGATTTTAGTAAAGAAAAGAAAAGGCAAAATAATGTCTGGTCTGTGTCAGCAATATAAATTGTAAATATTTCTTTGGACATTAGCTTAATGCTCATGATTTTGGTCTTTGGCTATCAATAAATACAAATTCACTCGAGCTTAACTTGTGAAAATTGGCAATATGTTTGAAGGCTTTTGTTGTTACTGTTGTCGTTGCTGCTGTTTGTTAAATCCCTTAAAACTTCTTATTATTTTTTGCCTGCTTTATGTAATGCCAGCAAGTCCGTGCTTTGTGATTGATGGGCATTTATAGGGCTTTAGAAGAATGCAAAGCTTATTATGACAATAATCTGAAAAAATATTACCAAAAATAAAGAAAACATATCTACAACATACATACATATATATATATATATATATATATATATATATATATGTATATATATTTATTGCTTTCTTCAACACAAATGTCGTAATCAATAATTGCAGCTTAGAGTGGGTTGAAACAAACACAACCCAAAACAAGTAAGCCCAATTCAAGGTGAACGTGTGTTTAAAGAGAACAGACGAAGCTACTTTAATATTGACCTCATCGTAATCATTCCAAAAGATGGAGAGATATAAATGAGGAAATGTAATTGTAATCTAATAGTAAATAATAACAAAACAGCAAAGCATTAAACGAGAAAATGTACAGCATTTTCTTTGCAAACTTTTTAAACCTGGATATTATAAAAACCAAGTCAAAGCATTTCACATCTCCACTTTTACATCTCCTTTCAAAAGCCGTCTTTAGCTTGCTCATGTTTATTTAATTTTCTTCTTTTTACTAGAGTTTTAGCGAGGTTTGTCAATGTTTCCTGTTAGCGCCTGCACGTGTTTGGTTTTCAATGCTAAAGCTAATTAAAATTCAGGCAAAGTCGCTCTTTCTCTGGCATTAGCCAACAATGTAGGCCCGAAGTTGGCCAAAGCTTTACCACCAAAAAGTAAAAGCCAAAAGAGAACAAAGTCCAAAGACACGGGCAGAAAGACAGAAACAGATGATGATGGTGGGGGCCCTAAGGTAAACATTATTCGAGTAGCAAAGTGGGAAAATCTTAATGACTGTTGTCACAACACGTGTCATTGATTAACACTTGGTAGCCTTTTATTCACAATGCATAAGAATAAACCTTTGAATAGTCAATCAAAAAAAAAAATAAAAACACATTCTATATGTTTATATGTATGAATATATTTGAAATTGAAAGTAATGTTAGGCAGAGAGGTGTTACCTATGCCTTATGCATCCAAACCAGATCCACAACCGCGAACAGCAGCTGATGATGCAGAGTCACCTAGTCCAGACACCGCAAAAGCAAAACGTCTGAGGCAAGTCTATATAACCACTGTCATCTATGTAGTTGTTGCTCTTCTTCAGTTGAGCATAGTCAAGGTGTTGAATTTCGATTTCTCAAAGGCTGTACCAGTGCCAGGCTTTGTGTGGATATTGGTGTCGCTTGTTTGCTTTCTAGTCCTTTTGTGTAGCAGCGCCATCCTTCTGTTTCCTGTCAACTGGACTCTATCCGTCATCATTATCGAGGCCATTACGCTTTCGGTGATGTCCCGTAGCTGGCAAGCGGTGTCTCTCAAATGGGTTCTATGTGTTTATCTCATAGTTCTGCTAGTACATATTATTATGGGGCTACTGGCCATCTTTTTGCCTCTAAAACTGCTACCAGGCAACATTTTTGTGGTAACTGCGACTGTACTTTTCATAATTGGCTTCACCACGCTGTTGTGTATTGTCTATGCCACCAAAGAGGATAAATATTGGATCTATTTGTATATTATCTTTATTACATTCCTGACACTGATTGTCCTCTACTTAATGGCGATAAATTATGAGCGATACCCATATCCCTTAATAACGGATGACTGTATAATTCGATCTACTATCGGAGCTGCCATATTTTTATACCTGATTCAGTATGTTGCTTTGCTTGAGCAATTTATATGGCCATCCAAGTCATAATCTCATTGGAAAGATTCATTGATGGATGGATGGAAGTTTAACTAACGATAAAACAAACAGGTTAAGTTGCGAGTGGGAGAAGTTTCGAACCAGAATCCAAGGAATTTCTCATCTCATAAGTCTCTGATTCTTTCTTTACCCAATGAATGACTATAAATCTGTGAGTTTGTCTGTGTTCTCTTACTAAGTGCGTCACTTTGACAATCGTATATATGATTTTCATAGCAATAAAAAATCTTATCATATCTATGGAAATTTCATTTTCATCATTTGCTTTAGGTTTCTACGTCATTTGTTTGCTCTCAGTTTTTCCTTTTTGCCTTTCGACAGGTTTTCCGCTACGTCCAAACAAAACATTTGCCGATGCGTGCAGATTTATCCCAATTCTTGAGGGTTTCTCTTTGTGTGTTTCCGTGTCCAAGAGTTTATTTGCTTACGGATTCTAAATACTTTTAGCGACAAGTTTTGCCAGGGTCTTATGCTATCAAGGCATTTCTAGCCGATTAGACATACAACTATGTGGATGAGCCTCGCGGCTAAAACAAATAGGCCCTCAACATGTTTGTCCTTTTTTTCCTTTAACGTTGTCCGTTTCCGTAAGGCATAAATAAGTTTCAGTTTTGGGTTTTTGATGCCTTTTGCTCACTTCCCTTTTAAACTGTCTTTTGTTGTTCCCTTTCTCTCTTGCGTCTCCATTTTTATTTGGAAATTGCAAATTCTGCTTTTAGGTTCAAGTTATGCTAATTTCATAAATTCCATTCGCTTTCAAATTGTTCAACTCTTCAGAAAATTATTTCTGTGTCTGTCGAAAAAAAAAACGATTTTCCATTCTTGAGTGAGCAAAGAACATAAATACTCAACTCTTTTTTTTGTGTGCAAAAGCCTTTTAAGGCCAAGTCTATTAATTATTGTAAACCAACACCCAACACGTCCAACATCATGCTTTTGCCTTGACGTGGTGTTCTCGGTGTTTAGTTTAGCCGCAACGGTTTGTATGTGCCTACTGAATGGAATAAAGCTTTATGGGTATAACTTGAGTATATAAGTGCCTTAGAGTAATTAAAATGTATGTAAATGTAATGAGAATGCTTTACTTATGATATTTAAATTGCGCTAAAGTGATTTATTGTTTCCCACTCTTATCATAGATGAATATCGATGAGTTTTTAAAACACCTTGGTTCATCATCGATCCATTTTTTGCCTTCGCAACGGGCAGGATGTGTTGCATAGAATGGTGGATCCATATAAAACCCTTCTTTGCATATCAAAAGGACATTCACATTATTGATCGGTGGTGTTAACTCGGTGGTTTTGTCACAGGATGACACTGTGTCATTGTGGCATCCATAAAGGTAGGGTCGACCTTCTTCAATAGGTTGCAAAAAACAACCATTTTTAAGTGGATCCCTGCATTTAGCCAATGGATGCGCCCATTCGCCATTTGGTTTGCAGACATTCCATTCAGAACCAAGTAGATCCTCATATGAGCGGCATTTGAACTTTACTGGAGTGTTGGGTAAGACAAATCTTCCTTCTTTATCCTTTTTATAATCAAAGGTTGCATTATAGGCAAATTTTGGAGATTTTGGCTCTTTACAGGATTTTGGAGCTCTATATTCATTTGGATTCTGCAGCTCGCAATTCTTTATGCAAACCACGGGTAATTCATCGGCTCCATCAGGACAATCGTAATTTGAATTACACAATAAGTTCTTCGAAATGCATTTGCCATTGCCGCATTGAAACTCGTTTTCAGTGCAATTGCCAAAACAAATCTCTAGGCTCTCATCTAGTCCATTGCGGCAATCGTGGTTGCCATCACAGGTCAACTCCAAACTTTTGCACTCCCCCGGTAAGCACTCAATTTGTGAATATCTGAATAAATAGGTACAGAAAGAATTCAAATCATTAGCACTTCACTATAAAATGAAAAAGCATATGAAAAAACCTGCAGTTTCCTTGCCATTTTTTGGGATCAAATCGATTATATTTGCAGTACATTTCGTCGGAATTATCAAAGCACTCATTGGGAATATTATTGCAAGATAAGTCCCTTATAATCTTTCCACCAGTTGCACAAGCAAAGTAATCCCGATCCTCACAATTGGGATCTCTCTTGCATACGAATATTGTTTCATCTTCACCATTGGGACAGTCAAGCTTGCCATTGCAGAGTTTGCTTGGCTTTATCCATATTTCTTCATTGTCACAATCATCTACTCTATCTCCACTCTCAAAACAATGGAAATAATCCTCTTCACATGAGCTAAATGAAACTAAATCAAAATTTTGGTTAACACTTTTTTCATCTTCGAAAAATATTCATTTAACAATGCTCACCCGGAAGAGCCAATTGAGATAAGACTAAAAGCGTGAACTGAATTAAACTTATGTGCATTGCGCTTCTCAGCTGATTAATCTACACCATTCGTCGTCCAATTTATGACTGACAGCTGTGAATTAATCTGATTTAAGAGCATTTGTATAATAATAGATTGACTATACTAGCCTACATAACTTAGGGTTTATTATAAACAATTGTGACAATTGTTGTAATAAGCTTTAGTCACATTGAAGTTTATGGTCTTAAATATAACTTTGTCTTATCTACCACTATAGGCGATTATTAGATCCTTTTTTTGCAAATAGATTGGTTTGGCTGTTATTTTTCTGTGGCTCACAAGCAATTTTATTAAATTTCACCTTGGCAACTGATGAAAAATTGCATGGCCGGTTGTTTTTATGCTTTGCCCAAATAGAGGTGGAATACTGTTCCACATCAACGCCTACAAGTAATTTTTTTGTATCCAGTCCAGTCATGCTCAACGTCATCATTTTGTTCATCATCGTCATTGCCATCGCCATCATCATTGAAATCATCTATTGCTTTTGTGGGCTGCGTCTGTGTTGACTTTTGTGCGAATTTCAATTAATCTTTTGGCTGCATCGTATCCTTTATTTTGAGACATTTTGCCCAAACATGTGGGCTTGTGTGTATGTGTGTGTGTCATCTTTGGAATTTTCTCATTTTTTGTGCTCGACCTCGATAACCAGAAGACAGTCTGAAAGGCAGTCAGACAGACAATCAGTCAGTCAGACGGGGGCAGACAAGGGCATTTAGTGTGCTCCATTACGAGTGTATATGCATTATATTTGTGGCAAGAGTCAGACATTTGTATCTTTTGCAATGGAGCATGGTATGGCAGACAGTCGAGACATCAAATTAATTCACAAAAATGTTTATTTGTTCAACTTTTTCTTGTTAGATGTATGTGTGTTTGGGTGTGTGATGGATTTGGGTGAAATCTCAAGCAATTTGTAGCAACAAATGTTGCACTCAATCATTCAAAGTCTTATTTGCTCGACGCTCCTGTCAACGCAAAAGAAGCAAAGGAAGAAAAAACTCATCCTCAGTATATGGTGTAGTGCAACAAGGAAATGGCCGAGAACAAAAACTTGTCGCGAATCCCAAAAGACACAAAAAAACTACACGTAGGAATGTGTAACATGTCAACTGTCTTACCTTGCGTCTCTTTGCCATATTTCTCATGAGAGCTACTACACAAACTATTCGACAAGTTTCAGGTGAAAATTCTTTTGTACAACTGTACGTTACACTATGTTACACATTAAACGGCTTAAAGTCAGTAAAAACTAACTCCTTTCTACTTTTGCAATTGAAATTTAAGTACATCGCTTAGGTTTCCTTACCCCCATTCTGCTGCTGATATTTTGGCTTTCCTGAAAACTAAGTTTTTCCAGGCAAAGTAAACAACAACTGGCAGCTAACCAACCAGTTTAACCTTCTGGCATTTTTCATTTTTTTCTCATGTGAACATTTTTGCATGTCATAAACGGACATTGCTATCCTATTTTTTCCAGATTGCGTGCAATACTCATGAGGAAAAGCTGCATATGCAGCAAAGTTGTCTGTTTGCATTTGATTTTTCGTTTTCGTTTTTCTTTTTTTTTTTTTGTTAATACAGTTTTTGGGGTCAAGTTGATGGTAAAATATGTGCAAATTTATGCAGGTCAAAAGATAGCTTTAAGGTTCCGTTGAGGAAATAATTAATCATAATATGGTGGACATACACACTAACACAGGCACAATTAGAGAGAGAGACAGAGAGAGAGAGAGAGCGAGAGAGAGAGAGAGGGAGAGAGAAAGAGAGAAATAAACGGACACGAAGAAGCATCAGAACATGAACAATCGCCCAGCAATAACAATAACAGAGTTAACAAAACTTTGCCAAAGACTAAATTGTGTGTCCAAAATTTATGCACTGTCCCCTTATCAAAATCGAGGGGGTTCTGGGAGGCGGGAATTGGAATAGGACATTGGACACTTCAATGGTATAAAAAGGAGAGCCGGCAGAGAAGACGACTACAAAGGACACTGCATTGTTGCCGACAGTTGCAGCCAAGCGAGTAAAATGTTTAACAAGCGCAAAATGCGAGCAAAACAACAGCGAAGCAGAATAAAAAAGGGAAAGGGACGAAGGTTCGGAGAGCTGCAAAGAAAGGAGATAAAAAATTTCTGTGTTTTTCTTTTTCCTTTTGGTTCTTCTCATTTTGTTTTGTTGAATTTTTTGATGATTTATTTCGGAAATGTTTTTTTTCTTTTTACCCTTGCAGAGGGTAGTATAAAATTGGTTAAACGCTTGTAATAAATAGAGGAGCTCGTTTCCGATCCCTTAATATATATGTACTTATTTGGTGAAGCGTAATAATTACTTTTTTATAAAAAGAAGAGCACTTGGAAGTGCATAAACTTGAATTTTCCTTATTATTTTAATTAACAGGGTATATTGGACAATGGGTCATTCGAGTTAGTTTTGTTTGTTAGTCTAAACAAAAATTCCAAAGATATTCAAAAAGAACCGGAACAATGATTGTATTTCTAGTTGATACTTTCAATACTTGCTCTTTGTACAAAACATAATTCGTTGACTCTAAATGTTCTAGGTCTAGCTAGATTTTTTCTATTGCCAGCAGATTATAGATAATTTAATTAAATTTTCTTTCTCTCACTCTGTTTTCCACCAACATAAAAAACGGTCTTTGTTTTGGGCAAAGTTGTTTACAACATCCCACGTTTCGGTTAATCTTTTGATTAACTCACAGACAGACAATGAGAATGCATGCTTGTTGGTCTCTGGGACTGACAACTTGATAATCTCAAGGCTTTACCCAAACATAGAAGGAGTGTGAGGGTAAATAGACAGAAAAAAGACCATCTACCTACAAAAAAAGAAAAGGAAAACAAAACACCAACCTACTGATGGCAGCTCCGAGATGCGACATGTGGCAGAGCGCATTTTGATGAAATATAAAACTTCAAAACGACTCTGACAGCTGCTGGCATTGTGATGTTCCATACTGCGTAGCCCACTCCACGTCAAGTGTGCCACGATTAACTCAGCGCATCATTAAACAGACGACTGCATACATACATACAACACACACATCACTCACTCGCACACTTACGCACATTGCGTATACGTCATGTGGCACACAAAGCAAAAGTAATGCGCATTTTAATACCATTTCTATATATAAATATCTATAATGCATGTTCTTATTGGGATTTCGCTGTCATTAAATGCAAAAACCAACTGTCATCATCATCCTTCTCATCGTCATCCCAAATATGAGCAAGTATAGCAATTAATCCGCTTACGTCCTTCGAAATTTCATGGGTCTGAGCCTATGGACACTTGTGTGTGCTTTTCTCTTGACAAATAAACGCATCGATATTTATTCCCCTCCGTTGGTTGTCTACTGTCATTGGACTCTAACAACATGTCAATTTGTCTTGCATTTAGCTATACATACATGGGAACTCACATGTGTGTGTGTATAAAAAATCTCTTCTTGAGACTTGAGATTCATTCAAATGATGGCACATACAGTAAGCAATACACTTGGATTGGGGGTATGATCATTTATTCACCCTGCATGCCATCTTAAATATTAAAAAGTGTATTCTTATTCACTTTCACTAAATCTGGAGGATAACCAGCTTTAAAATGCCCATGATGATGGGTTTTGAAAGAGCATCTAAAAATTTGAAAGTGCTTTTTTGGTCCAACAACTCTCGCGTGGTTGTTATTTCTTTGAATTTCAATAAAGCAAATAAAATACATATAAGGAACTCATATCTGTGTCTGCCTTGCAACCATTAAACACCAGCGTAAAAAAGGGAAAACAAAATTAAAAAGGAAAAAAACAGTCCCTAAATAAATAAAGTCATACAGCACGCCCGATTATGATCATAAATTGAGACAATTACCAACACTCTTAACTGTTTTTTGGCCCTAAAGCATTTGAAGTAAAATAAACAAAATTAATATGTTACCACCCGTTAGGCAATGAAACGCCATACAATGGACTGCCCACAGAGACAGACAGAAATGGGATGAGAGTGAACGCTGGAGGTGAAAATGGGTGGTGGTCGCCATGGATGTAAATGGAGTAGTAGCTGGAATATATGGAGGTGAAGATGAGTTGCCGCTGTGCAGGTAACTGATATAATTTTTTTTTGCTGGACGATAACAATGACAAGTAACGAGCAAGAATTTGATTTCATTTCTGTTTAGCTGTTAATGTTTTTTGTCCTTCAAATGACTTTTCATTTCGGCAAGGACAACGTGCTGATAAGTGACCAGCCGACGACTTGCTGCTTGTGTCGTCGTCTCGGGCCATTCATTAAGCCTCAGCATGATGGGGCCCATCAACAGGCATAAAACTAAATATCAGACCAGCATCTGCAAATGTCAACGACTAGGTCATTTTAAGTGCCAAGTTCAAACGAAAGGGATCGTTCTCGTTGTCGTCATTCCCATATATGGTTCTCTATATATAGATATGGCTTGTCCGTCAGCATTTAATTAAATCTGCTTTCGTACAACAAGTTTATTTCATTTTCGTGGCTTGACGTCAAATTAAGGTTTAACGCCTTTCATTTCCCTCGTTTTCAAGATTGGGTTTGGGTCCGTATGTCCTGTCCTGCTCTACCCTGGCCATTGCCGGCTGTTGCACAAGTTTTGCGGTTAAACTAGGACCCCAGGCGAAAACTAATTTCTAGCTAGATGATACCAAAGTCGTTATGTTATATATAAATATATGTACATTTTTTGGTCAACTGGGAGACCAAATAAGCGACTGCGAACATAACTTCCATTAGAGCAATCTCTGCTTAAAATAGTAAAGCGTTTTATGATTGCGAAAAAGCTAAATAATAACTTGTTGCTGATTAGTAGATGGGATTAAATGCTGAACTATTTCAAGCAGCCCAAAAGGTCAATCTTAATTTATGCAGATTTATATGAGTAAACCTAATTAAAGAGTTCTATTAATAGTTTAGGGCCAGATTTCGGGCAAAGAGGCAAGTTTTAATATGAGTCAAGAAAAGCTTGAAATAATTTGTACTGTTTGGATCACTTTAAATGGAAATTATTTTGCTTATAAGGAGAGAATGTCTAATTAGACTAACAACTTGCTAAGTTGAATAAATTACACCGTAAGTTATTACCATTTTCTTGTGTTAACCTTCTAGGGTTCTTTACTTAAAGTTGCACCTAAGATTCGTTTAAAAATTTATTCGATTTAAAGTGTCTCATGTTACCTTGACTTGATAAACACTTATAAATAAATAATGAACCCAGAAAACCGCTCTTCAAAAATAAATTGACTGGAAAAAGGTGCTCGGGGCTCAGTGGCGAGTGGCAGAGACCAGAAACCAGAGTGACCGTGTTAAAGTGAGTGTACAAATGTTTGGACATTGGTCAGGTGGGGTCACTGGGTACGTTTCATGCCGTTTGTTGGTCGGTTGGTTTATTTGTTTGTTTTGCTTGATTTGTGTAATATTTCATGCCACCCAGACACAAACTGACTGTCACTGTTGTTCTTATGCCTTTTTTTCCTTTTGCTGAGCTAATCAGAAACACGTGCTTTAACTTGACCTTTGACCAGGTGATGATTTGCTCGAAACAATGGGCAGAAATTGCTTTGCACTTATAATATTATTATGCAACAACTTTGATATTGTATATTTCAGGTGCTTGACTTGTCTAAATTTCGATTTAAATAGAAAACAAGAAACGTTTCCACATTTCCACAATGCAATTAAAACTTTAACGATTATGTGTTTGTCTTTCTAAATTGATGGGCGCTCAAAAGTTTGGAGATGCCAGAAATTCCATTTCATTGACCGTCTCCCCGACGGCCGTTCGCAGCGCCTGATCCGCTCTCTTCACTTCCACGCCAAAGAAAATTTCGAATTCTTAACATCAATATCAATATTGACTGGCGCCATGAGGCAATAAAACTGCCGGCCAAAAGTCCTGAGAGATGTGTTGTCCCCTGACCCCTCTGGAAGTTGCTCCTGTTATATAATTGCCAAAGCCGAAGAAAAACTTAATACAATTGTAAGAACTTGGTGAAAGACTTTTTTGATAAATGAGCTTAATCAGCTGTAGTCAAGGCCTTGACTTAGCGAGCCGCCCAAGGTGAAGGAACTTTTCTTAGATAAAGGTAGATTGATTGTGGAAAGGGGGTGGGGGGAAATGAAAACATTGTTGCCGCCTGTCGACCGGCTTAAATGTACTTTTAGTATTTTGTTTCCATTTCGTTTGTCTACGGAATGAAAAACTCTGCCAGGGGCAACATTTTCTCATTTGCGCCCAAGATTGACATGAGTTGTGGATGAGGCAAAGACAGCAGCTCGAAGATAATTTTTTTTGTGTTGTAAATTTATATATGTATATATACATAAAAGTGAAACAAATTTTCACCCATAAATCACCTATTTCTATATCATAACAAAACCCAAAATTTGAAGTAGTTAAACTAAGTTGAGATCTAATCAGAAAATTAATCGTCCAAATGAAAAGTGACGAGTGGCGAGTTTCATATTTATTTGCATAAATAAATAGAGCATAAGCATTATCAAAAACAAAAGAGGCATTAAATTTGCATAAAGATTTTTATTAGACGAGCAACGAGTTGCCAGAGGACACGATTCACTATGGAGGTGGGTGAAATGAAATGCAGCTTCAATTTCTAATTGAGATTCCATAGGAGTTGCCATCATTTGCACAGTTAGTTAAACATGAAATAAGGGAATGAGAGAAGCGTGGGTGTGGAAGGAAGTGTGAGTAAAAATAATTTTTATTTATTTAATGCTCCGCGTAGATTTGACAACCGCCTTCTATTCTCCTCCTCCAGATGGGGAACTTCCAATTTCAGGGCGCGCTTTTTCCTTTTTCCGATTCCCAGTCACGCCTCTTGCTTTCACTCCATTCTCCTTTTATGGAGCTCACGTCGCATTTGCAAATAGAAAACCCGGAAAACAGAAAAAAATTAAGGGAAAAAAACAACAAATTCCACTCCTTTTATTCGATTGTGGGGATTTGGGGCATGTTCGTAATTGCGCAGCAATTCAGCGTTTAAACGCCATCTAAATCAAAGCATAGCCGCAGCAGGTGTTAACAGCATGGTATCTTCACATACCACCTCAATCTCACCATTTTTAATCCACTCCGACGCCTCCATTCGGGCCCTTGGAGGAGGAAAATGGCCAAAAAATTAAGGCAACCATAGCCACATTTAATCTAAATTCAGCGAATTGTATCCTAATTGACATTTAAAAATATATTTTTCTGTGATTTCTGAATAAATATAAATAAATATTCCATTAAAAATATGAATTTGACCTTCATAGACGGAAGGAAGGATGTTGGTGCTGGTGTTCCTGTTTCTGCTGCTGCTATGGTGGTTGTCCTAAAAGGCAGGACATCAGTGCGTATACGTCATATGCAGACGGTAAATCATGCGTGTTGACATGATAAATGACTGCCTCCCATTTATCCCTCCCAACCGAATGAATGGAGCTTTGTGGCTTCATGCCAATGATAACTGCAATGCGGCTTTTGTTTTTCCTCTTCGTCTTTTTCAGATGATGACCCAGAAAAATGTGATTGAGCTAATGGAATTAACTCCAGCGTACTTTGCAAACAATTTAAACATTGTTGGCCGTTGTGAAAATTGTTTTATGTTGTTAGTCGATAAAATAGAGGTTGCTAGTTATGCTTCTTAACATGGACACTATTTTTATGTCTTGCTTTAATGTACCTATACAAAGTTATTTGAGTATAAAGTGAGTCTTTCAACTTTTCTGCTAGCAGTTTAAAAGTCTTGAGTCTGTTATCAAGATGCTTACGATTGGGATTCAAAAGGCATCAAAAAAACTTTCCTGTACTAGTCAGGCATAGTTCTATTCATCGTTATTATCGTCTTGATTATGCTTTTTTTGTTGCAATGTATGCAAAAAACGAAACAAACAGACAGGGTAAAGAATTTCCCATGTGCATTAGCTTTTCCTTGAAAGCAAAAAGAACTAATAGAGGGAGAGAGAAGGAAAAGTCAAAAAGTAGCTTTAAAATGTTTTAATTAATACTCTTCCTGCATTCTCGAGTTTACTTTGATTTCATTATTCATTCATTATTTCCTTTCAAATATATGTGTCCGTCCTGTTTTGCTGTGTCCCTGTCATGTCCATGTGGGAGAATAAAGCCTTGCATAAATATGCGTTCGAAGAAAAGCCGAGTAAAAACTGACCACGAGTCAAACAGAAAAGTGAAGTCTTAAATTAAACGAAAATGTTTAAGAGCAAACGTAGAGGTGGCTGAAAATGAATCCGTGTTACGTATACGTCATGTCGGCTGCCAAATAAATCAGTTAGCAGTGAAAATGAACTTGTGGTTGATTTTTATATGGAATGCTTTTTTGATACATTTTATGCTGCCGTTTCGTTTGGTGAAATTTATGAGCCGCGTATAATGTTGATTTAATATTTATAACAGCAGCAACAACAACAATTTCCAAATAACTGTAAGAGCACCATTCAGCTGGCGATAGCGAGGTTAGGGGGGAGGAGCCCAGAGTGGTACAAAAAGACGTCAAGTTGACTTTTAATGCTCTTCGGACAGCAACAAATTAAGTTTACTTATTTAGTGAATTTCGTTTTGCTTTTTTTATGGTTTTTCCTGGGATTTGCGAAAACTGAAATTTTATTTTAAGCTTACAAGTTTTTATGGTTTGAATCCGTATTTGCGTGAGTGAGTGTGTGCGGCGCGTGTGCGTGTGTGTATGTGTGTGTGCGTGTATGTGTGTGTGCGAGTATTGCAGCTTGCTTTATGTGTACTTGTTGTCATAAAGTTGATAAAATAATTGAAATGACATAGCTTAAGTGAGTGTAGAAGTTTTGGGAAATGTTTATTATACTCAGTTAAGAGATAATTTAAACTGTGAAATTCAATTGAAAACAAATAAGGGAAAAGCTTTGGTTCTTATGGGTTTTTTTCTGTTCTTTGACGGAGTGAAAATTTCGCTACTCTTAATGGTTTATTATTTACTTTTATAAAAGTTCCCTCGCAACCGACTATTAAAGTCACAAATACTCTAAAATTCTATTACTATTTCATTCCGTTACATATATCCTGATAAATTCAGCATGCTCATTTCATACGAATGTGGCTTGGGAGGGTACAAGTATTTGATTTGGTATTTGGCCTTTGTCTGATTCCTGCTGATGCTGCATTTAAAAGTGTGAATAATTTGAACGAAATCAAAAATCGAAAATGCAATATTCAACATACCAGAGAACACTTTCCATTGAACACTCTTTGGTTGTCCATCAGAGTTTTTGGTATGCCACTATTGCAAATTTCCGCTCCAACTATGATATCGATAATATATATGTATGTATGTACATGAACACAATGTACATGGTATCGAAACGAGATAGAGATTTGCCATCAATTTTATAACACGAAATAGCAGCATCAGATGCTCATGTTTTTTGTGTGTGCATGTGTATGTTGAACATTTATTTGAATAAGTAGCAGTCAGAAACCAAGGACTTTAAATATGCATTTCGACCATATAAGAACAATTCTCACTTGGTCTCCTTACATTTTGAATTTTGGTCCTTTTTTTGTTTTTGCCGGGAGCATTTGCCGCGCCTTGGGACCATATTTGGCTTGTGCAAAAGTTTGCAGCTAATGCTCCCAGTCAGCAAAACATTTTGTTTATGTTTGCTCTGTGTAAACTTGGCTTTCCAACCATTAACGATGCTCTTTACCACAAGTATGATGACTACTACTACCTCCATGCCACCTGCGACATCATCGTCATCAACTCTTGGTAAGCCTAAGAGAAAAAACCGAAACAGAAAAGGCAATTAGATAAACGCCAAATGTGTAAGCGGTCTCCTGCTTGGTTGGGGATTAGTTAAAGCTTGCCGCATCTACAGATGGGACAAGGTAGATATAATGTGTATGTAAAAGTATAGACATACAATATATGCAGTAACACATATGCAAATTTATGCGGCGAACGTGACAAAAAAAAATTATATTCTTACCTAAATTTAACAGGAGGCGCGGCATAGAGTGGTGGCAAACAAAAAATATGTTGAGATTGCCTCACGTTTTATTAAATATAGTTGCTGAAGCGTTGTTTGTTTAAATGGAAAATGAAATATGTTTGATATAGTATGCAAGCTTTATGCATGGTACAGAATTTCATGGACAAGATAATATGTATTAATATGTACAAACTAAATTTTTGCATCAGTTTTTTTTTATTTGTAGTTTAAAGTTTTCAAAATATAGTAAGCGAGATTTACAATTTGAAACTGTGATAACCAATAATTGCAAATGCAAATTAATTTTTCATTAAAACTTAAGTTCTTCTTCAGTCTTTCGGTTCTTGTTTGGTCTTTAATTTTACACGAAAAAGTACAGAAGTCTTGGCTCCGTCGTATATACATAACTATAGGCCTTGTCATTCACGTTGTGTTTACCCAATATTTTGTTTCAATTTTCAATTTTAATAAATGTTCAAACTTTACAACTTTTTATGGTTTTTCTTTTTCCCCCTTTTTTTTGTTGTCTTTTTCATTTTTGTTGGAAATTGTTGTCCTTGCGCTTGGCCTGTGTTGTCGTCAACCTCAACAAAGAGGAACCTGAATAAAGGGTCGCAACAGAGGCAGCCTTGAAAATTATTAAAAAAAAAGAGGAAAGCCAAAAAGAAACCAAAATCGGTTTGAAAAGTAAAAGAGGAAAAGGAAGCCAACGAGCTGCCTCCTTTTGCTTAGTTCTCAGTTGTTTTACTGCCTCACTGGCTCTCTCTCCCTCTTTCTCTTTGACACACACAGATATATTCAAATCGTTCGCAAAGTCGACATAATTCAATTTGTGCTGGCATGTAAAATATGCTTCTTCTATGCTATTCTAAACGAACAAGCCGTCAGCTCCTCAACGTAAATTAAGCATTTAAAAGGGCATCAAAAGAGTTGACTTGGCCGTCTGGGGTTGCGTCGTTTTGACACGCCTTTTGTGGCATTTCCGTTTTTTTCTTGTGTTTTTAAATGCCAGAGTCGTAAACTTAATTTGACAAATTGCGACGGAGACGTTTACGGTGACGGAGACCCGGGGCCTAACATGTAGGCCTGCCATTAAAACTCATACGTTTAATGCAAAAACAGACACACAGCTGCCTTTCCTGACGCCTTCGTCCTCGCAGTTTACGCCGCAGTTGTCCTTGTTCCTTTCATTCCATTTCATTCCCACATAAGCAGCTTAATTGCTGCGCCTTTTGATGGCTGTTGTTGCTGCTGCTGGCATCATAAAAAAAATCGCAAAGAAAAGCAGGCCAAACGATTTGAAACGGAATTGTTGCGTTCATCAAATTAAATTCATCCAGTAATATGTTCTCACATGCCAGTTAAGGAATTTCCATTGCCTTTGTGAAAGTGTCAATGCTGTGAAATTTTATAATAGGCATTAATTATATAAAATAAAATATTCGCGTATGTTTTTTGAGTGTGAGTTGAAATTGTCAAGCCAGCAATACATTTAATTGCGGCTTACCAACTGCAAACATCACCAACAAACATAAAAGCAAGTAAGTCGAGCATTTCCCACTTGGTGGCTGCTGAATTGCTCCTTCCTTAAGCTTCTCCCACTGTTGGGCAATGTCAAGATTGTTATGCTGTGATAAAATTTGTCACGCACTTTGAATGTGTCCCCCGGGTGATTACCTAAATTGATTACGAAATAAAAAGATACATTTTCTCTTTCTGTCCCAAAAAAGTATGCTACGCTTTTGGTTTAAAATTATATAGAAAAGATAATTTTGTAGAAAACTTTTGCAACTTTCTAACGAGTATTGTTTGCTGCTCTACGCAAACTGAAGTACTTGGTTGCCCTAAAGTATTGCGTTAAATGTTTATGTCGAGCTTGGTTAATTCTTAGCTCTTGGCCAGAAAAGATAAACATCTTAAAGAAACTCATATAACCATCATCTCATGGGGAAATATACATATAACCAATGCTTTGCCTAAAAATAGAATAAATAAATAGCATTTAGATATTTAGCTGCTTAAGGTTTATTTCTCAGGGTTATCGAGGGCCACTTGTAGCTCGCCCTCTGCAACATTGACATTAGTACGCATAAAAAATATTTATAAAAACAAACTTAAAGTAAGCCAACTTAAAATAGCACAGCAAAATTGTCTTGTCTAATTAGGACAACTTCATGAGGAGAAAAAGAGATAGCTTTCTGGCCAGTTCTGTCAATTTAGAGACTTAAAAACTAAAAGGATATTATTGTGCCAGCCAAAGCCTTTCCATTTTAATTAGCCCCAAAATAAACTGGAGATGAAGGGTCAGGAAGAAGAAGGCAACCGAGAATCTCCATTACAGTGGAGACTGTGTTAGTCAGTTTGGACACATTGAAGTGCAGCAACTTGTCTATTGGATAACAATCTAATTGAATTTTTACTAAGATTTACTGTTCATTCCGTTTTGTGTTCGGACCATTTAATCTACCTACTTTTATATAAACATCAGCACGTTCTTAGCCAAAACACTTCCAACTACAATAACCAGATCGATAGAAACTAAACTCAGATAAATTGACATGTCCAAATGTTGAAATGACTCCAATGAGAACTGGCAAATGTTCTACTCAAACTTTGCTCGGTCTTTCGAATAAAGTGAAGGGCATAAACAGAAGATAAATGACCGCTTAGCGTCGCAATCTCCTCCTTTTCTTCTCTCCACAAGTGAAAGTATATAGATGGCCGGATTTTGGACAAAAAAGTTGTATCGCCAAGTTTGAAGCAGGAACGGCAAACTTGTACACAACCAAAACCACAGAGCTGTCTTCACAAAAAAAGCTAAGTCAAAGGCCATAAACCCAAATCGACAGTTAATTAAGGTTTCAGTTATCCCAAAAAGATTCCCAAAAGAAACTTTAAATATTTCTTGCACATTTTCATTTAATTAGAAATTCAAACTCACTCTGACTCAAATTTAGACCGACCGAGAAAATATTGAAGCCATAATCTGTTTGAAAAAAAATAAAATACGAAGAGAATCAGAAACCCTTGAAACAACTTTTGTATTGCAAAAAGGACACTATGTGACTTGTACGCCAATATCTGTGTACGCAGATTGTGTCAAGTTTCGTTTGACATTCAAATTATATTTGGCGTAAAAAAATAACAACGACACCAAAAATTGTTGGCTTCTTCTGTTTCTTTCTGTTTATGTCGTTTGACGTCAGCAAATCAAACATTTATTTCAAAAACAACCAACAAAAGAAGAAAAATGCTGACTTCTTTGATGTATTTTTAGAGCTTGTTAATGAAGACTAAATTGTATATTTATTTATGAAATTGAGATATACCTAGAGGGAAAAGTAAAAACAAAAAAAAGGAAAAGTAAAAAAATATACAAAGGGGGTCACCCAATGTCTGTTACTTAGCTTTCTTTTATTTTTGCTCCTAAATAACCTTTTACTCTCGTTTTTCTCTTTAAATGTTTTCAGGGAAGTCATGGTACTCAACATAAATGAACTGGCACAAAAAGACATGCAAATTTAATTTTTATACCCTTGCAAAAAGGGTATATTAATTTTGGTCAGAAGTGTGCAACGCATAGAAGGAAGCATCTCCGACCATATAAAGTATATATATTCTTGATCAGCACGACGAGACGAGTTCAAATAACCATGACCGTCCGTCCGTCCGTCCGTCCGTCCGTCCGTCCGTCCGTCCGTCCGTCCGTCCGTCCGTCTGTCCGTCCGTCTGGATCGATGCGAACTCCTCCTAGACCGTAAGAGCTACAGAGCTGAAATTTTGCACGTAGGCTTGTATATACTGCAGGGTTTGTATATCTCGGATTCAGTCGGATCGGACCACTATATCATATAGCTCCCATACAAACGGCAAAGTCACGAACAGTGACTTTTCTCAATAACTTCGTTACTTTTTAAGCTATTGTCGTGAAATTTAATATAAGTAAGTTTATTGTAACTATAAACCACTGTGCCAAATTTGATCAAGATCGGGTGACTATATCATATAGCTCCCATAGGAACGATCGGTCAAAAACAGTGACTTTTGTCAATAACTTCGTTACTTTTGATGCGATTGCTTTCAAATTTAACATTTGTCAGTTTAATATATCTGTTAATGACTGTGCCGAATTTGGTAAAGATCGGGTAACTATGTATATCATATAGCTCCCATAGGAAGGATCGGTGGAAAACAGTGACTTTCATCAGAAAGTTCGTTATATCCTATGCTAAGATTGAAGGCCGTTCTTTCGTAAACATTACCCTTTCTAGATAAAACAGTTTAAATAAAAGAGTTGCCAACAAACTTGCAAGGGTATACAAACTTTGACGCGGTCGAAGTTAGCCCCGGCCCTCTGGTTTTTATTGCTTTAAGTGGTTCAGAATGGATAACTATATGCTAAACTATTCAATGACTTTTTTATGCAAAATAATAAAAAATGTTTATTACCATATTGTCGAAATCTATAATGAATATACATGTATAGAGAAAATGCCGCAGATTTCTTTTTAGTTATATGTATATTTAATATTTTGTGATTCTATGGGGAAATGATTAATTATTTACTTTAAAACTCGGCTAGACGAGTTTAAAATTAGGGAAAACTTGATCAATTTCATGTACAAATGCGGGGTTTCTTTGATTTGATAAGAAGAAAATATACGTCTAGTCAAAGCTTAGATTTACATATACAAAAATTGATGTCAGAAAGTTTAATCAAAATACGCAACTTTCTTTTTTCTAATTTGCCATATTTGCAAAAGTTTCAAGGACACGTCTGTGCTTTTGTTATGTCTAAGTTCATTATTTTTTTGTATGCCTGCTTTACAGACTCGACACATACACACACCTAAATACATAGATACACACAGGACGGACACGCCTCCTATTACAGTTCATTGAATATGGAAAAAGCTGTCATAGTATGGAAAGAGGAAATGGAAAAATTCTTGTGAGTATTCCATTTCTTTAGACAAACAAAAATCATAAGGATGAGCGCTGGAAAAATGTAAAATGCAAATGAATCGCACAATGAACAAGATAACAATAACAATAATAATAATAACAATAATGTCATATGATAGGCGCACTGTCAATAGTTATATCATCCTCCAACTTTCTTGACGGAGAACGGAATGATTCTAATTCCGATTCATAAATATTTATGAGCGCTTACAGATCAGACATGAACACTGCGCCGCAGCCCTCGAAAAATATGGAAAATTTTTCATCTGAGGCTCCGGCAAGTCGTGCGGTTATTAAAATTTATTAGTTTAGATTTTATGACAGTTTCCTTTTAGCTTTGTTTTGTTTATTATTTTCTTTGTTGGGCGTCAGATTGACAGAATTTTTCTCCACAGAACTTATTACTTTCCCTGTCTGTCTGTCTCAATGTTCATTACATTTGATGTAAGTGAATTAATTACCAATTAGATTTATGTGGATTGTTTTGTTAAATATTTATTTAGGTTGGATTTGTGTAAAACACGAACTAACAACCTGTTAAGCTAATGCAATATGTATTTTCAAAAGCTTCTAGTTGGCCAAACTAATTGGCTATACACATAAAAGTAGATCATTAATTAGTCAATGGAAATAGCTCATCTACATTTACATTCGTGCAAATAAAAATATTCGTTGAATGTTGTGTGTCAACCAGGGAGATATAATAAAAATGAAAATAGATTTTGTGCAGATTGTTAAACGTTCCACCTTAATAACTTTCAACTAATTGAAAGATATTCTCATGCAAAATTGAAATCAAAACCAATTTTAACTGGCAATTGTGGCTATCTTTGTAAGGTTTGTTTACGAATGGGTTTTTCCTCCTAGTTTTGCCATATTGATCCCAAAAACCTGGGGGCCAAATTTCGTACCTTGTCAGTAGCAACCGCAAGAACATCGGTAAGAAATACATACACGAAGGTACGCCATGCTGGTTGCTGGTTTGGACGTCAAGTTAGGAGAACCATTAATTTTCGCCGCATTGCCATTGTATTTATTGTCCTGCGGCTGTGGCTGTGGCACAGCTGTATTCTGCATTGCATCAATGGGAAGAGAGCTAAATATTTATTTGGGAATTGGAGTTAGCAAAAATGCAAGGCAATTAAGGGAAGAGTTCCAATTTTCGAGGGCTTTCGGCCAGTTTGTCTGATGTCCTTTTGGCCTTGTCATTGCCCCATTTTGCGAAGACTTGTATGGCAATCGAAGTTTGCCTTTGGCAACAGCAGGGAAAACAAACTATAAATTGCTTCGGCAGCTGTTGCTGGCCCAATATGAATGTGGACTGCCAGCAGACTAGGGGTTGGGGCATTGGGGTGAACTGACAGTGAGTTGATGCAGTGACGCAAATCCTTTGACGACACACTTCCAAAATGCTTTGTCGGACTTTCTGCATCAAAAGTGGTGGAAGAGCTCACCGACTGTGCAAACAGAGCGAAAGAAGTGCATATACCAAAACTACCAAGTGAAACAAGGAACGGCGACCATGAGTACGACGAGGAAGGGACTCTTAGATGAGAGTAAACAGGAGCAGAGGCACGCACTTTATATATAAGTATTATATGTACTCCCTATAAACTGTACACAAAATGAATGGAAGCAAAGCCAGCAAGCGCATTTCCCTTTTCGAAAACTTGCCAGACTTCGTGCTACAAAACAGTGCACTCACTATGGGTCCTTGGTCTTGGTAAGTCTTGTGGGAGTCGTGCTTGGTAATCTTACATTTTCCTTAAGCATAAAGTGGGAATAAAAAATGAGAGATTTTATATGTACTTAGCCAAAGAAATCTACAAATAAATTTTTGGTGCCATGCAACTTGTGGGCTATATAAAATAAGCACACACGTTTACTGACTGCTACGAAATTGAAATATGCATTGACATGAGCACATTGCTATCGTCTAAAAATCTTGTTGTATACGAATTTCTAATATAATTCCCTGCTAAAATTTTATGTAAACCAACGACGTGTGACTGTCATACATTGTTGTAGGTAAACATTATCCATTCAGACTATAAACTAGCTTAAGGTGTATTTTCACTTACATCACTCCCTAAACTGGACGGTCTGTTTTTTACGTTTTCATCTCCTTTGTTCAGAAAGTAAACATTAAAATGAAATTCAAATCAGCTGAGGAGAGAACATGACACAAAAAACAAAACCTAGAACGTGCAAAAAACTGAGCCAAAAATAAAAAAAATAGAACAGATGAAATAAAACTTGACACTCGCACACAGACGCAGATACTCGCCCAAACCAACACACATAAAAAAGACAGGGACAAATTCTCACACAACCACTTCCGCAGACAGGAAATGAATGTCTGTGGGTGTGTGTGTGTGAAACTTACGTGCGTAGTGAAATATATGAAAATGATTGCAGAACGACGGCCGAGAGAATGGGGAAATATAAGAGCAGGCTTGAACTGGGTTACTTGATGTGTACTTTGTACATACATATTTGTGAGTGCAAGTTTTTATCCCTCTACACTCTGACATTTTGTGTGTTGTGCCAAAATTGTTTATTAAATTTTTTGCTTATTCAACCGTTGGGAATACTGCATGACAAAGGCCTCCGCCAAAGCAAAACAAAACAGAAAAAAATGGTAAATATGGTTTGACTTTTTAACAATATTCTTCACTTTAGGGTCCTTTTTTATTGTATTTCGTGTGGTAGTCAGCTTTAAATTAATTTACTGCGAAAATGGCAAATATGTTATGAATAAATATAAGCAATACGTTTTTACATGCATTCTCTTTCAGTGGAAATGAAATTGATATGCAAAGCATGTTATTTGCAAGAACGGAATCGCAAAGCAAATAAAACTACAGTGAAACCTCGATATAACGAATCTGAGGGGGATCGCAAAATTATTCGTTATATCTATTGATTCGCTATAGGTACTGAAATGTAAAACCTTAGTATAACGAAATTTAAAGAAATCTGAAAAAAAATTCGTTATAAACATTGTTTCCACCAAAATAATGCTAAATTGCACTGAAAGGGGGTAAATATTGGATTTCGTTGTATAGAGGTATTCGAAAAATTTCTTCGCTACATAGAGGCTTTTAAGAAATTCTCAGAGGCTCTTAAGAGGCTCAGAAATTCGTTATACCTATAGTGTTTTTTTGTATGAAAAACTTCGTAAAAACGAGGTTTTTTCAAGGGACTTAACAAAAAATTCGTTATATTGGGTTTTTCGTTATAACGAAGTTCGTTATATCGAGGTTTCACTGTATATGTCATCGGAAAATAGCTATGAATACGTGTTTTTTGGAGAAAAATTATAGACAACAGGACTAAACCTTTTCCATTGCCTTCCGAACTATTAGAACTCTTTAAATCTTTAAACTTGTTGCATTTGGAAAAATTAACCTACCATTAAGGCTTCACACGATTTCACAGCTAATGGCACACTTTGACTTGGCCATTAAATTAACACTGATTTGTCATAATGTTTGGGTTCGCTTAGCCGTCAACTTAATTCATGGCCAAACCAATTAGTCCGCCTGATGGGGCATTCACACAGTATCAACATAAACAAGCAGCCATCCATATTTGCCACAAATTAAGATGATTATGATGATGCTAATGATAGTTCCGACTCTGTGACATTTTCGATTCTTTGCCTAATGACATTTTCACCCCTAAGAAAATTAGCCATCGATACCACTCCTACTTGTATAACACACATGTATGTGAGTGTGTGTATTATGTGTTTCTAATTAATATCTTTATGTTAATGGCCCAGGCAACCAAAGAAAACTTGGCCAAAAAACATGTCAACAGGCGAGATGAAATAATTTTTCATTAAGTTGGATTCCCATTTTTTTTTTTGTTGTTCTCTCTTCTATTTTTGTTTTGTTTCGTAGTGAAATAAATCTTGTTTGACTTAATAACAATGGCCAACAACTGCTTGCTATTCAATTTGGAAATGAGTCTAGCCGAGGGCACGACAAAGAGAAACGGAGGCAACGCACTGCAGATGACTGTGAAGCTTATCGGCTAATTGCAGGACAATAGCAGAATGGACCAAGAAAGAACACCGCTAAAAGGACATTATGTAATTAGAAGAGGGCGCCCAAGTAACGAGACCTTTATATAACCACTATTACATAGGTACTAATTAAATGATAAGGCTTGTTTGAAGAACAGTAGACCACCGTAACCTGCTTAAATTTTCGTTTGTTTAACTAACACAAAAGAGGTGAGAGTCTTAATAAAATTCTTGTAAAAGGGTTTTTTTTTCATCACACCAAGTCACGGTTATTAACTTTTTCCCATTACCTTGCGCTTGAGTAAGTTTTGAAAAATTCAGAAAGGGTTAATGTTGCCTCTAAACATGTTTACTTAATGGGCATGGAATCGCGAAGGACGAACCTAGTACATACCTACTCTAGTTGGCCAATAAGCAGCCAAGACCATGATAAATCTTCTGTTTTATCATCTGTGTTATTGAATTGTTATTGAAGCTTAGGAAAAGGTGATTTTCCCATGAAGCACTTTGATTGTTCTGACACAGCAACCGGATATCGCCATCGGCATATTGAATTGAACATTGTTTTTCATCTCGACTCCTATCTGCCATAATCTATGCAAAATCAGCATTTAATTGTTAACTCAATCAACAGCATTCACGATAATTCTGTGGCGAGAAAATTACGTTTATGAAAAGTGAAATAATCGTACCAGCAAAGATTTATACTTCTGGACTTGATTTAATAGGGTTAAGCTTCAACTGTCATATGTCATGTCAAATTGAAGCTTGATGTCTTTATACATTTGAATGTGTTTGGAATAGGTCTGGAATGTTGCATTCTATTGCAATAATCTAATTGAGGTAATTAAATTCGTTAACTTTGTTGATTCCGCTTGATTTTCTGGCAAAAGTAAAAGTAGCTAACCCCCCAAAATGAAAAGAAATCTGTAACACACAAACTTTCCACTGGCTTTCATTTACTTGATGAAGATGCGATTACATCGCAAATGCGACAGAAACCAGTAATCTGGACAACAAAAAACATAAACGCGATATTCACAATCGAAATTCTCTTCTCTTGAATTTAGTCCACACTTGTCCTGGATGCTTTAAATTGTTTCTTGTTTAATGTGGCGGGGACTACCTCTTCTGTGTTTATCCATGTATAATGGTTGGCTTACAAGTTATGTTGGTTATTATAGGCTTGCAAACTCGTAACTAACTTATTGTAGACTTCTGGGGGCAATACACCACGAAGAACGCGAAGAAATTTTGCCGGCTGTTTACACACTATAACAGCATTGAGAAAATTATCGACTGCTCCTTCGAGGTCTCCATCCAATACTCGGCTCTCGCCCATGTGCACTTGCTTCATAAAGAAACTTTCGATTTCATCATTGTCGGGAATTTCCGCTATTGGCGATCCAGAGTTATCATTGAGAGCACTGCGACGGCGACGTTCGTGTAGCTTCTTCTTGTAATCGGGATCAAGATGTCGCTTGTAATCGAAATATGCACAATAGCCAAGGATTAGGATTCCAGTGACGCCAACCAATATGCCGCAGGCCGTCTTTGTCAGCAATTTTCCGAGCATCTCGAAACGAATTGAAAAGAATAAATTTTATTAATAAAAGATTAAATTTTATATGTTTTTGAGAACCTCTGTGTATCTACACAATATCTATTTGAATTCAGAAATGAAATGAAACCGGAATACCGTATACGAAATGAGATTAAAATTCAATGCCAACTTTGTTTTCAACTTTGTTTCCAACTGAGCTATATTTATTTGTGGTGCTATTTTGTTGGTCTATAAACTGCGTATTCTTTTTAATGAAATCCCGTCAGCAGACCATAGTCGGACACCCTTCAATCTATTCCCATTTAATTTCAACTCACTTAATTTTTTCGTTAGAGACTCACCACACATACATTAATTGAACTGCCAATGTGCAGAAAAATGTTGTTCTGTCAATTATGTATCTATCTTTGGCCGTTTCCATTACTTAAGCTAGAGCTGTCCAAATTGTCATTTACATTTCACCTGATTTGTATGTAACTAATGTAACTTTATTATGAAATCAAATAATAATACCAAATTTCCGTTTTGCTGTTAACCGAAAGAATCTTAATGGAATGTGAATTGCTCCTCCATCCTTGCGAATTCTTTATGGCTAAAAATAAACAGTTTTGGCAGTTTTGGCATGACATTCACCAAATGTTTGGAAGCTGGCAAAAAAAAAAAAAAAAATTCACATGGAAGATCCATATTTAATGTGGCATCTGCGTAAACTTTGACCTTTAAACGTAGAGCCTAAAAAGCATTGTTGTATTATATTTTAAACACAATTATTTAGCTAAGAACTGAGAAAGCTTAATTAATGAATTGGGACCTGTTGCCAACATAAAGTGTATTGAATACTTTTTTGGGCATGAAATAATGAATAACAATCTTGCTCTTTTATTTTGCAAACACAAAAAAAAAGTTGAATAAAATTGATGTGACTAGTTTCTAAGGTGAAGATTATAGACATTTGACACAACTCATTCCAGCTCCATTTTCCCCATATTTTGGTATCGTGACCTCAAACTGAAAACCGCAAACAATTTGTCAAGTGACACAACCTCAGCTTTCTTTCATCACCAATTCCAAACCAATTCAGCAAGTGTCTGAGAGCGAACGACGGTTGCCTCAGCAACCCAACCAAAGACTAAACCACAACACGACCCAACCCGAAACTGAAACGTGGACCCATACCCATCCATAAATGTAAGCTTGAACCTAAACCAAGTTTCGATATGGTATGCGCAATATGTTAAAGGGAATCTGCTCTCGATGTCATGACAATGACGATATGTACGAAAAGAACATCATCTTATTATGCAAATTGTTATTCTATGCTTTCATGCCCATTAAATGGCATTTCTATGAATCTAAACTGATTCGCATTCGTAGTCGCATTCCTATTTCAGTTGCCAGTTGACTGCCTAGTCAATGTTAATGTTGGCTACTTTTTTCCGTAAACCTATAAAATCCTATTATCCTAAAATGTGTCGACTGTCGATGAAATCGGGGATGGGGATGGTGATGGAGATAAGGCTTCTGTTTGTTTTTGTCTGTTTGCCAGCTATTATAACAAGTAATTTGCACAGTCTCAACTTAAAGTTCAATTGTGATTTGCATGTAAATTACAACTGTTGCCATTTGACATTGAATTCGAAAATGTTGCTGTGAATGGGAATAGGATTGGTTTAATGCAAGTGTGTTTAAATTCGTTTTAAATGCGATTTGCGTTTGCAATTCAATTATGTTTTGCCAGCAAAGTGTCCATTATGCGGGATTGAAATGAATTCCTTTTGTCCACTATTGAAATGTATTTGCTTTTCCTTTTGAATAACTTCGAATCCTTTTATAGTAATACTGATCCTTATCCCCATTCCCTTTGCCTTGCACTTAAAAAGCTTTTAATATTGAAAGATTTGAATTGAATGAAAGGAAAAGGAACTGCTTTCCTTTCTCATTTCACCTCTACCACCCAAATGTATATGATAATTATAATTCTATCAGTTTCAAAATCAACTTTTGCATTTCAATGGTTATGCTATTTTAAGTGATTTTCCGAACGAATATCTTTAAATTTAATTGAGCAAATATATAAATTAGTCAAGTCACAAAAATTAAATATTTATTGATGCAAATTAAAGTGAAATACAAAATCAATATGAATTTGCATTCCTAATCAATTGTTTTGCAATTAGAATATAGCCCAAATTGAATTCCCACTGCTGAATTCTTAAGGAATATATGCAAATTCTAATTCATGTTTTGGGTATTAAAATTGTATGTTTGATAGATTTAATCAAGAATTTTTTAATATACTTTGCGTAATATTTTGGTGAGAAATTTCTACATAACGCAAACAGTTATAAGGAAATGCTCTTTACTATCTGTGTCTTGACATACTTACATCCCTCTGAAAGATATCTGTATTGATTTTTAAATTTCGGGGGACCCAACAACGAGACATGTCCCTTGATACAATTAGTGAGTTACTAAGTATATTAAAATCAATGGAGGTGTATTAATAGCATGATGGCTAAATCTGATCAATTAGCCTTACCATTCTTTCATGTTTTTGCAGAATGAATGAAATTGATTGTTTTTATACAGATTTAAGTTTTTTTTATTATAAATATATTATTCACAATTCGTATTTACAATTTGCATTTCAAGCAAAAGATAAAAAAAAAGAAAAACAAAAACACAGTCAAATAAAATTACATATTATGCATGGATTAATTTAAAACCAAAATCAACATTTTGCACTTAATGATTACTTCGTTTATACAGTTATAAATAAAAATCAAATATTTATTCACTGTTTTGCGTTGCCACAGTTTATTTAATTTAAATTTATGACAAGTTTTATAAACGACTTTTGCAACTATGAATTTTGATGTAATTTTGATAGAAATTCGTTACAGTTGGTAATTGATTTACTTGGAATAAATATAAGATATCTACATATACATCTAAATAAATATGTGTGTAAATAGGGGGCATGTTTGTGTGTGTTTGCGTACAGCCTCGAGTATACATAAATATTTCTACTAGATTAATAGATATTCGATTATAGACATGTATAGGATGTATGTAAACAGGCTTAGCCTAATTGTTTACAACATTCAAAACTTACAGCTCTTCGATGATATTGGAAAGTTATATTCAATTTATACATACATACATACATATATAATAATACATAAATCTATGTATATGTAAACAATACCAAAGCAATTCTAGAGTTTAGCTTAGTTTTTGACAACCGGAAATTCGTTTTGCATATATCTATGTACAAGTTTAGCAATGGAAACCATTTGAAATCAACATTCCTTAGTGTCCACAACCGCATCAATGTCGTTATCTTAGTGCTGCCATCACAGCTGTTTGGGCTGCACTCTCAATGCAGAGTGGCAATCAGAATCGTGCTCGACGGGATTATTGTCCTCATCACAGGAGATGTATTTGATTTTCACACGCTGCCGCTCGCCCACACTATTGTGTATAGAGAGGCAAATTGGCGAACTGTTGTCATTGTCCATCGGCCTCTCCATTATGCACTCGACGGCAGCGCGATTTAATGTTTGCCCTGACGTCGCGGTCTGCTTATCTCTCGATGATGATGTTGGCGGTGCCTGGTGGATTTGTGTCTCCATTGTACTGCGTTTCCATTGACTCTTGGCCTCGGCTATATAGGAAGAAATAGGGGCATGCATTTACTTAATACAACAAGCAGAGTTTTCAATTAGCTGCCACCATTCGATTTGTATTCGGTTTTTCTACCCACCTTTTGTGTGCCTTTGGGAACTGTTTCTATTGGTCTGTCTGCTCTTGGGCGAGTCAAATCTGTGTCGAATTAGTCCCATGCAGCAGCAGCAAATGATTCGTTGGAAATACATGCGGAATCTGTTTTCAGAAGGAATAACCACATATGTATATACATATCTTCTTTTATAATGGGGTTCCATTACCTCTTATTCATCCAGTAATATATAATTGGATTGACCATGGCATTGGACATGGCCAACCAATAGAAACCGAGATACATGTGCTGCACATACTTTGTGGATGCCACATGATTATTGTGATAGGCATAGATGAAAAATAAATGATAAGGCAGCCAGCATATCGCAAATATGGAGACTATCGCTATAAACATTCGAACCACTTTTCTTTTCGATTTCATCGACTCCATCTGACGATCTGTATTCTCTCCAATAGAACGACTCCCCCAGAGCACTCTTCCCATTAAAGTGTAGCAGATGAGCATCACAATCATGGGAATGCCATAGGTAAGAATCAATATAATCAGATTGTATCTACGGGTTACAATGACAGCTATTACTATTTCAAGTTTGAGTTTAAGAGATGAAACTTACGCATAATCTGCCATCGAAGTCGGATAGCGACCATCGGGCCACATCATAAAGCAAACAGTGCGCGATTTGCCATTATAGTAACTAAGGTGTGGGGAATAAGAAATTGTTTATGATATTATATTATCTGGCTTTATTTTCGACAACATTAAAATAACTGTTTAAGTGAAAATTAAATACTTTTATGGCCCCCAAAAGCCTACTAAATAGCAGGGGGTAGCCATCAACACTTTCATCATTTAATTACTTACTACCCCATCAAGTTCAACGACTGAAAATGCAAAATAACAAAAAGAAAAGCGCAGACAGACAGAGAGACAGAAGGCCGACGCCGAGTAAGAGGGCGACTAACTGACAGAATGAAGGTTGTCCTCAACGTATTTTGGCACCCCCTCAAGAACATGACAAATTTATTTTGCCCGCCATCAAATTGAAACTTAATTTGCCAAATTATGGAAAATTTTATGCCTTATCGCTGGGCAAGCACTTAAAAGGAAGATTGCCTCCACGCCCTCACATCCTTTTATGAATTTTGCCATTCCGTTTTGGTGGCAATTTTCAGGCCATTAACAATAGGGACAATGGAAAATCTGGTAGACAGGTAATAATTTGTCCAACCGGCCAAAACTCAAAATCCATAAGACCATAAGGATCTTTCTCTGTGGATTGTGGCCAATGTCAGTGGCATAAATTCATAGCAGCAGCAGCAGTGGCGGCATCAGCCGCAACAGCAGCACCGCAATTTGATTTAAATGGAAATTTTCATGCTCCCATCATGCGTACAGAGACGATGATGGTTGGATGCGGTTAGTCCATACAGCTCTATATTCAAACAGATTTCTTTGAAAAGGGTTTAAGCCCGAATTGGTAATGGTTGGCAGCAAAGTAGTGACTTGAAAATTGATGATAGCTTTGAAAAGATGACCTCAAAAGCGATTTGAATGCCAATCGACCAACCGAATTTATGATTGAATTTTCTTGAAAAGCAATACGAATTCTCCATTTGCATAATCTGTGGAGCAAGATAATCCGTGTGCATGAATTTCATTCATATATTGGCCAATATTATTGAGCAGTTTACCGATTGATTTTGCGATAAATTCCCAACTATTAGAGTTCTTCTTTAAATTTTGAATCTCATAAATTTTTATGTTTTATTCAATTGTATCTATGTAGGTATGGTTGCCCCCCATCCATATGCCAAAGAAATCTAATTTCTATAAAATAAAATTTGACAACTTTTTGCCCAAAGCCAGAGTTACTCGTTGCCCTGCCCCTTCTCGGTGGCCCATTTGCTGGTCCTCTAGTTGTGCCACCTTCTCTCTTTTTCACATTTTGATATATGAACTAAACATTTTTATTATGTCTGAAGTCTGTTGCCCAGGGAGACCTTTTATCCTCAAGTAGACGCGCGCTCAGTCTAAAGTCTAAATAAAAAATGCTTCAATTCTATTAAATGAGACTTGAAGTTCCATCCCTATGTTCCTCCCTCCTGCTTAGTTTCACATTGAAAGATGATGTGATGGAGAGAAAGTTGCCAAATTTGCGTAAAATTCAAATGAAGGCGTGTCAGTGGGAGCAATTCAGTATGATTTAGATGGATATACATAAATAGATGTGCAAAATATGGAAACATTCCGCTTAAGGCTTAGGCCCAAGACGCAAATATATATGACTGTATATATGTATGTATTTACCTTACATATAGGTCTATGGGTATGTGTGAGCAACACTTAATCGATAAAAATACAGCGTGAGCTAAACTTAAGCTGAAGGCTTACCAAAAAGTTGTTTATAAAACAAAGACACAAAAGCGAAAGCAAAAGCTTTCCAACTTTTTATACCCTTGCAGAGGGTATTATAAAATTGGTCAGATGTTTGTAACGCACAGAAGGAGACGTTTCCGACCCCATAAAGTATATATATTCTTGATCAGCTTGAGAAGCTGAGTCGATATAGCCATGTCCGTCTGTCCGTCTGTCCGTCCGTCTGTGCGTATGCGTTTTACTCAGCCATCTTAAGAGATATCGGGTTGAAATTTTTTTTGGAGACTCTTTATTACCTGTGTGAGATAAAGTATGAAAATCATCGGGATCGGACTACTATATCATATATTGTTTAATAATCATTAAATGTGTTTTGAATTCAGTAGTTTGAAAAATATTTGAGCATATTCATAATACGACAACTAATGCTGTTGATGTATGAAATTTCACTTTTCTTATCGAATTAAATATAATAAAGAACTGCAAGGGTATATAAACTTCGGCAAGGCCGAAGTTAACTTCCATAGCTCGTTTCTTATTCACCTTGATGTTGTTGAAATTATATCCACTTACTGTTTGGTCATGATGCTGGAGTAGAGCAAACACGGGGCGGACAGGACACAGCTGAGCGCCCAGATCAGTACCAGGATGATGCGCACTTTCCGTCTAGATGTGCGCCGCTTGAGCGGATGCACAATGGCGATGTATCTGCAAAGATGGCAACGGATGCAGAAGCGGATGATGTGGAATTGCCAGCTGTGATTGAGTTTGAGATTAGGATTAGTCGGACAATGGCTTACCTATCAAAACTGATGGCCACCAGAGTGAAAACTGATGTTGAGACTGTTACATTGGCCACAAAATTATTGATGGTGCAATAAATCGAACCAAATGGCCAATCTGAATTCACCATGAATATAAAGTTGAAGACACAATTCAGCGAGGACATGAGCAGGTCCGCAATGCTTAGATTTAGCAGGAAGTAATTTGTGACCGTTCTCATGCTGCGATGTCCTGCAGGGAGAAGATGATGGCATAGACGTGATATAGCCAGAGTAAAATTGCCGGATATTAGTTAAAGCATTCCATGATGTAGGCACGCGTTCAGCGCATACGTGATTTTTCTCTCTTTTGCTTTAAACTTTTTATCCATTGGGCTTACCTGTAACAATCCAGAGAACAATTCCATTGCCAGCGATGGCCACGAACATCATCAGGCCAAAAACAATCGCCCATATCGTTTTCTGTTCCCATGGCAACTCGTATGGACGCGTTGGTGATGGAAATAGGCATTCAGTGAGAAAGTCTCTGTCAACGAAAAACAAAACAAACAGTAAACTATATGCCAGAATATACATATTCCACCTTGGGAAGTAGATAGATAGATTGATAGTGTTTGCATAGTATTCGCATGTCCAAATGAATGGACTCAATCGAATGGCAAATTCAATTGGCATTCATCTGAGGCAACGTTGATAAAAAGCTTTTGTCATGCGAAATAGTGCAATATAACAATTTATTTTTATACCATACACCCATAGGGTGAAATGGTATATTAAAGTCGCCAAAATGTATGTAACAGGCAGAAGGAAGCTTTTCCGACCCCATAAAGTATATATATTCTTGATCAGTATCAACAGCCGAGTCGATTTAGCCATGTCCGTCTGTCCGTCCGTCTGTCCGTCCGTCCGTCTGTCCGTCTGTCCGTCTGTCCGTCTGTCCGTCCGTATGAACGCCTAGTTCTCGGAGACTATAAGAGATAGAGCCACCAAATTTGAAATGTAGGCTCGTGTGGTATGTAGAGTGATCGAGTTTGTTTCAAATTTTTGCCACGCCCCTTTCCGCCCCCGCAATTCAAAAAAAACGTTTATCTCAAAAACTATTGCAGCTAGAGACACCATATTTGGTATGTATATTTGCTTAGTAAATGCGCACATTTTGTAATTATAAAGATTTTGCCACGCCCCTTTCCGCCCCCGGAATTCAAAAAAAACGTTTATCTCAAAAACTATTACAGCTAGAGACACCATATTTGGTATGTATATTTGCTTAGTAAATACGCTCATTTTGTAATTATAAAGATTTTGCCACGCCCCTTTCCGCCCCCGAAATTTGAAAAACTCGATTATCTCCCGTAATTTTTCACCTTGTGGAATCAAATTTGGCACACTTAAAATTGATACTAATATCCAGCAAAATACTAAATTTGATCAAAATCGGACAAAAAATAGCCAAGTTATGCATAAAACCGTTTTTCCATAAGGCCGGAGTTGGCCGTTGCCGGGTGGGGCGCTAGGGTGCTCAAATGCATGAGTGAGCGAGATACTAAGATATGCTTGTAAAAAGCATGTGAACAGAACTTTATTAAAATAGGCAAATGCATTTGTTATTACAAATTTGAAATATTTGTTTTACTGGTGTATGGTATACCTAAGTCGGCGAGACGACTTACTTACTTCATTTCCATATGCTTGACAATAGACCAATTTTATCACTGAATCCTTTTTAGAGATCAATCAAACTATATTGAAACAGAGCAATCGGACTTCAATCATTTCAAAATAATTGAAAATGCTCTCTTCCTTTTTCACTTTCTTTCTGTTTTCAAAGTTTTTGAGAGCACTATCAACTTTATTTCTGCAATTTCTGTGGACAAACTCAAGTAAACAAATTGAAGTCAATAAAAGCCAAAAAACTGCATTTGGCAGACGCAATCACAAGCACACACTCAAATGTTCCATATACCTTTTGGCGCTCCATCCTTATACTATTATAGGAAAATCGATAGAGTACAAACTAAGCAAAAAATTCCAAAATCGAGAAAAATCAGAATAAAAGAAAACTTTGCCACAAAGGTGAAAAAATAACAGAGAGAGAGAAAAAAATACCAAAAGAGGAAAAGAAAATGAGTAGGAGAAAGTGTATGGTAATTTCATTTGCCTGACATCCGCCGTTAAGGTAAACGGAAATGAGCAACAATCGAGAGATACACGAATCTCAATGAATAGCATGAATGACGCTGTCGACGAACTTCCATGGAAAACTGATTAGCATGAAAGGTAAGCATTATGCTAATCAGGGGAAGCCCTAGGACTCCTCACTACATAGTCACCCAGTCAGTTGATGGTTAGACCACATTATCTAATGCTAATTAATTTGTGGAACGACGTCATTTTGATGTCTGTAGCTTCACATGGCTGAGCTGATTAACAAGTGAGCTATTAATTAAACAAAATGGAATCAAGACTTTTAGAAGGTTGAGGAGAGAATACTGAGAGTCTTCTTCCCATCAGCAATTTCATGTTACTCATTCATTTAGCATTTCCATTTTGTCTGGCTTTATCCTGTTTATAGCTGCCATCGCCTGTTTAAAATGCAACAGACACAATTCCAAGGAAATTCAATAATCAAATTGTTCACATGCCTTTTTGCTCTGCCAAAACTTTACATATCGCCCTACATACTGACACTCTTTCTCCGAACTTTTCTGTTTTTCGATTGAATTGATTGATTCTTTGATTGATTGCGGTTATTGTCTGGCCAATGACATTACGGACTGGATGCTTGTTGCTCAAAATGACTCTCATAATTAAATTATAATTATCTACAAAGAGAAAAACAATGGCAAATAATAAATATCTTTCATATTTCACTTGATTTCATTGGTTGGTTTGATTTAATTACCGGCAAAATATTCAATTGCCAAAATATTCAATATTCAAAACATTTTAGAGGTTTTTGACCTAACCAAAATACAGAAATAAAATCAAATTGAACATCCCTAAGGCAAATACACAAAAATAGAATACATAGGTATCAACTTAAGATAAAGCGAAAATTCCAGCCTGCCGAATAGGTATCCATGAGCCAGGAGCTACGTTGTTGAGTGCCAAGCAATTCAGTCCATCTACCTGAGCACGAGTTGAAATGTCTGATGGAATGTTCCATGCATTTATGACATGAATGTGTGCAAGGACAATACTTTAGGCTGCAAATGGCTACATTGCAAGTTTGAATCGTCAGAATCAGTCTTTAATCAGCCTGTTGACTTTGATATATTAAAGTTTACTGGTCTTATCCTTCAATTGAAAGGGTATGCAAGCTTCGACATGACTGAAAGCAATGTAAGTTCTTTCAATTTGTATATTTTCGCGTTAATTTTGTTGTTTTGTTGGAGACTCTTGAAATATCTCAATTACATTCTTGTTATTTGTGTACGATTGGACTATTCATTTCACATTTAATTAGATATTTAACAATGCGTACTCGTAGCATCAACCTACACGTATACACAGACAAACCCGTGCATACACATACACACCCACACATGCACACACAAACTCTGAACACATAATTAACTCAATTAGTTTAGACTTGATGTATCGATTTGTTAAGAGCAAAGTTTGCCTATAACAATAGAATGCAATCAGCGTTAAACTTGCTCCATTTTATCCATTTTAGTAGATTTGTTCAGTTTTTACGGTTCGTTGGTAGACACAATAATCATTCGGTGGTAATTACATTGCCAACAGGCAACAAAAGAAAAAACTTATTTAAATTATTGTCTAACTCATATAAAATACACAATATATATGAAAATGTAGGCTAACCGAACTTAATATACACTTAGCATTTGTTGTTAAAGTCCTTAGACAAGGAGTTTAAATTCTTTTTAATTTTTTGCATGACCAAGACGATTCATTTATATTTTAGGACGTAAGTCATTATATTCAATTTATTATACATTGCTGATGACAATGGCTATAAACCAGAATTGCCACAGGGAACATGCAATAAAATTGCGAATTCTCGTAGCCAATTGCGAATTCTCGTAGCCAATCATATTGTTTTAATTTTTGTGCATTATGGTTATGTAAATTAATGCAACCATTATGTCCTCATTTGGCTTCGTTGTTTTAATGCAAACACCAGAAAGCCAGGCTAGTACCATTCACATCACAATTTAAATACTCTATATTAGAGTTTTAAGAAATTAAACTAGTTAGGAGTGATCTATTAAAGCAAACTTTTTATTCGGTCCCATTGTACAGGTTCATATATGTATATTGGAATTTCCATAAGCTTTTATTATATAAAATACGCTTTTAGCGTTTTAATTGGCTTGATGTTACATTTTCACATGTACGCATTTAAGCGGAAACGGAAATTTGTATGTATTATCTGCTGCCAATGCAAAAAATTATTGCTTGCTTTTTGGGGCAACTGGTGGGCTGGTGCGGGCCCCAAATAAGCGCGGAACAAAAGCCAAAAACTTTCTATTATGATAATTGCGCACTGATTTCTCATAAACTTTGCCGAACAAACAAATTGTTCTTTGGAAAATTTATGGCTGGCTTAAATGAAACTGACAAATTCAAAAGAAACGATCAAAAACAAAAAACTCGGTTTCTCTCTGTTTTGCCTTAAGGTTAAAATAAATTTTTACATATTTCACTTGATTAGAGCAATTTTTCGTTACTTAATTAACTTTCGCGTCATTGTAAATAATAATAATAATAACAATAATGGCGGTTCCTGTGTAGAGTCAGTCCTTGACCGGAAGTGTAAAGGAAGTAAAGTTCAACTAATTGCTTCCGTTTTTGCCTTTCGTTTGCACATTTTGTTTTCGTCTGGCAAACTTGCTAATGACAGCTAAATTTTGACCCTCTTGAAGCTGAAAGAAACGAAAATTGGCACTTGGTAGAACCAAAACTTAGCAGAGAAAATCAATTTTGCTGTTTATGCAAATTTCAGTAGCTTGCAGAAACTACAAAAAGCGCAAAGAATCAAAAATAGTTTAAGATTCCGAAATTGGCACGCCAAGGAAATGTTTTTCCCACTTTGCAACAAAAAGAAGAGCAAAGAGCAAGGAACATCACAAGTTTGCATTGTCTGTGCCAGAGATTTTTTACCCTGTCTCGAATTAGTACTAATATCAAACTTATCCGAGTGTGTTAAATTATTTACGTTGATATCTTTAGTCCATGCTTATCCGCAATATTTTTCTGCAAACAATCATTCTGTAAGCACAAACATTCAAATAATTTGTCCTACCCTCTGCAAGGGTATTTATAGAAAAAGCCCTCTGCATTGGCTTGAAAAAAAGATATTGACTTTGCTGTTGATTATGCCCTGAAATGGACGCTATTTAACTTCGATTCAACATTTGTGGCCTAACTTTTTTTTTACTATGCTTTAAATCGTGTCTCAGCTGAATTCAGGAACATAAAATTAGCTCCACTATAACTTGAAATTTGATATCGAGTCGAGTCGTTTATATTGTAACCAACTTTGCACTTTCTGCACAAGGACGTGACGCCATAACTTGACGAACTTTACCATCATGACTTAACCGACTTTTCGCTTGCCAAAGAACAACTCGAAAAGGACTTTCCACCTGCCTTTAAGGAAAATTTCTGCTTACTTTTAGGAAGTCAGCTCACTTTGCTCACTGAACTGTTAAAGGGAGAATGAATTCGTACCTAAAGGGAATGGCAGGAGAGGTTTAAGCATTGAATTCCACATAAACCTTGCAATTTTGGTTTGGTGCTCGCATTGGCCATTTACTATTCATGAAATATGCAGTGGAAAATAATAATAAGTGAGCTGAATGTGAAGGCAACAGCTGCAGTTGATTTTAAATGCAACCACCCGCTAAATTGTTGACAATTTTTAAAGGGTTCCAAAGGGGGAAGTGAGGATGAGGATACATACATGTAAGCGACAGCTATTAGCAATGTAAATGTTAATGAATTACATTTCGTGCAATAGGCGTGCCAACATTTTCGGCGTGTAGGCGAAACGAAAACTGTTTAATTGACTAATGAATACCATTTATTTGATTGCCAGCAATTTATGTCGAGACAAATATTGAATTTCCTTTAGAAGGGGGATAGCTTTGATTGATGGTTAATAAATGTTGCTTATCCGCGCCACTTGCAATTTGTTTTAATAATTAATAACGTAATTGCCGAGTGACTGAAGGCACCTAGAACACGTAATGAGGATAACCACGAAAGGGTGAATATCTGATTTGCTTCCATTAAAATTGCTATTTTGAATTCGAAACCAAACGGCAGCAAGGAAACTCAAGCTTATATATTTCTTTATGATAATAAGTGCTGGGATTACTGGCTTTAATTCTTTAGAAGTTGATCAAACTGTGATTATTAATATGCTTTAGTGTGGTAAACCCCCTGGTCTTTTTTTAGAGAGGTATCGCAAAACGAATAGAAAGGTCTGTGATACCCTTAAATCAGGAGGCGTAACATTATTTCAAATCCGCTTATGGTAAGATAATAAGCATCGATGCTTGACAAATGGACACTACACTCGAATGTCAAAATCAAAACCACTCATCCAGCATCAGTATTGGCATTGCCATCGGCATCCTCAGCACCATCGTTTGCCCTCATCACACTCAGTGATTCGATCGAAAACAATAGAAATCTCCAGCCCCAGGGAAGGAGAAAGGGGTAGAGAGCGTGATAGACACCCGGAGGGAAAAAGTTATATTTAAGGCACGTACTATAAATGAGGCTGTTTTCAATTTAGATTTATGAAGCCAGATTGACGTCATTGAGACCATTGTTTCATGGATACAGCAATGGTATGCGCACTCGGAAGTGACAGAGCAGGAAACGGTGGACATCCAAAAAGAGGGCATAAGACCTGGCTGGACAATGCGTAAATGAAAGTTTTCGTGTTTGGGCATGTTCATCCATGGAGTAGTCATTAAATATTCATGTTACTGTCCAAAACCAAACATACAGAAGGGGAGAGAGAGATGGGATGAAGGGTGAAACAACTATCGGTTACATTTGCATTCTTGCTGCAATTATAATTGACCCGAATTTTTATTTGTACTTCTGTTGGCATTCAACTGGGATTTGTTTTATGGCAGGAGCAGTGTTAATTGAAATATTTGTCATATGCAAATTGCTGGACACTTGTCCCTTTTTTGTGACACTTAATGGTGAGTTCAGCAGTTATAAAATTCGTCTCTTTGCTTCTGTTTTTGCTCCCTTTACACAATCCATTTAAGGCAGCCATTTTGTTTAAGCCCTTCTATTTATATGGGACCAGAACGTTTCCTTTTCTTTGTACTCAGGGCTAATCCAAACAATTTTTTTAAGGAACCTTTCCAAAGCTTTTTCATGAGTTACATGCACTTTTACATGGACTTTGTCAAACAAAGAGATTGAGTCTCTTTGATTATAAATATTGTGGACAACTAATGTGACCTTTTGTAAGGGTATCTTTTCCCTTCTTTTACTTCTTATAAATTGTCCACATTCTTATTTTTATGTGATTGGATTTGGAGTCATACCATAAAAATGCCAAAGCCTCCCAATGGACAGCAACACTAGATGGTGGGCGACATCTAATGTTCTCTGCGACCTTTTGGCTTGCGGGTGAGGCATGCGGCTGCCCATCGAAATCAATAAGCGTATGAAAATGCCATAAACATAAAAATCGAACAAAAAAAATCGTAGAAGAACGAAGAAACTGTTGGACTTTAAAATTGAAGCTTAGGACCTTTATTGCGTATACGCAATATACGCCGGAAAAAAGGAAGATATTAGTTGAGACGTATATACTTGACACAATAGTGTAGTATACAAGTGGAATTAAGTGAGTATTGGCATCATAAATAGAGCAGAGAATGAGTCTGAATTGATTTGTGGGCGAAAAGCGTAACCAATAATGAGCTTAAGGGCAGCTTCGATTTACCTTTCACCTGCCTGGAAGTGCCCTATGAATCTGCTCCAAAATAAACAAATGGCAATTTGTTCAAACAAACATACACAAACGCACACACACTCTACATAAAAGCTTAAGGCTTAGAGAGGGGTGGATGGGATAGTTGTGCTGGTATCCTGGCTGATTGACATTTTTGTTTTGTTGTGTTGGAATTTGTCAAAGTTCTTTTCGTTGGGATTTTCGTTTGAATTTAATTATTTTCTTTTACTACATATGTAAGTGGTGAATGGGTATGGAGGGCTGAGAGGTAAACGGGGTGAGTGGTATGAATTGGTGGATGAGTGAGCAGGCGGAGAAATGCGTGTGACAGCTGTAAAAGCAATTAGTGAATTTTCCTCTATAGAGCCAAAAGCTTTGCCTGGCTTATTTTTTGGCCTTTGTTTTTGGTATTGTTTCGCCATTCGAAAGAGAATAATTATATGAGATCCAACCAGCCACACACAAACACACATTCCAATGTGTTAATTAGACCTAAAAAAAGAAATAATTGACGATGATGATAAACGATTGAGGTAAGCTAATTGAATGTAATTATCCAACAGATTTCATAGAAACAATGCGTAAAACTTGAAAACTTTAACAATTTGTTTCATTGAATAACTTCCAGTCAAATGTTTACTATATAATTGTAATGGCCATTACAACTTTTCGGCAATAAATGAAAATTTGCCAACAAATTGACTTTTAAATAAAACTATTCTATTGAATTGAACTAAGCACTCTGATTACTTGTCTCTAGCTTTCTCAATAGCTTCTACCTGGTAAAATTCAAGTATTAAACATTTTCGATTACGTATGTATATACCATATAGTATATATATATATATTTGGCCACACAAAGTGCTTCATCCTTAAGCAGATGGTTCAATTGAACAGAACCAAGCATGAACTTAATATACTCGTTTATTAAACACGCAGTAACAAAAAAAAGGAGAATTATGTAAATAAAATATTGCGTGGCCCATAAATTATGGCCATCGAATACACAGAGAACGAGAGCACAAGTGAAAAGAACATACGGGACGAGAGCGAAAGCGAATGCGATAGCAAGCAGATGAAATGCACTTTCAATTGATGGCGATTAAGCCACACTTAATTCGCTCTATCTACTGTAATTATTCAGCCTCGATGTCTGTTTATATAATATACGTATGTCTATAGGTATGTTTGTGTGTGGGTGTGTCTGTTTATCCCCACCACAAACTGAAATTAATGGCCGCGCTTTAAAAGCGCCACATTATTGCATAATAAGTCAAAAGTTTTCATTATGCTAACTACTTAACGGACAAACTAATGAAAATGGATGAAGGCGCAAAAGTTGGCGCTACAAAATATCTGCTTAAAAATATATACTTTTCAAATATCTTTATGTATGTATGTATATACATCAATGGACAACTGCGTAATCTGCTCTGTGGTTTGTTAATTTAGTCATTAATTTGTTATCCATTGGTATTCAAATTGCTTCTACAAATTTGGTTGTTTTTGTAATGGTTTTTGTGGATATTGGCCTTGAGGTTTTGGTTTTTGGTATGGCTTTAGCCCAAATTGAATGTTAAATTGGTTTTTCAATTTAATTGAGGAGCTTAGTAATTTGGAAGATAAATAGATAAAGGAAATTGGTGGAATGAGCTTAACTTCTGATGTTTTGGTGTTCATTTTAATGGGAATTAAAGAAAAACAACTCCCTACATAATCAATTTAAGCTAACGAATTTTGAAGGTTAAGTAATTTTATCTTATTTCGGATAAATAAGATAATAAACAAAATATATAGCATACTTTTTCGGATGAAAGAATTTATTGAAAATTAAATTTCTAATTCAATCACTTGACACTCTTTGTGAATCGGAGCACGTAAAATTTGTTTCTGGGAAATTGGCAGCGCCTTTACAGTTGCCTACAATTTATTTCTATTCGAGGAAATTCTAACTTTTCCTCCCCGATAATAGCCATCATCATCATCATAGCTATGGCGGAATAACTTTACTTCACACTTTTCGCAAATTATCAGTTAGTAGTCATAACTGTGAAGACTACCACGAATCGCATTTAATTCGTGTCATCTAGTTTGCGTAAGTAAGTTTTGCAAGACACTCGCTATCGGCCCCGTGCTTCCGCGAAAATGCATTTGCATTTTAAGTCTCGCACTATGAGTGCTCGAATGGCTGGGCACAAGTGGAACTGTTGAAGAGAAACTTACTTGGCCTCGTTGATGCTATCCAGATTATCGCGATTTTCTATGATGCCCGATAAAAGACTGACCACCTCGGTGCGGTTGAGGCTATTCAATAGCGATGTGTTCACAATGCTGTTCAATTCGAAGCGTCGAACGGCGAGAATGGTGCAGTTCACCAACAGCTCGGTGTCCACAATTTCAGACATGTTGTTGTTGCATCAAACACACTAGGCGAGGAGTAAAGATGGTCCAGAACCTGGATTTGTTTGCTGTGGTAGTAGAGATGAAGTGGTTGGTTGTAGTTGTATATGGGGTCCGTTGCAGTTGCGTAACGACACAGCCTGATACAATGCAAATGTGGTGATAGCGGAGCCAAGTTATTTTCAGTTCAGTTTAATACGTTTGCACCATGGTACAAGTTGTGGTGAATGGCCAGCAACGTGGGCCATGTTGGGCACATGCCATGGCAGGAGATCTGTGCCCATGGATGCCAATTTGCATGCTTTAATTACTACTACCCGCACACCGCATCACACACAAACACAGCAGAAGTATCTTAACAATCTCGACTTTCTTCACTTGACTTCTTTTCACTGGAACGGTCGTTTTGTTGGCCCCTTGAATGAGTATTTACATGCACGTTTCCTTGGCTTTTAATAACATCGAAGGCGGGTTGCATTCAGAGAAGTGTCAAGGACACGTTGCTGTTGCACTAACGGAACGTGCATGGAGCATGAAGTTGGCGCCATTGAGTCATGAAATTGTCACTAGTTATTAGCGATTCATTTGCATTGTTATTATTTAATTACAATATTGCGTATACGCACAGTTGCAGTGCCTCGGCACGAGGTCATCAGCGTAGACCAAATTGAATTCGTTAAATTGCAAATGCGGTTTCAGCAATTTGAAATTACAGTAATTGCATATTTATTATTATATTAAGCATTTTAGACAAATTACTTTTGTTTTGGTTTTACCAATGATCAAACGATACTAATTAATTTTTAGATAAACACTTGAAACGTATTCGATTATATTTTTACAATTAGTTGGTTGATGGTTTTTATATGCGAAATAATTAAAATTTTAATAAAATTTGCTTGTCACAATCTTGTTTCACTAGCATCAATTTTTATAAACTATTTTTTTTAAATTTGCTTTCAAATTTCGCGTTACTTGAAGACACTTTTAAGAATATTTGGTTTTACCTGAAAATATTCATTTCATTGAGTAGCAATTTTTCCCATAGTTGCTCCTCAAGCGAACTTTATGACTTCGCCTTTATTTGAGCTAGTCAAAAAAATTGCAAAACGAATATTCTTTTTTATAGGCTTCTCAAAATTGGCTAACACAGAAAAAGAAGAACAGCCAGAAAAACACTCAACAGCAGCACACTCCCAAAAACATACACTTTCTCAAACGCACACACACACTTCCCACAGCGACACACAGGGACTCAAAGCTACAAGGAACGCGCGAGCGCTTCGTCTCGAATGTTGTAAATGCCGCCGATGACTGTGCGAGACTACAATGTCTGCAGTTTGCCGCCTTTGTCGCTATTGCCACATAGCCATGAGCAAGTCAACATCAACACTCATACAATGACACGAACACAAGCAACACACACACACACACTCATACACCCACGAACCACACACAGGCATGCCAGTCAAGGCAACATTTGGCCACATATACTAGCCATAAGCACTTACACAACCTGTTGAGAGAAATGACAGCAACATGTTGCTGCCAATAGAATTTATAGCAACATCTGCATACAATAGACAATGTAAAGTAAGCAGATAGAGAGAGAACGGCAAATAGTGCCAAGGATTTTACTCCATATAAAAGTGGCGAATTTGCCAGAAACACTTTTAGTTGGTGTTTAAGAATAAACACAGTGTTCATCTGAGCTGGCTTCACCAATTCACATGCACAAACAACTAACCCAGCATATGTCTAAAATTACAATCAGCCACACACGAGGTGGGAAAAAACATTTGTATTTTTAAAAACTAACCCAAAAGATCACAACGGCAGAATGTCAAGCGGCCGACGCCGTGCCCAAAATAATAATAAATTTTGAACCCCCAATACGTGGGTGTGAGTCTAGAATAAGATCTTCTAAGAAAAATTGTTACCTCCTAGAGCCTAAGATAATCCTATATAAACTCCGTACTTTTGTTAATAAAATGAGTTCATATTTTGAATTCAACGAATGAAGATTGGGTTATTTTCTTTCTCTTCGGAAATCCCTATTCAGTTGGTATATCTAACTTAACATTGCCAAATTAGGAAGTCAATTAAAATGCAACAGGATCTTTACACAAAGCAACCTAGATTTCACAGCACTCAAATCCCGATGATGGAAGGCTATTTAGATATGAAAGGAGTAAGTGCATAGAAATATAATAGTTTCTCTATTATAGAAGATACATATAGTAATCAAGGATTGACTTAAGAGAGAGTAAAGTAGAAGATTCAATTGAATTGTGCATTTGTCCTCACAGCCCAGCAAGAGACTTGTCTTATCGAATAGTTTTCGGTCAATTAATTTTTAATTGACTGATAAAGACAAATATATCAATTGCACTTAAGTTTGCAGCATTTGCAGAGTATTCGAGTATGTTCATTTCACATTTTGCCTTGCCCAAGGCAAATAAATTTCATGGTACTGTGTGTTAAAATGATGAATGACCTGTGAATGCTGTTAAAGGACGTACTACAGTCACATGAACAAGTCCAGGGCACACATTGAGACTGCGATGCCCTCACGTACAAATGGGCGTATGTGATTGTGTTGTTGCTTGTTTGTTTGCTTCTCTCTATTTATTTGTTTGTTGTATTTTGTGTTTACTAATGTCTACTGCCTGTTTATATATGTTTGTAAGAATGTTCGATAGAGGGTGAGAGGGCGGGTGTGTTTGTGTGTGTGTGTGCGTATGTGCTTACCCATTTGTGATTATGACTGGCCATTTAGGCTGGCTGGTATCAAAACTAACCTAACCATCATCCAGCCTCCCTGCCTCATTTTTAGTATGTATGGCCTAACCCAGCGACAGGCATATGCACTCACCCCGCCTTCATTCTCTAAGCATGTTTAGCTTTTTTATGATATTGTTGCGTTTAGTTTATGGCATACATTTGCCACGCCCTCTCCACTCACTCTATACACATTAAGTATACGCAACATATTTTTGTACTTTTTTCCTGTTTTTTCCCTCCACTGGGGTGGGATCATTTACTTCGTGCTCATGCTCCTCTGTTTATATATTCAACGCGATTTATGCATGTTTATTATGATAAATTTATGCGCATTTGTTGTTTTTGGGTTTTATAGACCAGTTTCATCTATCCCTTCATTTGCACCCGGCCCTCTCGCTTACCGACCTCATGTGTTTTGTTAATTCGGTAATCTGATTTGTCTGGGCGAAGTTTTGCTAAGGGATATAATAATTGCAATAAACATTTCTCTCAATCAATTCCAAAACGACACTGTTTATATGATTTTATAAGAAATTCTGTTTATATTTAAACTTAACGAAAATCGGCAGAAACCGAACTTAAATAAGGAACAGGAAATTCACTCTCGGCAGTCTTAAGAAGGACCGCCAAAGTCAACATGTGTCAATTACCGCTTGACTTTGTTTTGACAGCATGAGAAATAGGTTACCAGTTGAGTGTGTCTCTCTGCGTGTGTATTCGAGGGGGTGAATAGGATATCACTGTCTCCTCTATGTGCCATATTATAGTATATGAAAATAAGCATACGCCATGTGGGCAGACTCCTTTCTCCATTTATTGAGAAAAAGTAAGCAACAAATATGCTCGATTGATTTATAGAGCTTGCCATTTGCACTTGTATTTGAGTTGGCAGCAACTTTTTTTTCTTCTCACCTCTTCAATCGTATTTTTTTCTCTCACCTAAGAGAAATCACTTTGTCATTTAATGAAGCGCAAGTTCTGGTTTCACTTTTGCATAAAGAAATTAATTGATGAAGGCGGCAAATTAATCAAAGATTTCTTGTGTGTGAATGTGTGTGTGTTTGAATTGTAATTAGTTTGAAATGCATTAACCACAATTTCATATTTCATATTTAATTTTCTAGTCTAGTGATCAAAGAAACATTTTTTGCTCACTGCCTTACTACATATGTATAATAAAATTTGCTTTATAGGTAAATGTTTTTTCCAGATTTAAGAGTTTGATAAAGAAAAGAGTAGAATGAGGCCTGTATTTTCTTTAATGGCTATCTTTAAGACTTTCTAGTATTTCGCACTATTTGAATATTATACATTCAAACACTATTCAGTTATAAAAGTTAATCCGATTAGCACATAAAGAATTATCAAACTTGATTTGTTCCTTTGAATGGCATCAAGTAGAATACTTGGCATTTCGATTAAATAGGTTGTAAATTATTTTCAGTGTAGATATTCTCCACTTGATTGATTGCCCACAAGCTGAAGAAACTAGTCGCTTCTATTGAGAAGGTTATGTGATTAGTTTACGCTAGTATGAAGGAATTCCATATAAATTCCACTTCCGCACACACAAGCGCACACCGCCAATCTATTTGAGCTTCTTCTAAGGTTAATTGGTGTTAATGAGATTTACATGTTTCGAATCTGAAGTGAATTAGGCGAGCCTCGTGCATCAATTCAATGAAATGGTGATTCATAATAACGATTGAAAACTAGACTGAGGAAAATGGAGAAGATATAAACGAAGAGAAATGGAACAAGCATTAGAGATTAGAGATAAACTTCAGAATCATGTAGATTCAGTATTCACAATTACATAACTCTGTTTACATTCTGTTAGATTTTTTGTTCGTTTTTTTTTATTTGCATTTTTTTTTTGTTCTTTGTTTACTTTTTATTTTCCGATTTGCTTGCCGCAATGGTTCGTGAAAAGATGTCGGGGCGCAAACATAAAGTTCAATCTGAGCTACATTTGGATGTACGGAATTCAAAGTTATTTGAAAATCGCATCGAAGCGGCCGATGTGGATCTGATTAAAGATGTTGATGAAGCCTTCTTTGATGCTTCCTACGGGCTAATCCATCAACTATCAACGCGTGATCCTTTCGTGACGGGCAAGATGAAACTATTTGTGGATTTGTTGTCCAGAATGCACAGCCATTACGTGGCCGAAGCCTCCGCCCATGCAGCGATTCAGAAGAAAGTGCAATCCGCCGATGAAAAGCTAGCTGTGGCCCTCAAAACAACAGCCACGTCGGATGCCGTTATGGAGCATTTGCGGGAATCTCTAGCAGAGGCTTGGCGCACTGCTGATGCGGTACACTTACGGGAGGCTCGTTTGCAGGGTCAATTGTATAATATCGCCCACCAAGAAGAGAATCGTAAAAGGCCTGTCGAGCTGCCAAATGGACAACAGTAAGTCGATCTGTGATGTTACATCATTAACTCATCCGCACAGTTATCCGCAGAAAGGAGCTGCGCATCCGGAGTATTGTCTATCGGGAGCGGGATCGCCTTTCCGCCGAACTTGCTGATTATCAAAAGCGCCTAGAACTGAATCGAGAATATTCACAATCCCTGGAAATCATAATTGGAACGCATGAAGAGACCATCATAAAAATGCAAAATCACATAAAGATGGTCGAGTCGGAGAAGCACAAGGTAGAACGCAAGCAACAGGCCTTAGTTGAGAGCTTTGAGGAGCGCTTCCAAGTTCAGCAAAAAGAAATTCTTGAAGGACAGAGCCGACTGATTGGACTCCAGCAGTTGCAAAAGGAACTGCAGATGTGCCTGGCTACCAATGAAAAGCACAAACAGGTTCGCGATCGACTGTCACACGATAACTACAATTTAACCAAAGTGCTTCATCGGCTGGAGGATGAACGGAATCGCCTTATCAACAGCAACCAATTGTTAGAGGACACTACAGAACGTCTGAAGCGGGAGCGAACCGATCTCGAGGCAATAAATCGTGCAGGCGTACGAGATGCCAAAAAGAAAGCTGACGAAGCAGTTTTATTAGAGCGTCGTTTCCACCAGGTTGCCAAGAAGAATACTGATTTAAATGATCAGTTGTTGGTCTTGCAGTAAGTTCATTTTATGAAATCTACTATTGAATGGCATCATACTTGTCTTTTGCACCGCAGGAATGAGCTTAGGGTAATGGAAAAGAAGCTCATGGTGGCCAACAGCAATGTGGAAGAAGCTAATCGTCAAAAGGAGGAAATGAAAATCAGTCGCGAAAAGGTGCGTCACGATGTAACGCGGCTCGGCGATGTAGTGGCCGGATTACGTCATGATATTGCCGTCCTTCGCAACCAAATGCAGAGTGTACAAGTAGACCTGACTCGGGCCAACAATTCTCTGGATGAGATGGAGGGCAGACTCCAGAAGACAACACGAGAAAAGTTGGAGCTCGTGCACGAGGCCCAAGAGCTAAATAAACGAATAGAAACATTAGAAGGCAAGTTGTTTGGGTGCCTTAAAAACTTTATTCACATATGTATTACTTTAAAATCCTCCTGCAGAGGCTGTGCTGAATAAGACCGAACGATTGGAAGAAATTCAAGGCAGTCTCCAACAAAAACAGCAGGACTATCACAACGTTAAAAAGCAAATGGAAATTCTACACTCAGAGAAAATGATGCTGCTAAAGAACTTGGACGTGTGCACTCGAGATCGTCAGAATCTTCAAGGTGCCACAGGCAAATTGACCCATCAGATCAATCAATTAACCAATGAGCTGTCGATGAACGAGAAGGACATCACGGCATTGCGCAATCAAATCGACCAGCTAAATAGCAACATGAAACAGAAGGAGAATGAGATCCATCTCAAGGAACGTATGTTGCACACCACTCGCAACGATTTGCGAGAGCTGAAACTGCGGTTGGTGCAGTCACAGCACACCGTCGACGAGGATGAAAAGCGTTTCAAGCACATGTCCTGCACTCTCGAAGAGATAAATAAGGAAAAGACGCTGGTTGGACTGCAAATGGTTCGCCGAAATGACGAGCTGCTTGTATTGCGTGAAAGGGTCGCAATGATGCAGTTCGCCATCGATAGCGGAACGGCTCAGTACAACAAGCGCATCGAGGATATCCGTCTGCTTAAGTTGGAGATAACCAATTTGAGCATGTCTCGGGAGTGCATGCGACGTGCAGTGGATAACACGGCCAATTTACGGCACGAAATCGTACGCTTGGAGCGTGAACTTAATCAGGAACGGCTCCGAGTGACTGCCTACTCGGAAGAGTTAGCCCGCCCCTGCCGCATTCATCGTTGGCGCATTCTACTGGGTAAGGATCCCCGTCGCTATGAGCTCATCCGAAAAATTCAGTTGCTTCTAAAACGCAACATTCGCCTTAATGTGGAGCGCACGAATATACAGCAAAAATTACACGATTCTCATCAATTGTACAACACGCTGAAGCAGCAATTGAAACACATGCCGGATCCTGGCATGGCGCAAGCTCTGTCCGATCAGCAGCGTATCAATAGGGAACAGAGCCGCCGGGTGAGGGCACTAACTGCTGAATTGAGGATAACAGAGATCGACTTAAAGACCAGAGATTGCCTGATCGAGAGGTACCAGCAGACACTGAGAGAACAACATGGGAATCCGCAGAAACAGACCCTGCAAAAGAACAAATGTCAGTGCCATGAACAGCAGAAGCACAAGGATAAAGCCTGGATGAATCTGGCCAGTCTGAACCAGTGTACGAAGGAAGTGTTTGAAAGCTCCAGCTCGGTTGTGGCCTGTGAGAAAATGTCCAATTATATTCGTGCCAAATAGCGAATATGTAGTTAGGTTTTATTTTATTGTTATTATTTTATCTGATTATATTAACGTGCTAACCATTTTAAACCCAGCTCCCAAGGTTCTTGGCAACTGGGATGGTGCCGAGTAGCACTGGGATTGCATTTGTTCTAAAATCAGACGTTCGTCTAGCAACTTCTGCTTTCGTTTCTTCTCCTCCAGCAGTTGAACCTTTGTTTGAGAAAGATTAGTTCGCATCTCCTCCAGCTGGACGAGTTTGGATTTTTCGTCGGCCTCCTTAACACTTAGTTCGGCCTTGAGAACTTTCATCTTGCGATCCCTGGCACTGAGCGATGCCTTAACCCGGTTTAGTTCTGCTTGCACTTTGTGACTGGGCAGCTTTAGCATAAACTCTTTCAGTGCTGCATACAGTTGTTGGGCCTCATTCAGGGCCCGCTCTTGCTCCATAGAACTGACACTTTGAGCCAGCAGTTGCTTTCGGAGTATTTGTATTTTATCTAGGAGATCCATTTTCTCTGGATCCCTGCCACTCAGCAGGCGCCAGCGATGAACATTCATCGGTGTGACCATTTCGTCCTGAAGGGCACGAGCCTTGATTCGTTCCTGATTGAGCATTCGGTGCATTTGGAGCAGTTCCTGTCGCAAATCGGCAGCACTCTCGCGATCCGCTCGCAAAACATCACGCTCGGTGCGTAAATTTTTTATCTCCACGCCCATAAGGCGTATGTCATCTTGGTATTGGCCACACTGACGTTCCGCCTGATCGTGAGCCGTTTGCAGATTTTCTAGATTATGCCGCAAGCGATCGTATTCCTCATTTCGCTTGGTTAATGACGCACTAATTGTGTTCTTCTCGTTTATTAAATTGTCCACTTCCCGTCCCATGCGCGCCAGCCGTTGCTCGTCTTCCTGCAAGGATCTTGCATGACGATCATTCTCCTTCCGTTTGTCCAATAGTTCTGCCTTGGTATGCTGCTGGCCCAGCTGGGCATGTCGCACATCGTTGCGGAGCAATCTACGTTCCTTTTCCATTCGATCGATTTGGAGTTGCAGTTTACCCAATTCTGCATCACGATACCCAATCTTTCCCTTGAGTTTCTCAATCACGGCTTGGAGGTTCACTGTATGGTCGCGTAGCTTTTGCCTTTCCTCGTCCGCGGCCTGAAGATTGCGTTGTAGTCCTTGTCGTTCGGTAACTAGGACATCGTGTTGCTGCTGAAACTTGGCGCATTTCGTTTCCAAATCACTTATAGTACGCTTCAATTCGATCTCATAATTTTCTTTCAAGTGCATTTCATCTAAAGAAAGAACAAGTAAATATCAGACGACCAAATAAAAGGGATTTTGACTTACTCTGCAGGGCATCGATCTTGTCGATCCAGTGCTGAATTTCTTCAAGCTTTTTTGTCTTTTCTTTTTTTAACTTGGACATGTCTTCGTTAAGTTTCTTCATTTTCAGATCCATATTACTGATGGTGTCCTTGAGAGCCCGAACCTCATGTTGCGACTCCTGATGTAAAGCGCTGCTCTGTTCGGCGGCCTGGTGTTCAGCCTGTAGATTACGCCTTAGAGAGTCTCGCTCTTTGGTCAACTGCTCGTTGTTCTTCTCAAAATGGTGAACCACGCGACGCATAGACTCCAATTCCTTGTCCTGGGTGCCTAGTTGAGTCCTGAGTCGAATATTGTCTTGCTCAACTTCACGCTTGGACTCATCTAGGCCTGCATATTTACGGGCAATTGTTTCCTGGGATTTGGCAAGTTTTCCATTGTCCTGGCGTACCTTAATAAGTTCGTCTTCGCGCAACTTTAGCAGATTAATGCGCTGATTGAGAGCACGCTTGTTCTTGTCCCGTTCCTGCACCGTGTACTCTAGATCCACTGTGATCTTTGCCAACTTATTGTTAGTGGCATTGTGCTGCGTGTTCAGATGCTCCAGATTCGTTTTCAACGATAGAATCTGTAGATTTTGGCGGACCTTAATTTTGGTGAGATGCTCGTTGGCAGATTTCATTTGGGCAATCTGTTCTTGGTAGCGGGCCTCGTCAGTTTTCATGCTGCTTAGTTCCTTGCTGAGGGTGTCGCTTTTGCGCTTTAAATTACAGGCATCGGCCGAAGTTTCATCCAGCAGTTTAAGGAGCTCTTTATTCTTGCCCTCTAGTCCTTCTATGGTAGCCTCCACTTCTGCCGTGTAGGTTCTTTGCATTTGCAAACGCTTATTCAAATCCTTTATTTCATTGTTGAGACGTTCACGTTCCTTGCCATCATCTCGTTTACTACTCATGGCCAAACGCTTCTCATTTAAGTGGACCACCATCTGCTCGGATTCATCCAGTTTCTCACGCAAACTAAGAACCTCATCCTGGGCAGTTTGTTCTCGTATTTGCGCGGCATCTTTCTGCTTCCAGGCCCCCTCTGTCAATTAAGATTTGAATGATTACTTTGCCTTGTTCCTTGCCAGACTCAGCATATTCACCTATTACTCCTCGTAGCTCCTCGATGGTTGCCAAATCAAGTTTGCTTACCCGTGCTGCATTCTCCAAGCGAGCGTGAAGTCCTTCGATCTCCTGCCTCAGCTCTTCACAGCGTGACTGCTCTAACCGCAAATCATTCTTATAGCGAGTGCCACAGATCAGCAGACGTTGCACATTGTCGGCATTATTTGGTGTATCTTTTTGACGCAGCGCCTTGGTCGCCTCGGGTATCTTATCACCCAGTTCTCGGTAGAAATCATCATCAAAATCATCTGGCACCAGAGGTTCATCTTCGGATCCCGATGCTTTTGACATCTTTGACTTTTTGTTCTGTTCTCAGTTGGATAAGTTGTATTTTATTGAACAAACCAAAATTTAGAAATTTTATCCTGACAACAAGTTGTCATACCGGCACAAACGGTCATCCATGACAACGTTTAATGTATTAAGGCAACAGGTTTAGTTCACTTAAATGTCTATAGACTTGTTTATTCATTGTTAACCTTTTCGTCACTATGGTAACATTAGAAGCAAATATTTATACTTAAAATAATAAATACATTTGTTAGAAATCCTAAGGAAGAGTTATTGGAATGTTCCAACTGTTTCGTTGTTGTGAAAACTATGGATCGATGAGGGCTAAAAATGTACATTTTCTATTGAGTTTTAATAGAAAAACTTTTTCGTTTTGAGCTTTTTTAGGATATTTTTTGTAAACTCTAAGATTATTAAGAATGTCCACCTTAAGCTTAAGACTAGAAATTGCTAGGTTTTGAATCACAAAAGTATTAAATTAGCTAATCAGTTATGTTACGGCTATGGCCACTCGTCTTCGAATGGAGCATCATGGACAGTGTGAAAACTGAGGCCAGTGCCATCGGGCTTGTGCCAGGAGGGCAGTAAAACTGTCCGGAAAAACGACCTATATGTAATTGAGATACGCTTTCAGTATATCTGTTACAAATAAAATGTGATGTACTCACCTGCCTCGAACCAGACCCAAAAAGAGCTTCCAGTTCTTTTTGCCACCAAAATTATAGGGATTTATATAGACACGTTGCTGCTGGAGTAATCGTTTAGCCTCGGCTTGATTTATGTGCGCCTCCACACTAGTTTCGCCACGTGTAATTAGCTTGGCATGCCAGAAGCTCAACGTGCCCAGAGCCAAGACGACAGAAACCAGAGTAAAGGCCATGAACCACAAGGCACGTCGTCGCCCAGAGGACGGGGCATCCGTGTCAAGCAGAGGTGTGGGCAGATTGTGTATGGCAGGCGGCAACACAAATTCATCGTATTCATGGGGATGTGTCTACAAGATGCCAATGATAAAAGAAAGATACATCATGTAACCCACTTCAATTTGTTTACCACAGGAATAATATGTCCACTTAAATTAAATTTAACAGGCTGTCCCTCCAGGGGCTCTAACTCCGTCCAGTTGTCGCCATGGTCCAACCAAAGATACTTGTGACCAATCTCCAGGCCGAATAAAACGAGGAACAGGCAACCCACAGTGGTGTACAGCATGTAAAGGAAGAAGTACCGATGATTGCCATAGCCAACACAGTTATTTAACCAAGCTGTAAGACCATGCAGATGAAGGAAAGATAGGAATTTGTTTATTTTTTAAAATCTTACGACAGTGATGATCCATTTTTAATATACATCGATTGCAAACTGAGCAATGATGAGTCCTCGGAGGCTTTGGACTAATGCATTTTGCACACATGCTCACAGCTTCGACTAGAGAAACACCCTCCGGTGGATAACCGGCCGGCGTTATCACAGCCATTACATAGTGGAATATCACGTTTAACAACAGCCAGTTCCCCACCAGGAGTAAAAATATAGTTGCCAACTGGCTCTTTGCCCACCAGAACGGTAAGCCAATCCAATATGCAATGCTCACAACTGCGGTGGTAAGGGCAGCGACACCAACCACAAAAAACTGCAAAAGAACCCGGGTAATACAGTAATACACACGAATCATAAGAATATCTTTCTTACCGGACCCAGGCAGTGAGTGTAGTTATCCACAATCCAAAATATGGGAGTCATGCACACATCTGTGGCATAGGAGGAGTTCATGTGAGCATTAAATGTTAGGGAGTGCCTAAGTGAAAATGGATGCAATTTTAATAAAAACGATTCCTTTATGTACTGAAAATGATACGTTACCAGCAATGCTTCATATAGGACCATTGAAGACGCCACCTGGAGCTGCAATAGAAACCCCAAATAATTTATGTTTTCATATTTTTCACACTGTGTAGTAGTTGTCCTTACAAGACACTTTGTGTGTTGCTTCCACGCCATGTAATTCGCGCCATTCTCAACAATTCCACTCAAAGGCAGGGCATGGGCCTTTTTCTTTAATTATTATTATTCTTTCCACTGCGAAATTTGCAACTATCAAAAAATAATTTATTCCGACACTTTGAATCGCGTGAAAAACACCAACAGAGACTCAAATTTAAGTCTGTTAATTCACACCGCTCAGCTGATTATTGGTAACAGCACGTCAGTGTTGGAAAATATTGGCATGCCAATATCTCGACGCATATCCGTTACAAATAAATTTTGAATTGACTTTTTTCAATTTCCCCAGATCTTGTCTAAATTAAACATGGAAGTACTAAAACTAAATACAAGAAATATTGAAAATCAGAAGTAAAATAGTCAAATAACCCTAAATCAACTGGAATATGAACACTGGTGAGTCATTTTTACAAATATTTTTTCTATAATCAAATACATATTAGCAATATAATTTACATATGTACATATAATAAATATAAAAAGAAAACAAAAAAATGGATGATGAACTTAGCAAATGATTTATTAAAAATAGTAGTTGACTATTAAAAAAAGAAAATCAATAGAACCATAAAAGTGAATAAATGTAAAGGTAAAATCTTGTTTGCTAGTTTGGACACAATTCTCAAAAAGCTTTGACAAATATCAATAATCAGAAGTCGCATTGATAGCATGTCAAACGATGAAATCTGAATACTCTTTCAGATCGATGGGATCGCTTTATTATCTGCCTTGTTCAGAAAGCTAAAGTTCCTTTGTATATTCTTTGCGAATTTACGCGGAGCTTTAAAAGCTTCACTTGTTGTTTGAACGTTTGTATATATTTGGCCAACAAACATTTGCCTCAATTAGTCTGGAATAGGTGACGGTTGAGCTAAGTTTATTGCTGTGTCTCTTCTTCTCATTGCCCCAATTTGATAATGGCCGAAAACAACGATGTTGTGCAATTGCCGATCTGGCTAAAGGAGGAACTATTCGAAAATGTGCTTCGTCAGCATTATGAGAAATTTGAAAAAATTAAAAGTTTCAAGGCCATTCCAGGCCTTAAACCCGGTGAAAACTACTCCACAATTATGTTGCGCCTACTCTTTGAAGTGGAACTCATGGGTGAGTCATATCTCATTTATCTCAAATGAGCAAGTGGCGTTATAGTATCTCAATTTCTTTCTGTATATCAGATCAATCGATTGAAAAAGTAAGCTATATGCTAAAAACTCCACACGATTTTGAAATGTATCGCGAGATCTTAAAGAAGAACAACATGTTTGTAATCGAAAGAGATATATTTTTAAGTGTGGTGCCAGAAATCGAGCAGATGTATAGTGAGGCAGGTCTGGACTTGAAGTTTGCCGCAAGAGGCTATGAAATCAACGCACCGGATAACTATGTCCTCCTAGAGGATTTGGGTCCTCGTGGATTTAAGAACGCAGATCGCTTGGAGGGACTAGATATGGCGCACACCTTAAGTGTGCTTAAGAAATTGGCCCAGTGGCATGCGGGATCAGCAGCGCGCATAGCATTGAAGGGGCCTTACACCCAATATTATCTGCAGCCCAAATATGGAGACAGCATGAGGGAAGACATTAGACCCATAAATGTAACCTTTGGGAACTATCTCTCCAAGTGTCTACCCTTGTACGACAACCATGAAAGCTACACCGCGGCTGTGGTGAGTCTTTGGTTGTTAAGTGTTGAAATCCACAAGAATCAATTAATCTTTTGTAGCATAAAATTCAACCCAAACTTATTGATCTGGTGCACGACATGACCGATCCCGATCCGCAAGATTTTAATGGTAACAGTAATGTAATAACCATCGAGCGAGGCAGCTTAAAAACGCATTTTTTATTGTAGCAATTAACCATGGTGATCTGTGGACGAATAATATTATGTTTAAATATGGTGCAGAGTCGAATGAGCCGTCCGAGACTTACTTTGTAGATCTCCAGTTGCCAAAAATTACGAGTGTAGCCTGGGATCTAATTTATTTCCTACTCGGGTCTCCCCAATTGCAACTGAAATTGAATCATTTTGATTATTTTATTAAGTACTATCATGATCAGCTGATCGAACACTTGAAGCTTCTTAAGTACCCGACGGAAAAGCTGCCCAGTCTGCGATTCCTTCACATGCAACTCCACAAATATGGATTCATTGGTATGACAGATACTTCGTCCGAATGTTTTGTTTTTTCCTGAACACATAATTTCTCTCCAGGATATCATACAGTCTTGGTCCTATGCCCTCCTCTATTGTTGGATCGCACCAATGACGCCAATCTCACTGATTTTGTGACAGAAACTGAAAACGGAGATAATTTAAAATTAAGAATGTATTCAAACGCAAGATATAAGCAGCATGCTGGTGCTATTCTCACCTGGTTACATAACCGCGGAGCCTTGGATTTCTGAATTAAGTTTGCAGGAAATAAATTAATATCTACGCCCATTTTTATTTGTTTTTTGAATGTGAAGCGGGAATCAGCTGATCGCAGTGTGGCCAGGCCACTTTAACTTTGTCTCAATTCAACACGGCAGTGTGGTGTCTATTTGCCGTGGTGTGTTCGGGTTTTTTTTGTTATAAAACTAAATAAAATGAACGTGAACGGTTTATGTCGAATTGCCAGTAAAAAACTGCCTCAGCAGTTCGCCTACAAGCGAATTGGTAAGAATATACGATACACACTAGTCCATGCTAATCAGCCAGTGAATTTTCAGTCACATTTTCCACAAAGCCGGCGCAGCAACAACAAGAAGCAGCTGTTTCGACTCCCACATTGCCCAACAGCAATCCTCCGGCTGCTCGCAAACCCATTGTGCCTGGACACTACCGTTTTGTTTATCCGGAGTTTCTACCAGATCCCAAAGTAGAATGGCGGAACACGGTACGCGAGAAGCTGGAACGCCTAGATATGTTGGATCGCCGACGACAAGTCGATTTACCAGAGTTCTATGTGGGCTCCATTTTGGCGGTAACCAGCTCAGACCCCCATGCTTCTGGCAAAACCAGTCGATTCGTTGGAATTTGCATACATCGCGAGCGTTGCGGACTCCGGGCACGTTTCATACTGCGCAATGTTATTGATCACCAGGGCATGGAAGTGCTCTACGAACTGTACGATCCCACCATTCAAAAGGTGGAAGTTCTTCGCTTGGAGAAGCGCCTCGATGACAGTCTCTTCTATTTGCGTGATGCACTGCCAGAGTTCAGCACCTTTGATGAGAGCATGGAGGCCGAGCATTTGGAGGAAGGTGCACCTGTTCCGGTGAATGACATCAAAGTGGTATTACGTCCAAGACCCTGGCTGGAGCGTTGGGAGCGCCAGAATTTGCTTGGTGTTGCCAATATTGAGCAATATATAAATGATAAACATCGCAGGTCGGCCGCCAAGGTGCAAAAGCCTTGGGAGAAATACGATCTAATGAAACAATATCGTGCCACCATACCCGAAGAAGAACAAAAGGAAATCTTCGCCGAGGTGCATACCGAACTACATACTTTGGAGCTGCAGCGCAAGCGTAATAAACGCAAAAGATCCTTCATCAAGCCCAAGCAGCTGGCGTAGACTTGTCATCAGTGAGGCATTTGTTATTAACTAAATGTAGTTTCATTTTAAATTTAAAGAAGGAAATAAACAAAATCCTGTATCGTTATCTTCTTGATGGAATCTTGCATCAAATGCATTCAAAAGTATTTACAAATATACTACATAAGTTAGTTTTATTAGTCATAATCAAAGAGGATGAAAAGTGCTGAGAGGGAAGAGCTTAATAATTTATAATCCACGATTAATACACACGATATTTGTAAAAGTTGATAAAGGATATTGTGGCATTCCAGCCGATTATTGTGACAATAAGATACAACAGAAAGATAATAGGGAGCGCAATTAATATAAGACGCGTATTCTTCAAATGGGGAATACCTAGGAAAGACGAAATTAGTAAAAAATGTTGCAGATATTGCTAATATCACTTACAATTATATCCCAAGAAGGTGATGTAAACATAGTAGCCCATTGCAAGGAGCCAAAAAGTGTTGCCCAGGAACCGCGAAATGAACCATGTCTGACTTATTAGCCAATTGTAGAAGAACAGCTGAATGAAATGCAGCAACATGAGAGGGGGGAAAAAGGCATTCAAGTGCACATCAAAAGCATAGCCCCATTCGATGTCTGGCTCCAGGCTGTTGGTGCGCAAATACCGATTTGTCACTGCCCAAAAGAATGATGCAATTATGATGCCAGCAAATATGCAATCCACGAAAACCACGTAGAAAATGAAGGATATGCTCTGCCAGAAGGACAAGCCCAGTACATAGGCAAAACCTAACGAGGTCACTGCAAAAGACAAAAACATTAAGAGAGATCCATCACCTCATCTCTGTATGTACCTACCACATAGACAGACCACTAGGAGCACTAAAAATGCTGGATCGTCACGAGCAAACTGGGATTTCGTTTGTTTCCTGTAGTTGAAGTTTCTGTAAACCTTTTGCGGTGCTATAAACAAGTAGATCATTTGCCACAAAGCAAATTCGAAGTCCATTTGATTGAATTTCAGTAGACGTCGCAGATATTTGTAGCTCTTTGATGTGGCCGATAGACAATTCTTGCGGTAGCCCACGGGAGGCGGCAGCGGCGACTGTTGAAACCGGGATGCGCTGGAGTAGCCCGACACCACCGACGGCGTCGGCGATGCGGTGTACTTAACGTGGCTATATTGACTCATTTTTCAAAAACTAACAACAAAAACCTACATATATCCGTAAACTTTGCATTTGTTTTTTTGTCGACAGCACAGCTGATGCGTTTGCTCAATAGCACTCATTAAAATGAGTAACTTGCCCTCAAAAGTGAGCAGATGACTTGAAGGGCAAATTTTTTCGTTCATCTGGCAACGCTGTTTTTGATTTGATTTAAACATTCGGTAACGGTTAAATTTATGCACATTATATATCTAGAAATTTTCCCGCAGTGGAATAAGCATGAAAATCAACCAAAACTGTGTGGTATGGTAAGCATTTACAATATATGTTTAATATCTTAGCAACTAATTTGCATTTTAGAAACTTATTTCTTCTTTATACCTTTGTCGCGCCTAATTGGACATAAAATTCACTATAAATCCACGTATTACATATGTAAGCAGACCCCAAAATTACAACTGCTCAAATACACACATTAAACACCCACAATTTGCAGATTCAATGGAAACTGTCCGAATTTCCAGCTGCCGGGGACACAATTAAGGCATCATTCAACACACTTTTTCATCGATCCGCTGGCCGGCAAAGACATGAGGGCAATTTATGGCAGACTCCAAGCAATTGCGCAGAAAAGACAAAAACCCGAATCTCTATCGCATTTATTGCCATGCCCTTTGGCTCGCTTTTGTCACCGATCGGTCTCAAAAGAGAAAAGGTCAAAACAATGGAAGAAGGATGCGATACGTTCTAAAAAGGAGCAGCAGAGACACAAAACGAATCTTTGAGGTCGTCTTAGGGGTCAAGTTTGACCTTACTTAAAATGCCTAGGAAACAAGAAGAAAGAGAGGAAAAAAATAGAAAAACTCAATTTGAAATCAGAACGCATTTCACTCAAAGTTAGGGGTTGAACTCCAAGAGAGAGGATCTCTTTCACTCAGTCGTTCTATCCTCACCCCATTCTCGTTCTCTTTGAGTGGCCATCGATCCTTGTCCTTGTCCACGCAGGACATTTCCGGATTGCATGCAATTGTCATTTGTTGCAACTAGCAACAATTGCGCATTTGTTTCTTCCGATTGCCTGTCACACAGTTTTCTATTCATCTTTCTATTGGTTTTTTAGCTCATGTTACCTTTTCTTTGCAATTGTCTACGTCTTGAAAGATAAATGGCCAAAAAATTGGCCAGTTCAAGCAACTGCCGTCTGCTCTCGTTTTTCTTCTTTTTTGGCGCCCATAAAAATTAAACAAAATTAAGCGTAAACATGAGAAATCTGTCACATAAAGAACCCCATTCCCCAACCCCCGTCACAGATTCCCCGGCACCTTGCCTCTGACTATTTTTAAGTCCTTCTCTGCAGCTGTTTTACTCAGTTACATGCTACAGAAATTTGTCCATCTGCGATCTGAGTTATGCACTGTTGAGGCTGCTACTTGATTAACACATGTCCCGAACCCATCTGCATATGCGGGCGTATCCCTGACATCATGTAAATGTAATTCATTCTCCAAGTCCACATGGACCCGGGCACAGTAGCCAATAGTGAGCCAATAGGCAATATGTTGCTCTTTAGTTTGTTGATGCTCTTAACTCATTCATTATGAATTGGAGGTGTTAAATGTGTGCCACATGACAGTTGCAAGAGAGACCGATAGATGAGGAACGAGAATTTTGATTCTGTATAGCTGAGGAGAAACAGACTTTTCTCTTTTATGTATATAAAACGACTTAGTACTAAACGATTCTCAGATTATACGAATTCACGATGTTGGATATTGTTTTTTTTTGCCAAACCACAAGAGATGAAGAGAAAAGCCGTTACACCCACATTAAAGCATTGAAAAGACTTTGATTTATCACGCTCTATAGAAAATGCCACAAGATTATGATCAAGAAACATGAAAAATCATCAAAATACCCAAGGACAATCAATACAAAGCACATGAAAGCATTGAATCAATCATAAGAAGACACAGAAGCAAACAGACGCAAATCCTGAAGGAAATCAAACAAAGGAGCAAAAGGCGCTCCCAGTAGCAGTACGATCAGGATCGCAGCCTAAGGTTAGGGTAAGGTTAAGGGTGATACTGAGACTGAAACTGAACCTGAGGGTTGAGGTAACGTTGCGCGTGTTCAGCGCACGCTCCCATTAAATGTTTACGCTATTACGCTAACACTCAAGGAGCAGTACGATGTAGGAGCAAGCAGTCAGGCAGGCAGGCGGGCCAGAGAGACCAAGGAAGTGTGGCCCGGAAACACACAAATCTTTGAGCGCCGAATGTCGCGACCCGAGGGTCGAGACCCCGGCACACGCGACATTTACATTTCTTGAGACCCCTTGAAGACCCTTCGAATTCCTTTGGTTTAGGGGATGTATTTCTGAATTTTCATCACAAATGATTTTCTTATGTGCTACTCAGCTTCGGGGGTTCCTATGGGATTTGTTTTCGTTTCTATAGAATTGACATTCAAATGAGTTGCTCCTCCCTCCACGTCACTTGGCTGTGTCTTTAGTGCGATCTTTAGCAGCTTGCCATCTGCCCCCCACACACAGAGTCCAGACTTCAGGGTTATGGAGTCTCGAAAAATTAATGCCTAAATTTTTGTCGGTTGTATAAATTTGTTGTTATTCATTTCAAGTGGAAATAGAATCGGTTTTGGGGCTTACATAGTATTCCTATGCACATATGTATTAGGCCAGTTTGACTTCTTTGCTAAAATGTCAAATGGCAAATTTAACAGACGTTTGCATGCGCATAAAAAACTATACAAATCTTAGGATTTATCTCAATTGCTTCATCTCCAGTAGAAGAAAAGGAAATTTTTCATTTCATGGTTGTTCACAATCTCTGCTCCGGTCTTTGCTGGGGATCAGTCCAATTAGTCGAGCAAAAAAATGGAAGAACTATGACATCAACTAATCCCGTCAGCGTGTGATTGGCCTCAGTTCAGAAGAGATTTCCATCATCAAAGTCTTTGAATGAATGAACAGAAGAGAGCAGATTCCGATTGAGATCGTCAACAATATGAAAATGTCACGCTTATCGGTGCAGAAATAAGATAGAATGGCATTCAGAATCAGGATCAGTTCGAATTGGGCGGCAGCGGCCGTTGGTAGAGACCTTCTGTTGTGGTTTCAGTTGAAGAGAACAAAAAAAGGAAGTCCAAGTCGAAGTCCTTGTCATGGTTGTCGTTGGCCGCTGTCTGTCAGCTGAAGCGAAAACCGGATGGAAAACATGAAAATAATAACAATATACGCACATATCCTGTGCCAGGATATTGGTCTATGGTCTAGCTCTTGCACACACATATAAATCGTATTTTCATGAAATGAGATGCAGGCGTTGCCCTTTCCATTGAGATTCTAACCGCGTGCCTGGGCATAGCCCTCGTCTGGTTTGGCCATTGTCCTGGCAGCCGTTATATTTGAATGACATCTGAATTCTTGTGCCTAGCTGGGTTCCAATTGTTATTCCTGCCAATCGAGATGCTGCAGAAACTGCCAAGATCAGCCGTTTTTCGTATGATAAATTCATTACTAAAGGAAATGAATAAACCATGTGCAGTCTCACATTTCCCAATGAAAAACTTTGAGTGTAACTCAAAAGCCTTTTCCATATTCCATTCAGCTTTTGACCACTCCCTGTTTATTACCTACTAAACCTTACTTAGCCATTTTGAGCCCTTAAAAAACGATCGCTTAGCAAAATCCCGCCCTTTTTTACCACGCCAACTGATAATGATCGATCCACTTTCAGTTCTCTCATTAAAAAGGTCAATCAGTTAATATGATACACCAATTACCACGTCAATTTTCTTTCCTCCATTATTTTTTACCCCCCAGACATAAAAAAAACACACCCCATGTATAAAAAATATGCCCTCATGTTAAGTGGCGCTAAAAATCAAATTAAGGGTGTTTACATAACGACTCCTCGATTACAACATAATTTAAAAAACAGGAAAGGGAAGCAACAGGCAGGGGAAAAGAGCCGAAACAATGAGCGGGACATGGGAAGGGGAGAAAAAAACGGAAGTTGCCCTTTTTTATGAAGTGCTGCCTTTTTATTGGTGGTTAATTTGAGGGCCCACACGGATATTTGGATCTGCGATGACGAGGGTAAAGTGATGCAACAGGCAATGGGATAATGATAAAAAGAAGAAGGGTTCATCTTGAGCTATTTATAAAAGGAATCGACGTGTGACACTCGTGGAAGGGGATGGGTAAGCGCAAGGGTAAGGGAAAAGGGTGTATTTTTGATTATCCAATGTGTTGAAAGACCAAAGTAGCTCAGTTAAGATGTTTTTGTTGTCTAGCACGTTTCAAGTTCAATGCCGGAGATTCGGGGATTCGGGGATCTTGCGGTGACGCCACACTCTTTCAAATTTTCATTACCATTCCCTTTCCTCGAGCCCGATCCCAACGAATGTAATCCCTTTGCGTTCATTGGCCCGCCAACCGAGGGGCACAAAGGGGTGTCTAAAAATAAAAACAAATACTTAAAACTCTTTTTTCGGGGCACTTTTCATTTTGTTTTTATTGTGTGCTGTAAATTGGAGTTTTCTCTTTTGGGTTTGTGTAAAGTAAAGGCAGGGGGAAAACTGTGGCAAGGGGAGCCGATATTCAAGTCGGATATGTCGTGTGGCACTTTTAAAAATATCAAACTTCCATGAGTCGCGGGTGGAAAAATGGAGAATTTTTTTTGAAAAAAGGGTGGGTCCTGCCTCACACTAATTTACAAAATGGCTACTAGAAAACGAAATTGATTAGATATACCAAATCAATCATAGTAGCCCATTTATTAATCATCGTTCTCATAAAGTAAGTTCCATAGAGGTGCAGAGCTTCTCCTGAACTTCTTTGAGTCTCTCTAACGATATATTTTCTTCTATTGTTGGCTTTGAAAAGCAGCTGGAAAATCGAAAGTAACCACCAAAAAAATGTTGTCATGATTTTTTCATAAAAGGGGTTCAAATGTAACACCTTTTAGGGGAACTCTACCCTCTCCAACATTTTGCGCTAAGGCCAAAAAATTATAACAATTTTTCTGTGGAAACGAACAAAAAAAAAAAACAATAAATAAAAGCAAAAATCCTTTCGATGCGCTGAAACCACATGAAAATTGGCATTTCTCTTCTCCCTTTTTGCCACAAACAATTCAATTGAATCCAATGACCAGCTGAAAAGCAAATTTTAACCCTTGGAAAAATGGATTGCACTTCAGTCTTAACCAAATAGTTGACAATGACTGCAATTGTGGTATGAGTTACTTTTTGATGGATGCAAAGGCAGAGGCATCGTCATCGACATCGACAACGGCACCAGCACCTGCCTAGAAAGGCTTGGATGCCCTTGAATGAACAGCTGTTCCAGGACACAAGCCACTCCATGGACATTGCGGGGGGAAATTCAAAACCCCATATCCGCCCTTAGTCAACAGCCATCAAAAAATGTTTGATATGTGTGACAAGTTGTCCCAAATATTCTCATATGTTAAATGTATCATTTAACACCTGATATGTCGTTTTGTGTTGTGCGATTGTCTAATTGCTCACATTACATGCAAGATACGTAGATACCCTGCAGGCATCTCCCATTACGGCCTGACATTTGCACTTCTAACCTTACAAAAGACCAATAAGTCATACCCGAAACTCAAAGATCCCAGAATATCTTTTCAAATTGAGAAGAATTAAAAAACACATGTTGCTAAAAAAGTATCGCTTACGTTTTCAAAGAAAATCCTACCTGTTTTTTACGTTTCACTTTCCTCCCTCTCATAGAGAACCCACAAATATTTTTTCCATTCAGCATTTTGCTAAATGTTTTTCTTTCCATTATTTTTTTGCATCCCTCGTTGAGGGTGAGGAGGGGTGGTTGGTTTTCCCAACTCACCCTAATTCTCTATATACGTTATTTTTTCTGGGTAGTTCTTGGCACATTTTTTGGGTTGATTTCCGTTTGTTTTTTGTGCTGTTTTGTTTTTTGTGATATTTTTATTGGTTATGATCGCATTTTTTTGTTGGGAGGTTTTCTCTGGGAAATGCGTTAAATTATTGTTGGTTTTCCGATTGTGCAATAGGCGTTGTTTGACTTTTTAGCTTATGAGGCGAATGAATTTGATTGGTTTTCATAGGTAATCCATAAGTGGGATCTACAGGGGATAGAGGCATAAAAAATGGCAACCATATGATCAGGAAATTGAGTGAATCGACAAGACTGGAAGGAAGAGAGAATCGATATATCAGTAGATATAGTTATAGATATAGTTATTCATTCAATGGCATTTATTTTAATCTGCTAATCACGTTGATCAAGAAAGTATATATCCTACATTTCACATTCACTTAATGGTATTCCTTAACCCTTCTTTTGAAGCAACCGAATGCGTCTACCAAGTTCATTTTGGTGGCCAAAAAAGTATGTTAATGTCGTTTTAAGAAAGGGAAAATAAAGGCGAAAAAACATACAAAACTATATTGTCTATATACTGAACCGAAGAGATAGAAAAAACATCTGCCCCTGATGGCACTTTAGTTAACGAAAAATAACAATGGTTAAAAATATATGCAAGCGGCATGGAAAAAATATATGTGTATGTATATATTTTGTTGTCGATAATGTCCAGCATCCGTTATAGAGAAAAAGGAAGTCGACAACAGCGTGTGCCCTATGACAGTCTGTCCTGTGAGTGTGTTTGTGTGTGTGTCGCTGCAACCCCCACACATACATCCATACATACACTTAACAGGCATTCCCAGGCCTTTAGTATTTGCACTAGACGGGACAAAGAGGAGAGGACAGCCGTTATATGTTGGATTCGGATTCATTTGGTCAGTTTGCTACATTTGCCGCTAACAAACAATAACAATTTTTTGTGTGTGGGTTCGATTTTTTCCTCCTTTTTTTCGGTCCGACCTCTCCATGCAGCCTTTCTCTTTAGATATTTACTCAATCTACAGATGTCGCCCAAGTCAACAGAGTAATAATAGAGGCCTGGGAATGCCCATCGCGAAATGGTCAATGTGGTCAGTATAAATGAATTCAATTGAATAAGCTTTTCACTTTTTGAATTGACACAAATTTGTTGCATTCGTTGTATCTTAAATAGAAATTAAAAGGTAAAAGAAAAGAATTCCGGGAGATTTAGATAAATGGGAGACTTGTTTCCTCTTTGGATACATCAATTAGACTTGCTATTTCATATAATCTTTTTGATCTAACCACCTGGCTTTGCTTTAAAAGAAACCCCGAATAAATTTGTGGCTATCCCTTAATCATAATTTTGCTATTAATTTTATCCTAGTGGATCTACATAAGCGGCGGACAAAAATACATGAAAGTATTATTAAATACCATCGGCACAGATCTCCCACAGGGAACATAAAATGGGTTTTGGACAACAGGCAGCCACCCCCATGGCTAAGTACAAACAAAAACAGATCTGGGAACGGGGGAAAAAAGAAAAGTAGTGAGAAAAAGGAAAGAACTCAACCCAAACCCAACGCCATATTGAACATATTCAGACGGATCTGGCAGCCATTTTTAGAAGCAAGCTAAAAATAAGCCGAAAATGATTTAGGGAGTGGGATGACGAAAAGTGTTACAACGTTTTTCACTATCCACAAAATGGCACTAACGGAGTGCGGGTTGAAGGACTTAACGGGTGGAGGGAAGTAGTGTGTCTGTGTGTTTGTATGTGTGTGCGAGTGAGTTTGATTAAAACACGCAAGGGTGCCATGCTGACGAGTTGTCTTGACCACAGGCAGCGTGCAGCAAATGATTAGCAACTCACCCCCTCTTGACCCACGGCTAGTCTGGTTACCCCTTATCAAACAGCCGACTCTCACATGGATCTCGATGAGCTGTTGATTGCAGCGGCGCCCACATCAAGAGAATCGAGAAAAAATTCTTGTTTTTGTTTTTCACTTTTATCTCTCATTTTTTTCCACAACTTTACGCATTTTAATTTGGTGAAAATTTCTACAGACCAGCATCTGTGGGTAATTATGTTCGCTGATCCTGGCTGATCCTTTTGCCTCAAGCGAAACGTCATGTGCACACACACACTCACACACACACGCGTGCTCTGTTCTTATGGATGTTTTTCTCGTTCTCTTCTTGTCGAATGGATGATAATTTATTTCTGTAAACAGTTTTCACTGGAATTGCGCAGAGTTTTTGACCAGTCCAACAGCTGACCTAAGTATCCTAGATTGAGGTAGGTGTAACGAATTCATAAATGAGCGGTGCTAACAAGCCAAAAAAAAGGTTGAAATCATCAGCCAAGTTTTGGCATTTGCCTAAGTTATTACAAGAAACATCTACTTAGTTTATATGCGGATTCAATTGATTATAAAGCTAAGAAATGGGGACTTGAAAAATCTTAGCATATTAAATAAAAAGAATGTCAATAAATTAGTTGTGCTATGAATTTTCTGGGTTTCAAAGTAAAGTGCCAACTTTATAAAGATTTCCTTCACACATGAAATTTATGTACATATACACACGACTCACGTCGATTCTTGTAATCATTAAGTTACCGATATTAATTTACTTTATAATGGAAGCGTGCCAGACGCGTGTCCCAAACTAGAAAAACTCTCAATCAAAATCACAGAAAAAGGAGATAAATACTCAAAAATCTATAAAGGTTACGGGGGGTGGGGGAGAGAGCAGAGACAAGGGAAAATTTGGACAATATGAGAGACTCAACTGTTGACCAGCTGCTGAAAATGCGCATGCGCAACATGAAAAATGAAAATGGAAACCAAAATTACACCTTTCAAATGGTCAAGGAAGCAATTGAATATTTCTTTTACTCTCCGAAGATGCCCCATAGACCCTGGCTAGTTTGCACTTAACAATGCATCCTCTGCCCAATTGTCTACTGCGGAGACAAGAAACAACAAAAAACCAAATATATAGAGAAAAAATAGATGCTACAATACCACAAGCCGAGATAAAAACTGGCAAACAAATACCCATCGTTAGGTCCACACAATAGAGGAAGTCCCTTCGTCCGTTGGTCCTTCTTCGTTTTTGTATTATATCCCCGGATGATAAACATCTTTTTGACCTGGGCCTGCTGTCAGCCACAAGCCAAGGCAATCCCAGCCAAGTACAAGATCCCAATTCTAGTCTATTTGCAACTTAACTTTGCTCAAATGAGCAAGGAAAGGAAAAGTAGATATGCAAAAATCTAATTTGCGATAAGATCTTTAAGGATCTAGACATAAAGAACAAAATCTTGTATACATTTTCAATTAACCTTTTGGGCATAAGTTTTAAATCCAAATGGAATGTTATAAGAGAGCGCAAGAATTTAAATTTTCAATTTTCTTTGCCTCTATCAAGCCATAAATATCAATTATAATAATTTTTCTAATGAGGAAAAACGGCAATTAAATGAAAATTGTGAGAAAAAGGAATTTGCTACCCCTAAAGCAAATGTATTCTAAACGAAATTTCTTTTTAAAAACATTTTCCACCAATCACAAAGCAAGTTGGGAAAACTATTTATAAAACAGAAGTTTCCCTCCCTAAGCACGCGTCTGGCACAGGCGCCCCAAAAGCAGAGATCCCAACCGATCGTTCCCTCCCTTTTTCTCTCTCGGGCACATTGCCTGCTGCGTCATCTTGATCCTACTTGAAGGCACTTCCCTCTTCACGCACGCTTCCCGATCCTCTCATGAGTTTTTCATTATTATATAATATTCCCTACATAGGCCGATGCGAATTGTGCGTTTTCACACTGAAGAAATGCCAATAATCGATCAATTCTGAAATTCTTGTGCGACCTTTGCGGAAAGATGAGAATGCTTTTGAGGCTAATTTGTTTGCTTCGCCCGCACACAAATTTTGTTGGGTTTTGTTTTCAATTCGATAGCGTGGCGGCTGCCATTTAGTCCATGATGGAGCAGTTTTCATACCAATGAAAGAGACAACTCCTCAAATAGTCATATAATGTATGATAAATCATTAAGTGATGACAGTTGGCATTGGTCAGGGCAACCATATGGCTGTCTCTTTATGCTAGGAATGGATTTGGTGGATGTTGGTTTACCATAAGATTTTCCGATACCTCTGGAAAACAGCCAATTGCTAGTCTAAAAGTTGTTGGTAATATCATTTCTGTTTTATTATATAGTTACATAAAAACATTTAAGTTAAACTTAGACTCTATTCTATAACATATAGATTATACATACACACACACACACACACACACACACACACACACATACAAGTGTAACTATAACTTATGAAACATATTTGCACTGGGAATGGCAAATGCACTTTTCTAGAATTTCTAGATAAATGAAAAATGAATTTTGATCAATTTGCTCAGATGGCGATGTGATTGCTTAAAAATCGGTTAAAATCTCTGGATTTGTACTTGTTATTTTTGTTGCTTATCAAAAATATTGTCGTTCTGGCCGAAAGAGTGATTTTTGTTTGTTAGTTGTTGGTTTTTCGTAAATGAAAACGATAAAAAATAATAATTATATTTGAATAAATTGTATTTATTTATTTAATTTGTTTCAATTGAAATTTAAATACTAACAAAATACTGAGTATAGCCAAGAAAAGATGTTTTCGACTTGATTTTTTGTTTTTGTTCTTATATGTTTTGGACTAAATATCTATTTTGTTAAAATATATTCGAATATATATATTATAAACTAATTAATTATTAAATTGACTTTGGACTGTGTTTGTTTGTTGTTTGTTTTGGTTGTTATTGTTACTTGCTCATTTTATAGTTTTATCTTACAAAATAATATTAATAATTAATTTTTGCTATGTGCAATTTTGATGATAATGATTTTTTAACCCTTTTCTAGGTTTTTAGTCGGGAGAATGAGAGAAAGAGATAGCGATAGAGAGAGAGTTAGTTAATTAGGAATGAAACTTAAATATCTAGAATTAGTTGGGATCTTAAGGATCATGCGGGACAATTTACAATTTTTGACAACGAAATAGAAAACTAAAATTACAAAAAATATTTACAATTCATTACAACATAGAAAAATTAATAAAGATAACAAAATACTCTTCCATTGGCCTAAGAGTGGGCATTGCGTGCCATGTGAACGAACAGGCCAACGGGTCCATCGCATTTCTCGCCGCACATGTTGCACTTGAAGACATCGTCGCAACTGTGATAGCCCATGTGAATGGTGTACAAGACAGCATCCTTGAAGTAGATATCACAATATTTGCACTCATAAATGGCTCCAGCAGCAGCGGGAATGGATGAGGAGGCTGCTGATGAGGACGATGACGACGAGGTGGTAGCGGATACGGTGGAGGAGGAGGCGGAGTTAATGGGTACCGAACTGGATGTGCTGCTGGCATTGGAGCTATTCCCTGAACTGGACGCTGTGGAACTGGCACTAGTATTGGCTTGAGGTACATGATTGGTCTCCATGGATTCATCGGCCGAACTAGTCCCCGAGCAATGCTCATCGGGCAATTGCTTCAATCCACTTATCGGCGACGAAGCAGTGGGCATTACTTTCACTTGCTCTGGTGAGGATTGGGCAGCGGACTTTAACTGCAACAGAGTGTCCAATTTCAAGACACGTCCCTTGCGCCGCGACGCCGTCGAGCTACTCATCAGGGGCGTTGCCTCATCTTCGGCCAGCTTCAAGTTCATGGCCATGGGCAAAGACTGTTGGTTTTGAAGTTGCTGCTGTTGTTGCTGGGGTGTTTGCCCTTCCTCCTTGACCGGTGTGCCCTGACTAAGATCCATGGCTGAGTCCACTGATTTGCGTTCAAAGTCATCTTGGTCTTGATCGTCCTCTTCATTATCACTATTTTGAACTGGATGCTGCTGCTGGTGCTGTTGTTGCAGTTGCTCTCGCATACGTGGCGACAGTTGAGCCAGAACGGCAGCCTGTTGCTGGGCAGCCAGCATTTGGAGATTGAGATTCCAGTAGGGGAAGAAGGCCATGTTGCGATTCTGTTGCAAGAGACTGGCCAGAGGTGGCAATAAATTGGCAGGAGCCGGTAACGCTGATGGGGCCTGCTCGACGCTGCCAACGCTTTTGGCTGGCGAAGATGGCAGAGGCGGCAGAATAGGAGGGGTAACTGCGCCTCCACTCGATGCTGTGGGCGTCAGGGGATAACCCTGCAGAGCAGCACTCAACTGACTGGGTGGTGTAGGCTGTGGTGCTGACTGTTGTTGCGGTGCAACGGATTGCTGCTGTGGAGCGACAGTGGCAATATTTGATTTTCTGCTGTTGCCTGAACCGCTTACACCACCTGATTTGCTTTTTGGGCCCCGGCGTGTGCCGTAGACATCTATCACCAGGGAGGGATTGGGCGTTCCATCTTCATCGAGAACCATGCCGGGCTTGTGACCATATTTACGCAAATGCAATTTGAAGCTATGACAATACTTGGTGGCATAATCACAATCCTGACAACGATACTGATAGACCGAACTGTGCGACTTGCGATGTGAGTTCAGCATGGACTTGTTGACACAGGTATAGCTGCATTTGTCGCATTGGAAGGGCTTCTGGTTCTTGTGCTTCCTGGTGTGGTATTCCAAATGATGTTTGAACTCGGTGACGAACGGGCACTTGGAGCACTGCAGAATCTTGTCTGGTTTCATGTGGGTGCGTGTATGGGCCCAGAAGTCCACTTTGGTGATGGCCACCACTCCGCATGTCTTGCACTTGTAGTTCTTCATCTTGCCGTGCGAGTTGTAGATGGGCAAACGGATGGTCGTGTCGTCATCCTCTGACTCGGCCATGTATTTCATGTCCTCGCTGGAATTCGAGATGAGATCGTGTTCCTTTTCAGGTTCTTGTGTAGATTTGGCTGGCGATTTGGGTGGCGTGACATCCATGGGAGGTGTCAAAGCCTGCAGCTTCTCACCCGTGGCCGTTGACGATCCTGAGCCTCCGGCTTGGGATGTGGCTGTGGGTGTGGGCTGGGGGCTAGGCCGCGCATAGAAATGCTGCATGGGATTGGGCAAACCGGGTGGCGTGAGTGGGTTGAAGCCACCCAGACCCAAATGATGATGATGGTGATGATGCTGCTGCTGCTGCTGTTGGGCTGCTTGGAAATGTTGCTGATACTGCTGTTGTTGCAGCAACTGTTGCTGCAGTGTGGCCTCGTAGTGGGGCAAACTGTTTTGATCATTTTGGCTGGGTGATGGAGTCATGGCGCACATGGTATCCATGGGTTGATGGTGCTGCTGCTGCTGCTGTTTCAGATACTGTTCCAATTGTGTGCTGGCCGAGATGGCGTTGGGTGGTGGTGAGGGCAGAGGGGATTGACGGGGACTGCTGCTGGTTAAGCTATTGCTGTCGTGAAGATGATGTCCTGGCTCCTGTTTGATATTGGCAGCAAACATGGAGTTATACCAGGGATTGTGCTGCTCATAGTTGGCACTTGCTGAAGTCGTGGTCTCCCAGTTCTGCATGATGAGGATGATGACGGCTGTAAATAGATAAAAGAAGAGAGGGTGATGAGGGGGTGATTTTCATTCAAGGCGCCTGCGTCAAGTTTTATTCTTTCATTTCTTTTTTTGCATTTCTTTTTGTTTTCGCTTTTTTTTGCGTTTTTCGTATTTTTATTTTTTCCACCCTTAAATCTCAGGGGGTGAGTTTGGTTTGAGTGACTTTTTTTTGTTGGTGGCAACAAAATGGTGGCTCCGTATATATCCTGAACCTACCGTTTGTGGGCCGCTGTTTTTTGCGTTTTGAATCAAATGGTTTTAATCGTATTCGTATGTATGTATATATTCCAATATTTCGATTTGTGTGAATTTGCTCGATGCTCTCCTTTGCGCTGTTGCCTCGAATGTTACAAGCTCTCGACTGACTGAGGAACTGCAACAGGCTTTGGCTTATATATGTCTATGGGTCACTCAGGTAGCCCTGGGATAGCCGCGAGCGTAAGCACGCGTCAAGGGATTAGACGGAAAAAAGGTGAGAGAGTCAGGTATGCGAGGACGACGGGGTCGCGCGGTTGCGAGGATCATGGCTCGCGGATCAAAATCCATTCTGGATTATGCACAACACAAATAACAACAACAAAAATGGATTGGATGATCCGGGAGCTTAACGCATATGCAGATTAGAAGAAAAACGAATTTTCCCTCAAGGGGAAACGGTGTCTAGGTTCAATTTTTAGGTTTTCTATGGATTAAATTTAGACTTGGGTAGGCCGCAGCACACATTTCGCGTTTACTTAAAATAATAAAAAGTAAAAAGGATTTAAGTAAATTATAGGATTATCCTAATAAAACGGAGACAGCAAGTAACCGAAATACTAGAGTAAGACAAAAGCAAGAAGAAGGAGAGACAGAGACTACCCGATGACGGGTTGCACATGCACCTAAGAACTAAGAACTTGGCAAGACGTAAAATTTGTATTTTAACAAATTTTCTGTTCGGCTCTTTTTTTTAATGATGGCCATAACTTGTTCAATAATATTGTTCCTTGAATTTTTATTAATTTCTATTTTTAAAATTGGAAATGTCAAAAAATAACGAAATAAGTGCATCTAGTATGACAAATATAGCAACTATGGACAATTAACTATATATAGTTGATTGTTATTCTTTGCCCTTTAATAACGGAACAAAACCGGAACCAACTTCCCAAAGCCTGTGATACCTACTGATGTAGGTCCTTTTAACGGAATTCTGAATCTGAGAAATACTAATTTTGATGACCCCTTATTACATCATTGAAATCGATCACTTTGATTTGCGTAGGATTCGAAAATTTCCGTATATTTGGCTTTTGTTTTTTTTGTTCTGGTTGCCGCATTTTTGGCCAATTGTTTTGTGCATTTAAGTAAATATTATTAAAAACGCAAAACGAGAGTACGGATAGTGCATCGGAGAGGGGCGGTGGGGGAAGTGCTGGGTGAGTGGTGGGAGGTGCCCCTCTGGCAGCAGCTTTGTACATAATTGATGGTACAGGAACACTTTCCGCCTATGTGCAATATGTGTGTATAATACAGAAATAAAGCTTCACAACTTGCATATTTATTTAGTTGATATTTTTTGAGAGAAACCGAAAAATTAATTGGCTTGTCAGTGTGTGTCGACGAGCGAGTGTGCGTGTGTGTGAGTGTGTAAAATGCATTCGCTCGAATGTGCGAGCCAGGGGAAAACAAAGAGCTAAAACTTTCAACTTGGCGTAGTTTTTTGCATGCCCAAACCAAACCAACAAAGGCCAAGTGTAAAATTAATATTACCCAGAGTATGATGAAGGATCGGGGCGATCGGTGGAGGCGGAGACTGGGATGTAGACTGGGAACAAGAATGGGGATGGAGCAGGGGGCAGAATCGTCGAGTGCAAGGCAGGCAACCGAAACTGCAAAGTAAACTAAACATGTGCTAGTCGTTTTACGCCCCAATCCCCTCCTCCTGTCCATTGCACCCCTCCGCATCTAACCCTTGGCAACACCAGCACGTAAAAATATCATGAAAATGGCAAAAATGGAAAATCCGAAACGCAGAAAATGCGCCACAAAAAATGTTTTTGTTGAAAAATAGGAAAAACAACAAAAAAGGAGGCAACACACACGTATACATATATATACATACATATATATTTATATATGCATCTATGATGTAGCTGATGTGCATTATAAAAAAGAAAAATGTATTGTAGCAGTTTTTAATATTCCCAAATGAATACCCTCTACGTATAAAATGATGGAGATATACCCCTTTTAAGGGAGAAACTAAAACTTCTTCTTCTGTTCAGTTAACAAAGGATCCCCACACAGCCAAGCTAAGGTGGAAAAGGACATCGGACAAGTTTGTTCCCTGTTCTGTTTAATTTTAGTTTTTATCATCTCTCAATGCCATTTGGTTAAAAAATAAATACCTATTTCTGTACTGAAACAACGACTTTTTACATCGAACAAAACCTCATGAACTCTTTTGTCAGAAAGCATTAAAAATCTGTCTCAAAATCTCATCAGCATCAACATCATCATCTGCATCCTCATCCACCTCATCAACGTTGTCCGTCATCTACACCGACCTGACAATCAAATTTTGTGTGCATTTTACAATTATTCGATGTAAGATTCTTGCCAAAAAATACATGACTTAACAAAAGCAGAAACAGCAAAAAGCTAAAAGAAAAAAAAAGGCATGTGCAGCAGAGAAAACAACAAAAAAAAAAAACTACAAAGAAAAAAATCATTTTTGTTATATTTAAAATGCATTTTCTGTGGCAAGTGCCAAACAATTTGCCATTAAAAAATTGCCAACCGTTGACTTTGAATTATAGTTGAGTGTCTAAATTTAAATTATTAAAAAAAAGACACACACACTCACCCAATAGATGCTAAAAAAGAAGAGAGGCAGACGGAAGAGCCAGACGTATGCAACTAAGGAAAATAAAATAAAAAGAAAATGCAACATGCAAGTCGACATGTAAACAAATAAAATTAGCTAGCTGGCTGAAGGAGCGGAGCGAGTGTTTGGGGGGCAGTTAGGTGAGAAGATGGGGCAAGGGGCGGGACGGGGAAATGCATGCGGGATGCACGGGCCACAAAAAATACAAGTTCGCCCGTAGATCGGCCAAAAGCCAGACAGATTTTGAAATATTGTTTTAGAATTTTTAGCCGTTTGCATTTTTAGCGAAAAGATTTGCCCGAGTCTGTGTGTCTAACCAAGTGTGTGTGTGTGTGTGCATGTAAGGTTAGATAGAACCAAAAAGAAAGCCACCGATGAACTTGTATATAAAGAAAAACTAGGATAACAACTGGTTAAGAGTTCTCTTCCAAATATCATGCGAATCCAATTACTTTTGGAAACTTCTATCGGGCACTGTCTGATGATGAAAGGGTTCGGAATTATTCTTCGTCTCAACAATGTGTAGCCTTTGATTACTGAATCTAGTATATATCCAAATCGATTCTTATTAATTTGTAGCTTTTCGGATGCCCCAACATTTTGTAATTTGTGCTATTTTCTGTTTGAAATTTTTGGATTGGTTAGAGATGATTGTTTATTTATCAGCAAGTGCAAAATACTCCATATGCTTTTTTAAAAATTTACATTTCTCAAAACTATTTTGAAGGTTATACTGCAGTTATTTGTTTATAGATTGAATTTTAATTATTAATTGGAATAATATTTACATACCTTGGTACTGGCTGGACAAGAAAATCGCCGAAAGAAGCGAAGCAGCGGGGAGCAGGAAAACTTTCCCTTCTCGCACTTGGGGTTTCTTCTGCTCAATCTCTCTCTGTTTCCTTCTGTATTTCTCTCTTTCTCTGAGTCTTTCTACACTTGACCGCGGCACCGTTAAGTTAAGCACTTGCACATACACTTACACCCACCGCACACAAGCACACACAGGCACACACTCGCACACGCACACATACGCTGAGAAAATAGCGTGCGAAACGAACTAAAAAGGAGGCGTGGGGCTCTGGGGTGGTTCCCGCTACTCCTGCTCCTTTTCGATTTTTTCGCCTTTTTTGTGTGATGAGTTTTTTTGCGCGAAATTCGCGCATGTGCGGGAAAGTGTGTTAGATGATAAAAAATGGTGTGTGTGTGTGTTTTCTGTTTGTTTTTTTTTTTGCTAATATCTTTCTTTTTTTTATTTCTCGATAACAAGCGCTGGCGGTTCTTTTTTGGAAAGTGTTTTGCTTTTATCTCTTATATTCTTGAAGCTTTATTTGTTGTTGGATTACGTTTGCGTTTCGTCCTTTCTCTTTTGCGGCTAAATTTCTGTTCTAGTCCGTGACGTTCGGCGTTATCGAGGCTCTGAGCACGACTGACAAAAATTCGTGCTCAGCTCTTGCTAGTCATAGCTGAAAATACGAAAACACAAAACAAAAAAGACACAAACACGCACACAAATGAATGAACAACAACAAAAAATCTCCTACTAAAACTACTCAAAATCTCGAAACTCAGAAAAACAAATGCCAAATGCATCGTACACAAGAAATACAGGGCACAAGAGACACAAAAGCGAGAGCCACACAAATAACTCAGTTACAAGAGAGGAAAAACTCACTCAATTCGTTCGGCTGCTGTTGTAAGCAAAAGCAAAAAATAAAACTCAAATGTGTTGTTGTGCGGGTGCAAAATAAAACCCATCCCCCCAAATAATGGCAGGAGCCATCCATCCCCCATGCTCACTCTCAAGCTGGTCTCTCTCTCTCGACTCGCACAGACCGTCTTTCTCTCTCTCTGTTTTAGTCGTTCGTCTAATGTGCATCCTTTTGCATTTTGGTGCATTTTGTGGAATTGCAGCTGCTGCCATCGTCATCATCATCATCATCGTCATCGTCGCCTCTAACTGAGTCTTTTTTCGGCAGTTTTCGCTTCATTATAGATTATTGATTTTTGGGTCCATTCGGCGTGAATGCATCCAGTTGGCTGTGGATGGAGGGGGTGGTGAGGTACTGAGGTGGTGGAGCCTGCACTTGGGGGTCGCTGTCCTTTTTCTTTTTTTTGTTGGCAATTGTGCAACTTTAAGGCCAGACACATTATCAAGTTAAGTTATTTCTCAAACTGATTTGTTGTTCAAACTTTTTCAAGTGCGAAATGTTCTTTACAAAGATTTTCACTTTCGGAATTATAAACGGGGGAAAGTAATTGACTTGATGCTGTTTTTGGGCAGAAGCTTTGGACGGCTAACCAAAGCTTGGGAACTCAACAAGTTTATTAAGGATTAAGATGTCGCTTCAATATAAATTGACAAAAAAGTTCCTAAGTTTATACATTTTACGAACTGATACAAAAAAGAAATGATGCCTAAAATGGGCCTGGCTTTTAGAGTGTTAAATGATCTGGTGGTTGTCAGCTGGAAATACTCTTGGAAAAATATACCAAACAAAATTCATTTTCTACAATTCTCTAAATAATGGCAAATTGTTATTCCGAAACAAAATAATAAATTTGCTTCTAAAATATATAACCTGGGGTATTGAATTTGCGCTTATTTGCTGCATTTCGCATACTCATTATAATTTTAATAACAAAAAACAAAAATATTTGGATATTTATGTGTGTGTGTATGTATTTCAATTTCGATGCATGGTAAATTGAAAGCAATATTTACAAAACAAAGGATTGCCCGAAATGCAAACAAAACGCCGCCCAAAATGCAAATTACACAAGTTGTTGGCACACACACAAACACACCCACCCACAAGTATATGAGAGACGGTGGCCTATGGATCGGGTGGATGGAACAGGTAGAGGTAGGGTACACTAGGACAACCAGACGTTGTTGAACCGGATTAGAAACTGCAACCGGACTTAACAGCGGATTTTGTGTGCCGAAGAAAGGATTAAAGGGACAACTACCTGCTATGTATGTGTGGATGGTTGGCTGGACGCGTCGTTCATTAATCCGCGCATCCGAAGAATATGGAAAATCTAGAGCAATAGCGGCAGCAAGGCAGATTTAAAAGTGATTTAAAAGTTGGTCCCAAAAAGTCGAGGCATAATCCAACATTACGCAGTAGAACAGGATCAGGATCAGGATGAGGATCAACGTCGCTGATCCCAGTTAGTCCATAGCGATTAGCGCGCGTTGATCATGTGATTAACGCATTGGCAAAAGGGCGGACGGTGGGTGTGGAGCACTGATCCGTCTGCTATTTTCACTGATCCTCATGCTTAGCCCAGTGTTATGTAAAGTTGAGACAACAAATCGGCACATGTCCTGTTCAAGTCTTGGCCTGGTCACGCTTGACCTTTTAATTAAGATGATCGTCATAGTGTTGTTGATGAACATGATTGTCTAATTGCTCAAAATGCATTCTTCTTATGCAAATTTATGCAGAACCTTTGGCCTGCCGGAATAAGTCAATAGAGAGAAAGAGATACTTGAGTTTCACTTCTATGCTGAGGGTTGGATAAGATCAAGGCGATGTATGCAAATGCAGGAGATTTTGTGGTTGACCGAGTTTTCCCCTCTTTGGAAATTTACTTGGAATCCTCATTAGTTTTGTTTGTATTTTGTTTTGGCGCACTTTTACCCTCTGACCCATAGCTTGAGGATTAGATATCACCTTGAAGTCTTAAGCCGATTTCATGCTAAGGATGATTCGGCATTTGCCATTCGAAAGGTCTTTTTTTACTATTACGTACGTTGTCTGAGTGTGTGTGTTTTTCTTTGATCTCAAGTGCAAATTGGGTTTGGTTCTTGTAAAAAGAGCTACCGTATTTTATTTTGTTTTCGAATCACACACGATTTAAAGCAAATGGATTTATATTTATGGAAAAACATAAACTGCCACTTTTATATTTACAGAGTATTTGCGATAAACTTAAGATGTCTGCGTTATGAAGACTTGTTAAAAAAATATATGCAAATTGTTTTGTCATCGCTTTGCAATGATAATATGCTGAATTTACAGACTTTAGCCTCTTCACATAAATCAAATGACAAACGCAGTGAAAATCCTCGCGACGTTTACGCCCACTGAAAGGCCACACAGAGTTGGGTGAGGTGAGAGAAGGTGACCAAAAATTGAAGAAATTCGTAGAAATATTATTGTAAACAGTAAAACTCAGGCTATCGCGGGTCTGCTACCCTAGCAAAAGGACAGGGCTTGTGACTGAGGTCGGCAACAACATCCGTAAATCCTTTTTTAACACGAAAAACCGAAGGATTAAAAAAGAAAACTAGAGCATTGGAATGTTACCAAAATAGTTGCTCTAATTTTCATTGTATTCGCCTAATAGTTACGCAGTAAAAGTAGCTCGGCCAGACAAAGCAACAAAGCCAGCGTGAAGGACAAGCAGAAATTTTTGGGTTTGGACATGGTTTTTATGAGGTTTGCCATGGTTCGCTGTCTATGTAAAATTATTTTGCATAGGCAGCCGCATCAGGTAATGAACTCAACAATGAAAATCACTGGAAAATCACGAGAAAGTTCCAACTGAAATAGCATCTATATATCTAAATGCTCTGTATGTGTAGCTCTGACTGTAAGAGATCATTAGTCAACGATCTACTTGTGATTGTCAGAGCACACTGGATACCAAAATAAAACCAGAAAAAACTACATTTGAGATGCACTTCCGTGTAAAAAACTCATAAAACGGTTAGTTTTTTATGATCCTTGTGGCAGGTATCAGAGGTCTGCCGCCGTTTTTTGTCCCTTAACCCTTTCACCATTAAGAAAAAAGATCGTTGGCCATCTCTTTTTTGCGTTTCTTTTTGTCCTATCCCTATCCCTTTCTCTCTCTCTCTCTCTCTCTCTCTGTCTCTTTGCGAGGTGTCCTTGACCATTTCCTTCGAAACTGTGTCCTTCACGGTGATTTTTTCCTCTCTTGTTGTCTCTAACTAATGTTTGAGGTATTGTCCTTTTTATGACCTCTGGGTTGTGTTTTTTATGGCATTCTTTGTAGACACGTCGCATACTTCCTTAACCCCTTAACCCTTTACATTTGATGGTTCGGTGAAAGTTGCTTTGCTAGGTGTAGAAGTAGAAGGTGTTTCTTGATGATCGAACGGGTTAAATGAAGGATTCGGTTTTTGCACTTTTTTTATGAGATTTTTGAATTCTGAGAACGGAATTTTCAGGTCATTAGGAATGGAAAAAGGTAAAGGGTTAATAATGCTTTACCATGTATTTTAAGTGAACGGTATTCAAATCTATGAAAAATAAATGTGTAGAAGGAGGGTAAAAGAAGTTTTCAAAAGGAAAATATTAGAGCAATTTGTAACAATTTTTCGGGGATCAAGAGAAGTTTTTGAAGCTTACGTGTGTAATCTTTATGGTCTAGTAATAACTAAAGTAGCCGTTACATAAGCATTTTTGTATTTATTTGGCAACCACAAATCATTTTCCTTCTGACTGGCCATTCATTGGGAAGTTACATTTGTAATGCGCCTGGAACGATCGCCACTAAATCGCCATCGACATTTCCCGCTTTTCTTTTCAAATCCCTGCAAATGGATTTTAACAATGGAATTGTAGAATCTATCTGCGAATTGACCATTGTATCAATGCCCAAATCCCAAGCTTAGGCAATTGGCATCGTTTTTGGAAAATTGAGCGCCAAAAAATGCTCTCAAATCCACCCCAAGATGTATCCTCAAACTGGACCTTCTAATCAGTCCATGCAGCAGTTACACATTTTCACACTTTCGTGACCCCTGCGGTGCCTGCAACGCCGCCAACACACAACACAGGATTCATCGAGGGTTGGGCAGCAGCAGCGACCATTGGTCAGGAGCAAAAAAAGAGGAAAAAACTGAGTGCTGCAAACGCACACGCCATCATCATCTGACCCCTTGTCAACATCAGAGGTTGAAATTAATGCGAATATTGTGAATGTGTCACGGAAATTGCATGAATTCGGGGTCACGCATAAGACGCCTTAGGCTCAAGGAGTCCAGATAGGGGTTGACCCGAGAGGGCAGGGGCTACATGATTGCAACTGCAATTTTCAAATTTATTGCTTTTGCTGCACAAATAGAAAATGTTGGAAAAATTCGAAAAATTGTAACAGAAAAAAAGCCATATAAAAAGGATTTTAGCAATTCCATTGTTTTGCATGTTGAGAAATGGTTTTAGGTCAACTGCAGCAAAACGGGACGATTTTAATTGACCATTGAAATTGGACCGAACTGTGGACGGCTGTGGCTGACCCTCCACACCTCGAACCTCTCGGCTCGTCCTCCCCGCTTGACCTTTTTCCGTCTTTGAATTTGAATTTGCGCACATTTAAATAATTTTTCATTGAAATTTGAAAATGGAATGAAAATAGAAAATGGCCATCGTCTTTTGTGTTACTGTCGTCTGTTTTTATTGCAAATGACATTTAATTGTTGACCCCTAGGTGTTGTTATTGTTGTTGGTCAACGAATGTAACGGACTTTCTTCGGAAACAAATTAACATCTGCAATTTTATAAAGTTTCATACAGTAATAATGTGAACCGTATTTGATTTTGTGCTTTCTCTTATTGTGGAACATTTTCTAGAAAGGATTAGCTAATGGAACCTCCAACAGCCATCACGTTGCTAATGGCCTCAACTGTATTAAGCCGGAATGTGAATAAAAAATTGAAATGCTTAGCAGAAATATGCGAGCCTATTAGATACAGTCAACGAAAAGTAGGAGAAGAAAGCCTTTTAGCCAAAGGCAAAGCCTATGTTAAATGTTGAATAACTAAATAATTCTAGAAGCGGGAGTCCTGGTGCGGGAGCGGACGGATAGTCAAGAACAAAAGGCATAAAACCTTTGGCACAAAATCCTTGGCGAAAATCTTTGGCACCAGCCAACACACGAAAACAAAGGACAACAAAGCTGGAATATTTTATTTTCGAATGTATCCGTTTAAATGAGAGATTCTCAAAGGGAAAGGTAGCCAAGTATATACACTACCCATAGTGTGTGTATGAGATAAGCATATTTTAGGAGCATTAAGAGAATAGACAATGGGATTCAATTACCCATTACAATTAGCCATCTTAATTAGCCATAGTTCGTTTGGAAAACATAATCGTGTATCAAAAATTACATAGCAACAGCAATTATCTAAAAGTATATCAGGAATCATAAGTGAAGACTTTAAAATAGTTTCTTAAGGATTTATATAATATTTAGGTTACTATGACATGACTTGGATTATTCTATATGCTCTATACGAAATAATATCCTGCTGACTTTTCACACCCCCGCCCCCTGAAGCCCACCTACCTCACCAGTACACTATAAACACTACTGTCATTTATTTTCGTATTATCATAATGAGAACTCGTATATTTTTATGTGTATTTCTTTGCTTTTTGCGTCCCCCAAAAAAATGTGGGGGGGAGCAACCACCCAAAGTGGATCCAGCTTCCATAGATATGTGTCAGACATCTTTCAATGGATGTGTGTGTGTGTGTGTGTGAGTGTGTGTAAAAAAGAAGCGAAGCGAATATAAAAGTAAAACACAAAAACATTTCGCATTCGCATTTTGTTTTTGTTCTTAAATTATCACAGGAGGAACCACCCTGAATGGTGTGTGGCTGGGCTATTTATGCGTCCTGCAAATCCTCCCACAAACACCCCCGCACACACACGCATACATACACTTACACACACACACTCACACACGCACTTACATGCACAACCTCATCCTCACGTACAGAGCTCGTATTGCTGGCATCACATTTGTTTTTTTCCAATAGACCGTTATGGGTTTTCTTTCTTGTATACTCTACCATATAGAGTATAATAAGTTTACTCAACTAAACAACTAGCTGAATTCGTATAGTTTGTGCAAACATATATACATACATATATACAAATATATCTATTTATTCTGTATGGATCAAACTAATTATTTATTTAAGAATGGCCAATTAACTGTTCCCCATCATTTTGTAGACTTTGAGTATGTTAAACTCCTAAATAAAATAAAAACATTGACGATTTTTTAATGCTTATTCAAGGGTATTATTGCAAGGGTAGTCGAACGTAGGCACGTGGAAACCTAGCCTGGTCCCAAGTTTTTTTTGTCCAAGAAAAAGGGAAATATGTTATGAGGTTGAAAGGCAATTGGTTTTTGCTGGCTCGGTTAGAAGAACGTATTTTATTTGAAGCAGGGAGGATAAAAGAACAGACGAAGTTGTGGAATATCAGAGTTAAAACATGATCGAATGATAAAAATTGACTCATTAAATTAAATGGAAGACGTATAAAGTTCTAAGATGATGTTTCGATTCATCAACTTCCACAGTTCTTTGTCCCATCGATGCTTATCAATTTTTATGTAAAACCAAATTCCGCTTTGTTTAAATCGTGTAAATAAGTGCCACTTTAGATTTGTAAAAAAATATTTGTATATTGAAAATATTTTTTGTTTATTCAAGCTGATAAAAATTTCGTTGAATTGTTTGCTCATTTGGTCATTGGACTTTTTCGCTTTGTTCGGTCTTTTATGCTTTTCGTGGAAAGTTTTGCTCATCGATACGAAAATTGGGAAAAATAACCTCGACACTTTCAAGATAAGCATTTAATTATTATCTTGGCATAATGATGCAGTGTGGCTAAAACTCTGGGCGGAATTGCTTAATTTCTTTTTTATATTTTGGATTTCGGATAGTCTGCAGTTAAAATATTTGATTGTCATGCTTGTAATCGTAATCGTACCCATATTTTTTGTCTTTGTCTCTTAAAATAATTTTTCAAAGTGACGGGAACATTTACGATTGCTGATCGATAGGAAAATACAACGCAAAGAAGATCACAATCTCCAAAGGATCATCAAATGGATTCTATAACCGAAACATGAAATACTGTATTCCGATGTAGATGCTAAGGCGCTAGCCAATGAGAAGCAGTTCATGGCACACGCCATTTCTTTCAGCAGAGAACGAAAAACCAATTCTATATAATGGCCAATCTACATAAAAAAAGACCAAAAATCAATGAGTGGAATAGGGAAATAGGGGATGGAGTGTTCTCCCTTTGAGTGAGGATGCCTGAGAGTCCGGAATTCAGCCACCCCGCATAAATTTGCAAATAATGTAAGGATAAAAGTAAAAAAAAAAGAAACATAAGTAATGCACACAAATGGAACGACTCAAGGAACAGCAAAGGGACTGGATATGGAGCAAGGAAAGGAGAAGGATGGAGGTGGAATGAATGGGGGAGCAAATAAAGTTCCAAATCATGAACCATACAAAATGAAAATCCACCCTCAAAAAAAGTTGCCAATGATTCCCTTTTCTTTTTGTTCTTCCTTTTTTCTCTTCTGTTTTTGTTTAAGTGTGCAAAAAAAGAGGACGCAAAAAGCATTCAATATGTGTGTGGATATATGTATGTATGCGTGAATTGTTTGTATTAATGTGTGTGTGTGTGTGAGAGAGGGTGTGTATGGGTAGAAACTGTTTCGCTTTGTTTGCAAAACAATCAAAAGCGAACGAGTCGCCACATTCCCCCTCAGCCTCCCCAACCTATTCCCGTTGACAACGTTGGCGACATTAAATGTTGCTAAGTTCCTTCCTTTTTTTCTGTTCCTCCCATCTGCCTTTGGCAAGCGAAAAACCAATTTCAAGCATATTTTTATGAGTCCTCTGTGTGTGCAGGACGAGAGGCGCAGCAGCTTTATTTTATTTTGCAAACGTGCGCCCACCGCATCTGCCACGCCCCCAACGTTCAACTCAGCCATGTGCTAGACGCTAATAATGTTGCATGCCAGCAAAAAGCGGAAGATGAAACACAGTGGAAACCAAGCAGTAGACGAAACTAAACAACATTACCTTTAATTCTTTAATTTTGTGAAAGGTCATAAGGTGTCCCAAGGACAGATTCCTTCAATTTTAAGCATTTGAATCTTTAATTTTTCGTTGCATACTTCGTGGAACTCATGTCGTTCTAGGAAATTATGTGGCATCTTTTCGGCGTAATGAAAAGTAAAGAAATCGCTTTGAACTTGTAACAGTTAAATTCTTAAAGTTTCAAGCTAAATAATCGACCAGCTACATTATTTATTTGCCTTTTCACATTTCTCTCGAACCTTTTTTTTTGCTTTTTATGTACCTTTTTAGCAAATTACAAAAATGCGCCATTTCTGCCATTTTTTCTTCCTTTTGCGTTCAACCGAATACAAAACGGGCGCCTATAAACCAAAACCAACAACAACCAGCCAGCATACTCACACACACACACACACACACAGACACAAAGCGGAAATGGCACACACACAGAACCAGAGAGAGAACCAAATATGCAACATTTTTTATATGTTTCTGCTACACAAAACTTTTGCGCAGGCAGGATCATAAAATTTTTTTCTGCTGCTGCTGTCACTTTTTTCTTTGCCCCCTTTGCTGTTTTTGTTGTTGCCGGTTTGTGGCAAGGCTTTTATGTGACTCTGTGTGTGTGTGTGCTTTTTATGACCCAATATGGCCGCCACAGAGCGTCGAACGTGTTTGCTCCTGTGTCCTCCCGTTTCCCTCTCCTGCTCTTGCCCGTATTGTGAGTTTATGAATTATATAGATTTTTATGCGGTCGCATATTATTTTTGTAGCCATTTTGTTTTTTTTTCCCATTCTCTTTTTTCCTCCTTTTTTTGCCTTCCTTTGTTGGGGAGCAATAAAAATGTCTTTTTATGTATGTACGTAGATACTATTGGGTCCTATCTCTAAACCAAGATCTTTTGACATAGATGTTTATGAATATTTCTTGTAGTTCGGTTCGGGTTGGTTGCCTCGACTTCTATATGTGTTTTACGGGCATATTCTGGCGCTGCTTTTATTATTTCTATTTCCATATATTACACTCTCTATGCTTTCTTTCTTTTTGTGCTTCTTTTCTCGTCTTCTGCGTCTTGTACATCGTTTTGTGTTGTGCTTTTGTCATTTTTGCATTAATTTTGCGGGTTTTTGTTGGTCCGCTGCTGTTTATTCCGCATAAATAATAAATATTTTTGGTTATTGCGTCTGCAAAGCATTAATATTATTTCCAACACATGCACACACACACACACACACAAACCTACATACATATGTAACTATGAGTTTGTATGTACAGTCCTGCATCCTGTTCAACGCAGGAACTCATGGCCGTGAGCTTTAATTTTGGCTCATTTTTCGTTATCAAAACATTATGTTTATGTACGTGTATTTGTTTTTGTTACTTGCACACACACACACAGCCACTCACAGAACCGTAAATATTTGCAATTAAATATGCCAAAACGCAAAAACAGGACACTCCCGCTCTTATCTCCCCTCTACAGGCTGATGCAGTGACCAAATTAAGGCATAGCTCATACATCTAAAAATTGAAAAACCAAAAATTCCTATTTAATTTTTTTCTTTGCTTACTTTCACATTGTTGCACAAAATCTATTTCGCAAGCTTTTGAAAAAATTTTAATTAAAAACTGCAGCAAATTTTCTAAATTTATAAAATTTGTGTCTACATATTCCAAATGTATGATCAATTCAAAAATCATTCGTTGCTATATATGTACATATGTAACAAACGATTTGCTTATCGTATTCCCGCTGTCCACTTCAGATATGATGTTCCAAAATTTATTTTTAATCAATGTCTATCTTTAAGTGGCGATAACTAGCCAATCCTCTATCTATGCTTTTTAGCCCTAGTTCATCTTGTGGGTACTGTCACACAGATTACAATGCTTTGTAATGCTTTTGCGAAAAGTTTTCATTACATCCACTGAAACAAAAGTTCTAAATGGTCTTTAATAGTTAGTAAGTATACGATAAAGAATACAAAGTTTCATTTTTTAATCACCCTTTAAAAAAATTCAGCAAAACAAAAAAGTTACAAAAAACGGAAGTCACTCGGGTCGACCCCCTTAAACCTTGTTTAAAAAGCATATAAACAAATTGAGTGCAAGTGCACTCGGAATATAATGCCTCATGGCGAATAAGGCCAATGAACAAATTGTAAATCTTATCAGTTCGTCCGCTAGAATGGATTAAATGTGTGGCTAAGTGTGGACAAGGGGCAGCTAATCGTGTTGCTTAAGCTGATTCGATATGTGGAAATGTATGTACTTTAAATTCAATTGTAGTGTAATTGAGTGAGCGAGTGGGGAAGAGAATTCAGAGCGAGCTTTTTCAAAAGGTAAGACATTTCAAAAAGAGTGTTCTAACGTCGAATTCGGAATGCCCTTGCAATTCATGGCGCATACAAATACATGGGAATAAATAAATATTAGTGCATAAAGGAGTAATAGACCCTAAATGATACACATTTATGGCTTTATAATTATCATTGACTTATTGATAGATATACATTTACCTCTTTGATAGAGTCCAAACAGACACTTTCGTAGACGTTTAGTTAGGAAATGCTTCCTTCTATGCATAGAGTATCGAAGCGCCGTTATCACTAATTCTCATTTGCACACAACGAAAGTTGGACAAACATGTCCATTGTAGAAACTGGCGTCCAAGTGGACGGTCGCAATAAAATTAACGAAATAAAACATCATTGAATCACGTTGAGGAAAGGATATCGAAATATGGCAGATGACAGTGAGCCAACAACAGTCCGTGACCAAAACCAAGGAGCTGTAGGCGGAGAAACACTTCCCGAACTTCAGTTTGTTCGTGAAAAGCTGCAACGGTTTCAATCACAAATGCTGCAGGACTTTGAGAAGCAAGTCTCCCGCCTGATGGAGGAAGTACTTCAGGGTATACGGCAGCGTGAACTGCGTGCCCACGAGTTTCGCCAGTTTGAAGGTCACCATGAAACAGCAAGCAGACGGCAAGTCAGCAGTTTTGATACCTATCACAATCGACAGCAAAATACTTCCACAAAATTAGCAAATCAATCTGCGTCTTCCTCCAAAATGGATGTTAATGATGGCCCAAAAAAGGGCACAACATCAACGAGAATCAAGGGGCGACGTCAACTGCCCGATAAAGTGTTTGTGGCCCGAGATTCGTATCTTACTGCTCTTCTCGAGGTTGCGCATATGCGCACCATTTACCACATATTTTACATTATTCTGGTCATGTTTCTGCTCAATGTGATCTTTCATGATTATTTTGTGGAAGGACAAATAAATTTCGCTCTGGGCACATTTCGCGGAGGCCTCCGGAGATTGCATTGGGTGATGGGCACATGGATATTGGAGCATATATTTGTGTTGGCTCTGTACTATGCCTTCCAAGGTTGGGCTTTAGTTAGGCATAAGCTTAAACCGCAAGGTAAGTCTGACTTCACAGATCCTGTTCAAGGATAAAGCCATTAATTGTGTTGTCTACTACAGGCTCACTGCAGCGGTTTTGGTCTCACAGTTGTCTAATTATGTACATCAGCTCCCAATTGGTCTTTGGCTATGTGTCCTCAACGCTTTGCCTCAAATTCCAATTGCCCTTCGTCAGTGCTTGCGTGTTGCTGCTGGAAAGTACGAGGCTCCTTATGAAGATGCACGCTTTTGTGAGATACAACTCACAACGAGTGTTGTGTGGAAAGCAAAAAGTTGATGGTGTCGATCCCAATGGGAACGAGAATGCAAGCTTGTCTTCGGGTCGGCCCTTTATTCCGCCTCTGCATTGTTATGTGTATTTCCTGTTTGCTCCCACGCTGATCTATAGGGACAGTTATCCACGCACGTCGCATATACGCTGGAAGTTCGCCTTAAATCGGCTCTTGGAGGTGGTAGCTGTTGCTTTCCTCTATGCGTTCATACATGAGCGTCACATAGAGGAACATTTCGGGAAATTTGGTCTGGAGCCAATGGGAGCCCCGCAGCTGATAGTAAAACTGTTTGGCATGATGCTACCAAGTGCTGTGATCTTTCTTTGCGGATTCTATCTAATTTTGCATTCCTGGCTGAATTTCACCTCGGAACTGTTGCGATTTGGCGACCGCATGTTTTACAAGGACTGGTGGACCTCACACAACTACGATGGCTACTACCGTAATTGGAATGTGGTTGTCCATGATTGGCTGTACGAATATGTCTACAGAGATGTCTATACGTATGTATTCAAGGGTTCCAAGGTGGCTGCCTCGTTGCTGGTTTTCCTGATATCAGCTTTAGTGCATGAACAAGTATTAGGATTCGCCCTACAAATGTTCTTTCCCGTCATGTTTATCTTATTCTTTGTCGTTGGCGTTGCATTGGTGTTTCTCATGCGAAGTGCTCCCAAAATTTTGGGAAACATTTTCCTGTGGTTCTCCCTCATCTTGGGCAACGGCGTGCTTATCTCACTATACGCTATGGAGTACTATGCGAAAAAGAACTGCGATCTCAAGTATGATAGTTGGAGGGATCATCTTGTGCCGGCCATTTGGCGTTGCTATAATTAATTTTTAAGAATTGTTTTAATCTGTTTTGTACACTTTTGGCGTACACACGATATTGTATTTTTTTTTAGTTTTAATAACCCTAATGAAATTAACAGGAACTTATCGGAAAATTGTCCACTTAGTGCTAATACCAGTTTGATCGTCTAAAGCTATTGAATTGGAAAACTTATTTTACATCAGAATGGCTGATCTTATGGAATACTATCGATGGAATAGCCTCTTGTCTGTTTATAGACTTTGAGGGCACACTAGGCACACACATTGGCAGCTGGTCCGCCACCCGCCTGTGTTTGCGTGGCCACCTGTGGCTGTGACTTTTCCTCAACGCGCCTGCGACGGAACAGAATCACATGCGGCTCCGGTGCATGCATCATATAATGCACCCATCCTGGACTTTGCTGTACACCCAGATTACGCCATTCGGTTTCTGTCATCAAGTGAGCCTTGGGCACATGTTTAGCCAAGTCGGCTGGTAATATAACGTGCCTGAATTCAAGAAAAAGGGAAAGCGTAAACAAACTTCACCCTCATCCGGCGAAAAGTATCACTCACCTGTATTCGAATTTCTCATCGTAATACTTCTCAGAGTACTGAATTTGATCAGCAGGCATACCTAATTCACTAAAAAGATAATTTCCAAAACGAAAATAAAATGTTTCAAAACAATACAAAATCCAAATAGAATCTAGGGATGATAAAATCTTCGATAACTCTTGCTCTTAATCGTGTGAACCGTGAACGAATCACATTACATTTAGTCATTTTGAATAAGATTTATTTTTACTTCTCATGGAGCCGGATTTCATATTCCTTAAACTTTTAAATTGTTTTCTATTTGAACTAGCCGTGCTTACGTAGTTATTTTCAATTAATTTAAATTAAAGTCGCAGTTGGACTTTAGCAAAAGTGGCCTGCTAGTGTGACTCCAGACTATCGCTCACCTCTGACATTATCGATAACTTGAACACATTCTGGTGTTGTTCTCTCCCTCTCTTACTCCGATGTTTCGCTATGAGAAAAGTTAAAAATACAAAATATATTATTTTGCAACTGAATTAACCATAAAAGACCATAGCAATTATTAAATCGGGTAGAATTCAACCCGCCAGTGCTTGTCATTCCGTGTGTGTGTGCGTGTGCGTTTTGTCCAGCAATTTGTTGTTGTTGTTTGGGATGTGTGCGTGTATGTGAGCATCGAAGCAGTAGCAGAGTGGTAAAGAAAGAGGCAAAAGAGTGCTGAACAGAGGAAAAGTTTTTATATAAGCTTGAATATGTTTTTCAAAAATGTACATATATCATTCTGATATATGTATGTAGATAAATGTTCAGGAACGTGTTTAATATTAGCATACAGTTCTGACACACACGCACACACTCGCACTGAACAACAAAAGGAGACTCCCATGACAACCAGCCAGCATAACAACAACAACAACAACAGCTACTATTACGATAAGTAAATGTATATGTATGTACATATGAGAGCCATTGCTGGCCCAGGCCACAATTAAAAATACACCAAGAGCGCCATTAACGGTATACCCCTCTTTCCGCATTTCCTTCCAGCCGCCATCTAGACATACCCTTTCGCATGAATGGGCGCCTGCTAACATAAGAGAAGACACCTGCTGCTGCAGCCTATTGGAAATTTGTACACAAACCCTCACTAGACCAACAATAAACTAATAGATCAACTTCAAACCGAAAATACGCTGCTGTCGCCGTGTTTGTCTCTGCTTCAAACTGTTCCGGTGACAACAGGCAGTAAAGGGTACGCCCCCAACCCACCCAACTCCGCCCCGCCGACGCCGGGTTGAAGGGAACCATAAGGTTTACACAGCAGAATGAACGCCAGCCTCATCTATGAGATACTTATGTATCTGAATTCGTTCTATTTTGGCATGTACGCCGCCTTCGAGGTGGGCGTGGGCGTTCTAAAGGCAATCAATTTGAATTACGGTGAAAATGTCTTATCACGTGAGGCGAGCATACTACTGTCGCTTTGCCTTATTGAAACAGTACGCATTGTCTTCGGACGCAAGAGTAGTCTAAGTGATCGTGGTGAGTAATCAATTCATTGAATTTTCCTCATATTAGAATACCTGTACATACATATATACATATGTAATTGCTTGACCGATGATGACATCGTGCTAGTGAAAATATGGTCTGTAGTCCCTGTGGCGACGGCTTAGCCATTTGTTCGTTATTGTTTGGTATTTACCGAACCCAAGCGTCATTCACACACTTCACCGCCATTTCTCGCCCCGACCATAAGCAATAAATGTTTCCTAGCCGTCAACACGGCGTATGCGTAATTATGTCAGCCTTATTGGTGCACTTTATTCAGCATGGTATGTTTGACTAGCACACAAATTGATTATAATAATTTTTATTACAATAATTAATCTTCAAGTTTGTCATATTGAGTTCTCATTTTGTCCTACTTAAGACAATTTGAATTGCATAAGAGATTCGAAAGATTTAATGCAAATTATAAGGTATCAAAGGACCTATTCTAAAAGTCAAACAAATTTTAGTGCGCAAATTTCTCGATGATGATATAAATATAGTGTGCTTGGGGTCTTTGAGGGATTAATTATGTGTAAAGGAATTAGTTCCTTTATTAGCTATAATAATCTCTTATATTTATAATATTTTGCTTCATACTTATCTCTTTTTATTCTCTTATGTTATATACAGGCTGGCAAGCAACTGCATCCGTAATATTAACACTGCCCAGTCTTGCTATTGTTATCTATTTGTGTTGTTTTCAAACCTATGTTCTCAAACTCGAAATTATTCTGAGTGCCTTAATGATCACACTACAAGGAGCTGAACTAATTTACGCCAGCATTTTTATTTGTACAATGTGTCGACCCGTTACCTACACCTAGCAGTTGATCAATCACGTGGCCATTAATTGGTCAACGACCACGAAGACGACCAATTCAGTAACAATTCTAGGAGCACGAGCAGGAGCCAGATCTGGATTACTTATTATCAGCATCACCATATTCACATTCAACAAATTGGTTTTACGTTTGAAAACATTAATATAGACTTAACACAAGGCGGCAACACCACTACACATAACAATTTCAAGATCCAACACTCTACATAGCGTCAATGGCGTATAGTAGTTAGAAATTAGAGAACAAAAACCAAAATACGCTGGCGTATTCCTTCCTCAATTTCATAGACCCTCACAGGGAAAACCGAAAGATCGACTGGCAAACCGCATAAGAAGGGGACGTCAAGTCGTTTTACTAACGTCATTATGATGATTTTTCAAAACCAGGTAAGTTATATAAACCGTGTATACATATATATAGTATTTAGCCGTTGCCACGATCACAACGCGTCCGTTTCGATCAAAAGCTGCATTTAATTTGAATTCACATTAGACTGAGCAGCGAAACATTCTTTTGTCCGGCCTTTCTCGACGGTGCTTCGTTGTTGGTATTTATATACATGCTTATGATGGTCTAAAATTATATACGAACTGCACTAGCAATCTCTCTTAGGTGCAATGTACACTTCTAATTCAAGTGTAATATATATGGGCCACTGCGAATGCTACCCAACTGAAACGACAGGCCCGTAGCGTTTTCATTTTAAGTATGGAAAAAAAGATACCAACTTTCTACACAAACCGAACACCATAAACTTAAGAAGTAATTTGCTAAGTTCCTAATTTTTAATTTATTGATTTGGGGAATATTCTCGTTTAATATAGAAATTTACATTTTAAATTCTTTAAGACTATACCGAATCCTTTTGGGTGGTGCTAGCAGGTTGGGCATAGATCAGTTTAAACGCGAAAACGCGCAACCCAAATCTAAACAAATCCACCCATAAAAAATATCGATATCTTCCATCTATACGACTTTCAGATACCCTGTGGTTAAAATACAAGTAGAGAGGTATATCCTTTATTGTGCCATTTTCCCAAACTTCAAAATGGTTGTCTGAAATTTTTGGCAACTATTTTCATTTACATAATCTATCCGAATTGCTATAGTTAATTGAACCTATGTGCACGGGGCATACAAACGACCAAAAGGCGACAACGAACAACACATAATTCAAATAAACGACAACAACACACAATTGCGCAGCGACAAGCCGCAAGACGGTGCGTCGGTGGTGACTCTTTGCTCACACGGCTGCGGGCCGTCAGATCCACATTATTACACTGGTCAGTCTAAAAATATAGTGGCCAACGTGAGCAACTTGCGCGCTTGCCTTCGTACCGAGATCCGATCATTGTGCACACTGCCTTAATACAGATTATACTTTTTGTCCTAGTCCGGTTAATAAAATGCCACCAAAACGTCCACCTCCGCTGGTTCCCAAGAAACCAAATCCTAGCATGAACTATGAGGTGTTAATCTATTTGAATTCGTTTTACTTTGGCATGTTTGCGTGCTGTGAGATGGCGATGGGACTGCTGAAGGCGATCAATCTCAGTTACACGGGTCACACTCTAATGCAAGATTCGGCAGTAATGATTAGCTTTATAGTGTTGGAGACAATACGTCTGATAATGGGACGCAAGGGTTCATTGGCCGAGAGAGGTACACATAACTCATCTTTCATCATGTTCTCTATAAATATCTAAATTTAGCGACAACAAAATAAATAAATAATTAGCAAATGTACAAGATAGCCTAGGTATAAGTCTGCAACTTATTAAATTCTCATTTCATTTTAGGTTGGACAGCTATACTATCGGTTTTTCTGACTGCTCCCTGTTTCCTGGGCGTCTCCTATCTTTTGTTGCTACAAACCTACCGATTGCGTCTGGAATATTGCCTGTGCACGCTACAGATTGCCCTTTATCTGACCGAAGTTTGGTATGCCATAGTCTTCGTTTTCTCACTATGTCGTCCAGTAACTTATGATTAGTAACAGTAACAACAACAACTCGAAACATTTATACATCTATTGTACTTTAAAACTTAAAAAAAAAAACAAAACAAAACCAAAAAAAAAAGGAAAAAGAAAACCGAAACTAGACTTTAGCACTTAAAAGAAAAGGAATTTGGAAGCGGCACTTGACTTGCTCATGCCCCCTTGAACAAACCAAAGAAACAGCCAACAAACAAACACTTATGTATGTAGTATATACATATATGAATAATTATAAATAAGATTTATGGATAAAATTTAACGGTTTTATATACAACAAACAAATTGTTAACATTTAAGCATGAATCGGAACCAATATAAGACAAGAGAACAAACCTTACACTTGAATCATCAGATACAAATTATATACATTTGCTTTTTCTACAATTTATAATTTACACACAAATAACATCGCTTAGGAAACTACTCATAGTCTCACAAATATTGTAAATTGTGCTTTAACTCATCAAATCAATAGTTTAAATGAGGAAAACCAGAGAACACACTATTCATTCAAACAACCCACAAGAAACTATAGACGATGTGTGTACTTTACTGAAAAATACTTTATATAAAACTAGCATGTAGCGTATTTAACTTGTTCAAGACGGTACTACAACAAAACAAAAAGGGGAGAAAACATTAAAAACCAAAAATTACCAATTTGTATAATGTTATCTAGGCTAACACTTTCTTCTGCCTATTGGCAAACACAAACCCCTCCCTATTCTCCCTCACACACAGACACACACACACAAGTCACAAAGCTCAATTGTACCCCGCCTATAAGGTAGAGAGCTATCCTAAGAATAACGAAAATTGAATGCTAGTCAATAATTATAATTTCTCATCACATCAAAAATATCGGTAGCTGTTCTGGCTAAATGGAAGACTACATAGATTGTAATGCGTGTAAGCAACCTAAATAATAAGTTTCATGTCGTTGTGGCGAAAATGTTTAACGATTGCAGTTTTGAATGATTCAAAACTTTGTAAAAATTACAATTCGCTAGTCAGAGCAGCTAGCTGAGCACATCTAATTTAAATAGAAGACCTTTTTGTGGTTTCAGAGCGAACAATTAGCTAAGCACAAAAGTGTAATAAAAAAACAGGTCAAAACTATTCTCAACAAACCTTACAATCTTCAAAAAGCTTTTAAACCAGACAGAATTCAGATTACACAACCCTTTGTGGTTTAATTTTGTAGCATAATTGATGAAATGTTAACATGTTTATTTTTTAATCAAACAAAATCCAATTAATCCAGTTTAGTTGAGAAATTCAAGATTTTATCGACATTATTTACATTTGATGAAAATACCAATTAAAAATTAAAACCAAATCGTTTGTATGTTTTCAATTTATTGCATTTTTAAACTGCATCTATTGTATCTATTACTATTGGATTTAAGAGATAAATGAACTGTCATCCTAAATATTTACATTGAAAATTTTGTACCGTCGATGTAATTTGTAAATCTCTTGTCGTGTTCTATGCATTGGAGCAGTCGTTGTCTTCATACGCCTTGATCTGATTCTCTTTAATTTGTAGCTCTTTGTGGAACAGTATCTCATTATGGAGGGCATCTTCACGTTCGCGTGCTATTTTCAATTCCAGTAGATCGAGACGCCGTTGCTCGATCTGGACACGATAGCGATGCAGCTCTTGCTGCCGTTGGCGGAAATTTTGGAAGGTAGCGTTTCCAGGACTGGCACCAGTCGATGGCTTATTGCATGCAGCTGGCGTTGAGGAAGTGGAGCTGGTTGGGTTACCACTTGTCACCTTGGAATTGGAGCTGCGCTTGGATCCAAATTGGATGGTGCGCCTATTAGCTGCGGAAGAGTCACAGCTAGGCCTGGATACATGCACACTGATCACTTCGGGTTTGAAACGTTGCTGCTGGTGAGCTGGATGGCTATGAGAGACTGAGTTGCTGGCATTGGACAACTTAACGACAGGACTATTTTTCGGGCCCTCCAAGTCGCCGGAGCAACAAGAATCCGTGTCATTCTGTACTGATGTAGGCATGCGCTGGGCAAATTTTGGTGCTACCTCACGCACCACGCAAGACTTTTGCGGCGGCAAGCTGCAGGACTCCATTTCAAAGTCCATCATGATTTGTTTGGAACCTGCCTGATGATCTGTGCATCGTTGCATTTTCAATGACTCGTGGGAAGGTCTATAACGCAACCCCAAATTGGGTTCGTCGAGCGAAGAGTGAGCAGTCTCCTTTTCGGTTTTCTCCGCCCGGTCCTTACTAGTAACTAGCTGCTTTTCACTAATGTTCTTGAACAAATGCTGCCAGTAGGTGGCTACACGAACTTCCGGCAGGGAAGTTGCTGAAGTCATTGGGCTTGACATAGCTACATTTTTCTTTTTACGCATCTCCTTCATAACAAGCAACCAATTCTCATTGGCTGAACGTCTTGGAAAGCTAGTAGATACCTCCTGATGGGGAGCGGAGGAGTTGGAACTGGCTTTGGACTGAACTGTCACACACAAACCGGGAACCGGCGAACGCCTGCAATTGACCAGAGAATCATATGTTTCCTCCTCACCATTTTGCTTCCACATAACACGACGACTGCTGCTCGACAAGGATTGTCCAACGGTGTCTTCTAGACGTACAAGCGGATGAAGTGTGTAAGAAGTTCATGTATGTTGCTGATTATAATGACCTTACCACACTTTTGATTTTTCTCCATCGGGCCGAATATGAGCAAAGTAAGATGTTGTTGAATTTGTCGCTAGCACAAGACTACACAAAATTGTTTTAAATGTTAGCACTTGAAATTTCGTATTCTGAACAAACGGGAGACTACAATAAGGAAACAGAAAATAAACCTGACGTAGCCTACTAGAAAATGGCAATTGGTCATGTATATTATGATATATCAAATATTCAAGACATAAATTTTCGATTCTACTCAAAGACAATTTTACTTTGAACTAAATGTCAAAGAATTCGCCTGATCATTCTCCTCAGGCGAAGGTCTTTCCACTGTGTAGCTAAAGTTATTTTGATCCTTTGGTCCATTGGCATCTTTCATCTTTGATTTCTCCACATTCTGCTTGTGAGTATTCGATCGATAATGCGTTGTCAAGTGTGTGGGGCGTGCAAAAGAACGCTGGCAAAGATCACATCTGCAAACAAATAAGTTGATCATCATATATGAAAGAATAAGTCTTTCAAAAGATGTACCTAAAGAGGCGTTCTCCAGTGTGAATTAGGATGTGGTTTTTTAATATGTACGAATTGGTAAACGATTTTCCACACTGCGAACAGACAAACGGTCTTTCGTTCGTGTGAGTGCGTTCATGTCGCAGTCGACCACTATGATTAACGTAGGACCGATCACAAAAGCGACAGGGAAAGTTTCTATCCCCCGTATGACTGACCTGATGTCCTTTTAGCTCGCCGGCAGAAAGAAATCGCGAAGGGCATAGTCTGAAAGTTGGAGGAGTTTAATATGTAGAATCTTGCATCCAACTTATAGCAACTTACTGGCACTGAAAAGGCCGAATGCCGCTGTGCTTTCTTATATGACGATCGAAATTTGTCTTTCCCGTAACATTGTGTCCACATTGATCACAAAAGAAGACGGGCAGATTCTTGGGTGGCTTTTCGCTTGAGGATTTGTCTTGATGCCGATGGCGGCGGCGTTTCGGTAACGTATGAGCTGGCGGTAAATATAATTCATCTTCTTCGTCCGTAACCCATTTCTCGTCATCCTCTTCTGATAGTGAAACAAATTCCTCATCTTTTTCTGCATGTTTGCTATTATTGCTAGTCGTGTCTAGTCGATCTATATCTTCATCTAGCGTATCCACTTCTTCAACTTTATCGTTATTTATGTCCTGCGTATGCTCCACTTTAATTAACACTTCAATCGTCTCTTCCTTCATCTCGGTGTCACCTGTCTCATGCTGTTCAAGTTGATTCTGATTCCGGCCACTGCGTCTCACACAAACGATATGAGTATCTGCTGCGCGATTTTGTGGCTTCACTTCGCATGTTACTTCCCGATGGTTTTCGAATTTCTTTTGGCTTCTTAGGCAGAGTTTTCGGAAGCCAATAAATCTTTTTAAATTTTTCTGACACATTAGGCATATTAAATCGGGCAGATCGTCCGCGGGCTCCAGCTAATGGTTTTAAAAATTAAGTTAATTAACGTCAAAATACACTAACGAGGCATCTTACCACGATTCCGGTTAGCAAATTAATTTGTGAGATCAGTTTCTGGGCCTTCGTTACAAAAAGACTCTGGGCTGTTTTATCGTCGGTGCGTCGCGAGCATAGCCGGCATACATTTTGCATCATTTTCTCTTTTTTTCGAGAAAAAAATTTCGCTAACTGTCACTTATAAACAAATCCTTTCCTCTGCCAACCGCAAAACAACACTCGACAGCTGTTTCAAAGTTGTCATTCACCAGGCCACGTACTCAAAGTGGCTGTACAGTGGTGCCATTTGCAAATGTTTAACGAATTCAAAAACAGCAGTTTACTTCTTGAAGTATATTTGAAATATGTGTTTCAGTGGAAAATTAACAATCTATTGATTCGACACTTTGGTGATTGGTGACACCTGAAGCTGCGTCTTTTTCATATTCTGTTGGTGTGTATTACTCCGGAAATGGGTGCGTAAATGAGTTTTCCGCTGAAAGGAGCGCTGGCAGGCATCGCAACTGGATTAGAGTGCACGTAACGGTAATGAATCATAATGAATCGAAAATAAGTTCTCTTACTTACCTATATGCCCGCTCGCCCGAATGTATCAGCATATGATTCTTTAGTATGTATCCCGTTGTGAATGCCTTGCCACATTCTTCGCAGACGAAATTTCGTTCGTTGGTGTGATTACGCTCGTGCCTTAATCTTCCCATATAACTAACGTACTTCCTCTCACAAAATCTACAGGGGAACGCCCTCTCTCCGGAATGGACTTGATGATGTGAACGCAACTCGGCAGCCGTTAGGAATCTTGCTGAGCATTCTCTAAAATAAACAGATTTATTTTTAATTAGTAAAGAATGGAATACAGAGATCTATTCTCACTTGCATCCAAAGGGGCGTTTGCCCGTATGCTTCAAAATGTGTCGTCCCAGAGATGCTTTTGTTTGCAAATGAAGACCACAAAGTTCGCATATAAACATCTTTACTTCGCCCTTTGATTTACGTGATTTCGTTGGAAAATCCACAGAAAATCCATCCTTGTCATTATTATGGTCGTCTAATTTGCCGTTATTATTATCATTAAAGTGCGTAAATGTATCTTTGATGGTATCCAATGCTATTTTATCTTTACTGCTGCCTACATTTTTTGCTAATACTTCTTTGTCCACCCCTAAATGATCTTCCTCCTCATTGATCAACTCGTCCTGAATGTCGAACTCCTCTTTGACCATCACCTGAATAGTTTCTTGTGGAACTCTTTCCTCCACTTTTGTTTCCATTTCACTCATTGAGGAATGCGATTCCAAATCCACATCCTGCCCCGATTGTGAGAGGTTTTCCCATTTCTTTTGGGTTTTGATGCACCGCTTGCGAAACGTCATGCATAATTTGAGATCCGATTGACAGCAATGGCATATATAGGTAGGAGCATTTGCCAGGACCCCTAACTGTTTCAAAACATTGCATAAATCTAGTGACTCTCTGAGTTGAAAGCAACTTACTGCTAGACCCGTTAATAAAAAGATATGTTTCACATATTTTCTATTTGCTGTATCAAATAGATTAAGGCTCTTTGCGCAAATGTTGCTCTTGCCACAAACTCGGCACTGATTCATTAACATTTTTAGTTTCTCTACTGATAAAAATAATCAACCACACTGACACCAGGAAACAGCTGAATATGGTTGCCATTCGCCGAGGGACGTGGCCATACCATTGCAGCACATGCAGTTAATTTAAAATAAACAGGTAAAATGGTCAAAGAATTACATTTGCCAGTAATAATGGAAGAGTAAGGCTCTAACTAAAGTTAGCGTATACATAAAGTAAGCACTAGTAAGTATTTCTCTTTTTATTTTGTTTAGTGACATCCACAGTTAACATAGATTTCTAACACTTAGTCTACGATTTAAAACTTACAAAATTTAAAAAAAAACAGGAAGATTAACGGCACAACAACAAAGGTCCAAATCTATTTATGTACAAATATAATCAAATCATTTGATTGGTTATTGGTGTTGACTAAGATTTAGACTGCAGTTAAATCCCGTCGATAATATTTCGTTCTATGGTTAGAAATTCCAATTCGGTCTTCATCTCAGGCGGATTTTTCTCTGCCTCAGCTTTTTCGGCATTCCGCTTATGTGTGTTCGATATATAATGGGTAGAAAGGTGTTTCTTCAGGGTAAATGAACGATCACATATGTCGCACCTGAAATATGAGATTCCGATCAATTTATAGATCAAATAGTTGCAGTTTAAGAGAACTTACTTGAATCTACGCATGCCCGTATGGGTTAGCATATGCTGCCTCATTATGCACACCCTTGTGAAGGCTTTTCCACATTGATCGCACACAAAGGGACGTTCATTCGTGTGGACTCTTTCATGTTTTTGGCGTCCTATGGCCGAGAAGTAACGGCGATCACAATATCGGCAAGGAAATGGTGGTTCCTTGGTGTGCTGCGTTAAAATGTGGGCACGCAGCTCATTGCCTGATAAAAAGGCTTTGGGACACTCTTTGCAGGGATGCGGTCGTTCTCCCGTATGTGTATAGTGATGCCTGACTAAAGATGATTTATTGTTCTTGACCACACCACATATATCACATTTGTATTCCTGAATTTTAGGTTGTCTCATTCTATCCTTTGGCTTATCTTCCCCCTGCTCCTCCTCCTCCCAACTTGAACTCTCTACTTTAGGTTCTACGGCGTCTTCTTCATTGCTTTCCTTAAATTTAACTGTGGCCTTTGGGTCCTCCGTTTCCTCATCGCCAGTGAGAGCCAATTGGTCGCGTTCTTCTTTTTCCTGCTCTTCCTCGCAAGCTGACTGTTTATCTTGCTCAACAATTACCTGGACAGGTTGCAAAGGTTCCCAATCCTCGTCAGAATTCAAATCCGTTTCATTATCTTCCCTAACCACTAGTTTCCCACGTGTCTTTCGTTTGGGCAACACGCGTCGACCATTCACAGTGGGATCAACGGGAGCAAAAGACTTTCCTTCAACCAAAGGCTCAGGCTTTTTATCCTCTGCTTCACTTTGGGATGTGTCCTCATTTTTCACTTGGGAATTCCATCTTTTGGCATTTCTAAGGCATTGTCGGCGAAATGTCATAAATGTTTTTATATCCGATTGACAGCAGTAGCACATCATCACTGGCAAATCCAGGCGATTCCTTAGCTATAACATAATCGAATAGTGACTTAATATTTGATCCTAAAAGAAGTCTTACCCGCAGCCCAGTAAGCATATGGAGATAGCGTAAATGTTTGCGATTCCCGGAATCGAAGAGATACAAAGCCCTGGAGCATATGTTGCTCCGACCACACACCCGACATTCTTTGGTTAACATTACAAATATTTAAATATGTATAAACAATTTGTTAAACAAAAACAGACATTATTACGGGTTCTCCACGATTAGCCATTCAAATTACTACGTATCCACCGATGCAGTGTTGGTAAACGTCACATTAATAGGTTAAAATTAATACGTTTAATACACAATGTCTTGTTTATTTAAGAATGGTTGATTGTTTCTTAATAGAAACAATGATTTAAGACCTTAATTTATAATTCTTATATTTAGTGGTTCAACAGGGTACTCTAATTTTCAGTCGCTCTAAGTCCAAATTGCGCTTATGCATATGTGACCGGTAATGTGTAGTGAGATGAGTGTCCCGAAGAAAGGATTTATTACACAGATTGCATCTAGAAATATAAAAGTTAAGGAAAATAAATAAGACAAATATGAAAAACGTTTAAAATACCGAAAGTCTCTCTTCCCAGAATGCACTAGCATGTGATTCTTGAGTATGTAGGCCGTAGTAAAGGCTTTGCCACAATCTGGACACACATAAGGACGTTCATTTGTGTGGGTTCTTTCGTGGTTTCTGCGGGTGCTGTAGTCCGTAAATCGACGGTTGCAGAAAGTGCATTCGAATGGACGCTCCCCAGTATGTTTTCGCATATGTCTCTTCACCTCTGATGTGGTGCAAAATGCTTTCTGGCAGATTCTAAAAACATAAATAAGTTGACATGTTTTAAAGCAAAATAAAGTAGATTAATAGCAACTTACTCGCACTCAAACTGTTTTTCTCCGCGATGTCTCCGGCAATGCAAATCGAAGGCCTTCCGTCCACTTATATGATTTCCACATTCTTCACAAATAAACACCGATTTGCTCACACTAGTTCGATCAAGTTTCTCCTCAGGTTTTACATTTTCGGTGGGGTCCTCATCTATCAGCTGAAATTCTTCCTCACTTTGGTAAACCAAATCGTCTATACTAATTAAATCGGCTTCTTCTATTTGGACCTCCTCAATGGTTTTGCCTTTAGGCTTTTCATTGTTGAACTTAATATGAAAGTTTATCTCTTCACCGGTTTTACTATCCTCTGCGACGAGTTCCTCAGCTATAATTGCTGACTTTTCTTCGACTACAATGTCCTCTTCTAGATCTTCGTAAGATTCTATGATACAATGATGCTTCGGTGAAGTCGAAGAATTTATTATGCAAAACCTATAATTTTCAGGTATCAATTTCAGTTGTTCTGAATTCAAACTCCCCATTAGCTTTATTTGGGCCTCAATGCAACTGTTTCGGAAATGCGTTATCCTTTGAATTTTCATCTCACAGTCTTGGCAAATTATTTCAGGCATACCCATAAAGTTTTGCAACTAGAATGATACTAACGATTAGTTTTCAAATATTATCTAAGATGAGATTAGCAGATTTTGAATCCAAAAACTCTTTGATCTTACCAGGATACCCATTAATGTTTCAATATTTTCCAGTACTTTTTGGTTGTGACTATCAAATACTCTTAAACACTGCTTGCTGCTCGCATAGCTGCAACATAATCGACACAGATTCATATTTGCCAAGACACAATAATTTGTTTATGTTTTGTTCTTTCAATTGATTATGTTTGGCCAACTCGAGTGTTGTATAACATGGAGTAGCAAACTACTGGCGTTATCCAATACTACCGACAATGTTTACACTTCTTGTTAAATCGCGATGTTGCAAATTCAAACTACTCATACATACATATGTAGCTGCTGTTGAAATATAATTTTTAATTTAACCATAGAATTTAATTATGTGTATATGTATAATTATTTTTATTTTGCACAATTAATATTACTATATGCTAAATAATTCTTTTCCGAAAGTGCATTTACATTTTTGTCGTTTATACTCGTGCCATTTATGTTTGTTTTTTTGCACTCTTGGAAGAATTTTGTGTTGTTTATACAGTCGAGTCTCGATAATTCGAAATGCCAAGGGAACAGAATTTTTAACGTATTACAGAGGTTTTCGATTTATCGGGTTTCCCAAGGGACGAAGTTTTTTCAAGGGACCAGCAGTTTCTTACGAAATATTGAAGTTTTCGATTTAGCGGGGTTCGTATTATCGAGAGTCGACTGTATTTGCATATTTTAATTTAATCTTAACATTAACTCTTGTATTTTACTTTTTATTCAAAGTTCAATTACTCCTGAACCTGTAAATGGTCATCATCCATTTCCATTTTAAGTTCTAGTTTTTGCTCCATTTCAGCTTTTTCTACGTGACGCTTATGGACTCCTGAGCGGAAATGAGTGCTAAGATGGGTTGGCAACATAAAGGATTTGTCACACAACTCGCATCTAAAAAAGAACGAAATGTTAAGAATTCATCCACCACTAGCAGATGATCCTACTCACCTATACGCTCTCTCCCCGGAATGTATGAGCATGTGGTTCTTTAGTATGTAGCCTGTTGTGAATGCTTTGCCGCACGTACCACAGGCATAAGGTCGTTCATTGGTGTGAGTTCTTTCATGCTTTACGCGAGTGGTGTAGTCGGTGAAACATCGGCCACAGTACTGACAAGCAAATGGTCGCTCTCCAGTGTGCTTGCGCATATGACGCTTCAATTCCGATGTGGTACAAAAACGGTTCGCACAGATCCTGTATAAATAACGCAGTAGTTAGATCTAGTTAATTAATACACAACCAAAGGATAATTGTTAACATACTCGCAGGCAAATTGCTTGTCACCACGATGCCGACGGCAATGCAGTTCGAAGGCCATTCGACCCTTGACATGATTTCCGCACTGATCGCATATATATAAGCCTCCAGCGCCTCTTCTTCGCGGATCGTCGGCCTTTATTTTAGGCTTAGGCGGAAGGCTAGACTTCTTCACCACACTATTTTCATGCTCATACTCGTCGTCTAAGACATTGTCTAATACGGCAACTTCATCGTCCGAGTCGTAGACATATGCATCTGTAGAATCGGCAACAATGATTTGATCCACGGAAGCCTCCGTCTCAGCCACATCCAACTCGTCGGCCGTCATATATTCGTACTCCGCCTCTTCGATTAGTGAATTTGCATCGTCTTCAGGATCTTGGATAATTTCTTCGGTGGTCACAACGCTCATATCTCCTTCGATTATGTCGCCAACTTCGGTCACCTCCAGAAACTCATTGTCGAACTCATCTTTATCAATTACTTTCACATCGACAACTTCTTCCTTTAGAATGATTTCACTGTGATCCAGCTCTTCCTCTTCGCAAGGTTTCTCGGCTTCTAGCTGCTGTTCCTGCAGGTCAGACGTCTCTTCTTCCAATATTCCACCTAAAATGGTGGCCCTGTACTGTGGAGAAATGGTTTCGCACTGCTCTTCTGAAAGCCCCATCAACAATTGTCTTTGGGCCAAAATGCATCGTTCCCGCAGCTTAATGGCTCCGGCCAATTCGATATTGCAGCATTCACATATAAGATCGGGAAGGCAGCTATAATTCTCCAGCTACAGACCACGAAAAAGCACAACAAATATTATAAAAACCATCATTTTACTGTTTGACACTTACCCTAATTCCCGTAAGCGTCTCAATGTTGTCAATAAGTTTGGTATTGCTCCAGTCAAACAACTTCGGTGATCTTTTTATGCTCGCGTACTTGCCGCAAACACGGCAGGTGTTGCGATATTGCTTTAAGGTTGCTTTTGACATTATTTTTTCCAAGCGAATTCAATATTTCTTATTTTTTCGTCAAAAGTATGGAAAAATTAAACGCGTCGCTTGTCAGCTGTACGCACAGTGTGGCCAGATTCAATCGATAACTTACACCTATCGATTACTTTTCGAGACTCCCCTTGCTGTTTGAATCGTAAAGATTGCAACTCTACGGACCTCCCTTGCAAGTTTGGTAAAATATACAATGACGAGTTTGGAATGGTATGTTTTTGAACCCTTAATAAGTTTATTTGATATTAATTGTATTTTTCTATGTAGGGTGTGCCTGCCGCGCGGCTATGAAGTGTGCAAAAACCACTTGCCAGCTTTATTCGTTCAGGAACATCCGCTCAAACGTGAGTTGTCAACACCCGTAAGTAGGAAATGGATATTTACATTATCAAATATGATATTAACAGATATTTCGTTTATCTATTGAGATGCTGGACAGCAAGAGCAAGCCTTTGAGTTTGGCTCTAGAGGGAACTGATCCACTCACTCAATTTGCTCGCCAACAAGAGTTGGAGCTAAGTGATAGTAAAATCCCCAATGAATATGTAAGTGGCGTATTAGTTAAATTTTTAGGAAACAGTTATTCAGGTATTGATTATGCTGTATGCAACAGGAGCTAAAGACAAAGCGCCGGGAACGTGATCGAATTGAGCCGGAGGACAATACTCTGCAATGGAGCACTCGTCGGCTGGGTATTTTAAATCGATTCAACACGAATGAGAAGTTGTCTCTGTCCACAAGTTTTCTAGTTTCCTCCTCTAGCTCGGAGGGCATCGGAGAGAACAGTAAGGTTTTTGTGTTGACTGAAATACCGATATTTATGATCTTCATTTATTACAGTCAAAGCTCAGACCGTTGTAGCCGATAAGGTTAAGTATCGTCTGGAGCAATTGGATCATTTTGATGACTGCAGCATGCGTCATATGATGGACCTGACTCAACAGGAGTATATCCAACGTTTTGAGCAACTTAAACAGGAACTTATACAATCGTGGCACAGCGACCAGCGCGTTAAGGCCCTCAAAATTGCAATTCAGTGTGCTAAAATGCTGGCCTATACGACGGTGCTCCAGTTTTACCCCAGCCAGTATGTCCTGATCACAGATATACTGGATGCTTTCGGAAAGTTGGTTTACGATCGACTGCGAGCCAAGTGCAATGGTGGTATTGGCATCTCCGCAGCGTCGTTAGAACGGGAGCGTGAAGCAGCACGAGACACTTGCCAAAATTGGTTTTACAAAATCGCCTCGATTAGAGAGTTATTGCCTCGGTTGTATTTGGAAATGGCCATTTTTAGGTGCTATGAGTTCCTTCCGATGGAAAAAAGGAATTACACGAAGTTATTGCAACGACTAACCCGTCAATTAAGAGGTATAGCCGATCCCTTGGTTTCTATTTATGCCCGCTGCTACTTGGTGCGAGTGGCCGTGCCTATGACTCCAGATAAAACTTTCATTAGAGAGAACTTTGCAGATTTGTTCATAATCTATCCTCAGGTGTGTATAAAGAAAGTGATTTCCAGTAATACTATTATTTTTTAATGCTCTTTACATTTATATATACATGATAGATCTTCCGTTATGTTTCACGCTTCAATCTACATCCCGAAATCATAACAGCTACGTCATATTTGCAGCTGTATGCCCCGGCAATCGACTATATGCTTCTCTGCTTAGTCCACAAATCTGATTTACATGCACAGGAGATCGTCCAGGAATGTAAAAAACTAAAGAACAAGTAAACAAATTGACATATTTATACAAGCAGGAGACTGAACTCTTTTTCTTTCAGTGGAGCCATTCTCATGTCCATCCTCAACTCCTTAAAGCCGGAATTTATAGCTGCCAATGCCTTGGATTTCATGGAAGTGATCAACAACTGTGAGACTCAAGGGGTGTCTAAATCTCAACTACTGCGATCTTTGGGTAGCTGCGTCAGCAGCTGCGCCCCATTGCAAGAGCAACGAGCTTTGTTTTTGAAAGCAGCATTTGAAACCATCAACAAGCTGACCGATCCAAATGAATACATCAATTGCGTAGAGACTTGGGCCGTCTTTGTGGCCCAATACTTTACGGTGAGGCACACAGATCTATTTGACTGTTGAGTCTATTTCATTCATGGGTTTTCCAGATCCACGAGGTGAATCGCTTGTTGGGTGAACTCAACGGCCGCATGTGCCTGGGCAAGGCCTATGAAAAGCACTATGCTCAACTTCAGATAATTCTTTCGAAGATTATGCAAAACTATGGCAACATAGAGCTACTGCTAATCCAGCCAAACTTCCTACCCTATGTCGATCTGTTCCACAATGAATCTGTGCGGGTGGAGGTGTGCAAAACCATTCTGAATTACTACAAACAAAACAGTGAGGAACACTCTTCCGATCCGGTGGTCAACAATGCCCTTATGTATCTTGGAAAAATTCTAAACGACTCTGTCAAGTGAGTCCAGTCGAGAATCCCCCTCTAATCCACATTTTACCATCCAGTCGCTCTCTATTTGTCATTGCAGTGCCCTTACCGTAGAGGATGAGCGTCGCCAGATTTCACAACTCATTAACGTGTTTATTCATAAGGTCCATTTTGGCCACGATCTCGAGCAACAGCTTAGCTTCTATGTGGAGGCCAGGGGCAATTTTGGCAATCTGGATACTGTCTATGTAAAGTTAGTTCATGCTGCCTGCAAGTTGGCCAAGCGTAGCCGATCCAAGTCCGCGGGCTTCGTCAAAGCCTGCATTGCCTATTGCTTCATAACCATTCCGAGCATCTCGTCTGTGCAGCAGCAAATGGATTTGTATTTGCTGTGTGGTCAGCTAGCCCTGCATTATCTCTGTCTGGGACAGGCCGATGCCTGTTTTGAAGCCGCATTGGATTTGGTAAACGATTTGCCAGCGGCAATCGTTGATTTGGATGGCAAGCCACGCAGTCTAGAGCGGTATCTTGTGTCATATCTCTGCAATATGTTAGCCACATTGATTGTGGTTCCGGATAGCCCGGAGCAGGGAGTGTTGTATTTTCTGCGTTTGCTATTAGATGTAGTGGGCAGACGCAAATTCAACGCGAATAGCACGGCTCCGAGTATCATCTATCTAAACGCCTTAGACATGCTCTATGCGCAGAGCCTTGAGAGATTTCCTTATCATATAGACGGAGGTAAGTAAGAGATGGTATGGGAACGTATTTTCTTACAACTTTAATTTCCATTTTAGTGGTTTCCAATGATGCTTTATATGGGCATGACCCCAAGTTTCTAAACGAGATTAACCATCTCTGTTGCCAGGTTGTAGACTCTATTCTTATGCAACTAAAATCCTTGGGCTTGGCTCAGCAGCAGCGTTCGCAATCCGAAATCTCATTGGATCTATTTCTACGTATTGTCCGCTATGCAGACTTGGAGAAGGAAACAATCTTTCAGTTGGCCCTTAATCTCTGGTTTTTGGCCAACAAAAATCATACTCAACTGGATGTGAAGACAATTGTATGTATTTATTCTTACATCCAAGATTTATTTATGCCAAAGATTCTTTTTCGCCAGCCGCAAACACTGCGCAATGTGGAACACGTTTACAAACTCATCAAAGACTCATCGCCCCAACGTGCTAATGTTTTGGCCAAGTTGCTGCTACGCATGCGCAATAGCTAAAGACTTGGTAAGGCATCGTCGCGGCTTCTAAAATGGCCACTCTGTGCACATTCCATAAGCTTAGGTTTTCTTTAAATTTAAAAACGATCAAACGATCAATGAAACGACACAAAAGTTATATAGTGCTTGTAAAAGCACAATTTTTGAGTTCGCGTTTATTTAGAAATTGATAAATTGCTTAGGCCCTCTTTAGTCACAGCCCACCTTTACCTAGTAGCAATTCAAGCTGTGCGTGTGGTAAGACGATTACACAAAGTTGCCTACCTGAAAGTCAAAGACTAATCATCTAAAATAAAGTTACATTTATCTTTTTTTACATTTAGGTGTAAAAATATTAATTACATTTGCTTTCATTTAATTCTTTTTCTTTTTTTTTGGTAGTGTTTAAAACATTTTGAGGCATTTGCGTCTTTTTGCATTTTATATAAAATAAATGGCTATAAAACTATGGCTGACAAAAGCGAAAACAAAAATATGAATTATCAAATCAACAATTAACTTAAAGAAAGCTAATCCAAAGATAGTAAATAGAATATCAGTGGGAATATATAAATATATATATACGTATATATAATTAGGTAGATGTATTAATGCATATGTATGTGAGGAAATGTTTTTCAGTTAGAGATGGTGAAGGATTTTCAATTTCGTAGTCTTTGGATTTTATGTTGCACTTAGATCCACATTTCTTATACAACTCTTTTTTTCTGTAATCTAGAAATTGGTCTCTTTGAACTCCTTGGATTGTAGCACAGGTGAAAGAGCGGCAGAGTCAGCTTCAGTCGCAGGTGATGGGTCACATCCTCCTCCAACGGTATAGGCCAATACTGTAGCGTGATCCAGCTTGCCGGGCAAGGCCGTGAAGGCGCTGCTGTCTACAATCCGCTTGCGAGCCGCTCTATGCTGCATGCGATTCAACTGCACTTCCTTTTTAACGCCATCCGGACCAGTGGCCAGTTTGTAAAAGAGCTCCCGCTGTTCGAGTGTTTTGCGTCTTGCGGAGGTTATCATACGGACAAAATCGATAAGGAGATGGCAAAGTCTGCGGGCTGAAACACAGGGTGAAAAGGTTCCATTGATGCCATAGCTGAGCAGATCCTCCAGTCTATAAAGAGTCAGGGCGTGCCTCTGGGGTCCAGTCACCAGCGGCAATCCCGAGGCAGACTTCGGAATGCGCTGCTGGTGCATCGAAGGTTGTGGCAGAGCGGAGCCCAAGCCCTGCCGCGGCTCTATTAGAGTCTGAGAGCGCATGTATTTAGGACGACTGGGTGCCGTATTTGGAGGACTTCCAGCTTTTGTTTCACGAGCCGGACGCGTTGGCGGCGTCGATGGGTGCTGTAATCGAGCATAGATGGCCGATGCACTTTTGTTTTGGCGCTTTGGAGCCAAATTGATTTTGGCATTTGCCGTTTGCATTTTGACATCGGGGGTCCACGCTTCGGCGAATTTTCCCACCACGGGATCAAAATTATCACTGATGCCGTCCGAAGTGAGAAATACAATGTCGCCACTCTCTATGCAGCTCATCGAGAAAGTGAGATTGCTTAGTTCGGGCTTGTTGCCGTCGGCGGGACCGAGAGCTCCGAGTGCATCGCGCATGTCCCTCATCGAACTAATATCATGGGAGGCTTGGGTCAGTTCGCGAACACCATGCTTCTTAGAGTACACATAGCCCAGAGAGTCACCCACATTGCAGGAGCAGGCTACATACTTGCCCTTTGCTCCGTCCAGCGGAAGAACCACAGCAATGGTTAAAGTGGACAGTGCGCCTCCAACTTCCAAAATGCAACCGTGTCCTTCCCAAAGACTGCGAAGTAGACTAACAAACACCTCCTGCGTCGTGGTGGCACGGCATTCCAGAGACTCCCCAAACAAGGCCCGATCCAAATAGTCAAGGCATCCATGTACAGCTGAACGGGCAGCCAGTCTAGCTCCATCCCCCCAATTGACGCCATCTGCCATGGCCATGACGGCGGAATCGCCTCGAACAACCAGCCCAAAGCAATCTGCAATGGGACTTCCGATGGGTTCCTTGGTCAGCATATTATTTTCGTATAGAGAGACGGAGATGCCAAAGGCAAAGTCGGCATCCATTTGCCAATTGTGTACACCAGCCACCGTGGGAGATGACTGCGACTGGGATTGAGTTAGAGACGCACTGCCTTGATTGCTCACCGCCTCCCGGAGAAGGCGTTCCCGTTCCGCATTGGGATGTGAATCCGTTGTGGCTTCAGTCTTGGCATTTATCAGGTTTCTATTATTCTGATCTTGGGCGCGGCTAGAACTGCTTGTGCTCACCATGCTAACCACAATGGTGGTCGGCGGTTTACTAGGTTGCTCTGTGGCTGCCGCCAGATTGGCTATACTGCTTTTGGAGTTTTTACGAGATCGCATGCCCGGCATTGACGACTGGGTACTTGTTGCATCAGTATTGCTCTGCCTTCGTGAAGCAGCACCACCACTGCCGACGCCACCAGCTCCAGCCTGAGGACGAGCAAATTTATTACTCAGCCTTGTAGAATTCTGGGCCGAATTAACTGGTGTGCTCTTGCGTACTCCATAGCAGTCCTCATTCTCCTGTTGAGTGTCTATGAAATCGATGTCATCCGCATAGCTGGCACTCAAATGCAATTTAGAACGCTTAATCCCAGTTAGACCTTCATCGGGTCCAGTGCAGGCAGCTATAATAGAGCATGACCCGGCGGGATAGCCACCTAGCTTTAGCACAGGCATGTCAGTGGGATTCTGACCATTATAGATCTCGGGTCCATCTACAAACTGTCTCTGCATACGCCTATGAAAATAGTGTGTCAGTAATCCTCAGGGTTATGAATGCGATTGCCAGACTACTTACCCTTCTAAATATTTGGTTATGAAATTACCATCGTCATCTACGGAATGACTTTGATCGCCAGCACCACCACGTCGGCGACCATCGCGTGGCTCCGCTATAAAACTTAATTGACGAAAATATGTGGTGACCTTTTGACGCAGTGAAGGCATCTTGTGCTCCTCCTCGTCTTTTCACCCCCAGCTTCCGCGCTTGCCTTTTTAATTAGATTCTCTCTCTTCTAATTGCTTAAGCGAAAGCTGGTTGGGTTGATGCACAGTTCTTCAGTTCGTTCACCTCGTCATCAACCTCAATTGTTGTGGGATTTCCACCAGCTGCTGCCGCTGCTGCTTCTGCTTCAGGGCCTGTAAACAGAAACGGAGTTTCATTGAGAGCTTAATTTAATTATTAATAAATTATGCACTTTAATGGGGTGGCAAGAAACGAGGCCCAAAGAAAATTGCAGGCGCAACTGCAACAGCCTCCTCTAAAAGCAGTCTCCCCTTGCACTTTGGCTTATAAAAGGATGCTCCTGAAAATAGCCCTAAGGCTCAAACATACAAAACACCACGGTCAGTTTCTCATTTGGCTACACTGCTCATAAAAGAAGCAAACATTTTTAACGGGGCTTAAAAAATAAGAAACCTTTAAGGACTTGTCTGCCATTTCCAATCACCAAGGCCTACAATTGCCACCATTTCTTCGATTTCTTTAAATAGCGTTATAGAATAGAGTTTTTGTGACTAACTTGACATTTTGGGAAGGATATATGGATAACGTTTGACAGAGAAAATCCGTAAATCCTGCCGCAGAGCGAAACGACATGGTTTTCTAGGATGTCCTGCATAAACTGTCATCAACAAAGTGGCACAGGTAAAAACGTAGGCCATGTATTACATGAAAAATGTCCCTAACATAATTCGTCGGCCGTTACATTTAAATAAACTGCCCAAATAAGTATGCAACACATTTTGAAAATTTTAAAGTCTTCTATGCATTTCTGTTTGCCTGGTATTTCATATTTTTCCCTAGTTCCCGAATTTCGCAGTTAAAAATAAAAAATTGCCATGCCCCAAAAAGTATGCCACAAATTTAAATTAATTTTTATGTCAATCCACTTTCTATCCGTTTCTGTTCGCCTGGTATTCCATGGATTTTTAAATTTCGATTACCAGTTTTTTTCTCCAATCACATCACAGACAAAAAATAATCTTAACTAGGAAAATTGCGTTTGTAATCTATGCTATGCTAAGTAGCCTTTCGAAATCAGAGCAGTAGCGGGAGCAAAAAAAATATTCCGACGTAGCATAGCATTTTCAATCAGTGTATAAAATTACAATTACAGATATTTTTAAGTTTTGAATAATATATAGTGATTTATTTTTATGTTTTGAGTAATATATGTATAGTGATTTAACTGCAATTCAATAGAGGAACAACTGGGCTCAAGTGCAAGTCAAAAAAACTTTCAGACGGAAACGAAACGATTGATACAAGAGATCAACTCGGCCACAGCCGAAAAGAGTCCAATTTTGAGCATAGGAACTAAAATATCAAGTGTAAGTAGGAAAAGCGTTTGTAATGAGACACTGCTAGCTACACATTTGCCAACTCAAACATTTCATATTTATATGATGGACCGAAAGTCCATTCAAGCGAACCAGCAGCTTAAGTTACAATTATTAGCCACATAAATTAGCCACGTGCTTTACTAATCAAAGCGTTGGCTGGCTTTGTGTTCAATTTAATGGACACGTGACTTGTTAAACAGCCGCCTTAAGTCTTTACTTCAATTATCAGAAGAATGACATGAATCAAGAGACATTCACTATTCTTCCTATACTATAACGTTGTAAATATCAAAGCCCAAATGGGATTCATTTAACCGCCTTTTATATGTCAAGATGATGATTATTATCATGATGTGTCTTACCAGGTGCCGGATAAATGGGATTACAGGCAGTGAAAACATTATTTAAGTCGTTGACATACTCTACACCAAGCAGCAGCAGTATAAGTCAACAACGATCCATCGATAGGTAAAATAGTTTTCTAAAATTAAGCGCAATCAACTAGTCGGAGATTCGCAGGAAGGTTTAGAAAATCAGGCCCTTGAATTTGGGAAATAAACGAATATACCCAATGCGTGGTTTTAGCTACAGGGTAGACTAACGCAAAGTACTTGTGGCTCAACAACAATCATCGTGCGATTGAATGCCTCCAGTGAGCTTTTGTGGTTGGAGTTATCTCTGCTCTTTAATCTCTGATGCATTAAAGTGTATGTATTTATGTGCGTCTAGATATTGTGGACAATTGAATTGTTGTCTGCGGGGATGCAGATTGATTGATCTCTACGTATTTGTGGCTTGCGCGTCGTGTGATGAATATGCCGTGTACGCTTCATTGGCTCTCCTCCCCTTACATTTCGATTTGCTATATTGGTAATTTGGGTTAATTTGAATTTAATGCATGTGAGACATGCGGGTGTGGTAAAAATAGCTTCAAATCAGTTCTTGATCTCACTTTGAGGCTGATTTTTATAACTACACAGATATATGTGTATTCCTGTGTGTATTTGGAATTACTTAGCGAAGTAGGTTGTTTTTACCCACTCTTGTACAGCTCGCATCTAAATCGTTTGGCATTGATTGACGAGTTACGATCTGTCAATTGATTGGATAAGTGACATTTGCCTTGATCGACTGCTTGTTAACTCGTAGCAAAGGTCATTTAATGTCAAGGCAATCTAAATTGGATATCATAATTGGTCTCAAATGATGGCCTAGGCCAACTGAAGAGTCTTCCACGCTGCAAAGATTGGCCTTTGGTGCTTCTAGAAAATGTTATTGCCGTAATCTTATTAAAAGTCTCATGTCCCCATTTTTTATTTAATCAATGCAACGTGACACCATCAACACACCCTCGGAACGACACTCCATGACGATCCATTTAGCCGATACCCGTTCACAAAACATCGATACGTGCGCCACAATCAATCGACACTTTCATTTAGCAGCGGTTCACATGGAGCCCCATCAAAATTTTCAACACTCGAGACTCATCATGCATGAAAACGAAATAGATTTGAACACACACACATTTCCTCCAGATGGAGCTCTCGGGTTTGTATTATAAATATCAATTTTATTAGCTGGAAATTAGCCCAACTTTGTGTATACTCGCATATACAACGATGGCTCGTAAATAAAAAGGCTGAAAATAAACGAATTGTGTTCGTTTTCCCACTAGTACGTATGTTCTTATATATAGATACTCATATGACCTGGTATTTATAGAGCTGCCACGCAGGGTCCCACCGCATGAGATTACGGCCCTGCCCTCAAGTCCCTGATCCCCGATAGACGTTGGTGTAAATTGATTTATTTGAACATTTCGCGAAAAAATACATAATAGACATAAATAGACGGAAAACAGAAAATGCCTTTAGCCGCATTTCCTGTTAATTGAATGAGAAATTTATTTGTTTACTTCTGGGTTGATTAGATGTGGAGCAGTGCTATGTCTACAAACCCGTCCACTGCCTCTATGCACTCCAAAAGAGTATTCATACATGTGTGTGTGTATTTTCAGCATGCATGCCAGTGGCGCTCTTTGGCTTTTCCCCTGAGAAGGGGGTTTTCCTCTCTTCTATTTATATGTGTATTCCATTCCGCCCCCAAATTTCACGCCAGTGGCATAAGTATGACAACCTTGTTTCAACCAGATTCTTTTGCGTTTGTTTTGCTTTTGTGCATAAAAAATGGTGTTTACTTAATGCCATGCAGTGGAAAAGACCAAGACCACGACCACGACCGCGACCAAGAGGCCGAGAGACCAAGAGACGTGCTGAATCCAAAGTCAACAAACAAGTCTGGGCAGACGAAACACAAAAGGGAACTGAGCCGAGCCGAGACTGGCTTTGGTTGCACCACTTCAAAACATTGAAAAGCAACTGTAACACAATGTTGGGTGACAACAAGTTGCCGACAGATTATGCTGTATGTCATCTCAAAATCTCAAGGTAAACACAGCGAGTAAGAGAGGCGGGGAGCAAGGTGTAAATGAATGGTTTGTGTTTGGGTGGTCTTAGCATATGTCAAGTACATTTCGGTAAAGGAAAGATAAAAGTCAAATAAAAGTGAGAAAAGTGAAATTCACTGAATGAAAAGTTGAAGGCCACGAAGATCGAGGACATATGTATAGGTTGGGTGGTGGATTGTGAGTGGCACTTTCTTTAGAGCACCACGGCTCTCTGAGTTGTCTATCGTATCCTGATTGATTACTACAGTTGCAAAAAGCATTTCCATAAGTATAAAACAAAAAATTTCATATAACCAAGCTGTCAGCTGCATAAATAAAGGTTTTCCCTAAGAGCCCGCAATGCCATTATCAAATATTGACACCGAAAGTAATTAAAATTTTTCAACGAACAAACACCAAGAATAGGCAAAGAGTTTCCCAGCCCCAGTCTGCTATTTGGGGTCAACGACATGTTGCTGGGATTTGCGTGTCCATTTCGAGTTTGGGGTGAGTTCTAGTCCGTATGTTTCTCAAATTGCCCATTTAATTGGCATTTGAGTGAGTAAACGATGGCGAAGAAGATGGATGTTGCATGATTGTGATTATGATTGGTTGATTTTGTTGCGTGGTACATCGTACGCGCTACTTCCTGTTGCAACTATTCGCTGTAATGGGGGACTTTGAATCCCCACGCGGCTGCCTTCACCCCTTACACATGGGACAAGGCATATCGAAATTGCTTGGAGAAGGAGAAGTTAGTGTGTCAAAAGTGCACTTTCACATGCAATGCTCCTTTTTGCTGTATGCCTCGCACAAGAAGCTCAGCCTAAATCCCCCTTCTAGAAATGGGGGCTCCGTTTCCGTTTGCATGTGGCGTGCCCTCTCCATGCGCTTTTAGGTCGCGCTACTTGGCCCTGTTTTTCGTCGCAATCACCCAAAACAAAAGCTTTTCAAGGAACTTGCTTCAGTAAGTGTGGAATAGAATAAAACACCACAACAATAAACTAAAATGTGGAGCAAGGCAAGAGATTTGGCTGCTTGCTTTTGGGGGTAAATGTTCGGGGAGTGGCTATTCAATGTCTATTGGCTTATTTATTGATTATGAGAACTCCAATGGCTAGCTAAAAGTGAAACTGGTTAAATAGTTGGGCAACTTTTAGAAATTAATGGTGAAAAAGTTTAAAGAAAAGCCTTTGGAAATCATATAATGTTGGAGTTCTATTGGGATCTATCATCATTTGCCACTCCAACAGACAATCACGATTTGCATAAAATCGCTTTACGCCAGCCCAGGTAGTGACAGCTGCTGTCGCTTATACTTGGGAGGACTTGTAGAGAATAGAGTCCCATTGCCATTCCCGTCCGACTAATCCTACATGAATAAATTAAGTGTGAAACCTCAAAGCAACAGCCGGATGCCAAAGATTGGAGTTGGCGTTGGAGTTAGGGATTGGCTAACGTCGTGGCTGCGTCTGCGGCATACCAAATAAGCCAAGACAGCTACTCAAATGCAGTCAACTCCAGAGACTCAGTTTAGAGAGCGAGCACAAGAATGAGTCAGACAACTTATGTATCAAAATTAAATGTTAATAATAATGACAGAGACAAAGAGAGCCAAAACCGAAACGGAGTCAAGGCCCGGGGCAAAGAACTCACAGACAAAGAGACAAACTCCAAGATAGCCACCAGCAATTCAAAACCAACAAGCCACTGCTCTTGCTCCCCACCCTCTCCCCCTTACACGACTGGCCCCCCCTTTGTCTGGTGTTAAATGTCTTTCCACTAACGGTCAACGGCTCCTTTTTATTTCGCCGTATGACAGGTACTGGGTTAACATAACATTTTACCCCCCTTCAATGTAGTATTAATTTGAATTTTATTCTTCTTTCTACTGTTTCTTTATCGGTTAGTCATAGGCGCCGACTTGGCTTTTTCAAATTCGTTTGGCTTTGGCTGTGGCTGACGACTCATTGGAGACGGGGTCAGCATGTGGCGACTTGAAACCGCTTCGCTTCCAATTTCAATGAACTTTATTCTTTCTGTCTGTCTTTTTTGTGGTCATTAATTTGAAAAATGTTTATTTATTCACTTCTTTTGGCTGAATTGAAGGTCTGGCTAATTATTGATTTCCTATGGCAAAAGTTTGAATTATTTGATCTAATGAACTAATAATAAAGTCCGTATCAGATTTAAAATTGATCAGAACTACGAATTGTCAATAAATTGTCTTAATTAAGCAAACTAAAATTGAAAAGTATTACAAATCGATATGCCAGTTGAATGAAAACAACATCGTTTTATGAAAACTTTCTACCCAACCAATGCATTGTGAATAAAGATCTCTTGGCTGAGCAAACAAACCCAATACATGGACAAACTACATCATAAAAACGACATCGAGACAACAAAGGCTCTATTCCAACAATGGTTTGGGGAGTGAGTGGGTAGAAGTCCTTTAGAGTCTAGACAACAACCCATGTACAGTAGCATCCTCCCCTCTCCAATGCCATATGGAGCCCAGACGACTGTCGTCCTCAGCAGCGGGGCGGGGAAATAGCAAACATTCCACAGATGTGACTACATCGTTCAAACAAACGCTGCGAATGTTTTGTTCTTGTTGTTTCTTTGGCAACAAAGCGAAAGTGATTGCATTCCAACGGGATTCATTTGGCGCCGCATGGACTGAAGAGGCATTCTTAAATTAAACAATTAATAATTGGGGTCTTTAAGAAAAAGTCAGTGGAATCAACAACAAATACAAGCAGCTATAATAAGGGACTACAAATCGTGTTTTAGCCCATATAGATTTCCGTTCTGCTGAACTGAACTTATTTGTGGCATCATGTAATCTATGTAACCTAGACGAATATGCAGCTATATCTAGATACATATGTGTGTATGTGTATTCGGACACACATACTTATCCCTCCCCCAAAATCGATTTTCTAGCATGTTTACCATTTTATCCTTGGAGCGTGTGCCGAGAGGCTTATGTCAGGACATCAGCATGTTCTGGCCATCCACCAAGTTTCAGGGTGTCTGCAGGCAACCCAAAAAACGAAAATCGACTGCTGCATTACGGAATTGCCAATGTTTCATTGTTATGTGGGTGGAGGAGCAACTATGCCATCAAACTGACAGGCAAAATGTCGAGTGGCAAAACAATTTTGGCCACAGTCGCTTCCCTGCCGAATCATCCAAAATTTGGTGAAATTGCCAATGAATCATTTAAATTGGTTTGAGAATGATAAATTTTAAGTAGAGGAAGTAAAGCTTTGGCCAAAAACCTTCTGCAGTAGGCAATGGCTAGTGGATGTTAATAATTTAAATAATTTTCAATTGTTGGCACGCATATTAGTTAGTTTCATTAACAGACAACTGCGACAAAAACAATAACAATTATTATAAAAAGAAGGCGAATGGCAATAGAGAAAACAAATTTAACACAGTTTTTGAGAGACCGAAAGATAAAACACAACCGGTTATGGCAACAACATTTAAAAAAGCTTACGGCAGCTTTGTTGTTGTTGCGCGTCACAGCAGCCGCAGCTGAGAGTTTGCAGCTGTCCCCATACTGTAAAGAAGCAGGTGAATCAGACCCCCAAACCCCTCTTCCAATTTCACGATAAAGAAAAGAAATCTACATGATACAATCAGCCAAGAAGGCGAAACCATTCGAAAATCAATAAAACAAGGAAATGCTTAGCATAAAAATTAAACTCACGTACCGTAATTTGTTGTTGTTTCTTCTTCTACATATGTATGTATGTATATGTATTATGTTGGCGCCACTGTTTTGTTTGTGTTGGTGGTGGGTGGTGGGTGATAGGCGGCAGCGACGCTTTTGTGTATAAATATTTAACAGTCCAAGGTAAGGTGGTTGTTTTTGTTTATCAGAATAACTTTCGAATTTCACTTGACATTTGCTGTTCACTTGCCAGTTAAAAGCTTCACTAATTTGCTTCTTGTCACCTTGTTTACTCATATAAACTTTACCTAAACATCAATGATAATAAAATAAAATTAACCATCAACCTTGCATATTATTTTTTTTTTTTATTTCCACTTTTATAATTTAACTCACAATTTTGGCGACCGCGAAGCACCAACACAACCGCTCACTTTGAAAACAAAACAATAACAATGTCCAAAAGCACTAGCGTTGCCAGATCAATACACAACAATGTTACCAGGGTGAGAGTAATATAGTCCTAAGGGTGGCAGTAAAAGTCCTAAGGGTGAGAGTAATAGTCCTAAGGGTGAGTGTAGAAATAGATAGACTCGCTAGAGAGCGCCACCGGGGTGGGAAAATATCGATAGTTGTAGATATGCGATAGATCGATTTCAAATTTTTTTGCCATCTCTGTTTCTCCTCGTATTGCGCGCTCGCGGACGTTTTTCGCGAATTTTTATTGGAAATAGCAACAATTTGTAAATTTTTTGTGTTTGTTGTGCTTATTTTAAAGGATCTTGCTATTTGTTCAACCATTGCTTTGAGAGCAGACAACAAGAAGTAAATAAAAAGTAAGTTGCTGAATGGTCTTTGATGGCAAAATGCCTGCACATACACACAGACGCATGTACACGCGAATTTGCGAATTTCATTTTGTTGGCCCGCCGCTTGTTGGTGTTGTTGCGCTAGTGTGTTTCGTATGTGCTAAACATTAATTAATTGTCGCATTTTCAGTTTCGCTATAAAAAAAAAAAAACAGAGACACATGTGAAACGTGTTGTGGTTTATTTGCTTTAAGTTTATAAATGGCCAAATTGCGTTGCCGGTATCAGTATTGGTGTTTGTTGGCGCGGGCGAATGGCGGGCAATGATGTTTATGCCCTGCGAAATTTGTGAAGTAGCGAGTTTGCAAAAATGGGCAATAAGTACCAACGAGCTTGTGATTGTCACTCAAGAACGTAGATTAGGAATTTGGCTAACGCATAAACTCCTTGAGTGATGATAGATAATAAACGCACTCGCACAGGTGAATGAACCTTTTTGCGTTGTTTTGTAATCTTAACTGTTTTTTATGTTGTTGAGCGAATTTTTTAATTGTTTTAAGCGTACACAAACAAACACCCACACTGAAGGACACACAAACACACCAGTCTTTCGGTGGAGCATGCATTCTGCATACAGTTAGGCATTGATCTTCGATGTTGCTTCCCCCACCTCCATCGTGTGGAGGAAGAGTCCCTCGCGTTCTCTGGTCGTGTTATTTTGTGTAAAATTCTCATTATTTGTGAGTTCATTTGCATGTTTGTTTAATTTTTGTTCATTCCACGGCTGCAGACGCAGCGGCGGTGGGAACAAATGTTATTGAACCTTTTGCGTAGCTCTCAAAATTTGTCATATTCATACAATTCTTTGTAAAAACACATTTCAACGGTAAATGTTTATTAATAACCACTGCGAAAATAAGAACAATTCTTCATTTTGTCATTTTGTTTTAATTTTTTACAATTTTCTTTGGTTTTCTTTTCTGTTTTGTTTTTGTCATTTTGTTTTCTATATAAGGCAAAGCGTTTGCATAAAAATACACTTGTTGATTTTCCGTTTTTGTTTAAACATTAGGCATATGCTTCTAACTCCAATATAATAGAACTTTGTTTTGTAAACCTTTTCACTTCTAAAGCCATTCTATTTGATCGATCTAATTGATACATCTGCTATAGTTATCGTGCACAACTGTACATCGATTTTCTTGTCATCTTTTTGTTTTTTATTTGCAATATTTAATTTCTTTAAATAAATTTACTAGGCAAGTCAAATTGTTGTTACTACAAAGCGCTCAAAAGCAAAAGCCTCAATAGGTAATTTCTTGGATTTGCTATAGCAATAGTTAGATTGTTTGTTGTGTAGTTCAGTGTAGAAATGTAAGTATGTATGTATTTATACAAAAAGATTGTAAATTGAATTTACATTAAGGTAAATTGTAATATGTAAATTAATTAATAATACATAGGTATAAGTACGTATTGTATAATTTAAGTAAGTGTATAATATATAAGAACAAGGCAATTTATTTAGTTTTGTGTATGTTGTTTTCGCATTTTTGGTTCATTTCCCCAACATTGCTAACTAAATGTACATTGTAAGAGAAATCATCGTAGAGAGAGAGAAAGGGGGGAGGAGGGAAACAGTAAAACAGAAGAAAGGAGACTGAGGACACGGCTGTTCAAAGGATGTATTTGCCCTTACCCCGATGCTCCGCTTGCCGCGTCGACGATGTAGCGGCTGCCAGTAAGAAACTAGAGCTACCATTACTTGAGCTGGTAGTACTGCCATAGCTTCCGTAACTGGCATATCCGAAACCGCCGCCGAGCGGCAGGGCGTTTAGCTAAATCATGAGAGCCGAAAACGGATTGTAGCGCATGATCTTGGACAGAAGTATCCAGAGTACCGATGTAATGGCGCACAGAACTACTCCACCCCATCCCAAATCGAGACTCCACGAAGTAAGGAAAATGCGAGCTCCCAAGAGGGGTTTGGCCATTATCGCCACGCCACCAGGCCGCGCCACTATGCCATCCACAGTGCCATCGTAGTCGCTGTCCAGCATGGGGCGTCCCTGCTGTCGCTTAAAATGGATGATCATCAGCGTAAACAGGGCGAACAATGCTATTCATAAATATTAAGAGAGACTGATAAAATCCAAATGCCTATGATGAAGTTCATGACCAACACTTACCAGCAAGCAGATACATTACTCCTGTGATCAAAATGGCGCTGATCTGCCTTTGGCACACTCCAAAAGCTCCGACCAATGCCGCACTTCCCAATATAATGAGGCATACCAATGAGCAGGATATGGAGAGATTCTGCATTCCTATTGGAATTAAACACATAGTAAAAGTCAGTTATGTCCTATGCTGGACAAGAATTTTTAAGGATTCAGTGTACAGGGGAAATATGAGCAGGTTAGTTTTATTGAAGCCAAGCCAAGCTTGTGTTGAAGAATGATTGACAAGCAGTGCGGAAAAGCAAATGAATCACACGGTATTTGGTATTTATCCAAATGTGCAAGAAGATGTGGTATCTCTAAAGTCTAAAGCCGTAGTGGTTATGGTCCCGAAGAGCTTAGTTAATTTCACATCCGGTCAACTGCATAGAATACCCACAATCCTAACACCCGTGAAACCAATTACCCAATAGACTCTCTGCCAGAGACAACGGCAATTAAATCTCATGTGGCCCAGCGCACACAATAAAAAAACGAAAACTAAAGTGGCCATTGCCTCGACGGTGGGAGTCAGGTGAGAAATAAATGAACGAGGCATGCCACACGGTGACCTATTTTCTTTATCCTTCTTCTTTTGCGTGCCTCTTGCAACAGAAACTCTCGACACGAACATGTTTCATCTGCTTGTCGGTCGTTTGGCGGTCTGTCCCACCTATCTATGATGTAGGGGAACGGGGCAATGATATAGACAATGCGGGGATGCCGCTGGCAAAAGACTTGGCTAGTTGGTGGTAATTACATTATACTACATACAATGGCAAGGACATACAATATGTACATTCCGTTTTTTGTGTCCTTTTTGTTCGTTTTTATCTGTGATATGCGCTCAAAGGATTTGCGGTCGCGCACAGAAATGGGATTTGTGGTAATGACTTGTGAAATGTGCGACAGCTTGGAGCTGCAAATTTTAAGCCAGATGAATGCGCAACTGAATCATGGTGAGCCACAGAAACTAAGAGATGCGGTGAGGTGTTGGCGTGAAAAAAGCAATACGGCATTTAAGTAAAGAAAAACAGTTGCCATTTTTCGTGGCCGGTCTACATACATCAAAAGTGACGTCTAGGGTACAACCTACATAGTGTTTACGCTGACGCGTGCATTGGGTTAAGGTGGGGGTGAATGTGGGATGCGGGCTAGTGGGATTTACTAAAGATGTGGTTACAATCATACAACAAAATTTAATAAGCATAAATAAAAAAGCATCTGTATACCAAATTATCATTCATTCATACATATTCTCCTATTAGTATCGTCCGCAGATCCTACTCGTTTTACTGGAAGAGAAAGATATTTGAAATGTCCGCTGAAGCTGAAGCTATTGTGACAGCGGGAGCTGCCGATGCATCTGATGAACCTGTTAACAAAGGCGTAGATCCTGTTGCTGCTACCCCGGACACCACACCTGATAATGGTGTGTTGGACACAGAAGGAACCGGCAAATCCGACAAAGACAGAGCCGAGAAAATTCTGAAAGCTAAGGAGCTATTCAGCCAGGGATCACGTAACTTTCTCGTAAAAAGCTATGATGAGGCGGCCGATGAGTTGAGCCAGGTGTGCCAGATATACGAGGAGGTCTACGGCGAGTTGGCTAACGAATTGGGACAACCGCTTTTGTTGTGAGTAATTAATAAAATGACGGGGGCGGTGTACAATTTGATTCAGATACGATATATAATAACTTTTACGTCCTACACAGATATGCCAAGTCGTTAATTGCCATGGCTCTCGATGAGAACAAAGTCATTGATGTGCCTGATGAGGCGGGCAATGAGGATGACGATGATGAGGATATGGATGATGCCGACGACGAGGAAAAATCTGAGGAGCCCAAGTCAAATGGAGCCGCAAGCACAAATGACAAAACAAAGTTGGAGAGCATCAAAGAGGGATCGGGCTCAGATGAAGCCGATTCCACAGGAGATGCCGAGCTACCCAAATCGGAAGCTGCTACCAAGAAGCCACCAACCGGAGTCGATGAAGTAAGCAGCAGCAATGGAGGACCCTCTAGCAATGATGACGAGCGTCCTAGCACTTCGAATGGCGAAGCAGCTGCTAGCACCAGTAATGGTGCCGCTACACCCAACTTGGATATAGAAGATGAACAGATGGAGGATGAAGCCGAGGCTGAGGAGGGTGTCAGCGGTAGTCTTCAATTGGCATGGGAAATATTAGAGGCGGCAGCCAAGATCTTTTCTCGTCAAGGGCTTAGCGGTCTTACCTATTTGGCTGAAGTCCAAACGGAATTGGCTAATATTGAGTTTGAGAACGGCATCTTGGATGCGGCACGGGAGGATTATGGTAAGTACAGGTCCAACTACTTAAATGAGACCATCTAACTCATCGATTTTGCCACACAGAGAAAGCGCTGAAAATTCACGGCGAATTGCCGACTCAGAATCGTCGTGCCCTGGCCGAATTGCATTACAAAATTGGCCTAACCTATCTTATGCAGCAGCTCAATAAGGAAGGTGCCGCTGCCTTGCGTAATTCTAGTGCCCTGATCGAAGAGGAAATTGGGGAAATAAAGAGCAAAGAGGAACCCACTGAACGTGAAAAGAATAATATGCTCGATTTGGAGGAAACGAAGCAAGAGATTCTTGCCAAGATTCAAGAGATCGAAGAGATGCAAGCACAGGTAAGTCTCCATGACTTTGCTAGAATTTTGAAGGGAATTTGAAACACGAAATATTGAAATTTTAGACTATCGCTGAAGTACGTGCCGCTTTGGATAGCTACATAAAGCCCATGAGTAGCGGCAATGGTGAGGCAGCTGCAACTTCTACGTCCTCGTCTACCAATGGAGCAACAAGTTCTTTTTCTTCGTCGGGTGCAGCAGCAGCGACAAGTGCTGCTTCATCGTCGGCCATTAGTAGCAGCTCGACCAAGCCCACAGATATAACGCATCTGATCAAACGCAAGAAGCCCGAAGAGCCCGGCTCAGAGGCGGAAGCCTTGTGCTCTCCAGCCAAGCGGCCAGCGGTTTAGAGAAAACAAACATTCCAGTTAAACACTCACACACATATATCGGATACTTAAATTCACACACACACCCACACATACAAACAACACATAACATTTCTATCCAATTATTTATGCTATTTCTGTTTTTCGCTCTTTTCTACAACAATCTCTATAAGTCTGTAAGATCACAATCACAATTTAGTGCTAAGTGCGTATCATAAAAAATGCGAAATGTTTTCATATTAAAAAAGAAGATAAACAAGAAAAGGAAGGAGGAATGATAACCGAAGAAAGCGATACACATACATAAATAATAAACGTACGGGAATTGCCTCAAAAATTGTGGAATAAAATTAATTGGTAATCAAGGAAGGAGGATTAAGTGGATGGGATCAAGGCTTGCACCCCTTAATACGTACTCAGATGCGGCTGCAGTGTGACCTGTGACTCACTGTGCTGCCAATCGTTCCGCTGTTCCTCGCCGCGTGCATTCTCCATGGAACCGGCCAAATAGTTAACGCATGGTGGTGCCCCGCGCGGAAATTTGGGATTGCGTCGCAGTTCCTGTAGCTGCTGCATGTTCAAGTCTATGCACAGTGTCCAAATTCCACCATGCATCGGCACTAAGAATACTGAATCTCGGCGAAATCGATGATCGGCTGAAAAGAAAATAAAAAGATGCAAATTCTAGATGTTTTAAAAGTGAGAAGGCATAACCATACCCCTTTTATCGGGCTTAAGCATGGCCACTTGTTCGTCCAGAAGCCACTCCAAATGCAATCCTGATCTATTTGAATAGCGGTCCAAACTATTTCGATCCCACGTAACATGCTCCCAATGGTCAGTCATAATTGCGGCACACAACATGGCCGTGGCACTCGTTGTCATCAGCAGAGTTACAAAAAGGAAAAGCACCGGAGGAGGGCCCATACAGCAGCTGGAACAGCAAGCACTGGCTCCAGCAGCACTGCCCATGCCGAGTCCTTCCATGTGTGAGCCAAGTGAAGTTGGAGAACCCGCGCCACTCCCGCTGCCCCGTCGTTGAATGACCTTGGCACAACTGTTCTGACGCAGTAAAATGCTATTGCTCCTTCTCAGGCTCTCAACGGCGGCTGCAGCAGCTGCAGTTGTGGCGGCAGATTCAAATTGCAAGGAACCTCCGACCACAGAGGAGGGATGCTCATAAATACTATTATGCCGGCTTGGGGCGAAATAATAGCATGTGGTTTGACGCTGTTCTGTTACCTGTTCCCCCCCAGACGGAGGAGGCAAATCCTCATTGCTGCTGGAGTAGACGATCGACTGCTTGAATTGATTTGAATAGCAGTTTTGTTTAAAAGACTGCAAGTTCTGTTGGGGCTGCTGCTGCTGGACGTAGAGTGCCTCGTAGTCACAGTGATGGGGATTGCGATAAATGACTGGCCAGGATCGTGTGGTCTTTGAGTTGTGGCTATATCGATTGGTCGTTGTTGTGCTGGTTGCTGTATTTGCGGATGACTGAACAATGGCGGCGTCACTGGGCTCCTCCACTAGGGGGGTCAGCTCGTTGGGAGGTTCACCTTGGTCCGAGGTGTCCAGTGGATGCTTCTGGTCCGGTTCGATTTCCTCGTGCTCCTCCTGGCGCTGCAGGACGCTCTTACTTCCACCGGCTGCCGCCGCTGTCAAGCTGAAATCTTCCTCCTCGACCAGAGTGGCGTTGCCCACGCCAAAGCCTGGCGAGAAAATCGTATTAGACGTCGGCTGTGATCGACTGCGTAGCAGAGCAAAGTGTTTGGCTTGAGCTTGAGCATTGTTTTGGACTTGAAAGGTGATCTCATGACGAGGATGGCTACCGCCGCTCGTTGGCGACGTTATGTTCACTTCTGGCACCGCACAGCGTTGGGCCGTCACCTTGTAACGGCTCCCGCTGGCATGATGGCCACCGCCCCCGCCCGCGGCCCCAGCCCCCTTTGACTTGGAGCGCATCAGTCATAAGTCACTCGAGTCTCGCTTCTTGATCTTGTTTAGGCTCATGTGGTTCGTGGTGGAGGGTGGTGGGCGATGTGATGTCAGATGGATGTTGTTTTGGTTTTGCTTTTTGTGTGCGGCGCCTAAGAGTCTACTATGCAAAATGTAACTTTTTTGCTTTGTTTTTTGAGTTTTTGTTTTATATTATATGGTTTTTCTTTGTGGTGCCACAATTCAAAAAATAGTTTCTACTAGCGGCTTTTGTTGTTTGCTGTTGTTGTTATTGTATTTGGTTGTTGTTTAATTTGTTGTAGTTGTTGTTGTTATTGTTGTTGTTGTTCTTGTTTATCTTGAAGTTATCTTTTGACTACGTTTTTAGCTTGAAGCTATATTAAAAAGGAAAAGAAAAGAAAGAGAAAACAAATGTACAACATGAGTTTCGAAAAGAGTTCGAACAAAGAGCAAAGGACAGAGACAGTACGAGAATTATAGGCGGGCCCAGAGATGTGAAACCAGGAAATTTACCCCATTAAGTATGCTATGCATTTTTTTTTTTTAAAGAACTATAAAAAACTTTTAAACATTCTGTTGCTTGCGCAGTACTTATTTATAGTTCTTTGCAGGTAAATTTTTCCCCCATTTCGCATCTCTACATCCGCCATTGTAGATATTATTAGAAAGGTGAGACAAATTGTAGCAAATGTGCGTAAAAAGTGCTGCTAAAAAAATCATAAAGATCTAAAAACAAAACTACTTACACACAAATATTTAAAAGTAGCTACATAATATACATAGGTACATACATAATATAGATAAATAATTGCTAGTATATCGTATAAAAATGGTTAGGTTGTACATTTAAAGACAAACTGAGCTATTGGATAACATTTTTGGTAAAGTTTTCATGCTTCCTTGAGCTTTCGTTTTTACATCCGACTAACCCCTGATGCCAAAGAACAATAGCCAAGTTAAATTAAATTGCATTTGAAATTCCGATGTGCAAGTTTAGCGAAACTAATTTAATTTCATAGTTCCCCCATTTTCATACGCGAAATTTAGCTTATTCCCGAAATGCTTTTTGCTTTTATTTTTGCGTTGGTTTCTTCAAGTGCCGCCTGAATGAATGAAATTACCTAAAAAATTCAATTGTACTCAGAGCGCGACCCGAATCCGGTGGCTGGCTTTCGAGTTCCTGCATTTTATATAAGGTTCAGCGGAAATCCGTTGGCATGGTGTGTACTACCGAGAAGGAAGGAAAGTGCGGAGAGAGAGAGTTCCCGAGTAACCTACTAGACTGCCAACAAATTGAATTTGCTGAGTGCGCCAGGCCATTAGGAGTAGAACGATGGCCCATTACCGGGTACAATGCAGCAGGTGTAATGTTTCGGGGCATAGAAACCCAACACTCTTTGTCATATATGCGGTCATAGGGCCAACCACATATTCACCCAGTTTCCAAATCCCATTTGGATACATTGCAGTTTTTCTGTTGTTGCCATACCCATTAACTCTATAGGATGGAATGCAGTATCTACGATGGCCAAACGTGACGAAAGGAATGCTTTTACAGGTATTTTGTTCTCTGCATAAGTTGGTCCTGGACTACCTGCAGGGTATTTCAAATTTGATCAAATAGAACGAATCATTTTGTTGTTCTCTCTGTTTGTGGTCAGCAGCTGGGATTGCAGGAAGTGTGACCAAAAAGGATTTCTCTTGGGGTTTTTTTTGCCTTTATTAAAAAATAACAATTTAATTGCCGACCCATATAGAATAAAATAAAACGCAATTAGAGTGAATCAGAACTGGAAACAGTGTACAACGGCATTAATTTAACAACTTTAAATTGAATAAACATTGAGGTTTCTTTATATAAGCGTGAGGCTCCCAAGTGTACATGTACAGGCTATAGCAAATCATTTGCAAGTCACTCACATCCTGTGATTCTCACATTGGCTTTTAGTCGCCTGGCACGTGCCTGGCCTTGTCTATCTGCCAGCTCGTTTATTTCTGATAAATTTTTAACGAAAATGAAATGAAAAATGGGCAAGCAAAACTGTTGCTCGTTTACATAATTGATCAGCTCAACTCTACTTCGTACGTGTGTGTGTGAGCATACGCACATTGTGCTGATTCTCGTCCTGTTCCTGGTCAGTAGGTCATTATTAATAGCCGGCTGAGCTCTTAACACAAATTAATTAACACGAATGGAAAACTGCTGTTGTTGGCGCACAAACTGTTTCATTTTCATTTGATTGAGTTATGGGGCAAGAGAAAACTTGACGCATAGAGTTGGCGAAGGAGCCCAAGCCGAGCTCGAGAGTGACATAATAATTTGGTTATCCAGATAAAAGTTACCCACTTGATAGTCGACGCTTGCCTGGACCTGTCTTCAATGTCACAGAGTTACGCAATGCAATTGGGAACCAACACGTTCCACTCTCGAATACACACACAGAGAGAAAGGAGCACACGTAAAATTGCCTTTCAGACCCCATATGATGCTTCTGCTGCATCGTCTACGTGAGTGTTTTACGAAAAGTTTGCTGAAAATGCAACAGCAACGAATTCATGCCAGGAGGTAACTGATTCGCCGAGCCATAGAGCTCTTTCATGTTTACAATAGGAAGTTTAAATAGACAAGGCAGCGCTTACTGTTTATTTTTCAAGTGGGTAAATTGCAGCCAATGTTGTTTCTGAGTTGTATATAAAATATTATTTTGAAAAGTGATGAAACTTCAAGCAGTTACCGATAACATATGTAATAGAGACTCTTCAAGCAGACTCTTTTGAACGGGAATTTGTATTAACTATGGCCAGCATATACAATACTTTCTGCAGAGTATGTGGGTAAACAGTTTTATCCATGTAATTAAAGGAACACTCAACACACCCTCACACACACATACACATAGTCTTCTGACAGGCAACTAGATTGCAAGTTTGTTGTTGTTCCAGTTGGCCGTCGCCGGTCGCCTTGACCAACCACAGGAATAAAGCCAACAACATGAACAACGAAAACATTTTTACCCAAAACGGGTCACCATGAATTAGCTGTCGAGCTAGACAGTCACTCCCCTTTTCCCCTTTCCTATTTCACTCTCCCCCTTTCCTAGGGGCTTTTTCCAGCACTCCTCTTTTTGCTCCACCCCCACTGAGTACATGACGCAATGCAAATGAAAAATAATGCGCACACATTTGGAAACCACAGCGAAAGAAAGTAAAAAGAAAAATATAAAAACGGGAAATAAAAAAGAAAATAGCCGAAATGAATGGGGACCCATATAACCCATTCTATGGCTGGAGGGCGCCGTCTGGAAACGCCGCATAAGTTTTCTTCTGTTTTATTTGCTTCGCAAGCTCTTTTGCACTTTTAATTTTAGTTTTGTCGAGAGTCCTTTTTGGCGGTTTGTGTGCGAAATCGGATGCGGATACGGATGCGGATGCAAGTGCGAATGTAACGTGCCCAAGACAAAGTTTTCGAGGAATTTGCAAAAGCTGCAACGGCCAAGTTATTTAGTATTCGTGGAGCAGAGCAAACAAAAATTGGAGTTGCAAGCTATAAAACTCGTAAGCTAATTAAAACAAATCGTTAAGAATTTCTTGGTAATTATGGCCAAATGTCACAGACTCTGCTACAGTACAAAAGTCACACAAATTTACCCAACAAGTTTTAAGAAATTTATCCTATGTACGTAGCTCTTTTATATATTAAACAAAATTGCCTGTTTATTCTTAGTGGCTTACTAATATATTTGACTTAAAGCAAAGTGAAAGCACTTATATAATTATACAGGCTTAGCCATCACTTATTGTTAGATATCTCTATCCTCTACAGAGGCGATTAATAAATTCCCAGCTAGACATGGTATATAATTTACCAACGACCATTACAATTAGTTTGCGTATGTGTGTGTGTGATGTCGGACATTCGGTGAAATGACACAGCAAAACACACTCACACACTTCCCCACTCCGGCACACAGAAAATTAATGGGCTGTCGTGTAGTCCCATGCATATGCCGAGCGTTTCTATAGAAATAACAACGCAAAAACAAAAACTAGATAAAAGCAGTTAATTTTGTAAAATGCCACATGTGGAAAGATGGCAAGAAGGTTGTCCTGTTGCCTTTTAGTTCCCTCTTCCCTTTCATTAATGGGTACTTTCGTTTGCCACAAACTATGTCAAAGGTCAGCATTCAGTATATTTATTTAAGTGATTGCATGAGCACAGGACTGGTGTTTAGAGGACAGTAACCCAAATCACTTACTAATTACAAACTGGACATACATTTATGCATGCATGTACACATGTACATACATATACATATGTCAACGGATGAGTACGCATTTTCCCAGGAATCACATTGGCCCAGTTTTCTCTCCATATTTAAGCACTTGGCCATTTGCCCAAAATCTGAACTTCACTTTCACCAAGCAATTTATTTGTCTGCCTAAAGCCAATAGGGAAGTAAAGTGCATTCAAGGGCGCCATTTCTACATTTACTTTAAGGTTATTTATAACATTCTTGGCGCCTTGTACTAGATAGCAAATTTTTATGCGGATTTTGGCTAAGGAGCCAGGAGCCATTGCTCAAGGCCAATGTCGTAAAGTTTTGCTTACGGAGAACATTTTTATGACAGCGTGAGAATCGAGTTGTTTACATATGTGTATCAATATGAATGTTTATTAATGCAAACATATGAATACACGAAATTGGTAAAAAGTGTTCTAAAAATTGAAATCTACAAATTTGATGTTGATTGCATTGACATATTACTTATACGACAAGCGGGGCGGTTCTCCTTATTTAGAATTAATGTAGTACAAGGGTTTAGATATATATTCCAATTTCATCGCTTTCAGCAAGTGAAATTGATCTTAAGAACACCTCATCCATTTCTGTGGCATGTCAAGTGGCGTCAATTTATGGAAGCAGCACATTGATAAGGATGCCAAAATGGGCGACACTTTTAAGCTCATTAGGCTATAAAACTCTAAAGAGGCTCAGTGGCTGACATTCTGGCAATCAATGGAAGTTCAAGGTTCAGGTGAGGTGGGCGAGTTAAGCAATAGAGCATTGGATGCACCTGCCAGGGGTTATATATGTACGCTGCGCCAACTCAAACAAAATCTATATAACAAGTTTTTGCGTTCAGAACTTTTTAAAAAGTGAAATAGTTTCTGTCAATAGAAGCAGTTGGATGTGAGGACGATGATGTCAAAGGTTGTTGTCGTTGTTGCTGCTTCTGGTGGCATTTGGGTCAATTTCAAAAATTTATGAGGCAATCGTCAAGACATGCCAATGCCAGCCGCATTGTTGAAGTCAAAGCACATAGTGGGATGGAAGCACAAAGAAAGAGACGGTTAAAGACAGCGGGGGAGGATGAGTGGATTGCCTTCTGGTCATGTTTCGTGTCTACACGTTTCTCCACTTTCCATTCTCATGGATTACTTGATGGCTCCCTGCTGCTTGTGCTGCTGCTTTTTCTGCTGCAGTGCAAAACAAAATTTAAAGAACTCAAGGCTACAAAATGTCAAATTGAATATAAATATATGTATATTGGACTCAGCTTGCGCATGATGCAGCACAATTTTCGTTTTTGGGTTGATTTTTGGTAATTTTATCGACCAATCGATTGCTGTGTGCAAAGGCAATTTCGCAGTTGACTTAGGACCTAATGCCATCAAAAATAAATCGCATGTCATGCCCTCCCACATAAATATCAATTGGCTCTTGGTCTACCCCACACAAAGAAACCCTATAAGTATGCAACAATTTTTGTTAAAATTACTTATACGACGCGCGGACTAAATATTCTAATTGTTTACTTTCTATTTGTCCATTCTATAATTTCTATCTTCGGATTTTGCTGCTACTGGTCCCGTCGTTGGTATTTTAATGAAAACATTTACTGAATAAGGACCACACGATATACCATATTTTGCAGGTTGTAATACTTAGTTAGATACTCAACTGATATTTGAAATAGACTCTTTTAAGCTGCCTCATGAGTTTTAACTTTAAAAGTTGCCACGTTGTTTATAAATAAATTAATTATTTTGTTCTTTTGTGCATTCACTATAGTGAACAAACGGAAAGCTGTTGTACAAATATAATGTAATAATAACGGCAAATCCTAGTACAAGTACAAAATAATATATAATTGACGTCAATGTAAATGTAACCCTGACTCATACACACTCTCGTAGCTCTACAAAACAACAGAAATAACAAAACAACAACTTGATTTCCAGCCAAAAATAAAACAAAAGAACAAACAAAGGGGAACAAGAACTATGAAAACAAATATAGAAAATGACATAAACGCAAAGGACACGCGCCATGTCACGCGCTGCCACGCCCCGCAATGCGCCATTTCTCAAATGCATTCAAGTGCATGCAAATGCCATGATGACTTGCTCCTGACTTGCTTCTGACATCGAGTTATGACTTTGTCCGTCAACAACTTGAAAAAAATTATGCTAAATTATGCAGTCGAGCGTTCTAATTGTTGTCTAGGATTAAATGCAAGCCGCACCGCAAAAGTGAGAACTTTAAATTTGCAACTTGGAACTTATTTTTATGGCCAACATCACGCAACGGCAGCCGCAAACAGCTAGGGATCAAAATGGTAGAAACAGGACCAAAGTGTGATGCCAATGGCAACAGCAAATTTTCTCATAGGCGCCGGCATTTATCACGATTGCCACTAATCGATTGAAATTGTTGAACTCTTGGCATTCAACCTAAACCAAACGAAAGTTTTTTTCATCTTTTTCCGAAGTCAACTAAAAATTTAGCTCCAATAAAATGGGTGTTTAGCTTTTGAAGGAGGTTTAGTTCAAAATACTCCACATAGCGTACAACATTAGGTATAATATGCAGGGGTTGGTTTCTAATTTATAGAGTCGTGAATGGTATTTTCAATGGCTTTAAAATATAAGTTTCATCTAGAGATTAAATGGATAAAGCGTGGGTAAATAAACTGTACTCCATCATGAAAATATAGTTTACTTCTGTGAGTGCCCATCTTGTGCCTTGAGTAAAATTGGGTTGCCTGTTGAAACACAATTTAAGATAATACATCATAATACTTCATTAACAAAGACACTTTCCCATTAATATTCGTGTAAATAGAACAACTCAATTTGCAATGAAAAACACAACTGAATCAATGAAATATTTAAGCACTTCGGCAAAGTCACTTGAACAACGAAGCTTATAATATTTAAGCAGAATAACAATTGTTTGTCCGCTTCTGGCACATATTTGTTTGCTTGTTGTTTGTTTGCATAATTCAGTAAACTCGTATGTTTGGTCAATGGGGCATAGCGAATTGGTAAACACATGGACACATGAAGTCAATCAATTTAAAGCCGGGTAACATTTTAAATCAATTCGTTGAACACTTGTAGCATTTAAGAAATCGAACAGCCAACACGGTCTGTATAGTTGGACTTAGTTTGGTCTTTTATCTATCTACGTTCTCTTTGTGTGGATGTGTGTAAAGACGAAAGTCGAATCACGCCATTTATCAAGCCACGGCCATTATTGCTATTGCTACACAGGACCAACTTCTTTGCACTCATCTTTCAAGCAGCTTTCGTTCAGTGGATCTTTCTGTCCAAAACTTGCTTATAAATGCAGAGGACCGCCTGAGACGTACATACAGATACACACATTTTATAAAGTCGTTGTTTTGCCAATTTTCAAATGCGAAATTCAATTGAGCATTGAATAAAAAGTTTCCTGCCGAAAGCATTGGCATTTTTAAAAAACAAACATTTATACAAAAATACCAAAGCATTTACAAGTTTGACTTCTTCTTGGAAGTGTTCTCCCTTCTTTATCTTCTCGTTTCACAAGGGTTGCTTATAAAGTTTACATTGACAAAACAACTAAATGTTTGAAAAAGTCCATGTCATGGCGGATGTACCTACACATATGAAATTTTACAGACTCAAGAATCTATCTTGATAATTCTATGTCAAACCATTTGTACTTTATATTTATCAGTTATCTTATTTTCCATTAAGAAGCAAAGTTTTGAAGCTACCCCAAGAATTGGCACATGGCGTATCTTTAATGATTTGCTTTTTGCTGACTCTATACCGACCCACCAATTCCCATTTTCAATATAATGTACATAATTTGATATGGCCATTTTATATAAACGTATATATACAGATGTGTATACTTATTCATTTATATGTATATGTTCATATAATTTGTGTCTTTAGCTTTTGCTTTGGCTTCGGCATTGGCTTCTTGGCGAATTATTAATGCCACTTTGCATAATGAAAAGTTAGCCAAGTTCAACATTTTCTTTGTTATTGCTTAACTTGTTGTTGCTCTTTATAATATTATTGTTGTTGTTGGCGTTCTCGCTGATACTTGTCGATGTTGCTGTTGTCGGCGAAAGCTTTTCAAATTAGGCTAAACAAAAATGTCGCATGTCTTGCCAAAATACATGTAGGAAAGGAAAATATTTGAAAACAAAAACAAATATTATATATAGACCGTGTATATTGTAGCACATATTTTTGGTTTGCCTTTTTGCTTGGCCATGGCCTGAACGAACCGCAATAATGGTTATGACTGTTGTTGTTGTTGTTGTTGTTGGCGTTGTTGCTGCCGCTGTCGTCACGTCACATGACAATGAGAAGCAATAAATCAAAACTTGCCAACATGAAATTAATATTTACAATCCGGCTCAAGTCTATAAAAGTAATTTTGGCATGATTGTCTTTAATGATTTGTTGCCTTTTACTTATTAAATACATATAGAAACTTCAGTGTGTTTAAAAATCGGAGATTTAATACTGACAATCCCAAAATGTAGGCAACACTTTTGTTCAATTGACTTTGTGCAAATGCAATATGGGTTGGCATTTAATCCCTTCTTCCATATATCTTTATATGTTATGCGCTATGGAAAAAGTTTTTGTGTGTTAAGCACAAGGACAACATCGTGTCAAACAATGACAACAATACGTTCTATGACAACCTATACCATGAACACATAAAACTTCTATAGAGGCAAACACAGAGCAAAATTCTTAGATGCAGTTGAACGACACACAAGCACATACCTACGAACATGTGGGGCACGTAGCATGTAACTCTCTGGCATGTTGGCCTTATGTCAAATGCTTCGATTTGGCCTCCCCTTTTATTGAACCACATCCGCAGGTGGCGATATATGACTGCCATGTCAGCCATGCACAATGCCTGCGTCACTGGGGCCTCCGCTGCCATTGGCAACCATTAATATGAATTGTCAGCAGACAGCCGATTCTTTGAATGAGATAAGTGTTTTGATTCGAAATCAGAGTTATCATTACAATAGGGTTTATGACAAAAGATAAACTCCTGATCGATGGCAGAATCTGGAGTTACAATTTTGCTTCCACACTTAAGTGGACTTTTGTTTACATTGAACTTTTTTTAACGCTATAGCTTAGCGGATGTTGGGTTTTTGCTGGGATGATATAGAAGAATAATTATTATCTCTTTATCGTACGAAAACTTCATGGCATCTGGACATTGCCAACAGCCGAGACAGAGGCAGAAGTAGGAATAGGACAGTAAAGAGTCTGACATGCCATAACAAAAAGCAAATTATATTTTCATATTAAACGACGTATGAGTAATCCTCTACACACACACGCAGTCATCCACATGGAATGATGTCGTCGTGTCTGACAGTTGTCCGTCGTCCGTTTCTGTATGTCAGGCAATTCTGTCTACTCTTTCTCCGTTTCTCTCTGAATATCCCTCTTCCACATAATTCTCATTTTCATTTATTTATAGACTTGACGAGAACTGAACGCTAATGTCATTTCCATTTGCATGACGAGATTGCTGTTGGACGTGGTCGTCGACTGACATGAGAAGCAAAAACCGATTGGCAGACAGGAAATGTATAGTACATATTCTAAATCAGAATCCTGGTTATGGAATACCGAACAACTAAATAAGCATTTGACATTAAATTTAAAAAATTGGTATTATTTTAAAACTCAAGAGCTTTTTCCGATTAGAAGTAAATCACAAATTATAATGTTACTCTCTCACGTTAGGCATTTTAGAAGAATAATAAACAAAAGCAAGTGCAAATTATTTGATTTGGCATTGAGATCATATGAATGTAGGTGTATCAATTTTATAGGTTTCGAAAACGTGCTTCAAAAATATAAAAAACTCAACATGCACTTGATTGAAACTTAGTCGAACTAATTTTTAAAAGCTGACGTGTCACAGGTTTTATAATGCATTGGGGTTTGGTGGGTATATAGTTAAAGTGGAATGGTAATGCTTGTATGATTGTATAATGAGAGATTGTGTTTGGATATATTTCAGATATATTTTGTCATTATGTAATTAGCACACAGACAATGCAAGCACTTAGACTTAATAATTTAGGTAATTGTTTTTTTTTTTAATCATTTTAAAAGAGAAATACACTCAATCAACACTTACGTAAAACTGCAACTGTAAGTCACCTAATTGGTCCTATTCAAATAAATGCAATTTGATAATGGTATTTTTTTTTTGTTTGTTTTCTTTTGATTTGGAAACGTATAAGTAACTATATAAGTATATTTCATGCATGGGCAACTTGTCCTGCTCCCTACTTTCAGGCGCAACACCAACACAAACACAGGCAAAACACCAAGGATATGTATGTATATAGTTATATGTACATATATATATATATACTTATAGCACACACATAGCAAAGCAACTCAAACACAAGCGTCGCCCGGCTCCAATGGCTCCAATAGTTAAGCGTAGACAAACATGACGTAAACCTCACAAAAAAAATTATTGCTGTTTCCTCAAAAGGCGACTTAATTTTGGGTGGAAAAACCAAAATGATTAATAAGTTTAAGAGTCCAGAATGTCTTTTGAGGCAATTCAGAGATAATTCCTGTATTTGGTTAGCTAGAATTCAAGTTATATTTGTCTTTAATGTCTTCCTGGGGAAAAGGCGTTGAAGCGGCAGGCGTCAGTCAAATCAGAGGTGTAGGCGCATAGACCAAGAGGCGTCGCGACATCAAGGACATTGAATACACAATGGAAATGAATAGAACACCACAAACAATGAACGACACTACAAACATCAAATATATAGATATTGTTAATTTTTTAAAATTCCTTATTATAGATTACACAACACTGAAAACATGCAACAGCAGGACATGCATTGTTGCTTTCACTTTCGAAGCTACAGCATTGGCAGCAATTCCTTTTAAGTATACATTAGGCTAATTCGAGGCTAAAAACAACACTAAAATGCTAGCTAGCCGATATTTGCCGATATTTGTTGTTGTTCCGATAGTTGGTTTTGTTTTTGTTGTTGGTTTTATTTGTACAGTCAAATTGCTCTACATTTAGCCTCTGGCTGGCAATTGACACGTCTGAAGTGCACGAAAGCCGAGGACAAACTGAGTAAAGGACTTCGTCCTGCGTTTTACCATTTCGTGTTTGCCATTCGTTTGAGTGAAGTCAACCTTTGAGTTGAAATTTGAGTGAGTTTAATACTTCTAACTACATATATATATAAGTATATCCTGTAAATATAGGAATTTTAATGAATAAATGCTATCTTCCTGACCAATGTAGATCGGAAACTTTTAAAATGAGAACAATTTTAACAAATAATCAATTAGTCATCCTATATATGCGTATTATTCGTTCCTATGCTGTTTTAAAGTCATTCTGGTATCTCGTTTCTAAATACTAGGTAAGATGAAGTCGATATCCTGGCCAAGTGCACAGGAATTGTGTGCTGCAATAATATTTGGATTTGCAGTTTTTTCCTAACCGTGCAACTAGCAACATTTCCGGTTTCCGTTTGGCATTAACGGCCGATTATCAACTGTTGAGACCGTTGGAACGATTGCAGATGGTGCAGCTATGTACATGTGGAGGGATGTGGCAGCAAACAAACAAAAAATGTAAAATATTTTCGTTTGACTGTAAAATTTTATACAACTGGCCCAAAAGTCATTTATTTTGCATAAAAAAATAAGTGTGGCTGATCAAAAGAGGGGTGCGAAGGGTGTAAACTTGCCTTTACACCTTTTCTGCTGTCCTACCCATGACGATAAAGCCGAGACGACTACCCTCTAGGGCATTGGGTGCAAATGAGGAAAGTTAACAGCCAGACAGACATTGAGCCCGAGACCGAGACAAAGATAGAGGCTCGTGTAGTTGTTTATGAGTAAGACGCAGTTAAGTGAGCTTGAAATGGCCAGAGGTGACTGCGTCTGTGGCGCTTGTGCCGTGTTTTGTAAAAGGAAACACATGTTTCACGGAGCAACCTGTTGTTCAATTTGCGCATAACTTTTACACACACACAAGCCTGAATTCTGTCAGCCGTGTGTCATGGGTCGTATACATAATGATTTTAAAACAATTGGCTTAAATTCATTTAATTAAACCAAAAACAAACCGTATTCTATATATTTATTCTTACAATGTAAGTGTGCTACAGGTCGTATACACGATAAGTGTTTGATGAAAAAATATATGAAATTTGTTATAATAACAGTTATTATGTTTATTTTTTGCTCATCAACTAAGCATGCCTTGCTTTGAAGGTTGCTAGGTTGTTATGGTTTTACCTTCACATTGAGTTAAAAACATTTGTATTTCCTCTTTCTCTAGAAACTATCGAACAAACATATTTGGCCCGCAAAATATATGTCTAACGTTTAAATCACACAAGAATTGATTAGCCTCGAAAGTATGTCTAGAGATAATAGATATAGTTCCACTATACGTTCCACACCTGTAACGCGGGGCAGTATTAAAGTGTCCAGCAAACGTCCGAGCTCAGCGCGCCTAGGCAATCTCCAAACTGCCCAAGTACGGCAGGAGGTGAAACCGAAGGTTTTCCAGAAGAGCCTGAGTGTAAGTAGTGTACTAAGCGAACCATCTGAATTGGGTGAACGTGACGGTTTGCAAGGTAAATCCTACTGGAATGCCGTTATCAATGAGGTCGAGTTTGCTGCCTCTTGCCACACCCAGCCGCGTATTCCCGTCGTGGACTATTCGGTGGTACTGCCGCCCCGTCTGCAGGAGCGTGTAAAACGTATACAAGACTATGATTACTCTAAATCCGATGATGACATCTATATAAGGGATGATATGCGGGAAGAAAGACCAGAGGATTACCTGAGTCCAAGCTCACAGGACAGTGAAGAAGAGAAGGATGTCTTACTTGTGAGTAGTTCTTAAACTTGAACCATTTGTTGCAATAATTCGTCCTTGTGAGCTTCAGTTTGATCTGGGCCGTAATAAAGTCGAGGAACAGTTTAACGAAAGCGACCACTCGGATATTGTTCGCATGGAACATGAGTTCGAGAAATTCGATCTCAAGCTGGATGAACCTGTTGGACACACACACCGTACTGTGGACAGAACTAGTTGGTATGCCAAATTTCTATGCGCCCCCAGAGACAAACGAATCTGCTGGCAATCTAAAGTGGAGCAAGGTGATCGAACTCATGCCACGCATACCCTGGACGAGCAGGCAGAAGATCTAATGGATGCTGTTAGTAAACTATCTAATCGCTTGAACCAATCTCATTACTCAATTTGAATCTAACCCAAGTCAGCTGAACGTTTTGTTGAGTGGCTCAATTCCATAGGGACCGTGGAAAGCGATCTAACCCCTCATAAAGTCAAAAATCTTTTCTCCATTAAGGGAGATCGCACACTTTTGGCATCGGTTAAAACGGACCCCAAGGAAGTAAATGCCATTGCCCAAACAGTGGCCGATAAATGGAACAAACCGCATGTAAGGCACAATTTATCCTTTTTTTTTTACATTATAAAATTGTACACTATCTTTTTTTGTTAGTAGATGGCCATTGAGTTAAAATACGAGAAGCATATCAATGATCATGCCTCTCGTCCCACGACCAAGCCCATTCTCAGTGCTTTTGGACGCACCGTGCCCTTAAAAGAGAGACCTTGGATGAAGCGGTCAAGTGACACGATGATTAAAACAGTTTATCCCGAAGAACTGCTCACACGGGAGAAAATCTTTAAGGGAATCACACATCTGCGTAGTACAACAGCATTGATTGATTTCTATGTGGCCAATCCAAGATTGGAGAGACCACAATATTTGCTCCGAGGCGGCGACTTTAAACAGTCCTGTGCTAGTGAATCGGCAACGGAAGTGCCACTTTATGAACTATTGGGACTTCGCTATTAAAAATTATTTGTTTGAGTTGTCATTTGAAAATTAAAGAAATTAAATGGTTTAAGAAAAATGTATTTAGATAACTGTGCTTAATTGCTACTGCGTCAAGGTTGTTTGTATCCAAGGCAAATACGTTCCAACATTAACGTAAACACCTGGCACACCGGCTTGGGCACAGCCGATTCCCCAGGCCACTAGTCCCACAACATACCACACCCCATTGTTGGTGCAAACCAGTGGCGACCCACCGTCTCCTGTACACGCATCCTTGCCAGCTTCGCCGCCAGCGCAAATAAAACTAGTGGGACTTAGGGCGAACGATGAGCCCAAGCGAGTGGATCGCAAAGCTGCCTGGCAATTGGCATTTGGTATCAGGGGCACATCCACTTGCCGCTCAATCGCCTGGTAAGCTCCTGTGGGTCCGAAATCGTTCTTACCCCAGCCAGCAACCCAACAACGTTGACCCACAAAACTGGTGGTGGGCAGGCAAATTGTGCCCACGGTTGACTTACTAGTCAAAGATACAGCCTGCGCCAACTTAAGGATGGCCACATCGTTTTGAAGATTGGTGGGATTAAATGAAGGATTCACATAGACATTGGAAATATAAATGTCTTGGGCGGGTATCGGCTCACTTGTACTGGCCGCATCCCATTCTCCAAGTCGCACCTTAAAGGAAGTCAGACTGAATAGAGAAGGACGTTACAAATGGAGAACTAGGGTTTAGCGGGGCCGCAGACTATTTAGAAATTTACCCCAAATTGTAAACCTTATGGGCGGCGGTAAGAACATGTTGCGCCGTAATCAGTGCGCCTCCACCCAAGTAGACATCTGCTGTGGTCAACAACGCTGCTTGCCACGGATAGGCACCAAAACTGGCCTGTCCAGGATTGGCCTGTGATGCGCCTGGCGGTGGTGGGAATCGACGACCGCATTGATAGCTTCCTGCCTGACAGCAAGCCACTAGTCCATAGCTACAGGTCAATGTGGAAGCTGTTGTTGGCGGTGTGGGCTAAAGAATGTCCTCACTTATATATTACCCATAATGATTAACCATTTACACTCACATAAACTCCTCCATTATTCACAATTCGAATGTCTAATTGTCCACTCCCATCGGTAGGTGCTGTGGGCAAAGGGTTCGCACAGGATCCGGGAGGCACACACTGACAATAACTAGTTCCAGGATTAACTATATTGGGTACTGGGGGCCAAGTACCTGGTGCTGCTGGTAGTAGTGGTGGAACTAATGTTCCCACAACCAATTGCCTGGTAAGGACTAAACAAATATCCTCAGTAATGTTAGAGAAGAGCGCATTTCCATATTGACCTACTCGTGTGATTTGCAGTATTGCCCACATCACTGGGTTGTGGTACTCCAGGAGCCTTCTTATTTGGTTCATTTCCGACTTGAGGAGCACCAAACTTCCAGCTGAAAGCGCCACCAGCGAGTAACTGCATCAATAGCAAAAATAAGCCAACCCACTCCGACATTTCTTCTCTACTCAACCCTTTGCCAACGGAAACTAAATTGTCCACCCAGCACTCTACTTGCCTATATAGTCCAACCATGAATAATAAAATTGACCAACAAATGGCCTCCATTTAGAGTAGTATAATTTTTGTTGAGGGATTTTCCGATAGAGAGAGCTGCATAGCGCAACAAAAACATTAGGTATTGGGCGACAAAAAAATGGACAATAATCATAAAGAATATTACAATATTTGCGTACCGAATAAGAGTTACTCTTCCAAACAATATGGAACATTAAAACTCAACACCTAAGCTAACTATTAAATGTTGACTTGCGTTGTAACTGGTAAAACAAAAATTGTTACTTCCCCCATTGGAAAATTGTAGAGACATTTTGACTGTTGAAATCATGAGACTCGATGTTGAGATTCCACATGTATGACCCGGTATGTAAGTCCGGTTATTGCACATTAAATAAATTAATTTTGAATTTAACGTTGTTTGGAATATGGAACTGTGCTAATTTGACCCTCGTCTTTTTGTCTGTTTGCACTATATTGTGCACATATTTTTGTTTCTTTTTAATTGGATTCTAACAACTTAATAGTTTAATGGTAAAAATTGGTTGTCGGAATAATTCAAATAGTTTCCGCTTGGTCGCCGCCAAATTGTGAATATCTACATAAAGGTTTGCCCCAACTTGTATGATTAAACCTTTTGGAGGCGTTAAGTTTCCAGAGATAAAGCTATCGAAGCTTTTGTCGTAGAGCTTTCTCATATCAGTTGACTAATCGAAATAGTTTTGGATTTCTAATATCACTTTTAATCAGAGCGCCTAGCAAATAAGTCGTAGCATTAGAGAAAATGGTTAACGTAGTACTAGACTTTTCAGCTATACCCAAATTGCACGGGCGTCAAAACTTTTGGCAATGGCGAATCCTTTTGCGTGCCTACCTAGAGGCAAACGATCTGTGGAAAAACAACCTTCCCAAGGAGGTAAATTCATACAGTTGTATACTTTGTGACTATAGAGATGTGTATGTAGTTCATTACCTTCATTTCAGAGTCCCCATGCCAAATTTATAATCTTGGCTACTGTACAGGGCGATAAGATTGAGCCAGCCTATGACGATGAGACTTGCCAATACATATTTCAGAACTTGGAACACCGTTTCGGGCCATATAATTAGCATTATACATATTTATTAAAATTAAAAAGAGATCTTGACTTAGCTTTTAAATTCTGGGTTAACTTGCAGCAAAAGAGCGCAAACCATTCTTTGCCTTTATGTATCTCTCTCTCTTCCGTTATTTCTTGCCAAGACGAAAGAATTTTTTTGGGCTCCGACATTTAGGTTATATATTTAAATTCAACTTGTACATTTGTGTATGTCTTGTGCGATCAGTCCTAACTTACTAATCAAACCTGTGTTATCCGATGCAAGGTTAATAAAATGTTACACCGTAAGTTGACTTCTGCTTTCTAGTAGCTTACAAATTGTCACACAAAATAAATACGGGACTTATAACCGACGTCTACGCAGTATACACCAGTATTGGAAAATTACAGAGTTGCATTATTATAACATTTGTCCTTTAACAGCGCGACAGTAGTTAACATAATACTGTATAACATGCCGATATTTTGCGATATTTTCGGGCACACTGTTTGTGTGTCTCTCCACCACAAAATCCTCGTAGAGCCCCTCTCTCTTTTGCTATGCTAAACCCATTTAAAAGCCGTTAAGTTTTGTGATATTTTTATCAGTACAGCTTTTTCATATCAGAGGAATTAAAAATTGACTAATTGAAAAAATGTTGTATTTTTAAGTTCACTTTTAATCAGAACGTCCAGCAAATAAGAAGCACAGAAAATGGGTAACAATGAACTGGATTTCTCAGCTATACCGAAATTGCATGGACACGAAAATTTTTGGCAATGGCGTATCCTTCTCCATGCCTATCTAGAGGCGAATGATCTATGGAAGCACGATCTACCCAAGGAGGTAGTGTATTACCAGCATTAGTAATAAATTAATATTTAACATCTATTCATTTTAGAATGCCCATGCCAAATTTATTATTTTGGCTACAGTACATGGCGATAAAATTGAGCCCTCTTATGACAATGAGACTTGCCAAAATATATTTCAAAGCTTGCAAAGTCGATTCGGGCCTTATAATTGAAAAACAATTTTAATAAAACCTTTAAAGTTCTAATTTCTCATTTTCACTAAATCATCTTGATACTTGAATGATATTAAACAAGGCTATGACGGCCATTGGAAAATGAAAACAAAATTCATCAAAAATGACGCACATTTCAATATATTTTTAATTTGAGAGATTCCGAGTTTTATTTAAAAGTGAGTAATGGTGTTGTGTTGGATCAGCTAACATGTGCTCAACAATCATCTCATGAATCTCTAATTCTAATTTGCTTAAGATCTACGATTACATTGGTAAGGCACTAAATTAAAGCACTGTGTATCTTCACATGCACACACCAATGCGTCAATTGCTTGATGCACTTGTTGTGCACTTTTTAATCTAGGTTCAAAACAGAAACAACTTACACTTTCGTTACATACATAGGTAAACTCTATATACATACACAAGTTAATAGTATGCGAAGGGGTGAGAGATTTTCGGGTGTGAAATAAAGAGTATTATTGTGTGATCACCATCAATTAGAAGGAAAAAAAAACTTTGACTAGCACTTTTGCGCCTGCCGCAAGGCGCGCAATTTAACTGGGATCATAGAAGTAGACACTGGGCGACCAGGGTTTCTCCGCACCAACCAACATTTCAGGATGAGCACTAACCACAGCCTGGCTATCGTTGCCGCAACCTTCTCCAGGGAAATCTTGGCCCACAGCCTGCGCACGCAGCACTATCTGATGGGTCTTGGTAACATTCACATTGGCCACAACGGCAGCCTCATGCCGGAAACTATAGAATCGATTTGTCAAATGGCCATCCACATAAATCTAAAACACATTAGAGATTTATATTTCGAAGCCTGTGTGCACAAATAGTTAAATCATTGAAGGCTTACCTCATAACCGGCAATTCCAACACAGTCTAGCACCTCCCACCGAATGAAGAGAGCTGTACAACCCAGACTGGAAACTTCAGTAATGGTGACAGGAAAGCTTTCCCGAGGTGGTTTATCCAAGTCTCGTGATTGTTTAACCTTCTAAAATTAAACGGAATTATTAGAAACTTAATAATCGAGGTTTGGAATTATTTTACCTTTGGCTTCGCCTTTTTCTTGTTCAGCACATGATCCATGGCATGCAAATCGACAATAATTGAGTCAATAAAAAATTTCTAGCAAACAGGATGTTAAAAGATGATATTCATATTTAGAGTTAAGTGGAGGATCTTACCATTTCGCAAACGGGATCACACATGGCAGCGTCAAGAGTCTTGGACACCGATTTGCACTCATTCTCGCAAAGCAATGCTCGACAATGGCAGCAAACACAAGGCTCTGGATGTGGTTCAGGTACACCGTGTTGTAGGCTCTCTTCCTCGTAATCCTCTTCGCCAGTATGGCCCACATCCTCGCATTCTTGCAGAGCTTGCCTTAACAAAAGCTCAAATAGTTGTCGCGCTTGCGGACTTAGCGGTCCATTTGGTATCAGCGTGGAGTCCTTATATTGCTCCATCATCTTGCATGGATCTAGGGGAGGGCAATCTGTAGGACATGGATCATCAGCTGCCACCTCTTGCAACAATGCATCACATAACCCACAGTCCTCAGGATTCGGTAGGGTGGTGTCGCCGACCATGTCCATAAGCTGTTGGCATAGCTCACTTTCAGTTTCGTTGTGCTCTTGTAGAGTTGCCATAGCTTGATCATCGTCATCATCGCAACAACCAACAAAGACATCCGATTCGGACACGCTTAGTTCTGCTTCGTCTTCCATTTGAGATTCTTCAGTATCCATCACAGGAGGCACTTCCAAATCGTGTGTCTCAAACGGTCTGAAATCTGGGTCAAATTCGAATCCACCGATTTCCTTCAGCGGCAGTGGCTTTGGTTTTGATTTCAGGAAACATTTCTTCACTACTTCATCCAATAGGGCGAAACACTTCGAAAGCTTATGCTGCTTTTTGGGTTCATTTATTTCCACGGCGTGATGTCCAACCTGTTGGCCGGCACAGCATTCTTCAAAAGTTGGAGTTGGTGGCGTCGGTTCATCTTGTGGAGCGTTGACACATTCAGGTTCTTGGGCTACCATTAGAGTTAACTCTCTAAATAACTGCTGTATAATTTTTGGGCGATCTTCTTCATTGCATTCACAGTCGGCTGCATTGCTCAATTGCTCGATCATGTCCAGAATCCGTTTCTTTCGTGTGACTGGTCCTGGATCTGGCTTCTTAGAACTGGACTCGCATACGATAACATCGCTAGATACTAGTACCGAGCGAAAGGCACTATTTTGTTCACACATTGTCCTATCCTGCGCCTCCCTTCCTAACGAATGCCCAGAAACTGGATTACAATGGTCGCTGTCCGGACTCAGATTAGAAGAATTGCAAATGGCCAGTGTAGGCTGAGATTTTAGCTGATCCTTAGCTAGGCATTCACAACTAGCCCCACCTTTAAATGCGGTTTTCAGTGAAGGCTCTTTCGAAATATAGCAACTGGTGACGATATGTTCAGATGTCTTATGCCCTGTTGTTACCAACAGATCCTGGGAAGTATGACAACTGGTTACGATTGGATCAGATTTAATTGTCGTCTTTGAGCAAACACAATGCGCCGAGACTTCGTTTGTCGCTTTTTCTGAAGGCTCTTTGGAAGCATAGCAACTCGTTACAACTCGTCCAGATTTTTTGATAGACATGTTCGAGGAGGACTCACAATCCAGATAGATTTCGTCTGCGTGTGACTTTTGATTATTGGCCACAGATACATGTTTGAATACACTCTTTCCTGGTGGATGGGCGCTTTGTTTCTGTGGGCAAACACATCCCATTTGACTGCACTTTAATTCAAGCGTCCTCTCTGATACACTTCGCTTTTCGTCGCGTCCGCATGTGGCCGGCTCCTGATCCCGTTGAGTGTGGCACGCAACTTTTGGATGATGTGATGAACTACATAGACATGTTATCTTATCCACCACAGAACGCGATCTTGTGGTACACGAGGTTTGCTCTTCGCATCCGAAAGACGGCTGATTATACAATTGAAAATTTTGTTCACTGGTCTGGCAAGGGTTCACACTGTGACTACTAACCCCACATGGTGCAGGATTGGCGTCAACTTTGCTTAAGCATGTGGGAACACTGGGCTGTGACTTTACGGTTCTGACACTCTCAGCTGGATAATCCGTCTGGCAACTAAGTGTCATGATAGGCGTCTTCTTCATAGTTGAATGTGACCTGCATGTACACACTCCACGACTGGTCCCTGGACACTGATACTGGGTGGGATAGTGAAATTTATCCATGGCATAGACTTGCGTCTGCGATGATCTGCCCGTGTTTGTATTCTTTTCTCGATCCAATATATACTGGTCGTGAATGTATGAGGTCTCCGTTTGGGAGGTTTTGGCATTAAGTTCTTCCCCTAGCATCTCGTCGCTACGGGTGGGCGAGTGGTGGTCGAAGAGATATGAGGCCTCCGTTTGTGATGGCTTGGCTAGCGAGTCGGAGTCACTTTTATCCGTTTGGCTTTTCCAGTGATCTCTCATATATGATTTGTCTGTTTGCATATCCTGGTTGCGGGCATTGGTGGCGGCTTTGTAAGTGATGGTGGGTTTAAATGGTCGCTCATCTTGCATATACATCAGAGCTGGGTAATCTGTGGATGACAAGAGCAGAGAAAACTCAATTAGGTGTGGTTGGAAATTGTGCACATTTTTATTATTGGCAAAAACAGGACGATGTGGATAGCTGGGTTAGGGTAAATGTTTTAATTAATAGACTACGTTGCTGAATGTTGGGGTGGTGTTTGTAATTCCTTAATCTCGGACAGATGAACTTCACGGCCACGTGTAATATTCGGCAATGACCACATCTCACAGTTGTATAGCTCTAGGAATTTGGCCTCTGCCTTCTCGCGACACGGACAAAAGTCAAAGTATGATGTCTGACTGCAATTCTCTCGCTCGTCAAAGGTGCTAAATATAGTGCCCCTTTGCACACACTTGCACACCTTCACATTGATGTGCTCGCGATTGTCGTCAAAGGAGCGACGCCGCCAAGGACACTGACAACAACCACAGTTCCCAGGACAAAACACATTGCCATCTTCGTCCATTATTGGGCTAGGATGGAAGCGGCAAGGCGAACAGTTCGCAAAATCACAGTGTTGCGGTAAAGCTAGGTAATAATGTCTATCTGTTGAGGGTTCCCTCTCTGGCTCTGGTTCCGGCTCCGGACTTGGTGACGATAATGGTGGTGATGATGGCACATCGGATATAAGTCCAGATCCCTCTTCGTCGAGGGCGAACTTTTTCTCTGTGTCGGATTCAAGTTCGGGTGAAGGCGTGAGCGGTGGCGTAGCAACGACTATTGGCATCCGCAAACAACAAATGGATATCACATCGCGTTGCTCGTATTGATTGGGACATGGCACCATGCAAGTCGGTCCAGTACATTTGCATTCACTGCAAAACCTGCTGTCACCGTAGCTTTCTAAATGGGTATTAGCCTCCGCCGATAGCGAGGCTGAGTGAATGGTGTCGCAAGAAAACATAGCATATTGCTCATTGGTGACGGCTTTACCTGGCTTTGCTGCTTGTAATTCGTGGAGTTGGAATGGCGGAACTCCTATGACCGGGGCAGCAGATTCGCACGGGCATATGGAACGCTGGTCCTGCTGCTGCTGCCGCTGCTGTGCTAGACAAGCAGATGTCAGCTCCCCACTCTGCGGATCGAATTCCAATGGCATTTGCACAGTCACTGGCCTACCCGTCATTTGTTGTTTTTTATCACTGATCAAGCGAGCGGTTATCTCCAGAGTTGCCTCACGTGGCCTATTCCAGCCTTGGCCCGTTCTGTCAAAGTTTTTCAACAGCATTTGAGTAGCATTATGAGCCCTCTCCAAGACATCTCTTATGGTATTCGGATCGTCAAATTTAGACACATGTTGCGAATCCGAATCCCCCACACTCAGACAGTCGTAGTACATATCCTGATCGCTGCGAGTGGGCTGGAAATTCTCGCCACGGAAGAGTAGTCGTGTTGTTTCCGATTGTGATTGCTGCTGTGTCAGATAGTGAATTCGGTTACAATTGTTGGCGTTCCTGCATAAGCCAGCATCAGTTCTTTTAGGGCCATCGTCCTCCATAGCGGGTTTCTTTATCTCCAACTCGTTTTCCTAAACTTACATTAAATTTGAAACCAATGTGTTGTCGGCTCGAATAATTTGATCTAAATGAAACACAAATATTGACAGTATACGCATATGGTACAACTGTCGAAATTTTGAATTTGGAATTCATAACGGGGTAGGCGGGTAGATATGTATTCAGTGATTAGAAGTGTTGGTCCAGGTTTTCCTCCTGGCTCCAACGTACAGTGCGACATTGCAATCGATTTTTCCTGCCTTTTTCACATAAACATTTACGAGGCAACACAGGTTCCAATGATTTGGGCTGATAGATGTCCACATTTACCTGCCCGTTCAGTGGGTTCAGCTCGATTGGCAAGTTTAGGGTTACAGGTTCTCCACGCAGTTGACATTGACAATCCTTGGGACACGAACAAGACTCTCCGGCATGCAAACGTGCGTTAATCTCCAATGTGGCCGGGTAGAAACGTGGGGACCTATGATTGGGAATGTTGTCCTCGTTGTCGGAATGACCGTCTCCGCCATAGCATCGCAGCAACATTTTTGTGGTCAAGGCGGCACGTTCCAAAACGGTTCGTATCTGTTCAGGATCATCGAAACGTATCATTTGCTTTGTAGGGACAGTATCCTTTTTCTTATTGTCATCACTGTGCCCATCTCCCACAGCCTTCTCCTGTACTTCAGTGCAAACATCCGAAAAGTATTCATTATCGCTATCACTAAAACAATCGTGGAAAATGTCATCAGCATCCATTTTTGAGCACTCAAATTATATTAATTTTACTAACAAAAACTTGTAATTTGCTCTAAATTGCTTTTAAACTGACTAATATAGAACTCAATTCAGAATATAAATCTAAATTTTGACAGGTAGTTCGCAAATAGCTACAATAAAACATAATCGACACAAAAGATTTACTGAATAATTTACATCATCTATGTATTTAAATTTCAAGTAACACACAAAAGCAGAAGCTATGGCCACAATGTAATCACTCTTCGTCCGTAGTAAAGATCATGGAATTACGACGTTCTACTGGGTAATAGAGAGTGCAATAGTATTCGGATTCGATTTTACGATTATGGAAAGCAACGATGCGGCTATTAATATTTTCCTCGAGATCCACAAGCATCGTGGATATGTTTGGTCTAAAGGCTGACTTGAGCGTTTGAATACAGTTCACTACAGAAACGAATCCTTCATAGCTTTCCCATGAGTCAGGTGATTCATATTTCGGGCCCGGCTTATCCACATACAGATTCTGTAGTAACTCCATATTTTCGCGAAATACTTCACTACTCTCCCATGCTTGGAGAAGACGCTCCCTGAACATGTCCACCTTGAAATGGCCCTTGACGGCATCCTGTAGCAGTTTAATAAATCTCCGAGTTCTAGTCGGAAGCAAAAGAAGACGCTGCTCCACATCCGCTTGCACGCCAAATTCTGCGGTAGAGGGTTGGACCTGAATTGTCACATCCACGTTCGACGGAGACACTTGAACTTCACAACACTGCTTTTCTATTGGATCGGTCTGGGCAACAGCAACAGCTGTCCATTGCTCCCATTGGGGAGGTAAAATCGCAGCATGTTGGGAATTCAGAGAGAGCATTGATTTGGATGAATGAACTGTATGTACCGAAACCGCCGAATAGAAACTATTATTAGAAAGCGAGTGCTCAAGATGATGAGGAAGGGCAGCACTGCGACGGGCCCGAACTCGGAACATCCGACGATAGATGAAACGTTTGCAAAGTTGCCGCTTGCGCCGCAACGAAATGGGTTTCTCGGCCAACGTTTGACATTCCAGTTTATCGAGTTGTTTGTCTTGAGTGACAAATTGCACCATAGACGAAGGCACTTTGCAAATATGGTTTTCAGAATCGCCAAGTGGTACTCCCACACAAAAGTCACTCCCATCTTCCTTTTGGCTGGTGCCACCGCCTTGAGAACGCGCCGATTTGGCTGATGATTCTCCGGGCCTAGAGTTACGTCGACTGGGACTCGTTGGTTGGGAACTCCTACGACTTGTCTGAGAACCACGGCGACTGGATGGCTGCGACATGGATCGCTCTGTGATCCCCTGGTTAATTGTTTGCTTGCTAGATGTAGGCTTGGCTTGATCCAAATCCATTTCATCACATGGCTTGCAAATAGCTTTGGCGGAGACTTCGTCTCCAGACTGACACAAACATGCACTACTCACCTCGGATGGATTCTTGGCACATAATAGGGTGTCAGCCAGTTGCTTGACACTGCAGGCTATTGCCTGGAAGTCCTTGTGAGTGGGCAGCTCTCTTTCGCGCCGCTGCATATAGAGAAAAGGAGAGAAAAGAAAGAGGGCGTGAAAGTTATTAACGAAAAATGAAATCAAACTGGATTAATTGTGGATTACTACTTACCTCAATATCCCGCAGGGCACAACCCAAGCCCTGGCTAGCTGTTTGCAAATCTTTAATCTCATCGCGTTTGGCTCGCTTGGCCGGACTGTCATACAGCTCATCCGCGAGACTGAATCCCTCTGGGCATACACCCAGTTTTTGTTCCATTATCTGGCATTGCTCCTCCTTTGTCCTGAGTTCGTCCTCGAGGCAGCGTGTTTTTTCTTCGGAATCTTTCAGTTGCAACTCCATTTGACCAATTTTCTTTTCCAATGTGCCTACTTCTTCTTTAAGTTCCCCATTTGTCACTTCAATGTGCATGAAATCCTTTTTAAGGCTATAGATTTGGTTGCGCAAGCCTTCAGTCTCCTGTTTCAGTTGCTCTTCAGTGTTATGTTGCAACTTCTTCGAGAAACTCAGATCATCGATTAAAGCCTGACTGCGACGTCTCTCATTTTCCAAAGCAACAGCCAGAGGCTGTTGCTGCTCCGCCTCCAGTTCCAGTTGGGCCTTACTACTCTCCATACTGTTTTGGAGCGTGTGATTCTCCTCTAAGAGGTCACGATGCTCTTTGGTTAAACGCACCAAGCATGTTTTTAATCCATGCTCGGCCTCTTCCAACTGCTGAATCTTCTCGGCGGCGGCACGCGCATCTTCGCGCAAACAATCCTGTAGCTTGGCAATTTTTTGCTTCAGACAAACTTCTTTGGTGCGATAGGCTTCCTCGCGCTGTTTATATTCCCGCTCCAACTCCACCCAATGCGAATCGGCTGTCTCCATGGCTTCGTAGTGACGTGAATTGACATCCTTTAATTGACAACGAAGGCCTTTCACTTCCTCCTTCAGATAGTTGATCTCGCGGCACCCGCATTCATTAGTTTCTACATTTCTATTAGGTAGCTGGCAGTAGGTTTGTTTCATAGTTTCCTGGCCACCCTTCAAATGAGGCTCTCCATCGTCCTCAGCGCGATGTGATTGGGTGGTATTGATTGCGTCGGTTGTGGTGGACAATTCGTTACCCATTCTGGCTATAGTCCAGAGCCGATAAATCAACAACAATGGCAGGGAGCGTCGCAAACTGTCCAATTCTCTCTTGGCAGTACGCCTTTCTGAGTGCAGATGTTCCAATTGGGTTTCAGCCGCACTCAGATCGTCGCGTAGAATCGCACACTCGGCTCGACAGTCCTTGTACTTGGCACACAGAGCGTCTTTGCCAAATTCCAATTCCACGTTTCGCTGCCGTAGAATCTCTAACTCCACTTCGTTGCGTTGTAGATGCAAACGAGTGTCGTTCTCCGCCTCTTCGAACTCACACTTGGCCTCTTCAATAGCGGCGTTCTCCGCGATAAGTTGATCTTGACGGTCTCTCAACTCCTTTAATTCCTTTTCCAATTGCAACTCGCGCTGCAGACGTTGGGCCAAGTGTTTGGCCTGGGTCTCTCCACTGCTCTCATAAACCAGTAACTTCCCCTCCAATTGATCCAATCTCTCTTGATAGAACTGCAAATGGGGATGTGGTGGGGGTACAGACAAATCGCATTCCACAAAGACTCCACTCTCACTCAGACTGTTGCTCTGCCAGGCACTGCCAGAATGACTGTTGTAACGTTTACTCGGCGTTGGTGGGGCACTGGGCGTGGCACTATTACTATACGGTTGGACAGTGGCTACAATACGATTGTGCCTTGTACGCTCGGATTTGCTCTGCAGAAAACAAAAACGAAAAAGACAAAATATTTCACTTTGGTTAAATTTTATACGTTCAATTGTTTCAAAAATGTTTGGGGTTGAGGGATAGCAAGTTTATTTAAAATGGGAATAAAAGCCATGTACGGCAATAAATATTGATGAAAATAAATGTTTTGTTATTTTGGTATTTTCAATATTATTTTTCGGTGTATGACATTTAAAGCTGAAACTCACCTGATCAACAGACATCCCGGCGTCCAGATCGAGTTGTTGCACACACTGAAGTAGCTGCTGAAGACAACGTTTCTCCTGGCCCTCCAATTGATTAGATGATTTTCGCAAAAGATTCTCTAAACGCTGGCAATGACCCTCGCAGGTGCCGTCCATATCCAACTGGGGGAGACAATTATTTGTTGGATTTATTTTCAGGGAATCTTTTCACTGAAGGGACCTGAATATTGTTTTCTAAGAGTTTCATGCACTTTTTTTCTATATGCTCCGTGTTTGGAGGGTCTATTCATAGAAATTAGCATTACAGTGCAATGCTTCGCTGATTTCGTTGCAAGTATTAGGAACACACCTCCTTCACTCTATTCCATCACTTATTTTCACTTTACCTATTCGCAATTAAGCGTATGAATTAGATTTTCAAGCTGAACGACTTTAGCAGCAGACTGAAGCAGTTGGAACTACAGCGTTCGGCTCTAAAAACTAAACGTACCGAAAACACAATCGAAACTAAAAACTCAAAACTCAAAACAGCTAACAATAGATACAGCGATACAGATACAGAAGGAAAAGGCGTGGGGTAAACAAAGGCTAGTTTCAGATAGTGTGTCTATATATGAGTAATCGTTGAATATACAAAATAAGTAATAACCAGCCACTTAGGGCCAACCTTATATGACATCTTAAAAGAGTCTTAGCGATTTTGGTTAAAACAAGTATTTGGCCAATTCTGGTGAACGCATTCCAAAGTGGGCGATAGTTAATTTGGTTTCAATTTGAATCCCTTGTGTAACTCTTTCGATTAACGGCGGAAAAAAAACCTATAACCAAATTGGAAAGTCACACCACAAATTAAAATTTCTGCATAATAACAATAACAATATGATTTGCTCTACTAAAACATTTTTTTTTGTCTGTGTTTTGTTTTCCAACAAATTACTTTTGCCGTTACAATTGAAACAATTTCCGCGCTTGTTTAGCTACCAAACAAAACTGAGCCAAGTCTAAGCTGCAGCTGAATCCGAAGTTGATGCTCATACTCACGAAGCTCACACTCGCACACACGCTCACAACAAATATCTAAGTCTGGCTCAATTCATTCATAAACAGTTTGTGAGTCATTCGTTTTGAGTCGTTTGAGTAGCAGACCAAACAGGCTTTGAGTGTATTACCTTATCATTATCATCTTCCAATTCCAGTATGCGAAATTCAAGTAGTTCATTCTGTTCGCGTAGTTCATTGGCTTCATCGTTCAAGTGCAGCTGCTGCTCCTCCAGGTCTTTGATATGCTGTTTTAGCTCATTGACGGTAAGGGCCACCTTCTCGGCACCCAGAAGGTCCTGTTTCATCATCTGCAGTTCGGTTTGCAATCGTTCATTTTCCTTGTGACACATTTCCGCTTCCTTTTGCATTTTATCCAAATCCTGCAACTGGTAGTTGGAGGAGTTGTAGTGGGTAATCACTGAGAGTTGGACTTATCAACTTATTGAACTTACTGTTTGCCACATTACACCGCTGTCGGTTCCACTGGATGGCGGTTGTGGACTGATCGAAGGCGGTGCCGACGATAAAGCTGAATCTGTGTCCGAGTTATGGTCCTAGGAAAGAGGGGAAAATTCAGATCGAGTTATTGGAAAGTTTGAGGTAGGTAGGTGACTCATCTTACCTTAGGCTTAGATGCTGCATTAGTCAGCAGTGTTGTCATCCATGCAGAGGCGCCTTCTACACTTGTTTCTCCTCCTCCGCCACCAACACTTAATCGCACACCTCTCATTTCGTCTTGTTTTGTTTTTGTTATTATTGTTGTTGATTTATGTGCATTCTTTCTATTGTTGATTAGCTCAATGTTCTTGAGTTGGGTTATCTGCAAAGAAGAATGAAATGGAAAAATGTCGTGCTTCAGTTACATTCTCTTGGCAAAGTCTTTAACCCAGTTGATGTGTGTTTAACGAATGGCCAGGCAATTAACAAGAGATTGTGTCTTTTATCATCTAGTCTTTGCCCCTCTATAAGTGCCTTTAGAACACGCGTGGTCGTGGTCGTAGCCATTGCCGTTCCACTTGCTTTGCTTTTCACGACCAGTTAACAGTTATGACTTGATTTCTTGCGGCAAAAAGTCGAGAATAAAAACGCCAAATCATTATGTACGATGGACAGGTATGTGTTGCTTTTGATTTCAACAATGCGTCCAGAGCATAAAAGGGGTCCCAAGAATAAAGGTCGTTGACCATTGATTTGATTTAGAATCTGTACATACATACATATATCACTTACAAGGATTTATCGATTTAACGAAAACTATGCCAGATTCATTAATACTCATGGAAGTAAGATTATTTGGTACGGATTGTGGTAACTTTGAATCGGAGTAATAAGTAAACTAATAGTGATCGTTGCATAACATTGATGCCTTAAATACATACATACATGCCTTAAATACATACTATAGATAGACACTGAATATATCCCATTTGGAAAGAGTATACAACAATATTTCCAAAGTCAAGGCTTAAGAAATATCTTGTATGTCGGACAATAAGTAAAATTAACTTTATAGGTAACGGCATTCCGCCTAATCTGTTATGCTGGAAGTGAATAGTTTTCTTTTGAACCAACTAACCCAAATGTATACATATGTGTGTATATTGTCTGTATTATGAAACCCTTTAAGCAAATCTTTTTTCCCATGGCAATCGATTTGGCTTACTAAATAAAAACAATTTGATACATAAATTTCATTATAAAACTCAAACATTTGATGCGTCTTTCGCCACCAGGCCGTTAATTTGTCTTAGTTTATCTTATTTTCCAGACTGCGGGGCGCACATCACCATCATCATCACGTTTTTCATGGTCACGACAGAGCCCCATTCCATCCAATCCAATCCGAACCCAATCTCCATTCCCATTGACATGTCAGGCTAATTAGCCCACACTCAAAACCAAATTACTTTCCAATCAAGCACACCTAGTTATTGTATGTTTTTAGTTTTCTTTACTTTTATTTTTTCTTAATTTATTTTCTTCTTTTCTTTATATAAGCCTCATTATGGTCATGTTATTATACGCATAATGCAGCATTATGCTAATTTTACACCAAGCTGGAGAAATCATTAATCAATTGTGAAATGAGGTAGGGGTACGTATGTACCTACACATACACACACACACACCCAAAAGGAAAAAAACGAAAACACAACCAAGTGCAATGACCAATCGTCTCTCCCAGCCATGTACATCCATCCATACATTATCGTTTTCATTTCACAACAGCCCAAAGCCATGAATATCCAAACAGTAATTCGCCCTGATGGCAGACCCAAGACCAAGACCGAGTCCACAACTTGGACTCGACGTCGCTGTTGGCGGCGTTGGCGTTGGCGTCGCATGCCTGCACGTTGGGAGTCGCGTCAGTTTTGGAGAATTATCAGAATCCCTAACAGTTATGGTGATTTCTTGAATCGAATCCAAAGAAAGAACGTTTTATTTAACTTTATAGCTTTTCGTGATTTTTTATTGGTGTTTTGTTTTGGTTTTTTCTTTTTTTTTTGCGTAACGGCAAGTTAACGAACTTGATCAACGTGCCTTGCAAGTCAGATTAAGATTAGGCAAGTAACGAGGGGGAGAGATTACTTGATGGCTCTATTGAGATGGCATATTCAGATTGTGCTAAATGCAATGCCGTCGTTGCGAGACGAGCGATCGAGAGACCATGGATTGTGTGTAAATCACGACATAAGCAAACAAGCCAACTATCACCTGCACCAGCACCAGCACCAGCTTGTGCTATATAAGTACATCTCTGTGTGTATCTATCTAACTATGGTATACAGGTGTTTGTTTGCTTAAGCCACATAAACCTCACAAGCCGGGCCGAGTGTTTGTGGATGATTTTCCTTTTTGCAGACAGGTTTCAGTCGATTGAGAGAAGACTCGACTGCAATCCGATCCGATCCCATGCTACGCGATCCGTACCGATCCGGCTGCAGTTGCGACGCGACGTTCCGGGTTCACTTTGCACGATTACGTGTCAAAGCAGGCAACCATCAAAAAAGGCATCGACAATGCTTTTTATATATATATACTATATATAGATTTAGGTACATATATATATATGTATGTTCATATATGTTTGTATGTAGTATATTTTCTTGTATTTGCATTTGGCATTGTAATTCAGGTTTGTTCGCATCTGGACAAAGGCTTTTTCTTTGATTTGATCTTGCGAAAGCGAAAGTTTATACACGCTAATGAATTATATTGTATATCAGCAGGCGTGGCTTCTCTGCTCAATCTTTGGGCACAGCCAAGCATAACTCCGCAGCGGGGATAAGCTAATTGAACTAATGAATGGATACTGCTCCACTGTTGACATATGTGTTATCTCATCCATTTATGTGAAATGGCAATCAATTAATCGAATGCCTTTCCCTTCTTTTTCTTTGTCTCTGCGTTTGTTATACGAGTCGTTGTGAAGATTATTGAACATTAACGACCGAAAAGATGAAGAGATTACCCCCCACGTTACCTTTCATTTAAATCACAGTTAAATTTAGTTTTTTTGTTATCAACAATATATGTACATATGTATGTGGGATCAATGCTTGTTTTAAGTATTGAATAGAAATGGGATCATCGAATGTTTAAAGTTTAGTGCTCTTCAGCATGTTCCTTCTGTGGAGCCATGGGTAAATTCGGTTTATTTAAGAGACTAGTTATTGCAAATATACTTAATTAAATTTCAAGTAAAATGATTATACTTTGGCAGTTCTTAAATACACATCGAACACTTTGCTTTCCGAGTGTAATTTTTTCAACTATATTTACATTGGCATTTCCTGAATTCAATTATTAAAGTATTTGTTTAAATAATCATTGATCGAGTTGTATGATGGAGTAAGAGACTACGAGGGAGTAAGGGGGTGTGGGGTTGGTTTGCAAATTACCTTAACGTCTCGCCTTTCAAAATAGTAATCCATTTCTATTGCATATTATTTCATTGTTCATTCATAAACAAAACGGCAAACAAATGCAGAAAAAATGACGAAGAAACAATTAACCGCAATTTTCAGCTTAGTCTCTTAGTTTTCACCGTGGTAATTTCACTAAAACATTAAAATTTATAGACACATTCGCCACAATTCGCATATAGTTCAAATTTCCATTTCAAACACACCCCGTTTTGTTGTTGGATCTTCGAGTTTGTTTTTTGTTAGTTAGTTTGTTGTTTTTTTAGCTCTTCTGTTGTGATTACTTTGCATATTGGAAACGTCTATGTCTTGTTTTTAGCATCATCATCATCATCGTCATCATGATTATATTAGTCTCTTCGCTTTTACTGTCGTTTGACCATTAACCGTTCAGATGAGGATGACTAAATTTTTGCAGCCAACATAGACCCAAAACAACATATCGTATTTAAAATAGCGTTAACATTTCTTTTAAAAGCTTTTCACTGACCCCAATTGGTGGCCACACCACACAGACCCCGGTTTTTACTCGTAGTTTACAAGATGAGTACGAGAGTGTACCAGTATCCAGTATGTACAATATTTATTTATTGACACACTTAGATGCATTTGAGCTATGCAAATGAAGATCTCTGTCTCGGCCACTGTCTGGTTGCTTACTGCCCGACTTCTGAGTGTGGATTGAAAAATTGAACCGATAAACAGCAATTGAGATTGCTCTGTGATATGCTCCGATGATCTTACATATCTGAGGCATGTTAGATGATAGCGATGAAGTGGAATACATACACACATAAGTATTCCATATTCTCGAATTGGCCGATAAAAACAATTAGTTACTGCAAAAAGCAGGCGCAATTAATGAACTGTAAAATTGAATCCATTCATTGGAACGAACGGACGGACGACTTTACTTTCGGTGGGGCCAAAAGGCAATTAATTTTTGCCTAATCTGGGGGGGTTTGTAGTGCAAATTTGGTGAAATTATGAGTTTCAAAAAAAAAGAGAAAGACAGGGCAAAACAAAATACACCAGCAACAACAATACATAAATCAAACTGTAAACCATATACACACACATGCAGGTTCAGCTAAAAAGGTATAAGGTATATGGTTGTATGGATAGGTTTTTCGGTTGTCGATTTCAAAAACTATTCCGTGGTATTGTTCAATGGGGCATTGTTCGTAGGTTTACATTTACTTTTTAGTATTTTCGGCAGCGATAGACAACAATGCTGTTGGTTTACTTTTCAATTGGGTCTAACAACAGATTCTCACACACACACACACACGCACACATACAACGGAAATTTCACCTAATTATGCACTCGTTGAACTCTTTATTTTCAGCATTTGATTTGTTATTCATTATTTTTGGCCCACACTTGACACCTGACGAATTAAACACGAACCACCGCAACACGGGGCAATCTCCGGAATGGCTGTCAAATACGCGCGCGCACATGCGCACCTGCGAACTGAAACTGAACTTCACTTCACTTCCACTCCATTCATGCGAGCTGCGTCGACAGCTACAGCCGCAGTCGTCGTCGACAGCGGCGTCGTCGTCCCCTCTCTCACTCTCTGCAGAGAAAGTGAGTGTGCGAGGTGCAAAAACAACAAGAAGAAACAACAAAAAAACCGGCTTCTACCTGTGCGCTCTCCATCATCACTCTCTCACACTTTTTCTCTCCCTCGATCCACTTGCAACACTTGCGCTGCATCGCATTTGCTGCAACTAGCAGGTTTTGTTGCTGTTGCTTGATTTACCCTGCATACCCTGCATTGAAATTAGAGAGAGGTGTATTAGGAGCACCCGTATCCCTTTCTATGGCAAAATCTCTCGATTTTCTCAAAGAAAAGTGTTCATGAGTTCTTGTTTAATGTATACCTGGAACATTTGAATCTAATATTTATCTTGACTCGTCATATTCTATTACTAAATTCGTGGGAAAAGTAATCAAAAACTTTGCAACATATCTAATAGTGCTGTTAACATATTTCACTTCTTAACTTATGCATACATGCGTATACGCTATTTTTACTTGACAAGTGGCCTTGAAAGTGTTTCATTTACTTTCGAAAGATTCTTTATATAAATTTTAACATATGGTACAAGGTGTCTGAGAAGTCGTTTTCAATTTTTTAAGTTGGCAGTGTTTTTTGTTTTGGTTTATTTATTGCCGCGGCGATTGTTGTCTTTGGCCATTCTCATAACTAACGTAAAATTATATCATAGATCATGCCAATAGTGCATAACCAGGTACAGATACAGATACATGCAGGCAAATGCAGATTGCGATACAGATACAGATGGATATCGTTTATAGTTTGCAAGCCGGTGGCACAAGTTCAAGTGCCAAAATCTCCTGCCCCTTCCCACACCCACTGCCAAATGCAGACTCCTGTATATACCAATACCTATCGCATGTATATAAGTATATATGTATTTACAATGTACACTCACCTCAGTTGTAACTTGAGCCTGGCTTATGGGTTCAGTTTCGTTTTTAACTTTTATTGCTGTTGGTGGCTTTTTCTCATTGTTCGTTAAGGGTTTCTTCTTTGGCTTTTGGCTCGTTTCGTTCGTTTTGAATTTCGTTTCATTTGGTTTCTTGGGATTTTGCAATATCATTAAATCCTTCTTCAATTGTCCTATATTACGTTCTTTGGTCTTGATTTCCTCTAGCTGCAACAAGAAGCAAAACAAAGCGATTAAAATGTGTGTGGATAATTAGTTAGGCTATTTAGTACACAAAGTAATCCGAAACGGTATGTAAAAAGTTGTCTGATCAGTTCTCCTCTATCTTATCCCCCACCCATCCTCCATACCCGACCTGAAACCGAAACTGTACTTATGCCGTGCGGTGCGTAACTTACCAAACGTGTTATTTCAATTTTGGCTGATTTTTGTATGTGAGTCAATCGGTTTTCATATGCATTTTTCAATTGCCGCATATCGGCAGCCTTGAGCCTATCAGCCTGACCAATAATCTGCAAAAAATTCTCATTACACTATAATATACTGGTTATTTGGTGAGTTTGGGTCTAAAGAGCTGGAGCTGGAGCTGGGGGGAACAGCCATGCGGTTAGTTTGCACTTTGCGATTAGTTGGCCATTTCCATTAACCAAACGAGACAACAAGAAATAATATTTGCCTAACGTCCTTTATCACAATCACAAAGCATTAACCAAATTGCCATATTGAAAAGTTGACGATGGGTATAAAAACAAAAAGCTTCCATTTGAAATGTCACAGTAGTTCTTTAACTTTAGCCAACCATGTCGGGAATCGGTTGCAATTTCTCGCTTCTACTACTTCTGTTTCTGGCGATTACTGATGGTGCACATACATATCATATTCGCATAAATTCAAAAGGCCATTCAAATTTACTGCATGAGGTCAGCAAGATCTTGTGTAAGGCTAAAATTAAGGTGCTCTATTCATATTTTGAGAACCAAACTTCACATCAACATTCAAGTCAGTTGCTACAAGATGTAACCAAATGTGATATATCTTACATATGCCTCAGGTGAAGAGTTGAAGTGATTTCAAGAATTTATTACTCAATTTCTCTATTTTTGGTTTCCTTTCAACAGATCACAAAATCATGTACTGGAAGTGGTTAAAGATGATGGCATTCTAATGTACATGGTTATGACTATAACCAACATATCGCAACCCCTAGAGCTGTCCCTAATACGCAAAAAATCAGCCGCGAAGCATTTGTCCCATGTTTTTTTATTGGTTCGAGATGCCTACAGCGTAACCCAAGCCTGGATGCGTGCTAGTTTTCGTCAATTCTGGAAAATCTGGCTTCTTAATATTGTCATTGTCTTCTGGCGGGAGAAGCGGTTGCATATCTATCGCTATAATCCCTTTACAGATAATTATCTAATAGAGGTTGATCAGGCAGAGCCGGGACATATTCCCACACTGTTTGAACTTTTTCCCAAGACAATACCGAATATGCAACGCAAACCGTTTAGAATGTGCATCTATGCGGACGATGTAAGAGCATTTTATGGATCGCGGGGTGAGATTTATGGAACAGACGGTCTAATGGCATATTATTTGGCTGAGAGACTAAATGCCACAATGATGGTTACCCGTCCCCAATTCTATCGCAATCACAATGTCACTTCCGACATTTGTTTCATGGAGGTGGCGAAGGAATTCGATGACGTTGCCATGAATATACGTTTCTATGCTCCGGATACATTTGACAGGCAGGCGGAGGCCACCATAGCCCACAATCGCGATGACTTGTGTGTGATTGTGCCAAAAGCTCAGGGCGCTCCGAAATTCTGGAACATTTTTCGCCCTTTTCAGCTCTGGGCGTGGCTGTTCATTTTGGGTTCGGTGTTTTTGGCCTATATATTTTGTCAGATAGTGTATCGGCATCACAACGCCCCATTGGAAGTGGGAATGCAACTCTTTGCTTGCACTCTCTCATTGCCCTTGTCCCATGTACCAAATAACTATTCATTAAGGCTATTCTTGATCTGTTGGCTAATCTTCGGGATGCTCATATGTACGGCCTTCAAGGGTAATTTGACCAGTATGCTGGTATTCCAGCCATTTTTGCCGGACATCAATCGGATTACAGATCTGGCTTCATCGAATTACCGTATAATGGTTCGGCCAAGACACACCAAGCACATTAACCATTTCCTGACTTTAGGCCACGAGCATGAGGGACGAATTCGAAAACTGATGCTGGAGGTGCCTGAGAAAGTGCTCTTCGATCATTTCGACAAGAATGACGTGTCCTATGCATACTTGGAAAAATATCATATTGCCAGGTTCCAGGTGCATGCTCGCAAACACACAAAATTAGGACGACCCTATTTCCATTTGATGCAAAGCTGCCTTGTGCCGTTTCATGCCGTTTATATTGTGCCCTATGGGTCGCCGTATTTGGGTTTCTTAAACAAACTCATTCGCAGTTCACACGAGTTTGGATTCGAGCGCTATTGGGATCGCATTATGAATGCTGCGTTTATTAAGTGGGGGGCAAAAGTTGTTTTCCGTCAACGTCACAACAGCAATGACGATCCGGTCGTCCTTAAACTGGAGCATTATCAAGCCGTTTTCTTTCTTTGGGTGATAGGAATTCTGCTGGCTTCATTTGTATTTCTCTGGGAGTGGATCATAGGCAGGCGTGGGCAAGCAAATGCCATGCATATACAGACATAGAGTTAATTGTTCAGACGCCACACTTACCTGGCTTCTCTCATCCTTAGTTCTGTTTGCTTCCTTTAGCACGGCGATTTCGTTAGTCAGTCTTTGAATTTCATAGTTAATTAGGCCATCGGCCGATATATATGTGCAGTTGCCCTCTGGGGCCAATTCGTTGGGTTTTTTTGCAACATTGCAGTTGCTTTTCTTAGTTGTCTCCAGCGTTTGCTGAAGCTTTTTAATCTCACATTTCCATTTGCGACAATCCGCATCGTTTTGAGCCCTACATAATGATATTAAAATTCTAATTAGAACGAACCGAACAAGGCATTTTTATTTCACTCACCTTAAGGCACGCACTGCCCCACGTTCTGTTATCAAAGTGGACTTTAACCCATTTACTTCCAAGCGAAGTTGCTCTGTGAGGGCATTTAACTTCTGTATTGTGTCCAGATTCTCTTGCAGCTTACGCTTAACTCGTTGTGGCGCAGTAGGATTGGTTGTGGTCACGCCCCCGATAATTACAGGACGCTCTACCTTGTTGTTGTTGCTGTTGCTGCTGCTGTTACTAGTCGTCTTGACGGCATCTTTGGCAGTCGTTGTGACTGGGACAGTGGCCGACTCAAAAGTGCGGGTATCCTTGGCATGCAATTTGCCTCTACAATTCAACTGAATACCCTCGATGCGGGTTCGTTTCTCTTGATTGACAGCATCACCAACGGAAGTTAGCGATGCACTTAACTTCTTCTTTCGCTTTAATTTGTTTTTGCTGGCGCCGACCAATAAAGTCTGCCAATTCTCGTCGTTTGGATGGTGGACATGGTAGCTCTGTTTTGCTCCATGTTCTGGTTTACGCTGTATAGCTCCATTATGGGAGTTACTCTCATTGAGTACTCTGCTAGAGGTCGTTATAATGATTTGATTTTCAGCCATTTTTATTTTGATTTGGTATGATGATGTATAAAAATGTCGCCGTCGTTTTAAAATTATAAATAAAATAATACGAAATGCTGCCGAAGCTGCATATGAGGTGTTTTTTAATCCGGCCCTACCGAAAGTCTCGTTTTATATTCACTTGTCGATCAGTTAAATCCTGAAACGCAGCATTGCCTTATTTAAGGTTTATCTGTAAATTAGAAATAATAAAAGAGATTACAATTAGCTCCGGTTTTTTCATGGATTTTTGAAGAGATTCTATACCCTTTGGTAAGGGTACGCATTTCGAAATCTTAAGAGCCTGTACTTTATTTATTTCGATGTTTACCACACATTTAGTTACACTTATCAGGCTTCTGTTTTAGCTGTTAACTTTTAAGCCTTTTCTTCTCTTTCCTTGCTTTTCTACTAATCAACAAGTACCCCAGCAACCCCCTTTATTGATTTCTCTCTAGAAAAAACAGCTTTTCCCTTTACATGTTTGCACTTTAACACGATTCTTTGGGGTCTAGTTTATGATAACTAAACCATTCACTCCTTTTACATGACGTCATGTGGCGCGCCTTTGAAAACAAAATAATTATATACATACATATATATATATATGTATATATATATATAAATGTACATGAATGTATGTATATGTGAAAGCATACAGGGGTTTTTATTTCCTCTGGGGGGTCTTTTACACGCAATAAAATCGTATTTCATGAGCACCATCAGCAATATAAGCAACTAGAACGAAATTCCTTAGATACTCGTAGTTCTTGCATCCGCTTCTTTAGAAAATATAGTAACTTAGTGGCTATATATAAATATTTATACATTCCCATACATATATGTACATTTGTATGTATGAATGTTTATACTTCAATGAGGGCCTCATTATGACGAGTTCATCTAGAGCTCCCGCCAGATCAGCTTTATCAAGGTCGCTGATCTATATATGTTCATACGTATTATAAAAAAAAATACAGTAACTATGCGATGATATATATGAATGGAAATATGATTGGACATCAGAGCCATCCAATGATGCATTAATTTAATTAAAATTTATTTAGTCTCAAAAACAACGACACATTAACAAAGTGTTTTGTAAAAAGGCACGCCATGGTGACATCACTTGGCGGACGCCCACTCCACTTCATTTTTGAGCATTATGGATGGCCAGATGAAAGTTTTTTTCGCATCTATAAATATTTTCAGACATCTTTTCAATATTTAATGGCATGGGGCAAAGAAAACATATTGCCAAATAATGATGACTCGTTAGAGAAACTGTACACAGTTCTACACATGATTCTCTCCCTCTCTTTCCACTGATTCATTCAAGATCACGTATACGCACCATCAACATTAAAATCCTTGCGCAAACTTAAGACCAAAGTTTTCTTTTTTGGCGTGCGTCGTAATTAACATGAATATATATTTTGTTTGGTTCTCACTCCACCAAATTTACTGGAATTTCGTAATATAAACTTTTCATTGACTTGTTTGTTTATTTTCATTTATTTTCTTGCAGTGCAGACAATGACGTCAATTTGGTATTCACAGTATGTGGAACAAAGAATTTTGCCAATTTTTTACACAAATTTTTCAAAAACTTTACTTTTGTCGTTATAAATATATATTATTTCTTGGATTAAATTGTTCACAGAGCTTCTTTTTTCAAAAAATGAGTAGAATTTCAAGATACGGTTATTAGTTAGAGTTCGTCGAAAATGTTTATATGTATTTTAGTGAGTTATGTTTATTATTTTAATCGTAACAATTTAATATTGTGTTCTTTTTTATTAAAAAATTTCGTTTGCTTAGCTAGAGATCTTTCGTTTCGGCCGGACACCGATTGACTGACTATATGTTTAAAGCTTTCGTAAACTTTTTCATATTTTTTCCATTTAATTAAAGAAGAAAGCTTTGGCATTTATTGATGCAGTTCTACTACACGAAAATATGGGGTAGAAGGGGCATTTGGGGTTGCGCAAAAGCTCTTGCCACAAATAAAAAATATTTGACCTGAAGCCGGAAGAGGCAATTGATTCCATTTTCATAACAAAACAAACCTATTAATAACCAAAAAAATGTATGCAAATAGCGTAAACAGAATTACGATTTATTACAAAACTTGATCGATGATGGACACAATTAGAACAAAAGATGTGTAAGTGTGTGTCTGAGAAGATTCAAATGGAGTACGGGGTGAACAAACTGTCTGTACTTACTCTCATAGTTGTACAATTCGCCTTTTAACTTGATTCGTTTCGTAATCACATTAATGTCAAATCACTCTCACTTGTACTCCCATTTCCATTGTCGTCGATCAGTTCAGAAGTCGCTGAGCAACTAAATTTCCAATTCCACATTACCGAATTAGACATAGAAACTGTTTGCTATTTAAATATTCACATAATTGATATTGCTCTGGTGTACAACTCACTCAAGTTGAGCGATCGGAACAAAACTGAAAAAGCAACATATTCTAAAATGGTATAACAGGCGACACGCGTATGCTGCAGTGAGTGGAACATCGCCAAATTTATATAAATAGAAGAAATCTAATTTTGAAGTTTGAAGACAAAACTGATTTCAAATAGGCGGCCGGCCGCCCTCCAGTTGGCGGTAGATGGAGCCACAGTGGGATTAAAATATTGCCATACCGACTACAGGCAAGGTGCCAGACCGTCTGCGGGGGTTGTTATTCGGTCTGGCAATATGCAAAATGTCAGCTGTTATCACCGAGGCGCAATTTTTTAGAGGAATTAATATATTAATAAAAAACTATCACGCTCTGAATAAACAAATATTTGCTGTGGTTATAACTGAAGTTAAAAAGCAACAAAATGGCACTTTCTCCGATTCTACTGAGGAGGAGCTGGAGGACAGTCTTTTGGATCATTCGGACCGTGGCACGTGTACATTTGAAATTGGCTACAAACTTCTAACAAAAAAGATTCGAGAAAATATAATTGGAACAGGGATACTAGGTAAAAGATATCCACCACAAATCATGTCAGATGTAATTATGGAGTCTATCTTAAGCAGATTTTGACCAAAAAACCTACCAATGTAAGTTTAACAGCGAAGAGCTGGAGGACTTTTACGTGAGACTTAAAGGTGGAGAAGTGGATGCATCATTGCTAGAAACTGAAGCTAAATCTCGTTGGTTGGAGTTCGTTTTGATGCCGAAACTTCTTAGCTGGTGCCAAAGTCATCGGGAGAAAGGCGATATAAAATCGCTTGGTCTTGTTGATTTGGAAAAGTATAACAATTTGTACAAGGACCTAAAAAACAAGTATGCCCAGACGCTATTGGAATACTGGCAGCAGGCCAATGAATCTACAGATCCCCTAAAATTCATATACGAAGATTTGGCCATTGCAGCGTATCTCATCATCTTGTGGAGCGAGACGCAAACAGAGCCACGAGCTTTTGCAGATTTAGGATGTGGAAATGGTCTGCTTGTCCACATTCTTAACGCGGAAGGCTATGAAGGGTACGGCTACGACATCCGAAAACGTAAGCTTTGGTCCCTGTATAACGAAAACACCCAATCCAGACTTATAGAACAGGCTGTGGAGCCCAAGAGTTTTAAATTGGCGAGCCCCCACATCGACTGGTTAATTGGAAATCATTCAGATGAATTGTCACCCTGGTTACCGGTGCTGGCCGCCAGATTTAACACAAAGTTTTTCTTGCTGCCGTGTTGTGCCTTTGAGCTGTCCGGCTTAAAATTCCAAAGACGAAACACAGGCATAAGTGCTTATCAGGATTTCTATAAATATGCCACCAATTTGTCGAAGCAATGTGGTTTCGATACGCTTCAAGATCGCCTTAAAATTCCCAGTACAAAACGGTTAGCCCTAATTGGACTCAAGAGAGAATCGAGAGATTATGAGAATATCATAAATGAAGAGTTGGAGAAATTTAAAACCGGCGAGCTTTGTGTTAAAATTCGGCAGAAGGAGGAAACTGTGCGTAATTGCACCCAAGTGGAAAAATGCATTATCGACTCATTAGTATTGAAGATCTTTCGCTTACTTCTAAACGACAATAAAGATCACTGGTCCGGACGTCTATCCATGCGGATAATTGCTCAAAATTTAACCCGAGATGAGCTTAAAGGTATCAAATCCGAGTGCGGGGGCATAAAAACTCTGCTAAGGAACAAGCACGAGGTATTTGAGTTTTGTGGAAATGATTTAATTGGCATACGCAAACCGATGAAATCTGGAGTCCTTTCACACAAACTTACAACCAAAAAGAGGTATTGTTTCTTCAGACTGCATCATCCGCTTGGATGCCCGCTCAAAGATTCCGACTGCTCTTTTATACATTAATTGTGCTCTGTATACATTCAAATAAAATATGTTGCAAATCATGCATCTGCCGTATAGAAGGCAATGTTTTCTGTTAGTTAATATAATTTATTAGTAAATTGTCCTCGGATTATAAATTGAATTAAAAGGTTTGAATTATTTTGAATGCAGCAGAAACGTTGTAAAATCTAGGAGTAATGGTGTCTTTAACGTGAGCTATCTGAGCTGTTACTGCGACGTCGTCTGCGAATCGGAGAGCGCGAACGACGACGTGGAGACGAACGCCGGCCACGGGGTGGGGGTGAAGGACGGCGTCCGCCTCCACCACGATTGTTGAAGCGATTAAAGTTGGGCGGGGATCGCCAGCGATTGCCTTGGGGCCGGCGCATTGGAGGCGAGGGACGACGAACTGGTGGCCTCTGCTTGGGTATAATGACTGGAGATACAGTGATCTCTTGACCATCGATTTGACCACCATCCATATGCTTCATAGCCGATTTGCAATCCTCAGGCGTGCCGTACTCAACATATGCCATGCCACGTCCAAAATTAGGATGAAAGCGATCTGTTGGAAATTCAACGCTCTTCACCTCGCCGAAGCTACTAAAGATCTCCAATACGTGATCTTTTGTTACGTTGCGGGTCAGTCGGCCCACATGGATGCGCACCGGCTTTGGGGTAGGCGATCGAGAGCGAGTTCTGGTACGGGAACGCTCACGGCGTTTTGCCGGTGGAGTCCTGTCCCTGCGTCGTGGTGAACGTGACCGACTTGCCGAACGAGAACGCTCCCGCTTGGCGTTGGTAGTTTCCCCTACTGCTCCCCGTTCACGTTCGTTAGAGCCTCCACCGCGACGGGCACGGTCTCTAGACCGCGAACGCTCGCGATCCCTGGAACGTCGATCACGCTCAGGCTCCTTGCGGGCCTTACTATTCGGTCTGGGTGACTTGCTAGCCCGTCGTGGAGATCGGGATCGTGAGCGTGAACTAGCCTTGTCTTTGTCTTTTCCGGATCCTCGGCGACGATTTTTCTCACTGCGATCGGAATCGCTGGACGACGAAGAGGACGAGCTGGATGAGTCGCTGGAGCTGCTTGAGCTTGAGCGTGAGTCTGACCCAGAACTGCTTCGTGACGAGCTACTATCAGATGAGCTAAAAATTCGTTAAATTAATCAATTTACCGGTTGGAAAAACCGCGGTTTCCCGAATTACCTTCGACTGGACTCGCTGCTGGACGAGGCTGAACCACGGCGTTTGCGTTCACGTTCGCGCTCTCTTCGTGATGAGGAGTTGCTAGCTCCAGACTTTCCACCGTCTTTCTCTTTTGCGTCCTTCTCTTTATTTTCCTTTTCCTTCTCCTTTTCACCCTTTTCAGCAGATGGGGAACGGGCACGCGCCCTGCAATCGTTTTTCAAGCAGCCAAAGCAATTTCGGATTCCATTAGAAGTTCAATAAAAAAATGCTTGTACTTACATTTTTGTTAAACAATTTGTCTTGGTCTCAACTAATTTACTAGAGGAACCCTCTTTGCACAAGTTTTGTTTAATTATTTCAATTTTATTTTCTCTCGGTTTTTTTTGTACCTCGAGCGGCGTTCTCTTTAACATAAACAGTGTGACCGTTTCCAAGCTGTCAATATAGCGTTAAGGAATATTTGACGGTCTCATTTTGAGCATGCTCAGTTTTACAACACTATTACTGTGTTGATCAATCACACTGTCATAAGGTGTGCGAAGGTAAACTCCCATAGAAAGATACATTTCCACGCATATATATAATTTTCATGTTTAATCAAGTGCAATTTGTATTGAATGTGGAATTGGATCAGCTCCAGCAATAGTGTAATGCATATTGTGCTTCGTACTAATAACGTATGTATATATGTAGTAAAAATTATATAAAACGCAAATTGTTAAATGCCACTTTTTCGTTTTTATCTGCGGTGACGAAGTGGTTGTCATTGTGTGTTTCCTTGTATGCGTTTGCGTGTGTGTGAGTTGTGAACTTGTATTGTTGGGGGCGGGGAGACCCAGAGTTTCGATTTTCCATCCATATCTATACTCAGAGAGACAGACAGAGAGAAAGAGAGAGAGAGAGAACCAGTGCCAGCGATTTAGCTGAGTACATTTTACCACTACCACTACGTCTTTGTCTGCCGTTCCGTGAACAGCTCCGTCATTTTCGCTGCTCCGAGTATGTGTATTTCTGTGTCTGTGTATAATATTATTAATTTTTGCCTCTATAAACAATTTAGCAATAGCTGTAGTCTCAGTGTATTTGTTCGTGAATATGTGTGGAAAGTGTAATTTTTTGTTTTGATGGGCAGCGACAAGATAATACATACATTTGTAAATACATACAACTTATACACTGTATGTAGCTGCATATTTAAGAAACAAATATACATACATATGTACACAAATACATACATGCTATATGTAATGTTAATGCCTTACGCAGCCCTTTAATCGTATTTTAAATGTATTCAATGTAAAAAAGAATTCGTATACTATAGTATACATATTCATACATCAAGTCGAAAAAAAAATCGTCGCTGAAGTTGCCTGCCATGACTACGCAATAGCAACAACAAGAGGTGGGTCCTCTCTCTTTCTCTACATATCATTCTCTCTCTCTATCACACATATCTCCAGTTTTCTTTGTGTATGTGAGTGCGACTGTGTGTGTGTGTGTTTATGGTTGGGGAGTGGGGGTCATATTCGTATGTACGAATGTAGATATTTGTAGATGACTACACTACAGCCGTGAGGAGTTGTCACTACAACGAATGACTTGCTATATCGTTAATCAGCTGATCGGACAGCATTTGGAATGACATCAATCACTAGATACACAAACAATCGTGTTCTACAATAGTTATTCTTTGTGTTGATAAGAAATTGAAAGTGTTTTTAAAAAGATCAGCATAGATACATTTTCTATACAACCAATGCCCAGCGAAACTTATTAACATTTCTGTTTGCATTTATGTGAACAACAGGTCGGATGATCAATATTATATTGACTAAAACTCTTCCTGGTACACACACAAGCACACACATCTCAGTTAACTTTGGGAATTCAGTTCACAATTACAACCATTATTTGTCACTTGAAGGCTAAGCATTTTGTATATTTATTACTGCCTGCCTAATTTTGTTAACCTGTTTTCTAGTTTTACACATAAAAATATGTAACTGGCATAATATATATATATTTTTTATCCATTTGGCTGCAATTATAACCTGGCTTTACATATATTTACATAAATACATTTATTAATTAATTAACAAACCGAAAGTAACTTCGGCACACCGAATTTACGGATTCTTGCAGTTCATCTTTGGCCTAAATGCTTTCCAGCAAGAGTAAATATAGTTCTTAGATTTGAACAACAACAAGACTTGCTGCAAGAGTTCAGAACTATAAACCCAATGTATTTAGTCTATCAATATATATCTTAAACATGAATGTAATAGCAAATGTTTTCTTTTACTTTTATTTTCTTTGTTTTTAGCATACATACAAAATATTTTATTGCTGGTTTTGGTGGTAAATTTCCATTTGTTAACGGCCGTGGCCAAGACGCGCCCGCTTCTTTAACACATAAATAAAATATGAAACAAATACACACTGTCTTTCTCTCTCTTTCTCTCTGTTCATTTAGTTGTATTTATTGTCATGTAAAGCAACAAAACAAAAACAAAACTAAAACATATTATGTATTATACTAAGCAACGGGTCACAAACAAAAAAATCTGCACTAATTTGAATGGCTTGCAGTTTTCAAAAATATTCTTTTGTTCGGTTTAAAAACAAACAATTTGTGCAGTATTAGTGTGACAAATAATTGTACATTATAAATTTACAGTCGAGAACAATCAAAATGTAAAGTATACGACCCGTTTATTATATAATAAATAAACCGAGCTTATACATATTTCATATTAATATTGAATGATTTGTTATGATTAAACAGAAGTTTGTGCAGGTTTTTAATTGTGACCCGTTAAACCAATGTAGGACATAAGACTGCCGTCCCCCGTTGACGTTGTATTTGTCTCTCAAGTATCTCACACTGACCATCTATTAAGTACTACTCTGCAACAAGTCAAATGCCCACCTCAACCTCAAGTCCTTGTACTGCCTACCAAATCAACCAACCAACCAAGAACTGTCTACTGCAACTGGCAACAGAATACGGCTTTAGTTTGTAAGCTTTAAACGGGATGAGTAAAAAATCATTGCGCATTTTCTACGCTTCAAATAACGATATACAGAGCTCTTCATGAGTTTCATCAGAACGATGACAAAAGGGTCATCGAACTAAACATTATATACCTGTGTCTATATGTACAAATACGCCATTGCTTTTTACTCAGCCTACACATGTATACTTATATCAAAACGAAAAAACCATAAAATATGTAACAATTTCTGAAAATTATTTATTTTTATCTTTTTTTTGGACTAGTTCACTTTGTATTTTATTTGTATTCGTCCTATGTTCTTCTTAATGGTTCCGTATATAATCTAACCCGCCCATTCATCACATTACACACTGTTTGTTATTTTGTATATGCACATGTACGTTTACTTTACGCGTAGTGGATTATATATTGATATATACTCAACACAGACACTGCAATCGAAGCAAACACACACAAATTCATAAACACATACACAAATGTACGTTAAGTGTAACTGTTGATCTGGAATTATTCTCGAATTGTACTAACAGCGATAAGAAATTTGTAATCAGTCATTTACCCAAAAGAAAACAACAAAAAAACCGAAACAACTATAAACTTACACTAATAACGAAACGTTCTTTGTTTAGTTTACAAAAATTCATGTTACACAAACATCTACACATGTCTAGCATTCAAACAAACATATAATGAATATTATATAAAGATCTAATCACTTTCTTTACAAGGGTCGAGTTGGTCGAGTCATTCTTTAACAAGATCGTTAATTCACTATTACAAATTTTGTATTGAACTATCTCTGAAGGACATTTGAAGCTACAAATAACGACAAGTCCACCAATCTATTGCTTGCAACATCCACAATATTATTAAAACTATTTGATGATATCATCGTACGCTTATATTAAACGATATTGTCGTTAGCTGACTGCACAACGAAAAGACTGAAAAAGAACAAATAAAATCTAAAACGACTGACCACTTCTTGTAATAGAGAAATAGATCTTTATCTTTTACACATTATATTAAACATTTGATTGTAAGTGTACCTGCAGCTTTTCCGTATACATATCCACATATAAATATTTACCTTTATCTATTATATAGTTAAAAGACTAACCCAGCACGTATCGCTCATTTGAAAACCATATAATCTCGAATCAAAACGTATTAAAGCTACACTGTTAAAACCAAAAAATCAAATATCGTTGCTGTTTTATTTACCTACTCTTTCCACTCTATCTCTCTATATTTCTCTATATGCATAGATATAGAGATATTTAACCACACACAAACAAAACTTATAACTATATATACACATGATAAGTAAGTATCGTTGATCAGAGCAAGAATATAAGTGTTTTTATATACCTCTAGTTGTATCTTTTTCTATTTATTTATGGAATAATTATTATTGAGCATGTTGGCTTGTTGGTTGTTTGCTTTTTGTTATGGAGCGCGGGTTTTGGCTTTGGAGAGAACCACCCCCACTTATAGATAATAGACCCATAGAGTTAAACAATGTGTGTGTGAGTGTGTGTGTGTGTGTGTGTGTAAAGCGCCAACATTTTGATAAGCAAACATTCTCGTTGCAGCCATAAATCATAAAGAAACAAAGAATTCAAGCAAAATAGACACAGCTCAAGACTCAAAGCAAATCCCAAATCCATATATATAACAAAGCGCACATCAAAAGTGCATACAGCACCAGAATGCTGAACTCAAATGCCAACAACAACAACAGCAGCCGTAGGCCCTTTTCACGCAACTCCTCATCGGCCCGGTCCCATCGTGGCGGACGTATGCTATACTCCCCACATCCGCATCCTCAGCAGCAGCAGCAACAGCAATTGCAGCAACAACAACAGCAGCAACAACGTTCCAATAACAACAATAACCTCATACCTGGACATAGTCCCTGGTGCAATGTGAATATAAATCGCAATGAGAATAACTGCAATGGCAACAACAACAACAACCCAAATAATAAAGACGCACTCGAAGGACGAAACTCAAATTGGTAAGATTCGCCGGCTATGGAATTCATATATACATATAAAAAGTGAATAATGTTAGCTTTAAGTGGACAAAAAGCGAATTTGAAGTAACCCATCCGCCAACCAAGAACCAAATCCTTACATTCCTGCCTCCTTACCCACCACTCCAGAGCCTTTGTATCCATTTTCCCCATAACCTAACTAGATCCTGCGCCGTTACTCCCACACCATAGTTTATAACAAGAACAGTTTCAAACTCTCTCTCTCTCTCTCTCTTCTATATATATATATACATATATATCTATCTATATCTTCGTAAAACAACACCTCAAAAATCGCTTTTAGGTTAAAGGGAGAATTTTGTAATCAATAATACCAAAAAATATTTTAAAAAGACATTTCATATTTGGCTGTTAACCGTTGAATTTTCGAAAGCACTAAACAAAAAAATAATAATCGAAAAACCAAAACTAAGCTTGCATCGGTACAAAATATATACATAGATACTTGTTAAATCTTTTATCATCATTTGTATTATTACTTTTGTTCTGTCTCACTTTCTCTATATCTATGTTATGTTTTTGTTATCTGTCAATTGGCGTCCATAATCACATTTAACATACAAACATCAATCATCATTGTATCTATATCGTCTCGGCATTCACAGTAATTCTAATTCAAATTATTATTATTACTTATTATACATAAAGTCTATCCCTCACACTTTTCAAGCATAAGACGGAGTCGACGAATTCGACTTTTTTATTTCATATATCGCTTCTATTGTAATCAACTAAACTAAAATAGATATATTTTTGGATCGATAAGAAGCTCCGTAGAACAGAATCTGTAATGTTCAATGTTTTAAAGACAAAACTTTACCCCTAACAACAATAATAACAAAAATCATATTTTTAATTGAGAAAATGCATGAAAAGCACTTGAAAAAACAACTGACGAATTAAACTAACAAAATTACGTAGAACATTTTCCTAAGTTTTTATGTAGTTGTTTCTTTGTCCAAATAAACAAACCAAGCTTCTTCTTCTTTTTGTAAAGCGCGCATAAGTCAATAATACCAAAAAGCATGTTCTCTCTCTCTCTTTCTATGTCTCTTTTTCTCAATATACAATAATTCTCATATCATATTCCAAAAAACCCGTATGGGTCCCAGGACTTTATCCCTGCAACACAGATAAAAAAAACATCAACTTCACCTAATCTGTCTGTTTTAACTATGTCAAATTTGTAGTTGTTAAATTACTATTTCCTATATTGTAACGCTATAATTACAACGCTTTAGCTATATGTCTTAGGCCCACTTATTTAAACAAACTTTAGTTATTTTTACAACGAATTCCGAATTGTGGTTTTGGTCAACAATCAAAACTAATTCTATACTGTAAGCATAGTAGAATAAGAATTCTGCTCAAGAAAGATTTCCAGGTGTTTTTCATGCATCTTCTAGAAGACAAAGGTCCCCAAATAAGTTCTGCAATCCCTATTATCTACCATTGTTTTTAATTTCGATTCGGTCCAGCACTTAATGGATCTACCCTATGATCAAAGTAAGAATGTACTTTTCCATAAATTCGCTCCTAAAAGTAGGCAACCTTTTTGTATGCGTCAGGTGAAGACTAACAGAATCGTAGATTTTAAGTTCTAGACTCTGGAGGGACTTCCATACTGCGGAGGATGGATCCCTATGGATGTAATACCATCCAAAACTAAATGATCCATTTCCTTTTCTCTCCCCCTTCCTGATTTTGTTCCTCAGTTTTGAAAAGTTTTTGATTTCGCTGCAAATACTTTAATCTTGGTTTTTTTCGTTTGCTTCACGTTTGACTTAAAAAATAAACAGAACACAAATGCGATGATAACAAAAAAAAAAATGAAATAATAATGCAACCAAAAATGTTAACAAAAAAGAAACATAAATACCGAAAAATATACAAAGTGCAAGCCAAAGTATGAATTTAGTTACAAAATTTCCTCTTTATCCAAACCGTACAAAGTAAATATAGTTGTAATTCCTTTCGATTCAACCAATTTTCTGAATGATGCATTTTAGTTGAGTTTCTTGATTGTGAATTGATCTCCATATTAACATACATAGGTATATTCCATACTGTATTGGTATTGAAATTCGATTATAAATTTAAAATTGAAATTGGTATTTATACAATAAATATTTCTTATATTATTTTGTGGCCAAGATCAATAAACTCAGCTTGATGTTTTACTTATTTATTTGCATTTTGCACACTGCGGCTTAGAATGTTTTATAAATAAAACCAAAGCAAACCCAAAAACAAGATTCAATGTAACTAAATAGAATTTGAAAACCAAATATAGATAACTTAATTGATTTTATAATTTTATTATTATTATTATATATATACTTATATATGTGTGTGTGTAACTTATAAACCAGCAAAAAAACAACAACAACAACATCTACAAACAACAGCATTTTAATGGTCTTTGTCACAGTCTGTTTTTGAAGTATTGAAATAGTTAAATCTTTGGTTAATAGCATAGACACCATTTCAAATCAACAACTATCCCAAAACCAGAGTGGGCCGCATGCACTTCGGCAAAGCCTTAATTTCTATACCCTCGCAAACGATAAACGTGTCCTTATCTAGATCATGTCAATATATGTGGATGGCGTAGCACACTCATTTCTGAATTAAAGTTTGGAAATGAAATTGAAATTCTATTAAAGTTAATATGTTTATTCGTACAGTAAGAATGTCTTGAGCCCTTTGGTTCCGACTTTTCCAGAGAAGTATCGTTATTCTGGTTTCTGTTAACTCTTTGCAAGGGTATACAAGTGTTTTTATTTACTTTTGTTTTAGATATTTTTGTAATTACTACAACTAAAGCTTTTGCATTTAGTAAAGACATAAATAAGTGGTTAAAGCTAAAGTTCTATGATGGCACCTCCTTCTCATCACGATTCTTCCCGCCGTGCCGTGTGTGTGTGTGTGTATATATCTATTGCTATATCCCAACAGATCGGTTGATCTGAACTTTCAACTGTCACCCGAGTATTGTCCAAGCTTTTTGCAATCGCATGCGGTTGACTCTCCCTTCCATGGAGAGAGTTTATTCACAGCAAATTAAAAAATAAACTCAAATGCTCAAGCTTAAAGTAATGTTTCATAAAGTATCGGTTTTCGGTTTTAGATCCGTTTAGTTCTGTTAATTTTTGTGGATTTTCCCGTTTAATGTCTTATTTTCCTTTTTTATTTTTGAGCATGTGAAGCACACTCTCTCTCGATATCTCTCTCTCTCTCTCTCTCTTCCTCTCTATATATATTTCTCTTATTTCTCTATATACAAGTAAATTTCTCTTTTTCTCGTGTTTAGCTAGTGAGAACGGCCTTATGTTGTGACTATATTAACAGTTTATTAACCGTTACATTTTGAAAATAGTGTGTGCGGAAAAAGTGTGTGCGATTGATTTGGATTACTCGATTTTGTTATTTCAGTTGACTTAACATTTTATTTTTGTTGTTCTTTCTTTTTGTGGTAAGCGTAGTGTGCATAAAAGGCGAACATAAAGAAATAAATAAATAAAATAGCAAAACCAAAACAAACTAACAAAATTTCTATCTAAAATGCATTGAAAAGTATTGAAAAGTGCTGAAGAAGCAAAAAAAAAAACGAAAATCAAGAGAAATATGTGAAAGTTAATTAGTACGTACGTATTTGTTTCTACTAAATGCATATTGTGTGTATATGCGTGTATATGTAGTAGTAATTTACAATATAATTATACATAATTCAAAACAATTCTAAATGCAGGCATAGCGAGCTTCTCCTACATATGCACGCATTGCCGTTACTCTATACATAAATATATATGTGTGTACATATTGATATTATATATATATATCTATATTAAACTAATAATCTAATTATTGCATTTTGCCATTTACATATATATTATTTTTATCTTTTTCGTTTTTCTTTCTTCTTCATATATATATTACCAAAAAATCTGCAAACAATAAAAAATCAAAAACTATATAAATAACGTATATGTGTGTGGCTACCACTACCACTCTGCATATATACACTACTAATACTACTACTACTACTACTACTACCACCTACTACTACCTGTACATGTATTATGCTGCATACCAACAACAAAAATAATAACTATTTTATATGGGTTGTGTTTATAACTACCACACACACACACACACATACACTACTGCTACTGCATTGATTTGAATTGAATCATTTTCAAATGTATCTCGTAAAAAACCGAATATTATATTATATGCGTATTATACATGTATTACATATCTTATCTAAATGCAAATGCAAACTTAATATTTCAAATCCAAAACCCAAATCGAAAATCCAGCGATGTACAAACAAGTAATTCTAGCGGAACTTGTATCTATAATAATAACAATAATAATAACAACAACAACAATAGCAAAACAAATCAGAGCCACCACACAAATCACAATCATCGCCATAGCCATCATCCGAATCTAAATCAGCATCCGCTTTCCCCTCAACCGCCACAGTATAGTCAATATCGTTCACATGCCTCGACACCCCCAACAATAAGACATTCCGGCAACTTGAGTAACAACCATTCACAAGCCACCCATTCGATTTACGGATCGGGTTCTACTCACTCCTCCGCACATAACTACTATGACATTTGTCACCACAATCGGTCATCAGATGGCTCGCCACCGCTTCCTACGTATGGATCCATGTCCGTATCCCTTGTCCGTCTGAATCCAGCCCGCTTATGTGTTACTGTAGCCGCCCCTGCACCCAGTCCAATTTCACCCTTACCATCCGCTATCCATCCTGAACAACGTCGCCCGCCGCCACCTCCACCACTACCACCGCCACCTCTGATTGTTACCTATCCCACCGATCCCTTGTCCCATCACAATTCCCAACGTCCTCAGTATCAGCCTCACTACCAATACCACCATCATTACCACCATCAATACCAACACCAACACAATCATCATTATCACCAGCAACAACAGACTAATCGCCAATCCCTCCCGCTAACACGTACGATTTCAAATTCAACCAACGCAACAACTTTAAATTCAAATTCAATCAGTCCAACAACAAATAGTAATCTCACTGATGTTGTGAATGTAAATTCTTGTAACGATATAATTCCGATTCCCCCTGGGTCGTCGTCGTCGTCGTCCTTGACGTCGCAACAACAACAATTTAATAATGCATCCGCACCCATCAATAGCCATAACAACCAGGGACAAGGATCACATCAACACCAACAACAGCAGCAGCAGCAACAACTGCAGCAGCAGCAACGCAACTATCGCGGAAATGGTGGAAATAATGGTAATGTGAATGGTCCTTCCGATTATATGAACTACCGTCGCGGGGGCATCTGTCCACCCTTATCACGCGATTATGCCGGCAGCAATAACAACAACAGCAATGGACACAATCGTCGCCACATGACAGAGAACCATGCCTCGTCATCCATGATGGCCAATCAGCATATTTCAGGACAAGGTGGAGGTCACCATCAGCGCAATTTCAACGATAGAAATTCGAATGTGAGTGCTGTTTAATATTTTTGTTCGATATCGATTGAATTAAAAACCCAGTCAGTTAATAATTTACCAAGCTCGATAAACTATTTTAGAAAAAATGAGTTTAGTTTAGGAAATATAGAAGGCTGTCTACTTAACGTTAAAGAGAATAACGCATTGTGTTTTAATAATAACCCAATATCTTTCAATTTCGTTTTAGCATTTTGGGAACTCAGATCAAGATCATCGATCTGAAAGCTCCAATTATAACTTCATGCGCAATGGAAGTGGAGGTTATGGCCGGAATGGCAATTCACACTATCAGCATCTGAACAATGGCAATGGATATGGGAACAACAACAACGGTCCTTCCTCGTCCTCCGGCGGTCCGGGCTTGATGGGTGAACTACCATCTGGTTCTGGACTATCTGGATCGACATTGTCATTGAATAACAATAACGGATCTGGCCTCAACTCGGACAGTCCGTCGCGCAAACGACGTCGCATCTCCGGTAGGCCGAGCCAATCGCCGCCAGCAATTTGGGAGCCAAGGCGCTCGCAACGTGTCATAGTGAGTATGGTTAATAGGGGTATTAAGTGCAAAATAAATATTACATTTGTTACCGCAGATGCAACAGGGCAGTCCGCCGCTGCGTAGGCCTCGATTACGTGATGTTGCCACATCCACACAGCAGCAACAACAGCAGCAGCAATATGCACATGCCCAGCAGCAGCAACCGCCACCGAACTATCACCAGATGCATCATCATCAACCGCAGGCCCATTATGTTCCTCAACAGCAGCAACAACAACCACCACCCCATCCTCAGAGATCGGTGTGGGACATGCCCGGCAATGGTCCAAACGGAGGATCAAATGCAGGCAATGGTGGCGGACCATCAAGTAGTTCAGTGGGAGCCATTTTGCAGCAGGTACAAGGACCGCCTCAGCCTCCGCCACCACCGACTTCGTTGATGGTCGACCTCAATTTGAACCAGGTACCCGTCAGCCTAGCTCTACGCCAAGAGCCCATCTGGGCTTCGTTCTGCACGTACCCGATGCCGGCGCAGGCACGCCTGGCTCCGTGCCATCTGCACGGCGTATACACACCCTTCCCCGCACCGCCGCCCGGCCTAGCCGCTGCCCCGCCCATGCAGGTAGCCCACCAGGTACCTACACCCACACAAATGGCAGCCGCAGCCGCTGCTGCCCAGCACATGATCGCGCAGGCCACGATCACAGCCCAACAGCAGCAGCGGGACGTGGCTGCCATTGCAGTGGCCAATCTGACACCAATTGAGCCACCGGTTACGGCCCACCATTTGGACGGCCATCATGCCGCAGCCCAGGGACCGGTAACGGCCCAACCGCCACATCCACATGCCCACCAGCTAGCACCCGGTATCCACATAGCATCTATGAGCGCCGCTGCAGCAGCAGCCACTCATCATCTACATTCCACGGCAGCTGCTGCTGCAGCCGCCGTCCAAGTATCCCAGATGGCTGGTCCACCACAGATCATTATGTCATCGGAGCGTCGCACATTCCCACCTCATCGTCGTATACCGCGCTTCTGGCCCGCCAACCATGGACAGCATCGTCATGTTCTGCCTCCCCAGTCGCTGGCAGCTCACCAAGCTCCCGTTCAAATCCAGACAACAGCGGGCATTATTAATCCGGGCTTCTTGCTCAACTTCCTGTAAGCATAATGACACACCATTCATTACAATCTATTTAATTGCTTCGTTCCACCGTTCCAGCGCCATGTTCCCGCTTTCGCCATATAACCAGCATGATCTTACCTCCGGGGACACCAACGAGACTGAGAACTATGAGGCGCTGCTCAGTCTGGCAGAGCGTTTGGGCGAGGCCAAGCCTCGTGGTCTTTCACGCAACGAAATTGATCAACTTCCTAGCTACAAGTATAACCCGGAAGTACACAATGGTAAATAGCATCTCGATTCTTTAGAAGCATTATGAAATCTATCTTTTATTGATAGGTGACCAAACATCGTGTGTGGTTTGTATGTGTGATTTTGAGCTGCGACAGCTTCTGCGTGTTCTGCCGTGTTCCCATGAGTTCCATGCCAAGTGTGTCGACAAGTGGTTGCGGGTGAGTTCATCATCTTACTTATAGGGTTTATCATTTAATTTATCTTCTGTTTCTCTGCAGTCCAATCGCACATGCCCCATATGCCGTGGCAATGCTTCGGATTACTTTGATGGTGTCGATCAGCAGCAACAGGCCACTCAGACTGGTGCTGCTAGTGGGGGTGGTGGTGGCAACACTGGTGCACACGCCTCACAGCATGCCACAGTTACCACCAGTCCATCATCATCATCAGCAGCAGCCGCAGCAGTTGCGGCTGCTGCAGCCACCGCCGCTGCTGTCAATCCTCAGCAGAGTCAAGCTGCTTAGGACCTTGGCCATGGGCCAGGCGTATCCGTACCCATACCCATCATAATATTCCAAACGCATTCGCCAACAGCAGCCGTAGCAGAAGGTGCAAGAGGATGGAGGTGGAGGCGTAGCAGAGGGAATCGTAACCTTCACTTGATGTAACTGCCAAAATGCTAACCTCCCACCCTCACCCACATCCACACCATCAAGCCAGCTTCATCCACACCTACAACATTTTCAATTAGCTTACGGATCTAGGGCGTGTAGAGTTCGTATGCGATCACTAGTGGTAATCGCCAAACCAGCAGGATTATATATTTGAAATTCCTATATGTTGTTATTAGAAGGAAACTGCAAATTACCTTCACGGAGTATACTTCTGATTCCTCTCCCACGCTCACGTACCCTGCTCCCCCTTTCCCAGCCCTCCAATTAGAGCGAGTACATTCTAATTTTTATCTACATACAAAACATAAATTCGTACATATATATATACAACAAAAACATAAAATAAAAACTCTAAATGTTGTATTTTGAAATGTTGCTGTCCACACACACACACACACACACACACACACATACACATACACGTGAATATCTCTATGCATACATACATATGTTTAAATACGCAAAAAAAACCCAAAAAAGATTATATTTGTATTTGTTTTTTAGTTTCGCTTTGATGCTAAATCTGTTAATTGTTTCATTTCGATTGAAAAAAAAAACAAAAAATGGAAGAAATCCAAACAAAAAAAAAAGAATTATTGTTTATATTCTTATATACATATATATATATATAGTGCATTGCATTTTATACTTATTGTACGAACTGAACCCACTGAAGAAGTTCTTCTTGCACTAACCAAAGGAAAGAGCAAACTATAATAATCGTGTTTCATTTAAATTTTTCGAAATGGATTTTTGATTTAAATCTAGTAAATACTATAACAAAAACAAAAACTAACTTGAAACATATAAGCAATCTTTAAAAAAACGACTAAAATGCAAATAAAAGCCACAACACATTGAAAGCCGATTCAGTAACGATATATATATATATATACATATATAAATTTAGGTACATACAATACACACACAATAATATGAATTTATTAATATGCATACATATACATACATACATTACATACATAGATACTCGTGTTTGATGGGCTTAATTAAATGTATTTGTAGTAGTATCAAAAGTAAAAGGCATAATGCGAATATTACATACATATATATGGTAATTTGTAATCCAAAACCAGCGCAAGCTCAACTTTCTCCATGTGTAACGCCCACACCATAGTTCCTGTTCCCCAGATCCTCCCCAGATTCGCAGATCCGTAGTGTTTATTGCCGTTACACAAATGCTGCTGCATTCACAAACAAAACAAACTTATATACTACACCTAAAACCTCCTTGAATCAATGTGACTTGTCTATATTTATGATGATAAAAGAGAATGAGAGTTGGAAGAAGCAGCATCTGATGCAACAAAAACAAAAAGATATATGATATATACATAGGAAATAGATCATTTTCTTCTACATTTACTATCTACTAGAGTTCTCTCTCTTTCTCTCTCTCTCTCTCTCTCTCTGCTAATGTATAATTGTATATTGTGTGGAGACGTATTAATTGTATCCTGAAAGTTTACATACACAAGCATACTTGATCCTTCTCGTATATTGTATGTACGCGGGTGTCCTAGTAACAAAACAAAAACACGCACTAAGCCTGTAAAACAGTAACATTTTTACCAATATACATGTACAAGTACCATACAATAATAATTATCTATGGATATATAATTATAATAATACCAAATGACGAAATGATTCCTGCCCTCCATTCGTATCAAACCATTGAAACTAACTCAACAAAACCAAAATAAGAAATACATCAACTTTTTATATAGCATTGATTTTTGTGAGAATGGATATTTATATAATATATATACATAGATTAACATTTTTCAACACCTACGCATTAATACCTATATATATATATATAATACCTTCTAATACGGGATAATTCTACGTTGGTTATAGGCAAGGAGAAGTATTCATTCTTCGGCACTTTTTACCCTAACAAACTAAGGAAAAACCAAATGATTTTCAACAAATTTGAAACCAACAATAACAACAGCAGCAACAAACAAATTAATTGTCGTTCTACATCCCCATTAACGCTATGCATTAACTAAAATCTTGATACCTAGTTGATATCTATATATATAGGTGCATATGTGTCGTTTCAACTACACGGGATCGATCGGTGGTATGGCTGGCATTATATTTAATCACACTTTAACTTTTTCCAAAAACCAAACTTCATATTAGGAAACTCCATATCGGGGGAGTGGATATATGCCCAACCGATCCGATTGAATGCGTGAAACGTGTCCGCATATGTAAAATGTGTGTGTGTATTTACTTTTAATCCATATATAAAACAAAAACAAAAAAATGGTATTTCCAAAAGACCATTGTAAAGGTGTTGTGCTTTTCTAGAATTTTATTATTAGTAGGTACCATTAAAAAACAAAAACAAACCACTGAAAGAGGAAGTTTATTTTTTGTCACAATAACAACAAACATAAACAAAGAAAGCGTTATGATAACAAGCAAATAATTATATTTAGAATATACATACATATACATTATACGTGAATATGAATTGAATCCTTTTATACGTGCACTGACATATGTACTTACAATATATTTACAACCAAATTCAATCGAGCGAATTAATCTGAAATTTTTAAATAAACCTTTTCCAACTTATGTTTTTGTTTGATTTCTACAGTCCGACGTTAACTGTCAGTTTTTGTTAATTACTCCATTTCTATATCTTTCTCTCTGTCCAACTTAAAAAACAAAAGCACTAACTCTCCAAATATCCCCTTCCTTCCAATCTAACTATATAGTTTTCCCTCTAACGATTCTTCTATTGTTTATTATCGTTTTCAAAAAATCAAAAGCTTATCATAAAATATATTTATAGTATGTATAATAAACAACAACAAAAAAAAAAAAGAAAAAAATTATAAAAAAAAAAATCCAAACAAAAAAAATTATAAAGTTTTGCTGTGATGTACGTTATATATATTTAATTACATAAAATGCAATAAAAATTAACAAAAAATAACAAAACCAACAATAAAGAACAAGAAACAAAAACTATAACGCATAATTCCAAATTATTATAACAGACCTAAACACGAAAACAAAAAACATTTTATGCATGAGTATTTCTCCGAACAATATGTAAGACATACTATTGAAACCAACATCTACACTTGTCTAGAATTTATGCAAATTTTAAATGTGACTATTATTTTACATTTTTGTAGAGATAAACCAAACCGAGACACACTCTTCTAGTAATTGTAAAATCAGTTAACCATAGTATTAAAACTCAAAACAAAATGAAACGTTTTTCAATGGCATTGTATTGTATAATGGTGAGCGGGCGTTTTTAATGTTAATTGCAAATTATTTTCAATTTTCGTTTTTGTATTAACTTGCAAAATTTCAATAAAAATTCAATGAACGTCAATAAAAACAAATTTGATTCAAATGTTTCTATTCAAACTAACTTGAATGCCTTTCCTGTAACATTTGTCCTATGCAACAAAGCAAGATCATCCCAAATGCGGGATGAGGAACACAATGTTGGTTGTTCTATTCTAGGATATATTTATCCCAATTGAAACCGAATTGATAAGGCGATGCTGCCTTTGCGGCTCGGCAACGCATCAGTTTCACCCTTAAAGAACTAAATTACTTGGCAGCGAGGGCCATTAAAGCCAAATGGAGCTCTCATTTAAGCCAATATACAAATAAATACTGTACCAGTATAGTAAGTATTACAGTGGACCCTCAACTAACCAACACTATTCGTTCCAGGAAAACACTTTTCCTATATGAATCATAAAATAAAATTAATTAATAACTTGAAATTAACTTAACTCCACTGATATTGTTTTCTCTCTCTCCTTCTCTCAACTTCTGTGATTAAATCTTTGTAAATTAATTGGTTTCAATTAAATCTTGAAAAAATATGTAGCATAAAAATGAAACGATGTAGTGAATATTCTATCTATGATTTAACAGATTAATTTTTAAAAATGCCAGCCGCCAACTCGCTCAGACAAAATGATTTCCGCCTGCCACTATTTTTAACCACTGTTTTTTCGCTTAGTATCTGGTCACATGGATATGTATTGATCTGGCAGCACTAGTATTCGGCGGTTCGCCTCATCGGTTCGCCTCATCGGTTGCGGTTCGCCTCATCGGTTCGATGTTCGATGCTTTCGCTGCATTTTCGCGGTATAAAAGGAAATCGCCCGTTTTTTTTTTCGTCCGTCATGGTGGAAAATTCGAGGAAAGCGTACGAATGCGCAAAGAAAGAGCGAAGAAGATAAAGTTAAAATATTGATTAAAATTTCTGCTAAAAAAAAATGATATATATATATATGTAATTATATATTGTAAATGTCTTTAATTTAAGTGATACAAATCAAATAAATATATATATATATTAATGAATATATATGTGTAAAAGTTTAATATTTTAATACGCGTCAAAGTACAACGAGTGCACACACAAAGAAACATCAAGAAGAAAACGGAGTACTTTGCGAAAATAACAACAACAATACACATACTCAAAAAACGAAGAAGAAAATTTGTAAAACTAAAGAAAAAACGCTGCAAAATAGACGGTGGTGTACATAAAAGTTGTACAAAAATCGGTATCAGTTGAAAGTGTGATTTTTTTGAGCCTTTGTCTGTAAGTGAAGAGAAAGCTTTAAGCGAAATTACATATAAAAAAAAATAAAAATAAAGCCAGTCGCCATTTTGAAAGTGATTTTACAAATACATACATACAATAACACACCACACACATACACACACACACACAAATATATATATACACAAGCTAAAAGTTCCCCCCTCATAAAAAAAAGAAAAATATCAACGAAAAATAATCCAACAAACCAACAATTTCAATCATTTTTTAACGTGAAAATTTGAAAAGGCAACTTTTTAATCAAAACCCAAAATAAAATTAAATCATAATCACCCATAAAAGTGGCAAAAAATAAGAGGAAAAAACCCCCCGCAGCTGCAAAAAGCAATCAATAAACTGCGACACACAAACTACACAAAGGAGCGAGCGAGACAACTATAGTGTAGCATCAACGTACGTGTGAAAAGGTCTACAGCTGAAAAGTAAGTCGCAATTGTATGCGTGTTCTATTAAGAATGTGTGCGTGCGTGTGTGTTTTCAATTCATTAATTCAGGTATTTTTCTGGCACATGCAAGAGAGGAACGGAAAGGGCTAAGGGGTAAAGTCTTGTATTGAGTGGTTTTTGACGGGTATACACGGTACACACAAACGATGCTCTATTCATACTTACATACACATGTGTGTATGTTCTTTGACGTAAATAGAACACAGACACACACATTTGCAACTACCCACAGGTAAACGAGACATTACCCCTACCTTAAAGACAGTTAGACGCCGTCTACGGTGCTGTTCCTCTAGTATCCAGTTACTCTCATTTATCAACTGTTTAAAAGTAAAAAGTGTTTCTTAGTTTTCACTAAACATTGTGTTTTCGAGGTGGCAGGCGGCTTGGTTCATTGCCAGTCTTTTCTGTCATCAAAATAACCTTAAATTTCTATGCCGCATAGGTAGAGGAGCGTCATTTGAGGGCATTCAAGCTAATTGGAATTGAGTTAGTTTTTGAGGCTGCTGTACTCTAACGTTATATGCTTCACTTCATCATAATTGTTGTGTTTTCTTTTCTCTTTATTCCTTAGGACCCCAGCCGAGGCTTCGAAAGCAGCGGAATAGAAGAGAATTGGCAAAACTAAGAGGAGCTAAGGAGAACAGAAAAGAGATAAATCAAACAGACTGATAAACAATACATAACGTTAAAGGTTAAACTATATAAAAGGTAAATAAAAGCTGTAAATAATACAAAGAGAAACACAAACCGGACGCAGCTACGTGCTCAAACGCCCGTCGAACATCTTCGCCGCCCTTCGTTTGTTAAAGATTGGAAGAAAGTGGAAAGAGCAAAGAAGAAGAAGGAGGAGATAACAACCAAAGAGACACAACACATAAACGACGACGACGAGAGCATTTTAGTTTTGAAAATTTGAGAAAGAGGCGGCCTTCCCCCCTCCCTCTCCACCCCCACTACCCTCCACGACCGAGTTTGGTTTCGATTTATAGAAATTTGATTTAAGTGCGTGTGATATTTAACGTTAAGCATTAATTTAGCGGAATAACCAAAAACAAAAACAAAAAAGCAAAAAACAAGCAGAAATTTTATCAGAGGAGCGGAGAAAGAGAGAGAACGAGAACATCTTTAGAGAGAAAAGAAAGGACGAAGAAATTACTATGACATACTCGCACAATAGCGTTAGGAACAACATCAAAATGACAACAGCATCAGCAACCAAGTCGATACGTTTGAAAAAGGGAGCGAGTGAATCCCCCCCGCCTCCCGCACCACCAGCAACCACATCAGCATCCGCACCAGCAACACCATTGGTAACCACTGCACATTCCAACAGTATTGCCAGCAGTACAAATTTCACCAACTCCAATCACCACTCATCATCATCGCCCACGAACTGCCTCAGTTTCGGCGGCAACTCTTCCTCCATGCAGACGCCGAATAACCGTCAGCGACAGCAACAACAACAACAGCAGCTATCCCAGTCGGCAGGTGCTCAGCGCAGCCGCCAGCAGCGTCAGTCGCCCCAACAAAACATCGGCGGAGGCGGCGGTGGAGGATTCTTTTTTGCCAACAATAACAACAACAACAACAGCAGAAGGACTGGCGGTGGTCGTTCTCCTCCCCAGTCGCCTCCAATGGCAATTTCGGTGCGTCAATCGCCGGCCAGTATTCTGGGCGGTGGCTTCTCGCCGGCCTTAATGGCCAGCAGCAACTCCGCCCGGAAGCAGCGCCGGAGTCCCCCCCTAACTCCCTTCAGTGGTGGCAAGATCTCGCCCCAGCAACAACTCATACCCACCGCATTGACGCACTTTGCGGGCAGCAAGTGCTTCGATGCCCCAGCTCCCACAGCCTTGCCGAAGCCGCCGCAGCACTGGACCTCGTCTGGCAGCAGCTTGCTGACAAAGTCCGAGGAGAAACTGCTGGCCAGCAGTGCTGGTCTTAGCCTGCAGCGCGGCTTTGTCATGCGCACGGGCTTCAGCACCGGCGAGAAAGCCGCCACCAAGTTCCACTTGGGACGCTCCTCGAAACGCAATCTGATGGATGAATACGATACGCACAATCTGAAACTGTTGCTCAACGTGCAGTCGTAACGCAAAAGGTGCGGAAGTTGTTAAACAATACGAAAAATACAAGGAAACTGTGGCGAATGGAACGCGAACTGATTAAGGAGGACCCAGAACCCGTCAATGTGAACAGAAAAAAAAAAAAAACAAGATACAAAAAAACAAAAAAAAAAATATATAAAACAAAAACAAAATAAGAAAAATATAAAAAATGCAAAAATAAAAACGAAAAAAACAAAAAAAAAGGGAAAACATTTCAACTGAAAAATTTGAACTTTTTTAAAACAAAACAAAACACAAAAAAAGAAAAGAAAACAAAAATGTTTGTGATCTCAAATGTGTATCATAAAACAACTAAAATTGAGAAGCTACAACAACAAAAGAAGTAAATTTTCAAGAAAACATAAAAGAAAAACCAACAAAACAAAAACTATAAAAAGAAAAAATGCAAAATTCCCCCAGGCAAATTGCAGTCACCGCTCCCTCCCACCCCATCCTCCAATCCTTCCCCCCCTTTCTCCCATAAAACTACAACTATGCAAACTTTATAAACAAAAGAAAAGAGAAAAAGTGAGGCCAATCGAGATCGAGAGCGATGCAAGAAACTTATAAACTACCACCAGGGATCCATTCCGAAACGAATATCGGTTTCAGTTGCACTTGCAGTTCCAGTTCCGATTACGGTTGCGGCTGCGGTGCCGGAATCCCTGCCGAACCCCTGCTACAAAACTAAAACAAAAACAAAACTCTATTCTATGTATAACGGATACTTCACAACTGAACATTGTTTTAAACGTGATACGCAAATAGACTTGAAAATTTAATTAATAAGTAAAATTATAAATATAATATTTATGAGTAAACAAAACAAAATAGACGCTAGAAGCGCAACATAAGTACAGTTTATGTTTATCCAAGAGCGGACAAAATGTGCAACGTACCTTAAATGTTGATAAAGAAAACTAAACGATTGATGATAACGCAGCAGCACACAGACGGACAGACGAAGGAGTATATATAAATAACCAAACGAATGATAATACAAACAAATGATGATCCTCACAAGGTCAATAACAATGAAAACATAATGAAGCTGATGACGACGAAGATATTGATGATACACCCACCAAATCACAAAAGACTAATTCAACAAGAACTCAACGACAAACTCGACTAAAACAAAAATGTGGCCGCAGTTGCCGCCGCAGCGCAAAATGCATTCAACTTACCCGCAATTAAGCAACCAACAACAACAACAGAAGAGAGAGAGAGGAGTGGAAAAGCAATTCAAATTCATTCGATTTCGGTTTAAATACCTTTAAGATGATAAATACCATAGGCAAAAATCATTTTGTAACTTTTGATCCACACACGTAGATACTTCCATTAATTTTAGTTTAAAACCGAGCTATCCTTACACACACACACACAGAGTCACCCAAACACACACACACATGCATATTGAATAGCTTTAAAAACAAAAACACAACAAAAACGATAAAAATTTTGTAATTTTAAAACATTCTTGAATTGTATATAGAAAAAGAGAAGAAGAACATGCTTTAATTTGTTAAGTTAAAAGAGTAAAACAAAAATCCCTACGAAAAATACGAATTGTAAACAATTTTTGTAAAACACATCATGTTAAGAAGAAAGCGGAGAAAAGGGTGCAAACATTTTTTATTTATTTCAAATATATTTGATCTTGCATCTCTGGAAAACAAGCTAAAAGGAAGAATAAACGGAATATCGTTATACCGCAATATCATGATAATGTCGGGCTAGCTCAACAAAAATGAATGCCACTTAAGTTAATCGAATGTTGTCGAGGGCTTTCTAGTATTGGGATTGATTGAGATCCAATAGGATAACATAAAAGAGAAAATACCATGATAATAGCATGATAAACCGATATAACGATATGTCGTTAATAATCTTACTTACAACCGAAACTTAATTCGTTAAATAATGATGCTCAATTGCAAAACAAAGAGAAAAGAAACAAATGTAAAAACGAGAGCAAGAAGGAAACACTTAAACCCAGTACCTTATTTTCATTATTAGCATTACTTATTAATTGTTAACATTAATATGTATGTAAATTATTTAAGCAACCCCGCCCACCATACCACCCCATTATCCTCGAACATCCCTTCAGGCTCCCAAGTTATTTGTATTTTGCGTTGAGTGAGCCAACGCAGCGTCAGTTTGTTGTTATGTGTTTGCCAGGTGAATTGGCCCCAAGTGATAAGCCAAACAAAGAAAAAAACAACAAAAACAGAAAAATGAGAAAAGCAGGAAAGCCAGCCCCTGGAAAATTCAAATCTAGAAGAAACACCCATACCAATTGAGTTAATGTCTTATTTTCTCCCACACACACTCACTCGATTGATTGGATAATAGTTTATAATGTTGAAAGCCAAAAAAGTCATGCACTATTTAGGTTTACTTGAGCCAGTTGTCATATATATATATATTGGTAGCTTTAAAGCTTGTATCTTCAAGTTGCACCCATACTACATACTACTTAGAGTATTTAATCCAAGGGATGCAGGGTGCACTGGGAGCAGTGCTCCCGCCCGTGCCCAGCAGACCCAAACCTTCCTCCTCCTAATCCCGAAGAAGGCAAGAGGGAACTCTGAACTTGTCGCGCAGAATTTTGCATTTTTTTTTTTTTTGTAAGATATAAGCAAATACAAATTTGTTACTTGACACATCATCAGTTTTTAAGCAAACAAAATGAACCATTTTATCGTGAACAGGCCAAATTACAGCGATCCATTTTCTAAAGGGACACGGGCGGAGTCACTCGCCAACCGGCGCTTCTTCCGTCCACTCAAAGGCTTGAATAAGTTTTTCTAACACCAATCAGTACAAATTCATTTCTCTTACCATGTGGCCAGAGCTCTAGCCAAGATCATGGAGCGCTTAGGCCCAACACCATTAAGCCCTTGTCTGGACCCACGAAGTGTCGGGGCGCTGCTCTCCGTGCTAATCCCACTGAAGATGTGATCCTTGAATAATTCTCTTTAAATATTAAACGACACGACGGAAATCAACACTTTTTTGTATTGGAGTTCGAATATTATTTCACTAAGCCCAACACTTTCGTCGTTTTATTTTAAATATTAATATAAAAAATTAGAATTTTTTTTTTAATTTCTTCATTGATCTAATTTACACTTTAATTTGCAATTTTTTGTGATACTTTGCTATATTTTTAAATCTGGTAATATACCTATAAAGAAGTATATACAAATTGGAAACTGAAAAGAAGAAAAAAGAAAACAGAATAAACCCCCTCCCCCTCTTTACATACCACACACAAACACACACACACACACAGAGAATAATTGTAAATGGACCATATTGAAAATGTGACTACGAATTGAAAAATGTTTGTGAATTATGAAAAAGAATAAGATAAGAGAAACAATTTATAAAAGCAATATTGAAATTGTGGTAAATTCAAGTCAACTTGTAACATTTGAGAAAAAAGAAACAAAACAAAAGAAAAGAAAAGATACAAAATCAAACAACCAACCAACCAACAAAACAATAGAAAAATAAACAATTGTACACGGCTTTTATAAAGTAATTTATTAAAGCTTTGTATAATTACCAAAAAAAAAACCCTACAATTTTTGTTTTTATTTGTTAGTTGATTTCCTCGTCTTTTTATGTTTCTTTTATACCCTTGGCGAAGGAACATTATGAATATCATCAAGGATCAGTTAGTCCGAAGGCTTGGACAATTGCGAGTTGTTCCCAAATTGCCTTACCAATGGTTAAAAACAAAACACGTTATATTACGTCAAACTCCGCATATGCAAGGGTATAGAAACGACGGCTTGGCCGTGGTTAACCGTCTCTTAAGTGTTTATTTTAGATGATGGAAAACTACCCGAAGAGATAATTGGCGTAATCTCTCGACATTCTCTCGCCGTCTAGTGATTGTTCTTCTCACATGTTCCCAGGGGCTTTTATTTGCGACACAATTTTTGAAACACTGAGAGGCACAATCATAACTCGCTGTGCTGGCAAAAACAGAGGCCATGTAAACAAACAAATAGTATAATATAGACTTACTTGGCAACAAACACTAAAGAGCCAATATGTAAAACAAAAAACCAAATATTGTAGAGCGAAATGCAATTTACTCTTGAAGAACAAGGACACAACACACAAATACAAGTCATTGTGAGAACATATACCTACATATAATATAATCCACTTGTAGATCAGAAAACACTAAAAATCAATTAACAATTTAACCCAACAAACAAAAGACAGTAAAAGAATCAATGTAAACGCCTTACCTAATCATAAAAAAGATCCCAATCCCCCATAATCCAAGCCCAAACATCCCATATCCACATCCTAAACCCCAAAATAATGAACAAAGAGATGAACAAATTTTCAATGGTATCCAATGCAATGAACGGAACATTCAGAAGGATGTGGATCCATCACAACTAATGAAGACGAAGACCATATTCAGTATTCCTAATCAGCCTTCATTTCATTCGGTAAGTGGGTGAGTCCCAAAGAATGAGTCATTTGGTCAAAAATATATAGAGATACTCATAACTACGACTAGATCTCTCTAGAGTTAAATGGAAATAGCATTCAAAAACATGTATGTATGTATATACATATTAGGTTTGTATGTTGGGCCTTGCATCACCCAAGTCAACGACAAAGGTTTTATACACACGCGGTCGGTCGGTCGGTGTGTGTCGCAAATGAAAACATGAAACTGGCTGGGTTTGTTAGGTCAGGGCTCCAACTTTGATATACCCTGCAGCAAGTGGGTATTTTCCATACTATTTTTGAAGGCAAAATGCTTAAATCTGTCTAACGAACGAATCTAACGAAATTTGTATGAATTGGGAAACATTTTCACATTGGAAAGATGAAATCTTTACCCCTAATACATTCACAAAGAGTCTTTGAAAGGCAGACTCTTAGTTTGTCTTTATTGTATAAACCCCTTTTAGTTTCTGGGTACAGGGTATAAAAAACTGGCTTCGGCTGACTTGCTTTGCGTCTTAAAAGGTAGACAAACCTGTGTAGATACAAAGTCTTACAAATCTTACTACGAACAATATTTTTGCTTAATTTACAGTTGAGAACAGAGAAATCTTTAAATATGTATGTATTTTGAGTGATTTCAGGCCATCCCCAGACACACACACACACACACACATTCCCAAAGTGATGTGTGTGTGTGTAGGAGCGTTGAAAAAGCGTAAACAAATTTGTTTTGCCATTGCCTATTCTTTCGTTTTCTGTCGTTCGTTTTTATTTTTATTACGCTCTGCTTTTGTGTTAGTAGCTAACGCTAATTGCAAAACAACAAAACGAACCAGCAAAGGCAAAGCTTGTGTTTATCCCCTTTCCCCCATTCCCCGCCACGCAAACAACACCCGCGAAGCCCCCAGTTCCACCCTCGACCAGCGTCACGTCCGCCAAGATTATCGTGAGTTTTAGATTTTAAAACTGAAATAGGGTCGCCCACAAAGAGATACCCTCTAGTTTAAAAAAGGCATTGAAGACAAAAGGTGAATTTGAATTACGCAAATCTTTGTAAAGGCTGTCCCTTCTGGGGAATGAAAGAAAAAGGACGAATCTATGGCATGTAGGTATACGGATACACAATACGCTTTACAGACAGTGCAGGGTATTCAAAATTACTGAGCCAAAACAAGACAAGGCAAAAAGAGACTGTGCTTCCACGCAACAAAAGATACACAATATGTTTGTATGTATCTAGTATCTGAATGTGTGTGTATCTGTATCTACACCACACGCGGTCGTTTCTCTCGCATTTACAAGTTTTGTGCGTTGGTCTCTTCTGCATCTGTATTGGTGTTGTATCTGTGTATCATATCTGTGCGTGTGCAAAGTACGCACATACTGAACAATAACAAATACATACGTATAAAAATAAAAATCGTATACGAAACTTGAAAATATACCCACGCAAGCATTTTTGTACAGACATATGTATGTACTTACATACATAGTATATACTACGTATGTACATATGTATGTACATAGTATCTACATAAGGGTGACATGTTTCTTGTGGATGAATTTCATTATTTCAGAAATATTGCCTAAACGAACGCTTTACCCATATCAATTCAAGTTAGTTACAGTCAAATATTGAATAAAGTTTGTCAATGGGGGAGAGAATTTTTAACCTAAAGGAACTTTAATCTGGTTTCTACTCTTGCAAGGAGTCAAGATTGAAATTTACAGAATTTGAATAATGTTCAGTCGGTTACAATATCATGGAGCAAATGTATCTGCATCTATACATATTCACCATATGTCAACGATTTTCTGTTTATTTTTTGCTTAGCTTTTCCTTTTTTTTATGGAATAATTCATTTCTGCTGCGCAATTTCTACTTGGATTTATTCCCTTATTTTTATAAGTTTTTGCTGTTGGCTTTCTCACTCACATTCCCACAAACGTATGTATGTATATCAAAAAATGTACATACATACATATGTACATATGTACGTTGTTGATAGCATTCACATCTTATCGTTTTGTGGTATATATAAACATAAATACATACATATGTCTATGTGTACCTAGAAAACAAAATAAACGCGTGTACACAAAAAACTACACTCACAATTTTGGATTGGTTTTAACCCTTGAGAATAGCCAAAAGTGAAACTGTCTAGTAGCGGAAACAAAACAATCAACAACTACAACAATGAGGTGAGTCATGGAATTAATATGCATGAACTATTTGAAAAATGTGGCAAATACAATAAACACGTGAGTTTGAATTACTTATATTATTAATTCTATCAATCTAATTATTTATTATATTTAAAACTTAGTAAAAAATGTACTAATACTATCATACAGTAGGAAGACTGATTAAGATCAGTTGCATTTCGACTTGGTGATTGTCACTCTAGCGGTTATCGACAAGTCGACTGATACTCCCATTCAAAATGAAATATAGTAGACTCTTATCGGTCAAGCCACTTGATAGTAAGTGCCGAGTTCTATCTCCCAGTTGACCCTAGAGAGGCGATGTGATTGGATTTGGATTCACAATATTGTGGTGTGATCTTCAGTCTATTGGTTTGCAGTCCCAGAGTAAGATGTCGCTTCTAGTAGCAATTTGCCTGATCTTAGCTGCTGCAGCTTGCTCCATTGTTCAGGCACGTGTGGGGGAGTCTGTTGCTGGAAAATAAGCCAAACTCACGTTCAAGTTTCTTACAGGCGAATGTGTTGTTTCACTTTTCGTTGGATTTTCATGTGAAGCAGCCCCAGAATGGGAAACTCATCAACAAGACCATCATAGTAGAGGACAATCGAATGTCCCTGGCGAACGACAATGAGGAGGAATCAACGAGGGCTCCACAATGGACAGCAGAGGAAAACGAATACAATGTGGTGGCAGTAGCGATGTTGGAAAAAACGCGATCATCTATTCAACAGTTGAATTCGGAGCTTGCTCCCCTTGTGGGCAGGAGCAACGATTTGGCTGTCCGACTTAAGCAGAGCATGCGCTATGTCAACGAGGTGGACGCATCTCTGGAGAACCGCGAACGCAATTTAGCCCAGCATGTGGAGATGCTTCGGAAGTACGTCCATTTGGTCAATAGCCTCAGAGAACCTTCTCCATTGGGCGGCGTGCGGAGCCTGGAATATGTCCTAATTAAATTGGCGGTGGAAAAGTACGATCTGTTGGCCAGGCAGCAGGAGGTCAACGAGTACTTGCAACGAATTGAGGCAGTGTGGAATGAGTACAAAAATACGCAGGTGGTTCTGTTAGAGAACTCAACCTAAGCGAGGATTTCGCTGTAGATTTACTGTTCTATATATGCACTACATACACACACATAAATACATAAGTAAGAAAACAAAAGAAACAATTAAAATACAAACAAAAAACTAAAAATCCTCTATGAACTTCCTGCCTATTCTTTGGCATCGGTTCCACTAGAACGCACAACATTGTTACAGGTACAGCAGGGGTTGGCATAAAATCCCCCTCTCCACGGGTTCTCTCTTCTGTTCGGGAAAATACGTTACACGCTCTGGGAATCCATGATGAGGGCGATGCGTCCCTATTAACAAGGATGCAGGTAGCCAGAAGCCAAAGAACAGCTGCCAGGGACCGTTGCGTTACTAAATGCCTACCAAATAAGGGTACCGACCGTTCCGTCGAGATGCTTGACTTGAATTCCCAAAAACCCTACAACAGGAAAACAACCACCATGTAAACGCACTTAAGTGCATATGGATGAAGTGTGTATATTCGAGTCGTAGATATTGGAATGGGGACACTTCCAATGCATTGAAACCGACACATGTGGGTGGCTTGGTTTCCAAAGTATGCCATCAACTTAGATAGAGTGAAATTTATTGAAGTTGCTGATCCAAAAGCATAAAGAAATCGTGAAAGGCTATCAAAAGGACGTCAAAAGATCGCCAGTGTTTCCATAGTTTATTTCCTTATACTTTCTTGATATTCCCTCAAAGGTTTGGCCATATACACTGAGTTTTACTAGGTCCTTATAGGGACCAGAGCGCGCAATATAAAACCATTTGCTATTTATCCAAATATAGCATACATATTTATTTTCCTTATTAACAAAAAACCTCAATGTAGAAATCACATATATGTATACTTATGTATATGAAACCATATATTGGCACATAAGAGAGACAGCAAGGTAAATGCAGACAAAGACAGGTTTCCTCTCGTTATTTCTTTTTATAAACCGAAACCGAAACTGGTCCAACGGCTTTGGACCTACACAAAAAAACGAGCGATAGCTGATGTGAAGTTTTGTCAGTTTGTGCCTTTGGTAAATAATTTGCAGCATAAAACTGATCACAGTTGTCCTGTTAGCCAACTAACTGGATGTGAGTCGGTTTGATATAAACTTGTCTGGTTTTGCTGCGAATTATAAATGATATGAAACATTTGCACTTACCCGCAAACAGATGATTGTGACTCCTGCAAATTTTGAATAAGTAGTTGATGAATGGCCGATGAACAAATGAATAAAATTTTAAATAAAAACCATTGGAAACTGAAGGCGTTCTTAGTGAGTTAGGTGATGGTTAAATGTAAAGATAACTTTTTGCTTTATGATTTCCTTTAATTCAATTCGGATTAAAATTACGTAGCAATTGCAGCACTTCAATTTGAAAATCGAGTTTTCTTGCGTTACTCATTAGCTGAATGTGGGGCTTAATACTATCGAAGAATGCTTGATCTGGGTCCGGATTCTTGGAAGCATCAAATGTGGGTTCGGAACATGAGGAATTCGCATCAGTATCACTTTCCAACGCGAACTCTATGATGGAGCTGCTACAGGGATCGACAATGACGTCGGCGACTGCCTCAGCATCTTGGGTCAAAGAAGTATTACACTCGTCTATCACTGAATGCTGACTATCCGATTCTATTATCTGATTTTGATGATCAGATATTGATTGGAATTCAGTATTCTGTGTCTGGCTATTTCGTTTACTTGGCGCTTTTGATATGATGCTTTTAGCTCTTTTCCTTTTGGCTAACGCTGTTGTCTTTTTTGGTGAAGTCTTCTCATCCTCCTCCGTTTTTGCTTTGACATCTAAGAGAAGACGGAGCTCTTTGTCATAAATGTAAGAATCCTGATTCTTGGAAGCAGCAAATGTGGGTTTGGAAGGTGAGGTATTCACATCTGTATCGCTTTCTAATGAGAACTCTATGATGGAGCTGCTACAGGGACCGACAATGACGTCGCCGACTGCCTCAGCATCTTGGGTCAAAGAAGTACTAAGCTCGTCTATCACTGAATGCTGACTATCCGATTCTATTATCTCATTTTGATGATCAGATATTGATTGGAATTCAGTATTCCGTTTACTTGGCGCTTTTAATATGATGCGTTTAGCTCTTTTCCGTTTGGCCAATGCTGTTGTCTTTTTTGGTGAGGTCTCCCGATCCTCCTCCGTTTCAACTTTGACATCTAAAAGAAATCGGAGCTCTTTTTCATAAATGTAAGAAGCCCGGCCAACATCCTCGCCACTCTGACGCAGACGATTTATACGTAAATAACTATCCCGCGTGTTCTTCCAGCGCTTCAATAACGTTTTAACTATTTAAAAAAAAACGAAACCCTGTAATCTATTAATGTAAACTGGGCACATGACAATACTTACCAATTTCCTGCCTTTCTGTGGCGCTAGCAAGATCAAAATTATTGCATAGCTCTTGGCCAATCAGTTGCCAAGACTTATCTCGCAGCGCGCGATTGTGGAAATTTGGATGCCTTCGGTCCCAAATTATTTGTTGTGATCTTATGGCGTCGATGAACTCGTACATGGAATATCTTGCAGCTGTACCCGCCGTTTTTAGTACCTTGTGATTGCCCATTTCTTCTAATTGGATTCCCTTTTGTGGCCAATTTGTGTGCTACTATTATTACTCGTCAAGTTCTTAATTACCATTGATGAGCCATTTGTTAAAGCGGTGTTCTCTGATCCTGTAGTCTTTAACTTTTAAATATCGTTATATATAATTAAACTACATATGTACATATTTAGATTTTATTATGCTGGTTAAATTTACCAAGAAAAAAACTATTTTACAGAGAGCAAGAACTTTTTCTTTGCTTGCCAAGTGCGCGCAATTAATTTCGTTATTAATTTTATTATATTTTGGTAAGATTTAAATAAATTAAATCTTAAAAATTCGCGTACTGTCTTATTGTTGTTGGTGGCGGTGTCAAAACAGCTGACTGAGTCGATCTGTCGATTACGATAGCTTTTTCTCCGATAATGTCGACACGATAACTTTGCTCTAATAATGTCGATTACGATAGGTTTCCGATAATGTCGACTACGATAAATTTGCTCCGATAATGTCAACTACGATAGGTTTGCTTCGATTCGAATTATCGATTTCTCAGATGTTGCCAGATTATAAAACTTTGTGCCCGCAAAATACCGAATATTTAATAATTACTTAATTTTAGTCATGGACTATGTTATGAAAATATGTTTATTTATTAATTCTTTTTCCTTTTTTTCTGAACATATATAAAAGGTCAGTAGAATAATTAGGGTTTGCGAAAAATGACCGAGTAATACGTGTTTGTGTTAAATTAAGGGAGAGAAATGCCAGTGTGTGAGTGTTATTTGATGACTACTTAAGTGTTTTGCTTTCGACTCTCGTGATTTGTTTTACATGGGCCTGCCCATGCCGCGACCCATACCCATAGGACCACCCGCCATGGGGGCTTCGCCAGCTTTGGGGCTTTTTATTGTCTCATCGACGGAGAGAATCATGCAAGCAGCTTCGGCGGCAGCAGTTAGGGCATTGATTTTGATAATCGATGGCTCCCACACGCATTGCTCAAAGTTATCCGAAATGTCCTCCTTGGTAATGTCCACACCAAACCACTGACCACCTGTAAGCACAACGGAAAATTCAAATTAAAATATATAAAGTAATTTTCAGACCAGGTGGCATCCCGATGTAATGCCCGCGCACAAAAATTTAGAAAGAGTACACACTATAGCACTCTTGCAGCGAATGAAAGAGTCAAAAAACCACGCTGGCCGGCACAAAAGCAGAAAATTGTTATTATTATTTGTGAAAAAAAACTACATAAGTTGGTAAAAGCAAAATGTCTTCAGTGGGACGGAAACGCAAGCAACAACTAAAGCCACGCCAGGATATTCACAGATCACCACTGAAGCGTAGCAATGTGACCACGAAAGAAGATCAATCTGAAGTAATTGGAGGTGCCCACTATCCAGCCCTAGCCGACTATGGAGTACGCACAGATATAAAGCCGGATTTAACCGAGCATCAGCTACAACTGATACAGCAGCTGGTAGCCAAGCCTAAGCCCGCAGCCACGCCCAAATTTAACCTCGACTTTCAGGAAAGCGATTCTGATGAAGAAGGCTACTCGGAGCCAGATAATTCCCAAAAGGATGATGTGTTTTGTCCAGGTAAGCAATTTGAAACATGTGGTAAATAAAATGGTGATTTTACTCCTTTCATAGATGAGGACGACATCTATGATCCAAAGTGGAACGACCAGCCGGTCCATCCTCGACTTATATTTAAATTTAATTTGAACCACACTGGATTAAAAGCAGGCGGCAAAAAGTTTTTGAATCCCTCAAACTATTTTTACCAAATCTTGGGCCAGAGGAGCACGTTCTTTTCGCTGCTATCCCAGAGCTGCAATCAACGTTTGACGATGCATTCAACAGCCGAGGAATTGGAAATATTTCTTGGGCTTAATCTTATTATGAGTGAGATTGGACTACTGGAATTGGCGGACTACTGGAACCAAGATTTATACTACGGTTTCACGGGATTCCAAGACAAGATGAGTTTGACGAGATTTCAAGAACTAATGCAGGCCCTCAACTTTGATCTTTTCGCCACTAAGAAAAACGAAGAAGAAGAAGTAGGTGATGCTAGTCCATTGATAGAATACTTTAACAAGATTATGTCAGAGCTGTATGTATGTGGGCAGCAGATGGTGCTTAACGACCCGTTAATACTATGGAAAGGGAAGTTCAACTACTATCAAGATTTACCAGAAAAGTTTCGTGCCAACTCGTTAATGCTTCACATGTTGACCGAACAGAATGGCTTGATAATAAGAATCCTGCCAGAGATTCTGTCCAAACCCCAGGCAACCACTTGGATGCGGAATTCTCGTCAATTGGTGGAACGCCGCAATGAATTGGCTCTAAAGCTAGTTCAGGATTATGGTCAGGAAGGGCGGACTGTGTATGTGTCCAAGTTTTATGGCAGTTTCGGCCTGGCCCAGGAGTTGGTCAAGATAAAGACCTATTGCACTGGTCTCCTGGACAGAAATCGTTACGGAAATAGCAAGGCTTTGGTTCATCAGCGACTGGAGCCGAATAGCATTGGTACCAAATATGCCCAGGAACAACCTCTTATGATGGCCAAGTGGCGACGCCGGCAAAAGACTGTTTATTTCTTTAGCTCCGACTGCCTCGCAATCTATGCCAAGGAGATGTCTATGCAAAAAAGTCAAGCCAAGCCGAAGCTTATTCAGGAATTGGACTGGCATCTTCGTCCAAACTTACAGCAGACCCGAGAACAATTAACTCGCTTTCAACCTGGTTGGACTTCGCATCAGTGGGATAGGAAATTGTTAATTTTTTTAATTAATATAATGGTCCACAATTCATATCTATTGTACGTTGCTCATGGCCAATCTATGCGAGAAGAGCCCAAGACCTATAAGGAATTTCGTGTGGCTATTATGAAATCGCTACTTAAGGAAGGACAAGGAACAACAACCAATTCTGTCCAAGAAAAAGAAAAGGATCTTCTATCGAATAAAACGGGTGACAAAAAAAGCAAGCTAGTATCACCTGAAATGAGCAGCCGACACGAAATGATTCCTATCGAGCAACATGGCAAACCAGCACGAAAGAACTGTCGGCATTGTCACAAAGGTGGAATGCTGCAGTTTACCAAATTCATGTGCAACTCGTGTCCAGACAAGCCAGGTCTGTGCCCAGAACCTTGCTTCCAATTGTGGCATGACCAAAGTGTTAAAAAATGAATATGTTTTCAATAAAGAGTGGCTTGAAGAAGTCAAACATAAGACAAATAAAATATCAACTGCGGTGGGACTTACCTTGGGCATGTTTCTGGCGCAACTTATTTAGAATGTTTGTAGCATCGAAGCCGGCATTGTCGCACAGCTGACGTGGTATGATCTCTAAACCCTTAGCAATAGCTGCAATAAGCAACTGTTCCTTGCCCGCAATAGTACGCGAGTAGTCACGCAAGAGCTTGGACAATTCCATTTCAATGGCTCCGCCACCGGCCACAACCGAGTCGTGTTTAATGGTGCGACGCACAATCATAATGGCATCGTGCAGAGAACGTTCGGTTTCCTCCAAGAACTGTTCTGCTCCGCCGCGTAGAATTAGAGTACTGGTCTTGGCATTTGGGCAACCTAGAAAGATATAAACAGTGTTTAGATCTCGTACGGAAATATTGATGATGTTGCTCACCTTGGAAAAGGTTGAAACGCTCACCGCCCACCTGGCGCTCCTCGAAATGGTCGCACAAGCCAAGAACATTGGCATTAATGTCATTGGCTGTGGTCATCACAGCTCCACCACAGGCCTTCATTGTACGCTTGAGATCCTCGTCGGGCACACGGCCTGCGCAGAAAATGTTTCGATCTGCGAAATACTGTGTAGCCACATCACCAATGGGTAGCTTGGACAACACTACATTTGCACCAGACTCATGGATTTTGGCCAATTTGTTGTAGAGGATTTGCCACTCGGCATCTACCACCTTCTGGTATTCCTTGACGTTGTTCACTCGTATCTCGGCATTATCCCGTTCTGCCTTCAGCTCCAATTCAATGTTGAGCAAGGCAATCTTGCACTTCTCATAGGCTTTGGGGGCCATTTCAAAGCCAGCATAGGAAAAGGTCTTTTTGAAAGCTACACCCGACACCAACTGGGATTCTTCGAGAGATCCGCCCGTTACCTTCTTAATGCCAATCATATTAAGGGGCAGCAACTCATCGAGGGAAAGAACGGCGTCCACGACTATTTTGGAGAAGAAATCCTTCTGTTGATGGATCAATTTTGAAGACATGGCTGTGGCGGCACACTTCTCGAGCAGAGCACGTTGCTCGCTCTTAGACTGTTTCTCAATGCGAACAGCCATTTCGTTAATCTTATCCATGCAAAGCTGGAGAGCTTTTCGAATGGCCTTAATCACGACACGCGGATGGACACCCTCTTCTACAAATGGTTTCACCTGCTTGAGGAACTCTCCGGCCAGCAGAACCACTGAAGTTGTACCATCGCCCACCTATATGTAAAAGTTTAGCCCAAACTCTAATAAATCACGTGCCTGTTCATTACATACCTCAGCATCTTGTGACTTGGCAATGTCTACCAATGTTTTTGCTGCCGGGTGCACAATCTCCAGAAGCTTCATTATGGTGGCACCATCATTGGAGATTGTGGCCTTGCCCTGAGCGTCAACAATCAACTTGTCCATACCCCGAGGACCCAAAGTGGTCCGAACGGCATCCACTATCGACTGGCAGGCATTGATGTTGGACACCAACTGCGGCTTGCCCTGGGACGTGTCGGTTCCCTCCTTTAGGAGCACAATTTGTGGTTGCTGTGGAATGCAAAAATTAAGAAAGCCTTATTAGTCAGCATCTGCAGCAGATGTACGCGGCTTCGGCTTTGCTAGAAGCTTCTTTGCAGGTTATGTACTAATTCGCATTTGACTCGCCGGCAATAGCATAAATCGACTTAATTTTACCCTTAAACGTTTATTTACAAGCTAACTTACCATATTTATGTGATGGTAGTTGCCCTTTTCGATCTAATCTTCTCTAAAACAATTGATTTCCTCACAGACAGGCGGCAACTTAAACTTTTTCGATTCTCACGTTTTCCGCAATGAGTAAGCGACAGTGTGACCAGAGTCTCGATTAGGCAATTTTGCCTCACCAAATTTATACTTATCGATAGATTATTCAGGTATGTTTGCCACTCTAATACCTGTTGCGTAATCAGCTGACAACCGCAGCTTTGTTTTTAATCTCCCATAGAATTCAGTTTTTACTGTTATTGCATTTATATATTTTTGTTTCTCATTATGGCGTTAATCCAAAAGAGTATAAAACTATTTCAAGTACTCGGAAGGCGACAGAACATTAAACTGGTTGGTAACTAGATCAATTGAGTTTGAATAGTTTGAGTTAATTGTTATACCTTCAGCTTTGTCCAACAACAGCGTCTGCTATGACGCATTTCCAGCGATCATACACCCCAGTGCCGTCTGCCCAGTTTCCTGGAGCCAACGCTCCGTTTGTCAACACGTTAAAATTAACTCAGCCCGAGGACTACGCACCTATACCAATTTATCGGGTAATGAATAGCGATGGCTACATCATCGAGGAAAGCCAAGATCCCAAACTGGAGAAGGAGGTGGTTGAGAAAATGTTTCGCGACATGCTGCTTTTAAATACCATGGACAAGATTCTGTATGAATCCCAAAGACAGGGTCGTATCTCTTTCTATATGACCAATTTCGGAGAGGAGGCTTCTCATATAGGTAGTGCGGCTGCCTTAGAGTTAAGGGACATCATTTACGGCCAATATCGTGAGGCTGGAGTGTTGGTGTGGCGAGGATTTCGTATCGACCAATTCATTGATCAATGCTATGGCAATGATGATGACATGGGCAGAGGCAAGCAGATGCCAGTACACTATGGATCCAAGGAACTGAATTTTGTCACCATCTCTAGTCCATTGTGTAAGATCAGATAATCGAACACTTCTTTAAATGAGTAAAGCTAAATATTAATGTGCTTCAGCCACTCAGATGCCACAGGCAGTTGGGGCAGCTTATGCCCTTAAACGTCGTCCAGACAATGATGCCTGTGTTGTCTGTTACTTTGGTGAAGGAGCTGCCTCTGAGGGTGACGCACATGCTGCCTTTAATTTTGCCGCAACGCTAAGTTGTCCCGTCATACTTTTCTGGTTGGTTTACCTTAATTCAGTGTCATTCTCCTCTCACAAATCTGCGTTCCTCTTCTAGTCGTAACAATGGCTTTGCTATATCTACACCATCTCGAGAGCAGTATAGAGGCGATGGCATAGCTGGACGTGGACCAGCCGGATATGGAATAACGACTATTAGAGTCGACGGCACCGACGTCTTTGCAGTGTATAATGCCATGAAAGCAGCCCGTGAATATGTCCTCCGAGAGAATAAACCAATTCTCTTTGAAGCACTCGCCTATCGTGTGGGACATCATTCGACCTCGGATGATTCGACTGCATATCGTCCGGCGGAGGAAATTGAAGTTTGGAACTCTGTAGAGCATCCGATTTCAAAATTAAAACGATATATGGTCCATAAGGGCTGGTTCAATGAGGAAGAAGAGACCGAGTTCATCAAGAATGTCCGTAAACAGGTTCTCAAGCAAATTTCGGTTTCTGAAAAGAAACTTAAGCCAAATTGGCGAGAGATGTTTGAAGATGTTTATGCAGAGATGCCTGAACATTTACTGCAGCAACGTAAGGAACTCGAGCAGCACATTGCGGACCATAAGGACGCATACCCCCTGAAAGATTTCAAGCAATAATTGAGGAAATCCAAAAAGATGTTAACCGAGAGACTCGATCGAAAGTGCATTTATTAACTTTAAGCTTAAAGTAGTTTCTGTGTGGGTCCAACCCCATTCTTTGATTTGTTGTAAACAACTAATGTTCAAAAAACCAAAATGTTTTAAATTAAACACAATACAAAGTTACATTTCCGAAATGAATTCGTCCTCGCCATGGAAACCTAGAAGATGCAAAACAGTTCTATACGAATATATCATACAACCGCCAGAGAGAACAGATCTTAAATATGTGGGATATTTGCTGAAAATTGGTAAAATTTATTTGCTTTTTTTGATTTACATAGAATAATAGATAATGGGGAAAAACCAATACAAATACAAATATATAATTATTTACTTTCGACTTAACTCAACTCAGGGGCGTGCACTATGTGTGATAATCCGTAAAGGACCTCTGAACTTGACTCTGAAGGTATTCTTAAAAAACATACTAAAACAAGGATCGTTCGCTGAAGCTTGGCTGGAATGATGTGCGTAGGCGGTTGGGGCTATGTCACTTGTCTACGTTACCACTTCTATAATATTTTCTTTGATTTCACCTTATATCTTATCTCGCATCTCTCAGTTGGTGCGCAATTGATAGTCACCGTTTTGCGTGATGTACCGCACCCAGGGAAGCGCTTGATATCCACTCTTCTCGATAATTTTGAGATAGCGAACCTGAATACCCGATGTCGTGAAATATGGTATTTCGAAGCGTACCTGAATCGGAGGTTTACCTTCCGTATTATCCTCGCTTTCAACGCTGGGCAGACCGAAATGTGCACGCATTAGATACTCCTTGCCACCTGGAAAGGATTTGATGGTCCAAATAATGGCATTTTGCTCGGGAGCATATTTGCAGCTTCCAATGGTGGTCTTAAATTTCGGTGAATCAGCATCAGCCGGCACTGGTATGACAATTTCCACATTATTGGCCGTCGAACGACGTTTAAATTGAGATTTTGCCTTAATCATATACTCCACCCGGGAATGAGCATGACGCTCGATTACTGATTCGATCCAAATCAATGGCTTCACCTGTCAAGTAATAGCAGTAGATAGAGTTTAGTTTTTGCAAAATAGGATGATTGACAGACTTACATGCGTGTTCAGGCGATACGACATAAGCTCGAATTCACCGTCTGGGGGTATGAAAGAAATAGTGCGGTCATTCTCAAATCTCGACAGTCGCACACATTGGTGGAATTTGACGTCCTCTAGCTCCACTGACTTGGATTTGCCGCGTCCAGTGCTTTCGAACAGCACTTTGTCGTTCAAACCCAAACGCAATTCCGGCATCCCTGACAGGTAAACTCGCATTTTAATAGCTCCTACAATCTCACTGCGCAGCACATTGCCATTAGCGTTGGCCAGCAGATTAACCGATTCAATGACATCCAGGAAAACTTCATTTTTCCTGTACTTTATTCCCTCTGAGCGCCAAGACACGGCGTTGGTAACTGCCACGGGAATTCGGGGCTGTAATTCTAGTTTGTGACCCTCTTGTGTGATATACTCCTGAAGAATTTTTGAATCCGTCGTCTGGGGGTAGCCGAAATCAATGAGCTCATCAAGCAGCTCGTAGATAATCACAAAATTGTCCCGTATAGACTCCTCCTCTAGCTCCTTAAAGTACTCCACAAATACTTGGGCAATCTTGTGCAAAAATACAAAGACCAGGGCAATATTCACATTCTTATTTCGCGGTGTGGTAGACACAATGTACAGATTGTTGGTCTTAATGTAGGCGAACGTTGTCTCCGCAGTCTGGAGTATGGGCGTGACGAGTCCCTCCTCTTCGCGCTCCATAAGAAGAGGCATAAATTTATCAATTACTGCCATGTCGATGTTGTCCCCGCGATAATTACGCGAAATCAACACCTTGCCCTTTACATCCAGTACGAATATGGCCGAAGATGACATTGTAATCCTCTTTTCCAGCTGCTGCTGGACACTGCCACTTGTTATTGAACGGCTTTCGAATTTCTATTTAAGTGGATTGCCTCTTGCTTGCGGAGGATATTAGTTATTTTAGTTGCTGGACAATGTGGACTACAACAATGAATTACATGCTTCTTTCCAAGACCAAGTTAATTTGTGAGTCAGTCCAAAATGCAGGTGAAAATGGGAAAAATTTTCTTACGTTGCCTTTACTCGATTGACAGTCAAACGATAACTCCCCGATAAACTTTCACCTTAACTAACACTGCAAGATGTTCAGTGTTAATAAGAAAGACCTCAGACGCTGAATTTTTTTTTTACTAAATAAAATATTAAATTTAATCATAAGTATGCAATTGAACCCAAGCGTAACGATTGAACGCAAACGCGTCGATTGCACTGCTTTGCCAAAGGGTTGGCAGCGTGAAGAAGTACGCAAATCGGCGAACAGCAGCAGTGGACCCAATAATAATAACAACAAAGTGGATGTCTTTTACTACAGGTAAGGACACCGACCAGGACTCCAGCTTAATGATAAACCCGATCATGCACGTTATCTCCTGTATAGGATATTGCAAAGATACTTTTAATCACTTTAACTTTTCTGTTACACACACACACAATACGCGACACTCACACAAACCCACAACTTTGTACATACGTATACATACAACACCCCCGACTCCGTCACCATTACCACCTCCACCTCACGATTGCCACCGTCCACAAATATGTTGCTGTTTAAACAGTCCCACAGGCAAGCGAATTGAAAGCAAACCGCAATTAGCCCGTCAGTTAGGCAGCGAAATGTTTGATATTGGAAATTTTGATTTCCAATCGGGCAAAATGGTGCAGCAGCAGCAACGCTATTTACCGTCGCCATCTATATCGCTGTACCGTTGCAGTGCCATGCCTCCACTACCCAGTGGAAGAGGATCTGCCAATGCGCTGAAACGAAAATATTCTAGAGGCCAGCCACAGGTCTTACAAGGAATGGATAAGGATGTGGTCTTCGAAAAGGATTTAATTGGCCAAGCACAAGGCTGTACTGTCATCACTGCATCTAACTCTTCTTCAAATCTGCGACAGCAGCAACAGCAACAGCATTTGGAACTCAGGTAGAGCCAAGACGGATGAGTTGTCCTTGGCTCGAAGCTCGATCTCTCCTGCATGTCAAATGTTTGTCTGTAGCCTCTTCTTTAACAGGCAACAGAGTCCGCAGCAAGCAAAGAAAACAAAACAAACATAAAATTTCGATGCCAAAGTAAAATGTCCAGATTCAAATAATTTGGTCTAACCATCATTAAACACATACATTTGTATATGCAGATATTAGTTTGTGTATATAAAAATGCGTTTATGATTATGAAAATTGGAAAATCACACCATAAATCGGCCATCAACCTCATATTTCGCTGTAACTCTGTGCCATAGTTGTTTCTGAACTTCTGCATGTTATTTTTCTCTCTTTCTATGTTTTTGTTGTGTGTCGTTTGTGTATGAATTCTGAATTTATAGTCACATATCAAGTCATCTTAATGTCATCAATCCCATCCATTTTCCAGTCGTGCCCTACGCACAGATGTCTCTTTGGTGCCGCCCATACGGCAGACTGCCTCTATTTTCAAGCAACCCGTGACAGCAATTAGGAATCACAACCAGGAATCCAACAAAGTGAAACATGATGCCAAACACGGCGCCCAGGAGAAACCCAAGCAATTGTTTTGGGAGAAACGTTTAGAACGGTTGCGTGCTTGTCATGACAATGGCGAAGAGCTGGATGACATTACATTGCCCAAAACCATACGCACTGTGGGCCCCAACGTTAATGAACAGACCGTTCTACAATCAGTGGCCACTGCCCTGCATATGCTCAACGCCGGCGTTCATGGTCAGAGCTCAACCAAAGCCGAGTTAACCAAAAACGCCATGGCGTTTATGAATCCCGAGCAACCCCTGATGCATGCAGTAATCATCTCCGAAGATGATATACGAAAGCAGGAGGATCGGGTTAGTGTGGCAAGACGAAAACTGCAAGATGCTCTAAAAACATGAGATGACAATGTAATGCTATCAGCTAATGATTCGTCTAATATACCTATTCCATTGTAGTTTTTAACATCCTCTCCTTTAACTAACTTAACAACCAGATTTCGAAATTTAGTTTAAGCCTAATGTACGTAATTATAGGATCAAAAACAAATACAAACAACTTGTGCAACCAAATATTTAACTGCCAGATGTGTCTTTTAACTAGAGATTGCCAAAGATGGCTCTAAATTCAGTATAAACATGAAAAACACAGTTTGTTCAAACAAGGAAAATATAAAACAGGTTTCTAATTTATAACAACGATTATCGGTTTAGCGGATTAACATTTGCCTCGAAAATATATCCATACAGATTTGAATTCAAAAGAAAATACATATTTTTTTAAATCTATTAATAATGCTTTAGTGGCTTCATTTTTAAAACATTTTTCCACATTAGGACAATTTAAAAAACGTTTCCGTTCATCACATCAAATATTTTGCATTTAAGGTAACTATTATACATATATCCAATTCACACGATTTGGATTTTTTTTTTGTTTTATATGTTGTGCATTTTGTTTTCTCAAAATATAAATGGATTTTTTTTTTTACATGCTGCTTAGAAATTTATATGGATAGACGTGCAAACTAATCCAGGCCCTCCTCCAACTCATCATCCTCATAGTCAATGCCGTCATAATCGCCGGATGAGCGTGTTGTTAGCTGCAAGGAATGAGACCAATCGGATTTAATGCCAAAATCTATCTATCTAGACATTTTGTACAAGGTTTGAAGCCAGATGAACACATGCAGCCAAAACTAATGCAGCGACTGGGTATTAACTTATACTAAGAATGATGTATGAATAATCGTTCTCCTACCTGATTGTAAACCCCACGCCATGCTGCAAATGCACCCATCGCCAGGATGGCTCCGACACCAGCCACAATTTTGGTATTTAGCTCAGACTCGAGGAATTTACGCTCCGACGGCGTCAGTGTGTCATCCGTGGTATTGGCAGTCTTTGTGAGTTTGGTGGAACTATAACCCTCATTTCGAAATATATCCCTGGTGATGCGATTAATGAAATTCACCAGGTTGCTGCAACCTTTAATATGATTCTGCAGCGGGTTGTTGGGCAGTGTAATCTTAAAGATAATGGCCAAATAACTATAGACAATGGCATCCAATTCACTGTACGTATCGCCAAAGAACCAGACCTTTCTGCCTAACTTGTTGGACAGCAGATTAACACATTTTTTGGCATTCATTACCAACTAGAAGACAAACATTGTTACTCCGAATGAGAATACAAAAAAAAGTGGAAATTTCTTACATATTCTGCCTCGTGTTTTTCAATCTTATCGTTGATGTCGAACCCTCCTAAAACCTTAACCACATCGATGGCTTCCCGTTGATACGTGGCGGGATAATAGAAATTGAACGGGAATGGCGTGCGCTTGGCATATAGCCCACGTGTGACCGTATCATAGTTATTCGGCTCACCAAAGAGGAAGTAATGGTAGTAGGCATGAAGATGTGTAAAAACCCAATCGGCGTATGTGGTGGAAAGGTGCTTCTGTTTCGCATTTAAACGCACATCGATGGGATAGCCCTGAAAGAGATGCCAAAAATAGATCATCAGCGTCATTTAAGTTTATTCACCCGGCACTTTTTCTGCGCTCACCTCAAGATCAAGCACGCGCTTTATCTGCCTGTAGCCGACAAACTTTTCGTTGCCTATTTGCAGATATGGCAGTTTGCCGGCTCCCGAGCGTAAAGGATTCGCGTTCGTCTCCACATCCATCGGGCAACGGGTGAACCGGAGCAGGCACTGATAAGACATGTAAATATAATGATAATAATGAAATATATAAGCAATGTGTGTGCGTATGATGCAATTGAACTTACCAGAGCACGCAAACATTCATAATCAATTGACGGCAAGCCCCACTCGCCCTTGTAGACATGCAGCATGGCCCCTAATTGCATATCCATTTAATTTGTACTTTCTTTAGGATTGTTATTTAGCTGCTGCTTGGTGTTAACAGTGTTCTGGCATCGTTTCCAAATCAAAAAAATCTATATATTCGAAGAGCTGATTTTTAACCCAATCTGAATTTGGATTTTTGTGACAGTGTCAAAGTGTGACCGTAATCCCAAACGATACTTATCGATATACCAAACAGTGGTTAAAGTGTATGATACAAATTTGGTGTCCTTAAACAACAAACATGGCCCTTGTGGACTATGGCCTGAGGAGCTCCAGCTCCGAAGACGAAGAAATCCAACCTAGTATAAGGGAACAAACCAATTTAAAGAGGTAACTAAATTTCTCTGTCAATTTCCTGCATTTTAATGGCGCCAAGATCTCGACCAGCTCTGCCTACTGCTGCTACCTTATTAGGACCCAAACTGGTCAGACTACATCAGCAGGACAATGATGAAGCCGAGGACAATCCGGACTGTCAAGGTGGACGTATACGAAGCTTTAAACATGAGCGTGGAAATTGGGCTACTTATGTCTATGTGCCGGTAGAGAACTGTGTGGAACAACTGGAGGATTTTCAAAGTGCAGCCTTGTCCCTTCTGGAACCACTACAGTTGGACATGCAGCCCAACGAACTACCCTTTCATTTGAGCCTTAGTAGAACTATTGTCCTGCAGCATCATCAGATCGAAGAGTTCTCTAGATCTTTAAAGGATTCCCTAGAGAACCAGTGCGGCTTCTTCGCTTGCCTACAGGATCTCCGCATCTACACAAATGAGGAACGCACTCGGACATTTATGCAGTGAATGCAGTGGAAGTGAATGCAGCATACAAGGAGAAAATGTGTTTGATCCTAAAGCCAATTGATCAAGTGATGCTGGACTATCGCCTGCCGCAATTCTATGATCCACCTTCATTTCACGTTAGTCTACTTTGGTGTGTCGGCGATCATGAAAGTGTACTCGAGGAAAAGTTGAACGAACTACGTGGTCTGTTAGAGACAGAGGACCCACTTCTGCTTAATGTTTATAAACTGCACTGTAAATGTGGTAATAAGCAATTTATTTATAAGCTGAAATAGCAAATCGGAATACCTAGTACAAGTTTATTTGTAACTGTTTTTCCAAAGTACAGTGAATACACCTGTTGCAGGCACAGTACACTTTGTATTTTCAATGAAACACTTTGTTAAAAATTTGTTTTTTGCTCTGCAACTTTTTTGAGAATCTGACAAGATATGTTGCAAAAGCATGCGTGTGTATTTAACTCATATACGATCAATTAGGTGGCAACTCTGCAAATAATATTCGTTTTTTTTTTGAAAACAACTTATTTATTAATGAAATTTTTGTCATAATAACCTCGTAAAATTGCATGTGCAGCCTAAGTATTTATCGAAAGACAACTAATTTGTAGTTGAAATGAATAAGACTTTTTATTTTTTGACGTACACTTATAGAAATTTTCACAGGTTTATAATATTGCTTTTAATTTAAATTTATATCAATATTTTATATGCTCTTAAGCTAGTTAACCGTAGACCGGGTAAATATGAAAAAATTTGTTTAAAAAGTGACTTTGTTAGAGACAAGCAAAGCAAAAAGTGGACAGATTTACTTATATATGTACATATATACACCATGCTTCCTCTTCATGATAAACTTCTTAAACTGTTGCTAGTATTGGGCAATGAGAAAATACAACCAAATGGTGATGGGAAAAATGCTCAGATTTAAAATTGCTTAACAGATAAATCAAGAATGTCACCAAGTTGAAAACTAGAGACAAGTTTATAAATATACATTTTTGTTTAATACTTTTTATACCCTTGCAGAGGGTATTATAAAATTGGTCAGATGTTTGTAACGCACAGAAGGAGACGTTTCCGACCCCATAAAGTATATATATTCTTGATCAGCTTGAGAAGCTGAGTCGATATAGCCATGTCCGTCTGTCCGTCCGTCTGTGCGTATGCGTTTTACTCAGCCATCTTAAGAGATATCGGGTTGAAATTTTTTTTGGAGACTCTTTATTACCTGTGTGAGATAAAGTATGAAAATCATCGGGATCGGACTACTATATCATATATTGTTTAATAATCATTAAATGTGTTTTGAATTCAGTAGTTTGAAAAATATTTGAGCATATTCATAATACGACAACTAATGCTGTTGATGTATGAAATTTCACTTTTCTTATCGAATTAAATATAATAAAGAACTGCAAGGGTATATAAACTTCGGCAAGGCCGAAGTTAACTTCCATAGCTCGTTTTACTTTATCCTGCAAAAGTGGTGTCGTGACACGCTTTTATTCCATCGACATCTCAACTCGACAGTGTTGGGTAGTGTGGATAGTAGTAATTTTTTAGTGTTTGGGTAGTTAACGAAACAGAAAACAAAAGTTAAGAAAAATCATTAACTAAGGTCCCCGGTTACAAACCAATAACCATTACCAAAGAGTTAATAATGTCCTTCATAAACAATGACGATACCATTTTGCCCATCGATGAAGACCCACAGGGTGAGTTGGGAGTAGGAGTGAGAGTGGGCGAGGCCAATGACAACAACGGTGCAAATTTTCTTTTTCCTGCCCACAGTTGTCATAAATGATGATGAGGCATCGGCAACTACACACAACATGCCAAATGGACGCTCAATGGATTCGCTGCGCTCCTCGTTCACCAATCGTAGCTCGACGCCAGACTCCTCTCATAATTCTCTAGATGCCCTCGAGATGGCCCAAGACGATCGGGAGGAGAAGGCCCGCCTAATAACCCAGGTCTTGGAATTGCAAAACACATTGGATGACCTCTCACAGCGAGTGGACTCCGTAAAGGAAGAGAATCTCAAATTGCGATCGGAAAATCAAGTTCTTGGTCAATATATTGAGAATCTTATGTCCGCCTCCTCGGTGTTCCAGTCCACCAATGCAAACGCTACGAAAAAGAAGTAAAAACTCTCCCCACATTTATCGATACTCTCAGTCATGGCCTTCTCAAAATGAAACACATAAAAGGTTGCTCCTAAATCTGATTTCTAATTTAAAACGTTTACGTACAAAATACCAAAACATTCTCAATAGTAATTTGTTTAAATTCTATAGTTTAATTCAATTGGAATTGGGAACAACCTTGATATATTTACAAATCTATGTGCTTAGCTTATTGCTTAATGTTATTTGTGTTTTGCTATCTACTCGAATTTTTGTGCACCATATAATTAATGTTATTAATATAAGTTTAAAATAGGCATCCGTAAGTTATACATTTTATTTATATAACCATTCATATATTTATAAAAATATATAAATAATTAATAAATCAATATTCAATCCACCGCAATGAACAAGGCTTTTCAAATGTTATCCATAAGTATTTTTCGACAAGCCTGGCAACTCTGATACAGGTAACAGCTGCCAGCTGTTGGCAACAACAAATATTTAGACAGAGATAGAGCTAAAAAATTTCGTATTACAAAACGTAGAAAGCGTGTAAAAAATTGTAAATCCTGTGTTCAAAATTAATCAAACAAACTAAACTGGCTGTTAAAAACAAGAAAATAAACGGACGGGCAGGGGTCTGCGAATCTTCTTTACTGATAAATTTCTTTGCTGGCCAGGGAAAGAGAAAAGTGATTGCGAAATAAATGAAAAACACAAACTCGAACTTTATAACGCAGGTGAGTAAAACGACGAGAACAACCAAGGTAGCAATCAAATTTTGGTTGCTGTAATTATTTTTCATTATTCAGCAATAGTGCATTTCAAAATGCAAAGTTATACTAAGTAAAATGTCTTTGTATGTTAGATTTATTCTCCCCCTCCCCCACTAACATCATCATCATCATCTATTGCCAGTGTTGGAAAACATTCTAGTTGTTCGTGCTCCCTCGTACTTACATACATATACACCCACACACATGCTGATGTTTATATCAAATTGATTGTTTTTGTTCGTGTTCTTTTAATACTAATGTATGTATGTGCATATCAAATAATTGAAATATTTACGCCTCTCTTCCTCAATGCAATGCAGGCGATATAAAGGAGGCCAACGGCCATCGGCCACAAGCCCGTATCAGTAAAAGTGCGTCAACCTACGGGGCGTATGGCGGAAATATTCGCAGCAGCATTCAACAAAGACAACGGCTTCTATTAAGAAAGAAAACGCATTTGGAAAATGTGCTGACCTCCAGACTGAAGCACTTTCTGCTGCTTCTCTGTCTGAAGTTGTGTCTTCTCCTCTGCAAACTATATCTCAAAAGGAATATCTCTCCCTTCATCATCAATCGCCTATACAAGTGTCATCATGTCATTCTCGGATTTCGATGCCATTTATGAGGATGAACAGCTTGACGAATTGGAACATTTTCAGGATCAGACAGTGGCGCCAGTGCCCGAACCCATTATCATACGAGGTGCCGGCAATATGACTGTGTAAGTTAAGGACTACTAAAATAATAATAAACGGACTTCTGGTTTTTAGCTTTGACAATTTAGTTACATTCACCTTAATTTGAGAATATTAAAGAGTCCAAGTTATGTCTGACTACTACGTCGTTTCTAGTCCATTCACGGCAAATATCTACAGGAAATAGATGTTAAAGATTCCACCCACAGATTTAGTTGTATTCTTTATAGAGCCCAGGATGGCATTTCCTTTAAATCCGGTTAAGGTCCTGTATTATTTTGGCTTTTATATAAAATACCCAACAATCTATTTAATACATAAGTTCATATCCACTGTACCAATGCTTATATGTATGCAAGAAACTTGTGTGGTCTACATTCTCCTACCCCATCAAAGTTTAAATGTAGTTCAAGGTTTTTGTCGCCTATTTCGCTTTTGTGTATATAGAAACTTACTTAGTTATTTAGGACATGGCTTTCGTTTGTTAATATTGACCTTGTTTATAGGATTTAACACAGTCCAAAGGATTGTATAGTGATAGAGGGAATTAAAAATCATCTCGTTTCTTACTTTTCCGCAGCTTCGGTCTGAGCAATCGCTTCAACACAGAGTTTCCGTGCGGCCTGTTATCACGGGTGGCTCCCGAGGAGTTCAAGGCAACCGTTGGACGTATCAATGGTGTATTAAAAAAAACCCTGCCCGTTAATGTCAAGTGGCTCTTCTGTGGATGCGTTTGCTGCTGCTGTACGCTGGGCTGCTCCCTTTGGCCGGTCATCTGCCTTAGCAAGCGTGTAAGTATATACCCAAAAGCGTTTTAATAAATTCCAAGCTATTTAAATATACATTCTGAATTTGCAGACACAATTAACACTGGATAAACTATTCGAATGGGAGAATAATCATCTATATCATAAGCTCGGCCTACACTGGCGACTGCATAAGCAACAATGTGATTCCAATTCCATGATGGAGTATGTTATTTTAATTGAATTTATACCCAAAACACCAATTTATAGGCCCGATTAGAATGCAAGCCAGTTGCTCATGGGTATATTGGTGTAAAAGGGTCGGGGCGGGGGATAATCTTAATGGTAATTGTAAAATAAAATACTAGTTGCTAATAACATTCGCTTTAGACGTTTACTTTTCGTGCAACAAAAACAAAATAATGCAAAAAAACATAAAGAAAAGCCAGATAATAACGTAAACAAGAAAAAATAAACAACATTGGGCATGAAAATTAGTTTAGTGCACTCGCAAAAGGTCATTTTAGGCTAGTTATACGTACATTTAGAACTTAGATTAAACAAATTTTTGAAAGGAACCTACACATATGTATGTAGTTAGTAAGCGTAATTATTTTTTCATATATACATATATGCAAAAACTATGTATATGTATATATATATATCATATTTTTTGATTTTAGTTCTATATTGCTAATTTTGTTTTCAATTCATGCAATATTAAATACATTTCTTGTTAGAAAAATGAAATTTGCAATTCCGTTTTATTTTTGGGTTGGCATTTTCTGATATCCTTACCTGGATTTGGATTTAATATTAAATTTTATAATTACTGTTAACTGGCAGGTTGGAGAAACAGTGCAAAATAATCTGAGCATTTTCTTGAAGACTGCTGAAAATGTTAAGTCCCTTTAAAACCAAATCAAATTCAAAAGTTCTTGCAAATACACAGAGCCCAAATATTTCTCAGGTCAAATCTTTGGAAACTCTGTGTGATTTTCTTTGAAATAATGTTCATTTAAACCCAGGTTAAATTTGCTAATCAGATATGTAAATCAATTTATAATACCTAATTGGCCCAATCCAGTTAGTCCGCTTAGGTGAATCCATAGAAATAACTAATAAGTTTAAATCTTTTTGTTCTATTCGTTTATCAACATAAAATAGTTTCTTTTTTGTTTATTTTTTGTATTGGGTCTTATTGGGTATATGTATGAATATGCCTAAATGTATGTGTATGTGTGCACAGAACAGAAGAACAATAAATAAATACAAGATTTGGATTTAATAGAATGTTAAAGCTTATATAATAATCAAGTCTTTCTTTTTAACAATGCGGGTCTTTTTCTAGGAATACATAATATATATATATATATATGTATATGTTTTTTATAATATTTGCTCTTTTTTACAACTTAAGGAATGTGATTGGAATAGTTGAGGATTAACAATATTATTATTATGTCTCATTTGTAATAATACTCAAATGTTGGGATGGAATTAAGACTATTTAGACATCGGCATTATTGCCGTCATCTTCGCTCACAGCGGATGCAGACATTGCCAGAGTGGACATATCACTTGCATTGCTGCCTTGTGCCTCATCTCCGTCATGCAACCGGATTACTTCATCTAGCTCCTCTTCGTCTTCAATTGTCTGACGTTTGTCTATAACGAGATCAGGTTCTAGGAGTTCCGTTTCCGGCACTTCTGTGCTTTTAGTTTTATCTGTACTTCCTGATCTAGTAATTTTTTTTACTTTTCTAGTTTCATTTGCGTTGGATGACTTCCCCAGTAGTTCGTTGGCGGTGCGTAGAAGAGTATCTGTTTGTCTGCGAAGCGCCTGCATCACCAAAGTGTCCTGCCTCATTTGGAATTCATGCTCCCTGCGCGCAAATTCCCTTTGCTGCTTAAAGAAGTCTTCCAGCATTTCTTTTTGAGCCTCTCGCATGGCATCGGCGAGCTGACTTAGCTCCTTGGAAAAGACTTCGTCAAGTTGCTGCTGATGTTGTTGCCGTATCCGATTGCTTTGAGGCTCCTCATTAGTGAGCTTTTGCTCTTCTTCATCATAGTGGCTGCTGGTGTATGCAGTCCTGGGACCTGCCTCATAATGCGTTGAGCTGCGCTGCAGCTTGACAGGAACCGGGGAATCACCATGGTTTGTACGACGCTTGCGCTGCTGAGGCTGTTGGCTCATTAGCTGCGCTTGGCGGCTAGTGGAAGCGGCATTTGGAGACAGATCGTATCTGGGTGGCTGCTGACCTCTAGACAGCACAGGCTGCTGATGCTGGGTCGCATGGGTTGGCGAATATGGAGGTGAAATGGATTGCTCTAGATCTGGAATGTTGCGTTCGGGTCTAAGAGAGTAACCCGTATCCCTGATGGGCACTGGCTTAAGACGCATTCCCGCCGGTTGCACACTAATGTCACGAGGTAGACGTACGGGTAATTTTCTCGGCAACATTAATTTACTAGTGGGATGTACAAAATTAATATTGCTAGTGCTCTGGAGTGGTAGCGAACGATTATGTTTGCCTTTTGAGCCAACAGATAGCTGCCGATCTGACCCATGCACGTTGGTCGGTTGTGAATGCCGACGTAAGCCATAGTCAGATCCCTTGGCGAAAGATGCCACCCTTAATGGTGGCATTTCGGTATATATATCATCTGGTGGTGGAGAGGGCGATGCTGGCGCTGTGGGTGGTGGAGTATTTGTGCCATCCATACCCAAATCCATTTCCGGTTCATTTTTGACCGAGACAACAAATGGCATATGATTTACCGTTTCGCTGTGATCGGAATGTGTAATCTCTACACTGGGTTCAAAGTCAAAAGTTTCCCTTGTATCCTGCTCAGACATGCTATCCGGCACCTTTATAACGTCATCATAGCCTACATAAGGAGAAATGCGTTAAAGTCGTTTGCAGAAATCAATTTTTAGAACTTACCAGTATCAAGTGGTTCTGGCTTAACGTCACCCAAACGGTAGCCAAATATGGGATGTTCCACACCAAGCATATCTTCTTGTGGGTCATCACCGAGCGTTTTTGAACTATCCATGGAATTGTCACATTCACTGATGTTGCTATTACTGCCGTTAGCTCCAGATCCACCACCAATTGATCCTCCATCATAGCTAAGCATACGGCAGAGTACACGATACACATCCTCTGGTACCACTTTGGGAGTTCCTGTGCCATATCTCGTTGTGGTATTATATGTGGACTTGAGGAACTTCCATTTCGTCCAGATTTGCATGCTCGACTTCTTCACATAATTCTTGCTGCGCATTATTTGCTCGATTTGCTGGAAAACATGCTCACTCTTAATATTTCGATTCTTTAATTGCTCCACGGCATTTATATTTTGCATGATGCTCAACATTTCCAGCATTTCGGCACGACTCCACAGGTTGCGTTCCGCTCGGGTATCGCCCTTACTAGCAACGGAGGCGGCGGCTGCTGCTGTGGCTGCCGCTATTGTAGCTGCTGTTCCTCCACCATTGCTATGGGGCTTATTGCGCATGGGCATCAATAGGCCGTCATCCTCATCCACATCGCCCACAACACCATTGCCAGTGGCTGCTGTGTGGATAAGCCTGTTGACGTTTTGATGAGGCTGCTCCCGCTGTTGATGACCTTGCTGATTTTGGCGCATATTCTGCTCCACTTTGCTGAGCAGCCGCATTTTTGTATGGGCAGCCACTGTACTGCTGCTGCTTCTGCCACCGTTGCTTCTCTTAATGTTTCTAATGCCTTCAGCTGGTTGTGATTGAAATCTAAGTCCAGAGCCAGATGCTGACGGAGATGCTAGTGTTTCGTTTTGGCTCTCCAGATTTTTATGATATGGCGGCATTAACATGGATGCAAAACGATTATAGACAACTTATCGGAATCTGCAGAGAAGAAAACAAGATTTAAATCAAATTGGAAACTTTTTTTAAAACTAATTTTCCAATTGCTCGATATTTATCGATTTGTGATAACTTTTCGTCTCGAATACGAATTCTGAGCACTCAAATTCTAACCAAACATTCGAATGGAGCGAAAATATTATATAATCATCGTTTGATGTTGGCTCATTCACTTCGCAACTGTTTAACACATTCCAAAAACCTATCTACGAATAACATTAATACAACGAGACATACTTACGTATGTATGTTATTTGTTATACATATATAATTCAATACAAAGACACAAAATCTTAACTAAGGGGGGAACAAAAAAAAAAAAAAAATACCTATATAATGTTTTATCGATTTTGATTACGAATTTCAAAACGAATAATAGGCGACAAAGAAAACGTAGAAACCGAACAAGAACAACAACAACAACAACTGCTCTCACACACACAAGTACACCATAATACACCTACACATACAATCCAATCCAATAACAAAACTAATTTCAGAGATAATGAGTAAACGATTTTCATTTTCAACAATAACAATACATAAACAAATAAATTAAATTATTAATAATGCTGCTACCGAATTATGTCGATCTTTGACCTCAGAGCACTAACATCTTGAAACACACACACACAAACACACATTTCATCATATTTACTTATATATGCACATATGTACATACATATATAATTTCAAGATTTTGATTCAGTTTTTTTCTGGTGAAGTTCAAAATTGGGAGCGCCACAGTGGTAAGTAGATTATGTTTGAACTTTTCAAAATTCACAGTCACTCTACACAAAAATGTCATGTATTCAAATGATATCTAAATTAGGCATAAACCAGTCATGTTAATTGTCTTGCTTTTAAAGTTCCATTTATTTGGCAAATTTATTTTTTAGTGGAATGCGTTTTCGAGTTCTGATGGCTTGAGGCCCACTGTAATGGGGTAAAAGAAATAAATATGACAAGCCGGGAGAGCGAAACAACTATAGCATGAGAGAGAGAGAGCGCTCAGGAGAACAAAAGAGAGCATGCGCTCCCTCTCTCTCTCTCTTGCACACACACATGGCTGATGAGCATTTTTTTTTTCTTAAGCAAAATAGAATAAAACAATTACAAAATATTTTCCAACATATTCATTCACTTTTTAAACAATATTAAGAGAACGTTTAAATGGACCAGCAAAAATCTGTAGACACTTTAATCATATACATATGTATATGTATATTGTTTTAAAATAATTTTCATTTTCTATTCGCGTTTTACTTAATGTCAGCAGATTTTAATAACATTTTAACTATTTTTCAACAGAGACACAGACACACACTCACACACACTACATCCATTTGCACTCACACAATCCCAAACACTTACCAGCAAGAGAGCGTATAGAGAGCCGCCCCGACCAGTGTTTTCAGTTTAACGGCGATTTCAATACTGATTCGAAAAACTCAAAAAGCAACGGCCTACAAAAACAAACTATATACAATACGCTTGTATTATATCTCCATCTGTATGTGTGCCACACACACAGAGTCTGTGTGTATGTTGTATTTTTTTCGGAAAGGCAAAAGGCACAAAAAATGGTTATGACTACACATACTTTAGTTCTTGTTCGCTTTTTTTTCTATCTTTATTTTTATATTTTGAGATTGTGAGCGATTTGGAGCGGCTACGAATCAGTTTATTGTTTTTCTTCTGCTTTTGTCAGTTTTCAGAAATGAGGTTATATCACTCGCTATCTACGTACTTACATACATGCACATGTGTATGACATATCTAGTTAGTTCAGATAAAATTTTCAAATTGCTTTTATATAGCAAAAATTTAACGTTTTTATAGATATGCGCACTCATGTCTACACATACATACATATGTACATACATATGTGCATATTAAAGTCAACGCATTTTCTTAGTAACTAATACTTAAAGCATTTTTATTTTTGGGGACAAGTATTGCAGATAAGGTTTAATATCGGAGATATATGTACATGTATGTATGTATGGTTTGTATCTAGTCCTGCCTATTCAGATGCAAACAAGATTTACAAGTATTCAATATACATACATACATATGTATTTAAATATGGCTAGATTCGGGGGAAGGAAGAAAGCGGAGGTTGACGGTAAGAGATGTCAAAGATGGAGACGAAGTCAATTGCAAAGAACAGGAAACTTGAACTCGTTAAGCATATTTGTACATAGATACAAATGTAAATACATACAAACATACATACATACATATGTAAGCAATCGACAGAAATGAAAAATGGTAAAAAATTGCGGAAAATCTCTGCCAGTGAATTGAGACTTTTTTTTATCTATTATATTGCACACATACATACAACTATTTATATATGTATGTATGTAATTTACAAACTTATTACTACATAGATACATATTCGCCGAGCGACTCTGGAAAAGTATCTTTAACTAAACAAACTAACTCTCACGACAGCCAAAACCGATGATTCATTCGATTTCGAAATTCGTTAACGTTCGTATCCCAACTAGCAAGAATCCCAAGCAACGAGCAAGGTAGAATCACGAAACTGAAACTTGCGAAAAAGAAAAACCAGAATCTTCTTCTTAACCGAAAAGCAACAGCAATAACAAAAATTAAAGCACCAACAACATGAAAATATTTTTGCGCATATTTTGTCGTTGCCCTCTTCTTCCCCTGTTTTTTAGTTAACCACTCAACTGATTTGTCGCAAGGTTTTGGGGGAAAAAAACAACAGTAACTGAAAAGCGTGTAAGTGAAAGACGGCTCTATTTATACATCCATGTGTGTGTGTCAGCAAGCATCTCCGGGGAATCACCGGGGACATGCTTCTTCTCCCGGGTGCAGTCTGTGTATAAAACATTTGGAGTTTTTGGAATGGGAAAAATATAGATAGAATGATAGTTCTATTAGATTGTCAAAAAATTTGTTTTTATATCATACACCCATGAATTGGTATATTAAAGTTTCCAAAATGTATGTAACAGGCAGAAGGAAGCTTTTCCGACCCCATAAAGTATATATATTCTTGATCAGTATCAACAGCCGAGTCGATCTAGCCATGTCCGTCTGTTCGTCCGTATGAACGCGTAGATCTCGGAGACTATAAGAGATAGAGCCACCAAATTTGGTATGTAGGCTCATGTAGTATGTAGAGTGATCAAGTTTTATTCAAATTTTTGACACGCCCCTTTTCGCCCCCGAAATATGAAAAACTCGATTATCTCCCGTAATTTTCTACCATGTGCAATCAAATTTGGCGCACTTAAATTTGATACCAAGCTATGCATATAAACTTTTTTCCATAAGGCAGGAGTTGGCCGTTGGCTGGTGGGGGCGCTAGGGTGCTCGTATGCTTGAGTGAGCGAGGTACTAAGATATGCTTGTAAAAAGCACTTACTTCATTTCAGCATGAAGTCCAGTCCTGTCGTTGACAAATCCAACGTTATAGGGCCTAACTACTATACGTGCTTTGGAGGCCCAGAATGCCTTGTCAGATCTTTTGTAAATTTTTTGAATTCGATAGTGGAGATGTTGGATTGGCCATTTTATATTCGACCAGAATGACTGGCAGTGGGGAATGCGGCAAACAGCCGAATCGTAGATTCAAATTACCAATATCGAACGTGTTCTGGAGTTAACTGGAAACACCTGTGAAATTGAAAGCGGATTGAGTGATACACTTTAAGCTGCGCTATTCTCCCAAAGAAACCTGCGTTCTGAGAGATCTCAACCTCCAGTCAAAAGGGAAAATTGGTATCACAAGACGTACTGGAACGGGTAAAAATCATTCAGTAAATATTCCGTCTTGACTGCAATGATTCGGATCGATTACATTGACATTGAACAGATGGCATTGCATGATCTACGTAGCCAAATATCGATTATACCACAGGATCCGGTATAATGGTGGGTCAAACTAAAATGTTGGACAGAGGTAATTGGTTTTTGTACTTACGGATGCCAATGTGGATCCAAAGTAAGTAGCAATAGATGTTCCATTGGATTTGGTTTATTCTTATAACCTATACCTATACCTTTCCAGAACGAATAAACTAATTCAGCGTACGATACGTTCGGAATTCGCCCCCTGCACTGTACTGACAATTGCCCATCGTTTGCATACGGTCATGGATAACGATCGTGTTCTGGTTATGGATGCAGGCGAAGCACGAGAATTGGATACAGATGGAGCGACAGCATATGCCCTACAACAGGCTACCGAACAGAGTTATAGAAAACGATATCTACCCGATGACACCGAATTTAAGGATATAAACCTAATGGCCCTACACGAGCACAAGGATTAGCACTAACAATGAATTAATACTCGCAAAATCTACTTATTTTCAAGACATTAGAACTGAAAGTATTATGTACATAGAAATATTGTACTTTTAATTAATTAACCAATTAAGGCCTTGTACTTACGAGATTTAGTTTATCCATAGACCTCGTAAATTAATTTTTTTTTGTTTATATTGGTTGTTAAATATGTAGTTATATATATGTAAGTTAAAGTTCCATTAGTATATATGTGTTCAAAAAGCATCCAATCATCAAAATTGTGTAAAGTAATAATAAAGTGCCTGAAAATTATTACATTACACCATATAAATCATAAATACTTGCTATAATCCTACAAATTAATCTGTCCTACAAGAAATCTTTGATAACTTTTCTTAAAAAACTCGTTGCTTCCCACAAAATAGTAGATATTTAGCTTCATATGCGGTTTGTATTTTGAAGTTAGTTCTTTGTTATCTATCGACTAACTATTTAACTTCTCATTGAACATTCAGTCGTTTTATTACATATTTCTATCACCTTTCATGTCCTAATCAATCTTCCTTTATTTGAACTCAAACTCCTCGGCATGTGTTGTGTTTGGTGGTGGTGGCGATGTGGGGGCAGAATATACATAGAAGACCTCAAGAGTCCAAGGGTATTGGAATATAAGCATTCACTTTATCAAGTTGACGTTGCGAAACACATTCACATATCCAAATGACATTACGTAATTCCAATTGCTTCAATTTGATGTAGGAGTAGAAGACACCGAAATGAAATTGCTGCAAAAACGAACGAACATGCTTCTTGGCCTCGAGCATTAGAAAGCGATCCTCTAGAGTGATTAGGCCATCAGTATCTCTTTCGATATTTTCAAACATATGACTATATTCTTGAAAGAAACTGCAAGCTTGTTTTACAGCATCATAGTCCAGGGCATTTGATAGAGCCACGAGACCATCAGGAGAAATATTGCCGCAAGTTGGGAAAAGCTTCAGACGAGCTCTAGGAGTCAAGTCGCTATTAAGGGCATTCACTGCAATAATGATGGCTCGACGATCGGCCTCAAATGCCAGGAGATTGCACATAACATCTGCTGTGGTGCCACCCAGACTCTTGCAATAACTGTAAAAATCCTCCAGATAGGCTCTATTCAGAGTACCGCGAAGAATCTCTACATCAATATCGTAAAAGGAGTCCTCGTCATAGCTGTCCGGTATGTATTTGGCCAGAGGAGTATCAATCAATATGGCATTAAAAAGCTCATATGAATTGACAGCCACATTAATGGCTGCCAGTTGATCAAAGAGTCCCAGGGGATGGCACATGGCGAGCAGTTTCCTTATGGGTCGTCTATTGTTGAGGCCTGAGACCAGCAAACAAACATTATCGATCATATGGGGATAGCGTATATATTCGAGAAATGTGGATAAGGGTTCAGTGCTATGATCCCGTATATAGCTATATTCCACCAATAGCTTCTCACGCATACGCTTCTCAATCACATCCACACGAGTCGGAGATTGATCTTGAACAAATATATTACCATACTCAGTGCCCTGAATATTTAGTTTAATGTCATCCAAATTTTCGCATTGTGTTAGATTCAGATAGTCCGAATGTCTAAGCATTCCATTCTTAAAGCCCCGCGTTAGTCCTTCAAGGTAGCCGTTCTCCGTATTAAACTGAAAGCTGTACGTCATTGTGTTCTGAAAATTAGTCAATGACAATCATTGACAGAAAAAACACATACCACTCAGTTTTAAATTTACCCGCTTGGCAGCTCGTTTTGAGTTCTGCTCAAAGCTGACAACTCTTTGCAACCAATTCGGCAGCTCTGCTCTGTAAATTAACATTGGAACGTTAACTAACAGACTCAGGCTTGAGCAATCTGTTAGTGGGCAAAAATTTCGAAAAATTATCAACGTGTGGGAGCGTTTTTATTTGCAGGTTCGAAATTTATTTACAGTTTAGTTTCGAACGAACGCTGAAGAAAATAAGAGTGTTTATTTTTTAAATTTGTTTATATTTTATTACTGAATAATTGAAACAGACGAACATAATGCATAGCAAATTATTGGATGAGGTGGGTACCTACAAATTTCAAAAGCTAACATTTAACAAGTCGACAATGTATTAAAAGTTAAAATTTGACTAAGATCAGGTTAAAAGTGTTTAAAATTATGCCAGTATGAGCTGACACGATGAATAAGTGATAGAGAAAGATCCTTTAAATACTTTAATTAACAAAATTCTGTAATTCAAATCTCTCTTTAAATTTTAGCTAAAGCCGTTTTAGAATGGAAAAACAACAGATATATATCGGAAGCAAACAAGAGACTTATAATACCCTCCGCAAGGGTATAAGAATAATCTCTTTTCCCCCCCAAATTTGAACTTTTGTTTGTTTTGATTCTTTTGCATTCTATTTTTGTAGTCATTGATTAGTTAGTCATCTACATGATCTTTTCGACATGATCTTTTTCATTTTATTTCTTTTTTAATGCGTTTAATTTTAATTGTCATCAGTAAGTACAAAAAAAAAGCATCCATAAACATTAATTGGAGGAAAACTGTTGGCGGAAAAGCCTTCTCATTCTTTGTTTCCTGGACAAAAGGTGACTAATGAAACTCTCGGAAAACAAAAACCCAATTGAGGAAACAATTTTCAATTATTTGAATTTTTCTTCGGGAACATTTCCAGAAGCGGTGTGACACGTGCAATTCTTGAATATTTTTAGCATCGAATAGTTTATGTATTTGTTAAACTGGTTTCTAAACCTTTGCCAAACAAATACATATGTTAGCTAATGAAAAACAAACTCGGGCTAGAATTCTCGTTTAACAAATGATAATAATTTACCGGCTCTATTATGAAATGCCCGCCCTGTCTACACACACACGCACACACACACACACACACACACACACACACACACACACACACACACACACACACACACACACACACACACACACACACACACACACACACACACACACACACACACACACAATATCAGCTTCAATTGAATATGCAATATCATCAAATTCGCTACGATTATGTTATGACATTCTGGATTTAAACGTATGACCCTCAATTCTCGATCTAGTTTATTTTTTTATTGTAATTTTCCATGCACACGCCGTGTACTAGACCCACATAGAAATCTACATAATTTTCTCTTGCCTTTGTATAAATTACCTCAAGTTGAAACTCAGCTGATCTAGTTTTCGATCACTGCAGGTGAGACGGCATATACATATGTATTTGTTAGGGGGGGGGCCGCCACTTGAGTCACAGTGACTATTTTTACTCTCGATTTTCATTTTTCATTTTAATTTCATTTAACGAAAATCACTCAAAGGCGGAAAAGCGGCAACGAAACGCACCCCCACAAAATAATTTCCCTACCGTGACGAGAGAAATTTAACAACGCATTTGAAATACTCTTCTTTTTGTTTTCAATGTGATTAGAACAGCGGAACGTATCAAACGTTTCGATTTCGAAAAGTGTCTTTGTTTCGTTTAAAAAAACATTTATTTTCATGTTTTTGTCTATAGAAAATGTGTGAATTTTCAATTTCACGTTGAGTGATTTTTAATGAATGAGCACGAATTTTGGTTTTACTTGCCAAAAGGTTTTTACCTATTTCTTTGTTTTTTTTTTGCATGTGTCAAATAGAATTAACATTTTGACATGCATAGGAATTTGTTAATTAGTTAGCAACATTTTGAATGGCAAACAAATCGAACAAAGGGTAAACTGTGAATGAGATAAGCCAAGTGCCGCGTGTGGCTATTCCATCGATCGATCGATCGGTTGGTCGATCACTCCGTCAGTGGGTCGTTGAGATTACCAGACTAGACGGCGCAAAGATAAGGGGCTAGCAACTAGTTTATGTTTCAATTTCAAGACCTTCATCCGCTTCAATAATAATATTTGATGTAATTTATCCATTTGCAGCTCAATGAGAATGGCTACATTGTCATCGAGGATTTTCTGACACCGGAAGAGGTCGATTCGCTATATCAAGCTGGACGTGCCCTTTGCATGGAGGCTCCACAAACGAATCGAAAAATATTCAGCACCATCAAGGCAGAAGATGCTCACAGCAAGGAATTATATTTCATGGAATCGGGCGATAAAGTGCGCTATTTCTTCGAGAAGGGAGCGGTGGGCGAGGAGGGTCAACTGCTGGTGGATCCCATGATTGCTTTGAACAAAGTGGGTCATGCCCTACATGTGGAGCATTCAACATTTAATGAAGTGACCTTCAGCAATCGTGTGCGGGAGATTTGCTGGCAATTGAACTTCAATCGTCCAGCAGTCTGTCAGAGCATGTATATCTACAAAAATCCTGGCATTGGCGGTGAAGTTATTTCGCATCAGGATTCGTGGTATTTGCATACAGATCCAAATTCCGCTGTGGGTTTCTGGTTTGCCCTCGAGGATTGCACTCTGCAAAACGGTTGCCTTCAGTTCATCAAGGGGTCACACAAAAGTGGAGTACATCGTCGTTATGTACGTAATCCCGATAAAGATGCCCATGAATTGATGGTCTATGATCGTGCGGCTCCCATCTATCCACAGTCCAGTTTTACGCCATTGCAAGTGAGCAAAGGTAAGTAAATGAATTAACTATCTTATCATTCATAAGTGATTACTCTGACTTTTCTATTCGCCAGGCACTTGCATCATCATTCATGACAATGTGGTTCATAAAAGCGAACCGAATCGCTCCCAGAAAAGTCGCCATGCCTACACGTTCCATGTGATTGAGACAGAGAATAATGTGAAATACTCAGAGGATAATTGGCTACAAGCGCCGCAGGATAAACCCTTCCCAGTACTGTTTGAGCGTAAAGACTAGAGATTGAGACGCCGATCGTGATCATTTTCTTTTGGTATTCTTTCCACCTAAGTTTATAGTGATTTTTAAGCTGCTGTATGTACATATGTACATGCCAGCATGTATGTATATACATATGTATAACTAACTATTCATAAATAAAGCGTAATGAAACGATTTCAATAAATCGTAAGAATAAAACGAACAACCCTAAAAGTAGACAAAACATTTCCATGCAACAATGGACACTTTTCAGCAGTTTCTCAAGTAAATTTTCAAGTTTTTCCATTACTCAGATGTTTTGTTATCTTTGCGGTTTTTTTTTAATTGATCCTCGAAGGATTGGTATACATTTTAATAGTTTTATCCTTCTGGTTTGCCCAATTAAAGGATTGGCACTTAGTTTGATAGTTCGCTCTTTCTCAATATATGTATTAAAGAATTCCCTTACTATTATCTCATATTGTTTTGTAAAAGTTTTGTAGGAATTTACAAGGTATATTTCCTAAAACTTTCAATTAGATTTGGGTCTAATTTTCTTTTATTTAAGAGGAATTACTTGTAGTGTGATACTTTATTGTAACTTTAAAAGCTTAAATATTTATTAAAATTGTTTAGTCTTGGTTCTAAACTCTTGAGCATGTATTTTTTGAATGAATTGTCTTTTTTTTTTTTTTTTTTGCAGTTTTTAGTATAACTTAGAAGTAGAACACTATTTAAAACTAGGACATATGTTGTTTCAAATTCCATTCAGCTAACTCAATTATCTTTCGAATTATATATTTTTAAATTATAAGTTATTCGCTTTTAACTGAATGGAATTTGCAACAACAAATGTTCTAGTTTTAAATAGTGTTCATGGTTTTTGAAATGTTTTATAGCTTTAAACTAGGTAAAAGGATAATGATTCGAATGATTTGACTGATAATTTGAATGATTCGAAAGTACCTTTAATGAACTCACTGAAATTTTTTAATAGATCGGACCTGCCGCTTAATTTTAAGTCAACGTTCAGTGGAAAGTTATTTTCTAAAGCTAATGAAAGTAAATTACTTGCCAAATGCTTATAAAACAAACATAAAGTTCTTTTTCTGCAGTAAAACAACTACAAATATTCCAATACTCTTTCAAAAATAAGAAAACTAATTATATTACAGAAGAGTATTGAATTTTACAAGAAATCGAAGTTCTAGGCCAGTGACGTTCGATTTGACGGTATCTTTAAGCTTTTGATGTGATAAAAAAAAACACACACACATCATTAAACATTATCAGAAAGGCACTTATTAACCTTAAAGATAGACTAAACCTACTTTCATTTATATATATGGACTTTCAGATCTTCTTATCGCCCATAATCGTCTAGTGTACACATTTGAAAATTATATAAAGAGCGATAAGGTGATAGCTTGAGTACAGTAAAGACTTTAAGTATACTATGCTCTCTTGTTTACTTTAAATATGCTATGATTACACTATGCGAGCTCGAAATCGCGACTCTTTTTCCCCCTTTCCCCATAAATCTGGGAAATTGTCGTGCCCACCCGTGGTATAGTGTATAGATAGGTTTCTATGATAAGCAGCATTCACTGTAACCTAGATTGTCTATCTCGAGTGGAAGGTCTTTAGTTTTAATATATTCGTAAATTCCACAAAAATGTTTAAATTTGATAAAATTATCTGTATCCGTCAACGCGTTGGCGTTGGCATTTACAGACTATCATCGTACATAGAAATAAATCAATTTTGCTGGACAGCAGCAAAGCAAAAACAACAAACTTGATCAGTTCAGTAGCATTTGAACTGGCAAACACAACGGATCGAGTTATATACAGAGAAAGAGATATATAGAGAGAGATATATGCGGACAAATAATGGATGCCAACAAATGGGAATCGAATGAAGAATTGGAGTATTTTAGGGAATATCTGCGTATTCCCAGTATGCATCCCAATCCAAATTATGGTAATATAAATCATAAATTCCATTATACATAACTAAATGTATTCTATTTTTCAGATGCCTGCTTGGAATTTCTACAAAAGCAGGCAAAGCTATTGAATTTGCCTGTGGAAGTTTACTATCCACTGAATAAACAGAATCCAGTTGTCATTTTAACCTGGCTGGGTCTGGAACCCGAGTTGCCATCGGTGCTGCTTAACTCCCATATGGATGTGGTTCCAGTATTTCCCGAAAATTGGACTCATCCACCATTCGGAGCTGATATCGATGAGAAGGGTCGCATCTATGCTCGTGGAACTCAGGATATGAAGTGTGTGGGCATGCAATATTTGGCTGCCATAAGATCTCTAATACGCCATGGTGTCCGCTGCAAGCGCACCATACACATCTCCTTTGTGGCCGATGAGGAAATGGGAGGACGCCAGGGAATGCGTCCATTTGTGCATACTCCAGAGTTTCGTTCATTAAATGTGGGCTTTGGCCTTGACGAGGGCCTCGCTTCGCCGACAGAAGAGTTTCCCGTCTTCTATGCCGAGCGCAGTGTTTGGCGTAAGCACTGAGATAATAATAACTTAAGAATATTATGCTTTTACATTTATATTCGTTTCTAGGAGTTTACTTTAAGATAAGTGGATCAGCTGGTCACGGTTCGCTTCTGTTGCCAAATACAGCTGGCGAGAAGTTGAACTATATTCTTGATAAAATGATGGCATTGCGCCAAGTGCAAGTTGAAACGCTGGCAAATAATCCGGAGTTGAGCATTGGAGATGTGACCACAATTAATCTGACACGTGTAGAGGGTGGAGTACAGAGTAATGTAGTGCCACCACAGTTTACGGCAGGATTCGATTGCCGTCTGGCCTTGGATGTAGATCATCAGGAGTTCGAAGCTAAGGTAGATTTTCCCTCTACGTTCTTGAAAATGTAGCCTAATACTATTCTTTCTCTAATGACAGCTGCATAAATGGTGTGAGGAAGCTGGTGGCGGCATTGAACTGGAATATGAACAGAAACAACCTCGAGTAAAGCCCACATCCACAGATGCTAGTAATCCCTACTGGTTGGCCTTCAAGAAAGCTATTGACGATCTGTGAGTTAGTATACCAATTCGACGACCTTGTAATGATAGTTCTTTCCATTTGCAGAGACCTCAAAATTAAACCAGAAATCTTTACGGGTGGCACTGATAGTCGCTATATACGCCAAGTGGGCATTCCTGCCCTGGGCTTCTCCCCCATGAATAATACACCAGTTTTATTACATGATCATGATGAATATCTTCAAGCTGACATCTATTTGAAGGGTGTGGAAATCTACACAAAGATTATAAGCAATGTGGCCAATGTTTAGGAAGATGCTTTTAAATAAACAAAATTTTCTATCTCTTCCTGATAAGACATCATTTTAAATTTATTTTAAGACGCATTCTCTTCACTATCTGTCAGTTAAATTTGAGAGATTGAGTGTAGCAAACGTCCCTGTGAAATGTCTTCTAACACTTGGGAATCCAATGAAGAGTTGCGATACTTTCGCGAATATCTACGCATACCTAGTGTACATCCGAATCCAAATTATGGTTGGTTTATATAGGAAAATTTATTAAGAAACTTCTTTAAAATCGTTTCTTTCGACCTAATTCATATAGAACCTTGTTTGGAGTTTCTTCACAAACAAGCCAAGTTATTGGATTTGCCCATTGTTGTTTATTATCCCATCGATGAGAAGGCACCGGTTGCTGTTTTAACCTGGCAGGGTCTAGAGCCAGAACTTCCCTCTGTCCTGCTCAACTCCCATATGGATGTGGTGGCAGTTTATCCAGAAAATTGGACTCATCCACCCTTTGCCGCCGACATTGATGGGAAGGGTCGCATCTTTGGCCGTGGCTCTCAAGATATGAAGTGTGTGGGAATGCAATATTTGGCTGCCATAAGAGCCCTAAAGCGAAATGGAGTCAGATTGAAGCGAACAATTCATATATCATTTGTTGCAGGTAATCCAAAACGGTATTCATATTGTGTAATCCATAATTAAACTCTTCAAGTAGATGAGGAAACTGGTGGACAACTGGGAATGGCTCCCTTTGTGGACTCTGATGATTTTCGTAAATTAAATATAGGTTTTAGCCTAGATGAGGGTATGGCTTCGCCTACAGCCGAGATGCCAGTGTATTACGCAGAGCGCACAGGACGATGTGAGATTTTGATTTTTGGCATATAACTTTTCAATCAATTTGCTCTTCCTTCAAGGTGTAACCTTTAAGATAAGCGGTCAAGCTGGCCATGGTTCACTTTTACTATCAAATACTGCCGGCGAGAAGATGAACTACATTTTGGGCAAGATGATGGACTTTCGACGTAGTCAGGTTGAACGATTGGAGCAGAATCCACAACTCACTGTAGGTGATGTGACCACAATTAATCTCAATGCCATAAATGGAGGAGTTCAAAGTAATGTTGTTCCCCCCATGTTGGGCCTTTTTTTCGATTGCCGTGTAGCACTCGATGTTAATTTAGAGCAATTCGAGGCTGATGTAAGTGAATGCAGCAATTGAGACTCTACAATTCTAACTATAAATCCTACAGCTCTTACGATGGGCTGAAGAGGCTGGCGGTGGAGTTGAAGTAGAATTCATGCCCTGGCACAGAAGGCCACATACCGCACCCACAGTGACGAATGAAACGAATCCCTATTGGATGGCCTTTAAAAAATCCATTGATGAATTGCAAGTACCCTATTATGCATAGAGAAAACAAATTGTAAACAACGGGCGTCTTTTTTCAGGGGTCTTGCTATCAAATTGCAAGTGTTCAATGGCGGAACGGACAGTCGTTACATCAGACGGGTGGGCATACCCGCCTTGGGCTTCTCGCCCATGAATCACACACCAGTTTTGCTCCACGATCACGATGAATGGCTTCATGTTGATACCTATTTGAAGGGCATAGAAATCTATCAGAAAATCATAACCAATGTGGCTAATGTGTAGAAAAATTGCCCTATTATTTCAGCCTAAACATCTGTTTACCCTAAATTACATCATTACATAACATTTTATTTCCCAAAGTTTGTAATTAAAATTCATATTATACATAGCATTAGAAATTAGATTATTAATGGGATTATAAAAGGAATGATAATGTTTCCAAGTAGTTTGAATATTTTTAGCCTCTTAGAAGAGTTTATAGAGAATCACAACTGTTATGAATTTGCTTATTTTGGCAGATCGAATTTCATTGGATATTGTTATTGAATTCATCAGGCCGACATGATGTTTGGTAACTTTAATTTGAGAGGTGGCCCTCAGTAATTCCGAATAGGAACTCCAGGATCTGTAAAATCACGGGATCTTGGGTTGGAAAATAGGAACCTAAAGTATTCTATAAAATGTTAAAGAATTGGTTTTTTACATTTGTAATAGATTTTACAATATCCTGTTTAAAAAAAATAGCTGTACGCTCTATAGCATACTTTTTGGTTAAAATTTTAATCATTTTGGAACCATATCGAAAGTGTAAAATATTATGCATTATAGCAAAGAAGTTCTACTTTGATATTATTGTAAATTGCTATTAAATTATACTTAATATATTAATAGGATAAAATAAAAATCTATTTAGTATACAATAAAGTGAATAATTTTTACAGATTTTTCTCTGATGGACAAGAACTAAGTACAGGGCCGTGATGAGCAGTCCTCAAGAACACCTATTGAGGTTAAAAACCTTTTTATGAGCTCAAAAATGTCGGCCTGTGTAATCCAAAAGTAAAAATATTTAAAGTATACTTCTTGGCTGCAAGTAATTTTATTTATTGCATACTTGTTTCTAATTTGAAAGGCCAACAGCTTAATGGCTAGAAGAGAAGACGCCTACAGTTTTTCGGAGTTTGATCTTTAGCCCACAAACTGTGTAAAACGTTTAGAATAGTTAAGCCTCCTGGAATATAAATTACCAAATTTCATTATCTCCATTAAGGTTAAATTAAATTGGAAGTTATTCAAATAGATTATATTACTTGTGATCGGAAAATTTGGTTTATTCTCCGCATTCAGTTGATAGGTATGTGTTTTTCAAGTTATCTACAAACTAAATTGGTGTTAAACTTGAAACTAAAGTTTATCGCACTCTATCCAAACGACTGGACTAATTTTTTGAAAAATAGCAAACTTGTAATTAATTCAATTTATTATGAGTTTCAACTACCTGTTTAATTGTAAACCAAAACTGCTTTCCCACATCAATTTGAGCAACAACCAAACAAGAAAAGAGACCATCACGATATCACATGGCTAAATGGCAAGGTAATCGCTGTCCAGAAGCAGAAGATATCCCTGATGGGACACTTTTTATTTGGCTGACTCTTTTAGTTCGGCTTGTTGTTGTTGTTGTTCCAGTTGGCTTTGTCTTTTGGTCTCCTTCTCTCCTTTATACTGGAGTTTTTTTTCTGGCCCCTTCTTTTACTAAGTATGTAATGTTCTTTCATGTTGCAAAACGATTTGTTGGACGCAAGATTTATGAACTTGTTTTCTCTGACAGCCGACAGTGGTTAAGGTAACACACACACACATACAGTATTTGTGTTGTGTTGGTGTGTGTGTGTGCGTGAACATGCCGCCTAATTAGAAGATTTTAATTATCTGTTTTCAATCAGCTTCCATTGAGATAATGATAATGGTGCCCCTGCCGTTGCCTTGTTTCTGTCACAGTTTTGCTTTTTTGTTTTTATATAGATATTTTTTTTGTGGTTTTTATTCGCGGCTGCCTTGTGGCCATTTAAGCCAAAATGTTGTTGACATTTTACCGGCTAGTTGTCGTTGTTGTTATTGTTGGCTGTGTGTGTTTTGAAGGTGTTGTTTGGTATCGCATCCACGCGCATGCTGCCAATAAATGCTGTCAATGTGTCCTAAATCGATTAGAATTGATTTTGAAGAGCTCGCTGACAGGAGTGGACCCATCCGGACCGAAGAGAGACCATCCAAAGCCTCATCATTTTGTGTACAATGGCGCGGATTACAGTTGTCTGTCGTGTTTCATCTGTCCGGCAGTCGCCCTTTGCCATTGCGTTGCGTGTTTGAGGCCAAAAGGAGGCGATGTTGCTGTCATTGACGATTTATGTCAACTGCCGCTGCGATGACTACGACGATGGCAGCAAAATATTCAAATTCTTTGCATTCACTTATCACTTGTCCCCTCGTACCATTGCCGGGAATGCTGAAGGCTTTTGTGAGCTTTTGAAGGATGCGCGCTGATCTGCAAGAATTATGGGTTCAGGCCAAAAGAATACCTGGCCGAGGGACGTTTCATCGTCGACCCATTATTCAATTATATTAAACTAATGCAGAACTTTGCTGGCAACCCAGTTTAAGGCAAACTAATGTATCCCTCAGCTTGTTGAAACGCAAACGCAAATTGAATTGAGAATCAAAATTTCTTTAACTCTAATGGATTTGGCAGGCCAACTGAGTGGTTCACCTGACCGTGGCCTAAGAATAGTCTTATCCTCATCGCGAGAACATCTGAGCACGCTGCGTTACTTTGATTTGACAGGATTCATTGTCTCCGCCACTTCAACGACTTCAAGCTTACGCGCCGCATGTCTCTGTAAGAGTCGAGAAGCCAATGGGTATTGACGTTTTAAATGTGCCCATCACTTTTGGGTAGAGCTTGGTCAGGGCTACGTTGGCTCGGCCCGTTGGAATGGAATTCATTTAAATACATTTCGGCCCCAAGGGGCAAGCGTTGGATTTTTCGTGTGGAAGTTTAGTGGGCAGTAAATTGGGCCACAATCGAATGAAATTTATAAGCATTTCGCATTTTCGTGGCCAAGCACTCTGGGAAGCAGTGGACGCTTTGATTGACTTGTGTCACTTTGTCTCATTTGTCAGACGAGCGCCTTGGTACGTGATTTTGGTCCCTCGTCCTTTTGCTCGTGTCTGTGGCGCTTAAGTGTCAGGTGTCGGTGTCTCTCAATTGAAATATCTGCTGTTTCTCCAGCTCCCCCTCCTCCTCCGCCTTCTCATGCTGCTTGCAAATGACAGCAGGCTGCATTCAAATGCCCATCAAGACTAACTAAAAAAACAAAAAAAAAAGAAAACAGAAGTAAATTGTTACACAGTTGAACGGGTAACAGCAGCAGCGTATCCCTTTAGGCAATATCCTGCCACAAATCCCACAAAACTCTCGTATATGCGATTTTATGACAGCTCGACGGAGGCGGGTTGAGCTAACGGAAATGTCCTGCCTGCTAACCGGAGATATGTTTCATATCCGCTCACACTCAATCCGCCTTCACCCACCCCTTAAATGGACCATCCTTGGCTACTCCCAACATTGAATTGGATTCGTTTGCATCGCATTCATATCGCCGATGAATGTGACAGCAAAGATTTGTTTGTTTGCCAGTCAGTTAGGAGCCATCAAAAGGACTCGAAAGGGTTTCCCATACACACAAGGCCCCAACAAATATCCATGTATGTAAGTTTGTCTGCTTGGCTGAAGCGCATTTTCAATGCTGTCCAAAGCCTTCAATACATTTGTGACAGCCTGTTAAACCCCTGCCACAGATGTCCAGATTAGCTCAATTCCGCTATTAACATGGTCTATTGATGAAAGATTTACTCGAAAACGTTGCCAATTGCAATATTAAATTAAATGTTATGTCATGTCTTAGTGAAAATGTTACCATTCAAGAGGATTCCCTTTAATTAATTATTTATACCATAAAATCTTCTGGCAAAAGTAAAACTAGTTCTTCATAGCAATTTATCTTATAAAACATTTTTAAATCTCCAATCTAAGGTAATATAATTTTAAGTCAGATAAATCACAAAGTTTTCGAAAATTTAATGTACCTATGAATGTACATACATACATACATACATATGTATGTATGTATATTCTCTTGACCAGACCGATGAGACGAGCTTATATAGGCCCTATAAGCTTTACTACTCAAATTCTGCATTTAGGTTTCTATATATCGGGTTCCAACACCAAAAAATGTATAGCTATTAAGTTTAAGTCTGGTAAAATACTAATTGAAAATAGTGCAACTCTTTTCTTAAAAGTATGCAAAAGCAATTTCTTAACTTTCTAAAAGTTAATATTCTCTTATTTCCGTTTTTCGTCTCTGTGCTGGCAGTTTTATCGAGATTCGGCTAGTTTCAAGCGCGCCAGTTTAGCCAGTTTTAGCGAGTTTCAGCGGGTTACGGCTTGTTTTAGCTAGTTTCGGCGAGATTCAGCTCACCAGATCAGTATCATAATCATATTGTTAATGTGTTTACCAATTGTGAATATTTCGGTTATTAAAACAGTTAAAGGCTCTCCGCTGGCCATGTCAGTGCCAAAGAAGGCGCAAAATTCATTTGTGTTGTATGTATGTATATCTTATACCTCGTCGAATAAGACATTTTGTTTATCCTGTGTGGCAAATTTTTAAAATTCCAAAATGTGTATTGAGTTTTTAGCCGTTTTGAAAAACTGTTAACAAATATTTCCAATTTGCACTAGACAGAATATCTGTTTGGAGTTGTGACAGGTTTATTTTAAATAAAAAAAACCTTTTTTCTCTAACTGTAAGTTTCGAAGAATTTTCGGCTTTATTTTAATTTTGTTTTAGCTCACTAAATGAATACATCTTACTGCTACTTTAGGTACTTGGGACTTAGTTAATTTAGATAATACGGCCCCAACGAACACCTTCTTGTCCAACAATGTTGATGACCCCCGTTTGCCCCCTGTCGATTTACTTGTTGCAATTATAATTATGAATTGCGGCAAAAGTTGGAGCTGGAACGCCCAGAGGTGTAGCCAGCTCGATTGCAAATTGAAAGCCAAATGCAACAGCCACACAAACGCCCCCAAGCAACACGCCCATGTGCAGTGGATGTTGAAGTTGATGGCGGTGGAGCTGCAGTTGTAGTTGGTAGCTTGGTATTTGCCACAATTGCCTGGCACTTTGTAACTGTCGGCGGCTATTAACAGGCTCATTTTTTTTTACCACTTTTTGTTGTTGTTGTTGTTGTGCCGGTGCACTATGCAAATTCCTGCCACTGGCTACCGATTCCAGGCGGCAGCTGTAAACTCCTTTTGTAAACCAAAAGAGAACAAGAGGCTATATTGGATAACCGCCAGTTGCGTAATTTGGTCAACTACAAAGGATTGAACCAGAGAGGAGTAACCCTCATTCGAATGGGCCTGAAGTTGAATGGCGGCAGAGTTTTTGATTTCTTTCAAATTGGCAACCGTCGCGCAATCAACGAACCAAAATGCCAATCGCAACTCACACACACACACACTCATACCGTCCCGCCCACCAGTCCTCATCTCCCCCTCGTCTCTGCTTTGTACTGAGAGATGCAACGGGCAACGGCCTTTTGAATTGAATTCAAATTTCAATGCAATTTTGCATATCCAAGCGCATTATAACCGCTTGCCAACTTACTTCAAACCCGCACCCAATCCCCCCGCGATTCGTCCTCCCTTTCATCCATCCATCTGCAAGCAGCACAAAAGCCTATTGAACTGTGAGCCATTTTGCAAGCTTTTTGATCTGCCGCCGTCCGTTGGTCGGCCCGCTTTTGTGTATTCCACGTGAGATTGAGACCGAGCCGCCCCTTGCATCTCTCTTGGGCTTGTTTTTTTTTTTGGTCGTTGCCTGATATACGCCATTTTGGCTTACACACAGTTCTCATCTCATCCTGTTGACCAGAAGAGCAACTGCAACTGAATTACGCAGGATGGATGTGGTGGAGATGTGAATGCAACTAAGCTGCTTGCCAAGATGGACAGCGCGACATCAGTTCGCCAGGGATCACGGACTAAAGGGGCATCAAGCGGAGAGGAGGAGGCGACAAGACGGTGATGGGAATTGGGATTTTGGATGCGTTCGTTTCATTCGTTTGGCTTTTCGTGGAATCAGAATATTGACATTTTTTTTTTCCGCAGCAGCAGCACTTATTGCTTCCAGTCTTAGCTGAAGAGAACAATGGCCAAAATGTACCAGAGTGGGCAGGCATCATGTGGCGACAGCGACCCACGACTATAGCTGGTTAGTTGTAGGTTGTTGGAGCAGTTCGATTCCTCGCTTTTTTTCTGTTTTGGTCTCGTTTAATGCCGCCAATTGAGGGAAGCTTTAGCGTTCAACTAAGATGGAGAGATGAAGCTGCCGAGATCTGTATGTGAGACCAAGTGTGTGTGTGTGTGTGTGTGTGTGTGTGTGTGTGTGTTATTTACCCCCAGCATGGGCAAGTGCCCTCTTATATTTGTTAGGCCAGTTGGACTGCTTAAATTACTTACAATTACCAATTACATTGAATGACATTCTGCCCACTAAATATTACCAAATATCATCAATGGATTCAGAGGGGAGTTCGATAAATAAAAGCTGAACTGAAAATTCCCGAACTTTTCTAGATTCGTCCGTGCTAAATACGAAAAGTTTTCACAAAAATATTTACAAACTTAACCCAATTTATAAACTTTTTATGGTATCTTTTGAATAACTTGTAATTTCTAATATAATTTTGGTTCTAGTGCCCAAAAAGAGACAAATAAAGTTTATAGACAGTTCTAAGTTTGTAAGATACCTAAAAAGAGGTTACACGGTTTGATCTGCCTTGATTGATTGCTAATATGGGACTTAGTGTGACTTTTTTGGATAATTTCCACCCATTCAAAGCTCACACATCCCCAATCGTCAAGCCTAAATTCTATGATTTCAATACTAATTAGTTGGTGACTAAAATGCCCTATTAAATGTAGGGCTCTGGCAACAATTGCCGACAAAAGTGCACTGGGATTGGGATTGGTATTGGTATTGAGTATTGGGGATTGGGAACGAACATTGTCTTTGTCTTTGTCATCATCGGCCATCGATGTGTCGGCGGCAGTTTAAGCTGTGCGCTTTTTTGTGTTTGCTACCAGCTACCGACTGCTTTGACTGTTTGTTGTAGTTCTTCTTGTGCTTGTTCTTCTTCTTGCCGCTACTTGCCTGTTAGTCAATGGAGTCATGTCCATGTTATAAGCACTTAATCTGATCAGCGTTCGAGTGGCCTTTGTTTCACAGTCTTGTTGTTGTTGTTGTTTGTGTTGGTAGCATTCTCAACTAAATTATTTGGCGACTTTTTGGTCAACGACTAATTTGTTGTTCTTGAATGCATAGGAGAGATAAAAAGTTTTCACAAATCAGTTCAAGATCAAAGCAAAGCAATTTGAATGAAAGCCTTCAAACCCTACTCAAGATGTCTATCTATCTAGGGGTAAAGGTTTTTGTTATTTTTTTTTGAATTGAAATTGAAATCAGTGCAGGATGCTCGATGAGGAAGTCGTAAATCGCCTAACAGTTTTGCCTTCACCATCAAAAACTATTAATTTGTGTATATACAAGTATATATTTTTGTTTTATACAAACTGCGGTAGGTTAATGGCTTTGTCTATGCCTCAAGTGGCCAGAGAAATGCTTTCACTTGCGGCAGCATATGGAATAAGACCACACAGTGTTTTGTAGGGACCAAGCACCAGGCGCACCACTCGTGTTAGATGTCACACATAAACACACACACACACACTTACACATATACAGACAGCAAGTGATGGTAAAAAGGCTATCAAAATATTTAGAGAAAGGCAACAGCAAGGCTATATACATAAATAGTGAAAGCAGCCACTACGATTAGGCCTCCGCCTCCGCAGTAGTTGTAAAATCTAAGATGCCCAGCAGGAGCTAACTAATCCAAATCCATGGCAGGTCAGCAGCAAAATCAGTCGGCATCCTTACAATTGACTTTTGCGGCTGAAACACAAAGGCAAATCCAATGCGACAACTGCGACAAAAACAAAGAAAACGACAATGACGACGACGACGTCCCATGTCGGTTGTCCCGACGCGACTCCCCGAGACATTTGACTCTGACATTTTGTGCCTTTAGCGCATTATTTCACTCTTAGCTCAGGCGATACATTTGCATATCAGAGAGCCAGGTTGCCAGGTTGATGTACCCAGCTTGGTATCTTGTGGCCAAAAAGCCGCTTTGCCATTTCGTCATGCTTGATTGTTCCATGCCGGAGACGTAGCAGAGCCTCTGCTTCCTTTTATGAGCTAAGCTGGTGATCTGTTTGCTACCCGCTGAAAATTCGTAGGAAAAATCTTACGTATATAATAAGACGACAATGGACAGTGTCTGCAAAGGTTCTCAAAACCAAAATGACATAAATGAATCCAAGACACTTGAAATCAACCAAACAATTTCGAATTTGTTCGTTTCAGTCTCATTAAAAAGTATTTTGAAATCGAATTTCATCGGATATGAAAATTGTTAATTTTAGTTGTAACTCTTAATAATATTAGCAATCGAATTTGCATTTCTTGTGAGCGAATTGAAAGCTGAATGATATGATTTGGGACCCTCAATCATTCAAATGATCATCCCAGCACTAATTGCTTGCGACTTTAGTACATTTTAACTGCTTTAGATTTATATATTGAAATTTATAGATGATTCTAGAAAAACCTCAACCTCAACGCCTTTTTAAATCTTCCCTTTATCCTTTTTCACATATTAATTTTCTTTTATGAATGTCTTATAGAATTACAAAACATTAATCAACATATACAACTATATCTCTTATCAAAATCTTGAAAATATTCAGTGAAAGATCGATAAATCCATAACTGGAAATATTCATTTTTAAATGCTATTAAATTCTATTTTAAACAGAGTTTCTTCTTTATTCTAGTTAGAATTTACAGTTGGTTTAACCTTTTAGTTCTTTATTACAATTCTATGATTGTGATAACTTTAACCACTGTGAATTTGCTTAGTAACTGGGTGAATCGTCCTTGGTTCCCCTCCATTATCCAGCATCCGATTGCCCAAATAAGGTGCAACAATTGAAGCCGACAACTGCAACTGCAACTTTGCGGTGTGTTTCTTTTGTTTTTGTTTTGTTTTTTGTTGCTCTTTTGATGAATGATTGCAATTTATTTGTATTGTTGCATTGGTCGCATTCATAGCAGTGCTCCACATACAAACATATAGAGCACTTTTTGATTACATTTCCGTTGGCCAGCATCAAAAGCGTTTTACCGACTTGTTCGATTGCCACTGCCATATACAAATATAGGTATATAATTCGCATTTGGATTGGATTTGGTCTGTATGTACATACATATGTAGTGCACTTCCTTGGCAGTGTGTTTTGTTTTGCCCAATTCCAATGCCACAAATTGTTGCCTCAATTTGTTCTCTTTGCCTGCCGAGTTGGTGGTGTTATTCTGTTTTGTTGTGTTCCCTTCTGTTTGTTTGTTTATTTATTTCAATTTGAAAGTCCGCACAAGCTTCTTGCTCATGTTGTTTTTAAGTGGTGGCGCCAATGCCCCAAACGCCAGGCTCCTCCACTCCATTAGCTTCTAAACAGCATCCCATCCGGCATGCCCACCACTAGCATTTCGATTCTCAATCCAGATCCAGAATGACTTTTGGCTGCATGGCGCATTTTTGTTTAAACATAAATTTTTCATTTTTTTAAATCAATAAAGCTAAAAGCCCCCCAATCAACCCAAACAAAGCCACGAGACCAATGCCCATAATCTTCATTTCTGTGCCCCATCCTTCTCTCCCCCCCCCATTCTTCTCTCTCTCTCTCACTGACTGCCATTTACGACTTAACACTATTTTGCAGGTTTCCATTAGTCAATTGATTGCTTTTTAAAAACCGTCAAAAAAGTTAGTTAAGATTTTGTTTATAGGAAGTAGTTTCGTTTACATTCTTTTGTCAATATTTTCGGAGATTATTATCTTTAGAGAGGTATATGTTTATTGGGTTAAATCAATCGATTTTATATACCGAATTATTCAGATAATACTGAACATTGCTAAAAAATCGTGATAATCGTTATTGTTTTCTTAATAAATTCTTCTCAAAAAAACCTTTCTCAGAAATATATAGAATAGTTCACTCGCTATTAAATAAGTCAGTCAAGTTTGCTATACTTAACAGGACTTTTGTATATATTTTCTATACTTTAAGCTTACTTACTCAGGAACATTTTTGCTGTCATTAGTTCCTACTAGATGTCCTCACCTATCATTTCCATGTTGCTTAGTGTAAACCAAATCAAAAATTATATTTATATCCTGTTCCTAGTTGTGTATGAATGTGTGAGTCTAATTGAGCTTGACTGAAATTATATAAATAAACAAAACCAAATTCTAGGCAGCCCATCGCCGTCTGAGGCATCATCATCATCCTCATCATCTTAGTAGTTCGTCGTCGTCGTCGTCGTGGATCTTGGGTCATGGTGCGTCGTCATCCTCATTGCCATCAACGCTAAGCAGCAGAAAGATTTGTGTGTGTGTTTGTGTGTGGCAGAGTTTGTTATTTGAGTTTCGTCTGGCATACCATTGTCGATTTCGATTTGAAAACTGATGGCAAACATAAACACAATCAAATGCTACAAATTAGCCAAAAGAGGAGTCGTCTACCAAACAAAATCTCAAAAATTCACACCCCAACAAAATGTTGCTCACAAAGCGTGAGCCAACTATGATAGATTTGCTATCAACTGATCGATTGCCGATTGTCTGACAATGATTGTCTATCAAGCCTATAAATCTTCTGATGTTTAGTTTATTAGTGTCATTAGGGCATTAATGAAAAGTTCCCATTCATTCATTGATTCATTATCAAATTGAAAGTGTCTCTTTAGAATTGAGTGAAAATATATATTTATAATCAATCTTTTGTTTACTATTCGTTTAAGCAAGTTCTTTGGTAGATATTTTAATCTATAAGTCCCAATAATTTTGTAAAAACTTTGTTTATATTACTTTGGTGCAATGCAATCTTTGAGTGGCTCTGATTGTTGCAATATCAGCTATTATATACGATTTGGAAAGTTACCAAAATGAAAACAAAAAGCCAACTTGAAATAAAATCGTATACTTCATTTAGCAAACTTTTATAATAATGTGTGTGTTGTGTTTTTCCTTTGCAAAAATGAAACTATATCAAAAATTCTTGCTTAAAGTAACATGCGATATAATTATAGCTTAATGTTTATATGAGCAATTTATCCATTTTTTTTTAGCGCCAAGGCATTTATCAGATAATTACTGTTTACACACACTTGAACGGATATATGTAGTACACACGTACAGAAAGAGGGGCACAGTTGTGGCAAAAGGGAGAGAAAGAGAGAGAGAGAGAGAGGGGGGTGAAAAGAAAACCGCAAAATCATCGGTCGAGTCTTGGGGGCACACAACAAATTGCAACAACGAACAATGAGCATTGAGAAGCAGATAACATGCAAGTTAATTGGCCCAGAGAGCAGCTAACTGACAGCTAAATTGCAATATCGCATTGAGTTCTGTTTTGGGTTACCTAACCTTTACATTTTAACCATAGCCATAACCATAAGGTAAGCCTTCTGCCTTCTACCCCATCTCCTTCCCCGCGCACTACTCAGTCCATTTGATTGCTCGGCCAAAAGGTAATTCAATGTGATTCAATGCCATTCAATATCAAATGGAATTCATTTGATTTCAATTCATTTGGTGCGCACTTGTTGCTTTGATTTTCATTAGACAGATTTTCGCTGTTTCTTGTTGTTGCTGTTCGACTCCCCCTTTTTGGTTTAACATGCGCCAACTAGCCACGCCCCAGCCAAATGGCCAACCAATCGTAGCAGTCGCCATATTTGAAAAGAGATGGCAGCACATTAAAGTTAAAGTGAGATGCAAGCATGAGCGCACACACACAACACACTGCCACAGCAACAACCACCAAGTCGCATTCCAGGGCCGTAGCTGTCATAGCAAGGGGGTGAACCCCCCTTCTAAACAAATGTTTACTTATTTTTTATTAGCCCGAGATAAGTTTTGATATCTTTTATTTTTCTTTTAAGGGTATACAATAGATATCTTATCATAAGCAAAACAATTCAACTAAATCAATATTTCTATTATATTACTAAAAAACGTTTATTATAGACTGAATGGATTTTATATATTGGAAAAATGGAAGTAATTGGAGTATCTATGTATGTAAATTCTTTAAAAATTCCAATTCCGTAACTTTGCGAATCTGTAATTCAGACAATTTTAGGACGATTTCCAAAACAATTATGTTCATTTGCTGATTTAGATATGAGTTGGCATTAATACCTTGTAAATTATTTAGATTTTAGACCAATATTCGAAAATAATTATAAAAATTCTTAAAAATCTATTCAAAGTTTGTCTCATTGTCGGTTTGTCTTATTCAAAAATTTTACCAAATATTTATTTATATAGTTTACAAAATTTCTCAATTTCAAAATTGAGAATGAGAAACAAATAGAAGTTGCAAATTTCAGTTATTTTATACAATAATTTAATATTAATTTCAATAGAATTTTCATATTTCTCTCTAGAAAAGTATTTGGGCCCTAGACCCTTCACAATTGGCAATACGGCCCTGGTCAAAATCATTGTGCATAGAAATGCAGTGGGTGAGTTTTCTTCTTTATACCCAAACTCATGCTTAGCATGCTTCTAAAGCAAGTAGTTCAAGTAGAGGTCGCTAGGCGGCGCTATCGAGACATTAATTAGCCCCTTCTAATTATTTTTATGTATGGGTTTCTAGCATGGTCGTTTTTTCTTTATGTGGGAGCCTAATGGCGTGGGCGTTGCAAAAAAGAATTTGTCCAATAAAATATTTAAGTGCTGTCAATCAAAAGCGTTGACAAGCCCCAACCCCTCACTCCGTATTCCCTTGCCTAGCCCCACAACTTGTGGACTCAGGGAAACTGGACTGCCACAAAAATTGCAGCCTGTTTACCTTAACTATTTTAAAATTAACTACTTGAGATGTGTTTTAGCCGATAAGAGAGCCTTACACGAATGCTTACCAGCCTGATGATTAATTACCTTACCCCAAGTAGAAGCAGCAGCAGCAGGAACAACAAAAAGAATATGGCAGGCAGCTGGTTTTTAGTTATAGTTTTCGTTGTTGTTAGTGTTGTTGTTATTCGTCTCTTACCTATTGTATGTACCCTCTGTCTAAATTAACTTGCTAGCCAACAGCAAAAATGCATTGCAATGCAGCAAATGTCTTGGCAACATGACGACAACGTTAAGGGACTCCACCTTCATTCCCTTTCCATGGCCCAGAGACGATCAACATGGCAGAAGACGGCAGGCAAAAATTCAAAACATGTAAAAAATGTTACGCCATTTACAGGGTAGAAGGGGACCATAAGAAGTACTAACTACCCCAAAAAAATGAAAAAAAAAACTCACAAAATAGGGTCAACACTTCAGTCTAAGGTGACTTTGACTTGTCCAGGAACGGCCAAGGGCAACAATTAGCGCCCAATTGTACGTGTGCTTTCAGATTTACATAATTGTATCTTCCAGGTTGTCTCTTTTCTATGATAATATAATTTTCTTTCTTCAAAAATTGTCATAAAATTTATCAAAATTGTCCTAGTCAAATATTATTATGCAATTATATGTATATTAGCCACTTAATTTCGAATAAAATAAAAGAAGAGAAGAATTCTGATTAATTAGATCTTGAAGACTTTTAAGCCATACTCACTAACACAATTTCTTACATTTCTGAATGGAATGTGGTGAAACTATAATGATCCATTATTTATACTTACCCTAGTCTAGTACGTTTTTATTAAAATCGACTGTCATTAGCAGATCCTGAACAGTTTTGCAGAAACCTAAGGTCAAAGCACTTTTTTGGTTGCTCAAAATACAAAAGTTTATATGGAAGCCACAGTAAGATAGTAGAGTATTTAGTTAATACAACGCCTAGTTAATATAAGTTTTTATTTCTAGCAAAAATTATAATAATCAATCAATTTTAGAACATACATATACATCTTTTGATATATTCTAGGTCCTCTTACATTTTTAAAGGACAACTTAATGTACATTGTCATTTAACCTGGTTTAATCGGGTAGTACAAGTTACTAGATGGAACGAACATATCTTGTATCGAATTAAATTTACATAGTTACTCTGAAAACATTTGAAAAGTGTTGACCATTCACAAAAATATAATATATATAATATAATATATATATACATATATGTATGTACCTATATATAATATTTTAAATGTGCAGGCTTGGTCCAAACCAACAATATATTGGAAACTAAGTTTGAAAAATGGTTAAAACGCTTGGAGTATAATTTTAAGGAAAGAACTTTATTGGCAGTATTTATGTTTCGCTCCTGGTTTAATGTCGCCTGACCATTGTTGCGTGGCGAAGGCTCATTGGCCTAGGCCCAGGCCCAGGCCCAGTCCCGGTCTGTTCCAGGCCTAGAGCCCAAGCCCAGATGCGAGCTCCCTCACTCGCATAACTCAAAAGAGCGAGCACACCGTTAGCTACGTACGAAAATTGCATTTACATATGGAGGCAAACAAAGCATAGACATACCTTGCAATAGTAAAAGTTGCAAAAAAAAAACACAACAAAAAATTTAAAAACAAAAAAAAAACGAAACAACAGAAACCGAAAAAAACTGCACCCAGTTTACAGCAATCGCAATCGTCAGTTGTTGTAATGGTAATGGAAATGGAAATGGTAATGGAAATGGTAGAGGTAATGCCAAAGCTAATGGCAATCGTAATGGTAGCATGCATGCATATAGGAAATGCAAAGATTGCAATCGGCCAAAGTCTCGACTGGGACTGGGACTGGAACTGAGTCTGAGACTGGGGCTGGGGCTGGGCCTGGGCTCTGGCTCGGGCCCGATTCGATCCGCTCCGCTCTGCTCTGCAATGAATGAACGTAGAATGAAACGACACAATGGCCGGCGGAAGTGATAAATTAAAATTATTTTTCGCAAGATTTTCCCCCAATCAAAACCTTACGCTGCCATCTAGTCAACTTTTTGTTATGTTTCTTGGCAAAAACAAAATGTGGAAAAAACGAACTTTCAAGGCACTTTGATTTGATAACACACCGCGAATAGGAACTATATATGTAGGCACATGTGTGTGTGTGTGTGAAGTGCCCCTTATTATTGCGTGTGTTTGAATGTATTTGTGTGTGTGTGTTGTGTTGTGCCTTGCTATAGCATACATTTTTGAAATTTTTTTATGCACTGTCGCACAATGAAGGCTTGACCAATGGAACAATTCAGTTTAGCGCAGTTTTTTGGGGTGCGGCGGCGCAAAACTTTGACTTGAAAATTGTTGAGAAATTTTCTTCTTTCAAACAGTGTAAAGTATACAAATTTTTACCTACTGCATGTAGAGGAATATTTTGTTGCGTGGAATGCAATTCCTAATTGCGATGGCAATTCTTAAAAAGATTTATGTTTAATGGTCAATCGAGGCAAAGAAATTTAAGTAAATATATTTTGGCAATTACTAAGAAACCACTTTAACTAGTCGAAGAAAAAAAAATATATCAAATTGACTTATCTGCATTAAAAATGTATAAGATTTACTTATCTTTTTTTAGTCTAATCTGCTTACTTTGCTTATCTTTTGTTCTTGTAATAAATTAAATAGTTTAAAACTTTTCACCTTGCTTTGATATTCAATTTATTTCGAATTGTTTGTGATACTTGAGATCGAATAGATTTAATATTAGTCAATAAAATATTATAAATTTGAACTTACTAATTGATGGGAAGATGGTTAATTAACACAGCTAAATACTAATTAAAATTCTATATAAAGTCATAAATTTTCATTGTAAAATTTTAAAAAACAAATTGGAAGTAATTTTAACTTAAATCTCAATGGCTTTTAAATTACTTTATTAGTTTTCTCTTAAGTAAAAGATGAATTTAATTAATGCTGAAATATATATTATCTCTAATATGAATACAACAATTGCACGGTTGATTAATCGGATTAATCCAAGTTTGTTCAGCAACAAAATCTAAATTGACAAATCTCTTAAACCTTTCCTGATTAAGGGCTAACGATTCTGAATTACAGAAATTGTCTACAATTCTAATAGCAATTTCAAAAGAAGATCCTTTCACAAGAATTTTATCGTCTGACGAATGTTTTGTTTCCCAAAAAAATATCTTTTATTTGTCAACCCTTATCAAATGTGCAATATATCTTTTCTATCTTTTCTTACAAGACGATTAAAACCAGTTTAAAGTCAAAAGAAAGAAAACACATGTACCTACATAAATTAAACTGGAAATCATTTTCCCTACTTAGCATTCTGATAATATTCAAAATGCACATAATATTCAAATTGAAGTGTTAAAAGACACTAAAAGATGGTGTCAAATCATCAGATTTATGTTGAGATCAAAGATGTTCTACTGTAACAACAAATTACAAAGTGATTTACTAGTAATTGTTAGTGAAAGTCATGTATGATATTGTAATGATCTTTTTTACTTCACTTTTCAACTTATGGCCTTAATTATCATGACATATTCCATAGCTCTGCCGTGCCCTTTCACCAAGCTTTACATTGCCAAATGCTACACTTAATCGAATAATTGCACTTGAATTAGCTCCAAGTGGTTATGGCTATGAGTAGATATGTACATATATGGGGGTTTTAAGTCTTGGCACACCTCTTGGAATCAGGCACACTCACACTACATACAGCTTCAGGCATTAGGTCAAAGACGCCACCGGTGAATTTCAGAGTCAGTGTTGCGGCTGTGCCTTATGGAATGCCCCTGTGCCGGCGATTGTCGCCTAATCGGAGTTTATGCTCGCCTCTGTCGACTTAAAGCTCAGGCAGGCAGGCAATGGGCTATCCATGGCTGGCTGGATGGCTGGCTGGTTGGCCGGTGTATGCGCAGGCGTGTTGGCTACATAAATTCGTCGATTTAAGTGCTGCATGCAAAGATTGCACAACGAGAACAACAGCTACAACTGGAAGCGGATTGTTGGTGAATAAGGAGGCAGGGAGGGAGTGGTGGGCACAAAGACTACTGGCTGCGATCTGGTAAGGGGTCTCTGGCCAGTAAGTTTGGTCCGTTTGGTCGGCCTCTGGCTTGGTTGGCGCATGAATTTATGGCACAGCGTCACATAACTTTGCTGCCGCGCGTAACAAATTGCCAAGGAAGTAACGAGATTTAGTGGAAATTGTTTAATTGTGAATGCAGATGCAGTCGTCGAAGAGTCGCAGAGTCACAGCGCCAGAGAGTCAAAGCGTCAGTGAGGGCGACAAAATACTTGTTGCTGCATCTCACATCCCATGCGAACGACCCTTTTTGGGACGTTGGACGATGAGGAGCAGACGAGGAGGAGCTGTGGATCTGAGAGCTGGAAGCGCGGCATAAATTAGGCTTAAGTCTAGCAAATTTATGCCTTATGAGTGTCGCTTGAAATGAAGTTGTTAGCCGGGGCAACATCATTCGAGACGAGCCGAGCCGAGCTGAGCCTCACACAGATAATATACGATTTTATTTTTCTTTAATTTTTATGGCTGAACGTTTGTCAACCGCAACGTAGGTGGCACATGCAACGGAGATATGTTGAGAGTTTCCTTTAACATTTATTACTTACTATTGCACATTTTCTTTTTATATTGTTTTTTCCCCTCTCTCGTATTATTAATTACAACAAATTTTCCGTGTGGGCTGATGCTGGGAGCGAACATTGACATAAATTGCGTGTTGCTTGTCCAATTTTTGCTTGTCGCACAGCTGCATAGGTAGTTTTGGTTAGATGGTGATATTCGGTAGGGAGGGGATGCAGCGAGGGGGCATAAGTTCGAGGGAGTTACAAATGTTACCCAGCTCATTTGCTTCAATTCCATTATCGCCTTAATTTTTTATCGCATCAAAGCGCAAGGCTGGAGAATTGGTAACTCTTTCGTCTGGCCCCCACCATGGGTATTCCCACATCAAAGGATATACACACGGCACAGTTGGCGGCCATCGAGTGTATTCCAGCCTCCAGCCGTGCGGGCAGCAGTCACTCATATAGCCAGCGACCAACAAGCAATCCAATCGGTCGGTCGGTCGGTCCGTTGGTCGCGAGCATTTTGTATAAATGGCAATCGAGCAACAGCATGACGTTGTGCAGCCTTAAATTATCATATGCCCCAGCAGCCGCAGCAACAATCAGTCGTCCCAGAATCCCAGGTTCCAAGTACCAGGTCCCAGATCTCCCCCGAGTCTCTGATCTTCAAGCCTTTAGTCTCTTTATTTTTTTCGCCTTTTCCCTCTCTTTGAAAATTGAGCATCCTGCTGTGCACCGCATTTACGTTCGATTTTTAATTTGAATAGTATGCACTGTCCCTTCACTCTCCCCCTGTCTTTCTCTCTTCCCATCTCTCTCTCTCTCTCTCTATCTTTCTCTGCTCACCTTTTGAGGTATTTTTTCTCTCATTTTAATTATGAGCAAAAAATAAGAAAAAAAAACGAGAGGAAAGACATCAACTTAAATAATATTTATGCTGTATGCGCTTTTCGATTTAAATAAGTTTCTTTTATTCACTGACCCCACCTTAAGTTGACGGGACGATTCCCCGGGACCTGTCCCTGCAACTGTTCTCTCCATCTGTCCAACCAGAGTTAATAATACATTCTTGATCAGCAGTCCAGGTAGATCAATTTCGTGTGAGAACTTTTGTAATGAGATGATTGACCTTGCGCTTTAATAACTTTCGCGCTCCGAAGTGTTTTAACTTTAGGATATATAGATAGAAAAAACGCTGGAAAACTCAGTTTGATTATCTTTACAATGGTAATTGATATAAGAAACCAACCATTGCAAATGGAAGAGCAGAAAAAGAAGGAAAAACTGATATGATAAAGGGTATACACAAATCACCGCAGCAAATGAAATCAAATCATAATGTGGAAACATTTAATTCTTTATTCCTATTTGAAGTATAGAATGTACGAAAATGTGAAGGAAATTCAATTGGCTTCGACAAGAATCTTCTAACAGGTCCAAAAATCAAACCAGATCTCTCCGATCAAATAACCAAACATCACCCATTTTCAAAATCAAAGTATTAACAATGGGATAAATTGGCCTAAGACTATCCCAACATAGTCCTAACTTTATTACTAAAATTTTTGGTTTAAATAAATATTAGTAAATATTCTAGATATTTATAATCGCAAATGTGAATGCAAAAATCTTTTTTCTGTTTGTATTTAGAAAGAAGATCATCTTGGCTATAAGAAATATATCTTTGCTCTAAAAGTATATTCTAATCCAAGGATTCCCTATACTGTATAACTTGGAGATTCTAGATATCAAGATTAGGTATTCCCGATGGAACTACTAACTTTAGATTTTCAAGGTGTAAAAACTTCACGTTTTCGAAGTTTTCAGTTCTAAAATCTCTGAAGAAGCTTGGAAAAGGATCTTAGATTCAATGCAGACAAAGAAATTTCGCTTGTAGTCAAGCAAAGTTTAATTTACTATAATAAATATCAAAATGAAGATCCATGTACATTGATGCAACGAAATAAAATATATGATCTATGAGTTTTTAATGGTCTTTTTCAACCAGCGAAAAAAAAAATGGTTAAACCAATAAGATTAACAGATTTCAAACTAATTTTATCACAAATTAAAACATTTATGTGCATTTTAATGGACAAAAACAATGTAATTTAGGAATGTGATAAACAAAATGCAAATTGTAACTATATGTGACTTAGATATTTAAAGGTGATTTGCATAATTTAGCAACAAATGATACAAATTTTAAAGTAAAGCATTTGTGTTACTTTAATGAAGGATCTGTACTAATCACAGCTACTAACTCTCATCTCAAATCTAAGCCAAGCGCCACTTCGTCGTGCCGTCGTGTCTCTTTGCTTTGTCCGAATGACAAAATGCGGCACTACAAATATGTCAATAAAAATGCATAAATACCATTTCGAATAGATATGCATTCTTGTTCAATAGATAATGATGGCAGCGCCGACTAACTGCCTGTCTGATGATAATGAGTCCACTGATGACCGACGATCACGATGAGCTGTAGATGTTGGAGATGGAGTTGGAGTTGAAGCACTGCAGTTAACTGATCGAGCGATCGAGCGATCGACCTGTCTCTGACTCCGCCCGCTGCATTAACATAAATAACAAATACGAAATGAAATTTCTTAAAGATTTTCTTTTTTTTTGGTTTCTTCTATTTATCAAATTTGAAAATATCAACATAAACATGAAATAAATGTGTCCGTTGATAGTCTTATATACAATTCAGATACGTATCTGAGAGATACCACACGAAGGAACGAATAGGTCGCTGCTGGGTCAGATGACTGAGGGGCACGTCGGCCAATTTGAATTTCGTTTTGTGGCCACATTAAAATACTCAATGTGTAAGGTCTTAAATTTAAATTTGAAAACCATAAGCAGCAATTCAATACCCAACATTCATAGATTTGTCGGCAATGTTAAGCATCAGCAATAGCAATTTTTCCGGCTTTCTGGTCGCTCTAGCTCGCTCTTGATTTGATTTGCATCTAAATCAGTTGCACACACACACACACATACTGACTGATGAAATGCGCCCCAATCCGTTAAGGAGCTGTAAGTGTATTTCAATCTATTTAACCATAACTCTTTTTGGCCCTTGAGTTGAGTTTTCAACAGGCCGAACGCGTCAGTTTTCCCTTAGCTGTTTGGAATTTTAATAATTATTTTTCTCTTTTCTTTCTGTCGATTGTGGTTTTATTTTAAGTGTTTTCTTTTGTGGGGTTTTGGTGGGGCGATTGATTGTCATGGCCAGAGGCCCTCATGGATAGATCATTAATATTTTAAACGTAGCCAAAAACGCAAAAGAGAGATAAGTTATGGCTATCACCGATAGCATATTGAATGCTTTGATACTTTATCCGAATGGTTCCTTAAATGTCTCAACAGCTGTACCATCGGACACAGCCATTTGGATGGCATTTCGGCATGTTCGAATAATGTTGGACAACCTGCTGCTATCCTATATACCCACACCCTGCTGTCTTCAAGTCTGACAAACACATGTCCAGTCTGAGTCTGAAAAAATTGCGCAATGTCAAACAAGAGAGCGTCAATGTGACGGAACTATAGCCGTGTCTTTTTTTTTTGCCTGCTTTGCTCTTTTATATTGTCGCATGTTTTCGGCGCACTTGAGAGATTAAAGCGATTAACATTTGGTTCCAGTGTCGGTTGGACGCTTGGTCTGCAGGTCGTTGCGCATGCGCCGTCTACTCCAGCTACTGCTCCTTCTCCTCCTACTTCTCCTGCACCTCTTCGGTTCAGTTTTCGTCTCTTGTAAAACCGCTCGAATTCTTGGTAAGCATGGGCATAAATCACTTAACCTGACACTTGTCCAAAAAGTTGTCAGTTTATGGCTGGCAAACGATCCCGTGCCCAGTCCAACAGGCCGCCTCTCTGCACCTGTAGAACGGCAGGTCAGTCAGACAGTCAGTCCCTGACCTGGAGATCCCACATAGGTTGAAAGTTCATCAGATTTTTGTTTTGTTGTCGTTCGTTTTACAAGCATCATTACACGTTGTTTCCGTTCATAAAGATAGCTCGGAAGACCCGACCTCACCACACTTTATAGTTATAGTTTTAATTGCCATTTAAGTTGAATTTCCGCCAAATGCGACCGGAAAATTGTCATCCAAAAGGGTGTATTCGTGTGTGCGTGTGTGGCCATCTCAGCCATTGTGAGTCATGGCGACATTTATGCGCGTTTTATGGACTACTTCCACCGAAAGCTTTCAAATTGGCATTATAATGGCATTACTTCTCAAAAAAGAGATACTAATCGTTCGAGTTATGGTCATCAGACTTCTCTGAATGAGAGAAGCAGATAAGTATTTTGTATATGAGGGCGTCTAATTTGGTCAAAAGTCATAAGCATTGTCTCGCTCTGTCGTTTGTAGTTTGTTGGTTTACGAGATTTTAAAGAAACTCAATGAATTTACTGTGGGAGCCAACAACTACATAAATGAGTGTGGAATGGAAATGTTTAAAAATAAATAAATTCCGTAATATCAAGTGACCTAAAGTTAATATATGTGCGACCTTTATGTCGACAGTAATAACAAATATTATGTTTATTTGTTTTGAATTACGGAAATTAATGAAATTAATTCAATTTATAAAGCTTTTCTTCATGTCAACTTCTTGTCTAATTCCATAGAATTTTTATAAAGTGTCCTTTTATAACCTAGTATTTAGGCCTTTGATGTTACCTTCTAATTTCTTATCTGATTCTAATTTGCAGATTTAACACATAAAGTTTAATAAGCAAAGTTTTTGTTGTCAAGCTTTCAATATTAAAAGGAAGAGTGCTTAGGATTACATGTAATTAAGTTTTGCAACTAACACGAATTGAAAGATTAAAAGAAATGAAGTTTCGCAACCTTTTTAACTATTTTAAGAAACCTTTGCTGAAATTTCTAATTATTTGATTCATTATGCCCATTTCTTAAAACTTAAAATGATAAGAAGGATATATTTTAAATGCCTTTTCTACTTATCATTCATTTTCAAGTTTGGAGCGGTAACTGAAAATGCATTAGGCATATTCTTCAATAGAATTCTTATCAAATTCAATCTAATTTCAAGCTAGTTGATAACAGATTTATTCCACATGTCTTTTCTTTCATATTTGAATATATTTTGGAAGGTTTTCTTTGCCTTGTTTCGTATAAGAATACAGAAATTAGTTTTCTTTCTGGTCAAATTCGAAATAAATAACAATAACGATGGAAAAAGAATCTTAGCCTTGCATTATACAAGAACTCTGCTTGTATTTAAATTATTGATATTCACTTATTTTTTATATATCTTAAAGAGAAGATTGTGCAATTATAATTAATTTATTATGTAGATGAATGTATATATATTTTCCTCAATTTATAACTTATTGGCATCTTCAGATGGAGGCACTTTATTATTAAAACGCATCAGACCCATCCATAATAGATACTTATATCACCTCATAACTCACACTACTCTCATCCATTCAGCACCTACATTAGTTTTTGTTGTGTCTATCTTTGAAATCCTTACAAATCCCAAATCATACTCTCACATTGATTTTCATGTGGCTGGGATTTATGTTAATCCATCTAAATAGCTGCCAACTGTTTGGACATGGACACAACTATATTTGGCCGATGTGTGCCGGCTCGGGTATGAGTTGATCTTTTTAGTTATGTATGTATGTACCTGTGCTCGACCCGCACATCTATCCATCTGATCTGATGGATATAGTTTTTCGTGTAAAAGGGAATGTGGCCTATACCCTATTTGTGTGTGTTTTTCACTCTCTTTGGGTTTTTAGCCTTTTGTCGGAGTTATCCCTGTCTTGTCTGTCGCAGCGGCTTTTCTAGAAAACAATTTAAATTGATTTCAATCAAAAAATGCCTTTTTGTTTTCGGGATTTTTCAATTTGGTTTTTTTCTCTCTCTTTTCTTTTCTCTTCACTTGTAGTTCATTCTTTCCTTCCACTGCCACTTGGCGCGATCATGGTTTTTGGTTTTCGGCTTTGGTATTGAGATTGGGTTAGGGTTAGGGTTATTTTTTGGGAAAAAGGGACACACGCTTTCAGCGTAAAGATCGCATTTAAACGAAATACAAAATTTGACTTTATAATAATGCCTGGGCCTGAGCTCATGATGTTTGTCAGTTGTGGCCCTGTCCGTTTGGTCTAAGCCAGTCAGCCAGCATATCCAGCCAGCAAGCAAGCCAAAACGAACGACGATCCATGAGATACAATACCGGATTAAATGCCTTTGTTGTTGCTGTTGTTGTTGCCGTTTGGTATGTAGATATGGCGGCACGAAGCTCTGTGGCTCTTTGTGACTCTTTTTTTCTCTGTTTCGGTTTTGGTTTGAATTTTTTTTCTTTGAGCATTCTTTTCTCCTTTGGCTGCCTTTTGTGTGCGTGTTTTGTCTTTGTTTTCGTTTTCGACTTGATTGAAAATCTAGAAAATCAGGTTAATAGCTTAGGTGACAGCCGCCAATGTTGTATATGCGGTTGAATTGTTTAGAACCACACTCAGTCAGATACCGTAGCTTCGTGTGCCCGATAAGATTGATTTGAGCTCGAGATACATTGGGACTGACTTGACGACCACTCGGGGGGCTGGGGCGGTGGTAAGTAGAAGAAGGCTATCCCCAGAGCAGGTCTTCTATGGCTCATTGTGCCCGGCACTCAATTAGTTGGTTTGATGTAACTTTTGTCAGTTCGTTTCGCTTCACTCCATTCCGCAGTTCTCCACCACTTTGGCTCGTCTACCCAACTCCTTTTCGGATCTCTAGACAGCGTGTCAGGGGCGGTGCTTTTGGGGCCATTATGCTCATGTCTGCGGCATGAATATGCAGATTCTATATAGCTCTATCTGTATCCATATCGGCACATGGGCCGATACCCAAACCCAAATTGACGAGAAGTACTCACCATAGATTCAATTACCAAACGGTTGGCCTCTGGCTAGCCTTTTGGTTTGTTGTTATCAAAAGAGAAATCTCTTTGTAATTGATTTTGTTTTATTCATCTATTGTTAAAGTTTTTTTTTGTATTATTTTTTATTGTATCACATTTTATTTTTTGTTTTTGTTTTTTTGGCATTAACTCTAATAGCTGTTTAGGTTATTTCATTTAGCCGCCAGTGCCGACAAACAGACATATTTCGTTTCGATTTGTTGCGCTTTGCCAAAAAATAAATCCATACCCTTTTCTTGAAAACAATAATGCGGGTATATGGATTCTTACAATACAGTCTTCGGATGACTTAATAGACTTTACAACTTTAGGTGCATGTGATATTTATTTCGGGATGTTCTTTAATCATAAATACTAACTAACTGTAGTTGAACTGAAAAATTTTATGCGTAGAAGGATAATTCTGAATCTGAATGGATCCTGAGACCTTGGAATGGTTTAGCGACAGTCTTTTCTGTATTCCTAACAAATTTGTTTGAATGTTTTATACTTCACCATATTCACATCATTATTAATGATAATATTAAACTCCTTTTGGGTATAGAAGAAAGCTAAATCTGAAAAGTGTATAATCAATATTAAGCACTTTTACTTAAGGATTCAACTAACGATTCTTTGGAATACCAAATCCTTAAATATTAAATGGTTATCAATAAGATTAAAGGCTATCTAACACACACACTCACACATATAATATTATACATACATATGTAGAGAAATAGTTAAAGTATATTTTAGTTATCTAACTTGTTATTTATTTTCCGAAGTTTGTTTAATTACCGCAATCAGTTTTGATTTGCATTCTCATTGATATGCAAAATTGGATCCAAAGCCGTCCACTAGTTATTAATTAATTTCCGTCTCCCCCAGCTCATCTCCTCCATCATGGCCCGCTACAAGTTGGCCTATTAGACGCAACATTTAACAAGCAATTAGCAACAGCAGCAGCTAATGCTGATTTGAAAAAGCAATACCAAAAAGTTAAATATACTAGGTATACGAGTCAGAGTACATATACAAGTATATAGATAATCCCGGATATGGCACACCATCTCTAGATGGCCTCTCTGGGAATGTTTTTTTTTTGCCAGCGCATTTCTAATTATTTTTCATTACTTGACTTGTCGCGCGTCGAGGCTCGAGTACATAAAATCATCTAGTTTATTGGCCCATCAGTCATTTTAGTACTGAGCTTTTGCGGTCGCAACGGCCATTACATTGAGTTATGAAATGAATTTCGAATTTCGCGCAAAAGCATAAAAATTAATTACTTACTAGCTAAAAACAGTAGCCTTACCCTCGTCTCGTCTCGACTCTAGTCCGCTCCTCAATCTGGCATTCCCAGATAGTCCTCAACTGACTAGTTGGCTAGGCTTTAACTTCTCTTCGCATTGATACGCGGTCAAATGCATTTGTGATTTATCAGTCGGCCAGTAGCTCATCTGCCATCATGGCCAGCTGTAGCTACTGCTAGTCGTGGCCTAGTCGTGGTTCTGGCTAATACATTCTATCTATACACATTGTACATACATACATTGGCCACTTGGCCACGCTCAGCATGCGTTCTTGGCGTTTGTTAAATTGAAAAGTTTTCATATTAGGTTTATGGCTTAGGCGTGCCAAAGAGTGGTTAGAGAGGGTGCAGGTGGGTGGTGGCTGTGGTGGTAATGGTGATGGGGGTATATATTGTATTGTATACAATATTTTGTGTATGCCAAGCTTGCAAATCAGTTTTTGAGAAAGCATTTGCTATGTTAGCACAAGATATGATCAAATAGCCGACACACAACACTGCGCTACAAAATATTTTCAATAGTATCGGTTAGTCTATCGAAATCATTGGAATCCAGTGCAAAAACTCTAAAAGCTCACCTAATTATACGTATGAATGGAAACTAAGCTATAGAAACTATAAGGGCTCCACCTAGAACTAAGCAGAGTTTCGGCTGATCAGGTTAAGTTCAGCTTCTTTATTTTTGGTGAGAGATTGAGAATGCTCCACCATTATGATTATTACCATGATTAGCAGTGCAAATCAATTATTAACAATTCCTTATTTTAGCCTAATTCATTGTCTAAGATAAATTTATATCAGCTCGAAGGAATTAGAACGATCCAAATCCAAAAATAACCCCCAAAATTTTGCATTTATCAAGTTCAGACTGCGATGTTTGAAATGTTTTTTAATAGAAAATACTAGTTTCAGCCTTTCAGGCAAACTATTTCCAATCTACAAGGTAACCAAATCAAATCTGAACAATTTTTTGCGTACAACAATTTTCGTCGTTACATACGGTATTTTACATAATTTTTTAACAGGTCTTTAACCTATAATTGATGTAATTACCGTCTTCGACTACATCCTGGCTGATCAGTGTTTTAGTTTTCTTTTCTTTTTCACAAAATAATTTTGGACCAATGTAAATCGCTTGAAATTATAATCCAAGCAATTTGGCTCAGCCCATCTCTTGACTTGAAGGAGGCGCCCCATGGCGAACGAGTCTGCTGCTGCTGGTAACTGCGAATCTTTTGGAATCTGTTTTTTTTGGATTTGCCATGGTCATGGAGTGTATGGAGAACATTTGTTGGCCATGTTGCCTGCAATTTTCATGATAATTAAATGCACGAACAGAGAGAGAGAGAGAGACAGAGAGGGCGAGAAGGGAAGCAGAGTGAGCAGAAGTGAATTTATAAAATTATTATAATTAAATGCACCCGCCAATGCGCATTTCAAGCGAATTGTTTTATAATTTTCAATTGCAATGGCAGCAGCTGGCAACGGCAATGGCAACGGCAATGCACCTGATCTTTGATATGCTTCCCGGCAATAAACTTAATATATCCGCTCTTAAATTATTTATATTCTTGTTATTGTTGTGAGTTTTTGTGTTGCCCCCTTTGATATTTGCTTAAGACAAACAGTAAACGAGTGGCATTCGGACAAATGTTTAACAATATTTTGATAGCCACCGCCGCTGGGGCATAGTAAATTAGCCCAACAAAAAGGCAGCAGCAGCCAAAGCCAAAGACTTACCATCGATCGACCGATGGATGGATGGATGCAGATGATCATTGCATAAATGCATGTCATTGCTCAGCATGTGCTGTGGTGGCAGAGGAGAGCTGCCGCCTCTTGATATGTAACACCTTACCAGTGAGTGTCGTTTTGGCGTTCTCCCGGCCACAAAATGAATATGTCAAAATTTACGATTCTTATGATCGCGCGAGTCAAGTGATCGACGATGACAGTACAAAATAATAAAGACCATCGTGACCATCTTTTTTCCTTTGAACAAATCCTTCACAATTATTTTCTGTTGATTCATAACACTTGTGTGAGCCAACAACAACAAGCCAAATAAAAATGGAAAACAAATGTCTAGAAAACCGCAGCTCAAAACCGAGAAAAGAGATGGATAATAAATCAAGGCACATTAAAAAGTGTTTTCAATTTCGTCGTAACGCAGCTACAGATGGAGGAGATGGAGATGAAGTTGCTGATGTTGATGTGGATCTCCATCTCCATCTTAGATGGAGGTATGGCTGGGATTTGGCTGTTGTTTCATGTCATGTTCTACATAATTGTGAGCACCATTTGAAGGTTGCCGGCCGTTTGTGTTTTTTTTTTTTTTTGAAAACTGGCCCATGATTTATGTCTACTATTGACGAAAGCCAAGTAGCCAAAGACCGAACGATGCTCAACAATCTTTATAAAATAATATATTATATTTTATTGATTCTGTCATGGCGAGGCATGGCGCTATCTATTGTTATAGCCCATCAAATGCCAAAGTGGTCTTGGTCTCAATCCATTCGAGGTGCTCTCTACGAGTGTGTGGCCTCAGCGAATCGCCTCCTGCGGTTTTTCACGCATGCGCGCAATTTGATTTTCAAAATTTGTAGTTTTATTTAACTTTTTGTTTCTTTCAGTTTTTTAATTTGTTACGCATTCCTCTAGGTCATTTCGTTACGCAGAAGTTGCCGCCATGGCGTCTCCAATGGAGTTCGAATTGTTCATTTCGATTGTTGGCTCCAGCGCCCATTAAAGTGGCTCCCTTTTCCAGACATCGCTTGGCTAATAAAACGTTTGACAAATGATTTGACATTTTCATTTAGGAAAATGGGCAAAACATTTTCACTCTCTCATTGACATGAGACTTTCTTTTTTTCGACTGGCTGATGATTATGATGCTGACAGCGCATGCGGGTCCCAAGTACTTAATAGAACTTGGCAGCTAAGTGTCTATAATCCAGTGCAAATATATGATGGTGTTTGGAATGATCTGATCCCATCATGATTATCAAGCGCTGATGAAAACGATTATGATGATGCGTAGATTGACTGTAATTTAAATGAAGATGATCAACCTTAAACTGACTGACGGCCTAATGAAGACAAAACGAGGCATTAAAGGGACACTATAAGAGATAAGGGAGATCATTGTAGACCTCTAAAATTGTTAAATAATCATTTACTATAGATAGTTCTAACAGAATCTAGAATGGTTTTTTGACTCCAACTAACAGCTATTCAACTACTCTCGCGAGGAATATATCAGAACTACCTTACTTACAGACTTATTATCACAGAGGAGTAGGGGCCATTCCAGCAAGGACCAATGGAAGACTCCAATTAAAGTAAGCAAGAAATAGGTTTTTAACTTGTAGACAGCAGCGAGCATTTTATTACTGAAGAAAACCAAGCGATCACTCCCAATCACTATACGTTGCCCAGGATGTTTGCCGAATTTTCAGACATTTATTCATCCTTGTTAGTGTCTGCATGGGACTTCGTATTTTCAAGCGGCCCTGCTGATTCAGAATCCTGACGGAGAGCACGAAAACGAGCGCGTTCTTGTTTCCGGAATTGACGTCGTTCCGTAGGTGTTGCACCATAAAGCTTACGTACCACTGGGTTTGCGGCGCAATAAAGTTGCGGATTATAGGTAGGGACTTCAGGCTCGTCATCCCATGTATTCTCTGTCGTCTCGACTTTCGAGGCATCTGGTGGGGGTGGCAGTTGATCGAGGCACATGGACAATTTGTCACTTTTCCGCTTTAAACACGCACCAACATGGGCCTACATAATTCGAGAATTCGAAAATGAAATCATCAGTGAGTTTAGCTTAGTATTTCTATAATTACCTCAATCTCCTTAACAGCCACAATATGGGTAGACTCAAAAGGACATTGCACCATCTTGATTCCGGGATAATTGCGGGCACACCGATTCAAATGAATTTCTAACCGTTTTGGCAAAATTCGGTGGAGCGTGTCTATAGGACACACCACCAAATTCTGCATTCTAATATCCTTTAGTTCACTTCTTTTTTTTTTTTCTAGCACCTTTTTTTTCTAGAACGACTGAGATTTTATAGAATCTGGCACTTATCAATAAGTAGGTACATAGAAACTGACAGAAAAAACAAGTTGCTATGATTGAAATAAAAGTTGAGTTTGTTTGGGAAAAAAATTGATAAATCAATTTCAATATTGATAATTTTATCAGTTCCCAAACTACTTTAAAACATTACATTACCTATGCGGCGTTTTAGATGTCAAATTCAATTAATTTTTCGTTTCAAAAAAAGGACAAATTTAAATCGAATAATCTATCGAATAATTTATGAGAAAAATTAAAGTTTTACCTTAAGTAAGTAATATTTTGCGATCAATCCCAAGAACCAAATAAATGAGATTCATTCATAGCAATTTCGAATGATGACTAAACCCAAATGATCCCATTAGCACAAATGGATGTATGCATCCGCAACTTATTTTCAATCTTTCAATTCCAAACCCTGTTTCATCTTTATTGTTGCCCTGCATTTTCATGGACTTTGGATTTGGAACAAATATAAGTAGCGTAACGAGCGAAAACCGCAATTTCCAAAAATAAGTTTCACATGATTAGATTATAGGAGTAAAATGCATGGCAAACACTTCGAACAGAGTTTGGAATGAGGGGAAAATGAATGTATGTGAAAGTGATGTGCCTGGGCTGGTTGGGTTTGGTTTTTGTATTTGTTTTTAGCAAAGAAGAGTCGAGGAGAGAAGGCTTCATGTGCCTAATTCAATGTGTCAATTGTGTTGCTCAGACTCAGTTTCAGAGTTTCTGAAATTCAGTTTCGGTCTCGCGCTCCGGCTCCGGATCAGACTCAGACTCATTCTCGTCATCGTTGGCGGGCAATGTTGGTCGTCTCTCACTCTTTTCTTCTCTGAAGAAAAAGGGAGTTTTATTAATGTAAAAGCTGCCACTGATATGTCACACGCATGTCAAATTCTGACATTTGACATTTTGCCAGCCGACTGACGATGCCGCCAACTTCGACGCCGACGCTGCTCTCAGGCTGTGGCTGGTTTCAGATTGCTTGGATGAGCAATACAACTTGCTGGTTTGGCCAACCACCAGCAAAAGCGTATTTGGTGGTGCAAGTTTTCAAGTTTTCCTTCATCAGCTTATTTTCTTTTCCCCTTTTTTTTTGTTCAATGCGAAGCACTCAATGCGTTAATATATCCGTTACTGTATCATTTTGTTTCTCAGCCCAAAAAAACAACATTTCTCCCTACCACTTTCCCTCCCTTTCATTTGCAACTTTTCTGCTTATCCTTCTGCTGGTATATTGGCTCTGCGCGATCCTGTGCGTCCTGTGACCTGCGTCGTTGGCACTTGACAACGACGACATTTGCGCATAAAAAATGCAGCATTATTTGACTGCGAATTAATGTTAAATTGTTGTACGAGTCGTGGCACTTTTACTTCCTTCTATCCTCCGCCATCCATCCAACCATCTATCCATCCACTGGTTGGGCCTGCTCAGTTCGTTGATGTGGGAAATGTCACTTTTTGACAGCCAACACCGACAAGTGTACGTACACATTTTTTTGCTACATAAATATTTAATTATATTTTTGTTTCAATTTTGTTTTTTGTTTTTTTTTTCGGTGTATGTTCGTTCCGTACGAACAACTCGCAGTTCATCCCTCTGGCCCAGATTCGGTATAAACATTTGATTAATCACAAAGACGAACGTTTTACACTCTGGCCAAAGATCAAAGCACTCTTCATTCCTCATTCTCCACTCTTTCATTCTTGGGCTCCACAGCTTCAGTCCGTCAATGCCTTCTGCCTTTTTGGGGCCTCATCCTCATCCAACTAGTGAGTGAAACTATTCGCGCATTATGTCTAAATAAACAAACAAGCCACAAGCAACTAGAAGAAAATCAAAATTGGGAGAAAAAAAAATCAAAATAGAAATCCGTCGATCGGTAATCAATGTAAGAAATGTTTTTCCAATGTTCAATAGTTTCCATTTTTGTTGCCTCACTCTCAGCATTAAGATGTATGGCGCTCCATTGAGGAGGCCTGTGTGGGTGGAAAATTTATTTGAAAAACAATTTTCATGAAAAGTATGCGCATACAAAACTGACAGCATTTGGGTGTAAAGAAAATTCAACAAACTGCCTGACCATAATAAATTGCAATCTACATACTGAACGGGACTTCAACTTGGAGTGGATTTTGGCGATCAATGCGCCACAGAGAAGAGAGAGATAGAGACACAAAGAGAGAGAGAGAGAGAGAGAAATCTGCAAAAATCAAGTTAAATTCATAGATTTTTTCAAAAAATTGCAATCGATATTGTGCAAATTGATTGATGGATGTAAATCAGATGTTGAACGTTACTCCAATAACATGGTTTATTTCGATTAACAAAATAAATAAAATTATTAATCAAAAACTAGCTCTGTACCGATCTCTAGTCTATCATTTTCTAATCAATATTTTGTATAGATATCATGGTAAAAAGTTTGTTCATTTGGGTTTTAATAAAACCCAGTTTATGGAAATATCAAGAATTTCAAATGTTTGTTAATAATTACTTTGTAAGTTATTGTGTGTTTGCTGTACTTTTTCACAACCCTATTATATTAATTAATTATGTAATTAACTTATATTTTATATTATCTAGACTTTGGTTTCAGTAGAAAACAAATATGCAATCCCGGATAAGGGTCTAGGAATGCAAAGTACACATAAGAAAGTACTTTGATTCTGTACTGCATTAAAAAATCAAAATCTAAAAATCTAAAATGGTTTTCTGACTCCGACTAACAGCTATTCAACTACTCTCGCGAGGAATATATCAGAACTACCTTACTTACAGACTTATTATCATAGAGGAGTAGGGGCCATTCCAGCAAGGACCAATGGAAGACTCCAATTAAAGTAAGCAAGAAATAGGTTTTTAACTTGTAGACAGCAGCGAGCATTTTATTACTGAAGAAAACCAAGCGATCACTCCCAATCACTATACGTTGCCCAGGATGTTTGCCGAATTTTCAGACATTTATTCATCCTTGTTAGTGTCTGCATGGGACTTCGTATTTTCAAGCGGCCCTGCTGATTCAGAATCCTGACGGAGAGCACGAAAACGAGCGCGTTCTTGTTTCCGGAATTGACGTCGTTCCGTAGGTGTTGCACCATAAAGCTTACGTACCACTGGGTTTGCGGCGCAATAAAGTTGCGGATTATAGGTAGGGACTTCAGGCTCGTCATCCCATGTATTCTCTGTCGTCTCGACTTTCGAAGCATCTGGTGGGGGTGGCAGTTGATCGAGGCACATGGACAATTTGTCACTTTTCCGCTTTAAACACGCACCAACATGGGCCTACATAATTCGAGAATTCGAAAATGAAATCATCAGTGAGTTTAGCTTAGTATTTCTATAATTACCTCAATCTCCTTAACAGCCACAATATGGGTAGACTCAAAAGGACATTGCACCATCTTCAGTCCGGGATAATTGCGGGCACACCGATTCAAATGAATTTCTAACCGTTTTGGCAAAATTCGGTGGAGCGTGTCTATAGGACACACCACCAAATTCCGCATTCTAATATCCCTTAACATTCACTTCTTTTTTTTTTTTTTCTAGCACCTGAACGACTGAGATATTATAGAATCTGGCACTTATCAATAAGTAGGTACATAGAAAGTGACAGAAAAAACAAGTTGCTATGATTGAAATAAAAGTTGAGTTTGTTGGGGAAAAAATCGATAAATCAATTTCAATATTGATCATTTTATCAGTTCCCAAACTACTTTAAAACATTACATTACCTATGCGGCGTTTTAGATGTCAAATTCAATTAATTTTTCGTTCCAAAAAAAGGACAAATTTAAATCGAATAATCTATCGAATAATTTATGAGAAAAATTAAAGTTTTACCTTAAGTAAGTAATATTTTGCGATCAATCCCAAAAACCAAATAAATGAGATTCATTCATAGCAATTTCGAATGATGACTAAATCCAAATGATCCTATTAGCACAAATGGATGTATCCATCCGCAACTTATTTTCAATCTTTCAATTCCAAACCTGCAAAATCTGCAAAAAATCAAGTTAAATTCATAGATTTTTTCAAAAAATTGCAATCGATATCGTGCAAATTGATTGATGGAAGTAAATCAGATGTTGAACGATTTTGGAATCACGTTAGTCCAATAACATGGTTTATTTCGATTAACAAAATAAACAAAATTGTTAATCAAAAACTAGCTCTGTACCGATCTCTAGTCTATCATTTTCTAATTATTATTTTGTATAGATATCATGGTAAAAAGTTTGTTCATTTGGGTTTTAATAAAACCCAGTTTATGGAAATATCAAGAATTTCAAATGTTTGTTAATAATTACTTTGTAAGTTATTGTGTGTTTGCTGTACTTTTTCACAACCCTATTATATTAATTAATTATGTAATTAACTTATATTTTATATTATCTAGACTTTGGTTTCAGTAGAAAACAAATATGCAATCCCGGATAAGGGTCGAGGAATGCAAAGTACACATAAGAAAGTACTTTGATTCTGTACTGCATTAAAAAATCAAATTACCTCATCATCATGGAATAAATTATTAAACCTGATAACAAAAAACTGTTAATTAGATACCTTATCTAAATGTTTACAGCAGAGTCTTATGAGTTAAACACATTTTAAATAAACTTTAACTGCAAATAATTACTCTTAGTCGATAATTTAATGCACTTAAGTCAGTTAAAGATTGTAACTAGACAAAAAGCATTAGCAGTATTTAGAAAATTGAAGTGTAATTAGTTTGAAAGTCTATATAACTAGACAGATTTCTTTTAAGTAAACTGATATATATATATAAGTTACGAGTCTTAAGTACGAGTCTGGTCCATGGATACGAATCTGGTCCCTGCTGTGGAGCCAATTACGAGTCTATCATCTGTGTCTCCATGTCGGCGTTTGGCATTACCATGATCCTTTGGATACACATGGGATATGACATACAAGTTTACCATGAAACTAATTACACAGAAGCTTGAGTTACCTCTGGTTCCGAGGACAGACTAAGACTAAACTAAGACTGAGGCTCTTCCAGAGATCGGAGCCTTAAATATACCTCAAGAGGGTGTTGAGCCGATGTTGAGAGTAGGTCGCTCGAATAGAAAAGTGCTTATGCTATGTGATAGAAAGTTAAAGTGCTTACTCTAGGTATAGGAAGTCATTAATGGAACAAGAGGATAGTGTGGATTAAAATGGGTCACAATGTACTTAAGGTTATAAGATGGTGTGTTGTCAACGTGACTTAATGAGGGCGGGTATACTACCCGGAACTCATTCAGCAGTTTCTGGTATTGCGTCTTGTCTTGCTGCATCATAGTTGGCACGGTTCTACTTGTTCTGTGGGAGTCGGCGTATCGTGGAGAAACGCGTGTGATAACTTATATAATGTAAGTGAGTGAGTCTTGCTTGCATCTGCCTGCCCACCTGTCGCCACAGCATAAATTCACATACTCAATTGAGTTGGGCCCTAGAGGTTGAAAGAGATCCATTTTCATTAGTGCAAAATGCTGGGCGTTTCGCAATGAGTTGCAGACATGCCAAAAAGTGCAGCCATCAGACATATTTACGGCTTTGATGGCGGCGGCATTTACCACCATTCAAATTCACATTCACATTCATATCCAAAGCCATAACCACATTCACATCGACATATCCACATACATATCTATACATCTATATCCAAGTGGCCATCCAATGAGTTACGGTCTGTGCGAGGTAATGTGGCTAGCGCCATGGAAATTTATGCGATTCGCTCCTGCTTTTGCTGGGCCAGCTAAAATCAAAGGCAAGTGCTCGTAAATAAATATCGGCCGAGTCGACTAAATCAAATTTGATTACAATACATACATCTATCTACATACATTTAAACATACATATGTGTGTATATCAGCTAATACTGTTACCTGTGAAGGGCCAATATATATAGATAATTAGTTATGCTGAACTTTTGGTTGACACACGTGCAAAGAGGGGAGATAGATGGAGACGATGTGGAGTGACCGCATTTGGACCAAGTCCAAGTCCATCTTCATCTCTTGTTAGTTTTTGTTTTGTTTTGTTTTTTAACAAATTTGAAATGTATCTGTGTGTGTGTGTGTGAGTAATTTGCATATTAATTACATTACTGCCAAAACTGAACTGAGCTGAACTTTTGCTTCGACAGCATCTAATCTGTAACCCCGAGAAATTAAAAAAAGATTAATTTAAAGCGATCAATGAACGCCATTTGCTCATTAGCCACAGACCGGCGGATCGACCAGCTTGGCGCGTATTTGTTGTGTGTGTGTGTTTTTTTTTGGTTTTTTGGGTAGCCAATCAAAAATTTAAATGAAGCTGCTGCAAAAGTTCCGAAACTAAGTTAAAATGCTTATTTTTTGTTTTCCTATATTTTGTTTTTTCCTCGTTTTTTTTATTTTGTTAAATTAATCCCAACAAAATTAAAATAAGCGGACCAAAGTCGCAGCCTTTGAGAAGTGAAATAACAAAAAAATAATAGAAATTCCCACACTTTAAGTTAGTGTATTAACGACAAGGTACCCTGTATTTTATAGGGGTAGAAGGAAAGCAGGATCATCTCTCTCTATTGAGAGATATATTCCTATAATGATCATTGAAAATCTTTGGAATCCTTAGAAGATAGATGGCATCCATAATAAGAAGTCACTTTCATTTTCCTACTAACTTAAGATCTTAACGAAGATCTGTCTGTCTACAGTTGATTTTCTGAAAAATTCTTAATTAGAAGAGTCTTAGAGTATTAAAAGAACTAACCTTAAGCTCCTTTCTGACTAACCTTTAACTAAGTAATTGTATTTGGGTTTCGTTTTAAGCCACATAAGATTATTGAATGCGGTTGTACAACTAAATGACTTCAAATTGAAACAGATTAGTTAGAACCAAATAACCAAATAATTTCATTTTAATTCAAATAATTTCAATGTAAACATAAAGGATTAACAGGAAATACTTTAAGTCCAATATTTATAGAAAGTTTTGATCGGTTTAATTATCGTTCTTGTAATTGTGGAGCCAACTTAATATACCCTACATACTCTATTTTGTGCTGGGTATTAAATTCAAAATGTTGCCTGAGCTATTTTTGCTTGCTGACGCATTTGAAAAGTATAAAATCAAAGTCATTTTTTGGTTCAAAATGTTTTTTAGTTAAATTTTTTCTTTTGCCAAAACTCAATTTGCAAAATAACGCAAATGACAACAAACAAAAAAAACAACCACTTTGTATATATATGTATGTATCTGTATATGTATGTACACATTTTAATTAACATAACGAAGAAATGCAAAATTCAGAAAGAGAAATAAAATTGACAAAAAGTTCACCTGGCAAGCTAGCTGGGATTAGAGACAAAAGGTCAGTTAGGTCGAGGGGCATTAACAGCCGTAACGAATTCCCCCCAATCCGTCCCTCTCTCTCTCTCTCTATATCTCTTGAATAGTTAAAATCAAGTTCATCCCGAATTCTCAATCGAGCCAAGAAAGTTTCACATTTGACTTTTAAATGTTGAAATATCTAGACCTTGGACATTAGATGCCTTAGCCATTATGGCGATTATGAGCTAATGTCTTAAATTAGTTTTCTTTTTGGAGGGGGGTAAAAGGTTTCTGATGAAAACTTGATTGGGTTATTGACACACAATCCAGTTTAATATCATTTAAAAAATATTTATAACAATCGAATCAAACTTTTTGTGCTACAAAAATCCCTAAAACTGTTGGAAAAGCATTTTATAATTATATAAAGATTTAAAATGTCACATATATTTATTTTTTAAATCGAAGTATCACACCTTGAAAAAATATTTGCCATAATTTTGTCACTTTAGCATGTCAATAAATTAGCATATTGTTATTTAAAAAAAAAAAACAAATCAATAATAATAAACCATAAATGAGATAATTTTGCTTTAATTTTAATAACTTTAAGAGCGTGACAAAATTTGTACAAATATGATTTACAAAACGTTGCAAAATAACTAAAAATTTCAAATCAAAAATCTAAAAAGAATGAAAGCCAATAAATATTTCCAATTAAGTCATTATTATTCAATAATTTACAAAAAATTGTCAATCCTTGGATAGAAAAAATTAGCTTATCCAACATTACACAAATCTAGGATCAAAAATTAAAACCACATTAACAAGCGCTGCCATGTGACAGGATAAAGTGGCAATTTTCGATTTGGAAGCCGGAAATGGATGTGTGAATAAGAATGAGTATGAATCCTGGGGTCAGGCTCTACCCTTGATCTGCATAGCTGGAGACGAGTGACATGATGAATAGCGTGCTAATTGTTGACAGACAAGCAGCAAAAGCGCATGAATTGCAAATGCATAACAAACTACATTTGATTGAGATCACCAATATGGATATAAAAATGTCTATATGGGGTAGGTAGGTTGGTGGCAAACAAAAGAGCTAAAAGGATACAGTTGACAACGCTTGGGCGGTGGGCAAAAACTAAGGCATTCATCTGAACCCATCGGGTTTGGTGGTGGTCGAAGTTGACATTGAGCCGCGTAACTCGTCATCATCATCCACATCAACACCGAAAAGGCAACACAAATTTGAAAATATCTGGTTTATCCTTACCCCTTTGTTGCCCAAGACACATCTCCAGCTGCCATTTCTCTTGATTTAACTCTCTACCCCTTGCTACTGTTCCTTTTCCTGCTGTGTTGTTGTTGCATTTGCCAAATATCAAATTGACTTTGACTTTTTGACAATTATTAGTTTAACGCATGTTCTGTTTGCCTTTTTTCGCTTCCTTCTGGGTTTGGTGCTCCTTGCCTGCCTTTTATTTGCTTTGCCAAGCGCGAAATTGTTTGTTGTTTTTGTTGGCCAGGCACTTTAATTCAAATGCATATAGAGCCAGGGTCGTGAAGGAGAAGGATGTGATGGTAATGGTGATGGTGGAGGAGGTGGAGAATGCTGTTTTGTTTGAACTTCCTGCGATTGTTCACAGTCTCGCTTCTCTGACAGATCTGTGACAGGCAAAAGCAAACGGCTCCATGGACCAAAACCAAACCAAACCAAACCGAACCATGTGGGGTGGGTGGCTCTCTGAAACTGATTTTGAATCGGAATCAGCATCAGAATCAGAATTCTGCCTGGCCTGACTGCCTGCCTGCTGCTGTTGCAGTTGATGGATGCCACTTCGGCCATTGTTTGTAAAGTGTTAATGTGTTGCTGTTGCCATTCTTCCTGAATGCTCTGGCGGAAATGTTTCATTTTCTGCTCGGCTTGGCCAACTGAATGTGGCCTATTGAAATTAATAAGCATTTTTTTGTTGTTATGTTTGACAGCCTGCAACCGCTGTGTGACTGTTTGCAATTCAAATTCAAATTTTCCAAAAATCTATATATATTTTAAATGAAAAACTCAAAACGAAATGAATATAAAAATCAGAAATAAAAAAAAGAATACCAAAAGCAAAAGGACTCGACGACCCTTCTAAAGACTGCTACAGAGTAATGATAATACCCAAGACATGTGCAATGTGAAAGTCAAAAGCAGCGAAATAAAGAAAGAAGTCAACAGAGAGAGAGAGAGAGAGAGGAAAAAAGGAAAAACAAAATCAAGAAGGAAAGAAAAAAATAAAAGAAGAAAAGATTTAATGTCGACTTTAGGTGATTTATTACCAACAAAATTGCGTCCAGAACAGCAGAAGCAGCAAAGGCAGCGGCGTTTGTTGAGTGCAACACACAAAATGGAAATGGAAATGCTATAGAAAATAGAATAGAAATAAAAGGCACTGGCAAAAGGACACACAGAGCGAAAGCAAAGAGCCAGAAACAGAAACAGAACCAGAGCCAGAGCCATCTAAAGCCATAGAGCTAAAGAAATAGACAATTTGGTTCACTTCAGATGCCTGGCCAGAGGTAAGAAGAGGGAATGCTATGGGCTATGTATGGGGGTTGGGGGAAGATGGAACTAATAGCATTAAAAACTTGCGTAAATGCACAAAGATAATTTCTATTTTTGAGGGTGTGAAATGTATATAACACACACACACACACACACTCATAGCACGGATAGAACAGATATCAGGCAGCTTCGTTGATGGTCCCGTTCCCATTCTAGTCGCAGGCCACGGTGAAAGTCATTTCGGGGTCGAGATCTAGATAGATATAAGAAGTCTGTCTGTATCTTTCTATGGATATGTCTCTGTGTGTGTTTGTGTGTGTATCTGCAGGCAGCGTGAGAAATTTGTTGCTGTTTTTAATTTCTTTTGTATCGATGCGACGATTTCGATTTCGTTTTCATTTTGTGTTTTATTTTATTTTTTTTCTCGTTTTTGTGTGTATTGTGTCTTCTCTTAGTTTTTGTCGCCTAAAATTGGATTTGTTTGGTCTGAGGGGGCGATTTAGACCAGGCAATAGATCAAAATCTTTAAGTTGCCTTTTCGATGACTCTCTGTGTGTGTGTGTGTGTGTGTGTGTGTGTGTGTGGGTGATGGGTGATGGGAGGAAGTGTGGGTAGGTAGTGAGGTTTGTTAATGTCAGCAAAGCAATTTGCCCCTACTTTAGTTCATACGCAATGGGAGGCAGATGTTTATAGGATTGGAAAATATTTGGGAGATTGGGGATGGGCAACAATTCGTAGTTGGATCCCATTTTAATAATTTAATATGCCAAAAATGCTTGCGCTCTGGCTCTATTAAATATGCATTATCAGCTGCGTATCTGTTAGATACATTTTGCACTTGTCTTTCCCAATGCCCTTCGAGAGACCCGCTTAAATATTTATGTCATCTAATTAGTGAATAAATTTTCGCAGGGGTCACTTGAAATTAGCTAATTAAATAAAAGGTAAATAAACCAGGCAACAGAAAATGGCAAATAAAATTTTTAGATGTATGTCAAAAGTTGATTAGCGCATTCTTTTTTTTTTTTGTAGCGTTGGCTTGAACTAGAATTGGGGAAATCTCTGAATTTTGGGTCACTTTTTTTTTGTTTTGGGGGAATGATTTATGCATGTTGCAAAGATTTACAGAAAATGTGACAATTTGCTGGGGATCTGGGGTTAATTAAAATGGATTGGCATGGGATTAAATCTAGGAAACGTAGCAAATTGAAATGTCTTCATTGGAAATAATGTGAAGATGGCTAAAAACCTGAAATTGGTTCGTTAATTGGCTACAGCTTCAAACTGTTTTAATTTTATCTCATTGCTTCTGATTAAATAAGGTTAAAGTTAGTTGTGTGACAACTATTTATAGAGAGAATTAATATTAAAGTTTTCAAGGCAGTTGAAGGACTACATGATTGAAATTGTTGACAAAGGAGGATATTAAGGATTACGGATACAAAACTGGGCTACTGAGATACTTATTTATATTCCTGGCTCAAGATTGACTTTGACGACGTACTTCACTAGTTCCCTGCCTGAGTGTTTGGTCTACTTTAATAGTTTATCACAGCACATGCAATTATACATAAAGTTATATATACAACTTAGAAAGATAACCTTTCAATGCTTTCGCTTTACATTCCGATCTCTATATTATGTTGTTTCGAGAAAAACATGGATTCAGTCATTTGTTTTAATATAAAAGCGATAAACTAATGTGGTTGATAACATTTTTTCTCATCGTTTTCTATACAAATTGAATAGCACCAACTGCTAAAAAGGGACAGGACTTTGATTGGTGACTTCCAATTTGTATTCGCAGGCAGACAAATTTTGGTTTGATGATAAATAATAAACGTGGCTAAATATCAGAATTTAACATACAAAGGGTGATAAAAATTTCATTAGTTTGATTAACAGTTAAAAACATGGTAAATTTTATAGTGAAAGAGATCGAAATAAACACTTAAAACTCTCAAAAACTTTTAAATATCTAGATGTAACGTTCTCTAAAACATGTTTATATACATATATAAACAAACTAATAATAATTATGTTAACTAAAACCAAATGTAACTATGATGTCTTGAAGGATTTGGAAACATATTAAAATCTTTATTGGATAATAGACAAGGCGCCTAATGCAGTGTCACCCATTAGATCTTCTTTTCTGCATGATGTTCCCAGCCCTTTATAATTAAGTCCAGAGAAATAGAACAGCTATCCTAGTAAGAACAGATCGTAAAAATTCAAACGGAAAAAATATTGAAATATCTCATCAGGTGTATATAAAGTTGTGTAGAAAACAATGTGCGATGGTAACTTCAATCAAAAAGTGCCCCCACTTCACTTTTTCGTCACTAAATAGCTCAGCAGCTTATGTTAATAATTTCATAAGACATTTGAAAACTTCTCTCGATTGATTGACATATGGTTGTATTGACAATAATGACAACGCCTACAAATCGCCAAGAATATTTCCATCATAAGTATGGAGTATTATTTCAACTAAGGTAGTTGATCCCACGCATTTTTCAGTCAATCAGTGCCACACATTAACCCAAACCCAAGTAGATCAAATGAGAGACCCAAACGGAGGGGCTATCGTTGACCAGCTGGTTTACTGGTCGCAATATATGAAGGTAGCGACCAACGGCAGGCAGAGAGAGGGGAAGGGAGAGAAAGAGAAAAAAAGAATAAAACCAAAACCAAATCCCACTAATGTGCTTAAATAAATTTTGCCAGCGTTTAAGCCAATTAGTCCGTCGGACATTTTACTTCTTGTCAACTTTGGTAGCTTGGTCTGCTTGCGTTTTTGGCCGGGTTTGGGTTCGGGTCGGCCCACTTGCAGTGCGTTGGCCGCTTCTGCTGACAACGCTGGTTCTTTAGTTTCGCTTGGTTTTTTTTTTTTTGTCATTTGCTGGTTTTTTATTTTGCTCGTTTATGTGTGTGTGTGTGTAGAGCTGCTAAAGCTACTGGAGTCATCCCAGTGCTTACTGCAGTAAAAGTCCGTGGGATTAAAATTGTATCTGTATCTGTATCCCATCGTCCTCTCGTTGTTGTTGTTGTTCTCGACATCGTCGTCGGCTGCCGCTTTTCATGCCCTTTTACGCATTTTTGCCTTTTTGCCTGTTTTGGCTCTCTTTTTTCGGGATTATTGAAGTGCAATTAAGCTAAAATGTCAACGTGGAAAAAATTAATCGTTATACTACCCTTTTTATGGCTTCCCCCCTGTCAACTTTTTGGGGTATCCGCAAATATCCTTATCTGCTACGTCGCATCATGAGTTTTACAAGCAAACTCATTTACCGTCAGAGCTTGACGGAGCCGTTTCTGGAGGCTCTCTGCAATTGCCCGCCAGGCAGGGTCGTTGGTCTTTTTGAAAGAGTTCTAATTCATGTACATGTCAAAAATTGTCTCGCATTATTGGCTAACAGTTTGAAGAAACGTTGGAAAGATGCCGCCGCCGTCTTCGTAATGATTTGTTATTTATGATTTTCGGTTACTACCAAAGGCTATCATCATCATTGAGAGATTGTGATTGTCTTTGGCCTGGCCAATCTTATCAGACTTATATAAGACTGCAATTGTTTGCTTACTTTTTTTTATAAGATGCAGTTCCTCATCTCTTTGTGTGTCTTTGTGTCCTCATGTGTGTGTGTGTGTGTCTATCTTACCCCGGTTTGGGCCACTAATCGTCGAGTTAACATTTTATCGCTACTGTTCTGGCACTAGGCAAATATGTGCCTTGAAAAAACTCTGAAACTGAAGCAATTCAAATATTTTCATGTTTGCCAGACGGCTCAGTTCGGTGACAGATTTGCGGCCCGCCGCAATAAATCTCAGTCATTTTACTACTATTACTATATATATATACATATATATTCAAACCGTGAGTACATAGAGCGTACGGTTTCTGCTTTCTGTGCGTGTGTGTGTGTAGACCTCTACCTACTATAAATTTTTATCACAATATCTGGGAAACAGAAACTGTTTAGAACGCAGTAATTTCTGTTATCTTGGCACCGCCGTGCGCTACATGTCCACCTATTTATACATTATATCAAGAGGAGTAGTGGGTCTGAGGGCGGAGGACCGTTGCTTTCATTTTTTTTTTTCGTTTTTTGGGGGGCCTCTCCGTTGCTATCTTGCTGGCTATCTCTATCAAGCCATGACGTTGTTGTCGCATTATGTCAATGACGACAGCAACAGCAAACGACGGCAACAAACTCAGCATGAATGCAGTGTGTTGTGTGTGTAGTGTTGTGTGTGCTTTCAGCTCATTGTCAGCTAAAAGTGTAACAGAAAATGATGAAATTATCCCCACACAGGTGATCATAATTTAGTGCTTTATAGTTGATAGAGCATCTACGTAGAGCCAGTCATCTCTGAGTCAGTCAGTCTCTTTAGAGTTACAGTGCTACGGCGTGGGAATTATACACTTTGGACAATTAATGCAATTTTATGAAAATTTATATATTTATATACATACATATGTATGTATGATATCTACATTCACTCTTATTACTTCCCAAATAGAGTACTCCAAAAAAGAATCCATTTATCCCTAAATTCCCATTTATCTTTAGTTCTTGACTTTTGTTGTAAGAAAAAGTAATTACTAGATCCTCTAATTTTGCTTTAGCTAAAATAATTTCTATGCAGAAGGTTGCGCCCTAAAAAAACATATCGAATCTGTGATTCTCTTACTAATCCAAGTCCAAATTCAAAAACTTACTTGACTAAGTATAGAACAGCCAAGAATCATAGGTTTTTGGCTCAAAAAAGTGTATTTAAGAAGTATCATGAAAAGAATTTACTTGTAGCAAGGCGTCAAAGTAGATTTTCCTCCTTGGTCTAAAAGGTCTCTCATGTGAAATGTAAATTGAAATTGTGTTTTATTCAAATTTACTGACCATTCTATAATTGTTAAGGTATTCACATCCATTTAGTGACTACATTTCATTAACTTATTAGCATTACAATGCTTAAAACTTTAAGCACAATGTTTATAATCTAAGAATTTGCCATTAATTGTGTCACACAGAACCAATGTAAAAATTATACATACATACATATGTAGATATATATGTATATTTACCACTTTCCGTTTCTGCGAAAGATTATACAAAATTATTATACTATGCTCGTAAACTAACTGCACTTAAATTCATGGTAAAGTCTATGAATCATATACACGATTATGACATTTAGATACTATAAAAATCAAATGTCTTTACCTGACTGAGTCGTTACTTGTTGTCCAAAAGGAGAATAAAAACTGGTAAATTGGTCATATTGGTTTTTATTAGAATTTAGCAACATTTAAGAGCGGATTAATTCTACAAATGCAAATGTCTATATTAAGATAAACTAGTTTCTTAGTATATGACACAATTTTTAATGTACACTGCAAAAGCTTAGATAAATCAAAGGACTTTGTGACTTACTAGAAATTCAAATCGTGGGCAATAATTCTGCGTAAGTGTATAAAAATTGCTAAGTACGCCCCTAGTTCTTTCTATAAATATATACACATAATACATTTCACATGATAAGTATATAAATTAGTCATCAAGCTAAATGTGATCTAAATTGATTAGATAAGTCGTTACGTTATGGGTACCAGGAATTGTCAAGCGAATTTTCAAAATCTTATCAAAAGTATACCTAAATACATTAGTAAAGAACTTTAAGTACAAACGATTTGCTCTATTTAAAAAAGATTTATCTATCTCTAAAAGATTTATCAGATAGTCCGGAATGTTCATATATCTGGAAAAGCATTGTAAACGTTTCTATCGCGTTCATTTTTCAAAACGAGATTGCCTAATTTCAAAAACATTACTTTAAATCGATTCTTTCCATACAGTTCTATATTAATCTTATTATAAAGATTAAAAATACTCAAATACTCAGCTTCAATAAATCTAGTATTGAAATATTTTTGTGGGGCTTTATAACTATAGTTCATATATGTAAACTACTTGGGACTTGAAAGGATAATTTAATTTAGTTACCTTACCGTTTTACGAAATTCCTTCAAAAAAATTAAGATAAAGATCGATGTTAAGCAAAAGTGATAAAATCCAAAAGATGCAATATATAGAAGACCAGATGTTTTATTTTGACCTTAAGCTGTATGGAATATGTCCATTTATGTGATTCATAAGCTTACACTTTGGTCACGCCATTGTCATCAGTAATGTAGCCATCAAGGATCCGTCTCCATCCCCCTTTCAGTAGTTTTAGTCTTTAGATCGTAATCGGTCTACAGATATGAATGTCCACTTCGTGATGATGAATTCAGCTTGTCCGCCCCAACGATATTAAACATAATTTTTTGCACCTAACAAATATTCCAAAAAGAAAAAAAAAAACCATAAAAAAAGTATAATTTAAAACGAGGGCGCCATGTCGCCAACATGGCTATCATGGTAAAGGTGATGATATTCCGTTGACATCAGCCTGGCACTTTGGCCTCTGGGCCAACTTTTGGTGGCTTGACTGTCTCTGTCTTTGAGTGTGTGTATTATGAGAGATAGACACGCATAACTAAAATCACGTGCCTTCTCAATTGTTTGGCGATTTTAATGGGTCTAAACATGGAAATATCTATATAGGTAGTTTCTCTTCTTTGTGGGTTGGGCCGCGTGTGGGTTAAGCAAGCTAAGCGAACTATTTTTGCTTAGGCATAAATTAAATTTGAATAAAAAACCAATTCATCTTCGTTAGGAAATGCGTAGCGCAACGAACGATCTCGCACAAGAACCGAACTGAACAGGGAATGGGAGGTAAAACAGTTATGACATTTGTAGGACGGCAATGCCAAATGAAATTAAAACAAATGGATAAATGGAGACTTGGTCAGCTAAGTGGTAGCTACGCCCACGCCTCCAAAAACGAAAAAGTGAAAAGGGGCCACAACTTTTACATTTCTTTTTGGAAAAATGGGTAATTGCTTAATTATGAAAATTCCTTTTGTAACGCCTAGCCAAGTCACCGCAAGTCCTTGGTGCGTGTAAAGTCAAGGGCTAGGCTGGTTCGGTTTGGTTTTGGTCTGGTCGGATTCGGATTGGGACGCATTTTTACAAGCAATTGCCAACAACGTGGTCTGTGGTCAACACAGTCATTCGTCGCACCATCTGTCCGGTTGGCACTCTAATTAAATTATCAAATATTCATACTGACAGTGAGCCGGGGAGACTGTCACTCGTACAACATGTAGGCATGCAGTATGTATGAAAGTAGAAGGTACATATTGAGACGACTGCTCATTAATTTCCATGTAATTTAGCTCATCCTTTGCGACATTTCTGGCTGTCGGACGGTGACATTTATTTGCCAGCTAAATATTTTTTGACATTGTTTAATTGCCATGCTCGCTTATCAGCTGATGAGTAACCCGACCCGATGGTCATTTGATAAATGGAGAGCGCGTGTTCAATCCACTCCACTTTATTTCAATCGACTCATTGCTGTTGTTGGCCTGCATTTTGCATTTCAATTTCAATTTGTTTTGCCTTTTTACCACAATTTTTACCTGCCTGTTTAGCTGCTGCTGCCGGTCTTACGGGTCGCTCTGGTCTCCGGTTCCCACCAAAGTGTCATCGCTGATCAGCGTTGACAGCTGTCAAAACTTGGCGCTTTTGCATGCGCACTGACTGACTGAAGCAATGGGACACAAACGGAATCAAAAAAAAAATCGATAGGCGGCAGCTTTCCTTCCTCGCTCCAGTCTCTCGCGTATCCGTATCCTTACTCCGCCGGCTCGATGAAAGCTTTGTCGCTGCGCACTGAGTGAGAGAGAGAGACTGCAAGAGAGACATCTCTGAGAATAGCGCCACATCTTTTGTTTACAATGACAGCATGCTGGCTGACTCCAGCTGCTGCTACCGAAATGCTCCGGGCTGCAGGACATACGTTGATGATGGCCCCGAGCGTACTCTCCAGAGTGAGTGTTGGTGTTGGTGTGTGTGTGTGTGTGTGAATGCAGGAGAGAAGAGTCAAAACCAAAGCCAAAGCTGCTGCCCTACTGGGTATGTGTATGTGCGAGTGTTGAGCGCAAAGTGTCAACGCGTGCTTTGGAATTTCCTTTCTTTCATATTCTTTTATTTGGTACAAGGTTCGAAACAAGGATTCTGCAAAAGTGGGGTATCAATCTGATAACATAGACCTTGTCAAGTATTAACAATAGAATTAAATCGCAAAGGAAACCTTTCACTAGTCTATTTGGTATTCTTCAATTGTTATAATGTTGTTTCATAAAAATAAATTGATTAATTAATTCTTATTTAAAATTCACATTAAATCTTAGTCAAACATACCTTTTTCCATACAAAAGGGTCTTCTCTGGGTTACTTTATCTACCATGACTTTCATTTTGTGTAAAGTTATAAGTGCACAACCCAACAAGCAACTGAATTATATTGACAAAGTCCTAAATATGTTATATCTTAATAGGTATGAACATCATATTAACGAGTATAACTTCTATATTTTCAGAGATCCTTAACTGTTTTTGCAATATTTCATTGGTAATGTTATTAAAATCTAAATTCTAGTTAAATTATCTAATAAATATTTTCTTAACCCAAAATTCTCAACGTTTCTCGTCCATCCAGTTAACTTAATATAGATTATTCACTAGTCGCCGAAAATCTTTTTTGTGTGGCACGTTGGAGCTTTTTATTGTTTTCGGTTTTTAGACGCAACAACAACAACAACGACAATAGCGAAAGAAGAGAGGCTGTGTGCGAGAGTGTGTGTGTGGCGGGGTTTTCGGTGGGTTATGTGGGGTTTTGACACTGGTGGGGCGGTTGGTCGGGTTGAAAACTATTCTGTCCCGTGCGCTTTGATGCTCACTTCACTTTTTTTTTGTTTGGTTGTCTGTGTGTACTATGTGAGCCTTTGTGTGTGTGTGTGTGGGCTTTGTTGTTGCTGCTGCTAGATGGCGGCAACGTTTTTGGTCCTTGTGGGTTCACTGGGAGATGTGAGATTTTGGCGTTTGTCGCTCGCTGCGCTACTCTTTGACAAACGCAACGCGACGCGTCGCGAGTGAGCAGTCAGTCAAAGTTTTTTACATTACAAAAAAGAAAACACACTCACTAAAAAAAAATAATAATAATAATAACGAAACAATAGCGGAAATAAATATATATTTTTTGAAAGTCCACGATAAATATTTTTCTAAATCGCAAACGGTGTGAACACACCACACACGCGTGTGTGTGAGTGATATTGGAATTTCCTTTTTGAGTCTGGCAAAATCGAAGGAGACGCGAATTTAGAAAATTTTGGTGCTCGCTGAGGCTCTGGCCCACGTCTGGGGGGGCCATCGCGTCGCCATGTTAGACGAACGCGAAGTTATTGTTGTCGTCGCCACGTTGTCCATGGAGATGCCAGTGCCAGGATGCTGAGCCTTATCTCGACGGTGTTCAGCCTACACCTACTCGTAAATCTAAGGGGCATTCAGTGGGGCATCGATGGCAACATGGTGGGAGCATTGAAAGTGTTGATGGAAGCGCGCCAGCAAAGAAAAGTCCTGTAGTCCCTTAGACGTACCGTTATCCGGCCCCGTATTCCCCCCACCCCGCATGTCTTAACTATAGTTCCGTAGTGTTTTAGTCACACTCTCGCACTTGCTCGCTCGCCCGCCCGCTCTCTCTCTCTCTCCGCGCGTGTGTGTGTGTGTGTTTGTCTCTCTTTCGCTCTCTCTAACTCGCTGTCATCTCTCTCGATGCTGTGTGCGTTCGCTCTCAGTAAGTGGAAGCTGACATGTTTACGTTTTGGCAACAAACGGTGCTCTCTGTTGCAAATTTTGACAGTTGCAAATGTCAGTACCGTGGTACAAATATCAATGAAACTCACGTGTTGACTAAGCCGACAAATAACATATACACGTAACTGTATAATCAGAGCACTAACATTATAACCATGGTTCCTAGTTGAAAATAATGTTGATAAAACCAAAATACGAGGATAAAAGCGAAAACTTTAACACAATGGCTAAATTAAATGATTGGTAAGTGAAGCATTTGCGTCAATAAAAGATACGATTTGAGTCGAGATTTACATTTACGAAGTATTAAGATAATACTTACAAATAAAAGGTGAATATTTTATTTAGGTTTATATATGTAGGTTCTTTAGGCAATATAAATTATATATGTATATAATAATAAAGTAAGGAAGTCGTCTCGCCGACTTAGGTATAAGTACCATACACCAGTAAAACAAATATTTTAAATTTATAATAACAAATGCATTTACGTATTTTTAATAAATTCTGTTCACTTTTTACAAGCATATCTTAGTATCTCGCTCACTCTAAGCACCCTAGCGCCCCCACCAGCCAACGGCCATCACCGGCCCTATGGAAAAACGTTTATATGCATAATTTGGCAATTTTTAGTTCGATTTTGTCAAATTTGGTATTTTGCTGGATATTAATTTCAAATTCAATTCATTTGTGCCAAATTTGATTGCACACGATAGAAAATTAGGAGAGATAATCGAGTTTTTTCAAATTACGGGGGAGGAAAGCGCCAAAAAGTGCGCATTTACTAAGCAAATATACGTACCAAATATGGTGTCTCTAGCTAGAATAGTTTTTGAGATAAACGCTTTTTATAATTGCAGGGGCGGAAAGAGCGGGGCAAATTGAAATAAACTTGATCACTCTATATACTACACGAACCTACATACAAAATTTGGTGGCTCTATAACTTATATCCTCCGAGATCTAGCCGTTCATACGGACGGACAGGCGGACGGATAGACGGACATAGCTAGATCGACTCGTCTGTGGATACTGATCAAGAATATATATACTTTATAAAGAAAAGATTCCTTCTCCCTGTTACATACATTTTTGGCGACTTTAGTATACCATTTCACTCTGTGGGTGTAAGGTATAAAAATTTAAATATTAATATCATAGAATCTAGGATGATCTTAGTTGTAGAACTATTATACTTTTGTTAAAAGTTCTGGGGTATTTTAATTTCAATATTTTATAAGACTCTTAATCAAAAAGATGCTAACTTTGGCTTCGTCGATGTTCATATGTCTATGTAGTGCTTGCCATTTTAAAATTGTTAGTTTCTCCAATAAACATCATTGAATAAGTTTCGATTTCCAAACATTTCTGTATCTATATTTTGAGAAACTCATACACTATCACTAAGCCTTCTTTATTCAGATCGGAGAGATTTCTCAAAATAACTAGGCTTTTTCATCACTATTGCCTATGAGAGTTATGTAAAACCAAAATTCATTCCAGTAGCTTGAAGTTAATCTGTACAGGCGGTCATGGCTTTATCTACTCGGCTTTTCATGTTGTCGAAGAATATATATAGTTTAAAGAATCGAAAAATTGTCGCCCTCTTAATATCCTATACATGGAAATTTAATCCAATTGTTGAATAGATTGTTTTATTCTAATGCCTTTTTAGTTAATATAGTTTTTTATTGTCAATATCTAAATTCAGATAGTGTATAAAAAGTGTTGTAAAAAACAAAAAATATAATGAAATATTAATACACTTTGGAAAACTCATTTGATCAACAATTTCCAATATTACTTGTGGTTTTATGCAAACAGGTAAGAACAACTTGAAAGATATATATCTCGGACAATTTGTAATAAGGTATTGAACCGTAAAGTCTGTTCGTTATAAAGAAATATAATAGAAAATATGTCAATCCATTTTAAGCCTTTATGCGTCAGAATAATATCGGTTTCAATCAGTTTTTAACCCAATAGAAGAAAGACCAAAGACAATCAGTCTTAAAATAGTCTAGTTCAATGTGAAATTCCTAGCTGTTGTTCTAACTCGTTGACCTTTAGTCTCTTAGTTTCTGTTTCTGTTTTCTATTCTAGACAAAGACATGTTTCTAGTTATATAATTAATCTAAAATACAGTTCGTGTGATCCATTTTCACATACATATAAAGCGAAATGCAAGCAACTTATCTAATATTGATAGCTAGACCACCCACACAAAATCTAATTTAGCAAACCATGCCATGGTGACAATTTTAAATCAATTTGCTTATTACAAATGCCACACAAACCGACCCAACTACGAATGTTTGTGTGTAAAGCCCTCCCATACGGACCTGATATGTGGGGGTCTTGTGGGTCCCAAAACACAAAACGCAAACACGCAAATATGCAAATTTGCTGAATGCAAAATGTCGATTTAAATGCTGGCAAGCAAGCAAAATTCGTATTTAATTAAAAGTGCATTATTACGATTATTAAATATGTTATGCATGTATATATGTACGTTGGCTCAACTCGGAGTGCTCATTCCCGCACAATTTGACAGTCAACCAAGTGAGCCAGCCAACCAGACAGACATTCATCAACTACCAGTGAGAAGCTTGGGCACGAAAACTCATTATTTTAATTAACTTTCTCTTCAAACCGAGTAAAACCAAAAAAAAAAAGGAAAAAAACTGGGAAAAAATCAAGCGGAAAAAAGGACGGGCAACCATTTCGTGCCGTGGCCACAGACATCGACACCAACGCCAAAGGCAAACAACAAACTGGGAACGGGGACGAGAATTGTAATGGAAATGGCGGTGCAGATGTGGCAAATGTTTACCATTTCGCTGCACTACTTCACGAATGGAATGACAGGGCAAGACAAAACTCCATACAGCTGCCTTGCGGCTGTCCTTTATCCTGCTAAATCGCATTACTAACCTGTCATGTGAAATGTCAACTGTAAAGCGTTCGTTGATTGTTAATTTCACTTTTATTATTGTGCCATATACCGCTCTAGTTGTACTCGAATGCATTGCAATCGGACCGCCATTGCCCAATTGCCAATTGCCAGTTGCTTTGTTTTTTTTCCATTCTTTCACTCTGCCGTTTTGTAGTTTTGCCCATCTGTAGTTAAAAGAGACAACTTGCTAAGCTCTCTAAATGGGGATAAGGTGTTTGGGCCATCCATTGTCCATTTGTTTTTGTCATTGTTTAATGCAGTTAATTGATAGATATAGAAGGTATAGTAGGATATGGTTGTGGATATAGTAGTGGGATATAGTTACAATTTTAGGTTTTGTTAAGGATAAGTATCAAATTAATTGTTGATTCATATAATGGAAAATGAAGGATATTCATTGGTGTTTTTTTGTGGATACCTAAATGGTTATATTTTAATTAGGTGTTAGGCAGATATCCAAGACTAAATTATGATTTAATCAAAATATGAGAAACATTTCGGGGATTAAATTTTATTTGATTGGCTTAATTCCTCACAAGAAAGTCAAATCACCTGAACAAGGCTAGAAATTGTATTCATCCAATCTGATTTAAACTCTATAGTCTGGAATGTATTTCGGTATTAACGAAATATGGCAAAGTATCCAACTACTTCTTTCAAGTTTTGGATTGAATAGTTTAACAACTTATTTGTCGAATGCCACTTAAAGTTTTAGTGGTCAGGATAAAAAAACTCTGGCTTAGTTTTATTAAATATAATGAAGATATAGATATGATTGTTTGCTTAATAGTTGTAGGTATAATTTAAATCGATTAAACGTTTTTCCAGCTTTCCATTCTAAAGCCTGTTATTAGTGTTCTTAAGAATCATGAGATTGTTAAGAGACCTAAATATAAACGAACATTTTCGGTTACTTAACGTTAAAAATTAGAAACTAAATATATATAGTATTAATTATCAAACATACAGTTTTCCTATTAAACTGATTTCTAATCAAATATATGAACTAAACTGTGTGAATTGAGTTGTCTTCTTATGATTTTAAGTCTATATTATTTATGTTATTTCACCTGATGTTGGCTGGTTGTTACCTTGGCGATGGAAAGGAATCTCCTTTCATTTAATGATGACAATGTGTCACCTGTTTCATTCAAACGATAAAGACACCAATTCTCTAGCTAACAATCAAGTCACAACATAAACTCATGGTTACATTTGGTCAATTGTCTCGTTTACAAATTGGCCAACGCACCAGCAGCAACAGGAACACTAGCAACAACAACAACAACAACACCAGCAAAAGCAACTCATTTTCATAAATGCAATGCGAGAGCTAGCAAAAGTTCGCCTAGGTTGCATGTGGGCAATCCAGCTATTTTCCATTTCCATTTGCCAGACCAGGTCCACTGTCCGCTGGCCATTATCGTGCCACAGTCACCACTCCCCCAACTGCCACTTGGAACAACAACAACTACTTACTACTTACTGCTGCTGGTGGTGCTGCTCCACTCGTGCGGCGGCGTCTGTCACTGGCTATTCCCAAAGGTGCAAACAAAGTGATTATACTTAGCTATTGTTCCGACTGTTTCTGTTGTTGTGCGAATGTAGGGCGGGTGGCAAGGGTCGGACGGTGGGGAGATGAAGTCGCTGTCGGAGTCGTGGGAGGCACAAGGAGTGCGTGTAGTGGTGGCGGACAGTTTATTAATTGAAATGTTAGTGCAACAACAGCAGCAGCAGCAGCAACTCTTAAATAATAGATTTGTATCGAGAATTGTGGCAACAGAGATACTTTTAGTATGTATCCTACATTCAGTTGGATATTTGATGCTCATTAAGTTAAGTGGTTTTAGTTTTTACCCTGTCTCAATTTGCAATATATGTGTGTGTATTAGTATACAATACAATATACACCACATACACAAGTATATATGTATGTATGTGTTTTGTGCTAGTTCCAAGCCAGAGACAAACTGAGACAAAAAGAGTGTAGGTAGGAAAAGGGGAGTTAAGAGGGGGGTCTAGGCGGTCCACCAAAAAGGTTTGAAGATGAATTGATGCTCGTTTATTTTAATGCTCTGTCGCCGCAGTGGGTCGCACAGATGTCCCAGCCTCGCGGTTGTTTGGCCATACCCCTCCGCCCCGCCACGCTCCCCCTCTAGGCTCCCACTTCCTCACTTCTCCCACTTATTGGACATTAGTTTAGTTCAAAATTCGTGACTCTTTTTTTGTTGTTTGTGTTTTTCTGGTGGGATGCTTTTGTCTATATGGCATACAATACTTATACATTGCCATCCAATCCTAATCCGATGTGGTTCCAATTGTGTCGGGCGGGTTTGTGTTGGCTTTTGTGTAAGGTGCACATTAGTAGTAATTTTTAATGGTTTACTTTTTCGTCCACTTTGTTCGTCGTTGTATCAACGGTTTTTTATTTAAATTTCTATTTTCTTTGGTGTCGCTTCTCTACGGTTTTAGTGGTTTATTATTTAAATGAGTTTTAAGTTCCTCTCCGGCATGCCATTGTCTAACCCCAACTCCCCAAATACACAGACACACTCACACACACACACACATGAAAATTCTTATAATATTTATAACTAACGTTTTTGTTATACCCTTGCAAATAATGGGCATATTCCTGCCTTAAAAGATAAGTAAAATATCTCAGAGTATCTTTATTATCAGCACAATATTAGTCACGTTCTCTGAATATTTATGTGAGTATATAAAATTTCTATTTAAAATCTGCTGTTTTGAATATGTAGAAATAATTAATAGTAAATTATTATTTAACCAACTTAATGTGCACACGTAAAGTATACTTTTAATTGATATAGCCAGCAATGGTTTAAAAGTAAAACTGTTTTTCTTGGATGGCTGAGTAAAAACCAATCCACATTATAGTATTTATCAGTTAAAAGTTATTTAATATTGATTTAAATAAACCTGAGATTGATCCCTTGGGCAATTACCAAGATCAATCAGTCTCTGAAGAGTAAGTTGGGAAAACTATTCCGCGTTATCGATTTAATGGCTTTGATGAGTCCCTTGGGCACATTTAAATATTCAGAGGCTTAGAATTTTACTGACTCATAGTCAAAAATTTTGGGTCATTACGAACGATTTCGTAAGAGTATTCAAACATGCACCGAATCCAAAATATTAAAACCCTCTAGTAGTTCTGTTTCTGTTTCGGTTTTGTTTTTTTTCGTTTTTCTCTCTTACTTCTCGGTCTGTTCGAATTTAATCAATTTGATTTATTTCTTTGGTTCATATTGTGTTGAAAATATTGTACAAAAGCATTGTGTCCATGCGTATCCATATCCATATCGTATGGCATTCAGGAAAAGAAAAATAAAACCGATTTGAAGTTTCTGATTTGACTAAAGCGTAGCGACCTCTCTATGCCATGGTGAGAGGGGCAGAGGGCATTGAAATTAACATAAGCAGCCAAGGGCAATATTGGAGACTCTTTTCAGGCATTGTATGTAGTTTGAGAGCGTTGATGTGGGGCGGCATCCATCGCTGAATTTTGTAGCTGGGAAAAAAAAGATTTCATTTCTTTTTGGTTTTTTTTCCAGATTGTTACGATTTATGGCTATTTAGAAATTTTTGTGGGCTCAGGGCATCATCTAGACAGGCAAATGCTTTGTAATTGGAGCTGTCGTCGTAGAGGCAAACAACCCACAAACAACATACAACATTTTATCAGAAAAAAGAATTGGAAAATTCAAAGGGAAGGCGACAAATACATTGCATAATAAATATTCTCAAAAACTAACAATAAATCAAAGGCATAATTGCTGAAATATTGCTGTACATTACTTTGTATATTTTGAAGATTTCAAAAGTGCAAAAATGGTCATGGAATAGTTTCGTAAAAGTCAATTATAAGCAAAAGAAAAACGCAAATGTAATAAAAGTTTTCAACTTGGAAACTTGAGATGATCTCGACCTCTCAAAGTGCGATAGGGTAGAAGAAGTTTCCAGTATTTATACGGAAAACACAAGCACGGATTATTAAATAAACTATTTCTAATAGTTAAACAATTGCAAATATTTCATACCAATAATTTGCTTGAGACTTTTTGAACCGCCGTCTTTCATTAGCTAAGTTATGAAATCGTTTTAGGAGGAAGCCAAACAGGCTAACAATAAGAGATTAATTTTCCAGAGATATTGACAAAGCTGATAGAAAAGAAACACAGAAAACCAACACCCACCATGAACCACCCATCATTCTAACCAATCAAGCAACCAAAAACAACTAAGAGACAAACTGCAAAACTTATCTTTGCCATGGTAACATTGTCCAAAGAACACATACAAATATGTATATACCTGCATACGAGTATGAACAGCAGGACTTGGTGCTGGGTGTTGGCTGACTGGAAACCAGGAGGAGGCACCACACCCAGGCCTACTTTTGTTGATGAGAAATTACATTTGAACTGCAAGCAGCAGATGCCAATCTTATTAATGTTGTTGCTGTTAGTTAGTTGGGGGCCAAGCCAAATGTCTTGTCGACTAGCCAACATTTTTGCATACAGCAACAACAACAACAACAATAACAACAAGAGCCACTAAGACTGAAGACTCTGGCATACCGGACCAGGCCAAAATGTATCAAATTTCAATGCACAATCATCACAATCAAAAAATAAAAATTCTGAAATCAACTTTTGTCCACACTGACTTTGAAACTGGCTGACTCTTTCTCTCTTCCCCACTCTCTCTCTCTCTCTCTCTTTTGCACTCATACTTGGCATTCATTGCTAAAATATTTGTTGTTGTTGCTGGTGTTGCATGGTTGTTGTTGGTAATATAAGATACGAAATCAAAAATACATCATTGCCAACAAGCTCAGTCTCAGAAACTCCATTGCCCGAGTCCAGGAACTACATAGCATAGCAGCGTGTTTAAACCCACTAAGTCTGATCTTCTGTGGTGCTCCTTTGGGGCTCACATCTGCATCTGCATCCCTGCTGCCTGCTGCCTGCCACCACCGACCACCTGGCCCCGGAGTTCTCCATTTGTCTGGCCAACGTTGATTGTATGCATGTTTCGCTTTTCTTCTGCCGCGCGCTAAATGAAGTAAGCAAACGTTGATTACATGGCCTCAAGTGTGCGCCATGTTTTGCAGTCGCCTGCAATGTCCAAGGAGTCCAAGGGGAAGGTATTGCAACGAAGGAGAAAAGGAGAAGTAGAGGATCGTCGTCTGTCTATAGCCCGTCGGATCGGTCGTCGTCGTCGTTTTTAATGATGACTTCAAATGAGACGCTGTTTATACGTTTTTCATGCAGATACAGCCAATCTTGGCTGGATTGGATGGCTAGCAATGGCCACAAGAAGGCCATAATAGACTTGATTTTTGTCTGATTAAACGAATGTTTGTTGTCTGCTTCATTCCATACGGTACAGAAGTGTTGATCTCTCTCTCTCTCTCTCTCTCTGTGTGTGTGTGTGAGTGTGTGTCGGTGTGTTAATTTTTAATTAGAGTTGTACTGTTATTTGTTGTTGCCTTTACTTGATCGCTGCATAAAAGGGTTAAGAATGCAATTGACTTTGGCTCGCCCTCTTGACATCCACAGACACAAATTTGCAAATGCAACGAGACACGAGGCTATGGAGCAAGCAATGGGTATACATATATAGGATGTAAGGGAAAGGGTAAACGGAGGTGGCGTGGGGGTGGTTGGAACAGCGAGACAGGAGACAACCATATAAGGTGGGGCAAGCAAGCGATGCGACACAAAACAGCTACGACTCCTCTTTACAACTTACATGTTCTTAATTACAATAAAATGTTACAAGCTTAAGGTGAGGTGAGGCTCTGGTGGTGCAACACGAGGCAACAACAACATCGATGATTCCCCTGTTCAATCGGTACTGCTTTGATGTGAAACCAAGACAAGCGACAAGAGAAGCTGACTGAAGCGAGCAAACCCTGACCAAGGTTCAGCCCACGGGCCCATCCATTTTCAATATTGTATTCTGATTATTATGAAATCAAGCAACGCGCGCTTCAGAGCTCGCAGTCGGGTTTGATATGCATATAAATAAATAAAAGGAAAATTGACAAGCTCATAAACTCGCTAGATGTTCGCTGCTCTCATCTCGTTGGTTGGCTGGCTTGCTGGCTGGCCCTGTTCTCTGCCGCGCCTAAGAGAAATTCAATCTTGCAGATACAAATGAAAACGCAATCATATTTTATGTATGAGTCTGACAAAAATGAAAGAAGAAAAGCAGACAACAAAACCAAAAACCAAAAAGAAAAAGAAGGCAAAAAAAAAAACAACGGCGTGAAAAGCCAACCAAAGATATGTAAGATATTCATACACACATGGTATAATCAACAGAATTGAGTGCCTCTCATATATGGCACACTGGTCACTTGGTCCTTGGTCATTCAGGGTCGATGCAGAGCCTCAAGTTTTGGCCATTTATTAAGGTTAGCCAGAAAAATGTGAGCACAATTGAAGATTATATGATCCTGCAATATTAGCATCAACAAATTTAAAATTCTTACTCAATTCTCAGGATATCCCAACTTGATAGATAGTCGTATTTATTAAGCATGCCAAATTTCTCTCATTCGATTAAAGTAAATAAAATGATTATCATCCTTAATTGATAAAAGATTTTCATTACTTCATCTGAGGAAATGATATACTTTCATAAGGATAATTAGAAAACTTCATATTAAACTAAAATTTTGATTATTATTAAACATTTAATGGCTATTCAACTGTTTTTATAGATTTTTTATAACCTTGATTAGATATTGTTTTTCTGTAGATAATTATTTGCGTGAGTAACCCTGTTGACTTATATACATATACGCGGCTTTTGAAATGCATTTGACTGCGTTGCCAGAGAGCTGAAGCTGGAGCTGAAGTTGAAGCTGGAGACGCCAACGAAGGTGTTAAGTTATGGCACAGTCTGCGACTACGACTACACAGCTGGGCATCCAATTTGGATGCTGGTCCGCATCACATTTCGCATTTGCCAGTTGCCAGTGAAGTTGTTTCTCTGTGTGTGTGTGTGGAACATTCCATTGGTAACTGTGACTGGGTGGTTTCGACTGCGACTGTCACACTCGTTGGATACCAGAAAACCACACGCCCTGTTTGCACCCGCCTTGCGCCAGCTATATGCTATTTGATTTATTGCCCATTGTCAAATTATCCTTGATAAGTCATTAATATATTTTTTTTTGGCTGGCCCCGTTTGTCGTCTCAGTCATTATTGCTCTGCTGCCTCCTGTTTATTGTGTTTTGTGTGTGAGTGTTTTTTTTGTTGTTCTGGGCTCTAACTTCTGTGACTCTTATGAACTTTAATGTTCAACACTTTCGCATGGCCATAAAAAAAAGAGGAGAAACAAAGCAAAAAGAAATCATTTAGCTAAGTAACCACAGATCGCCCCAGTTCTAAAAAAGTCCATAATTTATGTCTTTACAATCTTTCAAATGAAGTGGCAAATTCACACTTTCAGACCATTCGGAGTCTCCATAAAAATGTAATAGTTCACATATATATGTATATACACTTATCGTTATATGAAGTAGTAGGTTGACCAGGACCCAGACCAGGACGGGGGCTGATGGTGCTGATGCCACAAATAACATCATCATAAAAACCAATTCACAAATCATAAATATAAATGAATTCGTGTGGTGGACCGCAAACCAATTGCCTTCTTCCTTTCTAGCTGCGATCATCGATCCATTTCGCATACAATAAAGCAATCTGATTTTTGTATCATAAACTTAAAATGCATTCCCATACCCCGTCCTACCCCTCCTCCATCGTCTCCCACCACTAGACTTGGTGAACATTTGCTTGTGCTGGCCGTAAATCTTTGCCTGACCAGGTCGATTCGTTCGCTAGCTGGCTGGCTGCCCTATCAGCATGTACATGAAATCCAACAGATACCCAAGTTCCAATCTGAAATGTTTCAGCTACAGCTACAGCTCAAGCTCCAGGTCTCATACCAGATTCAGTGTTTGCGCACGCGCACGCGTTCGCCACGGCGTTGATAGATTTATGGCGCCAAATAAAATGCCTTAAGACAACAAGCCAAATCACCAGAGCTCAGACATTGAGAGTCCTCTTGCTCCTTTGGAGTGAATACTGGACTGGGAAATGACTGCATCGCTGGTTAATCAAATAGTAAATGCGAGAAGAGTGCAGTAAACATGATCTCAGTGCGATTTGTGATCCTATTCAAAGTGAATGGCTGGGCATATTAGTTACCTAAGCTAAGTAATGGGCAGATATCATAAATGATGACATTATAATAACGGTAGCCAAGGTTACTAAATGTCAGGAAATATTGGTTTTTAAATCTATTCTACATATCCTGGAATAAGTTTACATTTAATAAAGGATAAGCTTACCAAAAGTATTACAAATATATATAAGTAATAACTCTTGAGAACCAACATTTAAGGATTATCTACACTTTAAAAAGTGAATGTAAGTTAAAGTAAAAGTAAAAGTCTTTCTCGCTTAGCCTTTTTCTATTTATTTTATAAATTTGAATAGAATATTTTGTGTGATCTAAAAGGTTTCAATATCACAGAAATCAAACTGCTTTTTAATTAACGTCATTCAATCGACTACTTCTTATTATTATTCTTATTAATTGTCAAAGTCCCACCATGTTAGGGTATATCCTTAGTTTACCAACATATTTTTGCATATTTTTGTATTGCCCTGCACAAGGTATTTATGTTTCGGGGGCCCGGAGTTGCCGACACGCCCCAAATCAAATCTAATCACTTAGTTGGAGAGGAGAATCGCTATAGCATGCAATTTGCAAATCTCCTTTATGGGCACCATAATAATTCTGCGATACGATAATTAGTCCCAATGCGATTATAAAACATTTTCCAGGCGGGCGGCAGCGGCAACGATGGCGGCGATGCTGGGGATTGAGATGGTGAATGCTGGAGGATGGAGAATGGAGGCTGGAGGATATCTCCTCTGCGCATGAGTAACGCGCCGCTGTGCCAAGATTTATGGGAAGTTTGCATTTGCATTTTGGACTCGATGGCGACACACAGTTGACGTTCATTTGAGCATGCCGCATGCCGCCGATCTCTTGTTTGCCTCCTAGGCTCTAGTTTTAATATCGCTCTCCCTCTCTCTCTCTCTCTCTGTCTGTCTCCTTTACTTTCTGATAATTTATGCCTTTTGCCCGTTGACATAATTGCACCAGCCTTACGAACGGGTGGGAGGGGATAGCAGCAAATTGATTGAAAACTTACAACAGCAAACTCAAAAAACAAACTAAATAAAAAGAAGAATTAATGTGGGTCCAAGGCGTTTTTGAAGAGAGAGAGAGAGAGAGATGGGGAGACATAAAACAACGTTGTTGGCTTGCACAACAATTTTATGAAAAATAATTACACCTTTGTACTTTGTCAATCAAAATGAAAACATGGAGCCCGTTTGCAGATATAAGCCACACCACAACAGAGACAACATGTTGAAAAATCGCTACAACTTTTCATTGAGTCAACACAAATGGGCCAACGCGTTGACTGAGCGAATGAGTGAGTGAGCGAGCGGGCCAGGCGAGCGGAGTAAATCTCATTTGAGCCTCTACTGACATGTCGCAGGATTAAGTTGTCAATTGGTTCAACGATGTAGCATACCTCACACCTCCATGGGTTACCCCCCCTTGCTCCCATATGTCTCGGTCCTTGCGAAAATATTGAAATTATGTTGTATTTCGAAATGAAACGTGGCCTGGGCCTGGGCTTAGTTTGCAATCTCAATACAATGATCGCATTTTGATGGATTCCCCACCAATTGATTTACGATATTCTGTTCTGTTCTGTTCTGTTCTGTTCCGTTCTGTTCGTACTTGGGTTCTTGGGGACTGCAACAATTAACAAGGTTCAGTTTTGGGTGCTGCTGCGGCTGTCTTCTGTGGTGTTAATGCCACAACCGTCAGACAGACGGCGAATGAGATAGAACAGGGGAAGGGAAGGCAAACAGTTGATTGAATGACTCGCCTGGTTGGATTCTGACTTGGGGTTGTCAGGTGACTGGCTGGACATGCTGCCAATAAAGATAATTTATGTATGTATATACCAACCAAAAGTGTGATGGGCTGGTCCATATCTTGGCGGCCTATGTCTCCAGACTAACAAGACTTTTCTCTCTCTGTCTCTCCCTTTCGCTTTTGCAATCCATCTGGCTTAATGGGCCTCACTGATTGCTGACGCTTTCACAGCAACTCTTGGCCATAAGTCAATTATGTAGGTTGCTCTGGCCGATAAGATTGGCAAATAAGATGCAATTGATTTTGAGGTGGCAAGCAACATTTGTGGAGGCTCAACTGGATATGGCTTTTGCCTTTCAATTAAGTAGTTATGTATGTCAATTAAGATCAATTTCTGAAATGCATTTTTAAAGTTAAAAAAAAAGAAATCAGACTGATATTAATTGACTACCTCATAGCGGGTGCAAAACTTTGATTGAAGACATTACAAGTAATGAAATTTCTTACCTGACATCATCGAAAAGTTGTTAATTAATAACAATATTTGTTGATGTTCTCAATATTCATTCAGAAGCAGGTTATCCTTTTGGTCAAGAGAAAGTGTTAAACCTATTAATTTATGGAAAATTTCACTTGTAAATTAATAGACACATATTTTTGTGTCAAATTAATTTAAATGAATTGTTAATTATTTTAAAAACCAAATCTGCGGTCAGTGCAAAATGCAACATGTACAATTTTCATATAATGTTTGTCATATCATCAAATCATTTTTATACATGTGAAAATATCTCAGGATAAATGAAAATTTCATGAAGAGACCACAAAGACTGCGATGATATGTATGTGTGTTTGTTGTGATGATGATGAAGACGAGTTTATGGTTATTGTTGTTATACCAATATCCATATATATTTATGTATATATGTACATAATTGCACACGCGATGGCCATAAAGTTGGCATCCAAACAAGCAGGAAGAAGGAGTAGGCTTTAAAGGGGTACAGATGGATTGGTTGTGTATGTGTCCCTGTGTGTGTGTGTGTGTCGGGGCTTGGGATTTTGCATCACATAATGGCAATGACGCAAGCTGTCAACTTCCCGCGGTGTTCATAAAAGTCTTGTTTTGTTTGATTGTCGCCTGGCTCATAGCTCACACACACACACACACACGCACCACAGACACAGTTATAGTCATTGCATTTGCATTGTTATCTCATAGATACGGATGTCCGACCACCAGGCCAGAATGTACCCACTATCCATTACCCGTACCCGTTCCATGCAGGATAGCAAACATTGTTCGACATTCCATATCCATCAACATACAACATTCCTGTTGCACTCTTTCGCTCCCTCTCACTCCATTCTCTATCCATCTCACTCACTGTGTGCGTTTGTTGCAGCGGCACTTATCACTTCATTGCAGTTTTATGACGCGTCAAAATTGATGCTTAACGGTTTTTCGCGTTTCGCAGTTGGTGCATTTAGAACTCACACACAGTCAGTCAGTCAGCCAGTTGGTTGTCTATGTAGACCCGGTCACGGTCATGGCAATACAATGAATTTGATTTTGATGCCAATTGAGATAGTTGGCCATGTTGCAGCAACTGTTGCATATTTGCAGCTTGCACTTTTTATCAATTTTACTGTCAATGTTGGTGATTTCTGTTGCAAGTTTTTGTGTGATTTACATTGAACTATTCTTTAATTGAATTCAGCTGATAACATAGGGTAAAAGGCGTATCGACAACTTATCCTTAAATTTAAATACCAATTTACTTTTAGTTACTAATTAAGATCTTGGCATATGAAGCAAATTGTTATGGCTTTATACAAACTGGAATTAACACTTGATACAATAGAAAGTCTGGGATTGCAATAAAATTACCTGGAGGTAGTTCGTTTTCTTTGAAATCTGTCGAAATACTTATCCAAACCAATAACTTTAGCTGGATCCTATCCAAACAACCATCTACTAACGACTTTAAACATTTGCAATTAAAAAAATTATTAAAACTTATTGAATAAACCATCTTCCTCTTATAATCTCAAATATTTTTGGTAATCTCGACTCTGTAAGCCAAATTATTTTTCATTTTTTATTTAAGTATAACACATTATCTTGTGTTTAATATATGTTGATGTGTTTTTATTAATTCGTTTGCTCTGTTTTCTCTTTATCAGTTTCGTTTTTGATTTTATTAGAGATTTTAGGTGATTTTTATGTTCAAACAACAATCTGAGAAGTTTTTATGACAAAATAACTTTGTTTAGTTTCCATCTCTCTCTCTCTCCCTCTCTCTGTCGCTATGTATCAATGAAACCATTGAAAAGAAACAAACTTTTTACGATCATTTAATTGAATCGTGAACATTTCTATTTAGTTGTTTTTTATTTTATTTTCACGACGATTCGATTGGAAAATACACATAAAATGATTGAACAAATGAGGCAATGAAATATGGTACGAGCCCTTTAAAAAAATGATCATAAAATAGTTTTCATCATGGCAAACCCAAAGCAAGGGATAAAGTGCTCATTAAAATGGATAAAGAAGATTTTTATTTTTATTAATAATAATATGATTAAGTATAAGCATATAAAAAAGAAAAAAATAAATACAACCTATGTAAAATAAGATACCTATTTAAATTGAGTCACTCGCGCATTCCTACGAATATGCGACAGCTGAAAGTAAAAACTGTACAATTTACACAACTGTCGGGCATGTGGCAAAGACTAGGACCTAGGAATAAGGACCTGGGACCCAAAAGGACGCGCATCAGTCAACACAAACAAACGCAGCCAGCCACAGGCTCAAAAATACAGAAATTACTCAAACAAAATGGTCGTAAATCGAGAGTTTGACTTCTTGTCGTCAAAAATGAGGACAGTAACAACCACTAAGCGGATTTTCAGGTAGGCAGGACCAAAAACCAGAAACCGACAAAACTGTTTTCCATCGAAAAAAAGCAAAAGCAAAAATAAGAAAAACGAATATTAAGAAAAGGAAAACGAAATAGAGAAATGCAGCTGAACTTGCTGCGATGAGCGAAGAAACAGGACATACTTCGGGGAAACACATTGCAATAACAACACGAACAAGAGCACTAGAAAGAGAGATAGATAGATGAAGGCAGGACAAGGCACTTAGAAAAAGTCCTTGTCGTACATACATATAAGGAATATATGTATGGTCCCTTGCTGGTTTTGCTGTCAAGGGGCGCAACCAGAAAATGAAACAAAACAATTGTCGATGCGCAGCAAACGATGCGTTGTTAATTTCATTACCCAAAAATTCAAACTGTGCCTCACTTTCGCTTTCACCTCCGACAATGCAAAGGATCGCTGCACATGTAAGATGACACCTTGCCCAAGGGACAGACAAATACAGAAAGAGAGATAGAGAGGGAGAGGCATATAAAGATAGAGACTATGGCATGGATGATTTCTTGATCAACCAATTCTTTGATCCAGCTTCTGCCACTTTTTTCGATTTTATTTCCTACACCCTTTTTTTTTTTTTTGTTTTTTTGTTTTAGCTGTTTTATTTCCATTTGCCTTAGTATCTGTCATTTTTAATGTGCACACATTAAAATAAATTCATAAAATTTTTTGTTAAGTTTCACGTTTTTATGATCAACACAGCCAGCATCGATGCATGTGTTGAATGCTTTTGCTTTTGCTGTCGCTTCTCAAGGATCATGCAATTTAACACATAATAGTTTATTTTGCTAATAGAAGCCAATCATAAAAGCCAACTTTTATATGCAATTTAAGTGCCGCACACACCCGTCCGTAGCACTATCAGTATTTTAGCATCAAATTAAAAACGTTGCACAGCCCACCACAACCACATCATGGATATGGAGGACGGATTGTCTGTCGATCTGTCTCTGGAATCGTCCGTCGAAACAGTATCGAACGAACTGAACATATTGTTTTTTATAGCGATCGTTAAAGTTTCGCATTTGCCCAAATGCTGGACATGTTTTTTGATGGCATTCGCATGGGGTAATTTTAACAGTAGTTTTATCTGTGCGTTTAGATTGCGAATCGTGGGCCGTGTTGATTGCAAGAAAAAGATTTAAGTTATCGATATGGCAGATGAAATAGACTTAACCACTTGGATGAGTCAGTTCATTTAGCGAAACAAACCCTAAAAAAAAGTAGTAATTATAAGTTAAATTATAAGTATAAAATCGACGATCTCTCCTGCTTTCCCACGTGCTGCAATCATAAAAATTTAATTTAGAATTACCCCAAATTGAGGCACATAAATTGATTTAGAGAAATTTGGCTTATTCTTATTCAATATGTATATTCCCACAGTTTATGGCGAAAAATAAAACTCCTAATCATTGAAAGTCAACTGAATATTTGAATCTTCCCACCGTTTCGAGCAAAAGACAAGATCGTGAAGGAGGAGCAGCACCTTAGGCTACGGTTAGACCCTACGGGGCACTTGTTTTTTGGGGAGTTTCTTTTCCATTTGCCTACAGACAGTTGCCCTTTGGCCCCTAAGTGGGGGCTTATCAGTTCAGCAAACAATCACGTGAAATTCATAACCCCGCCAACGCCCCCGTCATATAGTGGAGCAGCAACAACAATGAATTCAATTGAAGGTAGCTATGTTGGTATATCAACCACCCCCCCAAGCCTAGTCATATCTTGGCTGACTAATGCCATTGGGCTAATGGTAATGTCGGCTGGTCGGTGGGTCGATCGGACGGACAGACGTTGGGTTGAATGTGGCAGCAGCAGCACCAGCACCCGAACGAAATATCAGTGATTGAGCGATCAGTTAAAACGTTTGTCTGAAGTGAACGTGGAATGATTGAGTGGATTTCACAGAGCGACTCCCTCTGTCTCCCTATATGTATGTATGTATGTATATACATATATCTCTCTGAAGCTATTTGCTACAATATGACGTTTATTTTTGGGGTCCAACGATAAATGATAAACGGGCCAAGACAAAAGTGTAACAACAACATTAACTCGCATTAAGTTTTGTCAAAAAAAGCATTTACTTATTTCAATGGAACATTTACCTTGGTTGTGGCTGTGTGTATGTGAGTATTTACCTTGTGGGAATTTTTCAATTTCGCCTGAAGACGACAACTAAACATGATATGAGATAGCTATGAAATGTCCAACTACTTGTGTCTGTGTTTGTGTGTGTGTGGAGGGGCTCAAGTGGCTTAATTAAAAGACCCACAATCCTAACTGGGTCGGACAGACGAAAAAAAAAGAAGCAAAGACTGAGACAAACCCAGAGTCTATCATCAATTTCATGTATCTAACCACGTGGCCAAGGATCGAAGTAAAGCCCATAGTTTAGCTATGTTTATGCCCTGGCAAATGGTCTATAAGTTGAGAGAGTTTATGACAAAATACTTGTCAGTTTTGACAAGTTCGTTAATGGGCCTAGAAAGCAAGTGCAGTCAAGGTGTGAAATGCTCAATTAACATGAAATTTATGGCCATACCTTTTAGCTGGGGAATAGGATCGCTCTTACTGCTGCTGCTGCTCCTCATGCTTGATGTCTTTAACCCATTAGGACAACCTGTTATTGGCCAAGGACCTTGAAGAAATGCCGAAACGCAGAAACAGAAGAGGAAAAAAAATGAATTCACTGAATAACTCACCGGCAACAAGGCCAATATAATTTATGTCCCTTTTCTCGCCTAGTTCTGGGTGGGTTTATTCTTTCTATTTTGTTATTGCTGTTTTTTTTCTCTCTCTTTTTGTGTCGGTCGTAAAAACTTTCTTTTGTTTCGACGTGCGCAACTTTACGACTTTACGAGTGCCTTGGAAATTCTATCCTTGTCTCTAAGTTATTTGGGAAACTCATTTTTGGAAAAGCAGTGGAGCGGCCATATAATGGAAGGGGACGAGGCCAAATCACAGCCAGCGGCCGCATCGGCAATGAAATATCAATAAAAGGAGCAACAATTTAATTTACACAACAAACTTTGACAGCTTGTAAACGATTTGGGATAGAGCTCACTCTCTCTCTTCGTCGTTGTCATAATGACAACACTTACTGGGCCATCAAACTGACGCATCGGGAATTTTTACGAGCCGCCGCCGCCGTCGAATGAGTGCGTTTTGTGGCCAAGGGCTACGGTGAAATGGAAGGGTCGGGTCGCTACGGATTGGGATTGGGTAGGGTCCGGGTCGTAGCAGGTCGTACTACTTACTACTACTGCTACTCTTTCCCTTTTGTGTTCCTCGTAGAACTGTCATAATTTTCTATTTATCGTGTAATTTGTAGAGCAATTTGTTGCTCGTAAAAATTCTCAAGTGAAAAAATATCATCATCATGTAATGTAATGTAATGCATGGATGGGTCATATAAAAATCGTAAAATATTTGGAAAGCGTACAAGAGTCAAAAGGGACGGGAGACGAGCGGAAATGTTGGAGAAAGTTGTGTAAACATCAGCAGAAACATTGACATTGAGTTAATGGAAAATTATAGACTGGTTTATAGACTTTGGATTTATAAACTAAATGCATAACAACAAAAAGTAGTCAATTCTGTGGTATCATAAAATGTTCGGTAAGGGGGCGGATTAAATTAAGACATTTTCACAGTAATCTTGTGATTTGATGTACATTCTAATGTGGGCATAGTTAGCTACTAAGTAATCTAGTGGAAGATAAGGCACCTGTAGACATCCAAGTGCAGAATGGAATATACAATTGCGAGAGAATTAATGAGAAAAGATCTAGACTCTAGAGTATAATGATTCGATTTTTAAGTAAACGAATTTATAGTCTTAGCCTGGCAGAAAAATAAGGATTAATTATAATCATTAACTTTAAAGGTGTCGATTTCACTATAAAGACTACTGACCATTAACTAGACCAAGTCAACTGCTTATCATGGCAGATGTGCATCACTTTAATGTGACTTATAGTTAGAGGGCTAAACTAGCAAAACCATTAAGCAGTTTTATTAAACTAGTTTGATTCTATTAAATGTTGATTAAAGCAAATTTTAAAAGACTTCTTCAATTTTCATTCTGAGAACTTGTATTTGTTAAAAGATTCGATTAGGTTGGCTTATTTGCCTGGCCTGCTTTTCTATGGATTCCAAACTCATATGATGTAAATTAAATTAAATTTTTTTTACATTTCTTTCTTCTTATTCGCTTTTGCCCTAACACATTCTATTAATTGTAGTTCTTAGTAGCTGTTGCCATCTTTATATTGTTGGTCTACCTTTGCATTTTCATTTAATCTTACTTGATGTGCCAAGTGCTAAATTTCTACTTCCTTTTTCTTAGATCTTATTTTTTACTATTTCATAGAATTCTTTTCTATATAGATTTTAAGTCGCTCCAAAGTAATTATTATTTTAAATTAGTGAAGAGAAAATTTGTCACTAAACAAACTCCAAAAGTTGCTTAAACAAGATTTCAGAGATTGGCTAACTCGTAAAACACATCCAAAAAAGATTCTTTATCTTTAGAACTGCGAGTTTTTATATAAATAATTTCCAAAAGTCTTAAGTATTTCTAGACGAGTTTTAAATAATAGTCTTTTCTTAAACTTGAACTAAATTATACACTTAATTACCTGGATTAATTGTTGTCTTATTATTAGTAAACCCATCCTTAGTTTGGCTTCAAAAAAAAAAAAACTACATTTCAGTTAAAATTATGCTTGCAATGAGCAATCTTTTAGACATATTTAGTTGTTGTTTTAAGACAAATTTAGGTTTGAATAAACTAAATCTTCTAAGCCATACTCAATATTAGTAAACACATCAAAAACTTCACGGAAGATGAAACATTTAATTTGCAATTTGACCCAAAAAACGAAAAGAAAAGATTTTCTTAGTGATGAATTGCTTGTGTTGGCTTTTACTTTAATTAATTGCACTTGAATATTTCAGCATTAGATTTCGATTTGAGGCAACGACTAACGATTATTTCCATTTGCATTCGGAACATAAAAAACATGCCTTTTCGAACGTAAATCAACCTAAATCCAAATAAGATTTGAGAGCCATAAAAAATTTGCTTTATATTTGTTGCACTCAATTGCGTAGTCATGCACTGCGTATACGCAATCTAAGATCCATTTTTAGCCATATCCATCATCGTATCTGACCATAATCGTTACACACACAAAAACACACACTCAGTCGACTCGAAGAGGCGCAGACACACGAAAGTATTTTGCAAATTTGCGCTCAATTAATTGCAAATAATTCATTTGTTGTTTGGGAAACGCACACAGGACAAGAACCGCCTCCGCCCCCTTGACAGCAGACCAAACAGCTCCAAGGGCCCCAGCATTGGGGATATTTTATGGCATTTTGATTTGATTTTTGTCAAACGTGGTTGCTGCCGCCGTTTGCTCCGGCTCCGGCTCCAGCATCGGCATCGGCTTGGTCCCTGGCCATAGCAATGGCTACGGCTTCAGCTTTTGACTCCATCTCTGACTCCAAATTCGTCTCCATTTCCATCTCCAGCTTCGCCTCTGACTCTCCGATTCTTGCAACTGGCCCACCCCCCGCCCACCATTGGACTCGATGGTGCTCTTTGATTTATTGCCGACCTTGTTATGTGCAGGCGCATTAGCGATATATCCATTTCACTTTCCATAATATAATGGTGGCGGGTCCAGAGCACAGAGCACTCTACCACTCTCTGTGACAGCCCCTCGTCAAGCATCAGTGGTCGAGAGCGAGAGCGAGAGCGAGTGAGACAACCACATGGTGCTTTTTGGGCTATGTAAGCTGTCTTGTAAATTGGCTGGGGAAATGGCCCAGTGCGGCATCTTACCCCTTAAATTTTATGGCAAGCCATACCAAGTGGCAGAGGGGAAAAGGCAAGCCCAGTGCAATGCGGCAAAGGGGAAAATGGGGCAATCATTTTGTATTATGGCGGAATGAATTGGTCAAATAGATGGAGTTGGCCGGGAGAGGAGGCAGTTATTGCCGAGTGAACGAGTGAAGGGGAAGGGGAACGGCTATTGGCGGCGGAACGGTCATGGCTGATCTCGCATCGATGCGCCGTCGAGTCATTAAACAAAATTTATGAGTTTTGATAATTAGGAAATGCGGATTAACAACCTGAAAACGACGTCACCGCATTTAAATTTTGCCTTCATTCCTGAAATTCGCATTTAATGTAATTCTTTCAAAAAATATTTTCCTTTGATTTTTCGATGGCTTCCTTGCAATTAAACTTTTTTAATTTGACATCAATTGGAATATTAACAGTGGCCATAATTCGTGTCAATCTCCATATCGGACAGATTCAGTCGCCGCATCCTTTAGAACGAAAAATGTAAATGTATTTTTAGTCAGCTCACAAAGTTCGATTTTTGCTTCTTATTTTTCAATATAATACAATAATCAATTAATAAATTTCATTTGCTGTCTTTTAGGCATTTTTGTCATGCAAATGTTACATGTTGATTATTCAGAGGCGTAGTCAGGATGGCCATATGAAAACCAAGGATTGCCTATAGTTTAGTTTGGCAATTTAATTTTAGAATTCACCAATCAATCGATTGATTTTTCAAAATCTTAAATCTAAAATAAAGGAAGGAAGGATATTGAAATTAACTAAGTCTTTAGTTATGTTAAGTCTTTTATAAGCTCCAGTCTCGTAATTACAAAAATTTATAGTAGAAAACAAACTTAAAGTTTAGTCTGAATCTAATTTCTCTCTATTTTATGGCTTTACTTATATATGAAGTACTCAAATCTGCGTTAGTCTGTGCCAGTCTCAAAGAAACCAGGGTATTTCCCTGACTTGGTTATATAGAAGTCATTTTAACAAATATTTTTACTTGCTTATTGCCTGTTCTTTACAACAATTATTTAAAGATTCTAATTAATATATTGAAATGTTTTAAACCTTACCATTGTTTGCTTTATAAAATGTGTGTGTGTGTGTGTGTGTGTGTGTGTATTATAATGAAATTCAAAAATATGCATTGACGTCATATTATTGACATATTTCCACCAGTTTTTCTCCTTTCCCTAATAACCTGTCAATCTACTAAACTTTGTTTTCCTTATATGCAATCGATTCAATTATTGCGTTTAGCACTTAAAAGTTATAGTCTATAAATACGATTCTGACTACGCCCATGCCAATGTAGCTTTGCTGACTTGAGCCAGTTAATCCGGCCGGTTAGACAGCATTTCCGAATTCAAAGAAGATATGAATTCGTTGCCAGCATAAATCAAAACAAATTTATTTTTGTAATTTCTCAATGTTTTGAATGTTTCAATAAACTTGCAGCAACCGCAAATACTTGTAAAAAATATGACAAAAATTTCAAAGAATTATAAGAAACTTTAAAGAATTTGTTAATCTTTAAAGTCATTCCAATTATTGCCCAATGAATTTTTTGCTTAGTTAACAAACTGATACAAGAACTAGAAAATTCGAATATTTTTATAAATGTTGAACAATATCTGAGTATTAATGCTATAAATTATCTTGTATATGGATTTGCGATGAGCATGAAATCCATATAAATATAAATAAAAGTCTGTTAATTTGAAATATTTACTTTCTTTGGAAATATTAGTTGAAAATTTGTGCAAAAGTTAACAAATATCAAAAATTAATATTCATAGACTGACATAAATAATGTAAATTTTACTCAAATATAGATGTTTCGACCAAAGTGACTAGCTTTGGCATATTTTAACCTAATCTAAATTATAGCTCTGCTTAAAATACAAAAAAATTATATTGAATATGAAAATTTAAATAGCAGTGAATATTTTCCGACGGCTTCTACAAATATTTATAATTATCTATTACCACAGTTTCTTAATCCTTCTTCAAGTCTATTTTAATATTCCTATTGTTCGTTAAATCAATTTGAATACAAATGTAGAAATATGCGTAAATTTCAAACTGACTTTACATCGTTTAAGTGTCCGAAAATCATTTTTTTATTTTGTCCCAAGTCAATTTGGGCATGAGTAATCAATTTTTGGTCCAAGTGTATAAATATTTAAGTGTCTACCATTCAAAGGATGACCTTGCTGGCTGGATGAAAAATTAAAAATTGTTGCACTCTGTTGATTGGTCAATGTGGCGGCTGCCCTTCTCCTGGTCAAAGATGGGAGAAGGAGGAAGGAGGGACTCTTCTTATTTACTTTGGTTTTCATTGTTTGGCTTATGGCTAAACAGATTGAATTTTTGGCAAGTTTTAACAAGCCCAAAAACAACAGCAGTAACAACAACAACACGAGTTGGAGCCTCTACTGTGACTCTGACCAAGTGCAAAGTCCGATAAATTGAGAGACTGAGATAGGGCGGAAAGGAACAGCAGCAGTAGCAATGGCAGTGGCAGTAGCACCAGGAGCAGGACATGACCGGGCTCGGTTGGTGTACCTTATCGAAATGCCAACACACTCGAAACAACGTTTAATTAGAGTTTGTTGTTTATTTATTTATTTATTTGCTTGGCTGCTCCTGGACGGACGGTGGCGTACTCGTAGTCATCGTCATCGTCGTAGTAGTCGTCGTCGTCGTCGAGGTTGGCGGCGCGTCGTGTGCCGACCATTTGGTTGACCATATAGACTGGCGGCATTGGGAATGGGTATGGGTATGGACTTTGGGTATGTGTCTGGGTATGGGCCTGCAGTTTTCGACCATTAATAATTTCATTGAGTGCGTTGTGTTTTCTCGACTCTCTTTCTCTTTCGCTCTCTGTTGTTGTTGTTATTATTTGTACAACGAGCTGGTGGCGGCTTCCGTTCTCCCTACACCCAGCAAGCCGTCAGTGTTCCTTCCTGTTAACCCCCAACCATCTCGGTGGCCACCGCCTCCTCCTCCTTCTGCTTTCTCTTGGAATATACATGGAGTAAGCCCGGACGCCAACATTATGGTTTGCCATGTGGCTGTCAATGCTAGTTGAGGGGGTCAAAGTAATTTTGGAGAAGAATATATATTTTTGAACATTCCATAAGAAGCATTTTCTTTTTTGTGTTTTTGGCATTATTTAATATTTTCCATGTTATTTACTCTCTTGTCGCGGAACTGACGAACTATAAACTAGAAATCGGCACTTGTACACACACACACACACGCGCGCACACACAAAGAGTGTTCTCTTTGTACATGCATGTCCTTGCTTCTTGCTCCTTACTCCTGGCTTCTGGCTCCTCTGTTTCATTTCTGCTGTGGTCATGCGATAATAATATTTGTTATTTACTTTAACGGAAGGAACAACAAAAACGGAAATGCACATAAATTTATTTTTTCCTTAGATTATTATTTGTTCTCTTTCTTTCTCCTTCCCTTTCTCTTGCTATCCCCCATCTCTCTCTCTCTCTCTCTCTCTCTCTGTCTCTCTCGCTTTTTCTTTGGTTTTCTTGGCGACAGTTTTTTCTTTGTTCTAATTTTTTCTCTGTTTTGGCTTTTTAAATTGCTTTTTTCGACAAGTTGGCAAATTTTGTTCGTAAACTTTGATTAAGAAAAATATTTACTTGGGTTTTCTCCATTGTGAAATTGTTTCTACAGTATTTGATTTAATATTTAAGTTGGTTTTATTAATCGCAAATGCTAACAATACGAAATTCGATACAGGGTGAACGAAGAAGCATTTTAAGGAACTTAAATCAACTAAAATATTAAGTTTATTTTGAATAAACTTAAACCACACAGGTTTTGTTTTTTGCTGCGTTTGCATCAGTTTTTGATTCCTTGATATTATTTTTTAACGATGCCTCGAGCTTGGGAATCGACAACCAATAGCCTGGTCGTCTACTTTAATATGGGGGCTTCTTTATTTAGATCTTATAATGATTACTAGAAGTCATATAATATTTATAAGTATTATCTCGATTGCTAGGATTTGGTATTCTTAATAATTCCAAGTGTTTTTATGCTTAAACTTAACTAAGAGTCTCCCCCTTAACATCGAAATGCCAAGTGTCTCCTTCTTTCTGTTAATTTAGTTATCAAGTATCAATCCCTAAGTAGTTTTTCATTAGAAAAACGTTTTGTGTGTGTGTGTGTGTGTATGTAAAAGTGATTTTCACTTCATTCCGTTGCCCTCCCTAACACTCACTCACTCCTCCCCCCTTCCCATGACAGTTTCAAGTGGTTTTTCTGGGCAATCAATCAAAAAGAAAACATTTTTTCTGTCTACCAAAAACAAAGGCCAGACAAATGTGCCCATAGAAGATCATTTTAGCCAGAGGAAGAGAAGAAGTAAAAGTACATGGAGAGAAGAGAATGGAGAGGAGGATGGCAATGGGGATGAGTAGGAAGACATCATGAGTCAGAGGAACACATGTGGTCACAGACTGACAGGACAGTGTATAGGGAATGTATATCTTAATCCATGCCGTTTCCTCATTTGCATTTGGTACACTCAACATCCAATATATCTAATGACAATAATAAAATTCCTTTTCGCTTCTTCCCGTTTCAGGTAAAGTATGAGTGAGTGAGTTCTCTGTAGCCCTGAAAACCTAGCACACAGGTAAGTGTAGAAAATAAAGCCTTAATACATTAAGTTTTGACCCACCAATGAATGTTTAAGTTATAACTGACAAATGGCAATCGTTTAGTGAGTGTTTGTTTTTTTCTGTTGGCTTTAAACTTTTGGCCCAAAAATGCCAAAAGAAAGAATGAGACAAGTTAAAGCGTGTTGGTGTTCTCGACCTGATTCCGGATTCGGTCATTTTGTTCAAGCCGTCGGCAGCCGCCATTGACAGTTGTGAACTTGTTGTTGTTGGTTTGGATGTTGGGGGCTGCTGTCAAAAGCAGACGTCCCACTGACGGAATAACAACAACGTGTCCATGTCAGTCTATTGGCCAGGACTTTTTCGGGTGCTCATCCTGGGCGCCACCGCCGCCGCCGTCGTCGCCGTCGCCAATGACCGGCATATTTTATTTATATCTTTTGGCATCGATTTTTCGTCTGACGTTTTGCCTTGAATCATGGGACAAATGACACTATATATCAGGAAAATTTGTTTTCGCTCGAGTTGAATGACTTGCCGGGACGTGGGTGGGTGTGAGTACGTTGTCCTCCTACGTCTGCTTCTAGGACAGGTAGAAAAAGCAAAGTCCTTAAGCCTTTTATGGCTCCTGTGCCACGGCAAGCGTTGAAAGTCACAAATTTCGTTTCGTAAAATGGGCAAAATGATTAAGGACAAAAAGGTGAAGAAAGGTAAAGTTATAACTAAAAATAAAAGGTGAAGGTAAAGTATGTATGAAGGACATCAACAGGTAAAATGTATGCATCTCTCTTTTAAATACAGGTAAAAGGTTAAACCATAAATGAAGAAAATATGTGATCGAAAACTCTTCGGTATAGAACTCCAATGTGCAATGGCTCTCAAACTGTACGCGCCTGTTCAAACAGCTGATTCGTTGTGCCATAAACCGTTCATTTATATATAGTGCCGACTCTTTCTCACCGAGACTGCGGCGAATTCGGTACGCGCGCGAAACAAAAACAAACCATTAAGAAGACATGCTCTCTCTCCGGTGTGTGTGTGTGATGAGAGAGAAATGTGCGCTTGTGTGTATCTGTGTGTACAGTGCACTTGTCTGTCAAGATTATGGCGGTTTCAGTCACAATTTGCCGCTAAGTTTTTGGGGGGCTGGCGGCCAAATAAGAAAAGCAACGCGCCATTGCCCCATCTCAAAACGCCGACGGCAACTCCTATTTTTCTTTTTCTTTTGCATGCATGGGCCATTTGCCATTTTCTTTTGCATAGAAATAGAAATGAGTGTCTTTTTGAGTGAGTCGCATGAGTGAGTGAATACGACTTGCTCTCTCGAAGGTCCTTACGCAGCTTCTGCTTCTGCCTTCTACTGCTGCTGCGAGGAGGAAGCAAAAGGCTGGCCATCAACTTGATATCGTGTCGTCGTCTTCATCTTTGCTGTCGCTCGCTCGTCGTTTTCATTTGATAAATTTGCGTTTATAAGAAAGAGATGAATTGTCATGCACAACAGCAGCAGCAGCAGCAGCAGCGGCAGCAGTAGCCAAAGCAGCAACAACTGAAGGGGGGCGTGTGTACATATATATGTTATGGCTCTCTCTCTTTGCATCTGTATATGTGTGTGAGCGAACAACGGTTGGCGCTCAGTTGGGGCCGCTTTAAATCATATTGGCTGCCCCTCTGTGTATTGGTGTGCTGCTCGAGTGACTGTGTGTGTGTGTGTGTGTGTGTATGGAGCTTTCTCATCGCCACATTTTTCGCTCGCCGACGACCATTCAATGTCGCTCAACGCCAGCTCGCTCGCTCGTCTGGGATTGGAAGTTTCCAAAATGCAATTTTGCTGCCTTTTGCCTTGAGGTTTTCGTCTTATTATCAGAGACGACGACGACGACTACAACAACCAAGACGACTCCTTTTTGTGGGTGGAGACCTGGCAATGTTTTTCATTTTTCTTGCCGTTTTTTTCTTTTTTTGCAGTTTGTTCGTTTTTTCTTCTTCATCTACTTCTGTTTTGTTCTGTTCTTAGCTGATTTAAATTTCATGGTCTCTTCAATTTAGCCAAGTTTTAATATTAAATTAAATTAAATTCCTTTGGCATTTTTCTTCATTCAGCAATTGGGGAATATAACGTCTCCACCAACTGGAGATTCTCCAAATTGTTAGATGAGCAGAAAAATAAAAATTGCAAATTAAGGAATGCTTACGAATTGGACTTGTTTTTATTTCAAAATATTTTAAGTTCTTTAAAGATTCTTATAATTCAAATTTGTAATCTCAGCTAAAGATTTATATTGTTTTTTATTCTATAATTTATTACTTATTAATCAAAATCTAAAGGCTTAAAGGCAAATCGCTGTTTTCTTAAGATAAAGCAATCAAGTCTTTGAAACTTGAGTTATTTATTGCATTTAATTGAATTCTCAAACGTTGTTTCTTATTGCATTTTGACCAAGAGAACAAAAAAAAAAACAAAAATTTGCATTGAAATTTCAACACCTTGCCCAGATGAAAGGGGGAAAAATGTATCGCAAAACCGCAAATCAATCAATGTCTCATAAATTTGTCAAAGTGCCGACAGTTAGACAAGAGCCAGACCGATACTTTGGCTCTCCTCCTACTTCCAAACACACACAGCAGACACACAATGTTTCGTCTCTCCTTTACAAAATGATCAGCTGATTCAGTTTATTATTTAACTTGTAAAAATGAAATGGAAACCAGATTAAGTGCAGCATCATCAGCAACATCAGCATCATCATCATCATCTCCTTTGATGCCACATCCTTGCCAGAACTAGAGCCAACGTAGCCAAGCAAAACAAACAACAGAGCAATTTTTCATTTTCCTAAAAACGCGAAAACCGGCGCGGCCAAACATTGGCAACATTGGAGCTTCGTTGGCGTCAAAATGAAAATGGCGACGGGCGCCGCCGTTAGCCAAGCTTGTTGGTTGTTCCCAAAAAGGATGCCCAGAAACCAAAAAAAATAACAAAAAACACAGAAAGGAAAACAAAACGTTGTTGAAAAATTGCCTGGGAATATGTGTTAACTGCTTTTTAAACTGCCACGAGGACGACGACACGACAATGTTGCCAGCAACAGCAACCGAAACGGCAACAGCAACAACAACTGCAACAACAAAACGTGGCCAGGATATGCATTTTTGGGCAGTTTAATTTATCGGCTCGCGATTTGTTATTGCCTCCCGTCCTCCTCTCCCAAAAACGAAAAAAGTTCACAGCGCGAACAGCTGTTTGTCTCGTGGTTGTTGTTGTTGTTCATGTTATTGTTGGTTTTATTATTGCTGCGTTTGTTTGGTGGCAGGATCATTGGCCAAGTGGCTGGATCACAACGCCATGACGTCGACAACGACAACAACAACAATAACTATCGTTCTTGCAACTTTTTTGAAGGCGTTGCCTATTTGTCTGTCAATGTGTGAGTGCGTAAGCTTGTGTGTGTGCAACTTGAGTGAGTGACTGTCTGTATAAAAGTCTGTCTGTGTGTATGTGTGTGTCAAGAGTGCAAAAAAATAAATGCGGTTGAGCGAAAGCTGACGGACACTGTCTGGAGGTGGAACTGGAGCTGCAAAGTCGGGCCAGCAAAACACCTGAAAGCACTCACTCAGGCCACTCACAGACACAGGTGAGTGGAAGAAGAAGAAGGGGGCGGGGAGCAGTCGTAGAGAAGACTGAACGGCAAACTGATGCAAACTGCCACTCACTCAAGCGAAAATAACAAATGGGATTGGTTTTTGCTGATTTTCAACGCACGCACCAGAAGAGACGTTGTTACAGCAACAACAACAGCAGCGAAAAAACAGTCAGCAGCAACGGCAGAGAGCGGCAAACGGCCAAAAAACCTATAAGCCGTCTCCTTTTGGCCAAAGCCAAATAAATTTCAAAACGAAAACGCACGACGACAACGACAACAACGACTACGACGACGACCGTTGCGCAAAAAGAGGCGAAAAACAAACACGAGCAACCAAAACACCAACAACAATAAGAGTAAAAACGAAAAAAAAACAAAAACTGAAAGAACGCTGAGCGCAGCAGCGACAGAGCAACAGAGCAGAGCAATGTTGGGGATTGTGACAAGTGTGTGTATGACAGAAAAGGCTACAAATCCGTCATCATCCTTGTGGGCCCCATTTTGTTGGGGCGAAGAAGAGAGCGAGCGCTCATCGCCGAAGAAAGCGCTTGCGCTCTGAAACCCTAAAGCAAATTCGCCGTACACAAACACACACATAAACACTTACACTCACACTCACTAACTCACTCACATACTCACACAAACACTGGGACACTCAACAATTCGCCGGAGCGTGCGCATCGAGCAGGAAAATGTATTGTATAGCCATCGCATTCGCACCACTGGAAAATTTACGAGCCTTAATGGCACAATTGTTGCGTCGCCTCGCATGTATGTATGAGTATGAGTGTGCAGCTGTATCTGTGTGTGTGTGTTTGCTTGAATGTATTCGTATCTGTGAGTTGCCCGGCCTGAACCAGCGCAGCGCTGCTCACGACGAGGTCTTATTTCAGTTGTCGGTTTACTTATTTTATCATGCATAGGACCGTACGATTTGCCGACGAGACCATTTTGTACTTATTTCATCATGGCCTGAACTACGAAAAACTGGCAAAATGATTGACAAGCCCAGTGTGTATTTGCCTTCGAAACGCGTACGACGTGTGTGCTGTCTGTGTTGTGTGCGAAGTAGCGAGAAAACGCCGAAGCCGTCGCACTAAACGCCGCCGCAGTCGTTGAGAAAAAATTATTATTATTATTATTATTATTGCTATTGCCCCAGCATTATTATAATTATTACCCATTGCCGCCGCACAATAACAACATCACAAAGAAGAAACACAATAATAAACAGAAAAAACCGCGAGAATCAAGCAGCCAAAGCAAACCAAAGGCTTCGCGATCATTTCAAAGATATATCTATATACATACACCAAATATATATAGAAATTCGTTCGATCGGCGGGTAATCGCGTTATTCCGTCGTTAAAAGTGTGTGTACGTTACCGGGGTCCGCCGTGGGCCACCGTCACCGCAGCCGCCGCCGCCGCCGTAGCCCTTCGTGCCGACGCAAAAACCGTGAAATTTTCACTGATCATCCCAAAATAGAGACAAATATCTATAACTTGATCTTGATTCTCTGACTTTTTGCTGTTGTTAGTTAAGGTTAGCAGTTGCCACAGTTGGAACAGAGAAAAAAACTAAGCCCCAAAAAAGAACTCTAAGGAAAAAAGTCTCCGTTTCTTTTCGATTTTTCATCACAAGTTTTCGCGTTTTTTCGTTAATATATATAGTATATAGTATGTAGAAGCAGCTGTGATAAATAGTGCGCATATTATACGAAAGCAACAAAGCAAAAAAAAAGAAAAGAAAAATAATATAAAAAAAGTAACACAAAAAAACACAAAAAGTATACGACTAGAAACAACAACAACAACTTCAACTACAACTGCAACCCAAAATTGAAGACAAGGCCGAAATAGAGAGCAAGCAGGCCAGCTGCAAGGATCACAAGAAATGGATTTATGACAACTAACAACAAGATCGCTTCAAGGCAACAGCAATTATGTTGTTTGGCCAGCAACAGCAAAACCAACAACAACGGCTAACTAAACTAAATGATTACAAATTGTATACGATTTTTACAAACAAGAATCAAGGAGCAAATTAAATATGTAAATATTCTATAAACATTTATATTTAACAACGCAACAACAACAACAACAACAACAAAAATATATATTAAAAACCAAGTTGAAAGATCTCCCGCAACGCGCGCGTAACTACAACAACAACAACAACCAAGTATACCAGCAAACAAAACAACAACAAATTATTATACTAATAATACATAAAGTAAAAGATTTAACAAATGTGCCTGTGTTAAAACCAACAACTACAACAACAACAACCAACATCAAGTTGATGTAGAATACAAAAAGAAAGAAGTGCAAAAGCAGAAAAATTGAGAGAAAAAAAGATAAAGAAAACTGCATATTTTTATTTGTGAGTGTAAGAAAGAAAAACAAAAAATCTATAAACCGAAATACCAAAGCATCATAGCAGGAGGCCCAACTGAAGATCTTCATCTCCTCCTCCGGCAGCAAGAAGAGCAGCCGCAACAACAAGAACCCAAACCATCCAGACGACCGACACAAGGGACGTGGGCCCCTAGTTTTGTGTTGCGCCGCCAACTGTCGTCTCTACACTAAAAGTGGCACAAATCGGGTTAGAAGTCGCTCCCAGAGCATTAATGGCTCAGCCTAGGGTAAGTACAAATCAAAAAATTATACAAATCCAAACCAAAAACTTCCATTTCCATGAGCAAGTGTCTGTTCCCCAGTGTGAATTAGCGACGGCAAAACTCAAACCATGTGTGATTCCTTTTTAGAATTATAATAAAATGCGACGGCATTTTCCTATTTGAAAAATATAAAGTGAATTGCCGACGCCAAAACTGTATAGAAATCGAACGAGTGACAAGTGTAGTTGGTCTTAGTTGAGGCAATAGATTAACAAGTTTAGGACTTGATAAATCAGTGTAAATAAATGTTAACAATGTGAATATATGTAGTAAATGAAATGGTAAAAGAAAACTAGAAACCAACTAATAGAAAGACTTTATTTAATGTTTCTATAAAGCTGAAGCCAACTCTTACCTAAATCTAACATAAAGAAACAAGGCCTTAATAAAAACGAATATAGACTAAAGATTGGATTATGGAATCAAAATTCACTATAACTTCAAGTTACTTAGTTGCACCTTGCATACCATTAACGACAGAATTATTGATATCCACACGATATGCCTATATAAACGAGTTCTCCTCAAAACAAAACACAAAAAAAAAGCAATAATTTTTGGAAACGAAATCTTCACTCAATAAAACCCAAAGATAATTAATATCGTCTGTCTGAGAGTCTACACATAGTTTAATTTGTAGCAACCTCTTGAATGATTTATGCGGGTCATTAGACTAGTGTGCGTAATTATTTGATTTATATGTGTTTGAATTTATATATAGTATACATATATATATAAATATTTCGATCTTGGCATTGAATCTTATGAATCTTCAACACTTGACATCAAATTAAGAAACATTTTCATGCACAAAGTCTCTCTTTCAACCCATACATGTATAGCTATGTATGTATATTGATTTACAATGTTTAATACTTGTTTATAAATCCTCAAAAGTTATCATAAATAAAATGCTAATCAGCTGACTGATGGAATACTCATTCTCTACTTACCGAAATCGGAGTTGGTTATTTAGTTAGTTTAGGCTTTTTATCAATTGATTAGCATGCATATGCGAAATGAACTTGATTCTTCTTTACCTCCATCTTACTCTCTTTAACTTGAAGTTTGTATTGGCAATTAGCATGTGTGTGTGTGTGTGTGTGTGTGTGTGCGCTGAATTATGACAGGCCATATACATACCTATATCTCTGTATATATAGAGGTAGACCGAATCAGCTCTGGGACAGCCAGTAAAAATACAAAAATGAAAGAAAATGCAAAAATGCCCGCGGGAATTTTTGTGGTGATTTTTATGTGGTGGCTGTTTGCCGTTTCTCTGGCGAATAAAATTTACGCTTGTGGTGTAATACACAATTCCTGTCCCAAAGACCTATGGGTCTCCCCCAACCCTTCCCCCTTCACCTCTTTAGTTGTTGTTGTTGTCGTCCTGGTTTCCCAATCCCTTCCCTATCGTATATTGTCTCCTGCTGTCGGGCATTTCCATTCCATTTCAATTCCATCAAATGAATTTTTTTGGTGCCGGGCTACATACATATATGTATACGGGTAAGCTCCTCTTGGTTGCCGGAACGTGTGTGTGCATTTGATGCATATAATTTTATTGCATAGCACACACACACGCACACACTTTGGTCCAAACATTTTACCATATTCATTCAGAGAGCTCTGCGGTTTTATTATTTACAATTTTATATATATATATTTTCATTTTTCATGGCTCGCATTGTCGAGATGCTCTTTTATAATTTTCACTTTTGTGCGTTACGCGAAAAATGGCGGGAAGCAATTTTTATATTTAATTTGATTATTTTATGCCTTTGCCCAGTTAATGAAAACAACACAAAAAAGAGGAAACAAAATGGCAAAAAATCTGCTGCAACAACAAATGTAATTTCTGCAATGCAGCTGCCGCATTTCCCACCTCTTTCCCCACTCTCTCACTCTTTGTGTGAGTTTGTGCCCCCCTCAAAATGGGCCCAACCACGGCAATTCAACAAAAATTGTTTTGGTGTTATTTTAATTTAAAGGTTAACCGCAGCGTAATTTGTGGCATAAAATATAATTCGTCTAGTGTGTGTGTGTGTGTGTGTGCAAGAGGAACAAACAAAAAAAAAAAGAAGGCTAAATCAAATAGAAGGAAAAAAAAGCAAAATAGTAGCTCGTAGTTTGCTGCAACTGCAAAATGCCATTCAATGGGGCTATGTTCGTTCGACATTCAAACGATTTGCAATTTGTGTGCTCAGAGTTTTTATTAGAGAAGAAAAAATGTTGTATTTGGATTTGCAGTATATACAAAAATAATGACTATAAACCAGATTTCTAAGAAATAAAACAAGTCCGAGATGTGTTGTGTATTATGTATGTACATATATATATTGTTGATCTCTTTGGGTGGCATTAGTTTGATATGAGTGTAAAAAGAATCTAGATTGTTGCAATCAAAAGATGAAAAGTCTATGAATTTTACTGCAATTGATCAATTTTTAATGTTTAAAATATCAGTCATTAAAACTGATTAATTTTTTCTTCTTTCTGAAGGTCTAATAGGTCCATAGGTCTAAAAGGACAAATTAACTAACTATTGAAAGTATACAAGTTAATTTCCAAACAAATCTATTAGTCTCTCTTTTGGTTATTCGTAATCTTTGGCAATCTTCTTGGAATTTCATTTTACTTTAAATTCTATTGAATTGAATGAATACCTTTAGGTTGATTCTGGAATGAGTCTCAGTTAGTTGAAGTTTGAACTTTTGAGTCTTGAGTACCTTTTCAGAACCGAAAATGGAAAATATTTATAAACAAATTATATATGCATATTTTGCAGACCTTATAATAACTTCTCTCGACCCCATCGCCTCCCTTTGACCCCCCTTCTACTCTATGTGGGCTCCTCTATGTGTGTAGTTGTTGTTTCGTGTGCTAAAGAGCTTCATGTTTAATGATCAAATTGCGTGCCTCGCCTCGGTCTTCTTCTTCTTTCTCCACTTTTCGCTCATGTTCTCTTCTTCTACATACTTCTGCTGGCAGGGCTCCTCTCACATCGGTTGCGCCTCCTGGTGCCTGGTGCGTTAGTTAGTTTGCCAAGTTTTTGCTTTTTGACGAGGTCGTCGTCGTCGTCGTCGTCGTTGAGTGTTGGAAGTGTTTTCATTAGTTTCATTTCGTTTATTTTTTTACATTTGCTCTGAAAATCGTCTTATAAATTTTTTAAATATTTCTTTACACATTTTGTTGTATGTGAGCAACAATAACAACAACAACAACAACAACATCAATACCCTACAATATGGTATGTAATTTCCCCAAACATTAGGCCAAAAATGCTGCTGCTCATGGCTAATTTTCCATCAAAGTAAAGTAAAGTAAAGTAACTTACAAATGAAACTGACTCAGTTCAGTTTCTTGCTTGGTCTATGCCCTCGAAAAAAAATGAAATAAGTTTTAAACTCATCCGCACGGTTGGTGTTTGGGTCGGGATCGAGGAGGCAGGCAAGAAGTTGGTCGTAGAAATCATTTAGACAAGTTGCACGCCGCTCATTAAATTAAATGAGCCATCAGCACGCAATTTATTTTAGTATTTTTGAGTAACTTTTTGTTGTTGTTCTCTTCTTCTCTTGGTGCTGTGTTTTTTTTTTGGTCTTTCTCCTCTTAGAGAAGCCACTTACTCTCTCTCTCTCTCTCTCTATTAGGGCAAAAATAAATCACTTTTGTTGTGTATTTTGTTCGGAAAATTTAATTAAATACATTGGCTGATGATTCTTCAAGTGCTTAAGTAAATTGCATAAAACTAAAGTGTAGAAAATGGTCTTGTCATTGTCAAAATAACAACAATAACAACAAAGAATTCTTTTTTTTAAATGTTGTACAACATTTTTTGTTGTTCGTGTGCTAATGTTCTTTGGCTTTTTTTTTTGTTCAACAATATTTGTTATTCATCTTTTCGTTCCCCTTTTAATTTAATAAATGCTTCAAACTGACGTCATTTGTTATTTGATTTTTGATAAATGTTAAAGCGCCAAGAATTCTATTTCGCCTGATTTAAATTTAGCAGTTAATTCTTTTGGCCTTTTTTCTCTCTGTCTCCCTCACAGTTTTTTAAACTTTGTTGTTAGACATAAATTGAATTTGCAAAAAGCAATATAAAAATATGCGCACGTTTTTGTTCCTCCATTAAGAACATAATTTTCGATCTCATTCAGTTGGCATTTATCTTCTTAATCAGTCATTAAATTAAAATAAATAAAACAAGCTTACAACAAACTAAGCAATTAACAGGACAAGAAAATTTTAGTGTTTGCATTTGACAACTTGTTGGCCTCAAGGCAGGTTTTCATTTGTTTCCTTCTTATTTTCCTCATCTTAAGCTTCAATTGACTTAAATTAAGTAGACTTAAACTAATTATAAATTCAAGCCGCTTTATTATCAAAAACTTCTTTTTTAAAATCTTAGGAAATTTGTCTGTTTTTCATATTCTATTAACTTCAATTTCGATTTTAATAAGTTCACTTTTGGCACAGATCGAACAACCACAAGAAAGTCTTTTAAGTTCTTTTGAATACTGCTGGGAAACGTATAGAAAAGATAAATAATATAATATTGAGATAGTTTTGTTATATATATAGACATATTTATCTATCTATGTGTGTGTATATAGAGCGTGTTTCGAATGTTGCAACTGTAAATTAAAATAACACCAAAGCACGCAACAAAAATTAATTGTCTAACACCAAATAAACTTTGAAACCAAAAAAAAAAAAAAAAAAAAATACAAAAACTGGGCGTGGTATGCCTTGAAAATGACTTGAGGCACACCTACTATTATTCTGAGGGTCGGCTTTTGCGGCTCGTCTGCTAATTAAGCAAGCCAAAAACCGAAAACCGAAAGAAATTCAAATACAACATGATAAACAATTAATTTTGATTAGCCGCCTGCAATTAAGGCGCAAGAGAGAGAGAGAGAGAAAGAGAGAGAACAAAACCACAAAAATAAAAGAAAAGAAAAGCAAAAGTTAAAGTTAAAAACCTCCCAAAAAAAAAAGGGGGAAAAGAAATCAATAGACATATGCCTAAACATTTATATGGAGCATCGCACACAGATACACACACACATACACACACAAATGCAGGCATTGGCGGCCATTGTCACCATTTTGGCCAACACACACAAACTCGAGAGGGAGAGAGTGAGACGGAGCCCAGGCTTGCCTGCATTTTGCAGTTTTTGCCACCTCTCATAACTCTTTCGCTGTCTGGGCTCTGGTCAGTTAGATAAAGCTTCTCCCTACCCAACACACATAAACAACAACAGCAACAACAGCAATGTCCTTGTTGTCCTCTTTCCAGCCTAGTTTCAAGTTCAGTATGAATTTTAGGCAAATATTTCTCTCTATCTCTGTGTGTATGTGGTGGGTTTTTCTCTTGGCCATGGCCAGAGCTTTAAGTGGGTAAATGATTTTCATTAACATTTAAAGCTGACTGAAAATAAAAAAAAAAACACACACACACATACACATACACACTACAACTTCAATTGAGTTGACTTAATGTTGCTTAAACACGACACACACACACAACTAGGACATTTTGCTGGGGGTCCTCTGGAGTTTGAGCCTGCCAGTGACAGTTGAGCAAGCTAAACCAAAGCCAGTTGTTGTTATTATTGTTGTTGGCTGTTGCGTCATAAATTTTTGAAGGATTTCGGCGCTGAACTTGTCAAAATCAGACAAATGCCTGGTGCTCGACTTTCTCTCTATCTCTCTCTCTCTCTCCATCTCTCTATATGTGTATATTTAGTATATGTTTACAGTTATTTTCAGTTGGGTGGTTGTTGGGCTCTCAGGGTTTTGGGGTTTTTTGGTTTTGGTTATTGATCTGGGGCCGTAGCTGTCATAGCCAAAAGCTTTCATTTCAACAAGGTCAATGGCTTGGCCAAGAGCAGCCCCCAAAAACAACAAAATTAGAGCGAGAGCAACAGAGAGAGAGCAGGGAGATGTAGAAGGAGACAGAGACACAGAAAACAGTGAGACAAATGAAGAGATCATCAATCAAAGTTTGTTTTGGGAAAAGCCTTTAAGTGTATTTGCCTGTTCGCTCTCTTTCTGTTTCGCTTTTCTTTTCTTTTCTTTAGCTTCTTACCTTTTCAGCGATATTCCCACATTACTTATGTACAAGTACAAATTGTGGTAATTTTCAAGATCTCTTTTGTTTTCCTTTTTTTTGCTGCTCTTGGAGCTCTACAATTTCCTCATTTCTAAAAAACACCAACAACATTCGCTCAGTTGTTGGATTCTTTTTGGCCTGCCACCAACACTAAAATTAGCATAACAACTTTATAGTTTAACTGCCTCCAACTCTCAGTCTGTGACTGTGACTCTCTGGCCTGTTTAGTTCTGTTCTGTTCTGTTCTGGCCTAACCTAACGTGGCCTGGTCTGGCCTGTATCTAGAAGTTTGTATCTTGCATGTGCACCACCGTCACCGTCACCGGCACCGCCGCCGCGTCATGGTGACTCGGTGACAAACAACAACGCGAAACACAACAAAAAAAACTAAACTAAACTAAAGCAAAGCAGCAAAAAAAAACCCGATTTAACCTAAAATTCAGTATGCCTCGAGTATGCCCCTTTTGGTTAGTAAACTAATCTTTGGTATGTAATCTGAAAGGATTTCCACACAGAGTCCTCGAGTCTTGGCTTGCAGGTGGCTAGAGGAAGCAGCTGCTTTCGTAATATCCAGATTGAAGCCAAAGATAGTCAGACGATTTTCAACATAGATCATTTTGTAAACTTCAGGTGCAAATCCTTGACATTTTCGCTAACTGACAAAAAGCGCAAGTCAAGTGCTTCTCACACCTTTTTCTGTGTCTGCTTGTCTTTTTTCTTCCATTCTTCCATTTTTTCTTCATTTTGTTCACTCGCCGTCACTCAGTCAATTGCTCATTTAGTGTCAAAGATTTTACCAAGCTGATAGGAACACACTCACAGAATACACATACGAAAATCTTATCCAAAATAAATGAAAGAAAAAAAAAAGTGCCATCATCTCATGTCAACTCTGTGGTTCGTTTTGGGGCTGGGCCATGTAGTTAGGGAGCTGTTGCTCCTTTCAAAAATTATGCAGTGTGAAAAACGAGGCATGAAGGGGGCAAGTAGAGACGACAACGACGCCACTTGAGTATAAAAATGATAAAAATCTTACAAACACTCACACACACACACAACAAAGTAATCACTGAGGCTGAGTGGGAATCACTAGCAGCAGCAACAGCGGCAACAGCAACAGAGCACTAGAAGCACCATCAGCACCAACAGCAGCAGCAACATTTGAACTTTTCGTTATACAAAACTTCTTATTTGGACTTTGTGTTACTCTATAGAAGTAAATTGTGCCCTCTATTTGCAAAGGAAAAGGGTCTTAATCAATACTCTGACGTCAGCAATCAATGCTTGTGAAAGGAACACCATTTCTTCTTTGTAAGAGGGCGTGAATTATAGTTAATATAAACAGTAGCTGCCCATATATTGGGCATAGTTTGTTAGCATGAAATTTATAGGGTATACAAATATTTTTTAGCTTAAATTGTTGTTGAGGTATTGCACACAAACCAGTTTGCAATTGCGCTGACAAAAAGGAGGTAAAGATAGACACATTTATAGACAGATTAACTGATAACATACAAAATTGTCGTTAGTTCTTAATATTTGTTGTCGTTTGTCAGAGCGCCTCGTTGTTGTTGTTGTTGTTACTGCTGCTGGTGTTTGGTTTTTTTTTTGTTTTGTTTTTGGCGCTTAATTAATATGCAAAAAACGTTGAAAGAAAAGAAGAAGCAAAATGTACAAACTGACAAAGAGACATACAGATATATATGTGTGTATGTATGTTGTATTTGTATGTATGTATATAATAACGCAGCAAAGTAATCACAAGGTCAAATACACAATACACAAAACAGTTTCTGGGGCTATTGCCATGTTGTTCTTCAATTTTCTTGTTGGTCGTTTCTGTGTGTTTCGCTTGATTTTAGCCAAAACGACGTGCTTGGAAATAAATATATAGATATAACCAAAAAAAAATGTATAACGTAGGGGGTAAGGGAAGGGAGTATGTATGGGGTCTATATATGATTTGTTTGTGATTTTAAATGCTGGGAACACAAACAGACACTGCTCGCTCTCTCTCTCTCGGTCTCTTAGTATTTTAAACTTTACTTAAATGTTAATCTAATCAATTGTTTTTTGGCTTTTTTGTTACAGTATGACGATGGCCTACATGGCTACGGCATGGATTCCGGAGCCGCAGCCGCAGCCATGTATGATCCACATGCTGGCCATCGGCCGCCCGGTCTGCAAGGCCTCCCCTCGCATCATTCACCCCACATGACGCATGCCGCGGCAGCGGCCACAGTTGGCATGCACGGTTACCATTCAGGTGCCGGATCGCATGGAACACCTAGTCATGTTTCACCGGTTGCTAATCACCTAATGGGCGCTATACCCGAGGTACACAAACGTGATAAGGATGCGATTTATGAGTAAGTATGATACATGCATAGATATCAATACGAATTGGCGGCATAATAATTCAAAAATGTTCAAATAAATTGCTGTTAAATGTGTGCCAAAACTGGCATAGGCGAGAAATATATATTTAGACAAGGTGATAAGCAATTTACTAGAAAATATTATTCAAAAAGCTTAGCTTGGTGAGATTATTCAGAGACTTACAAAGATCCAAGGTCAATCAACAGTTGTAGATTATTTATTGCGATTAGCATTGACCCTTCCTCTTAAGCATATAGATTATTTCATGATAGATGTTTATTCTCTTTGATCCTGCCTTTGTTTATTGATTGATCGAAGGAACAAACAAACCCAAAAAAGGAACACCAATTGACCACCTGTTTTTTTTGTCGTTGATCGCCTGTTCTCACCTCTCTATCCGTAAAGAGATAGATGTATAGAGAGAGAGTGAGAGAACAAACCTGGCGAGGGAGTACCATAAATTTAACGCACGCGCGACTCAAAATGACGATCCTTTTAGAAATGGGCGTGATCACATGCGTTTTGCGCAAAATACAAAATTATGGGTTTCCTTTTTTCAAAAATTTCTTCTCTCTTTCGCAGAGGAAGTTTTTTTTTGTTATTTTTTGGGGGTGTGGCGCATGTTTAGTGACGGACACGGAACATGGACGTGCTTAGGCATTAGGGAGTCCATATAAAATGAGTTGCTCTTGCGCAGTTGAGCCGTCCTTCTGTGGTAACATGGTGTTAATTTGCCAAATTGTGGTTTTCTTTTTATGTCTTCCTTTTTTTGGTTACGGTTTGAGTTTGAGTTTTTGTTCTAACCCAAAGTGTCATTTGGCTTGCGTGTCTGTAGCCTGAAACAGGCAATTTTCATGTGTTGCAACTGGTGATCGGTCAGCTGCTTGATTTGATCAATTTTTTGCGCATTTTAATAAGCAAATATTTTTTATTTGTTCTTCTGTTGTTTTGTTGTCAAGCCATCCATCAGCTGTTTGATCTTGTCTGCAACTCAAGTAGTTCTTTCTCTGATTAAACATGACTTCATTAGCACACTTTTTTTCCACCTGCAGTTTGAACTTCTTTTTCGAAATGTTGTAAAATGCATTTTGTTATTTGTACAATTGACACCTTTGAAGAGAGCATTGGGTGGGTGGAAGGGGAGGGTGAGGTAGGGATAGGGACATGAGCAATCTACAAAAAAACAAAGAATAAACGAAACGAACTCTCTTAACACCTTCTCGAGTGGAGTTTAACAGCAACTTCAGCTGCCATTCGGCTTGTCACAAATGCCAAGTCATGGCAAATGAGTGCACACTTTTTTTTCGTCTTCCACTTCCACTTTTTGTATGGGATCCTGGACTCGGGCACTGGCTCTGGGTCTCCGACAAGGTCTGGGGATTGAACTCTAGAGCGTGCACTCAACTGTAAAACTCTGGGTTAGCTAGGGTCGGACTCTACTACGTCTGCTTATTAATAGTTGTTAAGCGCAGGTCTACACCCTCTCTCAGTCAGTCACTCAGTCAGTTACTTACTTACTCTCTTCTTCTGGTCAGTTGTGCCATCTAATGGCCAAGGCAGGGCACAAGCAGGGTAAAAGGAACTGCCCTTTTTTTTGGTGTTGTTCTTGCTGGTTTCCCTAATTTTGTTCAGGTGCAATTTGTGCTTAGAGCGTGAAGTAGAGAGAACGAACAAAAAAAATAAAGAAAAGAACAAAAAAAATATTTGGGGTTCAAGAGAAATGGTCAAATCATGTCGAGTTGTTGAACTAATCCGTCAAAAAGTAGAGCCAACTCAAAGAGTGTGTGTGTGTGTGTGAGAGAGTGTGGGGGGGATTACCATAGGAGAACAGCTGCTCTTTTTTTCTGTATCCTGCATTGTGGCTCTCTACATTTGCATGGCAGGAAATTGTTCAATTCGAGCATACTAATATTTAATATATTTCCATTTCTCTCTCTCTCTCTCTCTCTCTCATTGCAGACATCCGCTATTCCCGCTCTTGGCGCTTATATTCGAGAAATGCGAATTGGCCACATGTACGCCGAGGGAGCCTGGCGTGCAAGGTGGTGATGTTTGTTCATCGGAATCGTTTAACGAGGATATTGCAATGTTCAGTAAACAGGTAAGATTTTCCGAAACAACCCAACCCATCATCGTTCTCATCCGCATTATTATTTCATGTGTAAGGGTATATATACATATATTTTTTTGGTAATTGGAGCCGATTTGAAAAAGTCTCAACACATGGCCCACATGTGGCACAATGAAAGAAACGCGGCACACGAACTTAACGAAGCAAGCCGCTAAATGATCGGATTACATACCATTCAGGATCATCATCATCATCATCATCATAGGATCGGTTCAGTTTTTAGTTTTCAGTTTTTAGTTGTTTGGTTTGCTCCTCTTTGCCTTTGCCTTTTTGGCACTTAATTACAGTTGCAGCAGCAGAAGCAGCAACACCAACAACAATGTCTTGCCGCCATATGTCACAAATATGCGGCGCTTGACACTTCCTCCCTTTTGCTTTCATTTGTTGTTCTTGTTGTATTTGGAGTTCATAAAGCTGAGGCAAACTGAGAGAATATTTGCCACACACTGACATTTAAATAATTTACGATGTTTTAACATACAAATTATAATGTTGCAAGTCGTTTGCGGGCTGCCGTTGTTGCACACTCATATCCTGCCCTACCAAAAGCTGTCTGCTATTTTTATGAACGAGAGATGACACTAAAAACAAAACAAAAAAACAAAAAAATACTCACAAAACAGCAGCAGCAACCAAAGGAGCATCCAACTTATGGCTCCATCTAGAGATTTTCATGGTAGCGACATTTTTGGCGCGCCAAAATAAGCAAAAATAAAGAACCAAAAGGAATCAAAGAGAAGGGAAACGAAAACCAACAGCATCAACATTGGCCAGTTGAAATTATAAAAATGATGTTTTTATTTATGGTCCATTTGGAATTTTGACAGGCCTCTGCTATGGGTAATAAAACCAAACACAAGACCAAAACACCAAAACTGAGAAATCATTTATCAAGATGCGATTTTATGTTGCTGGTGTTGCTAATGTTGTTGCTGGTGTTGCTTCCTCAGGTTGTTGCTGTTTGCATGGCGAGATTTTGATGAACTTTTGTCAAATTGGCTATCAATATGTCAATAAAGCCGACAATTTCCCCCTCAGACAACTCGATCATTAAACCAATAAAGATAGTTACAAAATTAAGACATTTAAAGAATGTTATAGAACTTTTGCACTCAATATTTGGGTTTTCCTCATATATTCATGATTACTATATATTTATCATGTATATGGATAAGTTCATATAGTTTTCTATATGAAACTGTTTGCTTTTAGTTGCTTATTCCGCTTCGTTCGTTCTACTAATTTGTCGGTTTTATAGCACAGCTCTATAAATGATCCAATTCACCTTCATCCCGACGTCAACAACTAAGTTGTCGCTTGCATTTGATTTCATCTTTCTGTGTTTTTTTTTTCGTCTCTCGTTGGCTACTAAATTGCCGCCACTGGCAGCAGCCGTCACCGTCGTCAGCATCACCATGCGCTGCCATCGCCACTTCTTTTCGGGGCCATCGTCTTCCATCCCTTTCTGTCTCTCGCTCTCTCACTATCTCTCTGGTTGTCGCTGACAAAAATAACTCAAAAATGTCATTCGCCCATCGAATTTTAACAAACGAGCGGGGCCCCAGTCGAGTGAAACAGTCACTCGTAGTCCGCTGAAAACCAAAAAACTTTGCTAAGCTAAAAATATATAGAGTATTTATATGGTATCTACATATGCATATATACTTTGGCACTTTTTTAGTAGTAGTTGCTGCTGCCGATGTTGATGATGCTGATGCGTTTTATATAGATAGATTGCATAGATATATCTCATGTCTCATGCATTACGCCAACGCCCTAGTCTCTCAAATGCAGGTCCCAGTTGCAGTTTCCATTCCTGACTGCCTGACTGACTGCCAGCTCTTAGGATATACATACATGCATACATAGTTAGGCGACTTTTGGTGTTGGCGCTGCTAATGATGCAGCTAAGGAAACGCTTTATAATTTCTCTTTAAAAGCAGAAACATGTGATGCAAATGAAAACAACAGCAGCAACAGCAAATGGCAACGGCAACAACAAGAAATCAACAGAAGATACAACAAAACGAAACAAAAACCAAAGAGAGACAGAGAGAGAGAGAAATAAAAATAAAAACAATATTTATAAAAATATAAGCAACAAAATAAGAAAAAAAACTGAAGATGTTCGTTGCTCCCTCTGATGATCATGTTGCTGCTGCTGCTGTTGATCATGAGGATGTTGCTGATGATAATGATGATTTCTGAAGATTTCTCCCCATACGAAAATTGCTTAATGTGACTGCAGTCTTTGTCTTTGTCTTTGTCTGAGATAAAAGTGAGGATAGAGGTTTTTGGAGGGTGAAAGAGGACCCATGCTGACTGCCGAAATAATTTTTATGATTTCATTTTAAGTAATTTTTAATGAAAATCAGTTGTCGTTGTTGCTGTTGTGGTTTCTGTGTATTGCTGTTGCGGTTGTCGTCACAGGCTGACATTGTATAAACTGTAGGCTGACAACTTTTGGCGTTTTGGCTAATAGTTTGTACATGCGATGAGTTGATTTTGGCGCTGACAACGAAACACTGGCCCATTGTCTTCTTTTGGGCTGTTGTTGTTGCCTTTGAATGCAACCATGCGTGTGCCGCAGACGCGTCTCTTGGTTGGGGGCTGTCTGTTTTGGCATGATGATTAATGAAGTGCGGGTAAATGATGATGATGATTTCTGATTTCTGTTGCTCTCAGCTTGTTGTATCTATATCTCTGTGTATCATCAGACACAGACTCACAAACACACACACATTACGAAATGATTGTATTAACGAGTGCTTCTTCCTAGATCATGTTGTCAGTGTGTCCTTGACATTAAACAGCAACGAGAGAGAGAGAAAAAAGACTAACTGCCATAACATTGACACTGTCATATATAGATAGATAGAGTATGCAGTTTCAGTAGTCCATAACTCACTTGCTAAAAATGAAGAGACGACCCGATCACATCACAACGAGATCAGACCAGGCATCAGAACCTTTTTTTTTTTTTTTTTTTTTGTGTGTGTGGTTCTGTTTTTTGTCCAGGTAGATCGAAAAGAATAAATTCCGAAACAGGTTAAGGCATTAATACCAATCAATGCCTTAGCTATGCTTTTTGGTTTTTGGATTTGGGTTTGTCGGGATTGGGATTGGGTTTTTTCTCCCTCACTCTCTCTGTCTATCTGTCTCCCTCTCTCTCTCTCTCTGGCTTGGCACAAAAGGCAATTTCATGTCGGATCTCATAGCCATTCCCATTCTCATTGTTTTGCTTTTCGTAAATTGCATTTTCTGATTTCGACTGAATCCCAAAAACAAGACACACACATAGAGCGAGTGAGTGAAAGAGAGAGCGAGAGAGGGAGAGGGAGCATCTCATAATCAGGTATGAAAGGTTACGCTTGCCCAGTTGTATTGTCAGCAGAGGCAACAGCAGCTTGGAATGCTCACTTGCCGGCTGTGGCCCAGGGTCGTCTCTGGGTCTCATCTCTGCTTCTACCTTCTTTCTCTACGCACAAGGAACTTAATCTCTTTTGTGCCCCTCTCGCAGTCGTCTCGCAGTTGTCGGTATGAGGTCTCGTTTTGTTGTTTTGTTCTTTTAATGATAAAAAATACAGAAACCTTTACCTTTTTATTTGGAATTTGGTACCTTTTTAATCTGCCCCTCTTTCTCTCTCGCACACACACACACACACACACACACACACACACATGCATTCCTCGTCCCTCTGCGCAGTTATATTATTAAACCATTGTTCTTTTGGCTAAAGCAACCCCTAGCCTTTAGCGGGTTTTGAATTTCTTAAGTTGAACAAAAGACTTGTTAACAGAACTAACTGCCAAAAGAGCAGCAATGCGCAGACGCAACTGTTGCCACAGGGGTAAGGGGCATACAATCAGGCAATTGCGACGCAAAAACTGAAAAATTCACAAAAAAAAGAACACAAAAGCTGAAAACCCGAAAACTGAAAAACTGAAAAACTCTGTGTGTTCTTTCAATGATTGCTGCAATTGCACAGCGTGAATTGATTTGCCACAGCCACAGCCTGTCGGAGAACGAGACAGAGACAACTCACAGAGAGAACAGGAGAGAACTCAGATGTGGGGAGAGAAAGTATTTTCCACCCACAGGTTTATTTACTTTACAGCTGCATTTGATTACACTACGCATTTCACTCTCTCGCATTTTCATTTCCATTTTTCAGATGCGTTTTCAATCTAGTTTTTCATAGTTTCAGATACATATATTCAAATATTTGTTTATGAAACCACTTGGCGCCTTTTAAATGTTATTATTTAGTTTATATGGCAGATATATCTACATATGTGTATATCCATGTCTATGTCTATGTCTGTGTTTTCTGCTTTGGTTAGTTTTCGTTCGCTTTTCAATGTTTGTACAGTAGTTTGACCCTTTTTAACAGCTCTATATACGAAGCAAATGTATCGTGCATTTCATAGATACATTATCGCTGTGTGAGTGCCACATTACTTAGACTCTAATACGCTCATCAAATATTGTGTGTGGCAAGTTGCTGCTCGATGGCTGTTAACCCATTAGGGCATCGATCTATATATATATATATATAGACATATGTCGATTAGAGTAGCAAAAGGAGAAGGGCAGGGCAGAGCATAGAACTTACTATAAATCGATTCAGATTGTACAAATCGAGTCAGAAGAACAAAATGGTTCTGATGATTGCTAGAGAATTTGAGAAATCTTTCATTTACGCTCTCTCTCTCTCTCTTGCTCTCTCTGTGAGTTATGCATTTTTCATTCATTCTGTGGCAACTCTTTCGTTGCGCTTTTATTTATGTGGCGTTACTTATGAGAATCTTGCCAATGATTTATGACTCTCAGTCGTCAGACTGCTAAACGTTTTCAATTAAATAATAAAAAGAAAGAAAAAAAAATGAACTCAAGAAAAAGTCCCACAACAAAACAAGAAACAAGATGAGGACAGGCCAAGGTGCTGCTTTGACAAATTTGGTGGAAAATGGTTTTTCACATTATCAAAAAGAAGAAGAAAACCCAACCGGATGTCTGTGGCAGACGTCAAGTGATGTAAAGTGAGAGCATTGGCAACAACAGGTATCATTTTGTATGTTTCCCTCATTTCAGACACAAGAAATTCTGACTGTCTCTCCAGTCTCAGTCTCAGTCTCTGTTGGTCTGTCGGTCGGTCGGTCTATCTGTCTTGTACTTTTTCCCCCAATGCAAATATTGACCATCTTCTTCATGTTGCCAATGTTTGCCCGCTTCTTCGTCTGTGTCTTTTACTTGTACTTGTTCTTGTTCTGCTGCTGCTGTTGCTGCTGGTGAATCGTTAGAAGTATCTCGAGAAGCAGCTACCTCACAGTGCGTTTGTCTTGGTTTGGTTTGGTTTACTTTACGTCGTTTGGGTTGTAAAACGGCGGCCCAAGCAGATACAAAAGAATAATGAACGGGGCTATGGAATGAAGCGATGCGTTTGCACTGAGCTATAAACCTCTAAGTAAATCAAGCCAAGAACTACTACTACTTTTCCATCTTCCCTCTCCCCACTCCTTGAACTGTATACACAGAACTTGCTGGTTGGGGAGTCATCCCAGTTATAGTTTTTGTTGTTGTTGTTATTATTATTATTATTGTTGTCACCTCAATTGTTGTGTTGGTTTTTTGTTTTTGTTTTACTACCGATATTGTATGTGTACAGGGCACCATTATAAAGATATGGATAAAAAAAGCAACAACAACGACAACAAATTGTACACATGGTTTTTGTAGTTGTTTGGAGTCTCTGTTTGCTTTGGGTAAAAGTAATCAGCCACATTAAACAACTACAACATCGTCATAATCATCATCATCAGGCCGATTAACATCATCATCATGGGTGTTGTTTTTTTTTGTTTTTGGTATTGCATTACAAGAAAATTATTCCTTCGATCCATGGGCGTAAAGAGAGGGAAACAAGATAGTTTGGTTCGAGACTTTTTATTCACATTTTCTACATTCGGAAGAAAAGTTCAAAAACCTTTAAGTCATATTTAAAAGAAGTTCGATATGCTTCTAAAATGGGTATTAAGATGAGGACTTCGACAGTACAACGTTCTAAGTTCGATATCTATCTAAAGAAACAATTTAAAGGAATAAGCTTAAGAAAATCTTAAGAAAGAAAGTTAGTAACTTTTTGATTACAAATCTTTTGAAGGTTCTCCTCCGACCCCCCTTTTTTTGTCATGTCCATGTGTTATTTTATTTTCGTATGGTGTGGGTTAAATATTTTATGAATTGTGCAAGCTTTTAGGTACCTAAGTGTCGTGTGACTTCAATATTTGTTGTAGGTGTGAGAAATTTGATAGGCTTATGTTGGTTTTTGGTTTCTTGCAAAAATGAAACACAAAAAACTGTTGCAGTGACTAAAACAGATTCAGATTGCTGCTCTTTGGTTAAGGGGGGTGGGGTCCATGACGTGTGATTTGGTACAATAATTTAACTCACGTGGCAAAAGTTTTTAAATATTGTTTCTGTTGTCTAGTTGCCCCTTTTGGGGAATTTGTTATTTCAAGCCACAAGGGAGATAAAAGTCTCGATAACATTTCGACAGCGTCTCTCAGCAATTGCTGTTGTTTTGTGTGTTGTATTTGCTTTTGTTTCTTTTTCATTTGTTTATGATGATAGCGAGGAGCAACTGAAATAATGAGATAGAGAGACAGAGTGAGAGAGCAGTTTACCCGCATGCGGCCGGCGCCGAGGCACGCAACATGAACAACAAAAACAAAAGTAATAATGAGAATTAGTGTAGCTACGTGCAGCAATTTAGGCGCCGCATTAGATAAACTAATAACAGAGACGTGTGTGTGTGTGTGTGCCTGTGAGACATGACCTGAACTAGTTCCTTTAAGGTCACCACACACTGCTTTCTGTCTGACTAGTACTCTTCGCCACCTTATCAGAATGCAGTTTCTCAAGTGCATTTGAAGCTTTTTGGCTTGTCTCGCCGCCCATCCATAGTCTGCGGACTCTCTGACTGTGACTCTGGCTACCGTTTTGTGCGCTGATTCCAAAAGTCGCATAAATTGCTTTATGGCCATTTGCTGGGCAAGCTTTATGGCCATTACTCAAGTGCTTTTACTTCAATACTCACTACACTCTTCCACTTCATTGTAGAGTCTTTCTCGTCTCCTCCTCGCGCCACTGAGTTTTCTCCCATAGGTTTATGGCCAACACAATGCCAGGGCTATAAACTGCTGCTGCTGCTGCTGCTGCTCCTAGGTATTGGCCTAATAAAAACGTAGCAAAAACAAATGCTCTACAACATTTTTATGATTGTTGCTTTTGGTGTTTTGGTTTGAGTTTCGATTTTTAACGTTCCCCCCTCCACTTCATTTTCTATTTCTTGCTTTTTTGTTGGTTTTTTTGTAGTTTTATTTTAGTGGCTCAAATTTCTATAAATTTATCATGTGAGACATTAAAAGCAATTTTGATTGAATCATAATTTTTAGCTTTTACTTTAGTTTTCGGTTTGTTTCGATTGGCTCTTTATGACAACTTGTTGGCACGTGGTTGACAAAGGGGTCTTTACTCTGGATGAGTCTTTAGTTGGGGGGTTTCGATCAAAAAAAAAAAAAAAAATAAATAAAAAGAATTGATTTCGAAAATTCCCCTTAAAATTTATGACCACCTACGCGACGTTTCGTATTGTTTGCCATGGTGTCCGGATGGTGGGTATCTTTTTTTTTTTTATATATTTTGTAAAACGTTAGTATTGTGTGGCCCTGTGTTTCGGTGTGTTGTATAATTGCATTTATTGGCATCATAAAACCGTTTGAAGAGCAGTATCTAAACAGTAGTGATTTTTTGTCGCCCATGGATTGCAAAATTTATGAGCTGCTCATGTGAAACTGATTAGAATTGGGCGCGTAAAGAACTTTGGGGCTGGAATGACGTGCGAGTTAATTTTTTATTATTTTTTCGCCTTTTGTTTGTAGTTTTTCTGTGTTTTGTTTCCGTGTCGCTTTAGTGGGGTTTTCCGCCATGAATTGAAATTATACATATGTATATATATTATTTTGTTGGATACGAGGGGTAAAATGAAAGAGAGAGAGAGAGAGAGAATGTTGCTACTCTGCTTGGGCTATAAATATAAAATTGTCAGCTGCAGCCGCCCACGCAGCGTGTTGACAAAATGTTGGAAGAAGGAAAAATTTCATTTTCATTTACCATTTCCACACACACACACACACATACACAGACACAGAAACATAGAGTCACATATATAGATTTTCACGCCCCAACTGGCCGATTGATATTTATAGACTTGTCTCATGCTGTGAATTTACTAGTTGGAAAATGATTTATATATTTTTAAAAACCTCAGACATTGGACGTCAGACTACTGACAAAAAGATTTGCAAGGCTTATCAGTTTTGGTATGCTGCAACTAGTTCGAGGTTCCCTCCAATTAGCACAAAAAAAAGCAGAAAAAGGGCAGCCATTTTGTCGGGCTCTGACTCTGACTCTGTGGGCACTCGATATGCCATATACCAACATTATATGTATAGTATATATATTTAGAGGGAGTGCGAGAGAGAGAGAGGGGAATACGTGCGTGCCATATGCCTACCATTTGCTTGCTTTTCATATCAGCAAAAGGCTAAAAGCGCGACCTGGCCATATCATCATGGCAAATATATAAAACCAGTTTGGCAACTTCTCGTGGCAGCTCCTACTCTACAACACTCCACTATCTCCCTCTCATTGTGTTTGTGTGTGTATGTGTGTGTGGAGGTCTTTTATGTTGTGTTTGTGTGTGCAACGCCGGCAGCAACCAACCAGCATTTGAAAATGCAACATAAAAGCCAAACACACAAACACCAAACGACTTTGGCAAAACTCTCCATCACGCAACTCTTTTTGCTGTACCTCGTTGTTGTCGCTCTCGTTGTAGTCGTCGTCGTCAATGGCTGTGCTTTGTATTTGTTATTAATATTGGTGTGTTTGGATATGTTGTTGTTGCTGCCACACAATGGGGCGTTTTTCTCATGCTACATGGGGCTGCAGAGGGGCCCCCACATTTGTGCAAAAGTCCATTCGATCTGACTGTAGGCAAGTGTGTAATTATTAGCCACTCAAGCCTCAGTTGATTTCTGAAATTGCCGTTACTGTTACTGGATCAGTAGGTAGGGCAAATTGCATTTTCCAACTTTCCAATACGTAGAAATATGCTTTTTATTGCACATTGAGTTCAGCATGTGATCGATTTCCAAGTGATCTAGAAGATCTTTTAGTTCAACCATGACTTTCTACTTAATGGGATTGATATTTATAACTTATCAGTTGGTAAGATCAACAAATTCATGGACAACCTTGTTGCAAATTGTGCTGTGTGTGGTCAGATAATTTAAAGACTTCTTTGTGCAAGGTCAGCTCTCCTACTCTAAAGGGGTGGGGGAGGGGCTCTAACTCAGCGGGGGAACACACAACATGATATTTATTATGTCGGTTCCGTGAGAGTTATCGTCAAACGTTAACGACCAACAGATAGTTTCAAATACATAATTCGCAGCATTTATTTGACCTTCTGTCGCATTTTTTGCCTGCGTTTTTTCTCTTCTTTATTTTTGGGGTCTCTGTTTTGGCATTTTATCTAGCCAGATATTGCTTTTGTGATTTTTATCTACATGGGTGTGTGTGTGTGGTTGTGTGTGGTTTATTTTCGGTTCGCCTTGCTATAAAAACGAGAATCTCTTTTATGGTCACACGGCAGAGTCACCTTTTGTTGGACGGATGGATGGATTTTGATGAGCATTTTACGCAAATGTTGCAGTTCCCATGGTATCGTGTTTGAAACCGATGTGCTTGTTACTTTTGTTGTCTCTTAATACATTTATAATGTGTATACAATATTTCTATATTTTATTATTATTATTTTTGTTGTTGTGTTTTGTTTTTTTTTCGCTCTTCTTATCACATTGGCCTCTATGTGTCTTTGACTCTGTTTGTTGAACGGGTGGGCATCATAAAAATGCGGCAACACCAGACAACACAGCAACCTACATACACACAAACGAAGAGAATATAAGAGACCTAAGAGAGGGAGTGTTGCATTTTACCTGCCACCTGCCTGCATTTGTCAAGAGATAAAACAGCTGTTTCTTCCCTTTTTTTTTGCCACGATTTGCATTTTTTTCTTTTATGTATCTCATTCTTATTCTATATCCTCCTCATCTCATTCTTTCTTTCTTTTCTCATTGCAGATAAGATCACAGAAACCCTACTATACCGCAGATCCCGAAGTCGACTCACTGGTAAGTACACAAAACCAACAAAAAACCAAAAAAAAAAAATCTAAATTCACGTGGGCAACATTGTTGCGGCAACATGTTGACTGTATTTTGCGGATGCCAAAGATCATGGCAAACAGAGTGAGACAGAGTGAGACAAAGTGAGAGAGAAAAGGAGAGCCAGTTTGTGATGTCGGTTCGCAATCACCTTGACCCAAAACAAACGACAACAATTGAATAATTTTCTTTTATTTAGAATAAATCACTGCGAATTTAGTAACAGAAGCTGCCGCTGCTTCTCTTCTACCACGAACTGCGCACAATTTATGAGCATTTGCTCACTTTGCTTTGGCTTCGACTGAGTTGTTTCGACATTTTATTGGACAGCGTTGCCATACGTTTTCATTTTGCATATGCATTTGCTTTGCGGAAAGTGTTGGGGGGCACAACCAACCCGCCGGGAGCTGCCGGGACCATGTTCAACGTTGTCGACTACAATATGAAGCAGAACGATTTAATGATGCATATGACATTTTTGCACTCTCTAAATGGGCAGCCGCCTGCCTTGACTCGATCTGTCCGTAAATACATATATATACGAGTGTGTGTGTACAGTAAAAGCAACAACAATCGACCGTTGCATTCAGCGAGATCTATAAATGCCAATAAGACAGACAGAGAAAGGGAGATGAAGTGCAAAGGCAATGGGCAACCTTGGCGGCAATTTCATGATCTTGTCGTTTGTTAATTTTGAGGATCAGTTTATCACATTGACGAGAGTAACAAAACTAACGTTAAAGTTAAGCTTAAGTCCCTTGGATAAAGATGAGATCACATATAAAAAATAGATAGAACTCTTCAATTTCAGAGAACTAGGAGTAGCTTGAAAGGGAAATAATCCATTGTGATCTGGAGTTAACCAAGTCATCAAATGTAGTTTCGACAGCTTTAGTAAGTGAAACTTATCTCGTGTCATCCTTAACACGCATTTCCCTTTCGTTTTTCATTCTGTTTTGACTCTTACCTCATTCCTTTTGCTGGTTTTGGGGTCTTTGTTGTTGCTTTTACAGTCGAGTCATAATATGTGTATATATATTTTTTTTTATGGACGCACATGAGTCAGAGAGATCGAGATTCATGTAAATGAAGACGGAAATGCCGCATGCAAAAAGTACAAAACGAGCCATGCAATTGGGCTAAACAAATCGCATAAACTTTTGGAAAACCAAAAGATGAGAATATAGTGGCAAAGATGTAAATGTCGATGAGGATGAGGAACAGTTGCTGCTGCTGTCTATAAAGAGATTATGGGCAAAACTAATTTTAATTGCGACTCCTCTCAGTCGTAAATGTGTCACTCACTCACTCACACGCACTGTCAATGTTTTATGCCTTCAGTTTTTATGGCGTATTAGTCGCCACAGAATGACAGAGAGATAGAGCTAGATGGAGAGTAAAAGGAGAGCAACAGAGAAATCTCTGGTGGCCCTAATTTTATGCACTTGCAGATTAGTTTATTAGTTGTAGTACATACTCACTGAATGCCGCATGGCAGTGGGACAGACATTTGGACAGAAAAAGACCTAGTCTGGGTCTGGTCTGGCCTGGCCATGGCCGTGTGCGCGCCTGCGTACTTTGGCCATAAATCATTTTGGCATGCCACTACTCTGTGGTCCACCACAGAGGCCTGCACCTCCCCCTGCCCCCACCTCAGCCGCTCTAACTGCAGCGCAGAGAGCACTCTTGGGCACATCATGTTTTGAACATTTAAAAGTGCATTTAGTAACACTTATTCAACAACACAAAAACTGAAAAAAAGACCAAAAACCGGGGGGGAAACAAATCTCAAGACGAGGAAAACTACAGGGAATATTGTTGGCGGTTTTGTGTGTGTGTGTTTGGTATTTACTCTCGCTCATGCTATAAAAATGTTTATAGCATGTCTTCTCTATGTTATTATCTCGCGGTTAAAATGAAATTCTTCAAAGTTGGTTCGTTCCGATCCTCGGATCTTGCAACTTGCAGTAGCAGTAGGCAGCTGGAAGCTTGGCCACACAGCAGTTAGCAGCATCGTAAAAATGTCAAATGTCAAACTGACATTTTAATTAGCATCTGGTCACCCTAGAACAACAAAATGCCACTCCCCATGATGATGATAATGATGTTGATGTTGATAATGATGATGATGTTTAATGTTATTCAATACATTTATTTATTATATTCCTTTTGTATTTATATTTTCAGATGGTGCAAGCAATACAAGTACTTCGGTTTCACCTTTTAGAATTAGAAAAAGTAAGTACCAACTAAATGATTATAATAAATACAAGTAAATGTATTTAGTAAGAGCATTGCAATACGTTTTTACCCCATAGTCATGCAATTAACCAGAGATTGTTGCCAAGTCAGGCCCGGTAATTTATCAAATGGCCACCCAAACAGGCTCTATGAATGAAAAACATACATATATAAATAGACCAAATCATACCCTGGAAAATGATTTCAAAGAATTGACCAAGTTTTTCTTTAGATCTCATAAGAAAAAGTAGACAAGTTGAAAAGGAAGTCGAATTAACTAGGCGAATAATCATCTTAATATACCCAGTTTGCAGCCTGCCTACAGGGTATGCAAAAAAAAAGCGAATACGAAACATTTGCGACATGGACAAACTGGCATTTCAATTACCAACATTTGTGTTGACATTTTATTGAGCTTGTAAAGCCAGGCTAACCCCACAGCAGGCGGGCCCCCATATATCTGTCTATGTCTAAATTAGAATCGGATTTGGTTTCGGGGAATGGCAACGCATTTGAGTTGAAAAATCAAACGATTGGCCAATTAACAAGAGTCACAAAATTTTCTATGGCAGGATGCAGTTTTCAGTTTTTTTCAAATATTTGCTGTCTGCCGCGGGGCAGAGCAGGTGGATTTCGAGTTTATTTGTTGGCCAGATAAGAGAACATTTGAAGTACAATAGTTTTACTTTATATAGAAATATTCAAACAATGCAATGCATTCATTTTCGGCATTTGTCTTTTGTTGTTAATTCATGAGGTGTGATGCCCCCCAATTCCCTCTCACTCACTCACTCACCCCCACTCCTCTATTTGTTGTGTAGATGTCTGATAAGGGCGGGAGATCGGCGTGTACATAAATTAAATTTTCAACTATTGTCGGGAATGCTTAGTTTGGAGTTTCTTTTCGTCGGCAACACCTACTTGATTATTAGACACTTTTTTATAGTCTAAATGGAAAAATTACAGGTTGCCTAATTTGTTTTAATTTCAAATAATATGCAAGAACTTGGTTAGATGGTTTGTTCGTTGGTTGGTTTGGTTGGTTCGTTGGGTGCGTGTGTGTGTGTTTGTCTGTTTTTAGACTTAATGGAAGTTGTTCCTCAAACGTGGTCGTAATTAATGCCCCCACCAACTGCCCCTTGAGCCGTTTGTTGCTGTTGTTGCTGCTGTGTCGAGAAAATTAATTAGGCAAATGCGCAGCGAAGCGTGGAGCGTTGGCCGTTTGCCTGAAACTGAAACCGAAGCTGGAGCTGAAGCTGAAGCTGAAGCCGGAGACGGAGCCGGGCTTTGAGTTAAGCTAAACCCGTCCAAGTTGGACTTTTTTTTTCAATTAAGTCTTAAGTAAGAAATTATGCAAAACATTCTAAAAACAACAACAAGCAACAACCATTGAAAACAAGACAAACGTTAAGAGAATATTTACTGAGGCTAAGCTTGAAATTGGTAAAACATTTTGAAAAGAAAAAAATTCATTTCGTATAGAGTGTGTTTTGGAATGTTTTCAGAGGCTCGAGTGTGGGGCAATGGGTTAATGACACAAAACAAACAACAATGCATCAAATGTCTGTATGCTACAACGCAACAAAAGTCAATCAATGTGCAATTAGTGACGGTCATGTTAATTATCCAAACGCTTTCTAAAGAAACTAAGGCAGTAAGCCAGTCAGCCATACAGATAGATAGAGACTGAATATGACTTGTAGATGGAATTGGAATTGGTATTTGTATTTGTATTCGGTGTTGGCCAGCTGCAATTTGTTGCATATGGCACCCTGTATACAAATATATACATATATAAATGTAGAGAACGAGAGACAACAACCAACGATCGAGATCTTTATCATCTGAGGCTCTGAGAGAGACCACGACAGGTTTTTGTTTTGTCATTTGTCACTCACACAGCTTGCGAGACACACAAAAACAGCAACAACAAAGAATTGTAGCAACTTGTACGCAGAAAAAACAACAGCAACAACAACAACATTATTGTATTGTATCAAAAAACATTCATTTATATGCAGCCAACAAAATGCAGCGGGCGATTTTTTGGTGTATAAAATAAATATAAATACAGCGAAAAAAAAAAAAAATAAAAAATGAAAAAGAAATAAAACGAAATACAAAATATACTTAAATAAAATGTGCGGGCTGACTGACTGACTGACTGGCAAAAGGAAAAATATATATATTTATTTCTATATATACGATTGTATATCTGTATATCTGTGTGCATATTTGTTGCTGCTGCTAAAAACAACAGCACACAGAATCAGTTAAAAAGACGTTTTCAAGTCTTGTGTCTGTCAAAACTGGTTTGCCAGCTAGCCAGCCAGCCAGAGCCCCATCGTCATCGTCATCGTTGTTCAGCACACGGACAATTCTCGTCAGAGAGTCACATGCAAAAAACAACGGGCACTACAGCAACAGCAACAGCAACAGCAACATCAACAAGGCATTGCAATTGACAAACTGACTGAGAGACAGACAGACCAACCAAACAGCCAACCAACGAACAATTCAACCAGCCAACCCAACCGACTGATAGACAGACAGACAGCCAGCCAGACAACACGTTGGGTCAGTTGCACACGCTCCGGCAGGGGGTAGCATGCCGGCATGGGGGCAACAGCAACAGCAACAGCAGCAACAACACCGATTTTGGGGCCTTGTTTTGATGGCTTGGCCAGATCACTAAGCTAAGCACTAACAGCTGTATCTCTCTTTCCCTATACAGACACAAAGACAGACAGACAGATAAGTGTATAGTTGCCTATAAAAGCAGCTAAGCTACTTAATCTTTGACATGGGGAGAAACAAAAAAAAACCAATTGAAGAAGAATTTACCAAAATGTACAAAATCTATTTAAATCAATTTTAAATTCAAAGCGCATTTAAACTTCGTTGAATGCCAATCAAAAAATTCTTAATTAAATATAATTTAAATCGAGGGGAAAAAATACGTCTATACTTCTTAGAGACAATTCCGTCAAACGACAGACAGAAGGCGCTTTCTTGAGTTTGAGCGAGGCAAATTAAATGCTCTATCTATTAACGGAAATCGAAAATTACCACAAAGCTGATTCAAACGATTTGCATTGAGATTAGAAGGCGAGTAAGAGAGCAAGTAAGCCGGACGCTAAACGATGCCTATCATCTTGGTAAAGGAAGCTGTAAAACATGTCCCCCTTCCCCCTACCCGACCACAGTTTGTAGGTGGAGACTAGGAGGAAGAATATTTCAGTAAGAGAGAGCGAATAGAGACTGTGAAAAGTTTTGCTTAACAGGATGTACAAATGATGGTAACATTTACAATGCCTTCAAGTAACAAGCACCGCCCTCTGTTGCTGTGGCTGTTGCTGTTGCTGATGTCTGCTTGTCCGATCTCTCTAGATGCCCACCCAATGTGCAACTGCAACTACGTGGGGGCCCTCCAGTCATAAATATCGCAATGAGCTGTTCAAAATGTCACATACAATGCTGACAAATTAATCAAAAATTATCAGAGTCCAAGCATCGCAGGCTCTAAAGGGCCCAGAGTGACTGAGTGTGTGTGTTGGGGACAGAGCAGGGACAGCGCGACGACTGAGCATAAAGTCGCATAAACATATCAATTTAGTATTTATGTTGCCAGTCAGTCAGGCTGGCACGAAGGGGCGAGAAGGGCAAATGTGTGTGCGTGCAACATGTTGCTGGCGTGCTAATTGCAAGCTTTATGGCAATCAAAACTGCCAGCAACATGTTGCAGACATTACATACAGCGCGCTGTTTTGTGCCGCTTATCAGCAGCAGCGACAAATTTGACATTGTCCTGTCATAAACCAGTTTATCATCTTATATATTTTTTGGTGACAATAACATTGAAAGCCAAACCAAGGCATATTGGCTGGCTGGCTGGCTGGCAATCAGTCGGGCCAGAAGTAACAGAGTCAGTGGTAGCCTGCAAACAAGTTTGACAAGTTTTGGCCAATGGGCAACAACAACAACAACAACGACGACGACGAGTTAATAGTCGAACCGCCAGCAACGGTTGCAGCAGGCAAGCCAAAAAAAAGAAAAAAATCCAAAAATATATATGTATATATAAAAAAGAAAGAAAAGAAAACGGCAGCAATTTGCATAAGCAACGCGCACTTTTTCGTAAATTAAATGCCCCCAGTTAAATGGAGCACCCTGTTGTTGCTGGTGTCTGCCTGAGCCCAGTGCAATTAATTTCTTTTTAGCCGTAGCGGCGGCTGCATTCCTCTTTGTATGCATATTTGCATATGTGCTGCATCTCAGTGGCCCCCTTTCCCTTAGTGGCCCTTCTGACTCTCTGCCTGCCTGCCTGCCTGACTCACACTCACTTTGGTCTTATCGCATTTGTTTTATCACACACAACACACATAGACTCTGACTTGGTCAGACAGAGGAGATGGTGAGCAGGAGGAGAGGAGAACATGGTCAACGCATTTTGTTTCTGCTGACGCCAGCGATCTTCTTCTTCGTCGTCGTCGTTTTGGGTCTGCATCAGCATGTTGCACGTGCTGGTGGTGGATGCTCTTCAAAGTGTGCCCCGAGGCTAAACTTGACTGTGCCCGGGCACTTCCTTTTTTGGGGGCTCTCTCAGTTCGGCCTATGCATATTTATGTACAGAGGTTTGGCTTGGGTTTAGCCGGTCGTCGTTGTTGCTGTTGTCTACGCCATTTTTGAGTACCATCATCAACCATTTGCATGGTGAAAAGAAATAAGATGAACAACAAAGAAGGAGAAGGCGAAGGCACAGACGAGGGGTATAAAAGCAATTTGCATGCCATTTGTGGCGGGAACAGAACCTGATCAGGTTTTTGTAGCAATGGCGCTAAGTGTTGAAGGAATGCAACTGCAAATGGATAATGAACGTATTGCAATGACTCATACATTATTATTATTATAGGTTAAGATTAGTTATAAGCACTTGCACCCCCCAATATCTCCCCCCAATTACCCACCCAAACCTAATATAAGACAATTTCTTACAACAATTTACTCAATATCAATTCTTTGTTTCTTCTTTTCCCCTCTCTCTTTCTTTCTTTCTCTCTCTCTTTCTCTTGTGTCTCGCAATGGGGTGCTATTCTCATTACAGGTACATGAATTATGCGATAATTTCTGTCATCGATATATCTCATGTTTAAAGGGTAAAATGCCAATAGATTTAGTGATCGACGAACGGGACACCACCAAACCACCAGAATTAGGTTCAGCAAATGGTGAAGGAAGAAGTAACGCCGATTCAACATCGCACACCGATGGAGCTAGTACACCAGACGTTGTGAGTACCCCCTTCGCGGGAGCACATGGTCCTATATTGGCGAGCTACAATGCGGTGGTGCACCCATGTTCGTAGTACGATAACGACCTTCTTGCAAAAACGAAGCGGGTGCTCACAATGCCCTGGGATTAAATGAATCAATAGAAACTAAATCAATAAATAATACAATAATACAAAAAGCAAATGAATGAAACTAAACAAAAAAAAATCAAATGAAATGAACAAAAAAATGTTGCGAAACTGCATAAGCAAATTAATCCGAAAAAAATTAATTAACTTTGCAAACCAACAACAACAAGTATCATATTGATGAATTTGAAATCCAAACTTTGAAAAAAAAAACGCAGAAGAAGTTGTACGTAATTATGAACAAGAACAAGAACACACACACATTGTAAATTAGTCAAGCAAAAAGAAGAAGATGAAAAGAGAAAAAAAACGAAAGCAAAATGCAAAAATGAGAAACAGAAAAACTTCATAAATCAACAGCAAGCAAATATCTAACGTGCAACAGCATCAAACAGCAGCAACAGCAGCTGCAGCAGAAGCAACAGGCGCAAGTAGCAGAATGCCAGGACAATGATAAGGATAAGGAAGCAGCAGCAGCAGCGGCCAAAAACACTGACAACAACAACGATAACGACAACAACAATGACGACGACGAAGACAACAAACAACACAAAAACAAAAAAAACGTATATGCAACACAAATGAAACATGCAACGCCAACAAGACAAACGAGCTTCCAAGATGCCCGCTGCTGTTACTCCTCCTCATCCTGGTCTTGTTGCCAGCCAATGGGTTTGATTGTTGTTGTTGCTGCTGCTGATAATGACGGCCGTTAGAAATTTGTCTGTTATTTTGTACAGTAAACGCCATAAATTTAAGTTCCAAAAGCAAAAAGTACAGCACAAAAACAAAAGTCATGTTATTTTTGTTTTCAACTTGTAAATTACTAAACAAAAAAACAAAAAACAAAACAAGAAACAGCAACTGAGCAACAATAATTAGCGCAAAAAACAAAAATAATTGCTTAAATTGTAAAAAGTACCAACAACTAAAGCAAAACTCAAAACAAAAAACAAACAAAAAAAACCTATTAAACAAAAAGCAAGAAATAAGAAAAAATTAAGAACAAAAGTAAAGAAAAAAGAAGCATAAGTAAAAGTTCCAGTACTTCGTTTTTGCAAGAGGCCCATATAGCTCGCCAATATAGAATTATCTATATATATATACATATATATTATTAATAATTATTAAAAACATTTAACAACCTTTTTATTATTTTCACTACTTAACAAAACCAACGCAATTATATATATTTATATATATATATAAAAGTTTACTAACCCCAACCCCCTCCCAAAAACAAAACTAACTAACAATTTTAAACATTTTACAACAAACATATGCACATAACTCCTATATACAAGCTATACTTGTGCAGATATCTAGTATCCATATATATATATACTACTATATATATGTATATATAAATTGTCTGTGAATTATCGTTTGGGAAATGAAAGAAGCCAGTTTCGTTCTAACCCTACTGATTCTTCTGACTCTTGGTTAGTTCAATCAGTTGGCTTTACTTCCTGATCCCTACAGATATAGCAGATAACCCGCCATTCTCTCATTCTGAGTACAGTCAGGTTAGCTAGCGATAACAATATTTATCAATAGCTCTTGATGGTTATTTTTTTTTTGAGTTTGTAAACTTGTACATAAATATAGTATAAAATGCCCCTCCCCCCACCACCATATCCCAATCTGCCACACAAACCACAAATTCTACAGACAGACATAAACCATATATAAAAAAATCTTTCTCTAACTCTGTGCCAATCATATTTGGAAATCAAACACAGCCCAACCATGCCCAAGACTTTGCTCCGCTGGAAGAGACCTACGCCAGTTATCGCATCAAACACGAGGCGGACTTTTAGTCTTAACAAAAATAACCGCCTCCCCCTAATCCACAAAATTTCCCAGCATAAGAAAAGAAAGAAGAACATAACCACGACAAAAAGAAAGTTCTTTATATATATATATATATATATATATAAGATGATATATATATATGTATATGAATAACTCTACTATAAATTATAACTTTAGAAAGTAGAAAACGCAAGAAAAAAAGGAAGGAGATGAACCTAAGCCTAGGCTGATTAAAAGTTGAAAACGCTAAGCAAATATATATAGTTTTATTCCTTTTTATTTTCAATATCAATTCCTCTCTCTCTCTACCTTTCGTTCAATATGTTTTTCAACAATTTCATCATCCTTCGGCAACGTGTATACGATTTTTCAAATACTAAAAACAAAAACCATTACGTCCTTTTTTCTTAGGTGTTTTACAACACCTTTGAAGAACTTGCCAAAACAAAATGAAGAAAACAAAATTAAAATTAAAATATATACATGCATATATTTTTGTTTTTCCTTTTTGTTTTTTTTTTTTATATACGATATGTGAATCTTTTATTATTATTATTATTATTTTCTTAAACAATTTTCCATTCTTATGCTTATTTCGATAAGTTTGTAAACAAAAACAAAAGAAAATGCAACGCATATACGTAAAATAATTGAAATCGAGTAATGAAAGAAAAAAAATACCAACCTGAGTTCAAATGCAAAGTATACGAATAGAAGATACGAGTTAAACAAACAAAAACATAGGTATTGTATTTATGTTTTCTTAATCTTAGTTGTTTAAAAAAAAAACAAAACAAAACTTAAAGTTAAAGTTAAATTGAAACGGCAACGCGCATATACGATGACATTTTAAATGAGCTGCAAGACCGTGCGACAAAAGCAAAAAACAAAAATCCTTAACTAAATATACGTAATGAAGAAGAACAACCACTAAAAACAACTTTAAGCATTTACTAAGCAAACAACAAAAACAAAAAATCAACAACTTTTAACTATATATAAAAGTAAATGCTAAACGCGATATACATACTATTATTATGATAAACTAAAAAACAAAACTAAATGTAATTAATTAAAATCTAGAAAAAGATGATGAGAATATACGTAGCAAACAGCGCAGCTTTTGGTGCTCAAAACAAACAATATACTATATATATATATATAAAGCAGATGAGATGAGTTTAGATCAGATGATATAGATATGAGAGATGGTCAAGTAGTAACTATTGTATTACTCTTTCCCCTCAACTACTTAGATTCCCCCCAAAAGAAAAGAACAGCAGCAACAACAACAGAGCAAAAGAGCCTAACAAGTTCTTAGACAAAAAGTACATTATGCTAAACTTAAAAACTAAACAACTTGAACTAACTATAAACCAAATCTAAACACAATTTAAAACTTCTCTCTATCTCTATAACTCGCAGTTTTAGGCACTTTTCCTAAATATTGTCTCTCTGTCTCTATCTCTCTATTTGTCTATTATCACTTGCTAATTTTCTATTTTTCACTTTTGTTTTTGTTTTAAGTTCATGGCTTACTAAACAAAAGGAAAAAAATTTGAAAAACAAAAAAAATGTACTTAAAAAACAAGCTGCTTGCAGAACTATTTGCAATTCCAGCTATATGGGCAGTCATTTGTATAATTAGACTAAAACAAGGTTTAAATATTAGTGTTAAATACCAACCAACCAACTAACTAAAAAAAAACAAAATGGGAATACGTCAAAAAGCTTTTGTACTATTTTTTCAATCCAAACAAAAAAAAAACGAAAATCTTGCATAAATTTAAACTTGCAAATCAAAAATAGTTGTTGTACTTTGTCTCATAAGCAAAACGAAAAAAAAAAACATATAAATTACTATGCCAATAATATAAACAATTTTAGCATAATTCGTGCTAACAAGCGAGTTGCTTTTTTTTAGTTTAACAAAAAAAAAAACGTAAGAAATTTCGAAATTGTTGCAAAATATAAATTGGCTGCAATTTTATTTGTTTCCTATGATTTTTTGCTAGCTTTTTGTCTATTTGTTAAAATACTTTCGTTTTATTATTATTTTTTTGTTCTTTTTTTAAATTAATTTTTTATTGTTGTACTGTAAAAATTAAAAACAAAAACTATCGATAAAATATAAAACATAAAAAAAGAAGAAACTGAAATACGTAATTGCTTTAGGTGATATTTTTTAAAAATATGTAAAAGATGAAACGAAAAAGTAAAAATAATAATAATAATAATGAAGCAAACAAACAAAACAATTGATGAAAATATATATAAATATATATATATATACTAAATCTAGTATATACATACAGATATACGTAATTAGAATTAAAAACAAGGAAAAAACTATCGCATATTGCTTTTTTGCTATTTATTTTTACAAAATAAATCTACAAGAAAAAAAAATGAAAAGAAAAACAAAAAAATGTGTAGAAAACTTTAATTCATTCATTTGATTTGTCTTTGTGCAGAAATTTTGATTGATTGATTGATTGATTATTATTATTATTACTATTGTTTAATTGTTTTATTTAGTTTTTAGCAAAATTGTGTAAAATGAGATAAATGTTATGTGAGAGCAGACGACGACGAAGTAAAAGAAAACGCAATCAAAAAACACAAAAAAAAAAAAACTAAAAAGAAAAATCTAAAAAAAAGAAAGGAATATGAAGAAAACAGAAAACCAACAACAACCAGCAACTTCTATACGATATACGAATACATTTTAATGTAATATTTTTAATTATTTATATGTATACTAATAATATAATTAAAAAAAAAAAACAAAACAAACAAAAAAAAAAAAAAAAAACAATGCAAAAATTAAGAAACAAAAGAAAAACAAAACTACAGAGTAAAGTTTAAAGAGTTAGCCAATAAATATATGAAAAAAATATATTTGAAACGAACAAAAATTTGAATTTTTTTCTTAATGTTAAGCAAAGACAGGAAAAAAGAAAAATATGTAGCCTGAAAAAGGATGAGGAGAAAGGATACAACGAGAAGAACTCAAGCGCCGTAGAACGGAACACCTAGACGAATGATCGAAGGATTCCTTGAGATTTGTGGATTTTTCAAGATCAGCGTTAAATTTTTCAGGATACTAAAATATGGCATTGACCTGGAGGAGTTTATGGACATGGACAACTTGTTCTTCTATTTCATGGTTCTTTTTTCTGGAACAGCTCAACAAGCAAAAAAGGATTTCTTTTATTTACTTCGTTTAGAAAATTATGGAACTCGACACCAAAATTTGTGACTTTCAACGCAGGAATCAACTTTATTGTATATAAAAATCTCTTAATACCAATTCAAAATGATGAAAAATTGTCCAAATTTGAATCTATTTGGTCTCTCTCATTTCAAGGGGTCCAAATTGTATAGCATCATATATCGTATATATATGAGCCATAAAAATGATATATCTCACTGTATGGGAATTAATTCTTGATCTTGATTTGGTAGCATTCCATTTAAACGATTGCCATTGTCTCTTAAGTTAGTATAAGTATTTATAGTATTAAGTTTTACGTATGAGATGAAAATTTAAGTCTTCAAAAGTAATGAAACCAAAACGAACTCAAAAGCAACCTCTCCTCCTATCCCGTTTGCTTGCTGTAAGTCGAGAAGGCTGCTCGAATTACATGGCAGCAATTTTGATATTATGAAAATTTCTATATCCATCTTTTCTCCCCCCCAATACAAAAACACACACTAATACACACACACACACACACACATACAGTTGGCACGTGTAAGCCGCTTAGCAGACGGAACACTCAAGGGGAATGCAGTCCAGCTCATGTGTCAGAAAGAAGAGAACCAGTTAGCCAGTCGCAGCAGCAGCTAGAAGGGATCAGCAAGGTCCTGATCTCTGATCCTTGAAATTTGAGCAGCAGTTGCGACTGATCAAGTTGCTTAAATATTAAATCTCTGACAGCTGTTTCTCCATGTGATTATTTATTAATATTTTCATTTCATTCTTTGATTCAAAAGTGAAAAACACCTTAAATGACTTTTTCTTCTTTGACTTGTGGATCATTTTGCTCCGCCCGTCACTTGGTTTGGTCTGTTTCGTCTGCGTGTTAGATGATTTCGTTCTGTTAATGGTAGGCACATGTAATTTGGCATTTTGCGTGATTGCCTTGGGGCGTGTGTTGGAAGGTATTTTTTCTTGTTTTTTGATTTGGTTTCTTTTTTCGGAAAGGAGTTGGAGGCATTTTCCTTTTATTTTTTGTTGAAGAAAATGTTTCGTGCTGGCAGCATTTGTATTAATTTCTTAAGCAACGCCCCGCACAATTTTCCAGCCAGAAAGAAACCTATAATTTTATAGGCATTAAGTCAATGTGGGACTGGTTTTGTAGGTCCGTATTTTCACTGCTCCACACACACACACACTCAGTTGTGTTATTGTTGTGGAATTGTGCCTTGTCTGTTTGCTTGAAATCGAAGACTTAGGGCAAGAGTAAAGGATACGGAGTCAGATTCAGACATTTGCCTCATTAGCCACTCTCTCGCTTCAAGTTAGGTGAAGGAGCTCCTCTTCTTTGTTGTTGTTTTTTGCTTCGTTTTTTGTTATTGCGGCTTTTTGGCCAAACGTCGTCATACTGTCTGCGTCTGTGGCTCAAACCGCAGGCGGCGGCTGTCCGAAATTTGTGCATTCATTTGTGAACGCAAACAGAGAGAGAAAAAACAAGTCAGAAGATGACCAAAGCTACAATTAATAAAGCAGCAAAGCCATACAAATGCGCAAAGACTTTGAAAAAGAAAAAAAGACCAACTGAGTCCCACTTTCAGACTCGATCTCAATCCCAAGCTCCATAAGCTGTGCAATGGATCGTGTGCGGACACCGACTTTGACGAGCTGCCCGATCTGGTCAGCGATTTTTATTATGTATGAAGTGTTGCGACGGCAAGAATTTCTCCCAAAAAGCAAAAAAAAAATAAAAATAAGAGACAAACAAACTCAACAAGAAATCCAAAGGCCCACAAAACAAAGCCACAGCAGACGCTTCACAGACTGTGACCGCAGAAATGTCATCACTGCTAATGTTTCAATGCAGTTTGTTCATGATGTTGTTGTTCCCCGTTCTTATTTGGTGCGACTTTTTTTTTCCAACGTTGTCATCTTTTGGCCAAAAACTTTCAACAATTTTTGCCGCACTGTCGAAGGGTTTTTGGGACACAGAAAGATCACCTCTTGAGTTTCGCCAGGGGAATTGTCGGGCTGTACACGAAGGTCGCTCATTGTCAATTGAGAAGCGTTGAATGCGATACCTTACCGCATTGGCGTGAAACGACATGCCAATGTGACAACGGTTCCTCCATTCACTGATTCGAATCTGAAAGGATATACTTCTCAGACTAGGGATTAGATTGGTAGAGAATCAATGAAAATAAATCTTAGAAGAAGCTTCTTAAGTTTGGGTTTAGTGGTCTAACCATAAATATTTTCGATCTACAAATTAACATAACGTTTCTTCTTGTTGATTTTTCAGGGCTTCTTCTCTTTTGAACTAAAATTTGTCCCTTTTCCAAGAATTATCAAAACTTTTTGCTTAATTTTTTGTTGCTTCCCAAGAAGAAGAGTAATAAAATCTTAATGACTTTCTTTTTGTTGTTGTTTCACAAAATCCAATATCTCTGTGGTCAAGTGTTGCCTTCAAACGGCAATTGCCGCTATGTCTATATAGAAGCTATATCTACCTGATTGTGTCAACCTTTTGGCCTGAGCCACAAAGTATCAATGCTTTTTTTTTTTTGCTTTTTCTTTGGCGCAAATTCAATGGAAATTTATGCCGTAAAAATGCCACAAAAACGAAAATCAAATAAAATAGCCCAAGCCAAAAAGAGATTTTTGGCTTTGCCAATCTTTCTTTGTCTTGGACCGCAACATTTTTTTTCCACTGAAACACACATCTACAGCTATATATGTATAAGCCAATGTATATATATATTATTTCACATTTTTGTGTCTTCGCCTTATTTTTGTGAAATATTTCGTATCGCACTTCCTCGGTCCAGGGCGGGCAACTAAGCTGCAAATCGGTTTAAAAGCTTAAAAATTATACAGAGAAAAAAAGAGAAGTCCAGTCGCCGTTTACTTTTGTGTCATTAGGCAAATGCAGTCGACCGCTTAGCTCACATTAGCCAAGGTGTCTCTGGGTCTTTGGCTGCTCCTTTGGGGGAATCGAGAGGGAAGCCCTATGTTGGCCAAGCCTGTGCTGCCTGAACAATTACCGTTAATTACCAAGAGCTGGCCAGCGGCATGGGGTATGGGCATGGGGCATGGGCATGTGGATCGGCACTTTGCACCGCAAATGCAATTGAAGTCAACTCAAATATCAAAAGGACAATTTACGCTTGTTTTAAACTCGATTAGCTCTTAAAATGTTCCGCACCCTGATGGTGGTGGTCATTGAGTGCTTTTCAATTATTGTCGATGGAATATAGCCCTAGCCCTTTAGATCTAGCTCTAGCATTGGCACGCATGCATGCATACTTTATGTGGGTGGTTTGGAGGTGGCACTTACTCGGGGTCAACGCGACCACAACGAAAGAAGGGACTATAAAGGGTAACTTGTTCGTCCACTTAAGCCCCGCTTAGCTTGTATTGGCCACTTGTAAATTGTAATTTAATCCGCCTAAACGAAAACTAAACTAAAAAGGGTTAAATATCAAAGGGCAGCCAGTCTCTATAGTATGTATTCTCTTGCAAGTGACCGAACGACCGCTGGGTAATTGAATTTCCACTCAGTTTGCCTTTAATATTTAATGCAAGTCGAGTCATTTGGCATTGGGTCTTTGATTGATTTTGGCTAAAACGACTTAAGACCATTTGGTATTTGCAATTTGGCGCATACTTTATGTCTACATCAGCTAATTTTGTCTCCCCCCATTCTATCCACTACCTCAGTTCTATCTCCCCAACCCCAATCTGAGGACACATAAATCACTTGCACTTAAATCCGCTGCTGGCGACGTCTCAGTCTCAGTCTCCATCTCCATCTTAGTGTCTGTTTGTCTGCTGGCCATTAGGGATTGGGGTTGCTCTGATCCTTCCTCATCTCATCTCATCCTTGCTTGGCTTTGCTTTTGTTTGTTGGCATTTCTATTGGCCCGGAAGCAGTGCGGCCAACATCTACAAAATAGTCAGACTCTCTAGCCCTCTCTCTTTGCTTTTGTGTTCATGGCAAATTTTATTGCCTTTTTGTGCTTTATTTCCTTCTGCGCACTATTTGGCCTACGCTCTTTTGTGGAATATAGAAAGTAGCTGGGGGATTGGGCAAAAGAATGGGAGCGGATAGCTCTTTATGCCTGAATGGCGCGCCGAGCATTAGATAATGGTGTTCCTGCTTATTGCTTACATTGACTTTTCCCTCTTTGGGGTTTGGGGATTTCTTCTATAATTTGCAGTCAGCTTAGGAATGCCAAACAGAAAGAGAGAGAGAGAGAGAGAGAGAGAGAGGGAGAGTGCGAGAAGGAAAAACAACTAGCCAAAAAAAATAATTTATTGCATATTTAATGGCGCACGTGTCGTGTCGCCTAGAAATGGGAAAAGCCTTGGCCTACTATTTGGTTCAAGTGACAACTGCCATGGAATTTGGAAATAAAAATTATAGAAAATTGTCTTCACTTTAATATTTCAATTAACTTTGTAAAGGTAAAACTAAGAATTCCTTTCTATGTGCTCTACTGTGAGTCGAGCCATAGACGAAGCTAAACTACTTAGCTGCTTTTACTTTCAAAAAACTTTTGCGCCCTCTTCTCTGCGAATTCCCATTTGGGCATCTGCCTACATATGGCCTGCATTATCGAAAATACTCTATGCCGAGCGTCTGCTAATAAATGAAATATGATGCGGGAGAGACAGCCACCACCATCCTCTGACACATTGTCGTAGATCTGGCTACAATTTTCAATATATGAATCAGTATGTCTGTATGTGTGTGTGGCTTCCGCACGGCGACACAATTTTCTATTTTTGGCAAATTATTTTTCTGTTTGGTATTGGATTTCCTCACTCAACTCCCAAAACCCACTTCCACTCCCACTCCCACTCTCCCACCTCGACATTCAACAATAAACCCAAGAGCCATTGCCAAGTTTTTGGCTTCTTCGTTTTGGTATGCGCGGTGCGAAAACAAAATTGACGTCAATTACGCAATGCACACACACACACACATACACAGAGAAAGGGAAGCTTACCAGTAGAACCACTGAACCACCCAATTGTCCAAACAACAATCCCCCAGTCTAGAATTTTGTGTTCTGCTCTGTTCTTTGCATGCCTTTGCCTTTGCCTTGCGCCTTTTGCTTACTAATCCGCTTCGGGGATTTTGGGAATACGCATAGCATACTTTTCTGCGTTTTGCGGGTGGATGGGAAGGATTTTTAAGCTCAACGCCTCAACGCTCGTCGCGTTTCATCTGGTCTCTCTAGTCTCACCTCTCATCTTTCCCCCGCATCAAAAGGCTCTCAAGTTGCCTTTGGTGTTGCTGTTGGTGTTTGTTGTGGGTTTTCGCACCCTCAGCGGCTGTTGCTGCTGTTACCGGCTGCTGTTGCTGCTGCTGCTGCTGCCAATGTTATTGCTGGGTGCTAATTAACGCATTAAATCATATTAATGTCGCCAAATGTTTCAAAGTCATTGCCATCCCACCACCAACGACTTCAGCTCCTTTGCATATTTTCATCTCCTGCTGACATAAATTGAGGGCAAACCTTAAAGCAAAGAGAAAAAAAGTGGGCATCTTTTTTGCTGCAGATGCAGAAAAATCACAAATTAATTAAAGAGGCTTCGATATCTCCCGTCTTTCGCGACTGGTTAATAAAACTTATTTCATAATTGTTCATAAACTTTGCAATATTATGAGTGTTTTGAATTAGTTAGTTAGTTAGTTTCTTTGGTCCTACTGTGAGTCCAACTCTGAGTCTAAGTCAGAGACGGAGTCTGAGACTGACTCTTAGTCTGGAGAGTCGGTTGTCTCATGTGTTGCATGTTACTTGCTGCTTGTTGCATGCAATGGCAAGGCAAAAAAAAAAAAAAAACAAGGCAGCCGGCCATGCCGTGTTGTCAACTATTTCTTCGGTTCATAAAAATTGTTATTAATTGGCACTTAAATGCTCAAACGCAAAAGTTGAGAGACGATGATGATGATGATGACGATGACGATGACGACGACGACGGCGAAGCGTCGCACTTTTTGCTGTTTCTGTTGTTGCTGTTGTTGTTGATGCTGTGCCTCCTCTTTTTCCTTGTTGCTGTCGCCGAGCGTGTTGTGAAATTTAAGCTTTTTAGCAGTTGTTGCCGTTGCCGTTCGTTGCATGTTAACCTTTGCCTCGCTTGTAATGAATGCAACCGAGTGAAGGAACGGAGAGGGTAGCAGGGTGGACCAGGGGGGGATAAATGTAGGATGGAGGACACACGGCTGGAGACTTGCTTAAATCTTTCATATAAATTTCTCTACTTCATGTGGCACTTGTTTAAAGTCCATTTTGGACACTGCGTGAGTGTTTATTAAGTATGTTTCGCTCTCTAGAGAAACGGAGACAAGAAGGAGAAGAAAGCATACAACTTGAGAGGAGGCCAGAGACTCATTTTGATTGAAATTTGTACATAAGTACGCACACACACACACTCTCTCTCTCTCTGTGTGTGGTTGTTGTACATAAATCTTTCACACACTCGGTCATTGAGCAAGACACATTTAAATCCGTTTCATTTGAAATTTCTGCTACCCTCCGCTCACTTCTTGCTACCCGTTTCTTATGTCATTAAAGAAATTAATAAAATGCCATAAAATGGCAATAAAAATACAAAACAACAACAACAACAAAAAGACTCAACGATCGCTTCATACATATGAAATCAAGCAAAAGCGAAAAGCTTATTAACTTTTGTTAAACATTTATTACGATTTTTTTTGTTGTTGCTTCCCCACTCCATCTCTCTCCATCTCACTCCCTCTCTCTCTCTCTCTCTCTCTGCCTCCCACTTCTCCTTGTCCCAGTGCTGTGCTGTGAATTCGAATTGCAATTTTTGTGCGGCAACAGCAATGTTAATTAAAATTTAAAAAAATGTGCAAAAGAACACCTTGAAAATATAATTTTGTTATTTGCGCGCCACACAAGAGAACTGTTGCCTCCCCCTTCTCAGTCCCCCTTTCCGCACCGTTCACAATGAACCAAAAAGTATTCATAAATACAACAAAGACGATGCGTCTGGAGCTCTAAAGATCTTTCTGTGTTGGCCGGGCCTGGCCTGGCCCCGTGTTGCCATTTTTGGCCGACCGACCGCTGTGAGAGCTGGTCAAGAGTTGTCCGATTTCGATTCCGATTCCGAAGACCGACCAACTCGATGCGAGTGTAAATGATATATGTGGGCAGACGGGCGGGACAGGGCGGGGTCCGCCGCATACAACCAGCAGTGAGCCATTCAAGTTGCGCTGTCTTGTCTGTCATTTGGAGCCACACACAAGCCAAGCCACAGCATCAGCCAGCTTCATCGTTCCCGGGGTCCAAGACCAGGCCGAGTGCAAATGACTTATAAGAATTTAATATTTAACAACACAAATCAATTCAAAAATCATCAGAGACCTGAGGTAGAGCTGAGGCCATGGTGGCACAGGGCACAGGGAAGGGACTAAGATTGGTACTGGGCTGCGAGAGCTGGACCCAAAACAACAACAAAACCAACACGATGAAAAAGTCAAAGAAAAAGAAGAAGAGGTAAAAACTCATTTGGTGCTGGTTTTCATGGACACAAAGTCTCATTTCATTTGGATGTTATTCACTTTTTGGTATCACTGCTTAAAGGTAACGAAAATGAAACTTTTACGTTAAGGCCACAAAATACACTGAGAGGGAGAGAAAGAGGGAGAGAGAGAGAGAGAGATGTTGTTGCTGCTGCTGATGATGATGATGATGATGAGAATGAGGATGGAGCTGGCCCCAGTCGTTAACATGGTGGGTCGTCGTTCGTGGCGGTGGTCGGTCTGTCGGTCCAACTGTCTTTTGCCTTTTTGTTGTGGTCAGTGCAAAAATTATGAAAATCAAAAACGTCTTTTTGGCCCTGCCCTTGGACCTATACCTTGGTCATTCTCTTTGTATGATTTCTTTTTCGAATTTTGCTTTAATTTTTGATCTTTTTCCCCTTTCCACCCCGTTTTTATTTTACTTTTTTTGGGACTTTAAAGAGTTCTTCACTTTAGTTCTTTGGCAGTTGTCGTTGCCATATAGAAAAATATATATAACCAGACATAAAATTAAAAAGACATACAAAGTGAAACATGAAGAAGAAGAAGACAAAGCCGCAGCAGCAATTGCATCTCCCGCTGCGACCCCAAAAAAAAAAACCAAAAAAAAAAAAAGAATCTAAAGAGAACAAAAGGAGAGAAAAAGAAGAACAACAGAATATGTAAAAGAAGAAAAGAAACAAAAACTCATTCCAATGGGGCCGACGGGTCGCCAAGTTCGATCAGCTCGTCAGGCGAAAAGCAACAAAAATTCCATAGTTTAAAATTGAAAAGACGACTAGGACCATACCCTTTTTTATTCAAACCTCAATTAATTGTCAACTCAAAGTCGACGGTCTTCGATCAAGTCCAGAGAGCTGTTCAAGTTTGTTTGCTGAGGTTTTTTCTTAGTATTACATCCAATATGCCCTTACTTAGTCTATGACTGATGGGTATAAATATGCACACGAAAATTATCGAGCATTTAACACTGCCCCAGCTATATAGATCGAAAAGATTTTAAGATTGAGATCGAGGCAATGGCAGCGCCATATTGCATTTGGGGTGGAATGGGATGAGATCGGATGGGATGAGTTGGTGGAGCATTGTGAAAGGGGAGTAGAGGCTGGCAATACAAACACTTTGCACTCAACACCCATTTAGCTGCCTGCCACTGCTGCTGTTGCCTGATGCTGATGATGATGATGATGTGGCCGACAGCAGCAGCAGCAGCAAAAGCAGCAGAAGCAGCCGCCAACCAAATTGTTTACAATAAAAAAATTTGCGATCGATTGCTGCCATGGCATGGGGAAAAGTGTGGGTAACCGCAAAGATCCAACACTAACACAACTGTAAACTATTTACAGCATTGCAGGCAGCAGCAGCAGCCTTTCGAGATCTCGATGATTGTTTTGATTCAGTTGGTTGTTGTTGTTGCTTATGTTGCTGCAGCGCTTCTATACAATAAAATTTATTTGATTTCTTTACGCCGCTTTCATGCCTCAGTATTTTTCTTCAATTTTCCTGCACTTTTGAACGTGATCGTTGTCGTTGTCGTTGTTGTTGCTGTTGCTGCGGCGGCGGGAAAATGAAAATGCGGCAAAAGACTACAACGTCGACGACGACGACGACGGACATCGCTGGCGGCGGCGGCGGCGGCTTCGCTTCGCTTTTATAAAAATAAATTGTTCGCAGACGTAATGATGCGAAAGCAATTGAGAATTCTCTATATGCATTTGTCTATATATATGTACATACAAAGATCTATGTATCTATATATCTTTGTGTGTGTGTGTATTCGTATGTGTATTTGTTTGTTGTTTGTTGGAATGCGTAGAATTTCAATTGACTGTGGGCAGCGTGTACAAAAGAGACAGACAGATTAGTGAGGGAAACAGATAAAGAACAAGATCTAAGACTTACTTATGCAACAGACACAGACACAGGGAAGATAACAAAGCAAACAACTATCAAATGCAAAGATCTATTCATTCTAATGGAGAATTAGTAATTCGAAAATGAAAAACTTCCTAAAGATCCTTTATCTTATTATGATCAAGCAAGCAGGAATCTTTGCTGGCCTAATTGAAATTGTTTCGCTCTTAATCTCAACTGTCCAATCAACTGACAATTTGACTGACAACATTGTCACGATTCACGATCGTTTTTTGGTTTCGTTTGCAGTGTTGGCAAATGCTCGCAGCAGGATCCCTATCTATCTATCTGATTCTTTCGCTCACTAACTCAACTGACTGCTCGTTTGAACGGCTTTTTGCCTTTTTTAGTTTCCTCATTGTGACACGCCCACTTGGTGGAGTAAAAAAAGAACCCAAGGAAAACGCAGCCAGCGACTTGCTCAACCTCAATACAAAAAGTTAATTGTTTGCCAGTTTTGCTACCCCCTGGACGGGATTTGGTATCCTCTTGCTGCGCCTGCGTGAATTTCGGGCGGGTACAGTCAGAGCGATGTCTGCGGAGTTAATCCGATTTGTTGCGCCCTCCTCACCGAGGGTGAGTTATGCGACTCTGTGATTGATTACCCGATTTTGGTGTATGTATGTGTGTGTGTTTTTTCCTTTTTTGTTTTTTTGTTCTTTTTTTTTTTTTTTTGGCTCAGGGTTGTTCTTACCCTGTCTAGATGGCTTTCGCATTCTCGTAGCATCTCTCTATCTCTGTCTCGCTCACTTGTGGCCCAAAGTGAAATTGTTTGAAAACACATTTAATTGCTGCTCATTGGCATCTGACGTGACTCAGTTGGTTGTGTTGGTGTTGTTGTTGTGTCGAGGTGAAAATTTGATTAAGCAGGCCTGAACATGAAAATGTAAACGAAAAACTTGGCTTTTAATTATTGCAATTACAAATTGCTGCCGAGCGCAAAAATTGCAAAAATCACGCATTTTATTGATTTTTAATTGCAGCTCGTTGCATACCAAGTCGCCTTTTACAGCTCTCAAGATCGGAGATGGTGATGGAGTCGATGTTGATGTGGATGTTGATGTTGTCCATTCACGGGCAAAAGACATTGAGCATTTGTGCCTTTAATTATGTTGTTGATTGCTGTTGTATGAATGCATGTATGTCCAACTGTCCAGTTGTCCAATTGTCCATTTGTCTGTTGACTTGTAAGGAACCTAAAGCCTATACCTTACCCCTTCACTCTCACTCGCTCTCGCTCTCTCTCTCACTCCACCAGTTAGTCAAGTTAAGTTGTCATAATTTTTGTCGTTCAACAAAGGCGACAACACCAACAACAACAACAACAACAACAATCGACAGGCAACAACACCTGCAAAAAGATTGGCCAGAGACCAAGTCCAAGCCAGCGCGCCAAATGCCGCAAATAACTCAGTTAATATAATTAAGTTTTGCACGAAATGTGCAACAGAAATATGCGAAAAATGCCACGCAATCTTAACCAAACCAACAAAAAAAGCCAACACACACACACACCTGAATACAAGTTGAAACAAAGTTTATGAACTTGTTCGAGTGCAGACACGTGTATGTAATGGACATGGTTAGTACGTAAAAATTGCAGAATGACATGGCCCATATGTAAATTACGCAATATCCAGACCATAGAAAAATGTGGCCAAGAGTATAAGAGGAATAAAAAATATGCCTAATACATGCCCATGTTTCGTATGAGAAAAAGTACTTCAACTTAGAGACACTTTAAGACAATACTAAAACCATTTTCAAGCTAGTAGATTCATAATTCGATTAACTAAAAGCTGAAAAGGATCATTGACACCTGCCTAAAAATATTCTTTAGTTTATTGTGCACTGTAAACCAGTTCAAATGACTTCCTCAAACAGGTAGTTCAACTATTCATTTTTATATCTCAGTTTTGACTGTTTTGTTTTTGCATTGTCTCTGATCGAAACTAAACGATATTGATCTACTTAAATCAATCAAATTTCATGCAGCTGTAGCGTAATGAAATTAGTATTTATAAGCGGCTTACACCCCACACATCAAGCCAAAGAGCACCTGTTTAAACACACTTTCAGAAGAATATATTCTGAAATGAAATGAAATTCCATGAATTTACATTTCGACCACCGGGCATTTGCATACAAATCAGCGCCACACGCTTGTTGGGCATTGAGAGGCATCCACTGGGTCGTCATTGTCGTCGATGTCGTCATTTGCAACCCTTCAAATGCTTTAGACTCCAACGAAGGGGGAATGAGAACAAGACCAAAAACCAAAAACGAAAAAGAATGAGGAGAAAAAAAAACAAGCTTCTAATGATATTTTGATGTTGTCTCGATGGGTCTTCAATGGGTGCTACCGTCTCCTCTCTTTCTCTCGTCACTCCACTGTTTGGCTGGAAACCCGCAAAATGCGTGTTTTAAATCCAATTTAGACATTATCTAATTTAGGGCATCTCTTTGCCACTCACCGGTCTCTCTGTCTCTGACTCTCGAGTCGCACGCTCGTTCCGTTAACATTTTATGCAAATCTATGGAAATTTCATTATCTTGCACCCCTTTTTTCCTGTGTGCTCTCTGATTTTTTGGCTAAATGCTGTAAACGCCGAAAGATGTAATAAACTCATTTAAACATCGCTACCGTTGGGTTCGGCCTTGCCTTGCCATGCCTTTTTTTGTCTGCCTCTCTTTGGGTTTGGGTAATGAAATTTTCAGTAAAGCATCTTGTGTCTAGGTTCACGATAATATGCAAATGGTCTGGCCCAGTGGGACGTCCCGGGCAGCCAAACCAAAGCAACCAACCGGCGAGTAGCAGTCAAATAAGTGACTAAGTGAATGAGTGAATCTCGACCGCCAACGTTTCGTGTTGCAATAATCAAATTTTCTAATTTTTATGGCTCTCTCTGGAGCAAGTAATGGCCAAAAAAGCAGACAAAAACAAAAAAAAAAGGTGAACTTCACGACCAACTCTAATTGATTTTGCAGTGGCCAGTTTCAACGGACTGGAGGAGGCCAAAAGACACTTGTGCCGCGTCATGGTAATGGCGACGGCGTCGTCTTCTAGTCTACTGCGCCCGTTCGCAATGATGCGACAGTTTTTTTTCTCGTTTTTCGTTTTTCGGCCAGGCTTTTAAAGGCGGCATGCCGTCCGCCCATTTGCAGAGGCCTTTTAAGACAAACCTTGGATGGAAAAGTGGCAAAGGGGCATATAATGGATTGAGGTATGGAGAAGGGGGCATTATAAAAAGCGCCGTGCTGAACTTCGCAGCAAACGTGACACAGCAGAATGCTAAGATCGGGGCGTTGCTTGGATGTGAAGTGTGTATTTTTCGGCTTTTACAATAGGCTTTTGCCTAGAGTTCTGTGAGAGCCGCTCCATACATTTCATATACATACATATGGTAATAACAATAACAAAAGTGCGTGGCTGCGAATCTTTTTGATCTACATTTGAGTCATTGCGGCATGGAGCCATTTATCAGAGCGTTATATCAATAATAGTATATGAATTTCAAATTATGCTTCCCCCAACCAAAGTGACTGGGCAACATTTTAACGATGATGATGACGACGACGACGACGACAATGACTGGACTGGACTTGATAGTGTTCGGAGTTGTTGTACTCCGGACTCTGTTCAATTCAAGTCTCAGACAAGCTGGACAAATCCTTGTAATACCTTGTCTATGGGCATGTTTCCTCTGCCGTCCAGCTAATTTTAACTGTCAGCTTATCTGGCCAAAAACAAGATGGGACGATAAGCGGCCAACACCTTAGCTGGCTTTTTGGGATATGTGTCAGCCAGAGCCAAAGCCAAAGTCTCGAAACGAAAAGAAACAAACATTATGTAGGGAAATATCTATAAAATCTCTTAACTCCAAATGAAAATGTCTGCAGCGGTATATTGCTTGGGTTGGGGTTTCTTTTTGGTGACTTTTCATTCGCTGACAAGGAACTGTCCACGTAATTTGCAAATGAACGTTCAAGTCAGCCAAAGTCTCCAAGTTGGGCTGCATATCCGATCGAGCTGCGATCCTTTGGCACGATGTGTTTGTGTTTGGCTGTCGTCTCTATCGTATTGCGGAATCTATTTGACACTGTCTTGTGGTGTCCTCTGGTCCTGATTCTGGCACTTTGACTCTCTCTCTCTCTCTTACTCTGTCTCTCCTTTATAAGGCTTGTTTTGATTTTTGTTTTGCTGTGGGGCACGCTATGGCTTGAAGAGAGGGCTGCGGGTGTGACACTTTACATGAAATTACTTTGCATACACATGCATCAAATTAATTACACGATTAATGTTCTCACATGCAACGAACTGGCTATAGCCTATAGTCTCCCTCTCTGTCTGTCCCTCTCTTTCTCTCCATTCGTACCGCCATCTTACGCTTATGCAAATCTATTTCTCGCGATCATCGCAGCATTTGCATGTTGCTATCTTGATATCTTGCCGGCAAGAAAATGATTCCATTGCCTTTCGTGATTCGCTTTAGCCCCCATGCCACATGCCGCACGTCCCCAGTCCCCCGACCCCCCGTGCACTGCTCACTCTCATCCGCTGTCAGCTTTCTTTGGTTGGACTGGACCTGCCAGTTATTTAGACGCAAAGAATGTGTGTTGGAATTGTGTGAAACATGCCATTTGAATAATTATCTTATTTGCATTGCAGCAACGGCAACAAATGCCCTCGACTGCAAATTAAAAAAAGTCCAAAGTCTGCTTTTCATTTCCCCTATACCCATCTCTCTCTTTCTGACTCTCTCTCTCTCTCTCTCTCTCTGGTTCACTCCCTTTCTCAAGCTAATCTCTACAAGCTCTGAGCTGAGTTGCATTGGGTTTAGCGAAAAATTTCAAATTGATAGCTGAGATTGGAGGCAGATAAGCCCGCCCTGACATTCTGTGTGAACATTGCCCAATGCAAATCGCGTGCTGCTCCATTTCCGTCCAAAGTCCCGTCGCAAGGTTTGCCCTGGGGCCTTAGGAGGCCAGAGGAGGCCTTTAGCCACCAATGCACCATCAAAACATTGCTCCACTGTAGTCCGCGTCGCATTGCGTTGCGTTTCGTTGACTACTTTTCCACTGTTTGTGTAACATAATAACAAAGGCAAACAAATGATAAGTTGATAGAGCCACAATTGCGCGCCACCGTCCTCAAGCCGCTGCTGAGGCACTTCGCTTATCTATTTATTATTTCTTTTTTTTTGTTCTTTCTTTGTTGTTGTTGTTGCCGTTAGTTTTTTTTGTGTTCAGGTAGCTTCTGAATTTTTATTATCAAAATACTAATTTCTTTGTTTGCACAAGATTTCCAAAAAAAAAGAAGAGAAACGTTGAAAAATGTTCAACGGATAGGGTGTACCTGCTTCAATTTGTTATCAGCTTATAAATATTTAATCACAGACTTGTACTTAGGCGTACTTTTTGGTTTTTTGATATTCATTTTTTTGTTATTTTTGGTCTGCGATAGCAGTTAGAGATTTCTTTAGAGAGAAAGAGTAAGTCAAAAGCCAGCCACATGGCGTATGAGTAATGTCACCTACTGTTCCTCTCTTGCTCGTTCCCTCTCTCGCTCTCTCTCTCTCCCTCTCTCTATCATACCATCTTTTGGTATCTCTCATTCTCCTAACTATATATATTTGAAATAGTTAGAATTTTATAATTATGTCAAGTGTTTCGACACGAAATTAACATGTAGCCACTTGAGTGCCTTTTGGCCGGAAACTCACGCGACTTTTTGTTTGGTTAAATGAAGACATGTTTTATTATTAAATTTGTTGCGCCCCACTCAATCGATTGGCATGGGTCAAAACACCAACAAAAAAAAAAAGTTCTTCATTTCAGACTAATGTTATTTATGTGAGATTATGTTTTCACAACAAATAAACAAAAACCGTTTAATTTTTTTGTGAAGTCATCATCAATATTATACAAAAAACTTTTATATAAATTATCAATTACAGTCGAAGAAATTATGTTTCAAGGTTAAATTTGTAATTAATGATTAGAAGAATTCTATGGAATTTCAATTTCTAATAAATTTTTTTAAAAGGTTTAGCAGAGACAAATTTACTTTTACTTGGCTAAAAAATTGAAATCTGTTTTGAAATTTTTGCATTCAACTTGGAATTTCCATTCAAATTGCCAGTCAGGCAAATCAGACTGTCTATCGGTTTGTTTGTCTGTCTGTCGCTTTGTCTGTTGTCTGAGTATGTGTGGAATAATTGTGTGTAATTAACTTGCAATTTGATTGAAATTGTACCTCGCACACGTGATACATGCCATATATATATATATATACACACTTATATGTTTGTTTATGTGTGTATGAATGTATATAAGTAAAGCAATTTGCGTGCCAACCTGTGTTGGTGGTGGGAGGAGTGTGGGGAGAGACGGGGGATTCAAAAGCCAAGTCAGCCATATTGAATTGTTTTGCCAGCGCCAATGATGGGTCTTCCAAGGAGCAATGAGCTCCTCCAATCCAACTGTCAGCTACTTTAATTAAAAATTCAACCCTCCAACACACACACAGACACATATGCACACACACATGTGCGAACACATTTTACAACTTGAACAAATTTGAAAAACAATTAAATGCCATGCGCGCAATTAAATACACAAAAGGTGGCAACAACAGCAAAAGCAACAGCAGCAGCTGCTGCTCAAGTGGCACACAGTTCCAGTTCTAAACCTCGTTTCAGACTCCCGTCACTTTTAGTGGGTGGGGCCTTGGCATATACCGTTAATTAAGCAGCAGTAGAACCCCAACCGAAAGGATAACCAAGCCAAGGACTTGAGAGGGAATCTAAACATGGCTCGAGGGCGCTAAAAACCACCACAGCAACAGCAACAACGACACAAACAGACACTCACACACACTGACACACACACAAAGAAACTAGCAAACAGACACAAAAGCTTTATGCCAAACAACAAATCCATCAAAATAAACAGCTGGGAGGGTTTCTTAGAGGGCTAGGACAGGGGAATTTCATTCCTTCTGCTTCATCTCCTGCCACAATCGTCAATCGCCCAGATCCATACCCAGACTCAAAACCAATCCCATGGAAAGCCGCAAAAACTTTCCGTGTCTTTCAGTCTGTGCGGCCGTGTAAAAAGGATTTAATTATTTGTTCTAAGGATATGGATTAAGCCAAACCGAAAAAATAACACACACAAACACACACATTCCCTTCCTTGTCTGAGGGTGCTTACTGTTTTCGAGTGTTTGTCAGACAAATAGGAAAATATGTTTCACGTCCACTTTGCCAGGGCTCAGTAAATAGAGCTCGACAATGATTATTGGGTTTGCGTTCCTTACCAACAAAAAAATAAATGCCCAGAGTTCAGAGTTTTTAATTGTGAAATGAGCCCGAAGCCACCAAGACCATGACTGAGTTGGGCCCTAATCCCAGGCCCAGGTTCAGCCTCAGGGCTAACTAACCCCCTGCCCAATTTATCTACCACGAATGTCAAATGCAGAAGAAAGGGCTGCAGGCACACACTCAAACCATACGCTGCCACGCCCCTATTGATGCTGGCTTCCCACGCATCATCCAAATTGTAGTCCGTTGTTGTAACTTGTATTTTGAAAACATATTTCCCATAGTCCTTGGCCATAATTTGATTGTTTTGCTTACTGACTGGCTGACTGGTGGGTGGGCTCGGTAGGTAGTTCTTCTAGCTGTTGATTGTAGTGATTAATACTCAATGAAATTACATGGCCTTCAGGCGAAAGTCTAGTGAAAATTGCATGTTTTGATTTGCACCAGGACACGCGCCATGCGCACTCAAATTACATACTCATTGGGCGTCTGGAGCTGATCCGACTTAGTCAACTCATTTGGAAGGCATTGAGACTGACCAAGAAACACAAACAATTGAGCAAGCTTCGTTTTCTGTTTGACTCTCACTTGGCATTAGCATTTTGTGGTAGTCAATCTTTAAATATTTAAACAAAACGATTGTCATGCTGCTGCTCCTGCTACTTGGGTAACTGGCATTAAAAATTTAAAGAGCAAATGTCAGATATTTGGCGCTTTTCGTTCTGTTAAATAAATAATTTCACTCATCCCCCCCAAAGACCTTACACCAAAGAATAAAGGGGCCCCAAAAGCCCACAACAACCGCCCATTCCCATTCCCATTCCCATTTCCAGTCCCATTCGATGGAGAGAGGTTGGAAAAAGGTAAACGAAAATTGTTTCTTGATCATTTTAATGCACCCAAAGGGCCTGAAAGTGAAAAAAAGTTTACGTGACGTGGCAGTGGAAGTGGAATTAGAATTAGAATTGAATGGGAGTGGGTTGGGTGGTTGCTTCACTACGCTCCGGTTTCATTAATATTAAAAGCAGACCACAGGAAGGCAGGCGGCAGGCTTGGCCCCTTGGCACCTGGGCAGCCTCATCATTTAAATAAAAACCAATATTTGATAATAATTGTCACAGGACATGCAATGTGATAAGACCAAAGAGTATCTCTCTACTATATATATGTGTGTGTGTGTTTATTTTTGTGTCTTGTGGCAATTCGATAGCTTAATTTCTTGCCTCGGCTGCTAATTGAAAATGTAATTAATGCACGCATCGATGATTCGCCTGCTCCACTTCCAACCTTTCTGCTGCTTCTCTTCCATCCTTCTCCTCCTGTGAATGATTCCCGCCTGGGAGCGCGCCTGGCATTTAGCACGAGAACTCTAGAGGCAAATATGTTAAGGCATGCCGCTCCCAGGGTACCCGAAGCACTCAAAGATTCCATATCCTCTCGTACTCTGGGCTCATCTTCTTCTCGACACTCGTCGTGTTCGTAACTCGATACAGTTTCAATGGGCCTCATGCCGCCAAGCCGATAGAAAAGGGCGAGAGAGAGAGAGAAGAACCCAAAAAAAACTTAATATAAACCAAGAAGTCAAAGTGTGCGGCAAGTGTGAAAGATTCGTAAAGTTGACCAGACCTCAGCTCATCAGACCTTAAGTCTCCAAGAGATCAACCGACAGACCTATCAAATATCCGCCTGTCATAAAAGGAAAGTTATTTTGTTCCATGTGAAAATGCAGCCCTTTGTTTCATTGCACTTAATTAAATAGCCAGAGAGAGAGAGAGAGAAAGACTTTGGTCTTAATGAGCCACAAATTAGCCATCGGAATCGAGACCAAGTTCCTTTCGTTTTATGGCCCATAAAAAGTAATGACAATTGCCACAATTGGCAAGAGCCGGAATAGAACAAGTCTCTCAGTTATTGTTTATGCCACTATCGAGAGAGACACCTTGTGGCTAATAAAATTAAAGTTATATAGTAATGGATATAGTAAATATCGTAGACCTTAGATCCCACACAAAGTATTAGTATGCAGACAACGTGTCTAATTATTAATAGTTTAGCCATTTGGCCTATGCGTTTTGAAATTGAAAGTAGCAGGAACTTCAATTACCAATTGGAAACTGGCCAAAATCGAATCGGTTAAACTTTATACTAAAGTTGGGAGCGCCTCTTAGCCCCTTTACCCCTTTTTGTTTGGTTAGAGTCTAATAATAATAATAATAATAATGCCAAATTGTCTATATCAGGGCGCCATTAATATGCGATTTAACAAATATTTAGCGAAAATATCTGCGTCGTTCTCTGCATGCCAAATGAATCAGCAAAATATATAAATAAAATATATATATGTATGTATAGTCGAAAATTTATTATTGAACGAAAGTCAAGAATTTTTACGAGCTTGGGAAAATAATAATTTTATGGTTAAAAAATTAACCCTACCCACCGACATCATCATGGCCCTTCCCCTCTTCTCCTCACCATGCCCCGGAGTCCAGTTCTTTGCACGTGCATGAAATTAATGCGAATGCGTTAAATTTTTGTTGACAAGAAATGCTTCGTTATTAGCAGAATTTAAATTGTAGCGCTGTTTACTATATAAAAATCGAAGACCTGGACATTGACATTTTTGGTTTCTGCAAAAGTTAAAAGCATTTAATATGCCGTCGTTGTCGTTGTGGCCAAATGATCATGATCATGTTGATGATGATGATGTTGATGATGGGGCTACTTTTCTTGGCTTTGGCTGAGAGAGGTTCCTCAACTACTCCTAGTTAGAAAACTGTCGGTTGGTCTGTCAGTCGGTCGTTGGGTCGGTCAGACGTCCAATGGCAGTCGCTGCATATTAATTTGATAACTTTGGTATATAGAATATTTATTTTTACACACACGATGTTGTTTGTCTGATGCTTTACTGTCTAGGCCTAGGCCATACGGTTGATCATATTATGGTCAGGCTGTGGCAGTTTTGACAACTTGACAGACTGGCGAGGGGACTACTGGGGGTTCCGTCGGTGACCAGTCAACAACAAGCCAAACGGACCAACAATACTTACTTATTGCCTATATGTACATATGTCCGAGTTTATGTGGCTCAATTTTATGGTTGCTTGTGACAATTTAAAGCGACATTTATAAGCAATTTGTTACTAATTCTAACAAACACTTAATGCATGTATACATAAATAAATGAAAATATAACTAACAAACATCTATATTATTGCGAATTGAATTAATTGTTATCCCCTTTCTCTCCCTCTCCTCTTCTGTATTTGCAGCGGCCGCCAAGCTCATCGTTGTCCTATGGCGGAGCAATGAACGATGATGCTCGATCGCCGGGCGCTGGTAGTACACCTGGTCCATTATCACAGCAGCCACCTGTCCTAGATACATCAGACCCTGGTAAGTTATTTTTAAAGAATTTATACCAACTTATAGACCTATATATCGTAAGGCCAAAGTGTTTGGCTCTTCACACTTCTTCTTGCCATTTGATTATGTTGTTTGACTTCAGCTTCAAGAGTTCGAAAAAAAAAACATTGCAGCACACTCACGAGTGTGAGATGTAGGAAAACTACTCGACAAAACAGTGTAACACATAAGCAACAACAACTTACACGGCACTTTGAAAGGGACAGCCCTAAGCTTACCTCTAGACTGCCTGTCTTCTGCATTTGGTTTCAACTCTTCTGTCTCCCTCTCTCTCTATCTCTCCCTCTTAGTCATATGTGTGACTGTGTGTAGTATCTCCCTGAGTGTGTGTGTGTGTGTGTGTAAACTCTTCAATCGCCAACGCCAACTTGAAGAAATAAACCCATGGAGCTTAGCTTAGCTCTTTAGCCACAAAGAACCGAAGTATTTATACTCTTGAAACTAGAGATTTCTCAAGCGACTTTGACTGATAGAAAAAATTTTTCAACAACAAAATCATGAAAATTTGAGCAATTTTTCCTTTACCTGAAAGTTTCATTTCGAAAATATTGCAGCCTGACTTTTTGTTTCTCATAATATTAGAGATCATATGTTCATTTTTCAAAAGCTTTAGTTTCGTTAGTGTGAATACCCTTTTCGATGGGTTAGGGTAACAGCAAAGTTAAAGTAGATTTTTCAATATTTTTTTGAGTGCGACTGACGTAGTTTGCACTTGGCGCTTCTTTTTGAAGATTTTTATGCGAGGATGGAGGAGCTTCATCTCCAGGTTGAATTATTTATGGTGATAGGCAAGAAAACAAAAACAAAACTAAAAAATATATATACATATATTTTTATGTGTACATAAATGAATCTAAGTGTGTGTGTGTGTGCATGTGTAGTATTTATTTATTTTTTTTTTATTATTATTTGCCGGCAACAACAAGCAACAAAAGCGCTCAGAAAACAGCACTCGAAAAAGACACTCTTGGGCCACTCGTCGTCATCATCGTCATCGTCGTCGTCGTTTGCCTTGTTGAGTGCCAGGTCCATGGTGATAATGCAGTTTCCCCTCCATAGAAATGGCAACCCACAGTAAAAGAAGAAGAAGAAACTAGAGAAGAGTCTATATCTTTTTGGCCATAGACCAAGTTCATCTTCATCCTCGTCGCTCTCTGTCTTAGGCGGTAATCCAAAGCCAATTCAACTGACTGACGTCAAAAAGTTGTTGTAAAACTTTAAAGCAAGCCGACAAACAACCAGTAACAACAACAACAACAACAACAACAACAACTTGTACTTGGGACACGACAACGCGCCATTTTGATTGATTTATCTACATGTCGCTTTACTTTGTAGACAAATTAAATTTTGGCATAGTTTGAGCTGCACTTTTTCGCTGCGTGTGCCTAAGAATATGAAAATTATCTACACTTGAATAATTTTTGTGTTACAAGAGACAGAGCGAACAAAATTTTCATATTATGATAAGGCAAAATGGCATCACCCAGAAGGCCCCCCTCCCTCAATTTTCTATATATATACATTATTCCTCTACCACTTAGTTCTTTGTCATTTCTTTCGTTCTTTTTTTTTTTGGGAAATTTGCGGCGCGTATTTCGGGCGTAGCAAATAGATATTTTCTACATTTTAAGTAGACATGACGACGGAGAAGGAATGTGGTAAGCAAAAGATATTCTCTGCTTCTCCAGAGAAATTCCATTGCAATGGTTATGAGACAAAGGGAGGGTGTGTGTGTGCGGCGGAGAAGGGCAGCGTCATTGCTTTTTGGAGGGTTCGCCGTAATTTTATGCACGAATTCGTAAAATGTTATTCAAATGGAAAATGTGATTTTTATCAATTTTGACAGGAATTTTTCCTTGGCAAAAAGCATAAAGAAAGTGTGCAAGAGCGAGTGAAAGAGAGAGGAAGAGAGGGCGGGGTAAGAAACTGAGGGAAATGCCTTCCCGAATTTTGAATTTTCGAGAGTTGGTAGCGAAATTTATGAGGTCAGAGTAAAATTGGCTGGTAAAGGTGAAGGACTTTAAGTGCATAAATATGAAACAATTCTCAAGTAAATTTAAAAAACAAAATAGCAAAAGAAGTCACCATCAAGTCACACATTTTTTGTTCACACTTGCGAATTATTTCAATTTCTGGAATTTAATCAAAATACAAATACAGAATTCACATTTTTCAAGATCGGGATCAATTGAGGGCATGTTTGTTTCCTAGGAAATCTTTCTTTAGTTCTAAATATATTTCCAAGAAATTTTTAAAGCAAGCTTAGTAACAGAATTTTAATTTAATTTACATTTGAATTCAAACTCATTTTATTTGAGTATTTAACAACATAAAGTTGTGAGAAAATACAAATTCTAGAATATTTATGGCCACATATGTACATCTATGTAATTATCTATTACCCTCTCAAGTCAATTTGGACGTCGACCAGTTAGTTTTCCATATAAATAATCCAAGCAATTAATAGTTACAGCCAGAGCGGAGCGTATCCCAACTCAAGTCTATAATTATAGATCACCCTCATCAACTTGGAGAAGAGAAAGACAAAACTGGGGAAAATTGCTGGAAAAAAGTAGAAGAGAATGAAAATTATGATCTATCATCGCCATGATGTTGTTTGTTAATGCATAATTATAGACCCAAAAACCCAAGTGATAAGTGTCAAGAGTATTTGAATTCTATGTGTGTGTGTGTGTGTGTTTATTTAGATTGAACTGAGGCTCAAGTGTCGCTTAAATGCAAATCAAAATGAGATCAATTTGATTGCCTTTGAGCTGCGAAAATGAAAATAAACAAGAACAGCGGGCAGCAGTCAACTTAGACCCACACATCCTACCCTATTTTTACACTACCCTCCTCCCTGTGTTGATCTAAATATATTCCCGTGGTTCGTCACTTTTCTCTTGCTGACATTGATTGAAAATGCTGCGTGACGTAAATTAACTTTCATGGCTTGGGCCAAGCCATCCATTTGGTAGGGGTAAGGATAAGGGTTAGGGAAACTCGATGGTTGGGGGGGTTTTTGCCTCAGAAGTGCGTGTTATCCTTTCCGCTTTGCCGCAAGACCCACACAATTGCCAATTGTTACAATTTTAAAGTTCAAGGGGTGGCTACTCTCGGTGTGTGTGTGTGTGTGTGTATGTTGTGTTTGTGGCAGCTTGTTTTTGTCATTGCGGCCTTTAAGCCGCAGCCGCCTCATTTTCTCGTCATTCACAATTCTCATCCTCATGGTTGACATGACCTTATGGACGTTGTCGAAGTCGTCGCAGTGCCTCGAGTGCACTTTTCGCTACTAAGGCGATTATCTTTATTGTTGTTGTTGCTGTTGTTGTTGTTGTCGCACAACATTTTTTTCTTTTTGCTTATTTACATTGATGAAATGTGTTACAGCTACAATAACAATAACAGGAAACTATAGCCAGGCTAGGCTGTCTTGCTGTTTGTTATCTTACCACGCACAATTAGACAATTTTCATTTGCTTTTCCTCTCCACCCCATGCCACACCGTCCATTTGTTCCCCTCCTGTCCAGTTTCATGCCATTCTGCTTGACAGTTTCACATGGAAGACGGCCTGGGAGTTTCTTTTTCTTTTCTTTGATTTCATTTTGCATTTCCTTTTCGCCTATTGTGAAAGCATTCTTTTGGTTTTGCTTTTAATTGCATTACATTTGGTCGGTTTAACTGAGACTGAAATTCTTACAGAGGGGACAGAGTCAAATTTACAATGGGAAATACAATCACACACTTTCTTTTCTGATAATTCTTTGGGAAAGATCTTTTGGCAAATCTCTTCAATCTATTAGTAACTCTTTTAGCAGTTCATCAAATGAAAAAAAAAAACGTTTCGCACCTCACAGGGCAAATAATGTGATCTTAAAATTCATTACGACATCTGCTTGATACAATATTTCCCACAACTTTTTAACTCTTTTGTCAAAATTCTGACACAATTTCCGCCACCAACGTGGCCCAACAACACCAACAACAATAATAAAAAAATTAAAATTTTACGCATTAAAAATTGAAATGAAAGAACTTTTGTATAGACGACAAAACTCCCTGATACTCCATGTCAAAGGAAAGAAAAAAGGAATTGCCCATATCTGTGTTGTATCTACCCGTAGACGAGAATGAATCCCTTTCCAAATAAAGGGCACCAGCTGCTGCACGTTTATGAATACATATGTGTGTGTTTGTGTGTGTGTGTGTGTGTGTGTACCTAACTAACACCCAGAAATTCACAATCATAAAAATTGAAACAGAAATATTGCGATGTGTAGCCATAATGAGAAGGAGAGAATGAAGGAGAAGTACCCCCTCTTCTGCCTCCTCTTTATACATTTGAAAGCGGGTAGAGCTTATGTAACATTACGTCAAATTGCACAAAAGGGCAATACATCTTCATCCCCTAAAAAAAAAACAAACGGAACACAGGGGATTGGCACACGGTGAATGTTGAACGATGAGCGCTCGTTCTTATTTTACAATGAAAATTTACGAACTGACTGTTGCGTTTTTTCCGTTCTTGCCTCACATTATCATATTTCGTAGACCCGACACGCCAATGAATAGAATGCGCATCGAATTTCCCTTTGCTGCTTTTGGGATTGGGTTTTGGCTTTAGCTCTATGTCTCTCAACAGAATCATCAACACCAGCTTACAGGGTGGGCAGGAACAGTACCAGGCTGAGCTGAACTGAACTGAGAGATACCCAAACTCAGTTGACAAACAAGCAACACCAACAACATTAACAGCAGCAACAATTGCAGGAGGGTTGCCGCGTGCAGACAAAATGCAAACTTCCTATTTCCTTTCCCGTGGTTCGTTTTTTCTGCTTTGTTCGATGTTTTTTAAGGCATGAAATTCTTGGAACTTTCATTGGGTGGTCGATTTTGACTTGAAATTTGTCTAGCTTTAAACTTATCATTATAATATAGCTATGATCTGGTTTGGTTCAGGTCTCACACTGACTGTGGCATAAATTAGACACAGCTGGATGGCTAAAGGCTGATAAGAGAAGTAGAGGTCACTTCTTTATTATGTATGTATACACATTTATTTACTTCATTATGCCGACTTGATCGTCATTCAAAAAATAATATATAAACTCATGTCTTTTTGACTTTTATTATTCATTATTTTCGCATTTCATTCATATGAAATGATTTTTGTGTAGCTGCCATTTTTGAAGAGGTTATTTTGATTGGCAAGTCGCAGTCGAAGGTGGAAAGGGGGGTAGGAGGTCGGCAGTTAATAGAGCTATCAAGAACTGCATGCTGCTGATGACAGTGGCTTATCAAGTTGCCAGTTGCAGTCGTCGCAAATTCTCCCCGTTTAAAATTGCATTTCTCAACACACAAATCACAAATCACTGCAAGGCATGCAATCTCTCACACAAATCATTTCATTTTTGCAACGACAACGACGCTGACGACGACGACGCTGACGACGCCAAGTGTCATTAGCGTCACACGTCCCGATCCCGATGGACCCCCTTTGCCCAGTTGCCCAGTTGCCCGATCCCCGCAATAAGTGTTTATTAGTATGAAACATTTATCAGCAATTATAATTATATGGCTATATGTAAGTGTGTGTGTGTATACATTAAATGGCAGCCAGCCTCAACGACCTCAGAGAATTCACACACACAGACACACACTCAAATAGAGGCAGAGATATAGCTACATGTCGGTGAAATCAATGGCAGATGATAGCAGACAAGCTGGAACTAAAAGCTAGACATACTTTTACTGGACACCAGTGTAGGCATAAATGCTTTTTAAATGCTGCCCGCAAATTAAGCAACAAATGCTAGAGGCAGGACAACAGCAACAATTTCTCGAGTGGGCACACACACACACACGCCCATTAAGTGAAATGCTAGACTGCCTCTTTTTTCAGGGTTTTCAGGAAGAAAATAGTGTGTAGTAGTCTGTAGTCCCCACTGTTTTTTTATGCAAACATTCACAAGCAACACCTAAGACATTACCAGAACGACCCGAATTCAAACATTCAATGACAAATTATGCGCTTGTGCCTGGGCGTGTTTGGGTAGTCACCTGACCATGTTGTTATGCCACCTACAACCAACAATTCTGAACGACAAGCTAACTACCTATACAACATTATACCCCCGTCATGGGCGTCGTTTTGTTTGCCTTACCGGGAGGGAGGCGTGGCTCAGTCTGCCTGTCTGTCTCTCTCACTGTGTATGCCGAGAAAATTTGACATTTTGTAATGGTAGCAAAGTGAAAGCAAATTATCTTGCGTCAACAGGAAGAAAATGTTGTATGAATACACTCTAGACTTTATGTATTTCATTCTGTTTTTTTGATAACTAGTATAAAATTGTAGGCTAGCCGCCTAATGATAAATGACATTAGTAAGAGCAATGGGTTTGTGGTGGGTGGACAAACTAATGACCTGGGTAGGTGCCAGGCAAACGGAAATAAAGTTGTCGAAATTGTAATATCAGAGAGTGGAATAAAAGTCATAAGCGTAGCATTAGGATCTTATCTGTAGGAAGGGAAGTTGGGGATAGTGGTTAAAGTGGCCTTCCCAATGTAATAAAGGTATTGAAATTCAAGTTAGTTGCTCGACAAACTTATTGAGGGAGATTTTCCATTTCGTTTATATGTAGGGCAACAGATTTGATCTTTGCTGATGGCAAGCAAATTGAATTACTTAAATAAAAACATGTATTTACCATATGAAAGTTGAAAGACCAGAGTGTGATCAGTGATCTGTCTTCTGCTTGTTTTTTTTTTATATTTTTGGTGACGATCATTGAACTCATCTGGCTGCCTTTTGTGTCATGTTCTGTCCACAAATAACATTGTCAATTGTGTTTCATGTCTCCATGAAAGAATAAAAAAAAAAAGCTGAAAAAAAGAAGAAAAATGAAGACAAGAGCACAAATAACGCAAATGTGGAATTGCTTTTCTTCCACCCTCATCCACCACACCCCCACATATACACACACACACATGGGTGTGGATGTGTGTGACTGTGGGGCTAAATTTAAACAACTTTTGCCTTATGCTTTCAATGGAAAAAATATCTTTGTAGCGCCAAATGGCGCCGTGGCAGAAAAAGTTCCATTTTGTTTGGTTTTTTTTCGTTCGCCTCTTCAAATATTCATTGAGTTTGACTAAAAGGCAGCCCCAGCCACAGGCACAGCGCCAGCCCGAAACCCCAACCCCAACCCCGAGAAAACCCGGTATAACCAACGTCCAAGGCACTTTTCCCCACTGCCATTTCATTAGCCAACATATGGAACAGAGACAGGGAGAGACTGAGACTGAGAAAAATGCCAAAAGCAGCCGGGATACTGGAGCAAACTCTGGAGTCGTCTCCTCTTCACATTTAAATGCGCACATAATTTCTAATTTGTGCGTCTAATTTATGTGCCCGAGCACCGAGACCCAAAACTTAGCACAACAAACTTGCCAATTTAACGGGGCACAAGCAAAACGAATACACCAAGAGCAAAAAAAGATACTAACCAACTCCAAAAAATAAAAGACTTTGAACCTTTAGTAAGGCCAACGACTTGTAGATACCCTGTATAATAGCTTTTAATAGTTTGTTAATCTTCTTTTGAACGAAAAATCAAATTACTTCTTTGTTTTAGACTTTCCATTATACATCTTTGATTTGGCAACTTGAAAAACGAAATATTTACCTCTCCAAGACTTGGTGAGAGCTAACTTGGCTCTGATAACCCAATTGCTACTTTTTGGTTACAGGGTATAAAAAAAAAAACCCACAAGCTGAAGGAGAAATCGAGCAAAAAGTTTTTGCCGCCACTTACATATAAAGAAATAAATAAAGCCATTTCTTCTAATATACAAAAAGCCTCGAACGAGAACAAGAAATGAGAAAATTACTTTTTTATAAGCAGGGCGAAAAGGACCCACCAACCCCCGTAAAATACCTTGACAGGATGGAGAGGGTGGTGGCCAAGTACATTGGCAAACATTGCCTAATTTGGAATTGCCTACGAAATGTGCATTAAAATAACTAGAATCTACTAGGCAAAGTGAAAGCCCCCAAAAGGTGTGTAATAAAAATAAATGTCAGTCGTTTGTTTATATCAGCAAGGCGACAATGCCACCTTTTCCCATCTCCCCCCCTTTGTTTCTTCACCCCTAAGCAAGGAGCTTCCTTTAGGATATTGCGTATACGCAGCATTGTCTCTAGACTATTACCGAAAACGAAAAAAACACAAACCCTTTTCCTCTAACACCTGGTGTGGTCCACACAAAAAAACAATAAAAGCAACAACTACAACAATAGCAACAACTTCATTGATTGTTTTTAGTGCCAAGACAGAAGAGGAACGAAACGAAATCAAAAGGCAGCAACAAAAACAGCCACAAAAATCGAACTAAATTTTACGACATAAACATAAATTTTATGACAGGCAAAAAGCAAAAAAAAAAAGAGCACACACACACAAATACATGAAAAGAAGAAACAAAAATTCCATATATCTGAGCGTTCAAGTATGGACTGAAAGTTACCCAGGAAATCATTTACTCATGACCTTATAATTCCAAATACATAACTCCTCTCTCTGTCAAATGGGCTTGGTTACCTGTAATCTTTTATTCTAAAATAAAATATAAAAGTTATCATATCCCTCGCTTACTTTTGACTTGATATACCCCATCAAATGTTTTAGATTTTGAGTAAACTCCCGAGCCCAGCGCAAAAAGGAAATCAATTTTATGGGCTGGCCAAAATAACAAAAACAAATAATTTCCATCAAAGCGCATATAGCAAATGAAGAAGAGAGAAAGAGAGAGAGAGACGATGATGAGAAAGCAGCGTAGAAAAATCTATAAAAAATATGTGAGAACTATTAAAAAGTCGTAAAGTCGTAGCAAACCCGAAAGGCACAGACCAAAGGCAAATCCAGCACCAGTCAGAGCACCCTTTCAGGGCTAAGGGGAGAGAGATGTGTGTGTGTGTGTGTGTGGTGGGGAAATGTAAAGTGTTTTACGTTTTGGCTTAGCATGTCGTAAAGTCGCTCAGTCGAGATAAAGATATATCCAGCAGACCTGGCCCCTGTGTCTTCTTTTTTCTACTTTTTAGGTATTCCGGATATGGTGTAACACTTTGTGTTTCTTCTTTTTGTTAGAGTTGTTGCTGTTGTTGTATTTCAAATGAATAATGCCATTAATGGTCGCATTACAAGTGTAATAATAATTGTCCTTGATAGAGAGGCAATTCCCCTTCCACAGCAGCCGCAATTAGGCCAACCGAACGGACAAGGCAATAATAACAACAACATTTTTCGACTGTCCAACTTGGCTTGCATTTTGGCTTAATGTAAACGCATTTAAACGCAATTACTTTTCACTCTCTGTGTGTGTGTGTGTGTGTTTTTCTGTCTGTCTATCTGACTGTCAGTCTTTCTTTTCCAACTGACACGTACCAAAGCAATTTCTGTTGCTGTTGCTGTGTCTGTTTCTGTTGTTATTGTTGCTGATGATGATGATTGCCGCCGTCGCTTCGAGTGTCGTCATAAAGATCTTTTATCAAAACGTTAATGGATTGAGTCATACATACAAAATATATATGAATAATATAGATATATTTATATGTATGTACATATATATGTCTATAGTTATGTTTAGTTTAGTTGCGTGCACTTCTTTTGCATATGGAATAAAAGTTACACGTGTCTCTTGTCGAGTTTTGGGACAATTGCATTGCTCGGTGTTCTCCACTTGTAATGCCAAGTTAATGAAATGTTGGTAAACGTTGTATTTGTGTGCGTGTGTTTTGTTGAAAATGTTATTAATTATAACGCACCCTAATTTTCTGTATTTTGTTTCTTTTAGGCCTAGGGCCTTGTCGACTTAGTTGCCGCCTAGTTTGGTTAATTTGCCTTTTGGGGTCCCAAGGCATAAATGTGCTGAAAACCTATATTAATTGCATTTTAATGAAACTTACTTCGATATCATATACACATATACAGAGAAGCTAAAAACCCTTTGCCCATTTTTCTAGAGAATTTCATAGATTATGACTCAAATGAGTGTTGCGTGGCAGTTTTAACTATTGAAACTCTGTACGTTGATCATTCTGACAGATATCTGTAAATAAATGTTTGAAATGCATTCATCAAGGACTTGTTAATAGTAGCAGTGGTCATACTCCATAAGGTTATATAAGATATTCATCTCTTCTTTACATTATCAAAATGGCATTACCTTAAAGAGTGTAAATAATATTTTAAACACCATTCAATTAAGCTTACGATATGACTTTTGAGTTCTAAATGGCTTTAGTTTTATTTAGTTAGAATCATTTTGAGTTTAAAGCCTTAAACTATATACTTATTGCTGATATAGAGTGTTTTAGCATTTTCCTAATGAATTAGTTTGATTAGATAGTCACAATTGTTAAGGAACTTTCGCTGATCTCTGGGGAACTTCAAAGAAATTTGTTTTAACTTAGACGTTAAATCCTTCCTACTGCTTAATGGCTTACAATTTCTAGAAAGAATGTTTTTTAATTTCCTCTCAATTCAAATTTACACAAAATATAGACGAGTAGAACATATTATGCATCTAAACTATTAATTAAATGTAAAAGCTTGTTGGACATTTTAATCAAATTACTTGAATACATTTTGTATTAGAGTTTTCGAGAAAAAAAGTTATGACCGACTCTGTCAGTTTATGAGTCCCTTTAGAAATTAACATATGGCCATATCTAGTATATATATATATATAGGTATATTTGTTTCAAATTGCATGCGCTTGGCGTCTCATTCTCTATGACTATCTCTATCTCAATTGCTCTTGAGCTTTGTCTCTATATAGTTGTCCCTTTTGTGGGCGGGCCCCCGGCAACCACAAATGAAATTAAATATTGGAAAAAAAATGAGTAAAACACAGCAAAAAAGTGAAAAAAAACACGGCAAAAACAACAACAATGACAAATAACAAATAAACAAAATGAACAAACTACAACAACAAGAACAGAACGTTCTGTGGTTGGCGCATTTGTTGTTTTCATTGCATTATCAGTGTCATAAAAAAATGCAAATAAATAAAGCTTGCATATGCAATACGATATATACATATATAAATATATAGGCTTATATGCCATACATATATCTATCTACATGTGTGTGTGTGTAGGTGTATGGGATGATAAAAAATTCATTAATTCATATGCAAAATGCAATTAAGCGCAGTGGATGCCACAAAAAAAACAGAAAAACGAAGTCAACCAAAATCGGTGGGAAGACAAAAAACGGCAGCATAAATAAATTGGCATGGACTGATGCAGAGTGGAGAGGAAATAGCAAACGCAGCAGTTAAATTAACAAATTGCATGCATATTTTAATAAAAATAAATATTTTAATAAGATTAAACTATAATGCAGCCAAATGTCAAAGCCGACCGTGTAGGCATACACATATTCCCAATGGTATGCCAGTCAAAACCAAACAGAAAAAAAAGGAGAGCAAAGAGGAACCAAGCAGGAGGCAAATATGATAATAAAAATGCGCTATTTATTTTTTCATTTTTGGTTTTTTGTTGGTTTTAATTTATGCGGTTTTCAATTACCCTTTTTGATATGAATTAATGACCGTGTGCAGAGAGGGCGAGAGAGAGCGAGCTGCTTCGCCTTCTCCTTCTGACCAGATAATTTAATTAAATACAAGCCACCCAAATGGCAGGGCCAAAAGATGGCCAGAGAATTGGCAGGTGTTTAGCCTAGGCCAACATTACAACAAGTCTTTTGTCTGGCTTTCTCCTCCCTCTCTCCCCCCGATGATGTTTCTCTCTATCTCTTGCTTAAGGCCAAGAAAATGCTTTAGTATTTTAAGCTGCAATTCTAGCACAAATTCCGGTAACAGCAACTGCAACTCTGCAACTGCAACCACAAAAGCTACAACATTCTTTGTAGTCAGCCTGTTGGCTGTTCCATGGCTGGCCTCGTTTGTCTGGGGCCCAGCAGCAAAATTTCATGCTTGTGTAAACTATTTGTCGACAATTTTGTTTGCTACAAAAAACGTCGGCATGCCACAAGCCTCAAGACTCTAAAGCCGAGTGACTTAGCTCAAGCTCCTTGCCTTTCCTTCACCCAGACACAAATAGGTAGCATTGTGAGGTCTCCCTGGTTTCAGTGTCTCTCCACTAAAGCGTAAAAGCGCACACTGGCACGAAAACTTTCAGTTCGTTTCGGCCTCTGCCTTGCCGCTCTAATGACTCCTTGCCTCATGCCTGCCTTATGCCAATCAAGCGCACATCCTTCCTTTCCCTATTAAAATGCCCAATGATTGAAATCAATTCTCTAACTGGCCATCACCATCATCGTCATCATCATCATGGTCGTCGTCGTAGTCGTCGTGGCTCTTTATCGCACAAAAAGTTAACGCATGTAAGTAGGTTTACGTGTAGGCCGGCAAAGTGCATTGATAAGCGAAACAACTGGGCGAACTCCATTCGGCACTTTCTTTCTCCAACCATACGAAAAAAAACGCTAGCTGAAAGACAAAAAGTAAACTGTGTTGGCTCTGCCTGATTAGTCGATCAGTGTTCAGTGCCTTTTAAATATGCAAAAAAAAAAAACAGAAGAGAAGAAACATCGAAAAACGAGGGAATCGGCTTTTAAGAGGGAATCGGCTCCTATTCACTACCCAGACCAAGGCCTGAGCTCCATTATAGCTCATTATCGCCCCAAGCAACGTCTTACATTATGTTGATGAGTTCTCTCTCGGTTGGACTCTGCTCAACTTGCTTTTCAGTATTTTCGCTGGCCATTCTAATAGAAAACACCAAACCACTTGATACACTAAAGCAAAAATTGTGCTGTTCATTAAAAAGAGGCCACGCCCATCAACCAGACTGACTGATCGAAGTGGTCGTTCATTAATTGTTGACAATGATTACCTGGAGAGCGCCAAAGTAAAGCAACAACAACAACAACAAAGAGAGATAACTAAAGCATCATTGGAATTGAAATTGCCCAAGACCAACTCCAACTTCAACTTCTCCAACACAGGGACTGCAATGCCCAAGTCTCCAGTTCGAGCCCAGGCAAATGCAATTTCAATTTTCAACGACAGGTGATAAATAAATCGAATCGATTCGAATCGAAACGAATCGAATCGGCATCGGTGGCATCGATTCGTTGCATTGCGAATGAAATTGCGCCATATTTGGGCGTTATTTGTGGTCGTCACTGAAGGAGGGCGATCAGCGGCAGGTTAAGGCGTTGGCAACGACTAGCGTTGAAGGCATTTAATTGCCACCAGAAGAACATCAGCAGCAGCAGCATCAGTCGCACTTTGACGTCTACGCATCAGTCTCGCAGATATAGAGCTCTTTCCCCTTCATCTGTCACACACACACACACTCAACTTGTTTGCCATGCATTTTGAAAAGGTGTTTTGTCGCGAGTCCGAAAAGGAGTCCTCCTTGGTCTTCTCTTCCTTGTCCTCCATCATCATCATCATCATCATCATCATCACCCATCGTCGTCGTCGCCATTGCGACGAGTGCGAATTGGCATTTTATTTCTGCGCATTTGGCATTTTCGGGGCGCGTTGATCATTTAACCGTGTTTAGTGTCCGTTGATGTTGCGCTTTTTAATTTCGTTTTGTTTTCTTGTGCTGTGTGTTTGACAACACCAACAACAACAACAACAAAATGATTTAAGATGTTCGACTGTCAGTGCTGACAACATTGACAGTAAAATTATTTCTACGCGCTTCGGGAAGGTTAATTATCGTTGATTTATTTACAACACCAAAAAAAAACTTACAACAAATTTAAAACACCAACGAATGCAGAAGAAAGGTTGAAGGTCTCAATATCTCAATATGGGCACATCAATACTTCAAACTTGGCTAAAGATCCTCACTTCTTTTCCCTCGGCTTAGTTTAACAATCAGCAAAAAGTGGCAACAACTTTTGGTTAATGTTTATGATAGGTCTTTTTAAATAGCCATTAAAAGACAAACCAAAAAAATGTTTAATAATTTATTAAAATAAAATGCGTGCAAATAAAATGCAGTAAAACGAAACCAAGCCAAAAACAAAAAAAAAAATCCAGTCCTCTGACAACCATAAATAATTAACAATACAAAAGCCAAAAGCAACAACAAAAACATTGTGCGTTAATTTGCATTTTTGTTTTATGATAACAAAACAAAAAAAGAAACGGAAAGCAAAAAAAAAAATGAAACAAACGCGCCAAACCGCAAACAAAATTAAAACACGAGACAATGTAAAAATATTAAATTAACATTAACATGGCCCAAAACGAAAGAGGGGACGGGGGTAATGGAAAGTGGCAAGTGCAGAATATCTGCACGAGGGGCGGGGCGGTGGGGAGGCTTGCAAGGATGGGCCAATAAAAATTGCTTGTCAAAGTGAATTTAAAATAATTATTGTACATTATGCGGCGCATCGTGTATTAAATTAAATGCTGCACAATAATAAAATTAATAATAAAAAATTGCACCAACAACAAGGTGTGGAAAATGACATAACAACAACAAGCAACTGACCAAATTGAACTATTGCCATTTTAATGTGCAAATTATGCAAAAATCGAAAACGATAGGAAACAAGAAAAAAATGTACAATGAAAAAAATGGATGATATTTTATCATTTTATACATATATAATTATTTTAATGCATGCGGTTGCCATTTCGTTTGCGTTTTTTTCGTGTTCTTTGTTGTATTAGTTAGCTTTTAGCTCTAATGAAAATAAATGGTCTTAATTCGATTTTTAATAGTGACTAATGTATGTTTCTCTCTCTCTTTTTTTGCAGATGGTAAGTTCTTATCATCACTCAATCCTTCAGAACTAACATATGATGGTAAGTGACATTCCACATTAAGTCCATTTAACACATTATTTATTATATTATTAATACGAATATAACTATAACAAATAAGATATAATGCTTTGCCTTGGCTCTGATAGAGATTAGATTTTGACTAGATAGACCCTTGATCCTACAGCCTCTTTGGGGATTATCACCCTGATGCCCTGACTGACAGTGTTTCGCACATCAATCAAATGGCCAACTCGCACTGCGATCAGATTCCCTTCCCCTCTGTGGTCTGTCTGTCGCTAATCCCCTATAAATGTACATAGCAATATATTATAGGGTAAGGGGAATGAAGGCTACCGATCACGTTCGTGAACCCACGCCCAGTTTGCTCACCGCCACCAGCCACGCCAGTGGTTTGGATCGATCTCGTCTGGGGTCCTGTGGCTCTTCCTCTTCCTGTCTTGCTTAAAATGAGAAATTTCTTTTTAATTTAGACTTAAAGAGACTTGGCGGCTGGCCGGAGACAGCTGATAAAAAATCATTATAAAGTTAAATTTTAATTAAAAACTACAATCGATTAAAACAAAAAAGAAGCAAGATGCACTGAGAAAAGAGACAAGGGCTGCTTTCCAGGGGCCGCGGGTAGTGTCTGCGGCTCATAAATTGAACATTGGCGGTCTCGTAGCTTTCAACGTGCTTCTGGCCACGCCCCAGAATGTTGTTGATGCCCATGTCGATGTCGATGTCGACGTTGATGCCGATGATGAACTTGTGCCACATTTCTGAACAAGTTAAATCAGTGTTTCGCGCTAAGCGCAGTGGCAGTTTGATGGCAAAGGACAGATATTTTGTGGGATGGTCCCCACTCGATTTCATCATTATATAAGAAGCGCTTTTCGCTTTCATTAAGTGAAGCCCCTGAGTCAGTTAGTCAGTCAGCCAGTCAGCCCATTTCCTTTCTTTGCCTCGTCTGGCACGTGAATATTTGCTTCAAATTTTTGATTTATGATACACACATGTGTGTGTATGTGTGCTGGGTTGGTTGGTGTCTCGGCTAAACTCCTTGAGTCCATAAAAAGAAATCCATCGTCCAAAGTCGGCAGCAGCTGCCTCGATTTTATGACGTTACGCTGTGTTAAATTGAAAAATGGTGTGTAAAAGCATTTATAAATCGTTAAATTGCGCAATCGTCTGCCTGCCACTTATGGGCGGATTTATATACATACTAACTAAACTTTTATGCGTTTCTATTAGAGCTAGAAGTCAAAAGAGAAACAGATCATAGATGACATAAATGTCATAAATTAAAATAATGTTCATTGCCACAACAAAAGTCGACTTGAAAGTCTGCAGCTGCAAATAAAAAAAAAACATGTAAATGTAAATTTTTATTTACTTCATTCTTTGGTTTTTTCATGTCCATAATCAATTCTCTTTTGTAAGCCAACACGATAGGAATTTCCATTGACTTTTCTTGCTTTTAGAGCATTTTAAATCACTAACTAACATTTAGTAGACATTTGAAGTGGTAAACAATTAAAGTTTCATATTTTATAGAACTTAATTATGATATAGGCAGAAGACTCTCAAAACAAGTTTCTTAGGAGGGAAAAATAGTTTAAAAAGTAGTTAAAATTCCATTTCCAATTGATTACGCTTAAGAAATTTCAACTTGTAACTTAATTAGCGATGAAATTAAAGTTAGAAATTCGTGCACAAATGTTGGCTATTTGACCAGATTTTGGTTTTTGGTTGAAAGACCTACTAACCCACTGGCAGACAGGAACAAAAACGTTATGCCAAAAATGTAATTTGTCTACTGGAAGAGGTAAGCCAATGTGAATGCGGAAAGGGGAGCCACAACTGAATAAATGAACAAGTGAGAGTAGGAGAGAGGGAGTAAGAGAGGAAGGAGGAGGTAGACTTTGGCCATGGCCATGCCCAAGCTCAAAGACACACACACAAACACACACAGAGATACAGTTGAGAGAGCATTTAAGCACAACTTTAAATAATCGTCTGTCAGAACTGTCAAACAAGCCGGCAAGCGCTAGAATTAATGGCGCACAAACACACACACACAGACACAGAGTGTAAAAGAGACAGAGAGAGACCGAAAGAGAGGGCAACAAATGCGACTGCTTGCAATTTGTTTTGGAGCCCTGCGCAGGCGCAAAGCGTCCATTGAACCTGCAGTTTACGAGTATGTGGAGCAGCAGCAGCAGCGGCCCATATAGCCACAAGTTGAATTATTGTTTTGTTGGTGTTGCTGCTGACTCTTTTTTTGTTTTTGCCTCTGTATTTATTGCAGAGAGAGGTAGAGCCAAGAGACGGCGACGCAGACGCAGCGAGTTAAAAACAATGTCTGCCCAGGCCATGGCAATGGCATCGACTTCGACGTCGACGTCGACGTTGGCATTGCGGTGCTTTATCACTTACTGTATGTGTGTGTGTGTGTGTGTGTATAAACTTTACACAAAATTAATGCTCTGCGCCGCAGCGGGCGAACTTTCAACTGTTGCTGGTAACGCAGCGAGCTTCGCTGCCTCAAGATGAAAAATTATTGCTTTTAATTTATTGCATAAACAAAAGTAGCAAAAAAATATATATATTCGCTCTTTTGTCTCTCTGTATGGCTGTGTGTGTGTGTGTGTGTGCTTGTGTCGGTGTAACGGTTCTCAAGGTCATGGTTAAAGTGTGCGGCTGACGTTAACTGCGCTCTGCTCTGCTCTGTTTACTGGGGGCTTTCCCCAACTGCGACGTCAACAGCGCTGCCAACTGTCAAAAATGATTTAGTAGTTCAAAGCCGCGTTTTGTTTCCCATTGCAAAAGTGCGAAAAATGATGCGACAGCCGCAGCGAGTTAGCTGTCAAATGCAAAAGCAACAACAACGACAACAACAACAACAATTCTGACAACCATTTTGACAGTTAGCTAAAGGTCAAATTGAAAGTAAAAGTGTACGTTATGGGCAGACATTTTTGATAGATTGACATCGAGAGTGGGCTTTGGGCTGCTTGTTTCATTTCATTTCGTTTCGTTTCGTCTGCTGTGGCTTGTCAAGTGCACTACTAAAAATTTTTGTGAAACATTAGTTTTTTATAGTTCATCGCGCCCAATAAAAGCAGCCATCATCATCAGCAGCAGCAGCAAAACAAACCAACCAAATTAACTAGTCATAAAAAGAGTCGAGGCGAGACAGGGAAATCCATAAAAATCAACAAAAAAAAACAAAAACGAGAAACCAACACACACACAGACAGAAATCATCAACATCAACACCAAAACGGCAACTGTTGATAGATCATTTGAAATAAATATAAAAAAAAAAACTTAAAATTTTTGTTGCTGACAAAATCCAAAATAACTGAAACTGAAAACTGAACTGAAACTTTGATTTATGATGTTTGATAAATGAGAATTTAATAAATTTGCTTATTTGCTTTTTGACTTTGGCCAAAAAAAAAAACAGTTTCGATTTCCGAATTAAATAAAAACTCAACCAATTAAATGTGAATGGACTTTTGGCCATATCTTGTTTGATTTTGATAGACAAATTGCGGCGCTTATTTCTACGATAGATTAACACGGACTTAATGTTGTTCGATTTCGGTTTTAAGATCTTAGACAATGGCCAATTAGTATAAGATTTTCAATCCAAGAAAGATGAATAGAATGCCCAACTTTAATGGCAATTAATTTTGCTAATATGATGTCTTATCAACCATTGAACTAATGTTAAGTTACTTTCCAGTCATAATATTCGTTTACAAGTGGGTTTCACATTACCCAGAGACTTCACTTCACTTCGACATAAAAACTCTCTTCAATTTCTAAAGGGAGGACACATACTCCTTTTTATGCTCATCATAATTCCTTATGCTCATCCCCCACCATAAAAGCACTCACAATGGGTTTCACATAAATCCACCACAATATCCGAGTCGAGGCTGGTCCCTGTTATCCTGCCGATTGTCCTCCTGAATTATGCATGCAACAAATTGTATAAAAATTTCTGCAACTTTATGTAGTTACGTGCAGAAATTTTGAAATCAAGCGAATAGGAAAAGCAGCAACAACAACAACAAAAAAGAAATAATTTGAGGCATACTTGTCAGACAGGCAGCAGTCCTTGTCCTTGTCCTTGTGCCTGGTCCCGGACCCAGACCCAGACCCGGACCCGGATCTTGTTTTCGGTTTTTGTGTTTAGCTTCAACTTTAGCCAACCCCCAAAGGAGATGGCTAAAAGTTCTTGTTGCCGTTGCTCGAGGATGGAGGGGGGTCCGCCCAACGTTTACAAAGTGATTACTCCTGCTTAAAAATTGATGACTGCTGGCTGTTGGACACGTTTTCAATTTGAAAAAACTTCAAGTATATGAGCATGTGCCTTTTCCCCCCACTCCTGGCTGGCATTCAATTTCCAATTGATGTGCATTTAAACGCAAAAGTGGAAAACTTGTTTTCCATTTAACAGATTTTCAAACGGAAAATTCTTCTATTGTCAAGTCGTTAAACACACATTGAGCCATGTTTATGTTTATGGCCAATCATCTGTCGAACGGTAATTAAACGACACAAGTAAAAGATCATCCATCGTTAAATCATCATCGATGACTGCTGCTTCTGTCCTTGAGAAAAGATTTACTGCCGTTCGAGACCGTTAAATGCTGCAAAAGACAATCAAATGTCACAAAAGATCATCAACGCATCAGCATAGACAATAGAATAGACGAAATAGCCGCCGATCGAATTTATTTTTTATTTTGTTGTCACATAATCGATTCTCGTGGTCAAGAGTCGTAAACCATTAACCGGTTGCTGGATATACATATGTTAATTGCCGCCCTAGAGGTAACTGAAAACTGAAAAATTTGTCTAATAAATTGGTAGAGGCCCCCATAAATGGCTTTTTAATTTGGCCAAAAAACTAGTTGGACTGCAAATACGTGTCTGTGTGTGGATATTTGTGTGTGTGTTTCTTTGTTTTTGTTTTAGCATATCTTGCTCGAAGGAACGGAATGTGGTTGGAATGTTTTGCATGTTTGACCAGCGCCTGTTGGTATGCAAATGTTTCTTTAGTAAATGGGAAATATTTCAGTTTCTCTCTGAGGGGGCAACCCAATGAAAAGGTGTGCTGAACGCATACCACACACACACACACATAGACACATGCCAACATTTAGTGATAAGTTTTTGCTAAAGTTCAGTCTGCTTTAATTTGTTTGTTCGAATTTCATTTCAACTTTCAACTATCATTGGGAAAATGCAATTACTTTTCTTTTTTTTTGTCCACAAAGTTTGATTAAAACTTCTTAGCATTGATAGCCAAGCTCTTTCTTTCTCTCTCACTCTTTCTTTGTACATATATAGACAGTTATTATATATACTTTTCACTATTTGTATATGTGTTAGACTGTGTGTGTGTTGTAGTGGGTAAAAGCAGAGTATTTTATCCATTTGCCAAAATAGCAAAACTTGCATAAAAACTTTTTGCGCAACAACTTGGACTTTTTCATCAAACAAAAGCAGAAGCAAAAACAACAAAATGAAACAAAGTTTTAATGCAGCCAGGAGCCAGTCAGCCATCCAGCTAGTCAGCCAACCCAGAGCCAACTCTAACACACTATAGACACATATACATACACCCACAACAATCTCGTCCTTGTACCCGCCCACAATGCACAGCTGTCAGTCAGTTGAAAATATTTCCACACACACATACAGAAGAGCAAAAGGCAGATAGGGAGGGAAGGCAGTGGGCGAACAAAAGTTTCCTTGCTGCGGCAAAAAGCGGAAATGCATTCAAAATCTAATATGGCAGCCATGGTCATGAGCAGCAGCGGCAGCGGGAGCAGGACCAGGAGCTGGAAAAGTAGAAGTGGGAGCAGCAGCAACAACAACAGCTGAGACTCTCTCTCTAGCTTGCCGGGGAAAAGTAGCAGCTAAACAAAAAGGCTAAAGAGTGCCAAAGAAGAAAATGCAATTTTCTGAAAAACCCATTAAATGTTTGCCATAAAAAAAGAAAAAAAATAAAGAGTAGCATGGCGAAAAAAAAAAAACGAAAGAAAGAAGAAAATACAAGTGGAAAGAAGAAACGAGGATGAGAACTGCAAATAAAGCAAAAGCCGAGAAAGCCAGAGGAAGATGGCGTCGCCTATGGCAGGATAGAACACAGAGCGCCAGAAGGAGATAGAACCAGAGAGAGAGAGAGAGAAAAAAAGTGGTTGGGACTATCGGGCGGATCGGGTGATAGACTGGGCTATGTATGGAAAGTGAAGTATATAAAAAGGCCAAACCCCAAGCTCCATGACTTGTGTGTTTTTCCTCTTCCCCCTGCAGCCTTCATATGAAGCCATTAAAAGCACTTTAAAGCAGGCAAAACTTTAAAGCGAACACCCTGCACATCCAAAGCCTCCACATGTCAGAGAGTCACCCAAAAAAAAAAAAAACACAAACCAGCGCCAAACCAAAATGGAAAAGAAAAAGAGGCGGCACACAATGGCGCTGATAGAGCCATTTACGACGTCAGCACATAATGATGATGGCGATGATGACAATAACGATAGGGTTGTGGGAGAATGGTGGGGAGTCCATCAGCAAGGAGCTGGTGCTGGAGCTGATGCTGGAGCTGGTGCTAGCAGCTGCAGCGACTGCGCTTTCTGATGGATTTCCCTTCTGGCATATAGCAAACATTGGTAAAAGGAGATGCAGACAGTGGACAGTGGCAGGAGCCGCCATACAGGGCAGCAGCAGCTGTTGTTATTTCTATCCCAGAAGCCATGTCCTCCATCGTTCTCGTTGTCGTCGCCGTCGTCTTCTTCTTCTGCCATCTCTTCTTCTTCTTCTTTGAGTGTCTGTGTGTGGCAAGGATATATGCCTGACGATGAAATTTAATGGGGTGCTTTGATGCGATTGGTTTTCATATAACGCAGGCGCTTAAAATCATCGAATCATTCAAAAGAAAAGTGAGCTAGCTGACTGCTCCAGCTCACACACACACACATACAAACGCAGGGAGAGCAAAGCTTTGCCTGGAACACACACACACAAAGAAGGATAAAAAGGAAGAAGAAAAAAACGCAGCTTGTGTATAAGAATTTTTCTGCTGACTGGAAATAAAAGAAATGTAGAAAAATAGGAGAAAAAAAACAACATTATGTTGTTGCTGCAGTGGCTCTGTGTGTGTGTGTGTGTGAAGCATTTCCTTTGGTAGCAGCTCCATTCGGTTTTATATAAAGAACGAGAAGGACGACTAGGACACGACGTAAACGAGAGCCGGGCAAAACAGCAAACGATGTCAGAGTCGGAGACGTAGATGAAATTGGAGTCGGATCCGCAAGTTCTCGCCAATACGCATACAGACAGCTGCCACACACACACACACACACACACATATACTTCTCAACACAGATACAAAAACACATAGACAGACACATGGGCTAGCTTTAGAAGGAGGAGGAGGAGGAAAAAATCTCAAGCTTTTCTTCATTTTATATGCTTTTAATTTTATTTTGGTTGTTATTTTTTTATTTTGCTCTTTTAAATTGCTCTTTCTGCAATTTGCAGTTAAGCAAACCACATATATAAATTCTCTATCTACCAATTAAATGGCAAAATTTACTTCACACACATAATAAATGAAATTCAACAAGTTTAAACAACAGAAATTTAAATGACAGGACAAACACACAGACAGATAGAGGGAGGCAGGACAATGCCAACAAACTGTCACCAAAGTGAGCTGAAAATGCAGTAGCAAGGATACATATTAACACTTTAAACAGCCAACAAACAGGCAGACAATTCAGAGCACAGTCTGAATTTGGAAAAATGGGAAAAATTGCTCGCGGGCTCCATGACAAATGGCACAGTCGTGTCTGTGTGTGAGTCAATGTGTGTCGGAGTGTGGGTCTGTGTCTGGCAGCCTAAAACGCAGTCAAGCAGTAACTAACCAGCCAACCAAGCAACCAACTAAGCAACACACACACACACCAACACACTAATAACCTTACTACCCATACACTTATCGATTATTGTAGCATACTTACAGGCGTAATTTGTGCTTGTATCCTTTGCTTTTCTCTCTCTGTGTGTGTGTGTGTGTGTGTGCTCTTTTGATATACCCCCCGTCATGCATACAATAACAAGACTTTAGTAAAAAAATCTCTTCAAATGAAAGTCATGCTTATGTTTCATATTTTTCCAAAGCATTTTCCTTCCCCCTCCAATTCATTGATATTGTCAAAGGACAATTTAGAGAAAAGAAGAATAAAATGATATAAGCTTTTGTTTATGAACTGGTAAAGTTTAAGCAGACGTACCTTAAGTTTTGCCAATGTTTTTCTCATTGTCTACTGTGGCAGTGACTATTTAACACGCATCATGGCATGAATTTTATAGACACACACACACAAACACACTCATATTAAGGAGGTGTGGGGTGGTGTTTGGTGGTGATGAGAGTGACTGACTGTAAAAAAGAAAAACCAGTGTCAAGGTTAACGACCAATGAATTTATTTTGCTTGAATAAATTTTACGATAATGAGGAAATTGTCGTTGTCGTTTTGGGTATTTTTAATGGTCGTAATGTTGGCGCTTGGCTTTTGCCAATGTTATTGCCATCTGCGCCTGCGTGAGCAACAAAGAAAGCAACACACACGCATCGAGTGAAGAGAGTGAGAAAGAGAGAGAGCGATTGTGTGTGTGTGTGACAGAGAAAGCATAGTTGTGGCTAGTGTGCTTTATTAAAAATCATCAGACAATTAAGTTCATGCCTTTAAGTAGTTGTACATTTTCCTCTCGATGTCCTTCTCTTCTTTTGCTTATCAGAAATGCCGCAAACGTTTTTCAATTTCCGCCAGGCATACAGCCTTCCCTTTATGTATATATATGGAGCTGGAGTTGTTCTCAGGCCTTTTCGGTGGATGACGATGACGATGATGGTGATATTGGGTTAAGGATATCTTGCACTTACTTACTCCCTGCTAGCATCCATAGATGGACATCATGCCAGTGCAGTGGCAGGCAGCAAACTCCATTTTACGTAACATTAATTCTGTGATTTATTAGGGTCACGTGACCATCAGAACGGACGACTGAGTGAGCAGTCACGAGTCAGACAGGCGACCACAAAATAGCTTTCCAATATACCAAACTTTATACATACTTACATACATATGTATATGTGTATATATATATTCCCCCGATATGCTTACCAATTTAAATCAAGTCGTGCAAAAATTGACTCAAAGCATTCACATTCTATATTTAAAAGTTGAGTATGAACATATATAAATGGAATTTCTTGTGCGTTTTAAATGGAAATTACAAGCAGGTAAATACACAATACAAAACACACACACACAGACACACATGCATACAAAGGCAACAATGGAGAACAAGTTCCCTGTTGCTGTTGCTGTTGCTGTTGTTGGTTCTCTGGTTAGGTGTCATAAAGTGCATTCACATGAATGCGATAAAGTTTATTGTCAGAGGAGAGGCAACAACAAGAAAAATTAATACCAAAACATTTGCTTCCCGATGTTGTTGTTGCTGGTTGGCTGACTGGCTGGTTGACTTGCTTTTTCGCTGTCCCAGAGATCGCACACGCCTACGCAAACATGTCGCAACTGTCATTTCAGCTTAAGTTGGTCCATTGTACGTTTATATTAGTCGCGGGCCTGCATTCAGATAAAGAACCTCCATGAGATGATGCTGATGCTGTGTGTATGTGTGTCTGTGTGTGTGGGAACACGAGACAAGAATTACGAGCTGCCTTTGCTGACTTTCAAATTCATTTCAAGTGTAAAACGATATGTGGCAGGAGCAGGAGGAGCATTGCAAACTGCAGGATGTCGCCCAAAAACTGATGACAAACCAAACCGAAAGACGAAAAAACCCAAGCGAGATACAAAAATTGCATAGCTTAAGTTACAAGTCATGTTTGTCATGTTCCTGTTTTGGTTTTTCGCTCTTTCTCTTGTCTGCCGAGGTGTGGCCCCCAAAAAAGAAAACATAAAACAAACAAAAAAGAGAAATAATGTGTGTAGAATTTAAGACTTAAAGCCCCATTTTGTGGGACCGAAAACTAAAGCCACAATTTTTTAGATAAATCCATTTAGTACTAGAATTGTTATATAAAAATTCACTCCATCCTTATGCACCTTCTCTTTCTCTCGCTCTCCCTGTCTCTTTATTTCCCCGTGGGCTTTGTCTCCCTCTATATATGTATGTATGTATATGCATTATTTTCATAACTATGAGCGAAAAGCTTTTTCATTTAAATTAAGAGGAACAAAAAATTGCAAAAAATGTTAAAATTCTGTTTAAGTTTTCTAGATACCCTTTAGAGAGTTATTAGAATCCCACGACTTGTTTCAAATAAATTTAACTTATTGGTTTTAATTTCTCTGAATTAAAAGATGTTTTTTGTGGAAATTTATTTGATATGGGTAATATTTATAGCCCTTTTTCAATGCTTTTAAATTGTCTTCACTCAAAATTAGTTTCGAATAACAAAGGCAATTACAGGCTTTCGATACACTCTCTCTTATATCTCCATCTTAGATTGCAGGGTATTTAAAACAAAAATACTTTGGCTATAGAAAATGTTGTGAAAACGGCAACGGAAAGCAACAACAATGGCAGCGACAGAGCAAAAATAGATAACTGTTGTTGTTGTTGCTGGTGTATTTGCCATGTTTTTTTTTTTGCTCGTAAAGCAGCTGCAGCAGCGCCACCTTCCGGCCATGATGGCCATATAGTAAAACAAGAGCAGAGAGAGAAAAAAAAACCGGCATTATAAAAAAAAGTGCAACAAAAAAATGGCGCACTACAAAAATTGCATATGAAATTGTTTGTGCATGTGAATAATTACACAAAAAGCAAAACGTTGCCATAAATAAAGCAACAACAACAACAGCAACTGCAGCCCATTGGATGGGGTTTAAAGAAGAAGAAGGAGGAAGAGGAGGAGGCTGAGGTATAAGGGGCAACTGGGTGAGAGATGAAATGCCAAATGCAATTTGTGAGATAAAAAAAATGTATATAAAATAAAGTGGAAGTTAACAAAATAATTAAACTTACAATACATTGTTGAAGTATCTACGAATCTTTACAAACAGTTTAAATTGCATAATAATTAAACAATTTATGAAAATTGCCATTGCCATTCAATTCAAGCCTTTTATGGTTTGTTGGCTAGAAGCAAATGTTGTCTTGGTCAAAGTATTCTTATAGAATAGAATGTTGTTCACTTGGCCATTGATTGTTGTCAGGGAGAGGACATTCTGTGATAAGAGTTATCTTATAATCAGAAAATTGTTCTACAAAGTTTTTTTATTTGCCGTCTTATCAAAATCGCAAACCCTGATGAAATCGTTTCAAGAGCGAAATCCCACAACAATTCATTCATTCATTAACCGTATTATCGAAGACTTATTTGAAATTCTATTTTCAAATGGGCAAACCGTAGCCAATTTATTAATCAATACTACGTGTTAACTGGGCTTATTTTTGGCGTATAACCAAAATGTGGGAAAAAACAACTAAATGACCAGATATGTGTACCTATATATATATGTTTATAAATAATTGGTTGTTGTTTTTTACGAGCATTTCATATAGATACTTTTTTTCATCTGGTCGTTACACATTTTTGCATTTACAACTCCAAAGTCTCCAGACTAAAAGACTAAAAGCTCTGGCCCTGCGGCTTTTTGGGTGTTTCTCTCCATGTGTCTGTATTGTAATACTCTAACAGTGGAAGGTATAACAACTATTCAAGGAAGGAATAAGGAGAAATTGTTGTCAGATACTCCAAAGACTTTCGAGATGTTTAATTCGCAGCTGATTTCAGTTTGGGAGACTCAAAGTTATGGAATAGTTCTATCAAGTAAATGTAAACGAAATACACATTCTTTTAATTCTTTTAATATCTTTTCTTCATTTAAATTGAACTACTTTGTAGCACAGTAGCATTCTGAATTTATAAGGGTATAGAACTGACGTCATAGTCAAAAGTTAAACGGTCTCTTTTTCTTTTCTTTCTTTTTTCGTTCGTTTTGTCTGTTTCAGTCATCGCATTTGTTTTTGGTTTGGGCACAACGCACCTTGCTATACCCGTTCCCATATACAAAAGCCGCCGACGGCAATGCAAATGGCCAAAGCCAGACTGTCGCAGTTTTTGGCCAGTCAGAGTCACATATGGGCAGTGCCACACGACCAACCCCAAAAGATACTTTCATGCAAATTTCCTTTGTGTTCCTGCTGCTGCTGCTGCTGATGTTGCTGTTGTCGCCTATTCATTCATAGTTGCCATTGCCATTGCCACAATGTGATCGTTAATTCCGGTGGCACCTGCCTCAAAGATCGAATGAAACGAACAACAACAACAACTAACTTTAATGTATCCAAAAGATATAATAATCATAGAAAGAGAAAAAGAAAGAGACACGCCCATTGACTAAGTTATTGTGTTGGCAGAGAAAAACCACCCTCAGAATTTAATTCATCTGTCTCTGGCCTGCTTCGCCCCACCTCTGCCTCCCCCTCATCCAACCGTTCGGTTTCTCTCACACATTTTACGCGCTCAACCAATTGGAAAATTTACACGTGCAAAATGTTGAAAAATTGTTGCGGTTTATTTCATTTTATTTTTGCATACTCTTTTTTTTTTGTTAATACCCTGTATACATGAGATAAAAGAGTATTCCCAACCTGGATAATTAACAAAAATAAATGAAACCTTTAAAGATGGTAGAATGAAACAGTTTTTGAGCAAAAAAAGGATTTTCACAACTCATCAAACCTAAATTTAGTTACTGCAGGGTATCTTAGAGTCATCTACTCAAACAGCTTCTATATACACATATATCCCGAGTTTTGTTGTTGTTTTTTGCCTTTTTTTTGAGTGTCGCATGAAATTGTTGGGCATAAAACCGAGAGAAAAGCCAAAATGAAAATTTCCACAGTAACATTTTCATTTTAAAGCTTAAAGAGTTGTTGCTGTTTTTTCCTCTTTTCGTTGTTGTTGATGTTTCTTTATTTTTTTTATTTTTATGTTATTTAAATGTGTGAGCATTGTTGGTGTTGTTTTGTAATATTTTTAATTTTGTTCAGGCAGCGACATAAATCATTTTGTCGCGCATTGCAAAAATTCCAAAAGAGCAAAGCGAAAAAATTACAAAAATTTTTAAATTAGCTCGCACGGGAATGATGAAGGTTGGAGTTGCTTCAGCTGGGTGGAAAGGAAGGCGGTGTGTGTGTGTGTGTGTGTGCGTGTATGTGGGTTGGGGTTTTGGGCGTTTCGGAATTAAATTTTCATATGAAAAACTCAGCAGCAATGGCAACAATGACTGAGAGAAGCCCCTAACGTAGGGGAAACAAAGCCAAATAGTAGAAAATTGGAAAGATGAAGTTGCCTGTGATAAAAACTAGAGCTACAAGAGGAACTGGCAATATTAGGAATAGAATGGTGGGGGGTTAGGAGAGATGGCCAGCGGATGGTGGTCTTCTTCTGTCTGCTGACGAAAAAAGCAATTTTCAATTTTTCTACACAAAAATGCCAAACATGCAGCAACAGAACCAGCAGAGTATGAGCAGATGATGGGGGCAGGGGGTGGTATGGGCGAGAGCTTGTGCTAAAAACTTTGACGACAGCAGCGGTACAGAATCGGTGGATATAGAAGGGACCCATCCAACATCTGAGGGGGGTATGGAGGATGGCAGTAGGAGGGGTTGGCGTTTGCGCCTTGCAGTCACTGGCAAGTGATAAATCATTTCAACTGTCACTTTCGAAACACAATTTTATCTAAACACACACACACACACACACACACACCGAGACAGACAGAAAGAAAGAGAGGGAGATAGAGAAATAGACACACACTCAAACATAACTGTAAAATAGACACTCATATTGCGACTATGAAGAAGAGGTGGGGGGACTAGTGGTCTATGGAAAATGTGGAAAATTCATTTCGTCTATAGCCCTTTTCAACAGATGTGTGTGAGGGGGGATGCACATACATACATATGTATGTCAGTTCTTGTGTTTGGCTTTTCGGTTACTGACTGCAACTGCATTTGAACTTGATGATAACAGAATGCATTTTTGCCCCCTAATCAATGGCCCTAGCGCCATTTTTATCAAACACTCTCAGCCACTTCAGTCTTCTATATCATTATGGTTATGTTATGATCTGAGGGGGTGGGAAGGAGTTGTGGTGGGGGCGGAGGGACTATACACTTAGCAAGAGTGCCAGCTAAATGACAGCGAATGGGGTCGAACCAAAAATAGGTTCGCCTATTTATAGATAAATGAATACAAGACAAAAGAAAACTCAACAACAAGACAAAGCACCATTTTTCTCTTTATTCTTTAAAACATGCGGCAGGAGGCGAGCCAAAAAGAGGAAAACAGGGAAATTGGAATACTCTTGTTGTTGTCTTAGTCAATTTTATTGATTTAACATTGCATAACTTGGTTAACGAAAATCATTAACTTGTGGGGCCCAAGAAGAAGAAAGAAAAATAGCTGCTTATTACATATTATTATTATTATTATTATTGACTCGCAGGCGGCAAATGAATTCGCCTTCAATTCGCCTTCAATTCGCTTGATTTGCAGTTGTGTTGGTACATTTCTCTTTGCCCTCACTCACTAGAGTAGCTTCATCTCGCTCGCACTCATACACACACACACACGCACGCAGAGAGTAGCTCATGTCAGCAATGGCGCTGCCTTCTTACGATATTAAGCAAGCAAAGACTTACGATACGATAAGCCAAAATGTATTGTGGAGGGGAAATACTACATACATAAATGAGAAAATGAGTGAATGAGTATTATTGTGTGTGTGTGTGTGTGTGAGAGAGTGGGAGACTGAGTGAGTGTTCTTGTGGCGCTGCTGCTTCACTCTCTTTGGCAGCGCAGACTGTTTGGCTGCTGCCTTTTCAGTTGTTGTTGCTGTTATTGTTGTTATTCTATTTCTTTACAATAAAAACGACAATAAAATTTTTAGTGCAAAGATTTATGTGCGAACAATTTGGTTTAGTTGCCCGTTGTCTTTCCCCTTTCCCCCCCAGCACTTCACCACGCGCTTCTTTCTCATGAAGTCGTTTTATATTGAGCCGATTTGTTAGTTAATTATATTATTGTCTCTTTCGATTTTTAGCATGCGGGTGGAACAGGTATAATAATAATTCCTTTTCTTTTCACATAAAATACTACACTTTAAATGAGAGTATACTTATTCGCTGATTAATCATAATTAATATGATAAAATGGGTTATAAAATAAAGATCAGTATTGAATCTTTCTAGAGGGAAACGAAGTAAATCGCTTCTAATACGATTTTCAATCCAAATTACCAAAATTATAATACAGTAAATAATAAAGATTAACAACTATTTGTAGAAGCAGAGTAGGCTAGACTATAAGTTTTTGTTGTTCTGAATAATATGTATATTCTTTTAAGGACGAATTCAAGTGAATTTTAATAGATTGCTTATAAAACTATTGAAACTATGGTGTCAACCCTCGATTTAGATTGCATAGTCCATCCTCAACCCCCCTTTGACCCAGCCTGGCCACCCGTCTTGTGTGTACACGATAAACACCCCACAAAAGCGTCCATAAAACGTGCCCATTACTACCAAGAAAATTGCCCATTAAGGAAAACGAAGCAGCTCAAAAGTTGCTGCTGTTGTTGTTGCAACTGGCCAAGGCAAATTTAAATAAAGGTGCGTCGTCGTCTCCCTCGTTGAGCTCAAGAAAGTGCTTAAAAAAATAATAGAAATTGCTGCTGCTGCCGCTGCTAAAAAAAAAAGAAGACAGGAACAAAAAATAAAAAAAATGTATATGGGAAGAAGAAAAAAACGCAAACACACACACAAGGGTGGGCTCTTTGTCTCGCTCACTTTGGTCTCTTGGCACGCCCCTCAATTTTTACCGCCCAGTGTCTTCATTGTGCTTTAAAGCCAATAAACCAAATTATTATTAGCGCCATTTTCATTCTACTTTTGGTGCTTGTTGTTGTTTTTTTTTCTTTCTTTAGCACTACGTATTTCATTTAAAGTTTTATGTTCTTAAAGTGTCCATTAGAAGGTTAAGAGGGGTGCATTTTGTCTTGCCTTACACTGGGTAATTGAGTCTTTAAAGTGTGTAAAACAGGCAGAACAAAGTATGTAATAAATATGTATTTTTGAGTCTTTATATTTACCATATTTGTGGAGAATTTTGACAAGAAAAAGAAGTAGACTCTAGGCATTGGCTTAATTGCAACCGCTGCTGCAATTGGTAGGCTCACCTGTCAAAATGATATTTTGATGAAAGCCTCACGGTTATTTACCATATATGTATACTATATATATTATCTATGTATATGTGTATGTACAGACTTCTTACCGGGCCCGTTGGCTTAACACATTCAATGGCAGCTGTCAATGCATCGATGAGAAGGCTTTGTGCTTGACAAGTGTGTCAGTCGGTGGGCTCAAAAGGGGCTAGCAAAAGTAGCTTAAGATCTTAGCACATCTTGTCGTATGGTATCTACATTAAATATGCTTTTACTGGCATTTGCTTATAACACACACACACACACACATACGCACACATTACTTTAATATTTTTCCCTTTTCATTTCATTTGATTTTTGTCTGCAATTAATCGAAACATTTTGTCTAATGAGCGGCTTTTCTATCTTATTTTCAGGACGATGGTGTCGAAGAGAATGGTCCTCACCTGCCGATGCTCGAAATGCAGACGCCTCTAGGCGATTGTATTCCTCAGTCTTCCTTGGTAGTCCTGGTAAGTGAATATTATTATTATTACTTGTTAGTTTTTTATCAGTTGACCAAAGATTGACATGGCGAGGGTTCATCATTTTACAGCTAGAAGCTTTTATTTTGGTTTTTAGTTTTTGTTGTTTTATTTTTTTTTTGGGAGGTAAAAAACCATATAAGATCTTGACGGCCAGATTGTGCCAAAGAGTTAACGTTAATGGCAAAATACTAACAATGGCTGCCTCTCTGCCTGGCCTGGCCGGGCTGGACTGCCTTGCCATGCCCAACCAAATGGAGAGTAGGTAATTTCTATAATGATATACGAACTAGCTGGAGCCCAACGGCCAAACAAAAGCCAGTTCCCAGTCGAATCGAGTTCCAGCCGCGTCCAGGCCATTTTAAGCCAACTGGTTGGCAAATGTTATGATGCTGATAATGGTGTTCATGGCGAAACGATGGCCGTTACCAGCAAACTATGGCCACATCCCACAACCAGCACCAGCACCAGCACCATCACCATCACCATCACCATCATGGATGGGGATGGATCAGCAAAACAGAAATAGTATCAAACTCCGACATAGACATCGACGTCACAGACGATGAGGCCATCCTCAGGCCTCCTTTTTCGACTTGGCATTGGTATGATGGTTAATTCCATTGTTCAATCTGGTCTAAATCCAAATGCGTGCCAATAATAAGCCAACCTCACTCTCTTTGCTCCTCTCTGTAACTATTTTGCTGTGTATTTTAATAAAGAGTATATTGCTTGGTCTGCCATCCAAGCGATTCTTTTGCCTGTAATCAAAATTCCATAACATGGCCAAAAGGCTAAGCCAACTGAGCAGGTTGCTGCTGCTGCTGCTGCTCACTCGAGCAATTCGTTAAAGTCAATTTGCAAATCATTTTTCCATTGAAACTCAATCTACGGCTACGTGAAAATACCAAAAGGCAAAAACTGAAAGAAAAAAAACTCCCGAGTCAGAGTCAAAGCCAGAGTCTCTGAGCCTCTGCTTGGGCCATAGTCTTTGCCACAGCCTTTTGCCGCATCGATAATAATGATTTTCTTTGAAATGCATACTTGAGAGAGCTCAGCCTGGTCTGGTCTTGGCCATGGCTTAAAAAATAAGAAAGAAAGAAAAAGGGCAAGAAAAAAATAAACCAAGCAAACTGACAGACAACTTTGTGTGTGCCCCCTCCCTTGCACCCCTCTTCTGTTCTCGTCCCCCACCTCTATAGCACCTCAACTCAACTCATCTCGTCTCTGCGCCCCCTTCTTTTGGGGGCTTCTTTCGATGGCTTCGAACGTGGTGTAATAATACTAAATTGTTGCTGATTATCCTTTTGGCGGTTTGCCTTTGGACATCTACGGGTCGCTTCAGTCTCTTTTGCATACGTTGGGGGCTTTAGCTCCTCTGAAAATGGCGTCACAGTTGCTGCACATGCAACAACAACAACAACAGCAACAACAACAATTCGAGCATCATCTTTGGGTTTTAGTTTTGGGTTCTTTGGCTGCTCTGCATCTCTATTTCGCGGCTCCTTCTCTCCTGCACCTCCTCTGGTCTCCTGGTCGTCGTCGTTGATTTTGAAAGAAATCAAGCAAAAATCAAAGCTAAAGCCGACAAAAAAAAGCAAAAACAACAACAACAACAGTTTAGAAGACGAGAAGGGTGGGTAGGCAAAAGAAACCTCTTCACCTGGGCCCAAAGTATTCAGAGTTTAGGTTTTGTCTGAATGTTGAATGTTTTGTAGGGACCCAAGGCCCACTTCAATAGTCACATAAATAGACTTGGAGTCGCGCTTGAGAGTCTCTATCTCTCTCTCTCTCTCTCTATCTCTCTTCTCTCTATGAGTGTGTGTTTGTTGTTTGGGGCAAAATGGAAAATCGTGTGGTTTCTTTTCATTACATTGCAAGTTTTTCTTCGGCTTTTTTTGTGTTTTCCTTTTTTTTTTTTTGGGGTGCTTCATTTTTATGCTTCACTTGGTTTTGCCTTGCCTTGGCTAAGGCTTTGTCGGCACTTGAGCACCAGCTTTAGCTCCAGCTCCAACTCCAACTTCAATTCGGAGACTGGCTAAAAAATAGTTTGGAAAATGAGAAAATGAACAAAAAAATAGGCAAAGCAAGCGTTTTTCGCGGAAAGCTTACTTTGGTAATTACCGTTAAATGACCCAAGTCCAAGACTCATAGTCTCATAGTGTCTCAGCTGTCAGCTGTCTACAGAGTGTATGAGAGAGACAGAGAGAGAGAGAGAACATGTGAGATGGAGTAAGTGGTGTACACGCAGACGCAGCTGTTGCTGCTGACGATGACGATGACGACTTTAAGCCGCCAACTTGGCGCAGTCCTTGACAATTGTCAACCATTTGGCAGCCTCAAGGCTGCTTTGCCGTCTGCAAATTAATTGTGCCCCCAACCTCAGAGGAGAACCCGTCTCCAGCTCCTCTTCACTAACCACCACCTTGTCGTTGTCGTCGTCTTCGTCTTCGTCGCCGTCTCCATGTCAGAGACCCAGAAGATGTCTCTTTGGGCTTACAAATTTTGCATACCAAATTCTTGATTTTGTTTGTGCAAAGTTTTTCGTTTTTTTTTTGTTTTACCTTTTCCCCCCTAATGCTCCTCTCCACTATGTGAGTTGCACTTTGCATTTTAACCAACAACTTCCCAGGCGAAATCAATTAACAAACAATAAACGTTTGTTGGCCAAGCCAGACACGTATTTTATTTAAGTATCTAGAATATTAAAATGGGATCAGACACGACAAATGTTGTTGTTGTTGTTGTTTGTGTTTTTGTTGTTTTTTGGCGGACAATATATGAGAGGAAGGGAAGAGGGTGAAAAAATTGAAGCACTGCCTCGGCGACATTCATTGAAACGTTTTTGGAATATTTGAGCAACTCTCCAAATGTTTTGCTTTCTTTTATGCGTTTGCCACTGCAGTGCACAAAGAACGAAACACACACACACGTAGAGAATCCAAAAGATACTTTTTTTTTGGTTTTTCAAAACAAAAACGAAAAACAAAAAAAAAATGCAATCGCTGTTAAGTACCGCAGAGCTTGGGAAGCCGCACCAGGCCTTAATCTGTCGCAATGCTGAGAACTGAGAAAGAAGGCTTTAGCTTTAGACTCGACTGGACGGGATGGGATGAGAAGGGACTGAACGGGCCTGGACGAGACTGGAGTGAAGTGGACTGAAAAAGAGCCACCCAGAGGAGAGCAATCGCTGGCAGTCGCCACATTGCCATCAACTTAAGACGATTATTTATGAACTGTTCGCTTCGGTCGGTGGTAGGGCAAGCAACTTTAGTGGGGGGAGTGCAATGGATTGGTTGGAATGGATTGCAATGGCTGCCACAGTCGCTGCTGCTGCTGCAGGACACTGACATTGACTCGACAACAACAAGAACAACAAAAACAACAACAACAACCAGTCCGACACCGACACCATGTACAATGTACCAATGCGTGTTCGATGACTTAAATGACAAGAAAGCGTCCATTGCCAAGGCGAAAAAAGATGCCAACCGAGTTCACAAAATACTCTTAGCCATGTTATTACAAAGTGACTAAATGACTGGGCCATCTCAATGACCAGAGAGGAGGGGAGGCAAGTTACTGCCTGAAATGGCATAAGAAGATCAACAAGCTTCAAGTCATCAGAAGCTAAAATGTAAAGAAATGTTTACGAATATTTCAAACTGATGACCAAGATGATGATCTTGGCTAGTCTACCTTTCGAAATCGCCTTAAAACTTATTAAATACATTTGCATAATGCTTTAAGCCACATAATAAAAATCTCCATAAAAAAAATACGCAACAAAGATAAAAGAAACAACAAAAAACACACACACAACCTACAACAAAAAAAAATGCCAGAAACTGAAAATGATTTGCGTGCGAAAATGCCCAAAAATATAATACGTTTTGCAGGTCTCCCAAAAAAATTTGACTAACCAAACAGAAAAAAATTAATAACCATAATATTTAAAAAAAGCAACGACTATTAGATACCCTAAGACAACTAAGGCTTTGCTCAGAGAAAGAGAATGAATTGACTCTTGAATGAAATATTTCACTTATAATTTTACTCTATTCTCCCCAGAGACAGCTCAAATCATAGGATATTCTAGCCAGTCCTTAATAAATAAAACATATATTTATTCTTAGCATTTATCTAAAGTTAAATTTCGAGATATCAACTTGAAATACTTTTCAAAGCCTTTCCTTTCTAATCATTAGTTAAATCTAAGAAGTCAATTTTTCAGATAGTTCTTAAACTATCTTGACTTGAATAATTGTATATAACAAATATATCAAATATACATTTAAATGCTCTTTCGATTTGGTTTATTCTCTCCTATTAATGGACTGCATATGCTCTGCATTTGACTATCTAGTTACTGGGTATATTTTTACCAAACACAAGCTCTATGGCTATAATATATTACCAAGGGTTTTAAAGTCGTATCCAACTGGATTCATCTCTTTTATGTGTTTGTGTGTGTGTCTGTGTGTGTGTGGTTTTGGTTGGTTTTTTGTTTTGGCTCCATTGCATTTGATTTGCTCCAAATATTTTTGGTTCACACTTGGCGTTGATTCCAAAAAGGCTTCACATAGTTTTGATTGATTGCCACCGCATCCCTTGCAGCCCTTCACTTTCCACCTCATTCGATGGGGTCTCTCTATGCGTGCGAGAGTGTGTGAATATATATCATATTTTTATAGCAACAACAACAACAGCAACACTAACAACAACTACAACAACAATTTGCGGTCAACAAAGTCTGCACGAATTTTTTCAATTTTTTTTGGTCGGAGATTTTTAGTTTTATGTTTTGTTTGCTAAGCCTTTTTTTTTTTTTGTTTTTTTGGGGGTTTCTCAAAATACGGCAAGATTTATTAGAGTTCCCAGTTCTTTGAGAGGAAGGGACGGGGGGATCTGAGAAATTTTCGTGTTGAATGTGTTGTTTAGATTAATTTAATTAGGTTCTCGATTAAGAGATAAGCTTTTGGGCCTTTTCCCACTATAACTAACTAATATTTTCCATCATTTCTTTTTTTACTTTCAGACAATTTTGGAACGAGTGCCAGCGGTAAGCTTTCCCCTTTACATATATAATTCTCATAAGTTAAGTTTCAGCAAAATGGCCAAGAACAACCAACCAACCAAACGGCTAACCCCAAAATCAACCAAGACTGAAAATTGTATGGCTCTGTGTGACTGGCCAGCAGGCCGCGAACGACTTTGATGGGGCTTTCATTTAGCGTTTGACAGGACCTATAATTATAAACGAGCATAACCCATCATCAGTTCAGTTCAGAGAGGGGGTAGAGTGTAGAGGTTGAGCCTACAACGAGAACAACTAAATGCTGGGGTATATAAATTTTCTGATTAAGAGCCATCTTATCATTATTATAGACTGTGCGCACGCTCGGCCCTCTTGAGGGGATCTCAATGGGCATGGGCATGGGACTCCCAAGATAGGTGCTGCTGCTGGTGGTGGTGGTGGTGGTGGTGTGGGTTGGGGTTAAAGTAGATGTGAAACCAAAACGAGAAACGAAAAATGAGAAACAGAAAAAAGAAAAGAAGAAATACCAAACCGAACCGAAACACACATTTCAAAATGTAGCCGTGCGTGAGTGAGTGTGTGCGGGTCGTCGTCGACGTCTCCGCTGCTTCAGCCCCGTTTCAGGGCATTATAGGATTTAGTTTTTGGGATTTCGATTTCTCACACACACACACATGGAGTAAACCGATGAACATGAAGATGGAGTTGGAGTTGGAATTGCTTGAAGAAGCATAAGCAGAAAGAAATGTGTAGAACATATTGTATAGTATGGTGCCTGGCACTGGCATTGGGACTAGGGAGTGGAATCGTATGTGGAGTGTGTGTGTGTGGGGGGCGGAGGAGGAGAAGGGCTACGCTGGGGTTTCGTTTCCGAAGATTTCCTGTGAAATACTTTAAGCCATACCCGTCCATGCCATGTAGATGAAAGAAGAAGAAGCACAAGTATAACCCAGAACGAGATGTTTCTGTTTCTGTTTTCGGTTTTTTGGTTTTTTGGTTTAAACATACTTGAAATTCTTGTTTCAACTTTGTGACTAATGCCAATGGTGGGGGCGGGGACGAAGACGGCATGCATCTTCCTACAGATATAAGTATATATACATACATATATCTATATGTATTTTGTGTGTAATTTAATACGCTTTCAAAATTAAGAAAAACACACAACACACACACAAACGTTAGTTATATATATATAGTATCTCGAGATATGCTTGGCAGGCATGAAAGGTCACAGCATAAGATTTAAATTTGAAATTAGTTTGGTCCACGTTCTTACAACATTTGTTGTTTTGTAGTTTGGTTGGTGTTCCCCCCTTCCCCTCCCCTAGCGACCCCTTCCTCTTGATGTTCTCTGTTTCGTTTTGGAAATATTTCATTATTATTAGACAGTTGTTGAGCAGCCTCCAAGTTAGAATCTTCCATAACCTAGGCAGGTCATTGATTTTTATTCAAGAATCTCATGTTGATCTATGTATGTGTAAGTGTGTGTGTGATAATTTATGCTGCGACCGCCTCATGTTATTAACTGTAATTTGCATATTATAAAACAGAAAATTTCAAGATACATTTTTTGTAGTTTTTTTGTTTTGTTTTTGTTTTAAACCTCATCTTGTTCTTGTTGTCAATACCCTATAATCATAGTGTAGCCCTTGGGGTATATGCAAATCTTCATTAGTAAAGTGACAAAAGAGATAGAGAGAGAGATAAGGAACCCCGGAAAGATCTACTGATATATTTCCGCCATCTTCTTCTTCTAAGAGTTTCTTAGGGTATCTCCTAGGTCGTAGATAGGTTTACTACCCTCCTAATTCTGGCCAAAACGCCCCATTTCCTTTCTTAATAAACCATTTTGTTGTTACACAAAAAAAAACAAACACTTTTTTCCCTATTGTGTTTTAGCTTTTTCCATTTTTTGCGCACTCTTTGTTCAGTTTTCCCCTCCAATATGGCCGACACAGTCAAAGTGCAGCAAAAATGGTCGAGAGTGAAAGAGTGAGCAGGCAACTAAGTAAGCGAGAGAGTCAGAGATAGTGTGTGTGTGTGAGGGAGAGAGAGAGCAGTAGAGAGGAAAACGTTTTTGCACTTTTGTGTTGAAAGATTTTCTCACATGTAGCCAACACAAGGAGCGGGGAGCGTGGGGGAAGGGCATGCAGAAGGGCTATTGCCTTCGTGTGTTTCGTGACTGATGCGTTATAATTTTCATGCTGTTAAAAAAGCATTTCCAGTGTGTTATTAAAAGCAACAAAAATAATAATAATAATAATAACAACAAGAAGAGGGCCAACAAAATGACTAACAGACCTTCCCCCGTTCCCTCCAAAGCCATTGGATACTCCTTGCCAATCCTCCAATGCTTCAAAGTCTGGTGGATGTTCTTTTTTTGGGCAAGAGTCCTCCCGTCTCGTCCCCCTTGGGCTTGACTTGACTTTGGCGCGTTGTCTGCGCTGCAATTTTGATGTCAAAAATCAACTGCAGATATTCCCTTTTGTTGAGTTGTTCTTGTTGTTGTTGCTGTTCAGTTAAACGAAATTACACGCTTATGAATTGCTTAATATCATGTCGAGAATAAAGAAAAACAGGAAATTGCATCAGATATAGTTTACCGAGACATGAAAGGTATGGTTTTTTTTTGTTTAGGAGAAAGAGAGAGGGGAAGAAATAACATGCTTAGATAAAAACTTTACTTTTTAAATCAATTCTGACATTTAGTTATGTCAGTGTCTTTAAATGTGATTCTTATAAAACACGAAACCGAACTATTTTGCTATGGATGGTTAACTCATTTAATTGATTTGATAAACGTTATAAAAGTTGGCCAAACATGGAAAGAAGAAGGCAGAACTCTCTTAAAAATTGATTCAGTACAACATTTTGTAGAATTTTATACTCATTCGATATATTTAAACCTAATTTGAGAGTTTAATGGGTGTGGAAATTGTAACAATATAGTTTTTTTTAATGAGTTTCAGAATTGCCAATGATTCGCTCAATAATTTAAGAATTTGGTTTTTCGAAAATTAATAACTTTGTTCAAACAAAGTACTCGTTCAAATGAATGAGTGAGACCTTTCAACTGAATTACTCGTTTGGGGGGTTTGTAAGTGTTCAATATTCAATTCAAGAACACTTTGCTAGATAAGACATAGTTAAGACTGTGATAAAATCCTCTATAAAAAAACTCAATTTTGATAAAAGTACAATCATCATGTTATTAATAATTTACACTACCCATTGATACTTGCATTGAAATCCGATTAAATTTTTAAAAATATCCAACAATTCAGGATTGCATGTGGTTGCACCCAAATCAAATGACGTGTCAATGTGAGTGACTCGGCATAGGAATTATAAACTCCGACACTCAAAAGGAGAAAGACAAAAATAACACCCGAAACCCAAGAAAATAAACAAATTAAACGCATTGCCATTAATCTTTTCACCGTACAGCAAAGCCCAGCCAATGGGTCTGAGACGTCTTTGGTGGCTTGTCCCCAACAAATCCGCTGCAAACACATCCCAATCCCAATCCCCATGCCCGTACCCATCCCCATGCCCATCCAGATATTCATATAATCAAGGTGAGATGCATTTCAACATGTCTCATAAATTCGTGGCCGGATTGAGCGCAAAGCGCACACAAAAATCTTGTCCAGACGTCGCAACATTTGTGTATGGAGATTTGCATAAACTCGTGAGGAGCTGCTTAAAACGGGTCGGGGGGTTATAGGAAGGAAACTGCAGTCAAGTTAAAACACAACAACAGTCAGCAGTCAATCCACTTTATGTATATACATATATATGCATATCCGTAAGATATTCTCGTATATATATGTATGTATATATATTTCTTTAACAGCGTTCATAAATTTGGCAAATTTGACAATTATGCGCATTAATAATAAATAAAATTGACAATAATTGAATTTGAATAATTTGATTTTGCATATGTAGAAAAGAAGTGGAGAAACTGAGAGATAGGCAAAGAGGGGGAAGGAGTGTTAGAGCGAAGAGGAGGTGCAAATAACAAGAGCTACATATGGAGCTAATCTGCATATAAGGCGGTTGCTCTGACAGCGTTTCATTCGACTGTTTTTTTTTTGGGTAGGCGTGAAAACATGTGTTGGCTTTGCTTATATACTTTTTGTTGTAGTTTTTTGTTGTTGTCTGTTTTTGTTGCTTGGAATTTTAATAAACTTTTAAGTTGTGTTGCTGCTATTTTTTTCTGGTTGGTGGCTTCCTTAGTCAATTTTTTTCGTTACTTAGTTACCAAACCGAACAAAACTGAACAAAAAATCGAACACAAAAAAAGACAAACAAAAAAAAACGCAGCCACAGCTACAAAACAGCCTGAGAACTGATGTCGAGTCGACTCCAAGGCTAGGCTGTTGGAGCTCCATCTCAACGAACCGCAAAAATCCGTATAAAAATAATGAGGCATGAACATGTTGCTGCAGCATCTCCAGCAACAGCAACAAGCTTTTTGCAACATTATTATTTTTATTATTATTATTATTATATTTTTTGTGCCGGTAAAAGCAAACAATGCAAGCAGCCGACAATGATGCCGGTCCAGACTCAAAATATTGCCGCGGATCACACAAATCCGCCATAAAAAAAGTATCCACATATATGTACTTATATATAAATATATATATAGATATATATTGTATATATGCGCTTGCTATCGAACATGGCAAAGCCAAAAGGTAAAGCCGCTTTTGTGTTAATACCTCCAAACTGTGTTGCTTGTTTTTTGCTCCTTCCATCTCTCTCGCTCTCTCTGCTGAGCTTGAAAGAGGTAAAAAATATATGGCCACAAAAATTGCTATTGCAACCTGCAACCATATGACTGACTTGTTGTTCTTATTGACCTGTTGCCGTTTTGTGGCGTTGCTCGATTGGTGATCCATCATCATTCTGAAGTCTCACATAATTTGCAGTTTTTCGCCTATGAAAATTGTTAAGGAAATTGCAATTATTATTGAACGCCAGATGGGATGGCAAAAATTGCTTCTTTTTGAGCGAAAGGCAAGTAATTGGTAAATTGTTTAAACGTTTTCAAGTCATTTGCAGATTTCAGAAATCAAAATTCATTTTAGTCAATAATTCAGTAGAAGTAGTCAAAAGTAGTCGAATGAATATCACTTTATATGAATTTGTTGTCTTTTGATAATTAATAACAACTGAAAGATAGATCATCGGATAACCAAATCAATCTCAAGTGACAATAACAAAAGCCAACATTAAACCCCAGCTAATAGAACACCATCAACCATTATGAGAGTGGGTCGGGTTGTGGCAGGGGGTTATTGCAACAACTATCAAAAACGAAATAAAATTTTGTAATGTATTTGAGAGATAAAAAAAAAAAAACAAAACACCGCAAGGCCTGCCATCTATCAATTATCTAAGCGCCGTGCAATTTTTCAATATTTAATTAAGTCATATGCCATCCATTGCTTAAGCTTTATTAATTTGCCGATCATACAGTGTCGAGGTATATAAAGGTAATAACTTTTAGCTAGTAATTGTCAGATGAGACGCAAAATTAATGGGTAGATCTTTATCACGATTCAATAAGGTTTCCATAAATCAAGCTAGAGCATGGTTAGGGGGTAAAGGGGAGGGGGGGATATGCGGGAATTGGTAAGAATTGTGTGGCTAATAAACGGAATGCTGGCAGCATTAACACCTTGGAGGTCTCACTTTTGGACCTAAGCTCAAGTGTTTGTTTTTCAGCCAGCCACCCACTTGAAGTACAAACAACAACAATAACAGAGATGCTGATGATGATGACGCCCTTTTCTTAGCTTTTGTCAAGAGTACGTGTATGTGTATCTGTGTGTGTGTGTGTGTGTGTGAGTGTGTGTTTGTTGTTGCCGTGTCCATGATTTACTCAAGTGCTCAAGTTGGGGGCTCAGAGCTCAAGCGCAGCTTCTTTGCCTACACTTGAGGGCCACAACACTTCTAGGTGTATTTGGGGGGAGGAGGTGGCACTCAAGTGTTTGCCAAGCTGCAGCTGAAGCTCTTTTGGGCCCTCTTCTGGCCGTGTGACAAACCGTTGAATGAGCATGACTCGAAGAGAGAGAGCCAGCGAGTGTGGTCCAAGCCTTTGAAGCAAAGATGCCACTGAAGATGCCACCCAGGGCGTTTGCTGATTTCTTTTGACATGTTTTGAATTCAATTAAAGACCTCAAGTTGCCACCAGAGAAAAAGTCGCACAACAGCCACGTACTTTACATGTATATATACTTATATATAGACTCCTCCTTCCACTTTTCTCATAGTTTGATGCTGTTTATTATCATTCTTTTAGTTTTGAGGCAAAACTCAATTAGTTTCCTTCACAAAAAGTCCATGTATGTGAATGTGTGTGTGTGTGTGTGTGTTTGTATAGGGTATATGTATATTGATTGTAGGGTATAGGCGCGCACACACTCGAGAGTCGATAAGTTTGTGTGTTCATTGAGCTTAAGCAGACTTCCGCCATGTTTCGGTGGGGCAAAATGATTGACAGACGATTGGCATGGATATTCATATAAACAAAAAAGAAAATGCTCCGAAAGACGAAGGCGCAAAAACAGTTTTAAATGAAAATTCACACACACAGAGAAAAATACACCCACACCAGCATACTCATATGCCTAATGTAAAAATGGAAAGTTGGGCGTTTGGTTTTCATTTGCCGTTTTTTTTTTGTTTTGTTTTTTGGGGCGGCGGTGAAAATGTGGAGAAAAAGTTTATTTAAAAACTAATTGAAAACTGCTAGCAGGCTTCCCCCTCCACCACCTATCCTGACTTGTACAAGTAGTTGGGCAATAGTGTGTAGTTGTTGTTGTTGGATTGCATCTTTGCCTTAATGAAACGTAGAGACGGGGACCAGGGGAAGAGAGCAAAGCATTTTTCCTTCGTTTTTTGAAAATCAATTTGTTTGTTTTTCCATTTGCAATTCAGTTCAGCAATGAAAAGTGCATTTTGTTATTGAAAATAATGCATAATCATGCTAGAAATATTTGTTTAAATTGTTGCTTCAAGTATTTTCTATACATTAAGGAATATAGGGAGGAATTTTCAGTCTCTTTACCCATTTTTATTTTTGGTTTTTTTTTGGTTGGTTCATTTTGGCCGAGCAAATAATGTGCAGCTGGTTGAATTCCTTCATTCAATTCCTTTTGCCTCCGTCTCCGCCTTCGTCTTTGGTGGCGGGCGGGGCATTGGGTACATATGTAGGTGGTTTTTTCTTCTTTTTTTTTTGGTGGTGGGGGATGGAGGTGGGACGACTGCTTTCTCTGGCTGTGCGGAAAGAAAAGCCAGCAGGAAACTAAAAATGTTTTGTATGTCCGTATAAAGGAAAAATCGCAAAATTTACTGCAAATTGGAATTTTGCGCAATTGTAGAAAAAAAAGAAGAGAAATGTGGCAAGAAGGAGAGCAAACAAACAACCGTATAGCTTCCACCCAGCGGCCCCTCCTGCACCACAGAAATTTCCTTTTCCTTTTTCTAGGGGTTTTGCTTGCAATAATAACAACATATATATATGCTCACGTCTGTCTTTCTGTCTGTCTGTCTATCCGTCTGCGTGCCCTTCCATCGTCTGTTCGTTCTGCCTGCAACGTCCTTCGTCCTGCGTCCTTTAAGCCAATAATAAATAAAAATGCTTGTTACAGCAGCCAAAGGCAAAGGCAAAGCCAACCACCCACAAAAATGGCAACGAAAATTGCGACGGCATCAAATTTATTTGCCCAACACAACACAAACTTATAGGGGCGGATAGGTGGTTGTGGTGGTGGCGGTGGTGGTGCAGTGGTCGATGGGTTCCATAAAGTCGACAAAGTTATAGTGAAAATTAATTAAGTTTTGCTCTGGGCTTAACAATTCAATTAAAAATTATCGTCTTGCCTGCATTGGCAACAGCGAAAAGCACTTTCGGGGAAAAGCTGCAGAGATGAAGACGAAGATCTGTGTGTGTGTGTGCTCCTAATCTCTGTTGCATCCCAGCCCAGCCAACCAACCATGCCCCTTTCTCAAGTGGCACAAGTGCTTTTGCACATCGTTATTATAACAATAATAAGCAGCCGCCACTCTTGCCAAAGATTAATTGTCTGTTTTGGTTTGCCAGATCCTACCACTCGGCCGGATCCCTTCCCTGGCCCATCAACGAAATGTAAAATCAGAGCACATACAACCCGAAAACGAAAAAAACATGAAGAAAACGAACAAAAATGACTTCAAATTGTTAAGAGTCGTCGGCGTAAAGTGCAATCCACTTCAAGGAATTTACATATCACCAGCAGCAGCAGATACCCGAACATGGGCCCCGTCTCCACCATCCACCATCCATCCTCCATCCGCCACCACCTCCTTCGATTGCTCCTCAGTCTCTTCTCTTCTTGCAGCCAAATGCATTAATCAATTTCATGTTTTCTTAAGCGCGCGCCCGACGCGATTTGAGTGCCTGGGCTCCATGCCACTCCACTTCACTCCGCGTAGCCGTAGCCCATGGCCTCCTGATCGCCCTCTCACTCTCTCTCTCAGTCTGGGGACGCTTTACGTATGAGTGGAATAATCAATTTCGAGGATCATAAACAACTTTTAATGAAGTTGTTAAGTGCCAGCAGCTAGTTGCTCAATGTGGCCCGGCTAAAGTGCAGCTCACTTCTTGTCCGATAAGCCAGAAGAAGGCGCTATGTTCTCTGGTCTCTGGCCATAATGGACAAAAGTCTCTTCCATTTGGTCAAAGACGACTGAGAGAAAGAGCAACTACATTTCCACATTGACGCATTTCCATAATTGCTAAATTATGCAAAGCCCATTGAGAGCGAGAGAGAGAGAGAGACAACGCTTTAGAAGGGCTCCAACAAGTGTCTTTTTTCTTCTTCTTTGTTTTATTTTATTTTATTTTAATTTTTTGGGAGTTTCTGGTAAATTAATTTTACAACTTTTAACTACACTTTTGTTTTAGAGTCTTTCCGGTTGGGGGCAAAATGAATTCATTGAGTGAAACCTGCAGGTAGAGAAACAGAAAATCTGTTTAATATTCAAATTGGGTTAGAGTATTTAGCATTCAGTTATCTAAATATATGGCCTTTAGATTTTTTTATGGTTTGCTTAGAAAATCAACAGCATGTCTGGTTGGTTGGTTGGTTTGACCACTCAACGAACGTCTCCATCGGCAACCAAATTAATCAAAACCAACTTCCGGTTTACGCAAAATGGCGTGAAGTCTGGCACCCTGAATATTTCACTACCCTCTGTGTGTTTGTGTGTGGGTGTGAGTGAGGCTTTTTTTTAGGCATGTGCTACTGTGAATTCTTTTACGTGGAAAATTAATGAATGAGTTAAATGAAAAATTAATGAAAAGCAGCCACTTGCCACCGGCTACCATCAAGACGTGGTCGCCATGGCTTAACCAAGTGGCAAGTGGCAGGGGGCAGTGGCAGTGGCAGGTAAAGGCAAAAGCAAATGCCAAAGGTGTTGTGCAAAAGATAAAGCATGGAAAATTTATGAAGCACTCAGAAGAAGGAACTGAAATGGGTAACATACAAAAGTTTAAACATATATTCATAGGCGACGCACAATGTTGTTGTTGTTGTTGAGAAATATTTGTTTTGGCATACACGGGATCAAAAAATAACAAAATGAAAGAAAAAGAGAAATGAAATTGCGGTTGACGGGGGTAGTCAAGGGTTGGGGGTTCGAGGTTCAAGGGGGCAGAGCGTGAAATTATGCAATATTATCATAGATACATATGTATAATAGAAAATGGTGGGTAGGGGGGTTGTCTTCAAAGGCCTCCCCTGTCTTGGATATACATATATTGTTTGCATGTACTCTCTCAGCCATTTGGGCTTCCTGTTTCGTGGCATTTGAGTTACTTAAGTGTAACTAAAACTTTAAGTAAACACACAAATAACATACTTAATATTAAACAAAAATATACAAAATCATAGACCTGATGTTGATGACGATGATGATGATGACGATGATGCTTGAGCCAAGCGGAAATGACTTCGTCGGGAGGTTGGGGGCGGAAAAATGGTAGACAAACAAAAGATAAAAGCCTGGAAAATTTAAATTAACCAAAAATTATGCATGAACATTACCAAAAGCAGCCACACAATGATAAGTGTGTGAGAGGAGGAGGATGAGGAGAAGGTGATGTAGGAGCAAGTAGTGTTGGTAGTAGAAGGCCTGCGTATGACAAATATTAATTTCGTTTATAAACAAGACCAAGACACAGAATCCACTACTACTACTGACCTGCAGTGTCTTAAACGGCAGCCACAAACAATGTCATCCATATGATTATCATTATGCCCTAGAGCCGAGTCAGTCGCCTAGTAAAGTAATTTTATGCTCACTTGACAAACAGCCATAAACCAGAACAACATCAACAACAACAACAACACAAGCAACTGGATAAAATGAGCAAACATAAAAGTTGTCTTAGAGAATGTGTAAGAGAAAGGGCAGAAAGAAGTGGATGAGTTGGTGGATTGGTGGGTGGGTGGATTTGCAGTAATGTAACTATGAAAGTGCTCTGACAATATTGACTTGGGTTAAACTTGACTAAAATCCCTCTCTCTCTTTCTCTCTCTTTGTGTTTTTCGATATATTACAGGTGATGCTAGCAATGCCAGCATAGGAAGTGGCGAAGGCACCGGCGAGGAGGATGACGACGCGAGCGGCAAAAAGAACCAAAAGAAACGTGGCATTTTCCCAAAAGTAGCAACAAACATATTGAGAGCGTGGCTGTTTCAGCACTTAACGGTGAGTAACTAAAACGAAACGAAACCATCTATCCAGCTAACTTAACTAACTAACTAACCAACTAACCAATGGCAGCCATTGCCAGTCACACACACACGTCAGAGATCTTATCGGGATTCTCGGACCAGTTACATGCAACTGGCCAAAAACAAAAAAAAATGTTAGCCCCACCCATGGAGACACCTCGTTTGCTTTATGTGGGCTTGATAAGAGACCTCAACTTGCTTATTGTATTTGTTTTTGTATATGATTTTATTTTGTTTTTGCCAAGTTTTGATAAGATTATCGAAATGAGCTCTCCAATGAATGGCTTCTGATCAGACTAAGCAACCAGTGAGAGTGAGAGAGGGAGAGGGGCGGAGGAACAAATAACCATGAATTGAGGCGCCAGGAAAACGTTGATTTCTATTGATATCTAAGTTGAGGTCTTTAATGATGTCATTTCCACCCATTGGCCAAGTAACCAATTTAACCCCATACATGAAAAGGAAAATCTCTGGCAATTTCCACTTGTATATGTTTTTTTTCCTGTCGTTGAATACATTTCGGTCATCGCTTCCAATTAGATTTCCATTTTGGGCCATTCAAAGTGCTTAGATAAATGGCTAGAAGAGATACTAAAAACAAATTGCCAAAGCAGAGCAAAAAAAAAAAAACTATTCAAACCAAAACTGCAGTTCAAACTTTTTCAACCAACCATAACGGAAGTCCCAGCCAAAGCCGGATGTTGGACAAATAAACAGATTTGTTATGCGCCACTTTATGTTAAGCAGAAGGATGTTCTCCGGTAAAAAGGGCCAGTCAAAGGGAGATAATAGACATAGATGTCCTGTCCGAAGGTAAAAGGGTTGCCAAAAACGACCAAGAAAAAAAGCAAAACAAAGCTATAAGACTTTATGTGCCTGGTCAAGAAGTATATGCTGGTGGTGGATGCTGCCACTGCGTATGTAAAATGATAAAAATCTTAATGGAATTACGTGTGTGTGTGCCGAATGCGACCACCAAATGACCACCAAAGTCCAAGCAAACAAAATCGGAAATTAAAGTTAAAGGGAAATGCGTTTGTTTGTGTGTCTCGACTTTTATCTGCTCCTGCAGGCAGAGAGTTAGAGAGTTTTTAAAATAGCTATCCAAACTCCTCCCACTGCTAATGCTGCCACCCTGTTTCCCCAGCACCACCACCATCAAACCCTGCGACTTCGCGCTGACATTGATGAATTGCCGTTTAAATCAGCGCATCACTCATGTTTACCCAGAGGCAACGTCTCCGGATCTTCGTCTCGTCTTTCACTGTGCCCGCCGGAGGCTAGGCTCAGTTTCAATACAGACGATTGCCTGCCTGCATATCCTTGACTGATTTTTTTCTGTTTTGTTTTGTTCCATTGCTGTTTTTCTTTTGGCCTAAGCTTAATGCCATTAACAGTTTTAGAACGCATTAGGAAAATTGTTTTCGTTTTTTTTTTTCGGCAGCAGCCACACTTTAATTTCGTATTCAAAAGACTTCGATTTTAGATAATGCAATGTTTGCCAATTTGATTTATTGCCCAAGGCATTTGAGCCATCAACTGACGGGGGTCTTCAATTGTTGAATTTCAACTGAAGGCAGCCATGACGGATATGCGTCGGCAATGGCGACGCTGACGATGACGACGACGACGATGATGACTTCAATGTTGGTGCTAATGAAGTGCATGGAATTGAGTCTTGGGGCTGGGTTAAGCGCACTGGCTGGCCAACCAAAAAACAAAAGCCAGACTGGCAACAACAGCAACCACAACGAGGGCAATGCAATGCTTGGCTGATTGTTAGCCGACTGACTGCTTGTTGTTGTTATGGTTGTTGTTGGAGTTGCCATAATTATGGCAGGCGCGCAAATATTTTGTTTACATTTGGCGCGCATTGCAGACACCCAACAGCAAAAGCAGCAGCAACAACAACAACAACGAAAACAAAAAAGTCTCATTTCGCGTGCTCCGCCTACTCGAAAAGCCAGCCAGCAATATATACACATGAGTCCATATGCCTCAGGTCTGTTCCCGTTCCCATTTCCATTTTCATTCGCCATTCCCCTTGGTTCCCTCTTTTTTTGGGTTGTGTGTGTGCAATTTTCTTCCGGCTGCCGTTGCCGTCGTCAACGTCGTCTGTGTTTGGGCCTACAGTTTTTGCGCGTTTCCTTGGTTAAAAAATACATCCCCTTTTTAGCCCCTTGTACAACACAAGACCGAAAAACAAGGGAAAAGAAATGAGGCTAGCAAAGCGCGAAATGCTAAACCCTGGCAAAATGGTCAAAGTAGGTGGAGAGCTCAGTCAGAGGGATGGCAAAAGAGTTGCATTGCTGCAACGGCGCTTAGAAGTTGTTTAGTTTGTTTGGGCCGTAACGAAATTCAAATGCTCTGCCTAGTTAGTCTTTAACAAAAGTTAATCAAAGAGTTTTAAGTTAGTTTAATGACCTCTTCTTATTATAATATTGTGGAGCACATGTCATAGCTAGTGCATCTGATTAGTGTAGGGGCAACTCTTTATAACTTAATGCCCTCGCCTTTGCCGCCCTCTTTTGTGAGTGAGTTGAGTGACTTGGGCGACTCTGGCAAATTATTTTCTTCTATTCTTGAGGACGACAAGCAACAACATTGCGATTAGTGCAAAATTCCTCACCCCACTCCCACCACGTCGCATTTTGTGCTCACCTATGGCTATGGCTATATCTTGCTCGGGCCGAGAGTCAAAACACTCATTTGGCTTTGTTTAGACATGTAGTGCAACTGGAAAAAATCTTCATAATGGCCACCAGAGGCCGTCGCCTCTTTGTTGAAAATGCAATTTTCACATTGCGCCGCCGCTGACTGCAATTTGCAGTGCATGTGGTTGTTGTTGTTGCTGGTGTTGCTTGTTTCACAAATGGCGTCGCATTTGGCGTTGTTAATGGCGGCGGAATCGTTGAGGTCTTCTCCTCCTCCTCTCACTCTCCACACTCAATCCTTTGCTTTTGTACGTGGTGCATTACCAGCGATTTCTTGGGCTTGTTGTGCCATGTGTCACGGAGTTGCAGTCATGTTGACATCATTGGTGGAGAGGGTGGGGGACGTCGGTTGGACGATCTCCAAGCCTGTGCCTATGCCTACCGCCTGCCAGGCACTTGTCAGCGCCAGAGGGAAGTGGCTGGAAGTAAGAAGACGATCCACCCGTGTCTGTGTGTGTGTGCTGATTGTTTTAAATTCATTTGCCAAGTTTAAATAAACACACAACACTGGCGAAAAGTGGAGCGAGTTAAACACACACACACACACACATGTTTTTGGGGGGAGCGACAACGACAGAAATCTGTGACGTAAGGGGTGGAGCGGGAGCAAGCAGAAGACTAAGACAAAGTCAAGGGGGCTGGGCAACATGGCAAAAAGCAACTTAAAGGCGTGACAGTAATTAATTATTTTGTCGTATGGTAAATTAATAAACCAAATGGACTTTGTTTCACTTGACATGTTTGCCATCGCTTGGTTAAATTTTAGTATGTTGTGTTATGTCGATGTGTTCGTGTGTGTGCTAGTGCAAAATGCATAATTGCTTTCATTAGTCTAATTGGTAAAGTTGAAAGAAAAACGCTTAGAGCTCTGCCGCATGCACTTGGAATAGGCGTTAAAATGGATTCCAAATATCTGTGCAGATTTTTCAAATGTCAATGAACTTGCTAAATAAATATGGAGAAGTGAATATAAAAAAGAAGAGGCCTGCAAATTATGCATGTATGTATATTAAATTTAAAGTTATTTGCCTTAAATCAATAGACCACCTTTCTCTTCCTGTCTCTCTCTCTCTCTCTCTCTCTCTGTCTCTCGTCTTATTCCAACTGCATAGATGTGCGCCACAAAGTATGCAATAAATTTCATTTTAATTTACCTGCATGTAATTTATGCCTTTTGACTTCTTGAACGAACATTTTATAAGCAGAGCAACATGAGGTGCAGCATTGGCATTAGAATCAGCCCGTAGCCGAAAGGATCATGAGCATAAGCATGAGTCTAAGAATGGGGCTGAGAAAGCGACAGCAACATGGCCATTGGCATGTCCATTGTATTTACATGGTTTCTACGTTTATTTGTCAATACGCAAATTTCATATAGTTTCTCTCCTTGTCTTCCTGGGATGACCTTAGGTGCGGGTGTGGCTAAGGATAGAATGGACTGGCCTGGGATGGCTTGGCTTGGCTTGGCGTGGCTTGGCTTGGCCTGGTCAGGACAGCAAAACAAATATTGCTGTCGGGCAGACAACAACAACAAGAACAAGTAAAATTTATTAAACACAAACAATAAGGCAAATGCATTTAAGGAGCTGACAAACTGGGTGTGGCTACGTGTGTGTGTGTGTGTGTGAGTGCGTGAGGTCCTGGACAAGGACAAGGCAAACTAAATTGCATTACACTGAGACTGTACAGACTGACATGGACAAGGATGTGAATATATATATATATATAAATATATAGAGTGGTTGTAGATGTGCAGCATTGCACATTTCGATTGGAATTACTTGGACATTGTGTGCAGCAGCAGTTTGGATGTATATTGAATAAATTGCGTATACTTGAATATAGAGAGACAACATACATATATTATGTACAAGGTGGAATGCTTATATACTTAACCAGAAATGCCACCCCACTCCATACCCCGCTCTAGGAAACATGAAGACAAGACATGACAACGGTAAATTTTCAAAAAGCAAATTGCATTTGCAGACAATTGTTCAATCCACATACACAACTAACTTTCGGTATAGGTATCCCCTCCTAAGATCCTCTGAAAACGCCCACAGCTGCCGGAAATGTTTGCGGCATGCCAAGGGTTAAGCAAACGAAAACGAAATAAAAAAGGATTCAATTGTAAAATCAGAGAATCCAAAACAATGCCAAAAGATTGACAGGCATTTCCGTGGCCAGGTGACTGTTTGGAACGCCCTCGCGCAATCACCTTTCCTTTCTCCTTCCCCTCCTTCTCCTCCTGTGTGATGTGTTGCTCCTGTACACCACATTAATAAATAAATAAACTAAACTTTTGTTCAAGATCGAAATCAGCTTTAGGAAATCATTGAGTCAACACAAAACAAACAACGACAACAACTAAGTAAATAGAAAATTGTAATAAGCGCCAGTCGAGTCAAGCCGATTAGATTAGCGAAAGAAAAAAAGAGAGAAATAGTGTTAGAATGATGTAGTGTAGTAGTAGGGGATGGAGGCGGGGGTTCCCTCTTCTAGTTACCCCTACTCCAGACCACTTTCACTCTTGAAATACATATTTGGTATATGTTTTTTGGTTTTTGTTTTTGGGGCGGACTGTTTGCACACTGACGCCACTGTGGCGGCGAGCCAGTTGCAAGATTTATGGGGGAACCAACACAATGTCTCGTCATAGTCATAGTCATTGCCTTTGGCCTGGGCTGTGGCAGTGGATTGTTTGTTTGCCCATTTGGCGCTAGACACGCGGCGTTGCAACCCAAAAAATTGAGGACACATTTTTTGAGTGGCACGGCCACTCGCCGCTGATAAGGAGCTGGACGGGAATGCACTCCATGAACCAACATCAACTGATAAACAGAAGACCAACAAAAATGTCAATTTTCCTATAGTTAGCCATTGCAAGAAGCATTTCAAGTGCACTCCAGAACATTTGGTGACAGGTTTCCCTTTACTCTCTCTGTGTCTGTGTGTGTGTGTGTGTGTGTTGGCAATGATTGATCGATGAAATGTTTCGGGGGCTACCCGATAGATAGATTGTAAATTTTGTGCACTGTCACAGGAGAGAATTCTGTCCATTTGGGATGCACAAGTGGAAACGGAGTTCTATTTAATTAACCATTGAATTCACATTATTCCCTCTGTTTCTGTTTTTGCAGCATCCCTACCCATCCGAAGACCAGAAGAAACAATTGGCCCAGGACACGGGTCTGACGATACTGCAGGTTAATAATTGGTAAGTTCAAAGAGATCAACAATAAACATCATTAACCCATCTGATAAGCAAATGCAAAGCCATCACCTCTAAGAGTTTATTGGATCAAAAATCACAAAAATGCATGAGCAACTTGTGAGAACCGAAGTCTAAATACCCTTGCGCAGGAATCTATTGCATGAGCTCAGTTAAAAGCTCTTTAGAGGATTTCAATGTACAATTAAATAATTTTGAAACACTTTTTCATTAAGCAGTCAGTAAGCAGACTTTGTTTGCTAGATAGAGTATCTATTCAACCTGCCAGTAGGGTAAAAATTATGAACCTTGTTAGGTGTAGGCAACCAACAAGAAGCCAGATAGACACATAGTCAGACAGATAGTCACAAAGTCAAATCCTAGGCATAAGAACTCAAATTTTACACATTATGCGACAGGCGGCCGAGCTTGACACTTTTGCAGCCATTCAAATGTAGGGAGGGGAGAGGAGAGAGAGGTGGCCAAAGACAAGCTCCTAAGCTGAAGCTAAAGGAAAAAGAGTTCAAACCAAAGTCCGGACTACACAGGGAAAGAGTCGGGGGTGTCCATGGTGAAGGCTGAAAGCAAGTTAAAAGCGTTGCTGAATCTTTTATGCAGTTTGGCTTCGTGTCTGGGGCCATGGAATGCTTTTAAGCTGGGGACAGGCCATAATAAAGTCTAGCGAAAAATGTGTGAGAGCACCAATGGATGGCAGTCAGGCAGTCAGAGAGCTGAGTAAGGTCTTGCAGGAGGAGTATTTTCTCCCCTACACTAGGGCAGCAGGCACTCAGCTCAATTAAATTGAATTTCGCGCTCACTGAAGCACACTGCAAATTAACAAATAGTATGGAAGGACCGACCCCTAAGACCGAAGACCAGAAGAAAGACCACCCCTGCCCATTTCGCTTAGGCACGCAACACTGCGTACAAAGAAGACGAAGAAGGGAAGGGCGGGGAAGACAGCAAAGACGAGAGCAAAAAAAGTAAGCAAGAAAAAAATAAAAAGAAACCTTTGCAGAAAATAGCAAAATAAAATGTTGACACTTTTGGTTATTTATGGGCCTTGGCCAGGACGACACCTTAGCCGCCAGCATACTCCTCTAATCCATGGGGAATAGCCAATGGGCTTTTCCTACTCTAAATGTGTATTTATTTTCCGCAATTTGAGGCACAGAAAAAAGGCCAACAACAACGAAACGAAAGAAAAAGAAAACAAAAACATGGTCTCAGCATTAGAAGCAATTCAAATGACCAAACACATAGCAGTCAGATTCAGAGTTGGACATGAACATGGACTTTGGACTCTGGACTTGGACTTACACTTGGAGGGAAAAGTCCATTAACACCCAATAAGACGGAGCAGAAGTATGTCGACTAAGAAAACCGGAGAGCAAACTTGTAGTAATCGAAAAAGTTTCGGTTTTTGTAGCCAAGTTTTAAATATTAACGCTTAGTTACAGCTGCAGAAGAGAAAAGTTATAATTATGCCGTAAGTACATAAATAACACGGCAAATGTGACTTTTTCTTTATATATCAGCTCCACTCCACTTTCGTGCGGGGGCGGTCCAAGCAGGGTCCAACGGGGTCCATCAGGGATATGTTTAAAGCCAACTCTGGCTAGTCTGTTTTTAGCCAATCAAGCACACTAACAACATCATCGATTGCAACAGCAGAAAGAGATGAGGGGCCAGGGGGCAAATCGATTTCCAGCTTCATCTTCAGAAGCAAACAGAATCAAAAACTCACTCTCTTTCAATGGCAAAACGAGGCAACGGGAACTCAATTCCATTTTTGTCGTTTTGATAAACGATTTCAGGGCGTTGCAACAATTTCCGCCCGTTAAATGAGTAAAATGACTCAAAATCCAAACCGAAGGAGATGAAATGAACTGCAAATTGAAAAAAGCGGACAGACGTTCAGCCAGTCAACAGGCAGGCAGACAGTCAAGCAGGAGGATATCTCTGATTTTGGGAAGCAGTGCATTAACCTTCCTGTTAACTGGTCAAAAGTTGTTGTTTTTTTGGCTAATGCCGAGTATCTCTACACTTTTTTCTTTAGTTTTCTGCTGCTGCTGGTGCTTTTTCTTGTCCCCTTCTCTCGCTCTCTCTCTCCGGATTTTATGTCAACCCATGCGGTTAACATTGTCAGAGGTAGAGTAGTGACTGTCACTTCGATGGCGGCTTTTTGCTTTAATCATTTTTTTTTTCGTTTTTTTTTTTGCTGCTGTAGTTGATCCTTTAGCGGATCAACAAGCAACGCCAACAGCAACTGCTTATTATTTCTTATTGCATTTATTAAACGACAATCATAACCAAAGTCGGCATGGGCCCATTCGCTATTGATCTCCCGGCACCGACTCGGTAGGGCATCAGCAAAAAGTGTGACTCTGGCGGAGATTTGGTTTAGTTTATGGCTAAGTTGCCCACATAAAGTGCCCACAAGAAGCAGCAAATCCGTTTCATTTCATAAATAATTCATAGATTGCAGGCTGCTCATTTCGCGTCTTTCGCTGTTTTTTTGTATCTTGTTTTGCTTCTGATTTTTTCCTTCTTTTAATTAAACATTTGCCACTAAGAAACCATTGCTTTCTTGTTCTTTTGCAGGTTCATCAATGCGAGGCGAAGAATTGTACAACCGATGATCGATCAGTCAAATCGTGCAGGTAAATATCACATGACCCTCCCAATAAAATAACCATAACTAGGAAATAGCGCAGATGAAATGTTCGCAAAATTGTCTGTGCGAACTTTTTTCTAATTTCTAACGCGATTTCTAATTATGTGCATTTTGTTTCTCTGTCTCTCTTTCATTTGTGCCATGCAACAATTCAACAGTTTATACACCGCATCCAGGTCCCTCCGGTTATGGTCATGATGCCATGGGCTATATGATGGACAGTCAGGCGCATATGATGCATCGTCCGCCGGGTGATCCTGGCTTCCATCAAGGCTATCCCCATTACCCGCCAGCTGAATACTATGGCCAGCATTTGTAATGCAACGCATCCGATGAGAGGGGAGCAGAAACAACAACAACAACAACTGTGGATGCAACAGAGTTCGATGCTAAGCAGCAGGCCAAAATCATAGCTTAAATTTACTACTAACACCCCCCCTTCGAGGGGCATAGATCCAGCTAGCACACCGAGTGGCAATACCAGTCAAGTAAATAGTAAAAAAGGAAAACAAAACTCTGCGAAAATCAGCTAAAACCGATGGAGAATTGTAGTAAAAATCTTTTGGAAATTGATATTAGCAAACAGAAAAAAAAAAACAACAAAAAGGCAGCAGCAGCAGCAACAACAGCAACAGCAACAACAACAACCACAACAGCAGCAACAACAACAGCAAACAGCAACAATTTTAAAGAAACTATTTGTGTATACCTTAAACAAAAACAAAAAAAAAGAAAAAATGAACATAAATAACAAAATGGAAAAAGATATTTATGCATAAACAAAATGAAACGCTTAGCTATAAGTTAAATAAACAAAATAAAACAGAGCAGAACACATCCACACTACACACACACACACACACACACACTCTCATAGCAGCAGCAACAACAACCAACGTATACATATATAAATATAACAATTTGAAATGCAAATTTTCTTTCACTTTCAAGTTGGATGCAACATAACGAAAATTTTTAAAGCATGAATTTAGGCGCAAAACCCAAAAAACAAAACCTTAACAGAAAACAGAAATTTAAGCCAGATATTTTGGTCCTTTAAACCAAACCAAAAAGAAACAAACGATTTAATTTTTATTATATATGTTTTCTTTTTCTATTTCCCCCTATTGAATTAGATTTTATTTTTGAATTTAGATAAAGAAACATAATACAAAACTAAAACAAAAAATGCCCCGCCCACACAGCCCTGAACATATATAGCCAGAGCAGTTTAAATGAACTGCCTCAAAATTGTTTTAATTTTGAACAAAACGATGAAATTCTTTGCTAATTAGTTTTAGTTAAAGCCCTTTTTATTTTTTAATTATATAACAAGTCAGTTATCTGTTTTCATTAAATATATGTATGTATGTAATTGTACATATAAACAAATCAGAAAATAACTATGAGTAATATATATATATAGACGATAAAACCATACTACTTATAATCTACATACATTTAGATGATTTTATATTAAATAAATTCAATTGTTTTCTAATTTTACGCAAAACTTAAGCAAAAAGAAATGTCAAGCAAAGGAAGAAAAAAGAACAGCAAAGAATAATACACTATGAAATGGAATTGATTATTAAATTTGTTTCTTCCTATTTTTCCATTTAACAGCAAAACAAAATCAACAAATTCAAATTTTTTACCATTCAATTATTGAATCCTTCAGTTTCTGTGTGTGGTTTTTTGTAGTATTATTATTTTCATGGACCGATTTGATTGAAATGCAACAAAAAAAGAAACAACAAAAACAAATGCAAGGAAAATGTGGAAAAAATGCATAATAAATGTATGGAAAAATAAGATATAATGCATAAATATTAAATATGTATACGTAAATATATAAATAATAATAAATTATGATTACAATTAAATTTATGACTTTATTTATGTATTTTAATTTGTATCTTGTATGCGTTATATTTAGTTAACTATTATTATTATTATTATTATTATGCCTATTATTATTAAACTTACTTAATTAATGATTTAAATTGAACTAATTAAAATTAGAGAAAACTACTGAGCAAAAGAAAAGCGATGATTATGATTTATTGACAAAACAAATTACAAATGAAATGAAATTATTGAGAAAAAGAACGGAATAATAATTATAATAAAACAATTAAATATTTGTGTTTTTATTTTTGGTTTACTGGTTTTCAATATTGATGAGTTTAATTCTAATTTTTTCTTTTTGGAAAACTACTCCAAGAGTATTTTTCCACCCCTTCATTTGGTTTTCCTTAGTTTTGGTTATTGTTGAATCCGATTTAAGCCTTATTTGCTAAACGAACTGAAATTCATTGAATTTAAATTGTTTAAAAAAAGAAAAACATAAGAGACATCTAAAAACTAAAAAATTGTAACGAATATACGTAAATGAAGAGAGCAACAAATTTGAAATTTAAGTATTGTATTTAATTTGAAAATAGACTCGTTGTATGTATCAATGTGTGTGTGGAAAAGTGAGTACCTATTTTAATGCGAAAAGTTTAAACATTAACCCATAAATGAACATAAACTTTAGCTAACTAACATGGAATGAAACTTGAGCTTCTTTTTGCATAACAAATTTCATATATTGATTTTGCAGACACAAATACAGACCCACAAAAAGTCAAACCACATTGCATCTTCTTAACTTCTTATTAAACCTACACTCGAAACAATCACTCAAATGTATACGAACTTCTCTAAGAATCAATCTCCTAAAAGAAAAAAAACCGAAACAAAACGTTTAAGAATTGTAAAATTATGTGAATATTTTGCACATCAACTACAAAAAAAGAAAATAAAATTATTTACAAGAAATTTGCTAACAATTTGGGACAAAAAAAGAAACCAAAACAAAACCCAAACCAATAAAACGAAATTAAAATTTAAACAATTTCGCATATATACAGAACTATACGATATACGAGATCGCATGCATCGCTAGTAATAAATATATTTAGATTATATTATACATAGTAGTTAATTAATCCACACACAAGAAGAAATTGACTTGAGCAACGTTTAAACGCAAATTGTACAGAACGCCTTAAAAACCCAAACCGAAAATTGATTGAACATTGAACGGAATGAATGATGTATACGAGTCTATATACAGAACATAAACTATAGTTATATATATATACATACATAAACATAAATGATATGAGAAGTAAATTTTAAAGCAAGTCTTAATACTTGATGCATGTGTGTTTTGTGTGCGATAATAGATTATGGCTTAAGCAAAACAAAGGAACCAAGAGCAGAGCACAGAAAGCGATTAATTAACTAAAATAACACTAACCAACACATTTGAATGCTAATCGTCGAGAAAGCATTAAAGAGAATTGGAAACAAGAGATGAGATTTCTTAACTTCGGCTGTGCCGATCTTTCCATATCCTTGCATTTAAATCATTCAAAACTTCATCATAGACAAATTTTACCAATTTAAGGGATAGACTTGTTTTCGGCAAGGATATGCAAAATTTCGTTTGAATTTATCAATAACTTTTCCCACAACTTTCTCGACAATAACTGAATTGGACCAGTGAGATTAAACATTTTTAAATGGCTTGTAAATTGAAAATCGCCTAATTGTATTAAAGCAAAAAAGTATAAAAGTAGATGGCAAACAAGACGAGGTAATCCAATCAGAGAAGCCCATTCGAATTTGAGTGCCATTTGCATGTGGCAAGGTGGTAGGCGCTTTTGATATTCGTATTGGCAATGCTGTTTTGTGACAGTGTTGATTAACAACATTACAAGAATGAATGATAACGAATGCTTTTTTATGTTTTAACACTTTCGTTCGTGTCGGAATTTAAATTAAAATGTGATTTTTCTCGAAACTTTAATGTATACGCCGTAAATAATTAACATATGATTAATAAGATTAACATTTAAATTACTATTATTATTACTATTATTACAATTACATTATGAATATTGTACATTTTTCTCTGACTAAGTAAAAGTTCGCCCATTGAAAATACATTTTGTATATAGCGCAAATAGATTTGCATAAATCGTATACATATAAATATATCGTATATGCATACATCTATATAAAGTAATCTATTGAATATGAAATATAAATTTAATCTAATGTTAGTTGATAATGAAAAAGCGGAGCAAAAGCAACCCTGAGCATAGACTAAAATTGCACAAACAATTTATACAGAACTTACCCACGCGACAACAGCATCAAGTAAACCTAACAAAACCCTAAAGGGGAGTGGCATGCTAAAGAGAGAAAAAGAGAGAGAGAGAGAGAGCGATCACAAGAGCGGGCGAGCGAGCAAGCTATATGAGATCACAGAAGGATCAATCTTGAAACGATCTCTGTGGTTACGGCAACAAAATACACAATGGAAAAAGAAAAATATTATAAATAAATGAATTCATTTGAGATAAATTAAATAAATGTTTGTGCGTGTAAAAATTAACTTTAACTAAAATTGCTAGTTTTAAACAAAAAAAGAAAAGAATATAAAAAAATGTCAGAATGAATTAAAAATAAAAATTATGAATATATATGAAATAAAACGAACAAAAAGTATCATTAAATTAATTAACTAATTGAAAAAGCTTCTCTGTAAAGAAATAAAAAAATTAAAACCTAAAAATGAAAATGATCAACAATGGGAAATTCTGATATGAAAGATAGAACAAAACAACAACAACAAAATATGAGAAAATATTGAACATAATTTTCAATTGTAATAAATTATGAAATAAAAAATTATGAAAAACAAATAACAGTCTTTGATTTACTCGCATTACTTTCTATTAATACAATTCAAGACCCAAGGCATAAAAATGAGCAATGAGCGTTATAAAAGTGTTGCAAAGTTTCGTTTACGTCAAGTTTTTAGCTCTCTAGTTTTATTTAATTGGCGATTTGTTATGCCCTTGCGTTTATCCACTATATAATTTCGCCCACATTCATGGAAAATCCCCAAATATTAACTGACAACTGACATGGGTTCAGTGCTCGCAATTTGCCAACTGTCAGCTGGTCAACTGTATGACTGACCCGCTTTTGACCAAGGGTTAGAGCCAGGACCCGCAATACATTGCGTGCCTTACCAGTGTCTCACTCAGTTTTGGCTCGATCCAATATGTAGGCAATAATTGAACTATAATTGCCTGGAATTTTCGTATATAGCACGCTTCATCTGTTTTTGTTGGGTGAGTTACTTCCGCTGGGTATTTTGTTTGCTGAGTTTCCGTGACCTGCTCGAGTCAAAGGCGGTGTGTGAAAAGTGCACCATCCAAATGTCTGTTTATCTTACTCTCTCGCTCTCTCTCTCTCTCTCTCTCTCTTAGTTCGATGCCAATCATATGGCACTTAGATAGTTAGTGGCTAACAGCTGCATAGATTGCCACGGACGGAAGAGACAGTCTCAGCTCAGTAGTGGCCAAGAAATTCAATTAATATTAATTAGCCAAGGTGGCGAGCTCATGCTGTTGCACACACACACACACACACAAACACACGCACTCTTTTTCACACACACACACAAATAAATGGAGTTTTAATCATTTTCCAAGTGTGAAAATTAGTTGCGTTTAAGTTGCCTATAATTAGTGGCCAGTCCGAGAGACAAGACATACCCGCCTCATTTGTGACACCTCCGCCCCCTATTCCTGCCACCCCCGCTCCCGTTGCCATCATCAACACTCGACTGTCGGCAGCTGTAATTACTTTTACGAGCTGTTTACAGCTGCTCCGAGTGGTCATTATGTGGCATACAAAACAAAACAAAAAAAATTATATACAAGAAAATTCTTTGCTGTCAATTTATGCAAATTTCTTATTTTCCCCCCCAAAACAAAGACCAACCAAAATAAAACTTTTTTCCACTCACTGTCCACCTACACACAAAGTTCTATGCGTAGGTGTGCGTGTGTACGTGTGTGTGTGTGTGTGTAATCCCTCGTCCTTGTCTTTCTCCTGGCATAATGTTGTTTCTTCTCTTTTTTGAAAACTTTAATTTATTTTCATTGCGCATTTTGATGCTCGTAATTCCCTCGTTATTGTTGCCCTCTGTCGCCGCTTTCCTCACCCCCCTTGGGTGAGATCTCTGCTCCAGTTGTTGTTGTTGTTATTGCTGTAGTTGTTGGCATAATGTCACGCCTGGTGTTCCTGGTGGCATCATTACTTTTGCCCATTGTTGTTGCTCTCGTTTTGCATATGAATATGATTTGACTGAGGGACAGAGAGAGAGCGAGAATGAGGGAAAACATTGTAAACTGCGTTTACAAAATCCCGCAATGTCTCGCCCTCCCAACCCTTGAATTGCTCCCTGCCCCATGCCACTTGCCCTTTTTTTGCTGTTGTGGTGGTGGTTGTTATTTTAATTTCCTATGTATCTTTTTTTCCATTTTTTTCGACTCCACTTTTATAATTTCAAAACAGATTAATGTTGCGCATATGTGACACCATTTTATGCGACGGGTTTATCTCTTTTATGGCATCATCATCATCCACATCGTCGGCTAGGCAAGTGTAGGCTTTGCTTCACCTCTTGCATTCGCCTGGGGTTCAGAAACAACAACAACGAACAAAAAAACGAAAGGACTTAAATGGGATCAGGAGAGGCATTGGGTCAGATCAAAGCAGGTGCGAGCGCATTATGAGGCAAAACCATAAAGGAAAAGGGAAACTCAACATTTGTTTTGGGGTGTTGCAAGGCAATGCAAACTTCTGCCCAGATCAATAGGCGACTTAGAAGTATTTAGTTTTACATAACAAAACTTACCCTCAAAAAATTTGGGTAAACCAATGTCAGTTGTCTTAGTTGTCTTGGAAAGTATTGAAGATATTGTGAGTTTTTGAACATTTCTATATAACAAAGATCAATCAAAAAACTCACATTGATCAGAAACCTGAAAAAGACCCATTAAACCCTTTTGAAATTACGCCTTTTAATTTAATAACTTTTTGTCCTAGGTTCATAAGAGTCCCGAAGAACTTAAACCTGAAAGATTGCAAGAGTTATGCAAAGGCTGTTCATTTTAAACTTTTTTACCGAGGCGAAAGCGTCCTTAACAATTACTTAAAATTTAAAATTTTGAAATTATTTTCCTTCATTTTGCTTTTGTTAAACTTTAAGTAATAACATTTGGTAAACTTTAATTTAGCATAGATATCTGCATATCTTTTGTGTGTGTTTATGTAAAGAAAGTGAAATTGAAATCCTAACTCAATAATCTTTCTCTCTCTTTTTTAGCCAATTTGGGATTCATTTGAATTCAGTTCATCTATCCATTGTCTTTTGGCTGTAATGTGATATCCACAGTATATCCATTACCATTTCATTCAAGCTCATACTTTTGTCATTGTATCTAGCCATTCGTTCGTTTACTCATTCAATTCATTCATTCATTCAGCTAAACAGCCTCAAGCTTTCAACTCCTAGGTCCGAAACTCATTAATGCACTTTGCATAATCGCAAAATCATTCAGAGTCTGATATGGCGAGGACAAACAATAGGCCATATACTTGGGGATGTGGGTGCGGGTGCTTAGTGTGTGTGTGTGTGTGGGAGTGTGGGTGCTACAACATCAGTATAAGCGAATTGAAATGTTTTCGGATAATTTAAATGACTTAAATTATGTAAATTGTCTCAGCAGACAATGACAACCGAAAGAAGAGAACAGAAAAAGAATACGTTCCAAGCAAACGATGCACATTATTTGCCTGAGGCAAGTTCAGGGGAAAGAAGACGCTCAGGCAATGCTCTAAAGTCACTCGTATTCATTGTGGTCGGGGGCCTGCTCTATATAGATACATATATAGTTACGTACATACGTAGATTCACTTACAAATTTAATTAAACTCAATTGAAAGTAACACCAGGGCCGTTGCCACGTCTCGCCGACAGCTCCAGGCGGACCACTGTGTGGCGGACAATCCGAAAAACTTTGTTTTGACAATTGATTCAATGAAATATTTAGTGCACTGGACGACGCTTGCTCGTTGAATGCTGGTTGCGGGATACCAAACCGGTGGCTGTTGGCCGCGTGGGCAGATGTCTGACAGCTTCAATATGTCATGACGTTGACTTTTGTCTCGATTAGCTTTACACTTTCATGTCGCGTGTAGCAATTGTTCCACATATGATGAGAGAGAGCACGAGAATGTTGGCGGCATTCCTGGCATAATTTTTGATATAGCCTCGGCTAGATATAGCACAAACGAACCAACTATGTGATACTTACATATGTATGTATGTATATATAACTGTAGAGACCTGTATATATCAGTGTTGATGTCTCTGTCTACATTTACATAATTGAATTTGTTTGCTTGATTGTCGAGCTGTCGATGCCCAGGCCAGAGTTAGGCAGAGTCAGTCATAGTCCCCAAAACCGAAAGCCAAACCAAACCAGGCCTAGGCAACCATCCCGGACTTGAATCTGTAATCCGTGCGGGAGGCATCAACATCGGCATCGCCATCAGCATCAGCATCAACATTGACAATTGCTAGTTCCGGTCGTTTGCAGTTTGAAGTGCCATTGATGCGCCTGAATCGCAGCCCATCAGCCAGCCCTCATGGCAAAAATCAACGCAATTTGTCAATAAAAATGTAACTCGAACAGATTGTGAAGTGTGCGAATGTGCTCGAAACAATCGGCATCGGCGGGCATAAATTATAGTCCATATATATACATATATATATATAGATAGATATCAGTGTATGTGTGTGTTGTGTGTGTGTATGTGTGTGGTATATTGTCGGTCTGCTGCTGCGGGCTTGTTATTACATTTCTTTCTTCTTTTTTTATGTTCTGTGGTATTCCTCCTCCTACTTGACTTTAATGCGTATAATGATTTCCAATGCAGATTAAATGATCAGATTATGGTATACTTGAGAAATCACAGAAGTGAGCAGAACAGTTAAGATTTGTTGGGGATTAAAATGAGTGTAGTGCTTGAAGTGTTGGCCTGCGGGCAACCGAATTGATTGCAAAATATCAAAGAAGCTAACTTCGGCTGTGTCTGTTGTCTATAATATTGGTTGGACCCAAGTTTTAACAATATTAACTTTTCAGATTCGAACTAAAGCCACAAACTCTACTTTTAGGCTATTTGGAGCTGGACTTAAAGTCCTTGATTGACTCGGCCAGGCAAATGAAATTAATAATCGAAACATCTTTCACAACATTTGAAATTACAGATTAAGTATAAGAAAATGACAAATTTTTAAGTTCGTATTGTTTATTGTGATATGCACCACGTAGTTTTCAAATAATTATTATAACGATTTAGCTATTTTTGCAGTTTTAAGAAATTGTCAACATTCAATTAGCAACGTTTGTTCAGCCAAGGCATCACCAGTTCAAAATGTGCCTTATAGTGCCTTAGTCTTTTGCAATGCTTTTGCCGCAGGCGAGTCTGACATGAGTAAATCGAAGTCTTCATTTGTCTCGGCCAGGTATATGATCAATGCACTCCAAACAGTGACAGGGCCTAAAAACCTAGACATTGAATTGTATTTTCAGTTCTTCTATCATTTTACCGAAAATGGAATGCTTTAGTAGGATGATTTGGAACTCCTTGAGAGTGGGCACGAAACCATTGTAGTTTAGTAGCTTTGCACTCTCCACTAGATTTTTATGATACCAACTAATGAAATAATCAAATTTTTCCACTTTAATGACCAATTTGAAAAAGTAAAGATCTTGGGCTGGACTGACATATTTCCCAATCTGGTGGTCAACCAAATAGGTTTCCTTGATCTGACCATCATTGTGATATTGGAACATGATATTGTTTACCCAAGCATCGTCATGGTTCAGCACATTGACGTCATTATCGTCGATCTTATCATCTTCTATAATCGAATCTACATAGACTTCAAAAAGATTATACTACAAAAAATTTTAATTTATTAATGGAATAGTTATTAGTAAGTTATGGGAGATAGAGAGGGGTTTACCGCTTTGTCCTTAAATTCACTGATGCCATCGAACTGGCTTACTATTTCAAGAAAAGATTTCTTACAAGGAGCGAGCATGGCCTTAAATATTGGGCCGGTCTGTTCAGAGTACATGCCATTATTGAATTTATCTGGCCTTTTAGTTCCTTGTTCTTGATGGAAGCAGCATACCATTCAATGTATGTTTGGTGTGCTTCAAGTCCATGCCCTTCATGCGATCACACAATTCGAAACCGATTGCCTTCAGATTATCCAAAATCAAATATTCCACCTGGACATCTTTATTATGTAACCAATATGAACGGGGACTAAATTGAACGGGTTGGCCAGCATCTGTGTATAATTTCTCAAAAGCAGCTATGTAGTTGGCATAGACCTCAATCTCTTTGGAAAAGAGATTAAGGGGCAAAAAGAAGTCATCCGATCTAATTTTTTTCTAAATAAAAAACTGTAGTTGTCCAAATTTGATACAATCCCATAATGTCACCAGACGGACGGACAGACGGACATAGCTATATCGACTCATGCTGATCAAGAATATACTTATACATATACTTTATGGGGCGGAAATGCCTCCTTCTGTGCGTTACAAACTTCTAACCAATTTTATAAAACCCTCTGCAAAGATATAAAAGTAAGTTAGATGTGCCTATTGAGAACGAGTGTCAATGCAAAAGTACCGCATTTTCTAAATGGGTTGGTTCACAGCATTTGATTCTATTCCACTTGAGTTCAATTTAAGTCTCCAAAATTGGCTATCAGCCTACTTTTTGGAACTGCCTCGAAATATTTAAAGCAACTTAAGAAACGTCAATTAATAGGTTTGCTTGGAGAGATTCAGTCAGATTTTGGTTATTTTTAAAGAATTTTGATTGAAAACAAAGTCGAGAACTGTCCCAAAGCCACGTTTCTTAACTCTAACTGCATTTGGCTCAAATGAAGACTATTTAATCTAGACATTATTAATTAACATATAACTTTTACTTGAAATCATTTCAATTGCGTTGCCTAAAGAAATTTAATTAATGTTAAATTCACTTCAATGAGTTTTCAACTTAAATGCAATTTAATTTGCATTAACCATTAGTATATTTATATGCTCTCTCCCTCACTCTCTCTCTCTCTCTCGCACTCTTCCTATCTGTTTTTCTTTGCATATATTATTAGCAATCAATTTTAATGCATTTAACTGCAATCAAAAATGGGTTTTCTTCTTCTACTTTGCCTCATGTATTTGATTTTTGCTACACACACACACACACAAACTCATACTGAGAAATCGTTCAATCTGAAATTTATACAAAACATGTCAGTTGATGCCACGCCCACTCAACGCCCAACTGTCTGTTTTGTCTGCCAAAAGATGGAAAAATACTTGTATCGAAAAGTAAAACATGAGACGAGAAAGTTTTCCACAAGCTATCTGCATTTTGTATTGCAGATACTTTAGGATATGTGCATAGAATATACATATGTGTATATACACACATACATACACATACTTATATAGAATTTATATTAGAAAGTTAAGAAAATGTTGCAGTTGCAAATACAAGAAATTTTACAACAATTGCCAAATGTCTGTGGCCAAAAATTTTGCGCATGTCAACAAATTCGTTGGCTGGTTTGTTAGTTGGTTTTGCTGTTAGTTGGTTATATTGTTATATTGCTGCTCAATATTATAAAAGTCACAATAATAATTTCTTAAAATCTAAGCATATTTTTGCCTGGCCAAAGACAGAAATGCAAAGACATTTATAGAGACATAGATATATGCTGTCTATACATATAGACAGTGGTCGGGAGTATGAGAGAGTCGAGAATGCAGTTGCTGCATTTTATTTTATACTTCCTTCCGCTTTTGCCTTCAAGACGAACTTTGCACAATTCCCCCCTTCACTTCTCATTGTTTTCTTGCTCCCTCAATCTTTGTGTTGTTTTCAACCCACTTAAATACACACACACACACTCACCCACACACGAGCATAGATATAAAGATTTTTTGGTGGGGTTGTTTATATATCCGCACTTAATGCTTAATTCAGTTACAGCTGCTGCTCTGCTCTGCTTTGCCCTGACATTGTCGCTGCTCTCTGGGTATACCCTTTAAACATTGAATTGAATGGCATATTTGGATATCTACGAACGACTAAAACAGGGACTAAAGGCCGCTAAGTAAATTTTCGCTGTGATTATCCACCTACATGTATATGAATTTAAACAAATCAAATTCTTACTTTTTTTGAGTAAAATTTCATTCATGATTGCAAAAAAGTGTGACTATACATATATATCAAAATTGTTTAGTTAAGGAGTTTTCAAGGAGTTTCAAAGAATTGCGATTTCCCGCGAGGAGGACTTAAGGACTTAAAAATAAAACAATAAATTTCTGAAAACTTTGACAATGATGACCCTGAGGTCAAATCCTCTGTTGATGATGATGTTATCTTCTTTATTCTGCTTTAGATTCATTTTGGTAGTTATCCTACCGAAGCATCCAAGTCTAAGTCTTATACACGACAACTAAAGAACATAAAGAACTGGTTTTTCACTCATCTTTTTCTCTATCGAAATTCATTGAGGTCCCTGAAAGCATTTGTCAAAACTATTTAACAAGTTCATAGTTTACTTGGCTTACTGGGTATTTCGAGTTCGATGACGTTGTTTATATAGAATATATGTTGCTGTTGTTTTTCGTACAGTGACTCCGTTGCTACCATTGACAATGACATCATCATTATTGCGTGCTCAGCTCCGGCAGCATCATCAGCATCAGCTTCCAGAATCCAGCATCCAGCATCAGTTTCCTTGTTTGCTATATTCCTGCTGAGGATGCTGGTGGCACTGGGTTTCTTTAGCGTTGTTGTCTTTGTCGTTGTTGCCGTTGCCGTTGTCGTTGTCGTTGTTGCTGCTGTCGTTGCCGTAGTTCTTGCCTGTCACATCTTTGTTATATTTTTGCGCAGAATAAATGAAGTAAAGTAATATTATTGCACTTAGACCGCATTAACTTGTACGTGGCAATCTGTGCTTGGTTGTGGGGAACGTAGGGGGAGGAGAAGAGAGGGGTAAAGTTGGGGGTGATGGTCTTGGGTTTTAGTTTTCGAAATTTAAGTGCCAAGGATTTTCTACGAAATTAGCCAAAGAAATGGCTAAAAGGAGATGACAGCGCTCGGTGATAATAAAACCATAATCAAGTATACGTACGTACATTGCAGTCAACCTCCCCAAGTTTCAATTTAACCCCGCCTCCGCCCACCAACCAACGCCCTCTCCCTCTCACTCTCTCTCTCTCTCTCTCTCTCTGTCTTACTAGTATCTCTATATAGAGAGGACCAGCAACACACAGTTAACAATGGAAAATTGCTGTTGACATGATTTTGCACTTTCGCATCGACTGCATTCGGCAATTAGATTTGTCTCTGTTTCTCTCCCCCTCTCTCTCTCTCTCTCGCTATCTCTCTTTCTCTTGCGGATTCTCAGCGATTGGAATTGGTGCTGCTGCTGCTGGTGCTGTTGGTTCGTGTTTTTGCAGCCATTTCGAAAAGTGCAACGTTGCATTTTGTTGCCCGTTGCCCATTGCCATTGCGTAATGTGTGGCTGTCAATTTGTTTGAATTATATCCTTACCGTTTCCCATACCACCGCCATCACCCGATTTGAGTCGGCAAAACGGAAAACGCTTTTAATAAACTCAGGGCACCCACTGCCAACGGGCATACCAGCCCAAGCCCCACCCCCGCCTACACTCCTTCAACCTCTTGGCTATGCACCATCCTGTTCCCGTCTAGGTGTCATTTATGCAACAGTTTGTGTTTTATGACACACCAAGACAAACCCGAGGCTCAAGCTTTGACCATTTTAGCCAGCTTTCGGTGGGCTGGTCACTTTTGCAGGCCATAAAACAAAAATATAATTATGACGAAGGTTTTGTTTTGTGTGCGAAAGACTTCAAATCGACGTGGCACACTATTCGAAGGTAGAAACGTTTGCCGTTCGGAGGTAGAAACACTTTTGGTCTTCAAGTGCGGCTTTAAGTCTTAATAAATAAATGTATATGAAGCGTCAGTCGTTTTCAGTCGTAAAACTGCATAGCTATATAAGGATAAACCCAATATGAATACTTGGGTACTTGCATATTTCAGGCATTTCAGACCAAGTTAATGCCCTAAAAAGAAACACTCAAACAAATGAAAAAGTAATGACTACAATTGGTCAAAAGTAGTTGCAAAGTTTGAAATGATTAACATGATAAAGTTGTATTATTCTAAGAATAAAATTTACTTTAGGTTGTTTAAAAAAAATCACAGACAGATGCCTCTGAAAACTTTGAAAATATATCAATGGATAATTCCTTCCCTATGACTCTTGAGTATGTTGTCTCTGATAAGTGTTTAAAATAGAACTTTGGATTATCTGTTTTTACACATATCCTCAATCTTCTTATTGGTTATACAAAGTAATTCTTAATGGAACAATATAAAAAATTAAATCAGATATCTGGATATTGTTCGAACTCTTAGGACAATTCTATTGAATCCAAATACCTTATAGCATGTGTAGGGAACTGTATTGAATACTCTATTGTTATGGGTTATGTCGAAAAAGCAGCAAAACTCTCATAAAAACCGCAAATTGAAAGCAGTCGACTCAACGAGAGTTGCAACAGAAACCAGCAACCAACAACAGGAACAGAAGTGCCGCTACGAACTGCTAGGATTGCCAGTGTCAGGGCGCTGACAGACAGAGAGACACACAAAGAGAGAGCGAGAGAGACACAGTTGGACTCCGGTTGACCAAGTGCAGCACTGTGCGAACTGAATGGCCATATCCATTTGGTGGGTGGACACCACTTTAATTAGCCTGCGTTCGAGGTTGCATTGAAAATGCCGACTGAACAACGATGAGATAGATAGATGGATGGTTGGATGGTCGGATGGATGGACAATTGGTTGGACAACTGGACGATGTTGGCTAGATGGATGGATGAACCGAACGAACGAAATGCAATGAAACGGACGAACGAACCAACGAATGAATGAATGAATAAATTCTTGAGTGGTTTGAAGTGAGCCAATGATGATTTGTTTTGTTCATGTTCTTCTTTCTTCAGTTCTTTGGGGAATTGTGCAAGAGAGAAAGGTAGAGAGGGGGGTTGTTCCTCTGATTGCAGTTGTTACTTTGCTCCTGCTTTTGGCGCTTAATTAATTTTTACAACAATTTTTCACATTTGGTCCCTGAATGGAACAAAAAGAATGCAAAAAAAAAAAAAACTGAAATGAGAGCAGAGAAAAAGGCAAACGAAAATGTTTTGCTCAATGAAAAGTGCCAAAAGTAATTAATTTCATGCGAAATGCAACGAAGCGTCACTGAAATCTTTCCTATATTACAATGTATATGTACATATGTGATTGTTGTTGTTGTTTTTGCTGGCATATTGGCAACCATGTTGTATGTGTGTTTTTGTCATTTGTTGCTGTTGCTGTTATAGTTGTTGGTGCCGCATGTGGCGTGGAATTACTCATGCAAGGCAGAACAAGTCGATTTCTTCGCCATATTTTCCGTTTTGTTTTCTCGTTCTTTTTTTTCGGTTGATAATTGCTTTAATTTTCTATTAATAAGCCACAACAAGAAAGATATAGGGGCAAGCGGAGGCAAAAGGGACGAGTGTGACGAAGGAAGCTGCTAACAATTAGCCGCTGTGTTGCATACGACTTATGAGACGGGAAGGGGGGGCGAGGTAGGGAAGCGGATGGAGGAAAGGAATAGGGCCAGACTTCTGTCAGATTTCACTTGAAATTACAACGCGACGACAGCAGCAACGGCAATGCCAACACCAACAGCAACAGCAGCAACAACAGCGGCAACAGGAGCAGGAGCGAGGGCAATGTTAGGTTCCTTTATGACAACAGCAACAACAACAAACATGGCGACAGTTGCCAGTTGTGGCAATTAATAATTTTTCGCCCTGATCACATACGCAATTAATTATGGGGGCTAGGAGGCATTTTTTGGTTTTCTTTCTTTCTGTAGTTTGAATGCGGCAAACTGTCATGGGTTGCAATTTCATTGAGCCGCTTGCCACAAAAATAGACAATGAATATGGCAAATATGATTGTGTGTCTGTGTGTGCTAGTGTGTGTCTGGCAAACGACCATTTTCATTCATTTTCCAATTAATTGAAGCACGCGCGTTACTTTCACTTCCCATTTTCATGGCTGGGATTCGCTTTCGCTTTCATGCCGGGACTTGGGTATGGGCTTGGGGCGTGCCTGGCTTAATGGCACTTGAAAATCAAATTGGTAAAAGCAATTAAATGACGCCCCAAGGACACATTACAACAACAACAACAGCAGCAACAAGAATGAAAGAAAAGGCAGACACCCACACACACACACACACGGTCACAGATTGCCTATAAAAAAGAAATTCTAATTATAATTTAACGCAAATTTGCTGTCTGTGCCATCGACAACCTTTTACGTGTGTGCGTGTGTTTGTGTGTTGGTGTATGTGTGTGCTTCTGCCCGACTGCTTTATTTTTGCTTTAAAAATGATGCCACAGGCTGGCCGAAATATTTGCACCCCTCAAAAAAAAAAAAAAGAAAAAAGAGAATACTCCTGGCCCTGTTGCCCCTGTTGCGCGACGATGACGATGACGACAAGAACGACGACCGCTGATGCTTTTGTTGGCTCAGTCCTAAAACAGTTGCCGCACAATGCGCCCGTCAATTGCAGGCCCCAGCTCATAACACTGCAGCTGACAGGTTTCGTTCGTCTCTGTGAGGATTCCAGGCAAATCCCACCCAATAAACCCAACCAACCAAACCACCCACTTAAGCAGAGCAGAACCAAACCAAGCCATAGTCATTCGGTCCAATGTCTGCTCGATTCCATTCACTCCTTAGCAAACTTATTCATTTTTACTCTTGAATTTCAAAGTCGCGACATTTTCATAAATGCTCCGCAACGCAAATTGGTTCCATAGACATCGTTTTGCTTCATCTCTGCCCCAAACAGTTCTTGCCATTTCATTTATGTCCATTCCCCCTCGCCCTATCGGCATTATTATTGTCGTCTACTCCATTTTATTGGTGGCGGTTTAGTCGCATAAATCTGTGAGACGCCATTTTGTCTTATTTATTAAAATTAAAATGCATATTTTGCTGTTCGTTTTTGGTATACAAGATTCTTATTTCCATTTCTGTTCTCTTCATGTATGAGAAGTTTTTGTTTCAACTTTTAGTCCATTAAACTTGGGCATCATCAAAATTATTAAGGGAACTGCCGTTTAATAGGGCAATTTTATGGGTATATCAGCATTTTCCTCTATTAAGTTGGATTCAAGTTGTTATATGATGGAATCTTGACTTGATCGTAGTCAAATGATTTGAATAAGAAACTTTTCGAGTTGGAGGTATCATCCATTCGGCACTCATTCGTTCCACCAAACATTCTGGATTACCGCATTCAGGATCTTTGACTTCCCATACTCACATACTAAGTTATGCTTAAACATGTGAATCGGAGAATTTATGCATGCCGACAATACGTATAGAGTAAGAAGCAAATATGTTAGCTATGCTAGGATGTAGTGTATTAAATTATAGCACACACCGAAGGTCATGAATTCCTATTTTCTCATTTAACATATTGCTTTTTATACTTTCTGAGCCGCACACAAGAAAGCGACTCTGGCAACAACAAATAAATGAAAATTGTCTAAAAGCAGAGAGAGAGAGAGAGAGAGAGACAGAAAGAAGAGAAGGAGAGAGACCAAAAAAAGAAAAAAATAAACTAAACTCGCAAATTCGCATTTTTGTCGAGCACGCAGCAGCCCCGACACCCGAAAGAAACCTCAATTCAACTCACAGTTTCTCTCGAAACCCAACCACCCAACTCATCCCAATTTCATCTCATTCCTTTAGCGTACCCCAAACAGCAACAACAACAACAACAAGAACGTGAAAGGAAAAAAGGCAACTAAATAAGCGACAGAGTGTGTGTGAGTGAGAGAGAGCGAGAAAGCAAACAGAAAAACGCAAAAAGTAGCGAAAAAAATAAGAGAAATTGTATAAATTGAAGTCCTTTCGGACCATATATCACTTTACTTGACAGAGCAATTCCCTTATCTTTGAGAAATCCTGTCGACTGGAAAGTGCGCAAGGACGCGACGAGCAGGCAATGCTATTGGATGGATGAAGGAGAACCGAGGAGGGGGGCGGTGATTGGGGGATGGAGGTGAAAGGAGCGGACCAGAACGACAACTGCGGGCCATGATGCTGGCTGCTGCCCGGCTGCGAGGAGGACCTGACGACGGCAAAGCTGCTAAGCTTGAGTTTAGCAAAACCCACAATGTTGAAGGCAAATGGAAAATGGCTCAACGATTGGAGAATGAGGAGGATGGAGGGCACTGTACTGGGAGGGCTATGCTAGGCTAGGCTAGGGCGTGTGCTAGTCAAAGGCGTGGCAAAGCTTAAGATGACAGCGAGCGCGGTTTATTTGAATTTCTTATTATGGCGAATACCCAGAAGTAGAAGCAGAAGCCCAAGCAGCAGGCACAGGCAGCAAGGACTATGAACGCCAACAAAACAGGAGTACGGCAAAAGGCATAAGGTGGAAGGCGGTTGCTTTTTTTTAATTTTCCAGCTTTTCCTATGGGGTGAAAATCCTTTCGAGGCACAAGGGTCGCTCGCTTGCCTGCTTGCTTATGGGCGGATTCAATTAGAGCACCTTTTTATGCAAATTTCTCCCGGTAAAAGTTCAATAATTGGCGATGTTCTACAAGTCAAATCAATGCCGTCAGGTAACAGACAACCAGCCGACCCACAAACCATCCCACAAACCATCCCATTCCATTTCATCTTGGCATCCTTTCGGCCGCGGTACCTTTATCTTGGGCTTTCTTTTTCGTTTCGCTTTGCGGCATAATTCAAAATGAAAGACAGCTCCGACGACTGGTTCTGCCATCTTGGGGTTGCTTGGGAATTAGTTTTCTAACCTGCGGGCTCGTAGCTGATAATTAAAAATGCAATTTTTTATACGTATAAGATGAGAAATAAAAATAAAAAAAAACCTCTTCAGAGCGATGGAAGGCGGAGATGGAGAAAGTACTGGCGGAGGTGGAGTTAAAGGCAACTCAAGACAATGACGACGGCATCTTCTGCGCATCTGACGCATAAACCAAAACGCAAAATGTCGCCCCTGGGACCCAGCCCAACCAAGTCAACCCTTTGATGGGTATACACAACCAAAAGGACTAACTCCAGACCAATCCCCAGCAACAGCAAAACCAAACAAAACAAAACAACTTCATTCCAGATAGTCAGGGGTGGTGTGGATTTTGCATTATCCTGTTGCCCATAGTGCAACTGCCAAACCATCTCACCTTCTTCTTCTTATTGTCCCGCAAAAGCGTAATGGCAATTTGAGCTGATTTTCAATGTTACAACTGGGAGTTGAATGTCTCCTTGCCCATGCCTGCCAGCCGACTGCCAACTCTTTATCAAGCCATTATGTGGACCAAAACCAAGTCGAGCTGATTGAGCCATCGATAAGTTTTGCCGTTATGTGGTTATGTGGCTCTCGACTCTCGACCAGGCGGGAACGGCCAAACGTTTAGCCAAGGCAAACAAATTCATGCTCTACTACCTGGCAGTTTCCCACACATTTGTTGAGAAAACTTTTCGACAACCTTTGCGGTTGGCTTTATTTTAATGAGGCGTTAATTAATTGCCCCTCTTGCGCGTTTTGACACGGCTCGACCAACCAAGTGCGCGGGTCCACGGCAAAAGCAAAAAAGATTTATTGTTCTCTGCCACTTTTTTTTTTTATTTTTGCTGCTGCTGTTGCTGTAGTCTCAGTTTTCGCTGTCTTTGGGAAAGTGTTTATTAAATTATTACATTTGACATAATTGGAATTTATGTGGCAAAAAATATTCATTTGAGTAACAACTGTGTGCCACATTTCATAAACAAACAAACAAAACGAATTGCATTTGAGTAACTGAAAAAATATAATGATCCATGAAAAATAACAGAAATACATATTACCAAAATATAATCGCAGCAATAATTTATATACACTTTTTCTATAAAACGGGTTTGAGAGATGTAGGTAAGATCTAATTAATATTTCATTTTGTTGAAAAATGAATAGTTTATTCTATCAAAATATATTCTGGACCTGAAGCCATCAGAAATTAGTTTTCGGGGTCATCATGAAAATTTTAATATCACATTTCAATATTTATTCGCATCGAATATACATTTTTGGTTAACTTGACTTTTTTCCGACTGTATTTTTGGCAATTTCTAAAATATGATGTTTAGATAATAATGTTTTGCTAAATTTGGCATTATCCAGATTGTAATGCAGATTGAAAGACATTTTTCTAGCTTTAAAATAAAGAAATTAATTTTTCGCCTACTCAAAAAATTGACTAAAATAGAGTTTTATAAAATATGGAAACACTTTGCTGTTCATTGGCATTTTAAAGGATAACTAGGATTATACTTAGTTTGAATTCCATTTCAATTAATATTGTAAGCTAAATTTCTTTCTTATACTTGACTGGAACTCAAAAGGTGTTCTCTTGCCACTGCCTCAACACCATACTACAATGTGAACAAGTATCTTCACCGCCCCCTTAGCCTAATTAAAAATCATTTAAAGCGCCTTAAGCCAATTGATACGGTCACCCGACACACAAAAGAAAGCATTCATCCAGCAAACAAACAAACAAACAAACAAACAAAGGACTAGCAAACACTAAAACAAGCGAGAGGCGAATATCAACGACAATGGGAGACAGCGTCAACCCCATGGCCATGGCCATCTTAAATGTCTGATCTCTTGTCTAAACGCACATAAAAGTCATCAAATTCACTGAAAACAACATTTGGCTTTACGTTTACGTTTTGTTGTCATTGTCACCAGGGCGCGTTTGGCTTTTAACTTGTTTTTTTGCCATTTGGTTTTTTGGTAAGCATCACCACCACCGCCAGCACCAGCACCACCCCTCCAACCTTTTTGCAGGCTTTTACAGTGTACACCCCGCAGCAATCAACAAGAGTGGCAATGGCCAGACCAAGAGAGAGTAACATGAGCACTGTGCACTGTGTCCTGGTGCGTTTTTGGTCTCAGTGCGAGGCGGCAAACGGCTTCGTCGACTTCCCTCAGGGAAACGTCAAACAAATGACAGTTGATTAGACAAACATCTCGACGGCAGCACCACGAAACGAGCATCAAATGGAAAATTGTGAAATTATGCAATACGCTTTCGCACTCACCGTGTTTGGAGCCAGAGAATGAGAGAAACGAACAGAGGGGACGGAGTCAAATGAAGTAGTTTTTTGGACCCGGACGTACGCAATGTCAGTGTAAGATCTTAGCACGCTGATAAGATTAAACTTCGGCGTACGCACCACACTCCAATTCCAACACCAAAAACACCAATTCGACCTTCCCACACCCACTCAGCCTCCTCCCTGCCTTCACCCATCTTTCCTGACAGGCTGCAGGCGTTTCTCTTTCTCTCCTTTTTTTTGTACTTCTTCTTTTTGTGAAGACCGAGAGACAGACAGATAGAAAGGAAAACACAATGCCGAAATAATTGAATGCGATGAGGCTCATAGCCATCGTTGTTGGTGTCGTTTTTTTGGCATCAAGCCGTTAAACAACAGGCGTAACAACAACAACAACAGAAATAACAATGGAAATGGTTGAAATGGGAATGGGGATTGTCGAAGGACTCGAAGGCACAAAATGTGCCTCCAAATGGGCCTAATAATAATTTGTGAAATAGGCAATATCAGTCAGGCCAAGTAGTTACAATTACTTAAGTGCTGATGCTAAATGGAAACCTCTACGAAAAGGAAAACGAAAACGAAAACACTAAAGGCATTATTGTGACGTTGTAGTGGGAAAGCGAAATATAGAATATAAACTAAAGGAAATATTTTAGTAGAGATTTAAACATTTCAGCAAACTGAATAAAAATGAATAAACATACTGATATTTCAAACCCTTCGTTAAAGAGTAATATGAAGGTTAAGTTATGTAGATATAACTTCAAAGTTATCAGTCAATGGACAAAATGTCCTGAATTGAGATAAGTTAAGAGACCATTTTATTGAATATTTAAGATTTTTCTTTTAATTACTCTCGTTCGATTTTAATAAATAAAGTTCTTCAGCAAAAAGTTTCATTGGAAAATTTGAACTTCTGCCTACTTTTATAAGACTAAGTTAAACTGCATGTACCATTCATGTCAAATATTTACTCCGCTTTACCCCTAGCAAAGCATTTTCTATTGAAAATTCCATTAAAATGTAAATGCCACTCAAGAAACAGTTCGCATCATGCATAAACTACAATTTATCATAGTCCTTGGAACATTTAGCGTATGTTTTCAAAACCAGGGTAGGGTAAAATAAATAAAAGGATAAAAACGCATGAAAAAACTAAACCTACTGGAAAATCCCCCTTGAAACTGAAGTGTAAAATGAAAACAATGCAAAGCGCAGCAGTTTTCAGTTTGCAGTTTTCAGTTTACAGTTTTCTACCTTTGTGCAAGGTCCGCTTGACTGAATGGCAAAAGGAATGAGAATGGGAATGAAATGAAATGCAAGGCAGCAGAAGCAGGAGCAGAAGCAACCACATCCACATAGAGGATACCTCGAGCTCAGCTGTTGTTGAGTGGAACGTCTGTTTCTAGAATTGTTGTAGGCGGGTTAAGGGGGGGAAAAGTTACCACAAAAAAAAAAACAAGAAGAAAGAAAGAAGAGAAAAAGTGTCCCCTGCTCTTGCGTGGGCGATGCTTTAACAAACAACAGAAGCTGCTGTTTCCCGTTTTGTTGCTGATGAAATAAAATCCGCCTTTTGTGCATTTAATTTTTAGAATGCTCAAACAAAGGGACAGGCAACAACAAAGGGCGTACCCCAAAAATATAACGCAATGCCGGCAACAGCAACAGCAACAATCCACAACAACAACAACATCACCCACAACAATGGCCATTGCCTCACAATAAAGGCGGAGAAATCCTGAGGACACTCAGACAAAAAGACCTGGATAGGTTGTCTAACAAAAGGACACCAACTGCAGCCTTGCAATTTGATGCCAAAAGGAAAAAAAAATGGGCAAGGGTTACCCTCAAGGCTGAACAGTCTCCTTCTCCTGCCATGCAGGATGACAGCAACAATAGCAACAACAACAAAAGCAACTACAAACAACTTAATTATTGGCACGCGCTGCAATTTTTCGCATTGACTTTTGCAGCAGCGAACCTGAGAAGCGCCACGTGTCGTATACGCAACCAACCACCGCAACAATGGCACTAACAAACTATTAAACAATAACCAAAAGTCCTTGTCATAATAGCGTCTCACACACACACACACACACCTCCATAAAACAACTCCCGAACGAACTCTCGAAGCGGTGAGAAAGAAACCAAAAAAAAAAAAGAAATAAGAGTGAAAATAAAAAGAAATGTTAAGAAAATGCGAAATTGTTTAAGGACCCAAGCTGGCAAACGGCGCCAGAAATTCTCAAGACACAAGACATTGTAAAAATTACATCAATGGACTTAGCCTGAGATCCTCTCCGAGTTGCTGCTGTTGCTGCTTTGACTGGTTCTTCTTCTTTTCTTGGTATTCTTATCTGCTGGCATCCCGCTCGTGTATTCAATGTGAAAATAATTTCTTTATCCTTTTTATGTGCCCATTTGGCATGTGCCGTTATGCCAAAGCTGATGCCAAAGCCAAAGCCCAAGTTCCGGAGCAATAACAAGACGAAGAAGGGGAATTGCGAAGCGGAGGGAGTTGGTGGGGGGATTTGGAGTTGTTGGTGGGTTGGCCTGTTGTAATAACATCCCCCAAATGGGTCATTTGCGTATCCTCAAACAGCGAATAAAAATCAGTGAATAAGAAAAACAGGAAGTGTCAGAGGACATCCGCATGTTTGTTGTTGTTGCTGTAGCTGTTGTTATGCTTCTTGTTTTCCATCTCTCTCGCTCTCTCTCTCTCCTTCTCTATTTCCATCTCTTGTATGTGGGAGTGTGTGTGTGTGTGCGCCATAAAAGGACCACAGTTTTTCGGGTCTCAATACTTTTGATTAAGAGTTCGACATCGTAAACACACTGCTAATTGCAAACGACGCTCTGTCTCACGATTTATGTCGTGACCGAAATGGTCATCGGTTGTCCTGGCCCAAGCCAAATGGGTAAATGGGCAACCTCTAAATGGGTATGTCTACTAATTATCGAAGGGCGTGTGCATTGTATGCTGTCTGTAGCAAAAGGTTTTAGTTTCTTGCGTCAGCAGCTAAGCAAATCGAAATCGCTTTGTGGCATTATCGATCAATATGAGGGCCAACCACTTGGAAATGCGGGAGAGATGTGATTACATTTGTATGTGTGTATTCACATTTTCTATGGTCAAAATTAAAGCAAACTACATGGGCTTATTATTAGTTATTGAAGCAACTGAAAATAACAGATTTAGACAAATCCTAGACAAAGTGAGGAGGCATGACTAAGCAAAACGAACTAATCAGGGTAACTCAGAGTCTTAGTTTGCTATTAGCCATTTTCAGCAAATCACCTGACTTTGCCGTGTCGGATCCAGCTAATAATTTTGGGAAGAAAATTGCTCTAAAGTATCAAAATTGTAATAATTTCTTCAAAATTGTTACCAGGACTGGGCTCTTCAATTTGATTTTAAATAAACATATCATTATGTTCTGTCGTATTTTCTTAATATACTTAATATATTTTGAAACCCATCCAAGATTTTAATTCTGTGGATTATTGGATATCTTCTAACTAATGGACAATTTGAAATATATGGAGTGCCAAGATATCGTTGTTAAAGTAAGAATAATTGGCTTGCAAACATGGCCACTCATTTAATTCTGACAATTAATTTGAAAAATATGAATATGAAAATTCGTATCAGACGGAAATCTATTAACACTCAATGTGAACAAATCCCTAGAATTCTTGAGACTTTCTAAATATTCACATGTAAGTGCCGGCAAGTTAAGCGCTGCGTTGCTATCCCTGTTGCAGTTGCTGTGGCTGTCTCTGCCCCGTGTAATCCTTTTTTCGCAATTAACAACACATACGCATGTCAGCAGCAACAGCGGGTAGCAGCAGCAGCAACAACAACACCAGCAACCACAACAACCTGATGGCCACAACACATTGCAATGCAGATGCAACCATCCCATTCCAACCCATCCTATCCCATCTTATGCCCTGCCCTGCTCTGTCTGGGTAAGATTAATGTGCAAGTTGCGTTCAGTTTGCTGCATCTTGGCGACTTATGGAAATTCATCATTATCTCTCTCCGACTCTCCTGCGAGTCAAAGAGTCGGAGTGTGTTTAATGAGTTCTCAAGCGATGTTCAATTCAACTCATTAGCTGCATTTTCCTGGCGCAGCCAAAAAGTGCAAAATGTTTCGCTGTCGCCTGGTTAGTTTTCTTTTGCATACATTACCAATGGAATGGAATGGATGCGGGTTTAGAGAGTTGGGTCTTGGTGTTTGTGTTGGTGTTGGTGTCGATGTTGTTGTAGTTGGTGGTGTGCGTATATTTGTCATTGTCAACATTGGTGTAGAACATGGCAATGTCTATGGCTTTCTGGCTATGTCGGCTCAGTCTACTGGTTGGTCGGTCGGTCGGTCTGTCGCTCATTCCTTGTTCTTGCAGCTGCCTGGGCTTTCACGCAGGTGATTAACATAAATGCCAAGTGTCATGTTTTGCACTTTTAGTCCGAATCCCAGACCATTTAAGCTGGCCACGCATGATATCTTTTTGCCAAACAAATTGTCTAACTGTAATGACCAATTCTTCCCATCTTCCTATCAGCAGGAAAAAAAGTCTTGGCACGCGTTCTCATACATATCCAATAGCAAATGCCAAAAACTTGAAGCCATAAATCACAGCGTTTGGCAAACAAGCAAACAAGCAAACAGCCACCCACTCCTCTTCCCCTAGCTTGCTCTCGAGACCACCGCCCGGAACCGCAGCTAGGCAAACATAAGCAAAAACAAGCGAGGGCTGAGCCAAAAAGGCGGACCACCTTGATAAATTCAAAAGCACGCACTTTTGATTTAGGCAAATCCCCACTAGGATATGTGGCCACTATATCATCCATTGGCAGAAGTCATCGCATCCCAACCTACCAAAAAACCCACCCAAAAACCAAGAAGAAAGCGAAGGCGAAAGCGAAAGCAAAAGCTAGCCGGATAGAAAGAAATCTCCATAATATATGCCGGAACATATTCCGCACACAAATTGCACAGCAAGCGTCATGACCGACCATAGTCCAAGGTCCTGCGGAGGAGGTCCTTCGACTGTGTACGTTGAATTGCAATATTATAATTCAAATTTATGCAGTCAAGAAAAACCCTTTTCACACGCACTTTCTTATCGACGCCATACGATTAAAGGAATGGGAGCGACAGCAAAGGGAAATGAAATGAAAAATAAAAAAGAAAAACATTCAGTTCGCTTGCCCCACTCACCATTAAAAGCACCAAAGAGTCAAGAGCAAGTGTGAGGAAACGGAAATGAAGCCAAACGGAACAAGCAAAACAAATTTACAAAATGAAAATGCCACACACACAAACACACACACTTCTAGAAATTGCTCAATATGAAGCTGGGAATGGTATAGCGACAGGGACAAGGACAGTTGTTGTTGTTGTAGTAGTAGTAGCATCCTTTCCCTCTTCACCCATGCCCAATCTCTATATCTGTCCGTATCCGTGTCCGCATCCCCAGTGGTATTCGTTTGGCGATTTGCCTGTCACAGGGTTGCCCATTCACCTCCTTCTAACTCACCAAATATCGTTGCTGTCGCCGTGACTGCCTGTTTTATTTATTGCTTTTTTAACCCTTTTTCGTTGATTTGCTTTCGCTTTGTTTTTTGTATTTTCTGTCCGCAGTGTTTCCTGCCATTGAAATCGAACTAACAGCTATCATACGAGTGCCCCAACCCACTCCCCCTCCCCTCTAACAGCCGTAAACCCTTTATATTCCACATTCTGGCAAGTTTCACTTTTGCGCGTAGTGCAATTCAACGTTCGCTTAATGAACTTCACTTCACTCCACTCTGCTCCACACGAAGTCCATTCGAAATGCATCGATTTTCACATTGTCCCAGTAGTTTTTTTTTACTGGCCACCTATTGCCATTGATAGTAAAGTTTTTCTCGTTGGGTGCTTTTAGTTTAATGAAAGGAAAGTGGCAAGCACTTGGCTAACAGGATTTGCATAAGCCTACATAAGACTTGGCCCAAATGCCAGTGCTCAAAGTGAATATTATTGACAATATTCGGATTAAAATGTCGTTTTAAGCAGTTGTTAACTTTGCCCCGAAAAATATGAGAATAAACCGAGTAAACTTTGGCTAGTTGATATGGCCAAGGTTTGTCTTGTTAGTGGCTTATCTCTAGTTGCATCTTGTTAGAGGTTTAACCAAAGTTGACATTTTCATTTTCACAATTCTTAACTGTGAAATGCCAATCCTTAAGTATCTCTACAACTGGTAAAACTGGGCAACTTTATTACAAGCTTGCGATTTTGCGATTTACAGTGGACTCTTAATTAAGATGGCAGCTTGTCTCGAGTTGCCAAAGTTTACAACTTTTTCATTAGTTATATTAATTAAATGGCAAATCGTTGACACACATACAAAAAAAAAAATTACAGTCAAGGCACCAATTTTTGTCACCAACATTTCTCTACCCTGTATTTGTAGACAAAATGGGGTATAATTGGTTGAATTTTCAGGACACAAACATAAAGTTTAAAGAAAAGAACATAGTTTTTGGCCACAGAATAGAGCTTATAAAAGTAAACTAAACTTTAAATTATATTTTGGGTACAAAACAAATGTAGAACTTTTTAAAACATTTAAAGTGTTAAAGCCCTTTTCCTGGACTTTTCAACAGTTAGACGACAAACGAATTTTCGTTAGTCATATCTTACAGGTCATCCCGAAGTCTATCCGACAGGTGTCTATAGAATTTGTCTATCTACTTTTTGTGAATTTTTTTCATTCATTATTATTATGACTTTGGTTTTTTTTTTGTTGCTATGATGTATGAGATGATGGTGCTGCTGATGACCTCATTGGATTTGAGTGGAACACACTCACACACTAGAACACTGGGGAATATGCATGAAAACAAAAAAAAAACCTGCGCTTACCAAACTCGACTTCATCTACCTCATCTTTGGCTAATAATTTCAGTTGTTGACAATTTTTTGGTTTGTGTGTGTGGTTTTTTTTAAATGTTCACTCACTGACTGCATAATGACAAAAGTTTGTGGCGCTCACAACTCGCTGCTCTCTGCTGGCTAGTGGTGGTCAGTGCTCATTTGTCCAGTGGCCAAGAGATGACAATCATTTAATTAGAAACTTTCCCATAGGCTCGAGCCAGCTCTCTCAATGTTTCTGTTGTTTCTCTCATTTTATTTTTTGCAATTTTTGTTGTTTTTCTTTTTGTTTTTTAATAAGTAGTTTTGCGAGCTGTTAATTAACTTGTTTGAACAGGTGTGAAAAAGTTGTCAAAGCGATGAAGAGAATATAGGGGGAAGGAAGGAAGGAAGGTGGAAGAGAACAGCCGGGATGCTGCCGGATGGCTTGAACTGGTAATTACAGTTGGTCAACTTTTCAGATGTTGCCTGGATGCTTGCCTTGATTTTGTTCCCTCATATTTGCATAAGGCCTTTGTGTCTGTCCTCCTCTCCTCCCTTGCTTTATGCATTTCTGCAGTGACATTCATCAGACAAGGAGCCACTTGGACGAATAGCAGACCTTTTGCTGAAATTAAAAATTCCGATTGAAATTCTCCGATAAGTTGTTGCAGTTGTTCTTGTTGTTGTTGGTGGTGGTGATGGTGGTGCTGTTGCCGCCACAGCGGCAAAAACAATTAAATATCGCTGGCGTCGTCCACGACACGATTGGCATTTGTTATAGGCGCCTTGGTGCTCGCAAATGCGTAGCAATTGGCGCTACATTTGGCCAGAAAAGTGCAGCGGGTGCTACGTGACCGATCGCTGTTCGAGATTATTTAGCCAGCCCCAACGGGCAAAAGCAACATCGGCGGCAACGGCAGCAACGGCGACATCGATGACGATGGCGTCGCCATATGGGGCTTGCCATGGCATGGAGACAAGTCAGAAATAAAGGGGACTCCAAGAGACAAAGACAAGACAAGCCAGTCAAATTGTCAGGGCGCCGTTCAAGTGGCAATGGATTTACCATTTGACTGATGATCATGATTAGAACTGAAATGAGTTGAGCTGCAAATCCAAGTCTATGCCAATGCGCCCTCGATCCCAACCCAAGTCCAATCCCCTCTAGTTTCGATCTAATGACTCTTGAGGCGTGATTAAAGACTGATCTGGGAATACACTCCACATCTCCAGGTGAACGTTCATTAAGCGAACGTTTTGTATAAATTATGCTAATGATGCTTCAATTGATTTGTAATAAAAATCCAAAAAACGTTGCAGAATTAAGATAAATATGCTCAAAGCACGCACTTTGCCGGCATCAAGAAGAAGGCAAACATGATACCAAGATGTGGACTGGCCCAAACTCTCGGCTGCTATTCTCCTTGGTACCACTGATCTCTTCTGGTCTGGGCACCTTCTGGTGCATGTTATGCTATGTGTAGTATGTTGTTTGCCTGTCGTCACCGTCGTCGTCGTCGTCGTCATGGTCATGGCCAACGGCGTTTCTGTGCATGTTGTTGTTGCAGCTGGGCTGGGCTGCGGCTGGAAAATGGCAACCAGCGAACAAACGAACGAACAAAACTAACCGACATGGACAACAACAACAACAGCGAGAGAAACTTTACATAATTAGAAAGCTGCCACATATGCTGCCGCCCACACACCCATCACCCATACACACACACACACACTCACACCCATCACCCATGGGCACAAGCAACCATTGCAACCACCACAAACACCGCCAGACAAGTTCAAGTTGCCTTGGCCTGAACCCTTTTACCAATTTCCAAGCGCAACATTTTACCGTTGTTGCCCAGCTGCTGCAATTAATGCCCCATGTGGGTTGTATTAGAGTAAGGATAAGGAGAGCGGTTTGATGGGGGGCACAAAATTGAGAAAACATGCCTAATTTCGTGTAATTGCTATTTGATTTATTGCAATCTACAAAATTTGACTTTTGGCGCTGCCAGCCATCAAGATGCCCCTTCCTCCAATGCGATCAATTGGCTTGCCACACAAGTAGTTTCGCTACGCATTGCCCAGACCTGGCTAGACCACATCTCATCCAGATGCTACCGACTATTTTCTAATGAACAATTTACGCGCTGCTCAAAGAACTGACAACTGGGAATTGGCAGAGGGGAATTGGAAACTGAGCTGCCCCCATGTTAATGATGTTCATGTGGGAGCCAAGGCGTAGTTTTTGCTTACTTAGTTTTTGTTGTTTCTGGTCAGTGGTAGTTGGAGCAGCTTGATAAGATTAGAGTAATTGCCCAAAAGGGCAGAAATCTGCGGGCTTGGCTAATCATATAAAACTAATAAAATATATCCCAAACAACTTCTGATTGGTAACAAAAAAAAAATACAACTGACATAGAGAATGAATTAGAAATCCTTTTCTGAAAGTTCAGTTAAATAATGATGAATTTCCTTCATTTTTATAGACCTTATTTCGTAACTGAAGCTAATAGTATTATAAAGTAATCAAGATGAGAGCTAATTTTGCCAAAAGGATGACAAGCGCGAGGAATATTCTTTGGTCACAGATTCCGCACACTTTTGCATTAGTGTTAATACATAGATAGAATAATAAAATATAGTACTATACTACATAGTATACAATAAAATAAGAAAAAAGGAAAATAAAATTACATTCTCCTAAATCAATTTTTGTGTGGCGGTTCCTCGTGAGAATCCTCTTCCCATAATACCGAGATTCTACCCATGAAACTGTTTAAATTTTGGTATACAACTACGATTTTCCCTCCGAAATGCTAGACTTTTTCCTACTGCAATATTGGAGTTCATCTTTTTACGCTTTTATAAATGTATTTGGCATTTGACATTTTGAAGTTAAAGGAAAAATTCACATTCATTTAATTCAGTATCAGTTGGTCAAGGCTTGAGTCAAATTTTGCCTATTTATATATTTCACTGTTAAAATTTACATACATATATTAGTTAAATCCCGGAATGTTCGAAGGCCTTCAATTACTTAATTCACCTACTTTTACGCTGACAAGCTTTAATTATGCTTAGTTCGCATCTCACACACAATCCCTAATGTGGCCTACCCACCTGACAAGTGCTAAGTAAATTTGCCAGTGTTTTTTTTGCCCCCCTGACTCATGAAACCGCTAACTCGCAGTTCCTCTGGCCATTAACCATGGAGAATACTAACAGTGAGTGCTTCTACTGCCTTCCATTCCTGCTATTTGCTCCTCTGATGTCTGATGACTTTTTGCGCGTTGACAATTTTCCCTGTGTGATGTGCTCAAGATTGATGGCCTGCAATTATCGTTCGGTAAAGTAATTTATATACCAAAAGTGGGCGTGTCACACATGTGACAATGCGCGAACCACACACAGATAGCACACACAGAGAGAGAGTAGATGTGTGTGTAGGGAGTAAATTCAATTAAAATGAAGTGCATTGCCATATTTTATGCAGCAATTCGAATTAAAATTCAAAACTAAATATCGATTTCAAAAAGGGCAACCACAACTTTGAAGGGATGAGGTGAGGCAAAAGGATAGGCAAAGAAAGTGCTGGGACATATGCAGATGAAAGTGTGTGTATGTGTGTGTATAAAGTCGCTCCTTCATGTGGCAATAACACAAATTACGCAACATATGGTGCCAATGATGTTGCCCTTTTTGACGGCGGCAACGTCAATTGAAGGCGGCAACAAAGGCCAAGCCATTCATTCGTCTATATGTATTTGTAAGTGGAGTGTGTGTGTGTGATTGTGGCACAATCCTTTTGCCTGTCAGTGATTTTAATGCCTTTATTTCTTTGCCGAGTGAGTTTCCTTACATGCCGTGCCTCACCTTGCCTTGCAACATGTCTCACCATCCATTGCTGCTTACTTTCTTCTTCACTTCTTCTTTCTTGCTTTTTTACTTTCGACAAGCTTTTTACTTTTTTAATCTCAGGTGACGCCGCCTGGGTGTCGTAAATCAAGCTGCCGTCGACCCCAAACTCTTCCCCTCTCCCCAAAACCACTAGCACTACTCCCCAGCAACCCTTTCACCGAGAAGGGGTTACTCTCGATGAGTGTGTGTGTGTGTACGATAATTGAGTTGTGAATGTGTTTTACAATGTTCCTTTTTTTATTTTGTCTGGAAATTGATATGCCGCACAGGATGTTGCGAATTATCGCATTATGTATTTGTGATAAGAAAAATAATGTTCTCTACCTTCAATGGTCTCCATTCGGTTCCAGACTACCCGCTGAGGCTCTTTGTCTCTTGGCCATTCAGAGTCCTTGCTTGAAATTCACATTTTCCATTAATTCAATTTCACTTTAGCATTCGAGTAACCCCCTCATAAAGAATTATAAAATGTCTTAATGGTCGCATAACAATTTCAACAATGGCAAGGGCGACACTAATCGTCCAACAAAATGTAATTTAAACAAAAGTCTTACCCCCTTTCTCAGTTAACATTTTGTTTTTGACAAAGGCCAGATAGCTATGCCTAGCGGAAAGTGTTAAACATGTCGGGGAATTTGTTTATTGGGCTTTTCAGGGATTTCCTTTTTTGGCTTCAGCTGGCTTCAGATGAGGGCAAGGCATTGGGCATCTGGCAACTCTCTTCCTCTTGAGTCACACTCTTCTTGTGTCTTGCACAAATTCTAATTACCAGCCTCCAAGTTTAATTAAAATTTAACTGTAGTTCCACTTTAGGCTCTCAATCCCAGAAACATCAACTCCACCTCCGGGCAGGTGGTGTCGGCATATTTCTTGCTCAATTTTCGTTGCTTCGCCGCGCTAATTTTTAATTAGCTAAAATTGCAAAAAAATCTTTCATTTTCTGCCATTCTCGCTATCCCCCCGTATACTACCTTCTAATATGCCTCCTTTATCCACATTCCTTTCCACAATCAAATTGTATTTCAAAATGGCGGCTGGCAGCAAACGCAATTACAATTAGCATTGCATACTTTTGAGAGTTGCTCGCCCCCTCACAAAATACATAACCTCAAAAGTACCGCTGGCAAATGGCATTAAATAAAACTTAATTGACAATTTGAAGAGCCTACCAAAAAACAAAAAGTAGGAAAAAAATATACTAAACTAAAAAGCAAAAAGGGAAGCAATATGGTGGGGGTGAGAGGGGGGGAGAGAGAGAGGGTAGAATTTGTTGGCATTGCAACAGTCAATTAAATTCAGCAACAATAACAGAAACGAGCGACTTTTTGCATTTATTTTGTGGAAAATTCCCAAACAAACTGCACAAATTAAAAACTGAATTGGCCATAATTTAGCACATCTCGGCATTTATCTGAACACATGATGCCGTGCATATACTATGATTGAGAGAGACGAGGTGGGGCCTGGGCTGATGTGTAGGCTGGGGGGTGCATGGGAGGTATGCCCAAACGAATTGGCATGCAAACAAAATGGCGTTTTAACGCTAACTGACAGCTCAAGTTAAAAATGTCTGCTTATCGAATTGAAAATTATTTAAATATGCGTTGCTAATTAGGCAGCAAACAAGTTCGTTTATTGTTCAGATATGTCTGCATATATATGTATATATGTATGTGTGTGTAAGTGTGTGCACTGTGCATATCTGAAATATGTCCAATTTTGTAGTCTTTGATATGGTTAATGTACGCGCCATGCAACGTATTGAAGTTGTGACCAAAAAAATTCATTTTTCACTTTGTTTTTTCAAGTGTCAAAATATTGCCATGAAACCTAATGAGAAACAAATTCTATTTGTAAATTTGATGCATTCCCTAGACTAATATCCATATTCATACTTAATAAATTCACATTTTATATTTATTACAAAATTTTCAAACCCCATAGCAGCAGCCCAATGTCAATATCTAGGGGACAGAGGAAATGGACTAAAGTTTAATTATGCAAACAATCATATACGGAAAAAAAGAAACTTCTATGTTTAACAGAGAGACAACAGACCAAAAATGATATACAACTAATTTATTTTCAATTTTCGGAAATCATGAGAGCTATTAAAATTGAGTTCTCTGCCAAGAGGCGGGGCATTATGGTGGCTGGGTTGACTAACTAACTAAACTAAACTAAACTAACTAACAAAGTTGCCGCATAATCAGACTGGGCTAGGCCAGAAATGTGGCATGGAATTGACACGAAACAACTGGACAGAGGAGGGAGCGGGAGAATAGGACAGGATGGCAGAATTGTGGCAGGATTCGCGCATGTGGCGCACATGTGGTTTCTGGTGGTCACTGGTGGTAACTGCTGGCTGATTGCTCCATTGCATGTAGGTGGAGAGAGTATGATGGCTTTTTATTTTTGCATTAACAGCAACAAACACGACAATGAAATGACATCTGAAATGTCCGATACGCAAATAATATGCAATTTTATTTTATTTTAAACAAAAGAGTGGGTTGTGTGTGTGTGTGAGTGTGTCTGTATGGTGGTGCATGTTATTTGCTATGCAACGGCCTCTGCCACCGTCCGGTTGCCATTGTCGGACGGATGTTAACTTCCACTTAAATGGCTTCGCTTCCGCTTGTCGTTTATATTTGGCTTTTTAATATAATGTACATAATTTTTCAATTTTTATTTATATCCATTTTATTTCCATGTGTGTGTATGCATTTCATTTGCAGGGCATTGTTGCTGGCATGCATTATCGGTCATAGCAAATAATAATAATAATTATAATGCATTGGCTTCTTTAGCTTCTCGTTTTGTAGAGTCCAACTGGTTTGAATCCTTTCACTCGCCTTCGTCCTCAATGCGCCATGGACACAAATCAAACGTCAGCATTTTTGCACATTTCTGCTGCCTTTTTCTGCTTAATTTTGCAATTTTTACCCACAAAGAGCAGTAGTTTTTTTTTTACCAAGCTGCTTCCCCAAAAAGGCTCACTCTGTAGTCACTTGGCAGTGGCAGACTGGGCCTTTTCACTTGCAGCTGTGTGAGGGCAGAATATATGACTGTATTGTATGTATGTACATCCACATGTGACTACATGTTGTGGATCAGGCAGACAAGGCGACAGTCAGACAGACCAGACAGACATCATGACACACTCACACATTGACATTTTGGGCATTGTTTATGAATTGCAGCCATGGCAGCCAGCCCCTGGTGACAGACAAAATGGCCGAATGGCCGCAGCTGGGCCCCGCTCTTCAATTAAATATGAAAATTTGTCAATTATTTTGCACAACATGCGACAATTGTTAAATTATTAATTATTACGGTATGCTTGGCACAAATTAAGTTTTCAATTCAAACTAATTTAATGCAACATACACACACAAACAAAAGGAAGAAATGCCAAGCTCTACAAAAGGAGAATGATGCAAGAATAATGGCAGGATTGTCGCGGGAATTGTAAATTGACAGAAAAAATTATACTTTAATGAATTTACTCATAGGTAGAAGGTGTGCCATATTGAACTTACACAAATTAGGGAATATTTGTACATAGAAAACTTTCTTTTGTTTGTTTTTCATTACAATGGCATTTCATTTTCGATGAAGCAATATTCGAAGGTAGTATTATCGGGGATAAATGGAAAGAATTGTGGATTAACAAATATTTATTTTGTTTCTTACTTTTTTTACAATACAAAGTAGATAAAAAAACCTGCTTACTACTTCCTGCCCCAAACAGTATGCTATACTTTTCAACAATTTAACAACTAACCACCTATTAACAGTGCCGGATTCAGAAGGGATCATGCATAGGCATTACAAATTTCAACATTCTATTCAAAATCTCCTAATGGATCTGCCTAGATAGATTTAAATCGAACATTTTTTATAACAAAAAACAGATGCACCTTTATTATCTCCTTTATTGCCTACTTATTTTGTAAGAAAACAAACGTACGTTCTCCCAAATGCAAACACAGATTTATTGTTAGTGTAAAAAAATGATTAAGCTATTGTTCTTTGTAATGTACATAGCTATTATTTATTTCATTAGCTTCCTAAGACAATAGTTGATTGTCATATGTATATTTAAGAAAATATATCTTAAATGCCTATTTTTCTATAGGGTGCAACATTTTAACTAATTATAAGATCAAAAATGCGACTTCAATTAGCGAACTTTCCTATATTACTATGCATCCAATGGGCAATATGTACACAATGTGTTCTTATACTGCATTTTCTACTTCATTGTACTCTTGACGCGGCGCCAGAGCACTATCAAGGGGCTAGACATATGCATATGGAGTTCCATTTTCATTTGCCCCCCAAAAATATGCTTAGTTCCTATCCGCCTACACAATTTCTTGTGTGGATGTAAAAGGGGCCTGGGAAAGAGTGAAGGTGATGGTATAGAAAGGAATGTTGTTGCCTTGTTGCTCGTAATAACTTTGCAGTCATATCTGCATCTGTGAGTGGTGGAGGGGCAGAGGCAGAGACTCTGGTCGACCGCCGAAGCGACGTGCCTAAAAAGAAATTGCGGTTGTTTTTGCATTGCCGTTTGACATGCGCTGCATTGTTGTTGTTGTTCCTGTTGTTTGCTGCGTGTGTGGCATTTAACACTATCAAGAGTCAAAAGTGCGTAGTATGCTGCACTTAGGAGGTGGAGCAGCAGCAGCAACAGCAAAAGCAACATCATGAGCAACGACAGACCCCAACCGAAAGTTAACTCAAAAAAATGTTTGCATGTTGCGTGCCAGGCAAACATTTTGAACCACCTCCAGCACTAGCAGCACCATCTCCACCACCAACAACTCCTATCCACCGCATCTCCTCCACATTTGCATGCAAGATTGGGCGCGCGCGCATGTCCAAAGTGAAGTTGTTCCTGTTGTTGCTATTGTTGGTGTTGCTGTTAGCCATGGCTACAAACGACATCGTTGGCGGCGTTGGCGTATTTGCCCTCTAGCAACAGCTACGATGCAGCTGCGTTTTGCCATTGGCTGCTTTGGTCATGCCCTTTTGGCCATTTTCGTGTGCATGTTGATAAGCCAAATGCAATGCAAAAGTTCTCCCCAAGGCAAAGGCAAAGACTACGTCGTCACCGACGACAACGACGACGCTAGTCTCTTGGCCTTCTTCCCCTTCCGTTATTTTTGTGTGACATTCAATCAGAAAATGGCGTTTTCTTGTCAACGTCTGCCACAGCAGCACCAGTTGAGAGACTGTCACGCCCACTATCTTTCTCCTTCTCAGCCATTGCCCATGTCCATGTTCCACATTCAAGTCCATGTCAAGCTCCCCCCAAAACAATAAGCAAAGAAACAAACAAGAAAAGTGAGCTTGAACTATATAAATGTCATCATTTAACCGAATGCAAAACTACTCTTTGGGAAAAGAAAATATGTTGCAAACAAGAAAATTACATAAACATAGTTATGGTGTCTACCAAGTCAAGCCTAATATATAATAGTGATATTTTTAAACTATAGAAAAGAACTAGTTCCCCTTGAACCCGGTATCAGAATTACTACTTTTATTCAAAACAATATTTAAAATATTCTACAAATTTTAAATATTCTACAAATCTATTCAGTTTCTTTCTAAAGTAAGATGTATAACTAGAAGTATGTATGATGAATTGATAGCTAATGGACTTTGCCTAGATGGCAAAATCTTGCCTCCAAAAGAAGAATATTTAAAGGGCCTATAATTGGTAAAGCAAGAATTGATATAATGCTCTAACATATTACAACTAAATATGTAATCATGTGAAGTCTAAAGTATTATATACTAGAGTATTTAGTTTGCTGTAAAACTTGATTCCAAGAAATGGTGTTGGTGCAAGGAATCACAAATTTTAGTATATGGGTGATTGGAGGCTCGTGGGTCCTCGACTTGAGCCAACAATCAAATGTACGCGACAAGCCTTGTTCCATCGTTTGCTGCTGCTGCTGCTCGTAAAAATGCACAAAGTCCAAGAAATGTCAAATAATTTTAGCAACGATATAAACCCATTTCATGTTTACGACAAACATTGCTGGTGCGGGTAGAATTTGCATGGGCCACGCCTTCATCCAAAAGCCCACCCCAATAAGTATGTGTGGGTCCATGTGGAGGCGTCGGTGTCGTCGTCGTCGTCGTCGTCATCATCATCGTCGTTGTTGTAGTTGCAGCTAGTTTCACTTTGGCCTCGTCTGGTGCTTTGGTGTTCTGGTGTTTTCTAATGTCCTGTCATGTACTTTATGAGATGTCGAGCGCCAGCGCATTGCCAAAGATGGTTGGCAGAGAGATGTAGGGAACGGATGTAGGGGTATGAAGGGGGTTAGGGGCATTGCGCGTTATCGTGTCAAAATGAAGGGACAAACGACAACGACAAGAGCCAAACGACACGAAATGAACGACGCGTTAGCTGCGCTCTCTCCCTCCTACCTACCTTCCTCCCTTCGTCCAGCATATATGTAGACCCTACTACTACTCTGGTCAGAAACAGAACGGAACAGAGACTGAGTAGCCTCTGTCTGGGTAGTCCGCCTCGAGTTTGTTCCTAACCAAACCAAAGCGAACCCAATCCCTTGTCACCTACCCCTTCCATATCTTGCTTTGTCCACTTTGATTGTTGGTTTTTGGCCTCGGCTGGCTCATTTCTCGTAGGCTCTGTGGCATTTGCATTCGCCTGACAGGCTCACAAGTGCAGTCTTTTTGGATCTGTATTGGGATTGGGCCTGAGCACATCGCATTAGCTTAATTCGTGTGTGTGTGTGTGTGGGTGGACATCATTAGAGACAACCAGTGAAAATCTCTTTGCACATCAAAAATATTGGATGAATGTGTAAGAGAATCAAGTTTGGCAATCAGTTTTAAGTGCACTGCACCAAGGTGGCAAAGACATAGTGGCAATTGAGTGTTTCTGAATCCTTTTCAAATAATCATATGCCAACATCATGCTGATGAAAATGCTGAAAATGTGTTTTATAAGACGACCTTTTGCCCCAAGAGATGTCGGCTCCTTTCACGCGCCAAATATGAAAAAAAAAAAAAAACGAAAAGGAAAACGAATTCAATTTCTCTATCTGCCAAGCAATCACTTCGTTCAGCTCATCCCCCACACTCGCACACTCACACACACACTCAACTTTCATATGGAATGTGTGTATACAATTTTTGTTTATTTTAGCAACTGATTTATGCATGAGATAAAGCAAACTTTGTAGACATTCTAAAGCAAAACTCGAAATATTGTAGCAACAACAACAATTCCCCCCAGAAAGAAAAAAAAACAGACGGGGGCCAAACAAAAAATTTATATTGGAGCTAACAAAATATGCATAATATTTGATAATGCTTTCAGCGGCATGTCCTTGCCACACACACACTCTCGAGTCGAGGACAACGTTTCAGCACGTTTACGCAGCAAACGAAACGAAGGACGAAAGGAACACTACGGAAAAATTTACTTTTGGCCCAGCCAAAAAGATCTTATCAGAGGCGCCATGTGAGCATAAATTTCTTGCTGCCACAGCGAAATAATCAAAAAATAGAAAAACAGAAACAAATTTCAAAAGGTCGCAAGCAATATGTTGGCCCCCGTAACACTCTCCTCTCTAACCCACCAACAGCAGCAACTGTTTTGTAACTGCCACTTAAAGTGTATATCAAAGGATTGGCCAAGTGCAAGAGTGGCAGGGGGTCGTCGTGGGTAAGCAATTGCAGCAAAACAGATTGAAATAACTATCTTGCCAATTGGCAGTGCCAGTGGGCGTGTCAGTTGACCAGTTGCTGCAAGCAATTACAAGACGATACCACAATTATATCTAAGCCGGGCATTGTTATTATGGCCAAGAATCGCAAAGAGTTAGGGAAAGAGCCAAAGAGTGAGTCGAGCCGAGTCGAGGCCAACTGGAAGCTGGAAAGTTTTGTGCCGAGTCCAGGCAATTAATACCAAAAATTACACACTTCCATGAGATGGCCAGAATGCCTAAGGCCAAGAAGATTTGAAGTGGCTGCTGCTGCTGGTTACTTTGCTTGCTTGTTTAATCGCTGATTTCCTGCTCAAACAAAGAGTGCGAGAGATAGAGAGAGAGAGAGAGAGAAAGAGAGAGAGCGAGAGACCCAAACCCAAATAGCAGGACCAAGTTCAATTCAAAACTTCTGGGTGCCCCATTTCCGTTTGCACTTGAGTGATTTCGTTTAGTCTTTTGTTTCTGTCACACCCCACCCCTCTAACGTTCAGCCATCTCCGCAGAAACAAAAAAAAAAACAAGAACAACCTCATAAATAAATGTACTACACAAATAAATTCCATGGCCATGGGTTCGGTTCATAATCAAGCTTTGTCTTTATCGCCGCTAAGTATCTGACCAAGAAGATATCACCAAAGAAACTTTTCTCATAGGATTGATGCCCTTTTCTTGGTTGGCCTTTTGTTTTACTTTTCCCCGGCATCCCATCCACACTCCACTCTCACCCCATCCAATACAACGAACCAGTGAAGCGTCAAGGTGTACCAATTTGCAGGGCATGCTTCACTGCCTCTAATAAGTTTACCAAACCACATGGAGAAATCTTTTATTTGTTCCAAAATAAAAGTTGCATCCCTCCCCACCATCGACCAAATGAATAAATTTTGAAGAGAACTTTTGTTTAGTCCACGCGGACACAGCGGATGGGGCAGACGAAAAATGCTTTTGATTTTCAACTTGTCGCCTGATTGTCACACGTAAACAAAGCTTCAAATTTGGCATACAATCGGGTAAGGCAGGGTGAGGAGGTCAGGTCAGAGTGGGCAGCCATATAACGTGGGTGTGGGTACAACTATGGCAGAGAGGGGAGTACGGAATGTGCGCAGCAGCGTGCGAATGATTAATGGATGGCCAGACAAATGGAAATTGTTTGAATTACATTAAAGTGTAGTTAGTTCGAATTTGGCAACTGAAAGAGAAAAAAAGAAAATAAACTAAAAGAAAAAAGAACTTTCAAAATGGTGGGAAGTCCACCACCCCACCTAACCCCCTATCCTTTGTGACTACCATCAACTAAAATTTCAAAATGATGTAAAAGTTTTTGTGGCAGTTGTTCACGCTGAACCGCCGTCGCTTGACGGTGGTTGAAATTTTGTAAGAAACGAACGAAAAAAATAAAACAAAAAATTTAGATAGACAAATGGTTTGCTGGCAAAAGCCAAAAAAAAAAAAAAAAATACTTATCAAGCAAACCAAGGGGCAAAAGTGGCGACGAGGCGGAGAGGGTAATCTTTTGCTTACCAATTTCGACATCAACATTAAATTGTCTTCTCGCAACTTGTCCAACTAATTTGCCGTCTAGGAAAATGTTTCGTTTCCTATGAAATTACAGTGAAATGCAACTAGAAACGACAAAGCAACACAATTTATGATTTATGACCGCTGCAACAATTACCTTCCCGAAGATGTTCCCAAGGTATGAGACGCGGCCGAGTTATATTAGGCCAACGACAATTGCAAAACAAAGGAAAACAAAGGAAAAGTCTAACTAACTTTGACTAACTTTGAGTTTGCCGCATTTTCAATACTCTCGCAAATTGACAAATTTAAATTACAGGTTAATTTACAAAATTGGGTTTTATTGGAATTTTTCTATGTTTTTAAGTGAAGTTGCATGTAAATCTGAAATTATGTATATGACTTCTTTATAGTCAAAAAGTAATTGTATTGCAAGCTTTGAATACTTTCTGGGTGAAAAGTTGTCAATAAGATGGCAAAACAATTGAGTGTCAGGCTTGACTTAAAAACTACTTTAAGAATACAGAAATACAACTATAAGCTGACCCACCTTAGTGACACTAAAAACCAAAATTCTAGCAATTTAATTTGTATCTCAGCATACTAAAGTCCATGTGCCATCTTATTATTAGGGTATAGAAATGAAAATGAAAATAAAACGAAAATTGAAGTCATGCCAGGGAACAGCAACAGCAGCAGCAGCAGCCCCCTTTAGCTTTAATTTCCGATTAAACTAAGGAAAAAGCTAAGTGGAGGCAATAACAGCAACAACAGCAATAATAACAGAAGAGCAAAAAAATAAACTGTAACAACATAAGAAATTGGCAGAAAACAAGCAAAATGCAATGAACGATATGCGGGGGAGAAGAGGAGCGGTATATGCAATAGGATAATGATGGAGGGAGCGAAAAAGGGAGAGATAGAGGGAGAGTTGGGATTTGGGGGCATGGCAGAGGAAAAAGGAACGGCCATTGCAGTTGGTGTATCATATAATAATAACAACAAACGAACCAACGGACAAACGAACGGATGGCTGGATGGCTGGATGGCTGGCAGCAGCAGCAACAAAATTATTACAAAAAAGACAGGGGCTGGCCAGGCGAACAACTTTTGGCTTTGCCCCTGCCAATGGTCGTTCTCTCTATCTCTTTCTGTCTCTCTATCTCCGTCTCTCGCACAGACTGGGTTTTTGCACTGGCATCGTTTTGGAAAATCTACCTTGAAGGTAATTATAGTAATTACTTCACGAATCGCAAGTAGTGAACGCTGCTGCTGCTGCTGCTGCTGCCGTCGCTGACGACGTGCGACCGCCTAAAAACATCAACAGTTGCCTCAGTTCGGCCATCCCACTCCACAGACCATCTCTGGCTTCTCGATTCCATTGCCAAGTGACCAACATGGCCGGACCAGAAACAGAAACCGAAACTCATTGATACCCCTGGCTGGCAGGCAGGCAGACAGTCTCGGTCTTGGTCGGAGTCATGGCTGCTCCTGCTGCTCCTCGCGCTTATCTGCGCACTCACCGCAGGCACAACTGGATCTCTTTTGGATCCGAGGCCAGAAGAGCGCCTGCTGCTTTTCTTCTTTTTTTTTCATTTCATTTCATTTTTTCTTTTCTTTTTTTTCGTTGTAGGTTGAACCCTCAATCGGATTGGATTTAGCTTTAGCCCTTGATTAGTTTTGTGCAGCGTTGAGGATGCCGCCAAGTTGCTCTTATTATTATATATATATGTATATATATAGGCACGTATATATGTATATATAAATGTATATTGCCCTGTTCATTCCTTGCTCTCTCTGTCGCTCTTGTGTGTTGTCGGCGTTGGCTTTGGGCCTTGAGGCTTTGGGATCACCACAATCCAACCAGCCAGGCAAGACTAATTTTCTTGCACACGAAGCAATTTGAATTCGCTGCTCAGGCTTACAGAGATCTTTTAAAGGAATTTGTTGCTGTTCTTCGTCCGTCGATCTGTCTGTTGCTGTTGCTGCCGTTGTTGTTGCTGTGGTTGCTGTTGTTGGCGGGCGCTTGTTGCCGTTTTGTTTGCCTGCTTGCTATAGCAAAATTGCTCTGAACTTTGTTGCACTTTGAAAATTTGCAGTTTAAGATCACGATGTAATTTCGGAAATTGCCATGTTGCAACTGGGAATGCTGTTGGCTGCTGTAGTCAGTTGTTGTTGTTGTTGTTGTTGTTGTTGGTGTAGTTGCTGTTGAGCCTAATTTGTCGCCGGCTGCAACATTTGCTATTACCTGGTCTCAACTTATGACTTTCCGCTTGGCACAAAAGCCTGCCATAATTATATTGAATCTTCAAGTCCTTTCCTTCATTTTTTCTTTCTCTCTATCAGCGTCTCTCCTTCTTCCTCTCTCTCCCTTCCATTGATAAATTCTAATTGTTAAATTTAATAGCCATATCGATCGCTCGTTTCGCCTTGCTTCGACGATCGTGGTCTGATGCGAAAACAATTCGAATTTATTGGTACAAATGGCATTCTTAATGATGGTCAGGTTACCCCATCGTTTTGGCCGGGACCTGGCGCCTTCTTTGTCCTGCTTTGTCGGCACAAACTCTGGCAACAACTGGTCAAACTTTGTCCAAGTTGTCGCAGTAGCAAAAAGAAAAAAGCAACCAACAAGAAGCAGTCCAAGAAGCAGACTTGCAATTTTCCCAAAGCATTATAAACAATTTTTATTGCTCGACATATATTTCATCTTATTGAGTCGTTTGGCAAGGCAAAGTTGGCGGTTTCGTTTGGTACGGATTCGATTCGATACGATTTGATTCGATTTCAATGGCCTGCAATGGCAAGTGAACTGAGAAATGTGCAGAAAACTGATTGGGGAAACTGTGACAATCAGTGTGAATTATGCCTGAGAACTTTGTAACCTTATCTCTATTGGAGCCCTCCCCATCAGTTGGATTCCCCTCCGTCGAATTACATGCCAAAGCTGTGACATCAGCAGAGTGGATCAGCTAGCTAGTAATGCAATCAAAAAGCCACTCCCAAAGACTGAGCAGAAATGATAGGGCAAAAATATTTTCTGACTAACTGAATTAACTGGCTAATCAGCATGAGACCAAACTATTTGTATACCTTACAATAGAAATGACTGAATGCCTAGACATAGCTTCGTCTATGATAGCCATCAATGAAGCCAGAATATAGAAAATAAGCAAATGCGTAGGCAGGATGAGCCAGCGAATCCAGTGAATCCATCTCTCTCTCTCTGCACCTCTCTCTTTTTCTCTAATTTCATTGCAAGCATATAAATGTCGTTACAAATCACGATGGAATTCGCAAACCTAACCGTGTCGAAGTCCAACTTGCCGACTAAGCATAGCCCAGGGAGCAATAAATGGCAGACACAGGCTTGGTAGACCTTGTCTTCGTCTTTGCCTTCATCTGGCCTGGCTCATTATTTAATGGACTGATCGATCATAAAAAATGAACCACATGTTAAACCTTACCTTAAAAAAATACAACTTGTAGTTGCAGTTGCAACTGGGAATGGAGATAGAGAGAGGCGATGGTGGCTTTGGACTCGTAGTCCATGTCCAAGTAGGAGCGGCCACCTTTGAAACTCAAATAGAGCTTGTCATGTCTGGGCTGCTGAGGCAGGAGTCGACTCCTGTAACGGGCGGAGTGGAAAAAGGGGTGGTTGGACCATGAGTTGTACAAATGTTTTAGGCCACAATTGGAGCACTTCTGTTTGACAGTGCGTATGATTTATGTGCCTGCTGTTTGTCGCTGCAAACTGCAACTGGTCCGACGCGAAGTTCAAATCTTTAGGTATCCTACCCTATGCCTTACCCCTTTTCCCACTTTAACTCCATTTCCAACTCCAAAACTCAAAGGCAAGAGATTGCCATGCAAACTTCCGGCGGAATTTCAAACTTGACTTTTTGCCTGTCCGGCGGTTTTTAAATGCAACAGCTTGTGGCAAATGTGGAATGGTTGTTGCTGCCACTGCTGCTGCTCTTAAGTAAGAAGAACTGGAGCAGTTTATTAGAGAGTCCTGCAGGGGCTGCTCACTTTACATCCGTTGACACAAGCAAGCAACAACAAAAACAACACCAACAACAATAACAACGATAACAAAAAACAAAGTCGAGCAAAAGAGCAACCCAACAAAATTCAGTGAAGCAATTTCTATGAAATTTATTTCACATGAAGATTTATCGCGATTTCAGACAGCTCTGGCGACACCTGCCAACGCCTACAAATGTAATTTATGGCTCTCCCGCATTATGCACACCAACAAACACACCAACACACTCACAGCATGACTCTCCTTGTGCTCCTCCTCTTATAGCTCCTCCATTCCTGCCTTCCCGCTGTCCCGTTTCGCCTAGCACTTAACACAAAATGCTCATAAGCGAACGCTTGATTCAGTTGCCCCCAATGGACGGCCAAGGCCCCGACCTCACACCCACGGTCCATTGCATAGAATACATAGCATTATGCACATATATCAGTAGAAATATATACATAAGTATATATGTATATATGTTGCCCAAATTTGACTTTTTGTCATTCAAACTGTATGAAAATAATACACTTTAAGTTTCCCCCTTTGAATCAAACTGTATATATGTACTTCAAAACTTGAGTCAAGTTGTAATTAAATTCAAGGACAAAGTCATAAGTTAAACAAAATGTAATGATTGGGAATATCAACCAAATCGCTTTTCCACAGCCGCTATAGAATTTGTATGGTATTATTTACATTTCTTTTGTGATAAAAATAAAGTCTTTTCGCTTTGCAGTTCTTTGATATGTGGCAACAAGAACATGTCACTTGACGAAATTCTAACGAAAGACATTATCCATTTGCATATGCCAACTGAGCCTGGGCATATCCATGCATCCAACTACAGACTGAGTCACAAAATTCAAACTCGGAGCCATATCCATAGTCAGAATAACCAGAGAACAACAAGAGCAACTGTCATTTTGAGCTTTTTGAGAAATTCATAAACTGAAAAAGTGGATTTTCATATGAAATACTTGCGAGAGAAATTCAAATGCGGTACAGTGACAGACATTCAAAGCAAAAAACCAAAACCAACCAAGTGCTCCTTATGCAGTCTCTCACTCTCTCTCTCTCTTGCTGTCTCCCTCAGCGTGTCGCACGCATGAACACCTTCAACTGGTCTAAAGGATCTCCTAAAGGCAGAGAGGAATTGTATATTTCTGGGACAACATAAGTCGCACTAATGCCCATAAAAGTCTCACCTATCTCCTTATACCCCAAAAACCGTTGTCTATCTACATAGTAGTTCTTGGTGCCCCTCAGCTTCTCTTCATCCTCATCCTGTTGCTGTTGCCGTGCTGTCGTCGTTATTCGTTTCGGCTAAAATGCTTGAGATAAAGTTGAGCACCTGGAATAGAGTGACAAGTGGGCAGCATTTCATACAAATTGCACTAGACGACGGACTGAACGGTCGACAATTTAATGATAAACATTCTCTCTCAGTCTCCCAGACGCAGTCTGACTCTGAGTTTGAATCTGAGTCTTAATGTTGGCCCGGCCTCTTTGTCTGCGGTCGTCCACAACTCAATAAAGTTTACGGCAAATGAAATGTTGCAACAAAAACGCAATTTAATAATTAACAGCACGAGCAGAGAATAGGCCAGCAGCGGTGTTTATTATTGTTATTAACATTTTTGCCAATGCCGTAGCCCCCTCATTTGTCGTTCCCGTTCCCATTGCCATTGCCATTGCCCGTGAGGCAAGTTTTAATTGATGGTCCGACCGTGTTGGGGAAACTCTCCTAATGCAGTTGTACAATAAGCTGATGGGCCCATGTTGCCAGTTTCCCTCTCTCTTCTTCTCTGTCTCTCTGTCTTTCAGGCGCAGTCCACGCTCTTTTGCATGTACCACGCCCCCGATAACCATTCCCAACCATTTCGATACGATGAAATTGCCCCATCCCTCCCATTCACACACACACACACACGCATGCACACTGGGTAAGAAAGAAAAGTCGCGTTGCGCTATTATAAAATTATCGTCGTAGTCGTCGTCCAGACATTGGCCAGTCCTAAGGCCCCTTAGGCCATAAATACATGAACCGAATGGGTTCTACGCGATGTTGTTGTTGCTATTATTGTTGCATTTGCAACCAGAAGCCTAATTGCAATTTACCTTTCGCTCGACTCTGGCTTGAACCACCACCCCCTCCCTACCGCCTGCACCCATACGCAAAGGGTCTTTAGAACCTTAGCTGGCTGCTAAGAATTTTAAATTGTTTAATGGTGACTAAGTTACGATTCCAAGCCAAGTTAATTACATCGGGGTGCATATTTGCCGATATGCCTGAACGCATAGGCCCCCGGGGCCTCGAGCGGGACCCATAGAAATGACAGACACTCTCACTCGGTCCACAGAGAGGCAACAGGTGCAGTAGGCTATGGAGTGGGACAGGGCAGCAGGGTAGGCAGAGTAGGTAGTAGGCAGTAGTAGCTCTCGATCCCGCTCTTACTCTCTTGCATTTTATGAAAAATTAAACAAAATGAATTTGTAATTTCATGTCATAAATAATTGGCCGCTAACTCGCTGCTGGAGCCAAAGTCGAAGCCATTGGTACGCGCTTTTGTAGGACCAAAAACCAAACAGGAGTCGCAGATAGAGCAAGACAGAGATGGCCTAAAACCAAAAGAGACACAGGGATCGAGAGAGAGAAAGAGAGTGAACGCAAAGACCAGTCCAGAAATTGTAAAAGCTAAAATTACGCTAAATGCTGATTAAGTGAACATTTATCATCGCTCGTTGGTCCGTTGGCCGGTTGGACTGTTGGCAGTTTGGCCAGTCGGTTGCAGCTGTATTGAGGAAGTGAATGGAAATGGCATGCCTGTTTGGTTAGTTAGTTAATTTTCTTGGAAAAACGACAGGGAACAGAAGCACTCCTAATGTAATGTCCGTTCGTTGTAGGAGTCATCAGCTGTTTCGTTTCATTTATTTATTTTTTGCCCCAGAGCCACATATGTAATATAAAGCCCAGATGCGGAATAAATGAGCCAAGATCGAGGTAGATGAAACCTCGAATTAAGTGGTAAAAGCTGCAAGACAGCAGCAGAATGTAGTTCAGAATGTGAGTGAATGATTCAGACTAGGCTAGCAATAATATCTTGAAATATGTTATTACAGATGTAATAATCAGTTTGATAAATGAATACATAACACGCGATTTTTCTAAACCCTTTATCAACATTTTGGCCATTATTCTAAGGGTTTATGGACTAGCATACTTTAAGGAACTACAAAATGACACATTTTCAGTTTCGTGCATATGCAAGCGTGAAATCTCAATAGGACTTTAACTACCTTATCTATTCCTGAGAACTAAAAAGTTTTGAAATGATTCTTTTCTATAATTATAATTAATATTAGCAGTCTTTGAAAAATAGTTACATAGATTAGTCATTAGTCATTCTAACGCGACACTTTGCTCATTGTAGACAGTTATATTTGGCTTATGGATCTGTTAAAATTAAACCTAAAATCAATCAACTCGGAGCTCCTATCATCATCGACATATGAAGAATCTAACGACATTGTCGTCTATTTCTCTATTTTCCATTGAGTTGGCTTTTGCTGACAACCTCATATATTGACTATGCTTTGTGCTCCAATCTTTATAACAAAGTTCAAAAGAAACAATGCACCTTCCAATCCTATAAGGCACACCACAAGACAATTGACAAACATGATACAAAAAAATGGATGAAAACAACAAACAACAAAAAGCTGAAAACAACAACAGAAAATGTCGGCTTATCAAAGACACGCCCGTCCTGAAGTCCATCTCTGTCCAGTTCAATGGCCAATGGACAATGAGGCGAACGAAAAGGAGTTGAGGAAAAATCAAAGACAATGACAAGTAGCCAACAGATGAAAATTCAAGAAGATGCAACGTCAATTTGATACATATTTATGATAATATGCCCAGCCAAAAGAGCAACTACATAGCTCCTAAAGAAGGAAGCGACCGACGAGACCTTGCAATGGCCAAGAAGTCAGAGATATTGGCAGAGGCACTGGCAGAGGCAGAGGCAGCGGTGACGGCGGCAGTAAACAAACGAATCTCATTGAAACGTTGAACGGTTCCGCTGCTTGTTAGTGGATGTGGTTGAGGACGAGGTGGATGAGGTTTGGTGGCTTGCGATTTGCTGCGACAGCAACCGCTAGGCCATGGCAGCCAAAGGACCAGGCTGAGACTTCAGTCTCTTCACCTCATTGTTATCGAACTATATCAAAATGATCGGCAACGTTGTTGAGCCGGTTCACATTTGCGTACCCCCCGAAGACGAAAAGACGAAACGCTTTTGGGGCTGTGAAACGGCAACAAACAATCGCCGCCAATGATCTGGAGACGAGTCCGAAAGCAAAAGGGGAACGGGAACGTTGGGACTCTAGACAGACCGAAGGAAATGCTTGCTTGGTATGCAGATCAGCAGCCACAGTCGGCAGCGCATTTGCATGCAAGAAGAAAACTGAAAACAGAGAGAAAAAAAACAGAAGCGCACACTCTCTTCAGTCTCCGTTGCGCAGCTTGGATAGGATTTGCAGACCCAGAGACGACGACGACGCTGTGACTCCCGCCAGGAGCCAAAAGAAAGACCATTCCAAGACTGAGACTCAGTCGCAGTCTGGCCATGGCGATGCTGCCAATGATTGCTGGCCATTGATAAAGAAGCTGCGGCTGCCTCATGTACGCGCTGAAACTAAAAACTAGAAGCATTTACCGCAATTGTAATGTCGAAAGTACATGATATAAGATCATAGATAAACGCTTCAGATTCGGAACCATCTCCAGCCGAGAGCTCCCTTCTCATCCACTGTCTCTCCCTTTGCCACTTGTCGGCTTGTTTTGCAACTGCGTTTGTTCTTCTTTCATGTCCCTGTAAGAGAGCAGGAAAAAAAGTTAACCAAAACGACAAAAGCGAAAACAGGAAAAAAAAAGCGAAGAACATACAGAAACACAGTTGAATCGGGAGCTGTGCTCCTGTCCTGGTAATCCACGCCACTATTGGGTGAACTGGTATATTGCTGTTGCTCCATAGTTTTTCGTTTGGTTTTGGTTTGGTTTGGTTTGGTTTCGGTTTTATTAGATCATTAGTTGTCTGCAGCTCGATAAAGATCACCCAGACACAGAGTGCTCGTCCGACTGCTTAACCAACATCTCCTCCATCGATTGCCGAGGAGCATCCCATCGCATCGTTTACTTCACATTGGTTTGCTTTTCTTGCAGTTTTTCTTATTCTTACTTTTTGTGTTTTTCCCTTCTTTTTTTGCTGTCCATAAAGTCGTTTTGTTTGTTCTTAATGACTGCGTTTAGATCTTGATAGTTGGCATACTTCAAAGCGACATTGCCGCCGGCACAGACTGTTTATTTTATTTTAGCAGTTATTGTATATGGTAAGTATTCCCCTGGTCCAGGACACAGACAGTAACTTACAGGTGCATGAACTGAAGCAGTAGAATCCAATATCGAATATAATATAGAAGTGAAATGAAATTATTCGATCACTCTTTATTTTTGTGAAATTGATTTCATCTAAAAATGTTTTAGTTGAACAAAATGTAGCAATTTTCATAAATACAATTCTTTTTTAAGAATATTTAATTCGTCATACATCAATGAAACTTTTAATTGTAGGTACAAAAACTTTCCTACGCTTATGAAATATATCAATAGCTCTATACACTTTCTATTAAATTAAAAAAAAAAAAAACTGTATTCTGATTACTACAAAAATTTATTGGTTCCCTTAAGTTAACAATAACTACCAATCAAAAAGAATTTTAGTTCTAAGCCGGCAATAAAAATTTTTGAAATCATGAATTCTATATTATACCTATATGCAAGATACTGTATTTAAATTTGGTGTAAAAGTTGATCAAGCTTTCGCATTTTAGGGAATTAGATGATAATTGCGTTCTTTAAACTAAAAATATATTGTATTTAGACATTTAGTAGCTTAGTAGCTTAGTAGCTTAGATACAACTCAGCGCTATGCACAGAATGATTCTAACATTGTTTGTGGGATATTTACTTATCGATTTGCATAAGGCAGCATATGTAAAACTGACAAATGCTGTCTGTGAATCTAAAAACCAATCTTGGGTTAACATCGATTATTGTCGTCTACGGGCAATCAGTCGCAATAGAACGGATCTGACCATCGAGGTCACTGTTCATCATCCAGCCAGAAACATTTATGTCGGGATCAAGATGGAGAAAAAAGCTAATGGCTATAAGCCTTGGCTATTTGATTTGAAAATTGATGGCTGTGCATATATACGGAAAGCCAATAATCCAGTAGTAAAGATTTTGTTAGATATTATAAAATCTTATACAAACTTTGCTCATCCGTGTCCCCATGTGGTAAGTGGATGATATATATATCTAAATTTAATCGACAATTTTGATTGTTTCCACAGGGAAAATATTTCATAAGGAATTTTCATTATGATCCTGCCAATCTTACACTTCCTATGCCAACTGGTGACTATAGACTTCTATTAAGTTGGTTCTTTGAGGGTAAAGTTCAATTTACAAGCAATGTGTACTTCCATTTCGAACAAGATTTTTGGAAAGATTAGACATATTGGTAAATTTACTTCATTTATTTATTTTGCTAATTGACAATGTTACAATAATGAAATAATTGGTATTTGATAACATGGTCAAAGTAATTTTAAATTAATATACTTATTTTCGTTTAAATTATGTTTCTTTCTTATACATATATGATACCCAAACATCTTTTCGTTTATCAATGTTGTTAAATGATCAAAATAAATTGATAATAAATAATTAAATGACCTTATATAGGAAACTGAAATTTTATGAATACTGGGGAATACTTAAATGCACAAATTGGCTTTCTACAAGGACTAACACACGACTAAAGATTTCTGTTTACTTCTTCTTGATTTGTACATCATTCATATAGTGTCTTTCTTTATATATTTAATATAAAAGTAGTTTGATATATTGGATATTGCTACCCATTCTAATCTATGCCTACCTGATAAACAGAGAAAGCTTATGAAGTTGACTAGTCATCTGCAAAAACCTCATAAAAGAAATGCTGGTCAAGGAGATAGCCGGTCCAGGACTATAGAAGTTCGCGCCATTAAGCAAACGAAACGCCTACCAAAATGCAAAAGTCTACGCTACGGCCATGCACTGGTCCAAAAGCAACCACATTAGATGCTGTGAAGTGCATAAATCGATGAAAATGGCATGGACTATGCCACTAACAACCTAATAACTGCAATGGCCAGGTGCGGACAACGACGACGAGGACGACGATGGCATCTAATCATGGCAGCAGGAGTATAAAATGCCCAAAGCAAAGCCACTTGCAGCAGCTTCAGTTCTGCCTCCACCTTCAGCTTCAGCTTTGGACAGAGCCGAGCAGGCGGGCATTGTTCTTCTGGGCAAGGCATTGAGGTTGAGTCTACAGTGTGTTGTGAGGCCCCCACTATCACCCCCCGGCCATCTCTCGCAGAGTTCTGGGTGTTGGCTTTGGACCGGTAAATTTTGCACTTTAGCTAGGAAAATGTCATTGGCAGCAATGGACGCAAAAACCGCAAGTACACTTGAGTGGTGCACTCCAGGTGCCGTTGTCGTTTGCCTAGACCGCTGATTCATCCTCCGCTCGGCCTATTCTCTTACTCATAATGTGGACGGAGAGTAGAAGGAGGATGGGGGTCGGATGGAGTTATATGCGAACGTGGCTGCGACATGCACGACGATGTTGATGTCTAGGCACAGGCAGGCAGTCAGGTCTTGGTTTCCAGCATTCTCCTCCTATGTGTATGTATGTTTTGAAGCCAAAAAACCACCAGACATGGCCCGGTCCAGGTCCAAGCACAGGCTCAGGCACAGGCCAATGGTCGAGCAGTCGGCGAGAGATTTCATGTGAAATTAGCATGTCGTGACACAAATGACTTAAAAGCACTCAATCGCACTGAGTACCAAACAGGGTGTAAGTGTGTGAGTGAGGTAGTGGGAGAGGAGTTCAAGTCCGAGTCGATATTGTGTGTGTGTTTGTGTGGGTTAAGCCTTTTGCAAGTGTCGCTCGCCCGCTGCGTGCAAAATAATTTACATTCACACGTAGAGTTCATCAACTCTGTTTGTGGCAGCCAGACGGCAATCGGCAGTTGGGTACACGGCGGTACCTCTATGGCCCTAACCGATTGCCTTTGCCAGTACCTGTTCCTGTTCTTGTTCTCATTCCCATTTTCCATTCCTCCACAACTTAATTAAGCCAGCAAATCAGCATCGTCGTCATCATCATCGTCATTCTCATCATCATCATCATCATCAATGCAGCCGCCGCCAACTCAATGCATTTCGCATTCCAGACAAACATCCCATTGATTGCATTAATGTATTTCTTCAAAATTATTGTTTGCCCAGGCGCGCCTGCTTATCATAAATTATGTAAATGGAAAAAACGCGAACCGGAAAACAGGCTTTTGGCTTAACAACAATTCTCAATTAATGAAGACCACGATATCAGTATCAGTCAGCCAGTTTGCCAGATAAAAATGCAAAAACAAAAACGAAAAAAAACCAACCGAAAAACACACAGGCAGCCCATAAAATGAAAGCGAAAACAGGACTTCATTGCATTGGAATCGATGGATCTACCTGAAACAAAAACAAAAAACAGAACAAAACACAGAAACACAAACTAAACTTGACTTGAGTGCGCCAAAAAATTAAGCAGTGACAGTTGATAATTTGTCAAAGCCACAGAGACTCCCATGGGTAGCCATAAAGAGTTCGGAACACGGAAACTTGTTTCAATATTAAATACTCTAACTTAAATGCAGCATCTATAGTAAAATGGTTCATCTCCTTGAATAAACTCAAAAATCGCTGAGAAAATGGACGCAAAATATTCATGGTTTATATTAGAAAAACTAAAAAAATCTACAAGAATATCAGAATAACTCTATTTATTCTTTTTTAGGTTTTGATAGTTTGTTGTTAATGTTGTTAGGGTATCTCAACTTCTTTATATGGAAAACAATTTCCATTCCCTTAGTGTCGTGGTTTATTTTTCTCGTTTGCTTACTTTTAATGATGACACCAATGCCGCCTGCTCATAAGTTCCCTACTCCAGGACATGGACACGCATGCGTAAGTTGTTGCCAATGTAAGTGTCAGTTGGTGCTGATAATTAGCGATTAAAATTGAGCATACACAACTGTACCAGAATGAAATTTATGGTTAAAACCACGAGTCCTGATTAACTGCACTCGCGGCCAGTCAAGAGTCTACAATTGCTGAGAGTCGACAGTTGCAGTTGATGGTGATTCTAACTATGTATGGGCCATGTGGTGACTGTTGTTGCTGTTGTTGTTGCCAAAGTACTGGAGTGCTGGATGAACACTGGCAACACGCACGCACACTTTGAGGTTAAGCACGAACATTTTAATGCGATAATTTAACCAGAATTTGTGGTTACATTGACTAATTGAACAGGTGTGGCTATTAAACAGCCGCATAGAGGCATACAGGGCTAGGGCAATCGAATTTTGGGTGCATTAGCATGCAGAGCAAAAGGACACTGCCGTTACTTGGCATTTGCGTGACATTCCGGCGACGAGTTGACCAGAAAGCCAAAATAACACAGCGACAGCATGTTAATTTGTTAGCTTGCTGAGTTGCTAACCGGCCCAGGGGAGCGACACGAAAGGAAGAGTCACTTCTCTACATGATAGTAATAATGCGACGCTTCCTTTGAGCTCTCCCTCTCTCTGTCTCACTCTCGGACTGGTTCAAGTGGTCAAAGTGCATTGCGGTTTTCGCACAGGTCGTCCGGCACCAGAATTTGTTGCATGCATAACACGACACAGCACGGCACGGCACGACAGGGCACGGCAAAGGGATAACAACGACATAGAGAGAAAGAGAGAGAGAGAGGGGCCTGAGAAGAATCCGAAAATTAAACACTGTTGACAGCTCGCACTCACACACAATTTGAATAATTTGAATGCATTGTCCCAAGTTCCAGTTGAGTTCAGTTTTGGATAGTATCCAATAGCTGGTCAGCACATCAACGACTTGACAGTTGCATGATATCTTCGGGTTTTGTGGCAGGCATTGTTTGAATCATACTGCGGTTTCACTTGCGCCAACTTCATTGTATTGGCCAAACAAAAGAAATGAAATTGATTGGGGAACTTTTCATATTTCTCTGGGTCTCTAATTAACTAGGTAATTTGAGTGGCCAACCAGCGTAGCCCAATTAGTAAACTTACCATATAGCCAGATTTGAAAAAAAAAAGAAGTAGTAAATCGATATGATATACCATTTCTACCTTGGAATGCAAGCAATTACGTATGTATAACGAAAACTAATTTGATTTCAACAAACGAAAATTGTTTACAAGAAAAGAGAGAGATGGAGTGATTTAAGGGAAAATGCACGCAATGGTAAAATGTCGACATGTAACGCATTTTACATGCCCATGGAAAATGAGGTAACTATTTTCATATCATTTCCCTTCATCATTGGGCTCAACATCATCACAATTTTCTTTCTTTATGTGAATTGTGGATTTGCATAGCCAACGATTTTTTGACATGTTGACAGTTGATTTTTCTGACAATTTAACTGGTTTCAATGTAAAATCAGTTTCGAAAATTACACTCCCAATGTCGGCTGACAACTTTAAAGGAATTCCCTCCCTCCATCACCCTCTCTCACTGTCTCTCCTTCGCACTCTCTGTAGCTGAGCCATTTGACTTGACCATGGCGTGCAGTAAATTGTTTACAGTTTATTGTGTTTATATCATGAAACTACAATTATTATTATTATTATTTTGATTATTTTTATTGTTTTCTACTATTAAAATAGTCAACAAGCAAATTATTTAAATTGTTAAAAACGAATTGTAATTATCTGACCAACAGAGTAATTAGTTTTACAGCTTATAAACCGTTTCGCTATTCGCTTTTCTCAAAAAATTGTTCACGAAAATTGGGTAAAATAAAAAATTGTGCAGCATACTTTCAGGGTAAGCGAAAGAGTTGCCGCATATCCACACAGTCCGCTTAATTAATTAATGCACTCTAGCAATTTATGAAAATATATCAAAAGCTGACAAGCTGGAAATTTATGTGCCTGTGCCCAACTGGCTCGCAAGTTCACACAACCTGATATGGCCTGAACTGGACTGGATCCCCAGACCCAGAGACCCGTGGCAAGCGGCGCCGCTGCCAATACAATTTCGGCTCGTTGCAGTTGCAAAACAGTTGCTGTCGCCGCTGCTGCTGCTGTTGCTGCCACAGTTGCAACTCTTATGAGCAGCAAATGCAGCGCAACTAATGCGCTTCAAAAATTCCTGCCGCGGCTTCTGCTGATGCTGTCACCGGCTCCTTTCCCGTGCCTAGTGGCCAATCCGTTGTGGCACTTGTGAACATTTTAATTATACAGGGCAGTGCAGGCAGAGTAAGAGTTGGGGGAAAGGGCACGTAAAGGAAGGCAATTGAAAAGGCTTGGTAGGGGCGGGTGAGATGGGAGGAAGCAGCCCGCTGAGGTGATAAAACACTCGATAATCGCACAGATCGTTTTGCTGCCGCTGCTGACTCTGCTGCATCTTCAGCGCATTTCGCCGCATGGCCACGCTTGGCTCGCATGCAAACATTATAATTTAATTGACAAGATTTATCGCATACGCAATTAGTGTGGCAAATGTTGCCATTGCCATCGTTTCCGCGTAATTCGGTGGAAGCTCCTCTCAGTGCCCGCTGCCAGTTTTAGACAATTTTTCCTCCGTTTTCTCTTTTGCAGTGTGTTTTCTGCGTCAAGCCTTGCATAAATCTCTTCGCCTGGCAATTATGTGCATTTTGTTTTAAACGTCGAAATTAATAATTTTCACTTTGGTAATTATGACATGCGCGCTAAAGTGACAACACATCAAAGAACCAACTGCCAAAGTCGAGAAAAAAAATGGTAAAATTATATTGAAATGGCAAAACGTAAGTGGGGAGAATAACCCATCCCAACCCCCAACCTCCATGGCCAACAACGACTCCTAGTTTCTTGAGTCTGGTGTGGCTGCAAGTTGACTTGCTGCTTTTTTGCTCCCCATAACTTTGGCCAATGTCTGCGGAATGTTTCGAGCATCCCCGCCATGAGTGCATAAATTTTCAGCAAAGTGCCATTAGAGGGATAGTGGGTGGTTAATCCATCGCCATCGCAAGGGCAGGTGTGACTACTAGAGGATATTAGAGAACTATATAGCAATAGTCACACAAATTTTGAGTTTTGAAAATACTTTCTAGCCATTTAAGAAAAAGTACAAACTATTTAAGAATTAGGCATGGCAAGAAAAATAGTAAATCATATTGAGATTATTAATTTATTATTCAACAAAAAATAACATCTCAATAATAAAATATTTAATTGGGAACAAAAAAAAAAGTACAATCTGCCCAAACCTTATCCATATTAATGAATAAAAAATTGTAGTTCTTTAAAGTAAAGTTAATCAATTAGATCAGAAGTTAATATTTAATAGTATTGAACAACAACTTCATCTGCGTTTAAAGACGCTATCAAATATGTGGTACTTAGCATCTCCAGTTGGAATCCTATATAATAGATAATTCTGCCGCTTTTTATGGTCATAATTATAAGAAATTTGGGAGGAAGAGAATAAAACTGTTTACTCCTAAACTAACTAATAACTAATTCATTTTGTTTAATTAAAGTCGTGGACAGATAAGTTTAACATGTTTCTTCTTGATAAATATATAGGGAATTTAAGCCTTACTTTCTTTGCCTCATGGTGGCATTTTGGGGCTCTCTCAAAATAATTGTAGATATTTCTGTCTTATTCCGGCTTGTAGTCTAACTCGTACACGGAATGTTTATGTGTGTGTGTGTATACGGAGTGTGCCTGCAACACCTGCCACATTCTCAGGACAACCCAAAAGAAAAAACCGCAAATGCTAATAATTCTGTCAGAGCACACAGTGCCACACGGCAATTCGCCTGAAAAGGCTGAAAAGCACTTTGGATTTCAATTTGTGCAAAACGAAATATTTCAGCTGAGCTCCTTTTGGTGTTGTTGTTGTTTTTGGGGCTTCTCCGTAACTTCCTGGCCCTCTGCCCCTTTCTTTCTGCTTTAATCTTCTGGATTTCTCCCAAAAAAATAAAAGGGAAAGAATAAAAAATAAAGCGAAGCAAGCAAAAATAGATAAACAAGAGACAGCAAGTTGGAGAACCCCAAAAAGCTGAGATGCAAGCCGCGGGCTGCGGCTGTAGATGCGACTGCGGCACGCGCGTGTTATCCTTCGAGGCACCTGCTCCGATGCCAGCATCATCCAGCTCCTGGTCTCAGGTCTCAGGTACCCGTATAAGCTCTTTGGTATGCATGAAATGTAAGAGACGCCAAATTTGTTGTGCGGCGAGGCGAATGCGCAAAATGTTTCCAAATGTAGCTACATGTTCACACACACAAATACACACCCACATTCACAATACCCACATACTCTCTTTTATATATATATCAATTCATATATTTTCCGATTCTTATTGCATATAAATTCGCACGTGGTGCGACTATAATCAACCCATGGTACAGCAAGGACACTTTTAAAACGCCTCCCCTTCTCATCCCACCCTACCCCAGCTACCACAGCCATGAGGCATCCTTTTCACAGAGAGAATCTTTAAAATGTTTCATTCTTTCCATTTCCTCATTAATCTTACTAATGATGCTGGGCAGCAAATTGCATTTTGAGCACAACGAAAATAGAAATGAAAAAAGGAGAACAAAAAAATAGAACTGAAACCCGAACTGAAAAACAAAATCAGTCAAGCAAAAGCCAAGACAGCAAGTAATGAAAATGATAAGAAAATTTCTGCAGCAATGCACAGGCAACAGGAAAAAGCCAAAAAAAAGGAGCCACCCCTCAAAAAAAAGCTCGGGGAGTGAAATAAAAAAGAATCGAGGAATATATAATTAAAATACCTTCCATCATTAGTTTTGGAAAATGGTTTTTCGTGACATTTTCTCGGGGGGCAAGCAAGCACAAAACTGCGATAAGTGAAAGGACGAACAACAAAGACAAAACAACAGAAGAAGAAAACGAACAAAAAAGAAAACACAGTAAAAGATGAAGACGAAGGACTATCGCAATGCGAGCATCAAAAAAGTTAAATTGAGGCAAAGCTGGACCAAAAAAGCAGACAAACCAAACCAAAAAAAAAATACGAAATTTTCATTAAAATTAGAAACGAATCAATATTTTTTATACATGTACATACATATATATATTTTGGAGCAAAACCGAATCAAAAGTCAGAGCAGGCAGCTCACAACAAAACAAAACAAAATCAAGACAAACAAGAAACAAGGATAATTAATGATTTTTGTGCGCTTATCTGGCAACAAGAGCAAAGTAGAGAAGGGTGTGGGATGGAGGGGTGTGGGGTGGAGTTAAATGGGGGCGAAATGCTCGTTCTGATGGGAGTCGGGGAGGGACAACTTTTGCCATTGTCTGGCATTATCTTTTTGCTGTGCGTGTGTGTGTGTATAGTCAGCCAAGCACAAAAAAGGTAACTGGGAAAAGAACAAAAAAAAAGTTGCAGCCACATTTGACCAAGAAGCGCGCGGCAGGACATGCGCCCGAGCGCCTAATCTTTAAATTCAAATCTCATTTGCCGAGCTATTCCCCCCCGCCTTCGCCAGCTATTCTTCTTGTTTTGTAAATTAAGCGCAGCGAGTTAACTTTTTCCAACTGCCTCCACCCAATATCCATGCCCAGAGCATACCAGGCCAACCCATCGCAATCGCATTTGGTTCTATGGTTGCTTTTGTTTGATTACAATTTAGCATTTCGTGACTGAGGACCGAATGAAGGATCTATTTGTTGTCGCGTAATCTTCTGCAATCACTACAAAACGGCAATAAATCAGGATTATGCGAATGTGGTGCGATGTGTGTGAGATATGTACATACCTACAACAATATATGAACCGTATAGACCAAAAAAGGAAAAAAAAAAAAAGAATCCAGAAGCCAAAGAGTCCAGCCCACAGTTGTTCCGTTTCTTTTCCGGTTTCGGTATCGTGTTTTTTTCTTCTCTTCAGTTTTTTTCCTGTTTTTCTACCTTGCTTGCTGGCAACCCTCCTCGATCTTGGCAAAAGCCAGAACCCAGAAAAATAATATACATATATAAAGGGCATCTCTTTGGCTATCGGAGCTTGCTGGTTCGCTGCTTGGGTGCGTGAGCCATGATTTATGTTTGTAAATTTGAATAATTTATAATTAAAAACGCTTTGCATAGAATTTGGTTACTTAATGTCGTTGACTTTGGGCTGCATACTTTCAGGCGTTTTGCCTTTGTCCTTTTTTTGTACTTTTTGTCCAGTGTTCCTTCTGCCCTTACTGTACGCTGCGTTTACAGTTTCAGCTGGCTTTAATTACATTTATCCTTTTTGCTTACTTCTTACGTTTTCTTTTGCTTGGTATTTCGGTTTTTTCTTATGCCCTGTCTGCCATTTCCGCTATTTCTTTCTGTTACTTCTCTTCGTTTTTTTTTCGCTTTTTTTTTTTTTTTTTTTTTTTTTTGATTTGGTAATCTAGTTAGTACCTTATGGCTTTTAATTTCCTTAACTCACAGTGTAATTTATCATGTTGTTCATTGAGCCAGGACCAGAGAAGTCAGAGATACATATTCTGAGAGCACATAGCAATTTAATGGCAACAAATTCAAGATAAACTCATCATTATTACCCGATTATTTTACTTAACATTTTCACATCATTACTTTAGCCTTTTGAGTTTAATTTAATTACGGGAAGGTTTGTTTCTTGGCTACAGATTTATATCGAAGAAATCAAATAGTATGTCATGAACTCTGGATCATCTTAGTGTTAACAACTTCTCTTTGGATACTAACAAACTACTTCTATTTTACTTGTTACCTTTTTATCAAACTGTAACTCTTTTGCAGTCATTTGTTATGATAGATAATTTGTTCACATTGTTAGAACAAAAACAATTTTCATTGAGGTTACTAAGAAGAAATTGGAGTTCAATTAATATGAAAAGGTTTTCACAGAAAAAATATCAAGGAAGAATCCTAGCCGATAATCACATCCTAATAGATAGATTAGTTAATACGTATTAAGAGATAGTAGGAATTAACTTATTGTAATATTTATTATTGATAAATTTCATCATCAACCTCACCAAAGTATTAGTTTAAAAAAAATGTGTGCCAATTTTAGTTGAATATCTTATGCAATTGATATGTCTTTTAAAAATCGGTGCATTCACAATGAGTTGAAGCAGGAGAACTGCAGCTGCATCCTGTACGATTTTAATATTTCGCATATGTAAGTGAATACTGTCATAGATCATAATATTGTCCATATACCTGCACTTATCTAATGACTTCTCAATCTGTCCCCAAAGTGCCTGCAGGCTCTTAACGGCGATTTCCGTTGCTTCTTGCCAGTAGTTGAAGACGAAGCCCAAAAGCACTTGCAGATTCAGTTTGAGATTCAGCCTAAACCATTCATTCATGACTCCAAAACTCAAAAGTTAAGTCAATGCCCAGTCCGTCCACCTCCCGAATCGTCTGAAGCTCGTTTTGGTCTTTGATAAATGCGCTTTTCGGGTATGTAAGTCAGTAGCCAGTTGTTGTCGTCGTCATCGTCATCATCATCGTGGTCGAGGTGGACGTGGGACTTGGTTTTCGCGATCTGGGAGCTGAATGTGAAAAATTATTATGCGTTGACTGTGTGGCTTTGAGACGCTGCCGCCGACGCCGCAGCAGATTAAATAAATTCAACCCAGCACAAACGAGCCAGTCAGCCAGCCAACCAGCTTAATCTCAAAAAAATCCGCAATCCGCTGGCCAACAAAAACTTGCAAACTCAATTGACAAGAATTGCTGATGGGGTTACGGCATGAGCTGAGGGGTTGCAAAAGAGTCGAGAAGGAAGCGAAAAGGGAAGGGTATACGTAATCCCAGTTGCTCCATCAGTCTTGTTCGATCAATTGCACATGCGCACAGGTTCTCGGCTTGTTTCTTGTTTCACAAGTATTGGCCATTGCAGCATTGTTTCCAGTTTCTTATACCATTGCATCGAACTCTTGCGATCCCGAACTGAACGAATCGTTGGTCCCCTCCCTCCCCACACCTCTTCTTGCCACCACCTGTAAGCGATCGCAGCGGCATTGCCGGCCAAAAAGGATTATGTTTTATTTATGTGCCGCACAGCGAACTTAACTTCAATAAATGTCCGGCAAATATGTGGAGCATGTGTTTCTTGGCAATTTTTGTCGTAAATTTTTATGTTTGTCGTTCTGTCGTCCTGTTGTCGTTCGCGTCGTCATTGTGACGACCATTGTCGGCAGTTATGTTCTACATTTCGTCATATTATTCGCAGCATTATTGTCAACTGTCCCGGGGCTGGCAAAAAGTGATGAGACTATGTATTCCATCCTTTGCTCCTACCTCGCTCCCTCTCTCTCTCTCTCTCAGAAATTGTGAAATGCAATTACAGAGCTCGACAACGAATTGGAACGCCCCCCAAAGGCTGCAATGGATCGATTTCACAATGTGAAAAAACCCAATTATCATGCTTGCCCATGGGCCAATCGACGCCTGAGTAAGGCTTTTGGTCTGTAATTGACTGTGGTTTAATTATAAAATGCCTCTGCCTCCTGCCATTGTCTCTACATGTTGGCCACATGCAAAACCGCATCCTCACACAGCCGGAAACCAACACCTACACACACACACCCAGGCACTCATCCTTAAATTGACATGATACTATAAGGGGTGTGAGTAAGACACTTTGTATAATTTGCCAATCGCCTGTACCTTCTATTTGACACTCGCATAATATGCATTATCAATACATTTAAACCATTGTCTGTTTGACTCCTTTCCAACCTTTTCAAGCACGAAGCCCCTTACCCTTTACCCTTACCCTTACCCGTACCATTACCCTTAAATGCATAAGCACCTGCCACAAAAACTGAAATAGAGTTTGTGTGCGACCACAAAAATTTGTACCAAAAGCAATTATGATTTTGTCATTTCGACATCAACTATGTATGTATGTATCGGAAAGATACTTACTAGTCGATAGCACGATACATATTTGACTGCGATTGCTGCTGGTGTTTTTGCAACTTGCGACTGGCTAGCTAATGGTACCCCCCGATCCTTTCGACCAACAGTTTTAGCCAACTTCTCCACTCGTCGAAGTATACTAAATGACAATGGCAAAATAATTTTGACATTGGCATGTTCTATAATGCATTCTGAGTTATCATGGCTCATGTTACCATTCGTTTCGAATCATGTACAAGTATTTACCTTGCAGCACTTTTTGGTCATGATTAGATTTTGGTATAAACCGAATTGTAACCAGGTTGTTTACTTGTTTACCTGTCCACAAAAGTTGCATGTTTCCTACATTATGTCTACTGTTTATGATTTCAAACTGAATTCAAAATTATCATTAGTTCAAAGATACATATATGGAGGGGCAGAATTTGGATATAGGGAGAAGGCTTTATGAATCAAGCAAAGTTGTCTGTTACTGATGTTAAGTAATCTTTACTTCTTATTCTAAGCCCTTTGTATTTAATAAACCATCTCGATTCAAATTTTGAATCAAATAACAAAGGCTTTCATGTAGTAGAATGTACTTTAAATCAATCAATCTCCTTAAAAGAGGCAAACAGCTAAAATTTAAATAAATCAGTTAATTGAAGGTGATGGGAAAAATTATCTCTTTAACATCTTTATTGAGCAAGCTCTGTTTTCAGCTGAAGAAACCTCTTCGGCTCGTTTAACTACTTTAATTAAACTGATTTCCCAATCCATTATATTTCTACAAAATAAGACAAATCAGAGTCATCTGAGCATTATGATAACAACACAAAATCTAACAAAAGCAAACACGAATTTATTTCCCCCGTTTGTTTTTTTTTTTCTAATTACCAAAGTTAATGGATAAACCCCTTTGGGGGCTACCATTGGGCAAATCTCAAATGTGTGTGTGCAAATATGCAATGAGTTTGGCTAAAGGGTTGACCAGACAAACCGACAGATGAGACACTGTGGGCTGGACTGACTGTAAGGCATCGCTTAGTTACCCCTTTTTCAACTGCCAAGGACTAATTGACAAAGTGTTGAATTACATTTTTCGGTGAAACTCAAATTCAAATTCTTTACTCAGGGTTGACATTAAGTAAATTATTTTTAATATGTTTATGGACTTGACTATACGAACTATGAGTATATAAATATGATATAAAGCATGTGTGTCTGTGTCTGTGTGTCTGTCTGTGTGTTGTAATTATGTAATTTTCACATGGATGTGATTTAATTACCGTAATGGGATTTGAGTCGAGAGAGCCGAGAGTTTGTCGAGATGAAGGGAAAGACAATGTGTAATAAAACACTTAATATGATGAATGATGAATGAATCAGCGAAGGGTTCGCTGGGAGCCCTGGTTTTGCTTGGCCCCTTACTGGCCCCTGGGATCAACCTTATAAGCAGTCAGTAGTCACTCGGATCGAGCATACATATGTCTATTCCATTGCAGCTGTGCAATTTCCCAGGCGCCTTTTAATTTGGCGCGTGTGGCAAATTGCGCCAATTTACTTATTAACAAACGCAAAAGTTGCTACCAACAACTTTTTTTTCTTCTATTTTTATTTTGCTTTGCGTTTTTATATTCATTTGTCGTTCTTGCTTTACAATTCAACAACTTGGGGTCCTGACATTTGTTGGAATTTTCCGTCTTTTATGCATTTTGTTGTTGTTGTTGTTGCAGCAGCAGCAGTTGCCGAGTAAATTGCGTTTCGTCCTGGCCTGTCAATGTCAAACAAAAAATTTCACTTGCTTTTTGTTATGCTTTGTTTTTGAATTGATACCCTTTACTCTTATTAGTGTATAGGTATATTAAACTCAAGAACTTTTCATAACTGAAGATAACACCCAATTTAATTTAAAATGGTTTTAATCAATCTGCTTCAAATATTTCCATTAGATCTGCTTAAGTTTGTTAAAATATTCGAAACGATTCTCATCGATTTTCATCGCATAACAGAAAATGTAAACAGAAAAATTCTTTTCTTTTTTTCATTAACCTAATTGGATACAGTATATCTAATAACTTGGCCATGTTCATTATTCTTCTTTTAGAATTTAATTTCAATTGATCCCAAGGTTGTATAGAATATTCGTATAGGTCATATTTGCAGTCTAATAGCTTTGACTTCATTTGGAATTATTCGGTTTTATATTTTTTTTTAGTTTTTCATTTTCGTGCTTTCTTCTAAATCGAAAGTCAAAAAAGTTAAATTATTCATAGCAAAAAAGCAATTTGGAAAGCGTGCAATGTGGCAAGAGGAGAAGGGGGCGGGTAGGACAAACTTTTGTAAACGCAGTCAAATTGCAATTAGCCTTTTGTTTGGGGCGCCTTCTTGATTGTTGTTGCACTTTGATGCATGCGTGCTGCTGATGGCTGATGGTGAGTGAAACGCAAGAGGTAGGGAAGGGTAGATCAAAGGAGCAGGGTGGCGGGCTGCTACTCTGGGAACCACGCCATGCCATGGCTCAACTCAAAATTTCTTCTTACAACTAATACAACTACTGACAGCAATTTTCCAGTTGTGAATTATGTGAAAATTTTCACTGACTGCCGTGGCTAATGGAAATGATTGCCACGCTAAAAACGCAATGCCCATAGAACCACCGCACTGGGTGGGGGAAGGTGGCGTAAGGGGCTGGGGGCATTTGGACTTTGGTTATTGTTGGTATTGCCGCTTGTTGGGCTGTCAGTTGGCTTTAATTTAATTTTGCACACGAATTATAAATGAAATCAGCAGTAAGAAGCCCAGAAAAAAGAGAATATACATGGCAGCAAATAAACAAAAAAGCATTCCAAACATGGCCAACAAATAAAAAGGGGGCGGTTCTGTCAGAGAAAAAAAAAACACAGAGACAGAGGGAGAAAGAGAAAGGGAAAGGTAGAGGGAGATCCCAACAAGCGCAAAGAAATGTAAACAATTCATTGAATTTGCAATTACACGCACATTTGGCACACACACAGTGACACAATCACACATACACCTACTCCGATGCGTGTAATTTTTGTTGGTTGCTGTTAAATGTATGGTCCACACATTCCTCGTACATATGTATACATATATACATATATATTTATATGTGTATGGAATGTATTTCACAGATACGCATCATATATCCATGCGTATGGCAACCGTGTAGTAGAGAAGTTAGCGAAATCACATTGGTTAAAGGCCCTGAAGAGCAGCAGCAGGCGGAGGGGAAAGGACCTGGTGGAAAGGTAGTAGGCTGTAAAGAGGGGGCGGGACGGGCGATGCCATTTAATGTTTGCACATATCATGACTGCTGCGATACGCTTTTGTAATCACAAACCAATTGGAAATACGTTGAAAAAAATTAACAAACGTGTATGCATTGGTGATGTGTGTATAAGTGTGTGTGTGTGTTTGTAGGGGATAGGGTTAACCTGTTAGACTATAGATAAAATAAAATTTAAGTCGGTAAGCGGCAAATGATAGGAAATTGTTGACTTTATTGACACGAATGTGGCATAAATGCCACAAAATAATACCAGAATTTCGTTGGCTGATATAAATATTGGCTAAAAGTACAACCTTCTCTGGTAACAATTTATATTGCAGTTGAGAAGAAATAAGGAACTTTTTCAGTTTTTCAGTTCAGTAAAATATAAAGTTTTATCAATTTTATTGTTTAGGCTTAAAGGTTTGCTCTTTAATGGGTAAAATTTTCTCTGAGTTTTCTGTCTTTTCTGTCTGTCTTGTTTAAAAACAAGAATAGAGGACTTTAAACCATTTTTTAAGCCGAAACTTAAAGTTCAAAATGATTGGTATATTTGTAGAAGTTCCAACATATCTGCCACGTCAGCGATTGTCTTAGAAATTTGCCATCCAAAGTATGTACTAGGAGGTAATAGATTCTGCGGTTCGTTTGTAGTTTTTAAGTTTTAACGCATATGAAAAATTAAAAATTAGTTGAAAACACTAAATATTCTTACATCCTACTCAATAGAAGATTTTTATTGCGAGCTGACCTTTTCAAACTTACATAAGAAGGTCAATCTAACAGATCTTTAAACTATTCTTTAAACACTTTTAATTTTATATATATATCAAACAAAGCCTCAGATGACTATATTACCCAACTATGGTATAAATCTATGAACCATTGATAACAAAATATAAGAAACATATGACAGCTAATATTCTATCTGATTGCAAAACATTTAATAAAGATGCCAATATTACTTAATTCTGAGACAGTATTAAAAATTTTACCTATTGAGAAATGCAATTTAATGCAATTTTTCCATTTAAATGGCTTTACATAATTCTTTTTTTTTTTTTTTGAATGAATCACCCTAATGCAATTATAATGCCACCATTTCTCTTGTCAACCATCTATTTGACCCGGCTGGGCACCTTGCCAAAAATTTGTTAAATTTGTGTAACGAACAAAAAATTCCATTCGTCGTTGGTCAGCCTATAGTTTATAGTTAGCTATTTCTTTTTTTACGGTTTTTTCATTTGTACAAAAAAAAAATGGTTTGTGTACACAAAAAATGCATTTAATTTGTTAAGAATATAATGGAAAATGGTTGCTGTCTCTAGGGTCCCAGACACAGCCCAGACAGAGAGAGAGTCTGTTTCCCTGCCCCATAGGGAATCTGGCAATGAAGCAATTAAAGTCGCGTCTCTGGAATGCAGTTTACATTAGAAGCGACCCCAAAGGTTGTTGCCTTTGTTGTATTGTTGCAGTCAGGCAATGATTAATGGATCTAGAAGCTAGTCTCATCCTCCAAATGGGCAATTGAAGTGTTGAGCAATTATAAGCCAAGGATGGCGAAACATTAAAAATCTCTCTGGCATACGTCAATCATGGACTCGGATTGCATAATGAAAACGTTTTCACTATGTAGAACTATATGCTACAAGCGGCCGCTTGGTCCACGTACAAAAGGCCAAATTAATAAAATCAAAGCAGAAAGCAACAAGAATTTAATAAAAACAGCAAGAGAGAGTGCAATCTGCCAGCGAGATGGGGTGAGGGGCGAGAAGAGGCAAAATAAGATTAATGATTGCAATAAATCCAGCGACAGGCGGGCCAGGCAGACGCACCAACAGTCAGTCAGACAGACAGAGACGCTAATAGTGCCACCAGCACAAGGACACAAAAAGGATACTAATAATGCGCAAGCGAATGTTAAAGAAAATCGTGGCAAGCTTAGAAAGACCACCAGCAGACCAGATGCTGCCCCCGCATGTGAGCCTGAAGAGCAAGGACTAACGCACCATTACGCTGATTAACACACGCACAGGGGTAGTTACTGCTCCTGCTCCTGTTTCTGTTCCTGTTCTTACTGATAACGTCGCACAACATGCCATAAGCTGGCGTGGCTCGACTGCTCATTTGACCGGGACCCTTGGGCCCCTTGGCAATGCTGAAACTGCACCATGCCGAGACCGAAAACAGACAGGAGTAAGAGAAATTCATCATCTTGCTATGCCGCTGGTGCCATATCCTTAAATCTAATTACGACTTAATCGACGCCAGTGGCGACAGTTGCAACGAACACCCGAACCCAAACCAAATCGAGGCACAATAACCACCACCACCAACAACAACACTAACCAAGATGGGCCCAACATTCAACCCTGCAACCCTGGCCAAGCTTATGCCGCTCAATTGATAAAGTCAAACCATTGCCCCGGGTCCACATGTGCTTGCCATATCCCTGCTGTTGTTCTCCATGCATTCCTTGCCGGCAATCGCTGCCCAACTGCGAAGCTTTACATGTGTTAATCACAGTCAGAGCATTGCTCATCGGCGATTCTTTTGTCCTTGCCGAGCGACGCATTGTTAGTTTTAATTGTCTAAAAAGTGCCAATGACAATGCATTGAAAACGCAGTAAAAACATCTCCAAACTCTCGGGAGTTCTCGACCCTGTATATACTCTAAAAAAAATTATACATAATGTTAAATTCGATTACAATTAAGGTTTAACTTGATTTTAAGCAACAGTTGATTAAAGTTTTTACGAGAACTTAAACCCTTTGTGATAGCTTAGTATATATATTAGAATGGAATTAAAATAGATACAAATATGTAAAAATCCATATGCCTTTTGGCGAGTATCTGGAAAGTGTTGCATACTGCAAGGATGAAGGAAAAACAAGCAAAAGAACAAAAAACTAAAAGCACGGGAAAGAGAACTTTAGACAACATTGACGATGGTTTTGTTTTTGCATATTGTTCAGATGGCTTGTTGTTTGAGTCCAGCTTTTGTTTTCTAACACCCGCTGTGGCACACACAAACACACACACACACGCATACATACTCAAATGTATGTGAGTGCAAATATTATTGCATATGTGTGGGCGTAAATGAATAAAATGGCTCGAGCCGCCGAAAAACGATAAATTCAATCGAAAATCGTTACATGTCAATGCATTAATCGGCCATAATCCCATTATGGCGCAAGGATATGCCACCAGCATGTCCCCTCTCTCAATTGTCCACCATCCTACGTCCCCCACTCTCTCCTCCTGTTCTATCCTTGTTTCTCTCTATCTTTTTCTCTCGCGCGTGAAAAATATTGCCACGCATCCTTTTGTTTTCGTTGTTGTTGTTGTTGTTGCCTGCGTGTCGCATTTTATATTCATGTTGTTGCTGTTGCTGTTTTTGTTGTTGTATTTTTTGTTTGCCTGTTTGATGTTTGTTTTGTGCTTTCCGAACGGTTTTATCTGCCGGCTCAGAGTGAGCGAGAGGTAGATAAAAGCCATAGAGGAAGACAGAGAGAGACAAGGAGGGGAATCGCGTTGGCGACGCATTTGACAAATGGCTTCTGTTTGGCCAGGACTACGATCTGGGATTGGTTTTGGGATTCGTGTGCAAGGCTTGTGGCATTCACAATAGCACAGCAGCAACAGCTCTTAGCGAATGCATTGTGATTGTTGTTGTTATGTTTTTTTCTTTCTTTGTTTTATACATATATATTTGATAAAAATGCCATCTATTGTAGTGCTATGTGTATTTACCTTTCCACCACACCAATTCCAATGGCAATGTTGATGCGGCTAAAACCAACAACAGTTGACATTAAATCCTCAATGAGAAGGCATAGCATTCCAATACGAACCATGCTATTAAATAATTTGATTGAAATTCAAAATGACTGAAACTTTATATTTCACTTTTAGACAAAGTACGTTTTCAATCTCTTATATGAAATGAAATGGGGAAAATGAAATGAAATTTTATCAACTAAATACTACAGAAAGTAGTAAGTATTTTTATACTGAGAATTTGTTCACTTAAACAATTTGTTTATTTTAACAGATACAGTTATACGAATTATGAGATACTTTATACTATGATGGCAAAATATTTCAGACATGAATTTATCTGGTCGACTTTAATCACAAATATTTTATTCGGCAGAAACTTCACTTCACTTTCTTTCGCAGTTGAAAATAAAATTATGGTATAGATTTAATTAGTGAAGTAAAATGGATTTGAAATTTTGTTTGTATTACTCGATTTACTGCTCTGCCTTTTCTTCTCAACAAAATATACTACAAGTAATTCTATAATTTACATCAATTAATTAAGCCTGATAAGGAATAAACGAAATTGGGCAACTTTTGCTTTCTCTTATTAGAGTTATAAGAGTCTTTAAAAATCTTGACCATAATTGTATCGTTTGGCTATTTATCAGTGCAACATTTGGCAAAGAGAATGCAGAAGAAGAACTAAAAGAAAAGAAAAAAAACGAAAATAAAAGGAAAATGAAATATATAAAAAGTTAAGACATTTGTACGTTTTCAATATTAACAGCCAACACGGGCGAGAAAATTTATTAATATATTTCACTGAAACTTGAACTTGTTCTTCTACTCTCTCCTTCTCTCTCATTCTTGTTGCCTGTCCCTGTCTTACTCATATGTCATATTTCAGAAAATCATAAGCTCAATGCGACACCAAATAATAAAAAGAAAAAAATAAAGAAAAAAAGTAGCATGAAATTGTAATAATTCCAGCAAACCAACAGGGACGTATGTATGGGGAAACGATGGAGTAGTTGGGTGTGGGGGGAGGGAGTTCGGGTGGTTGGGGGCTTGTTTTTTGGGTGGGGCGGACGATGAAGCACGACGACATTTGAACGCATAAAAATGCCAGTGCGACGGTGCGGTTGGGTTTGTTGTGCCTTAAGGCTGCTTTTTGCTACTTTATATCCACTTTATATGCTCACAGGATGTCCCAATTACTTTGAGACACACATGGATACATACAGAGGCATATGAGTGTGTGTGTGTGTGCGTGTATCGTATTTCAAGTCAGCCATGTGCGAATAGAACTTAATCTGCAACAAAATGTCGCCAAAGGTGGTTGCCAAGAAGGAAGAGCATGAGGTTGAGGACCAAGACGAAAATGAGGATGAGTATGAGGTCGTCGTGCCTGTGCAAGATTACTTTCTATATTTTGCCCTTCCCCCTCCTTTTCTCATCTCTTTCTCTGATTCTGTGCCATAAGTATGTGAGTTCCATAATTTTTTTCCCATGCTTGCTCTTGCCTTTCGGAGGATTTGTGACGGGATTTCCTTTTCTATTATTGGCATTAGGCATGTCCTGTGTGTGTTATGCATTTAAATTGCGTATTTTTCTCAGCGATTTGTCTGCTTATCGCCGGGGCTTGGGTCGTCGCCCCACAGTGCTGGGATGGCAAGAGGCGTGGTCGTTGGACCTGGTTTTCTGGTCTCCGTTAATGTTTATGGGCCAACGTTTTTCATTAAATTTTCTTCCTATATTTTTCTTCTACTTTCGTTTGCTGCGACCTGTTCTAGGCCTAACTCTAAGTAGTTTACGATGTCGTGTAAAATTATGGCAGTAAAATGCTCTTTTAATATGGCCCGGTTAGTCCTTTTTCATTTCTTTTTGGCCTCTTCGTTACATTTTTTAAATGCTGGGCAATTTTTATGTAATTTTAAAACAAATACTCGACTGAATGAAAATCCCAGCATGCTACATTACACACACATATTCCGAAAGAGATAGAGAGGGAGAGGGCGAGGAAGGTTTGGCGTAAAGGGGAGACAGACCCGCATTATCCTTTTATCCTTCTCCATTGCTGCTGACCAACGCTGCTGGCCATGTTATCAGTGGCAACAGCAACAGCAGCGACCACAGCAATTTTCAACCCTTCTCATTAGAGGATTTTGAAGGATAAAACGCGATACTCGGGCTCTTTGTTGTTGAGTGATACTTTGCCTAGTTGCAGGACCTTGCCATATACATATATATATATATATACAGATATGCATGTGTGTGTCTGTGCGTTTGTGTGTGCGTCTGAGTGGGAGTGGCAATGGGGAGTTTGGCGTAGCCTTCGGCCATTTGGTCAGCATTAGTTTTGTGTCCTAGACCAAGTCCAGCTTGCTGGGATACATTTCCGTGTTTGTTTATTCAAACGGAAGCAAAGTCGTTCTGTTACAACGCCAGAGAGTAGCAGCAGCAGCAGCGACGGCAGCAGCATCATCATAGACTCTAACCCTAACCTCCTTCCACCCATTCTATACATCCTTTGCACCCTTTGTTGAGCATATCCTTCCACTACAATTCTGTTGCTTGTGCTGCTGCTTGTGTTGTTGTTGTTGTGTGCATGCAGGCGATCAAAGCTCAGGGCAATTAATCATTTTGTTTGCCCTTTACACCCATTTATTCAGCCTGAACGCCCCAAAGCGAGCTACCAAGGGTTACAATGGGTTCGACTACAACCCAGATTCAAGAGCAACAGAGAGAGTGAGAGAGGGCGGGAATCGAGGCTCGGACAAACTGGCACTAGCAAGCACCTAAGCAGCTTGCCTAGCATCAATCTCCTGCCTAAGTAACATTTCGCTAGCGCAAACAAAAATGTTACCAGAACTTCCACCCATTTTGTCGGTTGCCCCATAGTTTCTCATCTTTGGCGCTACTCGGAATCGTTAGCCCGAACTCCGCCTCCACCGCCTCCACTGACTTTCAGACATTCCCTTCATTTTCGAAACACACTCAGAGAGAGAGTGTGGGCGTGGGCATGCTTTTTACACTAATGGAGGCGTGGTATGGCACGGCACGGCACGATATGGCACGGCTTTCACTGATGCCTGATGCCATAATGAGCTCAATTCCCAAAGAATGCTGTCGTCTCCCCATACTCACTGGCTAACAGACTCTTTCCTCTGAATCCCTTTTCAGAAAGCATCGCATTTCGGGAAAATTTTAGATTTCAGCTCTCTGAATGTGGCCATCAATGGCGTCAATTATTTCATTGTCCTTCGGATCATTGCTACGTACTTGTTGTTATTGTTGTTGTTGTTCAGCATGTAACTGATGACTCTGCTCATTGTTGTATCGAAGGATTTTCTGCTGATTTCGCAATTTCACATCTACAAACAGGATGTCAAAGACTTGTATACCCTTCACAATAACAAAAAGAAAAGCCAAATAGCAGAAATGTAACTTAAAATTCTTGAAGGAAACTAAACATCAAAGTTTATCATAAATTTTATGAAACAATTTTTCTGTTTAAATAGAATCTTTAATTAGAAGTATTATATTACGAATAATAAATCATAATCAATCTCTGATCTGTGGTCGTATTATATTATTATATTAATTGTCCTTTGTCAAAGTAACTTTTTACATCACTTTACAAATATTCAAAGTTTCTAAAGAAATTACGCAAAAATCTGATAATAGGATACAAATTAAATTAAATGTATGGAGTGGAGATAAAAATGTTAATTTCAAATGCTCATAACACAAGGATTTCAATTCCTACAAGAAACGAAAATATGACTTTCCCAAATCTCTCAAATGTAGATTCAGAAGCTAACCAACTTCAAGGATATTGGGAAAATTTGTAGCTCTGTTTATTAGAGTGAACATCATTTATTTCTTTGAACTTGATCAAATAAATTATTAAAAATTACATTAATTTCTTTTCTTTTTAAAATATAATTTTTTTAACTCGAAAATTTGCCAAAGAACCACTATTAACTCGATATATTTTCTATGAAACTGCATTTTTTCCTTCGTATAGAGGGTATTACTTGCAGCAAATAGTGAGTTTTATTTTGGCTGGATGTTGATAAATGTGAAAGCAAACAAGTTAATAGTATCACAGAAATGGGCGTTAATAGCCAAAAGGCATCATTAGTCAAGCTAGCTGACAAATACATGCATATAGATAAGTGTGTGTCTAGTAAATAGGGATAATCCGTCTGAATGTGTGATCATAAGTGACTGGAGAATAGATGTAAATCCAAATATGCATATTTCATAAGTAACTTACTTGAAAATTCAATCCAATTCCTTGGCCTACCCTCTGAATGTTTCATGGGTTTCACATGTATTCTGGGCTGCTTAATATCTTATAACCAGAAGACAAGAATTGTAGCATTATAGAGCATTGCGACACTTCTGTTCACCTGTGTGTGTGTGTGTGAGTGTGTGCTCCACAGCGACTCCAGGAGACATGTCAACATTTCTACCCCCAATGTGGAATTATTCCCTTTTTTTTTTTTTTTTTGCTTTTTTCCCTCGCAGAAATGAACGAAACTGTCACATTTCAACTTACATTTTTATTTATTACATTTATTATGAGAAATTTTGCATGCGCGCATAGTCGAGTGTTGAAATGCAATAAAAGTGAGATGCCAAGTACCCGCATTCCCTTTCATCCCTTCTACCTTTATCACATCCTCCTGCCTGACATGGCTTCCCTTTAGCTACATACGTGCATGAATATTCGCTCACCTTGTGCACATTTTCTTTTTACTCTTTTTCATACGCAATTCGCATAATTTTACACACGAAGTAATTTTGCAACACCCCTCACACACATTCAGACACACATGCAGACACACACACTCACCCACGGACGCAGATTGGCAACTCCTTTTGAATTTTCACACCAATTTTTCAACTCGACAAACCCGCTCAGCTAACGAAAAAAAAAAACAGAATAAAGAGGAAAACAGCTACAAAAAAGAAATCCAACGAAAGAAAGAAAGCAAAAAAAAAAAAGAAAGCCCCATTGCCATATATGAGTGGAGAATTCCAACAAGGAGGAATGGCTGAGGATACTTGGTTGGTTGACTATCAGCTTCGTTCCATAGGAAACGCACGCTGATGTGCGAGAAAAACACATCCGCCTGGCCGACCGACTGACTGAAGCTCCACTCCACTCCACCCGACTCTCGCTCTTGGCCAGTTTCGTTGGTCTGGTTCGTCTCTGCTGTTAGCCCAATTTGAATGCGCTGGCGCATATATCATTCCAGTTGACAGGACAATTCTCTTATCTGCGCAAAGCCAACACAACAGCCACAGTCCAGAGCTGAAACTGTAGATGGATCTAAAGCTTGAGCGAATTTTTCCTTTTTTTTCCTTCTTCATTTTTTTGTTTTTCTGTTAATTTGATTTTTTTCTCCCTTCCTCACAAGGCTTTGAGCGCGGTTCTTGTGTGGGCCGGAAAAAGTGTCAGGGCTAAATGAATATTTGGGAAAAAAAAAAGAGAATCAACATACTGCTTATGATCAAGAACCCGGCTTACCATTGATCAACATTTGCCTTTAATGTAATGATTGCTTAAAGACTCTTCTACCCTTGACAGCCTGGAAAAATGTAATTTCTATTAATAGGACAACTTTTTGATGAAGTTGCTCCAGTCCAGTCACAACACTCATCTATTTAGAGACTTGTACGTGTGACCCATTTATCAGGCAACCCAAAGACAATCAAAATTAACGTATAACGTCCTCGGTCAAGTCAATCAGAATCTCTGACTGTGTATGTGTGTGTGTGTGTGTGTGTGTGTGTGTGTGGGCTTGTAATTTGTACAAGCTGCTGTTGTCGTCGTTGTCATTAAAAAGCCATTTCGCCCATATATCATCAGAGACATCCGCCCACACTGCGAACCCCCAACCAAACGGCACCCGTACCGGGTCCGCCTTCCGCCAAAGGCTCCTGGCCAGGCATATAAATTACTTTATGATATTGTTTTGAACCTGCGCGACAAATAATATTGTCAGCCATTCGGTCATGGAAAAAGGAAAGATGAGGATGAAACGATGAAAACGGGGGGTAAGGGGATGAATTGCAATGGTATAGAGGTCATGTCGTCAGCTGGCAGCATCAAAAATTGAAAGTTCTTTGTCCTTGAAGCGAGACTAGGCAATGTAAATTGAGCTCTATTGAGATGATGGACAAATGGGGAGTAGGGTAGGTGAGGGAGAGGGTGGGAGCAGCAGGGAAAATGGGATTGAGATTTAGTCAAGCGAGTGAAAAGCTTTAACCACACTTATGGGCCATTTGAATATCCTGTGTGTGCCTGTGTGCCCAGGCAATAAAAATGTCACTGGCAACTGTCACACAAACATTTTTTTCGGGGCTCTTACTTATCAAGGCAATAGCAGACAGGCTGCCAGGATGCCGGTAGCGTGAATTGGGATGAGGAGCGGGGGGGTTGGGCCAAGAACATCAGTGTCAATTCAATTTTATTTTCATTGTGTCATAACAATAACATAAAATTAAAATAACATAAAAAGGAAATTGAGGATGCAGGGACTGCAAATCAACGCGGCGTAAAATCGTCCTGACTATAAGACACTGTCAGCGGAGTATGAGCAAATTCCTGTTATCCTTGTTGTTATGAACATCTCATCTCATCAGTGGTAAAAAAAAAAGAAAGCATAACAAAATGACAGAAGACACAGAGAGCAAACAAAAGTTGTGCATAAAACAGGAAACGGAAACACATCAGCGTAACGGAAGTCAAAAAGTCGTCACATTCACATAACAATGATGGCAGTCCATGTCCATGGAAGATTTCATTGTTTTCCTTTGCCTTTTTTTAACCCAGCCTCCTCCTACTCCACCACCATACAATATGCATTGTGCCCGTAGAAGGGGTTGTGTCATGACGTAACAACATTTATGGCGTAAAGTAAGTAACGTAATAATGTCGCCAACAGTTACCAAAAAAAGAAAAATCCCCCATACAGAACAGGGCACAAAAAAATAAACAGAATAACAAAAATATAAGAAGGATACAAGCGGGTCCAAGCCGACAATGGCTGCCCCCATTTCTTCCGTTTTTTTTTTTTTGTTGCTATCCTTTTTTTGTACTGTCTGTCTCTCTGTCTGACTCGCTGCTGTTGTTGTCATTGTCATTGTCTTTTTGTCGTTGTCAGGAATTCATTTGGAAAATTAATAAAAATATATACACAGCAACAAAAGCGTTGGCGATGAGACAGATATCCCAAGCGTCCACATACATATAAGTAAACTGATGCGGGGTAGAACTTTAAGTGGCTTTAAGAGCAACTCTTCTGGTTAAGCGCATTGTGTAGAGTTTTTTTCCCTCCAGGCCCCCAAAATAAGCATAAAGCATCGACGAATTGGTTTTGTTTATAACTTAAATCACAAACTTCATGAGGAATTTTAGGGAGATATAGAATAAATTAACAAAAAATCTTTAAGAGAAGTTTGTCATTAACATCAAATAACATTCGGCTATTGTTCTTAGTTGGCGTTTCTAGAAACCTTTGAATCATATAAATTATGATTATATTATTAGCAATGAATTCTTAGACCTGTATACCTGTATATGTATATCAAATATATGACGTCCAAATATCAAGTTATTACAGTTACTAAGATAAACAAATCTAAGATAACTCCATTTGGTCAAGATAATGACTACATTAGCAGAAGGAGTAGTTGATTGTTATATAAGTTTTATACATCGTTTAGATACAATTGATCAAAACAAAAGTTCTAATGGATGAATCATTTGTTATTACAAAACCAAGAAAATATATAAAATTAATAATTGACTTACCATTTTATATTCTCTGTGTACTCATCTGATTTGGCGTATACTCTGTCCTTTTTGTGCTGTAAAGAAAAGCTAAAGGATAAAGGGGTTTCAAAGTTTATTAGCTGTCGTTTGGGCTATTTGGGTTAAAGCAGCGAAAAAGTGAGAAATGTTCTGTGTAATCAATCATATTAGATATTCAATTTTTCTCAAGTCTCACTCTTAAAATAAGTATCACACAGATTAAAATTCAAATATATAATGGCAAACTGTTAGTTTAACTGAATGAAATAGATTTTAATCAAACAATAACTTTTGAACGCTTTGGTGTTAATGAATAATACTCAAATTACTTCATTTACCATTTAACTGTCGTTACCCCAAAGGCCCCAACACCCCCAAACCCCATTAGCAGACAACACATCATTAATGCCAAAAAACAATCTGATGACCACAATTTACCCCTCGATCAAAAAAAAAAAAGAAAATGAAAATGGGAAGTGCTAGTATTCAGGGTAAAATACAACAAGCAAACAATTCAAATTTTCTTTTACCAACAACAACAAACAAACAAACATCGAGGACAATTTTTCAATTTGCCTTCCTTACACCCTCTCGAGCTTAGCTTCCGCCTCCTCCCACCTCCTGTGCCCACATTGAATAAATGCATTGAAACGCGTCGCGTATTTTGAATACAATTCGATTAGAAATGCTTTGCTTTTCGAAATAATAAATTAAATTTGGTTCCCGCTCTAGCAATTGGCAATGCCATTAACACCATCCTAGCCCAGTTTGGCATGGCCCATTCCGTGATCCAGGCCCGCCATCCCGGCAGTCTCAATATCTTTGCGGGGTGCAAAAAGGTTGCGAAATTGTGTTGGGGAATTCCTGTGGCAACGGTCTGGAAAAAAGTAAACGCGGCATGCGACGCCGAATCAATTTCCTCAAAAAGCAAAGCAAAAAAATAACACACACAGAAAAGAAAGCGGGAAAAAATACATCAGCAGATCCTTAGAGCCTGCAAGGGCTTTTCTTAAAATAACAAAATTACTTTTTATATGCAAGGATATGGCTGGAGCGGTAACAGAAGCAACAACAACAACAGCATGCCATTGACAACCATTAATCATGGACGCCTGTCAGGGCGGGTTTGGGTAAGGCTTGGGTGAGGGCGTCGCTGCTTGCCTCCTGCCTGACTGTCTGCTGATTGTCCTGCAATGCAATGCTTGTGTGTGTGTTTTTTTTTTAACTTTGCCTTTTACATGCTAATGCCTGGCACTGGGGCTCAAGTCATGCTCATGCACGGACCACGCCCAGCTGCGAAATTGACAGGCAAACCGGAGAGTGCGTTGTGACATGACACTTGCAAAGGACCAGAAACAGCAGCAGCAGCAGCAGCACGAGGAACAGGAGCAGTAGCCAGAAGCCAGGACCTAGGCGTGGGCAGGTTATGTATGCCATCATTAGACTTGGTCCGTTTGCCACGCCCGTGCTGTTGCAAATTGGCAGCTCGACCATGGACGGGCCCATCATGTCACATGACAAGATGATGGCTACATCAGAAGTGTGAGTCGGGAGGAGGAGGAGAAGGTGAAGTCAAAGTTCAATGCGAAATGCCAAAATTCCGATTGCCAAGATATGTATTCAAAAGAGAAGTTGAAGGAAGGAGAAGGAGTTGATGCAGAAACATTGTCTAATTGCTGAATTTATTGAAGGAACTCGCCCGCTCTCCGCTGCCCCATCTTGCATCATCCACATCGTTGCTAGCATGTCATAAAGTGCAAATACTTGGCCCCGCCTAAAAGCATGCAATGAAATTCACAGTGATTTGTGTTTTGCTCTTACTTGACATGCATTTTCAATTTAGCCAGAGGCTTTAAGAACGAACCCCAACTATCCCCTCTGCACCCCACCCTAGTGCCAATAATGAATTCCATTTTCCATCCTTCTTGTCCACATCTCCTTCTTCGTCTTCTTTGCCTCCATCCAAAGACCGACGTTGGTGGTGTTCATTTATGCAATTGCAAATGCATTTCGTTGCCGGGTAAAAGTTCCAAGAAAACGACGTGACAGAGAGTCAGAGGAGAAGACGCAGCCAGGTCCTCCAACTTGGGTACGATAAAAGTTTATGTATGTACTACAGGGCTGGCTACAGAGCTGGCTACAGCGCTTGGCGGTGTGGCTTGACTTCCCAGCATTGACATTTCAAGTGGTCCTCGGGTTCACGGAAACGCCATCAGAATAGTTTTAATAATGCACAAGACGATAGCAAAACGAGTCCAACTAGCATAGCATAAAATGCAGGACATACGAGGACAAGCCCAGAAGAGTCAACCAGCGCACAGATAAGGCCAGGACTGTCCAAGTAACAAGACCAAACACAACCAAAAAAACAGAAAGAGCAAAAAAAAAGGTACGGAAAAACAAACTCGTAAGGGCAACACAGGAACTAAAGAGAGTAAGGCGGGACAAAAGAAGACAAACAACATGAAAATTCAATGCAACTTTGTCTATTCGATGTCAAAATGAATACTTTTGCATTATTTATGTCGCCGTACTTATTCCTCCTCAGCTCAGCTCAACAAAACGTACAGGAAAACGGAACAAATAGCGTTGCAATTTATGTTTGCAGGCAAAGGCAAATTTCAATCAATACATAACATACTTTCGGGCAGCTTTAATTAAATGATCACCCAAGTAAAAAAATAAAATGGGTAGAAAAAGTAGATAATAGGAAAAAAATATAATTTGATTATCAGTTTCCAGTAAAGTATTTTATTCAATGATGAACAAATTTACCAATGAATTGCAAAAACTATATTTTAGATTTCATTAGACAATATTTAGACATATAAGTAATGTTTATCACTTGATCTTTACTAAATTATTGAATGTTATTTAATGATTTCTCTAATGAAACTAAAATTTTTACTTTAATATATTAATTCTCTGCTCTGTTTTATTTTTTTGTTACAAAAGAAAACAAAGTGAAGCAACTAACTATAAAATAAAAGAAACATTTATCAAATCATTTTAAATCAGAGCTAATATAGAAATATAATAACCCAATACATAAACTAATTTTTGCGCAGTGTTATACAATAGTGACAATAATTAAAACAGTTTACTTACTCAGTACCTAAGTAGCGATCTTTTCCAGTGGCGTGACCCGGCACAGCTTTGGCAAGTGATGCGTCCCCCCTCAGTTGCAGTTTCAACGAAAAGCCAAGAATTGAGAGAATCGGTGACTCGCTGAGCACCTCTCTCGCTCAGGCACCTCCCACACAATCAACACACACGCGCGCACTAACACCGGTCTCCCGTTTATTCATATTTTAACTAACGCCAGCGAGAGGGCGCCTAAGTATGAGAAAGTGAGCAGTTCATGGAGAGGGAGAACAATATTTACACTTTCTCCCGATCAACAACTAAATCACTCGCACATTTAGACACCAGTTCGATGGGAGAGCACTTTTTTGAGTGAGGTCAAACTGCTGCAGGTGATCAGGTGAGTAATTATAATTTTTACTGTTATAAAACTCTGCAAGCAGTAAATCAAGTGATTGGATTCTTATTTATGATATTAGTCTAACTGTTAATGACGATTTCGAATCTGTAACTGAATGTTTTTACTTTCTCATTGTAAACTACTAACATTTGGAGAGATTTCAATATCTTAGCCCTAATGTGCCATTTCTAGTATTCCTCCCACACATTCGCACAATGTATCAAGTGTTGCTCCCTTTGCAGAATCACAGACAAGTGAGGTTCGATGGGTCAACGTCAACGCATTTTTCTGGTCCAAGTACTTATCCTGAAGTGTGGCAAGTGTCCTTACTTATGAGATAGGAAACATAAATAAAAGTACACATGCATACTTATGGACGTTCATGCAGACATTTTTATTTCTGGAATCATTCGCTACGCTCAACAAACTTGAATTTGAAGGGGATATTTGGTTTAACAAAGAATTGAGTCTTGAAGGCATTGTCGATGGGATAATCGAAACCGATGTCAAAATTGCGTACCAGCCTGGCAACGGCAATTTCTAATATCATGTCGACAATGCGTTTACCAGCACAGGCACGTGGACCGAAACCAAATGGTATGTACATAAATGGAGTGGATGTCTCGCCCACTAGAGTTGTATTGGATTGATCGCGCAGCCAACGTTCGGGTAGAAATTCACGAACTTGGGGAACAAACTGCTCCACATTGGCCATTTGGAAGTTGGCTCCAGTGCCGATATCAGTGCCAGCCACAATACGATAACCACTAAGGACCACATCTTGGGGCATGCGGCGCAAAGTACCTGGACCAATGGGATACAGGCGAATGCCTTCCTTTATGCAGGCACGTAAATATGGTAAGTTGGCCATATTATCCATAGTCAGGGGTGAGTTCTTTTCGGGCAGTACTTGCTTTATCTCTTCCAGAAGGCGTGTCTGTTGTGCTGGATTCTTTGCCAGACTAAATAGAATTCCACTGAGGCTGACCAATGTCTTGAAAAATGATAAAATGGTGAATAATTTATGTTATAATTTTTTCTCAACATTAACTAACGATTAATTCTTTACTTACAGGATCTGAACCAGCGAATAACAAGTCCAGGGCTATTATAACTGCTGTTTCTCGATCAACGTTTGCCAATTTCTCCAACAAACTCTTCTCCAAGCCAATCTCTGTGCTAATTTTACCAGCTTTGGCATCTTCTTCTATCGTCTTGAGAGCGTGTTCAATATGCGCATAGCAAATATTAAGAATTGTATTAAATTGTCTCATTAGACGCCTGAATTTTGGCACTGGCAAATATTTCCAAATGGGTGGCAATATATCCAACTCGAAACCCGCTTCCAGAACATCCTGTAAAGCTGTTGTAAGTTGCTTGCCCTCAGCACTGTTTCGATTCTCGCTAAGAAGGCCCAATTTAGCATTTAGGGCCACCGAGCCAATGGATTCCAAGACCAAAAAGCGAATATCCTCAACAAAATCATCAGGCATTTCGTTAGTGCCAGGATCACGAATCAAACGTATCCTTCAAAGGATTAAAAGGATTAAGAGTCTTTTGGCCAATCTTTATGTCAACTTACCGCTCTAGAAACTCATCGTTGACTTGCAGTAAATTATTCATGTATAATTTTGCATTTCGTGGTTGAAGAAGTATGGGATTCACGGCTGTTCGCATTTTACCCCAAGCTGGGCCATTACTAAAATATTTGCAATAGTTGTAAGAAGCATTGATTGTTTGGCATTTTAGGCCCACCCCGATAATAGGCCATCTTTATCGCCAAATATATCCTTTCTGTGCACTCTTTTGAAGTATTCAAATGTCTTAAAGCTTCGCCTATAGGGCAGAGGTCCCTCGTTCCTAAAGATCACCGAGTAATCCTCCGGATTCATGGTGAACACCATATCCACGCCGGCCACACTTGGCATACGGAAAATGTTGCCATAACGTTTATTTAAATCCAAGAACATATGATGTATAGGCGCATTTCTGTAGCGACCTGCAATTGGTCAAAGAATGGAATATTATAAATAGAGAGATAAAGAGAGGGAGGGAGGGAGAGAGAGAAAGTTGTTTGTCACACTATTTCTTTCTTGCTTTCCCTTTCAATCGTATGTACATACCGCCTGGCATAAAAGCTCGTATCATATGTAGCCTACTGGGTCCCGGCAAATCTGCATAGGGCTTGGCCTGTTCTAGGCTTACTGGCTCCACCGTTGACGAAGTCTACAAAGATATGTGTTAAATACTAAAATATATAGAAAATACTGTACAATAAGTCGTAGACAGATCTTACCTTAGTGGCCAGCTGCCTAAATATATGCGAAATCTGGCATGGGATCTGCCCTGTTGCTTTCAAATGCTTTGACAACATATTGAATACTGACTACTTTTTTTAGAATCTTAATAAATTTCTACTATTTGTTCCAAGTGAGAAAGCTTTCAAAAGCTTTAATGGTAGCGCTAGATACCCATAATTGATTAATTCAACTTTTTTTTCGTTCTTTTGCTTTGTTCATATTATTCATAATAAACAACAATATTTCAAGTGACCTTGGCGGTCTCTTAAAATAAACGATTGTGCTCTTATCGCAGTTCTCTTAAAAAGCTGATGAAATTATTTAAATAAAATTTGTAATGTTTATTTCTTTATCTATATAAACATACAAAATACAACAACATTTGTATATTAAGATAAGTAAAATTTGGGAAACTGAGTAAAATAAAATGCTGAATATGTTTTAAACTTAATTTAAGCTCACTTGTAGGTCAGTTTTTCTTTGCCAACAAGTTTATAACTATGAATATTTCATCGGAGACGAACAGTAGTAAAATTCGGACATTGGCAATATCTTATAGTAATCAATATAGTAATCAATGTCTTTTGTGCCATTTTCGAATATAGACTCTAGATTCTTTTTGAAACTAATATTAACTGTGTCCGACCCTTACGACAATGCTTTTGTCAACTCAAAACAATTATACTTCTATATTTAAATGATCTATCTACCAATTAACTAGATTAATAGGTTACAGAACAGTTAACGTTAATTCCAACTTAATCACTCTAAGAATCTATATTTGGTCTATCCTTCTTAATTTTGATGTTTTGTATACTAAACTCACAAAAATTTAATACCAACTACATTAAAGGCTTCCAATTTCTTTACAAGCTCATCTTTCACTCATTTATAACTTTATATATTTCTTATGTATAACTTATGTTTTCTTTCCGAAACCTTTGCCCTTATACTAAGTATTTAAATGATTTCAACTGTTGCACGAATGTACTTAAAGGTACATAGATAACTTTAATATAAGGTTCGATTATTTATTTTCAATTATTGCAACTAATGAAAAAAAGATAAGATTAGTATATCTTTAATGTGTTAACATTAACTAATGGAAATTTTTTTGTATTTTTATGTTATAAATGTCATTGACCCTGCTCATTTGAAAGTTATAAGCAACAAGACGTCACAAAATTAGTCCAACATAATCATTTTATTCAATATTAAATCAACTATGGTATAAATTCAAATCTCTTTAGTCAACCGATGTCAATTCACAATACTCTTTGCCTGTTTCCATTTGTAAAATTTAATACCTGAATTGTGTTGCCTAAAACATCGAAATCTAAACAAAAATTTAAGCCTGTCAGAGACAGAATCGGAAAGAACAATAAAGATGGAGTGGAACAGCAGCTAGCAGACAAAAGCAATATCAGAGCTGACAGAAAATCTATATAGACGACAAAGGCCAGACTGACGGCTATAATAAAATCGATTTTTTATGCTCGTTTTTTCTTTTTTCAGACAAGGACGCGTCGCATCGGGACGCGTCTCGGCCAGCGGGCCCATAAATATGGACACACACACACATACACCCATAGACAGGCAAAGACCAGACAAACTGATGATGACGGGCAGGCGGCATACAAAAGTTGACCTCGACTTTGGAGCTGTCAAAGCCAGCAGCCAGCATTGGCAGCAAAACTAAACTGACCTAAACCAACAAAAATTGACTTTTGCAGCCTAAATACAAAAGCCTGAACCTGAGCATGACAGAGCCAAAAAAGGGAGAGTGATGGGGCGGGGCGGGGAGTGAAAGGGGGCTGCAGACGGGCGTTAAAATACAAAATATCAGCATGACGCAATGATTTCCGGGCCAGAAGTGAAAATGAAACCTGTTGGAGCTGTTGGCAATATAAACAAATTCAATTTGACAGCTGACAGCGATGGCGGGCGGCATACACACACACACACACATACTCATAGACACATAGCGAAAGGGCGAAAAGGGACATCCAGAGAGAGAGAGAGAGAGAAAGCCGCAAGTAATAAACTTTTACGATCTGTTTTACGGCAACGCGGCACGTGCAACTAGGCCCAGGATATTAAGCCAGAAACCATGACTGCGGGGGGAGTGCGGGAGTGTGTAAGCGGGGAAAAGGTTGCAACATAAATTTAATGAAGCTAAAAACGCCGACACAGCCACAATGCAGACACACACACGCACACATACACACAGCATCCACACTTACATATGCACGTGTAGAAAGTCGAGCCAAGGACCGCAGCAGAAATGTAGGCAATAAAAATAAAATAAAAGTAAATTGTTCAAGGACAACAATATTTTGTGTTTATATTTTACAAAGCGCCAGATAGAATAAGATAACAGAAAGCAGACGAGATAGACAAAGGAACCAATGGGCGAGCCAGAAGGAGAGTGAAATTTGCGTGTTTTACAAATTTCGTTGCATTCTCTTCCCCGTTTTGTTTTTGTTTTACCATACACACAACTTCTTTTCTTTCCTCTTTTTTTTCTGAGTGAATGGAATGGGGAATGGCCCATAACCAAGTGGGGGTGCGTCTGCGACACAAAAATGTCAGCGACACTCAAAAAGTCCGACATTCGGCTCTTTGCCCATTGATGGATGATTCTTTTGGCCAGTGCCGCGAGTGCTGGCACAACCACAAGAGAAAGAACAAAAAAACACCGAACGAACGATATAGAAATAAAAGCACCAGAAACTAGCAATTTGTATGGAATACATCAGAAACAGAAGTCCTGGAGTTTGCCGGCGGCGGCCAGAAAGAGGCAGCATGATGCCAGTACACAGAACGGAGAATACCAGAGAATTCTGAGTTATAGAAAGCCATAACCTGCACTCTCTCTGTTTTGAGACTCTTCCTTTCCCTCTCCCACTCCCACTACCACTCTCCACCAGCTCTTTCTCTCTCATACGTGCCCTATCCTTTGGTTTTCTATCTCTATCCTGCTTATGCTTGCTTGAAGCGCGCTTTATGATTGCCAGGCATAAATAAGCAGCAAAAGCATCCCCCATATGATGACGGCCCATGGGGTGGTCCTGGCCAAGTGCACTTCCTGTACGTGTCCCTTCAGTGTTTTTTTCCTGCCACCAAACCAAGCTGCGCAGCTTTGGAGTTCGACTTCACCTGCTTTACATTCAGTTAGTCTGTCCAGCCTGGCCAGCCTTTCACATACAGCAGCTCCTTCTTGCCGGCTTTCTGTGTTTTTTCTGTTTCAGCGTTGACAAAGCCGTCGACAACTGGATAAATGTGTATCTCCCTTATATACATATCTGTGTGTGCATATACATAGATGTAGAGGTAGACCTAGTTGTTAGAGTGTTTGTGAGCTCAGCTCAGCTTCGCATTCTGTGGTGCGTTTATCTGCGCATCTTCTCTCTGAGCTCAGCCGATGTGCGGGTGTGTGTGCGTGGGTGTTTTAGTGTGTGTGTGTGGGTCTGTGTGTTAAGCAAAAGCAGCAATTCGTCATAGAAAATGGCGGAAATAATCGTCCTTTTTATGGGGGTGCTTACAGATGTGGGTGAATGTGGGTGTCCATTTGCCTATTGCTTAGTATCTTGCATGAGCATCAATTAAATTCTACTGCTGTGTATCCCTCTCTCTTCATCTCTCTCTCTCTCTGTTGCTGGTGCAATCATTTTATCTAAATTTATAATTTAACAACAAAGCTTCAGATTTTCTTATAAACTTTTCAGATTATCAAAAACACATTTATAAGTTAACATTATATTAATCTTATATTCATCAAAAAAATATAAATATGTAATATTATTTATAGATAATTTGCTAACTTTTGGACTGGATTGATTGTTGCGGAACTAATAATTATAAACAATTATAATTGACTTGATCTTAACTTATTTACGTGGCAACTAAATAACCTGCTAACCTATAGAGTCTGATTAATATGAATTACCTGGGGATTTTATTTTTAAAAAAATTCTAGTTAATATATTTGAACAAAGTAAGCTATTAAGTGATTATCTCTTATCACTTTTTAGTTGATTCTGCCTCTAGGTCTCCTAGGTTCTAGGTCTATCATTAAATAACACACGCCAATTGTTTAATTATGAATCAAACATTTTTTCATTAGGTCTAGACTAGACTATTTTGAAAGATTTATAAATTATGTTCATATTTAACTTTTCCAATAGAAAATCTAGTTTCAAAGAGGCGAGAAAAAAGAAAGTGGTTTCCGATTTTAATATTTTTGACAATTTTTAAATTTTCCTATATTTTTTATTCACATAAACGTATGGAACTTGATGACTAGAATTTATGTTTTACTGATAAATCTACATCAGGACCTTTAATGACTCTCTATCTCCAAGATTGATCACATAATTCGAGAAAGAGAAGGAACTTCAAAGGACTTGGTCTATAGGTTTATAATATACTTTATATGTATTTTCATTAAATTTCAATCAATCTATTAAAAACTAAGCTCAGAAGAATTAATTTCACTTTTATAGACCAATTCCCACAGGCAAGTGCCCCATATGTAATTCATGCCACATGTCCTAAAAGCTATTCCACTGTAACATGAAAAACGCATCTTCCTATCTACTTAATGCGCCACCAAAAACAACAACAACAACGGGAGAATGAGCCATATCAACTCACGTTTTATAACCCAAAAGTACTCACACCCATTCCAGACATCAGGCTAGGCCAAAGGCCAAGTCATCAAGTTTGGCTTAAGAGTCAAACATTTAGTTAATTTTAAATGCTTATTAGCGTAATTTACAATTTCTCACATGGCATATGGGTCACAAAATCGGGCTAAAACCCAAGTGGATCCGCTTCGTTTCTGTGGCATATGTAAGTGGAGGCGAAATTATAATTTTATTATCATTACCGAATGCCAAGACCGAGTGCGCGTGTCTTATCACCAAAGTTTTACGAGCTCTCAGAGAAGACCCTTTTTGCAGGGGTCAGAGGACATGTTGTTGTTGTAGTTGAAATGAAAATAAACTGAAGAGAGAGCTTAAAATGTTTACGATGCGTTGACGACATCGTCATTGTCCTTGTCGTCATAGTCCTCGTCATCGTCATCACCATTGTTACTCGATGTCATTGTCGGTCTGTCTGTCGGTCTGTCTGGCCCCGCAGCAGTCAGTTTATGGGCTTTTTATGCGCTTTTTATGTTTCATTCTAACCTCAATTTAATTGTTTAGCCGGTGACAATCATTACCCCAGTGGTTTTTTTTTTTTCTTTTTCTTGTTTTTCAACAACATATGCTAGTGGCAACTGTTGAACTTTTACGACTCCAAAGGAGCTGTCAATTTGATGTCCTCCAATGCGCCATTGACATCTGCCATTCGCATACGCAGCCACATCGTAGCTATATCCGCCTATCCTCACATCCGCTCTCTTTGTGTGTGTAATAAAAACATGAAACAGATTACAGTTTATGACCATGCCAAACTTAACGGAAGTTGTAAAACACTCAAGAGCTTTGCATCCGCCCCGTCCGTTGATTCGTTCTAATGCCCGGGCATCGCCCGGTTAGGCTGGTGTGAAAACTAGCTATAAGATTTTCATTTAGCGCCCCACAACTTTTGAATTCCTTTCAACCGTTTTACGACCTTTATTTGCTCACCAAAATTTACGATGATAACAATCGTTGATGCACTCGCTTATTATTTTAATACACTTTAAATGGGTAGTACAATTTTGCTGATCAGTTTTGTAACGCTCACAAAATAATCTGCCATTTTGCCCGATTTTGTATTATTAGCCCGAAACTCCTCTGTGAATTGATGTGGATCATTGATTGCAGTAGAAGTTCCAATAAACTTCCATAGAACTTTTCTTGTAAAAATTAATAAAGATAGATACAGAAATCTATATATGTAGCCATAGTTCCTTCATTATATTTCTTCATTACTTATTAGTCCAGAAATTATGGACCCATGGACAAATTAGTTCACTTTTGAATTATTTATTATTATTTCCTCTCGGAAATCATAATTTATTAATTTTATTTTTGACAGAAATTGTCCAAAAATGCAAACAAAGATTCAAAGAACATCCAAAAAACTTTGAAATTCATATGGGTTGTTTTTTTCTAAGTAAGTCAGATTATAATTCCATATGACTCGTTGGAATAATTCACAAAATTAAACAACTGGAGCAAAGGAAATGTCAAAAATTCCTTCTTATTGATATTATTTAGCAACTTTTTATAAAAATAATCTGATGAAATGTCTAAATAACTCAATCATCACCATAAAAAAGAGTCAAATATGCCTTTGTTATTTAAATCAAACCTTGCAGTTTAGCCGGCTCGAGGTCAATCTTCCAAAAGAAGATTATTTCAAAGGCAACACAAAAAGGTGAGCAGGTTGTCTGTATAGCTATTTCAAGAACTACCAAGTTCTATCATCAGCAGACTTTGCTAAAGAACTCCGGAATTGCAATAGCCATACCATGTCTTCAACGCTAGAACTGGTTGGGAATTGTAACAACCAAATGAAGCGAAAAAAGTTGGTAAAGCCTACAAAACCGAAGACCACCTTTTTGTGCATACCCTTAGGCGCTATGAAAAATTAGTGTAAGAGCTTCGCCTTACCAAACTAATATCACGACCTGTTATTTCATATACGGTATATTGTACCACATAGAAAAAGGGTTTTTTTGGAATAAAAATTCCAAAGTAACGGCGTGCCTTCCGTTGGTGTTATCTGGTTAGATTACGACCTATTGAAATTTAAATCAAACCTTGCAGTTTAGCCGGCTCGAGGCCTTTGTTATAATTTATTGATTTTTTTTACAACAATGTAAATATTTAAATTCCTAGTTGAACTTATTTAGATCAATTTGTTATGTTGGAAATGAAATTCTCATCTATGAAAAAGTTCTTCGAGTATTTTACGATAAGTTTTTAGAAGTAAAGTCAAACATTTCATTTGTCTTAAGCTGTTTTTGTCAATTAACTTTTGTGTAACGAAATAAAAGTGTATACAGACTTCGGTGCCACGTTTTTATTTCGTTGAAATACAGAAAAAAAAGATTTTCTATTACATAATAATTTACAGCATTTGGACGGTATCGTGATTTTGTTGTTTTTACGATCATTAAATGCCAGGACACACAGATTTGTCAATTTTGGTTGTTAAATAAAGCGCAAAATTTACAGGTTGCCTCTGAACTCTTGGAAAAAACTCGTAAACTTCCACCCCGATCCGTTTGAGCTATTTGTGGTTATTTTTACGACCAAAACGCTGTCTCTGGTATGTATTATTATTATGATTATCGACTACGGAATCCTTGATCCTTCCATTCTGTGTTTTTTTTTTTTTTTTTTTTGTATTTTTGTTTCAACCAAGGTGTAAAAATGTTCTTTGCCATTACTATTATTGTTTTTACAGCTCTTCTGTCTGGCTCTCTTTGCCCTTTTTGTATCCGTCGCCCGTTTCCAACGTTTCCATCTCTATGGCTTTTCTTGGCATTTTCCTTCGACACTTGTTTACTCAAGCGCGAAAATGGATTTGTTTTTTACGACTTGATTATTATGACTCTGACTGCGTTTGATTACAAATATTATACCATCGAAAGTTATTCAGTGTTTCTTTGTTTTTTTTTTGTTTAGCTGGTAAATGGTTTTGATTTTTTGCCATTTTTGTTTGTGGTTTTTTTTTCTGCTTATGTTTATTAATGAGAAATCATGTATTGTATGCTAAAAATGAAATTTATTGAACCGTTCAAGTGAAAAATGCTCAAACGAATAAAATGACATTTAACATTTTGTTAAACTCAATGACAGATCTCATATACAATTGAAAAAATTACATTGCCAGAAATGAGTTCATCATTAGAGAACTTTAGATCATTAGATAAAGCTGTTATTTCTGGTATAGGACACAATAGATTTACAAATGGAGAATATACATCTATAATAATTTTGACCACTGTTAACTATCAAATAAAATAATTCATTCAACAAAAACATTATATATATTTACAGGGCCTTAAAGAGAATCTTCAACCTGATGTAAAATGTCGAATAAAATTTCGAATCCATATAAAAAACTAAATCTACAGTCTGAGACACTTCTAATTCCTCCCACTGTCTCTGCCTCTGATTATTTTCACAACGATGCAAATTCCGATTCAGTCTCTATTACTGTTTAATGTCATGATATTTAGGTAGAAACCAAGAAACACCAATAAAAATTCTCGCATTTGCTTTTGAAATTTATAAAATTTGCATGGCTTAACCTAAGTTTTACCTCAAGTTTGTTTGATTAAATTTTCTTTGTGTTGAAAGCAGCTGGAAAACTCTGTTTTGCATTTAAAATCTATTGCATTTCCCCATGCCCGATGCCAGATTTCTGTCAATCTGTTGTCAAGTCTGGGCGACCGACCAACTTACAATATAAAGAAACAATTTTCTTTTGCCACTCTGTGGAAAAGTGCAATGAAAATAAAATTAAATCTGCAATTTTGAGGTAACCATAAAAAGTGTCTGTGTCTGAGACGTTTGTGCTTACCTTTTTCGTTTTAGTCGTCTTCGGCAGCCATGCAAAAAACTTCATCATCAACTTGAACTTGATTAAAAATGAAACAACTTTTGTGCATGTCCTGGCTAAAGGCAAGGCATTGTCATTTTCATTGCTATTGACTATGGCCATTGTCTGGAGACAGCGTCAATGGACGCATAATAATCTTACTTTCACTTCCTATTCAAGTTGTTGTCCATAAAATTATGTTTAATGTGCAACAAAAAAACATAAAAGATAAGCTCGCAAAAGTAAATAACTTGGTAATTGAAAGTGTAGCCAAATTGTGGCGAATCAATGGCATCAAGCGAATGGCAATGGGTCTAATGGGCCAGGGGGATGGTAACTCTGAGCTAAGCCTTTTGGCTACGCATACTCGCATAATTTGGCATGGAAATTTTTCGAAAATTCAAATTTGTTTGCGCTGATAAGGCAAAGAAGCTAACCCGCACCCCATGTTGGCTGACTTTGGCATCACCTTCTTATCTCAGCTGAAGAAGACAAAGGCTTAGGCCATGATGAGTGATGGTTGCTCTAGCGCCCCCAGCGCCAGCTATGAAATTTCTACGCCAAACCCGAAAAGAAAGAGATAAGATTACCTGGGCCTTTCTCCAGAAACCTCACCATTACCTGGCTGACTGGTTGTTTGGTTGGCAGTTTCAATGAAAAATGAGTTAATTAAAGCCACGTTCTTTGAATGCCAAGGCGATCAAATTCATTTGGCAAAGTTTTCCTCCTTGTTCTCTCTGTGTGAGATAAAACTGTAAAATGCTAAACATTTGAAATTACCTCTCCCCCTACCACTCTACCCCCCGTACTCACCGTTCTGATGTCGATGTTGCTGTCCAAGTCGCTTATTAAATCAAGTTAATAACTTTTAGAGCCGCAATAAAAGTGTCAAAGATTATAGCATAGTTATAAGGGCATGAGCCTATGGATGGTTGGCCTGAAAGCAATTAAATTCGGTTTAATTACGACGCATTTTTGTTTTTGGCCCGGATCTGCCAGGATATGCCAGGATGCCAGAATGTTTGTTAATTTCAACGCCTCATGCGGCTGAGATAAAATTGCCAGCCAGAAATGCGAAGAGATGGAAAAAAATGTATATTTTTTTCGTGACCAATTCCAACGTCTGTCTATCTCTCTCCCTCTCTCTCTCTCTCTCTCTCTGCCCACTTCTACACTACCCTTTTACTATCCTGATCCCCCTATCCCACAAATACCCACTCCACCACCACCATTCTCATACTCGTTTTCTCTTCTCATTCTCGGTCTCTTTCTTTTGCCATCGTTTTGCATGTACAGCAAATTGCTAGAAGAGATTGGGTGTGGAGAGCGGCTTTGGCCCTGCCCGCCCCTGGCATGTTTATCTGCACGCAGACAGATACCGCCGCATGTCGAGGAGCCCGGGTAGTGTGTGCAAATGTTGTGCGAGCCATTAATCACACGATTTCATGAATACATCAGCCAGTGAGGCACAGACGACAACGACGACGGCAACGATGGCCAGGACGACTCACACAGGATGGCTCCCCCCTCAAAACAACATAAACGCAACAAAACGAAATGACTCAAAAATCTTATTTTCAGCTCATGTTGTGCTCGTTTGTTATTTTAGGGTTAGCCTTTGGTTTCATCTACGTACATGCGGTTCTGTTCGGTCCAGAGAGGCGAGAATGGCAGGGAGGCAAAACCAAACGGAAAATGCAAAGCATTTTGGTTTGTCAAGGCGGAGGCCAAGCTTCGAGTTGCATTAATGACATCAGCCAGGACCCGGAGACCAAGTCGAAGTCAGAGCCAGTCAGTCAAACTGCTGCTGCTCCTGTGGCTATGCCTGTGCCTGTCACTGGATCTGTCCTATATGTATGTATGTCTGTTTGTTGGTTTTTCTTTTTGGGGGGCATGGAGTTTTTCAGTTTAGTTTAGCTATTTCCATTCTTTCTTTTTTTTGATCTGCACTCATTCCTTTATCTCTCTCTCTCGCTCTATCATTTTATCTTACTTTCTCATTCTAGCTAGTTGGGTGTTCTGGCCTTAGTTTTTCTTTTTTTTCTCCTTTTTTTTTGGTTGTCAGAAGCAAACCATTAAGCTCTTGACTTGTCGCTGGCGGCTGTTTTGTTTTGCCCTGCTTTAGCTTCTATACCAAAACCATCTATGTGTTTGACAGTGTTTGTTTGTGTATGTGTGTATGTGTTGGAGGCGTGTCTAAGTGGGCAGCTGGCCTGGGCATGTGTGCGTTTATAATGAGGGTTAGTTAAGGAAATGCATTACATTGAAATCCTAGTTTTCAGGCAAACAAATAGTTCTTTAAATCACAAAATTGTATGATAAATTCAAAAGCTAAAGCAAACTAATGAAATTTTTAGAAAGATTGCTAATTGTGACGATAGTTTTGACTGACTTTCTAGGGCTAATGCTCGTGTGGTTCTCTTGATATATCTCCCTAATAGCTTTTGCTCATTGCAGAGAATTATGAACAGAATTCTTAGTTAGTATCTTTAGCTTTCAGTTTTTTTACCTTTATAAAAAATGTTTGAATAGAGAAATACTACCATTTCTATTAAGCCAGCTCAGACCAATATACATTACGAATGCTTATCCAGAGAAAAAACTTTGCTTCTGAAACTAATTAAATATACAAAGTTACCCTTATTACATCCTTCTGATCCAACACTTTAGACTCTTTGTGTCTCTCTCTCTCTCTATCTCTCTTTCCAACTTAGTTTTACTCTTCCAACTGCCTCTTGCTTTTTGTATAACAGTCTCGCATAAAAGTTATGCCAATTTGGCAGCTCATTTGCAAAAATCCCCTTTTTACACATTCTCATAGCTGATAAACATGCCAGGGAACTTTTATAAATGTATTCCAACAGCATGCAAAGAGAGCAACAATCCTTTCGCTTTATTGCTTTGCAACATAAACAAACACAAAACTCACATACACACACACTCACTCACATACTCTGGCATAGGAGTCATTTCCGCAGGAGACAAAGTTTTCTTTGGCGGCTTTAAAATAAAGTTTTTTATATTTTTAATTAGATGCACATGAGGTTTTACTTAACAGAAAGTTTTTGACAACTCACACAAACTCATTCACACTGGGCTGGGGGTTATGGCATCTTTAAGGCTCTAGCCCAAGCTGTGTGTGTGTGTGGCTCTCCTACAGCCACCTACTTTGCATTGCTGCAACTTCCGTAGCCGTTGCGCCAAAAACTTTTACCAACACACACACACACTCTCTCTCTCTCATGCACACAACATTTTTCCAGACAGCACACATCCTGGCACATTTTGTTGTAAGTTTGGTTTTTATTTTTCATAATTTTTCGTTGCATACTCTAAGGCGCTGCTCTGATTGGCCAAATCATCATCAAAAGTTGGCCAGTAAAGCGGCTTAATGGCAAACTTTCTTTCAGCCCACACTGCAGGTAAATGTCAAAATTGATGCCGCTCATAACAAAAACAACAAACAACAAACTAACAAAAAAATACAACAACAAAATGAATAAAAACAAAAAAAAAAGAAAACAACATCGCAAAACTTTTCACTGGCCGCAATTTTCTGTATGTCCAAAACAAGAACCGAGAGCAGGTAGGAGCCAAAAGTTTTGCATTGTTCCCAACCTGACCTGACCTGACCAGACCCTGCCAGAGCAGAGGAGACCCACCATTTTGCCCACAATTAGCCGATTCAGCCACAGTTGGCCAACTCTTGGCTTTGGGCCTGGGCTGAGCCTAATTAAAAAACACGTCAGCGTCACATTTTGTGGCCAACTGAGAAATGCCAAATTGATTCAAGTTGAGGACTCATAAATTTTTCTACATCATTTTGCAGTTTTTTCCCCTTTGCTTTGGTTTTTTTTTTATTCAGGCTGACGTCACTTACAGAAGAAGAGTTTGTGGCTGCTGTCAGTACCAAGATACGAGAAAGTTTTATGTAAACTCAATCAACAGGAGAAGCAACAGCAATTTCTGGTTGCAACATTTGGTCTAGAATCTATACTCCCGTATATCTCTCTTTCACTCTCTCTCTCTCTCTCCCTTATCCTATTTATGTATGTATGTCTATGACCCCCCAAAAAGTGTTGGCGCTTGTTAATTGCACAGTTTTCTTGCAAAAGGTTTCCAAGAAAAGCCAATTAAGTTGTCAGTCAATCAGTTAGTGATGCTACTGCTGCTGCTACTGCTGCTTCTACTACTACTTTTTGTATCAAATTAATTACATTTACATACCTCTTCGGCCAAAAGATAATTTTCCAAAGATGCCTCTCTCTAACAGTGCAACAAATTTAAGGTAATAAAAACCAAAAACACCAAAATGAAAACTCCAAATGGCAACAGGAAGAAAACAAAACAAATGTTGACAAGGAACACACCAACACAACATACACAAATGTTTATATATGTATGTATATACGTGTATATACGTGCACAGCAGCGTGTCGCTGGGTAATTTAAATTTTAATTTTGATCTTAATCTCTTAATGCGAAATAAAATGCCGCACACTGGTGCCCCACCAAGACCAACAAGAACGATGAAACCGAAACCGAGACTGGCACTCGCAATCAGAGCAAGCCAGCCCACTACGCTCCCTCCACCAGCCACAACCCACGCCCACCTCCCACAGCCAGTGACACAATCCAGAATTCTACCTTTTCTTATACAAGAATATCAAATATTCTTATCTATATAGTCACAGTTGGGCTTCTAATTTACTGCCTGCATTACATAGCTTTATCAAATTAGTATAAATATATTACAAATTCGCTAAAATCGAGCAGCATTTTTTCATTGTATTGCTCTTCAAATCATTTATCAACTTATTTGTATATAAAATTGTTTGCCCAGGAATCCAAGTTTTTCATACTTTTTCCAGATCTTCTGTCTGATCTTTTCTCTACTCTCCTTTACCTTAAATGCTCTTTCCCTCTATATTCTTACAGATTTAACTCCGATCCAGATCCAAGATGCAGATCATCAGGGTCGGATTCTGAGTCAGATTTTGTGGGGGAACTTTGAACAGATTTCAATGCACCATATCTTATATGAGAAATTTGTGTGGGGCAAAGCCTTGCACAGTTCTTCCTCCTGGATTGGCTACAGCAAATGGCTTATAGTGCTTATTAAGCCAGGCTTTAACTTATTGATACCTAAGTCACTTTTCAACTTTTTATTTGGCTATCTTCATTGTTTCAATTGAAAATGTTTTTCAATTATTGTAGGTACACAAAAGTATAAAAGAAGAAGCTTGGAAATTTTAAAATTCACCAACTAATTTTTCAAACAGTTCTCGTTATTTCTTTCATATTATATATTGAATCTATAGTCTAACGTACAGGAGCTGAAAATGGTAATCATAGAAGCATATATTTTCCTAGTTTCCAGCAGCCATTTTTCTTTACTGATTGCACAGGAAACCAAGTTAAGCCGAAGGACTTACTAAAACTGAAAATTAAACAGAAAATGTCATGGATTTTGCATTCGAATTGCGTTCAGCATTGGGCATGGGGTCGTCCACCATCCTGACCAACTTCAATTCCAATGCCAATAACAACAACAACAACAATAACAACTGGCCACTCACTTGGCATTGGGAGTTTGGAATCGAAATTGAAGTTCGAGTCGGGTCTTGGCTATTATACAAATGGCCATATTTAATTCGTTCTGCTAGCAATCGAAAAAAATGAAAACCTCCACAACGAGAAGATGTGTTATCTAAGTGTGTGCTCATGTGTGTTTGTGTGTGTGTGAGTGTTCATTCTACTAAATCCCGTGTCTAATCTGTGGCAATAATGCTGCATATAAAAAGATAAAGTTTCACAGTGGACAATGTAGGTAAGGTGACCATAAACTTGTATGATTTGTTTTATGGCCAACAAAGGACGTTATTATTGCTAAAAGGCACGCCCACATGCCCTCCATTCTCGTTCCACAATTCCATCAAGGCACTTTTCTCCCCCCACCCCATCACCAGCATTCATTTCTAGCCAGCATACAGGTACAGAGTCCTTGGGGTATTGTATCTTGCCTCGACTCGACTCGACTCGACTCTGTTCGAGCATCGAGGGAGAAGTCAATAAAGCATAATGTGAGCACGTTTTTAATTGGCGCCTGGTGAAAGCTGGCAGCATACCCTAAGTCTGCTGACCAGAAACCAATTAGCGGCAGCGCCAGCGACAGAAGGTGGCAACCAGAAGGTAGCCAATTTTCGTTGATATGTTGAGTGTGTGTGTGTGTGTGAGAGTGTGAGTGCGGCAAAGGCAAAAGTCTAATTACGCTTCAATTGCGCCACTTGCATATATATAGCTAAATTATGGAAATTCTTTTCTGTTTTTTTTTTTAGTTGCAAGGCGCATTTCTTTCGTGGTGTGTGTTTATGTGTGGGTGTATATGGCTCTGTATATGTATGTGTGTGTTTGAGCAATTTTAATTTCAAATTGACAAAGCGCAATTAGGCAACTCTGGAAATCCTTCTCTGTCCTTTTGCCTCTAACCTGGGGCGTAACAAGGGGTGGCGAGAATGTCCTTTCTCGTCCATTCTTTATCCTTGTTTAGAATATTAACTACTTCTATCTGAATGTTATTAGAAATATATCTTTGCTATCTTCTAAATAAGTATCTACAAAAATTGACCTCGATTGATTCATAATTCCTGCATTTTTCTTTTTACTTACTTTTTCTCCTTCTTCTCTAAAAATTTTCCACAACAAAATTTTTGAACCGCTTTTAGACTCTTTTTTTAAAAGTTTTTTCAAGCAATTAACATTTTTTAAACTTCAAAAAAGTAATTATAGATTTTATAATTAAAGTATCATTTTCAATATGTATATATATGACTTTAAATAAATAAAAACATTATCATACTTAATATCCTTTTTTTGATAAGATGTTATACTTAGCTACGCCCTTGATCTCTTCAGTCCATACGCAATCTGCCACTGCTTTGGCCCTAATGTATTTTATTGACACTGTCGAGGTTATTGCATTGGGCATAAATTAATTTCACGACGCGTAAATTGAGCAGTTTTTGACACTGCACCATTCCACACCATCCCCCACCAGTTGCCCCTCCCACACCTCACAGAACTCGCCCTTCTTTTGGCATTCACACACACAGAAAGCCAATTACATGGCTCTATGTTTCACTCTGAGCCGCCTGGTGACAATTTTTGCTGCTTACCTAAGATTTTCGTTTTCGTAATTGTGTGCCACACTGCAAACCATTAATTCTCGTTAGCGTCAAAAAAAAAAAAGAAAGAAAGTATATAGAAGTAGTAGAAGAACAACAAAATATAGCAACAGCAATAACATCGAGGGTTGACCTGAAAAGACGTTTGTATTGGGTGATGTGGGAGGGAGGAGAGGGAGGGAGGGCTTCTGAAGGCTGGTCAGCAAGTTGGCAGCTTCTTTGACTTGCTTTTTTCATATTAATTTAGTTGATTTTTGTGTGAATTAATTAGGCAAAAGGTGAAAATGAAGATGAATGTTTTAATTAGGCTTGGCAGGCAGTCAGCCAGGCAAGTAGGGGAGTGAGTGGGCGACACAGGGTGACAGAGGTGAGTGAAACAGCGCGGATTTCATTGTACACAGGCTCCCCCAAAAGACAAGGCAGAGACCTTAAAGCCTTTTAAGGAAAAAAAAAGGAAAAAGAGAGTCTTCATATTCTCCACTGAGTCGCTTCCTTCCGTCTCGCTGTCTAACTGAAATTCCCGGCCAAAGGCTTAACCCAATGTCTGACAAAACACCTGAGACATTCAATTATAAGGACCAAACGCAGCAAGAAGCCAAAGACTCGCACCGCAATGGCTTATAACATTGTCAACTGAACTGCAGGAGGACAAAAAAAGAAATATGAAAAAAGAATTTAAAAAGTATAAAAATTATACAAGCCAATATACACAGAGAGAAATTATAATAATCATTTCAAATGGCTTTTGTGATGATTGAAACATAAAATGGTTAACTGTTTATTAAATTATATATGACTTGCCTTTAAACAACCTAATATGTAACCACAATTAAATAAATTTCCATCATCTTGCTAAATCCTTTCTTGAGCCTGTTTGCGATTTTGTGCAAATGAGTGTAAGAGAAAAAAAGAGAATAGCAATTTTGCCTTCATCTTTATATAGTGCTTACGTTTTGAGGCAACATTTTGAGGCTGTGGGATTTCAATTTAATAAGCAGCAGCAGCACCCAAACAGATGCGACTACTTCTTTCTTCTTCTTTGTCTAAGGAACTCGTTCTTGGGGTTTGGTGTCCTTGCTTGCTTTTCTTGTTGTTGGTTTTCAACTCCTTGCTTGTGGTTCCAATTTGAAGTATTTTATGCAAGTGTCTATAGCAGGATGTTGGCAAAACATCCATTTTTAAAATATATATTTTGCAAATTACAAAGCCATTGCTAAACAATTATCAAATAAATAATCCTTTAAAGTTTAGAATAGTTTGGTAAGCTTTTGTAGAGTATTTTTATTTAGAATTCCTTAAACCTATTCCTTAAACCAATCAAAATCACATTTTTGAATCATTCCTTAATGTGTAATGTTTTTCATTCTTTGAGTAATGTTAATTATGAATCAATAAATAATAAAATGCATCTAATCTTATTGACTGAGCTTAATGTTATAAGTAATTGTTTTATGTACTTTGTGTATAACTAAAAAACTAGCTGCTACACATCTACAAGGTGGGCCAAAAGAAATCATCATTTGCATCTCTAAATAAAAAAACGTTGTGTTTTTTAAAGTATGTTTATTTGACCAATAAAATTCACAATTTAAAAACAGAATGAAGGGTTTTTTATTTGGAAATAAATGAGAGCCAAACAACATCGGATGACTTCTTTTGGCACGCCTCGTATATACAGTATATATTCATGATAAGCAGGACAAGATGATTTGTAGGTCTGTCAATTTTCTCGTGTAGTTTCAAAGCTAAAGTGTGGTAAATGGTGGCACATATCAAAATTCACCTGGATCATGAGGAATAAACATATCATAAATCTTCTATAATTACAACTTCATTCTCATTGTCCCTTATTAATATGTATTTATGTATATTTATTTAGTTGTTTTTTTATAGGTAAGAAGCGCCTCAACCTAAATACTCCTACTACAATGGCCCAAATCATTATTGGAAGTGTGTATTGACACCTTTCAAATGAATTGATTATTTTTGTCAATCAACATTCCAACAAATTATTAAGTTTATAGTCCTTTAAAATTTAGTCGCCCTCAACACAGTTTGAGTATCCTCGTTTTTTTGGAGGGTAAATTAATAGAGCAACTTTGCGGTATAACTAAACCAAGTTTATGTTTAACACTTGAAAAACAAGCAACTTAAAGCACTTCAGAACAAACATGAAAGAACCCGCCCCGGCATAACTCTAATTTACCCCTCCCCCCGCCTACACACACACACATACACGTAGAACATCCCACCAGCAGTTTGTTTAAAAACAAAAGTGTCCCCAAAAAGCTCATTCATACAACATTTAAACTGTAACGGTAGCCGCACACACACACACACACACACATACAGACGCATGTCAACCTTTGGCAGTCAGCGTAATCGCTTTCAACCACTTCAACGGCCATTTTGGGCAACTATACATGTGTGTGTGTGTGTGTGAGAGAGTGTGTATGCTTGTGTGGCCCAATATAAAGCTCATGTTGTCATGGCTGAGTGGGATGAATGGTTGGTGGAGGGAGGAGAGAGGAGGGATTGAGGTGGAGGCATCCCAAAGATCCCATCACACACACACACACACACACATACAAACACCCAGACACACATACCTTTATCGCTTCAAAGCACAGAAGCCGTGCTGAAGAGTGGAAGATTTATGGCGGATGTTGGAATTTAATGAAATTGCAAAACGAAAATGTAACAAACACACAGACACAAACACACACACGCACACAGAGAGAGAGTGGGTGAGTGGAGAGGCTTGAGGGGGCAGCACGCACAAAATGGCGGCAAAGAACAAACAACAGCTGCTGCCAGAAAGAGCTCCCCTCCGCCCTTCGACACCCCTCTCACTGTCCCATCAACCAACCTCATCTGCCTGAAGGCATCAAGAGCAACCCTTTTACTTTGCATTCTTTTTTGTTTTTATGTTTCTTTTTTTCTCCACTCTCTTTCTCTGTTTGTTTCTCTAATTTGAATTGCTTCTGCTGATCCCAAAGTGCATTGTTGGCATGGATGTGGGTTGCTCAGCTTAAAGTCCATTGTGTCCCCATCTCTCTCACACACACACACACACTCACACAAACACACGCAGTGCATTAACACGCACTTGAAAAGTGCAATCTGGCCGCAATTGGTATGAATGCCCGGCCGCGAAATGGCGGCGCGTGATAAAACACGTTTTAATATCCAGCCAGCCCTCACAACCAGAGTTGCCACACCACACACACACACACACCGATTGACAATAGCAGGGACCAGCAGCACACCCTCCCGCTTCCTTTTGCAAAATGTTGCACATAACGTTTTACAAAACTTTCGGTTAGCATGTAGGCGCCGTTAAAATTCAATGAATTGAAATTGTAAAGCGCGACAGGATATGGGCCCACACACACACAATCACACAGGCACAGAAGAGTCCTAGCTCCAGGCTGCATCTGCTGGGAGAGCGCGTGTATGTGTGCGTCTGGCAACACCGGTAATTACCACCACGTGACAATGAAAATTACCAGCAAAAACACCACAGGCAGTCCCAACCCGTACACCTTTAAAGCCAGTTTAGTTCAGTTCAGTTGAGTTGAGTTCTGTTCTCCTTTGAGGTTGAGGTCCTTGATTTGGCCTGCATAAATATTTAAACATTTTGGAGAGGCATCGGCATCAGCATCACCATCACCATCATTCCCCATACTGAGTGTCAAAAGCCATTGCTCTAAAAAGATCTATCGCCGTGCGCCTAAAATGACTCCACGAGCAAAAGTCGAGGACACTTTATGTGTGAGTCACAGTCCATAACAGGCAAAAAGCCAAGAAGGATGAGCATTCGAGAACGCCAGAACTAAGCAACAACAAAAAGAAAAAGGAGGCGAAAACAAAGGCAAGCAAAACATGGAAAAGGGGCCATGTCCAGTGCAATGGACATCTGAGAAAAGCGAAATTGTTGGCTGCAAATTTTGTCTAAGCGAGCCAGGAACCAGGGATGCAATCTAATGCCGAAGATAATTTCCAACCTATTTAAATTTTTTACACTTTAACTATATTCTTTTGAATTCACTTAATCAATTTTTACAAAAAAGTATTTAAATCGAATTTAGAAAATAATTCTACAAAAATGTAGCAACAGGCTTTATTAATGCATTGATTGGGTCATGGAACAACTTCCTACACATTTCCTGACAATCGATTAGAGCTCCTCTTTCTGCTTTTACTTGAAGCTTAATATCATTATTATGAAAATAAAAGAGAAGATAGGTAGTTGGGAGATTCATAGAGAATAGTCCAAACATAAACTATATCAATATTCCTTTCCTTCCAATCATTAGAAGCGCACCCCTGGCATTGGATATTGCAGCGCCACTTCTGCTCCGCCCATTTGTGTAGCAAATACTCGAAAAGAGGTTTGAGACAAGAATTCACATCACTTTGCCTCGTAAATAAATCAATGAGCAGTTTTGTATTATATCCTGCGCCTCAGGAACAGTCGAGCAGCTACAGTATGGAGAGAATGACAGTATTTTTTTTTTTTGTTTTTAGCTTCCATGGCCAGGACATAAATTTATGCAAGTTGCTTTAGAACTTGGAACCGCTTGGACTCTCGGACTGAGAGTCGAACTGGCATCAAGTTGAGGTTCTTCTACATCTCGTCACTGCTGATGTATGCTTGAGCTTGAGTGGATTTTATTGTGACAGCATCAGGATTTACTCGGGACAGCATCTGGAACTGGCAGCCTGTAATGAGAACCATTGCCTCTTTCTCGGCCCCTTCTCCAGCACCTTGAATTACACCATGGTCCATGCAATACTTTTTCCATAGTTTTTTCTCCTTGTTTGGTTTTTGGGCTTTTGTTTTCTGTTTTATGCATTCCGCCTGTAAATTAATTTGGCAAGTTTCGTGCGAATTTAGCTAAATTTATTGACTGCATTGCACAAACATTGCGTATACGACGCATATCCCAAAGGAACTGACATCTAGTTGACGGGAGACAGCGGAGTGGAATGAGAGAAAGAGATCGACTTGGGGGGCGAAATCAATGCTAAAATATGCAAATTTTTATTTCCGCGACAATTTCAATTTAACGACAATGACAACAACAACAACAACGACGACGAGGACAACAAGAGTGAACCATTTTCTATTAACGTTGCTTTACTTGTTTGCTTTTTTCACTTTTTTTGTTTCTTCGCAGCGAATTACTCTCAGTAGTGCCGTTAACACCGCCTCAGCGCAACGCCCCCAACTCCGCCCCCGCCTGGCCAGTGATGCGCGAGGATGTGGAGAAAAGCAAGGGAGGAGAATGAAAGCGAATGGTTTTTCGAAAAATGGAAATCTGTAAGCAAAAAGTTTAGCCAGAGCAAGGTTATGGGATGAGGGATGAGGGACGAAGGGGGTGGGGGAAAGGACTGGTGGGGGCCACAAAAAGGACCACTTTTAGTGGGGCTACGAAAACGTCACGCATTGAGCCATTCAAAGCTCATTATGCGTGAGCCCACGTTATGGTGCCTAAAAGTGTCGTTGGGTGGTTTTTGGCTCCGGGGGACTTCACTTTCCCTGCCTACCACCCCTCCCCCACGGCTGATGGCGTAAAAGTTTTGCCGCGTATATGCAAAGGGAATTAGTCCAGCAAAAATGGCTAAGCGAAAATAAAAGTTCTGTTGAAATCTTTGATTCGCAACGGTGGGAATAATATTAATAATAAATATATGTATTCAACTAAGTGAAATCTTGGCCCTCTCTAATGTTTTCAACAGATAGTCGAAGAGTGTACTCTTTGAAAATGATTAGCAAGTTTTGAAATGTTAAGTAGTTAAAAAACTATTCGTAGAGTAAGTGGAAAATTTAATCCACTTCACATCTGAAGTTCAACCTCTTTGTTGTGGCTGAAAATCAAAGAAATCTGAGCAGATCTGTAAGTAGAATTAAGTACTACATATGTTCCATAAACAACACAATTTTAAATCAGTCCATAAAGTTAAAGCAAATTACTATTCAGATAAATCTATTCTGCATACTTTACAAGTACTTTCCTTCTTCAAAAGAAATAACACTAGGAAGCAGTTCCAATCATAAACTTTTCTGACAGGATCTCTGTTTCTGCAATGCGTGCTCTAGAACCAAAATGTCGGATTAATTACTTCAACTTGGTTAATATCGCATTCGCATTGATACAATCGTATTGTGTATTATTTATTGACAAGATTTTTAAAATTTATATCCAAGCATTGGCATTGGCGTATAGAAACTTAAGCTCCTTGGCATATGCGCCAAGTCAAGCCAAACAGAGAGTTCCAACTGGGGAACTCGACATCCTCGAGGATGCCTGCTTACTCCATCCTCCTCCCTGCCTCCCACCCACTTGACCAAAACGCAAAGATTTATAGCAGCTGCTGACTACTGGTAGAAGGAAAACTCATGCGAAAAATAACTTTAGCGGAAAAGTGCCGACAAAATACAAGAAAATGCTTAACCAAAGAGAGAGCACAAGAAGAGGATACAACTTGGTTTGGGCCAGGGGAGGCATGAGACTGGGTCTTGGTCCTTGTTTCTGGCACCGAAAATGGGAGAAAGCTTCGCTGAGCCGTGCCAAAAACTTCATGAATTTAATTACCGAATTTTTTCGCTGTAATTACGAAATTCTTTTGGCCGAAAGTGGAATTTTCATTTCATTTTCATTAAAATATTTTTGCTTGTAAGTGTTTACAAATACATACAAATGTATGCTAGGCCACGCCCACTCAACCACACATCCGTACAGACTTACACACATGCATATACATATATATAATCATATAAGGATCTAGAAACTCGACTGTATTTATTACTTCCATTTCGGTCGACGCAATTATTCAGTTATTGACCCACAAAACCACAAAATGTCAGCAGAGGATTCCATGCAGGAGCAGCAGCAAGTTAACCAGTCGTCCAGTCAGCCAGTCAGCGGCCCGTACATTTTCCCAGTCCTCGACAATCTTCACCTGTGCATTATTAACTTGACCACGATAAGCTCATAATGAGGCCGAGCTAATTTCTTACTCCTGAGTCGAGTTCGTCCTCAAATGTGCGGTCGGCCGTGCATTTCGTCCTGTTTATCTATAAAGGAACCAGACAATTGCATTTGCCCCGAAATCACAATAAATTTTGTTAAATGAATTGAAGCACCTTCTCCATAGGCCCACTGAAGAGTCGTGGCACGCTCAAACATACATTGAATTTGGATTTCGTTTGGTAAAATGGTCTTTATTGCATCTTAATTAGTTAGTTAAATTATATCTATGGTAATATATTACACATTGTTCTCATATATATAACTTTTTAAATTAACATATATTTATTAACATCGGATAATAATTTATTTAAGTCAACCTTAGATAATTGAAATCAAATTAGATCACAGTAATGTGTATATATTGTAAAAAAAAAAAAAAATAGTTGTAATAAATAAAATAGTCGAATCAGAAATCTAGAACTTAACTTAAACAAGAACCCAACGTTTTTCCAAAATTACTGCAATTAATTCCTGTGGCGCCCTCTTTGAACTGATTTTCAAAATAACACACTAAAAGATTCAAGTCTTGGATAAATAAAACAGGACTCTGGTTTCAACCACTTGTTCGCTCCCAATTGCAATCCACCCTATCGTAAATGTTAGAAAAGTAATTTCAAATTTTTCGCCGATAACGATAAATTGCTTGCACAGAGCACGACTCATTTATAAGAGCGCAACAGCTGGGCAAACATTCGCATAATGCTCAGTGTTGACTTTTCAGCGCAGGATTTATGTACATTAAACATAAAAATCAATACAGTTTTTTCCTACTTGAATAATTTATTTTGCAAATGTTTTTTTCTTTATCAGTTGATGCTAATTCACTATAACTTTAAAACGAAGCGACTATTTAATTCCTTTTTAATTTTTTAGCTATTTTTGTTTGTTTTGGCTTGCATTGTTTATCTAGCTTTGTTCTTCAAACTTGGCATCACTAATAACGACATGCTTGCATAATTTAAAATCGTTTAAAAACCTAAAATGAAACGGCGGTGGCAGCTGGTCAGCTGTCTCAGACAACATTGGCGAAGCCAAAGCCATGCTGCCGGCTCATCAGCATCTCAGCCAACACCAGCAACATCTTCAACTCCACGTGAGACCTTTTTGAAACGAGTCACCTCAGGGCCCGGCTTGCAAGATTTCTTCACAGCAAAACCAACTTCCAGGCTGAAGGAAAACGAGGAATTGGACGTGGACAATAGTGTGCCCTATCTAAATAGCATTGACTTCAATGGACAAGGCCGAAAAGTACACTTTGAGGTTTATGGGTGCCAAATGAACACCAACGATACGGAAGTGGTTTGGAGTATACTCCAGGAAAATGGCTATCAACGATGCCACGACCAAAACGAAGCAGATGTGATCATGTTGGTTACTTGTGCCGTGCGCGATGGAGCCGAACAAAAGATTTGGAATCGTCTGCGCCATTTGCGGGCACTAAAGGAAAAACGCTCCGGTAGACGAGGACCCTTGCAGCTAACTCTGTTGGGATGCATGGCAGAGCGGCTGAAAGAACGTTTGCTGGAACAGGAGAAAAGTGTCGACGTTATAGCGGGACCCGACAGCTACAAGGACCTGCCCAGATTACTGGCCGTATCGCGACATTATGGCAATTCGGCTATCAATGTGCTCCTCTCACTGGACGAGACCTATGCGGATGTGATGCCAGTGCGTTTAAATTCCGAATCCCCCACAGCCTTTGTGTCCATTATGCGAGGATGCGACAACATGTGTTCCTATTGCATAGTGCCTTTTACACGAGGTCGCGAGCGATCGCGTCCACTGGAGTCAATTGTGAGGGAAGTGCTCACCCTGCAAGAGCAGGGCGTTAAAGAGGTGACACTCCTTGGACAGAATGTCAACTCGTACAGAGATCGCAGTGGACAAGATGAGGAGAGTACTAAGGACGCTCCGGTGCCTGGTTTTAAGACTGTCTACAAACCGAAAAGCGGTGGTTTACCCTTCTCAAAGCTGCTCGAAAGTGTAGCCGAGGCAGTACCAGAAATGCGAATACGTTTCACTTCGCCACATCCAAAGGACTTCTCCGACGATGTGCTGAGGATTATACGCGACTACCCGAATGTGTGCAAGCAATTGCATCTGCCAGCCCAGTCGGGCAACTCACAAGTTTTGGCCAGAATGCGACGAGGCTATACTCGGGAAGCCTATTTGGAGCTGGTCGAGCACATACGCAATATTCTGCCCCATGTGGGTTTGTCCAGTGACTTTATTTGCGGCTTTTGTGGCGAAACCGATGAGGAATTCGAGGATACTATCTCCCTAATCCAAAAGGTTCGCTACAATGTGGCCTATCTCTTTGCTTATAGCATGAGAGAGAAAACCACCGCACATCGACGCTTTGTGGATGATGTGCCGCTGGCGATAAAGACACAACGACTACAGCGCATGGTTCAGGCCTTTCGCACTGGAGCCACGCTACTCCATCAAGAATTTGTGGGTCAACAACAACTAATTCTCATCGAAGGTAAAAGCAAGCGTTCCGCTCTGCATTGGTTTGGACGCAATGACGCAAACATTAAGGTTATTGTACCTTCTATGGAGGTGTCTATAGCAGGACAAGATTCAAGCGAAACGAAATCATTTGGAGTCGGTGATTTTGTGGTGGCTCGCATAGAGGAATCCAATTCTCAGGTGCTTAAGGGCACACCCCTGCAACTGAGCAGCATTTCCAGATTTCACAGTGCAGCATAGCAATTTCAATAAACAAGATTAATGCTTTATTTGTTAACTCCTACGTTTCTGTTTCCATTTCTTTCACCTCGCTCGCTGGGCTAGATTGTCTACCATGGTATTTGGCTATATTATCACGATAGAACTGAAAGATATTCGCACTTGCAGAGCGGCAAAGGCACTCTATATCGTTGAATTGGGCAATTTTAAAGGACCCTCTTGTTTGTACCAGCAGCAAATCTCCCTCCAGGGAGTCAAAAGCAAATGTGAAACTGGCACGCTGATGCAGGGTTTCTCTCTGATCAGGATCCAGTATATATTCGCCATCTTCATTGATAATGCATTGCACTGCAGCGAAACTGTATTTCATGGGAAGGCCTCCGATAATCATGGCCAGACAGGCGGCATTTACCGCACACGCGTCCATCTGCATTGTGGAATATGTTAGCCTTTTCTCGTTTCTCTTCCATTGACTTACTTACACTTCCACGATCCTCCAGCTCCTGTATTTGAACCGACATCTTGGAACGCGGATACGACTCGCCCAGCACAGCCAACTCCAGGACATCTTGAATCACCGATTCTCGTATGCGTTCCTTCACTTGCGGCAGTCCCGCCTTCGGTCGATAATTGCACTCCAAGTAACTGCCATCTATGCTAAGGCTTTGGGTCTTAACCTCAACTGGTCCCAAAACGGCAGCAATGACAACTGTTGATCCTGTTAAGGGGTAAACAAGTTGCAAATTTCTACAATTGAACCGGCTTTGTTTAATTTGAACAAACCTTGGCTATACATTACTGAACCATCGCATCGCGAGAGCGGATTAAACTCGCAACGCATCTCCCTCAGCTTATCATTGGCACCTCTTCCTTTGTCAGTGGCAATTTCATTCATTTTTATTTAAATTAAAACGAAATGGTAAAATAAACAACGTGCGCTTTAGTAGAGGTGGAAAGTTATCGACGGTGTTATCGATAGTCCTCATAAGTTAAAACAAGTGCCGGTTTTTAGAATCTTAAACAAATATCTTCATTGCTAAAGCATAATAGTTCTAGAGATAATTATTTAATCTATAACATTTTTTATACAAATGAGTACAAATAAATTAAAAGCAAAAATGGAAGGACAAAAACATGAAGAAAAACTGGTTGATAAGAGTGTGCAATTAGTGATGTCGCTCACGCTGTTTTGGCTGCCAATTTTGGCTTGCTTAAGAAACTTGGATTAAACTGTAAATTTTCGTGTTTTTGGTTGACTTTTTTGTGTTTATATAGTGTTTTGCTGATGAATTTTGTAAAAATATCCCTTGGTTGCACATTCAATGTAATATAAGTTTCATAATTGCTGCTGCAAATAGTCCATGAAAATAAACAAATGGAGAAATCAAAGCTAAACTGTCATCACTGGTCCAAGCACTTGGTTTGAAAAGTTTATAACTTAAACGGTATCATCGGGGGGGAATCAGTTTTTAGCTTTCGCTCGTTCGCAGCAGGTTCAGTGAAATAAACTTTGCTCGTGTTAAACCTCTGAAAGATGTCAGGCAAGTATCCATTACCAACAGACCATTTGAATCCTTGAGCTTATATAATTCACTATTTAATTTCAGGTCCCAATCCGTTTGCCCAATTCGAGAAGTCTTTCACCCAGGCGGGTGAAGTGTACAAATACTTTGATTTGGCCTCCATTGATGGCAAATACGGTGAGTCGAGGGCGGGGCAAATGGGAGTGGGCTATCTGGCTGGCCTGGCTACGTGGACAAAAACCCCATAGAACCCAATATCTGAAGCACTTGTCCGTGTCCTAAAAAAACCCAATTAAAAAAAAAAAAGAAAAACGAACAAAAAAACTACCTGTTGAAATGCGGCTCGGTGACTTGAAGTTTGACCTTTCGCTCTCTGTCACTCTATCTCTCTCTCCTTGTCTCACATTCGTACAATGTCGAGACTTGAGGAACGCATTCATTTGCAAGTCCAAGTAGTGTCAATTGGTGAGGTGCTGCCGCTTGGACTTAGCGGCAAGCGAAAGTTATCAATAGACAGATTTTGCTCATAATAATTTTAGGGCTCGTCATGTTTAGTTTCGCTTCGAACAATCCAGACACACACAAAACGAAAGATAAGCGAAGTCTAATCGTGCTCACTTATCAAGTAGCACCACCCAAAACACAGAGGGAAACATTTGTCAATCTGGTGATTGTGTGGTCCGATGGATGTAGGGGGAAATATGTATGTATGGAATATTTTATATTCTTTGGCGCGTGTCCGGTTGCTCAAGTTAATTGCTCAATGAAATCTTTATCACTTTGTCAATCTCTCATGTCATAATATGTATTTCAGATCAATTGCCCTACTCAATACGTGTGCTGCTGGAATCGGCGGTGCGCAACTGTGATAACTTTCAAGTTTTGGAGAAGGATGTCCAGAGCATCTTGGGTTGGACACCCGCTTTAAAGCAGGGCTCAAATGATGTGGAGGTCTCCTTCAAGCCGGCTCGTGTCATTCTCCAGGTTAGTAAAACTTAATTCCTAGTCTATATCGTTTCTAATTACACTCTATACCTTCTTAGGATTTCACTGGAGTGCCTGCTGTTGTGGATTTCGCTGCCATGCGTGATGCTGTCCTTGATTTGGGCGGTAATCCTGAAAAAATCAATCCCATCTGCCCCGCTGACTTGGTCATTGATCACTCTGTACAAGTGGATTATGCAAGAGCCCCAGATGCTTTAACCAAGAATCAGACACTTGAGTTTGAACGCAACAAGGAGCGATTCACCTTCTTGAAGGTAGATTATGCAACCCTCTGGAGATTGCTTACCTAATCATCATCATTATCTTTTAGTGGGGAGCCAAGGCCTTCAATAACATGCTGATTGTTCCTCCCGGCTCTGGTATTGTCCACCAAGTAAATTTGGAATACCTGGCTCGTGTTGTTTTCGAGAAGGAGAATGCTGATGGCTCAAAGATCCTGTATCCTGACAGTGTTGTTGGCACCGATTCGCACACCACTATGATCAATGGCTTGGGTGTTCTCGGATGGGGTGTGGGTGGCATTGAGGCTGAGGCTGTTATGTTGGGACAGTCGATCTCCATGTTGTTGCCCGAAGTAATTGGCTACAAATTGGTTGGTAAACTGAGCCCCTTGGTCACCTCCACGGATTTGGTATTGACCATTACCAAAAACTTGCGTCAATTGGGTGTGGTGGGCAAGTTTGTGGAATTCTATGGTCCTGGAGTGGCTGAGTTAAGCATTGCCGATCGTGCAACCATTAGTAATATGGGCCCGGAATATGGAGCCACAGTTGGCTACTTCCCCATCGACGAGAATACCCTCAACTACATGAAACAGACAAGTGGGTAACCAGAAGGAAACTTATTGTGGGTAATCTCATTTGTAAACCATGTCTTTGTAATTTTACAGATCGTTCACAGAAGAAGATCGAAGTGATTCGTCAATATCTGAAGGCCACGCAGCAATTGCGCAATTATGCCGATGAATCCCAAGATCCCAAGTTCACTCAGACACTTACTCTGGATCTGTCGACAGTAGTGAGTTCCGTTTCTGGACCAAAACGCCCACACGATCGTGTCTCTGTCTCTGACATGCACACGGACTTTAAATCCTGTCTTTCAAACCCGGTAAGTGCATCTGGTGCATCTCAGGATGTTCTCTTGATAACATTTCATCCTTCGACTAGGTTGGTTTCAAAGGATTCGCCATTAAGCCAGAGGCACAGGCTGACTTTGGTGAATTCCAATGGGACGATGGCAAGACTTATAAACTGCAACATGGCTCAGTTGTCTTGGCATCTATTACATCTTGCACAAACACTTCCAATCCCTCTGTGATGTTGGGCGCTGGCCTTTTGGCCAAGAAGGCTGTAGAAAAGGGTTTGAGCATTCTACCCTACATCAAGACTTCTCTATCGCCTGGTTCCGGTGTGGTTACCTATTATCTCAAGGAATCCGGGGTCATACCCTTCCTCGAGAAACTGGGTTTCGATATTGTCGGCTATGGATGCATGACTTGCATTGGCAACTCGGGTCCCTTGGATGAGAATGTGGTAAACACCATTGAGAAAAATAATCTTGTCTGTGCTGGTGTCTTGTCGGGCAATCGTAACTTTGAAGGACGTATTCATCCCAATACCCGGGCCAACTACTTGGCCAGTCCACCGCTGGTGATTGCCTATGCCATAGCTGGACGTGTGGACATTGACTTTGAAAAGGAGCCATTGGGAGTGGATGCCAGCGGCAAGCCTGTGTTCCTTCGTGACATCTGGCCCACTCGTTCAGAGATTCAGGAGGTGGAAAACAAACATGTCATACCCGCCATGTTCCAAGAAGTATACAGTATGTAATCGAGCAAATAGCAATATTATCCTATGCTCATTTGGTTTTTTCTAACGATTCTTAGGCAAAATCGAATTGGGTTCTCCGGACTGGCAAACTCTGCAGGTGTCCGATGGCAAACTCTTCTCATGGAGCGGCGACTCAACGTACATCAAGCGTCCGCCTTTCTTCGAGGGAATGACCCGCGAACTGCCCAAATTGCAGAGCATTCAAAAGGCACGTTGTTTGCTCTTCTTGGGTGACTCTGTGACCACAGATCACATCTCCCCCGCCGGCTCAATAGCCAGAAATTCACCAGCTGCACGCTTCCTGGCCGAACGTAATATTACAGCACGCGACTTCAACTCGTATGGATCCCGCAGAGGCAACGATGACATCATGTCTCGTGGTACCTTTGCCAATATTCGTTTGGTCAACAAGCTGGCCTCAAAGACGGGTCCACGTACCCTGCACATTCCCAGTCAGGAGGAACTTGACATCTTCGATGCAGCTCAACGCTATCGGGAAGAGGGCACACCTTTGGTCTTGGTTGTGGGCAAGGAATATGGCAGTGGCAGCTCTCGCGATTGGGCGGCAAAGGGTCCCTTCCTGCTGGGTGTCAAGGCGGTCATTGCTGAATCTTATGAGCGCATACATCGCTCCAATTTGGTTGGCATGGGTATTATTCCTTTGCAATTCTTGCCTGGCCAAAATGCTGAGACTCTCAAGCTAAATGGTCGTGAGGTCTATAATGTTTCTCTACCCGAAAGTGGCTTGAAGCCTGGCCAAAAGATTCAAGTGGAGGTAAGTGTCAAGCCATTGTCAAATGAATATTTTGTTGATATCGACTACAACGATTACTTGCAGGCCGATGGAACTGTCTTCGAGACCATCTTGCGCTTCGACACCGAAGTGGACATCACATACTATAAGAATGGAGGCATTCTCAACTACATGATACGCAAAATGCTCAACTAAGCTAACAATTTGTTTATGTTTCTTTTTGTTTGTTATACTTTTATTCCACTTGCATTTTTTATACCGCTCATTACATAGTAGTTTTAAAGAAACGCTTTCAATAATTCGCGGGGTGGTGCTTTCATTCAAAGAATCAAATATAGCCAATGGCCTACCTTTAAAAAATATACAAATATCAATTCAGATTTTTGAATATCTAACTTTTGTTTGAATCTTTATCTGTAAATTATTTACGAAATGTCTCCAGTGAATGAACGTCCATGGTGACGCTACATCACAATATCAGATACCATGTAGTTGATTGCTTGATTCGCGTGGGCCAGCGAGTGGCACTAAAGACAACTAAGACTATAACTAACTGAACGTTAAAATAAAACAATCAGTTTCTAGCTTTGTTCGTTCGCAGCAAGTTCACCAGAGCGGGGGAAAAAAAAAAACAAAAAACCAAACAATGTCTGGTGTGTGCTGTAATTAAGAGTGATTTGTGTTTAAATTAAGCATTAGATTAATTTCAATTTACACTTTCAGGCAACAGCAATCCATTTAACAAATATCTAAAGTCTTTTACTCTTGATGGAATTGTCTACCATTATTTTGATGTATCATCCATAGATAGTAAATTTGGTAAGTTTATTTAATTTACTTAATCTAACAATAAGTTAATCTTCCATTCGAAAACAGAATAGAGTGTAAGCACAGCAAAAATGCCAACATTATGTAATAGGTAAATATTTTTCTTATCAAACACAACTGGTTTTTGTTGTTCCGCTACACAACAATACAACTTTCCTGTGTTATCTGAAATTGTGAACTATCAGTAATGCATCGATTAATTCTCTATGCTTTATTCAATTAATTTGTATACTGTAAACACATGTTCAAAAGTATTTGCATATATACGCAGCTTATTTCCTCCCCATTTAGGGGCATTAGATGTACTGCATATATAAAGTGTATGTATTAAGAAGGGCACGACAATAATCGGCATATGGTCACTTTTGTATACCCTACGAAAGTTTAGAGAAGCAAAGTTTGTACAAAGCTTTATGGACCATTTGAACTGATTTTAAGAAAAAGCATTTGACAGCTCAAGTATCAAAAATATAAGATGGAAGAAAATCTCAATTGTTCTCTCTCTAAAAATGTGTAAATTATATATCTATTAACGATAAATTGTCTGCCCAATCACTCCTTCTTTAAGACTGCAATGTCTTATGGCTAGTTGAGGTGTTCTCGAGAGAATATTTAGTTTAGTTTCTAAAAGTAATTGAAATCAGAGTAACTTAAATTCTTATATAAGAGTTAAAACTATTAATTTTTGATCAAATTGTTAATTTTTCCAAGTAGTTGGATTTCCATTGGATTTTAATATATCTTTCATTCTATGACAGACTTTTTAACTTTTCATATAATACAATATTTTCATCTGTTCAAATTTTATAATGTAATGTTAATCTATTTAAAGTGTGCTTATTTTTTTAATTACTATTTGTTTTTATATTGTCAATTGATGGGTTTTTTAAAATCAAGTAATGAAATTTTTAACTTTGCCTAAACACGAATGTCTTAGTCTGCTTTAATTTTCTTGATATGAGAGTTTTAAGTTTAATTAATTGTTTAACAAGTGTTTCTTTTTAATTGATTAATTGAATTTTAAAGAACCAAAATAATTGATTTATTTTTTCAAAATTTTTTTTCATTTTACATTCTTTAATAAATTCATAAAAACAGTTTAAATCAAAAGATGTAAATGTATTCAAAAAGAGATAAAGACTCAAATTAAGATAAAAATTATTATATAGAACCTTAAAAAACCCTTGAAAACATTCCACATGATGTTCCATATCGGGGCCTGTCTTCTCTGTCTGGTTTATTCAATTGCCAGTCTAAAAATATCTAAAAAGTAAAGTCAAAGTTTAAGTAGTTTGTTTGCTTGGGTATCGTAATCTAATGCAACCCGGGTAAATATATAGTTACTACGAGTATAACGAGTATAAAGTAATGGAATATTTTTCGGTTTCAATGGGGCATGTGACGGCAAGGCGCACACAAGTCACAAGCCGAATCTAAGGGTATTCTGGAGTGATCGTTGCCGCACTTCAATCACAACTGATAACAACAAGACAGGCTAGTGGTAGCTATCTATCTGTGCCTCCCCAGGCAAGCGTCTCTAATCTCTATGACGACACTGGTGTTTATTTCTAATTACAGATCGTCTACCTTACTCCATTCGAGTATTGGTTGAGTCGGCGGTGCGTAATTGTGATAATTTCAGCATCACGGAGAAGGACGTCAAAAGCCTTATAGAGTGGACACCCGAGTTGAAGCAAGGAGTCAATGATGTGGAAGTACCTTTTAAGCCGGCCCGTGTCATTCAGCATGTGAGTTTAGCAAACAGAAATTTCAATAAACTCAAAGTTACTCTTTGTTTTAGGACTACAATGGAATACCGGCTATGGTGGATTTGGCATCTATGCGAAATGCTGTCCTTAGGTTGGGCGGAGATCCGTCCAAAGTGAATCCTGTGTCGCCGACAGTTTTATCCATTTGCCACTCGGTTGGCGTAGACTTTTGGCGTCAGTCCGATGCCTTGGCCAAGAACCAAGCGGCTGAGTTTAGACGCAACAAGGAACGCTATGCCTTCCTGAAGGTGAGTGAATAACATTAGAAAGATTAATGATTATAATTAAACAAGAAATTCCAATCTCTAGTGGGCAGCCAAGGCTTTTAACAATTTCTCCATTGTTCCGCCAGGCGGTGGAATTTTACATCAAGTGAATTTGGAATACTTTGCCACTGTTGTTTTTGACCAGGACAATGAGGATGGCTCGAAGACAGTGTATCCCGATAGTTTGGTCGGAACCGATTCGCATACCACAATGATCAATGGCTTGGGCGTTGTTGGTTGGGGTGTGGGTGGCATTGAGGCTGAGGCTGTTATGTTGGGGCAGTCGATCTCCATGTTGTTGCCCGAAGTAATTGGCTATAAATTGGTGGGCAAACCAGGACCTTTGGTCACCTCTACGGATTTGGTATTGACCATTACCAAAAACTTGCGTCAATTGGGGGTGGTGGGCAAGTTTGTGGAATTCTATGGCCCTGGAGTGGCCGAGCTGAGCATTACGGATCGGGCAACAATCGCTAATATGGGGCCAGAATACGGAGCCACAGTCGGTTACTTCCCCGCCGATGAGAACACCCTGAATTATATGAGACTAACGAGTGGGTAGAGCAAAATTTGTGTCATTTAATGTTATCTTTAATGTAATTTTATTTCAACAGATCGTTCAGAGAAGAAGATAGATGTGGTGCGTCAGTACTTGAAGATAACTGGGCAACTGCGCAACTACAACGACGAAACTCAAGATCCGGAATATACGCAGGTTAGAATATAATTTAGATTAGTTTAAACTAGCCACAAATGTTAATATATAACCCACCATTTTGCAGTCTCTGTACTTGGATCTGGCCACGGTTGTTACCAGCATTTCTGGACCAAAGCGACCACATGATCACATGGCGGTGGTCGACTTACCCAAGGATTTCAAATGCTGCCTGTCCAGCCCAGTAAGTTGTATTCATTTCTCCTCTATGAGATAAACAAAGCCCAGTGATGCTCGTGGAATGCGACAAAACTGAACTTGGTGTATCCCATAAATTGAAACCGGCTGACACTTTGATTCAAAATTATCCTCACTAATTGCACTGATCACTCTTTAGGCTGCTTACAAAAGAGCTATCTAAAAGAAACAGCAACTGTGATATGTCAAAGATTTGAATAATTAAAATCACGGCTACTATTTCCTTAGATAACTCGATATAAACTCATGTCGATGATGATGTGGCTTAGTTGAATCACTCGCGTTGTTGCATTCGTTCACATAAGGCTTAGAACTGAAACCTGGCAATTGGATTGTCCAGCTCTTATAAGCTGGATCCAATCACTCACGTCCATATACATACGTTCATTGGCCGCTGCCAGCGCATCAAATTTCCAGAATGCCGGCTGATCGTCGTATTGGTTATTTGGCTGTAAAATTCGCCGAGCAATGCATTTTTTCTTTTCTGTCTTTTTGGCACGCTCAACATATTTATGCCGAATTACCAAAAAGTCTCTAGCAACGTTTTTGCCAAACCCAATTGGGTTCAGTGTACTGGATCACAGTGGGGCCTCGAGTGGCTTCCGCCACACAAACTGACCTACAAAAATGCTGCCAAGGGTCATTGAACGCGACCCTCTACGTTGATTGACACTAAGTTTCCTGTTGTTGTTACAGATTGGCTTCAAGGGTTTCGGTCTGACAACGGAGGCCTTGCAAACGGTTGGTGAATTCCAATGGGCAGATGGCAAGACTTATAAACTGCAACATGGCTCTGTGGTTCTGGCGGCCATAACAGCCTGTACGAATACCTCGAATCCCTCTGTGATGCTGGGTGCCGGTCTCCTGGCCAAAAAGGCTGTGGAGAAAGGTCTCTCAATTCTACCTTACATTAAGACTTCTATGTCACCCGGTTCGGGTGTGGTTGCCTACTATCTGAAGGAGTCCGGTGTGCTGACCTTTATGGAGCAACTGGGTTTCGATATTGTCGGATTTGGATGCATGACTTGCATTGGCAACTCGGGTCCGCTGGATGAGAATGTCGCAAATACCATTGAGGAAAACAATTTGGTCTGTGCTGGTGTCTTGTCCGGCAATCGTAACTTTGAAGGACGTATTCATCCCAATACCCGAGCCAACTACTTGGCCAGTCCGCCGCTGGTGATTGCCTATGCCATAGCTGGACGTGTGGACATTGACTTTGAAAAGGAACCATTGGGAGTGGATGCCAGCGGCAAGCCTGTGTTCCTTCGTGACATCTGGCCCACTCGTTCAGAGATCCAAGAAGTGGAGGCTAAAAGTGTTATACCCAGCATGTTCCACGATGTGTACAGTAAGTAAACAAGACCAGGAAACTAACTAAACTAATTAATATTCAATGATTTTTCCGACTTGCAGGCAAGTTTAGACTTGGCTCTGTGGAGTGGCAAGGCTTGGAAGTGCAGCATGATCTTTCTATATACAACTGGGACTCGACATCCACTTATATTAAACGTCCTCCCTATTTCGATGGCATGACCCGGGAAGTACCGAAGTTGAAGAGCATAGAGAAGGCACGTTGTTTGCTTTTCTTGGGTGACTCTGTGACCACAGACCACATGTCTCCGGCAGGAGCAATTGCTAGAAACTCGCCAGCCGCTCGTTTCCTAGCGGATCGGAATGTCACACCACGCGATTTCAACACCTATGGCACTCGACGGGGCAATGATGATGTCATGGCACGCGGATGTTATGCAAATATTCGTCTCGTCAACAAGTTGTCATCTAAGATTGGTCCCTATACCGAGCATATACCCAGTGGAGAGGAACTGGAGGTTTTTGGAGCAGCACAACGCTATCGCAAGGATGCTACTCCATTGATTGTGATAGCTGGCAAAGAATACGGCACGGGCAGTTCCCGGGATTGGGCTGCCAAGGGTCCCTATATGTTGGGCATTAAGGCTATTATTGCCGAATCTTATGAGCGCATCCATCGCTCCAATTTGGTGGGAATGGGCATTATGCCTTTGGAATTCCTGCCTGGCCAAAATGCTGACACTCTGCAGTTAAATGGTCGGGAAGTGTTTAATATATCTCTTCCAGGGAGTGGTTTAAAACCGGGTCAAAAGATCCAGGTGGAGGTAAGTGAATTCTCAACTTGAATGATTCTTTAATAATACAAACCTTGATTTCAGGCCAATGGAACTACTTTTGAGACAATACTCCGCTGTGATACGGAAGTGGACATCACATACTATCAGAATGGAGGCATTTTGCAGTATATGGCCCGCAAAATCTTATCCGCAAAATAATCCCGCCGAAGCTTTTAAAATAGAACTTTGTTTATAATAGAACATTAAACTATCCAACGATTTTGTAAATAATGCAATTCGAAAGCAGCAAATTGTTTCTTTAAATATTTCAATTCAAAGGGAAAACCGTTATTTTTTAAATTAACAGAGCCTGTGAATGGGTCATAAATAAATATTTTGCCACATATGACTACCCCTAATCTGTCATTTAACAGAGTCACAGTCAGACAACAGAGCATTAACAGCTGTTATCGATAAAAATTCAACAGAAACACCATCCGATAACATGTTAAACGATAACATTTTTCTGTTAGTGTTTGTTTTTGTTTTTCGCAATTGTCGAAAATTTGGGTTTTTCTGAATATAAAACTTTGAACCTAAGAAAATTGCTATAGGAATTTAGACAAAGGATAATAAAGTGTGCATCAGAGCCTGACTATGTATACTACAGGCGAAGCGGTAGCTTCCCGGTCCGGGTGAAGAAGACCAGGCCGAGTAAGCAAAGGATAACGACGAAGAGAAGGAGGAGGGCCAGTGAGAAGGAGAGAAGAGAAAGAAGAAGCAGGGGAAAATTTTTAAGTCTGATTTAGTTAATACAGTGGACTAGATGCAATGGAGACTGACTACCAAAATTACGTCGAGTCATTGTCCGGAGTTTCGTCCGACGATGACGATATCTCAACGGTGGACAGTTCCGATGAGGCAGCCACAGAGGATGCAATGCCGGCGGCGCCCACACACCAGCCCACACAACAACATACTCGAAATCTTGTGCAAATGCTCTACGACAGAGAGGTGAATTGGTTTACGACTTTAATTGGGTTAGGGTCGTCATGACCTTGTTTCATTCTATATTTGCAGCGCACTGGATACTTTACGGGTCTATCTCGTGCGGGCCAAAAACCAAAGCTTCCATATGAAAGGGTGCCAAATAGATTAAAGTTACATCTCAAGGACGTGTTGAACAACAATGCCATGGACGGGTATGGGAGCAACCAACAATTGATCTATGTATATACTAACTGCTTTCCTTTCAGCCACATTTTCATGGGATTGACATCCTGTGGTCAATATATGCTTAGTCATCGAGTTGTTTGCAATGATAACTCCTCCCTTAATCATTATTCCTTCAACATGGGCTACAAATACACGTAAGTCTCCTCATATGATTCATTCTCTTCTCTCAGATACCTAATTCTCCCATCTGCCGGGAGTAGTCTTTATTTCTGGTTCTTCCAGCCATATAAGAAACTGAGCCAATTCTTTACGCGTCGTTTATTTGATGACCATGTAGTGGATAATATTAAAACGGTCAGCATGACCCAATGGAAGAATGCCAGCCGTCCAATTCTCGTGGTACACGGTGCTGCCCAAGAGGAGGGCGAGGAGAGCTATATAACATATGTAAAAGTTCCTAAACTTGGTTGTTTGGAGTGCAAGAAGCTTAACGATGACGGTCCATGTAAGTTCTTTCAATAAAATCCACTCATTCTAGCGATTCAGTTCCAAAAATGAACAGGTCCAGCCATTGCCTCCTCTTTAGAAATCATTTAACAACGATTTTTCCCTCTTGTATCCCTTTTGTTTCCATACCCATAGATTCCTTCTACAATGCTCACTGCCTGAATTGTAATTTGACTGTGCACACAAAGTATTCCTCAACAGAGGCGGATCCCTCATTCGAACCGAAAATAAATTTACTTTGCCCAGAACGAATTCTAATCATCTCGAATGGTTTTATGCACATGCTGCGGATCGATATTGACACGCCGGCCGTGTCGAATGGTTGCAGTTATTTATCCCAGCAAGCCCTAATGCAATCGCGTTCCATGTTGGTGTCCAATCCAAGTGAGGATGATCGTTGCTCGCAAGCTTTCACAGCTTCTGGCTCGGAGGCCGAATCCAATGGCGAACAGAGTGTTGTGGCTCGCATTATAGCCGATTTTAGTGATATTGAAACGGAACAGCGTGCCATAAATAACAACAACAACAACAACTATGACACTCTAAATAATACATGTTGCTCACCAAAATCCTATGAGAAGCTCATATTCTCGCCCAACTACAGTACCATGGGATCGAGTCTCACATTACCAGAGACAACTTTGCCAGTTGTAAAGCAAAGTCCCATTGGTGGTAGCAGCGAGACAAGCCAGGCTCGAAGACGCAATCAACGAATTGTCACTAAATCCTATCGCAATGGAATCACCACCATAGATGTTCAGGTAAGTTCTCATTCTTATTGCATTGCAATATGATGACTAATTGCCTTTTTCAGAGTCCACCGAGCTCTAGTTCAATGACTGACAAGTCCAATGCCTATGAGTTCTCCGAGGATAATGAGAAATGCGAGAAAATTTCATTATTTCGCAAGCGAAGACTTGCCGAGAAGAAATATGAATTCTCCGAGGATAACTCAGAGAATATTATACCGTTTACCAAGGTGCGATCGGCTGGTCGAGCCTCTGCGGGCACATCGGCGACCCGCAGTTTACATCGGTTCTCGCCTACAGCTCACTTCTTTCATAACTCACCGTGTGCTTCGCCCTCCTCATCGCCACATCCGGCTCAATCGGCCCAAATGCAGACACAGACACCTCCCCACTTGGGTTTCCGTTCGCCGCCCTCCAGTTCCAATATGATGCGTTCGCCTAGTCGCAATGCCGCTTCGGTGGCCGCACAAATCTACAATCAGAAGTCACCACCGCTTTCGCAGGCCACACAGCAAATGCTTAGCTATAAGCCCGTTGGCCCACTGGGCGCCCTCTCGCCCCTGCAGGTGTCGATGGCCAAGCGTTTTGGCGAAATTGGCGGCTCTATGTCACCAAATGCTGGGCTATCGTTTTTATCGCCACGCCGCGAAGAACCACGCATTGTAGAAATGCCCGTCCAAGGAGGCGTAATGCCAGAGAAACCAGTGTGTACCAAGAAGTTCAGGCGTCGCTATGTGGAGGAAGACGATGCCACTTCTGTCATAACTAGCGAAGAAGGTAAGCCCATCGATTGAACATTGTATACATTGTATTGTATGTTTCGCTTCATTTAGATGATTGCATATCGCCCGGATATCACACCTCTTTGCCCATGGAAGTGCATGGCTCTTGCTACTCCGAAATGCAAATGATTTCGCAGGCATCTTATCATCGTCTGCGCTGCAGCAGTGTCATTATAACACAGCACTCGTTCGATCTGGAGACCTTCACATACTATGTAATCAGTATGCTCTGCCAAAAGCATCAGAAGATCTACAACGTTTTCTACGACTGGGCCTATGAGGTCATCAATGTGTGCCCGCTTAGCCAGACCGTTAATTGTATGCTAATGGCACAATTCTCTGCTCGAGATCAGGTTAATTGCGCCCACTGTGCGGGACGCTTGGATTGTATATTTCATAGTCGTCAATACGAGTGTCGTATATTGTTTAACTGGAATATGGAAACGGGACAATGGCAAGTCCTAGACTATGGGGAACTGAAGGAAATGCTTGAGCTGTTTAGTCCACTGAAGCGTTTGGGCAAGTCGCGACTAACACTTGGCCAAATGACCCAAAAGATGGCCCTGGAATTGGTCGGAAGTTTGAATCGATTGCCCGATTATACAAGCAATTTGCGTATCCTAAACGCAGATATGAAAAAATCCAAGACATTTATTTCGGATCTGGATAATATGGTGGAGTTTCACCTAAAGCGTGTCACACAAAATGATACGCCTTAGGGGGGACAGGGCACCGTATCCTAAACTTGGCCGTGCATCTAGTTCAGTTCTAAACACAAACGAAAAAGTGTGCTGTTTTTAGTTTTTAGTTAATCTTTACCTTACTTAGTGCAACGAAACGCTTATGCAAAACAAAAACTGGTTGGAATACGCGTCCTAATTTCGACTGAAGTCATTTAAGTAATACAAAAATATTCATCTACGATATCTAGTTATGGAAATGCGAGCATTATCTATGCAGATAATTGACCACTTCTATCTCTTTGTATAATTTTTGATATTCGACATTTCAATTCAACTAATAATCCTTAGTCCTAGTTAGTGGTATAATTAATTACAAATTTACTTACATCTAGTTAGCGGTTCTCCGAAATATACAAGTCTATTCACAGTACCCATTACGATGAGTGAGTTAATCAAGTAATACATGAATAGCCAGAATAAAAATGATATTATATTTAAGCAGTTCAAATCATGACAATTTCAAATAAAAACAAATTTTCACAACATCGAAAACAACAAACTATATATTGTTTAATCAGTTTGTTTTTCAGAAATTCAAGAATTATATGATTATATTATACTTATTAAAACCCTGTAATGAAATAGTTTGGGTATAATATAAAATAATATAAAAGTAATTAGCGTATAATATTATGCGAATCCTTTTAAAAAACTTACCCATTTTCACTATTTTTAATTTATGTTGCCCAAAACTACTAATTTTGATGACCAAATTCGCAGGCTTACTTTTTAAAGAGTGAGCAAGTTAAATTCAGTTGATCACTCACTTGTTCAGTTGAGACGAGGAACCTATCCTCCAATACGTATGGACAGCGACATTATACCAGAAGCAAATGCAGTGAAATACCTTGGCCTAATTTTGGATAAAAGGCTAACCTGGCGTCCTCATATCATGGACATGAGGAAATTGCTGGACCAAAGGCTGAGGGAATACCTCTAGCTGGTGGGACGCAGGTTAAGGCTGCGTTTAAAAATCCTCATATATAAAACCATCCTAAAGCCTGTATGGACCTACGGAATCCAACTTTGGGGCACTGCCTGAATGTCCAGCCGTCAAATCATACAAAGATTCCAAAACAAGGCCCTAAGTGTCATATTAGATTCAAATTTTCTGACGACCAATGCTGAGATTCACAGCACATTGAGTATCCCATGGGTAACGGACGAGATAACAAGGCTTACGAGGGCCCACCAGACGACTAAGAAGACTCCATATTCTCGACCTGCCGCACGGAGTGGACTAAGCAGCAAACTGCTCCAACTCTCCTATTTTCATTGACACTGCAATATTCAAATTCTATTGATACTTTAATATTCAAATTTGTTCTATTTGGAAATTATGAAATGTTATGATAATGTATAATCTTGTAAATGTCCCGTTCGCCACAGATTCTACTGATTATTCACATTCGGATGGTTTGTAGAATGAGGACTCTCCCCGCAATAATAAAAAAAACTTGTTCAGTTGACTCATTAGTTCAGTCTGTACTGATTTGTTTATTCTCTGAGGTCCCTGCTCAGTTCTTGTACTCTTGTGAAAAGGATGTATCAACATTAGTAGAAAGTTAGCAACGACTAAAGCATGTCCGGCTATAGATAAAGCTTACGAATCTATATCATTATTGGAAAACTAAGAAATCAAATAATCGGAATGGGTTTAATTAAGTTGCTACGTCACTGAGTGATCAATAAAGGGATTCAAAAGGGGATTCATTCAATTTTTTTTATTCACAAGCAACCCAGGCAATTCTCATGCCTCATGCTTTATCTGAAATTTGTTTCATTACAGTCAGCTGTGTCATAAGAGTCATACATTTCTCTATCTCTCTAAATATATGTTCAGGAAAATATAGATTTACCTATATCTATCATGGATAATGTGCTCGTTTACTTAAGTTTTCTGTGCACTGTTTGGATGATATTATTGCGGCCAAAGATGATAGTGGAAAATGTATCGAGGAACGCTTATTTGGGTCTGGAGGTCAAGAATCCTTTGATAATGCTTCTACAAGCCAATTTATATATTTTGCCCACAATGTTGGCTTATGGTGTGCCAGCCAAGTTTTATCCCAAGACATGGTTACACCATGAATGGCGTTTCTTGATTATCTGTCTGATTGAGTGTCTTTATGAGTTTAACTTGAGTACTGGCCATTTTATAGAAAACTTTAAATTGTCCATCAATGCTAAGGGTGTTGCATATGCTGGCCTACATGGTGTACATATCATAATCCTGATATTATTATTCATTCAAGGATATCTCATTGTTAAATCTATATCGCTTATGTCTTATATCCTTAAGATCAAGTACTCAACTTATGATTCTGCAAATGTGGCCTGAAGACAAACAAACTGAAGTCCAAAACACATCTGATTTCTCTCCACTTGGAATAGTCTACTCCTCCAGCCCTGATCTCTGACGTTAATTAAACACTTTTATTCACTCAAGGATATCTCATTGTTAAATCTATATCGCTTATGTCTTATATCCTTAAGATCAAGTACTCAACTTATGATTCTGCAAATGTGGCCTGAAGACAAACAAACTGAAGTCCAAAACACATCTCCTGATTTCTGTCCACATGGAATAGTCCACTCCTCCAGCCCGGATCTCTGACGTTAATTAAACACTTTTATTCATTCAAGGATATCTCATTGTTAAATCTATATCGCTTATGTCTTATATCCTTAAGATCAAGTACTCAACTTATGATTCTGCAAATGTGGCCTGAAGACAAACAAACTGAAGTCCAAAACACATCTCCTGATTTCTGTCCACATGGAATAGTCCACTCCTCCAGCCCGGATCTCTGACGTTAATTAAACACTTTTATTCATTCAAGGATATCTCATTGTTAAATCTATATCGCTTATGTCTTATATCCTTAAGATCAAGTACTCAACTTATGATTCTGCAAATGTGGCCTGAAGACAAACAAACTGAAGTCCAAAACACATCTCCTGATTTCTGTCCACATGGAATAGTCCACTCCTCCAGCCCGGATCTCTGACGTTAATTAAACACTTTTATTCATTCAAGGATATCTCATTGTTAAATCTATATCGCTTATGTCTTATATCCTTAAGATCAAGTACTCAACTTATGATTCTGCAAATGTGGCCTGAAGACAAACAAACTGAAGTCCAAAACACATCTGATTTCTCTCCACTTGGAATAGTCTGCTCCTCCAGCCCTGATCTCTGACGTTAATTAAACACTTTTATTCATTCAAGGATATCTCATTGTTAAATCTATATCGCTTATGTCTTATATCCTCAAGATCAAGTACTCAACTTATGATTCTGCAAATGTGGCCTGAAGACAAACAAACTGAAGTCCAAAACACATCTGATTTCTCTCCACTTGGAATAGTCTACTCCTCCAGCCCTGATCTCTAACGCTAATTAAACACTTTTTACATTGCATGGTTTAATTTTATGTTTTTGAAATTTATTACATCTGTATACATATAGAAAATACATACATACATATGCATAAACAGGCAAAATATACCTTCATATATTAAACAATTACATAGTAGTTCATTCAACAGTACCGCCAGTAAATATAATCGTAATCATCGTCATTGTACATACATTTGAATAGTGGGGAGGGGTCCATAAAACACATCGATAATTTTTGTGCTACAAACTTTTAGTTTAAACGCAACAATTTGTTTTTTTAATATATTAGAAAATGATAAGGATTCTAAATGAATTTGTATTCAAATAGTTTCATTTATACACAGACAACACACAACTTTTGATAAATTTGTATAGGATAAGTGTTTATTTTTTGCTTTGCTTCGCGTGAATAACAAAAATTTCATATAACAATTAACTTAGATGTTAGATAATTCATAAACGACCGCATTTCGAAAATGAAAATTGGATTAATCAGTGTGTATTTGTTTTGTTTTTTAAAAAAAGTGTTTTGTTAATTTTTTTGGGTTTTTCTTTTTTTTGGCCGGAATCGCAAGATGTCCAACAAGTTATGAAACTTAAAAAACTTAATTTGTCACTAAAATATATATATAAAACTTAAACAGATAACACATACATTAATACATATAACATATGTAATTCAATTTTGATTTAATTTTTTCTTTTATTTTTATGTTTTGTTTGTTTTATTTGTTGCTAATAATATGTACACATAAATTTATAATTTGTTGGTTTTCTCTTTCTTTTTTAGGGATATTTGTATACATACATATATATATATATATTTCCTCGCCTTACAAGTTCTTTGACTAGTGGTTTAATATATCGTATATGTATATATATGATTTTGAATCACACTATATAGAGCAGCGGACTCGTTTAGTTTATAAACTACCTGATTTGAAACCACAACACTTAATTTTTAATTGCAAAAAACATTACAATTCTAAAAATACATTTAATTCACATTTTAGTTGGTTTTGTTTTCCGTCCGTTGTCCGCATTATCCTCATCTCGACATTGTTTAGAATGCGTGACCCACCGACTCGATACTTGGCATCATTTTTCTGTAGACATTTATGCTGACTTTTCGTTTCATTTAAGTTTTTTACAAAATAGTTTTTAACTAACTAACTAGTAAAGGTATTTAGCATTTGATTAATGTTGTCCAATTTCTTTTTTTGATTTCATTTGATTTGAATGTGAAAATATAAGTGTGAAAGGTTTAGTTTTTAGTTGCAAACGCCAAGCGTTGCCTTTTCTAAATTACCCTGGCTCTTGTTTTTTTTTTCTTTTGTATTTCCAAAGATTTTATTATAAAAAAATATGTTTTCTTTTTACTTTTCCTATTTGTTGCAGCGGACTCCAATTTAGCATAGTTTTTGCTTTTGTTTTGTTGAGATTAATCATTGGATGATTATTCACAGAAGTACTGAGGTAGTCTGGTTCCTCCTCCATCTGCTGATGCGAGAGAGAGCGAGAGGGCTCTACCAGCGATTACCGATGACCTGCTCCAACTTGGCCTGGTTGACCACATTGACGACACTGGTCAAGGGATCAGTAACTCCTGGGCCAGGAGGCAGTGCGACCACCGTGGATGAGGATGCACCACCGGCAACCACCGCCTGCTGCTGCTTCCTTAGGATATTGGCGGCTGCTGCTGCCAACAATGTGGCGGATGTGGTGCTGGGCATGAAATTAACGTTGATATTGATGGGATGCACCACAGGCATGCTGGTGTAACTCTTCTCCAACAGATCCATGCCATTCAGGAATGGCACCAGCACATTGTAGTCCACATTGAGGGGCACATAGTAATTACCCTGGCCGTGCAGGGCGAAAATGGGCACCGTGAAGGACGAGTGACGTGGCGGCGGCGGCAGAGGAGCTGTAGTGCTGCTCGGTGTGCTCAACTGGGCGGCACTTAGCTTGGCCATCAGTGGACTGGAATTGGAGTTGCTGTTGTGCAGCTCCGATTTGATATCCTTAATGTCGCTGAAGTTGAACGTCGACGGCGAGGGCTTATCCTCGCTGCGTACCAGGACCAGAGGACGCGAAGGATTCGTAACCTGACTGGTGTCGCCGTTGTGGACATCTATGGACAACTCCCCATTGGCTGCCGCTTCGGCCAATTTACGCTTTTTGGCCATAATGGGGGCTATTTCTGGCTCAGTGCCATCCTTGGAATGCTCGGACAGGGCTTGCATGTGAGAGTGATCGCTCTGGAGGTGAGCTGTCACTGGACACAGCTCGCTGCTGGTCTCCTCGTCATGGAGCTCGTGCACAAAGCGCTCCTTAATGTGATTTTTGTACTTGTAATTGTTGTTGTGCTCAATCTCGTGCGAGGATTCTGAGTAGTTGCGCATCCGCACCGACAGCAGGCTATCTTGAGTATGATTGTGCGCCAAATGTGGATGCTGCTGCAACAGGGCATCCCGTGGCGGCGGCGAATGCATGTTTGAGGTGTCCGTATGCAGGATCGGCTCGCGTGATGACTCAAAATCATGCTGGCTGCTCTCCGTGTGATGATGCGTGGCCGTCGATGTTATCACCGGCGCCTGATGTGGCTGTTGGTGGGCCACCTTGGCGGGTGCGGCAGCGGCCGTGGCGTGGCAGGTATTGTTGGTGGTGGTGGTGATGGAACTGGCCGTAATGCCACTGCCGGCAGCAGCATTTGGGCCCGTGGAATTTGTGGGTACATTATCAGAAGCGGCGGTGGCTGCAGCATTAGCAACAATAGCCGCAGCTCCGTTGCCATTGGTCAGACCAGTTGGCTTCTGGTTGCCATCGTGGCTGCCATTTGAGGAGCTGCCATTGGCTGCAGCGGCCACAGCAGCAACAGCAGCTGCTTGCTGATTTCTCTGCAGCTGGTTGAGATGATTGCGAAAACTCAGATCCTTCACATCGTTATGATCGTTGCTGTGCTCCACATCCGAGGCGGTGCTTAGCATATCACGCAAGTGGCACAATGGCGGATGATAGGCCTGATGTGGACTACCGCTAGAGGCGCTCACATTGTCCGGCATATGGCAACTGCGTGTTGACTTGTAGCAATCGGCTGGAAAGGGCAAAATATTGAATTAGTAAGGTGTTTTAGGTGTCGGCACACTGCACAGGCAACTCACTTTTGAAGACCTCATCGATGTGCTCCTGGAGACGGGCCAGCAAACGATAGCAAAAGTCCTGCATGTGACTGTCGCAGAGAAATTTGGCAGCCTCCTTCATGCAATCCATATAACCGCTGCGATATTCGCTCTCCTTTTGGAGGCACTCGCTCTGCAAGTGCTTCAGATGTCTGATGGCCATCTCGATGATTTCCGTTTTCTCAATCCGTCCGCGTCCCTTGCGCTGATATTGCGGTGGTATTAGACGTGAAAGATCCGCCAGACAGGAATTCATGCGATCACGGCGACGCTTCTCAATTATGCGATGGGACAGAGGATCTTGCTAAAGTTTAGTAAATATTTCATAAAGACAATAGGTTAATATCGAGTTCCAAAAATGTTGGCAAAAATTAATTAGGCATTGAAGAAAATACAAAATTTTCTAGTAATTGAGTTTTTGTTATTTTTTTTTTTGTTTTTTATTTGGTTTCCAAATTTATTTTTAATGCTTGTTTTTCTTTTTTTTTTTTCATTACAATAAAAAAGGGTCAAAAGGCGGTGGCCTTGTATGCGTCTCTGGGGGCGTGCAGTGGGCATGGCATCGGCATCGACATCGACATCGATCGAGCTTCTTGTTCATCATCATCTTTTGATCCTTTAATCTTGCTTGTGTGGTTGTTGTTCTTGTTTGTTGTGAGTTGTGTGATTGATTCAATTCAATGATTCATTTTGCATTTTGCATTTTGTTTTTGCTCTCTAAAATTGTAATATTTACCCTCGATGTTTTATTACGTCTTCCTGTGGCATATTCAGCATCGTCCTCGCTGTATGCCGTTGCCGATGTTGAAAAATTTAAGCTAGATTCTGTGCAATAAGGAAAACTGGAGACAGCTGCTTCGCTATATATTTTTGTTGTTCGTATGCGTGTGTATTGATTCAGATATGCAAAAAGAAGTGGGAAGGAAGGATAAAAAATACACAAATAAGTCCAAATCTTGTTCAATATAATTTTTACTATAATGTTTGGTTTGGTTTTTGGCGGTCATTGTTTTCAATTGTTTGCCTGTATTGATATTTGATTTCGTTTTTTCGATTTAGTAAATAATGCATTTATTAGGCGCATAACTTAGACTGACTTAATTGTAATAACTTAGACTAAATTAATCTAGGTGGGTTAGAATTAGGTGTGTAATTATTTTGGTTTTGGTTTTGGTTTTGTGTGTAGTTTATTTATTTCTCGAATTCAAATAATATCAAAAGATATAATTAACTTAGAGCTGCAATAGAAATAGAATAAATAAAGAGAAAAAAAGAGAAAGATAATGTTTGGATTAAACAAAAAAAGTGAAAGAAAGCAGAAAAATCAATCAAATCAATCAATTTGCCACTGAAATTCTCAGTCTGTCTTCTCTTCTGTCTCATTTCTCTCTCTCTGTCTCAGAGAAACTGTCTCTCTATCTCTCTCTCTCTCTCTGATGGTCATCTAAGAGAATCGTTGTTTTGTCGTTGATAGTATTAAGATTAATACAAGTAGCTTAGTTTATCTTTAGAGATATATACAGCATATTTATAGATAGTTACACCAGGAATATCGGCTATAATTTTCGATTTCAAACACTGAGACACTCGCGGAGAATAAAGAAGGCGGCACGAGACGTCAATCGAAATGTATTTTTTACTGTTAAGTGTTGATCAAAAGGACTTTTGGGTAGGATTATCGATTAGCGCTGAATTATTCCTAGGGCTAAAACCTAAAGGACCCTAAAGGACTTCAAATTATATAGTATCGTAGTAGATTACAGATAATCATCTTTGATATCAAATAATGGCCTCTATAACCCATCAATTTAAGCCGTGTATATATAAACTGTTACCACGCGTCCACAAATTGAATGTGAAAACCAAAAACAACAACAAAATGTATCTACCAATTCAATTCAAGCAAAACAAACGCTTTAGGCCATAATAATAAAGTATAATACCCATACAAATACCAAAATACGCGAAACAGAAAACGCTAGAAGAGATGGAAGAAGGCCGCGCCACTTTCTGGCAGCGATTTGGACCTGGGCCTGGTACCTACTACTGGGGGCGTGATAAGCGACAAATGAAGACGACAACAACGACAACGACGACGACGACATGCAAACATTGGGCAAATATTTATTCATCTACATATATAGTATATAATCTATATATATGTACGTATATAGTATACATACATATATGAGATACTAGTGCGCACCAGATCATGGCGCTTGGAACTTGTTTATCACCCCAGGGGGGAGAACGCCAGCAATAGCAGCCCATGCAGCCTCCCTCCTCTCTTCTGGCTCTTTAAAGCTGGTTTTCATCTGAAAACACAAAAATGTGATCAAAGTGGAGCTGGAATTTCTAACGAAAAGTATCCAAATATATTGTAAACTAACATAGAAAGCATTTGGAACATATTTGCCCCTAGAATTCTCATTTGGCCTTTGAGTTTTACCCGTGGCCAGGGCGTGTTATCTATCAATTTACATCATTAAGATGTTCAATCTTTGTACTGAGCGTCAGCCAAAAGAATCACTCACTTGATTCATGCTATATGAAAGTGGGCACGTTGACGCCACGCCCCAAAATCTGGCAAGCATTCCCAAAGTAATTGGCATTGCATTTGGCTTGGCGCCGTGCAAAAAAAAAAAAACAAACATGCACTTTGTTTACGATACCCAATTGTGGGTTGTCGCCCTATTAAGTAATTGCTCTATATAAAATAAGAACTGAGGAAGATGCATCAGGTAGTGGTTCAGGTAACTAGCCAACCGACAATGACGACAATTTCGACGCCAATTTCTTGCACGTTTGTTTCTTTGTTGTTGTTGTTGTTCTTGGCTCTTTAAAGCGAAGGTTATCAGGAATTGATAGTAATCTTTTCATAGTATCGTAGTAAAGTAGTTTAATCTATAATTTGCACACGCTACGGCTTCGGTTGATGATGATATCGTACATTAACCTAAAAATAACATACATATTCATTGATGCATAGAGACATATATACACATATATACACATATATGTATATATGTATATTTATTTGTTATTCAATTTATCATGGCCAACATTTCCTGTTTTTAATTGGTCATAGATAAGATACTATTATAAATATTGATGTTCTAAAACGCACGTGATTCTTAACTATACACTGATGTAATTGTGTCCATATGTACCTCAGATGTTTAATCAATAGACCACTTACAGCCAGTTGTGGTCAGTTTGAATCTAATCTATTTCTATAGACCTGGGAATTTCCTATATAAAAATAAACCTCATGCGATTGCAAACAGTTTATGACCACTCGAAAGATGTCAACTGAATTAGTTTGAATGTTTCCCCAAGGCATAATAACTAAATGTATATCGACTATTTGAACAATTTCCCAGAGTGCGTCAAAGAAATTGTTTAAATTTTAATTAATAATATATTTTTCTGCTATTCATATGACAAGCACTTCAGGAAAACTATTAGATACTTTTATTTACACTTATAATAATGAAATTCTAGGAGATAAACAAGGAAGAGTCTTAGTTCAAATAATCATTTTATTTGCTTTTCAAACTAGAGTTAACCATTTTTAAGTAATTCTATTTTGTCTTATTATTTTCCTCTTCATGTTTGTCTCTTCTAGCAGACAGTTTTTTTCTTCTTGACTCATTTCAAGTAAATAATTCAAATGATTCATTGAAAAATATCAAAGAAGCTAACTTCGGCAATGCCGAAGTTTTTATACCCTTGCAGTCCTAATTTTTGAAATTTGTTTCCCTGCAACTCAATACACAACAAAATATTCAAATTATTACTATTTTTCTTCTTCTTCCAGCATTCCCTAAGCAAAGCACGGCACGCATACACATACAGTTCATGTAGCGTTGCGTCCGTATGACGCAGCGCTGCCGGCAGCTCTTGAACCGATTTGTATTGACTGTAACTTGTGTTCTATTTATCCGATCAGATTCAAATTTTGGGATCTGAGATTTTATATCAAATTCTATTATATTGGTAAATTTCATGGGGATACTCCAATTTTTGCAAAAATTTTTGTTCTAGAGCTATATGTTATAGTGGTCCGATCCTAACAATTTCCATACTTTATCTGCTCCGGGCTAAAAGTAGCTCAAATATCAAATTTCATTCCGATAGCTCTTAAGATGCCAGCGTGAAGTTGATTTGCACAGACAGACAGACGGACGGTCAGACGGTCGACTCAGCTTTTCATGCTGATCAAGAGTATATATACTTTATGGGGTCGTGCGTTACAAACATCTGACCAATTTTATAATACCCTCTGCAAGGGTATAAAAATGTGACACACACACACACACCTAGGCAAATACCTTGTATATATAGTAAATATATACAAATACGCCCAAGTTTTAATGCGGACACGATTTCCTCCTATAAATTTTTGTATTTTTTCTGTTTACACCCAAAAAAAAAAAGGCGACAAACAAATAATTTACATTAGTCAAGCTTTATTCAATGCCAAGCAACATTTCCGTTCGTTACACGAAATCTGTGTAAAATCTATGGGTATTTGAGTGTTCGGTGTTCGGTTTGTGGGGTGAGGGGGAAATAGGCATTTGAAAAATTTCCATATTTCCACACTTGATATGACATTAGGCAATAGAGTGCATAGTATTTTTAGTGTCACCGAAAAACAAAAATGGTGAAATAAGCAAAATGGATAAACAAACAAAAACAAACTTGAAACGATGACGCAGTTGAAGTGCGGGATAAATAATATCATAAATTAACAAATGTGGGCAGGTTCTCTAGAACCAGTCAGCTGATAATGATCAGCCAATGAGACCCGCCTCCCCTCAGCACCCCTCAGATGACCTTGATGTAGGCATATGCAATTCAAGTCGATAAGATAAATGTCATATAACAAACACACACACAACCTAACTAACTAGGCACTTACACTAGAATTTGCCACAAGTTGCAGGCAGGTAACTTTACAGTTGATCACGTGAGAAACTGAAAACCCCAAAAACCGGTTCATTGCAACAGAAACTACTGGTTGAATGGGCACGTGATACAAAATGTCGCTAGATTAACGCTGACTTTGCTTATACCCTGTAAAGGGGCAGCTAGAAATGCTTCCAATTGCCTCTTCTTCTTCATGCAAATAGAAATTCCAAACAATGGCGAACCCAGTGCAAAGATCGAGCTGGAATTGTGCTGCATGGGCGAATACAAACACGGCAAATACATACACACACACATACACACATAGGTTCCTATGAATTTTTGCCAATGAAACGTGTGCACGTGTCGTACGGAACGCTTGGCAACCGATTCCAAAGCAAAAAGCCCCCCAGCAAAATCAGACGAAGTCAACTCAACCATTTTGGCTGTATGAGCAAAAATAATTCAATAACCAACAACTCACACAGATACACACACACACACTTACACACACACAGACACACAGAGAAAGAAAACCAAGAACATCAGCAAAGAAAGAGGCAATTGAAAATTTGCCTTTGTAAGCCATACACAATCAAATGGTCAATGTATAAATAAAAATAAAATGGCAAAAATGCATTATTTTATTTTTGATGACCGAGTAATACGATACAATTTGTCGGAATGAATCAAATTCTATATAAGAGACAGCTATGAGTATTCATCTGAAACTATTTGAGCTGCCAACTACTTCAACTAACTAATTCGGATCATTTCCATTGGCAATAAGACAAATATTCATCATACGCCACGTTGCTGCACAAGTTTTCATTCCATTCTCTGGGTGATTGATTCTCTTGGCATTCTTAGGCAATTAGACAAATGAAACCCAAAAACATAACTGGGTCAAAAGATATAAAAAATCCATCTATTTAAATCATTTAGCAGCAGCAGCAATCAAATGCAATAAGCACTAAAATACTATGAATGCGACTGCTGACTCACAGCAGCCTGAGAAGTGTGAGAGAGAGTGAGTGAGAATGATGGACCCGGGACACCAAAAAACGCACATTGAATGCATTAATCATGGCAAAGCAACTAAAAACAACAGAAATACTAGCACACACACTCATACACACACATATATACACAAGTATCCACTTAAATGTATAGAAAATTGTGTAAATTTCTCAATATTTGCGGCACGTTTATCCCCTTTACAAATGGAGGGTGGAGAGAGAGAGAGGAGGAGGACTGGGGGCAAAGGCTGCTTGGAAATGCTTTGGACGCGGATCTGTCTACGTGCCCGCCACGGAAATGCCAATGGACGACCGTTGGCGATGGCGATGGCGATAAGATGACGACAACACGACCAAATGAAATGGAATGAAATGAAATGTTTTGGTCTGATTTACCTATAGATCGAATATGAATTTCCAAACCAGATCACACACTATAGAGAGAGATAGATAGAGAGAGAGAGAGAGATAGTTATATGTTTTGTTTTTTGTATCTTGTTGCTTGCTCTGACGTGTTGTCTTGCTGAACATTTGTGAATTAATTAAGCCTACACGATGCCAATAAAAAACATTGAATCATGTAACACAAACGTAGACCAGCAAACAAACACACTTTCTTCGAGTTCTCTTGGAGTTCACTTGGCACACTTTAATTAGTCGGAATAGTTCACTGGGTCGTTAATAAGATCCCGAAATCGAAAACAACGAGAGACAGCGGCATAAATAATAGCAAATCCAACGGGAGGGATTAACAATTGCAGTGGGCTGTGGGTCAGGCGGGTGGGGAGCGTGGCAAGGGGGGTTTAGCGGCTGTCTCATCGTGCAACAAACCCGAGATCTTATAGGACGCTTGACAACACACAAAGAAAACGAATATATACATACATATGTATCTATAACGAGGGGCTGGCTGTGCGTCACGCCCGTTTTTGTTTTTATCGCGTGTTTATGCTTATCTCTCACTTTTATGGCTGATTTGTTTGTAGTTGACTCTTTCTGATGGAAATTTATAAACATTTCAAATTGTAGACGCGGCAACAGACGCGTGTGTTTACTTCTCGAGTACCAATTCTCTCACAAGGTGCGATAGCGCCGCGGGTCAGTCAGGAGAGGAAAAAAACCGTTTGCCTATAACCTCAACCCAATTCCCAGTAAAATGACTAACAAAGAAAATCCACAAAATTGTAACCAACATGTATGAATCACACGGTTTTATGACACGTGACTTGTTCCAAATTTGTCGTTGAAAATTCCTTTTAATGTGAAATATTTGTTGATTTGAGGCGAAATTAATTAATGGGAGTTCCAACAGGCCCCCAAAGTAGTCCCCCAGTCAATTCCCAGGCAGTTAGCAGTGGACAAAAATAGATGAATAATGTTTAATCAACAACAAAAACTTGTTGACCTTCAAAAGGACACACCAAGCGCGAACACACACACCCACCCACACACACACACACACACACACTACTATACACAGACACGTGTGCACCAGCCAATCACCAAAATGAGTCGAGTAGGGTGAAAGGGTAGACAACTATTTATAGCCACACTTTTTGGCCGTTGACATTTGAGCAAAAGAAAGAAAATGAAACAAGGAATCAGGCTTTCCATGAGCTTCAACTATAAATTATTTATAAACCAACAGAAATATAAAGAATTCGTTTTATTTCACGTTCAAAATGAAATTCAAGTTCAAAAATACAAACTGAAAGAACGTCACGTTTAATGCGAGTCGTGTGTTTGTCGTTCTTTCTGTTTGTTTGTATAAATAAATACCACAAGAAAAAAGAAGAGGAAACCCACTTACTCGACTGGGAGATACCTTTGAATTCCTAGTAAGTCCCATTATTTTGGATGCTAGTTCCCAATACCTAAAGCTGCTTGGTTAACTGGTTGTCCATGCCAACAAAGAGTTTTACGGAATTCCGTCTACAACCATGTGAAAAAGGAATATACCTTTTCGATTTTCGTGTGCTGAGTATATAACAAACTAAAAACAATTTTTTGATTCTAAAAATAAGGTCAAAAACCAGTGAGAAAAAAGAAAGATTGAATCTGCCCACGTTTTGAATATATTTTGCATACTTTTTTCTAGCTCAAAAGCTAAATATAAATCAGACGACGACGACGATCCATCCACACCCAAATCCTTCTGCACACACTTACTGCAAAAAGAATACACACACACACACAGCACAAATAAAACTTAAGATAACAACTAAAAAAAAATGAATAACTTACACTTAACTTAAAACGCGCACAGGTGAAAGTGAGTGTGTAGTATTTTCTTTTGGTTTAATTTTGTTGGTTTTTTCTTGTTGTTGCGGTTGTTTTTTGTTTTTGTTTTTGTCTGTTGTTATACCTACCTCTCATACTTGACCGGATGTGCGGCATGTCCATTTGCCTCGCTCCAATAAGGCTCCATAATTGGATGTCGGCTGTTGCTGTTGCTGCTGCTGCTAGGTAAAATGTTTCCTGCTAACCTAGACTGAGTTATGGAATAATCCTCCTTCTGCTCCAGCTGCTCCGGCTCCTGCTGCTGCTGCTGGTGCTGCGGCTGCTGCGTCAACGTGGCTTGCAGTTGTGGTGGAATGGTGGAAGTGTTTTGTTTTTTCCTTGTTTGGCCAAGTTAAATGCCGGCGCACGAACGTACAAACGAGGGGGCACGTGGCCAGAGAGGATGTTGTGCGCGGAAGGGGGGGGAGACAAAAAATATGACAGAGCAAACAGGTTGTTCGGCAATTGACGGCGAAAAAATTCGGCGAATTGGTTGGTTGGTTGGTGGGTTGTGTTACACAAGCTAACTAAAAGGTGGGTTTTTTTGTTGTTGTAAATTTTGTTTTTTTACACTTTATCACACACACTTGTTTGCACTTTGTGGTGGGGCAATATCCAATATTCTTTAAACTGCACTCTATGTTGATGTTTTACAAGTAGCATAACATTTTTCGTCGTATTTTTAGCATGAGAACACAATGGAAAGTGTGGAATTATCTAGACAGAGACACACACACACACAACTGAAGTGCCTTATCAGTGGGGCTTTCGTTTCTCTTACTTTTGTGTGTGTGCGGGTGAGATAACGATAAGTAAAGAGACGACAGCGACGACGACGACAACAGGCTAAACTGATAAGGTCTTTCTTTTATTTCTTATTTTCTTTTTTTAATAATTTATAAGTATGTTTGTATATTTTTTCAGTGGTTGTAACTCGTTTTGCCAAGCCCCGCCCGTTTCTGTGTTGTCCCACGCTATTTTATTTTATTTTATTTTTTTTTGTTTTGTTGAAAACCTTGAAATTTCTTTGCACTCACGCACGAATGTCGTTACTGACTCTCTCGCTCACGACCGACGAAACGAGTGTCAAAAAAACGTGATTGGAACTTTTTGTTTCAGTCACTCGGCTCTTTGGGTTTTTTTGTTGTTTCTTTACACGTTTAACACGTTTTGCACTTTTCTTCTACATATAAATATATATTTGTTTTATTAATAACATACACACACACACACAAAACAGATTCCTTTCGTTTCACAGTGGAATTTTACCAGCATTTACCAGCAACAGCGCCGCCCATGCGTGCATATATACATACATATATATAAAATGGTATATGCGTGTGTGTGTGGGTGCGTGTTTCACTACAAAAGCACTTTTTTCTATATGTATGCGTGTGTATACAATAATTTTTGTTGTAGTTGCTAGCTGCTGCTACTGTTGCTTTTTATTTTTCTTCTCTTTTTATTTTTTTTTTTTGTTAAACAAAAGCACTTTTTTTTGCACTGTCACTGCACTCTCGCTTGCCGTCCGTGTCGTCTCAGAGACAGAATTGAAATGAATGAAAAATAACACGGCGAATGACACGAGACCCCAAAACATGGTGGAGCTAGCTTCACAGTGGCATGAAATGGTACTATATCGGTACGAAATTACACAATGCAGTAGGTCAAAAATGATTTTATTGAATTTCATAAAAAAAAATTCACATTTTCTATAATATTATGGAAATGAGCTTGTAAATCTGTTTCCGATTCTCGCTATAACCTGGCAAATAGTACAGAACTTGATAATTTACCATCTTTACTAGTTAACATATTGTTGCCTCAGTGTGCTGATAAAGAGAGCAAGAGAGAGCGTGCCGCTATGTACATATGGCCAAGAGCTGGGGAGAGAGAGCCTGCGAGAGTTCAAATTGGCTTCCCATTCATATCTGTGTGTGTGTGTGTGTGTGTGTGTGCGAACTTCGTGCGCAGCGAACGTGATTGCCACAGTGAAGCAAAACATCAATTTTATTAAGATATATAAATAAAAACACCTTTATAATAAAAACACCTTTATAATAAAAACACTTAAAAAGTTATTGGACCGTAAAATAAATAATAAAAACTATTGAAACAAATATAAAAATTAGTTAAATCGCATTTGTTACATGAAATACTAGATTTTGTTTAACAATGACATTAATCGGAAACCAGGGTGCATAGTTTCATGTATGTATGTTTGTATGTCTATCTATTTAACATAGACTTACACAACAACAAATCACAATAACATTTTGTTATTATTATTTTGAAGCAATGATCTATCCAAATAAAATAAAACCATTTTCTACAATTTAGAGTTACATTTGTATGTATTTCTAACACGCAGCTCGTGTGTATGTATGAGTATGTATGTATATCTAACTGGCCATATGTTCTGCAGACATAAATACAACAAATAGTGTCTCCCGCACCTAAACACACCCACGCGGACGCACAGGCACACTCGTGATAGAGATTACCGTTACAGCTCAAGGCAAAGAGAAACAAAAGCACGAAAAACGAGAGCATCACTCAGTCATAAAAAAAGAAAACCAACAACACGTGAACGTGACAAATTCCACAACGACAACTTATGGTCCCCACATTCCTTACGCTGGGTCTTAAACATTTAAACAATTTATGAAACACAGAAAAGGTTTGGCAGGTGATCGTGTTAGACAAGAAAAAACATTGCATTACATTTGATTGGGCGGCGACCATTGCGTCGCAGAGGCTCAGACTCACCCACCAGGCGGCTGCTTGGCAACAACAATCAGCTCAATATACATACATATATACACACACACATATGCAGGGGCACAGAAGCAAAACACACACATGCTTATACAATAGCAGACATTTTGTTTTTATTACAGCTCACAGCGCGGCGTTGTCTCTCGTTTAATAATCGAAATAATAATCATACGCTGTGTTGTCCCCGTCATAGACACGAGCAGTTTTTTTTTTGTGGTTTTGCTATCTCTTTTTCACATTTTGAAAGTGGCAAACAAAACAAAAATATATATATGTGTAAATAAAAAAAAAACCAAATTCATGGCGCATGACGTAATTTCTCACGCGAGGCGAGCATGTCAGCCGCACAGTCACACACACAGACACAATTTGCACTCATACAGGCAAACCTTTTGAGTTTGTTGTTGGTCACGTGTTGTACAAATGCTTCTCTTTGTTTATTTTAAAGTTGCTTCTCAGTTGAATGATGCAGTTGTTGTTGTTGCTGCTTCCAGCATTTTAATTTAATTGAAATGCCAGCAAGCTATTTTTAGATACTTTGCCCCACAAAAGGTCACCGTCATATTGCATAAGTCACGGCGACGTGTTAAATTTTGTTGGTCTGTAGTGAGGGGGGGAGGGGGGTGGGGGGGACAGTGGGCAACTTGCATAAGTTTTGAGCTGATCTCACTGTGTGAGCTGCTTAATTGAGCGTCACGTGCAGCCTCTGTGGAATATCACATGTCGTATGCGCAGCAATTTCCGTCGTTACACATACGCCCCGTATGCGGCACGTGCAAAGTCATAAAAAAAATAATATTTACTTCAAAAGGTTTCATGTTACTCATTCTTATCTTACGTGGCATTCTAACACACACACACACATATACTAACATTTGTTTTATTTATTTATTTCGTTGTTTTTTTTCTTTTGTTTTTGATTTTTTTTCTCTTTTTTGTGCTTTGTTTATTACGGTCACGTGTTACTAATCGGAATGCATTACGTGGGCTTGTGAATTTCCATGGAAATGCAAGTGCACTTCAAACACACACACACACACACACACATACATACCAGCGAGAGGCAACAAGTTTCCAAATGTGAAAACAGGCCCCAAAATGGAATGACAATCAACACATCTATACATACATATGTATGTATATGTAAATATGTAGCTAAAGCTAAATATGCATAGGTGTACCTACATACATATTGAAGGAGGGCAACACTGAACATTGGAGCTGAGGCTTATCAATCAGCCAACAGCTTTGGCTTGACGCCTGATTTTAGAAATTGCGTAGATCTCTTAGCACAATTTAGAGATATTCATAGGCATAAGTACGTACTTACTGGTTGAAAAGTATTTAATATTAGACAATTGTCAATGGCAATTTAAAATTAATCAAAGTGCTGGGCAGGCAAATTCCATTAGATTTTTGTGTATTACCAATGGAAATTTCTCACTTCAATCAAAATGATATATGTATTCTTTCTGTCACTACAACTGCTGGTGAATTTTACACGAAAAACGATTCTCTACCAATTATTTAACGTTCTTTATACTTAATATTGGTAGATCATTAATATTCAAGTACGAATTGAATTAAAGCCCTATAAACTTATAGACTAGAACCCACTGTTCTATGATAAACGCAGCAGACGTTTATGATAATGGCAAATAATCGTGCTGCTAAGTGAATATAAGATAAATAAGTATATGTATATATAGAATTGACACCTTTAATTAGAATAAGCAAATGACATTGATCGAAATACTAAAAAAACCCGAAACTTGCAAGCCAGAAAAGGGCGGGACTATTTGGGGTCTGTCGTCGCGTCGCTTCCAAAAGTCAAGAAGTAAATCTAGACAAAGGAAAAATAAAATGGGTGTGCACTAGATCAACTAGATCTCCATTTATTTATTTAGCAACTCATTAAAAATTCATGTCATAGTCAGCAAAAGTGACGATCTAAAAATACTCCGTAGAATGATGCAAAATTTTTACAAGTTCAAACATAATTAGTTATGTATTAGGTTAGGTCTTTCTTAAATCAATAATATGTCAATTCAGTTATATAATTGTTTGTTTAGTTAATTCATTGGCTTATTATACCCTCTTGTGCCATGATTATAGGGTATTTACTATACTAAGATGACAAAAGCATTAGTTAGGCATTACAAAGGGATATATACTACATATATGTTTGTATATATATTTGTACCTCACGCTTTTTCATCATAAAAACTTGAACAACACAAAATGTCATGAAATTGCAAATTGTTCTTATCACTGAATACAATTTCAATTTCAAAGTCGAGGTAAAAAAAAAAAAATTAAGCAGAAGCAAATAATCGTTGATAAAGCACAAAATAGAATTAGCTCATAGAAAACAAACTTCAATAAAGACAAAACACAAGTGGAACGAGTCAGATTCTAAGTACATAGTATAATAAATTTAAAAAAAAAAATTGCCCATGTAGGTTGTAGTGTTGTTGTTATTGTTATGTAGATTAGAAATCTCACGAAATGTTTATTAAAAAAAAAACAACACAAAAATACTTACCAATAAATCGCCATACCATATAATACCAGTCCGCTTGAGGGATGGGGGACACCGACACGTGCGGCCTCAGCTGGACAAATAAATATCAAGAGTCAAACAAAATTTCGTTGAAGTTTCTACACTCTTTCATAAAATTTTACTTTGACAATAAGGAACAAAGCAGAGATTTATTGAAGTAGATAATGGAGACCAGCGGAAAAGACACAAAGCAGCAATTTATCAAAGTCAGAAAAGTTATTCTACATATAATTCTTTAGGATATTATTATCCATTTATTGCATAGGCTTTAAAGAACTTTTAGAAAAATTTAATTGGAATTCAAAACTTTAACTAATCAAATTTGTAAAGCATCAACAAGAACTAAAACGAGTATAGGTAATCACTTACTCATATATTTTGTGAAAGGGTATTAGAACAGGAGAATAATGGGTTTTGGTAAAAATAGATTTTTTTTTTTCATTAATTAGATATATGTATATATTAAAAAGTATATACATACATATCTATCTATAATTGTGTATCTGGCTAATGAAATGATATATGTATTTACTAAACGAATTGCAATTCAAAATGTTAATAATGAAACTTAAAATAAGCAAAAATATTGTTGTCCTTCGTATACTCTAGTTAAATCTGTAAAAAATATTGACAAACCTAACGAATTGCATAACAAAGTTCAATCTGAGCGTTGCCATAACCAAATTGGCTTATAAATATGTTCAACATTGAATATTCATTTTAATTACAAGCTAAAATGCATTGTAAAGTGAAAACTTTATATAAGGACAACTTGGTTAAGAGATTTACTGGGCTCTCCATTCCTTGATAAACTAAAATTTGTCATCAAATTGTTGAAATATCATTACTCATAATTGTTGTGGATATTAACTAGCCGTGATTAATTTATGTTAGCCATTAGCCTTCAATTCAATTGGTTTATATGGGTGTTTTTTTTTTTGTTTGTTTGGCTGGTTTCAAGTTCTATTTTTGTGTTTTTTTTCCTCCCCACTCATTGTTAGTTATGTAAAAGTTACAAGTTGGTTACACGTTTTGCATTTAAATTCTAGTCTTGCTGCTGCTGGCTGTTGATAAATCAGACGAGCTGGGTTTTGAATTTCCTATTCAGACCCTCGGAGCTTGAGATTCCGGCGACAAGGTGACGCCGACAACTAGCACCCTGGACTTTGCAATTCATTTTGTTGTATGAGATTTGTATTTTTTTTTTGGTTTTGTGGAGGAAGTTGTGTTAATTGTATGCACACACAATTTTGCGGCTTATAATAGTATGCAAATGTATAATAATGGAATTTACATGTGACTTTGGTTGATCGATTAGGTATGTATGAAATGTAACTAGGTTTAGCTGATGCCAACAATGTGTGTAGATATGTATGGCTGGGTCACAATTTCTGGATGGAAGGAAAGTGTATTCAATCCCAATGTCGCCAGGCAGTCTGGCTGATGTAAACGTTGGCGATGGCTCTAGGTCTGTTACACATACGCCCTGTTGCACATTGCCAACGTTAAGCCAAGAACAAAGAAACGATGCCTCGTAAGGGGGTGTAAACGCTGTGTTACGTGCAACCTCACACCGATACATATCTATACATGTATTGTATCTCTTACATACAGTATAAATGTCAAGTGCCAAATGCAAGATATTGGTTGACGCATTTCCTTCTTCTTCCAATGCTACGTAATTGACAAGAAAAAACAAAAACGAATAATCAACAGGCAGTAAAAACAGGTATAGCCGACTAGTCATGGCTTAGTAACGAAAGTATACATACATTTGTAATATTGCCAAAGATTTTTTTAGGGATTGCAGCTATTTAACAAATTCAAAGCGTTCATTATATATTCTTAAATATATTATCCTAAGAAGGCTAAGATTCAAATTTGGGGAAAACCCAATTGTTGGATTTAATTTTATTAATTCATTTTGTTATAAATTCATTAGAAAAAAAAATATATATAAATTTCACCTTAAGTCAAATTAATTCCTAAACAAAAATGGAAAATTCGACGCTCCCCTGCCCCAAACCTGGCTAAGCTCTTAATATCCGTATTTTAATTGAGTGGCAATCTGAAGTATTTTTAAGATGATTCATTGTTGATCCTTATTCGACGCCATTTCCCTCTATTATCATTTTCTCACTTTTCATACTTTTAAATTACAAAACAAAAACAAAAAACAATTATACATTTTTCATATAATTTAATGAATGTATGTATTAGAACTTTTATCTAATCAAAGACTTTACATGTTTATGTTTATGATGGTAGAACTTGGTGGTTCTTGAAATAGCTATACAGACAACCTGCTCACCTTTTGTGCTGCCTATGATTTGAAAATCTTACAAATAAATTCGTAAGTAAGATTTATTAACCTGAAGCCGGCTAAAACCCAGTTTTGAGGATAAATATCGTTCTTGTAGAGGAAACTTCCATAATTGTAGAATACAACATTAATAAATCTACAAAAAAAATGTTCTTTTCCATCAATTGACGAATCTATAGTTTTCATATCTTTTCATTTCCAAACTCTAATACCCTTACACAATTTCAAGGGCAACCACTAGCAACTAAAAAAAAATGATTAGAATGACTTTCGTCACTAGTCCACTGACATCCATTGAGATAAATTGTGTTAAACGTGCTTGGGTCACCCAGCTTTTTGTGTCTGTGTTGGTACGCGTGTCTGTCTATTCATGGAACCTGCAGATGACAGCAACAACAACATTAGCAACAGCAATAAATGTCAGAAAAATGCAAAAAATTACAATTTTTACATAAGGAAAATAAAAAAAAAAGTAGTAGGTAAAAAATAAGAAACGACAACAAAACAAAAACATGCTCACCTCTGCGGCTGACCGCTGTCAACAAACATTTGTGATGGGAAAGTTAATAACAAGCGGCGTAGTTAAATAATAGATACGTTACATTCCAGGAGCAGGCTAATGTGCAACACGTGTGCACACCTGTGTGGTTAATTAAGAAAAAAAAAAAACAAAAACAAAACTAAACCAAACAGCAAAACAACTAAACACATTAGAGCTTACCACTTTTATTGCTTCATTCGTGTAGCCGTTGTTGTTGTTGTTGTTGGTGTTGCAATATTTGTTGTAGTTTTTGCAACTATTACTGGTCAAGTGTGAAAATTACAATTCGCAACAAATTAATTAGTAAGCAATGCACAACTGATTGATCACGTTTTTCTAAATGCCTTTTTTTCACGGAAATTGCATTATAGTAATACAGGTGGGGGCCATTGACAATGAGTGATCGTCATAGAAACGTGCATTCTAGAAATATTTGCTTCATTAGTAAATGCCATTGAAAATTCTACTTAGTTAAGAAAAGGTGTTAGCAGTAAATATTTTACATACATACATATGTATATTACGCATTTTGAGTTGTTTTGAAATTCAAAATGCCCGCCCATTTGGGTGTCAGTGTTGATCAGTTCAAATTTGGTGTAAATATAACAGCTATAACAGTTAGAGCAGTTATAGAAATTCTTTTGATTGGAAATTTTCGCGTTAGTAGAATTTAAATTTTTTTTAATAATTTCTGCATCTAATTGGTAAACATATTTTAAAGTATAATTTTGCTGAATTTGTTTATTTAAAATTCAAATCTAACGGCGCGTTTGACTGTTAGTTAACATTATTGAGACACTCTGTTAGAAAATGTAACAGTGTATGTTAACTCATTTGCGAGCCTGGTAACTCATTCGCCATAAAAACAATGTTAACTAACACTAGTAATATCGTGCAAAAACAATAACAATAATTCCTATAGACCGTGTAACAACTTGCAGGCGGCGACATTACATTAAATTGAGCCAGCATGATTGAACTGATTGTCCAGTTGGATAGAAGGAGCCACAAACCAATATGAAGAGGTACCCACTGGCCACACCTGCACCCACATCCACACATCTGTGCTTTGTTTTTGTTTTGCTTGTTGGTTGTCAAGACAACCTTTTGTTTGGACCTTCCGGTCCAATTTTTGCACCGTTATACAGTTTTTCCTACGCCCTCACATATCCCGGAGCCTAAATCAGGAAACGTTTCCAGATTTCTCATATTTCATCACCCAAAGCAAAAACGGACTAGTTTGATTTATTAACATATTCATCATCAAAGTGGATCTGGCTAAAGGAGACATCGGGACCAGGGAGCACCTGAATCATAGACCTGGCTAAAACTACGCATTTCATATGGTAAGTTCTGGAAGGAGCAGCCCCATCTGCGTGTCCCTCTAAGCAAGAACTTTTTAAGTTTCCTTATTAAGTGCACTCACAGCACTCAATCCTAGTCCGAATAAGACCTACTCTACGATAGGATACTAGTTCGCATCCAGATTCAGATGCTAAATGCCTAATTAGAAGGCAGTAGGACAAATTTAATGTCTTTGCACTTGCTCGACTCAAGCTGAATAAGATTATATACAAATTTGATATTTTTAATGTAACTTTTTATCTCATTTCGGATTAGGGCAGGTACTCAAGTTTAAAAGATCAAAAGCAGGATAACTTTTCTCATTTTATAAGCTTCTCAACTTGAACTTGGAAACGTAATCAACGAATTTTCACTGAACGGGAAAATGAGAAAATTAGACACCCGCTCGCGGTTTTGCCTCATTTTCATTTCGAGTTTCTCGCAAGGCTCTCTGCCTCTCTCGCAGACATTTAGAGGCAATTAAGTCGAGTCCTTGTCGCGGTCGTGGCAAACCAACCCCCAACCTCCAACCTCGAATTCCACTTCCTAACCCCTCTCCACTGTCAGGTGGCATAGCCAGGTACGCTGGCAGTGGCAGCAGCAGCAGGACGCACATGTCCCACCCGATCTGGTCCTTTTTGCTGGCAGAGCACGGCCGGTTGCACATTACCTTCGAGTTGTCTGTCGATTCGATGTGTCCGCCAGGTGTAAAACAAGCATCTCTCTGAACGTATACATTTCCGCTTTGCTGCCTCCTTCTCGCATTGCGTTTTGCTTCACTGATTCCTGCTCCTGCGTCCTCGAGAAAAGGGCAGGGGAAACTGAAAGGGACATGTGGCGCATGCCAAAGGGCCAACGGCGCTCGCCATCATCTTCACCGATGACTGATTGTTATGAATGTCAATATCAATATGTGTAAAATATTCCAAATAAGTTCTCAGTGCGTCAGCTGGATTAAATACTTAAAGTTCACTACTTCTACATAGAAACTTTAACTAAAAACTAACCATCTAACCATAATAAGCCCCAGCCCTTAGTCTAATCGGTAAGAGCTATATCCAATCATTATTCATTATAGCTTTCCCACTTTCAAGAAGAACATGAACAAGTTTCCAAACTTAAGAGAAATTCAACTAATGTCCAATCGCCAAACGATCGTAAACATTTTCTCTATATTTTATTTTTATTTGATTCTAAGAGCTAAACAAGTTTGCCTTATTCCCTACATTTTAATGTCTTTTATTCATATATTTATATCAAAATCATCTGCTAAAGTTTAAGAGCTCAAAATGCGTTTTAATTAACTACTTGACCATCTCTTTAATATAAACAAACATGGGAATAGAAAAATGGGTCCTAGATAAGACGATGAATAAAGTTTCATTAAATATAAAGGACATATTTTCGTTACAATTTGCATTAAGAATATATTTCACGTTAAAAGTTTAATTATTTATTCAATCAATCACCAGGAACGAGATTATCTGGAGTATCCATCCAGAACTGGTAATTTTTATTCATTTTTGCGTCGTTTACTATGAAAATGTAGCCTTAATTAGTAATCTATATGGTTGAGCATTTTTAATTACCCAGAATCTTCTGGTTTTGGGTTATTTTATCCTACATGAAATTATTTCGCACTTTGGAAAATAATCAATTTATAAAGATAATTTCTCGAAATGTGTTTAAACCCCGTCAAAAATCATTATAAAAACCAGAGGGCCCGGGGCTAGCTTCACAAACGCCTCAAAGTTTGTATACCCTTGCAACTTTTTTGGTAACTCTTTCCATACCCATATCCATCAAAGTGGAAAAACGTATTTGCAATCTTACAATTAGCATACGAAATAACGAAGATATTGACAAAACTCACTGTTTTTGACCGATCGTTTCTATGGGGGCTATATGATATAGTCATTCAATCTTTATCAAATTTGGCACAGTGGTTTATAGTTGTAATAAACTTACCAATTTCACGACAATAGCTCAGAAAATAATGAAGTTATTGAGAAAAGTCACTGCTCGTGAGTTTGCTCTTTGTAGGGGAGCTATATGATATAGTGGTCTGATCCGGCTGAATCCGAGATATACAAACTGTGCAGTATATACAAGCCTACGTGCAAAACTTCAGCTCTGTAGCTCTTACGGTCTAGGAGTTTGCGTCGATCCAGACGGACGGACGGACATGGCTTTTGAACTCGTCTCGTCGTGCTGATCAAGAATATATATACTTTGTATGGTCCGAGATGCTTCCTTCTATGCGTTGCACACTGCTGACCAAAATTAATATACCCTTTTTGCAAGGGTATAAAAAGATGTCCCTCCAAACATTTGCATGCCTTTAATTCTTTTGAGATAGATTATTAATAAATCAATGAAATAGTTTATTAGATTTCTTTTGATTCTTTTAAAAGATATAAATTCCTTAAATTCGTTAGCCTTTCTTTCACTTCATTTAAATGAATATAAACTAATGCCAATCAATTATTGATAGAAACCGTTAAAAAAGACTAAATATAGTTTTTACCAGAGGGTGACGCAGCTGCCACAGAGAGATGTACATGTTTGCTTAAAGGGATAGACGATGGCAGGGAATTGTACTTGAAAAAAGGTGTCATTGCCATATGGAATGCGAGCCAGTGAAGGACTCGCCTACACCCACTCCCATTCTCAGTGACCATTAAGTCCACACACATTGTATACAAATATATATGCATTTGTAGGGAAAAAGTAGATACTCTCGAATTCAAATTTGAATGCATATCCATCTCGTTCTGGCCAGGTGAATGCAATTCAACCACAACTGACGAACTGTTTGTGTGTGTGTGTGTGTATGCGCATTCTGGGCAATTCCCTATTACCAAAAACCTTAAATAACCAACCCCCTAGATAGACTCCGCCAGTTTGCCCCTTTAGCCTAAAATATTGTTGAACAACATTTCATTTGCTGTAGTTGCATATTTACGCTCGAAGTAGGCAAAAGGCAAAACGGCTAAGGAAAAACAAAAAAAAAGAGGAGGAAAATAAATGGAAATTAAAACGCGTAGGTAAAATTGTAGAAAGAAAAAAACCAACAGATATAATCGAAATCGGAACTGCAAATAAAAACATAGAAAAAACCCTACAATAAAATGACGACAAAGAACAAATACAAACCAACATGGAAATGCTAAAAAACCTTATTTGATCAATAAATTTTCCATTGCGCGTCCTTAGTTACTTAACTACCCGTTTATATGTATGTGTTTGTGTGGGTGTGCAGGTGTAAAAAGTCTTACGTGTGTGTGTGTGTGTGGGGAAGTACACCCACTCACCTGTCAACTAACCCTAAAAGCTGCACTTTTCACGCGTCAAATTTATGAGCTTCGCCGCCTCGCGCGCATTTTTGTTTGATTTGTGCACTTCCAAACACTTTGCATTTCCGTTTGGGACAACGCACAACCCATTCAATCATTCTCCTCCACCTCCAGCAATCCTGGATTCGTCACACTCCCTCCGAAGACGGAGACAGAGGTAACGACCCTTTTCCCCGGCGCAGTCCATGTGCTTGAAATGCAACTGGACTGAGTTCGTTTATTGTTTATAAACAACAACTATGACTTCGACTCAACTTACATGACGTATGCCGGGTCGTTCTACGGTGGTGTCCTATCGGCGCCCCACCACCAACACCTTCGCCATCATTTTGTTTGGATACCCTTTTCGAGATGGACGTTGGAGTTGGCGTTGCCAGCGGCATTTCCGTAAAACATTATTTACTTTGAGCCGGTTGCCCAGTGAACAAGTGCATCGCTCAACGTGTCCTGTGTGTGTTTGTGTGTGTGTGACGAATTATAAAAACTTTCAATTAAAAACTAAATACTAATTAAATGGTAACAGAAATAAAAATAAGAACTTTTAATTAGGTATATCAACAATAATACCAATAGCTATTTTAATTAATTAATTCAAATAGAAATTGCTGGACCCTTAACTAGAAATAATGAGTTTAGCATTAAGTGAACAAAAGTGCCCACACAAGGATTTCCCGGAAACAATTAATGAAAGTAGTCCATGAGGAATAGAAACTTCTTCAATTATTAGAGAATTTTAATATATGTAACGAATCGAGCAACATTTATGGAGTTTTTATAGGTGTTTGGGTTTATATTCTGAGTAATTGGCACAACAAAAAATCAACTTGAAACTTTGTAAACTCAAGTGCCATGAGATTGAGGCCATAAACAAAATGGCTGCCAAAAAGAAATAAATAAATAAATGAATGTAGACATATTCTTCTACTTTAGAAGATGTTGCTGCTACGCAGACAACAAAGGAAACGGAGAAAAATCAAAGTAAGAGAAAATACCTGCGAAAAAGTTTAATTTCATAGCAACGCCCTAGCGGAAACGCACAACCCCCTCCCACCACAAAAATAAAAAAAGAAAAAGAAACAGGCAACAAAAGACACCAACAATATACATATAGAAAAAAGGAAGGAGAGTAGAGTAGAGTGGGACAGAATCAGGAAACAAAGGAGGAGAGATGCCAAAAAATATATATTTGTCACATTATTATTACTTTCACTTTTACTTTCCTTTTGCTTGCAGCTAAACTAAGGATACTTAAATGGAAACTAAACTGAACCTAAGCACCGACATTGCCTTAAACCTCAAGAGGATTAGAGAGAGAGAGAACGAAAGAGAGCTAACTAGTAGAGCATAGCTAACGAACTAAGTAACTAACTAACTTAACTAGTCAACGAATTTCGCAACAAACAAATAACCAGAGGAACAAACAAAACGAAACTGAACGCCTTTAAAAACCAACAACAACAAAAATATATATCAAAGAACTTAATCTACCACCATATAGTCATAGTCTGTATAGATCAAACGAAAGGATATACAAAAAATTAAGCAAATGAGCACACGCCTGGCGCCGCAACGTCAGTTTATCATCTCCACACGCTCTGCTGTGGCCGCCAATGCCACCATTGACACAGTTGTTGTCGATGCCACTCCAAGGGATGCCATCGACGAGGAGGAGCATCATCAGAGCTCCGATATCCTTACCGTGGAAGTGGAAAATGCCCCCACATCGCCAGCCAACAACACCAGCAGCACCACCAACGCTGCCACCACCACCAACACAACACATGCCGAGGAGTTTGAGTTCTGTACCGAAGATGGTGTCGTTGTGGCAGCCACACTGGAGGATGTTATGACACAGGTATGCACAAACGACTGACCCCCCCACCCCAAACCAAACCAAGCCAAGTTTGATCTCCCATAATAATTGCAGAATTCCCAGCTTTTGCAGAAGAAACTAAACAGCGCCGGGATAATCGATGATGACAGCAGAACGGCCACAACAAATGTAGTTGTCGCTGGAACCGGAGCTGCAACAGAAGCAGTAGCAGCAGTCGCACCAACTGCAAACACAACCGAACAGCAACTGGAGGTAATACGTGTCGTCCTGCCCATGGATGCCGGTGATTCCAGCAATGAGGCGGCACATATCCATGGCCATGTTGTCAACAGTAACAACAGCAATGGTGCTGGCACCATAACAACCACTGAAACAGCCGGCACTGCCACCATTCACACCATGTCCAATCTAAGTGCAATCAAAGATGGCGTCGATCTAGCTCAACAAGTGGCCAATGGCCAAGTGACTGTGGTCCAGACAGCGGAGGATGAGGATGGGACACCCTTTATAACCGTAACGGGTAAGTTATCACATTTATACAACACCAACGAGACAATTTCTTACACAACTTTTCATTGGAAATATCTAGCAATTTGATATTTCATGGAAAGTTTTTGTCATCTATAAGACAAATTCAACCTTAAAAGACCGATAATTAGAAAAAATTCTGTCAAATAAACCATAATTATAAGATTACTAACATAATTCAGTTTAAAATTGATTGATTTCTGTTAAAAGAAAAAAGATTTATGTTCAAGCCATGAGAAAAAGGATTTGGTAGCAGTTACCAGTTACATATTATTTTTTATTGTTTCATTAAAATCAGGAGATTAATCTATGTTTTCTTTATTAAGTTAGGAGTAGTAATATTTCCAAGCTTTAAAAGGCATTGTCTATGTACCTTTTCATTTACTTTGTGGCAGATACTCGGGGGCAAATAAAGCAACTTCCTCCACCAAAGGCAAGATTTATGCCACACTAGTAAAACTTTGATATATGTACTAGAACGATTATCCCTCCAAATTGCATGATTTTTCTCTCTCCATACTTCATTTAGTTTATTATTGACTATTTTTCAAAGATTATCTAGTTAAAAGTTACAAACTGAAATGGCTTTTCTTTTAAAGGAAAAGGCACCGTCTCCTTTGTTTCTTATTTGCAATAGAAGAGTTGTTTCATATAGATTTAGATAAAATTGAAGCAAATTTTATTATTATTTACATTGAAAATAGTTCAGGTAAAACCTTTTAAATGTCTATACATGTCTAAACATAATTTGAAATGAGATAATACGTATATAAGATTTCTCATTACTTCAAAACTTATTCCTTTTTAAACATGTTTCTAATTAATGTCAATTCATCCCAAGATCTAATATAATTTATGACAATATTTTGAAAATAAGCAATTTTTGTATATTGTATCTGGTTTATAAATTATAATTGGGTTTTATTAATGATATTAAAGTAACGAAAGGCGAAGCATAACTGTTTAAAGTTAAAAACGTTTCCTTAACTTTTCGTTACAAATCGAATTTGAATCTCTTTTAGTTCTTCGAAAACTTTCTACTCCTTTTTTATGCGCACAAAATTAACCTTTCTGTGCATTTTAATCTCTTTTATAACTGAGAATCACAAAAAATATCATCGTTTAATTGCAAACAATTTAAAAAGATTGAAAATTGTGATATAAAAAAATCATATTTTTTGTGGTAGCTGACTGTTTGACAACTTTTTTAATTAAAACAAATCTGAATGGAAAAAAAGGAGGAAAAGATTGACATGGTATTATTCTTTTTCTATAACTCCATATACGTGGAAATGCCACCAAACAAAAAAAGAAAATGGGAGATGAAACAGAAACAAAAAGCGGAAACAGGAATTTCGCGTCATCCGTATCACGACCTGCCCCTGCACCTTGCAGCGTGTGAAATCAAAGCGGAAACCAAGAGCAAACAAACAATAAAACGGCAAAAGTCGCGGCATAGTAAACAAGCATTAATGACAGTATCAACAACAAGGTTGGTCCTCCCCCGGGGGTTTTCAACAGAGTGTGAGGAGGGTTAGGGAACCAGAACCAGCTTAAAATCCAGCCAAGTTTTAAACGTTTGCCTTGATATCACAATTAAAGGGACTTAATTTGAAAAACGAAGCGCACGCTCTACCCAAAGAGATACAGCAAGAGAGAGAGAGAGAGGGGGGCAGAGGCACACCCTGTTGTGGGATAATACTAGTAGACAAGCTTACCTGTGCATCAGGAGGTGGAGGGAAACACGGCCAATGTGCCACACCAGTTTGTGGCACGTGCAAAAGCAAAAGTAACAAAAAGTGTAGCAAAGTGCAGCTGGGAGATGACAGAGAATAAGGCTGGATGATGATGATGAGGGGGACAGAGGATGGACAATGATAGTGATATCTCGTACACACATAATTATTATATTCCACTCCAGTGCCAAACAATGAACTAATCGAGATTACACTTGGTGAGCACTATCTATTATTATTATATCTCTCTCCTGTGTGCAGCAGGAGATCAGAGACATTGATGCCGCCGACGTCAGCGGAAGGGTCGAATGTTTGCCCATGATACTTGATTTTATTAGCGCACAAATTACCACCACCAGTCGAGGGTAAATAGCAAAATTTCTACTCTGTAGCTATATATACGAGTATGTAAAGGTAGACAGAGACACATCGGGGTAATCACAACAAATTGAGAGGTTTGAACTAGGGACAGGACCATAACAAAGCAGGGCAAGGCAGGGGGAGGACAATATGAAGACTCTTTTGGACAGAAGCATTTTGTTGACTAGAAGCAACAGCTCTCTAATAACCGCCCGCTGAGTATTAATACACTTGGAGAAAAAAAATACAGAAAGTTGAAACATTTTCTTAGACATGAAATCCTTTGTAAAATCCTTCAGAAGAGTTTGTAAGCATTTCTTACCTGTTTGCAAATGCCTTTTTTCGATTTGAGAACCGAAATTGTAATTTTTGTGCCAAAAAAAAAATCATTTGTTATCAAATCAAGTGGACAAATTTATTACGAAACGAAAGCAAGGGCAAAGATATCTATGAAATTAGGTCTAAATAAATAAATAGGTCTTTTACATCTCTTAGAAAGTCGGACTTTATGAAAACTCTTCAATGTCACCATGTTAACTAAAGATTCTGATCAAACTTTGTAGTTGGAAATTATTATGATAACATCCAAAACGAATTAGAGATTTTAGACATGGTTATCAATCGAAATGAAGTAAGTAAGTCGTCTCGCCGACTTAGGTATACCATACACCAGTAAAACAAATATTTAAAATTTATTAAACCAATGCATTTTCACATGCTTTTTATTACAAGCATATCTTAGAATCTCCCTCACTCAAGTATACGAGCACCCTAGCGCCCCCACCAGCCAACGGCCGACTACGGCCTTATGGAAAAACGTTTATATGCATAACTTGGTTGTTTTTTGATCAAATTTGGTGTTTTGCTGGGTATTAGTATCAAATTCAAGTGTGCCAAAATTGATTACAAAAGGTAGAAAATTACGTGAGATAATCGAGTTTTCCCAAATTACGGGGGCGGAAAGGGGCGTGGCAAAATCGTTGCATATACAATAGATGCGCATTTATTAAACAAATACACATACAAAATTTGGTGTCTCTAGCTATTATAGTCTTTAAGAAAATCAAATTTGTTTAAATTTCGAGGGCGAGGGGGGCGTGGCAAATTTTTTTTGCAACAAATTTGTGCGCGCTTACTCAAGGATTAGTCATACTAAACTTGATGTCTTTAGCTATTATAATCTTTAAGAAAATCAAATTTGTTTAAATTTCGTGGGCGGAGGGGGGCGTGGCAAAAATTTGAAATAAACTTGAACACCGTAGGTAATACACGAGTCTACGTACCAAATTTGGTGACTCTAGCTCTTATAGTCTCTGAGATCTACGTGTTCATACGGACAGACGGACGGACGGACGGACGGACGGACGGACGGACGGACGGACGGACGGACGGACGGACGGACATGTCTATATCGACTCGGCTGTTGATACTGATCAAGAATATATATACTTTATGGGGTCGGAAAAGCTTCCTTCTGCCTGTTACATACATTTTGGCGACTTTAATATACCATTTCACCCTATGGGTGTATGGTATAAAAATTCGTTCTTATTGAGGTAGAATTAGATGTTGTACTTCATAGTTTAGGTTTTTTTTTTCCAGTGTACTGTTTAAAATGCTTAGCCATATGAAACAGAGAATATTGATTTGATTACTTGCTTTGTCTATAAGAAATGTTCATGAAATAGAGAACTAAATTTGATTTCTCTATATCAATTTTTAGATATAAGAGAAGCTTTTCGAGCCAAGTCCTTTGTAGTGAGTGTCAACGAAGGATTATTTTTTAAAGGGTATACCAATATCGTTGTGATTTACATTTTGTCCTTGCCAAAGAGTGCACTCCATGCCGTGTCCACCCTCACTCTTTGTTAACAAATATATAGAATATTTCAATTGATACGGATTTGTTAGGTCCTCATCAAATTGACGAGGCAGAAAAGCTTAAAAATTTAATAACGACGACAGCAACTAAAAAAGTACAAAAATAGAAATAAGTGGAATCAACGAAAGGGAATCCATACCAGTTTCCAGTTCCAATTAACTAGTTTTTAAGGTGGATGGAAACTTTTTCGATTTGATTGCGCAGTACAGGGGAAAATGAGCATATGTTGGGCTTCTATTAATTGTGCAAATAGACCAAAACGAAAAGGAAAACACTTTAGTGTAAATCAAGATTTGATGTAAGCGATAGAAAGACGTTTATCGTTAAACAAAATCAACACCACAAAACATTATGAGGGGGTGAGCTGAAGTGGAGGAAGGTTAACTTTGTTTACAATGCACTCGAGACTTTAGCCCAGATAAGCTGCCCATCTCCCTCGCTCTCTATCTCCTAGATCTGACCAATTGACAACAACAAAAAAGGTTGTGCCTTATTTTGCTGCACTTGTCGGTTATCCTGACAATTTATTTTCGTCTAAGGTCGAAAAGTTTCACCCATTTTCCATGCATCAAATTTGGTTAGCATTTTACGTTGATTTATCCCAAGAGGTGGACCCTGTCCTTGTGGGGTGAAGTGGAGATGGAGTCTTGTGTGTGGTGGCTCGGTTATTTGAGCATTCTGTCCCTGAGAATCTGCACAAATGTTTGAGATTAGGCCAACTAAAGAAAACTTGATAACACTAAATATACAATACATTTTAGAACTCTATTCATAACTAAAGATGAAAGAAAAATGTTTATTCTTCTTATTAAATATTAATTTAAAAGTAAAAATCGTTATCATATTTAGGTAGAATGAAATGATCTACATCTGAATTACTAAACAAATTTCTAAAACACTTTAAGTTCAAATAGTTAACATTCTATTAAAAAAAAAAAAACAATTTAAAGTAGAAAGATATTTAGAGAGAACTATTTGACACAACAGATTTAGATTTTGTAGTAACTTAAAGTCTAAAAAATATCTGTAATACAGCAAATAAATTTTGTATTTTGCAAAAGAATTTGCCGCTTAATCCTTAATCTAGAAAAGATTATAAATGACATTTAATACGAGTTAATGATGTTTACTTTACTTACATTTTTTAGATTCATTCGTTGTTACATGCTTTTTATACCATACACCCATAGGGTGAAATGGTATATTAAAGTCGCCAAAATGTATGTAACAGGCAGAAGGAAGCTTTTCCGACCCCATAAAGTATATATATTCTTGATCAGTATCAACAGCCGAGTCGATATAGACATGTCCGTCCGTCCGTCCGTCCGTCCGTCCGTCCGTCCGTCCGTCCGTCCGTCCGTCCGTCCGTCTGTCCGTATGAACACGTAGATCTCAGAGACTATAAGAGCTAGAGTCACCAAATTTGGTACGTAGACTCGTGTATTACCTACGGTGTTCAAGTTTATTTCAAATTTTTGCCACGCCCCCCTCCGCCCACGAAATTTAAACAAATTTGATTTTCTTAAAGATTATAATAGCTAAAGACATCAAGTTTAGTATGACTAATCCTTGAGTAAGCGCGCACAAATTTGTTGCAAAAAAAATTTGCCACGCCCCCCTCCGCCCACGAAATTTAAACAAATTTGATTTTCTTAAAGACTATAATAGCTAGAGACACCAAATTTTGTATGTGTATTTGTTTAATAAATGCGCATCTATTGTATATGCAACGATTTTGCCACGCCCCTTTCCGCCCCCGTAATTTGGGAAAACTCGATTATCTCACGTAATTTTCTACCTTTTGTAATCAATTTTGGCACACTTGAATTTGATACTAATACCCAGCAAAACACCAAATTTGATCAAAAAACAACCAAGTTATGCATATAAACGTTTTTCCATAAGGCCGTAGTTGGTCGTTGGCTGGTGGGGGCGCTAGGGTGCTCGTATACTTGAGTGAGGGAGATTCTAAGATTTGCTTGTAATGAAAAGCATGTGAAAATGCATTTGTTTAATAAATTTAAAATATTTGCTTTACTGGTGTATGGTATACCTAAGTCGGCGAGACGACTTACTTACTTCATTTATCTACATCATGAGTATTTGGAATATATATCTATATCTCATTTCTGATAGATAGCTATATGTATATGTGATTTTAAGTTTAGCTGAAGCAAAGGACATTCTATTGTTCTTTAAGGTTCTTGTCCTCTTTTAGTTAGGTTTAGTTATATGAAACTGAATTGATCCATGGCAATGAATTTATTTAATAACAACGTTGGAATACTCCTATTAAAGTCATAGGCCAATGTAGGGCGTTGCCCCTTAAAATATGCAATGGGCTTTATAAAAGTGTTTAATGCTTTCAACTGACATAACTTTTCGTGTGTCTAGTAACTTCAAAATTGTCTAGAAACAATACAGTTTTACCATTTCAAAATTGAGATTTTATATAGCTTTAAGAAAGGGTAATTGGAATTTAATTTATCTTGTAGATCCTTGTAGAAGTAAAGTTTTTGGTGTAGTTCTTTGTTTAGTAGAGTTTTTGGCCTCTTTTTATAACCTGATCTATCAGAAATCTATATATATTTTGAAGGTATCCATTTAACTTATTCTCTTTAATCAAATAAGACTTGTTGCTGAGTGTTTTGTTGAACTCTTTAAGACAACATGTTGGCAATAAATCTTTATTACATTGAATTAAAATTAAAACGTTGTTGAAAGCTCCTCGTTGACTAAGTACATAACTTGCGGCGGTCTTCTTAGGAAATATCTTTTACTTTAGTCTTTAGTCAGTTGCTGTGCTGCGGTTTCAACCAAAGCCCTTAGATACCTTTGCTGCCCTGCAGGAACTGGCTCTTGTCTGATTATAGTTACATGTCAGCGTGCCTGACCACATAAAAACCACACACCACATGGCAATGCAGAGTCACAGAGATGCAGCCACACAGCTTGACCTTACCACAGATGTGCACAGCTGCATTCCCCAGGAAGAAGGAGCTCCACAGAATGGGCAAAATTAATATGCCAAATATTTCTGAGTCGAATTTAGGATATGATGAATAAAAGGAAGAGACGTAAAAGTAATGGCCACGTGAAAAAATATGTAAAAAATTCCATAGACTTGTTCATATGCAAACAATTTCAAGCAGGTGGATGGCCCCACTCCCAAACCCCAAATCAGAATAAAACTCCAACCGGAGATACACACATCAGAGGGAACGATGGCGCGTGCCGGCAGCAAACGATTTGGTTGGCCAGGACCAAAGCACAGCATCCGGGATATTTTGGGGTGGTTAGCTGTGGGTGGGTGGTTGAGTGAGCAGGAGAGTGCCAAGTGCCAGAGAACCAAAAACGTTGCCGACTATAGCCGAGAGAGAGAGAATGAGATGGAAAGAGAGCGAGAGAAAAAACAGCCTAGCAACCACCATTAACTGGGAGAGTGGCTGGGTCGAAGGGTGGCGCCTGATTGGCTGCGTTGCCTTGACGTCCCGGTTCTGGTGCTGTTGCCATCTCGCTCGCATCTCATGCCGGACTGCCACTTGTACAGATCCGAGAAAATGCGACTTTGAGCCCGGAATTAGCTGGCATCGTTTGAAAAATAAAACGACGGGGGATGCCAGTTACTACTACTGCCTGTGCCTCGTCCTTTAACTTCAGTGCTTTAGTTTTGTTGCGTTGCGTTACCTTTTATTTTGTTTTTTGGTTGTTGGAGGGGTTTGGGTTAGATTACTTGCTACGGCGACGCGACAACATGGCTTCCCCGCGTCGCGTCGTTGTTAAGCAGTTGATGGGTAAGCAGCATCCAGAGAACACCCACTCCCACCCACTCATCCACCGCAGGCCGCCGCCGTAGCCGCCGTTGTTGTAATTTAATTCGTAGCTGCGTCGCTGCTGCCGCCGCCGCTGTCGTCGTCCTCATTATTTTCGGAGGCATATTGCTAGGATAACATTTGATTTTGGATTCAGTTGTAATTCTACCGTTCGTACGTACTGGTTGCTCCGTTTCCACGACGCTATCATCCGACATTCGAAACACCACCACCAACACGACGACCCCACCGCCCGCCCCATTGCCATTGCCACCTGCTGCCGCCCAGAAAACGCGCACAGGGCAAACTTTCGCTTTCGCTTTCAATCTCTGCAGCGTCAAGTTCGTTCTGGTCCCTCACTACCGTGTTTCCTCACTAGACTGGGCAGTAGTTGGGCAGTTGCCCAAAGCAACCAGCAGCCAGCAGACAGGTAGCAATCAGGTCGCGTCTCGGTTTACATACCCCGCCATCCGCATGTGGTTAACACGGCTGCTCCTTCTGCCACTGATACGACAAACACTGCTGGCTCCATTGGGTCACAATCTGCAAGATATCTGAGAGTAGTCCTGTGGACCAAAACGCGTACAAACTTTCACTGGCTGTCGTTGCCACCTTCCCGCGCAACAATTCAAAGTCAAACGAATGCATTCGCGATACGGCTTTGACTGCCAGACGCGTCACCATCAGCATCAACACCACCAGCATCAGCAGCAGCATCAACATCAACCTTACCAACAACAGCAACAATATCACCATCATCACCTGCATCACAATCATCATCAGCTTGAACTAGAGTCCAAACCACCATCCCCACCACCGCACCCAACGCCGCCGCCGCCTCCCCCAACAACAATAAGTGCCGCAGCCACCGTCTATACAAATCTTCTCGAGAAGTGTCGCTGTAAGCTGTCGCAGCGTCAGCAACAGTTCCCACCAACAGTGGCCACTACTGGACTGCCACCGGAAGCCATTCCCAGCCAGGCGACGACGCAACCGCCTCCAGCGCCCGCCCAATTGCAACTGCAACTACATCATCATCATCATCATCACCACCATCAGACATTTGTGGCAAACGCAAGTGCTGCCGCCGCCGCTGCTGCTGCTGCTGCCAACTACAGTAACTACTCCTCCCTGTCGGTGTCCTCCACATCGTCCTCTGGTGCCGCCACCAGCTGTCTAACTGCATCGGCTACTTCAGCTGCAGCAGCAGCAGCAGCTTCCTCAACCTCAACAATGTATCACCATCATCATCGACGTCACAACAATTTGTCCTATTGCGGTGGTAAATATTCTGCATCTTCTTCGAATTTTAATTGATCAAAACTCATCTGTGTGTGTGTGTGTGTGTGTGTCAAGTGCCCCATTTTCAATGTCAAGCAAAATCAAATGAAAAAGCAAATGTTTTCCATCTACAACCCACAACAAGTGCCATTGAAAACCAGTAAAGTCCAATCAATAAAAGACAAACTGATTAAGGTGAAAATGCATACTGAAGGGAAATCAACAACCTGAACTTCTCTCGAATATCTAAAGAAAATTGGTCACAAAATTATTAAGTGAATATTTGCAAAACTTTTTTATTATGCAAAACGTTGTCAAGAATCGTACTTTAAAAATAATACAGAAAGAAAGTTTCTTACCTAACTATTTGTATAATTTCCTTATAATTATTAGTGTATTAATATCAACTAAGTCTTGAGGACTCAAATGAGAATAATTACAGTGCAAGTTTTTTACCTCAAAATAGAAACCGCAAACGAGGTATACTTATACCTATGTATAAATGAATCAAAAATATCGCTATAAATTAAAGCAAACTGGGTTTTATATTGAAGAGTCTCAAAAAACTGTTTAAACTTGAATTTTGAAAAAAAAAAAAAAAAAAAAAACTATATTGTTGAGAATCGCCAAAAGCTTAACGTTTCTTAAAGTTTCAAAATTCTATTGGCTATCTGAACAAGAAATTCGTACAAATTTATGCCAAATGTCATAATTTATGTCATAATTAATAGCTCTTGTTTTTGATGAGAAAACTAACCATCGGTGGAAATTATTCAAAACGTTCTCGAATCGTTTGAAAATTGATCACGATTTCCTATAAGAATCCTTCACAGGAAGTCCTTAATTAATGTAAAATTTGTTAATCGGAGAGAAGTAAACGTTTCTGACTCCACAGATATATGTATAGGCAATTTTCCGGAAAAGTGTGTGTTTTTAGCGTGGAAATTACTTGGTTGGTTCAAATAGCCATGTTCGTCCGTCCGTCCGTCTGGATCGATGCGAACTCCGCCTAGACCGTTAGAGCTACAGCTGAAATTTTGCATGTAGGCTTGTATATACTGCAGGGTTTGTATATATCGGATTCAGCCGGATCGGACCACTATATCATATAGCTCCCATACAAACGTCCTAGTCACGAACAGTGACTTTTCTGAATAACTTTGCTAAGCTATCGTCATGAAATTTAATATTGGTGAGCTTATTGCACCTATAAACAACTGTGCCAAATTTGATCAAGATCGGGTGACTATATCATATAGCTCCCATAGGAACGATCGGTGGAAAACACTGACTTTGATCAATATCTTCGTTATTTCCTATGCTAAGATTGTAGGCCGTTCTTTCGCAAACATTAGCCTTTTTAGATAAAACGTTTTTTTTCTTTGATGGCTATGGGTAAGGAAAGAGTTACTAAAAAAGTTGCAAGGGTATAGAAACTTTGACGCGGTCAACTTTGTGTTTCAGTTAACTTTATATCCATTTTTTAATAAACCAACATGTAGTCGTTTGAAATCTTTAAATTTAAGACTTAGAACTGAACTATTAAGTGTTACTTGGACTGTGTAAGTCATTGAGAATTTGCTTCAAGGAAGGGAAATAATAAAAATTGTAGATCGAAGAATGAGTTCATGTTCTTGAGTATACAAATATATTTGAAAAACCATCCCAAAATCTACGATAGATTTAAGGAATTGTGAGAAAGTATGCGAGTCATTGACAAAAACCTTTCGCTGTTTAAGGGTTCCCTCTCACGTAGTAGAAAAATTCCATTGGCTTGCGTTAAAATGATGCCGTTTAATTAATGTTATATGTAAAAGTAAATAATTCATTGTTCACTTCTTGCAGTATCCGGTCAGGAGCAGAACTATCAAGTGCAATATGTGGACTCTGATTTGTATCACAGCAATTCCAGTCAGACGCAAATGTAAGTTAAATGTGATAAGAGAGGAAATATGAGATCTTTGGAAAGCAGTTGACCGAATGATTTTAACCCACATTGTGCGTGTGTGTGTGTTTGTTTTTTTTTTTAGGACGTATCCATTTTGTCCGGTGGGAGATTACCAGAGCAATGGCCAGACTTACTATTCGACAACGGCGACTGGCAACTATGGGCCAGCAACGACGACGACGACGGGCAATACACCGAATGCCCACTCCACAACGCTGCCCTACCTGGTGCCCGTGGAGGAGGGCCTGCTGCTGAATGGCTCCTCGCAGTCTCATAGCCGAGACTCGCCGCACAGCCTGACGGTGAGTAGGGAGCGGGAGTGGGAGCCATCTGACATGCCAGTGACATTGACTAACCCTTGGGAAACGCTGCAGCATGAGGTTGCCTACATACAGGAGGCACAGAGCACGCCCCAGACGCCCACCTCAACGACGACAACGAACTCGGCCAGCGGTGGCAGCCTGGGCACAGGCGGTGGAGGCGCTTCACCCGACTCTGAGCAGAGCGCCCTGGGCAGTAGCAACAAGATTGCCTCGGCAACGGTAAGTTGCCTCCCCAAATTTGGATGGGGGTTAACATTTCATCAAGGGGGATGATGGTGTTTACGCCCCTCTGCAGGATTCAGCATACGGCATACTGACATCTCGCTTTCTCTTGTTTAAGATCAAATGGTTGTCACGCAACTACGAGACGGCCGACGGTGTGAGCTTGCCACGTTCCACTCTGTATAACCATTATATGCAGCATTGCAACGAACAGAAACTGGAGCCAGTGAATGCAGCCAGCTTCGGGAAGCTGATACGCTCTGTGTTCTCCGGCCTGCGCACACGTCGCCTGGGCACGCGCGGAAATTCCAAATACCATTATTATGGCATCCGCATAAAGCCCGGCTCCCTGTTGAATCAACAATCATCCATGGAGGATAAATCGTTGCATGGCCATAATAGCTACGGACCCTCCTCGGGTAGCTCGGGAACGATTATGAGTGTTAGCAGCAGCACTGCAGCATCCACCCAGCTGGGTGGTTCCTCCAACGGCAGCAATGGCATGGTCTGTACCCCAAATTCTCATCGCAGCAGCAGCAGCACGACCGCCAAGAAGCACAGCTTTAAGCCAGAGACCTATGAGGCATGCATTCAGGTTGGCTTCAAGCTTATCTTGATCTCATTGTTAATTTGTAATTAATTGTTTTCGCTTTCTGTGTAGTACATTGGCGATGGAACCAGCGCATTGCCCTCATTTCCGCCCATCGAGCTAAGTCACAATTTCAATAGCGAACTAACTCTGGAGGATGTGGACACATTTCGTGCTTTATATCGTGAACATTGTGAATCATTTTTGGATGCTGTACTCAATTTGGAATTCGGCACTGTGGAATTTCTGTTACGTGACTTTTGGCGTACCACGGATAACAACAATCTGGATGAGTGCGAGGAGGAGAAATACCTGAGCAAGACGAAACTGTATCTGTTGTGCCATTGCGCAGAAGTGCAAAAATTTGTGCGAGAGGTGGGTGAAACAAAAAATAAGTCCAATGAATGACCAATCGGCATAATTGCATTCCTTTCCTAACCAGGTGGACTATCAATTCTATCAGAATACTGTTGATGTCATAATACCCGATGTGCTACGCTCTATACCAAATGCTCTCACCCAGGCCATACGCAACTTTGCCAAGAATCTGGAATTGTGGCTATGCGAAAGTATGCTGGGTGTACCCGAGCAATTGGCACAAATCAAGACAAGTGCTGTATCGGCCTTTTGCCAGACATTGCGACGTTATACCTCTCTCAATCATTTGGCCCAAGCAGCACGGGCCGTTCTTCAGAATGGCGCACAAATATCACAAATGCTAAGCGATCTCAACCGTGTGGACTTTCACAATGTTCAGGTGGGTTATGGAGAATCAGAAAATGAAAATATTCAAGCTAATTTTGCATTCCCTTTGCACATTAACAGGAACAAGCTGCCTGGGTAAGCCAATGCGCTCCGGCTGTGGTTCAGCGTCTAGAGAATGACTTTAAGGCAGCCCTGCAACAGCAAAGCTCACTGGAACAATGGGCTAGCTGGCTGCAATTGGTTGTTGAATCGGCCATGGAGGAGTATACTGGAAAACCAAGCTATGCCCGAGCTGCCCGCCAATTTCTATTGAAATGGAGCTTCTACAGTTCCATGATCATCAGGGATTTAACGTTACGCTCTGCTTCTAGTTTTGGTAGCTTTCATCTGATACGTCTGCTGTTTGATGAGTACATGTTCTATCTGGTGGAGCATAAAATAGCCGAGGCACAGCAAAAGACAGCCATTGCTGTTATCTGTGAGCGTATGGTATGATCTCTAAATAGATTCCACTTAAAATTCCCAAACTGATCCGAACTCTCTTTGTCTCTTAGAAGAAAGAAATGGACTTTGAGTTCGAGTGCCAGTTCGCCTACATTACGAATGAATCAGAGCAGCAGACAGGCCGAAGTTCGAATCCCGTCGATGGCGGCAGTGGAAACGAGGCGAAACGCTTGAAACAGGAATGATGAGAAACAAGAATGATGAGCATGAGAATGGGAATGGCAAGGATTGTGGGAGGACTATGTTACCGATCCTACAGCTGCGCAGCTATATTATTGAGTATTCGTAGTATTTTATGTAGTCTGTAATCTGTTTTTTCCGCAACATTTTTTGATTTTTTGATCTTGCATTTACTAGTCGAAGAAGAAATATCCCTGTGTTTATATGTATGTTTGTATGTGTACGTGTCTAATGTGTGTGTGTGTTAGTTTATAGTCGTTTAAGTTAGTTTTTAGGCAGACTCATAATTTTGTGTATGATTGCCCGCATTCAAGTGAACAACCGTCCAAACAGCAAGTGTAACACCATTAATGGCCAGCCTTGTCTGTTCCGATTGTGTATGCATAATATATATAGTTATATACAAACATACATACATACATACATACATTTATTTAGTTTAAGTATATGGATGTGCATTAGTAATTGTAATCTATTTGAATATAAATGCTTTGTGTTTTTGTTTACTTTTATAATCCTTAAGAGAGAGAGACAGATGTTCAGTCCATCAGTTTTGTCTGGTTTCAAATCGAATCGAAAACATATGACTATAGTACTAGATATATACAGCACAGGGCGTACCGCGCACCGCTCACTGCATAATAGACACGCTCACCTACAGCCAAAAGAGGCAAACGAATGTTATTAGAGACAAAATTCAAAGCTCATATATCGAAAACACTTTGCTCAATGATGGAACCACTTAACTAAGCTAAGCTAAGACAAACAGGCCTTAAATGTGCAAAATAACTACAAAATAAAACCAAAAAATTTAAAAAAACACACCGACTTACACCCCGTAAACAAAAAAAACACACGCACACACCCATAAACATAAAAATCGATATATTATATAGGCATATATTTTAACTACAAGTGGCTAATTTTCTATTATAATTCCTGAACCATATTTATATAAATATATGTATACAAGAGATATTTGTATTTTAAACACAGAGAGGCGCTTATCAAAAGTATTTTATGCCATTTTTTAGATAATTTACTTAAAGCGGCAAGCAAAAACATCTGCGAACACAATTTTGTAAGATGCAAATGAATTAATATATATATTATATATAAAACTATATAGTCGTAAATCCTCACATTTCATTTAGTATATTCCCACAACAAACAATTAATAAAGCATTCGGCTGTCGACGAATACATCATCATCCGAAAATTGAAACGCAGAGCTTGATAAATGAAAACGTTTTGGAAACAACCTGTGTACGATATGTACATATATAGAGATATATATAAGACAACTACGAGTTATATATGTAATAATAGCCCCACGCACAACTGGCTTCAACTCAATTAAGCTAAGAAAAAAAAGCAAACAACAAATACAGAAATGATCCAACAAAAGAAATTCCTTGAAAATTACCCAACAATGATTTATTTTTGGCCATGCATAAGGAAAATCTATGAAATATTCGACAATTTATAGGAAATATTTATGTATGTGAAAATAAAACAAAAAAATGTCCTGAAATTTAATCACAAACTTTGTTCAATGATTGGGTTTAAATGGAAAACTCTTATCTTAATTATAAACCATTTTTTAACAAGCTAGTCAAAGTTGCCCTTTTTCACAGTGACGGATTAAGCCACTGCGGGGGCAATGGGAAAACCTAAATGTCGAGATCATAATTCATGACAATTCTTGCGATAATTTTCTTTTATTCTAGCTTGAATGTGAAGCCACTTCTAAAAAAACTAAAAAATATACTAAATTAGAGCTTCATGAAATTGTGGATTATTGGAATTTTTTGCTATTTTTTGGAATTTGTCCCATCTTGTTGGAAAAGCTAAATGATTAGCTCAAATATTAAATAGCAATGTTAACTAACTACATTGTTATTTAAAATTTAAATTGAAAATCATTAAAGTGAGGTAATAGTTCAAATACTTTCAAATTTTCTGAATATTTAAATAACATTTTTCAGTTTGAGTGATCAAAAATCTTTGAACAACGCTATGATAGCGCGGGCACCCTCAAGTCGCACTACCCCTAGCATTTGGAAGTTCGGCACTGAATATTTATCAAATCTGATTCAAATCAAATCTGAATCTTCATTAGCATAGCACTTTCCATAATGGACCTTCCTTATAATAGTGCAATATCAAAATGAAAACGGATCTTTGGTAATTTTAATATGGGAAAACTTTTCACAAGTAAAGTAAAGTAAATAAAGGTCTTTGATGGTTTAATTTAGCTTTGCCTTTTCGTTTTCCAAGTTTCACTTTAGGATATATATTGCTCTGCTTAGCCTATACATATTTACCAACTTAATTCATATTCTAGTCAAAAGCAGAGGGCCGGGGCTACCTTCGACCGCGTTATTGACAAAACTCACTGTTTTTGACCGATCGGGAGCTATATGATATGGTCATTCGATCTTTATCAATTTCAGCACAGTGGTTTATAGCTACAATGAACTCACTAATATTAAATTTCACAACAATATCTTAGAAAATAGCGAAGTTATTGAGAAAAGATATACAAGATATACAAACTGTGCACTCTTACGGTCTAGCAGGAGTTCGCGTTGATCCAGACGGACGGACGGACGGACATGGCTATTTGAACTCGTCGTGCTGATCAAGAATATATAATATGTGCGTCATCAACAAAGTAAATGTCCTTAACAATACTATGCCGAAGAAGAATTGCCTTTAAAGTGAGAATAGAGAAAAGCCACCGTCCCAATCCCCGGACTTAAACTTAATAGAACACCTTTGGGGAATATTAAAGAATAGAACTGCTGGATATAAACCAGAAAATAAGCAAGAATATAGGGAAAAGATCTAGGTTAAATGATATTCTATAAAACCAGCTATAGTTATTTGATTCCGTGGGATGTCGTTACCGCGAAGTCTTGAAAAATAAGGTTGGAACGACTTCATATTAATTCAAATATTTGTTGAAACCAAAAATTGCTGTTTCTTTTTATACCCTTGCAGAGGGTATTATAAAATTGATCAGATGTTTGTAACGCACAGAAGGAGACGTTTCCGACCCCATAAAGTATATATATTCTTGATCAGCTTGAGAAGCTGAGTCGATATAGCCATGTCCGTCTGTCCGTCTGTCCGTCCGTCTGTGCGTATGCGTTTTACTCAGCCATCTTAAGAGATATCGGGTTGAAATTTTTTTTGGAGACTCTTTATTACCTGTGTGAGATAAAGTATGAAAATCATCGGGATCGGACTACTATATCATATATTGTTTAATAATCATTAAATGTGTTTTGAATTCAGTAGTTTGAAGTATGCGTTTTACTCAGCCATCTTAAGAGATATCGGGTTGAAATTTTTTTTGGAGACTCTTTATTACCTGTGTGAGATAAAGTATGAAAATCATCGGGATCGGACTACTATATCATATATTGTTAAATAATCATTAAATGTGTTTTGAATTCAGTAGTTTGAAAAATATTTGAGCATATTCATAATACGACAACTAATGCTGTTGACGTATGAAATTTCACTTTTCTTATCGAATTAAATATAATAAAGAACTGCAAGGGTATATAAACTTCGGCAAGGCCGAAGTTAACTTCCATAGCTCGTTTATTTTCCAAGGGACTAATAATAAGAATATACAAAACATAATTTTTTTGATTCCTTGGTTTAGCGTTTTGATATTAGTCCATTCATTTTACAAAAAATTAGAGTTTTGCCAAAGACAGACACAAAAGGAAGTAAATGCTATGCCGTTCCTATTATTTCTTCCAAATCTGTATACTTTGTATGATCGGAGATGCTTTCTTCTATGCGTTGCACACTTCTGACCAAAATGAATATACCCTTTTTGCAAGGGTATAAAAATGGTATATGTTTTCAATTAGAAATTTCTGTCTTTAAAAACTTTGTTTGGGAGAGGGTGGTAAGTAATAGCACTAATAACTTTAACTATGCCAATACTTTTGCGCCTCACTGTATATCGTCTGCCAAGACCACGGACAATATATCGGGTTTTATATCTAATTACTGCGATTGTTAAAGGATGAAAGGTACAAAATGCAATTCCCATCATTTCCTATGCATTTAGTTGAGTTTTACGATTCGAAATTCTCAAAGCAAATATGTGTATCAAGTGTAAAAAGGTATAAATTGATGTTCCAACTTTCAAAAGTAAATTGAAAACTGTCAAGAAGACTTGAAACAATTCCATTTTGGAAACATAATTAAAATTCATAATACAAATTTTTTTTGTTGCCTTTCTGTTTATTAATTTTTATGTTTTTTTGTTTTTTTTTAATTGTTTTTGTTTTTTTGGTTTCAATTTTGCAATAATAAATTGATTTTCTTTCAACAATTCTCTGTACACAAAATTGTATCATTTGTAATTTGTTTTTACAAAGAACTTAACTTAGAGTCTAAATTTGTTAAATGCTACTTACAACTGTACATACACAAGGGCATATATGTATATATCTACATATATAAATGTTGTTTTTGTTGAATGTATAAATGTATTACATTGAATAAGTATTACAACAATCAATTCATATCGAAATGGATGCAAACTATTTCGGAATCTATAGGAGAGACACAATGTAGAAGAGTTGGGAGTTCGTTTTGAGACAGTATTGTATTTTCTTGGTGATAGATTGGAAAAGTAAGGAAATAAACCTTAAACTGTATAAAAAAAAAAGTAAACATTTCTGTTTTCATGCTTTAATTCTTAAGCTAAATATATGCTCTTTTGTACTATTTAAAATTTGAGGATTGATCCGTTTTACTGTCGTTTTTGTTTTCAAGTCTTATTGGTTTCAGGTTTCTGTTTGTTTGCTTTGTTGTTTTCTATGATGTTTTATCCTGTTGTTTCCTGGTTCTGTTTTATAGCAAATGGTACGTTCTTATAACTAAATTATAGTATACAAAAAGTTTATTGTAAATCTATATACAAAGCATCATCGTATAGAAGTTAGTTGTAGTTTAATTGACTGAACTTTTCACTTTCTCACACATTTATATAATTGAATTGTTTCGGCTTAGTACATTTTTGTCATTTTCTTTGTTTTATAGTACAAAATATACATATACAAAATATGCTATAAAAATCCGATGTGGCATATGAATACTGGACCGGCAAGTTATCTGTTTGTTTCTCGTGTGTGTGTGTGTGTCTGGTGTGTGTATGGTATGTTTATTTGTTTGCAACATTAACTTAATTAATATTTCATTCGCTGAAAATGTTTCACAAATGTATAGAAATAACAAAAATTTTAATGCATCTCATAGTCATAATTCGTTGTTCATAGAAAATCGTCAAGTGTTTGGTTTATAGTTTGATTTTGTTTTTGTTTCGTCAAGTTTTTCTCAATTAATGCAAATTGATTGTAGAGATCAAAATTAGGAATAAAAATCAAAATATTATATATAAACAAAAAAAAAAAATGAATTGGGAGAAAAATGGAATTAACATAAAAATTGTTTTTTTTTTCATGTTTCGTCACACAAAAATTGTTGATTCTTTCGTTGAGCGTCAATTAAAGGAATTACATGGACATTAATTAATGTATGAATGTGTGTGTATGTATGTGTGTGTGTGTGTGTGTGTTGTATTTTGATTAACAAAAATATATTTGAGGCAAATTCGATTTTGATTTGAAATCAGTTGAAACAAATCGAGAGTGAGCAATGTGAACTAACTCTCCACACGAAAAATGAACTTACAAAATAAATTGTTTTTGTTTCTTTTTGTGTTTTTTTTTTCGTTTTTTGTTTTTTAAGCGTAGCAAGACTACAAATACCCTAAACACTAAGTGAATAAACTACGGATATATATAGGTATGTATATATAGAGCGACAGAGATATATATATGTATATGTGTATGGAATATTTTTCTTATATGATGCGATTGACCAGCGGCATCTTGCGACGGTTGTAAGTGGGCGTCGGTGTGGGCTGCATTTGGACCTGGACGACCGGTTGCACTTTCACCTTTTGGCCATATTGCTGCTCCAATTCACCGGCTGGACCAATGGCATAGTTGATATCAAGACGGGCCCGCTTAACGGCCAATTGATAGCCATCGTTGGCATTCAAATCGCAGGGATTTAGCTCAATAATGTGTGTGCCCCCATTGACAATGGATCGACGCACTGCCTCCTTGTCATCCTCAATGTCGATGGCGTCGTACAGTTCATCGACCTGGTGAAAAGAAAAACAAAAATTAGAACTTCGTTTGTTTCGTTTCTCTGCCCAAACTCACCTCTATGTCAAAGTCGCCATTCTTTTGGACAAGTAACTCATGCTCGATGGCCGCATTGGAGGCAGCATTGTGGGAGACGTCATCCTCCGTTTCGAATTCATCGAGGAGTTCCTCCTCCTCCTCGTCGACATCATCGTCTGGATGATATTGCAGGGTATCGACAATTGTGTCTTCGAAATCATGTTCCTCCAGATCGGAGGATTCCTCGATTTCTGATTGCGAATCGAGTTCCACATCTGAATCGGCCGAGCCATGCTTCATTTCGCCACGTTCGAGAGATTCCAAATGCTCTGGATAGACCATGGCTCCACGTATGGCCGATGGATCTTTGCGTGACCATTTCTGGACCTCCTCATCCATTTTGGTGATACGTTCGGGATTCATGGCCCAGCGACAACCCTTGCGTTGATTCCCATTCGTTACGGGCCGTTCGATTTTCTCAAAGCATTTGTTTAGCGACAGATTGTGTCGCACACTATTCTTCCAGCCGCTGGGGGCATTCTCAAAGTAGGGAAAGTGTTGACACAGGAAACTATAGATTTCCGACACGGGCAAAGAACCGGCACGCGAATTCTTCAAAGCCAATGCAATGAGGCAGGAATAGGAATAGGCCGGCTTTGGAAATGCATTGCCCACCGGTGGCAGTTTGATTTTCTGCTGCAGCGGCTTCACTCCATTGTTTGCCTGTCCTGCTGTGCTGCTGCTGCTGGCGCTGGTGGAATTGTTGGCTATATTCACCAGATTGCTGCCATTGCTAAGGGGCGAGGAGGAGGCCACCGATGAGGAGGAGCAGGACGGTGACGGGGAGCCAAGACTATAGCTTGTCTGCATCTGATGATGCGGTGAATTGGCCGCTGAGGCAATGCTCTTTGGTGTACTGCAACTGACATTCATGCTGTTGTTGTTGTTGCCCATCTGAAGTCCTCGCTTGGCAAGTTCCTCACGCTTCAGGACAATCTGTTGGCCTGTTGAGCCAATTGTTTGATTACTACCAGGCGACTGCTTGACCAGAGATTGCTGTTTAAGGTTATTATAGGTGAGGCTATTGGCAAATGTCAGACCACCTATGCCGCGGGCCAGTTTAATCGTATTGGTTGAGAGATTTCCACTGGTCAAGAGACTGTTGCTTTTGACCTTGGTAACGTTGCCGTTGCCATTGCCGCTGCCATTGGAGGATGTGACTGATGAGCATGAGGTGGACTCCTCCACAATGGGAATCGGTGAGCAGCGGGCTTTACGCAATTCGCTGCTCAGATCCTTGCGCACTGAATCCACGGAAGATGTCGAACGACGCTGTTGCTGCTGCTGTTGCAATACCGAATTGGTGGCCATTGTCCCTGGCACTGTAGTGCCATTGTCAGCAATCACTGATGAGGACAAGGGCACCGATATCTGTTTGGGTATGTGTGCCATTACCTGCTCGCGGCGCATTGATCCAGCTGTGACCTTCATTTGGGCCGGCGAGAAAGTCAAATGGGATTTGTGATGACCTGGTGAGGCAGGCACGGCTCCAGACGATCCACTTCCTCCTCCTCCTCCTCCTGATTGAGCACCTGAGTTTCGGGACTGGGTTGCAGTGGACGAACTTTTTGATCGCCTCGGTGATCCCAGCATCGATGAGACTGTCGATGAATTGGAGTTTATCAAAGGCATCACCGATATCGGATTCACACAGGCTCCCACATCGGCATAGTAATCTGGTGTGGACCAGAAATTTGAACACGATCCCATCCATTTGGCTGTGGGTGAAGCATGCAAAGCACTGCTGGCCAATAGATTGTGGTTACTGCTGTGGTTGATGTTGCTTGTGTTGTTGTTGTTGTTATTATTAATGGCCGATATAGCCTCGAGAGCATTATCCAGAGAGGAAGTATAATCACTTGAGCTGCCCACAACATTGGCGATCTCGGCGCGTATATCTACATCCAACATATCCTGCATGGAATCGGATACATAAAAATCCAGAGATGGACCGGCAGCATCCTAGAAATATCAGAAAAAACCACAAAAAAATCGATGAGAAACGAAAGTTTATTAATGTTTCATGGACAAATCCAACTTCATTTGGATTTGGATTCTCCAACTGACAAATTCTCCAGCAACATTTCAACCTTCCTCCTTTTAATTGGTCAGTGCTCAGTGCTCACTCAAAAGAAGAGTTTCTTTCTTCATAAAGAAGAATCTTATTTCATCCCAAATCCATCATCATCTCATTCTTATCACAATTTGCAACTTGTTGACATAAGCAAATTGTTTCCCGCGCTTTCTCGTGCTCATTCTTTCTAGGTTTTAAAGTGTTTTACTCTAATGAAAGTCTCCTCTGTTATCACATCGACCAGGCGTAGGGATAACATTCCAGAGCACACACAAACATACAGAGGAAAATATGTAACTCAATCTGTTATGTTGGTATACTATCCATGTCTGTATGTACATACATATGTAGGTATGTGTAGGTTTTCATTTTCTATATGAGGCAGCAACATGATGACGAGGGATCAGGAGCAAAAGACCAAAAACCAGTTTCACGCGCCAAGGGCAGCAGCAGGAGTAGACGAGTCGATTGCGATGCAGGGGGAGGAGGAGGGGGAAGGAGAACAAGGCACACACATATACAACGACAAAAATAACTCATGTTGCAACACGAGAACCACAAGGCGGCACACACCAACAACAACAACAACAACTGCCTCAACATGTAAACACATATAGAGTTACATTCACGCAGGAAGATGATGATGATGACCATGATGATGATAATGTTGGGCGGGAGTGAGTGAAGGAGGAGAGGGGAGGGGATGGGTGTGGCAACAGACAGAGATCTCCCATCGTCTGAGAAGGCCACAACAAAACCGGATATCAGCAAAATTGAAAGTTTTATGTCCACAGCGGAGTACAAAATCAACCAGAAGAAGAAGAAGGAGTCTGACAATAAGATCTGACCAGAATTTCAAGTGGCGCCTCCTCTTATTCTACCCGTAATTTACATATGTACATATGTGTGTGTGTGGGTGTATGACTCAAAAATTAGATTTCAAATGCAAAAAAAAAAGAACCAAGAAGAAAAAAAGATATATCCCATCAACGAAAAGCAACCACCAGTAGATACATTTGTTGCTAGCAACATGTTGCCAACTACCGCCAAATGGTAACAACAAAGCAAAGAGGGAGACAAAAACTAATATACATACATACATACGTACAAATATGCATGCCTACATACATTTGTAAGTCTGTGTGTATGTATGTACATACTTTTTTTTTTATGTGTCTGGCAGCAAACAACAACAAAAAAGGCAAAAGAGAATTAAAGCCGTACAAAAACAACAGCAACAACACTCACACACAGAATGACAGAGATAGAGATAGAGATAGAGAGAGAGAGAGAGAGCGACAGCTAGAGCAGTAGAGTGAGAGAACACAACTCTGTTAACAGAGTTTGCGGCGAAGCACGAAACGAACAGAACCTTGTACAGTTGGCAACAAAACACGAAAAAGCAAAAACAAAACCAAAAACAAGCAAGAGCATTACAAAGAGAGAGAGAGAGTGAGTGAGAAAGACAGAGCAAGAGAGTAGATTTGCAGGCAAATCATTTCTCTTAAATGAAAACAAGAAAAACAAAAGCAGGAAGGGGCAGCAGGAAAACCTTTTATTTTAATGATTGAAATGTAAATTTGTTAAATAGAAAATAATTAAAATTAGAAAATGCATTAAAAAAAAAAGCCAACCTAAATGAAAACAAATTAAATTTTCTAAAAAAAAAATATTGCCTAGCTAATTTCTATGTCCTTTGAGTAAATAAAATATTAATTTATTCCGTTTAAAACAAGATTCTATTTATAGATGAAACTACTAGTAGACCACGGACTACGACTAGAGATAAAAAGCGTATAGTAAGGAATTAAAGTCAACGTTAAGAATGAGGACAAACTGAACAATCAACAATTTGACAGCAAACGAAATCCCTCTCCTTTAGTTAATCTGGCATCCTGTTAGTTCTGTTAAAGTCGCAGAGCGGGAGCTTTTACAGAGTTCTTTGCCGACTCTGTTAAGGCAAGCAAACAGCGTAACTGTTATTTGAAGGTTATTTGGGGGAGTGGGACCGAACCTATGCCAATGTCAAGATGTCCTTGAGGCGCAGAGCAAGCACTGACCTGACCCCAACGGTGGAAACGGTGTGGAGTTTCTCTCTCTCTTTCTCTGCTGGATGTTCCAAAAAAATCAATATTTAAGCACATACACATAAACAGCATAAACTGGGAATACAGGATAAGAAAGAAGGGACAGTACGAAATTCCCCCGCTCCCATAGAGTCCAGTTTCAACCTGTCGAAAGTGTCTACTTTTTACGTGTCACGGAACAACAAGTAGGACCATTAGATAAGAATCCTCCTGGGCATAGAGTGTGGGAGATAAGAGACCTGAAAGTAACCATTTTCGTCTCCATTTTGACCTAACTTCAACTCGCTGAGGCTCCTACGAAGGTTTTCACAGTTTTTCCCGCACATGCAACGATCCGGAGTCTTTGTTATTGAATTATGGAACACCTGATCCTGTAGTACCACTTCGCACAGCTAATAATCTCGCCTATTCATCGTCCACTCCTCGCAAGGTTCCAATAACAACAATATTGAAGAAGAGGAAATACAGATGGAAAAGATGGAATTCCCGCCAGCTAAACAGACACATTCTCTTCATATGGAGGCAAAGCAACAGTCGCGCAATGATAAGTTGCATAATTTAGCAGGATATCATAAATTTGTGCACAGGCAAATGAAAGTTGTTTTTTTTTTATCAGCAAAAGTTCTGTTCTATGTGTGTATCCCCTGCATCCTCCCATCCACCCAACCACCTGCTTGCCCTTCTGCACGGGAATCTCGTTAGGGACACACCTTTTGTAGCCTGTCATCAGGCCAGGAGAAGGAGGAAGCTGCTCCTCCTATAACCAACCATGCGTTTCTTCCCTATGCCACAAAGTAGGCGTGGCCGGCAGTCTGGCCGAATTCGTGTCCGGTTTATAATAAAAATCCAAGTGGCAATTCGAAAGTGTTTACTCTACCGCATTGCCAATTTACATTTTCTATCTTTACAGTTTCCTATTACAGACTTTGTGGGCAGCCTGAAAGGACTGTAAAGGGTATACGAATATCAGGGAACTACCAAAGCCAATTTTGTTTTCATTTTCCTCCATATTCTCATTGAAAAGGGCGGCAGGTGTCGTCGTCGTTGTCGTTGCCGTTGTAATTGTTGCACTACTCAAAGCAGACCAGGCGCAGAGACAACGCCTGCCAGGCCAGCTGGTAATAATCAAAAGCAGGCGAACAGCAGCTCATTCAGCCGCAGAGAAGGCAGCAGCTGTCATTTAAACAAGAAGAAGACAAAAACCGAAGGAGAAAAACAAAATAAAGGGGAACAACAACAACAACAACGACAGCAGTTGCGACTCCTTTATGGACTCCCTTTTGGAGGGCTAAAGTCAATGTTTATGATTTCTCTTAATTGAAACTCGAATCTCATGGAGACGAAGGGCCCTGATAGTGGGCTAACCTTCTTGGATAATAGGTTTAGGAGTAAACCATTGAAAAACTTCATTAATCTTCATCTAACTTCATCTAATAACTAACTTTAAGCACATAGCTTAAAACCGAAGTGGTATTGCCACTTAATTGCTCAAAGAAAACCCTAAATGTTATATTTGAGATCCTGGAGTCGTGTTTCGAAGGATTTCCCTCGTGAAATCTCCCCACTGCATCCACCCCTGATATATCCATGCCCTAAATATTCCATTATTATTATTATTATTATATCCTGTAATCCATATCGAATCAATCGAAAATGTTCTCATATTTCGAGGGTTTTCTCTCGTTGTCTCGTTTTCCAGAATTTTCCATTTTTCAACAATTACATGCAAATGCAAACAATTTATCAACCGTCTCTGTCTGTGTCTGTCTGTCTCTGTCGCTTCCTTTTCCTCGTCTCCCCCCGCCTTGTCGTCCACTGCTAAATGGGAAAACGGCAAAGTAAATTCCCCTTTTCCATTAATTGAGAGAGCATATTACATTAAAAATAGAGTTTCGAACCATGATGAAATTATTAAGGGTTACGGTCTGCTATTCCTCTCTCTCTGTATGTGTGATAACCTTTTGGTCTGTTGTGTGTGTGTGTGGCAGCTGCAACTCGGGGTAGCTGCTGCGATGCGGCGCATTCATTGTAAGTGGGAAACAACAAACCTCTGTGTAGTTGTTGTTGTAAGTTCTAGAACGGAAAGCAAACTTCCTGAATCTAATTAGTTTTGTTGCTCCTTTGGCAGTGCCTGTTGTTGTTGTTGTTTTTCTTGGCTCTTATCAAGATGAAGTTTTGTCCGCAATAAATCGCAATAAATTATAAATAAGTCTAAGCAAATTTTGCAACAACAAAAAAGGTCTTACATGAAGTAAGAAAGAACGAAAATGAAAGAGAGAGAGAGAGAGAGAGGGGGAACTTCTGTCTAAACTTCAATGAGAATAGCTTCTTCTTCTTTTTCTTTATGCAGCTGCACTGCGGCCTCATGGCCTGCCGCGCTCATTCCTTTTCTCCCCTTCTCCCTCTTTCTCGTGCGCACACCTTTTGCAGTTGACCTTTTTAAGTTGTGCAGCGAAGCAGCAGAGGACCAAGCAGCTAAACTGTATTTCTGAGACATGCATCAGCATGTCTCTGACTGCACATACAACCCCAGAAGACCATTTCTTAGGTATCTTCTTTCGCTCTGCCTAGGGTGAAATTTTCATTTGTTGTTTCTTTTGTCCTTTTTGTTTGAAGTGCATGGTTTTTGGCTGATTTGCTTTCACCTTAAAATTGTTTTTTTTTTTTGGTGCCTGCCGAGAAGCAACACACACAAATGTCTTCTTCCTTCTGACACACAAAACGGTTCGTTGCAGCATCGTTTGTGTGTGTGTGTACTCAGGTAGAAATTGTTTCTTCAACCTTTTTAGCCTTCTTTGCGTTCAAATTGTAATGTCGCCCATTTGTAAATTACTTTATGGTGCAATAAAAAATTGGCATTTGCCTGATGACTGGGACAAGACACAATCCTTAGGCACACATATGTGTACATATATGTATGTATACATACATACATATAAATCGGTTTTAAATCTGTCTTAGTGAGAAATTTTTGCAGCTTCCCTTGGGTTATTTTCATTCATTAAAACAAATGTGCATGATCTTTATCCCAAAAAAACATTTCATAAACCAACCATACATATATGTATATATATGTATGTATGTGTATGTATGTACATATGTGTGTATGTACATCAAAGTTAAGTATTTCAAAACTTTTTATTGACTTGGCTTTTTAATTAGGCCTGTTTTCGTTTCCCGATTTAAAATGTTTCATTTCCAAATTAATTTTGTCCCCGAGTTGTGCACTAAATATTGGAATGAATTGGCTGTAACTGTAAATCCGAGTCTGTTAACCGACAAATTGATGTTCTAAGATAAATCAGTTTGTATGTATGAGAGAGAAAAAAAGGACTGAAGTGAGTCTCATAATCCTCTGGAATCTGCAATTATACGAGGCCGTGAGAAAATCTATGCGGCATACAGCTGGGCGCTCATAAAATACGACAAGTGACCACATTTCTCTCGCCCCCCCTCCCCGCAACCCGTTTCATCATTTCCAACGTTCCCATCCATCCCCATGTTCTTGTGTTGGCACGTTGAACTTCGTCTTGGTTTGTTTCAGCAACAAAAGTTGCCGAAACATCGAAATTTCAATGGAAGTGGGGAATAGAGACAGAGACAGAGAAAGAGAGCTTTTTGCCTTTGCTCTGCTCTGCTGCTGCTGCTCTCCCCTCACAAATAAAAACAAATAAAAAAGATACAAAAAAAAAAAAGTTCATTTCGCTTCGCTTGGTTTTGCGATTTGTTTGTTTTTCTTTGTTCTTCTGTGTTGGAGTTTTCGCATGTTGCATTTAACAGGCGCACATGCTTTTGGGGGGTCTTCGTGGTCTCTTGGATCTCATTGTCTCCGTTGCTAGTTGAAACTTTGCAGGATGTCAGGTCAGGGTTGAGAAGATGATGATGATGATGATGATGATGAAGATGATGGTGGTTGTTGGTTAATGGTTCATGTTCGGTCCTTTAATCATTAGGGTTAAAAATATAATAAAGAATAATAATAATAATACAAGAAGAAACTGAAACGAAAACGCCACAAGGCGGAACACATCTACAAAGTTGGCCTTCAAAATGAGCAGAAAAAAGCACAAGGAGAAATTCAAAATTTCACACAAAGCGCTTAATACCCTTACGCATTGAATAATCGCCATTTTGTGGGCAAACTGTAATATTCTGTTTATTCGATTCGAGTTAAAATAACAAAAAAATATATGCAAGAAAATTTCAAGTTTTACGGCAAATTGTTATTGAAATTGAATATACACCAGAAAAAAGGGTATAAGAATTTAAAAAACAAAAAAACAAGAAAAGCAACGAAAAGAAGAGGAGAGCAAAATTAAAACAAAAAACTCAACAACAACAAAAGTAGTTAAATAATTGCCAAAGACATTTAACAAATAAATATGTGCGGAAAAACTTAAGCTGAACAAATGTCATCGACTCGCAAAAATTGAAAGAAGCGAAATGGAAGGGATGGCGGAGGAGAGGAGTGAGGGAGCATGTGAAGAAGAGCAAGGGGGGAATGTCGATAAGTTGGATCCCATTGTGGACTAACAGAGCTCTGTTATAATGGGGGTCGGTCTCCATTCTAGCCAAGTTAATAACCAGGCGGCAATGGCCAGACACAGACGCAGTATAACAACAAATTGTAACAATTTTTCCCTTTGTTCTTCCTTTGCCTTTACGCCATATACCCATCTCCTTCCCCCCTCCCTCTTTCCAGTCGTCTTCCGTTTGCTGCTCTAATCAACAGAGTTAGAGCTTAACGATCAAAAGTAAACAGACCGACATACATACAAATACACACACACACTCGCACACACACTCACAGTTTCATGCGCAAAACATATTCGCTGTGCAGCAAATTGAAATTCAAAAAAATAATACGTTACGGCGAGAAACTGCTTGTGAGAGCAAGCGAGGTGGCATACCCAATCATGCCAGGGGAAAGCATATGTGCAAGCAGGACAAAAAGTTCGCCATAAAAGAGGGAGATAGAGCCATCTCGCCAGTGGTGGGTTTTTGCAAAGTGGGGTCAAGCCACCAGGGAGGGGGAGTGTGATGAGTATCAAGTGCGGAAATACTAGGAAAAAAACCCAGCACACACACACACACACTCTGTCGCATCGAAACGAACGTTAAATTTGAAAATAAACGATAAAGACAAGGCGGCAAGCTTTTTCGCTTAGTATGCGTGCACATGTGTGTGTGTGCGGCAAATTTCAACCGGCCGGCAACTGAAATGTGTGCAAAAACAAAGTCAACTTATTAGCTGTTGCCTTTAGTGTGTGTGTGTGTGTGTGTGTGCTTGTCTCTTTTTATACCCTTGTTTCTATTTTTTGTTATTCTTTGTTATTAAACAAATACTTACCGCATATTTGTTGAAGAAACCCTCGTGTATGCCAGAATATTCCTCTAATTCAAACATTTTGTCAATTTGCGATTTTATTCCAAATTTTGTTTTGATCAATTTTCTCACTCACGGCCTTTCCCCATAAACCGTTTTAAAACTAACTGCCGTTACTTTTTCCTTCTGGATTTTGTTCTCTTTCTATCTCCTTTTTCTCGTAACAATTTTAAATATATTAGATTACTAATTTATCTCCAACTTCATATCTAATTTATTTTCATATTACACAGGACATTATTCTGCTTTTATCACTATCACACACATGCAACGCGCACAAATCCAAATCCAGTCGTTTAAAATTTCGTTTAAAAATTAAATATCTTCCGACAACCGGCCGCACGTCTGCCCACGAAGAAAACAAAAACAACAATAACGACGAACGGCGAATAGTGATGGCACGATTAATAACATAATCCATTAATCGATTATTTCCTCCGATAATAATTGACATCACTAGCGGCGAATCAAAGCAGCGGCGAAACGATGGCAACAAATTTAAAATAACCCAGCAAACATTTGCCAGAGGGGTTAGAAACTACTTATCCCAATCACCATTTTTACGGTGTGGCTTAAAACGTATGTAAACACTAGGATCGAATTTGGTATTTTATAGTATAGCTTTATATGCTCTATCTATAGCTTTATATGCTCTAATGAATAGATCGGAAAACCCTTCAAAATTCATTGACATATGGTAAATGGGTAGTTTTCATGCTAAATAATTCTGCAGGTGCCATTCTCCATAAATTTCATTTCGATAAAATAAGGTTTTAGTTGTAAAATAACGACAACGAATTTCAGATTTTTAATAACTTGTATTTTATGTTCAAGCTTCCATATTCTTAAAAAGGACATTCGAAAATTGTTCTCCATCATATATCCAAAGTTATCAAATTAAATACTGCGAACAAAAAAAATTTGATTTATTCATGCATATAATGGGTTTTGCAATAAAAGCGAGTTTTTGAATTCTCATTTTGAAAATAGATATTAACATAGTTTTAAATCGCACTCAATCACTCAGATTGTATCTAGTAAAATCATTGTGTTGTTTTAACAATAAACAATTAATCAAGGATTAATCCTTGCAATAATCTGTACTTAACTATTAAACTGGCAAGTTTGCATCAATTAACACAAAAAAAAATTACAAAAATCAAATCTATAAGCGATTTGGAAAATAAACAAATAATTTCATATTCAATAATAAACTAATAAAAGTATAAGGAAAAAAAAAAAAATGGCGAATGATGGAAAAACTCTCTACACTTTGCGGCTTAGAACTCGATTCTTAAAGCGGATTGCCGAATCTGTCGACGAATTAGGCTTTCTGGCTCTACTTGATTGTGCTGCTTCTGGGGTTTTTTTCTTCTTGGCAGGCGGTTCCTTTGGCGTTAGGGCTACCTCTTGGAAGCAACGTTTCCGATTTTTTGGAGTTGGTGGCATCTCTTTGAAGTATTTGGACTTTGGAGTGCATGGCTCCACTCGCATAATGCCCGATCGGGTCTTGATTAGCTCCAAATCAGCCCTTAGCGGCGAATCATCCCTGTAGACTTTCACATAGCCGGCATTGTTTTTAAAGCGTTCGATGGGTTTCTGATACGAATGATTCTCCTCGTCGGAACTCTTAATGGGCGACGCAACTTGCTTTTTATTCTTTCGGTTTTGTTTTGCCGACTGTTTGTTGTCGGCCTTGGCTTTAGCATTTGCAAACGTGGGCTGTGGTGATAGCTTCCGTGCCAAGGATTGTGGCTAAAAATGAAAACAAGTGAGCAAAACTATACATAACATAACAATACTTGGCTCTTACCTTCTTTGGAGCCAAATCTGGGGCCAAGAGTTCAATGGCCCGATTTACTGCCTTTTGAACAGCCTGCTTTTCGCCTGGGGCGAGACGTTTGACCTTCTTTTTCGCAATAGGATTGGGTGGTTCCACAGTCTGAATAGTTGTTGCTAAGTCCTGGCGTTGTGGTTTCTTCTTTGGTTTCTTAACACCATTTGCTCGAGCTGCTACTGCCTGTTATATGCGAAATGTTGGATTAACTACAGTTCAAGAAACTTGCAATGTATAAACTAACCAATTTTTTTTGTTCCAACTTGGCCTGACTGGCAGCTTCTAGTAAGTCATCACAATATTTCATGTAATGATCAATACTCTTCTTATCGGCTGGAGTTTTAACTGAGGTCGTTCCGGTTTGGTTCGATTCCTTCTGTTTTTTGGGCAAGGATTCTATTTCCGTTGCCTTTTGATCCGACTTCAGTTCAACTGGCTGTAACTCGTCCTTAAGGACTTGGTCCTCGGCAGTGCCACAAAAACTTTTAGACAAACGTTGACGTTTTGGTTCTTGCCGCTGTTTTTCGGCTATCACTTCCATAAAGGATTGCGAGGGATTGAAGTCTTGCAGGACGCGTTCACTGCGTCGTTTTAGCTTGGGCTCCTTGTTGGTCAACAGTTCGGGGCTAGGCATATACAGCGATTGGCGGCGAGCTTTCTGCAGAGGATTGAACATTTTTTGCAAGTGGCTTAAATCACTAGAGGCCAACTCGGCCAAAAGGGCTTCTTCTTCGTAGTCGCCCTTGGCAGATGATGTAGATGGTTTAGGCTCCTCTGTCACCGTCACCGCCACTGCCTCCGCCTGTGGTTCCGACTCAGCGTCTGAGATATCCTCCACAGTGGTATTCACTTCAATGGTGCTTATTTCCAATCGCGACGATGTCTTATTGAGGCATTCCGATTTGCTAATCTCATTAAGATGGATTTTGCGTGAAGATTCCAATTCAGGGTCATCGTGTTCGTCGTCCTCGATGCTAGCATTCAGCAACTTGGCCGCCTCGCTTAATTTGCTGGCATTTGAAGAGCAGCTCTGACTGCTGGTGGCCAATTTCTCGGGCTCCTGTTCTTGAACATCGTCATTCTCATCACTAGAGGAATTAACGACCATTATGCGGCGACGTTGCTTCTTGTCCTTTGAGGTTTTCAAGTCGACTTCTTCCTCTTCAAGCTCATCAATCTCCCAGCAAAGTGGTTCAATATCATCTACGGCTTCATCCTCTTCTCCCACATCATTATCGGAAACTATAAACGAATCGTCCGACTCGTCGTCATCTCGATCCGATTCTATGGTGTCCTGGCTACCCACAGATTCACCATCGCATGGAACTTCATTTTCTTCAATTTCGCGACGCTCGGAGCTGTCCATGGAATCACCCGATTGATAATTATCATCTGCAACCTCCACTTCGTTATCAACAATTAAGGACATATTCGCCGCCTCGGCATCTGAATCCTCTCCGAGCTGCTCTTCATCATCTTCGTCCTCATTATCGCTGACTAGACGACGGGGGACAACTTTCGATGAAGACGAAGGCGCGGCTACAACTTGTATTGGTTCAAGCAAAGGTTTAATGGCATCGATTTGAACTGGCGCTTGAAGAGTCGACTTGGACAAGGAGACTTCCTCCACTTTTTGTATGGGAGTCGAACTGTGACGAGCTTTTAGAATTTCTGCCTTCATGGGGGTATCCCGCTCCTTCTCCATGAAACTCTTGATCATTACTGTTGATAATGGGGGCTTTTCACGACATGGAGTTCTTGGAAATTCCTTTGATAGTCCACTTCGGAATCTCCTTTTTTTCTCATCCTGATCACAATCGGTATTGAAAATAACCGATTTTTTTGGCTCAGTCGTTTTATCAACAGGAAGATCCAGCAAACGAACATTGCTGGGACCAGGTTGTTCATTAGTCGTAGGAACTTCGTTTTCAATGGCTTCTATTGGTTCCATTTTTTCCTCATCTTTCTCCATCGAAATATCAGCATCGATAATCTCCTCGATGTCATTTTCTTTTTCCGATTTCGGCGGTGCTTCGTCCACAGACTTAAAGGAGCTGTCAGAATCGGCTACTACGGTCTCTTTCTCAGTGGAATCGATTTCAACCGAAATAATGTCCTGCTCAGTGGAAATTTCATCAGTTTTTCCGACTTCGGTTTCCTTAACGGGTTCAATTTGCTTGACGGAATTCGAAATATTGCCAATGGAAACATTTTTATCCCCCTCAAGCTCAATTTGAACATTTTCATATAATACTTTGCTGTCTTGCATAACGATTTCCTCAACCAATTCTGATTTCTGCTCGTCTGGAGCCCTGGCATTATCAGTTATTGATACATTTACTAAAATATTCGAGCTTGTTGATTCTAGAACAGATTTTTCGCTTGCTTTTTCCACATGTTCGTTTGTTTCCTGGGAAGAAACTTGTAATGGATTCATTTCATCTACCTCCATGGGAGCAACTTCATCTGACTCTTTCTTTTCTTCATTCTCCACCAACTTCTGGGCTATTGTTAGGGGACTTGTGAGAAGTGTGCGGGAAACTTTGTTGACTTTGACAACGAGCTTGGAAGTTCCTTGATTTGGAGTGTTTTGAGACACCTGTTCAGTGGATGTTTTTGCTACCTCCTGCTGCTGCTTTACTACAGCTGGCGAGACAGTTGCTTCTCTCTTGTCAGAGGGAGGAACTGGTGGAGTCTTTGACATGGCACGTGTGACACGCTTCTCTCCTGTAGGAGTAGGTGTCCGGGAAATTAGCTCTTCTTTTTTGTGTTTCGAGTCTTCTTCTTCCTCGTGTGGTGGGAAAACTTCTGTGACTTTTACAACTTCATCTGACTCTTTCTTTTCTTCATTCTCCACCAACTTCTGGGCTATTGTTAGGGGACTTGTGAGAAGTGTGCGGGAAACTTTGTTGACTTTCACAACGAGCTGGGCAGTTCCTTGATTTGGAGTGTTTTGATACACCTGTTCAGTGGATGTTTTTGATAGCTCCTGCTGCTGCTTTATTACAGCTGGCGAGACAGTTGCTTCTCTCTTGTCAGAAGGAGGAACTGGTGGAGTCTTTGACATGGCACGTGTGACACGCTTCTCTCCTGTAGGTGTAGGCGTCCGGGAAATTGGCTCTTCTCTTTTGTCTTTCGAGTCTTCTTCTTCCTCGTGTAGTGGCAGCTGCTTGCGAACCGATTTGGCTGGAGTACGTGCAGGACGCTTGGTAGCCGATGCACTTGGCGTCGTCGGCTCTGGAGTCTCTCCACGTGCCACCGAACGACGCGTGGTGCGTGTCGGTGTCCTTAAATCGATTGTGGCGGAATTGAGACGAGCTCTGCGCAATGGGCGCGGTGAGGCTGTGCCTGGAAATATCAATATTTGGTCAGAGCTAGCCTAGTTGATTGAGTAACCTGTACCAAGTACTTACCGCGATCAGGCTCCAATTCAAGTTGCGGTGTTACCGGTCGGCTATCAGTATCCAGCACCGATAGACGCCGGGCGCGGGCTCGGGTAACTAACATTTAGAATTGTATCAAAATTCTTTATTAATCTTTGAAAAATAACATGTGCTCCGCTTTTACAGTTAAATCAAATTACAAAGAAAAACATGGACACCGAAAATGCCGTTGGATTCAATTTCAAACGGGACGCACTAATTCCGTTTAATGTGTGCGTAACAGTGTGTGAGTGTGTGTAAATGCATTTGTAAAAACTATTGCGACCAGCATCTACAGTTTCTGTTGCCTTTATTTTTTCCACTTACCTCGCAAGCCATCTTTATTTTCCATATTTTCCTCCATTTTTATAATTAATTAAACACAAACTCTAAATATGTGAAACAAATTTTTGACGATTTAGATTAGGACGATATGACTGACGCGCCGAATTTCACATGGAATAATGATAGTTATCGAACACTGGATTGTGGCATCCCTACAAGCATTTGGAAGACTGTTTTAACAGAAATTGTCTTGATGAGTCTTTTTTGAGTCCCCTTGACGATTGAAAAACTGAAAGAAGACTCATAAATGACCCCTCAAAGTATGATTGGTTTGAAATACAAATTTGTTTTAAAACGAAATGCAAGGCAATCGCCAAATGAGCATGCAGGTGATTAAAATATGATCATTGTTTGGTTTTGCTTTCTTACTATGAACCCATATTCTGCTTGCTTGGCTGATCCAAAAGCGACTCTTATCTAAGCTTATTGATATATAGTAAATGAAAATTATATTAATAAAAAATTATTTTCGTTGCAAATTATTGAAAATTTCATTCGAATATGAGTCAGAAATGATTAAATTATGACTCGTGGAAGACTCTTTTATGATTAAAAAAAGAGTCATAAGCGACTCATCAAGATGGGTCGCGGCTAGGGTACTCTTTTATGATCAGAAATTGAGCGCAAATATGACTATTTTTAATCGTCGCGCGACTCATAAAAGACTCAATTATGCTCTGTTAACTTCAAAAATGCTTGCTGGGATGTTCGATAGCGCTGAGAGTATGTGCCGAAAAATATTTTCCAACACTACATTTTACGGTTATCGGCCAATCGATAAGCGATATGTATAACTAACTAATAGGGATGAGTGCGTGTTTGTGGCGCCAGAATTAAACACGAAGCCATCTCTAATAGAAGGGCATGGCCAAACACAGCGGCTTTTTGATATATTTGCAAGTAAGAAGTAATTTTTAAATACTTAAACTACAATTAACTATATAATTCGCCTAATCTAAGGGACTTGGTGATGTGGCACCTGATGCAGCAGCTCAACAAGTGGCCCATGCAATCGACAAGGAGGTCCGGCAAACGGATACAGACGGAGGCGGTTCTGGCACGTGTATTAACCAATCCACCTTGAATGTGGATTTCCGTGTCTACTATCACATAGTCCACAAATATGGACTGGAGGATAAGCATTTCCGAGATGTGCCCGAAAGGTTAAGCTATAGGGAGACGAATCTCTTCCTAATGTTACAATCTATCCTTCTCACCGAACATTGGTCACGCTTAGATTGCCAGCTTTTGGAGAGGAAGTGCCTCGATTCGATCAACGATGCTCTCAAATTCAATAGTTCCAGTTTGATGGCCATCCTAAAGGCGACCAATTTGCTAGTTAAAAAGTTTCCCAAACTTGAATTGTTGCCCATGAAATTGGATCATTTTTACCATTGTCTGCAACGTCAGAGTCAAGCAGTGGGCTCCCGGGAGGAGACCCTAACACTCTTCAATCATTGTTGCCGGCAAAAGATGAGAGCCTACTTCTATTTCCATTTGATTATGGAATTTTGGCCATGGACTAATCGAAATAAGTATTATTTACTTAGTGGCATACTCAATTGTCACCCGTTGAACGAACTTTTAGATGCAAGTGGTCACAGTGAAGTGGAATTCTTTCAAGGATTGCGTTTGAGTTTGAGCTATAAGGGTCTGCGGGCGGCTAGTCAATATCCTGTGAAAAGTCTAAGCAATCAGCGTTCTGCAGCACTTCTCGATCTGTCAGTGGATCTTCTAGTCAATGGAAGCGTAGCTGAGTTGCAAAATTTCTATAGCCAATGGTTTCTGCGGATACAAGAGCGAGATGTGCTCTTTCAATTGCTACAATCGAAGCCGGAGATTGTGGAATTTTTGGCCAGTTCGGAGACGGCTCGCACACCGAGTGAACAACTGCGTCTGGTCTTGATCTTCAGCATGTTTGCCAAAGAGATCTATGCGGCATCTAAACTACATTTCTTTAAAATTAGCACCGAATTGCTAACCAATTGCCATTGCCTCGAGATGGCCACACAGTTGATGGTATTTAAGTTCCTGGTGGATAATCTAACTAATTTTGCTGTTGAAGATTGCCTGGAATTCTTCAATGTGTTCATTGAACGCCATCGGAATGTGGATAATGCTGAATTTCGGAATACTTTACTTGGCAAAATGCCAATAATTATCAATCACACGGCCAAGCATTACAATCGAGCCTTGAAAGTGGATCATTTATCTGGCTACGATGTCCTCGCTGAGAATATTAAACGTTTCTTTAGTCAATTGCAGGAGCTCATCCAAAGAGATGTGAAAAGTGATATATATCAGCCGAAAATCTTTGCCCTAAAGCTATTAGAAATTCTCAATAAATCTCTCTATGCCGAGCAGGTGATAAAGAATACAAAAATGTGCAGTACCCAACAGAATCAGCAATTGGGTGCTTATCTCTTGGAATCGAGAGTATTTCAACCAAAACAAGTATCCGATCAATTGTTTAGCTGTCTCAATGATTCCCAAGGCTTCGATGATGCCCTGGAATTGATTGTCTCTTTGCTGCTCCAGCTCAATCATATCGATGCGCAGCTTTCCGTGGAACAGTGTCTTAAACTCTGTCAAAGTTCGGATGTAGATGAGTGCTCCTTGGTCGCGCTCTATGCCCAATTGGCAGGCGATCAATCCTCGCACTTGTATGAAGAATGTGTGATGGCATTGAATCGGCAAAAGAGCTTATATCTAGATGATCCTTTGCAGGCATCAAAATCAAATGGAGGACATCTCTTTGGCTATCTGGCGGTCTTGAATGAATTGGTCAAAGCAAATACTAAGATAAAAGGCTCATTTTTGGAACTATTGCCACATCTGGAGGACATTCTCAATGGCATTTTGCGGTTTCTCAATTTGGCTAATATTCGCAATCAGGCTGACAATCAAGAAGCTGCCGCAGCAAGTTTCCAGGATATGGATGAGAGCCTACAGCTTTTAGTTAACGAAAGTTCTTATAATATTGGCGGGGAAACGGCGGAGAATTGTCGAAAATATTTACTCATGAGTTTCTGGTTGACTTTGAAGGTTCGTTACTATGGAAAACTTGAAGAAACTTGCAAAATCTAATCTAAATTTCCATCTTATTATCAGGGCTGCTGCGATTTGTCTACCAGCATTGGATGCTCATTGCTCAACACCCAGGCAGAGGTCAATTATGAAGCTCTTCAGCGTTGCCTGGATATTAATGTGGCGGTTCTGATTCGCTGTCGTCATAAGGGAGCCATTGAGGCTGCCGGTTTGAGCATAGGTCGTCTGACACGAACCATTGCACAGTCTCTGGATAGTCAAAGTCAAGGATTCGTGATGTTGCACGAGTGCTTAGACAGGGAATTACTCTCAGATAGCCGGCAGGTTAGCACAACTCGCCGTGGTGCTGGATTTGCCATTATGTTCCTGCATGTACTTAAGAATGATAATCCTCGCCAGCGTTTGCTATTGCATAGGGCGGTGCAACGGATTTTACAACGCTTAAGCAAGGCAACCACCGTTGATGATAATTCTGCAGGCAATCACGATCGCTGGGAAGCCTTGGCTCTGCATTATCTATGTGTTTTGGTGCGGGACACCGAGTTAAGGCCAGCCATGTCCAAATATTACAACGAAATCATGCTGGTGGCCATGGAGCATATTGATCATGCTGAATGGACTATATCCAATGCTGCCCTGCAACTATACGGAGCCAGTTTGGGCAAACTTGCCGGCCAGCGTCAAGCCACCGAATTCGAGATGCCTTTAGCATGGGAGCCCTGTGACCTAAACTATGATGAACTCTCCCACTTGCTACCCAAAGCCAGCGAGCAAATGCTTCAATCATGCCAAAGTGAACAAGTTACTACCTCCTCCATTATTCTATTTCTGGGATTCCTTTCGAAAATCGAGCACTTACGGACATCTGGAGACAAAGAAGTCCCACCGATGCTGCACAGCTTTCGTCGTCTCAGTTGGCAACTGTTGCGTCACAAGTGTGAGCAAGTTCGTCAATTGGCCGCCACTTGTTTTGTCCGCTCTCATGAATTCCGTTGCGATCTACCAGCCGCCCTGTTGGCCAGTGCCAAAGTGGCTGCCCGTCTGAATGAGGACAATTTCTATGAAGGATTGCTATATACACTCCATGCTGGTGTGCTTAAGTTGCAGCATGAGGCTCGTCACGTGTGGACGGCTGAATCTTTGGATAAGTTTCTCAGACGATTGCTAGCCACTCTGGAGGTCACTGAGCAAGTACGTCGTTTCAAGCCATACACACTGAATGTGTTATTGGAGTTGTCGAGGCTTTTAAATGCTAAAAAAGAAATCGACTTGGTTCAACAACTACTTAAAGAGGCTAGTCAATTGGAATCGGCTTAAGTTTAATTCTTTGTTTTACATTTTTTTTTAAATCCAACCAAAGGTGTCAAACTAATTACTTATTAGCAGCAGCATAACTTGGATTCAAATTTGTATTGGATCTGTAAACATAAATTTAGTTTTAAGCAAAAACTTTTCCAATATAACTTTGTCGTCTAAGAAGCTAAAAAGTTCGTAGATTAATTTATTTTAATAGTAATATTTATATCAAGCAATTTAAAACAATTTTAATATAACAAATAAAAGTTGTGTATCCAAACTAAAAGAAGGAAAAGGCGGCATTTATAGAGGTCCTGTTGGGCGAAAAATCTATTTTTCAGCTCACTTGGTTGGTTTTTCCATGATAAACAAGGAATGGCATTAGGCAATTAAGCATTCTACTTTGGCCCTATGAATCGAAGCATATTAGCATATATCCAGCCATGACAAATCGATCTCATTTTTGGTCTTTGAGCCAATTTTTAAATTGCCTTTATGACAAGTTTCAGCTTAAAGAATAAAAATAGATCCAATGTTTGTGTGAATATCTCATATCATATATGTATATATTTTTTTTGACATTTATCCTTTCTCCCTAAGGACAAACACACAGCTTGCCAGTCATCGATTTGCCGGGCATAAATCAAGCGAAGCTGGCGAACCAACCACTCGGATATGTCACTAACACTTATATCAAAGCCAATTTAATTTGATTTTCGGCACTTGGGCACACATATTCCCAGTCCAGTTGATAGTCCAGCTTGAGTCCAGTGTGTTAATCATATTGATGGCCCCTGATGTATCGTTGTCGATAAAACAAAACAAGAAGCAACGGTAAAAAACCACAACTCCCCAAAGGACCAAAGGAAGGGGCTGAGACACATCACACCCTGGACCACGTCGTTTAACTAAGTGCGTCATAAAAAATCATGTCCTGGGGGTGGTTGAATCGAAGAATGCCCATTCCTTTGTGTATGTCTAAATATGCCAAGAGATGTCCTGACATAAAGTCAACTTGACGACGACTAAGGCAATTTAAGTCGGTGATTAGATTTTTGTATCACTGCAAAAGTAAAAAATATGTAAAAATTCACCCTGGTAGAGGGTATTATTATTTATTAAAATTAAAAAGGAGATGTTTCCAATTTCATATTTTATACATATTCTTGATCATCTTAACTTAAAGCCTTTAATCAGTAAGTTACTAAAATGAATCTTATTATTTCAACTTCTTAATAACCTAATTCAGATTAAGTTCAACAAAACGTCGGATCGAACCACTATAACAATTTAGAAGAGGTTTTTTAAATAAGGCTTAGTGTTAAATTTCTCGTAATCGAAAAATGTTTGGAAACAAAACTTATTCAAGTAAATTTTTTGAAGCAATTAACTATTTTAGAACGGCCCGCATCATATATGTATATTCCGGTATAAAGGAATCGTCTAATTATCGCTTTATCAGTTGGTCCTTAGGAATAATTCACTTCTACAAGGCAAAGAATTCTCAATTTTTAGTCTACTAATTCTAAGGATCTTGTCCAATTGTGAATAAACAAATTGTACTTAGTCCTCTGTTAGTAAAAAAAGAAAGAATTAGTTATCCAATTAAAATTTTGTAAATAATCATTATTTTTGCATCTATTTTGTAATATTCTAAATATTGAAAATTAAGACTTAATTAACTAACTAATTAATTTCGGCATCTAATTAATAAAAATATCAAATTTGCAAAAGAGAAAATTAAATTCCGAGTAAAACTTTTTCATCCAATATTGAATGATCTAAAATTCTCTTACAATTTGTGTAAATATGATATCTTTTATTTCTATAGAATTAAATTTATTAAATTTACTAAACTACCTTTAATTTATGTAAACTTGATAAAGCATTTTATACAACCCTTATTATTTTATATTATTATAATCAAGGAGACGTTTCCAACTTAATAAACTATATATATTCTTGATCATCTTGAGAAGCCAAGTCGATATAGATATGTCCTTCTATCCGACTATCCGTTTGTGCGTATTAACATTCATTTAATTAAAACAATCGTAAGAATTCAAATCAAAGTAAACCAAATGTAATTGTTCTTATCTCTTTCGTTTAGTCGGGCTAAGAATTTCAAAAAGTTGATATATGTTATCAGAGATTGATAGTGATTATCATTTCATGCCTTATGGGGATTTGCCCAGAGGTGGTTCCTAACATTTTTCCCCCCAGTTTACATGATTTACTATGGCAAGAAAATTGGAATTAGTTGAGCATATAAAAAGCTTCTCTGGCCAGGCAGAAGTCAGTCAAACGTTTTGCAATCAAACAACATGAAAGTGTTTCTAATTCTTGCTCTAGCCTTGGCATCGGCCTCCGCCAATCCCTTGGAAAACCCCTTGGTTAATCCCAATATTGAAGGACGTATTACCAATGGTCAGACTGCCACCGAGGGACAATTTCCCCATCAAGTGGGTTTGAGTTTCTCGGCATCTGGCTCTAGTTGGTGGTGCGGAGGCTCGATTATTGATAGCCAATGGGTCCTGACGGCTGCTCATTGCACTAGTGGGTGAGTATTTTGAATGCAATCTAAGAATTTCCCAAATAATCAATCAATCTTTGGGTGCAGTGCCTCCTCTGTGACCATCTACTATGGAGCTACTGTGCGTACCAAGGCTCAATTTACCCAGACGGTGGCCAGTTCGAACTTTGTTCAACATGCCAGCTACAACTCGGTTCTATTGAGAAACGACATTTCCCTTATTAAGACTCCTTCCGTGACGTTCTCTTCGCTGGTCAACAAGGTGCAATTGCCATCCCTTGCCAGCAGTTATTCCACCTATGTTGGTTCTCAGGTGATTGCCTCCGGTTGGGGACGTCTCTCGGATTCGGCAACTGGTGTTGCTACCAATCTGCAATATGCCTACTTTGAGGTCGTTTCAGTGGCCACGTGCCAATCCACCTATGGCTCTCTATCGGTTACCAGCAAGGTCATTTGCATTGCTACACCCAACAAGACTTCCACCTGCCAGGGTGATTCTGGTGGCCCCCTGATCCTGGCCAGCAATGGCCTGTTGTTGGGCGTCACTTCATTTGTGCACCGCGATGGCTGCGAATCTGGCGCTCCAGCTGGTTTCACTCGTGTTACCAGCTACTTGGACTGGATTAAGGACAACTCTGGAGTTTCTTACTAAAAACAAAAATCAAAATCAAATCAATTTTTGAAAATAAACTAAAGCATTGCAAAAAGTATTTTGTATTTTTTAATAGTATGAAGGACCAAGTAAATGAAATTTCTCATATTAGGCTTTTTCATTAAGAAGAAGATTAAGTTTCCACATAATATTAGTTAAGTCTTTTACTTGTTAGCTAAAACTACCTTAAACTCAAAATTCTTAAAAAGATTTTATTTCAAGGGATTCAAGTCAGGAATAGACATTTATGGTAAGCATGAAATGGAAGCGAACTTAATACCCACAAAGTGAACAGCAACAGCAACAGCGACCCGACCCCTCCATCATGATGGGTGTGAGGTAAGCATTTCCTCTGCCAGCAGGCAACCCTACAAAATACTCTCACATCCATCCCATTCCATCATCCATTTGGCGAGGAGTACACAGACTTCTTCTTCGTTTACCTACAGCCCCACTGGTCCTCATCCTGCTAACCTCTTTGGATATATGTACGTATACATTATAGCTGTCATGGCCGCAGTCATGGCTTCTGCTCCACCTTAGACTTTTCTATATGTATTTCAACATCGTTGTCGTCGTCCTATGGCAGCTTTGCTATCTACACTTTGACTCTCCTATACACACACACACATACACAGAGAGAGAGAGAAGGCGAGAGATAGAGAATGACAAGGATGGCATTATGTAGTTTAGTCGGTGCGAGAGTTCGTGTATCCTTCGACTGCCAGGGCCAGGAATGGGTCATGCGCCTGAAGCGTGTATCTAACATAAATACGTATCTGCTTCTTTTATATATTATACATTTCTATCTTCTATATATGTATGTATCTAACGTCAAGTATATAAGCCTTATGTATCTTATTTATCCAGGGTATTGGTTAGGCAAATAAAATGGCAATAGCAACATTTTACTTCACTTTAAACTCAAACCTCAGTGAGGATAACTCTCACATTTAAACAATGTCCTAGCAATTACTTAAAATAATCCGTTTTCTTACATGATAAAATCTTAAGGACATCCTTTCCCCATGATGAACCCTTTAAGTATTGACTTACTTGGCTTTTCACATTGATTGCTTGCCATAATGTAAAATGCCCTTTAGATTTTCATTTTAGATTGAGGTTTAAGGATTTGTTTCTTGCAAATTGTTAGCAATTTTTTATGCATGTATCTTTTGCTTGGAAATTTTATGCTCGAAATGGAAACTCGGCTTATACTAACTACAGATTTAATTAGAAGATTTCAATGTTAGGTAAACTTTGTCTTACAATTAATCTTTTTCATTTCCCGTATTTAATTGGTAAGAAATTAACGAAATTATTGTGGTGAATTCCACAACGATGATTAAAACTGCAATTAAGATTATCAGAGTGATTATTAATATGACGACTGATTAGCACTCGATGTTTTATGGCGAGTTGTAAAACAATTTAAAGTGTTCTTTGGGTTTTTACCCAGAAGTAAGTCCAAGCGATTTCCCAGATTTTATAATTTATGTTTTTGAAAATCAAATAACAAGATATGCCAAAATGATTTGATTCAGCAGTGACCCATTAAGGAGATGTTAGTCCTCGATACTTTTTTGAATATACCTTTCAGTATTGCTTAAACTCAAAAGCAGCAGCATTATAGTTTGGGTTTGGTTCACTCCGACTAGGTCAGGAGTATGACTAGTTAATAGTTTTGGACTAAGGATGACTTTAAAGTGAAAAATGTTCATCATTCTCAGACCTAAGATTCCAGCGACTTTTTGATTTACTCCTCAGGCCTATTGAACATATTTTATAACAAAATTTCAAAACCAATTCATTCAGCCTTGAAGTCATTTCGTATCGTTTCCTTGTGACATTTTTCTTAATATGCAAATAATTTGCTTGGCCAAATGGCAAGCCAACTGTGACCCATCCAAGCCAAGGATGACAAAAGCCAACGCCCCCCATTGAACAAAAAGAATGTCACGAATGGAAAAGAAAAGAAAACGAAATCAGATTCTGAATCAGAATCATCTGAATCCTATTCAAGAAGTCAAGTTGACAACAATATGGTCCAGGCCTATGTGGCACTTGGTCTATGAAAGAAAACAGAAAAAAAGGGAAATGGCCACATTTGAATATGACATACAGATGACAGTTGTGGTCTCAGGATATGGGGGTGACTCTAACCCCTGTGTGTGTGTCTCTCCTCCCTTCCTTTGCCCTTGATGAGGCGATCCCATTGTGCCCATTTGACGTTTTGGTTTATTAATCAGTTTGGCCCGAGGCCAAAGAATCAAAAACGACGCCAGAATATTTTCCACAAATGAATAATTTTTGTGAATACAAAAAAACAAAGTAAAGGACGAGCAGCAAACCCACAAAGGACCTCGCATTTTAATTTCTGTGTGGAGAACACAACAAAAAAAGAAAAAACCTGGCAAAAAGTGGGAAAAAAAGTCAAACAAATGTCAGTTGCGTGTTAATCAAGTGTAAATAAATGGCGCAAAGATTAGAGAGAAAAAGTTGTATGAAAAGTCTCCGAAAAAAAACCCGATTCCCTTTTAGGGTGTGATGCAGACTGAAAAAAAGGACAAAACATTAATGGTTTTTTAAATGTTTTTTAAATGTGCGTGAAAAATTTGTCAGAAGTTTGGCTTTAAAGTTTTGTCCATCATTTCCGTTCTACAATGCAAATTAGCCCAAAAGACTGAAATGGAAATGAAAAAAACTCATCATTGTATATCTATGTCTGCAAATCCTTGAAGCCATTTTCGAAGGCACACCCAAATACAACGCCTACTTTAGACCTCTTGAGCTTGTGCATGTCCTTCACATTTTGCGTCCTGAGGGTGTTGATGATACTATTATCTTAAATCGCGGTTAGAGAGGATCAAGGACCCAAAAAATGCTGTCGTCACTTCAACCAACCGCCTTCGTGTCCTTCTTTTCCTTAAGCCTCACACAAATTTTCACAAATTTTACAAATTCATAGATAGAAAAAATCGTTTTATTGGCTTTGTGGAAAGGAACCTTTCTTCAATGCCCCCAACTTCCAAACCGCCCCCTCAAAACAAAACAACTCAACAAGAGCAACAACAATACGAAGCATCACCAAACCAGCCACAAGGACATAAACCGCAAATAAGTTTAACATTTTGTTTAACAGTTTACCAGGGTCCAAGCAATCGGATTCCCGCAGCCAGAGGGTTCGTCTTTTGTTATTGTATTTACTGTGATTTGTGTGTTCTTTGGACGGGGGTTTTGGCGGACTAAAGGGCTGGCAAGGAGCGAAGGATTTTCAAATTTCAGTTTATCTTATGGCACAGTGGAACAATGGCCATTTAAAATTATATGTCAGAGACTATAGAGTAGTCATAATACAAGAATTCACTTAATACTATCTAAGAAACCAAATATAATCGGTCCCATGCTCTTAATATGATATCTCGAGAAGCTAGTATAGAAAATGTCACTTGAAAAACATGAGGAAAACTGCATTCATAAATGGGTATACAATTTTAAATATTTTTCTCTCAAATTTTAAACAGAATTGTAAAAATAGGGGTATATCATAAGACTATGTAATATGTAAAGTTATAAAATAATAAGATGCTGACATCATTCAGAAGGACTTGAAGATGCCTTTCTAAAAAGAGAGGTTTTATAGGGACGAAGGACTTGGAAATCGAGAGCAGAAATATATTGCCATTATGGATTTGAGATTTCATTTACTTTTAGATTACTTGTTAGATTAAAGAAAGATTTCTAACTCTAACCATTTTCCTGTTAGGTTGTTCTGACTTTTGACCAAATTATACAGTTTTTGTTCCACAGTTTCAGATCCAATCTCTCACCACTTGAGTTGGTAAAGGGGTGCCAAATGGTTGCAATTTGCAACATTACTTGTTGTTTCTTATTTTTCAAAAATACACCCCCTTACCACTCTATTTCTCTCTGCTGAAGCCACCATCAATGGCAGCAAATCACAGGACACAATGCTATCTAATCTTATTTGGTATTATTTTTGCGTTAAACTTGCATTTCAGCACTTTCGAGCGGCTTCTTTTGTTCGGGCCAAGCACAACAAATTTGTCTTTAACAAGGCAAGGCAGGACTTTAAGTCTCTCGATTGTCCTGTTTGCCCTCTTCGCTTAGTAGAAATTTTAATGATATTTACAGGAAATGGCAACAGCAAAGGCAAAGGATCATCAATCATTTGTCAGCCATAAAAATTCGTCACACATGAGTATTAAATTATTAAAAAAAGGGAACCTTAAAAAAAAATGAAAAATTCTTAATGTTTGGACCATGGTCGAATGTGAAATGACCTTGTAAGTTATGGAAAATGGCGAGAAAGAAATGTTCAGAGCTCAGTTGGGCGCCCTTTTTGGACCAGAAGGCAAGGTTCAATTCAATGGTCACTCCAGTGAATCGACTGGAGGATGTGCATACATCCATATATGAAAGCCAGGAGCAGGAGCAAAACTAAGAGCAGGGGCAGAAATTGCTCTTGTGTGCTCACTCATATGTGAACATTTATTGGAAAACATTATTATTTATGACTTTTTCAATGACATCACTTGAACTTTTTTTTTTGTTCTTACATCCATAAAATAAAGCCACAATAACATTTCCTCCTGCACGACAATTATCCCAGGAATATATACTATTGTATGTACATATATTCTCTGAAATTGTAAAGGGAATTGTTAAGTTTCATCCGGTTCTAATGATTTATGAAGACCAAATAATGCTTCCAAGTATAAGGTTTGGGGCAAGTAGTTTTAGTTTTCAAACTCAACTAAATAAGGTTTAATTTAAACTTTGAAAGTTAGTCATGCTACTTATAAAGTAATTTATTCAAGCGCGATACAAAAAAAATGGCAAGTATTAGCAAAGTTTACCAATAAATTCACGAAACTCAATTTTCAGAATCTCAGAATTTTAACAAGTCATATCTTGTCTCTCGATCTGCATTTAAAATATGCTAAATTACAAATTAATTGAAATGTAACTTAAAATAACTTGAAATCGGTTTGAAATTGGCCAAATTACAGACAGAATTAAGGGCAGACGAACCAAAATTTTATGTTTGAAAAATCTAAAAAAAGTAACCAATTTTTGACAATCTGCAAGTATAAAAGTTTTAACCGATTTTGATTCATGTCCTGCGGTTGACATTGAAAGTGATCTTCTGCATTCTCATTAAACATTCGGGTTTTTGATTGATCAAATGGCAGATCCTCAGAAGAAAAATTCAGTGTAATATTCCCATAAACCCAGGTGTTTCTTTTAAAAATGGTTAAATTTCGATAAATTTCGAATAAAAATGACAGATTTCCACACAAAGGTCGATTTCCTCCTAAAGAGTTAACCAGCCAGATCCGCCATTGGGCCCCGCTCTAACTTAATTTAACACTGCAACTCGCGGATTTATCACCCACAAGGTGAATTTTTTGATAAAATATTAGAAGCAAAAATAATTTTATATAGGTACAAAATTCTGAATATTCTGTTACTTGTTTAATACATTAAAAGACCTTAAGCTGCTCTTTTTAAGACTCTTTACTAGTCAATGATTAATGATACCACTAAGTTACAGTGCTTTAGTTTGTATTTATTTTTTCACTCCCTCGTTACGCCCATCTACTTCATCGTCTAGTTCTCTTTTTTTTTTATAGGTGCCCCTTGGGGCAAGAGGCAAAAAAAAAAAAATGCACCCAAAAAATCGCATTTCTGATTTATAAACATTAAGATTTATATGATTGCCAATGCCAGGCACACATTCACACACACAGTTGTCCACGCCCACATACTCAAGATACTCATAAAATTGATAACGAAATGCTTTAGGTTAGTTTTGTTCACATTAATGGGACATACAATCTAATGGTTTTTATTTATGGAGTGTTTAATGTGAGGACCATTTGAAACAATATAAACCAGTCGCAGATACTTCAGATTGAATATCCTGGGGGTTAGAGGGGGGAGAAGGAATAAACGCAAATGCCATGGCAAATCAGAAACTTTTGTCTTGAAGCTCAAGCCATTAATCATTTTTATTTCAGAGTAGAAACATATAGAAGTATGTACTTACTATCCTTCAATTCTTATAACAAAACCAATTTTATATTTACTTACTCAATTTTTATTTTATTTTTGCAGCAAATTCAATTTGTCAATCATAAATTTCATGCTATATTAAAATAAATTTTCGACAATTTTCAAGAACTTTTCAAAGTGTTGAGGCAACAGCAAACAAAAAAAAAAAACAGCCACCCAAAATTTATGACAAGTCAAGCGGCGGCCTATGTCCTGACACATGACTTGCATGTCAAGTGGGCAAGGACATGCACACACCCCGAAATGGAAGAAGGATACAGCAACAACAATGCCTGGCTAAATTTTTGCCACAACTTTTTTCGGTGTGTAAAAGTTTTCTGTTTTTCTGTGTATATAGTTGCCTTATAAATAAGAACATTCTTGAATAAGAACAAAATATCAATATCCACTTTTGGGTACGGCAACTGCATGCGAATGAGTTGCAAATGGCACCGCCTGAGCAAACATCTTCTATCTATGGAATTGCAAATGAAACGAAATGAAATGAATTCTATTTCTATTTCTTACTTTTGTTTTGCATAATTCGCAATTCACAAGAGCTGCAGAGGCAACATATTGTTCAAATTTTCAACGCGAAATGCAAAAAAGTTTTGCAAAAATCACAAAAAAATATCTTTAAAAAAGTTGAAAATTTTGTTTCTAAGAGGCAAAAGAAAATTCCTCTTTTCCCTGAGAATTGCTTTCTACTTAATAAATGCAGAGATTTGTTTTTGGTATAAAAGCTTGCTAAAGGACATCATAAAATTCGTTGTTAAATGTCATTGAGAGAGAGATTTACCTACGGGTAAAATGAGCTCAATCCATAATCTGACATTGTCCAGGTTTTGATGAGACCATAAACCATCAAATCCCTGATTCAAATATTGCTTGAATTTGTTCACATATGAAATTTTTAGGCTTATATTCAAATAATTTCGTTTGCCTTGCTTCAGTGGCTTTGATGTGGATGTCCTTTGCCTCAATTGCTTGCATCATGTGCTTAAGGGGGTTGACTTTGTTAAAGGTTTCGGTAGATTAATTTCGGGTCATGCATATAGTATAATTTTTTATGTTCATGACTTTTTCTTCATCTCTTTTTTTCCCTTTACATTGTTCGGCTGAGCTTTTCATGCCACGGCAATCTAGTGTATGTAGACCATGTGAGATGGCAACATTATTTATGGCCCACAAAAATGTCTCAAAGTTTGAGTTTTTAATCCTTTAATTTAATTTATTGCCATTTTGTGGGTAACATGTGTTTGAGAATATGGACTAATTAAGGGTAATAGATCTTACACGAATGAAAACTATGATGTATGTAGATATAATGATGATGTGAAGGAAGGGAAGGGTATTATGGATACATCATCTGATGGGCTGGCTGTTCTTTGAATACATATAAAATCGATGGCTTGACTTCCTTCTTATGAGTGTTTATGCTCTCCATATTGATACCCAAAACTCGCCGTAGCTTGTTGAAAAGTTTTTCCATAGGATCCTTGATAGTTTGAATGTGTATAGTTCGCATTAGCCAGTTACTCGGCGGACCCATTGTAACAATCTCCGGTTTATGGCAAGTTTGCCTATCAATATCCTTGATATTGTAAAACGCATTCTGATGATCGTCCAACAACTCGTCATGCCTATAGGGCCCATCTGACAACCAAGCTGGACATGTATTTGAATTATCCATTGGATTTGTTAGTATATAACTTTGACTTAATAAAATAAAACTTAGGCCTACAAGAAAATGTTTTAACATCTTGCCGGTTCGTATAATCACAAGAAACTGTTTCAGTTAATCGAATCGAAATATTTATATATATTTTTATAGGCCTTGAACTTGTTGACATGAAAAGTCAATAAAAAATTGTGTATACCAGCTGTCCCATAAGCGAGTTAAGCAAATATTTGGTTGAAGTTTTGTTGTTGTTGTTGTTAAATATATTTTTATTCAGAACCGAACTCAGACGCAAAACACGTAACTGTCATTTGTGGCTAACATTGTCTGCCATCCTTTGGGATCCTTTAAGAAATCAAACTGTAAGTGACACACACTTGGCGGAATTTGTTACCTTATGAAAGTGACATGAATTCGAAAAGCATTTCGCCCCCTCAGAACATTAAACACATTTCGTTTTACTTTCCGTTTTTTTCGTCATACCTTCTACTAAAAGGACTACTCTGGGTGTATTAAGTTTGTTGAAAAGCATTAAATAATTTGAAGAATAATCATAACCAAATGGGCTGAATCCAGGGTATCCAAAAGTCGTTTTCCATAGTCAAAACAAAGAATCTTTGGTTGGTTTTCCTTTGTTTTTAGCTTTCACTGGGGGGAATTATAAGTGCCTTTTATTTGCATTTGGAAAATACTTTGAAAACTGAACTGAAAGACAATTTTCTCGAGTGATTTTGAAAGATAAGATTTATGTATACTCATTTTTTTTGTGTTTGTTATCTTTGTATGTCACTGGCAGATATCTAAAAAATTAACTATAATTTACTAACATATGTTTGGTCTGTCGGTCATTTGTTTATTAGATTTGTCAATGCATCAGTTTTTTTTTTGTTTTTGATTTCGTTAGTTCCTTTGTCCATTGTGTCTGAGTGTGGCCATAAAAAATCATTGGAATTGCAAATAGATTTGCCATACGTACAGAGAGCCGGCGACAAATGCTTCCAAACTTGTTGGTGTCACATGCAAGAGATGCGTATAAATTAGAGTGGATCGGTGTGTACCTTCCATGGCTATTGAGTGGCCATTGTGGTGGCATCTTAAATGTCAAAAGTGACACCCCTAACCGCCCTCATGCCGCCCTCGGCTGACCAGTCACTGCACCTGAAACAATAAATTTCCCTTTTTTTCTCTCTCACTCTCTTTCGTTCTCTGTATCCGTCCAACATCCTTGGGCTGGGCAAGAAAAATGATGACCACATTGAACGCACGGTTGAACATCATCAGGGCATAAAAAATAGTACTGTTAGTTAAGGAACAACTTGCTGGCTAATAAAATGTGAGTAGAGAGGGAGTCGAGAACCCATTTCGAATGCACTGAAAGTTGAGGGTGTTTAAGCGGCAAAAAGGTAAGTGCCCATTCTCGTTGAGCTTTTAGTCAATATCTCAGCCATTTTCGCAATTTTTCTTCATTCGGTTGTTTTTTTTTGTTGCTATTCTCTAGTTTTCCTTTTTTTTGGGGGAACTTATGTGAATATATACGGAAGTTAAGCTGTTGTTTATGTGTCATAATAAATCATGTTCCATGTACACGAAACATAGGTTTACTTGGCTCTTTGAGTTGGGTAATGACATGGACTAGTTGCATAGTTTTTGTTTTAAGTTTCAACTGATTTAAGATTGGAAAAGTATTCCAAGAATTTACTATACAATGATAGAATACAGCCATTGAAAAAACTCAGCTAAAGATAAAGTAAACTAACTATGATAAGGTAAAATGGATATTATACCCATTGGATATATGGTCACAGCATTGAACTCAAAAGATAGAAAGCCCCGAAAGATTGAAAAAAAATTGTGCAGATATTCCTACAAGATTCCTGGTTCATATGGAACTTCGTCTTAGAGAGAAATAATATAGAACTCAGATGGGAAAACCACGAAAATTATCGCCTTCTAAAACTTCAAAAGTCAACACATCGCAGGTCCCAGAATAAATCATTTTTGATCTTCTTTTTTGTTAATAAGTGTAACAACTACGTTTCCATTTGATTAATCCATCTTATATGTCCTATGAACCCTATAAAAATCTGTGTAATGCTGTAACATTTCTTTTTGAAATACTTAAAGCAAAAAAGAAGGTAAGTGAGACACCCAGGCATTTTTATCCTCATATTGTTGGTTAATTGCTCTCCTCACATTGTTCAATTGTTTTATGGTTCATATGCATTTTACACCCAACACTCACTTTGTCTAATTGGGTCGTCTCATTATGCTCGTGCTGGTGAATGGATGAAAGGAGCAGAGGAAAGGGATATAGAGACCCAACGACGTGTCGTGCAATGTTCCACTTTTGGCTGCAGGGCTTGCCTGTTGGTGGTGGTGGTGATGAGTGTGGGTTGTCAAGAAAAGACAATCGTTTGACAGCTTCCTTGGTGCTAGATGCTTGGGTATACTCTCCTACTCTTCCTTCATTTATTCAACATTTAACTGCTTGAGGTTTTTTCGGTTAAATGCACTGACAATGTTGTCGACTTGGTTGGTTGCCTGCATAAGCCATTAGGGCTAAGTGATTTGTGTTTTTGTCTGCACTCTTTCTAGACAACTCGCACCTTACAAATAGTCTACTGAGTGGAAATGGAGAGAGCCAAGATGCCAAGAAGCGGGGAGAGAGAGAGAGGTATAAGATGGAAATGGCTTAGGTAACTAATTGTGCGAAGAAAACTCTGCTCTAGTTTTCTTTTGCTGCATATCTCTGAGAATAACATTGTGTCAAAGTTTATGAAAATACTTACTCTCCACTTGCATTGTTCTCCCGTTTGGTGGACGACCAAAAACTTTGCCCCGAAGTAACTAAACTTTTGCATGCCATACAAAGAGATACAAAGTTTTCATTACAAAGTTTCCCCTGGTATATGCAGTCTTTAGGTTTTATATCTGGTTGAAAAGTGTCATCGGGGTGTCCTAGAGATATTAAACATGGTCAGTGGAAAGAGTCAGTTGTGTGATATCTGGTCATTGTTAGAAAGGATGACATGCGTGACATTTGCCAGTGCGAGGACAAGTCACAGAATGTCAAAGAAATATGTGAAACTCGGATGTTGATTTCTTTTCGTGTGACAAAAAGGGTGGCAAATACTTACTGAGATTATGTCATAGTGGTGACTTTTTATAACAAATATTAAAACAAGCACTGGGATTGTAATAATATTCCATATTTTCTGCATTCACTGAACCAATCATATCTCAATCAGGACATCTCCATGAAAAGGTCTCTCACCTATCATATGTATATATAATTGCCAGACATGACCGTAACTATCATTTAACAATAGAAGCAACCCCCAAGAGAGAGAGAGAGGGAGAGAGCAAAATGCAAATTGAAATGGAAATCATCTTGGGCCAAGACCAACAATAACAACATTTTACAACCACAACACAAAACTTTCTCTAATCATATGCAAAAGTTAAAAATTAATCAATGATTTACAAGAACAATACGTGTGCACATGTCGCCAGCCGGAGGCGGAGGCAGAGGCAGTGAGAACAGCTCAACCCAATCCAAACCAGGACCAATCTCAAAAATGAAACCCGCTTGTTAGAGTCCGTGGCCACCCACTGGCCCAAGGGCAGACAATGGCAAGAGTTCGTTGGGGGGTGGGCGGAGAGGATAACTGTAGTGTGTTTAAAGCAGGGGCAGGTCCAGTGCAATGAACAAGAACACAAATAAGGCGTCGGCCCTGATCCTTGTCAACCACCAACAATAAACAGAACCAGTAGGTACAGAACCCAAACTTTGTCTGGCCTTTGCTAATAATTCAATTAGTTGGCCTCAAAAAGATGCTGAGCATGATGTTGATGGTGGTGGTGGTGCTTGGATGTGGTGTTAGTGATGCAGAAGAGGTTTCTCCCATTCGGTTGTGGTGTCGTGGTGCAACGGGTTCAATAATCGAATTGCCGCCGGCGGCCAAAAATCGCACCAAGTGCATAAATTTGCTCAGTCTTCAAAAAACCAAAAAAAAAAAAAACCAACAAAAATCGAAATGTGTAAACTGGTTGGTTTGCGATTCAGCTGCCTGGTTCATTCTACTCTTAGTTGGTTGGTGGTTTATGGCAGATTCGGCTGGAATGAGTCAAATTGGCATGATAGGCAGCACAAGTTTATATTATTTGCCAATCAAATTTTAAGATGGTTATATTTTAAGAATTGTGAACCAGTTGGAGAAGGAAAAAAAATATAGTTAATCTATAAAGGACATTACTAAACCATTAAAACTTCTAATTATCTTAAAGTAGTGAAAAATATAGTTAAATTTATTGGAAATGACATAACAAATTATACAGATTTTGAATAAATAATATGGTTTACTTACCAGCATAAAATTCTTTAATTTTGACTATATTTTGATGATAGTCGGATATCAAAAAGTTAACTGCTTTTTACAATATTTAAAGAATTGTATTTGAGAATTTTCTGTAATTAAATATATTTGTCTAGTAGTTAGTATGGACAACTTTTTAAATGTGTTTTGGGATTGATTTAATATTTTCATATACTTTTTAAATAATAAGACTAAATTTAACTCTGGTCGAGTCTCCAAAATTGGTCTGCTTGTTATAATATTTAAATTTTATGAACGCTTTTAATGATTTTTCGGAATTCCAATTGAAAGTATTCGTTTAGTTTTATGTATGGAACAGTTATTGAAGTGTTTGAATTATTTAAATACTTCATCACTTTGTTAGTTAATTTTGCTTAAGTATATTTTAGCAATTAGATGAGCTCTCTAATGCGGTTAAATACTTCTTAGCCATCTATTTCTCTCACAGCTTAAGCAGTTTCTCAACTTCAACAAATCCTCTGGATAAAGCCAAAGTTAATTGTGTGATAAATAAAAAATCAACATATCAAGATACAAGTTGCAGAAAAGATGTTTAGTCTCTGAGAGTGAGGGGAGAAGAGAGCAGCAGTGGGTGTTGCAGAAGAAGACGAGTGGTGGAGGAGGTGGGGGAGGTTTAACAAGACAGCAGACAAGTAAGTAAGAGTACAAGTAACATAGATCCCGGGCACATGTAAATTTTAAATTGTAAATAATCGTAAATAACGCAAATATAGCCTTAAGCGATTCGGTTAAAGCGACAAAAGGCATGGCAAGTGTGAGTTATTTATCCCCTTACCATTTCTCCTCACACTTTTCAATAATCTTATAAGCCATTGCGGATAGAAACCAAGTGTAAAGCCAAATCAGTAGCCAACGTTTGTCTGCCTGGGAAATGACTGAACTGAGCTGAGCTGAGCTAAGAGCTAAGTTGAGCAACTGCCGCGGGGTAACATTTCCCTCATCCCCCCTCTCAATATCTCTCTGCCGTTCCATCCACCTAGGCAGAAGCTGCTTGTAGTCGTTAGACTCTAACAGATTTATAGAGCAACACGATGGCTTCACTACCCACTTTTATTCCTTGTCCTTCTACTCGGCTCGACTGCTATGCAAAGTGAATTTATTGAGTTAAAATGCAAATTTCATAAAAAATACAGAATACAAGAAAAAATTCAGTGAAGAGATTTCACAAATTTTCGCATAACACGATGCGTATTTCAGTTCCTTTTTCTTTTAGCTTTGATAGATTGCCAACTGAGACCAGGTTGGATTGGATGATATACGTGTTGGAGGAGTGAGGCCCGCAGGGGGAATGGGAAGCGTGTAGGGTGGCCTGACAAAGGCGCTTACTATTTATTTAAGCTGTCTGTTCGAGTGTCTTGCAATTTGTTGAAGATTAAATGCCATCTTATGTGTTGACAATTTGTTATTCCAAGAGTGGGAACTTTTGGTTGGGTGAGGCCCATTGAAATTGAGCCTCGTTCTCAGTTTATTTTTCCGTTGGGTGGGAGTTATGTGTAAATGGGAATAATTGGTATAAGTAAGTGCATACATATATACTTCCTGAGTCTTAAACAATTGACAGACAAATTTATTAAGATAACATTTAAAGTTTGCTATATTTTAGTTATATTTTACGAAAACTTTATGTCTTGGGAGGGAAAACCTTTAATGAACTTAAAACTCTTTTAATTCGAACCAATTTGTTGTTTATATTAGTTGTTTTAATAGATCCATTTATTTACCAGACTTAAAGAGTTATAAAAACAAAAATCAAATAATGGCCATTTTTGCTGTTTGTTTTTTTTGGTCTTGACTTAAACCACTTAATGCAAATATTGTTTCAGAACCGATTACGTTATCTGTAGGAAAACGAGCGACCATCCATGCCGAGCGACCTGACCAAATGTCGTAATTAACCTTTTGAATCTACTGTGGCGAAGGATGCAGAGACTGGAGGATGTGGCAAACAAGTTGCGACTAATCCTGAATTATTATTTGCCATAGCCTCGAATAAGATGATGGCAAAATGGTTTATTTTCAATTTTATGTCGGCCGCACTCTGTGGCCCAATTAGAAAGGGTTCGGTTTGGGGGTCGTTCATTTGCATATGAATTTTCAACCTTTACGCCTCTGAGTTGAGCATTCAAATTACTGTTATTATTATTATTATTTTCACTCATATGGCACAAGTCCTGCGGGAGGTCCTGCCATTAAAAACCCAGCACGACCTTTGCTTTGGAGCACTTCCGCGTGAATTTTAATTCTATTAAAAAAGAGTAAATGGCACAGATAGATGGGGAAGGAGGCGAGGTCTAGCTTATCGCGACAGAGACACACACACATCCATACACACACATGCCACAGCTTCTTCTACCCCATCCCTTATCCGAATCGTGATATTCAAGTTGTAGAAAAAGGTTAAAAATTAAAATTTGCAGCTTTCTCCACTTTATTACTCTCTGCTCTTTGCCAGAATTAACGAATATTTTTGGCATTTTGCCGTCGACACGCTTAATTTCTTTTTGGCCACATTCATAACATTTGTTCAACATCATGTATACAAACTTCTTTTCACTTCCTCTTTGTATCCCCCTCTCTCTCTCTTTCTCTTTCTCTCTCCTTTTTGTGGAAACAAAAGGGATTTTTAATGGCTTTTGTGGCGCTTCTTATCATTGACGCGGATATCCTTTGCCGCACAAAACAAATAAAGGTTAGTTACGAGTGTTTGTTTTGGCAGGGGAACACACAAAGTTTTGCCACTTGTTTAAGGATTCATTCTGGGGTCCGATAAGCTAGCTGTGGCAAAAGGTTTTTGAATTATTTCGTTGGTTTTCCTTTCCACAATGAAGTGAGAATATTAAGGAGGCAACAAGTTAAGGTGTCTAGTGTAAAAAACAACTACGATATGTGTGGCAACACATAAAGCTACATTTAACGTGGCAGTTGGGAACCCGTCTGAAGGTGAAACTGACTGAAAGGGAGGAGAGATGCTAAAGTACATAAAAATTTGCTCATGTAATTAGTGCACGCGTCTTAAATATTTGAGCAATTGCTATTTCGTAAGGTAAAACTGATCAAGTTTCGAAGTTGAATAGTTTTTTGAATTTTTTTTTTGAAAGAAATGCAGTTCCAATGCACTTTCCACCTACCTAGAGCTAGCTAATGTTTGTTGTTTCATTCATTAGGCAAACAGTTTTGACTTGTAAACACTTTTCAACAATGACAATGTTCAAATCAAATCAAATTAAATGCAAATTTGGCAAACTTTCAACTTGTATACCAAATCAGTTGCAAGTTGCAACACCTACGCCAACAAAACCGAAACAGACAATAAAAGCGACAACCACAATTGCGGTTTCAATCAACTAACCTTCACCTCTTCTCTAGTGTTAGTGCAACTGTTGCAAATTGCGGCAAACCGCATAAAATGTTTGCAACAAATTCAGTGGAAATTGTAGAGAAATCTTTTACAAATAAACTTAAATTAATAAAAGTCTAAAGTCTGGGTATAACTTTAAGATCATAATCTTAAAGTGACTCCAAATGTCATGCAAAGAGTTGCACTAATTAAAGAAAACAAGAATTATTCATGCTACATAATTAAGACAATATGCGGCCACAAAAGGATAAAGGGTTGAGAGTATCAAGTAACCAAGCAGAGAGTATTCGTAATCATCCAACTGCTCATCCTTTCACATTTATTTCAGCCTTTCAGTCTTTCGCTACTCTCTCATCTACAAAGTGTTTGTCATTTGCGTATTTGGCGTAAAACACAAACTCCGACTGGATTTAATTACACACAATTACCGCATTTCACAAGGCGATCCATTTTCACTTTAGCCTCAGCTACTGGCAACAGGTAAGCCTCGGCCTCCGCCTCGTCCTCTCCATCTCTATCACATTTTTGGCCACGCTTATTAACGCCATCAACGCCATTGGACAAAATGTTCAACTTGAACGAATTTTATGCAAATTGAAAACGGAAACACTTTCAAAAGTGAGACACCACTGCGTGGAGGTGGAGTTGGTGGTGGAGATGGAATTGCTGGCGTCTGTTGCAATCATAAACCAACACACTGACAGCGACTGCGGCTTAACTCCCTTGGGTGCCCAAACTCGACTCAACTCAACTCTTTGACAACAGCAGCTTGTTTAGTCGTTTCGTGTTAGTTGAGTTATTATTATAAATTAATTTCTGTTCATTAGATTTTATAATGTCACCAGAGCCGCCCAGTGCCACCGCCAGATGAGACTGCTAAGAGCTTTCCCCCCCATTGGTATATATCAATTAAAAAAGGGAAAGGTATGAAGGTTTAAAACATAAGGGTGAAAGGCGAAACATTATAATTATTATTGTTCAACAGAAAAGTCCAAGAGAAAGAAGCACTTTTTAAAGTTTCAACAATCGTTTTAATTTTAAACTATTTCAAGACTGATCCCAAAAGTATGCTTCGAAAAATAAGGATGAATGCTATCAGTTTGAAATGATTCGATTGTCATTTCAATGTAAATATAGTTAAAAGTGAATACTTATAACAGTAATTACCAATTAATAATCAACATAAACCAGAGGGCCGGGGTTAACTTCGACCACGTCGAAGTTTGTATACCCTTGCAACTGTTTTGGTACTTCTCGGCTATATCCTCCAGAATCCTTATAGGCAAACACTTCAACCCAAAAATTGGCAGTGTTCTCAGTATTTTCCCACTGAATTAGATGAATAACATTTTACTACGATTAATCGCTCAAAAATGATAAATTGTTCAGTAGAAAAAGAGCGGAAAAAAGCAATTTATATTTTTAAAAAATCCAGAATTCCCGCTGCCCGCTGTTTTGGTATTTTTCCCGCAATTGGACTTTCAAAAAAGCCAGATTTGACGGGAAAAAAAGCTGATTTGGCTATAGCTATAAAATTAATGAAGTTATTGAGAAAGTCACTGTTCGTGACTTTGCCGTTTGTATGGGAGCTATATGATATAGTCACCCGATCTTGATCAAATTTGGCACAATTATTAATAAGAACAATAAACTGACAAATACCAACTTTTATGACAATTGCTGATAAAATAACGAAGTTTGTGTGAAAAGTCACTGTTCGTGACTTTGACGTTTGTATGGGAGCTATATGATATAGTGGTCCGATCCGGCTGAATCCGAGATATACAACGCCTGCAGTATATAGAAGCATACGTGCATACGTTCAGCTCTGTAGCTCTTACGGTCTCGGAAGAGTTCGCGTTGATCCAGACGGACGGACGGACGGACGGACGGACGGACGGACGGACGGACGGACGGACGGACGGACATGGCTATTTGAACTCGTCTCGTCGTGCTGATCAAGAATATATATACTTTATATGGTCGGAGATGCTTCCTTCTATGCGTTGCACACTTCTGACCAAAATTAATATACCCTTTTTGCAAGGGTATAAAAAAGGTAAAGACAAATATTTAATCCAACTGCTGGCAATTGACTAAATATCATAATACGTAATACACATACAAACACACATCTGCGATGCTCTTCACAATGAAAATGCGAATGAAAATGGGAACAAAAGGAATTGGCATCCAGCTGAGTGACTTTTGTGCAGGTCTTTACAGGATTACCACTCGATTACAGGATACATTACAGAACGCCAACGGGTGGTTTGCCTTGTGCGGCCTCAGGCCAAACTCCCGCTGGGAATGATCAATCAATTCAAAATCAAATTTCATTTCATTTCATTCAGTTGAGTGAATACAAGTCCAGTTTGGAATTATAACTCTCTCTCTATATATAATATGGAAGCCATGTTAATTAAGAAATTGCGATTTGGTTCCATATTTGCCGGACTTTGGGTATTGAATTGAAGCTAAACAAACAAATCATTTTGCAGAATACAATGTTAATGAAAACCGGAAATTTCACTTGTACCAAACTTGATGGCGTGTCTCTTTGGTTCGGTTGTCCCAGGCCAGTGATATCTGTTTGCTCTTGTACTTACTTTGTTTTTAGCGATTAATTAATGCAATTAATCTGGGCCTGAGCCTCAGCCATGAGCCTGGGCCTGAGTTTCAGACTGTTTTGTACATCTTCGTTGGTCTCATTGATGGACTTGTTGTGCGCATTTGTATTCCCCTCAGTACTGAAGAAGTGGGCGTAATTTGTTGGGGATGTAAATAAATGGTTAAGATTAAGTAAAGATTATTAGTAATAAAGAAATTAATTAAGTTCTCGGAATTTTGGGCGGATGTTGTAGCTGGTAGTTGGATTTATTTAAACGAGATATTTATTTAATGGTAACTGTCTAAAGTAAGTTGGAAGACAACTAATATTAGTCAAAAAGGAATCTTTCTATTTGGTATCGATCCCATTCCAGTAATCAGTTTCTCTACAATTAGTCATAGCATACTTTTAGGGCATGCTTTATTTGAAATTTATAGAACTCTTTACAACTTGCAACTATATCATCACTTGAACAAATTACCATATTAATTGCTACTAATTAAAAATTCATTAAATTTGCCAGTGGCAAATGCCAGGAACCAGGAGCCACACAGAGTTGAGTGTCATTTATTATGCTTTGTCATCTTTACACTCTATTTCACTGTGTCTTTCTCTCTCTCTCTCTCCCTTTTCGAATTCACTGCCAAATGATAATAATAAACATTTTCATTTTCATAATTTCTACGATTTTATCATGACTGAAAATCAATGAGTTCATAACACATACATACACACACTCGCACAGACAGTGTACTTTTTCCACCCTCAGGATTTGTGTGTACTTTCAATTAAAAGCCAACTTTTAGTACATAATTCACAAAACTGCAAAATGTTTGTAGGTGTTTCTAACCATTACCTTGTTTAGTACCCATTGTCGATTTGCGGCCATAATTACACTGAAAACTTCAACAAGAGAGAACACCAAACCCAAATCCTTGTCGAGTTTACCTGTGCGGAAGCTTCTGTCTGCTCATGCCATAAATATGCTCATATATCCCGGCAGTAATTAATGTGCTTTTGCCACATTCATGAGGATTATTTGCAATCCATAAAAATTTTAATATGTGTGTGTTTAGCAGTAATTTGCTTTTGTCAAAAGAATAATTCTACTTCAAAGACAAAATTATAAAATTTACTTGTAAATAAGCAAATTACAGTTCAACATTTTGAGCATTAAATAAATCCGAAAATTTGCTTTCGAATTTGGCTTTTAATATAAGGAAAAGTGTTTGAAATTTTAAATTATTATAAATAGTTTGAAAACTATTAGTATTTTCGAAATCCACACTATGAAACTAAGCTCAAGCTACTAGCACTAGCATAATTTGTTGGACTTGAAGACGCTGTCCAGGTCTGTGAGCACATGCTCTTATCGGATGACATCGAATGTCAGTAGGGCTTACCCACCATTCAAATTTATCTAGCCGAACACGACGCTTAGCCTCGTTTCCCCTGCTTATTCCCATAATGTCACCCACAGTTTCAACCCACGGGGCAGAGCCGCAGAGTGAGGGGTAAAGGGAAAAAGAAAAGAATCAAAATCAAATGCCATAGCAAAGTGGATTTTCCACCCTTTTTATTAGCAATTCACCGAATACCAAAGACCGGCGAGTCGAGTCGCTTCGCGTTGCGTTGCGTCGGTGGTTGTGGCTCTGTAATGGGGACTTGGACTCGGTAATCCCACAATGAGCTGCCATAATAGATGGCAAGCAAATTGAAGAGCTTTGTGGCCTGGTTGTTGCGGTTGTCACCGCCGTTTCTACTGCCTTCGTTCCGCAAAAGTTTTTGGGTGGTTGGAATTGACTTGTGTGTTACGTTTAACATTTTGCGGTTTCGCACTTTTGCAACAATTCCGATTTCTCGGTGGGCGCAATGGGGGAGACAGGAGAAGGGGAGAGAGAGAGAAAAAGCGAGGGGTAAAGTTGCAGGAAGATTAGATTGTGCGTACGCAACAGGGTGGAAAGTTGAAGTGCATCCGGCAAATGGTCAGTGGGAATTAAAGGGACTCTTGTTTGTTGATTCCTGTGGCTAAATTACAAAAAATCAGACGACTTTCTCTTGTTGCTGTTGATGTTGCTGTCATTATGCGAATTATGAGCTGGATAAAAGGTATTAAAAATGGTATATATCTGCCTCTTCTTTTTGGTGTTTTTTTTTTTCAGCTGTCCGGGTTTTAGGCTAATTGAAAAGGACCATCTGTGGGACAATGGGCAAATGGAGAAGGACATAGACACAGGACACAGGTGTGTGTCTGTGTGCAGTTAGCTCGCAATTTGTAAATGAGGAAAAGTTTTTGTTTATTAATTTTTCTTTTTTCGGTTTTTTAGATCTAAAATTTGTGTGAAAAGAGGTCCAAAGAAAGAGTCATAGTAGGTGGTTATTAAAGGATTTATTCAGGAATTTTTTTTGTTGTTATGGTACTTATTTCTCCATTAACAATCTATATGTTAGATAACGACTTAAACTTTACTATTTAATTGCGAATTACTGGTCACAACTTGCAGTGGTTTTTTATCAATTGCAGGACACTTTTTCAGTCCTATTCATCAAAAATTTTAAAGCCGAAAGAACTACGAATAAAAAGTACCGACAGTATCTTTATTTCATCTAAAACTTAAATACATTGAGAGAGATACCATTTTAAAAGTTATTAAATTAATGTGAAGATTCAAATCTCCATTACGAATTTCTATATAAAAAAATTCCTACAAATACATAGATTAAGTTTAGTAAGTCCACTTGAACTCTTTTTCTTATGAACAATAAACTTTCAAATGAATTCAACAAATTTGTCATAGCAAAAGGTAAAGAATTTGAATATGATTGAAACTCAAATCTATTTAGAAGATTTTACGGACTATTTTGAGGCACCATTTGAATCTATAAGGGCGAAAGCTGAAATTTAACCTCTAAGTTAGGACTAATGGAAAGTTAAAAATGAATTTTGATCAGAAGTATAGTGAAATTTTGGAAAATCAGTGTAATAAGAAAACTATTCCTCGCTGCTAGCATTATTAATGGGCAATAATGCAAAACATTCTAAAAATGCTTAATTGGATACAAATTTTTTGTCTATGTACCTATTGCATACCTTAGGGAGAATACTCCGAATTTCCCTGTCCTATATTTGCTGTACTGAATTTAACTATACTCTCCATCGAGTGGAAGCACGTGTTTCGTGATTTTTTTTTTTTTTGGTTCAACACCTTTACTTTTTCTTTTTTTTGATTTCCAGTCAACTCTTTGTCAAATTGAACATTAAGCGAAAAATTCTTATCAGCCTTTCATGCATGACATGACTTCACATATGGACTCAGCATCTCTACACAAGAATAAAGTTACATTTTTCCCCGGAAATGTCATTTTGTGATTTTTGACATTTTTAAATTTCAAAAATTTGACAGCTTGCCGAAATGAGGAAAACTGCTTTACATTGATGAAGCAATATTGTGATCAAGTAGTCGATATTAAAGAGTGACTAAAAGTAACTTCAGTTGCTTATAGCAGCAGTTAAAATAATTTGCATTAATGCCATTTAAGTTGGGAGCTGCTAACATGATGTCTCTTTGTCTCTCCATTTGATGTAATTAAATTTGCGACTGTGACAATTTCATTTGTGGGCCCTCCCCCTTGAAGGATGCAGTAAGGGATTGTGGACCAACCCTTTTGCTGTTGACAGAATGTGTCTCCCTTCCTACCCCTCTTCCTCCTCCTACTACTCCCATCTATGCATAATTTTTATTTTTTTTGCTTTTGCCAAGAGGTTGAGTGTTGTAACATTATCATTGACAATGGCGTGTCCTTCGTGTCCGTGTCCTGTTGCTTGGATGTCTCTCGTTTTTATAGTCGTATTATGTGTCACTTCGCCTATGAAGTGGTTTCAAATGTTCCCTTTTAAGTGATTTAATGGATTTTTGCATATATGCATATGAAGTTTGTTAATTGCAAAGCTGGCGACTTGGCTTGGCTATTGATGGCTTTGAAAAATTGACAAATGATAAAGGAAATGCCATAAATTGTTTTGAAGTGGACGCTAGAGAATGCAATGATGTGAATAAAATAAAGATGCTTGAATTTAATGCGTCATGGATAGACCACTTCAACTCTGACTTTAAAGCTATATATACATATATATAGGTACATACATGGGGATAAATAAATATAATTCTGTCATAATTAAAGAATAACAAACTTCTTTTCTATCCATCAAGAAAAAAAAAACGCAAACCAAAATGACAACTGTCAATTGGACCAACAATTCAAGCAGCCCATCTCAATGCAACCCCTACCCGATTCAGGCATCCCAATTCAACAGTCATTCATTCTATCAAACTGTCAATAAGCAATTCATTTGCAAATGCGATTGGCGTCAACGAGAAGGAGAGCGAAAAAAAGAAAAATAGGAAACATTGAATACGATAGAGAAACAAATGGCGATGGCAAAACGTAGGTGAGTAGACCATGTCATTGTTTGTCAAAAAGCCATTTGGTAAGAGTATCGAATTTCTAAAAAAAGAGTAAAAAAAATATATAACATCATTTTTGTATCAAAAAGGCAAGTCGATCAAGTCGCATCGAAATACAAAGACACTACCATAACCAAATCTTTTATTCCTGTCTCCTTACTTTCGTATTTAAGAAAGAGTCCTGGATCAATTGGTTTGGGATCAGACTCATTCTGGACAATTGAAATTCATAGATTTTAAATATCTATATATATATAGTAAATCCTAAAGAGGAATCCAAGAAATTTTATTATTATTATACAATTTGTGTGGTTGAATTAATGTATAAAACAACTATAATAAGAAATCTAAACATCATATCTGTAATTATTTATTGTTAAAATTAAATTGAAAGCTTAGATAAGTTGGAAGTTGTCTTCCATCTAACAATTTGCGATGTTTTTAGAATTATTCTTAGCCATATGATGAATTGGCTTTTGAGTTCCTTTTAGACCAAATTAGAATTCTTCCCTTTCGTAATAGTGTATTCCATAAAAGTGATATACCTTTCATGGCCATCCTTTGGGAGTCAGTCATGTGACGCATATTTTGGCACTTCACAACTCGCATCAGATGAGGGAAAGAGCACCTTTAGCCACCGTCGCCCCATCAGAAGGAATGGAAGGTTGGAGCTGGAGCACAACCTAAGTATGTATCCAAACGCTACCCAATCGTTACCAATTCTCCCCTCTTCAGTTAACCAAAGAGAGAAAAACCCTGGCTGACATTTGTGCCTTCACCGCTTCATGCACAATCAACGGTTCGATTTAATGGAAAAAATGAATTTCTTTTTCAGGTCTTGTTTTTTTTTCTTTCTTTTTTTTTTACGCTTTGCGGTTTACTTTTTTCTTTTCTGAGTGAATGGCACAAAAGACTTGTCGTTCGTTTTCGAATATGTATGAATGTGAATGAATGAATGTTGAAATTGGGATGGCAAAGCGTTTAATGAACAATTTTTTGCTTCTATTGCCCGCCTATTGGGAATGCTTGGAAATTGTAATTGAAGCTACTCTTTTGGCGTTGGCCTATTGTGAAAACTTGAAAAGGAGTGAGTAGAGGAAAACTGGAGGATAGACTGTCAATGATTTTTTGCATTGTTGTGAAGAAGCTTGGCTTAATTAATTGTGGTTTGAGGTTTTTTCTTTGCTCCACCATGCAAACATACTAGATCTATTCACATATACAATATAGATACATATGCAAAAGTTTAGATATCCGTTTTTGGTTTAAATTTAACACAAACCATTCAAATTGAATGGCTAAAAAAAAACTGATATAAAAAAATTTGCAATTTTTTGGTTTACAAAAGCCACAACTGCGATAAGCACTTGTGAAGCGTATAGGAAATTAAATTTTTTCCAATCAAAATCATTTCAATGGCAGCTCACAATTTCCAACCCAGACCCAGAACAACATACAAAGACCCAGTAAAAAGCAAAAATTGAGTGCGGGAGTCTGAGATATGCAATCAACATTCAGTGAACTGAAATTTGGACTCGAATGTGGGGAAATGAATATATGCATATATATGTATATACATATATTTTCATTCACAATTGTGTCAATAAAGCTACAAATATAGAATCCGATGAATCGGTTAGATATGCAAAAGAATGCATCAAAATTTGTCTTAGTTGTTTTAATTTGCACAAGGTGTTTGGTATCTGTTTAAAATATATACTTATATATAATCAATAATGCCAATAACATGCAATTCCCATTCTCAAGAAGTGTCATAAAAAATGTATAGAGAAGCTCAAGTACTGGATGAAAGAGGTTCTATAACTAATCGTTTTTCACTATAATTTACGATTCGGAATCGACTTAAAACTGCTTATCATTGTGTACTTTTTCCCCGTTTACGAATCGAACCGTTTCCCAGATTTTCAGATTTATGATCGTAAACTTATCAGCAAACAATTAGAGATAAGTCTTTTATATTGGCTGGAGATTTAAGTACTAATATTCGATGTTAGCTACTATAAAAGACTTTGCTTTGTCTGCAGAATTTTATACATTTCAGAATCAATATGAAGATCTTTGTAGTTGTCGCTCTGATTTTGGCCACTGGTGCATTGGCCGATCTCTCCTCCAATCCTTCGATTCAGGGGCGCATTACCAATGGTCAGACTGCCACCGAGGGACAATTTCCCCATCAAGTGGGTTTGAGTTTCTCGGCATCTGGCTCTAGTTGGTGGTGCGGAGGCTCGATTATTGATAGCCAATGGGTCCTGACGGCTGCTCATTGCACTAGTGGGTGAGTATTTTGAATACAATCTAAGAATTTCCCAAATAATCAATCAATCTTTGGGTGCAGTGCCTCCTCTGTGACCATCTACTATGGAGCTACTGTGCGTACCAAGGCTCAATTTACCCAGAAGGTGACCAGTTCGAACTTCATTCAGCATGCCAGCTACGTCTCTGTTATATTGAGAAACGACATTTCCCTTATTAAGACTCCTTCCGTGACGTTCTCTTCTCTGGTCAACAAGGTGCAATTGCCATCCCTTGCCAGCAGTTATTCCACCTATGTTGGTTCTCAGGTGGTTGCCTCCGGTTGGGGACGTCTTTCGGATTCGTCAACTGGTGTTGCTACCAATCTGCAATATGCCAATTTCGAGGTTATTTCCCAGGCCACTTGCCAATCCACCTTTGGTCTTCTATCAGTAACCAGCAAGGTCATTTGCATTGCTACACCCAACCAGACTTCAACCTGCCAGGGTGATTCTGGTGGTCCCTTGATCTTGGCCAGCAATGGACTGTTGATTGGTGTCACCTCGTTTGGACACGAAGATGGTTGCCAGATTGGTGCCCCGGCTGCTTTCACCCGTGTCACTAGCTACTTGGACTGGATCAAGGAGAACTCTGGAGTGTCCTACTAAAAACATTTCTATACAAAATAAAATTCTACGAGCAGCAAACCAAATGATATTTCTTTTCTTTTTAGTCCCCTTCCATTATAATAAATTAAGGAAAGTGCATCAAAAGGTTATCTGCTGAGAAAATAGGAAAAAGAATTTATTACTACTTCTGTTGACCAGTGACAATTGTCAATAATTAACATAATGAAACCATAAATTGCGCAAAAGAAAGTCCAATTACATAGGGTCAGGGAGAAAGAATTGCAAATATTATCATTTCGAAGGATGGGATGTGGGGTAAGAGTAGCATAATAAATTCTAGAGAAAGCGCCGAGCTAAACAAAATTAATGTAACGCCTCATAAATTAATTTGAAATGTGCATATGCTGGACAGTCTGGGTGACTCTGGGATCGTATAATTCATCCATCCATCCAGCCCAATCCTCCTCCTCCTCCTACGACTCTCTTACTCTCTGTCTAACAGTTTGCAATGACCGTCAGAGAAAGTGGCGAGTGTGTAAGTGAAACTGGAAGCTGCGAACTGGTGATGATAATTGCCAGCAACAACAACAACAAGTAGCTAAACTAAGTAGAAAGTCCAAGTCCATATGGCTGGACTCACTCTTTCTCTGTCATTGTCTTTGGTTAATTACCAAGATGTATGCGTGTTGCGCACACAGTCCAATTAACCCCCATTATGGGCCCTTCAGTTTGGGTGGGTGATATAGATGCGGATCTCTCAACACTCTCGACTGGCCCCCAGCAACTCCCATCTCATGCATTTTGTCCTGGGTGAGGTCAAGCGTTCGCTGGGCAAGTAATTAAGATTTCTCTCTGTATTCTTGTTGTTGTAGTTTTTTTTCGCCCTCTACTCTACACCACTCCTCTGTTGGTTAGGCAGCGGGGCGTGAGCACCACATTCATCTATCCAAATTGCTTTATGATGTTGCAGATTATATGATAATGAATGCCATCTGGAGAGTGCACTCGAAGGAAGCAATGGACATCCCCCTCCAGTTGACACTTTAAGTGATTTAATGTTGCAATGGGTAGTGTAAATAAATTAATGAATATTAAGGCAGGCCATTTAATTGAAATGTTTTTGTCATTTCTGGCATTTTTAAATATTTAAACACAACCAAAAAAAAAAAAATAAAGAACTTTTAACAATAGAGCCATTAGCAAAAATGCAAATGCATTGTTGAGACCAAAAAAAAAAAAACAAATATAAAACCAAAATATTTTTTTGCAGGTAATGCACATTGCATCTATGTTGATACAGCAGAAAAAATGAACATAATGGTTCTCCATTTTATATTAAAAGCCAAAAAAAGGCAAAAAGCAAACAATAAGCCAAACTTTTTATATAGGGGAAAAAAAAACCATTATTCGACTTAAATCTTCTCTTTAGGAAAAACTGAGTTTGTATAATATTTAGAGTCTATTTTGCATTTCATTTTCCTAAATTTCACCTTTGATTTAACATAAACTTTTATTATAAAAGCCAAGAGCAACTTCTTTAGGCTGAAGGAAAATTTCAACTAGCAAATCCATTAATCAATTTGAACTTCTATTGCCCTCTAGTATTGACCTCTTGTATTAGACTGAGGGTGACTTCTATACATCTATTCTTCCTGCTCGTGTTCCCCTTTTATTTAATCTTGTGGGTGCGAGTTTTGTTTCATTGTCTTAATTGTTGTTTGGACAAATTGTTCTGCGTTAACAAGCCAACGATTAATGATGTGGTCAATCTTGCCCCCTTTTTTATGCTATTTCTTTCTTCACTCATCTGTGTGGCCAAAAGGATGACGCATAGACAAGGAAATGCCCATAAAGCGCATTGGTGGAATATTTTGTATAGCAATTAAACCTCTACTAATTACCAACAAAAAGACACTTAAGAAAATATGCTTAAAAATTATGTAAAGGAAATTAGACTACTGAAATACAAACAAAAAAAAAGACCAGATTAAATAGCCCATGAAAGGATTACGAAATCTTTAAAGCAGAAAAGGCATAAACTGAATTTATGGCCATGAAGAAAAGGAAATTGAAATAACTTTTTAGAATGCTGATTTATTTTCCGGTTCTTGCATAGAAAAGAGATTTTCTTTATTATAGATTAAAGTCCTGGCGCCTTTGGTTTCAACATTTTAAAAGTCCCCATCTTGCTTGAAGAGTATATAACTGAGACGTGGTGCATCCATCTTGATTTCAGCTGGAGGCAATTTCTCCATTGAAGCCACCATTTGCTCATTGTAGTTCAGTTCGTTGACCAGTTCCATTAGCATGCCATATGAGATGCGAACTATGAGGTTGTCATTGGTTATCGATTCTTGTATATTTTCAGAAGAATTGGCAATTTCTTCATCCGTGCTTAAGAACAAGTACTTGACGCGACGTCCACGATAACCCACTAGATCCACCGAAGTTACCGACTTGTTTGAAATACTCCTTTGCCTCTTACCTGGACGATGTCCACCCTTGCCATGGTCGCTCTTCTTGCCGCTGCTAGAGCTAGAAGCATCCGTATCCTGGCTGCCCTCACTGCTGCTGTCTGCAAAACTGACTGACGGTTCCACTGGCTGATCAATGTCATCGGTTAGACAGACTTTAGACCGGAAAATATGAATCGGACGAATATCCAGTACTATCAAATAGTGGTGTTGGCCATCGGGGCGTATACATTTCACAAATAGTCGTGACTTTTCCGTATTAATCGGCATGGTATCGTATAGCAGACGTAGCAGCACTTGCGAATTATTGACATGCTCGAATATATCGGTCAACTGAAAGCTCATAAATGGTGATGATCTTATGGTGTCTGCATATAGCAGAATGGCCACACCATCGCCCAAGACTTCACCCAGCAATTGCCGGCAACGTCCGCAGACCACAGAGCAACCTTGTGCGTTACTGAAATAGAGAATGCCACGTGTTCCTAGCACCCTCGGCGAGACGATAATATAGTTGAGGCCATAGAAGATACCATCATCTCGTGGATAAATGTTCTTTGGATATTTAGAGTTGAAACAGGCCTCCGGACGCATTGTTAAAACTGGAAATGGCTTTATACAATTGAAACAACGGGTCTGCACAATTTCATTTGCGCACTGACTGCAGTATAGAGTCGAGAGTACATTTTCTTCGATTTTCAGCTTTAGTTTCTCCACCTCCACATTGACAGTATTCCGCTCCAGTAAGTAGTGATTAATCCTCTTCAGACGTAGACCAAATGTTATGTCTATGCCAGTTTCCTCGGCATGACTAAATACCATCTGATCGTCTATATCGTTATCCACTTCAAACATGTCTTTAAACAGCACCCGCTGCTCAACCTGTCCCTCCATCCAGCGAAAGCCATAGGGATTGACATCAATATGCCTGTCCTGGCTGGCCAATGGATTGGTGTACGGCTGAAGTATGTCAATGGACTTTATCATCAAAATATTTAGCCAATTTGCGTCGCGTACATAGGAAATTACTACGTGTTCCAAAGGCATTTTGAAATGCAGTTATTAATTGAAATACAAGATGATGAGAATTCGAAAATTTATTTAAACAAGTCAGCCACTTTGACAGGCTGCGTCAGATTTTTTTTTTTTTTTTTGCGTCAGTTCGAACAGGGTTGGCAAATCGTTTAGTGGAACTTTAAAATTGTTGCCACCTTTTCCAATGACTTTTAAACTGTCTACCCCAAATTTTTAAGCTCTCTGTACGCCATGAAACTTCTATTCTACTTTTTGTTATTTTTACAAGGATTTCGTTTGAGCCCTTTTGCAGTTTATTTTTTGTCGTCGACCAGCAGAGATAACGCGGTTCATGAAAAAGGTTTGCCACGTTGGAGGCCAAAAAAAGTTTTGCGTCATAATAAATAATTTCAATGCATTCGTCCGTAAGGATTAAAAGTGGAGAGCAAACCGTGTTTTCTCTCACATCCTATCGCTTTAGTTGAGTGTTGAGTTTATATTTCTGAAAATGTTCTCTTTTTAAAAATGAATTTAAATTTCTTAAATCTAGGCTATTTAATAATCGATTTTACAAAAATTAAAATGTCGAGTAAAATAGGAATATTATTAACCACAAGTATAAAGCTCTGGTCACATTGTCAAGTCTTATCGAAGTTTATTTGCAAAAAATGACAAATTAAGATAAATTGATTATTGTTTTAATGTTGAGAATGGGCGTAGAGAGAAGAAGCAAGGCGGGCAGCTATTTGTATCCTGTTTGGGTCCTAGATGACATCCTGACTACGCCCATGTGCAGAAAAAGCTCTATCTCTTGTTGGTTTCTTATCAGTCGGAAGAAGAAGCTGTCAAATGAGTTTTCTCTATCGATAGATATGATAAAAGATAACGTTACTATTTCAGAAACTTACAACTTTCAGATACTTATCACTATTCATTGTCAGACGTCGAGTATCGGTTTTTGTCTTTAATTTTCGAACTTTTCGTTGAACATGTCAGATGCCTTCTTAGCTCAGTGGCAGAGCACTGGTCTTGTAAACCAGGGGTCGTGAGTTCAATTCTCACAGGAGGCAATGCTCAAAGGGGATGCTTTGCTTCTTCTATTTTTTAAACTAACATACATTTAATTTGGATGTTGAAAAAGCAAATGTTTTACATTCTTGATTAGAAACGCATACACAAACACATGATGCATGGTAATATGAGCGGGGGGTAATGTTGAAGGATGATGGATATGGTGCAGTCATGTGTGACATTATCATTGACGATATATCAGACACGGGCAAAAAAGCCAAGGACCTCCGTTTGACACTACTCCCCCACCAAATGTGGGTAAACAATTGAGCGTGAGCATTCAAGGACCTGCTACTCCTGTTATTAGTTGAGTTGACATTCTTGAATAAATCAAATATTTACACAAATGTCGGCATCGACCTGCTGCGAACTTGTTTTTATTTCTTCGTATGCTTATTTGACTTGTTGTCTACTTTTAATTATTTGTTTATTCTATCTTTGGCTTCATATCTTTTACCAACTTATTTGTTTATAATTAAAACAGTCAGACTTTTCCCATTTTGCTCGATTTTCTTTATTTCTCGCGCTCCCTCTCAGTGTCTGTCTCTCTCCCTTGACGCCTTTATTACTTTAATTTTGATTTCATTCAGAGGGCCTTAATTAAAAATCAACAAGCCATCCAACGAGGCAACCAAAAAACAATGTCAACCAGTGACGCCGACGCCGCTTTGTTGTTAATTAATTTGGCCACGACTTTTTTGGCCTAGGCCATGATGGCATAAAATGCGCATTAGCCAATAAATCTCTCTCTCTCTCTCTATCCATCTGGTGCATTCATTGCATTGGCCCTTTATCTGCTTAATACTGAGCTAACAATTGTCCATTGTTTCGTTAAATTAAATGAGTATAAAAATGTTGGTTAAATGTGGCCAAAAGGCATGTGCTGAGGTATAAAAAGTTGCATAGTCAGGTTTTCATCAAACTATTTCATCAAAACCCTAAAGTAGATTTCAACTCTTGTTTAGAAAACTCTAATTAAAAGCACTTTTGAAGTAAGTTGGCTTAATTTTGTTATCTGCACCAATAAATTATAGCATGTAGAAATTGTAGAATCCACTCCAAAATTTCCCGCCCTTGGTTTTTCTCGACTCGCCACAAAGTATGCAACACTTTTATTTTTGGTAGTCAAAAGTTCTACTGAGTCAGCAACAAAACAAAAAAATTTGTTACGATGACAGGCCAAAATGAAGAAGACACAGAAAACGTAAAAAATTCGAGCGCTGGTTGGCAATTTATCATTTTGAGGGTGTTGACTGATGGGCAAGAGGGTCGTTCGTTCGACTGTGGGTGGTCTGTGGCTGTGGCTTAGCGCCCCCTTTTAACTTTTGAGCTAACCAAAAAGTCTGGCTTTCCAGTGGGCGGTTGGCAGTTGTCGACGTTGCCTTTTGTAATTAATTTTGATGGACGACACATTGCGCTTAGTTTGTACCAGGTGAGACAATCAAGAGAAGGACAAGTTTTTTTTTTTTTTTTTGGTTTTTATGCATTTGGGGAAAAACTTTTTCTTTGCCATGGGATTAATCTGTTTGGCGTTTGGTCTTGGCTGCTAACGGAACTGTTTTTTGGGTTGTTTTGTGGTTCATTTTGTGGTCCATCAATGTCTGGAGCTGCTAAAGAGCCAAAAGCTATTAAGGGAATTAAAAATGCATGAAGCTGGAAGAACATTTCTATTAGCCCGCACAACCTCCTCGACACCTCTCGCCACTCCTTGAGGTGCGTGGTGTGCTTTTTTCTCGCACTTTAGTTAATTAGACAGAGACGAGTTTGTGGCATTTTGCTTAGAATTTAACATTTTCATAATTCATAATTTAAATTGTTTTTCTTTTTGCTTTTGTGTTAAATTGCATGTTTTCTGCAATTGCTGATGGCCACGCCCACACGTTTCCCTTACGTTTCATGCTCATCTGCTTCATCTTTTCCAACTATTCTAATTTGTGGCCTTTTCTTGGGAATTAGAGTTGAGAAATTATAAACTCGCAACATGCATTCACTCAGTCAGTCAGTCAGACATTCACTCATTCATTTATTTATTCATCTGGCTTAATTGCCAAAGACAAAGGCAACAACAATAACAAAACTCTTGTCACATTTTGCTCTAAAGAGTTCCGCATGCGGAGACTTTTATCTTTTTTAATTTCTGTTTTTCTTTTTTTTTTCTAAGTTTTCTGTGGGTGCATTAAAGTTGCGTTTCTGCTTCATTAATTGTTCTATTAGTTTTAATTGACGGCTGAAAATGCTGGAGTCAAACATTTGCAAATGATGAATACTTTTTGGACTAGATTGTCATCTACATAAATATTTTCCTATTAAAATCTTTCAACATTTGATAGGAGACACTGAAACTTTTGAAATGTTAAAGATATATTTCAAAATTCTCTGTCCTTCTACACTATTTGATTACTTTAGCCATTGAATACCATTAGTTTATTTCATTTATTCACTTTTTATTTCGAAGTACATTTTGAAAATGTTTCATATTACTATGAGAATGCACAAAATCAAACCATAAATCCTCTTCGACAGTAAGAAATAGCACTCAAAAAGCAATTTCAACTATTTTCAACGCCATTGTGTGCTAAGTAGATTTGGAAAAGGCGATACAAATTTTTTTGTTTTGTTGGCCCAAAACAGTAGAAGAACAATTCAAGAAGAAAGACAATGGAGGAGAAGAACAACAACAACACTAGGGCATGCGTGGCCAGTTGCAGTTGCAGTTGCAGTTGCAGTTGCATAATATGTATGTCCGTTTGCAGCTACCAGACGCAGTCGGAGACGCATTTCCATGACAATAACTTTCCGATAAACCAAAGAAGAAATGCAGGCTAAGGCTAATCTATGTGGCAAGATCAGGGTCTGGCATATGCCTTTTGCACACACACGCACACGCAAGAGGCAGATGAGAAGGCCAACTCGGACATTGTCCAGTTTTGCTGAATCAATTTGTTAGAACCAAAAATAAATGTAAGCAAGGATAAACAATGAAATGAAATAGGCAAACTGGAAGGGCGTGTGACATTTACTAAAATTGTGGGCTCTTTAAATATATCTATGATGAGGGTGGATGTTCTGTCATTTCCATTATTTGTTTTGAAAATCGGATTTATGCCAAGATTGTTGAACTCGTAATTTGTGGGTTTTTTTTGTTTAGGCCAATCAGCTGCCGCTCACGGCCAGGAATATATCTACATGCAAATGTCTTACCACTTTCGGCGGTCAGCGGGTGGCTTAAACGCTTATCGACCATAATTCTCCACTCACTCAACACATCTTGAAATCAGCAAAATAATCACATAAAAAATCCTCCTCCTACCACAAAGGAATTCCAAAGATGAGGAAGCAAAATGAAAGGAAAACAGTGCAAAAAATGTGTCACACATGCAACGTCATCGTTGGAGTTTTTGTTGTTGTTGTTGGCGTTGTTTCTCCGCTTGTTGTCGCGAGCCATTCCAAGATGCATCTTGCTCAGCTCTTACACAGCTGACCAAACAGGATTGCGCCCAAAAGCAGCCGGCGAGCAACTGTGACGTTTATCTGATCGTCAGCATCAATAAGTTTTACCTATAGAGAGATGACCAATATGCTTGAAAGGTAGCCCACAACATGAACATCTAAAGATAAGGCGACCGCAAGTAAAAGAGAGAGAGAGAGAGAGAGACAGAAAAAAGAAAGAGAAAAGACATACCAAAAATGTGGTCAAGATGTTTGGCAGCCAACAAAAATTGATGAGGCATAAAAATTGAACATGTTTTACATTGATTGTATATGGGAACATATTTTGCATACCAAAATGATAGACACAAATTAACGATCATGCTAACTTTTATGGTTTTTTTTTTGTACAAAAATTAATAGATATTAAGTTTATATTCTAATCAGTAAATAAAGTTGTTAGTATATCCAGAAGTTGTTCTATATTTCGTTATGGCTTAAAAGGTTTGAGTTCAGAAAGAGTCTAAAAATTATGATTGAATTCTTTAAGCAGGAGTTTGTTAGGCATTCAAAATAACCTACTTTATATATAAGAAACGTGCTTTAGTTTTTATAATATATCATTTATCCAACATCTCATAAATTTGTCAAAAAATTACCAACTATATGTGAATCTTTTTGGAATCCTTTTCCGAATAAAATAGTCAAAAAAGAAAACATTTTCTGAACATGAATTACTCGTTTTTCGGCAGAACATTATACCCTATCAAAGACTTTTTTTAGAGTTAAATTTTTGTATAATCATATAAATCGCCTGCCTTATATTTTGCTGTTGTTTTTTATATAAATCAGCTTTAGCTTTATGGAAGAGTTATTTTTGAGTCTTTACTTAATCAAGGATGAAAGAAATACTTTTTTAATCAACAAAAGGGCTCAATATAGCCTCGTCAAGGTATATTTTTGTTAAAAAAGTCATCCAAGTAAAGGCTAAGATATTGTCGTCTATAATGAATCATCGCAAATTTTTAAATAATAATTAGTAGTAAAAAGAGTAGAGTAGAATAAATAGCTTATCAAATACTTTATATATAGTTTACTTTTTCATTTACAACTAGAATCAACTAATTTAATCCAATAATTGATAATTAAACGAAAATTTACTGAACAAATAGAAAAAAGAAATCATGGCTGGGAAGGTAGGTAAATAGGTTGTAATATTGTAATCATATGAAAATATTGAAAATTATAGGAAAATGTTGTCGATTTTTAGAATACCTCACTAAATCTCATTTGCTCTTTTAAAAAGGGAAATAGATATTCGTTCGTACCACAATAATATGCGATTCTATTACAATTTGTTTCGGTTATGCAAAAATTTGATTGCCTTCTTTACCCATATCTTTAAAATTACAAAATATTTTTCTTAATTTTACATTAGCTTTCACTAGATGCAAAACTTTTTAACTTTTGCAGACTATTTTCATAACTTTTCCCTTTCTATTATTATTGAATTGATGTATAGAGTTTGGTGTAACTTTAATTCCGGGTTCAATTAGTGTAGCCATTTATTGTTTGGTTAACAAATTGAACCAACTTTTCGCTAACATGACTTTATATTTTGCTTGATTATTGCCAGACAATCAATGAAGTTCGAGTCGAATTGAACCTTAGCAAGCAATTTGAGTTCACTTTGCAGGTCAACTATTTCCTGGCTACTGAATTTAATTCAAAACTTTACTATTTTTTTTTTTGGCGACCACAAAAAAATTTGTATCTAAAGTCGAGCAGTGGAAAATATGCAAAGCGATAAAAATCTTAAACGAAAATATTTGTTAGCGGTTATTTGTTTTTGAGGTTTTTGTTTTGTTAGCTGCTTTTTTGGTTTCTGTCTTCTCTTCTTAGTCGAACAATAACGTGCCAAAAGTTTGCTACTGCATTTAAAATATTTATATCTGCAATGTTGAATGTCGGGCCCCGCCCTCCGTCTTGCCCATTTTATTACCGCACTATCTTCGCCTCTAACGTTTTTGTGTGGCAGTTGCAACTTTGTCAGGGTGCACGTTTTAGTTGTTCGAGAAAATTTTTGTGCTTTTCTACATGAAAAATATCTTGTTTAGATTATATTTTTTAGATAGACAACAAGTAGACTTAATTATCATTCATTGTTTTTTTTGTATTCTTCTTTTTGGTTTTTGTAGTTTGGCCAATACATAAAAATACATTAAACATTAGTCAGGTTTGGGAGTTTAGAGGGCGGCTTGGTTAGTTTTTTCTCAATTTTTTGTTTTGGCTTTGGCCAACTTTCCCCTCGAAAAAGAAAATACAATCATTTCCCAGCAAATCTCTATGAGCATCTTCTTTAGCTCTCAGCTCCCACTCCCACTCGTTGGCTATGCAAATGCAATCTTGTATATCCAACCGAATTAAGCCCAAAGAAAAGAATGCCAGGCCAGGAATAGAGTGAGCAGAAGAGGTAAACATATTTTCCATGTCTCTCTGCTCGATGCCCATCGATTGCGTTATGCAAAATATATGCAAATGCCATAAATACGAGAGTTGAAAGCAGCGAAGCCCCAAAGAGTTGCGGGATATAGGAGCCTCGGTACCTAGTAGTAGTAGGTGGAGGAAGAAAATACTGTTTTTCACCAGAATCCTACATTAGTAGTAGGTATTGGATGGGGGGAGATTCCCCCGACTCTTTGAAGAGTCGCGACGATTTGAGAGATTTGTGAAATTTATCGGGGCCAGTCAATCAGTCAGTAAGTCAGTTAGAGTCAGTTGGTAAGTGGAAGAATGGAGAGTGGGTGGACACAAAAGGTGTCATCGTTTGGCTAGGCAACGGTAGTTTCGATACAACAACAACAACAACTATTGACAATCATTTGAATATCGTTTTACAGTAGATGAATACAAACATAAATATGCTTAATCACGAACTTGAACCCATCTGTCAAGGAGTTTGTAATTGAGCCAGGAATACCAAAATAAATACAAGTGTATCGAATTGGCATAATGATCAAGAGAAAGGCAACTTAAAAATAAGAATAAATAAAAACAAAGGGGAACTTTTTCAGTTTGAAAAGATATTTCAGCTTAGAAGTAAAACAGCTATAAACTATTCTTAAGTTCTCTCTTTCTTCTTATTGTAAGTTCATAATTTAAGTTTTTCTCTGCAGTTGTTTTATTTTTTCTTTAAAGTGCACATTCGTCGTAACTTTGATTCAATTGCAACACCTTTTTTTGTTTTTTTTTTTGGTTTTGTTATATCTTACGCTCTCCTTTCAGAGTTCGTCACGTACAAATCGCAATAATTTGCAACACGTTCGCCCTGGTAAGTGCAGCAGCAGCAACGGCAACAGCAACAATTGCAGCATCTGCATCTGTTGCATCTGTGGCAACATCATCAAGCTGCAAGTACATATTCGACTCGTATTCTAATCGCACCGACACACGCAATAAATTCTCAATCTACAGACTTCAAAAAGATGCATCTCAACCAAGCAATCAACACCTGTCCAACTGTGGCTCCAATCCTTGGAACATATTTAATTGGGTATGGGCATGGTTTTGCCTGTCCTCTCTCTCTCTCTCTCTCTCTCTCTCTCTCTCTCTATCAAGTATTACCTGATGATAATCCGTGACGATCGATATTCCTTGCCATGCAATTAAGCCATATTTACCCGTCCAAGGAGAGCCACATTCAAATTACATTTATTATTTAGTTCACTTATCGAATTCAGATTTCCCCTTTTTTTCCCCTCATCTTGCGGTTTGCTTCGACTTATCTTTTGTTCAAAAAGATATTGGCATTTATGTTGTTATTAGGTTATATTAATGGTTGCGGTCGAGGCTTTTGATAAGCATTGACACCGACTGGCTAGAAAAAAGTGTAAAAAGGGAAGATGTTGAAATGGGCAGTTGGCAATGGAAATGGACTTGTCGATGTGCTACTCCCAGGGTCATTTTCACGCAGCGGCAAATGAAGGAAAACCAAATCCAATTCACATAGCATTTCCAACTAAAAATTCGAACAGACTTGCAGAAAAAAGCACCTAGAGATGCGTCAAGAATTTCCAAGACAAGGATATATAAGTTTAACAATTGAATTCTTCTTATTATTTTAAACTTTACGTTAATCCGGTTTCCTAATTTCAGTCCAAATATAATTCAGCAAAAATTGTTATCTAACAATTAGCCTTTTACTAAAATACCGTCCTTAAGCTTAGCTTTAAAGAATTATGAATTAAATAAAATAAATCTCAATGGATTTTTCTTTTCACCTTTCTCTTAAACCAAGGTGAATTTCAACTCTTATTTGAAAATATAAGTTATTTTTTGAAGTAATTCAGGTGCCCAGGCTAATTTTCCAGGATAAGAAAAGGAAAAATAGTTCTTATTCTTGTTAGATAATATAAAAACTTATATATGTATGTATTTATATATTTTTGATCGCCTATCTTACAAAGACATAGTAAACGATTCACTGGGCATTAGTAATGTGCATGGATTACATATAGGATTCTTGGTTCCATATTTTTCGATTCCTATTTCAGCTCATCTCTAGTCAAAGCTTGAGCCATCGGTGCGGCGATCTCACACAGCGCTTTGACGCGTGTTTGGTGATTGCCATTGGTCGTCGTCGTCGTTGTCGAAGTCGTACTAGCTTTCCATTTAATGGTGTCCATATGATTCACGGCACACAGTCGACGCGAAATGCGCACCTTTTTGTGCAACAACAACAATAATAACAACAAAAACAACGTCAGAAAACCCCGCAACGAGGGAAACTAAAATTCGTTAAATACAATTGGATTTTTCTTGGGTGCCCGTCGATGATGCTGGGGACGCTGTTGATGATGTGCCTCCTCCTTGCTGCCTTGCTATGTGTGTGTGTGTGGAGAGGGAATCGTGCAATCGTTTGCGCTGGGCACTCCTCCCCCGCGGTGTGACCTCGTCCCTCCGGCACTAGGCTAGTGCAGCATGGCCCCTCTCCGCCCTCTATCTAGGGAAAAACAATTGCAATTTTCAACTAATGCTTATTGCTGGAAATCAGTTTAGAAACACAAAAAAAACCTATAAAAAAGAAAGAAAACTAAAGGAGCCCATCGAAGTGTGTGTGTGTGTGTGTGTGTGAGCCAACGTTAAAGTCACCGTCACAGTCACCTGGCTGAACTTTGGGCCTTTTGCGCCGTGGTGCCAGAGCAATGAAAAGGTGAGTCCAGTCCACTCTAGCAGTCGCCTCTTTGATGAAAACTGTAAATTTACGAACTTTACTTTAATCACCAAACATGAATCGCGCACAGCATGCAGCGGCAGGCAATAGGCAGCAGGAGCAGGCGGCATGAGTATCCTCCTCATCCTCATAATCGGAGAGTAAGAGAATGGCGTGGAGGGGGGGATGCATAAGTTGCTGTGTTTCTGTGGCTCATCTGAGCTCTCGGCTCTGCCTTTGCCTCTCTGCCATTGGCTCTATCTTTGAGTGTTGAAAATCTCTCGACATTGGCAAGCCGGAAAGTTATTCAGCTTATGAAGCCACGCTAAAAGGGGGAAGAAAAAATATTTATAAAGATTTATAATCAATGAATTAATTGAGTCTAATTAAGCAGATAGAAACTGAACATTATGCTTTATGGCTGAACCTGCAAGATAAATGCACTTTAACCTTAACTTTTTTGCCATGAAGTTGCAAGTGAATTAAAGCTATTCATGTGATATAAGATAGAATACGTTAAAAATGTTTACTAAAATTTGCTTTGTTAGTATTGAGTATTTTTCGAATGTGATTTGCAAAGTGAAAGAAGGTTCAAATAAAATAAAATTTTAAATGGTTTCAAAGGTTAAAACCACGGCAATCCAATGCAGTCGTGGTCAATAAAAATCATGTTTTTTTTTCATGTGTCTCAAATACTTCTTTTCCATAAAGTTATAACAAATTTGGAACTTGCTTTTTAAATGAAAGGAAACACGTGGTAAAACAATTCAGGAATTGATTTATGTGAGAATACATTGAACTACAAGCTCGTATAGGACTGCTTAAAGTAGAAAAGGGCAATAAACCAAATTTGGGATGTTGTCCAATTGAAAAATGCGCAATGGTAAGATAAAGCTTTTTGCAATAGATAATTATGATTTAGTTTAAAAGACCTGGACCACACCAGGACCCTGTTTGGGGCCAGAAAATTGTATGTGCTGACTTCTAAAGTGTTCAACAAATTAAACAGACTTGTATATTTACTATCAATATCTAACAGCATAGAAAATTTTATAAAAATCTGAATAAATTTAGTCAAGTTGTATGTAAGAAAAAGTTTCCATAGGCCAGATGTGTCCGGTAGGTGCACTAAAGTGCACAAAAAGTAGTTTATTTACTTAAGTTATTATATAATTAATTTGGTTCATTTTGATTAGTAGTGATTAGTTGTAAAAGTGAAAATTGTGTTTCAATTTCAGTTGCTCTTGCCCTTGCCTATTGGGTACTTTTGTTTTTATACACCTATTTCTTGATCCTATTCTCCTTTGAAACTTTAGTCACAGTAAATATTTAAACTATTTGAGGGCTATCAATTTACCAGACAAGACACCGTGAAGCTGCTAAATGAAATCGAGCCAAACCGAAAAGGAGACACCTAAACGAAATTAATCTCTGTGGAGATGTCCCTTAAAATAGAGAGAGTGAATGGGGGGGGCAATGAACAAAAGTCAAAACAAGAGAGCTACATGAATGAACCTTTTAACATACTTGTAGTTACTAATTCCAGGTGACAGGCGGACACAATAAAAGTGTCCAATGAAGTGGATTTTCGAAAAAAAAAATCCCTATGTATAAAACAGAAAAGAACAAAGTTGTTACAACACCAACAACAGAGTCAAATCTGAGGCTACCAACAAAACAGATGCTGAAGATGCTGAAGGCGAAGGTGTTGGCCCTTACCAAAATGTATGGCTCTTCCCGCATTTCGGCGGCTAAACAAGCTGCTGAAGAGAAAAGAGAGGATCTTGTTGATTTCTTTTTTTTCAGTTTTTCGTTTCGTTTAGTTTTTGTTTCTTGGGCACACGACTGTCCGTTTTTGGCGCAAGTCGGGCAATAAATTATCGAAGAGAAGAGTCAGGAGTCAAAACAAAAGACCTACAATAACACTCGATGGACTTGAGCACGCACCCAAAAAGCAAGCAAAGCAATTGACAAACAACAAAACACAACATAAAAGACCAAAAATACAAAACGCACATAAACACTGGACAACATGCTGTGACATGGAAAGGTTTCAGTTTTTTTTTTGGTCCTTAGTATTGGGCATCGGTTTGGGTCTGGTTATCGGTCCACAGACGGAAGCAGAAGCAGACTCACCAGCAGCAGCAGCAGCAGCGGCGGCGGCAACAAATGACAACTTCGAGGGCAAAGTCAATGAGTGCCTTCCTGCTCCCTGTTATGGCCAGCTCCCTGGCTGGCTACAGAAACGCATCCCGGTGTGTTGGCAAATCAAAACATGAAAACAACAGACAGTAAACAAAACTTGCAACATGCGTTGAAATGCTAAGAATTATCTTCTGAATACACTCAAACATGCAAAAAAGGAAACAGTTACAGGCCAATGAGAAATTCCCAAACGATACAATGTATATAAATTTGGACTGAGACAAGAAAGAAGAGAAGCTCAAGTGTTGGTACAAAGGTTGCTGAACCAGTGGCAGATCTAGCTCAGAAGTAAAATCTGGATACGTCACTAGACTGAAGGGGATTATAAGATTTTGCACTCATATAATTTTGCATACTTAATAATAATTTTGTCGAATACTACAAACTCTACTATTCCATTCAATAAACAAATCAAATGCATTATCTTTTTTTTTTTTTTTTTTTCAACAAACAAACTAAGGTCAAACAATTTCAACTGCAAAAGAATGAATGAAATTCATAAGATTCAGTTAAAAACTTTTTTATATATATAAAAGATTAAAAATACTTGCAATGAAATTTAGCTGAAACAGTTTCTTTGTGAAAGAAAAAAACTCGTGACAAACAAACCAAAAGCCAAAAAGATTGCAGAAAACGAGACAATCAAAAAAAGAAAAGAAACGCTTGAGAGAGAACAAACATGAGCGATACTAGCGAAAGACACCTGCAACTAAAAAGACGCTTTCAGTAAACGTATTTAAGTCAAGGTGAAGGCCAAACAGAATACAGTTTAGTTTGGAGCAACACTTTGAGTAGTTACAAATCGAAAGCAACATGAAATACATCATTCTTATAGCCATTTTGGGTCTGAGCCTGGGTCAGGAGCAAAATCTAACTAGTGTGGTCAACGCTAAGAAATTAACTGAAGACCAAATAATTCTCGATTTGCTAGAAAGCAATGCCAAAACTCTGAATACATCCATCCTCCTGCTGGACAACATTAGTAAATTTAATGCGGAAATTGGAAACAACATTACGAATCAGAGTAAAACTTTGTCGCAACTTGATAAGAGTTTTCTTTTACTTAATAAGTCCTTCGAACTAAACTATGACGATCTTGCGAAAATCTCCAAATTCTATGTGAATAACACACAAGTTGTGGATAGTTTCCTACATCTCGAGCAATTGCAAAATGAAACTAAACAGGAAGCCAAGCAATTGGATCAGTTACTGTCCTCCATTCAGACAAAACTGCTAGATGACATTAAGGATATTGATGGCAAAGTTCTCTTGTTGACTAATATTATCGATAAGTATGTCTTGAGCAAAATGAATCATCTCAATGGATCTTTCAACAATTTTGAAAAACTGCAACTTGAAACGGAAAATCAAATTCAAAATGTTTCACTAGTTAACGCCGTCAATCGAGAGACCATTAAGAAACTGAATACCCTGGAGAAGGAACTCTACAAAGTCTCATACTTTCAGAATGAAAATCTGAATAAATTGTCAGCAGCTGTTAAGAATTGGTCAGGTGAAAATTTCTATATCGATGACAATACTTTGGACAATTTGATAATCTCACAAAAAAATATTGAGTTGCATTTGACTTTGAGCAACGATTTTACTTCAAAAACTGATGGAGGTTGTTCAACATTATATAAAAGTATTTTTCAAGGTTATTATTGATCAAAGAACAACGAGCGGTGCATTTGAACTTATAAGATATTTAAATTATTAAACTGAAAATGTATTTTTTATAAATAAATTATATCTTTTAAAAATTTAATATTCACTTGGTTTTAATATTATTCGAATAGATGTCAATTTGAAATGTGAGATACCCTTAAACTGTCCTCAATTAAAATCTTCCTTCTCTAGCTCAAATCTCTCTAAATCTCAGACATATTTATATATTTAATTTTGGTTTTTTTTACTTTTTTTTGTCAAATTGCATAACTACCCGCAATTTATTAAGGCTGCATGCAAAACTCGGCATGTGCCTTACTGATTAACATATTATGCGACAAACTGCCACTGGACACTGAGTCAAGCAACCACCAAATGCCACTGAGGTCCACTTCATGTCCAAGTCCAACTCCGATTCCAAATCGAAACGAAGTCAAAACTGTGGCAATTCAACGCCTGTCACTGGCTGTTTGCTCAGATAATTCACGCCAACGCCACACGACAACGACCATGATGACGATGATGATGAGGATGATGATAATGATGTACCAGACCAAACCTGGGTGTAATTGAAAAAGTTGCCTTGCCCCAGGGTTCTCTTGCTTCCGCTGTGTTTGTTGTTCTCGTTGTTGCTATATCTGAAATCTCTTCACGATGGCTATCAATGTCAGCGATAGGTGAACCAACCGCACACAAAACTGTCCACATTCATCCAACTCCAATACGAATGTATGGGCCAATTAAGGGTTAAATATTGCTCCATATGCAAAAAGGATGAAAGACCCAGACGAAAACACCAAAAGAAAGAGAGAGAGAGAGAGAGATGGAGTAACCTCAGTCTCACAGCTTTGTGATTTACATAATTTCAGCGTCGCGTCGTTGGTGTCCAATTTCATTAGGAACATGGTCCGTTGTCTTTTGTCATCAAATCCGTTCCCCAAAATTTCCTGCGTTCTTGTTGTTTTGAACCAAAACTTCACCAGATCAGCATATCTGTCATTTAAATGTGTTTCTCCCTTTCCTTTTCCCATGTGTTGTTCCTTTTTACAGGAGAATTTACATTACAAATGAAATTGAATATGACAAAAAGGAATTTTTCGGACATATGTATGCATCTATGTTATATTAGAAAAGGGGTTAGACATGTAAAAATGGAGTGGGGATTCTCTTTTGTCATAATTTAATTAGCCAAAGGTGAAAACAACCTCCCCCCACTCCCCCAAAACAGGCAGACGCGACTTAAATATTGACCTCGAGGAGCATAATAAATATCTTTGGTCATTTTCAAAAGTCATAAATTAGGCAATTGGAATTTGTTTTCCAATTACACATATTTCACACCGCATGCCAAATAATTTATGCAAAAAATATAAAAAGAATGTAAAGAAAAAAATCAAAGGGTCAATCTCAAAGTGACTACGTCGAAAGTTTTTATACTCTGAAAAATAACAGAGGACCAAATGTAAATTTTAGAAATATATACTTAAAATTAAATAGACAAAGCTTACTCTATGTCGAACTAATTATAATGTCAAGTCGCCAATGTTCTTAGATTTTGATATGTTTTAAGGCACTCAATTCGCTGGCCAAATCGATACAAAGTTCCATAAATTGTGATATTTTCACTATGCCCCTATTAGTTAGGGTATAATTGAGAGGAACAGAAACGTTTTTCTATTTCTATTAATAATTTATAACGCACAGCAGCCGAGGCCAACAAGTACAAATTGTCAAAAGTCTTTTGCATCTCTTTGGGGCCACCCATGGCGTTGTATGGCAAAGTCTGCCGATCTTTGGGCCACGCGTTCATAACGAGTCACAAATTCGCAGTGACTACGTAAGACCACGACTCTCCCACTTCTTTACTCCTTAGCCCACCCTCTTCACCTTACTGGCAATCATAATTTTTCAGCCAACAACACCTTAAAGACGAGGTCCGGTTTCGGCCCACCCGCCTGGTCTTCAGTTCTCACTTAGGTTTCCTTTTTTTTTTTTATGCCACCCAACCAGTCTCTCCCTCTTTCTCTCTTTTGCCTTTTAGCGTATTAACGCGCGAAATAATATTTTATTTTGACCATCATCAAAGGATTGAAAAATGCCCACTAATATCTTAGGCTTTTTGTCAGATGGACGAGGCTTTGTATGCAGTTGGAGTAGATAGAAACATACTCGTAGCTTGTGGGGTGAAGAGCAGCTTGTAGACTTAAAAGTTATTATTATGCTTGCCCTCTGCTTTTGTTGTATGTTTAAAATCTAGAGAAATGTTTGCATTAATCCCACTAAACCTTGGAGAGAACCACATTAGCTTAGCTTGTGCCCCAGTTTGATGATGGGCTTTGTCTTTTACAATTATATTATCTTTGATCTCAAGTCAGCCCCTTAAGAAACGCGACATTCTCTAGTCTTTGCCTCGATCTCAATCTATATCTCTCTTTCTCTCACTATCTTTTACTTGCTCGTTCATTTGTGAGACATATAAACAATTAAACTCATTTGACGATTAATTACGAAACGCTGACAAATCGCGTGTCGTCCCAAACGCCCAACGTCAGCTATCAAAACAACAAGAATTCTACGGCAAAAAACGGAAAACAAAATAAAGACTAGAATAAGAAAGTTTTCTTTACGATACCGATGTCGCTATACTCTGTAGCATTTTGCTCTGATGGACTCTGGGCTGGCTACTAATCTACCTATTGCCAACGATTGAAAGAAACTCTCTCTAACTCTCTAGACTAATAGGCTGAAAACTCCTGAAGGAAGCAAATTAAGTCTATATCTTTCTTTCTCAGATTCAAAGAATTTGATGTCGTTATTACTCGATTTGAGTATACCCCTTTCGTTGCCCTTCCGACTGCAGGGAAAAGTAACTTTAAGCCGCAACAAGTACAAATTCATTTGTTGGAGGAGGCCCCATTTGCTGATCGGAACTTGCATGTCGTGTCATAATCTTGATGAATGCATAATTGCCTGAACCCAAGCCACGTCAGTCGGTTGCAGACATTCTCTCGTCTCTTCTCTCATTGCCACCCGCACGTCCATACCTAAATATGCATGTATGTGTGGATGAAAATTTTGTGGTTACGTGAATGGGTTCTAATGGCGTTTTTGTAGGGTTGGGGGTCATTTCGTAATGTCAACCAGCATTGAGTGCTGGTGGTAGGCAAAAATTTTCAAAATATTTTCATATATTTCAATAGAAAGAGCAAAAGTTCCTCCCCTCTCGTTCACCCTTTCCAACATGCAATTAATGAATTATGCGGCAATTAATTTATAGAATACCCCCAATATTCGAACCCACATCTTGACTTTTATTTCATTCACATACACCCAAATATGTATTCATATTGCTGCTGCACCCATCATCATCATCTTCATCATCGTTATCGGCTACCCGTCTGACCTAAATTATTCAATTCATTTTTATTTATTTTTAATTTTTTGATTTCTTACAATAGTCATAGAAGTTCTTTTTCTCCCTCTGCCTCTCTCTTCCTTGTGTCTTGCATTTCTCAAAGGGGTCGGGTCTTACATGTTTGTCTAACTATTTATTCTAATTTGACCCGCTTTTACTTATTGGAACTGGCTGCCCCCGCTGCCAATCTAACCCGCTTTCCCCGTTTTCTAATTGCCTCAACAAATGCTTAAATGATGAATCACTTTTTCATTAAAATTTGACTTTGAGTGTGACCCTCATGGTGTTGTTACTATTGCTCATGTTGACTCTTCTGTGGTTAATTTTCATTGATAAGTCAAAGAACAGCACAGAAAAATTCAAAAGAAACTCTTCCGCTTTGAGGAACATTTTTTTGAGAATTTGCTAAAATTTTAGTTTTGATTCTATTAAAGATTCTAAGTAGTTTGTCTTACGAGTTTATGCTTAAATTGGGATTTGTTACAGGATATAGGGGTGTAAAAAAAAGAAAATTTCTCCTAAAAAATATGCTAATAGCACCCAAGTGTTCAATTTTTGCTGATAACTTGATTGATTGCATACTATAAGGGACAAAGTTCCCATATTTCTTACATATTTTATCATTTTGACGCCTTCCTTTTAGTATTTTCAGTTTTAGAGACTGAAATTTCGCATATTTTAATAATGACAAAAAATAAACAAATATTTCATAATATTTATGGGCAATCTGTCGCCTCCAGTTACAGTTATCTTTGGATGACTTGCTACAAATATTTTATGCCTCTTGTTCCACTTAACACCAACAACAACGAGGAAAAAAGGTGGGTATATATATATGCCGCATGTTTTTTGGCAATAAATTGGCATTTAAATTAATACAATTTGAATTATGTGCTAAAGGGGTATGCTACAAGAGTGAAAAAGATAGAAAGAGAGAGAGAGAGAAAGAGAGAGACCAACGATATTGTTGGCAGAACCCCCCACAGCGTAATTTTCAATCAAAAATTGCACATCCGCAAAATTATCATGAACTCAACTCCTTGGGGAGATTATCAAATTGATTCCAATTAACACTTGCCAACAGTCACAAACAGAGAAGCGAACCAAAACAGATTGGTCCCAGATTTAGGATGCATTCCACGAGCTTGTGCTTATACATATGCAAACGTTATAAATATTTCACCTCGTTTCGAGAGGGGCAAATTCAAGTTTATGAGCCTCCAAGTTGTTTCTGGGTCCCTTTCATCCACCAAGTGAAATAAGTTAAGCGCACTTTGTCGTAATTCGTAATTCGAATTGACAAACGTTCCTTGTCCGCGGCTTTGTGTGGCTTTTGCCTTTCTCGGTGGCCACAAACCAAAGAGTCTGAGAGTTAAGACTTGCAACTGGACTTGGCCAACTTGGGCCTCGACTTTGGGTAGTCCCGTGTGAAATGATAAATATTCCATAATTTCGTTTGGCATTCAATTTCGATTTGTGTGACACATAAATTACGAATTAACGCTTTAAGCTCAACGCCAAAAAATAAGTAAGAAAAAGAAAAACCCTCATATGTATGTATGTATATGTACCCCAGTTGCAGTTGCAGAGGGCTATATCTGCATTTTGTGGGTCAAATTTGTTGGCTGAATTCTTTTTGTTGATCAATTTTCTGCTATGACAGTTTTTTAGGGATTGTAAATGAGCTGAAAAAGTGTTATGACAATAAACTAAAACTTATAAATATTATGACACTAACTAAATTAGTTTCTTATTAACTTGGTAAATGTAGTCTTCTTAAAGTTGCTACAACTAGTTAATAGTTCTCGTTGCTTTGACCTTTAAATATTTTGCAATCATATTTTTTCATTTAATCTGACCATTCACTCACAACTCTATTAACATTTATCTCACGTTCTTATCTTTCAGAAATGTATATATACATACATATATAGGAGTAACAATTTAATTAAGTTGAAAATTTATGAAGTGGTTTTTATCAACAACAAAAATTCATTAGCCCCAAAGTAGATAGAAAGTCCAAGAGTCAAAGACAAAACGCAAGAACCAAAAATAAATTTCATTAGAAGAAGGATTTCCTGAAGTCACAAAGATAAAGAGAGAGTGATGGCGGGTGGTTGGGAGGTTTTAAAAGATACACAAACTTGGTTCAAACAATTTAAAAAGAAGACATATATATATATAGAGCAGGTTCAGGTTGTAAGGAGCAATATGCGGCATGCAATGAGCCATGCCACCGAATGAAAACTGAAAGCTGCGCACAAAAGATGATTAATAATCTCCAGGACAGACATTTTCTCTCTCTTCGACCACTTTTGTGAATTAAAAAGGAAAGCTAGCGTAAAATCCTTCAACCGGGGCAAAGACAAATGTCTTCATGGCGTGTTCTGTTTTACAGTTAATTTAAGTTTGCCTCAAAACGGATGCACAGGACCTGGGGAAAGAAAAAAAAAACCGCTGATTTTGTCAACTGTTTGTCGCTGATAAAATTATTAGCTTCTTTTGCGTTTGGGCTTTTGTTTTTGTGTTTTTTTTTGTTTCCTCTCTGCTTTCTCTTATTAAAATGTAAATTTTTCGCTTAATTTTTGTTGTTGTTGTTCTGGTTGTTTAATCAGTGGATCCTGCTGCCCTGTCTAGCGGTTGCACATGGCTGATGATGAATAGCCCAGGACGAGTAACAGGAAGCTCAATTTTAAGAGCAGCCTTAGGCTCAATTCTCTCTCAAATTTCACTTGATAATTGGTTAGCTGGTCTGTGTTTTTAATTTCCTAATTTCGGAGGGTGGAGAGTCCTTCATAATTCATCTACATTCGCCAAGAGTGACTTTACTTCCTCAGTATTCAAGCATATATACATATGTGCACATTAAAGCGAACGTGATGAAAGAACAACCACATCATATGTTGGTGGTGGCTATCCGAAAAGAAACACAGAAAAGTAATAAATGCTCAAGTCATGCATTTGCCTGCCACCGCCCACTCTCCAAAAAATAAAAAAATGACCCAACTCCATGAATCCACATGAACAACGCTTGGGCTTTGGTTAGGGGCAATTACCCATTGCTCAGATTCGAACTGCTCTCAAAATTGCCAATAATGAGACATGCAACTTGTGCGCTTAGCCTCTGTAATGGATTGCCGAGGATTGGTATCAATTGCAGGTCAATTGAGGTTCGAGTCGGAGCGGGAGCGGGACTTTCACGCGCCGACAAGATAATCGTAGCAAAGTAATGCCGGGATTCCCTAGTTTGCTTCAAGCACAAAACCAGCTTAAGGATCGTGCACAGGCAGACAGAGTGTAGCCAGTCCCCTCCAGTTGGATCGGATCGTCCGAATGACAAATTAGATATCGAAAATAACAATTTGATCGACAGCCGATCGCCACTTGGCTTGGCGCAAAAACAAAAAAAAATTACTCAAATTGCCTTCGAGTTGGAAATAAGGAAGGCAAAGTGCCTTTTTGGTTGCGGTTTTCTTGTTGTTGTTTCTCATTTCTCGATTTTTCGGAGGAGTTGATGAAGGTGTTGATTTGATTACTTTTTATGTAAGCGTCGAAGTATTCCCCCCGTCACTGCAATTGCAAGTTCAACATATTTTTCTCTCACAAATCGTGATCAGAGCAATTTTAGTTTTTTCGGAGGGATTATGGTTTTGTTGGCCGTTGGCTGATTCTCGGCTTCAATTGAAGCCGCCACCAACAAGAACGACAAGAACAACATCGGAGCATCGACAACTCGTAGTATATAGTCATGGCCAACGGCCAATATCTAAATGTGAAAAATGATTTGACTTTAATGGCCGGGCCACTGAGGAGAAGCGATGATCATCGCTCCTCAGCCTTGATGATGAATGGCCAGACGGATGGCTGATGGTGAAGGTGTTAAGATTTTGTGACCAATTGTCCAAGTGATGTGTACATGGATATCTTATTTTCAGTTGCACCTATTTTCCATGGCTCACAAAATGGTTGAATGATAGGCAAATGATTGATTCGTTGCCCTCCAATTGAAATTGCCAGTTTTTGTTCTGCGGTTGCCGGAACGTGGGAATTTGCCAAAGAAAATTATTTAAAATTATCCAAACTATATTATATTATTTAGTAATGTGTAAATGAGCTATGCAAAATTTGGAAAATTATTTTACATGGACCAATATATATTACTTAATACATATGTATGTGTTCATGGTGATTGAGTTTTGAATTAAAATTGCTGAAAGTTAATTATGGCAATTGAAATGTGCCAAAGTATAGCTTACTTTTTTGAGCGTATGATCTTGTGAGATACATATAGCAGGAAAATCTTATTTTTAAAACAATTTTGTATTTTTCTGTAATACAGTCCCAAATGATTAACATGTTTTTAAGAGGACAAGTTTTGCCTAAGGATTAAGATATTCGAACCAATTGTGGTCGTTAATCGAGCCTTCACTTTAAATAAAATTTCGAAATATATCCTTAAAATTCTTTGTTTGTTTTTTTAATTTTTTATTAAATTAAATGATTTATTTAACTAACACATCATTTGAATTATCGAAATTAAGAAATAATTAAAAGAAAACAAATACTTTTTTGTAGTTCTTTCTTTTTTTGGTTTTATGCTAATTGAAATACTTAGATATACATTTGATTAACATTTTCCATTATGTGTGTGGAAAATTTTAATTGATTGACTGACTGAGTAGATGCTGATGTAAATACTTACACATAGATGTAATGAGATAAGGTAATGGGAATGGGAATGATAATGGATGGAAGAGGAAAAAGTACATACATACATTCAAGTAAATACTATACTTATATACATATACGTATATAGTAAACAATTATTTTCTCAATTGATACTCGCTTTTAATGCACTGACACTGACAATTTCAATTACTTATCTATACATTAATTTATTATTTACCTTTTGCATTTTGTTGATTTTCTCTTTTTATTTCAGTATTTGTTTCCTTTTTTGATGTTGTTTGGCCTTTTATTATCAATAAATTTACAAAAATTACTTGAAATCACACTTAATTTGTATTTACATGCGATTCTGTGATGCAGAAAAATGCTTTTTGTAATTGATTTCGTTTATTTCTATTTACATAAATTTCAATTATGCTTTGTTGTTCTTCTTTTTTATATACAAACTTTTGCCTGAAGGAAAAAAGAGATGAAAAAAAAAACTCAAAATTTTGTCATTATAAACGCAAATTTTATTAATTATTATAAAATATATATATAAAATTTGTAATAGGTTTTTAGTTCGGTTTTTTTGCTTTTACTTTTTATACATTCACACACAATAAGGATAAATAAAAATAATGCTTAAAACTTAAAACTTGCACTGAACATTTTTTATTTTTGCTTTACTTTTGATTACAAAATGAAAAATTTGCTAAATTTTGTACCATTAACTTTGAGTTAAGGTTAAAAAATTTCAATTTTACTTAAAGTAAAATAATAAAATCAATTGCTAAAGCACTTTTACATAAAAAAGAAACATTAAATTGCCACACATTGCCGCGAGGGGGGAGTAAGAGGGTTGAGAAAAGAAAAGTAATTATATATTTTTGGTATAATTCTGCAAAAACCATTGGGAATTGGAATTTAAGAATATGCTGCTCATATACATATATATATATATATTCTATGTATATATTTCCCTAACATACATACATACATACATTGTCTTTTTGTTTTTTGAAAGAGTTTGTTTTCATTTTGTTTGTTTAAAAATTAAGTAGAACTCAGTGCCTTTATATATATATTATTTATACACATATTTAGTTTTATTATTATTGCCGCTAATTTCTTTTTAGATATATAAACTTGATTTATATATATATTTTTTTCTTATTGTGCGGGGGCGAGATGTGTTGGAAAAACTTTTAAAGTTCTCCAGGATATGTCCAACTGTGTGGAAAGTTTTCACAGTTAATTGGGCGGCCTAGAGCGAGTAGAAAATTTTCATGTTTTTTAGGGGGGATTTATATATGTACAAAAATACAACAACTTATTAAGTGGAAAATTTAAACAATTATACTACTTGTATACTCTTGCCATAAGGAAAAAACTTTGTCACCGAGAAAACTGTTCGGACTACATCAAAGGACGTTAATTTTAGGGTGGAATAAGGCTCCTTATAGAGATCTAAATAAAAGACCAAATCTAGTGCTTTCTTTAAAGATTGCAAGAGTATATTGCATTCGGAGAAACCGAAAGAAAAATTGTTGTCTATTTACTTTACAATTTTTGCATAGAACAGGTTTTTGTTTTTGGCGGTAAATTTACTCTAACTTGGCGAAAACTATGTCAGAGTAAACAAACCTATTATTTTCTTTTTTTTTTTGGTATTTTTTTTTTGTTATTTTTTTGTGTTTTTTTGTTGTTTTTTTTTTGTTTTGTTTTTATGTAGAGATAAATAATTACACTACTTGACATCCACAATGAGAGGAACTTCACTGATATCGATTAAATTTGGCGGCGACTGTTGCTGTGGGGCTGGCAATTGCTGTTGCTGCTGCTGTTGCTGTGGTTGCTGCGACTGTGTTAGTTGATGTTGTTGCTGCTGAGAGGCTGCTGAGGTTGCAGTTGGCGTCGATGAGGCAGATGACATTGAACCAGCAGATGATGCAGAGGGCATTGCAATGGATGCGGCTGCTGCAGCAGCGGCGGCGGCGGCAGCAGCGGCAGCGGCTGAAGTTAAATGATCGTTGCTGCTGCTACTGTTGCTGGATGTTGTCGATGCCAACAGCATGCGATGTTGTTGCAGACATTGATTTGCATTGACAGCAGCAGCGGCCATCATCATGGTGGCTGCATCGCAGTAATTAGACAGCATTGTTGTGGTGTTCACAGTTGATGCGGCTGCTGTTGCGGCTGATGTTGCCGTTGCTGGTGTCACATATGGAGAAGTAGTTGGATGATTGGCCATATAATCGCTGGCGTTGTTGTGAATGTTGTTGCTGTTGTTATGCATGTTTATATTATTGGCGACACTGAAGAAACTGTTGCTGCTGATGTTGTTGTTGTTGTTGCTGACATTGCTTGTATTATTGTAGTTGATTTGCTGATTGCAAATATTGCTGCTACTGTTGTTGTTGTTGCTATGGTTGATGTTGTTGTTGTTGGTGCAATTGCTGCCGTATGTCGACTGCATGCTGACAGCAACATGCTCATGACTGCCAGCAATGGCAACATTGTTAATGCCGATGCCAATTCCATTGCTGCTGCTGCTGCTGTTGCCGCTGTTGCTGGCGCCACCACCACCACTGCTGCTGCTATTGCTGCTGTTACTGGGATTGTTGATATTGAGCGTTGCAGCCGCCACAGCTGCGGCCGATGATCAAGTTGTTGTCAATTGGCGCCACATTGTGTGTCACATTGAAGGCAGATAGGGCCAAGAGAAACTGTTGCCACTCAACAACATGTCGCGTATCAGTGTTTCGATGGGCGTTTTGCCGACTAGACGCACAAAAAACAATTGCTCAATGACCTAAAAACAAAAAACACAAAACAAAACATTTCGTTTAGTAAATTAGTTTAAATATATTACTAATCTAGGCTTTTGATTCCAAGACTTCTATAAGGTAAGTACAGTATAGAATTGTCTATTCTCTGACTTGAATCAAGTTAATAATTAGCTAAGTTTATAGATTTTTCTCAATCATTTCAACTTACTTGTGAGGAAACAGTTCGCAGTGATGGCAATCTTAGCAACAATTTACCAAATCTTGTCGGCTGATTGGGATACTGTGTTCGACAATATTCCTCTAAAGCGCATTGGGATTTCTCTTGCAGGGATTCAATGTGTGTCACATCAGATAGACCGCAGGCATCTACAAGCATTAAAGTTAATAGAAAAATATAATTATTATTAATATTAATTTGCCACTCATTTGTCAATGTCAAATATGCAAAATTTTTGAATATTATAATGATTTTTGTTTTTTTTTTCTCTCTCTCTCTCTCTCATAGTTTATTGCAGATCACCTGGCGCCTTATACATACAATATCCAAAGAAACTTAACTGATGGCCACGCCCACACATATACAACGTCAAGTACACAAACAATTTCAAATTACGAAAACATGACATCGCCCAAAGAGAGACAACTTGCGCCTTGCGTCACTTTAATGATTTATATTCGAAGGCAATTGATGGCAAGTTGAAGCAAACAGAAACTCGAACAGCAAGAACGAAATGGTTAATTGAATTGGAAAACAGAAAACACAAATAGAATTGTGACAATATGTATTTTTTATGGATCACTTCTTCAAGTTTGTAGGGTCGAGTATAACGTTTGCATATCAATTTCTATAAAATTAATGTCTTTTATTCCTCAAGCCTAAGGAAGAAGAGACCTTAGCTAAGGGCTTAGAAATAAAAGACAGAAAAAGAAATCATTTGGAATTTCAGTTGAGTAAGAGATTCGTTCTTAATTATGGCTAGAACTCGAGATCCTTAAACGTAAATAAGAGAATCTTATTTAGAGGCAAAAGCATCGTCCTATAATACCAAATAACTAAACCAAGAACAAAGCCGAAGAGAGGTAGAAAGAGTCAAGAGGTTTCAAGAGGTTCAAAATGAATAAAAATATATCTTTTTAAGGGTGTTTAAAAGTCGTCAGCTTAAGTCAAAACATCCAGTTAACACACATAATGATTCATTTTTATTTTACTGAGTTTTGGATTTTCGTATTTTCTTTTTTTTTATTATTTAGTCAGTTTGTTTGCCTGTTTGAAATTCAAATTAGACATCAGCACTTGTAAATTTGTAAATTTGCATAGCTTTAAGCATTTCAAATAGTTGTTTTAAGAATACGCCATGTCGAAATTGCCGTTGTTGCTGTAGTATTTGCTTAATTAGTCAATGCAGACAGAAAATTTGTGTTTTTGTTTTTCCAAAACTCTTACGCAAATGTGCGAGAAACAGAAAAAACTTAAAAATCGGATAAACTAATAAGAAAAATGCAACCAGCAACTAGCAGTAAAACACTCGTATAATTTGCAACTGGTTTTATGATTTTAGCCATCCCCAAACTAGCCAAAACAGTTTTGTGCCTCGTGCTAATGAATTGAATTGGCCAAATCTGAATGGATCGTACATAAGTAAGTATTAAATTGCCAATTGCCAGAGTGTGAATTCACAGGTTTTTTCTCTCTTTTTTGATTACCAAATGGCCAGGTAGTGTTTCGTTTTTCTTTGGCTTTTCCTGTGTATGCGTTTTTTTGTTTATTTTTTTTTCTTGTTTTGCCAGCTCGTTTGAATTTCATTTACTGCCCATATCATTTAATGGTCTTTGCGTCTAGGTAAAAGGCATAAAACTACGCGGCTGTAATGATTTATATTGGCCAGCAGCATTTAGAGTCATGCAATGAGGATTAAATTGCCATCCCGAAATGGAAATGTCAATTGAAAATTTATACTTTGAATGATACAAAATGTGTATTTAAATCTCGCATCTAAGATAAGCTAAGAGACGAAATTCACTCAAACATTATTGATCAAGCTAAAGTCATATTTTTTGGCAGAAAAGTTTATTACTTGAGAGCAAAAAGTTTTTAATGATACAAAGCTTTTTTCGTTCTAGAGTACATTAAACTATCTTCATGGTCCAGTTACATTTTCATATCTAGAGGCTATCTACCTCTTAATTTAGCTCAAAGAATTCATAAATAAATTTCTTTTACAAGTCGCTAAAAGTTCACAGTTGACCCTGTAACCCGTCGACCAACACGAAAGTCCAAAATATTTATTAAAACTAAATAAAGCCATAACTGTAATACTTGGACACGAACTCTAACTAACAGTCACTTTGCCATAAAACTAATATAGTTAAATCTAATGCAGCAATTCATAATTTTTGTTAAACAGTTTTGTTTTTGTTAACATTTCTTCTTGTTGTTGCTGCTGGCGCTGTTCTTTTGGGATTTGCCCTAACAACCAAAAATTGGTTGCTCCTTTTTCGATATGTTAGCTAGTTGCTTATGCTATACCTTTTGCTTGTGGTTGTTTTTTTTTTTTTGGTTATTGGCAGCATCACAATTTTAGTTACGTAGTTGGCAACAACTACTTTACGGTCATTATGCATTTAAAACACGCGGTCACGATCTCTTGGGCTGGCGACTGCTACAACTCCGACTGAGTTAGTAACTGCGCAACGACGAGACCCGAAAAAAAAATGCCAAAAAAATTTATATATATGTATATAAAGGAAGGTAAATATGTATATATGTAAAGCCCAATGGAGAAAAAAAATCGATGCCTTACAAGCAGAAAACAGTTAAAATGCAAGCAAACCAAAAAAGCCAAGCAAAACAAAAATCAAAGCCAAGTTAAGTTAAGCCTCGAGAAAGCTGCGCATTTCTTTTGGGGCCGACCTGGAACTGGAATGTCTTTCACTTTGTGTGCATGCGACGGCTCCAGCTACAACTTCAACTGCAGCCAACTCCTCCAACTTCTTCCAACAACGTCATTGAAAATAAAATCTGTTTCTTTTTCATCTTCCTTTTCCTCTTCCTTTTTCCTTGGCCAACGGACTAACCGACCGATCACTGGATCGTCAAAGCTAATGGAAAGTCAATTGACAATTATGATCATGGCCAAAATGAAATGATTCGTTGAGCATTTCATCTAATACCCAAGCTGACCAGGCCATGGCTAATTTGTGATCCAGTGTGGTCATTGTGCTTCACGATTGTTTCGATAGCTGCCTGCCTGCTTGTTGTCTATGAAATGAAATGGTTAATAATTGCTAATTGAATTTCTGTTGCCTTTCGGCGACAAAATCATTTATCTTGATTTACGCTTATTGTCTTTAAGCCGCCGGGTGTATAGAATATACATATATATATATTTATAGATGGTTTTGTTTTGTGGGTTTTCCCCAAGTTTATGACAACAGCAAAATGATTCGTGGTGGTCCATAAGTTACTTAGAATTGATCAAATAACTTTTTAGGAAGGTAACTTTTTGACATGATTTGTATCTAAAAGTGGTTCAATGGTTGCCGAATAGAGTTCTTAGTGAAGTAACTCTAAAAGTTTTTACACTGATGGAAAATGATAATAGATAAGCACTTAAATTATATCAGAATTCTAGTATATTTATGTTTTAGTAGTAGTCTTTCTTTAACGAAGATCCACTGTATATTTTCAAGTGTACTTTTTACAATTTCGCAATTGACTTTATCGCTTGCAACTAAATCTTAAGTAAACGTTTTCCCAAACCCCAAAAAGTATTTCATATCGAAAAGAGCAAACAGGAGAAGCAAAAAAAGGTAGGAAAAAAAAATTGGGGAAAAACGAAACGCGCCCTAATGATTCTAATCAGCAACGTCTGCCTCGAAACTGTTAATTACACAAGGCCCACAAAAGGCAAGACTCTGGCAATTTTCAGGAAAAGTAGCTCAGACCGATCAATGAGAAAAAGAAAAAAAAAATTGGAAAACCGAAAAACAAACAGAAAATGTTGGTCAAAAAGTGTGGCCAAGACATGAAAGCTACAACTCTTAACAACTGCAACAAACGACAGCAATCAGCAAGAAACGAGGCACAGAAGGATGGGGAGGAGACGATGCTGATGGAGGCGAAGTAGGTGAAGCTTATGGATGGAAGATGCACCATGAAGCCAAGCCAAGACATGTCGTCAGAGAGTAGATCTAGTAAGTCTATACCCGGTATTTTACTACCGCGATCGTGTCTGCCTGGTACAATCAATAGCAAAACGACGACGACGACGACGACGACGGTGGAGATGGCGAAGCGATTGATCGGCTGCAGTTTATGGACTCATGCAGCCAATTCAAATGCAATTGCAAGTCTGCGTCGTCTTGGTCTTGGTCTTCGTCGCCATCTCCGTTACCCCATCAACCGCTTAGGTCTTCAGGTCTCTAGCAGACTGAGGTCTGTTGCTCTGGGGCTCGCCCCCTCACAAAATGTGGTTAGGAGGAGAGTTTGTAAGCGACACACACAGCGTTTGGAAATTGGAAAATTATTTTTTGGTATGAGTTCGGACCATGAGTTTGCGACCCTGAAGAAGAAGGAGCTCGGACAGACCTGGCCTAGCCTGGCCTGGCTTGGCCTGGCTTGGACTGGCTCTGGGTCTGTCTGCAACTCTGCAGATCTTGGGCTCTTGTTGGTAAGCGACATAAACGAGTGTTGTATTAATGTTCATAATGTGGTATCTCGACGTCAATAAACGTCGCCAAGAAAAAACCATTGCGACGTGAGCTTGGACAGCTGCTTGACATGGACTTCAAACAAAAGGGGGAGACTGCAATGACTGGGATCACTTAATGGGGACACCTTAACTTGACACAAATTCATTTTCATTTTCATTGCTTAATTTCTAAACTTAAACTTATGCACTAAACTTAATTGAGTATTAAAGAAAATAAATAACATTTAAAATCTCCAAAAATTTATTAAAGACCAAAAATATCAATAAAATTTATAGATATAAGTATAGATAGATGTGTGTACGTGTGTGCATATGTTAGGCGTGCATATGTATGAGAGGGTGTGTGTGTGGGTGTGGTTGTGGTTGTGAGTGTGCGTTGGGATTCCAAAATGTCCAAAGTATTAGGCCTTGTTGTTGATGTCTTTAAATTTTGTGATGCTTTTGTTAAAACAAAAAAAAATAAATAAAATTAAATGCAATATTAGTAACAGGAAAAGCAAAAGTTGAAAAATTAAATAGAAAAAACGGCAAATGCAAAATTTGTCTTGCCATCTGCAGTTTTTCCATATCCAATCGAGCTGAAAAAAAAACAATAAAATATAATAAACCAAAATAAACCTTTACCATGTTTAAGTGCTGGGACTTAAAAAAACCAAAATCAGTTAATATGCATCATTTTAAGGTTTTGCCATAGAAAAGGTTATAATATGAAATATATTACCTGAATTTTTTTGTTAGCTAAATGACATGTTAGTCGTGCTCGATTTGCCTTGTATTGAAAGATTCAATTATTTTAGTTTCTTATGGCCAGAAGTAATGGGATTGGATTTCGAAACTAAAACAAGTTAATCTTTGTATAAGGTAAAACTGTGAAGATATTTAAGCTAGAGACAAAAACTATTGTCCGGATGTTATAATCAGCTGGAAGGTCTACTACTTCTTGGCAAAAGTAATTTAGAGCCAATAATTAAAGTAAAACACTATAAAAGCAGTGACTATCATTTTTAATAGAACCCTTTAGAGCTTCAACTTGCTAGGTGTTCAATATAGTATTCTAATGCTACTTTCTGTCAAGAAGAAGGTATTTTAACTATGGTCAAATTTCTATATAGAAATGTTAGATCTGTTGAAGACTATTGCAGCATTGAAGTACTGAAGTCTTAATATAAGAAATAAAGCCAAACTCTTGAAGATAATTTTGAAAGGAATGTTAAAGGAAGCTCTCAATAATGAAAAGTATTTCGAAATATTCAACTCATTTGTGAATTTCTGAAGTTATAATATTAAAATTTCTCGAAAATTAATTAGACAATTTTTAATAATATTCTTGAATTTCAAATCGTTATTCCATCAAAAAAAAAAATTGAAAAATTAAAATAAATTTCAAATATTTTCTGATGAAATTACAAAATGAAATTTGATAAAGCTCTCGAATATATCCCATATATGTATAGATCAGATTTTCCCTAGGTTTTTAAAACGTTCTAAATCAAATCTAATCCATTGTATCAGTGTGTTTCAAGGATCTACGACTTCTCTAAGGTTTCCCCAATTTAGATATGTAAATAAATCAATTCAAACCCATTTTAAAGTGGTCTGTATGTGAGTTAAGCAGTTAGTAATTAAATAATGCCAAAATAAATTAGTAAGCCAAAACAAAACAACAAAACTAAAACATAAAAAAAACAATGGTTAGTTAGCCAATGGAAAACAAATGTTATGAATTAGTCAACAAAAAACAAAAACAAAGTTTAGTAACAAATATGAAGTGAAAACACAAGCCAGGATTAATTTTTGGTTTTAACAGCAACAGCGTCTTTATATATATATATATTCTTTCGATTTTTTGGGATTTTTTGGTAAAGTTTACGAACTAAAATAAGTTAACCACTAGAAATAGTTTTGGACTTAGTGTAAGGCAATAAATACATACATACATAAATACATAATAAATAATATAGACACTAAAGTAAATTTACGATATTGATATATAGATACATATGTTTACAATTTACATATCTAGTTTAAGTACAGTCTAACCTATGTAAACTTTTTTGGGGATACAGAGGGATCCTACAATTGCCATCTACTGCCAGCTAGGCTATATGGCGAATATCTATAACTGGGACTCAGTGGATGATGAGCTCCCACGCCCATTCCCAGGCCGGCTCCTGCCCCCACTCCTACACCAAAGGGAGTGCTGTGATGGAACATATCGAAGGCCGAACCGAAGGCACCACGTGGCGGAGTCTGATAGTGACTGAACATGGCCGAGGCTGGCGTCTGATAGGCTCCACCCAGCGTCGAGGATGATGCAGACGAGGAGGAGGCGGTGGTAGTGACCGTCTGGGGCAAAGCGGACGACAAAGATGTTGTTATCGTCGTGGAGGAGGTACCCACAGCGGAGGCAGGGGCGGAGGAGGAGACCAGGGAATTACTCAGAGGCGAGGCGGTTAGGTTAAGGGAGGACGAACCGCTTTGCGATTGAGTAGGCAACGATGAGCCCAAGCCACTGCTATTATTGTGACTGGTCTCCGTACTCGATGGAGTACATTGTAGAGAGCCAAGAAGTTCTCCTTGCTCAGCTGAATTGGTTGCGGACTTGGCGCAAGTGCTGAAGGCACTCGATGCTGATGGCACAAAGGATTGAGAGCTTGTCTTGGGTTTTGTATCCACTTGCACTTGCTCGGCCTGCTGCACTGCAGCCTCAACACCGGCCACGCTCTTCATGAAGGCAGCCAAGTGCAAGGGAGCCTGCTGAGCCTGTAACTCATATTCAGACCGATTCAAGTCCTCGAGGTGGTCGCGTACCACAACCAGGACATCGTCGTTGGTGCAGCCACTGCTCAGAGGCGCATCCTTGCCCAGAAGCAGTGTCGACACCTTTGTTAGCAAGGCGGGCACATCCTTGTACAGAATGTCCAGCAACTTACCGGTGGTGAAGAGTACAATGGCCTTGAGACAAGAGTATTCCGCCGAATCGACATGCAGAGCCTTCAGCTTTTCCACCTGCTCCTGGAAGATGCGTATGTGATCCATGAAGGCCACCACACGATCCGCTGCCATGGGTGAGGCATGCAGACCTGCCGCCGCCAGCAATGGTGCCACATGCAATGGCATCGAACACTGACTCGCATTCAGGACAAACAGCTCCGACCACACCAGACGCAGCAGGGCCACCTGATCCGTAACCTGCAGCTCGGGGAAAAAGGGTATATTCTTGGCCCACTCCACAGCGGAGAAGAGCAGACGGGCGGCCAATTCGCAGATATTGTCAATGCCCATGATATTATTCGGTTGCATGCATTGGCCATAGCGGGATGTTGGATATGGTTCCGCTCGCAACAGCAGCGAGATATAGGAACTGAGGTACGAGTGACCATTGAAGCCGGCCATGCTCATTGGATCACCATTGGCCAATTGATATTGGCTGTGCATGCCGGCCAGACCGGGCTGTGTGGGTGGCACGCGTCCACGTTGAACGGCTGGAAAGAAACGAGAAACAGAAACTTTAAAATTAATTAAAATTGTTAAAATATTTATTTAAGAAACTCTAACAAACTTATGACTAGCCGATGACTGAAAATCTTAACTTGGATGCGTAACTTTAGATGCGTGTATCTTTTGTGGACGAACTGCTATATGGTGTCTGCTGTATATATACCCTTTTTGTGGTTTTGTCTAATTGTTCAACTATTTTGACCGCCATATCACACTCGGGACAATGGTTGGCATTCAAGTCTGTTGGCAAAGCTGCCACAAATGCATACAAAGGACGGCACGGTACACGGGACACTATCTGGCCACCTCAATCTGTTAAGGCAATAGACAGAACATCACATCTTAGCACAGATCTGGCTTTTGTTGTATCGGGTGCTGCTCCTGTTGCCCAAGACAACGTCATAAGATACTTTTCAACTTCAAGCAACCGATAGAAGCGTATTTTCTACCCTCCTAGACGACACATTATCATATCAACCCCGTATGCGGATATATCTACCTCTCTTTTGCCTTTTACCCCCCCAAAACCCTTCTTCACACACACACATACATTATCTTTGCATAATGTTGCCTCAACTGCTTAGTTATGCAAATTTAAACTAAATACTTTCAACGCATCTTTGAAAAAAAAAAAAAAGGGTAGAGAAAATATTTTTGAACAGAGCAAAAAATGTATGCAATTTTTTTTTTTTTTTTGCTTTTTAAATACAGCGTTTTGCGTTTTAAGTATTTATTTATAAGCATTATAATTAACAATGGAAAAAAGTGAAAGGTTTTTGGCAGGAAATGGCATTTTATAGATTTGGTTTAAGCCAACAAGCCACTTGGACACGCTCCTCAAGTGACATGAACTTAAGCACGTGCTCTGGCTCTGGAGGAGAGAAGGAGGAGCAGCAACAACAACAACCACAACAGATGGAGCAGATACATTCATTAAGTAATCAGCAGATATAGAGAAAAAGAGTGAGAGAGAAAAAAAGGGATGGGTTTATTGTGTAGTTGCTTTCTTGGCTGACTTCAGCTAATCTCCAGCATCAGAAAAACCACAAGGTTTTTATGCATTTTCGGATTGAGCTTCATCTTTTCACTTCTCTCGCTCTCTCTCTGTCTCACACTCGGCTCTGGCTTTGTGGTCAGACAATAATTTTCCCAGGCCTATAAATTTTGAGACTGGACACTGGGCATTGGTTAACCGGTTTTTCAGTTTGGTTCAGTTTCTGTCTTGAGTCTTACTGCCTTCCTTACCTGTGTCTATTTTTCAAGAAGGAGAGAATCTCTTCTCCATCAGCACCATCTATCACCACCGGCACCACCACCACCCCAATGGCACAATTACGCAAATGTGTATTGTGTAAATACATTTTTCACTCGATGTTGTCTTAAACTGGACACTGGTCAACTGGGTGAGTGGTCGACGGGTTCTTAGATGAATCAAATCAACCCCTAGTCTAGCTTAATTGCTTGGGTAAAGCAATAAACAAACACTTTTGTCCCTGAGTTGACCACCAGAGAATGCTTTCGCTCTCGTTTCCTTTTAGCTTAACAAAAGACGTTACTTTTGCAGTCCCAGGTAAAGGAATCCAGTTTCCGTTTCCAGGTGTGCCAGCCTGACTCGGCCTGACTGCCTGCCTGGTCAGATCTAGCACTTGGCTCGATCAATATAAATAATAATAATAATAATGCTTTTGTTTCTCAATGAGTAGAAAACGTATGGGCCCAAAGGCTTTTTTGTTGTTGTGATTCTTGTTGCCAGATTGTGTCTGTGCTTAGTTGAAGCCTTTGAAGCGGGTGGCTTTGGCTTTGGCTAAGGTGTTTAGGTGTGGTAGGATGTGTGTGACTCCAAACTCTGAGTCTGAATCTCTGCGGCTGGCTCAAGGTGTGGAGCTGTGGAGTTTCTCTATTGTAAGAGGTGTAAAACACCAACAACAGAGAAAACCTTTGTCTGACCTAGTTTTTATTTTATCAAACCAACTAAAAGTACTTTAAGCCATTGTTTTGTTTAAAATATTTGCAGAAAATGCGTTCCGACCAAGCCTTTGAGCCATGTTTGGGCATATGTACCCCATGGATCATGCAGGTGGAGTTTGATAAAATAATAAATTATTGTGGGTCAAAGTTTATGTATGTACATATATAAAAAAAACTCAACTTGGATAAAAAACAAACAAACTCATACATAAAATAAAAAACTAAGAAAGTAATAGGCCTAAAAAAAATGCAGTTTTAAATTAATGTTTCTTGAATATTTGCATTTCTTTCTATTTTTTATCTGATTTCCATCTTCTTCCTAACAACAACTACATGAATCCCTTCACATATCTGCATGGCTATTTTTTATTGTTTTCTCTCAATTTTATTGTATAAAATAATTTCACTATTTCTACCCTTAAAAATGGGAAAAACGAGTTTCACTTAACAATCTCCAGTCCAGTTCTGTCCAATTGACACTGAAATTTAATTAGAGTCGACCCCGAACAAATGCTGATAAATTTTTTCACATCACTTTTTTCTGGTTTTTGTCGAAATAAAAATTTCCTGACCATGGCCGAGGTCTTGCTTTTAAGCCCAAAAGGGTCATTCCGGGGCATGGCCTTTGTCCGCCTTTTTTCTGCTAAATAGCGCCCTGGTCAAAGTAGGCAAAAAAAGGGACAAGAATTCTAGTGCAGAAAATTATGTTTATTTCCCACGATTTTTCAACGCTGATATGGAGAGAGACTAGATGAACTAGTTTTTACTCTCATTTCTTGTCAGCAGAACTTGTCATTAAAAAAAAAAACTACCGAAAAGGTGTTGAACTCTTTTTTGTTTCTTGTTGCTTGTTTACTTTATGTTAAATTTTCGACAAGTGTAGAAACTACAACTCATAGAAAGACATCATATTTAAAATGGTTAAAACAGGTAATATTAAATAGTTGGGTTCAGACTGTGTCATTAGCTTGACTTCTCAAAAAAAAAAAAAAAAAAAAATAATAACCCACAAAGCTGTTTATCTTAGGCAAATTTTTTTTGTTTTTTCTTTGCAACCTCGTCGGTTAAAATAAATGTTTATATACATTTAATTACAAGTGCATTGAGCTCGAGCTCAACTCTTGTCTACTAAAGGCGCAGGCGCAATTTAATTACCCCTATACGTTCTTAACCCAAATCGTCAATAGCAACAACAACAAATATCGGAACCAGCATCTGTTGTCTATTGGTCGGTTAGTCGGTGAGTTTTCAAGTCAGTTTGTTATTAGCATTTAGCGAGAAAAAAAAACCTGTCAATATTAGTGCAAATAATAACAGCTTAGTGCACTAACTGCGCATAGTTGGGTAAGAAACTGCAACTCAAACTCAAAACCGAAAGCGAGAGACATCAACGTCTCCATCTCAGAGACGTTGTTAATTGTTAATGCTGACACATGTAACTGGCCATTGGCTTGCGCCGTCATTTAGTCAATCAGTCAGTCAGCGAGTGAGTTAGTGAGTTAGTCAGTCGTTTCAGCCAGCTCTCAAAACTTGTCAATGTTGTCATTGGCAATTTGCGAATATTGTGTGGAACTCACAAGTATGCCAAATATTTGCCAGTAAACGGTAGTTACAAATTACTCTCATATATGTATATTTATTGTCTATAGGGTGCGTTTCATTAATGGGAAATCACAGAAACCTGTAACCGTGGAGATATCAATTTAAAAGCCAAATGAAACTGAGCCAAAGTCAATCAAGGAAATGTTTAAATGAAAACAATTTCTAGACCATTAAAAACCATGAAATCTACCATTAAAAATGTAAGGCTAGTTATATCTTAATAGCTATGCCTAAATTCTTCTAGAGTCATGGAAATTTGTTTCTTTCTTCTTGTCTCCTAACATATATAGTATTGCGATTTCTCTCAGTGTAAGCAATTCATTGAAATATTATTAAATTATTATATAATAAATCAATTCAGTGTGTCTCATTTGAGTTAGAGCAAAACCAACTCAATATAGGGAAAAAAAGTGTCGACATCAGGCAATTATAATATTGAGCTAATATGGAATAATAAGTACTTTGTTGTTTGTTTTTGTTGTTGCTTTTGTTGTATAGTTCTTTTGGGTTTTTATTATAATTTTGTTTTTCTTTTTTGTAGTTGTTTTCTTAATTATTAACAAGCGAACGAACAAGTTTGCATTTGATCTTTGGGGTCAATAAGTTGCACTCAATGCTTAATTGTTTTTTTTTTTTTTTTTGTATTTTGTTCTTGTGTTTCGTGTACATTGTAGTTGATGTGATGAAATATGTAGCAGCACGAGCCGAAAAAACGAATTATTTGTGTTTTAATTCGCATCTGAACCGTTTCGATCTAAACTGACCAACGGCCACATTCTTTGGCGAACGATCTATTTTTCTCTGGCAAATGAGTAAATGTTGTGAGGCAAATTCCTAGCATGTGACATTTAGTCATCTCATCTCACCCAATGAAAGTAAATTTCATTTGATTTCTATGCTCTACTTCCGTTCGGCCTAGCCTCAATGTTTGACTTTTAATTGACCCCCTCTACCCAAGAGACAAAACAAAATAGAATTAAATTGATATGAAACTTACCTTCACGTCTCATGCCCATTTTGAGGCACTTTTTCAAGCGGCAATATTGGCATTGATTACGATGATGTTGATCTATGGGACAATTTCGGCTACCACGACAGGAGTAGGTGAGATTGCGTCGCACTGAACGCTTGAAGAATGATTTACAGCCTGAAAAAGGAAGGAGAGCACATATTAGTAAAATATAGTGGAAAAAAAAACATATCTAGATGTAACCCATGTAAGCCCCTAAGCTTAACAAATTCTTTGGCACCCAAAAAAATATATACACAGAGAACTAGACGCAGCCTTTGACAAAAGAAGATTCGAACTTCTTGCCACTCCACTTCCACTTGGTCCTCCGCTCGCCCCGTTAATGTCAATGGTCATGTTACACGTTTCATGGCTTAACGCCTCCCATAAAATTACCTTTAATGGCTTTCAATTAACAAAGTGTATCTTGGGCACGAAGATACAACTGCCTACAACTGGCAGCAGCCGCCAGAGCAGAGAGTCTGGCCTGGTCTTTCCTATGAGCCACAGCAGCAGCTCACAATGTTGCAGCACTTCACGACGAAAATTTACTGTTAAGTCTCAGCCCCAGTCTCAGATCTTAGACTTAAGCTTAAGCTTGAACTTCATAGGGTCCACTTAAGACACAACTACTTCAACTAGCCAAGTTAATGTCGCCCCGCGTATCTAAACATGTGTATCACTTTGGTACCCACCAAAAAAAAATCAAGCAAATTTCTGCATAAAAAGGCATTGTCTGTATTTACATGTTTCTCCTTAATTTTTTCGTCTTTAGCTTGGCCCTAGGACAGAAAACCGAAACTTTTCTCACAATAACTCAAAAACAATGGCATATGCTCATAAAATTCGTTTTAAGCTGTAAAATCATCATCAAAAAGCAAAACCAAAAAAAAAAAAGGAAAACGAAAAATGTAAGCCTTCAATCCCATAAGCCATACAAGACATAGGCTATTAAAGATTTCAGTTTTGTTTTGCCAATGCTATCGTCGTGTGGCTAAAATCCCCCGCCCCACATCTTTTCAAAGAAAGAGAGAAAGAGAGAGAGTGGGATGAGGTAAACGTGGCCAGATGGAAAACAAAAATTAAAACTGATTGGAAATTGAAGTCGTTCGATTGATGCACTACAGGTGGGCCTAGCCATGGTAAAAATGTGACGGACTAACTGAATTCTTAGGAGTGACAAAAAAAAAATGGTTAAGAAAAAAGGTGGAAAAATTCTTAATAAATCGCAAAACGATTCGATTTTGTTTGCTCCAACTAAGAGAGAGGGAGAGAAGGGCATTTAGAAGGCTTGAATGCCTTAGCACACAAGTCTAGGAACTGCACACACAAGTTTTACACCATATGATCTACGAATAACGATATTGTACCAAGTCACGATTTCTGCCAAAACGTACCGTTGGCTTTGTTACCTATCCCACTGCCCCTCCTGTGCACACACACATACATACCTATTCTCATCGCTTCCTGACCTCCGCCCGTGCTCTTACAGCTCTTTGGCTTAAACAAGGAGAGGAAGAAGTAAAAGAACTGCAACAACAACAACAACAGGGACGAAACTGCCCATATGCGCCTATCGCATCTCTATCTAGAGCTGGAAGCTCGAAGGTTGGTCTTAAGCCAACCAGCAGTCCAGTCCTCAGTGGACGCGATGCGAACGATGCGCTTGGTTATTGATGAAGATACCGTAAACAAAATCTGACTATGCCAGTGAATAGTGGATTAGGGTGGGGAGGGGATACGCGGGGTAATATCGTCGTGTTATATCAATAACCGAAAAAGGGTGGATCGCGGTGGATTTTCTTAAAGCTTTAGCTTTTCCGCTGATAGATGCCTTAGATATACAGCTGTGGGAAGTCCAAGCAAGCCAGATAGAGAGAGAGAGAGAGAGACAGATAGACCGACAGACAGACAGAAACAGATAGATAGATAGCGAGAAGCCTTAGGATCCCTAAAGGAAAAATTTCATAGGGTTTCCTCAACAGTTTAGGCTTAGCCTCTTCGTCGTCTTTAGCCAACATTTAGTAGTTTCAACTAACTTGCGGTAGTTTCAATTACCGCTGCTGTTCTTGTTTAATTGCTTCGAAAAAACAAAATACAAAAGTAAAGGTCTTGCGTGCTGTACGCGCCATAAAGCGTTCAATATACACAGTTAGTTTGAAAATATTTCCAAGAACTTGTCTAAAGCCAATGCGTTTTATTATTAATTGAACTTCCTCAACTGCAAAAACGAATAGAAAGAAAATAGTGTGAGTGAATCTCACGAAATGGTCATATAAAATAAAAGTTAATAGCATTTCATTGAATGCCCTTTTTACCAAAGAATGCCGCAAAAATAAAGTGCCAAATCTAAACTAATAATTGAAATAGATTTTTTCTTAATTTCAATCAATCTATTAGATATGTTTTTTACATTTTTTGCAATTTCTAAGTTAGTGCATTGAAAGTGCCGCTACATGGGCTGATCTTTGCGGTTATTTTAGTTGCCGCTTGGCCGCGCTATTTAAAGCGTGAAATTAGTTGGCTCAACCAAAAGACGCATATACTACGAAAAGCAATCTCATCCTATCTTGCTAGACCATATGCTATTATCTATACATATATAGGTGTATTTATATATGTATGTATGGTTGTTAGTTTGCTTAGCCAAGATATAGTGTAATATTTGTCTACTCATTTGTTTTCTAACTGTTGTGCAATTTTATTTTGGAGCATTGACCCTCGATCCGATCCACACAGAATGTGTAACGAAGACAAAGTCAATAGCACTGCATCTACTACCTTGACTTGAAGCTCATTTTCTAATTATTAATACGGGAGAGTGCAACCAAGAGGGAAGAGAGAGAGAGAGAGAGAGAGAGATAGAGAGAGAGAGAGAGACAGGCCCATCATTAAGGTGCAATAATTAAATGTTAAAGCTTACACGAGGCACTCAGGCCTAGTCAAAGTAATTAGCACAGGCAAAGAGTCAGCCAGGCAGTCAGCCAGCCACAGTTACAGCCACCAAAGGCGGCTAGACAAAGTCGCTTTGGCTATAACTGGAGTAAAACCGAACCGAAACAGAAAACATAATTACAGGCACCAGACCCCCCCCTATCATCAGACACGAAAGAAATCGCATGCACTTGGAGTATCTACAAAATGCACTGATTATGAACGGTTGGCTTGAACTTCAGAGTTTTCGATCTCAAGCTCGAAATTGAAGGTGAAGGCGGAAGGAAACAGGTGAGTCCCCCAGAGTCCCCAGGGTGCCAAGAGATTGAGTAGTTTGCCATAAAGCTGTAGGGTTTACAGCTTGATATAGGTCAACGGTAAAATGAAACAAATTAAATGAGAACTTAACTAAAGCCAAGCAGAGCAGAGGATCAAAAGAAACATTGATTTGTTAAACACTCATTATAATTGCATACTTTTGGGAAAAAGACAGAAAATTATAGTTGAACAAATGACAGACAAGTCAGAGATCTAGTTTTCGCAAGCCCTAAGACCAACTTGTTGCCCATATGCCAGCCCAAGTTTAAGCCTAATCCACACGTATAAACATATATATGTATGTATATATATATATGTATAAAGCACAACAACAACACAAAATGCCGACGAAAATAAAGATAAGCGATTTAGCTTTGATTTAACTGATGCTATGTGAAGTTATGCGGCAACCTCCAAAAGAGTTGGATAGAACAATCCACTATGATCCAGTCTCTAGTCTCTTGTGCTGGTCATGTACACCGACATGAGATCTCGAGCTTGAGTCCGAGTTTGGGCCTGGGCTTTTGACCACAAAAAAAGACCAAACGACACATGGCGATAAGGAAAAGGTTATTGCTGCAGACTTAAAACTATTAAAGAGAGACCTGGACCAACAGGCACTGCGGGGCATGTCGTCGTCTTCGTCGTCAGCAGCAGCAGCAGCAGCATGAACCTCCAGTTCTCAATTCTTGCGGCCAAATGTTGCAAGTGCAAGCAAAAAGATGCAACCAAAACGTGCCAACTAACCAACAGAAGAAGAAGAAGTGAAATAGAAACATAGACAGGGGAAAACTATTTCTGGCTTTTCTTCTCTTTTTTTCGTTTTGGTTTTTTTTTTTTTTTTGGGGGGCTGATCGATTAGCCAAGTTAGTTTGAAAACGAAAATTGCGCATGAAGTGGCAACAACAACAACAACAAAACAGTAACCGGCAAACGGTCCCCTTTGGGCCTCTTGAGCGAGCTTAACATAATTAATTAAACCGTTACATTATAAAGCGGATCAAGTCGGTAGTTCACGATTTTTTCACTATATAGAGCGAGAGAGAGAAACTCTTTTTCTCGTGTCAGGATAAATTTTTTGCGCCTCATTTGGCGCTAGGGCTTTTTTAAGTTGAGAACGGACGGGGGGAGAGATGGTTGTGGATGGATGGAGACGATGCTGCTGGCTGATCCAGTGGGGCAGATGGAGAAGTTTCGAACATTTTCTTCTAAGTACAACGATTTGTACTACAAGGCAACTTTTAATGATTACAATGTCTAGCTCTGTATTGTTGTTGTTGTTGTTTGTTTGTTTGTTTTGCCTGTTGTTGCAATATCTCTACAATTAAGTTTTGTTTTGTTTTTGGGTGATTTTCCTTCTTTTTTTCTTGTTTTAATGAAGGGTTTTGAGTTGAACTGAGCCCAAGTCAACTTTAACTTTAGTCGAGCTCATTAATGTTGACAAAATGTTGAGCAATCGATGGGAAAAGTACACAGATTGAGACAGAGACAGAGACGGAGTCGAAGACAGAGACGACTAAGGAGTGCCCTTGTTTTTTTTCCCCTTAAACAAAAGCTTTATTTGTTGTATGTAAAAACAATATAAAGTAAGAAGTGAATATCAAAACTAATAAATGAACTTTGTTTATCAAATTGTGGTTAAAGAAACATATGAATAAAAATTGAAAAGGAAATTCTCTATAAATTGCATTATGAAGTTAACAACGATTACCTTCAAGTACATACATATGTAGAGTAAGGGAATCATTTCCTTTTATGGCCACATATTTCAGCCTACGACTTGTCATAATAATTTGTCTCAAAATATATGTATGGATATATGTATGTACATATATGTGGCAGGCTATAAGTTAACAGGGGACTCCTTGTACTCTGAGCTACTGAGTTGCCGAGTTGTTGGTGTTGTTGTTGTTGCTGTTGTAGACTGTGGGGGGATAGTAAATCATTTGGCACACAAATCGCTCGCACGGAAGTTATAAATGTTTATCAAAAGGCGATTTAGATGATAAATGGTTATGGTTAAGCAATTGACTTGACTTCTTTTCGCTTTCTTTCTTCAGCCTCGAGAATTTGGCGAATGCAAATTTTTACTGCATACAAGCTTTAAATTTATTAAGAGTCTTGTTACTAATTAATAAATACAAAAGTTGAATAAAAAAGGAAAAATACAAAATATAAAGTAATGCCATATGCCTAAGGCGGGACACGCCCCAAACGCCTCCCCAAAATGAAACTGCAGCGTCATAAATTGCAAGCCAAAAAAAAAAAAAAGAAAATCAAAAAATTCGCTGTGGGCGTTGTTAATTTCTGCAGTTGTATTTACTTTGTTGTTGTTACTTATAATATGATTTTTTTTTAATAAAAACGACAGCAAATTGATTTATGTTTTTGGCTTTTTGTTAAATGTTCAACATTCTCATGTGTGTGTGTGTGTGTGTCAGCAAGGGGAATGAATTTTCTTGACAGTTTATTTTCATTTTCCCCATGTGAAGAGGTGAAAAATAAGAAAAATCTTGGCTATAAACATAAAAAACAAATTAAAAACAGATTTCAATAAATAAAAACATTTTAAATAGGTTTTTTTCTGTTTTTTTTTGTTGTTGTTTGTTTCGGGTCAAGCAATTGCATACATTTCTCTGGGTTTAGCAATCATCATAATGAAGTTAATTAAAAAGCCACACATGTTGCCTGGGGAATGAAGTCAAACAAAAGGACAATCGGACTGACGAATGTCCAGAAATTCGCATTACAGTGGCATACAATTTTATTTTGCAGATCATCAAAACTTGTGACTTGCCGCTGTTCCTCATGGGTTTGGAACGTGGGAACTTCATTTAAGTGACTTCCCGTTGCACTTTCTTAAGCTAAGCATATTTATGGTTTTGGATGACAAATATGAATGTATCTCAAAGATACACACACACACACAAATTAAAGAGAACTGACATGGTCTGGTTAATGCGGCTTGGCTGGCGCTTAACAATTAGACAAGATGGCAATTTTTTATATTTTTTGTTGTTGCTGTTCTCAGTTTGCATTAATTTTGTATTAAATTAATTGCATGCTAGTCTAGTTACTAGTTTTAGTAGCTTGAGTAATTTTTCACTAAAATTTATTTGTCATAGTCATGTAGAGCAAGCAGGTTGAGTGATAAATCATGTTAATTTAGATTTTGACATGAGTGCTGAGTGAGGGGTGGAGTCGCCATATATAATAATCATAAGGAAATGCTTTAGACTATTCTACGAAAAGTTTACCTAAACATACTTGACTCCTCAATAGGCCATGGCAAATGAGCATTAGGTCTTATCGGAAAACTTTTAATCAGCAAAAAGAAGAGGAGAGTTCTCTCGCTCTTCTTCACCTACAAAACAACAGCTGGAATCAAACAAGTTGCTACCTACTACAATAGGAGGAAGAAGATGATCAAGGGCTGGGTAGAGCAACACGGAACCGGCAAACAGGCAACTCTAGGTAAGAGACGTATGCATGTATGTATGTGTGTGTAGACAACACTCGTAAGCTACAATTAATCTTCTAGAGCTACAAAAAGCAAATGCAGTGGGGTGAGTAAACTTGGCATAAATTTCACATACTGCCATGGACAAGCTCTTTCTCCCTCTGTGGCGGATCTTTTGCCGGACAGACTGGCAGAACGGGGGGTAGATCGGGACAGACAAGTGAGACAACCAACAACGAAAACGAGTTGTGATCTGCACCTTGAAGTGAATCAGCTGAAAAGGACGACCCGACCCCGAGACCGACCCGAGAGCACATTATGGATTTTAGTAGAAAATCTTCTTCGCATTTGGCAATGATATGAAATGGTTTCTCTACTGATCTCTCAGCTTTATGCCTTTTTGTATTTGCGCGTTGTTTTTTTTTTGTTTTTCTCTATGTTCTTCTTTTTTTATACTTTTTATTATTATTATTTTTGTGCCAGGGCATAGAACAAAATAGATTGCTATCGTGGCAACATCATCAGACTCCCTCAAGAGAGAAAAGGAGAGAGGAAAACCCAAAAGATATCTTACACACACACACAGTAAGTGGAGGTAAGTGTATTGAGGTGGAGGCAAAACACCTTCAGAATGCAACGAGGCGGTCACAGAGCAACATTTCTTGTTGCAGTTGTTAGTGTTGTTGTTGCTGTTATTTGTTGGCCGTTGCACATGCGTACAAAATGCTTGTGTGATTAATAATAATAGCAGCGCCTACAATGGGACTGAAAAGTGCCAGAATGCCAAGTCAGAAAGAAATTCGAAATTATGAAATTTAGTTCATAAATTTTGAATTTAGAGCTCACTTGCAATATAGAATTTATAATTAATTTGAGTAATTGTCAATAGTTTTCTTTACTTATCTTTTGCTCTAATATTTTTCATATTTTAGCCACTGTACCTCATCTATCCAAAGGAAAAAAACGAAATATACCCAAGAGTCATTTCATTTCAAAGTAGACTCTGCTCACATCTAGAACATTTGAAGAGATATGATTATGACAAGTTCAACTCCAAGTTGCACTAAATGCCAAGACATGCAGTTGGCAGAGACCTCTCCGGTCTGGTCTGGCCTGGCTTTCTTCTACCCCATCTTTTTCTCAGGTTCTCTCTCTTGCTCTCTAGCCTTTATCTTTAGCCCTTCTCTCATGTCTAAGACAATAAAAAGGTGGGCGCTTCATTTAGCAGCCGAGCACAATTTGCATGTTTGCACAATAACAGCAACAACAACAACAACAACAACAACAACAACAGAAAACGTAACTACCAACAATTCTTTGTGTCTAGTACAAAGCACACCGTATTTTATTTAGATAATAATTTACTTCTTTTTTTTTTTTGCTTTTGTTGTCTTTTTATCTAGCGATAAGCTAACCAAGTTAAGAAACGGACGGGTGCGTGCCTGGCCTGGCTTAAGAGGGCGAGATCTGTCTACACACATATATATCTGGATAGATAGATAGATAGGAGTGAACAGGCAGAAAAAGTACGGGGAAAAAATATAAATTCTAACTAAATTGTAAAAATGAGATAAATAATTTAAAATAATTTTATCCGAAATCTATAACTGACTCTAATAAGACCAAGTTGTACTTCTTTGTAATAAACAAATCTAATCAGCACAAAAAATCTTTCAAAATACTAAACTATCCCAAAGATTGCTATGAAATGGATATCCCATTGAGTTGAGAATCATCCTAGCCTTTACCTAGTATATATTCATTTTCGAAAGCTTTGAAACTCATTGAAAAGTTTCTTTCTATTAAGCCATCAAAATGTCATACTTTTGATTAGAAAATCCAATAGAAACTATTCTTTTGCATTTATTTCTGCACTTCTTGGCTAGATTCGCATTCTTCTTTGACTCAAGATTTGCATGATCGCACACCCACACACACACACAGTATCATCAGTGTGTTCTTTTTTGCCATCTCATCAAACTGCCATAATTCACGGTAACTGTCAAAAATCAACCGATCAGCCGTTGGCAGGCTGGCACGCTTTTATGTTTTTGTTACACAATATATTTCTGTTTGGTCATCATCATGATCATCAATGTCGATGTTGGTAAAGATAGAAAGATTCAATTGAACAATTACTCACCTTCACAGGTAAACTGTCCGTAATGTTTGCCGGAGCTCTTGTCGCCGCAAACAACACACTCGATATTCTGCTTGGAATCGATCTGTGATCCACTATTGCTGCTCTGCGAATGTGAGCTATTGGCCTGCGAACTAGGTGTGGTGCTGCCGCCGCCACCACCGCCGCCTCCAGATGAGCTGCCCAGGCAACTGGATGACTGCGAACCCTTGATAATGGGTAGCATATCTGTAGTATGACCCGATGGGACACCACTGGCATGATGTCCTGCCGCCGATGAGCCACCACCATTGGCACTGGGCAGGCTGGAGAGATCCTCTTTGATTGTGTGATGTGCACTTTGGTTGAGATTCGCCGTGGAGGCAGTCAGCCCAGATAGATCCTGTTTGATAACCGCCGACTGTTGGCTGGCCACACTGCTGGGAGTGGTGCCACCGCCGCCAGCCGATCCGGCTGTGCCTGGGCCAGGGCCCGCCGATGCAGAGGCGTGCAGGTGACCACCAAGATTCGGATCATGCCAGGCTGTGTGCGGCGGCACTCCCAAACCCATGGAGCGCGAGAGTCCCAGATCGAAGGCGGACAACTCGGCCCCAGATTGGGGACGGGGATTGAAGAAGCCGGGAGCTGTGGACGGGGAGGCGCACATGACGCCGCCACCGTACACGCTCAGAGAATTGTGCGTAATAATTTTGGCGGCCGGATCGGAACACGTGGTAAAATTCGTGGAATACACTTTTGATCACACACACTTACACACACACTGATAGATCGGTAAGCCAATCAAATTCCTTTGGAAATTCTATCGCCCAAGCAGCGTTTACAATTTATTTATTTATTTTAGAAATTAAATTTCTTTTCTAACAATTTGAAAATACTTTTTTTTTTTTTTTGGAAAATATTCTTATCTCAAATTGATTTGTTGAATCATTTTCCAAACACTTCTTCTTCACTGGCCACACAGAAACACTTGGCAAACACCCGAGCAATTTTTTTCTTTTCTTATATATATTTTTTTTTTTTTTGTTTTTCGTATTTTCTTATTTTTCCGAAAGACTTTAAAGATTTTTGAAAAATATTTCTCTTTTTCTTTGCATTGACTTGTATCTTTTTTGAAAAATGCGCGTCATCCGGAGCAGCGAAAATCTCAGCTGTTCTCGTAAGGCCTTTTAGACTGACTGGCAAAACATTCGTGGCAAAAGGTACACGACCCGACCCGACTCGACCTAACGACACACCACACAAATCTCTATATCTCTGCGTTCCTTGCACTTGCAGTTGTTCAATGGTTGAGTGGAATTGCCATTGAATCTCTCGCTCTTACTCTATTCGTTAGGCTGGCTGGCTGCCTGGCCTGGCTGGCTCTCTGGTGGCGGGGCAAGACCTTCAATGCGTTTGGCTGATTTGCTCAACCACCACCACCACCACCAACACAACTAACACCACCACCACCACCACTCGTATAGCCATAAGAGTCACAGATACATTTCTTTCTCTCTCTCCCTCTTTGTTTCGTTGAGTTGCCTTCTTTTCACTCATTTTTAACTCGAATCTCTTATGAATTGGACTTTTTTCATCCACTGGGAAAACTCGTTTCTCGTTTCCTCTGCTTTTCTTATTAGTTGCTGCCGTTGGGCACATCTGTTAGCTCACTTTGGCTACTTTACCGTTAACATTTTAACTTTTTTCATTGACTTTTGCTGCTGCTTACTGACTTTTTAATTTGTATGACAACTTTAAAATGGTAAACCGCTAGTCTCCACCCCAAAATGGTAAAAAATTATTTGTTTTAGTCGCCGTCAAAGTATCTCAAAGTCTTCTGGTTGGCCAGGTTAAAGTGTTTTGTTTTTGATAAATTTTGTTGGCTCTTTAAGTGCGTTTTTTTGTTTCTTTTTTATCTAGTTCAGACTGGCTGATATAGCCGCAATCTTAAAGCTGCCTTCTCATTGGCCAATGCTTAAATGGCTTATATATGTAAATAATTTTTTAGTCATAGAGTACAAGATGAAGTCACTTTGTTTAGGAATATTTTTTTAGTAGCAAAAAAATACTTCAATTTTTTCTTTTCCATAAGGGAATTTTGAAAATTTATAAACTGTTTGAAACAATTAGTTAAACTAGCATAAAAATGCCTTTATCTATTGACTTACGAGTTATGCTAATGGCAAAAATGTTGAAACAAATTGGAAAAATTTACTATGTTATGATTTGAAATCTTATGCCAAGGTTTTATGGAAATCCATCGAATCACTTAAAGCATAAATCTAGCTCATAATTCCCTACCATTTCACTATGGTCCAAAATCCAGATTTTATGGCTCCTTTTTTTTTGTCCTAAAATAAAGAAAAGTTAACCCATGTGTGCGTGTATTGTGGAGTGGAATCTAACTTTCTGTGAATTTCAGCGAAATTGTAATTGTAGTAAATTACAGCTCAAAGTATGCATTTAATTATATTATGATTACTTTTCCCGAGTTTTTCGGAGGTAAATTTATGTTATCATTTATTTTAGCCAAATTTGACTCAAAATATCAAAAATATCTTATTTAAAATAAAATCAAAGTTGTTTATTTATGGTTTGTATTGCTTAATCAAGAAACAAACTTTTTTTTTTATTAATAACAGTTCAAAATAAAATATTCAAATTTAAGTTGTTGAATTCTAATTGCTATAATTATTTTAATCCCAAATTAATTACGTATACGCTGCGTGGGATAGTATAGACGGTCAAGAGGGCATGGTCAAATCACTCCAATTTTTTTTTTTCAATATGCATCCTAACATGGTTATATGTGAAAAGTTTCAACTCTGTAACTCCATTCCTTCTAGTTAATGCCACAAAATCTGGATTTTGGATCACATTTGTCACGAAATTCGAATTTTGACAATTTTCATAGGTAAATCTCGGTCTTGGGGGGAAATTAACTTCATTTCGAGGATCCTCCAGGATATTTTTCCGCCTTGGTGTTCATAATTCTTAACAAAGAACATAGAAGCATAAATTCTTGATTAGTTTGTTAGAATTTTTACCAAGTAATTGTATAATTTGTTGATATTTTTCAAGTTTATTTTGTAGTTGACCTTAATAATATATAGGTAAAATAGTTTATGGTATTTAAAGGAATAGCCTACATTTTCTTAACGCTCATGTATTCGACATGCTTTCAATTAGTTGGATTCCCTCTTGGCATTACTACTGAAGCCTATTGACTGCCATAATAAAATTAGAAATACGTCTTAAATATGTATGTTTGTATTTTCAACTAATTGGCTTTACGCACTCAACTTTCGACTTGGTCGTGCCTCACCATCATAATTATCCTGTGTGTTTATACACTTGAAAAGTGCCAAAACATGAAATAATAATTTAATTAAATTTTAACAAGCCAAAGAGAGAGAGATAGAGAGAAACCTGATATGCCCTGCCCAACTAACTAACTAAGCCAAAGTGTCTATCTACTATTTCATGCCCACACATCATAAAAAAATCTAAAAATCCAAGAGCCTTAGGTGAAGATGGAATGGAAATGAAAATAAAAATAACAGCTCTCAATTAGAAACGCCAACACAAAAGATATAACTATTTATTTGAAATTAGCATTTTGTGGCAATTTGCACGCAAAAAAGTGATGAAAATTGCAAATATCTTTAAAAAACACTTTACAAGCCACGCAAAGACAGTCAGCTCTGTCGGTCTGACACTTCATTTCTCTCGCAACTCTCACATTGAATGCAAAAAGAAAACCAAATGGAAATGGAAAACACAAAAAATTGTCACAATTGTTGGAAAAAGTTGGCAGAAAGAGTCCAAAGGGCCAAATTGTGGGCAACGCACTTTGCACTCGTATCATGGGGCGTTAGAAAGGAAACCAAACGAAAAAGGTGAGAGGGTGATGGTTTGGGTAGGGCGAGTGGCGCCCTCTTGTGCCTTGCATGGGTTGGGAAGGGCCAAACGTTCAATTGGATGATGAATTGGACAACAGCTCCTCATTGGGGTGGCAAATTTCCAACTCACAATGCGATTCACTCAGAGAAATGCCTCTCGAATGAATGAGTTTCGTTAAGTTTTGTTGATTCACTCATTTTTAGGCCACGCCTTATCTCTACGACTATTTCACTCTATAACTCTCTCTCTCTCTTACTCTGTGTGTGTCTGTCTCTCTTGCTCTGTGTATGTCTCCCTTTCGCTCAAGTCTTATCATTAACTGTATCGGAATGTTTTGCTTTTTGTGTGTGTTTGCTCTCATATAGAATAAAAGAAAAAAATTAAACCCAAAAACGAGAGAAAAAAAAAGTGATTTTCTGTTTGCTTTTTATTAACACTGCTAGATGTCTCTCTCTGTCTTCCAGCAGCTTTTGGAGTCCCAAATCTAATTCAATTGCCCGGCAACCATCCCTCTCTGGCCAAGGGTTATGAACAGGGGGAACGCTCTCCACATGGCCACATCTCCACATCCTGCCTTTGAACCTAATCTCTCGGGTTCTCGGCACCTCTTGTTAGTACATCGTATGTTACTCGGGCCCCATTTCAGCCCCCCATGCTGCCCCTCTGTCGCTGTTGTGTTTTTCTCGGTCTGCCCCTGCCTCACCCAATAGCACGGAGTTCGCGCAGTCAGGCAGCACCTCCAACCCTTTTGGGTTAAATACTGACAACCCCATTTGAGCGCCTTTGCTGCGCTTTGCCTTGGCACCTAACCCACAACTTTGGCATCATGTTGGCTAGTGGCCATTTTTTTTCCCTCTTTCTTTTTTTGCTCTCTTCTCATCTGTCTGTTTTTTTGTCTCCTCCCTGTAGAAGTGGAGAATGGGCGAACTGTTGGGGGCCAGTCTATTGAAAGCACACTAAAAGGAGGACGTATGCTTTTGGCATGGGCCCAAACGAACGATGCAGTCTCCGCTTCGAAAGTCGGCACAACCACATCCGTGGTTCTTATTGTTAGCTACAATTCAATATAAAAAGTGATTTTTAAAATATAATCAAGATTAATTTTTAGAATTAAAACTTTATCTTTTCTTTCCCAATTCAGAAATTCAAATTAAAAATTAATCAAAAATTTCATTTACTCATAACTTTGGTTTCAAGAATTTTAATAAATTATTTTTCCAATAAATTTGGCATTCAATTTGATAATTTCTATCTTATTCCTTTTTTAATCTTAGTTTTAATTTAAATTTGAAAATATAGAAGCCATTCTAATTGTTTTATAACTAAAAACCAAAGAAATTGACGCTTTGCAGATTTTGAATATTCATTTGTAGATTTTTTCTTCTAATTTTATCGGTTTTAAATTCTAAAAAATTAAAATTATAAAAAATGTTAGTCTTGAGCTTATTATTACATTCGATATTAGTTTAAGTTCAAGTCATAATCAAAAGAGATATAATAAAGGGATATTGATTGCTTTGAAAATTTTCAAAGACCAATGTTAATGTTTGCTCAATTGGTATTTCAATAGATATTTACTTTATAAATATAAATGGCTATATTCTTTGGGATTTTTTATAAAATTTGCTAAATTAAACATTTTAGTTTACGATGTTTGGCCAACTGCAGTCCGGAATTCATTGAAATGCATATTTATGTAGGTACATATAAACTTTATATTATATATATCTAGCAAGGACTTGCACAGGATGTGCACTTGTGTATAAAGCTCACACTAATACTGCTTTGCCATCCCCCTCTATATCCTATTCTCTCTCTGTGTCTCTCTCTATCGCCCTTTATCGGTGGCATATAATTTACATTGTTGCTTGTCTCTCCTTTCTCCTTTTTCCATGTCCGCTGCTTTCTCTGTAAACTTTTACATTGATAAATTTTTAGTAATTCTTCTTCACTGTAGCTTGTTTTTTCATTTTTCCCATTTTCTGGGTAACTTTTGTTGCTGTTAGTGTTGTTGTTGTTGTTGTTTTTGGCCAGCCAAGGACTTTATGAATAAGTGCTAAAATGCCAGAGTCCAGGACCGCAATGGACCGGGCCATGTCATGCTGGTTAAACTGACGAGCACGCGCCATCTTTCCTCCTCGAATCTTGCCTCCTTCTACCACGTATTGCCCTTACCACGCCATTCTGCCGTCTTCTTTTTTTGTGTGGTTTTTCCCGGGCTCCTCTCTACATTTTCCATTGTTTGCTGTTGTTTTTAGCTTGATGAATCATTGTGAAAGTGGAGCTGGTTGCCATTTGCCGTCGCTGCTGGAAAATGGGCGAAATGTACGACACTCTAAGGGCTGGGAAAAAGTTGCCCGGAACTTTGTCATTCCCAAAAAGCGAATCCAATATGCTTGATGAAGCTGCGTCTAGATGATGGATAGCGGCGAATGAAAAAACAAATAGAACAAATTTAAATCATTTCTTTTTTTTCATTTAAACAAAATTTCATTTAAATAGCACTAAAAAGAGTTTGATTTTAATTGGTTAGTATTGATAGAAACTGGAATTTGGATTAAAAAGACTATACAAATATACATTTTCTTTTAGAAAATCTTTTCGTCATTTTTTTAGCCTTGCAATATTTCTATTGTATTGAAAACCCAATCAACTTATTGAAGGGCCAGAGAACTTTCAAGGGTTTCATGTGCTGCTTACGTATCAGTAAATTGTCGTCATACATACATATATATACATATACGAGTAGGTATATATATACATACATATATCAGTATCTCAGTATATAAGCATGCTTTTAATGCGCCCATGTGTTTCTGCTCCACTCGAAATGTATTTCGAGAGCGCATGTCAAAAGGTCACCCACTGCTCACATGTGTCTGTCCCTGTCAGTAGGTAGGTATCTGTGTGTGTGTAATTACATACAAGAGCCCAGAGCTTCCCCCTTTATATGCAGTATTTAGTATGAGCAACTACGCCCAATTTTATTTATGTGTCTGCAGTTGTTTTTCCTCTTTTTGTTTCTTGTTTAAATAAAACCCCAAAGAAATTCTTTCGATGAATTAAAGATTTTTGTTCACATAAAAGCTTCTAGTTAGTTGATTTCGAAATTAAAGCAGTAAACTGTCACAAATAATTAGCACATATTCAAATTGAATTGAATGTATGCAAAAACCAAACTCAAATAAAAGAAAAATGTTGGCCCATCTCTCTCTCTTAGATGACCTCGGCAAACTTTTTGTCTAATTGCGTGAGCCACAAGGCGAAAAGGTCAGGAGGCTGCAGACGCTCGTCAAATCTTTCTTTCTTCAAAAGATCGCCAGCATCTGTCCAGGTAGCAATTTGAACTCGAGTTCGAGTGTCTATGTCCAGATGGTGGGGGGTCATCCTCTAGCCAGAAGCAAAAATTAACCTTTGTCTGCGGTGACAAGTTCGAAACGATGCTGAGTTGCATCATCAACCCTCGGAACCGAGGATCGGCATCGTCATCATTCCAGTCTGGACATTGTCCAGTTGTATAATTTTCTGCTTGATTTTTCTTGAAATTTGTAAGAATATTTTCGTTTAAAGGGTTTTCCTACCTGGTTTTTGGCTAGATTTTCGGTTTATTTTTTGGGGTTGATTTCTTTCATTTCTGGGGTCGCATTTTATAAGCATTTTCATCTTTGGTAATTTGCGTTTTTGCATACGCAAAGGCAAGACATGGTTGAAGATTTACCGAGTGTCCTTTTTGTGTCAGCGTGTCCAGCGTGGGAAAAGGGACATTGGTCAGTTGCCTGGGCTTACATTAATCCGATTTTAATGAAGCGCAACGTTTTGTGGTCGCATTTTCCAACGCAATTTTGAATTACAATATGAAAAATGAGAAAAATTTCTCAATAGAGAAAAACAAAACAAAAGAGATAAAGTTCCAGATTTCAAAAAAGGAAAAAAAATATGTATAAATATCAAATATATTTTGCTGTTATGCGGGCTCCCAAAAAAAAGGTTATCCAATACCAATCGCCACTGTTCGTTTACTCCACCACAAAACAGCAACAACAACAAAAAAACAAAACTGATAATTGAGCAGTCAAAATCGAAGAAACAAAACTTCTCCTCCAGCTCCAAACAAATCTCTTGTTGTCTCCCCCATCTTTCTCTCGCTTTTTCTCTAACTCGCCATCGTTTGCCGACTTATAACAATGGCAACTCATTTTACTTGGTTTTCTGGTTGAAGTTTGATGAATGATCTCATCAGCGAGGTGTCGGCTTCGTCACAAAACCGATGATTGGCCATCCAGAAGGCATAAGTTCCACGGACCTGGAACCTGGGACCCGGGACCTGGACTTGGAGATATCTGTGGGATGCTGATTGAACATCATTTGTGTGGCAAAGTGTAAAATTTAAAATTTAATAATTAACAATTGTTTTTTAATTTCTCAGCGGGCAAAAAAACAGTTGTTACTTTCGCCCTGAATTGGCCCAAAGCCACTTTGGTAGCTGTCAATTGTAACGAGACGCCTCTGGTCGAGTTGCCTTCTTTATTGTTTCTGTATCGGTATTTCTTTTTCGGTTAGCCCCAAAATGATTAATGATGCAAAATTATGAACTCGCTTGTTCTAAATGATGTTGGATGTGTGAGGCGAAAAGCTAAAAGGGGCAGGGTTAGTGACGTGCCTTGTAAGCAGTTTTGTTAATCGGTTCAAGAAAAATGACTTCATTAAATTCATTAGCGCCCGTGTGTGAAATTCGTTCAATTGGTTTTGGTCGTCATATCAGGTATAGCTTGATGATGGAGATCAAAAGTTGGATTAATAAAGAGTCAATGTGAAGACTCAGTTTAAGCTAAAGTTATAACAATGGTAATTTGGAGATACATATCAAATAATTATCGAAGTGTTCGAAATATTTTATTAAAAGGATTCTACGCGCGTGATACTAAGTGATATTACTTTTAAAATTTCTTAAATTTTTATCCACGTTGTAGTAGGTTATCCATTTTATTATTACTATTTAGATATTTGATTTGTTTCATAAACTTTCTTTGCAGTTAATCAATTTTGACATAACTTCCTTACCAATCGGGACTATTATCTCCCCCAAAACAACTAGCACGACTTTCCTTAAATCTTTCATATCCACATAACCACACATTGGCCCCCATTTAATGGTTACCTTTCTTACATGTAGCCAATTGCCCACTGATGAGAGCTAACCACAACGAAATGTTCGAATATGAATCCGAATAATCACCAAGTTTAGCAGTTTCTGAGCTTTTAGCTATTTGTTCAGCCTGGGAAAATCAATAGGTGCAATTGTAGGAGAGAAATAGATAATCAAAGTGTGGTGATGGTGTTGGTGGTGGTGCAGCCAAATGTGTAATGTGTTAGTTATATAGATGGATTTCTTTTGCTATTGCCTGAAAGTGGAAAACCTGAGGACCGGTAGACCATAAGTCATCGGCATTGATAGCCATCAATCGCCACAGCTTTCCGTTGTGTTTTTCTACAAACATGACCGCAAGAAAAACGACCAGGTCCAGCAGCCTTTCCAGTTGGCGCGAAATGTAGCCACAATTAGTCGGAGCGGGAAGGGGGAGTAAATATGGGTAAACCGCAGTGTTTTGTTTTGCCTTTTGGCCAAATCTTTTGCTGCTCTCGCAAGTTGCATATGAAAAACTCTGTTTAGCTCAATTTTTTTTTGTTACAACTCCAACGCATTTTCCAAACTTGGTCATTTTTCTTAGATGCGGCTGCCCAGGCAACCAACCAAGCTGCCAGACTGAGACCAAAGACTAAGAGTCTGAGCATAGGAGTTGGAGCTGAAGCTAAAGGCGACCTCCTGCCTCCCAGACCACGTCATTTTGTCAGAGTTGTTGGCAAGACTTTGGTTTTTTTCTTTTTTGGGTCTCTGTCGGCCTTCTCTTCGACTGACTGACTGACTGACTGACTGTCTGTCCGTCTCTTTGTCTGTATGCTCGTTGAACCTTTTTAACCGTTGCTTGGTCAAGAGTTGTTAACCATATTAAAGTGTTCAATGATTAATTACACGCGTCCAAGATTAATTGAAATCAATCAAAGCTGAAGTTAACTAATGGCAACACGTTTGTAATCTCTGGTTCATTCTCAAGTGTGGAATTTCTTGGTCTTGAGTTACTTCAACTCCTACTCCTTCTTGTCTTCGGCGTTGACTCCAACTCCTGCCAAGGCGCATTTGTACATTTATTTTTGTTCACAGTGAATTTTATTAGCCACATTATTCGGATATCAGTTGGTTTTCTTTCCCATACTTAATTACAATTAGAGAATTTTTGTGGGCTTACCACATTAAGTCGAATGATTGAAATGAATGTGGGAGACTTCAATGAAAACCAAAATTGTGATTTGGAATTACAGAAAAAGGAAATTTGAATCAAGAACAAACAAATTTGATTTAAGAGCAAGGAAAGCAACAGGCTCTTAGTAGGTGAAATTTAATTATGGTATTTGTGTTTGTTTCTTTACTAACTTCCGTCACATATAATTTATATCATATTTCATCAAAAGCCAATATTCAGTTTATGTTAACCCTCTTTATTTTTTTTTTTAAATCCTATAGTAATTAAAATATTTTCAATTATTTAACTGAGTTGCGGCAAGGTAATATCAATTGCCTGTCAGTATGCTAAATTATGGATTATGCCCCTGGGTGAGGTGGGATAAGGTGTTATGGGGATGGAGGAGTTAGCAAAAGGTATAAAAGACAAAAGGAAGGCACTGAAATATATGGAAGGAGTTAAGGGACGACAGACAATCGTTAAATCGGTTACGTTATACACACACGTGACACACGAGCCCGAGGATGAGGATGAGGACAAGCGGAAACGGTGAAAAGGACACGTTAAACCGTTTCCTTCCCTCACTAACTTGGCAACTCAACTCCATCTCCCCGCAACCATCAACCTGACTGTCTCAAACCCACATGTGGTTAATTATAATTACGCAATTTTAATATCAAAACATGGCCAAGGCAAAAAGTCCCTCCTCCTACAAGGATATGCAAGGTATCCTTTACTGCCTCTGTGCTCGGGGGTTGTTGAAAAGGCGAAAAATGATGAATGAAATACGATGATTTTCAATGAGCAGCAACCCCCAAGCAAACAGAAGGTAGGTTAAAGTTACCTCACACCCAAGCCACCCCTCTTAACCACACCTCTGACACCTCTCCTAGCCTCCTTCCTTCCAACCGCCCACCACACCAAAAACAAGTCGCAACACGCACACTTTGAGCTTTGATTGAGCATATCCGGTGGGATTAAATGGCATTGCCAGGCAGATGGTAAGGGAAGTCACATTGCCAAGTCAGTCAGTCAGTCAGACAATCAGAGAGAGAGAGTGAGAGAGTCTCTCGCCCAGCCAACCGAAAAATATTAGCTTTTATGATATTGATAGAAGCCGATGTCTATTGACAATTAAACAATGCCTAAAACCAGCCACATAAAGCCCGATTGAGGGGCGGTCCGTTATTTGGGGTAAGTTCCACCAACTTTGACTGGGCGTTTTGTTGCCATAACACAAGGTAGACACAGGGGCGGCCAGGGGCAAGGGCAAGGACAGTGCCAGACTGATAACCATCTTATTGGTGGATTTATACCAAAATTAATATGCACATGCGGAACATGTTCTTGTGTGCCGACTCGGTTTATTAGGCTGGGTGGGGGGTTAGATGAAAGGCGGATGATGCCGCGGCCTTGCACCCCTCTGCTATGGCTAGTCGTAATTTGCGTTTATTAGGCAGGGATTAATATGTCATTAAGTGTGCTGATCTAATAGAATTATATTATTGCCACCGACTTTTGATGGCATCTTTAACGCATATGTTGCAAATTTTTTGATTAAATGAAATGATGATTCCATTGATTTAGATGGCAAACAAATGGGATTACCAAATCATAAAAAATTGCTAACAAATTAGACAACATGTGAGTTGATTGAAGTACGATTTAGGTGTAAAATTTGTCTCGGTTGAAAATGATATAGCAATATAATATTTTGAGAATTTACTTAGTCAAAAATTGTCCTACTTTAACAATACCTAGCTGCAAACATGGAAATCGGGTACATCTTACACTTCTTATTAGTAATTTGGACACATTTTTTCAACAAATTGTTGACTATATAAAATAATAATACTACTGACTATAATATTACTTCTATCTCAATGAAATAACACTTATGATAGATCAGACTAGCTTAGCCTTTAAATTGTGTCACTCACTATAAGGAAAAACAAATGTTTTTTTCATAGATATAATATATTTAAAACTAGCTAAGATAATTTAAAATTTTTAATTACAATTTTCCCAAATTGTCTGACTCTATTTCCCGCCAGAATGTTGTGTTCTGCATTCTGTCAACTTCAACCCAAAACCCAATCTGATCTAACCCAAAGTAAAACCTTATTCAAATCCGCACTTCACGCCTAATCAGTACGGCTCCTTAGAAAACGGACAATGCAAATGCTGCATAAATTTTACTAAACAACACAAATGCAAGCAAACTCGAAATGTAGCAAAATCAGAGCATTAACTGTAAAGAAAATTTAAGAAAAATGGAAAATTTTATGTTCCCCTCTTTCGAAAAGAAAAAGGAGAAGAAAACACAAGAAAATTACAACTCTGTCAACATTGATCTTTTGACCTTTACGCTTGAACAGCTTAAATCGCCAGACATGCAAAATAATGCATATGAGAATGCATACGAGATGAAGGGAGGTAAAGAAAGGCAGACAGACCTTCTTGGGGTTCTAAGTTCTTAGGGGTGGAACTGGACGAAAGGCGCGTCTGGGTGACCATTGACAGCAAAAGGACATGAAAAATGCGACATTTAGAATAGTGACCGTTAAGCCAGGGACAACATGTATATGGAAAATATTTGCATTCTCTTTAGAAGAAGAATAATTTTAAAAATACTTGCAACTTTTAAGACAGCTGGGAAAAAAAGAACCATAAATGTCTAACTCATAGTTATAACATTTTTCCATCTCGAGAAAGGATCGTAAAATTGATATTAAATAATGAATTTCTCAGGTTGTTGGTTGGAATGGAAGATTCATAATTTTATTTGCCTTGTCAAACACTTGAGAATTATCAAAATTTACGAGCATAGCCATAGCCGCCGTGTGCCATGAACCCTTTTAGAATCAATCAAGCAATTCATTCACTGAAATTGCAAGCACCAGTTGAGGGGGGGAAACAAACAAACTAAACTCAAGTGGTTTTCGATTCACTTTGGTGGGGGTGCCGCGGGAGCATGTTGACAGAATACTTAGATCTGTTGTAGAAGAAGCACGCGCCAATGCCAACTTCGAAAATTGTGTTCGCCCGAGGCCTGGGCCATAACTTTTCCAGTTGTCAGGCATTTAGGCTACTTAAACACTCAAAAGACATCATGCGGGTTCCATCTCTCTCCAACCGAAAAGATGATTTTGACTCTGTTAATTGCATTTCTTCGATTCCACACATGCCACTCAGTAGCCATCCGGCTACTTGGCGCTCCATTTCATTCTTTCTTTTCGCCCCCCTATCCATCTCTTGGCTCTCTTGGTTTGTGTGTGTGTGCTTTAATTTTGGTATTAGTAAATTTATTTGGTTTTTGGCAGAGATTTCGTCTCTCTCTTGGAAAATTTATTAGCACATTAAGATAAAAATGAAGTCGTTTATGTATCGCTCCCTCCATGCATTCACATTAAATTTTATTGCCTTTTTTGCTCATCAGCGCATTATCGCTCTTGACTTCAGACAGATTCAGATCCAACTCCATCCAAGTTGGAGCTCTTTCCCATCCCTAAAAAAGAAATATTTGAAGAATTTGGTAGTTTTTGTATTTTGAATAATGTCAAGCATCTTTATGGTAGATTTATTTAGGCAGGGGGAAACCAAATTTTTGTGGATGAGATTGACAGGTGCTTTTGGTTTGGGCTTACATCGAATTAAGAGCTTATGATTTCGATAAGTATAATGTTTATTACAAGAATTCTTTTCAATCATCAGTTGACTGGCTCACATTTACAAAGTTGCATATATTTAAGTAGCGGATTTTTGAGAATGGAGAGTTCGTTTATTCTAAAAATATTCATTGGCAAATATTCAAATGGCAATGAATTCTAAATTCGTGCAAACCAGAAACTAAAAAGAAATTTAAAATTCGATAACCGGAATTTTTGGGCACGATCTGCTATAAAAGCGACTCTCTCCCACATTATTGAAACAGTTGAAATCAAAAGTTGTGTGAAGGAACTTATAAATGTGAATATGCGTTATCTATTTCTAATCGGTTTGATTGGAATAGCTTGGCTATCGTTGACTTATGCCCAGAAGAACTTTGATATATATAGAAGTGATCCCTCGATTTTACTCCATAGACATAGACGTGAAGACTCCAAAGACAGTGGAGATGACAAGTCAAAGAGTTTTTTCAACGACTTGCCTGGTTTTGGTGTATTGGCTTGGTTTGTTCTTCACACTATGTATCGGTATTACAAGCTGAAACTAACAAAATTGGATAAAAACGCCGCAAAAGACTTGCCGTCAGTAGATGATATTTGATCTATTTGTGATGTATATTTGAAATAAACTGTTTCAAATTATTTGTGTATATACGTAGATCTATCTAAATCCGGTCCTGTTGCTTAACAAGTCTTTCTTCTAGACTAACAACTTACTTGTATGTTGACTGTGCAGCAAAGTTGTTTTGGTTTTTTTTGCAAGTGGCTAAACAACTAAATGACGTTTGTAAATGTTTCGCTCGATTGAAGATCAGCAGCAATTCGAACAGACAAACGGATAGAAGAAACAGACAGACCGACAGACCGGGAGACGTTTCGAGCATGGTAAAGTGAGTTAACATGATACGCAGACACTGGCGCTTTACTGCAATGCACAACAAGTCGACAAGTGTATGAATTGTGTGTGTGTGTATAGTGTCTATATCTCACTCTCAGTAACAGATTGAGGATCGCAGATACAAGACCGACTGATCTGCTGCTGTAGCTGCCATCGATAAGTGCGCTGATCATGCAAGCAAATGTGACAAAACCAAAACACTCCTCATGTCGCGCAGTCGTCTGGAGGCGAACATCTTTGGATTCGTTTCGAAAGCCACAAGAGAAACTGGAAGGAATCACTTGACATGCTGCAGAAAATGAAGAAATAATTCCATTGACTTGGCAACTATGCCGAGAATCTCAAGCGAAACGAAATTAGACAAGAAGCGTGATTTACGGAACCCTTAAATCACATGACAAACGAAGAGAAAATTCGATTCGAGAAAAACCAAATAAAATAAAATGAAACAAAACAACAACAGCAACAAAAAAGTCTGTCAAACATATGTGAAGACCCGCCAAACTGGGGAAGGAGAGATCCCAACACCAATCGATCGATGCTTTCTTCTTGGGTGATTTATAGTACAGAAAATTTTGCTTCTTTCACTTCCATGTTGTCTTCAATACGCAACATCAAAGCACATCAAAAAACCAAAGATATACATATCAAAAACAAACCACAATCATTTGGTAATTTTATATGGCTAGGCTATGGCGGTTCGTTCATTGATCGTTGATCAAATAAATTAGTTTATTTGCCCATTAAGCAAATGATGAAACTCAGTAGTTAGCATGTTGATTCTCTTCCCTAATTCATTAACGTTTATTTTTAAAGTAGTTTGCCAAAAGGTGTTAAATTTATTTACTTAACACACTGAATAACATCCACATCAAAGAGATCTTGGGTTGACTAGTTAATTCATTTCATAAACTCGACTGATGACTCACTTGAAATGGGCCTTTGCTTACTAAAGCATTCGATATCTAGGATAATAAGTTTACTAAAAGACCTTATCAAATGATAGACTGGTGTAATGGTATCGGCCTGTGTTTGTTGACTAAAACATACAAATATACAAAAATTAATAATTATAATACAAGATGTTTTTTGATGTTCTTGCGGCTGGAGCATTGAATCTAACATAAATATGTAAATTGTCAATTCACGTTTAACAAAGAATCAGAATGAAATCGAAAACTAAAGAAACTTTAATTCCGAAAACCGGAATTTTGGGCATAATCTGTTATAAAAGCGACGCTCTACCACAATAAACGTATAAAATAACATTCGGACCTCACATTAGAAGAGTCAGAGAAATGCTTCCGGAATCGGTTTATTGGCTCGTTTAATTCAAACTATTTATCTGTATTACAAATTGAAACTAAAACTATTAGATGGAAAATCGAATGTAAGATTGTCACTTTCGTGACCTGTATCGGTTGGAAAAATGTGTATTATGTCTCTCACTTTGTACTTTAAAAATAAATAAAAGAAAATCTCCATTTTATTTATGTGATTTTTGTTCTTAAGTAGCTGCAGTTTATTTATCTCGCCTGTCTGAAGCTGTCACGATTTGGTCTGTATGTCTAGTAAGTATATCTGTCCTGTCCATGTGTGCGTGTGTGTGTATGTGTGTTTGGGGCTGTATTTTGGGGATGTGTGTGAGTGTGTGGGAGGGCTTTCGCCTCACAGGTTTACATTTTTGCCGCAATTATCACGTACGATTGTCATAATTATCATTTAAATTTTTATTAGTCGTGGCCCATGGGCCAATCTGTTTTTATCCCCCTCTCTCTCTCTCACACACTCCCTCCCCTACTCTCTGTCCTTGTTTCTTTCTTTAAGAGTCTCTCTGTGACTTAGTCTTTGTGTTCTTTGTTGATTCGTTTTGTTCTTCAACAAGCAACTGCGACACGTTTTTAAAAATAAATAAATAAATATTTAATTTGTTTGTTTCTTTAAGCTTGTTGTTGTTTTTCTTTTATTTTTTAGTGGAAGTGACGGATGGGAGGGCGTTGAATTTGCATAAATTAGCTTACAGTTCATTTGGTTGGAATACATTTTCTTTTTGTAAAATATCGAAAATCCAAAAAGAAATTAAAGTATATATAAGTATTTTTGGGGCCAAAGCGTATACCAAAATCGCAATGAGCTAAAGTCTATAATAAAAAGTAAGCAAAGATTCTATCGATTCTTAATGACCGTTTTTATTTGCAGGATTTCGAATTTGCCAATAATGTTTCTATAAATAAAAACTACATTTGCCTAGATTTTTCTATTAAGGTCAACACGATCTAATTGAGGTCATTTTTGAAGCGAATATCCCCTGGTGACCATTAATATTGTTCACAAACATTCTTACAACACGTTACGCCTTATTATGACCATGAGAACAAGGATCTCCATAGAAATAAAAAACTACAACAAAAAATAATCATTTTTTTTGCCTCACTTAAAAAATTTGCAAACTTGTTTTGCATACACGGAAAACCAATCAATAAATATTCACATCTATTCACAAATTTCAGATCTATAGAAATTATTGCAACCACTATTAAAGGACGGCCAACATATCCAGCTGCTTTTGGGTGCTCTCCTGTTGATTTACCTGAGACGACGAGGCGCCCCTGCCTTAAGAAAATGCAGACCCTAAGCCAGACCCAAATGTTTTTCTAGAGCAAATAAATGTAGGGCGGCATGTGCGAAAAATCTACCCCATAATCCCATATCCTAATGAAAAATGCACGAAAAATGAAAGAAGAAAATTGAAAGAAAAATTCCAAAATTCAAATGAATGTTTATTTGCGTATCGAAATGTGTAAATTTCAATAAATTTAAATTTTTACTATTGTTCGTTTTGGATCTATTGTTAATGCCGTATGATGGATGTTTCCGTTCCGTTGGTACAGTTACACCGTAGTTGGACTAACATTAATAAGTTTGTATATCAGATCAATCTCAGAGACAAGAACATATACGATAGCTATATAATTGGTGTCATAAAAGTTAGTTAAATGGAATTGGATGTCAGTCAGGTGACATTTCGAAATTAGAAAAACGAAACTTGGGGCAGAGAAGTTCAGGTAACTTCATTGCGTGTGATTATTGGTTTAATGTCTGGTGTCCATTGTTTCTTGTTGAATGACATGCCAGATTTTGTTGCCGGTATGTGCCCGAAGTAAGTTCATTTCACCTGTCGACAGTTAGCCCCCAATTCCCTAAAGCCCAAATCACAAATGAAATGGTGAATTTTTGCGTGTCTATCCACGCTATTTCCCCATATCAGACAAGCAATTATGATTATGGGTAATAATGTGATATGACAGGCCCATTCATTGTTCAGTATGAGTGGGGCGTGTCATTCAGGGCGCCATCTACGTCGTCTTTCTCCAACAACAACAACAACAGAACCAACAATAGTCACAAATTTACAGCTCATAAATAGTGACAATGTTATGTCATTCAGAATGTTTATTTATGATTGCAGTAATTATTTGTAAATTAATTATAGGCTTTCAAATATAACTTTAGCTTATGTGAGCTTTATCGTATAAATATATACCTACATATATTCGTGTACTTGTATATAAAAATAAGTGACCTTTGACAACATATAGTAGAATACTATAAAAGTGGTCAAACTTCTTAAAATAAATATGTATCTATTTTTAAACCATTCGACATAGAAAGGCTATATTCAATCATAAATTTTAAAAGCGAAATTGGGAAAAGGTCTATAATAATAAATAACAAATTTCTATATACATATGTAATTATATTTTTGTTTCATTAAGAGCTTTCATGTTTTCCTACCACATCCTTTTACCTTCTTATTACGTATGAGATGGCCAAACTTTAGGCAGAAAGGGCCAAAAGTAATCAGAAAATCAAGTTGGCCTAATTTTATATAAAATCAAAAGCGACTTTTTGCCACTACTAGTGGCCTTTGGCATATTTGGCTCATAAAAGTAGTCAAATTTATGTTAAATATTTCTATATTCATTTTATACAATAGATCAAATGTTCTTAATCTGAAATGGGGTAAGAAAGCCTTCGGGGCCGACATTCGAATACCCTGCACAAGCCAAATTTTCTTTCTTTGGTGTCGTAAGTATTTTGGAATTATAAATATAACTACTTATTACTTTATTGTAGAATTTGAAGTAATTTTTTTTTTGCAACTACGGACGTAAGAGAGCTTGATCAGCGAACACACTATATGAGCCTATATTTCCAAATGAAAGTTTTAGCTATATGTATTGTTGTGAAAGTCTTCTTCCTTCCAGTATTTTCAGCTTTTCATTGCCATGAGGTCTCCGAGTTAACCCAAGTAATATACCTGAGATATGAAAAACATATTTCAAAAGTTATTGCGCTTTAATTACTACTAAATAGTTGCAAATAGACAAGTATGAACCATAAGTAACCACGCATTTGTGATTGCTGCACCCTTCTAGCTGCAGCTGAACAGAAAAAATTCCCATAGAAGGATAAACAGAGTAAGTTCCGCTTAGGAAGTCAAACTTCCTGCTTGAGGCCGCCGGGGGTAACACCCACATTGCATGGTCGTTTGGGGGTGGCTAGTGTCCTGGCTGTTCTCGTCCTGATTGAGTGCATGACTGACCAAGTTGACGGACTCGGACTCCTGTCGGGACTAGCTGCCTGAATGACTGACTGACTGACTCTAGTTGACAATTAAATGACACACAGCGGAAAATGGAAGCGCCCCCGCGCATGTTGCGTGCCACATCAAAGCGGTATGCAGGTTCGTTTGATTTCTCCTTAGTCAGTTGTCAGTTGTTGGTTGGACGAAGGACACTCGACTGGACCTGAGTGTCCAGTCAGCAGCAGCCGTGTGAAAAAGTGACTTGGAGATTTTTGTTTTGAACTAAAACAGGAAGTTGACATTACACAGGAAATGTGATTTGTAGTTTTTGCCTTTGTTTTATACGAAAATTTCTGTTTGTATTTCATGAAAAGTATGTCCTGTGTGCACGGACAGGTGAGGCAAGAGTTGTAACAACGGTCGCTGCCACATCTGAAGTTTAGTTTTCCACCAGTTCTCTTTCCGTGTTCCTTTTTTTTCTAGACGAGACGCCATTTTGTATATATTTCATACAGACATGAGTCAATGATCCTTACTGCTGTACCTACTTTTATTTGACACATCACTGCAAAAGCACAAACAACACAGATATGCCAGTGCGAATGTCGCGTATACCCTAATATTAAACATCTGCGATAAATAATGACTCATCTTTTAATTTTTGTAAACATAAATAACACATTTAATGGTACAAGAAAACCTGTTACATGGCTTAAAGGCAAATTTGAAACTCAAAAGATTTTTGGTATCTAATGTTATTAAATATAAATGCTTTAGAAAGTCAAACACTTCATAAACATTTAACCATTATTCTAAGCCACAAAGTGGCCGTGTTATTTGTTTGGAATATTTTACAAACTAGTTTTGGGACTCCCTCAAAAAAAAAAATCCGAAAATCCCCTCAAGCAAACAATTATCAATCACAAAACCACAAAAAAAAAAAAAATAAATAAAAGTAGACAATTTTCTATAAATTAGTTAAAAACAAATTAAAATATTTTTGCGCAAAAACCTGAAATTTGTTTGTTTACTTCGTCACAAGGAAAAAAAAACCAGAGGGCCGGGGCTAACTTCGACCGCGTCAAAGTTTGTATACCCTTGCAAGTTTGTTAGTAACTCTTTTATCTAAACTAACTGTTTTATCTTAAAAGGGTAATGTTTGCGAAAGAACGGCCTTCAATCTTAGCATAGGATATAACGAACTTTCTGATGAAAGTCACTGTTTTCCACCGATCCTTCCTATGGGAGCTATATGATATAGTTACCCGATCTTTACCAAATTCGGCACAGTCATTAACAGATATATTAAACTGACAAATGTTAAATTTGAAAGCAATCGCATCGAAAGTAACGAAGTTATTGACAAAAGTCACTGTTTTTGACCGATCGTTCCTATGGGAGCTATATGATATAGTCACCCGATCTTGATCAAATTTGGCACAGTGGTTTATAGTTACAATAAACTTACTTATATTAAATTTCACGACAATAGCTTAAAAAGTAACGAAGTTATTGAGAAAAGTCACTGTTCGTGACTTTGCCGTTTGTATGGGAGCTATATGATATAGTCACCCGATCTTGATCAAATTTGGCACAATTATTAATAAGAACACAAAACTGACCAATACCAAGTTTTATGGCAATTGCTGATAAAATAACGAAGTTATTGAGAAAAATCACTGTTCGTGACTTTGCCGTTTGTATGGGAGCTATATGATATAGTGGTCCGATCCGACTGAATCCGAGATATACAAACCCTGCAGTATATACAAGCCTACGTGCAAAATTTCAGCTCTGTAGCTCTTACGGTCTAGGAGGAGTTCGCATCGATCCAGACGGACGGACGGACGGACGGACGGACATGGCTATTTGAACTCGTCTCGTCGTGCTGATCAAGAATATATATACTTTATATGGTCGGAGATGCTTCCTTCTATGCGTTGCACACTTCTGACCAAAATTAATATACCCTTTTTGCAAGGGTATAAAAAAGTATAAAGAACACATCTTGGATTTGGGAGTAGTGAAACTGGTTTTATTGTTCTCTATTGGGGGAATTTTGTAGAGTCATCGATTGTTATTGAATTTAAATTAGCATAAAGACGTTAAGCATCCAGAATTTGCTATAAAAGCAGACTCCCGGCCACTTCATCAAATCAGTTAAAATCGAGAATTTGTCGAAAAACCTAAAAGAGTCAAGAGTGAAAATGCGTTCTTTAGTCCTACTAGGCTTGATTGGAATAGCAATGATATCGTTTGCTTATGCCCAGGAGAATATTAACGGTGACCAACTTGTGCCTGCCGGCCTTCAGGAAGCTGTAGAGGAGCAAGTCCGTGCTAAGCGTCAATTCGGCTTTGGAGGCTATCCTGGCTATGGAGGATATCCAGGCTATGGTGGATTTGGAGGATATAACAGATACGGCGGTGGATATGGAGGCTACCAAGGATATGGCGGTGGCTTTGGAGGCTTTGGCGGTGGCTATGGACGTCATCACCACCCTCATGGTGGTTTCTTTGGCTAAAATGATTCCCCAAAAAGATAAATAAATAAGAGACTGAAAACGTGAAAACAAATTATTAAGTATTTTTGTGCTCGTGTGTGTGTGTTTTATGGTTGGTTTATGGTACAATTTGGTTTTTGGTTTTCCAAAAATAGTTCATTGAAACTAGATTAAAACTTGACCTCGCCTATGGAATTGTGTTGACCTATTGACTACAAAAACGTGTCTTTTGCCTCTAGTTTTGTATATAAAAATGAAATACCAGAAAATCCTCATTTTATTTATATAGTTGCAGTTTATTTGTCCCGCTTGTATGATGCTATAAAGATTGATATGACTCGATATGTATGTACATATATCATTTCTATTTCATCGATTAATTAAACTTCTTTCATTTCTATATCATCGATAAATCCATTCATTGTTATTGTTATGAAATGGAATTTAGGATTCTGGCAAAGAGTATTTAAACTTCTGCTAAATTTTTGACATGTCTGACTTTCTTTTTTATATTTTTTTTTAATTTCCTGTGCCTTTTACATCTAATTTTTTTTTTTAAATGTATGTTTGTATATGTATGCATATTCTTTTTTGGCGCATGTCCTTTCTGCGGTTTTTGTGGCTCAAAGGCGGAAGCGAAGCTGACGCTACGTTGGCTCTGTCGGTCTCATGTGTCGCGCCGTGTGCCGTGTGCTTGTCGTTTTGTTGTAATCAACATTTTTCGCAATGCGTCTCTGTCTTGTTTGTTTATCAAAAGAGTCAACTGTGGCAACCTGGCTGACTGCTGGCTGGCTTCACTTTCTATGTTGAAATTTTCAATTTAATTTTCTTCGCTGCCTTTTCATGTTTGCTTTGACTTTTTGTCTTTTTTTTCATTTCTTTTTTTTTTTTTGATGCATGACATAAGGACGCAACGGCTGATGGCTGTAGCACCTACACACACACACACACACACACACATAGACACTCTCAAACTACTGTTCATCCTGCAGGATAATGCAATAGGAAACACACACGCGCTGCTCATTTGTCTGACTTTTTGAGACAGAGTTTTCTGCAAGAAATTGAAGTGTCAAAATTTTTGACATTTGCATTGTACGAAATGACAGATCGAGGCTGAAACTGAGACTGCCAAGGACAATATGAAAACGTATTAGCCCAAAGGCATATGGCATATGGTTGAGGCTATATCCTCTAACTCAAAAAGATAATCATTTAACAGATTCCAAAGTCAAATACTGCCGAAAAATGTTCAACACAATAGTTTTATTTCTTAGTATCTTCGTTGTAGTTCCAAGAGGGGATCTTCATTAAATTTAAGACTCACATATTGAATTGGCTTTAAATTCTCAAAACGAAAATCTGTATGAAATTTGTAGTTTCTCAATAATTTGGCCAATGTCAGTTTTATCAATGTCAATGCATAGTTCCAACCTAAAGGAAGTGTCAGGTTTAAAATTAAAATTTTAATATCTCAATAAATGAAATATTTTTTACCTATGCAATTTCTTGAGCCTTTGGAAAATGGTATATAGGCATATGAATGTTTATCCTGGATATTATGTGGCAAAAAATTATCAGGATTGAATGTATTTGCCTCTGGTCCCCATATGTCCTTACTTCGATGCATGTGAAATATGTTTATTGCCACATTAGTGAATTTTGGCACTATAATACCGTTCGAAAGTTGAACATCTTGGGCTGTATGGCGTGCAATAATCGGTACAGATGGCATTAATCTCATAGTTTCACTCAACACTCGTTGCAAATAGTCCATTTTCTGTAAATCCTCGTGGGTGACATCAAAATCACCTGTTTTGGGAAATATTTCCTTCAACTCCTCATATACCTGATCCTGAAATTGTGGAAACATTGCTAATAGAATTAGAGTAAAGCTAATTGTGGAATAGGTTGTCTCAAAAGCTGCAAATATAATGGTAGAGCATTCATCTACAACATCTTGATACGATAAGTTTCCCAGCTTCAAGTGCTTCGTGGCCTGGTTAATAAATATATTTTTATCATTTGACGATATATTTGTTTCCAGATTTATTTGGACTACCTAAAATTCACATTTAGTGGGAAAGTTAGGGACAAATAAGTTACATTTTGGCAATTTACAAACCTTTTCAAAGTAGCTTCGTATTTCGGTTTTTATTTGGGTACATTGATTTTCTTTTTTCCATAAACGCCCAAATAGTGGTACATACATTAATATGTGTCCCAAATCTAATGCCCTGCATAGGAAGAGTGAAAGATAGTTCAATTTATGGGTAAATATTTAAACACATTTCGTTTGCAAACTTACATGTCCCAATTTTTGAGTAGAGTTTTATTCTTAATGCAGTCCTCATTCATTGCATTGCTGCCCATTAGCGATTCTTTTTAATGATTTGAGTTAGTTTTGAGTTCGTAACTTTAGGTAACTAAACTTACGTATAGACGTTGTAAGAGTCAGTTTCTTCAATGGCCCAAGAAGATTATATCCTCCTTGACCCACATAACTGTCCATTACTTGCAGTAGACTTTTTGTTTCACTATTGAATATTGGCAAAAAACTAATTAGAACATTTTGTTTGAATGCTGAATTTAGTATTCTTCTATGTTGCATCCACGTGGTACTTTTTGAAGTTATTATACCATTGCCTAAGACCTCTTTAAGAATGAAATAAACTGCTGGGCTCTTATTAATACAATGAGGGGAAGTCAGAATGTCCTGTGCTACCTGGGGATCAGCCGACAATATAAACGGTGTTGGGCCCAACCAAGCTAAGAAGGTTGTACCATATTTTTTCAAACCTTCTTCATAGGTCGAGAAAAGATTATTGTTTTCTGTTCGATTAGCAAATGTTTAAATATTCGATTAGCATTTTCCTAAGAGAATATTACAAAATATATTTACTTTCTCCGTGCTTTATTTTGTGTGCCACACCAATGAATGGCCACCCTATGGGACCGGGTACTTTCAGCATTAACCAGTAATGTCTACGACGATTCCATAGATAGGAGATCAACATTAACAGCAAACAAATGAGACACAAATATAGCTTGTTCATTTCGACTTTTATCACTCAATGGCAGTAAGCTTTATGAGTCTTACATGCAATTAAAACTGGCAATTTATAGAAACGATTGCCAAAATTCTGGGCTAAGAAAATGATTCTAATCTATTAACCCTTCAAAGTAATTTCTTAAATGCGATCAAGCGTGTTACACGCATTTTACTAAAAGGTTTTTATGGGTGTCAAACATGCAAAGGAAAGTAAGATCATAATAATTGATGCCCAAAAAGTGTCTAACCAAGGTCAAGCAGTGTTAATATCAGTCGCTCTGATTACTTTAAATCATTTTAGGTGCAATTTATTTAGAGGTTAATTGGGTCTAACAGATTATAGAGCCAAAACAAAAGTATGAAAGAACATTTTTCAAAAACGCCTTGAAGTTCATATACTTATGTAGTCACCACAGTCTATTGACAATACCCAATTTTCGAATCTGATTGGTAACACGACATTATTTCGACCTCTTTTCCAACACCAAAAGTGGGGCCTTCTCTAGCTTCGTGGCACCACGCGCAACGAATGAAAGGTCTTCATATCGAAATTTTGTGCTGAATTTGTAATTCCTCAGAAGTTTCACCAAAGCTACTTTTGCTAACATATATCCGTATCGCATACCTGAAAACAGACAAAATATAATTATCAACTAGATGCGATTAGTATAATTGCTTTTTTTGATCACCTATGCATGTTCTTAAGCCTTTCACAAATGGTATAAAAGAGTACGGATGCCTCTGTTGTACGTTGTCAGGAAGAAAATTATCGGGATCAAATGACGATGCTTTTGGTCCCCAAACATCTTCAGAGCGATGCAAATTGAATATGCAGATTGCGAAATGGGTACCTTTCGGAATTAAAGCACCGTTTGATAGTTTAATATCTTCGGTATTCTGCCTAAATATACCAGGAACAGGTGGAATCAAACGCATCGACTCATTTAATACGCGATCCAAATAGTCCGATTTCTGGATAACCTCATAAGTAACCTCAAATTCACCTAAATTGGGGAACCATTCCAGCAATTCTTCGTAAACCCTTTCTTGACATTCGGGATGCATGGCCAAAAGTATCAATGTGAAAAATATGACACTTCCAGTTGTCTCATAGCTGGCTAAAATAATAGTATTAGCTTCTGATTTGACATTTTCGTAACTATAGTTCCCATTTTTCAACTGAGCCAGTAGATGATCAACAAAAAAGACAGGATTTTTTTCTTCACTTTTTGTAACGTCATCTGAAGCAATCATTTTGTCTTCTATCATCTGAATAGTATAAAGTCATCAGTTAAAAATGTAAAACATTCAAAGCAGTTTTTTAGATTTGACCTTTAAAACAATTTTGTTTGCAAGGGATTTGGCATCGGAAAGTGGTCTATGTAAGCCTATAAGTTTGAGGATCAGCGTATTACGTAGCCATGGGGATGTTATTATCTTTATTCCTATATTTTGTAAACTGTGAAATGGAAGGATTTTTATTTAAATGCAGCATTTAAAAGTTCTGCATTACTCACTATTCAAAGGTGTGCATCAAAGTATTCGTTTTATAAATTTCGTGTTCGTTAGCTTTCGTACCCATTGTGGTTTCTGCAATTGTTTTTTGCGAACATATGTATACATAGTTTTGGTATCTAAATCATTTTATTTTCTACTTACGTATTGTAGTTCTAAATGCTAAGTTCAACAGATCTGTTAAGAGATCCTTTTCGCCAGTTCCCACATATGATTCCATCAGTTCAACAAAATTCTTGCTTTCGGTATTGAAAATTGTCAGATAACGAATTAAAATGTTTTGCTTAAATGCTGGATTCAATAATTTTCTATGCTTGCTCCACTTTGGATCTGCGTCAAAAAAAAAAAAAAAAACAAAAATACGTATTGGCAAATTAATTCGTAAAGTAACCAGTTGCACCTACTATCGTAAGTCACTAGTCCATCGCCCAAGATATTAGAGAATACTCCGTAAATATAACTACTCTTCTTCATACAATTCGGAGAGTTTAATACATCCTGAATCAATTGTGGGTCCCGCATTATATAATATGGAAGGGGTCCATTCCACGTCAGACACGCATTTCCGTATTTTTTAAAAAACTTTTCAGTTAAGGGTAAAATATCTGAAATATAAAACTAAAAATAAAAAAAATTCCTAAACCTTAACTTTGTAATACCTTTATCGGCAACGCCTGTATAGCCAAGTCCCTTTGGTCCTGGCACTTTAAGCATCAGGGTGTAATATCTTCGACGACTCCATAGATAATAAATCCAACCAAGCGTCATAGAAATAACTAGCAATTGTAACGATATCATAACGACGGACTGCTTGAACTCTTCTGAGAAGAGATTTAAAAAGTTTCTTTATTTATAAAACAAAATCTAGCTTAATTGAGCTTAATTAGCCATAGAAATTATTCAAGAATTGCACAACTATATTGTTAAGCTATTATATTATTGTTGGTGCTCTTGTTTTGCTATGACACATGTAAGTAAATGGCATAAAGTAATTAAGTTAGAATAATATATGTAGGTCACTAACCAGTTTTATTGCACGTTGATTTAATAAACAAATAGACTTCAGAACACACTACACTTGTATTAGAAACATCAAAAAAACTAACTTCGGCTATGCCAAAGTTTCTATACCCTTGCAGTCCACAAACAAAACATTAAAATTATTAGTCTTTATACTACAATTTTTCTTCTTCTTCCATCCAAAGCACCGCACGCATACACATACAGTTCGTGTAGCGTTGCGTCTGTGTGTGTATGCATGTGCTCTGTTGATTTGATGATGACGTAGTAGGCAGCGCTTGAGCCGATTTATATTGACTGTAACTTGTGTTTTATTGATCCGATCAAATTCAAATTTTGGGATCTGAGATTTTATATCCAATACTATCATATTGCTATATTTTATGGGGATACTCCAATTTTTGCAAAAATATTTGTTCTAGAGCTATATGATATAGTAGTCCGATCCTGACAATTTTAATACTTTATCATCTCCGTGCTAAAAGTAGCTCAAATATGAAATTTCATTCCGATAGCTCTTAAGATGCCAGCGTGAAGTTGATTTGCACAGACAGACGGACGGACGGACGGACGGACGGACGGACAGACGGACATGGCTATATCGATTCAGCTTCTCATGCTGATCAAAAATATATATACATTATGGGGTCGGAAACGTCTCTTTCTGTGCGTTACAAACATCTGACCAATTTTATAATATCCTCTTCAAGGGTATAAAAATTAAATATATTTTAATTTAAGCTGAGTTTTTAAAACGATTGACAATTACTGTCACGATAATTGAGAGCAATTAAAAAAAAAAAACAATTTAGCATAGCTTTAATTTTCTCGGCTCCAAAGTAATTTAAGTAATAATTTCTTCTGGAATTTGTTGGTAATAGTATTCAGATGATGAACCGTAAAAATGGCCAACTTTATTTATTGATCACCGGAAAAAATGTACACCTACATCTATGTATGTATGTGGGAGTTCTATAATGAAACTCCCGAGTTGTGGAATGACTTTTTAGGTCTTGTCTAAAGAGTTTAACTGTATTTTTGTTCAGAACACAAATCGATTCAAAAATTCAGTTTTATTATTTTTATACCCTTGCAAAAAGGTTATATTAATTTTGGTCAGAAGTGTGCAACGCATAGAAGGAAGCATCTCCGACCATATAAAGTATATATATAGACGAGTTCAAATAACCATGTCCGTCCGTCCGTCCGTCTGGATCGACGCGAACTTCTCCTTTATATGGTCGGAGATGCTTCCTTCTATGCGTTGGACACTTCTGACCAAAATTAATATACCCTTTTTGCAAACCCTTGCATTTATACCCATAAAGATTGGCTGTAATTTACAGTCTCTGCCCAATCATCACATTATAAATAAACATTTAAATTTAAACCGAGTTCTTAGAAATAGTAATTGATAATAACTATAAATGTAATTGTTAACAATTAAAAACCAGAGCGCCCGGGCTAACTTTGACCTCGTCAAAGTTTGTATGCCCTTAAATTTATTACTCGTTTCTTACCTGTATCGTTTCTTACCTGTAAAAACGTTTTATCTAAACGTCTAATGTTTGCGAAAGAACGACCTGCCACTTTAGATTGGAGCAATGCAGAGCATACAGCGTATGAAAAAGTATCTTTTTTTGACTGATCGCTCTTATGGGATTACGATATAGTTCTGATAACTGGCACATATGTTTATGACAATAGCTAAGAAAATAAAGCCAGAAAAATGACTTTTGCCGTTTGTATGGGTGCTATTTGATATAGTGATCTATATAGCCCGTGCCTATATAGCTTATATGATTTCGTCTCGTTGTGCTATATACATGTAAGTATATACTTTATCTGGTGGAGTATGCGTTGCACACTTCCGACAAATTTAGCCCTTTTTGCAAGGGTATAGAAACGCAATTAGACAGAAAATCATTATTAAATTAGATTAGAGAGCAGTTATCATTATAATTTGATTCTTTAAAACTACAAAATAAACTATAAATTTTAATATACACTGCGCGTCATCAGGTTAGCGCCCCCCTTACACTCACCGTAAATGTTAAATATTTTCCAAACCGTTTGGAATAATTGAATGAAATAATTGAATAATTCAGTGAATTCTCTTTAAAATAAGACAAATTTAAATATTGAAAGTTATGAGATTAATTTATTATAATTTTTCTTGAAAGAAGTATAAAAAAAGTGTATTGAAAATTTGTTCATCAGGTTAGCGCCATTAGAGATAGGTCAAAAAATATAAATCTTACAATTAGTGAAATGTTTTTTTTAGTGTATAACTAAAATACTTGATATTTTTAAGAAATTAATAATGGGTGGTCCCGCCTTTGTTTGTTATAACATCGAAAATTCGATTGGGCATCGAATCGTACAATTTAGCAATGTAATTGAATAAAATTAACGACAAAGCGTCGTTAATGCCTTTTATAAGGTCCGATTTTGAATTATATTGCTTTCCGGACCTTCCTAGCTAACCATCCCCAGACATTCTCTATAATATTTAGATCCGGCGAGTATGGGGGCCATCCAAGCACTTCTACATTTTGGCTCTGCATCCATATTTTGACGGTCCTGGCGGTGTGTATTGGGGCATTGTCGTGCTGGAAATAATACTGCAAATTCCCAAATGCATTTTTTATTTTTGGATATGCTGTTTTTCGCACGTCCTTGTAGTTCTCGGCATTCATTCGCGATGTCAAGAACTGCAACTCGAAGGTTCCGTAATAAGAGATGGCTCCTTACACCATTACACCTCCGATTCGACTGTGCAAACGGTCCAAATGATGCTCCTCTTTACGGGGATCGTGGAAATAATAATAATATCCATCAGGGCCTTCAAAATTAAACTTTTTCTCGTCTGAAAAAACGACATACTTCCATCGCGAAGTCCAATCCATATGGGCTCGGGTAAAATTAAGGCGAGCTTCTTTCCGCAGGTGATTAAGTGGCGGTTTCTTTTTTAGTTTCCCTCGCTGCAAGTGTTCAGCTTCCCGAATAACTCTTAGCACACTGGATACACGCGCTTTTACATTAGTTTTTTCCTTTATTTTAGCAGCCGACTCATGCGAATTTGATGCTTCCCGTAGAATTCTCCGTTTATCTGTTTGGGAAACTACTCGATTGTTTCCCCCTTTATTTTTCCTTATTTTAAAGAAAATTGGATAAAGTTTTCCTGTGCCTGCCAGTTTTTTCGCCAATTTTGTGCACTGACACAGATAAAATTGATTTTCTCTAATCTAATCTAATAGTGTATGGAATAAATGATAACATATATTGTATGTACACAGAAAGTGTGTTTCTATTTATTTATTATAGAAGTCGACAGTCACAACTTAATACTATAAACGATTTATATATCACCGAAATAAATTAACTACATTTATGTATATGGTTGTGTAACAAAACCTTTAGTTTTGGCAGTTGTCTTGATGTTTATCGATCGATTTGTACTCCTTTATTTGTTTCTTTTTTCCAAAGTTAATAGCGGAATCTTGCCGAATTTCATGGTTATAGAATCAATGAATACAAGGTCTTCGTAACGGAACGTTGTGCTAAATTTGTAGTTCCTCAAAAGTTTAATCAATGTTATTTTAATTGACATCAAAGCATACCGCCATCCTGAAATAATTAAAATGTATATTAATGTATATGTATGTAATGTATGTATTAATGTATTGTATTACCTATGCAATTTCTAGCGCCTTTCGAAAAGGGTGCAAATGAGTATGGATGCTTGGCTTGTATGTTATCGGGAAGAAAAATATCAGGATTAAATAGCTTCGCCTCTGGCCCCCAAATATCCTCAGAACGATGGATATGAAAAATGTCAATTAACAAATTTGTACCCTTTGGTATCAAAACTCCATTTGATAATGTCAAATCTGCAGTCGCTTGCCTGGCTGTTATGGGAACTGGGGGAATCAGACGCAGTGACTCATTCAATATACGATCCAAGAGCGCCGATTTCTGTGTATCTTCATAGGTGAGTTCGAAATCACCTGTGTGAGGATAAGTTTCCTGTAACTCCTCAAAGAGCTGCTCCTGATATTCAGGATTCATGGCCAACAATAACAAGGTCGAAAATATGGAATTCGCAGTTGTTTCAAAGCCAGCAATCACCAAGCCAATAGACTCGTCCATAACATCTTGGTAAGTGAAATTGCCACTTTTCAGGTGAATCAATGCGTGGTCAATAAAAATGTCCGGTTGAGATTCAGTTGGCATATTTTTCATTTCTAGTCTCGAATCGATCATCTGAAACGGGTTTGGGGTGTTTGACAAATAATATAATACTGACTTCAGTTATTTACCTTGGTAACAATACTGTTAATATTGGACTTGGCTTCATTGTATGGCTTCTCAATGCCCGACAGTTTGCGTCCCAAAGTAGAAAGTAGCCAAGGTGCAAACAAAATTCTACAAATCATATACATCACTCTGCCAAATGGAATAGAATATATTTCTGTAATATGAATACTTTTTATGTTGACTTACACTTCGGCCCAATGTTGTAAGGAGTTTTTCTTTGTATTTAACTCTTCCTTATGCTGGCCCATTGTGGTTTCTAAAGTAATATAGTTTTTAAATAGAGTTACCAATGTGTCAGATATTCGTAAAATTCTGTCTCTTACTTTGAGCTATTCGTAGTGTAAAATGCTCCATATCTTTGATAAGATCCCTTCCACCTGATCCCACATATGAGTCCATCAGTTCAAGCAATACCCCTGCCTCATTGTTGAAAATTGGCAGAAAACTCAATAGAACACTATGTTTGAATGCTGGATTCAATAATTTTCTACGTTTGCTCCATGTTGGGTCTGTACGATGGAGTAGTTATAAATTTATATTGCTTTCGAAAAAAATTTGTTGCACATACTTTTCGATACAATTAGTCCATTGCCAAGTACTTCAGACATGAGATCATAAATATGTACAGATTTGTTTACGCTATGTGGAGAATTAAGAACCTCTTTCACCAATTGTGGATCACCCAAAATATAGAACGGATGTAGTCCAAACCACATAAGGTATGCTTTGCCAAAACGTTTGAAACTTTTCTCCAAATAGGGTAAAACATCTTTGAAAAATATCCATAAGAATTTAAAAAAAAAAAACAAAATGCTTTGCTACAAATTTTACCTTCTCTACGTACACAATTCATTATTCCGCCCAGGAGTGGATATCCCATGGATCCTGGCACTTTCAGCATAAGAGCATAAAATCTCCGACGACTCCATAGAAAATATATCCAAGCAAGAATAATAAAAATAGCAAGCAATTGTAGTGAAATCATCGTTACCGAGTTGTGCCTAAAACTGTTCTGAAATGAGGTTACCTCAATGTTCGTTTATATACCCCACAGCAAGAAAAATAAAAGTGTTTAAATAAAATGTAATATACACATATTATTTTAATTTGATAATTTGTTTTTGGTGCTTCAAAGTCTCTACATTTTTTCATTTTTCTATGTGTGATTTAATTGGTACTAAAGGTTTACAATGTTTCAATGTTTCTATTTTTACCATTATTTCAGCATTCACGTCGCTTGAGCCTCAAGTTTATTTCCATTTCTAGTTATTTATTTCTTTTTTCCAACGTTAATAGCGGAACCTCTTTAAGTTTCATAGCCACATTAGTAAATAAAACAAGGTCTTCAAAACGAAATTTTGTGCTAAATTTGTAGTTCCTCAACAGTTTGATTAAAGCAGTTTTAGTCGACATATATGCATATTGCCAGCCTAAAGAAGCAAATCTTGTTAGTATGTCCACATCAAATTTGTTTAAAATCTTTGATTTCGCTTACCTATGCAACCTCGATTCCCTTTTGCGAATGGTATAAATGAGTATGGATGCTTTGCTTGAATGTTTTCAGGGAGGAAATTATCGGGATTAAATATCTCCGCATCTGGACCCCAAATTTCCTTAGAATGATGTATGTGCAAAATGCAGATAGACAAATTGGTTCCCTTTGGTACTAAAACACCATTCGATAGCATAAAATCTTCACTTGCTTGCCTACCCACCAATGGAAGTGGTGGAAGCACTCGCATTGATTCATTCAAAACCCGATTCAAATACAGTGAAACCTCGATATAACGAACTTCGTTATAACGAAAAACCCAATATAACGAATTTTTTGTTAAGTCCCTTGAAAGGACTAAGGTTTTACATTTCAGTACCTATAGCGAATCAATAGATATAACGAATAATTTTGCGATCCCCCTCAGATTCGTTATATCGAGGTTTCACTGTAATCCAATCTTTGTATATCCTCATAGGTGACATCAAAGTCACCAGCATGTGGATACAGCTCATACAATTCCTCGAAAAGCTTCTCCTGATATTCGGGATACATCGCCAATAGAATCAAGGTAAAAAGTACAGCGTCTGCCGATGTCTCATAGGCTGCACCCAAAATATGAAGAGACTGATCTATAACACATTGATAGGTCAAACTACCATTTTTCAGATGAATCAATGCGTGATCAATAAAAATACTCGGTTTGTTGTAATCCGTTTCAGAATTGTCATTTGTATCCAATTTAAAATCGATCAGCTGAAAACGACAAATTTCAGAAAAAATTATTTAATTACTTTCGATCAAGAAAAATCAGAACTAGGGTCTTCAAAAAACCAGAGGGACGGGGCAGACTTCGAACGTGCCAAAGTTTGTATACCCTTGCAAGTTGTTTGGTACTCTTTCCTCACTTATAGCCGTTAAAGTGAAAAAAGTTTTATCTAAAAAGACTAATGATTGTGAAAGAATGGCCTACAAACTTAGCATAGGAAATAACGAAGTTATTAATCAAAGTCACTGTTTTCCACCGATCGTTCCTATGGGAGCTATATTATATAGTCACTCGATCTTTATCAAATTCGGCACAGTCATTAACATATATATTAAACTAACAAATTTTTAATTTGAAAGCAATCGCGTCAAAAGTAACGAAGTTATTGACAAAAGTCACTGTTTTCAACCGATCGTTCCTATGGGAGCTGTCTGAAATAGTCCCTCGATCTCGACCAAATTTGGCAAAGTCGTTTGTAGCTATAATTAACGCACTAATATAAACAATAGCTGAGAAAATAACGAAGTTATTGAGAAAAGTCACTGTTCGTGACTTTGCCGTTTGTATGGGAGCTATATGATACAGTGCTCCGATCCGGCTGAATCTCCTGCAGTATATACAAGCCTACGTGCAAAATTTCAGCTCTGTAGCTCTAACGGTCTAGATGGAGTTCGCGTTGATCCAGACGGACGGACGGACGGACATGGCTATTTGAACTCGTCTCGTCGTGCTGATCAAGAATATTTATACTTTATATGGTCGGAGATGCTTCCTTCTATGCTTTGCACACTTCTGACCAAAATTAATATATCCTTTTTGCAAGGGTATAAAAAAAGTCACACATTCGTGGCTGCCAATGTAAAATTATTAAATTAGATCAGTTATCAGTTTAAGTTTGTTTATTGTAACCACAAAAGATACTGCTAAATTGAATGTGTCTAATGGTATGTGACGTAAAAAAAAAAATATTCATTATTTATTCAAATGAAGTAAGTAAGTCGTCTCGCCGACTTAGGTATACCATACACCAGTAAAACAAATATTTGAAATTTGTAATAACAAATGCATTTTGCCTATGTCAAAAAAATTCTGTTCACATGCTTTTTACAAGCATATCTTAGTATCTCACTCACTCATGCATATGAGCACCCTAGCGCCACCACCCGCCAACGGCCAACTCCGGCCTTATGGAAAAACGTTTATATGCATAACTTGGCCATTTTTTGTCCGATTTTGATCAAATTTGGTATTTTGCTGGGTATTAGTATCAAATTCAAGTGTGTCAAATTTGATTCCACAAGGTAAAAATTACGGGAGATAATCGAGTTTTTAAATTTTGGGGGCGGAAAGGGGCGTGGCAAAATCTTTATACATACAAAATGTGCGCATTTACTAAGCAAATATACATACCAAATATGGTGTCTCTAGCTGCAATAGTTTTTGAGATAACGTTTTTTTTGAATTGCGGGGGCGGAAAGGGTCGTGGCAAAATTTTGAAATAAACTCGATCACTCTACATACTACATGAGCCTACATACCAAATTTGGTGGCACTATCTCTTATAGTCTCTGAGATCTAGGCGTTCATACGGACGGACAGACGGACAGACGGACGGACGGACAGACGGACGGACAGACGGACATGGCTATATCGACTCGGCTGTTGATACTGATCAAGAATATATATACTTTATGGGGTCGGAAAAGCTTCCTTCTGCCTGTTACATACATTTTGGCGACTTTAATATACCATTTCACCCTATGGGTGTATGGTATAAAAAGTGTCGTTTTATTTTCTTATGATTATTTATGATAGCAGACGACAGTCTCAACTTAGTGCTAAAAGGGATTTATTTCTCAACGAAACAAATTAACAACTACATTTATGTATATGGTATGTACCTTTAGTTTTGGCAGTTGTCTTGTTATTTATCGATCGATTTGTACTCCTTTATTTGTTTCTTTTTTCCAAAGTTAATAGCGGAATCTTGCCGAATTTCATGGTTATAGAATCAATGAATACAAGGTCTTCGTAACGGAACGTTGTGCTAAATTTGTAGTTCCTCAAAAGTTTAATCAATGTTATTTTAATTGACATCAAAGCATACCGCCATCCTGAAATAATTAAAATGTATATTAATGTATATGTATGTAATGTATGTATTAATGTATTGTATTACCTATGCAATTTCTAGCGCCTTTCGAAAAGGGTGCAAATGAGTATGGATGCTTGGCTTGTATGTTATCGGGAAGAAAATTATCAGGATTAAATAGCTTCGCCTGTGGCCCCCAAATATCCTCAGAACGATGGATATGAAACAAGATAATTGCTAAATTTGTACCCTTTGGTATCAAAACTCCGTTTGATAATGTCAAATCTGCAGTCGCTTGCCTGGCTGTTATGGGAACTGGGGGAATCAGACGCAGTGACTCATTCAATATACGATCCAAGAGCGCCGATTTCTGTGTATCTTCATAGGTGAGTTCGAAATCACCTGTGTGAGGATAAGTTTCCTGTAACTCCTCAAAGAGCTGCTCCTGATATTCAGGATTCATGGCCAACAATAACAAGGTCGAAAATATGGAATTCGCAGTTGTTTCAAAGGCAGCAAACACCAAGCCAATAGACTCCTCCATAACATCTTGGTAAGTGAAATTGCCACTTTTCAGATGAATCAATGCGTGGTCAATAAAAATATCCGGTTGAGATTTAGTTGGCATATTTTTAATTTCTAGTCTCGAATCGATCATCTGAAACGGGTTTGGGGTGTTGGATAAATAATATAATATTCACTTCAGTTATTTACCTTGGTAACAATACTGTTAATATTGGACTTGGCTTCATTTATTGGCTTCTCAATGCCCGATAGTTTGCGTCCCAAAGTAGGAAGTAGCCAAGGTGCAAACAAAACTCTACAAAACATATCCATCACTCTGCCAAATGGAATAGAATATATTTCTGTAATATGAATACTTTTTATGTTGACTTACACTTCGGCCCAATGTTGTAATGAGTTTTTCTTTGTATTTAACTCTTCCTTATGCTGGCCCATTGTGGTTTCTAAAGTAATATAGTTTTTAAATAGAGTTACCAATGTGTCAGATATTCGTAAAATATTGTCTCTTACTTTGGGCTATTCGTAGTGTAAAATGCTCCATATCTTTGATAAGATCCCTTCCACCTGATCCCACATATGAGTCCATCAGTTCAAGCAGTACACCTGCCTCATTGTTGAAAATTGGCAGAAAACTCAATAGAACACTATGTTTGAATGCTGGATTCAATAATTTTCTACGTTTGCTCCATGTTGGGTCTGTACGATGGAGAAGTAGTTATAAATCTATATTGCTTTCGAAAAAAATTTGTTGCACATACTTTTCGATACAATTATTCCATTGCCAAGTACTTCAGACATGAGATCATAAATATGTACAGATTTGTTTACGCTAAGTGGAGAATTAAGAACCTCTTTCACCAATTGTGGATCACCCAAAATATAGAACGGATGTGGTCCAATCCATAAGAGGAATGCTTTGCCAAAACGTTTGAAACTTTTCTCCAAATAGGGTAAAACATCTTTGAAAAATATCCATAAGAATTAAAAAAAAAAACAAAATGCTTTGCTACAAATTTTACCTTCTCTACGTACACAATTCATTATTCCGCCCAGGAGTGGATATCCCATGGATCCTGGCACTTTCAGCATAAGAGCATAAAATCTCCGACGACTCCATAGAAAATATATCCAAGCAAGAATAATAAAAATAGCAAGCAATTGTAGTGAAATCATCGTTACCGAGTTGTGCCTAAAACTGTTCTGAAATGAGGTTACCTCAATGTTCTTTTATATACCCCACAGCAAGAAACATAAAAGTGTTTAAATAAAATGTAATATACACATATTATTTTAATTGGATAATTTGTTTTTGGTGCTTCAAAGTCTCTACATTTTTTTATTTTTCTATGTGTGGTTTAATTGGTACTAAAGGTTTACAATGTTTCAATGTTTCTATTTTTACCATTATTTCAGCATTCACTTCGCTTGAGCCTCAAGTTTATTTCCATTTCTAGTTATTTATTTCTTTTTTCCAATAGCGGAACCTCTTTAAGTTTCATAGCCACATTAGTAAATAAAACAAGGTCTTCAAAACGAAATTTTGTGCTAAATTTGTAGTTCCTCAACAGTTTGATTAAAGTAGTTTTAGTCGACATATATGCATATTGCCAGCCTAAAGAAGCAAATCTTGTTAGTATGTCCACATCAAATTTGTTAAAAATCTTTGATTTCGCTTACCTATGCAACCTCGATTCCCTTTTGCGAATGGTATAAATGAGTATGGATGCTTTGCTTGAATGTTTTCAGGGAGGAAATTATCGGGATTAAATATCTCCGCATCTGGACCCCAAATTTCCTTAGAATGATGTATGTGCAAAATGCAGATAGACAAATTGGTTCCCTTTGGTACTAAAACACCATTCGATAGCATAAAATCTTCACTTGCTTGCCTACCCACCAATGGAAGTGGTGGAAGCACTCGCATTGATTCATTCAAAACCCGATTCAAATAATCCAAACTTTGTATATCCTCATAGGTGACATCAAAGTCACCAGCATGTGGATACAGCTCATACAATTCCTCGAAAAGCTTCTCCTGATATTCGGGATACATCGCCAATAGAATCAAGGTAAAAAGTACAGCGTCTGCCGATGTCTCATAGGCTGCACCCAAAATATGAAGAGACTGATCTATAACACTTTGATAGGTCAAACTACCATTTTTCAGATGAATCAATGCGTGATCAATAAAAATACTCGGTTTGTTGTAATCCGTTTCAGAGTTGTCATTTGTATTCAATTTAAAATCGATCAGCTGAAAACGACATTGGTTAAGTACTGATGTACTTGATAGTTGAGGTATTTATATTAATCATACCTTGCAAATAATTTTGTTAATATTGGACTTGGCTTCCTTTATTGAATCACTTAGGCCCGCGAGTTTGCGGACCAAGTTAATTTGTAGCCACGGGGCACAAACCATTTTAATAAGGCTGTAAAATACAATTTTTATAGATTAGAATTTTGCTTGACTTTATATAAGCTATGTTTAAACATTTTGGTCTGAAGGTATATAAGTTTTTTATTTTTTCTGATATTTTTCTTACTATTCAGTGCTGTGAAGAAAGGAGTCGTTTTCACAATTTGTCTCTTCGTCCACATCGTTGCCCATAGTGGTTTCTGATAAATATGAAAAGAAGATCTTTAATTCTTATACTATTGCAATTCGTTACAAAATGATACTTACGTCGCGCAATACACAGAGAGAAGTGAGCCAGATCTGTGCTAAGATCCCTTTCACCTGCTCCCACATATGAGTCCATTAGTTTGAGAAAATTATTTGTCTCATGATTGAAAATTGGCAGAAAACTTAACAGAACATTATGTTTGAATGCTGGATTCAGTAATTTTCTATGTTTGCTCCATGTTGGGTCTGCACAATGGAAAAGTTGATATTATTTTACATTGATTTAAAAGGTGACCAGTTGTACTTACTTTTTGATACAAGTATTCCATTACCAAATAAATCACGAAAGACATCATAAGCAAATACAGATTTGTTGACGCAAAGTGGAGAATGAAATACTTCTTTAACCAATTGCGGATCATTCAACGTATAAAATGGATATGGTCCTATCCACCACAAAAATGATTTACCATATCGATCAAAATTTTTTTTTATTGTTGGAAACATATCTTTAAAAAATGCATAAAAGTGATTAAATTTCCATTGCAAAGCATTTAAAATATTTACTTTCTATAGGAAATAGATCCAAGATTGAGCCAATCAATGGATATCCTTTTGGTCCTGGAACCTTTAGCATTAGAGCATAATATCTCCGACGACTCCATAGAAAGTAAATCCAAGCAAGAATAATGAAAACACCTAGCAATTGTAGAGAAATCATCTCTGGCGAATTATTTAACTAATCTGTGATGGGACAATCACAAAATCTACTTTATATACGATTTGAAAATGCATTATTGCATAAATTTTTATGCTAATTTCGGCACGTGGCCATTAGAAGTATTATTAAATTGAAAGGTCTTAAGAGCAAGTCTCTAATACATTTTTACTACCTTTAAATGTGCGTATGCACTTACCAAATTTCTGACATTCAGTCTTTACGTACATCAGTTCTGAGCAGATCTTGAAATCTGTTTAGTTATTGTGTGTGTGAGTCAATAGGCCAAAAGCATGCAAGGGTTGATTTCTTTTTTTTTTTTTTTTTTTTTTTTTGGACGGTAAAGAAATATTATAATTTTATGCAGCCGCCGTAGCCGGACATAGATTCATTTGGTGTCATCAGTCAACTTGATGGTGTAATTATTTGACATTACAAAAACAACAGAGCCAAACAGGCCAAGTTCAAGTGAAAGTGTTAATAATAATGATATGATACAACGAAATGGGATGCTGGCAAATGAATAAACTGGAAATGGGATACGGGATGATTGCAGTTACATATGCCCAAGGACATTTGGGAGTTTATTAATTTAAATGTCAGAAGAAGAGTCTGTTACAAAAAATCAATGTCAAAAGGTGAAATTTTAAACCAAAACAGTAGAACCCAAGTTGCTACCGCAACATATATTCCACGATTTATCTTCATTAAAAGTTATACTCTAGAGTAGACGAGTCCGTCATTTAATGATCCCGGAAATGCACTACCTGTAAAAGACTTCGGTTTAGTTCAAAGATATGTATACATACATACAACGTATTATATGTGGAAGTTTAGTGGCTTCTTGTGAAAAGTGAGAGAATTGGCAAGATCTTGAGATGCCTACAATCACGGACATTGTCACATGAAAATTGAGCTGCAGGTGTCACAAAGGTGGTCGCCGGTTAACTTGGCTGACATCATAAAAAGAAACAAAAAGATAGTAACAAACATCAAAAAGACAACAGCTCGCATATAAGGCAGTTAAACAAAAAAGATCATATAAAAGTAATGTCTGCTCTAGAAAATAGAGTTACACCATTTAAGTACCAACATTTTTATATGGCCCACGAGTCAACCAGTAAGAAGGGGCAGGGGCCAGTCTCTGACAAAGTTCAACTGAAAACGATTTCTATTTTGTTCAGGTACAAAAGCACCGGATATAAGTATATGAAAAGATTATGAAGGCCTATATAAAATTAACAGGAAATGAACAAAGCAAATAAATATTTTTGTTTTTTGGCTAAACGATTTCATTTTATTTATAAAGAAATTAGAAAAGAATTATGGATTTTAAAGTGAAACCAATTTGTTATTAAAGTCTTGTTGACAATGATATTATAGAGTTGTTTCATTTTATTAATTAGATACCTCTAGATCATTTTACATATTAAGGAATGTCCATTCCGTGAACTTCTTTAATTAAATAATAAACGGAATGGACTTTCCTTTTCAACCTTGACTATGTTCTAAAATTTATTTAAAACCATTTAACGAAACCGTTTGAATTAAAATTAGCTGATTCTTTTAATATTATTTAGTGAAAATTTCTCAATTTCTACTTGAATTTAACAAGTCAAAATGGCCACCAAATTACACACTCATACTCAACACACACACACATGCGCCCTGGCAACCTCAACTGTTGCCCTTTCAAACATTTGACCCTTTTTGCATGACCACAACAACAACAATAACAATGAAACCAAAAAAAAAAAAAAAAGAACTTGAACTAGCATTGTAACAATAGAAAAAGCTGATGTTGTAGATGGGACATTGGCCATTTTGTTGAATATTCGCACAGCTTGACCGATTGTTAAACTCGGACGGGCCAATCCAGGATATTTACTCCCCTCCGTTCGAAACTGGCCAAACAAGAAAGCCAAAGCTAATTTGAATATAAAAATCATTAAAATTCATCGTGAAAACGTCTTAAGTTTCCTTCATGCCTCATTTTTCGGGCTGTGAGAAGAAATGACGAAAAAGACGGTGCTGACCTCTGAACTCCGCCCGTTTTTTGGGTGCTGGACATGTCCTGTTTTATGGTGTTATCCTTCTCCCAGGAGTGTAATGCAAAAATTATGTGCGTGACTGACCAGTGACCGATGCCTTGCTGCTGACCAATGTCCAGTTTTCAACCCTTTTCTCACTGGTTGTCCTTCAAGCAAACAACACCGGTTGGCATCCCGTCTTGGGATACGTTTTGTCTGCCTTTTTGGCTAGCTGTCGTCTTAATGATTAATAAACTCTAATTTATGAAAATAATCTATTTGCCCAAGTCGAGCTGAGCTTGGGCCTTGTTTGCTTGATATCCCAAAGGATTGTATCCAGGTGTAATAGGATTCCTCGCATACTTTGTTGATGCGTCAATTGTGAATTTTGCATAACTTTGGCCAAAACTGACAAATTCAAACAATACCAACATCAATCACATGATTTGATGAATGAATGGTGGGGTGATTAGCCTAATGGAAATGCGCAAAAGGCTACGCAAATGAATTGAAGTAGTTTCCATTATTGCGTTAGATTGAATCCCACAATTGATATTGCTAATATTTGTAAATGTAAATGGAGTTTCTTACATAAGTATATATAAGTTCTAGGAGGTTCATAAATATAGTAACTATTTCTTAAAAGGACATTCTGTTACTTTTTGGCACGTGCACAAAACCAAAGATGAGAGTGCAAAAGTCAAACTCAAGATTAAATAAGAAGCATTAACAGCTTCAGCAGCTATCCCAGATCAAGATCTGTATCACCTTGGCATATAAATAAAAAAAAAACAAGATCAACCCTTCAGGCCAAACATTTGGATCTTTGAATGAATGGACAAGGAAAAACAAACAAAAAGTAACAAAAAGAAGGAGATGAAAAGGAAGCTGAGTGCCCTAATTTGTCGAGGTTGGGAAACAAGAGCAAACCCTAAACAGCAAATAGGTTAACCATCAGCAGTGGAGAGATCGAAAGTAGAAAAAAGGAAACCGCATACACTAAATGGTCGTCAGCTAGAGGGTTTATGACCAAAGATCGGGCTGACTGGATTATGTCTGTTTATTCTCTTACGGGATCCGTTTTTTTCATTTTACTGCATCCATCCTTTCCTTTTTTTTACCACTTGAATGCTCATTGAGATTTTACACATCAGTTGTTGATGATGTTGATGATTATGATGATGATGACGATGATGACGATGATGCTGCTGAATGATTAGCATTTGAAATCCGCTTTTGAGGATCTAAAGGGATCTTTAACAATTGCCAACAATTGTTCATTGTGTCTTAACACTTTATTAAACGAGGGTTGCTCTACTATTTCGTGGGCGTGTGCTGACAAGTGATGACAATTTTCCCACACTTTTAGCCAACGACTCAGCAGTATGTCCGCCCTCCTTCATTCCCCTTCACACCACACAATTCTCATTGAGTGCCATTGAAAAGGCGTTGAAGCGAACAAAATTTTCACGTGTTATTTTCGCTAAATTGCGCTAATCGCTTAAACTTTTCAACCAACATCAACAAAATCAACGGAAATGGTATAAGGGAAAGAAGGAAGGGGGATAACCACTTGCTATTTACAATAGACTTATTTAATATGTTGTCATGGTGAAAAGTTTAGGGTGAAACATATTTAAGTATAAAGGAAAAACATTTTTAATTTATCACTAGGTACTATATGTATATAATATACATATTTACGTATGAAGTATATAAGCAAAGACTTTAATTTAATCCTCCATGGATATACAACATAATGACCACTTAAAAAATTCATTCTTGCTTCTTATTCCATTCATTCATTCAAGAAAATCACATTTTCATGTAAAGTGCACAATGAATAAGTCCTGCCTGATGAGTCTCAAGTGCTTCATAAGCATTATCATATTTCACATCCCTTTTGTCTGACACTTGTCTAAATGCCAGCCTCATCAAAAAATGAACAAACCAACGAATACTCTATATAAATTGATATGCAAATAGCTATGATAATTAGCGAAGGCAATTTAGACTAGCAATCTCAATATCATCGATAGTTGTATATATAACTAGGTGAACCCCATCTAACGGATTATCTAATCAATTCAATCAAAAACATGATTTGCTTGCAATTTGTTTTTTGTTTTTTCTTTTTTTTTTATTTAATCAGGATTTGGACTAACTCTTTTTTCTATTGGATTCGCTGACTCGACAAAATAACATTTTCCAATCAAGCTTCTTACGATGTATAACTAAAATGAAGAAAATGCGGATGCGGGAAAAAGGAAATGATGCCGACATACAAGAACATAATTCAATCTAGTCAAGAGACTTGGGACTTGGGACACTTTGTGGTCAAACAAAGCCAGCGGACCAAACACACATAAAATCACAAGAATTATGGCCAAAGTGGCCCGAAACCCAGAAAATAATAAAAATGAAAAGAATGAAGTGGATATCCTTTTTGGTGGACCGACAAGATCTTTTGAAAATAGTCAAGCTGCTATGACTCTCTGGAGTGTGTGTGTATCTCATTAAACGGTATTTTTGTGGTCCCACACATATCTGAAAGATGCATCTTGTTATCTGACAAGAGATTGTCTCTCTCTCTCTCTTTCTCTCTCGCTCTTTGCGTTGGCGACACTTTTGCGTCATTTGCGGTTGGTAGCCAGTCAAACAAAAGACCTTCTTTGTGTTGGCCTCTTGAGGCGACAGCCGGCGGCATATTCAGCATCTTTTTGCATCTTTTGCAGCCGTTGCTGCTCCTGTGAGTGGGCCTCAATGCTGCTAATGCTATTCTAATATATGTGTAGTGAATATGTATCTTTTGTTTATCACAAAATGAAATGAGTATCTTTGTCTTTGACCCAAGCGTGGGATAACCTAACATATTCTCTCCTTTTCTTGGCATTTTGCTTTCTCTCTGTTTGTTTCTCTCGTTGATGATCGTATAAATGTCTAGTTTCATATTGGCACAACAATTGCATCATTATCAGAAACTATACATTGTCATCTTTCAGTCTGGTACAATCTGAAATCATGGTTCAATGTAAACCTAATTGAAATTGTTCACCCTAAAAATTATTGTCGCACTTTCCTTTCTCGCTGAGATCAGGACAAAAGTTCAGACTGAAACAAGCTTTCAGTCTATACTAAGAAACATTGTAATCTACCAATCGTTTATATAAACACGTTGATGATAAGAGACATAGACATTAGACGTCTGTTTATTTCCCCCATATAATATATAGTTAAACTTATTCATATATGCGTATATATATATTTTAATGTCTCATTTATTTGCTAATTATACTATATTTGCGCCATGCACGTTTTGTTTACATTTTGTTGTCATGAAAATTGACAGCTTGACGAAACGAAATGTATATAAGTATGTTCGTGTATGTACATACATATGTATGTATATAGCTAAAAAAAAAAATAACTGAATTATATATATGTATATATATATAAAGTACAAAATTACTGACAGTTGCTCTCTAGAGAAGAGGCGGAACATCTTGATGAGGGCCGAGGCGCATTTGATGGAGCGCCGTTGCCTTAAAAGCAGGTCAATTGACCTCGCATCGCATCTCCGTCTCAGTTGAGAAGCATTTTAAAAGGCCCTTATCAGTCAGTAGCGTTCTCAAAGAAACAAAATGCTTCTTATCAACACAAAAAGCAAATCTAGGAAAAAAACAAATACTGTCTACAATAAGAGCATGAACATCATTTTGGGGGAAACAAAAATTAAAAAAAGAAAAGAATCGTCCAGCATCTCGCAATGATGTAGATTTCTTTAGAAAAACAATATTTTATGTTTAATAAAAATGTGGATAATCCCAGAGTTATATGTACCTACATACATATATTACTTTGTTTTTCAAGTAAATTTCAGAAAATTAAATTAAATAAATTGAATAAATAAATTGAAATATATATTAAATGAAAACTTGACTTTATGAGGCTCCAAGCAAATTAATTTCTAGTTTCTTGCTCTGATATTATAAGCTTAACTCAACTTTTGGTAGTTTCCTACTAAATTATAATAATATTAATATTTATTTTAAATCTTCATAGACACTTAATAAGTAGAAACTACAGTTCAAAGGATTTTTGAACTCTAACTCAGATTTGATCATCAAACTCATTGTTATTTCTTATAGATGGGGTTTATTTAGGTCAATTCAATTTGCCAGCTTTCATTTATTTGGTCAATTTGTGATTTAAAATGTAGATCATTAATTATCACCCTAATCCATCAGTATCCATCATGAAGATGGTCAACCTTTTGCCTTCTGATTCCTTTATTCGCTGTTAGAATTTCTCACACTCGTCAAGGAGCAAGAGAATAATTAACCATGCCAAAATAGCAAAAACTGACCATTAACACTATGGAATCGAGAATTGACCAATAACGAAAAAAACCCATTATCTCTCTAATAACCGAAAACACACGCGTTGTCCTGTAAGGGGATACTTTCTTGGGAGATGACGTTCAGGTAAATGTGTTGAATATATTTCATAATTCTCAAATGGGCTATGGGCAGTGTGTCCAGTTTGCAACCCTTTTGGCAGTCGAGATTTCCTTTTCACTTCGTTTCTTTTCTCTTTACATAAGCCCTTTGTTTTTTTTCCCATCTTCTCATTGTCCTGCAAGACCAAGCGGCGAGCACTTTGCATAATCAATAATCCTTGACGCTGCTGACCAACGAACCAACACGTCGTTGGTCTGAAAAGAAAGATAAATTATGGTTTGTAGTCAAATTGAAGGCAAACAATCCTCAGACAAAGACTCGGCTGGATAACTGTTCGGACTGCCTATCTTTTTTTTGAAGACAGCTGCCCGCCCTGATTGTCCTTACTGTCCTGTGAAGTGGACAATGGTCAACAAGAAGTTGTTCTTCCCTCGTTGCAGTGTAGTAAAATATTGCAAAAGGGTTTCGGGATTGTTTAGTTTAAGTAACTTCAATAAATATTTTAATTTAATTGCTCTATCGGAAGAAAACCTTGTCGATAAGTAAGTGCAAATTAGTCAAATTTTTGATACTAAACCAATAAATTAAAGTACTCATTTTAGTGAATGAGTTAATCCTTAAATATAATTTCATTCGAGAAACACTTGCAAGATTAGTCGTTTTTGTTGGGTAGTCAATGAGTGTTAGTTGAAGTGATTGATAAGTTTGCTCATTGTCAATTGACCCATAAAAATACTTGCAGTCTATGCATATTTATTTTTGTCAAATTCATCAGCCACACTACAAGCCAAACAAAAAGGCAAACATAATTACATTTTTATTCAAATTTCAATGGGACACCTATGAGGTGCAAGATTTGAATGACTGGTCCTTCCCCCAATTGACCTATAGCTTGGTTTTTGTTATCTGCCCCGTTGCAGAGATTCTGTGGAATGACAAAAAGTCTTGAGACAAACGATACAGCTGTGCAAATGTCAAGACGTAAGTGTCAAAATGCTCATTAATAACTCAAATCCTTAACGGACATAACAAGGATAATGCTGCCGCTACTGATTCTGCTGGTGATGTTAAGCAAACAGAATCGATGAGAATGCAAAAATTGAAAGTACACATCCTGTGAAACAACTAAGCCATCAAAGACTATCATTGACTGGACACAAAAGGGAAAAAGTTGCGTCAAAAGGATGTTTAAGGCAAGTAAACATTGAAACTGTAGCCGAGACCCAGCCAGGACACGGGACAGGACACGGACATACCATGTGTTAAATTGAAAAATTATGATAAATAACAGGAGATGAAAAAGTTGCTTAACAACATACCAGAACATCCCACTGAGAGGACGAGAGATACGTATGGAAAGGCGGCTTCAAGTAATATGCAAAAGGATATTAATAGACCAGCAAAAGCCAAAGGGTTTGGGGTGAAGGTGAGGAGTGTGTTCGTGTGTGTGTGTGCGTGTGTGCAGTGGCCTTTAAGAAAATCCATTCGCCACGGGATATCATTTACGAAGCTTCCGCATTTGTTCTTTGACCGCCCCATTGAGGATAGAATGGGACAGGACAGGACACACAATGCTTTGCTCCTTGTTTATCTTCTCCGCCATAGTTCACAGCAAGCTTATCTCCTTTGACGCTTATGTACACATACGTGGAAAATGTTTGCGAAAAGACAAAAAACACAAAATATTGGCAAGGGATGCGAAAAGGGTTAGCATGGCAAAGTCGGTTGTAACTTTCGGTATGGCTTATTCTTATGGGATATTCACGGCTTAGTCATGTAATGCCTTAGTGCAAATGTCCTTTTTTCTGTGATTGTCTTTATTGGCCAACTGGCAGTTGGCGGACTAAGAACGTCACGTAAATTACATACAGAGAGATTTCAATCGACGTTGGCGGTTTATCACCAAGTGCATTACTTTTATTTTATTTGTCTTAAGATTTGAATAAAAGTAAATTCACACCCCAAAAGGGAAGAACTGCATTTCATTTAATATTATGTATATTACAGATTTTTATGATAAATAAAGATCCATAATATTCTAGAATTAAGAAGTTTTGATATGTTTTATGGGTCAATGCTCTATGGCCATCTAAAAGGTGTTTTTCTTCGACATATTGGTATTCAATCTTCAGAATTTTCAGTCTCTAAGGCCTGCATTAAGCTCTTTAACTGCCACTCTTCATCTTGCAGATCCTTAAAATAAGGTCGCGTCTTTGCTGAATCAATGGTGAAAGCATTGCCCTCGAGTGCCTCACCCTTTTGATCCATTTGATCAATTCGGTCGTAAATAATACCAACTACACCATATCTCTTTAGCGTATCTCGAACATTCATATCGGTATTCCTGGATCCCCAAACTATGCTCCGTAGATGGTTTGCGTTTAGCATATGCAGAGCTATAGGATGATACAATATCGAGTTTGTATGCAGTGCCAGTCCAAAAAATTCCAATGCGCTGGCCATATAAACGGCATTCTCCAAAATATTAACACGTTGATCGAAATACTGCACAGGACTCTCGGGATCCACGGTAATTAGAACTACAGGATAGCGATTCTGTTTGTAGCGTATCATTGCACAAATGTCCGCATCGAAAGAAGAGAATACGATACGTCGCTCTCCTGCATTTTTAAGTACCACATCCAATATGGTATCCACATAGACATTCCGATCGAACGTAGGCTTGAAACCATTGTCCTCCCATCGTCTAGTGCAATCCAGTTGCGTCCACTTGATCTCAATGTTGTAGCCCAATGAAGTGGGCAGGGACTCATCTTCATCGTTCAAAATATCTATAAGCAATGGAAAAGGCATTTGATCCGGTATTGACCGATCACCGTTGGTCGGAAGAGTGGCGAAACGCAAAGCGTAAGCTTGGCGTAGCTGCTCATACGTAAAGGCTTCAAATGGCAGAGCAAAATAGTTGGTACACTTCGTGCCCCCCATGGCCAATAATTTTAAGCGATTAAATTGCTCATGCGGAAAAATCATCATGTCATATTTGTCCATTAATGTCTGATAGGAGGGCGTATTCTGGAGGAAAAATCTCAGCACATGATCGTGATATATAACCACTTGGCCATCTTTGGTCAATTGCACATCGAATTCCACCATATCGGCATTGTGGAGTTGGGCGCGCTTAAAGGCGAACAAAGTATTCTCACGATGAATGTTATCATCCAATTTATAGGTAGTACCAGAGCCTCGATGGCCTATATCCAAGGGCAGATGTGAGAGTCTCCAGAATCTTTGATATGTTAGATGCATATCACAAGTAAACGATGTCATAGGACGTATAATTAAATAACGTACACACATCTCGATCAACGGGCGATGGGTTGAGGCACAGGTGATCTTAACTCTAACAAAACCCTCCGTATTGACTAATTGATCGGGCTTAATGAAGCCATAGCCATAATGATAAGGTGGCTCATCGGGGCCGGACTTATAGCTGAATGTATACAAATCCAGTCGGTATAGAGTATCCTCTGGATGGGCTATGGAGCAATGGTATAATTGCATATCATCGCAACCACAAGGTGCCCCGTATGAAGGTTGAAATGACAAACTGCCTGAGCTATGCAGATTCGCCACCTCGGTGTAGGCCAAGCGAGAACTCTCCTCGAATTCATATCGTTTTCTTTCTATTGATGTATCCACTTGGCCATCGCCCGCACTCTCTGACATCTGAAACATCGGCTGAATATGCACATAGAGCAATCTTCGGAGTTGCTTTAGCCATATAAAAGGAGCATTGAAGATCTTGAATTGAATATAAGTCTCTGTGGTAGACCAACCACGATTTACGCGATACTTCGCATTACTAGTATCGTTCTTATAGCCAAAGCGATCGCAAGGCTTTAGCATATTTTGGCAGGGTCGTATTAAACGAGGTGTTAGATTTACCTCCCAAAAACGTATCATAGTGTCACCTGAGTTTGAATCGTAGGCAACAATACAATAGCGATACTCAATATCAATATTGCGGGGTATCTTAATAGTCAACTCGAATCGGCAACAGCTACATCCTTTTTTGCACTGACAATTGGTGCGTCCCATCAGGATCACTCTTTGGTGATCCCAATTTCCCAGTTCATCACAATTACCAATTATGCCCATATACTCATTGCCCACCAAGGGCTTGTCATAGGTCACACAAAATGGCCAATCTGTGGTGGGTATGGGATGTCCTGCAGTAGCATCCTGCTCATCTGATAAATTACATCCTGATACGTTTTCAGGTTCCGATGGAAGAGAGCAACTCTCTCGCTCATTGACAAAGAACCAACGATGCATTTAACGGCAAAAACAAAAATTTCGGACAATTGAAAATAATTTGGATGATAAATATTTCAATATCTTTATGTATATATGACAATAAAGAAAGTGAAGTAGCTACTCGATTTGATATCGGATATCATGAATATTTTACCTTAACTTGATAAAATGCCATTGGTTTTATTAAAGTCATCTGTTTCATATGCCCCTTTTTTGATCTCCTCTTGTGGCATGTGTCTTTGCGCCTCGTTTGCCGCTTAATCGCTGTTGACGTACATAAATTTCCCATCAGTTTTAGAGGCAATTAATAACAACGAAACTCTCGACTTTTTCACTCTGCCCATTTTGGTGTGTGTGTATGTATCACCCCTTCTGTTTCGGTATTTGGTTCTGTTTGTTTTGTCAAAACACAGGGCTTAGTCTGATGACGGGTAATACGATCCAGCGATCAGAGAAGCCCTTTAAAATGTAATGTAGTGATTTTAAAGGTAAGGTGAGAATTCCAATTGGGAAACGGTTTCATTCATGACAACTGTCAGGCAATTTCTATTTTTGTAATGCCTCAGTCGTTGAGTCTCCTCAAAAAATATTGTTCTCACAGTTTCGTAATTAAAGTTGAATTTTAAAATAAACACAATAATTACCAAAGGCTCTTGGTTTGACTAATTTTGTTGTTCCTCCTAGGACTAGGGGTGCGATAGCCACCCCTCTGTATTAGTTCTAATTGTAAAGTTCCTGGCATGTCTCCTGTCGCAGGTGGTTTGTTTCATGCTTTTTCCCCCCTGACTGATTGCGACAGAGAGAAAGAGAGATGGAAGATTGCGTGTACTGAAACATTTTCCGAAAGACAAAGTCAGAGATTTTTCCTGCCAGATGCGTGTGTTTGTGTTGGTGTACCAATTTTTATAGTTTCCGGATCAAAAGATCATTTCCTGACAGGATGCTTACTAACTGGTGGGAAAATTATTAACTGAACTTCTAGTTACAATGAACGAGACTGAGAGAGAGTTCTGTATATCTAAAGGATATAAGACTTTAACTTGAGTAGTACAAATTATTGAATATGGCACATTTTATAGATCATTGAACTCTTATCATTTACCTTTGCCAAAGAACACCAAATCTATTTACTTAATATGCATAATCGAGTGACTAAGGTACAGCTCTTTGTTTATCCAAAGTCCACACGCCTGTCACATGGCCAATGCGACTGACACTGCATAAATTAACAGCGGAACCAAAATGTGAACACATGTCCAAACCGCAGAACGAGTGCTAAAAGTGCTGTCCCATGGCCAGCTGTCTGCACTGAGGAGAACTGAACTGAAACCATAGACGACTGATCCGTTCGAGCATATCCTGGACAGCAGGTAGATCTCAAACTCAACCTTCCGACACTTTCCGTTTTCGGTGCACTTGACTTGGCATTGGGTTTGAAGTGATTTTCAGTTGTTGTTTTGGCACAAAAACCGCAGCATGTGCCAGCAGGTAGACCCCTCCTCACTCAATTCTTTCATTGGGTCAAAGATCATTGTCGACTGTCAAGAGGAAAATTTGCAGCATTTCCCGTAACAACAACTAAACAAGGAAACTCCTAACATCAAACACTAATTAAGCATAAAGAGACTAATTTTCTTACTTTCGTGTGTGTGTGTGGGAAAATCAAATTGGAAATTTGTCCAAACTCCCGGTGGATTATCCACAAAAAAAGAAGAAAAGAAAACGCTGCTTTTCTCGCGGTAGTCAAATTACCATCTGTGCGCAGGCGCAATGAATGCTCATTGCATTGGAAGGGGGAAAATGTGGGGAATGTCTAAGGAAATTACTTACAGTCCTGTCTTTGTTTCTTGTGTATTATGTAGTTGAATATCCTTGGGAATCTTGTGGGTTTCATACAGATTTCCCTGCATATTTGTATTGGTTTTTGTTTTTACGTGATTTTTGGAGCAAGTTGATTTCCTGGTGGGATATCCGGGTCAAGGTAACAGGATGTGTTTGCCTATAGACAGGTTTCTGTCAAAGATCAAAGCAGGTGAAGGAAAACGAACGAAGGTTTTTTAAATCAACTTTTTTCATAAATCTTTTACCCAAAACATATTTGTATAAAACATAAATCATTACCTCAAGCCACTTGAAAGTCTTCATCTACCCACTGTATGTCACTTCACTTTTGGAAGTGTCAATAAACTGGCGTACAATGAAAATCAATAGCCGGAAAATGGGAAAATAGTTGACAAAGCAACCGTAAAACAAACTCGAAACCGAAAACAACAGAAATCACAAATTAGCTACACAATTGAATGTGTGAGAACAGAAAAACAGAAAAGGAACCAACCAGAAAAAAATTTAAATACTTAAAAGAGGAGAAGGCGAGAGGAGAGAAAAAACAACATGGCCTGACATCTGGAGGAAAAAAATATATATGGAATAATATATATGACATATACTGCCATCAGGATCTACACATCTCGACCATGGAGTATTGCAATTGGGGACGACGTGCATATCATAGACTCATTGGAATTTGTTACACCACGTCAAGGGGGGAAATCTACATACGTTTCCGTGAGAATTATAATACACACAGGATGTGTGTACCAAATGCGACTTTGGGGATACATAAAATAAAAAAAGTTATTCTAGTTGCTTAGTTATCTATTTTGACTAACTAAGATACGTATCTATTGAAATCCTTTCTTCAGTTTAGTTATCACTATTCAAATGATTTATTTACAGTTTGGAGAATTCAAAGAAATTTGAATACTCTTTCATGGAATTATCTCTTGAATATTGCTCTAGTTTATGCCAGTCTTATCAGTAATTGAACACTTTGAAATTTTATTTATGTCTCAAATGATAAGCACTCGACAGAGAGATAACACTTTTTTTCTGTAACGATCCGTACTGGCAATCCCCTTAAATGTGGCCAGCCACATTATGAGTCAATAAAACTCTCAATATTTATATGAATTGTTATTAAAATTGATTTTGTATGGCAATAAATAAGAACAAAAAACAAGGGGAAAAAATTCAAACTAACAACCCTTTACCAGAAAAAAAAATGTGATATGTTTACTCCTCCTTTGTGTTTATTGGAAATTGGAAACCCTTCGGGCAATCAAAGTCAAGGAGAATTGTGTGAATTACATATGTGGGGATTCAGCAATTAAGTGGAGATCCGGTAACTCTTTGTTGAGAACGGTTAATTCAAGCAAATGTAAAGGAAGTGATTAAGTATTTGCTTTAAGGAAATCGTATAAATAGCAACAAATGTCAAGCAACTGCAGGGCCGGATGCACCTCGATGACGCCAAAGAATTCAATTTGCATAAATACATACACATATACTCCATCAAGAAGGTGGGGTGGGGAAAGGTAAGCTAAAGCATAGTACACAGATGTTTGATATAGTAAATGAGACTTCAGCACCTTTTCTAATGTGGTCAGAAAAGACCTTAGACCATCTGTCTGGACAAAATGAGGACAATAAACCAATTTCAACGCCCACAAAATGACCATGAAATTGCTTACGGAAGGAAATAAGTTCATGTGCCACAAAAACATGGCCCGTAAAGACAATTGCTTACGAGAATTTAGCACGGGTCATGCCAATGGGCAGGTAGTAGTAGGAATGATGGCAAAAACTATTTAGTTGTCATTTTCGTATACATAATGGACAAAAAAGGAAATATGCCGACATAAAAGGCTAAAATGTCCATAAATATGGTCAATTATTTTGGTAGCAGTCTCCGTTACTGTTCGTCTGTGTGTCAGTGTGTGTGTTTGCGTGTAGGAGGTATTTGTCATTCTCTTTGCTTGGTATCCTTTTCATCAGCACGTAAATCAAAGAACAATAGTGTATTGAGAATATACTGGTAGCAGAAGAAGGTGTGTCACCTTGCACAATAGAAGGCCAGGCGACACCTTCTTCCACATATACACACACAGACACAGCATAATGTCCAAGACAAAGACATCAAAAGTCAAACCTCTGGCTTGACCAAAGGCTCATAACTATTTTTGTATGACTTTACCATCAGTTTGTAGGTTGTTTTTTTTTTTTTTTTTGTTGTCTTTGCAACCGCACCCACTGCAGATGTCAGTCTAATGCGGTAATTAGATAATGCCTAGAGGCAGCCTGGTCTGGTGGGCACGCGGCATATCTCATACCTATTTCGATGCCTTTTTCTGTTATGGGTTAAAGATTGCAATCTTTCGGGGTAATGTGATACTTGAGTTGATTCTGTTTCAAATTCACTACCTCAATTGTCCCATCGAAATACAGTTTCATTTTCAAGCCCACTTTTCCCACCCCTTTTTTGGCGAGTTAGGAGATCTGTATCAACATTTCGTACCCCTGTCGGAGATTTCGAAAGAGCATCCTTTTTTTTATTTTGGAAATCTAAACCACACAACATTAGTAAACCCATTTTTTTCGTCGATTGTTCTTTTACCGCAATTGTAATTTTATCATCCAATTTGCGCATTTTTTTGTTACTGTTTGTGGCAATTAAAAATGGGTTTGAGTTTGGGTTAAGGCAAATTGAAATGGTTGTATTGCTGAATGAAATGAAGATATTTGATATTTTTGGGTATATTTTGATTAGCCTTCATTTTGGGCTAATTTGTAGGACTTTAACGAGTTGGGCGAATTAAAAAACATGTTAAAGAATTTTCAAAGATTGTTATTCGAATTAATTAAAAACTTTAAAGATTTCAAATATTATTAGAAGAACGATTTCCTACTATCATAAGGCATTTTTCTATTGAAATTCTTTATTCTTTCGAAATGGTCTTTAATTAGCTGGCAAACATCTTCTAAAGAACTTTAACCTGTGACACAGCATCTAACCTCATCTAAATAACCGGCAACCCTTTCGCAACCCATGAATATAACCCTTTCCTGTGACCATTGGTCAAATGTCAGTTAGAAAAATCTTCTAAACTCCGACTTTGGTGGCCGGGCCAGCTGTCAAAGATCGTCGAGAGAAATGTAAGTATTTGCAGTCGAATTTTTCTCATTATCAAGACACAGCATCCCCTTGAACAACCCTCAGGGTTAACATCTTGTTTCGCAACTTTGTCAAACACAATTAAAAAATACAAAAAGTAAAGAAACAAAATAAATCATAATGCAGTTTTGATTGAAGTGCCTTGGCGAAGTGTCAATCAAGGAATTAAAACGTATTTTCAAAGAATTTGCCAAAAAGACAATTGTATTATTAATTAAGTGATATATGTATATCTATATACATGTACATATACATTTATGTACCTACCTAAGCGAATATAATAAATATCAAATGGTTCAGTAAGCATTAAAAATATCCTGAAGAGAAAAAAATAGGGGAAATTTTCTTTACAAAAAAGCAACGATTTTATCCCAAAATGAATTTCAAGTTTTGTTTTTTTTTTTCCAACTCATGCAGCCAAAAAAAAGTAGAAAAAAACATAAGAAAAACACTCAAATTTAATTCAATTGTTCAAATTCATCATGCAAATGCAGAAACCGTTGTAAGGTCCGCTGACCTCAAAGGTCAATGCTGACCGAAGGGTTGCCGCGTCTTCTTTTTCTTGGTTGACTATTTATCCAGGTGCTGCAAGCTCAGGCGATCTTACGTCATGATGAGATTTTTCATTATAAAATCATAAAAACATATTCCCCCAAGACAATTTCTAAGCCGTGACAGATTTTATCGTAACCCAGTTAGAACACTGAAATCTGAAATTGAAGGCAGATGTCTCTGGATTATACTTTGCAGATACTTGCCTAATTCAATTAGTCCTCAAAAAGGAGCCAATTTTTATGACGCATATCAAATGGGCATTGGCGAAGGGACAATGGACGAATCCTTACTATTAGATTGCCATTTATGGTATGAGGAGCTATCATTTTATTGAAGTGTGATAATGCTACAAATGATATTGATTTTTCTATTCAAAACTCTGATGAAAATTCAAGCAAACTTAATTCGTTATTTATGTGGCTCAAGAGGCTGCAAATTTGCCCTATATAAAGAACTGAGCCAACATTTGATTTTGATTTGAGATTTTATTGACTGAACACAAAATGAAGAGTCTTCTTTCGTTTCTCCTTCCATCTTTGGGGATGTGGGACGGAACCACATCTTATCTCCACCTTTGTGCTCACCTTCCGTTTTTTCAAAATCTTCATCTCTTTTCACTGTCAGTTCCCACAGCATTTTTCACCTTTTTCAGTTGCTATTTAAATTACTTTTGGTCCATAGCAACTGTATATAGTGGGGATCTGTTGTGTTGTTTAATGTCTAGAGCGACCCAGATGCACTACAATCATTATTATCATAATTATCACAAATATTTGCTTTAAGATAAACCGCTGAGTTCATTTCATTTAGATCTTTGGTTTGCCTTTTGTGGTTTGCCTTTTGTATGTTGACTTATTACTGCATTACGCATACTCGCACTTCCTCTTTGGAATTTTCAGGTGACTTCATTCATAAAACTAAGCAAGATCTTGGTGAGAAATTCTGTATTCCGAGTATTACAACATCATTTTGGAGGGTAAATACATACATATAACTGAAAGATATTTCTAGATTGCCGCTAAAGCAAATTTGGTTTGCTCTAGTTATCTTGGTTTTTTGGGAGTTTTGTAGTGAAATGATAAAAAAAAAACATAGATAGAAATATATTTGTAAGATTGCAGCTGGCTTGCCCTTTCCCACAGTCAAAGAAGTCCACAACAAGAACTTAAGTATTTTTTGGCTAAGTTCAAAGGTCATATTAGGAGAATTTAAATTAAAATTGAAATTTTTTGATAGAAAAACGGGTTTTATTTATTTCGTCTTCATGTGTCCCATGAGAAGTTTTCGTCCATTTTGACCTTTGACACTGGCCAAGCAAGAGCCACCCCATAAAGGAATAGCCAGTCAAACAGGATACAACAAAACTTTCCTTGTCCACCTTTATACATTTTGTTTTTTTAGCAAAACTTCAACTTTAGTTAAGACCAAATCTAATTCCCACATTTAATAATAATCTTAAACAGATCAGAGATCAATTGTTCAATTAAACTGGAAAAAAACACAACAAAAGTTATGAATGAATTGCACAGAGAGAGAGACCAGAATTGTTGAAGGGAGCTTGCTGTGCTTCCACAGTCACTTAATCATGTTAATGGCATTAAGCAGCAGCTTAATCGACGGCAAAGATCTAAGCAAAACCTCGCGTCGATAATCAGCCATGGAGTACTGGAAGTCGAGGAAGCTAGTGGGTCAACTGAGGGAGCTGTATCGAACGGTATCGGGAGTAGGGAGAAGTGGTGAACTCAAAGACCACCCAAGTTAGTTAACATTTTGCTCATTTGCACAACTCTCTCATCTAATTAAAGACAAGAAAAAAAGAAACAAAAGTGAGCCGCCTTGTAAAATGTCAAACAGATCACGAACCTTTCCCCCGTCGCCTTCCCCACATCGGCCACAAGCAGCTGTTTTGCAATTGCAAAATCAAAAAGCATTTAGTTTACAATTAAATGAAGTTTTTTTCTCTTGTGTTGGGTAAATGGTTTGGCAAGAGGGGGGACAAGAGATATCATAATGAAATAATTGCCGGCAAGCTGGACCCCAATGTATTGACATTTCGACCACTTTGACACTTTAATATGTTTGCATGCCAAATGAACAAAAAACCAGACCACAATAAAATAATAAAATAAAAACAAAGTAACAAACAAACTGCTGACCGAATGTTGGAATTGAAAGGGGTTAAACTTTTTGCTGATCTCGAGCTGAAAACAAGCAGCAGCAGCATCTCTTATTGGGCTCAAAAAAACAAGTTAGCCGGTCTAATAAAGTCAACACAAAAGTTAGCATTCTGAAAAAAGAGAAAAAAAGACTAATGAAAATGAAAATCTAATAACTAAGCTTGTATTTTCAGTATTTTAATTCTTAAGGACGTTTTTATGCATTTTAGGATATCTTCGGCTTGACTAACATTATACACTCTAAAGATAAGTTTAACATTTTGTATTTGGTTGTTGTTCAGTCGATTCTATCACTTACATTTGTTGTAGTTACTTAGTTTAGTAACTAATTGGTTTATTTCCAAATGATTTCCCTAACCGACAAAAAAAAAACGTACAGAACAAAAGTCGAACATAAAAATCAAATTAGTCACACTTGGCACAGAGCGAACCAAAAGCGATAAAAATTATAATTAATGGTTAGCTAAAATCAAAATTTAATTTTTGCGCTCTATTTTTACGTGTTGTTTTTTGTTTTGTTGCTTTTCGCTATGAAAATGCCTAAAATCCAAGTGAAAAATGTCGAAAAATAACTGAAAAAAGAGGGAAAAACTCAAATGAAATGCATGCAATTATTTGCAGTTTTCCAATTGTCGAAGCGTGACGAGAGGAGGCGATGCTGTCAGGAGTTCGATGGGAGGGGGATTTAGGTGAATGGAAATGCTAAGGGAAGAGGAATCGGCAAGAAGGGGAAGGGAGTTTTTGCATACTCTCTACATGCAATGGCATAGAAAATTGTAGCGAAATTTTCTTCATACAAAGCGTCGGCGCCCTGCCACACCCTAAAAGACTGTGCGTGTGTGTGTGAGATAACCTTTGACCTAATTCCTTATGGTTTGGCAAATATTTTCACTACTGTTGCCTTTTTGTTGTTTTGTCTTTTTGCATATGCAGCCGTCTTCGATCCTTTTGAATATTTTACATTATGCTAAATGCCGCGTTGAAAGCAGGGTGAAGAGAAACATCACGGAAAATGGGTCAAAGGAAAAGGCGCATGGCATCAAAAATTTGTTTTCTTTATTCTTAATATTTATATATTTTGCATCTTTGTTCATATTTGACTTTATTTCAAGGCATCAATATTTACTGACAGCTCACTGGGAGCAATGAATGGAATGGATTTCTGAAGTAGATTAAAAAGATTTTCGCGAATTTTCATTATAAATAGAAAGCAAAGTGAAAGAAATTATGGCACGAATGTTGATTTTGGTTTTTCCCATGAAAAAGTCGTTATATTTTTTGTGACATTCTAACGGTCAAATGTCCATCAGAAACTTCATCTCATTTGTAGAAGGTCGTTCGTCGTCTGGTCAGTGGTTTAACTGGACCAAAGATGAGAAAAACCTTTATCACCTCTGAACTGGTTACCCTCTCTGTCTCGCTCTCTCTCTCTATGCGCCTCATAAAATGTCAGCATCAATTAATGAAGAAAGTTCTTTAAATGAAAAGTGAACACACTTCTGGTTTTTCCCCCTTCACTCCATTACTTCCTTCCTTTGAACCCAAGAAGTCAGCATCTTTGATCTTGCAAGGGGTTTTTCCCTCTCAGCATCCATTTTTTCTTTGTTTTGGGTATCATTTTGATGAACTCTTTACCAGAAAAATATTAATTTTTTCCCTTTTCTTTTTAACCCAAAAACAGATTCTTGATCTTCGCAAAGAAGGGCCATGGCCAGGGCATAGCAGGGCAGGGTAGGGCATTCACAGCATCATTCAGGGTATTTTTATTTGTAGGGTTCAGTCGATTGGTTAGCGATCAGGTTCAAGGGGTTGTGTTTTTTATTGTCAAAACAACTTATTAATTATTTGACTAAAAATAACAAACGGATTTCATTTATTAATCTGTTGCCAGCTTATGTCATAGAAAATTTCGTTTAGCTAGCTGATAAGGAACATCCAATTCCCAATTTAAAACATTCTTTTTTCTTCTATTTTGTTTTTTGTTTTAATGGCCATCCCGAAAGAAATCCGAACTGATAAGCGTGGAATTTGATAAGGAACAAATGTAGACATCGATTTGACTTAAAAAATATATTTTTGCTTTAGTCTTTATTTTGGGGAGCCTTTTGCGTATGCTCCACTTCACTGTTGGGTTAGTTGCCTGTAACTGTAACTGGAAAATGGAAATTACTTTCATTTCTTATTTGGTACAATTTTCCCTTTTGGAAAATGTTATAATTCTTTATGGTTTTTCTCTCTCGGCCTCAATCTCGACCTGGAGGTTAGAAGAGCACAATATTTGATTAACAAATAGGAAAAAAAATAACAATATACTGCTAAGTAGTCTCTCTCTGTCTTTCTCATAAAAAAGGGGCGGGTCTTAGTTGAAAACAGAGTTTCTCAGTCGTTGAGTTTTGCCAGCAAGCCGAGTGAGATTCGACTGTGAGTGACTTTGAGTGAGTGAGAATTTCTTCTTGGAGTGTATTCCAATTGGCCTGACTTAACAGAGACCCTTAACAGAACCCGAAAGTAGCTTAACAGAAGCATAAGTTTATGGTAGAAAAATTTATAGGAGCAGCAAATACAAAAGTAAAGTAACTTCAAGTTATATTGCATTTTAATTATCAGACTTGTTCAAAATGAGATTTCATATGGTAATTAGTCAAGTCTGAGATTCATTCCATAATCATTATATATACCACGATTTGTATTGCAACATTAAATTTTTAATGGTTTTATGTATAAATAGTATGTATATAATGTTTAGCGAATGCATAGATGACCAGATTTGATGTATTACATTATATACATTCTATTTTGTCCAATCGAGTCCCACAAATCGCTAGTAACTGTCATTTATGCTGATGAGATAATGCAGCGGAGGTGTCACACAGTCTCAGCTTATAGTCCTTGAGCTCTGGCTAAAGGCCTGGAATAAATACCTTAACAAGTTAACGTTTTTTGCTTAGAAAGAGAACTGTCTAACGGTGTCCCTAAACAGTCTCATAATGGACAGATGGCAGTCATTGATCACTCAATTTGGAAGTAAAACCGTTCCGTAACCGATGTGTATCTTAATTTGTACTAAGTTGTTCCAAAAAGTTGTATTAACTCAAGTAATTATTCAGATTGTTTTCGTTAAATCATCTGTTACAACTTAAAAGTGTTTAATTAGGAATATCTGAAGATGATCTCAATTTTTCAGTGGACTTCCTTGATTTCTATAAATTTTTAAGTATTTTTGGTTTCAAGTAAGGAACCTATTTTACTCTATCTTTTCGAGTTGCTACACATACATCTATGGATCACAATGTGGCTCTTTCAAGGAATTCTCTCACACTCCTTGGCAGGAGTAACAATGGCAATAATAAACTTTTCCAAAACGAGCCCTAAAGGCAGCAATTACAAATCGCGTACCCATATAAAAGGATACATATGTGTTTAAGGAGAGTGGTGGGAGGCATATGACGCGAAAGGATAAAAAGCCGGATGCTAAAATATGGATAATAAATGCGCCAAGGCAAGATGATACACTTAGGCACACACACACACAAGGATGATGAGTTAAATGGCAAATGCTAATGGATATATGACAAGGCACTGGGACGGGCCGGGTGATTGGGGGAGGTGCTGGTGGGGTTGCTCCAACTTTATTGCCATCTCCCTCGGCGACACCACTAAAGCATATGCAAATAAATGTATGAGCTTGCGTAACATGTGAGGCGTCATGTGAATTTAGTGGTTCCGGAAGTCTTCCAAAAGGCGAATTTTATTGCCATCTTGGAAAGTTTGCTTACGCTTTTTGGCATAAATGAGACGAGGCAACGCGGCAAAGGAAAGCGAATTGAAATTCATGAAGCATATGAAAGGGAGAAGGTGGCTCCTGTTGACTTGTTACCAACTTGCGTGCCTTCGAGGCGTTAATCCGTGGGTGGGTAACCCAAAAACCAAGAGCAACGAAAAAACAAAAAACATGTGTTTGTTTATTCATTTGGTGAAATTGTAGGCAAACAATTAAAATGTTTATCACACTCAAATTGAAAATTAATTGTTATGTTTTGTTGGTTCTCTGGCAAGGAGTTTAATTAAAAATTTCGCTTCAAGTTGGAAAAGTTGAAAATTTCTTCTTCTTCTATTGCATTCTTCAGGGTGTGTGACACATCTTCCCGTTATGGTAATAAAAAAAATAGTAATCAGCATTTCTCGAATTTATGCAGACAGGCTCCACATGTGAAATATGTGAAAAATTCCATTTGGCCATTTCGATTAATTAACAATCTTTTCACCGAGAAAGAAAAAATGAGGAAAAATTTGAAACCAGTAAGAATACAACAAAGAAAAAACACATTGAAGCTCTTGCAACTGCAACTTATCCTCACTTACCGCCTGCTGCCAAGGCTTCCAATGCCTTGAGATAATTAATGATGTGACACGCGGATTCATCCTCAACTCAAACTGAAACTCGGATTCAACTTTCTTGGCTCTTGTGCAAATATTAGCAAATTATTTTAGTTTTAGAAAATCTGCCTCGTCTTCGACGTCGTCGTCGTCGTCGTTGTCTGCTGTTTACATTTCTTGAGCCTTTCAATTTTCTTAAATGGTAGCTAAACTCGGGCAGAAGTGAACCCATCCGCATTCGCATCCGCATCCCCCACTCCTTATCACAATCCCCTTTCATTTCATCAGAGGGCACTAATGATGTTCTATGTGGGTTTCATTTCACGCTATCTCTTTTGCACTCTCTCTCTCTCTCTCTTTATCTCAATATTTGCTTTTTTCCATTTGGTTAAATTTTGCCCCGAGTTGACTCAGTCTCTGGCTCATTCCTAATTGTTTCCTTTTGTCAACTACTTGGAGTAATTAAAAACACCTTTCAAATGTCGAACTCGACTCGGAATCGGACTGAAATACATTCTCTCTTTGGTCAATAGAAAATTCATCTTAACGACACATTTTGTTTGATTAGCAAATTTGTCAAATTTGTGCTAAAAATCCATTTATCAAACTGCTAATGATTTTCTGTAACTACATTTGGTAAATGAAAATGATGCAAGACTGAAAGAAAAGATTGCATCTATCTAGAGGAAAAGATTCCATATATTTAGTCTGTTTAATATTGATACCTCAAGTGGTATCTATGTACATACATACATACGTATATTTGGTTTAGTTTTAGTTGTTCTTAGCAAGTCTAAAGAACAAATGACTAGTTAATAGAAAATAATAATAATTATGACCATTTTGCCTTGGGGTCTTCATAATTGACACTGGCTAATTTAACCTCGAATCGAATGATGACCCAATGAGGAGGCTACTGATTGTTGAACTTTTGACTTGTTTCGGTACTTAATAGAAACGCAATCAAATAATTGCGTAAAGTGTGCCACAATCAAATATAGCAACAAATTAACACAAAATGCCAACACCAGCAACAACAAACCAACAATTTATAGTATAAAAAAATGCAATATTAGAAAAAAATATTTTTGCCAGCAAATCGATAAACCGAAGAAGAAAGACGGATAAACCGCAGACACAAACGCAGACATTTGCTTTGGGGGATCTGTGAGGCGATAAGTTTACAATTGCTTATGGACTTCAATTAATCTGTGAAAGCGCCTACGCAGTGAGAATCTAACTCTATGGAATAGAAACTGCAATGTTCACCAAGTTCAGCAACGGTTTCAGGCTGTGGATTCAAACTGGCAATGGTTATGAAGAGTGGTGAGGAGCAGATGGGTTTGGAAACCGCAAACGCAGACGCCGCCGCCAGAAGAAGACAATTGACCTGAAATTTTATTGAAGATGTTCATTTTCGTGGAAAGTCTATAAAAGCAAAACGAACGGTAAATGAGCAAAGCTTCTGATGATGATGATGAAGATGGGGCTGCTGATGATTGTAATCTTATGATCATTATAATTATTATTTGCCTTTTCTACCATTATTATCAAAATGAAATCGCCATTATGTGCATGTCCAATATTAGGAGTGGAAAGAAACTTGAACCCTCACGCATCTCAGTAAAGGGAACTCTAAAGAAAAAGGTGAAGGAGGAAGAACATCAGTGGATTGAAACCTTAGCTTAGCCCTATTTCACACACCCACACACACACAATCCTCACATGCAGCAACCACAACACACTGGAAGCAACTTAAATTGCCTTCCTCTTAAATTGAACTTGCAACTTAAATCTTGAACTTGAACATTGCACTTTGGAGGCAACAACAACTACAACAAAGTACTTGATTTCTATATTTATGGCTACAGTTATGTATCAATTCAATTAGATTTTGAATAATTTCAACATCATTATATAATAGCTTGCAGGTGTCCTTTTTAGTTGCTTCATTTGCAATTTTGCATGAAATGAAATTAGAGCTCAAAGTGGAAAACAGAAAACGCGGCCATATGTAGAGGGGCCCAGGTGCTCAAATTGGTTTACAAGCTTTAAGCCAAAATTTGAAATACATTGGCCACACACTCATCCAGCATATCCAGGGAGGTTAGGCGAGCAAAGTTCATGGTCAATGGACGTGTCGGTCTGTTGGTGAAGTCGTCGTCCCCGTGTGTAGATGCATCTCAATTGCATGTGCAGCTGGGCCGGTAGCTGCCAATTTCCTCTGTTTGGTGTGTTTGTGTGTATGTGTCATTTGGGGGAAAAACTTCTGACCTCCTCACGCACACGGTAAGCAAAACAAAAAACAAAAACTAAAAACAGACACGAAAAAGAAACCAAATTACTGAAGCGCCGCATCTAATTCAATAAATGGCAGGCGCCATTTTTGTCTAAAAGAAAATTGAAAAGTTAATTGGCTTTTTCTTTTTTTTTGGCGCAACGAATTTTGAATTTATTAGCTGGGAAAATAAATAACTGTTAATTATAATAAGCGAGTAAATAAATGAATTAAGAAAGCGCCTACCAGTCGGAAACGTCTACTCATCTGGCAAACATCTGACTAAAATTGTATTACCACTTACAGACGAAACTAGTTTAACTTAAGTAAAATCTATTGTCCTAAATCTTTTTTATTACACGATATAAAGTAAAAGTTGAAATTCCCAAAACTAATCTGACTCTCACATAAATATTTACCTACTTTAAGTCATACTATATTAAAATTGATTTTTATTAAAAAAAATTATAGTATAATAATATGAATTGGTTTCAGTTTAAAAACATTTAAACCTTATGTTAATATCTCCCTATCTAAATATTTATTTTTTCAACTTGTAATAAACAAATGCAGGCAATGACTATTTCGGCACATCTAAAAATAATATTTGAAATTTAATTCCCTATCTAATTAGACGAATGTATATACAGATTTTGGGATACAAATCATTTCGTTCATAAGAAGTTAAAAGCCTGTTAAAAATTCTTGGCCCGCACTACTAATCGTAAAATAAAAGATTTGTGCTTCAAAAATGGTCAAAACTAAACTTCAAACTTTCAGCTGCTCCATTGAAGATGGTTCTTAGCCAAAAATAAAAATAAAAAAAAAAACAAAACGAAATGCAGAAGCGGCCATAAAGAAGCTTTTACGGCCGAACTTGGAAGCCAAGTCGAGATGATAAATTGTCTGACATGGTCAGTTGGTCGGTTGTTTGGGTTGGCTAGTGGTTTTTTGTTCAAGACATTTGTCGATATTTATTTTGTGCTTAGGTCGACAACTTTTCACTGCCGGCGACACTAACGGCTACCATAGATCAGGGTTCCCTTCTCCTCCCTCCTTCCAACTCCTTGCAAGAGATTAGACAATTTGTAGAGGCAAGTAAACAGAGTTTTGCCTGCAAGCGCCATGATCCCATGGAATTTTCAATGTTCCATCGTTGTCTCTCGTCTTTTCGATTTTCGTGGTATTCACAATTTTCTTTCGTGTTAATTGAAAATTGTACGGTAATGTTGCTTATCGCCTGGCTATCAGGCCACATTGATGCTCCTCGCTTGCAGTTGCTGTCTCTGCCTCTGTCTCTGTCGGTGTGTCTCTGGATGTGGCTCTGGCTCTAAGTCTGGCTCTAGCTCTGCCTTTAACTCTGTGGCGACTTTGCGTGTCTCCGCAATGTTCATGTGGTTGTCGCCACACCTCGACACGGGGGCCTCACGCATCGGCGGTGGTGGTCGTTGGGTGTTGATAAACATCCAAAAAGCTATTGCTTGGCGCGGCCTGCGGTGAAAATTTTCTTCTTCTAACACTTTTTGACAACTTTCGATGAAAAAACGCACTTAAAAACAATTTATCGCCGCTGACATTTTTTGTGACTTTAATTGCCTAGGGAAAGAGTAACCGAGGCCGAGTCGGCGGCAGCTACTTTTACAATGTTGTCTACTTAGCTTCTTGTTTGAATTTTATTCGCAGCTTTTTGTTGTTGTTGCTTTTTAAGCCTCATAATCGGGCTCTTAGACTGGTAAGCCAGTTGACATGATTCGCGCCTTAATTGATTTTCGAAAATGATTGATTATATTTCATTGAAATACGTAATAACAACTTGCTGTACTGAAACACTCTTGGCAACCTGTGATATAAATTTCTAAAATCTTTTGCATTTACATATATTTTTTCAAAATTTTCTAAAATGGCTTTGCCTTTGAGAAATCCATTCTATCGTCTAATTGGCAAGAACCCTTTTAGATTCTATTCCAAAGATTCTGGAAATTCTGGAGATGAGGAGAAAGCGAAATATAAGATTGTAATGGTTCGTCATGGTGAATCGGAATGGAATAAGAAGAATCTCTTCTGTGGCTGGTACGATGCAGCCCTCAGTGAGAATGGATTGGTTGAGGCCTGCTCTGCCGGCACAGCCATTAGAAAAGCCAAGTTGGAGTTTGATATTGCCCACACATCCGTTTTGAAGAGGGCCAACGATACGCTCATGGCAATTCTCTTGTCCACCGGGCATAAGGATATACCGATTAGAAAAACATGGCGTCTAAATGAACGACATTACGGCGGGCTAACTGGTCTCAATAAGACTGAAACGGCCAATAAATTTGGTGAGGAAAAAGTTCAAATTTGGCGCCGAAGCTTCGATACACCTCCACCGCCCATGGAAGAGGATCACAAGTATTACAATATAATACGTAACGATCCGCGTTATTGTGAAAATGGCCCCAAACCCGAGGAGTTTCCCAAAACGGAATCCCTTAAACTGACTATAGGAAGAACATTGCCCTATTGGAACGAAGTGATTGTGCCCCAAATACGGGAGGGCAAAAAAATTATTATAGTTGCCCATGGAAATAGTCTTAGGGGCGTGATCAAACATCTCGATGAAATATCCGATGAAGCCATTATGGGCCTTAATATACCCACTGGCCTGCCATTTGTCTATGACCTAGATGAATGTATTAAACCTGTGGGAAAAATGCAATTTCTCGGCGATCCCGAAATGGTTAAAAAGGCCATGGAATCGGTTGCCAACCAGGGCAAGGCCAAATAATTGTTTATTAAACTTTTTCTCTAAATGATTTTGTGTTGACCACCAAAAAAGAAGAAGGTCAAAATAATCATCATACACAAAATAATCATTATAGCAGTGGCGCCCGTTCAAATGGGTTTCAATTGAAATATATATCTAAATGAGTTTATTTCATATTACAATCTATTTTTCCTCCTTCTCTAGCAATCGGTTTCGCTTCCCAAAGTTAAATGTATTTATTTAAAAAGGGGTTTATAAGCCCCTTTCTAGATTCCCTTTTTTCTCTGTTTGACTTGACCATGATCTTTTCTTTTGAATCAGTGAACGAACTTGGCCATCGAAAGTCAAGCAGGCAAATAAATTTATTTGATTTTAATTGACAATGAAAAGTCAACAAAGATGGCAATGTTTGTTGGTGTCTCTGGACAATGGGTCTCTGGACTCTTTGGACTCTGAAGTCAGTCCGAGTCATATCCATATTTTCATTGCATTTTCGTTTTAAGAGCAACAAAAATAAAAATCAGGGAATCAGCTTGGGAGAAGCGTCAATTTTAATTGTTGAGGAGTCTGCACAAAAGTCTGGAATTTCTCAAATGGGTCGAATTCTTAATTTGTTTAAATGAAATAGTCATTTAGGTTTTTATTGACAAACAAATTGAATTGATTGATCTAAATGAATTTATGTACATATATGATGGGGCTCTAACATATATGAATGTACTATGTATGACAAAGTCTCTTTATCTCTCTCTCTAGAGAAGATACAAACTGAAAGAGGTGAAGGGGCAAATGGGTAAGGGGATGATTTCACTTTGTTTTCACTTGTATGACCCGCTGTTAGCTAGCTTGACAGGGAAATGCCAGATTTTTCATGTTAAGGCAGAGGAGCATCATCGGATACCATATCGAACTTTCGAACTGGTAAATTGAGAGCGTGAAACGAGCAAGTAACAGATTGCACTGTGATGCAAAGTTTTCGATGGGAGCATCACGAGCCAGTTTCAAGATAAAGAGACTAAACGAACTTAAGTCAGACCAGTCAACCAAATGGATCAGAACGAAGCACTGATCTCAAGTCGGTTTCCAGCCATATCTTATGACACATAAATGGGACTATCTTTTGTTTTGTTTATTTTATTTTAACTTGATGATTGCTTCCTGCCTTTTGTGTCTCGCACTTTTGTAGTAAAGTGTTTGGAAAGAGAATACCAAACCAAGATACCGAAAAAGCCATGAGCTCCATATTATTTGAACTTAATTACAAAGCTCCACAGAGCGCCAATACGCCTCAGACTCGGCAAATAGAAAATGCAGCATAGAAATTGTTAAAACATAAAAATGTTTGCACTTCGTATTTGTCGCACATAAAATCTAATATCGAATTACAGCAAGGCGCACCACACAACATAGCATGGATGGGTCCATGGAGCGTGTCGTGGAGTTGTAGTCGCAGTCGCAGTTCATTGGCGTGTGCGTGTCAGTAAAAGAAACTTTGTCTTGGCTCTGGACCAGACCGTACCAGACCAGACCGCACTTCGAGGAGTCCTCCTCGCCCATAAAGAAACTGAATTGAGTTAAATGTGCGATAAATTGCTTTTTGCATTTATCATGGTTGCCCATGCCCAGTTCCATGCCCTTGCCCACTCCCCCCTTGCCGAATGTTGGAGTCAGGCCAAGCCCCAAAAGGCCTAGCCAGGCAGAAGAGTCGTCTGTGGCAACAAGATTTTTAATTAGTCGCCAAAACGAAAACCAACAACCAAGTAAAAAGAAAAAAGTAAACAAAATTTAATGTAAGAGGAATTTATTTCTCCACATTTACACGATGTCAGTGGATATTTATTAGGGCAAGTCCTGATTGATAACTTTGCTGATGTAGGGCAAAAAGCTGGAAACACGCGTATAAACATCTGGATGACCTTGGGCACAAGTGGCACTTCCATAGGATACAATGCCTACCAACTGAGGTTGAAGCCCTGGTTTTATCAATGGGCCACCAGAATCGCCCTGTTCCCCAAGGAAAGAGAATTAAATTGTTTTCAGAGTTGTCTAAACTAATCCACTCACCATACAAGCTCCTTTACCGTGCACGGCCAAAGCACAAATCTCATTACCCGTAACACGAAATCCTTTTTGTTTGCAGTCCTCATTCGAGATGGTGCGATAGTTGAGAACCTGCAAACGATCTGGCACGACAGCCGAAGCACTAGTCGATGTTGTTGAGCCCCAACCAGTTAGACGAACTGGTACCTTCTCGCCTATGCGATCGCTATTACCCAAATGTATGGTGCCAATATCACCTCGATGCAGACGAAACGCTGGGGTAACTTTTACCAAGGCAATGTCATTGATGATGCCCGGACTCATCGAGTACTGAGGATGAACATGCTTGCCCACCACCTTGTGGCGTAGTCCACCCGTTTTCCAATTCAGAGTGCCAGTAACAACACTGATGTCCTCCACCTTCATTTTCTCCACACAATGGGCAGCCGTAAGGACATGCTGGGAACTGACTATGGAGCCACCGCAGAAATGTTGCCAACGCCCACGACGAAAGATTTGCATGGAAACTTGATAGGGAACCGTTTCATTCACCGATTGACCGCCATTTATACGTGATGGTTCGTCCAATTGTTCACCCACAACGAGGCTAACAAAGAGTAGGAAAATACAAATTACTGGCATGCTGATTCCGTAGATAATGAAACTGTTAAATCTTCCCACAAGCTTTTATAGCACTTGATGTAACGTTTATCACTATTTATCTACGGATTGCAGAGTTTAATTAAGCAATATTTTATCTATGTATAAGCAAAACTGGTTCAAGGTTGTTTATGGCAAAAAGTTAAGCAAAAAAAAGAATTCTTAAAATGTATTACATACAGAAGTTATGTATATCAAATGAAGTCCTTCACTTTCATTCTAAAATTCATTGGAAAATGTTTTTTTCTTTTTATTTTCTCACAGGCTTAAACCTTGTGTCATCGACTCTGACTTTGCCGTTTTTGCTTTTGCAGATTTCGTTAATTTAAAATTCTGGTTAATAAAATGCATTTTAATCATTTCATCAAAAGGTTCATTTGTCTGTCTCTGCCATTTGCTTGCCCGTGTGTCTTGTGTGTTCATTTCTTTTTTTATTATTTTTTATTGGACTTGACGCCGGGCGGCAACAGATCGGTGTTAACAAGATAAGCATCCTGCTTCAGGTCGGGTTTCAGGTACCAGGCAATGCCCAATGGTTAGGTCCATTGGCCTCGCTGCCGAAACGCCATCATTATTATGACATTTTGCTTGATTGCTCCTCTTGGCGGCCAAGTCAAGTTCTTGTGAATTGTGCGTGTGGCCAACCAAAAAGAAAACAAGGGAAAACAGGAAAACATGCCACATTCACGGTGCAATTTTATGACTGCCGCTTTTGATGTCCAGCAAAATGATTTATTGACTTGACTCTCTTTTGTTGGTTTACCGATTGTTTGCTTTGAAAATGGTGAATTAGAAAATATTTCCATTAACACAATCTCAATTTGATTATGGAAATATTCTTTTAGCAAGGATTTGTTCTATGTTCTTAAGCTCGAGGCAATTAATTTTCCATCTCATACAAACAAATAAAATTAATTGCATGTTTTGCTTAATCAGTTAAACTGGTCGTTTATTTTAGTAGGTACTTAATTTGCTTAGCATTTGCAAGGTGCTTACCCTCCCAACTACCTCCCCTCCCATACTGATCGTTGTCTCTCTCTCTCTGTCTCTCCATCGTATCCAGTGTGGGGCATATAAATTATGATACTCCATTGGCTTGGCAACAAACACACATACACGCAGCAGTTGCCAGGGACAGATTTTATTTGCAAATCAGATAAACCATGAAACAGGGTAAAAAGATCTTGGCCCAGTCTAAAGATGCAGATACAGATACAGAAATTTATTTATCGGTCGCGTGAGCTTGTTACCTAATTGATGACAACAGGTAGGCGCTTCTGTCAAGTGGCATGAATATGATTGGATCTTATGGCCATAAGTTGAAATTAAGCTTATGATATTCACACACGCAAGCAATGCGGTTAAATAAAACAGCTGGCGATCGCGCCAAATGCCAACTACTGTGTGTCCTAGTTAATGGCAAGAGACTCCTACATACATACATATATGTGAAGTGTGTTCCAATGGACCAAAAACTCGATTACAAAAAACTCTTTACACCGAGCTAAACTAGATACTCTGTTTCTTGCTTCTTGTGGTTTGGTTTTTATATCTTAAAATTAAAGGAAAGTACTAAATCGACTTTTGACTTAAGAAATTGTCTCACCATTCATCTGGGTGGATACAGAAGAAAAAGCCTCCTCAGGTAGGACAATTTTAGCTATAATCCTGTATTCAGTTTGTTGAAATGGCTTTTCCAAAATTCCAATATTCTAATAAGTTATAGTCAGGGGATTAACCTATCAACAGGCTGACTAAAGGCAAAAGTCATATGCAAATTGGCAATTCAAGAACTAAAAATAAAATTTATACAAGCATCAGTTAGAGGGGAAAGGGGATAAAAGCCGTGGCCATGTCTCGTCGTGACAGGGTGGTCCAATTAACAAAAAGCCAAGAGAGGCGCCAATACACACACACACAAACACACATGGCTTATAGTAATAAAGCCATTTTAGGTTCAAATCGGTAAGAAAAATTTATCCATAGTGAAATCCACATTCGCAGCAACAATTAACACAGTAGTCAAAAGATCAAGACCTTCAGAATCCGCGAATCCTCCGAAAGGTGTGCATAATTAATTTGCGCCACATCCATGCCAAAGCCACACACAGCCAGACAAACAGACAGAAAGCAAGAGAGAGAGAGAGGGAAAGACAGTTTCAGTGCTCCACAGCAAAATGATTCATTAGGTGGATGCAATCAGGCCGGAACTGACACAGAGCACACACAGAGCAGAGCAGCCCGCCCAGACATCTGATTTGCATCGAACATGTGAGCCACACAGAGATATAACCATTCCGGCTCGAGTCGCGTATCGAAGGTGTTGATTGCCAGAGGCAGGCAGGTTGGCATCCTCTTTCGTTCTGCTGGCTGGCTGGCTGTCTGTCTCCTTTGCTGGCGAATTAAAAGAAATGTCGGCTGCCAACGCCAAGTTGCCTCTTGTTTAATCGGAATATTTAAATTATACGCTGATTAAAACTCTAACAAGATCAAGCTGAAGGTAGTGTTGGTGGCTATTGGAACAACTTCGATGCCCTGCCAAGACGTGGGCGTGTCATTCTCAGAAAAACAAAAACAGACCTTGGTTAACTGCTGTGGGGTATGAGGGAGCTCGCCTACTTTCATTGTCTGCAGCACTATTCTTTCATTATCAAATTGACAACCTTGTACTCTATTCCATAGACCACCCACAGCTGCAACCAGCCCACCCAGTGGCACACTCTACTACCAAACGATAAAATTCTAATTCACCCAAATTAATTGCATTTTGGGGTATAAAAGGCCACAGTCAATGCATTTCCAGCAGTCGATGGAAAATATTTAAACACAATGTATCGAGTCATAATTCTACTTTTGGTTGCTTCATTAGCTTTAGCGAATGGCCATGTTCATGATCGTAAGTGGAAAAGAATCCTGCTGCAGTCCTTTGAGGTCCAACCGCTTTTCTTTTACCAGTTGACGCCTATTTTGAGGAAGCAGATACCAATTCTCAGGAGCGAGTTGTTGGCGGCTATGATGTGCCCGAAGATGAATATGTGCCCTATCAAATCTCCATGCAATTCCTCACACGGAACGGCCAACAGAGACACTTTTGCGGTGGTTCTCTAATCGCACCGAATCGTGTCCTGACCGCCGCACATTGTGTGAATGGGCAGAATGCTAGTCGAATCAGTGTAGTGGCGGGCATAAGGGATCTCAACGATTCCACTGGCATACGTTCGCAAGTTCAATCCTATGAAATGAATGCCAACTATCAGGAATTGGTTACGAGTGATATTGCCATACTGAAAATCGATCCGCCTTTCGAAGTGGATGGCAAACGGATTGACACTATCGATGTGAGTGGCAGCGATTTGGTGCCATCCGATCAAGAGGTTTTACTCACTGGCTGGGGTTCTGTTTTCCATTTTGGCACTGGTCCCTTTGCCAAGTATCCTACAATATTGCAGAAATTGAATTACAAAACGTTAAGTAACGATAAATGCAAGGAAACTATGACCCAATTGACGGCTACCGAAATTTGCGCCTTGGAACGTTTTGGCAAGGGAGCATGTAATGTAAGTTTGTGGAAATACCTAGGATAATTCTACTTTATTCTATTTATTCCTTCACAGGGTGATTCGGGTGGTCCTCTAGTGATGCGTAATGGAGAGACATTAAAACAAGTTGGCGTCGTTTCATATGGCACTGCCTTTTGTGCATCCAACAGTCCCGATGTCTATACTCGGGTATCTATGTTTGATAGCTGGATCAAAGAGCGAATGGCTTAGAACGATCTTTAATCTGTTTATAAGAAAACAAATGATTCCATTCTAAGCCATTATGATATTATTTTCAACATCAATCTTCGTTATTCAAAAATCTGAAATATATTTCAAAAGATCAAATTCATTTGGATTCTGTTTTTATCGATAGATCTCAAATCTATGAAAAGAATATTCCAATGAATCAAATAAACTAAAAAAAAAATATATGTCTAAATTATATGTCTTTGATTAAAGACTTGGTTTAAATGCTAATTAAGATTTGTTTGTAATATTGGTTGGTTCTGAATTTTTAAGTACATTTTAAAGTACATTTTTTCTCTGACCCATTAAATCATCCATCCAGTACCAGCATAATGTTATTTAATTTCTGTTGAATTTCAAGATCAAATATAATGGCATAACTTATAAGTAGTTGACCTAGTTACATATGCTTTTGCAATATCTATGCAAATTTTTGCTAATGGCCCACATGCTCTCTTCCAGTATGTCTATATATAGCCATAATGCCCTAAACTTTTAGAGTAGAAGCAAAGTAAACATGGAACTAACTCATCTAATGGTTATAATGGCTCTCTCCATTGGCGTAGCCACAGGGCGACTTAATTGTGAGTATTGTCTACGAATATTTGGGCATTGTTGCCTTACTTATATTGGGCTTGGCGTTTCAGCTCGCCAACCCAGTGGTTATGCCCCATCGCGGATAGTGGGTGGAGCAGATGTGCCAGCCGGTGAGCATATACCCTATCAAGTATCGCTACAGTACCGAACAGCCGAGGGACAAATGCATTTCTGTGGTGGTTCCATTATTACACCCAATCGCATCCTGACTGCTGCTCATTGCTGTCAGGGTTTGAATGTGACGCGAATGTCTGTGGTGGCCGGGATACGTAATCTGGGGGAGCGAGGACCACGCTCTCGGGTGGTCGCCTACGATATACATCCAAATTATAAAGAGCTGGTCACCAGCGACTTGGCTGTGCTATCCATTGAACCGCCATTGCAACTCAATAACAAAAGCATTTCGTCCATAGAGTATGCCAGCAGCGGTAAAAATAGTTTTGTAGGCGGTGGAGTTCCCGTGACCCTAACTGGATGGGGTCTACGTCTTCCAGTACCATTTCCGTTTTTGGATGCATTCAATTATCCCAGCATATTACAACGCATGAACTATAATACCATAACGAATAGAGAATGCCGGGAAATGGGCATGGAAAGTGTAACGAATACGGAAATCTGTGCTCGAGGACCTCTCAGAGGAGCATGTTCGGTAAGCCACTTTAATCTACAAATTGTACTCGTGGTCCATTGAATTCTCTACTTTGGGCTTAGGGTGACTCTGGCGGTCCGTTGGTGATGAGCACAGATCACGGCTTGAGGCAAGTGGGCATTGTTTCCTATGGTCTAGTGGTCTGCGGTCTTTACCTTTCGCCTGACGTTTATACACGGGTTTCCACTTTTAGTGATTGGATAGATGAGAAGTGCCTTGCTGAATAAAACATGTTTCTTTAGCGATAACATTCCGAAATTTGTTCAAATGTCAAGTAAAATTCACAACAAAAAAAAGATATCATGTTAATCCTCTGCAGGAACTGGCTCCTCAGCGGGGATCTCTTCGTCTGGCGGTGGTGGGGATGCTTCCGCAGTGTCCACTTGAGGTGCTGCTTCACCTTCAATGGGGGAAGCTTCTGGTTGTTCAGCAGGTTCCGCTGTTGCTTCTTCGGTGACTGCAGCGGGTGCTTCTTCGGCAGGCGCTTCAACTGGAGCAGTTTCTTCATCTGCGGCTGCTGCAATTGGAGACGCTTCTTCAGCAGGAGCCTCTGCAGCCGTTTCTTGACCAACATCCGCTTCTTCCGTTGGTTTTGCTTCTGCTTCGGGAGCAACTGATTCCTCCGGTATGTGCGGTTCAGCTGGTGGAGCAGCTTCTGTTGTTTCAGCCGCCATTAAAGCACCAGATGCTTTAGGTGAAATTCCAGGTGAGCCCGAAACAACCGTGGGAGATGAAGTAGCGACAGCTTTTTTCGAAGCCGAGTGCGCCGAACTTGAACGATCGCTCTTTGTCTCCAAAGTGTCTCCGCAAGGATCAGCGATATGATGTTTCATTACTCCACGCTAATTACAGCAAGAAAACTATTAAAGGAAAGTAAACTTTAGGCAAAGTTAACTCACCGAAACGCCGCGGAAGAAACGCTGAATAACGCGTGCTGCTGCTTCTCGAATGACTTCCGTGGCGTCAGCTTTTTCCTCCTAGCAAATATAAGTGGGATTATAAATATATATTCTGAGCAGAAGGCTTACCATCATGCAGGTACAAGTGCAAATGTGTTTGATAATATGACTGCGCACCCAATGGCCACGCCAGGCCGCTTGTATTGTGATGGCAGCCTGATTTCGGGTCATTTCCTCGATACGTTTGAGCTCACGATCTCGGAAATATTGGTAGAGCACATCTGTGCCATCAGAAGCGCGACCCGCTGCCATGTAGGCTTCGGCAAAACGCTTGTAGGCACTCTCGATCGCTGGCCTGGACATGGCCATTTCTTCATCCGAAAAGTTGCATTTATATATTAATTCCTCAAATATGTCAATATTATCGAAATTGATCGCCTCCTTGCCACGACGCATCTCACAGCGACGTTTCTCGAGAAAATTGCGAAAGCAATCCTCCATTACCTGGGCCATCAAATCGGTTTTCTCTTTGGATAGATCGCATATACACAGATCTGATATAATGTTATCCACTTGGCGCAAGGAAAGATCCAAAATGCTTCTTGCAACTATAAGGAGACAAGAAGCGTTCTTCATTCCACTTAAAAGGGATATACGATTATTAACTTACCCATAGCCTTCTCACGCGTAACTATCACCGAGTGAAGATAATCGATTATAAACTGGCACAGGCACTCCTTAGTCGGCTGACATCGCAGAGCTTCCCGTGTTATATCTGATAGCAATTCCGGCAATCCTTCAGGCACACTAATCGCTTGTTCGCGCACTTTACCGCGTTGTATTAAGTAATTCATTGTTTGTGGTTTAATTGAATTCGTGCCTTTTCCTAACAAAATAAATAATTTTGGTTTCGTTGTACAATATTGCATGAAAAATTATATTGTAATTTGTTTTTGTTAATAGATTGAAACTGAAAGGAAAATCCCACTTTGATTTCTTTTATATGTAACTGTAATTTGTGAAATTAAAAATGTGATGCGTACTTTTAGGCATCGCGTTTTTACAGAGTTTTGTTATTTCTATATGAAGCTAACCGAAAACTGTTAATTCAATTTCTAGTGGTATGCAAAAATATGACATTTATGTTTTCGTCCTTTTGAGGATTTTTATAGTCATGGTGACATATCCATCAGAGAAAAGTGATTTGTTGTTAGCCATTTTTAATTTAAGCTTTGGCTTTAGAATCCGAGGACTTTTTTCACCGAAAACCATTGAAAAAGATTTCAATTTTGCTTCCTAATTGATATTAATAGATAATCCATAAAATATTCTTAAATTGTGATGGAAGTTTTTAAGAATTGTTGAAATATAAAAAGTGGAAAAATTGTAATTTTCAATTTAATCATAGTTTTAAAATTCATTTGATGTTTTCATTGCGCCATGTGCATTCAGCAAGAAGAAACAATTAGACAATTGTACAACTAAGTGGGAAAAGTGGGTGTGTTTGAAAGAAATGGAATATACAATTTGAAATTCAAAAAATTAGCATTGCATACAATTTCCGAAAAGCGTTGAACCTCTTTCCCGACCTTTCTACCTGGCAGCGTGTGGCTTTTGGACAAAAACAAAAGCTTCCAGCACACAAAGAAACTTAACTAAGAATATATACAAACTTGAATGTCGTTCCACTGCATATCAATGTGGGGAGAGACGGCGTCATTTTAAGAATGTCATAAAAAAGGGGATACTTTTCACGCTACTAGTTAACATTTTTGTCTGCGAATGGTCGTTGAATTTTTATAACTGATATTTTGTTGAAAACTAAGCACCATTCATGGCTGTTTGATTCTTGGAACTCTTCAATTTCGTCGCTAAAAAAATAAGCTTTTTAAAAAGGGCAGACGCCTCTGCTTTCTGTGGTTTCTGAGTATTCCCGCATGCATATAAAAGCTATTTCCAGCTGGGTAGTTCATGGGTGGACGATAGTCTTGCTGGTTTCTGTTTGTTGTTGCCAGTACGCGACGAACGTTTCCGCGAGACAGTAAAAAGCGAAAGCTTTTCCCGATCGTGCCGACATGCTGCAGCTGCTCAGAACGACTTGGGCACTAGGCAAGGCCATGATGACGTTAATACAAAATCGAATATAAAATATCTTTTGCAGGTCAACGAACTGGCGTTAGAAGCATTGCCTGCCTGTCTTCCCTTTCAGAGACCCATCAGATTCTACAGAAGACCTGTCGCGAGTTTGCCAATGCCGAATTGGCTCCTTCCGCCCGTCATCATGATCGTGAAGAGCTTTTCCCCGCTGAGCAGATAAAAAAATTGGGTGAACTTGGTCTGCTGGCAGTGACAGTAAAGGAGGAGTATGGTGAGTGCCTGAAATAAAGGACATTTCGATATGTAATTTAAATGGACTTGTCTCTATTTGTTAGGCGGTTCAGGTTTGGATTATCAGGCCTATGCCATTGGAATGGAGGAGATAGCTCGTGGCGATGCAGCAGTTTCGGTAGTTATGGGAGTAAATAATTTGTATGTGGGAACAGTTCAGCAGCATGGCACGGAGGAACAGAAACATAACTTTTTGGAGCCCTTCACCCAAGGCAAACATATTGCCTTTTATGCTTTGTCAGAGCCGGGCAATGGTTCCGATGCCGGCGCAGCCAGCACCACTGCCAAATTGAATGATGAAACGCAAACTTACCTGCTCAATGGCACCAAAGCCTGGATATCGAACTCCAAGGAAGCCAGTGGAGGGCTTGTCTTTGCCACAATAGACAAAACACTTCGACATAAAGGCATAACAGCATTCCTTACCCACAAAGATGTCAATGGCTTGAGTGTTCCCAAGAAGGAAAATAAAATGGGTATGCGAGCCAGCTCCACTTGCCAACTAGTCCTCGAAGATGTCCAGGTACCACAAAATCAGATTTTATCAATGCCTGGAAACGGTTTTCGCATAGCCATGGAATCTCTGGACTGTGGGCGAATAGGTATAGCTGCCCAGGCAACCGGTATTGCTCAGGCTGCTCTTGAGCTGGCTGTGGATTATTCCCAGAAGCGCCTGGCATTTGGCAAACAATTATCCAAGATGCAAATGATCCAACAAAAGCTGGCGGACATGGCCTTGCGAGTGGAAACATCCCGTCTTCTCACCTGGCGCGCCGCATGGCTCAAGGACAATGGGCTTCCAATAACAAAGGAGGCGTCCATGGCCAAGTTACATGCCTCCGAGGCGGCAACATATTGTGCCCACCAGTGCATTCAGGTGCTGGGCGGGATGGGCTACGTCACGGATATGCCGGCTGAATTATATTATCGAAATGCCAGGGTAACTGAAATTTATGAAGGCACCTCGGAGATTCAGCGTTTAGTCATTGCTGGATCAATACTTAAGGAATATGCTGTTTAAGCACCCAAAGAGCATCGAATTTAAATAATACAAAAATAATTTAACATAGGTATTATATGTACAACAAAACAAAACCAAACGATTTCTTCTTATTGGTCAATTAATCTAAATTGTTACAAATAGTTATTTTGATAGTATTATACCCTACCAGTGCTAAGGTCTGAGCGGGAAATGCTAAGGCCTCAGTCAAAGTGCTAAGGGCTACCACCCTTAGGACTTTTACAATAACCCTTAGGACTATTACTCTCACCCTTGGGACTACTAAAGGGCAGCGATAACAACAACAATTCGGGTAATCGATTAAAATACGCAAGTTTTTTTCAGACATGGACAATACCGTTTTAGTAATAAATAATACGTTAATGAGTAAAATTAATTAAACAAATATGTTTAACACATACTTCATGGTGAATTATTTACTGATTTTCATAAAAAGACATCGCAGAAATAGTTTATAATTGTCCACCCTAAAGTCACAACAAATAATTGCAAAGTGAAACTATCGAAGTTATCGATAAGCAAACAGCTGAGTTTCGATAGTCATCTAAAGTTGTTTGTTATTAATTTTAGGTAAAATGACGGCAAGTTTGTTAAACTTAAACGTGGACACTTTATTCGAACAAAATAATGTGTCCGAAATCGATGAAGTGCATAAGAAGATCCAGACCGTGGTGGAGAACAAGCGGGAGGAACTGCGTACACATGTTGGGTGAGTTTTTGCTGGCGTGGAATGCCACATCAACACACATTTTAAAAATATTTCTTTATAGAGAACGCTATCGGGACCTGCTAAAAGCAGCGGATACCATAGCAGCCATGCAAACTTCAGCTGGGACCCTCATTGAGCAGGTCCATCATGTCCAGGAGAATTGCAGGAAACTGAATGAACAACAGCTGCTGGGTTTCAAAGATACCCTGTCACCACCTGCCCCAAATGCCATGCCGGAGGGGCATGGCACAAGAACCAAAAACAAAAAATTACAGAATTATTACAGTTGCATGGTCCAGATTAAGCTACTCACCTCCTTGCCAGAGCTAATTTGGACACATATCGACAATGAGCATTTCTATGCGGCCACCGAACTATTTATTTTCAGTCGCCACATCAGTACAGGCCTCCAGTTGGATGGACAAAGCGAATTGATGCGAAAGCTTCCTGTGGCTGCAAAACAATGGGAAATCCTTCGACCATTCCATGTGACCATTAAGCAGGCAATAATGTCCGTGCTGGAGAGAGAGACTATAAACAGCGAGGTGGCTGTGGACTGTCTACAAAGTCTTTTACTTTTGGATAAATGTGATTTGGTGGCCGCCATCAAAACTTTTCTTCATTTGAGAGCAACAGCCTTTTTAAATTCACTAGAGAGTAAAACAGGAAAAGAGCCACGACGGGTTAAGGAACGTATTTTGGCCAGTTTAGGCATACTCAACGATACCATAGAGCTAATTGAAAAGTGTTTGTTGGGTATGGTATATACATATGCGAATTCCGTTTGTTCCCTTACTCACTCGTTTTTGTTTTCCAGAGAATGGTGGCCTATTGTTTTCAAGGATTAAGGATTGCAATTCATCGGCTTGGACGCCTAGTATTAATCGCATGGAGAGCAGCGAAAGGAAATTGGCATACCTTCTTCCTGATATTATAGCAAATTTTAAGCCGCAATTTGATGATCCAAAACTGGAAGTGCATCAAATGTCCACAGCCTTACAGCAGTTTCTGGACAACATCGATTCGTTGGCATCAAAACAACTAGAGCAAATTTTTGCTTTAGTCAGCAATATGCAAACTATACAGGACATAAAGTCCACAGCCAGCGCAACACAGGAAAGGCTTAATTTCAATCACTTGGAGCAATATTGGAATTTAAAAGCTAGCCAGTTGGATTTCTATGGCATAAAGTATATGCCTTTGATCCATAAACGCATAAGAGAAATCATACGAAATAGTTGGTCTCTAGCCATGACCAAGACCTATGAGAAAGTACTACAACAAGTGGAAACAGGCCAGCTCCCAGTTGCTGAACAAATCTGGCGGGAACAAAGCGAAGATCTGCCGCCGAGTCTGGCCGCTGCTCTCAGCGATCAACCGAAACGTCTGGCCAATCGTACTAAAGGCTATGATAGCTCCACAATTGATGTTTGCAAGCAATTTGATTCTTATCTAGCTGATATCGTTAAAGAAATGAATGTCCTGTTGCAAGAGCAGACCAGCAAATCAGAGGATAAGCTAGAACTAATACAATTTCTAAGGGAAACAGCCCAAGAGCAAATAACCCAATATTTGGGCCGTCTCAAGAGTCTAAAGCTTAAGGAGCGGCGAGCTTTGCTGCAAGCGTTATCAAATACCTTAGCTCTAGTCGAACTGTGTCCAAATTTAAAGCTTTGCTTTTGTCCACCCTCAAGTTGGCGGCAATGGTCAGCTAATTCCATGGGTTTAGAGCATTGGCCACGTCTTTGTGGGCTAATTGAGGACGAGATGTTTCAATTTTGGTTGCTGGTAATCGATAATGTTCTTTCTGCAAATAGCTGTGAAGATAAAATGCCCAACACAATGAATCATGAAGTGGTACTTCGAGATTTTCCTGTAAGTAAACTCTGTGGTTAAAGTGATTTCTAATAACCTAAGTTTATTTGTCTTGTAGCTCTGGCAAAGCCAAACTCTGGAACAGCGCGATGAGGATGAGCCAGCTGAAAGTGTTCAGTCTACCATACGCATACCGATTCAGCCTCGACTCTCGCTTCAAACATATCTCCATGATCTAATTCATTCTCTGAATCAGGCTGTGCCCCAAACTCTGCCACCCAAAGTTCTGCACGCCTTTAATCAGAAACTCTTGTCCGAGCTTCTTTCTCACTATGAATCCTTATCCACATCGGACTGTGCTAAATCTAGCCAAAATATTTCCCTTCAACTTTATTTTGATTTGAAATTTCTTGAACGTTTATTTGGCATCACTCGAGAAGAGCGTTCGCTATATGATCGATTCCATTCTCTTCAACTATCTCTCAAAGATTGTATTGATCCCTTTGATTTTGAGCTATTTGCTGAACATATTTCTACACATGTTGCCCGTTCTTCGAATCGTCTGCACGGGGAATTCGGTATACTAACACCCAATTCTGTGCAAAATCAAAAGGACTCGATAGCATCACCCAGTAACTCTTCCTCATTGGCCCATGAATCTGATCCCAATGTCTTGTGCTTAAGTTCTTCGGGCTCAACATCGCTATGGTTCCCATTGTTGCCAATTGTAATGCCACCCCAAGGACTGACAGCTCCGACTATGGCCGCTGAACGCAAAACGGAGGCCATGGAATCAGAAAAGGTAAGTTCTGAACTCGATTATTATGTAGGGGAAATTTATAGTAACTCTGTTTATCATCGTATATTTCTATTCGATGCTGTCGAATGTTCATATTATTTCTTTTGTAGGATATCTTTGTAATCGTTGATCAATAATAACACAATTTTCATCAGTTTGCTCAAGCTGGGTATGATTTGGAGTACTCGTACATAGTTTTGTTAGTTTACAATTAATACCTACACATATATATTCTTCTAATGAGCTGCATGAATGTGTTTATCGTTTAATGTTTATGCATTTCCCTTGACATACTTAATTTGCCAAATTAGCATAGAAAATGCATTGAAATTTTTGGGGAAACTCGCTCTCTAAAAAAAAAGAACACTTGAAAAAGCATTTTAATTATACAAATTTGATTCCATCAGCAATTAATAAAACCCAAAAAATGCCGCAAAACAAATTTTAATTAGCTGCAACTTGCTGCTGCTGCTGCTGCTCCTACTGCTGTTGTATCCTTCCATCTCCCACCCCATTACTGTGTTGACTCCTTCATTTTTAGTCCTTCATCAGTAAGGATGCTTGGTGAAAAGTTTGCCAAAACCGAACTGAAACCTCAAACTTGCAAGTGGCCAGAAACTGGTCATACGAACATATACATATATATACACACACATATCCATATATTACAGAAGTATGCCCAAGAGGGTATATATATATATATATGCTTGTGTGTGTGTGTGTATGTGTGTGTCTGTAGTGCTGTTGAGTGTCTTAAATGCTAATTAATGAATCGTTGCAATTATTGAAATCGAATCGTTAAGACACAAATTTGTGAATTTATAGCCAAAGTCGTTACCAGCATGCGATCTCTAAGCTAATAAATCGTTTCTCTAATTATGCCAAATGCCAAAATGCTTTGTGTTCAATACGAGAGTATGTATGAAGAGTGTGGTCTATGTTGAACAGAATTAACCATAAATTAACTGATTAATCACATGGAATTAGGAATTGATATAACTAATTAATAAATAACATTGTTCTTCTCTCTCTCTTCAACATCTAGACCACACCGACAAGAAGGACGGCGACGACAACGCGCAAATCGGAGGGCGCCAACAAAAGCAAATCGAGTGCAACCTCGTTCTTTGGCATGTCTCAGGATTGGTTTCGCTCCAGCTAAGTGAAGTGCAACCAAGCGGAAGATAGAAAACGTTGAACGTTGGCTTTGTTAACTTTCAAACCAAACACATTTGTAAAATGATTTAATCAATAATTAATGTCATATTTATCCCTGATATATTTAAATCTGTTATGTATCTTCATATCCTTGCAAAAGGTTTTAACTGAAGCCAAACTTGAATTGCTTGCTTGATTCCAATTAACTCGATTAATTCCCATGTTGAATCATTCAGTATAACATATTCCAACTTATTCTGAAAGCGATTTGAATTGAATTTCAAATTCAGAATGAACCAGAAGGAAATGGTCATAAAGGACTGCAAGGGTATAAAACCTTCGGTGGGCCGAAGCATTTTTTGACATTTTCAATGTGTTTTAAAAAACTTAGCAATTAATTTGTTTATGTTTATATTGTGTATAGAGTAATTTGTAGATATTTTCAATTTTTTGTAGTCGTTACTTTTTGCCTCCTTTCTTTGAGCTGCCTCCGGCTGGTTTTTGCTCTTGTCCTTTTTTGCCTCCTTTGTCAGCTCCTCCGACCGCTTTGTTTTTATTTCCTGCCGGCAGTCCTGGAGGTGGGCCACTTCCACCCTTTTTCTGTTGGTCATTCAAATAAAAAGAATTTTCAACTGAGTGAAAGGTTTGCAACAAAATAATGACGCACAAAGGAAACAAGTTTGATAAAGTTGCAGCAGCAACAAAACTTACTACTTCTATCCACTGAATAGATAATGACTAATGGATAGAGCCAAATTACTAACGACCTAATGAATTAAGACTAAGAGCGAAAGGTAACTGACAAATGTAATGTGTCTCTAAATTTCAAGGGTCACAAAAAGAGTTTCTTCTTTATTTCTTCACTTTATGCCTATGCATAAAATTAAGATAAATAGATATTCCAGATAGAGAGATATTCTCTATATATTTTTTGCTATGTTTTATTGTCGAATACATCTCTTATTTTCTTGTCTGCCAACAATGTTGCAATGTAGCAAATAATTTTGCAACAACGAATAGCATATAATTATGTCATGCACTGTACAGACTTTTTTTTTTTTATTTTAGAATCTTACAAAACCAGAGATAAAGACGGGATTCTGCAACTACATATATAGTTATCAGAGATTCATGAAAAAAATGTTAGAAATTGTTTATGCATTTATGCGAATTGAACTCACAATTAATAGTTGAGTTGCATAACACAAATATTGCTTACATTGCCACCGCCGCCACCTCCTCCTGCACCACCTGCACCACCACCTGCTCCTCCACCTCCCTTGTTTTTACCCATTGTAATCAAGTGGTTACTTGAGTCAAATGAGATTTAAAAATTTGGTTTCTATTCCTGAGAACGAGCAAATTGCAACTAATAAGCATTGCATAAATTAGCAAAAGAAAATGAGAAACTGGGAAATGAAAACCAAAAGACCAAAAGAGTGTGTAAACGAGGCGCCAAATTTAATTTTTTTTTCCCCTTCCCCCACGAGACATACGGCAATAATGGGGACCTTGAATTCACGGGAAACGGTGTGGCAATGGCCAATGGCTCTTAACTGATTTAATTCTCATGAGAGGGAGAGCAAACGAGAGAGAGATATATGTATATATATGCATTTAATAGAATACTTTCCCTTAGATTATTTTGTTGCATTTCGCTTTGTTTTTCTTTTATTTTTTTTTGCATTTGTCTTGCCTTTTTGATTTCCCGTAAATCTGGCGGTCATGGCATTGACATTGATTTCTTTTTATACCCTGTAGATATATGTGAGTGGGAGTATAGAAAACTATTTCAACTCATACTGTATCATAGTAGGTATCTAGTAAATGATATGGTTATTTAATCTTTTAGTTATTGTAGTAAATATGCAACCATTCCATGAATGAAATGAAAAGTAAACTCATCACGCCTTAATCAATTGTTAATACCAAATTATGAAGATGCAGGAATTCCATTTTAGCAATGACTCATTTACAACAAAATGGAGTACGTAATAAAAAGCGCATTCTTGCCGCAACCATGTACAATTGGATAATATCTATAGCAAACGTTTAGGCATGGATAAATTAACTTGCTACCAGAATGTGTTGCACACTTCGATTCTTTTGCCTTTCATTGGGAATACTTGCAATACCGTTGCCTCTATTTGCCATTGTTCTACCATTTACATTCTTGCAGTTGGTAAATTATTGATTACTGCAAGGTTTTTTAAAATAAATACCTCGTTAATATTCGAAAAAATTGATTTATATGGAACGAATTTAATTCCCACAACCTCGAACTAAACCGAAACTACGACAGTTCTGTAACTCAATGTTTGGAAAGGTAACTTTTTTAATTTCCTTTTATCAAATTCGAACTTTAACTTTTATACCCTTGCAATAAGGGTATATTCATTTTGGTCAGAAGTGTGCAACACATAGAAGGAAGCATCTCCGACCATGAAAAGTATATATATTCTTGATCAGCACGACGAGACGAGTTCAAATAGCCATGTCCGTCCGTCCGTCCGTCCGTCCGTCTGGATCAACGCGAACTCCTCCTAGACCGTAGAGCTACAGAGCTGATATTCATATCATATAGCTCCCACACAAACGTCAAAGTTACGAACAGTGACTTTCTCAATAACTTCATTAATTTTATAGTTATTGTCATAAAAGTTGGTATTTGTCAGTTTTGTGTTCTTATTAATAATTGTGCCAAATTTGATCAAGATCGGGTGACTATATCATATAGCTCCCATACAAACGGCAAAGTCACGAACAGTGATTTTTCTCAATAACTTCACTATTTTCTGAGCTATTGTCCTGAAATTAAATAATAGTGAGTTCATTATAGCTATAAACGACTGTGCCAAATTTGGTCAAGATCGGATGACTATATAAGATAGCTCCTAGAGGAACGATCGGTCGAAAACAGTGACTTTTTTCAATAACTTCGTTTTTTCATATGTTAAGATTGTGGGCCGTTCTTTCGCAAACATTACTTGAATAGGGATTTCCGAAGAGAAAAGAAAATAACCCAATCTTCATTCGTTCGGCAGCTTGACATTCTGCCGTTGTGATCTTTTGGGTTAGTTTTAAAAATACAAATGTTTTTTCCCACCTCGTTTGTGGCTGATTGTAATTTTAGACATATGCTAGGTTAGTTGTTTGGTACAAAGGTACCGTTGCATTGTATTATCTTTAGTGCATCTGATTTGGTGAAGCCAGATGAACACTGTGTTTATTCTTAAACATTACTCTTTTTAGATAAAACGTTTTTCCACTTTGACGGCTATAAGTGAGGAAAGAGTAACAAGCAACTTGCAAGGGTAAACAAACTTCGGCGAGGTCGAAGTTAGCCCCGGTTGTGAAAATATTATTGATAAAATGCAGTTTTTAACCAATACAGCCGTATTCGTTGCATTTCAGAAAAACTAGATGAAGTCTAACGCAAGTCTTAAAAACTGGATAAATATGACAAGTAATTGTTTCCCAGAAACCGCGACACGCGTCGATTATTTCAGGTTTATAATAACTATTTTTCGGAGTTCGTCGTGTTGTTGTTGTTGTTGTTGTTCGTGTTAATTCTATTTCATATACTTCAACTTTTTCGATCTCTTCTAGAATGATATTGTCGAATTTATCAAGAGCGAGCATAATGGGCATTCCACCTTCAATCAGTGCTGTCATCTTTACAATGGACATCATGAAAACGCCATTTTCATTAACTCCGCATTCCCGACCAAGGCTACAAAATTGCGCACAAATATTTATAATTGGATATGCATATGGTTCATCAGTACAATTAAAATAATTACCTGTCCAAAAAATATTTCTCAATTTCCACCATTACCATGTTATGCAAATCATTCGAAGTTATAAAGTTACTGCAGCTGGCTTTGACAATCGAAAACCGAATTCCGATGGCAAAAACTAAATAAAGCAGTTTAATCTGACAAAAAACAACAATTAATTGCACTTTGGCTAAAATTCAGAGCAAGAGACTTACCATGATTTAAACAGTTTTCGAAGACAAGCAGTAAAGTACTGATAGCGGACGTTGACGATACTATGCGCAGTACGTTCAAGTGGCCCCTACGACACCAGGACAAAGCCTGTTACGCGCGAGCCCAAGCAGATGACTGCCCACCTCCCACCCGACCGACCGAGGGGTGCAGCCGTATAACGCACGGCACGAATCGCGTGGACAAATACACAATAGAAAAAACAGACAAACAAATAACTAAATAATACTATAGCTATCTATTAACTAAATGGGATAGGATAGAAGTTTTAATCATGTTAATAGAAAACTCTGAACCGATTACAGGGAATAGAAGGTTGTAATCAGAGCAGAGGACCCTAAAAGGTTCATGCAGGGCATAGTTAGAAGAACAACGACTTAGGGATAAAGGAATCAAAGGATGTCTACTCCGTCTACATGGTACCGACAGATTTACCTGAGCTAATAACTCAGGCGAGTCGATATCACCAATTAGGAGCTTGTGCATAAAAATAACACCAAGCATAATTCTACGGTTAGTTAGGGAAGGAAGGTTAATCAAGAGAAGTCTACTAGAATACGAAGGCAAATTGACATTGCGATCCCAGCTTAAGCCACGAAGAGCAAATAGCAAGAACTGCTTTTGAACGGATTCAAGTCGAATCTGGTGCGACTCATATTGAGGTGACCAAATGCAAGATCCATACTCTAAAATAGGACGGACAAGCGAAGTGAAAAGAACTTTAGTTGTATAGGGGTCATCAAATTCTTTTGACCATCTTTTAATGAAACCCAGGACACTCATGGCCTTTGCGACCGTGTTGGAAATATGGGTGTTAAAATTTAACTTATGGTCCATAAGTACGCCCAAATCATTCATATTATTTAGACGTTCTAAAGGACTGTTGTTTAGAAAATAAGTGACCAGTTGAGGAGAGTTACGAAAAAAGTCATTACCTTACATTTGGTAGTGTTAAGATTTAGTAAATTAAACTGGCACCAGTATTGAAAGTTTTTAAGATCAGCTTGTAGCCGACTAAATGAATCTATATCTTTATAAGTAAGACAAAGCTTGACATCGTCAGCATACATAAGCACACGCGAATGAACAATGACTGATGGAAGATCGTTAATGAACAGTGTGAAAAGCAGAGGGCCAAGATGACTACCCTGAGGTACACCAGAAGTCACAGGAATGGAATGTGAAAAAGAAGACTTCAAAAGTACTTTCTGTTTTCTATTTGTTAAATATTCTCGAACCCAAGAAAGGAAAAGGGGTGGAAACCCAATGTCGCTCAGCTTAGAAAGTAATAGGGTATGATTAACGGAATCAAAGGCTTTGCTGAAGTCAGTGTATATGACATCAGTTTGTTTACCATTTTTGAACCCCTTGATAATTATTGATGTAAATTCTAAAAGGTTAGTGGTTGTAGATCTACGTTTCACAAACCCATGTTGGGATGGCGAAATAATAGAGCTGCAAAAATGTTGCAATTGAGAAGTTATGATTTTCTCAAAAGCTTTCGGAATAGCGGACAATTTTGAGATACCCCTATAGTTAGAGGCTTCGGACTTTTTGCCATTTTTATGCAGAGGAATGATATACGACTCCTTCCAAATAGATGGAAAAGAGGAAGATTCGACGGACAATATAAACAATTTTAAAATGGGTTTACATAATGCGTTTGCACAGAACCTGAGTACACATCCAGGAAGACCATCTGGCCCCGGAGAATAAACAGGTTTAACTAATTTAAGTTCGCTAAGAATAGAACTTTCATCAAACACTGGATTGAAAATGCAATTAGCCTTTTCTAAATGATAAGGATACGGACTTGCTCGATATTCCGTTGAGGAATAAGTTGTTTTGAAAAAACTCGCAAACATATCGGCAATTGCCTCATCAGTGCTCGCTTTTTTATTTTGAAAAGACAAAAAAGATGGGTGCACAGAGGTCTTACGTTTAGAATTGACAAAATTATAAAATTGTTTAGGGTCAGAAGAAAACTGAAGCTTACACCGCTGAAGATAATTCTTATAGCATTGTGTATTAAGCATCATGAATTTTGAACGAGCGACTGTATACAGAGCATAATCTGATGAACGACGTGTTTTTTGAAACTTCTTATAATATCGTGTCTTCACATTTTTCAAATTGGATAACTCACGAGAGAACCAGGGAGGTTTGTTAAGCCGCTCCTGCCTACCAAGAGGCACACAAATATCGAAGAGTGAATTCAGAGTATCATAAAAGAAGCGAATAGCTGAGTTCATATCTCTACAATTGTACAGATAAGACCAATCGGTATTAGTAATGTTTTCATTAAGGCTGACAAAGTCAGTCTTACGAAAGCACCTAGTTAGAGGTAACTGATTTGAACCAAGTAATGGTGAAAGCAAGGGCAGATCGATTTTTAAATTTAATGTAGGATGAAATTTGTCTTCTGGAAGAACAAATGGGTCGATCCTAGAAACCTCACAATAAGAAGAATCCAATACAAAAATAAGATCTAACGATTTTCCATTAGAATTTAAGACAGGATTTACTTGGGATAAAGATAAGCCTAGAAGGCCATCAATAAAGTCATGTGACAAAGAGGGCAGCAACATGGTAGATTCATCTGTTAGTGACCATGCTAAAGCGGGTAAATTAAAATCACCTACAACTATGAGCATGTCTTGACTGGAAACTAAAGAGGAGACAAACTGAATTGCCTCTAAATGATTTAAATATACCACCATGTCTGACAATGGTGGAATATAGGAACAAGTAATGAAAGCATTAAAAGATTTAAAATTTACTTTAACACCGACAAACTCAATCTCCTGGGTACTAGAAAATTGAATCATTTCAGATGATAAAGCAGCATCAACAGCTATCAGAACGCCACCACCTATGCGAGAAATCCGGTCACGTCTGAATATGGAAAAGTTTGTGGAAAACACCGATGCATCAGCAATATCAGGTTTTAGCCACGTCTCTGTAAAAGCTAGAATGTTATGCTCAAAAGAAAGACTATCTACATAGAGATTAGGAAGTTTGGATTTCAGTCCTCTAACGTTCTGGTAACCCAGGTTAAGGGACGAAGCTAGTTTTTTGACACAACAGCAGATGCTGATGTGGCAGGAATAGTATTAGTTGTTGTTGTTGGCAAGCGAATCGGTTGCCGATTTTTCTTTTTACAGTATATTCCTTAACTATTATATGTTTCGGCCAAAAATCTTCTCGACATATAGTGTCAAAGATATTAGCAGAAACACTAATTTTAAAGGACGAAATGTCCCGACAATAAGAAAATTTAAACTTCTCCACCGCAATATTCGAGACGTTAACTTTCTTCCGAATATAGGCTATTACATCATCAGATGTGACAACAGGGTCTAGCCTAGAAACAAATATATGTTTCTTTGGTGGTATGCCAACGAGAGGCCGCGGTCCCGAAACGTCAGCCGTAGCAGTAACGTTGGAAGAGTCACCCACTGCAGCAGTCAACTTGTTTACGGGGCCCTCGATACTTTTAGAACTATCGGCAATTTCCATTGGAATGGGTAATTGCCCGGACACATCGGACACTACAATAGGCATCGATTTTAAGAGATCATTCCCAGGTGATACCGGTAATTCCTTACTAATAGCATTCACAACCGGGCTCTTAAACGATATCAACTGCTGTACATTAGGAGTGGACGGTGCATGAGACCGGTCGGGGACGATAAGAGACGCTGGCGGATCTACAGATACTGAAACACCCCAAGGACTGGTCCTTTTACGTTTCGGAGACTCATTCATAAGCGATAAACTCCTGAACTGAGTCTCCACCGCAGTAAACTCCGCTTGGAGTTTATTAAAACCTGCCCTTAAAGTGTCAAAACTATCTCTAGTCCGCCTCATGAAAGAGCGCATCTCATTCTCGACCTCCCGGCAAGCATCACATCCATATTTTAAGCCACCACCTTTAGCAATAGACTCCTTGATTCTGCCTGTGTAACCTGCACACTTAACGTGAACCGCATTGTCACACAGCCAACAAAGAATATAATCATGGGAGTCAACCGCATTAGTGGCAACTATGCAATTATTTTTTGAGCAGACAACCATTTTATCAAAAATTAATTAATTTAATTAAAAAAGGAAATACAAAAAAAAATAAAAATTCTAAAGGGTAAAAATCTGTGTATAAGAATATACTGACCAGTTCTGACACAAGGGTTAATGTGCAGAGTAAGCCTTCACAACTAAAGAATAAAAATTACAAGAATACACAAAAACAAAAACACGTATCACAGAGTCGCGGGTAGGCAAAAGACGAGAGCGCAAATCAAACAAGAATAGGAAAGAGCGGGAGAGCGCGTCAAATTGAACACATGCAACAACAATTTGTACGCAAGAGCGCGATAGTTAGTTACAACGGTAAAGACACAAAAGCAAAAGAGATTAGCAAAACAACAACACCGCTAATGCAAGTAATTGTTGTAAGTTAAATTTATGTTCATATATTGAAACAAAAAGCACAAAAGCGGCAGAAAGAAATCACGGAATGAAAATGCAAATTCGAATGTTAAAATTAAACCGATATTGAGTTTAAAAGTTAAAGAAAAGTTATTAATCACGAGAAACAAATAAAATTTGATAAGCGCAAAAAAAAAACACGTCCGTCGTCTGCAACGAGTGAAAGAATACTGATCAATGCAAGGTTTTAAAAGAAAAATACCTCTTATAATATTCGAAAAAATTGATTTATATGGAACGAATTCAATTCCCACAACCTCGAACTAAACCGAAACTACGACAGTTTTGTAACTCAATATTTGGAAAGGCAACTTTTTAATTTTCTTTTATCAAATTCGAACTTTAATTTTTGTAAAAATATATTTCAGATAAAATTCAGTTTTTAACCATAACAGCCGTACTTGCTGCATATCTTTATATAATGATAAGCTTTATAGCAAGACTTAAAAACTGGATAAAGATGACAAGTAATTGTTTCCCAGAAACCGTGACAAGCGTGGATTGGTACATGTTCCCAATACCTACGTATCCAAGTTTTTAGTTGTGTTGTTGTTGTTCGTGTTAACTCTATTTGATATACTTCAACTTTTTCGATCTCATCCCGAATAATATTGTCGAATTTATCAAGAGCGAGCATAATGGGCATTCCACGTTCAATCAGTGCTGTCATCTTTACAATGGACATCATGAAAACGCCATTTTCATTAGCTCCGCATTCCCGACTAAGGCTACAAAATGGCGCACAAATATTCATAATTGGTTATGCATATGGTTCTTCAGTACAATTCAAATAATTACCTGTCCAAAAAATATTTCTCAATTTCCACCATTACCATGTTATGCAAATCATTCGAAGTTATAAATTCACTGCAGCTGGCTTTGACAATCGAAAACCGAACTCCGATGGCAAAAACTAAATAAAGCAGTTTAATCTGACAAAAAACAACAATTAATTGCACTTTGGCTAAAATTCAGAGCAAGAGACTTACCATAATTTAAACAGTTTTCGAAGACAAGCAGTAAAGTACTGATCAATGCAAGGTTTTTTAAATAAATACCTCTTATAATATTCGAAACAATTTAGTTTATATGGAACTAACTTAATTCTTTCAAACTCAAATCAAAGCAAAACTAATTCTAACTGAGTGTTTAGTTGTTAGATCTGAGTAGTTCACTCGAAAACATTTTGTTTTTAGGCGCCTAAAGGCCACTTAAAGATAGGATCAAATAATAAAAATTAGTTGCTATTGGAAAACCAAAATATTTGAGGAAAACAAGACATTTGTAGAATTATTTATGGGAAATTGGACAAAATATACAAACACACATATATAAATGTAATAATTATTTTCCAACTGTAAGCATTTTGAATGCATATTTTTTTTTTGCATTCCAGCTGTTATTTGGATTTCTTCACATGCTAATTAGAGTTATGAACAAAGTTTTTCCTTTCCAACTTAAATGAATGTGAATGAGAATGAAAATGGAAACTCAATGCATACCTAATGAGGGCCAAGAGCTCCAATTTGCCTTGTCTCCTGTTCAGGTCATGTCCAGTTAATTAAATTAGATGTCCTGTACATACATACATACGTGTATGTAACTAAATATTTAGATGTATGTTGCTAGTGAAATGGATAACCAAGTAAGGCAAAACCTGTGGCCAACTAAGTAAAATGGCTGTGGCTCAACAAGTTGAAATCTGCACATGACAGTAGCCCAAACATAAAACCAAATTAGAAGTGAAAAGTATAAAATAAGCTCATAAAAATACACACACGCACACAAACACATGAACATTTGGTGTATGTTTCTACCAAGGATGACCTGAAGCTGGCGGTCTAACAAAGTTGAGGCAAGCATTTGCTGCAGGTACAGGAAAAATTTGCAGTTGAAAGAAAAGACCACCTCCACCCACCAAAAAAAAAAAAAAGAAGCAGCATGCAACCAAGCAAGCCAGTGAAAAGACATTTTAGACAGACAAACAGCGAGACAGACAGACAGACAGGCAGGCGGATAGATGGACAAATGGACAGACAGACAGCCAGAATTTAAACGAAATTGGGAATGGGGCGGAGAGTTGGCTAAATACATACATAACGAGAGAAGCAACAGCGAGGCAGCTAAAGGAAAAAAGGCATGAAAAGTGCGGAACTTTAATTAAGTTTTGGTCCTCCCAGCTGACTGACATCTTGAATTACAAATGAAAAACTTGTGTGCAGCAGCAGCAACAAAAACAGTAGAAAAAAATTACTCGAAAAAGGAAAAACCCAGGGCATAATAACACACTGCTAAAGGTGGAAAAAGAAAGTAGAGCAAAAGATAGGATGAGCCAAAAAAAAAAGAAAAAAGACGAGAGCAAAAGTTGCACTGCCAGCAATGCTACATAGTAGTCCAGTAGTCAAGGAAGCTAGTTAACCATTATAAAAGTAACTCAGCCAGCAAAGCAAATCTCTCTAAACTAACCAAGAGTGCGGGGATCATCTAACAACCTTTGAAAATGAGAGAAAAAAAGATGTTCTTCTAAAGGATGCCAAAAATCGAAAAAGGCGAACAACGACAACGCCAATGTCAGTTAAATAAGAAAAATTTCGCATTCATCTCACCAAAATAGATGAAAAGCAAGGAGAATGATAAAGAAGCCAAACTACTCTACAAAAATTTAAGTCAGTTACGATACAACGACTTGAACTTTTATACCGCAGAAAGATAGTTATATTTACGTAAAAAAGTCTCGAGATATCTAAAAAACAAATAGAAAAAACTATGAAAAGATGTTTAACTTTTTATTGTTCTTAATGATAACCGAAATGAATCAGGGCATACCGAAATGCTGTGAGTCATATTGGTTATATTAATGAGTTTATATGTATCTAAATTATTTGGAAAGTAATTCTTATCTAATGACTTTGCAAGTTTTAATTAAAATTTGGGAATTAACCGATTACAATGCATCATCAAAACTATCTTTATCTAGTTACGTATTACGTCAAGAGTCTAGTATAGATAGTTGTTGTTATTGTTGTTGTTGCTGCTTTGGTTTAACCAAATTAATAAGGAAATAAAAATGATAAGAGTAGAAACCTTTCTCAAGGCCAATCTAGCCAAATTTACCCAATTAAGTTCATAAGAAAAAGTGATTGGCAGCTGACTCAACTCAACTCAGACCCGTCAAATAGTGTATAGAAGACATCTACGGAAACTTTGACTGAGGATGAACGGAATGCAGTGGAACTTCGTCATCATCATCATCGGGGCGACAACCACAGCGTTTGCTTTGCGGAGAACAGATGTTTGCAAATATCTCAGGAAAAACTTTTTTGCTAAGGTATTTAAATAAAGGTTCGTTGTACAAACTTTTTCCCCAGCTGCAACTGCAATGAAAACAGACAAAAAATATATATAAAAAAAAAATACCAAAGAGAAGAAATGAAAAACGAAAACCTGTAAGTAAAGTAAAAATGAAAGGCAAAACGAAACCAAACCAAAGCCAATCAATTTCCCAGAATTGAAGGATTTCCAATTGCCAGGCAAAATCAAAAGAGCACACACAGGAGTCTTCACCTGCAATTGCATTTAAAATGCTAGAAAACTCAATTCAATTCTCAGTGCATTTAATTATTCATATAAACAAAATTATATTTTTATAAAAGAATCTAAAAAATTGAATTGATAACTTTTCTTTTTTTGTGTTTGATGAGCATTTTTTTTTTTAGTACGTAAATCTAGATACTGATAGAATTTTTGGCAATTAGAAAGCTTTGGGGGGACTTTCAACGCGTGCCAAATTAAGTCAAATGACTAGATTAATAAAGTCAAAAATGTGGCGAAAGAATGAATAACATATTTAAATACTCTGCAAATGCCAGTAATGTCATAATAACTTGTGCTAGTCTTGAATAAGGCTTATATATTTAGGGCTTAGAATAAAAATTTACCTTACTTACATTTTCCTAAAGAACTTTCTGCCGATCGAGATTGTCCATGTAGTTAATTCTAAGAATATTTAAATTGCAAGCAATATAAAATATTCGCAAATACTTTTTCCTATATTTAAATTTTACTTAATTGGATTATTCCCCAAATTCCCAGCTGGGACTATAAATAGATCGAGCGGCTACTGAAACAAAAGGGACTTGAATTAAATTCAATGACGGCACGATAAAGCAAATCTAAAGAAATTTATCTAATCAATGAGGTATATATGTATGTATGTATATATAAGCATTATATTAATGGCTTTATGTCTTAAACTCAACCATTGTGAATTGGCCTAGGCCATGCCTTATCATTGAAATAGATAGTGCACGATGTTTCATTCAACTTGAAGTTTTTTAAAGTTATGTATATCTAATTTTTTCTTTTATAAATATCAGTTCATTGCCAAGAACTTTACTTAGATAGATTCAGTGCGTGATCAGTGACAGACAGAACGAAGAAGTAGGAGAAGACGAAGATGTTGTCCATACCAACAACATACGATGAGAAGACAAAAGTTTGGAGTGGCATGAGATTGGAATCGGTATATAAAAATGATACATCAGTGGGTAAAATTATATTTAAAACAATGAGAAATTGGCCACGAAATGTTTGCCAGGTAAGTTAGTTTGCCATTGTTATCATAATAGTTCTATAAGATTTATAGTTCTGTAGATATCGGATACGGAAAATGTGACCGTGACCTATGGACAAGCACTTACATGGGCGACACGTGTGGCATTATATTTCAAAAAATCGGGATATAATCATACTGATGTAATTGGCATATCGGCCAAGAATTCAACCTATGTAATGCCTGTGGCTGTGGCATGTTTAATGAATGCAACACCATTTCATTCAGTTAATCCATTGCTCGATGGAGGTTCGTAGATAATTTCATATTAATTTCAATTTAATAGATTTCCGATTACCATTTGATAATTTGTATAAAAATTGAACAGTTTTCCAAATGAATAGAATATAATTTGACTTCTATTAAGGTACCCTCAAACATTTGTTTAACATAACTAAGCCAAAGGTTGTATTTTGTGATGCCGCTGATTATGATAAAGTGCATTCTGCCACATCGGAGTTCCAACCGATTATAATTACCTTAACCGGACATTTGGATGGAATTCAAAAAATTGAGGATCTCTTTGAGCCGTCACATGCCGAAATGTTCTACGAGTGAGTGAGAAAGTTTTTTTTAGTTAATTTTAGTTGCAACTTCTTAAATTAATTTATTGTAGACCTGAACCATTGAAAGATGAATTCCAAACTGTGGCCATTTTATGCTCATCGGGTACAACGGGGTTGCCGAAAGCCGTTTGTGTGCCCAATGGAGTCCTTATACAGGATAGCATGTAAGTTGGATAGATTCTATTCGATTAAGCTATCGCATAATCATAATTTTTTTGCAGGGCAATTAATAGTGAATTGATATTTTTCGTATCGGCCAGTTTGGATTGGATAACAGGCCTGTGGGCCTTTGTTTTTAGCGCCGTTTTTGGGGCAACGCGTATTATTACAACTAGCCCATTCGATCCAGCCAATTTTTCACGAATGGTGGAGAAATATAAAATCAATTATTGTATTATACCGCCGGAGCATATATCCTCGTTGGTTGACTGCCCCGACGCCACAACCGAGAGATTAGCTTCGTTGAGACGACTGAACTATGGCGGCGGTTTGGTCACTGTGGCCACTCTCAAAAATATTCAAAGCCTTTGTCCGAATGCTATAATCAGTTCAGCCTATGGCATGACCGAAGTTGGTTCCATCGCTCTCAATCTGGGACAAGTTAAGCTGAGTGCTGCGGGTAAGCCTTTACCAGGCAAACGTATTCGAATAATTAATGAGCAGGGGAAGAATCTGGGCTATCATGAGATTGGCGAGATTTGTGTCCATACGGGACGCGTCTGGAGTGGTTACTACAATAATCCCGAAGAGTCTCATCGTGTACAGGACGATGAGGGATGGTTTCATACCGGCGATATGGGTTACTTTGATGAGGATAACTACTTGTATATAGTCGATCGCCAAAAGGAAGTTCGCAAGTATAAGGGTCTGCAATATTGGCCCACAGAAATTGAAAATGTTATAGCCGAATTATCCGATGTGGTGCGCGTCTGTGTTGTGGGCATTTACGATGAGCACTATGGCGATGAAGCTGGCGCTCTGGTAGTCAAGCGAAAGGGTTCCGATTTGAGTGCAAATGATATAATTGAACATGTGGCAAAACGTCTGCTGGACACTCAAAAGCAAATTCGAGCTGGTGTCTTTTTCACCGATAAAATGCCTGCAAACCTCAATGGAAAAGTTATGCGCAAAGCAGCTCATGACGCATTTGTAGCCCTTTCCAAAAAATAATTATAATCTGTCGGAAGAAAAAACAAAAAAAAACAAATCAAATATTTAATTGACTATCGGTTTAAAAAAGAAATTCTTATCTTAATTTATGATTAATAAGTTTATGTAAATTTATCTTTGCATTTTTTGTATATTTAAATAAAGAGACCATTTTGAACATTCTTGAGTTCCCTTCCCCTTCCCATTCAATTGTTTAAGTTTTTCAAATCAATCTCTCCAGACTGAAAAAACAATTGCCCTGTCCCATCCCAGAATTTATATGGATCCCTTCGTGGAGCTTCTCCTTTTTTGCTGTGTCTCACAACAATTTTGTAATAAAAATATGTGTAAAAAAAACAACTGAAAAATGCCATAACTCATCGTTGACAAAATATCTGTAGATGTATTTATTTATGGCTAAACACTTCGAGTTCCTGCATCGCACTGAGTAAACAAAAATTTGCCATTTTTGCGTCAATAAACCGAACGACCCACTTTTCAGTCATCCCTCCAGTAAGGACATGGATCCTTCAGTATAAAATCCTGTTATTTAGTCATAAAAAAATTTCGCGCATAGAATTCAACAATTGAGAGGGGAAGTGAATGTTGAACCAATAATTCCAACACATGTTGGTTCGAATTGAGGGGGAGAATATTGCTGGATAAGGGGGAAGGGGGCGGGAGAAATATACATTAAATCACTGGGCGGGCAGCAAAGACGCTTTTGCACGAAATTAAAGGTAAATAAAATGTTTATGAGTTGGTGTTGTTGTTGATGTTTGTGAAGGTGGAGTTCATATGATTTCACATTTGATTGAATAACATTTACACACGCAAACGCCACATGAATCTCATTCGAAAAGAGAAATAGAGAGAGAGAGAGAGAGGGGAAAGAGATTTTGCTCCCTCTGTTCCTTCTATTTTATTTTCCTTGTTTTTTTTTTTTCATTTCATCTCTCTCGATTCGAAGGCAATAAATTCAAACATGTGCACATAAATTTTTATTTCGATTTTGCCGAGCCGCCCAACGTTCCAATTTTATGAACTGTGAATATACTCATACCCACCTACAAATACACTTACATACATACACAGATGAATGATGAAGTTCTTCAAGGAAGAAGAATACGAAAGGAAGATGCTCCTTCGACGAGAAGAAGCCAGAGCCGGTTGGGTCTGAAAAACGTCAGTGGAATCACAAATTATTGCAGCGCGCACTTTCAGTTGCAGATGGCAGAAAATTTGTTGGCGTCAGTCAATTGACATCATGTCATATCGCCTAAGCTGATGACGATGACAGCCACACCAAAGATGCTGAGATGCTTTCCTCTATCTAAATGGTTGAAAATTCATACGTCAATTTCTTTCTCTCTCTCTCTCTCTCTCTCTGACAAAAGTCAAAAATCAGTTTGACGAAAAAGATTCATTCTGATTTTAATAAAAGAAAAAAGGATGTGGATGCCTCCTGTGAGGATTGAACTCACGACCCCTGGTTTACAAGACCAGTGCTCTGCCACTGAGCTAAAGAGGCTCACATTTAATGTGAGTTCCATAACTAAATTTGACTGATAGCAAATAATATCTTCAGCATTTGTGGAAATGTTATCTACCAGTATCTTCTACTGATTTTAGATGTGTTTTCCAATCGAAACTAATTAAATTGAATACTTCAGTAAAGTTATCTTCAAAGCAGTTCATAGACCTTTATCATGTAGGAAACTCTTGTGAAAGAACCCTGACCAGGTTGTATCATTGATAGTTGACTTTATTATTCGAAGGGTTTTAGCAATTATAATGAAGATTTAACTAGAATTTCCTACTCTTTGTTTGAATGTCAAATTATTAAGTATTCAAATAAAGAACAAGCAAAATTGTTTTTAAGCATAGATATTTTAGAAGTTTTAATCAGTATTATAAAAAATAATAATAAAAATCCCAAATCGAAAAATGAAAGGCTTCAGTTCACGGCATGTCTAATCTATAGACCAGATCTGCAAACCATTATGATCATCATTTTGGCCGCTATGAAGTCATGCGCAATTGCCTTGCTGTCTTTCGATGGTTGGTCAATACAATTATCTTTGCATTGGCCGTAGCATGTCTAATACTGCGTATGCGGTCGTAATTTTAAAACTGTGGAACGAAACTATCTCTAAATAAATGCCTTCAATTTCCTGCATTTGTATATTTTATTGCACTTTATTAAACGCTTGACTAAATGGGAACCTTAAGCCCGACTACACTTTCCCTATTGTTCGGCATTAAGTGTCAGGAAATGAACAGTACAAAAGCAAAGCACATATGTATTGGATGGGGAAGGGGAAGTGGTGGGGGCGTTAGGATTGTGGACTTTACATTATAACCGACATTGGCACGTCTCGGTTTCGTTCCATGTGTGTATGTAAGTCTGGCAACAATCTCGTTAAGCGTAAAAGGCCAAAAATTATAGTAAAACTAACAGAAGGTAAAGGTAATCACATAAAAAGCTTGTTAGATAACAGCAACCAAGCCAAAAATCAGCGGAAACAGCGGACATCAAAAGCGTCATTCGAGAAGGGAAGGTGGGCGCCCAATGGGGCGGAATCGGGTTGCCATTGCCACCTACGGACTATCCGGCTGCTAAGCTCTGACGGGGCGACACAGTGTCATGTATGTTGATGTGTGTGTGTCAGTGGCAGCTGCTTACATGCCATGTTTCTCTTCCCTTTTCCCATTTTCTACTATTCTCCCGTTAACACACTTAAGCCGCATACAACCATCCTGAAGTGTTCGTTGTGCGTGTATTGTGCGTTTATTTGTATGTGTAAGTATGTGTGTGTGTATGTGATTGTGTGGATTATAATTGCCATGCGGCTGTCAGTGACTGCCTGCCATTCTGCCAGTTTGTTCTTCTACTTGCCCTTTCTCTCTCCTATATACATATATCCTTCTGCTCTCCTTCTCCTGCTTTTACTCCTACTCCTTGCAGCTGGTTCTCGCATTGCATATCATTTTTAATGCAAACCGCATGCCACATTATGCAGCTGCATTGCCACGTCGCCGCTGTGGTTGCTTCTGGTTTGGGTTTGGGTTTCGGTTAGATCTCATCCCCATTCTGGCACTAGAAAAAGTGGCGGCGGTTTAGCGAAAAGAAGGAATACGGCCAAGAATAATATCCCAGCACATAAGTAAGTACTTACAACAACAATACCAACAGCAGCAGCGACAAGAACAAGAATAACAGCAGCAACAGAAGCAGCAGCAGCACCAAAGTGAAAAACCGCTTGCATACTTTAGGGCGCGCTCGCATGCGATAAGCAGCCTGCCTTGTTAAGACCCTCTCTAAGAGTAAGCACTCTATTTTTTCATTTTAAATGACACAGGACATATGCCGAATAGAGATATTTAATAAACACAAAATATTTAAACGAATTTGAAAATAATGTTTAATAGAAAGTTAAATCTTAACTTAGTTCACGTTAAGTAATAAATAAAATTAACTAATAAATTGAATTGAATTTGTAGCAATTGATTCTTCAAGATGCAATTAAGTTTTATAACGATTTTCGCATCGTCGGCTAAGGATTTTCTCTGCCATTAAGATCTTTTAAAATATTATGTAAGCATAGGGCATTTAAAATTCTCAATTAATACTTCAAATGTTTCCCTTATATTGTTTTTCGTTGTACCATTCGTTGGTAGTGCCTCTGCTGGTTCTTCCCGCTTTTGTTGCATAAAAATTAAAATTTATGCCAGGCAACTTGTGCAAAAGCACTGCAAATGCCATTGTTTCCTACCGCCATACAGTACTCCTTTAATCCCCCTCGTCCTACCTGCTGGTGCTGCAACGCCGATGTTTTTGGCTCTGGAAGGACTTTCCGGTTGGCTGCATTCAACTACAACTACATACAACGACGACGACGAATGCGCCTCTCGTCAAGGCATAAGTGAGCTTGACAAGACGTTGGGGTTTTTTTTGTGTGCTTCTTGTTTTTCCTACTTATTATTAATGTTGTTCTTATTGCTATGGCGTAACAACAATCAATTCTTTACTAAATGGAACTGAAAGTGAAATCGTAATGAAAGAAAAAGTATAGAAAAGCAAATGTTTTTTAAGACCCTTAAGTACCGACGACAATTCCCTCAAGACTCCATTCCTCCCTCTGCTCCTCGTGCTATAACCCTAGCTGAAAACGTTGTAATTATGTAGGAGGCAAATTACAAGAAAAAAAGAAAAAACGAAATTACACAAGATGTAAACCTTAATTAATAGCTTGGTAAATGGTGGGGCAATTAATATTTATATGGGTAGGTATACATCATGATTGATTTATGCAGGTAATTATCATAAATGGAAAAATGTGTAATTTCAGAGAACGAAAGGTGAGAATGAATTAAAGTTGAATATCAATTAAATTATTGTAAAGTATTCTTTCATTAATTGTTCATGGAAAGGCCAAATGGCTTGTCCTCACTGGTCTCCTCTTCTTCAGACACATCAGAGTCAAAGGCGTTTTCGGGTATACGATAAATCCTTACCATAGGCTTATTTGGGTCCTTCATGATTAGATATTTGCCATCTGGTTGCATCCTTATGATATCGATAAGGCAACGAAGGATGCCCCAACAGTTATCCATATTTAAATTGATTTGTGTGGCAAATTCCTGGGGCTTGAACTGCTGAGTTCCCAGGATGACGTGACGCAGATGATCGCGTGGATTCACACGTGAAACATAACCCAATTTGAGTTGATCCGAACCAGCGAGAACAGACTCCGCAGTCCATTTGGCCAATTTACAAGCGTTGTTACGCAATTCAGTGGATAAAACTGCACCACGTTGACTATCCAACTTCTGACGCCACTCAATGCTATTGGCAGCCTTGGAGTCCCATTCGTTGAGAGCACGAATCGAAAGAAATTGCACATCCCCATTGGGCAATTGGGCTACTCCATTATGTTTGCAACGAGCGACTAGAGTGATATCATTACCCAGATCCCATTGCTTGTAGCGATAACCCATACTGGGCAACACTACGCCAGCTTCTTCGAACGGATTTGGCTCTGCGAATTTAAATTTGTTTTCTTCTACACCCATTTTGAGAACCTGTTGGCTGAAATTATGATTAATGAAAGTGGCCTCCATAGACAGACTGTGGGCTGAATTATTTGAGCGCTCTTCATCCATAGGCGGTTCCTGGGAAGTCTCGTTCACAGTCAGCAAATCGAATTGGACATTGTCACGTTTATCGAAAAAGATTTTTGTGCCCAGCTTCTCGATAACCACATCCCAAGAATAATTGGAGCGAGTGCAGCACATAATAGTGGCCAATATGTCATCGGTGGCAAATACATTGCCCATAGTCTTGGACAAACGACGTATTATTGGATCATCTGTGGTCGTAGCTGTATGAACAATGCGATCAATTTTCATCAAAGTGCGCTCATTCTTCAAATTGACACGATCATAAGCCTTGTCATAGTAGTCAAGGGCTCCACAAGTTACAATATCCTCACCCTCCTTCATATTGGGCAAGCTCAGCTTCAGCAAACGGGGAAAGTCTATCTCCTTGACAGAAACCCAATCCGATTGCACCACCACAGAACTCTCTCTTAGGCGAGCGGGAAGATTACGATACTTGCGGCCCTGATTACGGCGTCCATCACGTCCCTTTCCATACCTTTGAGTGATACTTGCTAATCCGGGACCCATAATATTTCCCATGGCATTACCTTTTCTACCCCGTTGATTGCGTACATTGCGTGGATTATTGTGCACGCTCGGACGGAAACCGCGTGCACGTTGATACGGCTTGACCCCTTTGGAGCCAGCTGAATCGACCAGGCGAAAAGATTCATCATCTTCCTCATGGAAATACGCATATTGGTTATTATTGCCAAAGGACGAGGCATACTTGTTTGCGAATTTCTTATCCTGCGGCACTACAGTCCAGTCAGTTATCTTACCCAAACGATCACTCTTGCTGAATGGCTGATATGGTACATCTAGAACATCTACTTCACATGGACCCCAGCCATGCTCATTGTACTGCATATAAGGCTTACTAAACGGCGCGTACTTTTTAGACATTTTCTTGTCTAACGACAGAGACAATAGCAATTTAAAAGCAATGAGATTTTAGCAAAATAAAAATAAAATATTAAAATTATTTGGATTTTTATCTAAAAGCAAACTATGCACATATGTAAGTAAAACTGATTGTTAGACAAAGTTAAACTGATGATTTTGCAAGCGATTACTTTTCTTTACAGTTAATATTGTTGACTTTGTTTCTCATTTTCAAATTTCAATAATTTCACCTAAATGGCTTTACCTCAAATGTCATCTCAATTTCAATTGTCAATCCTAATAAAATTTGGCCATTGTTTGGTCTCACCGCAATTTTATTTACGATAATCAAACAATTTCATTACATTAGTTTTCATTGAGACTTCAATTTACTTTGCGGCTTTCGACTGCCTGCATCAGTCAAGAATTGGTCTCTCAGTTCTGTTTCCTCTTCACCCTCAGGCGAAATGCTAATGACACACTGAAATGCAATTCACAGACGACTCATCGAACATTTTGTCGAAGCGTCAATGCGCGTGGTAAACTTTCCATTATTAGTTATTTGAAGGGAAGAGAGATCTGCAGCACAGTTCAGGCAATTGATTTGCCAATTTGCCGAATAAACAGAGTTACACACACAACATATAGACGTATGTGTGGTAAGTATATTTGCTTCATTGAATCTATCAATTACAGGCAAGACGATACAGGCAGCTTGTGGATAGACAGCCAAATTAAAAATTGATTGAAGGCATCAGCATCAACAGCAATTAATTGAAAAGGTTAAAGATTTTCAGCCATGGAATATACAATTTAAGCACTTTAATGAGTTGAAACAAAAGTTAATTAAAGCGATTAAAAATATATATTTCTTAGCTAAGTTAAAATATTAGGTTAAATTCCCTCAATGGCCATAAACAGGCATGAAACTAAACCCAAAAGTCGGATGTTTTAATGATAACCTGTTAGTTTATAAGAATGGTTGATTAAACTGCTATATTGGTTAAGGAAATATTTCTGGTCTTTTAATATAATCACAATAATTAAGTTAATGTTTCTAATCAATTGTTTTTAACTCTAATTAACTTTAATAAAAAGAAAACTTGTTACCACTTGACATCGAACTTAGATATAATATAAAGAAGAAAATCAGCTTTAATGATCCATATTGTATCGAGGTCAACTGATAATAAATGAAGGTTGTTAACCTTTAAGAGCATTTTCAGTTTCTTGTCAATTAAATTGTCATTTGGCCAGTTTCATTGCAAAAAGGCATTAAAACAAATTTAAACTAAGAGAAATAAATTGAAATTTATTTATGATTTTCCATGGCAAATGTGTCTAAAAGGGCTGCAGTGGTGCATATTTCATTTCACAAATGTTTTGCCCTACAAATATGTATGTATGTGTATAGTAATATTTGTTGGCCAACTCTCTAGTCTGGCCAATGACTTGCAACATTTTGCTGCCAAACACACACAAACTAAACCCACCAGGCACCATACCTTCTGTACAATATTTTGGCTACATTTTATGTGGTTTGTTGGCCGCTCTGATCGAAACTCGAGTGCACAGCAACGGCGAGTGAGTGATTTTATGATTTTATCAATCAGAATGTATGAATGTATGAAAAATATTGATCTCAGTGATTTACGTATGGCAATAGGTTTGCCTGGTCCTGGGCTTTGCTTTGGCTAGCACTCGAGATTTATTGGAATTGCAAAAAGTTTACAAACATATCTGCATATATTTACCAATTTCGCTGGCATCGGCCGTTATTTTGTTTCATTTTGTCGTTTTTTTTTTTTTTTTGGTTGGAATTTTAACTTTGTTGGTCATTAAAAATTAAATGCATAATAAATGGAAAATGCATTTACATATATGCATAAGGAATTGCGTGGAGCTGAATGATGGCTGACAAAATTCTCCCTTTCTCTCACTGCCCTGCCTATGGTATAAAATTAATGGTTAAGACTGATATTTGAGTGACAAGTTATACCCTTACCGTTATGATATAACATACTAAAAATTAAATCCAAAAGTATAAATATTAAAACTTTAGCATATTCATTAAACTTAATTGATGATTCAGTGCTGAAGCTACCTTAAGCACTTTATCTGCAGAGTATTTGTAAAATGGTTTCACACTTGAAAACTCTTCAATCTTATTTTCATTTAATTTATGAATGGCAACAGATTGACTGGGACTTAAAGGATCATGCTCAATCGACTCCTTTCGCCATTTACAGTCGTTTCCGTCTCGCTGGCCGTCATTTACGATATTTATCCAATAATCAAGCCTTTGTATCATATATACATACATATACACGTATGTATGTATATGCTTAAATGCATACTTATATACACACACACATACATACATTTGAATGTTGCATCTGGCCTTGTGTGTATTTATTGTTGATTTTGATTTCATTTTCGCTTCTTCGTTTTCTTTTCCTTGTATTTTTTGAGGTTGCTTTTTTTTTTGTTCGGTTACATTTTCCATCCCACCAATAAAGTCAATAAAGCGACAAAAATGGAATACGATGTCAGCGGGGAATGTGACTGGGTGTGTGTGTGTGTGTGTGCTATAAATGTGCCTTGAGGCCATAAATGGAAATTGCGTCAAGTCGCGAGTTTCACATTTTATTGCACATGTTTTACATTTGCCCATGCAGCGATATTATATATCGTATAAGCTGACAATTTGTTTGACTCCCTGGCTGGCAAAACGATTGATAAATGTTGCTGCCTGTGCTTAAGGCAAAGAAAGATATCTGAATTAATTAGTGTAGGTTACTTGAAAACTATAATATTTACATTTTTGTACTTTTAAAGAGGGCATACAAATATTTGTAATGCAGAGAGGAGATGTTTTCGATCCCATAAGGTACTCTGTTTTCTTGATCAGCATAAGAAGCCGATTTTATATCTATGTCATTCCATCTGTGCGATTCAATATCACGCTGTTAACTCGCAAGCCTTTGAATTGAAATCATAAGATATTTTGCTATAAAAAACAATTTTTTACTTTATTAAAAATAATTTAATTTCCCTATACACAAAACCCTCCTGTCTCAGAAATCTTCTTACTTCATTAAATAATTTATTACAAAATCATTAATTTATTTATTGCAAGAAGAGACTAAACAATTCAAATTCATTTCAATTGATTAATTTTCTCTATTTCAGCTATGTCTAACATGCCAGAGGTCACAGTGCATAAACCTATTTGACTCTAATATGCAGGACAATTTTGGAATTCGGACATTGCATAATTAGCATTGATTACCCCAGTAAATGCCAATCGTAACCAATATTTGAAACTTTTTAGTTATAACAAATAATAATATTAGATGGTCCAAATGGTAGCAGAACCAATACCAAAAATGTACAAATACTCTCTTGCCAGCGGTTTGTGGTTTAATATTTGCAATTAAGCGTTTGCTCTTACCCACAGACCCGGAGAGTTTTCGAATATGCCAAAACTACTACTGCAATTTGCAATTGTGTGTCCATGTTGTAGAGAAAAATGCATAATTAAATGTGTCTGTCTGTTCGTCCAGCAGGAGTGTGCAAACAATTTGCCAAACGAAATTAAAGGCATTACTTTAATTAAAATAATTTGTGTAAAAGTTTGCAAAATTTATTGAGGAAAACTCATACATGAAACTCATTTATGTAAACTTTTTAGCATATGGCATTATATTTCGCATTGAATTTTTACTTACAACTAGAGTTAAATATAACTAATTCAATCAAATTAGTAGAGACGCGTTTCTCTCAGCTGTACCAGGAAATGTAATATTCCTCGTTTAAATTTAGTAAGTAAATATTAGTTCTTTTTATGTTTTAGTTGAATTAATCAATTGGTTAAAATCTGCTAAAGTTTTTGAGTATTACTCTGAAACACGTAAAATTTAAATGCTTAAATTGAAGCTCTTAATAATAAAATTGTATACATAGTATCTAAATATTTTTGCAATCATTTTTTATAATTAGTAAATTTATAGCAATTTTTATAAATCGCTGAATTTACCTGAGTTCACACCATATATATATAGTTATGTTTATGTATATATTGTATATTCAAAATAAATTTGATAAATATGCCATATTTTTACGCTCATTTCTGGCTGCACATTCAGATAACTGAATTAATTGCGCAACGTTGCGTATGAGTAATGCAGTCAGGCAACCAGCCACCAGCAGCACCACCGCATAAACCACCATTTGTGTGGCTGTCAGCCACCAACTCATCATTTTGTTACGTCCACACACACAGATCCTCCTACGTATGCACACTCCTGTATTCTCATCCTTTCTGACGCTTTTAAGCATCATTAATTTGCTGTGGACGACCAAGAGTAATTATGTATACACTGGGGCTAAGCTTACAACTGAATGCAGATGCAGATGCATGGTAGATGTATAGTAGACAAGTGGGCGACAGAAGGAGTTTGTTGCCAAATGGCGCCGGCCTTCATGTGGGTCCATTGTTAAACTAAAGCCGGACAAGAGGGAGAGTGGGGTAGATGGAGGAGAGTGTCGAAGGGAATTGTTGAGCTTCTCATCAGTTTTTAATGGGCTGTGGCCAATGATGGGTTAACATTTTCTGTTTGCTGGTGGCCATTATAATCTTCCAACTCTGAACCTCATTCGCATACGCAATTTTTCGTTAGCTGGGTTTTGTAGATTTTCCCATTTTCCGTTTGCCATTTTAGGGTTTTCATTTGATTTTATTGATCAACAAGGTGTTGCTGTATGGCTGTTCTATTGTTATTAATGATTTCTGAAATGGATGCGGAATGAGCTTAGCTAAGGACTAGACCCGCCTCTGACATTAAATGGCTGTCATCATTCATTAGCCACAACCATTAAGCAGTTGTTTTTGCTGGACTTGGGTTATAAGCTCTAACGTTTACACATAACTGGCTTATTTCCTGGTCAGACCACACACACATACACTCACATATATAGAGTAAAGGAGCATAGGAAATGTGACACCAAGAGAAATTATGGTGTAGGAATTTTGGATTCGATGAAACTTCTGTAGAATCTAACTGAAAGTGGCTTTTGAAGCATTCTCTCAGTGCATTTTTTGAGATGACCTGGTTTGTATCTCTGTTTGTCTCGGGCTTTACACTTGGCATACAAGCAAAACCTAGGCAAAACCATTTTGGTACTGATTGTGATTAGATAGATATATGTTCATGCGTTTGTCCCTTCAAGCGAGTTGCTTCCAATACAAATTCATTTAGAACATGGTCTAACCAACTCTGGACAACTTACAATGCTGCTCAGACCATTGCCTGTGTGTGTGTGTGTTCCTCTTCTCATAGCAATTATTGTTGTCTCAGTATTTTAATTAAAATGTGTTTACTTTGGCTTCTTGCTTGCAATCGAGTAGTAGAAAGTTAAAACATATATGTATCTACCAAAGTCGAAATATACTATAAGTCGCTCTTCAATATACGATTTTCGTGTGTTCATTCTTTATGTGGTTTAAATTGCAAACCAGTTGCTTTATTTGTTCACACAACAACATGGATATTAAATGTTTACAACTGAAATCTTCTGTACAGATGTGAGCAAAACTTATAAATAATATTACACAATAAAACGTGGCATGTGAAGAGGGGAAGGGTAACAAGGGAAGGAAATTTATTTGAAAATTTAAAATATAAATCAATTTTCTACGAAATAAATGTAGATGAAAAATAACTAAAATAACCTTGAATACTTGTTAATACAATCATTTTTTACATCTGAATAGTAAATTTGAACATTTTGAGATTTTAAAATATTGAGTTTTATTACATTTTCCTGTCTGATGGAATTTTTTTTCGTTTTTGTTTATTGTGAAAATCTCTACTAACATTTGAATTGTTTTAGGCTTATATTTATGTGTGAAATTAATTTCACAAAATTAGGTTAAACATCTACATCTAGTCGAAAACATATAAATTTGTTTAATGGCAACTAAAATGATAAAATTTTATTAATGTTTTATGTGTATGTTTTCTTTGTGCGCATCATCGATTTAATAGGGCAAATGGAAAATAATAATTTATTAACCGCAACATTAATTTGCTATTGCAATTTTAAAACAAACTAAACATGAAAACATATTTAAACAGAAGCAGCCAGCAAGATGTCAAATAAGAAAAGGTTAAGAGGCACAGATATGTATGTACATATATTTGTATATATGTAGCATATGCTACGTGTTTGTATGTATTGTTGTCTGTGAGTATATAAAATATACGCACACACACTTAGAGAAAGCTAAGAAGCCCATCAATCAAGTCAAGTGGAAATTTATAGCACTTTTGTTTTGTTATTATTCGTTTATGCATGAGTTAATTAGAATATTGGCATTAACCTTTCCAGTAAGTTGACCCTTTTTATTGTTGCTTTCCTTGGCAAAACTAATGCACAAAGATTTACGATGGGCCAACAGCTACCACTTGAAAATATGTGTGTATGTTTGTACATATATAAGGGTGTTTATTCAATCGTATTGTTAAGAAAATACTAAACTATAAGATGCCACGTGCCTTTGTAAATTAGTTTACTTGGCTTTTTGATTTTCAATATTTTGATACATTTTTGTGGTTAAATTTTGTGTATATAAATTAAAAAGCTGGAACTTAATATCACAAATTTATGTAATCTTCTTCTTCTTTTGTTTTTATTGTGGTTAAACCATTAAGTAAGCCTCATAGTCTAATTGCTCTTGAACTTTAAATTTGTCTTAATTAAATTTCTCTGATTAGTGAGGCTTTAAGAATTCTTCGCTTTTCTCTTCAATCAATTTTGGAAATATTTCAAGCCAATATTTGTAGAAAACTAGCAATCAAAAGCATAAAAACTATATTCTTGCATATATTCGTTGGACAATTAGTAATTAAAAGGAATCTTGTCGTGAAATATAATTTTGTCTATTTTTTTGACAAAAAGAAAACGATTTATGGTCATATGCCTATCTGAACTTGAAATCATTACAAGAACAAGAAACTCGCACATTTACTCAAACACAACGCACACACCTCAACACTAAATCACAATTTATTGTATTCTCACGTAAAGCCCATTAGAGAAGCATCAAAAAATTATTACCATAGCATTTTATTTACGATTATTTGATCAAAATGTGTGAGGACAACGAACAGCAACGAAGGTCTCAATGCTCACCGAAAAAAAAAAAACAAAATCAACAACTACACCGCAAAAAAGGACCTCACACACACACTCAAAGAAACTGTTACACACACACTTACAACCAACTGGGCGTATAATGCGACGTGTTAAGGGTCATAAAGTTAATACAAACCAAACACTAACAACAACAAGGACAAGGCAGCACGTACCTTTCAAAAAAGAAAGGAGAAAAGCAAAGGTGAGAAACAAATTCGATATGTAAGTAACGAAAATGCAAATAAAATTCACGACAAAAACAAAAATAAAAAAAGAATATAGAGAGGAGTAGAGGAGAAGTATAATAATGGGTCAAATTTATTTACCGAAAACCGATTTGTATAATTGAAAAACGAATTATAGGCGGATTTTTTTAACACTTTTTTTATATGAGAAAGTTATTACAAACGATGATGGCTTAAAAAACGATGTTTAAGGAATATACTTGGGTTAAGAGTATTAACTAGGAATTCTTTTTTAAATCTATTAAAAAAACTTAACCAGAACCAGAAGTAAATATATAAATTTAATTTAAATAGTTTTGCATGCATTTCACAATATTTGAAAGTACTTTGTGAGTACTTATGGGGATTGGTTGTGCTAATTGCTAGCTAGATTTCTATCAGCCAACTGGAACTTATGGGTATTATAAACTCTAGTACTAATCCCCAAGCCATCATCATCATCTTCATCATCCTGCTGAAGTAACTAAAGGTGTGTGCCACGTGCAATGCAGCGGAAATGCCAATTAGAAAATATATATGTCAACAGACCAATAACAGCAAAACAGAGAGACATAATCCCAAACAATTCTCATGCCGAATAGATGGTTTTTGTTTCACCGGATTTCTTTTACTTTTTGTCCTAGAACGAGGCAGAGGCTTTTGAGATGAAGGCAGAGAAATTGACGCATGCGTTTTATATGAAACAAACTCTTTTGCTGTTAACTGACTGCTAACTGAATGTTAGGTTTATTGGAAAGAAAAAACATTTGAAGTCCAAGAGGACGCACCTTGCCATGAATAAAATGACAACTTGTCAAATTGGTTAACTAATTTATGACAATTAATACATTAAAATGTTATAGCACATTTATTGGCACAATAGGCTTGATAACGTTTTATGACCCTGTGCTTCCCCCCTGACATCCCCTACTTAAGGTATACTTGTCTCTTGCCATTTGGCTTTCATTTGTTGTCTATAGAAATTAATAGCAAATATTTGTGCAACAATTTGTTTGCCTCGAGGACTAAAGCAAAGTCAATTTTGTACTGAGGATTGGTAGAAGAGGAGAAGAGCTGTGCGGAGGAGTAGATATAATCAATTTACATTTTCGTTTTTTAAATTTTCTCCTTCTATGGGGGGTTGTGCCCCAGCTGCACCTAAACAATAAAATTTGTATCTTTTAGATATTTTGCTTTGCCAGCTGGTTGCTTCTTTTTTTTTTTTGGGTCTCAGTTTCAGTCGTTGCTATCAAAAATCTTCGCTAATAATTTGTCAATATTACGTGAGCAGAAAATTGAATAAAAAGCGTTTTTGCATTCAATAGAATCAGAATAAGATGATGATGATGACGATGATGCAGAACCTAACGTTGACTGAAGTCGAGGCAGCAAAGGCAGATACGAAAAAATGGGAAATTTTTTTCCGTATTGGTACAAAATCAAATAAATTGTTACAAATGAGTGCAACAATTTTTTCCTTCTACGATTTTCCATTTTGCTAAGCTGATTTGGCCCATTTTTCGCCTTCATAGTAGAAACTTTGCCTGTTCCAAACCAGAAAAATATGAATAATTCATTATACGATTTCTGGTTTCAATTCTCTGACCAAAAATATAAAAAACAAATGAATTGATGAAAAGTCGCTTACTTTGTTGCTTTGTTTGCATTTCTCTGATTCAAATCCTACAAATACATACAAATGTAGGTACTCTTCATAGTAAAATTTACAATGTATAAATTGAAAGCAGATTTGAGTATTAAATGTGAAACATATTGGCGTTTTTTGTCCAGAAATTTAATCACCAATACATTTAAATACACATACGAGCAAAAAAACATGCAACATTGTTTTACATTGAAAGTGTCAAAGCATTGTAACTAATTACTATTCATATATTTTTTATAAAGAAATCGTTATTTTTTTTACTAAAATTTCGTATGTCAACTGTTTTTTTACACATTTTTTTGTTTGTTAAAAAATTAGTTTCCCCATTACTATTAATTAAGTTTGTTCAGCATCTTGTTCTCTGTTAACCAAACTAATCAACTTCTTCTTTGGGGGGCTCGGGTCTAAATTTAGTTTATTTTAACCCACAAAAAAGGTGAACACGTGTTCCAGTTATTTGTATGAATACATAGACACCTAGATACCTTTTGGCAAGCCAAGTTAATTACCCAAACCCTTTGACCTTTGACTTCAAAAAAATAATAATAATAAACGTAAAACTCGACACAGCAAAACTGAAATTTGTAAAGTAATATAAAATAAATTTGCATAATAATACTGGCAGTTGCAAAACCAGAAAACCACAAAAATTTCACCACACAATATTACAGAGAGTATGTGGCAAAAAAATCAAATTGAATAATTTATTAACCTTAATTATACAACGCAACAGGAGATATGAGTGGCAAAAGGAGAGTGGCAAAGAAAGGGGACTATTAACTAGTATTTGTAGTTGACAAATTGAATTATTATATAATTCATATATAAATTTGAATCTTTAATCTCTTTTTGTGATGCTTTATTATTAATTTGCAAGTATTCACTGTATTATTAATATAATTATAACAATTTGTAAACAATGCGTTCATTTTTCATCATTTCAAATTCCATTCAAGTTTAAATTTTTAGCCAGCAAGTGGTAATTTCATTGAAGAATAGAATAATTGACTGCTACTAAGCTAAGAGAATTAGGTCGGCAATTTGTCTCCTCTTCAACGGAGACCGCCTACAACCCTTCCCAATTGAAAGACATTAGCATAAAATTATTAGGTAGAAGTAGAAGGTAGAGAATCAAAAGAACTGGCAGCAGGCAAAGCCATCGATTTGAAAGACATTTGAAACTATTAGTAGAGACTGCAGTAAAAGCAATTGATGCCGTTTCCTCTGGCCGGGGCGGAAAGTCCGAAACGTTGAATGAGAGCGAGAGTGGTGAGTGCATTGGGGTAGGGTAGGAGTTAGGTCACATGCAACAAATTGCCGAACGCCACTCGACTCCGTCAGTGGCAAGCAAGACAAATTCCATTTCAATCATTGCCAGTGTATTGACAGTTGCTGGAATAGCCAGAGAGAAATACAAAAGCATCTACTGGCTCTAGCCGCAGAGGTAGGGACCTCAATATGTTCGTATTTGCCAATGGTCCAGCTGCTGATGATCGAGCCACTGTATGTACAAAATGTAGACATGGAAGTGGTTGCTGCTCCCAGGCAGCATAAACTTGGCCTAGACTAAAAGCTGACCAAAGCTCGAATGTACCAACAGCGGCAGCTCAGTGCCTCATAATGCAAACATTTCGAAGAGAGTGCACAGGGTCTAATTCGTCCCCGACTTATTTCCGGATTAGAAACAGTGGTTCAAAATGTAATAGAAGCTGCATCTGAGAGTGGGAAGCTGCCAGTTGTCTGAGATTTGGTTCTCGGCATCGGTAGGTCTACTTGAGCCCAATGTAAAGTCAAGCAACTCTTTTATATATCTTCAATATAAATAATTATTTAGAATTCCCAAAAATGTTCTAGTTATGCATATTATTTGGAAATAGTTTTACTTACATTTCGATACACTGTGTTGCATTGAAAAGCGTTGACTATAGTGGGAGGTCGAGGTCAGGCAAGAAGGATTTGTGCAGAGGCAGGAACTATGTATGTATGTGTGTATGTGGCAATGCACTGGCACTTGGATGCCTGTGTGTGCATTTGGGGGATGCCTTTGTCGACATTCCATAGAAAGCCTCTGTATGGACGCGGCTGCTGCCACTGCTCATTGCTTGTCCATACTTCTTGCATCTCCACTGCCTTCCTCATGTCCGCCTCGCTCAGACTTTCCTTTAACCATTACCCTGACTACTTAAAGCGAAAGTAAACTTTGCTTTCGTGCAGTCTTCGAGGCATTTCGTTTTGCTCTATGTATGTATGTGTGTGTGTGTATGTATGTATGTATGTATGTATGCGAATTGTTGCCAAACCATGAATGCCTGGCGGTTGGTGGGTGTGGGAGGAGTTTTGGTAATGGCAGTGGGGAGGTGTTTGTGGTTCTTGTAGGTGTGTGTTTCATTGCGGTCATTTAGCTTTTCCTCAATGCAGCGTGTAATGTGGTCGCTTATAGGATAAAATGCTTCTACACACACACACACATACACACACAAACACACAGACTTTCATGTATACAGGATGCTTACAGCTTGCCCATTTACTCTCACTCAAGGCACTTTCAATTGAAATTGAAATCAAAATACATTCCCACAGATCGTTCTGATTGCCGCATTTTAAAGATTAAATAGAGAGTTTAAGAGTCTTACAAATACATATAAATTGCATTGAGGGTGAAACTAGTGTGCGGAAAGTTAGATAAAAACAATTTAAGGCATAGCTAAGTATGTAGTTCAGCATGAAAAGGAAACCATTTTGATATCTTCATGTGGTGCATTGAGAGTTACATATATGAAACAAAATGCCCTCATAAGTAGGCCACAATTTTTATGTCTTTACTAAAACAATAATTAGATAATATTCCTACATAAATAATAAAAAATTCACATTAAAACCCACCCAAGAAGAATAAATTTCCAAACAGTTAAATCAATGACGAGCCAAGGAAAAATCATACGCCATGGATGCTTCAACGTATGCTGACTCCTTCCAAAACTTTTTTTTACCCCTTTTTTTTGCATGTTAGCCTTTGTTTGACTTCACTATTTGTGTGTGTGTGTGGGTAGAAAGTTTTGTATTACAAAACACAATCAGGACCAGATGCATTTTCGGGGTACCCCACAGAAACAGAGCATAGCAGAGCACACAAAGTTTAAGCAAAGCAAAAGAGGAAACAAAAAAAAAATCGGAGAGAGTAACGAATTTACAATGTTGCAAAACGTTTCGTTCTAGGTAGTAGCCGCTAGGCGTAACTAGGAAGAAGGGGGCGTGGTCGGAAACGCATGCGACGTGCTAAGGCCTTAGGGCAAAAGTCTCTGGCTCTGTCTTCGCTTCTATCGCCGTCGCCGCATAATAATGTCAGACGGGCGACGTCTTTTTCCTGCTGTAAATTGCAAAGTACAAAAAGGGTAAAATGTATATGCATTCAGCTACCAATACACACACACACACACAAAAACATACACATATTATTTTATTTTTTTTCAAGTTTCAAGACCAAACGGAAAAACCTACAGGCATGACAGCAACGAACGAGAAAAAAAACCTATTTTATGTACATTTAATGCGAGGCAGCAGGCAACACGGAAACAGCACAATAAATCCAGGATACATTAAATAACAAAACATGTACACCCTCACACATACACACATAAACACCTAGCTACGCTCACACATATGCAGTACCTCAGTCAAAAAGACAGACAGAAGGTCGCATATGCAGGCCAGGGGCCAGGGAACAGGTCCATATGGTGGTCAACTTCCCTTTTCGTGTCTATGCGCTTGTTTTTGCCACGCCAAAAACTTTTTTTTTGTACTATGTACAATCCGGGACTATATGTATACAAGAAGCATAGACCTTTGAGTATATATTCATATGAATATCATAACAATTAGGAGTTTATTTTTAGATTTGAAAAGACTTATGTACATGTAGTTTAAAAATCAACATATTTAGTTTTTAAAAACTTGCTAAAATACAAAACCTATTAAATTCAAAAATTATATTGTATATTAACGAAAGTTCCAAGAAAACTTTTCATTTTCGTCTTTTTATAAGTTATTAAATGTTATTCTTTATAGAAATTAGACCTAACATGGGATGTCAACGTTAGACGTAATCCAAAAATTAAGATATTGGTTCTTTATTATCTACTTTCTTACAAAACTGAATAAAATATTATTACAATACTCTTCATCCCCTTTCTCAAGTTAATCGAAATAAATTTATTAATTTATTAAACTAAAATCCTTTCGCTTTGGTCTATGAAGTGGAACTTTACCAGACTCTTTAAATGATTTTCATCTAAGGTAATTTAAAGTCGTATCTTTGATATGTTATTCTGTTTTTCTTTTTTTTCCCCCCTGATGTCACCCGTCGACTGTTTATGAAAGTTGGTCACCGTCGGCATGTGTGTGTGTGTGTGTGTGTCTGTTAGTCTGTTTGTATGTATGTAGTTCAGCGGAAGTTAAACATGACTGAGAGAAGGAAAATCCGCAGTCCGCCTGTCGGCTCCTTCTCCACCTTCCTCCATGACCCTTGGTGATTATGGCAACTGCTGTTGCTGCGGTGCCCAGCCGTATGGTCATAATAATTTCTTATTTAGTGTGCGACCAGCGAGTGACCAGGTGATGGTGGAAATTTCCTTCTATCCCTTCAACCACTGGGCTCTCATCTATCCCTCTGCTCTACATGTTATTTTTTGCCAACATGTTTTGTATTTCTTTTTTTTTCTTTGGCGTTCATTTGCCACATTTTTGTGTGTCAGATTTATCTACTTTGTGTTGGTGTAGCAGTTTGTTTGGTTTTTTCTTCTGCTCCCATTGTCGCATGAATTTTTGTCCAGAGGGTGGAAGGTATTTAAATTCAAATTAAGCAAATGTCATGTTAATTTCAAGTGACAGGTAAAATTCGAGGGGGGTCAAGAGGCATTTGGGCGTGTGAAAACGAAGTCATTCTGCTGATTAGCGAAAAATTTGCTTTATTCATTTTGTGGGTGACACAAAGTTGAAATAAAAATATGATAAATATGTATAGTTATAGTAGGAGATTAAATTTTCAATTAGAAATGATTGAAAAGGTTGATATTTTATTTATACACAAATAAGAAATGTTAAAATCAAAAAATAAATACACTTTGAATAAAATTCTGTTGCTTATTTAAGGTAAGGACATTTAAGAAGAAATACTTTCGGAATTGCTTTGATACTACTTTTAGTTTCTGAAAAACTTACTTTACTTCATAAACTTTTAATGAAAGGATTGCCAAATCAAATTTTTTAACTTATCCAGTGAAAATCTTCTGCTGAAATTGTGATGGGAAGATATTTTATAATCCATTTAAGGGGCCACATGCATGTGTGGAGTTATTATTATGTTTCTAAACATATTGCCAGTTGAAATTAAATTAATTAAATTCTTTTGGCTACCCATCGACCCATATTTTGCTACATTTTCCATTGGTCCTCATGTTTGTATGTAGACGTGTATGTGTGTCAATGTTCACCTACTCACTTCCATGTCCGGGACCGTTCTTCTGGTCACTTCATGCATGTACGAATTTCACTCATTTAATGCGCTTACGAACATAAAATTTAATTCAAATCAGCTCATTAAACGCTTGGCACTTGACACTTGACACATACACACCCACTCTTACACACACACACACACACACGCGGAGCCCATTAAAAGGAATAACAGCAATAACAACAACAACGACAGAAATGGCTGCCACCAAGACAAAAAAATTGTTGTTCGTTTTGGCAAAACGCCGTAAAGCAGAGGTTTATACGAAAAAACATTAAAGGGCGGAAGTAAGTGCCGCATAAAGCAACTGAAAGAAAAACTAAAAATGCAAGGACAAACAAAGTGAGTGAGAGCAAGAGAAACACATTAAATATGATATATTAGCTAAAAAAAAATATATATATATATAAGATACGGCTGTCAGGGATGTGAGATACATTTTTATGTGAAGAAGACTAAAAATGTGGCAATAGACAACTTTGTAGGGGCTCAACCTTGAGTTTCCTACTTCTACTTCTACTTCTTCAATGATAAACATATTCTTTATTTTCAAAAAAAAGAAGATATTGATCTTAGTTATTTGTCATCAAAACAATGAAAACAAAATTATAATTCCCTTGTTTAATCAAATGAATTTGTAGTATTTATAAAGAGCAGTAGAAGTGATAAATGTGACCTATTTACTAACTTAAGCTTAACTTAGGTTGTATGTGCGGGCTAAGAAACTTAAATATATTAGATTTAGCATTTTAAAGCATATTTCTATCTAGAGAAATCAGAGAAGGACAACGAACGAGATGGAAACATTATCAAGAACCAACTTGAAATAAAATTTTTCTGACGTCAACAAGTGAGGCACTTGATCTTTTTCTTGGCACTTGCCACAGCATTGAGATGGTGATTGAGATTGACTATATACTTAAATGCTTATATGTATAAAAGTATTTTTTGAAATGTTTATAAATGTATGTGTGAAGAAGAATGTGTGTGTGCGTGTGCTGACTAGTTCAAGAATGCCCAGAGAATGTTACAAGTTTAATGGAAGTTTTCAAATAAAAAGCTAAAAGGAATTTAATTTTAGACATCAGTTTCGAAGCATCGGCATCACAATCATCGCCAATAACATCATCATCATCATCATCACCAACATGACTCTTGGCCAATTTGTTCCAAATGAAATACGAACAAAAGAACTTCAGTAAAACAGTGTCCTTCCATTGCAATTGCAAATCCGACCAATTGAAGACAAATCAAGACAAAATTGCCTCTTCTATGCTCAGAGTTGCAGTTAAACTTCAAATTGAAGAGTCTGAAATAAATTTGTTTCGATTTAACAACAAAAAAATCAAATCAAAATGCATTTAAATAAATTCCTACTATAACTATGAAACACAAACATAAGAAAATAAAAATGAAAATAAAATGTCGGTGCTCACAATTCGTTTATGCAAAGTCTACTTACTGGAAAACAATCAGATTTTAGGGACCTTGTCTCTGGAAGCCCTTTCCCCACCTATGCAAAGTGAACTTAGATATACATGTCACAGACACACACACACACACACACCCACACTCACAGAGAGACACAAATAAAGTTACATATAAGAATATTTTCCATTTCGTACAGGTAATCGATTTTCATGCTTTTGGGCAAAAAAAAGAAAAGGAAAATATTTATGTTGAAAACTTAAAGCGGTTAAGAGCTCGTCGAGCTTAAAATATTCTGACGGTGTTCTGACATGCTAAACCAAAAAGTTTATCCAACTTGTTGATTTACTTTTTCTTCACTTTGCTTTCACTTTCGCTTATTTAAAACAGAGAATCATGTTTGGAATAATCTCTGAAGAAAATATGCTTTTCATCTAGTGCATAGCTTTGAGGTCTTTTCCACAAAGGTGAGATAAATGCATTAGATTTAAATTTTTTACAACCGAAACAAGAAACATATAAGGGTACTTCTAAATAGTAATTTTTGAAACCAAAGTTGATATCTCATTCAATTTTATGAATAACTTATAATAATTAATTCTGGTAATTTAGTTCTATGGAATACACTGATCTAAAAAGCTGATTTAGTTTTTTTAAGTATTGAAATCCAAGAAATTTTCTTTAAAATTTTTATCAAGCTGATAATAATCCAATAATCCAACTTTCTTATACTCAGATTAGATGAGCTACCCTAATGCATAAAGGAATGTTTATAAATATGTAAACCATACATATATAATAAATGTATAGACAAAAATCTAATTTGTGTTTGTAATGTATTCAAATTACAGTATTTTTTCGCACGCATTTCCTTGCGCACGACCAGTCCACGACAGCAATGGCGAGACAAGGACATCCAGAGCGCCAAGAATACATTGTTGTATGCTGGGCACTCTGTCTGCCAGTCTGTCCGACAGTTTTCTTATCAAGAAACCTCAAAAAGAGCGACAACTACAAGAAAATGTTCACCGTCAGTTTACAAATCTGCAACAATAGTGATAATAATAAGGTTTGTCCCTCGTCGTTTTTTCTTCTAGCTTTTTCCCAACTTTTGCAAACATTTTGACAAACTTTTTGGCGTCAAATTTGCTGCTACTGCTGATGTTGCAGCTCCCACTCCTCCTTCCTCTTGCCCATTTAGTTAGTTAGGTGCTGCCGGAAACATGAGAGAAACGAGCAGTGGTAAAGTTTTTACACAATGTGAGAAAAAAAGTAAGAGGAACATAATTCGTTTCTCGCTTCTTGGGGGGTTGTCGGTCCACAGCTGTTTAAATCATTCATCCATTGCCATGACAGTTGCATAAAGTTGCCTCAACTGCACCAGCCATACAATTGATGGGAAAAGAATTATCGTCCTGGGCTACGGAAATCATTTCTATTCCACCAAATAAAGCAAAAGAAAAAAAAAAAGGGGAAATTCGCAAAAGATTTTCATTTTTTACCATCCCAATAGTCGGTAACTTCTGTTTTACACATTTCTAATTCGTTTCCTGTACCTAGACCACCCAGATTCAGATCCTGTCTAACCCAGTTCACCCCAGCTACCAGCTCCACACACAATCACAGAGACAAGTTCGTTGGCATCCGGTTCGAGTTCGATTTTGGGTCTCTTCTTCTGTCTGGTTGAGGCTACAAATCTCGAATTAAATTCATTGAATACTTGTCAAAAATATTTCATTCGTAATTGGATTTTTGCGTAGTTTTGGCGCACATGTGCACTTCTGAATCATTTTATATGCGTTTTAGTTGCTCAGATCTGTCTATGATGGCATAGTAGAGCACGGAAAGGCCACAAGAGGAGGCTTCGCAATTGAATTTGAGGGGCAATTTGTACCTATGCATGATGAATAGTTAAATCGCTGTTCTTAGAATGCATATTTTCGAAAACTTGTCCATATATTAGAAGCTTTACATGGAACAATCTTTCTTTGCTTTCGGCATTGATTTTCATTTCTACTTTTAGTGCCTTGTTTCGTTCATTTTCTTTACTGAGAAATGATATTTAAATGAGCTGCAGTTGAAAAGTTTCCCAAAACGAACGAAGAAATGTCAAAATCGAATTGACAGGGCCAATAATGTCACTAGACCCAAAAGTAAAGAAAGAAAAACTGACACAAGTCAACAAAATTAAATATGCCGAAAGGCAGCCTAAAACTTTATTCTTTCATTTCGTTTTTTTCTTTATTTTCTCTCTCTCTTTTATTTTATTTTGAGCCCTAAACTCTTGATTTTGCTTATTATTGTATAAGCTGAAACAAATCTCAATCAAAATGTGGTTATTTAAACGGTTAAAGGGCCCTGGGCGGAAAATGATTTCAACTTTAAGTCGCATTTAGTTTCATTGAAATGAAATTGAAATTTAGTTGTGTGACCAAATGTGGGTGGTTAAGAGAGAAGGGGAGAGGAGAAGGATAAGTGGTAGATGGAGAAGAGTACAAAAGTTGATGTGTGTTAGAAATTTTTTATATTTACAACTATTTCTCGTATGCAAAAGGGTTTAATTTGCAATTTGTCGCCCTCATTCAACGCTTAACTTTTCACTCAGGCGGTGCTTGTGGTTGCATATGCAAATGTATGCCTGCAGTGCCCCCATTCCACTCCAAGCTACCCTATCAGCCTCAGGGGGTAAGCCAGCTCCCCCTCACCATCATCATAGCCCACAGCCCTGCATATGCGATAAAATGTGTACAAAAGTTTTGCGTTAAGGCCTTAGCCCCCGCCGCACTTGAGTTGCGTTTTGGCTTGGAGTTGTTCCACTGGCAGTTTGTTAAACGCCTTTCAACGGCGTGGTTAGCCAAGCGCAGACCTTGAAATGCCATGCCCAGGAGAAGCTCCTCTAAAGCACTGGCCAGTAGCAACGACAGCAGCAAGAATAACAGCAAGAGGTGTGGAAAGGCGGGTGAAGCCATTGCCATAGCCACTCGAGTAGCTAACCAACCGAACAACTTTTCTGCGGCAAATGCTTTAAAGAACAACAACAGCAACTCAACTCAATTTCAGGTACAACGAAGTGTCTATACCCTTGTCCTTGCCGAAATTCTAAGCTGAGTGGAATTTTGTGAATTTTTGCACATTTTGTTTAACATTTCTCAACTACATCCTAGAACAGGAATTAAACCAATGCTTTTACTTAATTTTAAGCTTCATCTTTTTTTCTGTGAGCATAAATTTACCAGCTTATATGCCTTTCTTTTTACTTTTAAGGGTATTGAAACCTTGATAGTCATTCACAAAAGTCATTCCGTAAGTTTGGTCTTGCATATTTACATATATGTATATGTATTTATATGCATATGTATATGTTGATTTGGCAAACAAAAATGTTTTAATTGAATAACACTTGGTGTTGCATGCAGTAAGTACTTTTACGTACTTAGCTGCAATTTGTATTCACTCTTGAAACAGCTCTTAAAAATATTTTATTGTTTATATGTATGTACACTTGAATTTTGAAAAGCAGATAATCGAATTAAAGTTGTGTTTAAATTTAACTCAGCGGAAAGTATAAAATAATATGCATCTAAGTCAATAGATGCAGGAAGTTACCTAAGTAATTCTCGATCGTGATTTAAAAAATGATAATAATTATACATTTTATTTCATTACATTTTATTTTTCTGAATTGCATTGCATCTAACTGTAATTTGAACACTCATTGAACTGTGAACTAATCCTAACTAAAAAGTGATAAAAAAAAGGATTTTGTAAATTATCAAGTGCCTTTTAATGCAATGAGATTGACAAATTTAATAAAAAAATAGTTTTTCCCATCACATTATTGTGTGTAAAACCAACCAGAATTGATATTGGTTTCCCCTTTCATCCATTGTAGTAGCTAAACCCCAGAAAAATGATCTGCTGACAGTTGATACATGAACCAAAATGACATCTGCGCTCGAATGACACAAAACAAAGAAATAAATACGAAAGGACAAATACAAATACAATTTAAATTGAGTTTCTGACCAAGTGCAGGATTCATACATATGTACATGCCAACACACAAACATATGTATGCATATGCTCTCTATCAGATATGTCACATATCCAATGAACCCCACTGATACCCTCTAGAATATGGATGAGGGCAGGGGGGCAGGCAAAAGTCACAGTTATTTGATGATAACATGCTAGCATCAATCATTGCGGTTCCCCTCAATTCATTTCTGTCTCCTTCTTTGCTTCTCTCCATCTCTTTCTTCTGTTTCTCTCTACATATATGCAAAAGAATACGAAATGAAACCAGGGAAAATAAATGTGCATTGTGTGTGTGTGTCTGTGTGTGTCCCATATTACAACAACTGACAATCAGAGTAATTGAAGAGGGGCAAGACATGGTGTTCGAAGGAACACCAATGATGGCAGAATGGTGCATAGAGAGGATGGGCTTCTATATTGTTGTGCTGACAAACCTCAGGTTCAATAAATCACCAAACAGCATCAATCAATGCAAAATACTGATGACTGCTTTGTTTGCGCGTGTGTGTGTGAGTCAATTTTCAGGCAAATAACTAAAAATTTAATTAAATTTAAGGCTCAGTCAACAATTTCAATGCAATTTTTGTTCAACCAATCGAACCGTTATAAAAAATTCTGCAAAATTATCCCCAAATGGAAAATGCAAATCGCTCAACTAAATTCCCAACAACTATACCCTTACCACTTATTCAATGTACATACATATGTATACATATACATATGTACACCCTCATATAGAATGCATTTATTTAAATATCTTTTTGTTCTTTTAGATTTGTTTTCATACTTTTAGTTTTCCTTTTTTTGGACTAAATTGAGTTTGCCCTATTCAATTTGCACATTTTGCATGGCTGAGTGTGTGAAAATATTTTGCAACATATTTAAATGCAATTTATTTAATTACTCCATTTATTTATGATTTATGAAAATCGCGTGAAAATACATAGAAAACTAATGAAAGATGACAGAGAGAGACTGAGGGAAAGAGTGATGCAGGATAAAAACATTTGATTATATTGATTGATTTATGGACTATTGTATTTATTCGAAAAGTTGTCATGAATGGGAATTAATAAGCTTTTTAGTTAGCGTGTGAAAAATGCAAATTTCCAAATATTATAAATAATTAAAATTCATTTTCATGTAGGCTCCTTCAATTCGAAACAATTTCCCTCTGATTTTAATGATTGACATATTTTAAGGGTAAGATTGCACCTAGAGATATCCTAGTTTTCCTTCTCTTTTAAAGAAAGTTTATAATTCATAAATTAAAATTTCAAGTAGGCAAATTTTTGGAACGTCAACAAAAAAGTACAACTTTTATTTAGCTAATTTTTACATTTAGTTCAAGTTTTCAAGAGCACCAGAGAGTAATAATGAAATAAATTGTAAAAAGATAAAAGATCAAATCAAAATTACAGAGTGGAAGCGTTAGGGAGCATCACTCATTCAGTTAAAGTCGATTTTCGAAGTCATTCAATTCATTCATTTGGTTTTGAATGTTGTTAACTCGAATTGATTTTCCTCTCATTCACGCAGCTCTCTAGTTGTTATTGTGACAGCATGTCAACCACACGTAGACGTCAGCAGGCGAGAGACGGCCGCGAAGAAGGCGATGGAGACCTTCTCATTGATGACAGCTCTGAATATGGGAAAGAGGACGAACCCGATATACGTGGTGATAGGAGAAACATAGCCATTCTTTTAGTTCTTTATATACTGCAAGGCATACCAATTGGCCTGATATCGGCCATTCCGATGCTTTTACAGAATCGTGGAGCTAGTTATAAGCAGCAAGCTGAATTTTCCTTTGCCAATTGGCCATTTAGTATAAAAATACTATGGGCACCTATAGTGGATTCGCTGTATATACGTCGATTTGGACGCCGTAAGTCCTGGTTAGTGCCCGTTCAATATTTATTGGGTGTCTCCATGTTGTTGGTGTCGCAACATGTGGATCTTTGGCTCGGAGGCAAGGGAGTGGAACCGAATGTGCCTTTGCTCACATTGGTATTCTTTATGCTCAACTTTTTGGCTGCCACCCAGGATATTGCCGTGGATGGTTGGGCTCTTACTATGCTAAAACGTTGCAATGTTGGCTATGCCTCGACATGTAATAGTCTTGGACAAACGGCTGGATATTTTCTTGGCTATGTGGTATTTATAAACCTTGAATCGAAGGACTTCTGCAATACGTATATAAGGGATATACCCGGCGATGAGGGCATGATTACACTGTCAAGATTTCTGTGGTTCTGGGGCATCGCATTTATGGTGGCCACCACATTGGTGGCCATCTTTAAGAAGGAGAATGATATTGAAGATGCCCATATGGAATCGCCTTACAATGATGTACACGAATTAAATATACAAGAGAGCTATGAAATCCTATGGCAAATGGTTTGCATGCGTCCAGTACAGATATTGGCTGGCATCCTGCTAACCGTTAAAGTAACCTTTGCTGCCTCAGATGCTGTGACTAGTTTAAAATTAATTAATGCTGGTGTACCCAAGGATAAGTTGGCTCTATTGGCCATACCAATTGTTCCCCTGCAGCTTGTACTTCCTATAGTAGTAGGACGATATACAAATGGTCCACGACCAATGGATGTCTATTTGAAGGCCATTCCTTACCGCATTTGCCTGGCCAGTGTGGCCACAATAATAGCCTATTTAACACCCTATATGATAACCAAAGGTGGTGAAGTTCCAAACTATTATTATGTTCTACTTGTCACCAGTTATGCCTGCTATCAAGTATTTGTTTACTCCATGTTTGTGGCCGCCATGTCATTCTTTGCCAAGATCTCGGATCCAGCAGTTGGCGGCACTTATATGACATTCCTCAATACATTGTGCAATCTGGGCGGCAATTGGCCCAACACTGTTGTCCTGTGGCTAGTCGATGTCCTTACATGGAAGCAGTGTTCCACCCTCATAAATAATCAGTGTCTGGATAAAACAGAAGAACAGGCATGTTCCTCATCAAAAGGTGTATGCGAGATCTCCTTCGATGGCTATTATCTGGAGGCCGTTATGTGCGTCATCTATGGCATAATTTGGTTGCAAATAGTACGCAAATGGATTTTATATTTGCAAGATCTACCAACCTGGTCCTGGCTGGTGGTTCCCACATCTGGGCAATCAAATTATAAATATAGGTAGCAGTTAGAGTTTTGATTCCAAAATAAAGCTAAAAACTGATCATTGAGCATCATCATGGTACAACAGAAGCTACAACCACAGCTAGGACATATATAATTTTTTGTAGTCTAGGCTAGCGAAATTTGAAATTTTGTAGCTAACAATAATGTTCCGCCTTTATATTGTTTATTTTCTGTTTTAATTGTATAGACCTACATATATAAAGCAAAATGCTAATGTATAGTTTAAATTCCATCGGAAATGAATTCCTTTGGAAATAAATTCCATCGGAAATAAATTCCATCGGAAATAAGCTGTAGTAATACTTTTTTATGTGTTAACCTATAGAAGTTGTTTGTTGATTTTTAAGCAACTAAAATTTGCCACGGCACGTATACGCCACGTTGCTTGGCCACTTAAAAGAGATAATCACCGGAGGAAACTTATCGCCCTGTTTTTTCGCTCTCACCATCCACTTGTCCCCGGCTGCTGCTCTTACACACTTAACAAGTATTTATCGAGTTTTTCAATATTTTTAATGTCACTTTAAATACTTGACGCGATTATTTTCCAGTGATTTTGTTTTGCATATACGTAGAAGTAAGTGAGTACGTCCTTCTTTCATATATATTTAACTTTTTTTGTTTTGGAAAATCGCGAAAGAAACTTTCAAGTGCCAAACACACGCAAACTTTTTGGTTTTTTTGTTTTCCCTTCCCCCCCGTTGCTTCCTTGTAGAAACATGCACCCAGAGGCATAAAACTTTTATAGAAGTTATTAAAAGAGGCAAAGGGAAAGAGGGTTGGGGAGAGAGGAGAAAACGACTCTGTACTCAGTTTGTTTCCAGAGCCAAAGAGTTGCGACCAGGCGGGTGAGAGGGGAAGAGAAATGATTCATCTGCCGTTCAATAAATCTCTTTCTCTTTTTTCTTTACTTTTGCATAACTCACAGTTTTTGCTACGGCTTCTGGGGCTAGTGCTTATGCTGCTGCAGCGGACGCTTTAAATAATGACCGTGGTGACCCCGACGCCGACGGCGCCAGTTTGTACAGTGTTATCTATGTAGTAGGTATCCTGGCATGGATTGCAACCCACTCGACAAGGTGGTTGTTGGCCTAGGGCAACCTACTACATACCTCTGTGCCGCTCGATTCATTATTCAAACGCATTAACTGAAACTGAAGTTGCCCAGCTTTACAACTCGGCAGGATAATTTTGCATGGATATTCTTTGACTTGGCATAACTTTAGCTCAAACTGCCTGCAGAACTCCCATCCACTTGTCGCTTTTCTTGGCCAGTTGTTGCAAAAGTTTTTCTTGCTCTGCACCCGAACAATAACAGAGCCAAGTATTTAAATGCAAATTAGCCTCAAATGATGCAATCATAATGCAAGTGGCTCCAGGACGACCAGATCTAGGGAAGCCGAAAGAGAGTTACTTCTACCTCTCTGGGTTTTGTATGTGTGTGTGTGTGTCTCTGTTCGTTTTTAATTTCCACTTCACTCGCCCAGAGCTCATTTAGCACAATTTGGCAGATTCTCATAATTTTCCTCTAGACTTTACCCCTTTTACCACTTTCCCTTTGCTGCCTCTTGCTGTAGGTCTGAAATTAATATCCACCTTTTCTTTCTTGTTTTCTTTTTTTTTTTTTGCTTCCTGCTGTTCTGTTTCATCTTCCGTTCTGCTTCCCTTTCTTATTGCAGTTGTTAAAACCCAAGTCTTAAAAGATAAATGCATTTTCAACACATGTTGTTGAAAGTTAATTTCCAAAACGCTGCTCATTTTCTCTGCTAAATGTGCATTTAGGTTTCATTTCTTTTTTTTTCGTTTTTTTTTTTAACATTTATCCATTTGTTTTTCTTCTTATTTCGGTGCAAATGTGTTTTTGATACTTTTGATGACTGGCGGCAATTTCGACTCCTACTACTGCCTTTGATGCTGTTCAAATGAGATAATGATTTAGTAGAGACTTTAAGTGAACAAAAAAAGTAAAAAAAAAGACAAAACTGTAAGGTGAACTCTATACAGGAAAGCAAATTTAAAGCTTAGCGGTTGGAAAATGATTTTAAATCAATTAGACTTGAAGTTAGCTCTCATTCTAAATATTGAAGATTATTGTGATAAAAATAAGCCTTAAATGAGAGGCAAAAATCTATTTTACAGACATATGTAACTTACAGTATATTCATAATTGGTAAATACAAAGTTTCGATTTCTAAAAATATTAATTTAAATCCAATATAAGCTAACAACTTTTTCAAGATGAACCACTGTTTGCAAATTTTTTCCCCCAATACAGAATTCGTTCCCAAAAATGGAGACCAAATCGAAAGCAAACAACAGCAAAACTACGTTAAAACGAGCATCTTGAGAGTTGAGAGTCCAAAACGAAACGGAAGCCAAACCAAACAAGCGAGTTTTATCCAACTGTAGACCAAGAGTAATGGGCAACAACTGAACGAAGCAGCACAGAAGAAACTTTGGTGTTATAATCGGTGGCAAATTTAAGTGCTCTTGATATTGCTAATTAACACACAGACACAGGCACACACAGATTCACGAAGAGAGAAGAACGAAACTCATTTGAGGGGTGCTCTGCATGGGCAGCAATAAAAGCAATTTACAAAATTAGAAGATGAACAAGAAATAAGCAAAAACCAAAGAAGAGAGAGAGAGAGAGAGAGAGGGAAACAGAGAGAGGTAGTGGAAGGGCTGCTCCCTTTTGGTGGCAAAATTGGCATTGTAATTGTGTTTGGCTTTTCGGGTGAATTAGCAAAAAGTCGAACTAAGAGTCAGCGATTCCGATGACTTTCGTCTTGGCAGTTTATTATTTTGCCACCAATTGGAATATTCCTAAATATATAGTCAAGTCCTGAATTCATACATTATAAACAATATGTAATTGTGGGCTATTGCCAACGAAAAAAGGAAAATGAAAAAAAAGAGTGTAGATTTCATTTGAGACACTTTTTGGCAGCATCAGCAGCAGCTTGCAACGGGGCGTATGTGTAATATGTTTGTATGTGGGAAAAGAAGAGCACTTTCAACTTGAATGGGAAATGCTTGAGAACACACTTTAAAGTCCATTAGCGTTGAGTGGCTCAATAACAGGGAGAAAAAAGAGAATACCGAAAGCAGAATGAGTGAGTAAGTGAGTGAGTAGAGATTTGATTTGGTCTTCCTTTGCACAACAACAGAAATATCAACAAGAAGGCGTTGCGAAACAAATCAAACAATTGTTATAGTTGCATTTTTTTAGTTGTTTTATTTTCTTTTTCTTATCGTTGGCAAAAGTTTGAGTTTACATATTTAGCCCAGTTTTATGACAAAATTCACAGTCATTGACATTTTAGCCATAAAATATTCTTCTATTTATATTGCGGTTGTCAAATGTTGCATAATTCAGAAGGAGAAATTCCTTTGCTTATTTCGTTCTTGTCAGATTAATGGCTTTTTCTTTTATATTCAAGTTGAAGCAAAATTTTTGGCCAAAAAGAAATAGGATTCCACATAGTATATTCTTGAATATTTTTTTCTTATTTTTTTTATGTTATATGTATGTATATACAGCCATGAAATATTGTAACTGCTGCAAATTATCGTTTGCTCGTTCCCAGCCAAACATAAAAACTTTTCCCCACAGACAAAACTCTATGCAAATGGGTTAGACATTTACAATTTGAAGTTTTCTCTCTGCCTTGCCAGATTGAAGTGAAAAGAAAAAGTGCGTCGAGTGAAGTAAAGCGAGTTTAAAGCCCCATACAAATGGCCACTAAGAAACGGAAGTAACAATTTAAAGTTTAAATAAATAATCCTAAGATGGCAAACAATCGGCCATCATCTATTCAAGGCACTTTTTAGATACTTCTTTCAGAGCAGCAATGGTTTGTTCGAATATTGATTGGCAGTCAGTATACATGTATAAAAATATCCTTTTAATTTGTATTATCTTATATTATATTTACAAAAATTTACTAAACTATCTGACTTATAAATATTTCTGCATTGACCCAAACCCAAAATATTGAAAATTTTCTTAAGACTTTCTCTTTAATTTGCACCATGACTGCCCTTTCTCTATCTCTCTCTCTTCCTAGAAAATTTGACAAGTTTCTAGTTGCTCTAGTTTTCATTTCGAGCAATTAAATTTTACAACATGAAGAGGATTTCATTGTAACACGGTTGGAAGGACACAAGGTCCTTGAGTATCATACGATGTTGATATACTTACAAATATCCACAAATTCTTAACAATGAGCAGAAACAATGAAAACACGATTTGCCATTATAGCGGAAATCTTCGATAATTTCACATAATCCACACAATCATACACGCACACACATGCTTACACACATATGAACAAGGAGTCGAATTGCACACTCTAGACAGATTCATTGATAGGAATCCAAGAGTAAGGAGGGAGGGTCATGTCTTCTATGACAATCAGCACTCGAGACGAGACAGCAAAAGAGTAAAAAGAAAAAGAAACGTCTGCAAGATTGTGGCTTCCTTTTATGGAATGCCTGTCAGACTGACTATGGGACTGACTCACCAAGCGAATGAGCAAATGAATGAGCGTGCTTCTAGGTTAATGTCAGAAGGATAGCTGAACGAAAAAGAGAAAAATGTCGAGCTGAACAGTATTCTTCTTCTGGTTACAAAGTAAGTATAAAACTTTTACCATTTCGTTGCAGCAGAGAAAAGAGAGTAGAACTTTTAACATTTACTGTTGTTGTTGTTTTCAATGTTTTTGTATGTTTTGCTGTTGTAAGAAAGTTACAAGTAGCATTTGAAACTTGTCGTCAAAAACTTCAAGTCGGAGTATGAAGTTTCAGTTTGCTGCAGGGGGACTTCCCCATCAATGCGTATGAGTAATTTTTATGAGCAACATTTGTGTCTTGTTTGTCTATTTGTTGTTATTGTTTTCTTTGGTTTTCCTTTCACCCTCTTTTCTTGTCATCATTCCAGCCATCTTTATTTATCTATTATTTGTACTCATGTTTACTATATTAAGCCCCAAAGCCAACGTGCAATTATTTAAGCATGACAAGCACAATAAGCCACAGGCATTTTTCATACAAAACTTCCGCCTTGGCTAACGATTTTTGTTTGCTGTTCCTGTTGCTGATTTCACTTAGGCCTTTTGGAATTTGCCTGTTGCAACTTTTCCTAGAATTTAATCGAATTAGCTCACCTAATTGCATAAATTAGGCCTCAAGACTCAAAAAGCAAAACCGACTCTTAGAAATTCCAAATAAGTGCACATGTTTTTGTGACATAAACAAATTTAAATTAAATTTATTTATGCATTGAAGCCCCGACAATGCAGTCAATGCGAAAATGAACAAAATAAGTTGAAGTATTCAGGTATGAAACGAAAATTTAAGGAGAATATTCCAAAATTCCAGCCATAAGTAAAATTTTCTTTCTCATTACAAAATGAAATGGCTACTTGAACAAAACTCAAAAGGGTAGAAAACTCACTCCTAACGACCAAATACATTTCATAAAACATTAAGTAAACTTTGGTCTATTTTCGTTGCCTAAGTTTACAGGGTCGATATTCGGTTCACGGCTATCTCTGATTTTACTGATGCAGTTTATTAGCCACAATATTAATATAAATATATTAATGTATTATTGAAGGCAGCCTGATGGTAAATTCAATCAAAACGTAGAATGTTTAAGTCTTGAAAGTGTATCAAATGTGCTTTTAACATTTTATTCTTACCAAATGCTTTTGATTAAAAGTTAGTTGCCCTTAATCTGACTTAGCCCCGAGAGGAGCAATTAAGTTGTCAGTTGAACTAAACTGAAAGTTCTTTTTCCTAAATCTCACTTAAACTTCAACCTTTGCATATACATACATATATGTATATGTGGAGGTTACTATGTATGTATGATATTAGGTTTGAGATGTGCATATGACAAATCTAAAAACTTTCTAGCCACTTGGCAAGAAAGTTTTCATTTTCATTCTTATGTTCATTTCGTTTTCTGTTTTTCCATTTCTTAAATTTGCTTGCCACAAAAGTTTCTGCTGCAATTGCCTTGAAGAGAGAGAAGTCAAAAGAAGCATTAAAGAGCGAGACATCAAGTTGGACTTTTGCATTGTTTGCCCTGGCTTTTTGGAATCTTCATTTCGCTTTCCTTTGTGTTTTTGGTTGCGTCACTTGCTCATTTTTCTAGCTAATTGTGTGTGTCCTTTGGATTCCGTATCTCTCTCCGTCCCCTTCTTTGTCTCCATTTCGCCCCTCTCAGTTGGTTGGGGTGTAGAAAACTATGCATAAGAAATGCTGAGCCATTGAGCACACAAGTCGAAGAGGATGATGCCATAAATCAGCATAGATATATGCATAAATTATCACTGGAAGCTTGGTAACTTGCCCTGTGGCAAAAACGCAAAATCAAAGTGCCCAGAGAAACGCAAGTGGCTGAGGCAAGGGCGCGGATGAGAAGTTGGAAAACAAAGCAGACGATAAACAGAGCGACATTTAAGGATTTAACGAGAAAAATCGCTGTCACGCGGAGGGCATTGTTTTAATCAGTGCAGCAATGAAGGAAACCAAACTCTCTGGGACAGGGGACACTTCGACTGGCACGTGCTCATGTCCATTTCCTTCAGCTTCGTCGGCTTCGTCATTGGCTCTGAAATGGCAGCAATATTTTGCCAGGTCCAAAGTCAACATGGCCAATGGCCAACGGCCAATGACCAAACCCAGAGCAAAGAGGCATTTCCACCCAATGCCCAGAAGACAAAGGAAAAGAAGGAAATTTACATTGGCGCTGTGAAGTATGCAACGCATATTTCCACTTCACTTGTGTTTGCTCTCTGCCTCTGCTCTGGCTCCGATCGCAGCCATACATTTAAATGTATTTATTTTTAACCCAAGCCACAAATATCTCAAAAGACAGAGAGCAGAACCAAGAAGAAAGAAGAGATATTTAAAGGTGCAGGCTATATGACCCAAAAGGAAATACATTGCAACTTGCTAGGGGCAACAGGACCACAAATGCTTCATTTGTACAAATAATGAAACTGATATGGAAATACGCGAATACGCTGTTCTTCATTTAGCTACGGCTATTGAATGAGTCGACACCCGGGTCTTGGTTAAAGCAAATCCAAGAAAATTACAAGACAGTTGTTATCTTTTGGTTGTTGCATTGTAGAATTTTCAAACTTTAATTTTCACAATTTTGATTTAACTTTAATAATTTTAAATGCAGCTATTACTGAAATTTGGCATTTTGTCGATTTGAACGCCCACAACGCGTAAAACTTGCTGCGATGCAAATATACCAGTTCTTATACAATAATCGAGGGGCATTTTTTGAACCAATTGTGATAGAAAGCCACCAACAAAGGCATCACCACAACCGTTTGTATCTACAATTTCTTTTTTGCTTAGCTTGGGCACCGGATACTCCAGTATCTTTTCGTTTTCCTGAAAGCAGAGCACCGGACAGATATCATCTGTTATCATAATAATTCGCGGGCGTCCGTTATCCTTGGGCAGAGATTGCATTCGCTTGCCAATTTCAAAGACATCTTTTGTATTCCAGTCATGAGTTTCGGCAAAGGCAAGGGCTTCTTCCTTATTGCTAATGATAAAATCAAGATAGGGTAGAATTTCGTCCAGTTGTGCCTTATGTGTTTGCAGCACAAAAACAGCACTCAGATTCAATATAGTTGTGCGTTTAGTGTCGCTTGCAATTTGTGCCACACGAAGAACCGTGTTTGGACTGACGGCTAGAAAAAATCCAGTAATGTAAAAGTAGCTGGCACTATCCACGGCACAGCAACTCTCTTCATTGTCCATCCAATCTTCAGAGAAATACGCAGCGGCACCTAGATTGGCCACAAGGGATCTGTTTTGCCCACTGATGATTACAGCACAGGTTCCTGTGAATTTGTATGGATAAGTCATTTAGTTCAGAGAATTTCTGTTTAGGCTTACCTGTGGGCGCATCTTCTCTTAATTGATAATGCGTTCCCACACCGTCGGCTCTGGCTCTCTTAGCAATTGCCTCGCCGAACTTATCCTTGCCAACGGCCCCAAAGAATAATGCCCTATACGGTGTGTCCACAATCCATTGAAAAACTCGCATTGAATTCTGACAGGCTCCTCCAGCCGATAACTGAAGGTTCTCCTGATTGGCGATCTCGTCAAAGAGTGCCATATGCTTCTCTTCAGCAATGATGGCTGCATTTGCTTCCAAGCCATATTTCTCCAATAGCATCGGGTCATCGATTGAGGTAGTCATATCCAGCAGAGGATTGCCAAAGCCAATGATTACACCTTCTGGCAACTCCATTTTCTTCTTCTTATGCTTTGCCTGCTTCTCTATATCCTTGTCAATACTCGAATCGTGTTCTTTGGTGATGTCGCCGCAGGATTTGCTGCTTAATTTTTGGCAATGAGCGAATTTCTGCCTAAATGGGTCAGTATGTCCGGAGACTATGTAGAAGTTGGTTGGAAATGAAATGACAGCTCTGCTGTGCCTCAATTGCCTCGATATAAAAGTGACCAAGGATGGTTTTGTTAGGCGTTTCATATCACGAACATTTTAATACATTTTTTTGATCGAAAAGTGTGTACATGTTGTGAAGTGCTTCAAATATTTTCGGATACTACGCTTTGACAACCATAGAAAAGGCTTAGCTCAAACCAAATTTTAAAATGAAAAACTAAAATAAAGATGGTAATATCTGGATAAAATTCCCTGTGGCTGAGCAATGGACATTTCCAATTTTACAATTTAAATGTGATGAGATTCACATGGTTCCTAAACTAATTTTCCCAATGCTACACCTTGTGGATAACACGGCCAACGGCCAGCCAGTTCCCTAATAGCCTGGGGAAGAAAAACCTTTATTCGATACAAACGATCGACAGACCAGAAGAAATTCCAGCGAATGTGCAAAGCCATTCAACAGTAAACTGGGTGGAGAGGCAGTTGAGGTGGATAATAGCCACTAGGCTAGCTGCATGTGGATATGTAAATGGTAACTGCCCCGAGCAGGGGAAGATGTAATGGGTTGGGGTAAGTGCAGGAAAAACAGGAAAACGAGAACCCAAAAATCCGCTCAGCGGCATAATCAGTGCAGCCAATGCAAAAATTGTTCACAAAATGAAAACTAATCGATGGTAGTCGAGGCGGGTCCGCAACGAGTAGGATATTCAGAAGGCTGGCCTTACCCTTAGTACTCCTTCTGCTGATGATGATGGCGTTCGTTTAGGTGTTTTACACGCTGGACGTGCATAAAATTGTGCGCAGCCTGGCGTATGTACGTGGCAGATGGAAAGGGAAGTTGGTGGGGAGTGAGGTTAGTCTAAAATGATGCTATATAGTGCCATAGCCCGAGAGTATTCCCGGCACGTATCGCAATTTAAATTAACACTTTTTTTTCCTTTTTCACATTTTTTTTTGTTTTTTTTTTTAGCTGTGGCTTTTGGTGGGGTAAACGTGCCGCGGTTTTGCCTGCTCTATGGCTATTTTTCGTCTGTTTGACTTATATTCCGCGCGGCGGGTTAAGAAGGGTAAAAACGAAAGGCATTGAGGATGCATACACTTTGATTACAACATTTTCTATTTTAATTAAGCTCTCATCGCTTATGACGCGTATCGAATATGCCAAAACAGAGTGACATTCATTCTTTGGTTTAATAATTTATCGAAGAATTCAGTTGCATTTGCGATTATTACTTAGGAATGCAAATGTTTAGCTATTTGTTTGTAATTAGTTGCATTGTTGGACTAAGTCTTTCCATGGTTTTGTGCGAATATCTCGACATGACAAGAAGTTGTCAAGACCAGGTACATTGCTATTAGACTTGGCGATGGATGGAGGAAGGGCGTCTTTTATGAAAATGCATAATTGTTGGGTAAAAAGTTCTCATTTATTTTCACGCTGAATTAATTAAAAGTTCACTTATGCACGGAATTTGCATAAAAATGACATTTTAATTGCGCTTCATTTGTGAAGAGCTTGGCTATGGCGAAGGCGCCTTGCATCTTCCTTGTCTTTGCTGTTGCGTTATGAAAAATGGTTCCACCAACCAACAATGGTCTCACTACAGAGGAAGGCAACGATGGCGATGGCAACGACGACGACGAAGACTCTGAGGAGAGAAAAGTACCCTCGAGACAGACAAGAACACTTGGGATGCCACTAGAAAACGCACTTGCCAGTCGTAATGAAAAAACACATTTCCTTTTATATAGCCGCATCTGTATGCACAAAAATTGTGTTAGAGTCAGAATTAGTATTGATAATATTCAGACTTAGAATAATAAATGAACTATGTATGTACATCTTTAATCTTTGATCTGAGGGATATAAGGGATAATCATTTGTTTTGAAAAAGTGCACAAAACTCGAAAATTGAAATAAATTGTGACAGTAATTTTCAGTTCATCGCATTAAATGTGCCCCTATTAGCTTTAACAAGTACCTGACAAATAAGTTAATTCCCTAGCGTAAACATGAGCGTACATTAAGGCTCCCTTCCCCCACCCAATGTACACACACACACACACCACATTACCCCATTGAAGAGAAACTCCTGCTGTTTGACTGGATCCCACAGCATTTCATCAACTTGCTTTAACGCACACACAAATAAAGAAAAAACGACAAGGGAGAGATATAGAGAAGGAGAAAGGTAGATGGGGAACCCCCCAAACAAAAGTTGCTCTGAAATATTCTCAAGTTTTACGTTGGGAGTTTTGGGGCTTTTTTTTTTTGTCTTGATTTGGATTTTTGCTCATTTCCGAATACGGGCAACCTGAGGTTTGTTTTAATTTGCCGCTTTTTCTATGGCTCCCGTTTCTTGCTTTTGGCCCGCTGATGCCGTTACTCTCCCTTACTCTGGCATTGTCTTGTTCTGAAGCAAAACTTTTGCATTTTCTCATTTTCGGAAAATGTGCAAAGGGATTTGTTTTCATGGCTCCTGCTCCTCGACTCCATGGCTATGGCTATGACTATATGTGTGTGTGTGTTTATGTTATTCGTATGATATGATTTCTGCCTTTGTCCCTCCTTTGAGATTATATGCAGCAAACAGCAGCAGAAGGAAAAATAAATTCAACACAAAAGACAAGACAATGTGAACAATTGGAAAGGAAGCTTCTCCTTCACTTTTCCTAGACGGTGCGAGACGGGGTAGGAACTGGGCCAGGGGTTGGGGGCATGACAAATAAATAAAGCCAAAATACATCTATTTTGGCATAAATTTTGTTTGTAAGTACAAGAGAGAGTCATTGGAGTAGGCACTGTGAATACAGTGAGAGATATAGAAATGTAGATATAGCATATGATAAGTGTATGTGTGTATCTGTGTGTGTGTGTTTGTCTCTTTTTGCTTGTCTTTTACTTTTGTTGCTGCGGAAAATTTGTGTTTTCTTTTGTGAATGTTAGTTCAAGAATTTGAGAGAGGAGAAATCATCTCTGGAGGAATGGTAATCACTTGACAAAATCTTAATTTGAAACCTAATGCATTTATCATTTAAACATCTTGTAATCGAAATATTAAAGCTCTTGTGTATTAATTGAAAAGCTTGTTAAACACTTGTCAAATATGTTTGCGCCTACTAAGTCAAATTCTCTTGTCTATTAATGATTTAGACCTTTTGAAGAGAGTACAATTGTAGTCAATTGTATTAAAATTGATTTTTAGCTTTCATCTGGAAATAATTTTATTTCCGTAGATTTTATTTTAGTTTTTCAAACGTATCAAATAGCTTAGAACTTTAAATTCTTGACATAATTTTAAAGTTTATATTCCGCTATATTTAACAAAATTGTCAAATACGCATAAGTCACCATGGGTAGCCTTATTTACCTTATTTCCATTTCTGGAATAAACGCAAAGCAGATTCCTAAGCATTCAGTTTCCATATAAAAACGCCTGTGCGTGTTTGTGTCTGTGTGTGTGTGTGAAAAAGGTAGATTACATTGTTTTATTTGAATTACGATTGGAGCTTCGACAAACTTTTGGCTGGTCAGAGGTAATTTGTCCTCCCACTTTGGGCCAGAATATATAAAAGCTGCTTTGCTGTAATTTAATTTGTCCCACTCTGAGGCAAATGCGTGTTTATGTTTATGTCACGGCCTACATCTCATTCTCCTTACTCTCCGCTACTTTTTGTCGTTTTTTCTCTATGATATTTGAGTGCTGCTGGTGGGCGTAATATGAGATAATGTTCTTAAACAAACTTATTTCCTTTGCATTATTTTGGGTGTTAAAAGCCATAACCTCCCAAGACTAATTATAAAATTGAATAAATCTAAATAATGAGATGTCTGTGAGAATTCTTCAAGATTCAATCTCAGTGCCTTCACCACGCTCAATGTCTTTCAGTGGCTCGTACGTGAGGCTCTTGTTAAACAATTAACTTTAAAAAGTTTTAAATCCTTTTCACTGCAAAACTCATGGCCATCGCAGTTCAACTCAAACCAACTAAAGTACTTTTTCAGTGTTCTTTCTTTTGGCTCGTTTATTTTGTCTGCACGTTAAAAGAAAAAAAATCCGACAGGAAGAATCTGCGCTTCAGGTTATGGCCCCAACTAGCTTCAATCCCTTACCGCCAAAAGAATCGCATTTTTTGTTACTTCGACTCGACTCAGCGAGGCTGTGGTTCTTGTTGTTCTACACTGTGTGGCACGTGCAACGCGGTGCAAAAACAACTGTAAATACAAGGATGATGACTTACTTAGTTGGCAAGGTAATAAATGGCCAACATCGTCAGCAGCAGCAACATCAACATCAACGTCAGCAACACCAGTGGTCCATGTCCCATGAGTTCAGGTTCTGACTAAAGTTGTCCGGTGACAATAAAAGTGATCAAAATAAGCTTGGATGATTTGCTTCTGGGACAAATTTTCTGTACAGAAATTATATAACCAAAGTCCTAGAATTATATATATTAGATGAGATTCATTAAAAATTCGATCCACCTAAGAAATATAAATCAGTTATTAAAAAGCTGTGAAAATTATAGAGTATAGACAAATTAACGCAAGAATTTAGTAAAATTTCATGAAAGAACCAACTTCTTCTGTTGTCCATATAGATAAAACCAACCACAGACACAAGCAGATAGTTTTTTCCCTTTCTCAACTTTCTAAAATGTGCACTTTTTCAAGAAATAATCAAAATAAAAAAAGCTAGTGAAATGAAAAAGTGCGACTAGAACTGGACAATGCAAGACATTAACGCCAACAGGGAAAACTCACGTACTCAGGAATCCAGTCAGGAAAACAAATTTGTTAAGTCGACGTTTATATGCACTTATAAATAAAAAATAATAACTGCCCAAGATGGAATTCTTATCTAATTTTTTCTAGATCTTGAACTTGATACAAATTTTAGCTAAAACATTGAGAATTGAACTTTCTTTTTATTGGCATCAATAGAGTTCATTAGTAGTACACATATCCTCTGAAAGGGAATTTAAATGAAAACTTTTCAACTTTGGTTCCTACGTATTCTATGTATGTATGTTGTTTGTTCGAGAAGACATATGCTTGGCCACTTAGGAGCGCAAGGTGTGGCTGAGTTGGCCCTAGCCAAAAAGAGTGGCAGAAGCGTTTTTCTTTCGTTTTTTGTCTGCCTTAGTTTTGCTCTCAGAGAGCTGAGTTTTCGTTTTAGCCTGTTTTTTTGCACGTTTTTCGTGTTTACACTCAACCTTCGCACGTTTGTTCGTATGTTTGTGGTAAATGTTTTTCAATTTCTTTCGCAATGCAACCGTAGAAATGTACACAAATTTAGCGTTTTATTTGCACCTGCGTCAGTCCCTGCTTCCACTCTATTCCGCATTCATTCTCTTTCAGTCTCGCCATCTCTTTCACTCTACAGGTAAGTGCAGGCAATTTGGTGTGGAAAGGCGGAAATAGAGCTTATTATGGCTTGCCCATCTCCTTGTATCCACTGGTATTCGCTTTACGCTCATTTCACAGTTCACAGATGGCTTCGAATCGAATTGAATGAAATGGCAATGGGAATACATATGTAGGTAAGAGGAATAGCACTGGGACTGGCTCTGGGATTGCGAATGAAGGAACGTCGATGTGTGTAAATGTTTTTGGTGAATAGAATTCCCATATAATGGCCCAGTGAATAGAGCACTTCATGTATGGGATGTTGGAATTTACATACGTATATGTTTTCCCAATCGGCCAACCTCTTCACATAGGCATTGTTTAACATATGTGGGAAAAGCTCTTTGCTAGTTAATCTCTACTACTTCGATTCAAATGATGATTATTCATTTTTAGCTCAAAATTGCAAATGCACAGTAAAGTAAGAAAATTTTGTGCACTGCATTGTTTTATGAAATTTTTGCAAGTTTTGGTTGTTGATGTTTTTTATATTTTTTAAATATACATATAAATATTTTGTTGTCCCGAGAAGTATGCAACGTTTGGCATGCTTCCGTAGGGCAGCAGCTGCACTTTACCTAGCTACCATCTGTCACTCAGCTGATTCGCATTCTGTCTCTATCCCTTCCGCTTTTGCAGTCTTCATTTGTTTCATTGAATTCATCCAGGCAATACATTTGTTTAAATTAAAATATTTGCTTTGGTTTTTAACTTTCATTATTCCCTTTAAGTTCACGTTTTACTTTAAGAAGGATCAAAAGTAATTTATAACATAACTTATGAAGAAATGCTTACTATTAAGATGACCAGTAAACGATAGCAATTTGAAATTCTTTCTTTATTCTCCCTTCTGCTAACATCTCCCAATAAGAGTTAAGGTAACACACATATCTTTAGGCAGACAAACAAAGTTGAATGTCTTGATTTCATTTGGAGATACTTGAGCAAGATGTTACCACAGTAAATGGATATCCAAACAAAGACTTGTTTCTAGTTTTTTTTGGTTTCAAAACGTGAATTTTCTCTTATTTGTATATATATATGAAACACATGAAGGGCTTTTCAAGAAATGTCAATTACATTTGTCGATGTGGCCGATGCTGAATGCTGCTGCCTTCTGGCCAGAAATTTGAAATTTCATTCTGTGGCTCTTAATCCTCCCTTTTCTTCGCTTCCCTTTCGTCCCATTTTCAGGATTCTGTGACATTTGTTGAGTTCAGTTGAGTTGCGTTCTGTTGAGTGAGTATGTGCCTTGGTCTTCAACACATGTCGAGACCTCAGGACAAGAATTATTCTTGTTCGTTGTCGCCCTTCCCCCCCAGATAGCACCCGATTCGACCGTTGGGTAACTGATGTCGTCTCTTCTGGTATTCTTTTGAGAAAAAAAAGTTCAAAAATTTTTACCATCACGCACTCATACAATTTATGAACTTTTCATTCAGCTGACACCCAGTTGTACTCTGTATTTCTCTCTCCCTCTCTCTCTCTTCCTCTTGCCCCGACTGCCATTCTATCTCGCCTTTTCTCTTCAACAATTCAATGTCTGTCTCCAGCTCTGATTTTAATTTTACAAAAAATGTTCTTTTGTCAGGTTTCAGATGTAAAAACAGAAACTGCATTGTTTGTTATATTGCTTCAAAATAGTTTTTGACCAGGTGGCAGGTTGGCGAGCTCATCTACAATAAGAGAAAAAAATAAATAAATGCTCATTCCATCAAATTAAATAAAAATTTACGGGGTAATTGCATCTAATGGTTAAAGTTAAATGGCAGTAAACTAATTACATACAAAACCCTTCCACTTGTTCAACATAATTTTCTTGTTGCTTTTATCCCCTCTCTTAGTTTCTTTGCAAAGAAACTTGCTTGTGGTAAATTAACTTGAATGCCGCAATGTATTTACCGCTACTCAAACCATAAAGAAAACAAAAGAAAAGTGTGGAAAAGTAAAAGGGAGCAAAAGAGTTAAAGAGAGAGCCAAGAGAAAAAAAAAAACAGAGGCCAAAAGCAAACAAATCCAGCCAGATGCAGTTGGTTAAAACAAAGTAATGAAGAAGGAAGGCAACCCGGGCCAAGAGGCACCTCCTCTGGAATGAGAAGAGTCAGGGCAGAGATGGCAAAAGTCGCGTAACTTTTATCATTAGTCCGGTGGGAAATTTAACGGGCACTTAAGTTTTTTCTCTGTGTGTTTTTCTCTATTTTTTCCTCCTTGGCCTCTAGTTCATTTTCACTCGCTTTCAACTATTGTTTCGCCATTTTGGAGCTGGTTTCTTTTATTTTCTTGTCCAATGCTGTCACCTTTAACTTTTCAGGCTCAGGATCAGGCTGAGTTACCCTTTCTTCCCTTGTTTTCTGCTCTTTGCCGAACAATTTTGGCGATAGAATGGTTTTTGAATAGGAGTCTTTCCCCCTTTTGTGGAAAATTTATTTTATGCGCTATTTTAACGCTATTACTCCAGAGAGGTTTTTATTCTGCATCCCTCCGCTTTATTCCGCTGTCTGGCCTTTTGGTTCATATGTCTGCCTGGATATACGTACAAACATGCTCCTGCCACTGACTTGGTCGAGGATATTGTTGGCAATTTATTTTATTGCATTTTGTATACAGTTTTTATTTTGAATTTAATTTAGTTTTGCAGAGAAACCGAAAGAAAGCAAAATCCAACTACCAATTCATTCCGAATTTTAACAAGTTACCAACTTTTTAATATGAGGGCCTCAAAAACTTTTTCGATTTAATCTTTTCGTTTCTTTTTTTTCTCTTCAGTTGTTGTTATGCTGACCACCGTTTAGGTTAGCCACTGTTGTTGGGATTAGTCCATTAGGATTAAGTGAGGCCACTTCATTTTCCAATTTTATTGTATTTCTCCTCAAAGTTGACGAGTTTGAAGTGGGTAAGACAATTTTTGTATAAGTAAATGGAAAGGGATCCAAAAGGTTTCTCTTGGTTTTGTATTTAAATTAGTTTGCAAATTATTGAACAACTTTTCTGCTGAACTGGTTTATGAATAAAATTTATTCTAGACCTTTGTCAAATAAAGTGTTTAATTGATAACATTTAAGGGGCATTTAAGGGAAACGCAAAAATTAGTATAAGTTGCCAAAAAGAGTCTCCCAATTAAGGTACATTTTGTTTTTACTAATCAGTCAACCAGCCTACACAACTTGTTAATATCAGCTATATATAATTATATATTATATACACACATGTACATATTCTCAATTGTTATTTATAACTATTGCTTGTTCTAGTGAACCATCAGCCATCAGAATTCGTAATAAAAATGTTTCATAACCTTTGTATTGATTCAATTTTAACAAGCAAGTGAATATTTTTTCGTTTTTCAGCTTCAGCAATTTGTTGAATTCAACATTTATGCATTTATTTGTGTTAAAGTGTCTGTATGTTGTGTGTGTGTGTGGGTGAGTGGGTGAGTGTGCATTGTATAATTTATCACTTACTTGAAAAACAATCACATTGTCAAGTGTCAAAAAGTTGTGCATGCTCGAGCAAATTTTACCACCACTTTCAATGCAAATAAAATGCATAAAATATGTAGTAAATTTACCTTATCATTGTTTTTTAACAGATGTATTTTTTTGGGGTATATTTTTTTTAATATTGTTTTTTTTTCTTTCTTTTTATTGTTGGTTGACCGCAAACTGTTGGCCAGGCTAACGGCCATTAACTGGATTCAGAGCGGCCTGAAAGGCTGTCGGTCCGTCTGTCTCTCTGACTGACTGACTGACGTATGTTAATTTGAATAATTTATTAAAGCACGTGATGAGAGCGACCTATCAACCCATTTATTGCAACCCTTTACTCCCATTCACACCCATACACCCCTAGAGCGCACACACACATACAAACACCATCACTATGCCCAATTGGGATTGCAATTAAGTGCGAAAAAAACCAATCAAACTGAAAATAAATTGCAGCCCATACGGTACAAAAATTGCAGTTCCAGCAAAACTCTTAAAAAAAAAAAAAACAGTAGTATTATTCTCCTAGGCCTCGCATTTTCCGAATAAGAGGAGTGTGAGTTTTCCTTTTCCTCTGTCGCTGCTTTTTAGCAGCTTCGCTGCTTTTTAGCAGCTTCGCTGCTTTGTTGTTGTTGTTGCTGTGGCTGCTGGGCAAAATTGTTTGCATTTCAATGTTGCTGATGCATGCGAATTGAAAAATATTTGCAATTTAGCAAAATGCGCCCGGAAGCATTTCAATGCTTGAGCTCTGCCCACAGCCCGTGCCTGCTGCCATTGCCGGTGCGATCAACCTCTGCCTCTGTCGGCATGTAGAATGCTTCGATACGGATTCGTATTTGGTTTTTGGTTCCCAGATTTTTCGATGCCTGCGGTGCGTGCAAAATGACGGCAATTAAGTTTATATGTTTCGCCCATTTTTATTTTTTTTCGCCCCTTTGATTCTCTGTTTTTCTTTCTTTTAACTTATTTGCGTTGGTCCGCTTTGCGTTTTCATTTTTTCGTGTCCTCTTTTCTTCCCGCCACATCGACACACTCTTTGAATCGCTGTGGATGAAGTAGGTAAGGAATATTATTTCAAATGTGTTTTTGTTTAATTCTTCTTCTTTGTATTGCTTTAGCCTTAGAGATTGGTTTAATTTAAGTTAAATTGAATTAAATATTGTTATGGCTTCAAAATCCGATTGTATTTAGATTTAACCACTAATTTGATATACCGCCAAATAATTGCTTTTTACAAAATATGACCATATGAAGTGAATAAACTTATTCTATTTGCCAATGTCTGGCGGGTATTCATGCAAAATTCTAAAATTCTTGTGGAACAATACAAAAAAGGAGTAAATTCTTTTACATATTTGGGATTTCCCACGCCTAATGCCATACCATTTCCACTTATCTTTTGCTATTTGGCTGCATTTTCCTTTCACACAGCCGATGCGATTGATTTATCGTACAAAATAATAGGCAGCCAATGCCTCAACCTCAGCCCTAGTTGAAGCTTTTTGCCATTGCCTTCGCCTTAGCCAAAGCCGTCGACGCTGCCATCGCCCTTCGATTATATCCGAATGCCTTACGCTTAAATGTCAATAATACGTGAAATTGAACTGCCAATTCAATCTCCACCCAGTGTCTTCTGCTGCTTGGAAATGATTTCCATATACTCGTAAGCGGATGAATTTTTCCTTTTATTTATACTTTATTTCTATTTTTACTAGCAGGGAACGAGAAGAAACGAAATGGAAAAGTGCTTCTTTCTCTGTTCATATGGAAAAACTATTTGCAAAAGTCTCAAGTGTGTTGAAGAATTTTCCTATATACATATATTTGTTTTTTTGCCTCTTCGTTTTAGATATTTTTAAACGACGGCTGCAAATTGTACGCAGATCACATTACACTTGCTCCAATGGACTCCTGCGGAGTTGCATGTGGACCTGCATCCTGCTCCATCAGAGAATTTCCTTCACATTTGGCTGCATTTTATTCAGCACTCTTCTCTGAAATTGAAAGATTTATTTCTTAGTTCTTTTTGCGATTACATTTTTGTTGCTTGCTAATGTGTTCCGATTGAACGGTTTTCGTTGTGGCAGTTTGTCAACTGTCAATGCAGAACCCGAACAGACATTGAATACAGTTGCAAATGTAAGCTAGATGGTGGACTAGAGGTAGAAGGGTCGTTAAGGGTAGAGAGTGCTCCCGGTCTGGTGTGTTCTGGTATGGTTTGTTGCATTTTGTTGGCAAGTACATTGCAAATACGACAAAGTAATCAGCATTGTGTAAATATCAAGTGAAAATGACAAAGGACGATAAACGATATGCCATCAGAGGGAAAAATTGACAAAACACAGAAATCGTTGAATGAAATTTAGCATAAACGACATTTTGTCATCTTTTTGAAAATATAAATTCAGAGCGTATCACCTTTTTGAAATAGACAAAATACATATGCTTGTATTTTCTATTCTGCTCTTGTTTTATTTTTTCTTTTTGGTTTTAATCGGCTTAAATTCATTGATGGCAACTATGCCAAGTATTGCAACATTTTCATTTAGTTTGTCATTCTCAATGGGCAGTTGTCGGACTTCGCTTAACTAACGACAAGAGGTGATAACATATTACCATATTTATTCAACTGGCCAGTTAAACGCGTGTTTTCCAACCAAAAGGTTGTTCTAGTATCTCCAGAAAAGACTGACCACTATAAAGACAAATTTGGATATCGGTATAGTGCAAAGATTGCGGACAAAGGGAATAGAAATGAGTTAGAAAATGTTTGGTGTGATATAATCAACTTTTAGAATTTAAATTCCTAAAGGAGACCATGTTCAGTCGTCTATTGACCCTTAAGTTCTTAGTCCTTTCAAGCAATGTTTAAAAATTTTATACATATTTGTAACACTTACAAATCTTTTAAGAACCACTAATTATGTTTCTTTTTGGCACGCCGCCGAAGTGTCGCCTATTTAGAAAAAATCAATTAAAATTATCGATTGCTTAAAAGGGACTAAAGAAAAATAAACTTTCAATGTTGTTGCATCATTCGGGTATTTGGCTCGTCTGTTCTTTTCACCTTTTTCTATCTTTGTGTTTCCCGTAAAAGCAAGGTCCGTTTGGTTTTTTCAAGGCAACAACCCAATTCAAGGGCATTGTTTAACCTTTTCTTTTCGTATTTTCTTTTCCATTTTGGTTTAGTTGCTTTTGGGCATGACATTGAGTTTGAGAATCTTAAGGTGGAAAGAACAAATGACTTAAATTGAGTCAATAGGGTTAAATTGTTTAATTTAATTCCCAGAAAAAGTCTAAAAGAAATATAATAAAAAATGGAACCAACTCCCCAGTTGGTACCAGCAGCTGTTACAACTGCTCCGGCGCCACAATCAGTTGCCGCGAGTCCAGTGCCTGTTGCAACCGCACCAAAAGAAGTCGCTGCTACACCTACACCGCAAGCAGCACCACAGCTGCCTGTTGCGGTTTCGGCGCCAGTTCAGACTCCAGTCGCCGTAGCGCCGCAACCAACTGCTGCTCCCGTAGGGACTGCAATTCCGGTTGTTTCCACACCGCAAGTTGCATCGGTTCCGCAACCAGCTGCTGCAACAGTATCACCTCTACCGGCATCTGTTCCAGTCGCCGCCCCAGCAGTTGCTCCTGTTGCCAATGTACCCCAAACAGTTACGGCCCTTCCAGCAATTCCAGCTCCAGTTGCAGTCGCTGCAGCAGCCCCACTCGCCACCCCCCAAGCAACTCCGAATGTCGACCCAGCAGCAGCTCCAGTTGTTGCTCCAGCTGTCACCCCCCCAGTAGTTCCACTTGTTCTTCCCGCAACGGTTCCAGTTCTCGCCGCCCCAGCAGCTCCATCTCCCATCCCAGCAGCTGCTCCAGTTGTTGCACCCACAGCAGTTCCCGTTCCTGTTCTCGCCCCAGCACCTGCTCCAGCAGCCCCAATCGCCACCAACCAAGTAACTCCGTCAGTCATTCCAGCAGCAGCTCCAGTTGTCGTTCCTGCACCAGTTCCAGTTGTCGCCCCCGTACCAGTTCCTATTGTCGTTCCCGCACCAACTCCAGCTGCAGATGTTGTCCCACCACCTGTTGCAGATGTGCGAGCTGCAGCTCAAGTTGACGTAGTTCCACAGATAGCTCCTCCAGTTGCCGCACCACTGCCAGCTGCTACTCCTCCTGTGGCAGCACCTCAACCTCCTGTACCGCCACCAAAGCCAGTGGCAAGTCCGATTCCTGTTGCTAATGTTCCTGCCGTCGCTGAATCATCTCCCGTTCAAATTGAAGCTCCTGCGCCCGTCCAAAGCGCTGTGGAACCTATTACTGCCGCTCCGACTTCTGAAGTTGTTCCAGAACCAGTTTTTGAAGTCATTGAACCACCTGTACTTATCACCGAAACTCCTACACAGCCAATCGTCGATCTGGAAGAAACTTTGACAGCTGCCATAGATCCTTCCCAGATTCCACCGGATCCAGTACCTGCTCCCAAAGCATTTGAGGAGTCTGTTACACAAGAAACACCGATAATAGTACCTGTAGCTTCAGATCCCGTCGTAGTAACTGAGGAGATTCCTATTCAACCACCATTGCCTGTCGCGGAAGTAGGAGCAACCGAAATTCCTGACACCTTGGAACCTGATGTGAATGCCTTCGAAAATGCCCAACCTGAAACAGTTGCTGAAATAGTTGTACCAGCACCTGAAATAGAAAACGCGCCAAACTGTGAATCAACTGCTGCTGCTCCTGAAACACTACCAGAAGTAACTAATGTAGATCTTCCAGAGCCTGTGACTGCTACTACGGAAACTGATGTTGCTGTTGTACAGACAGATCAGCCTATTCCCGAGCCAGTAACGATACTCGTGTCAGTAGAACCCACAGCAACTGCTTCCCAACCAGAAACTCTAGTTGCTGAAGCCCCTGAAGCTTCAACAGAATCACAAGCTGCCAAAGATGTAGTTGCATTGGAGACGGCAGATCAGGCAGAAGCTGTACCGATTCCTGCGGAGAACTCAGAAGCACAATCCGCTCCGGAAGCTGGAGTCGTTCAAAATTTGGAACCGACGCCTCTGCCAGTTGTCACGGCTGCTGGGTTGTTAGACGCAACTTCTGAGCCAGTTGCCGCCGTTGTAGGAACTTTAGACCCAACGCCTGAGCCAGTTGTCGCCGCTGTGGAAATTTTAGAACCAGCGCCAGTTGTCACCTCTGTAGCAGCGTCTCCTGAGCCAATTGTCGCCCTTGCTGAAGCAGCGCCCGAACCATTTGTTGCAGTTGCAGAATCTTTAGATCCAATACCTGTGCCAGTTGTTGCCGCTGCTGAAGCTTCACAACCAACCACGGAGCTAGTTGCCATCGCTGTAGAACCAACACCTCAGTCGGTTGAGGTCGCTGCTGATTCTTCAGAACCAACGTCCGAAACAGTTGTTGCCCCTGCTGAGTCTTCAGATCCAACGCCTGAGCCAGTTGTTGTAGAAGCAGAAGCTTCAAAGCCAACTGCGGATCTAGTTGTCTTAGCTGCTGCATCTGTAGAAGCTTCAGAACCCTCGCCTGAGACAGTTGCTGCCGCTGTAGAAAATTTAGAGCCAACGCCTGAGCCAGTTGTTGCCGCTACCGGGGATATTGCGGAACCTTCCCTTGAAACGACTGTTACTGCCATTGAAGCTGTAGAAGCTGCAGCAGAATTAGATGTTGCTGCAGTGGAGTCTTCAGAATCTCCTCCCGGATCCACTGAACAACCAGTTGGTGCAGCTCAGGCTGCAGCAGAACCACTTATTGCTGCGGTGGAGAGCCCTGAAGGAACAACCATTTCAGATGTTGTCGCTGGCGAGAGTTCTGATGCTGAACCTATAAAAGAATCAGAAGCGACTGAGGTTCCTTCATCTGCAAATCCAGACGCCTCCTCAGTTCCGGTGGCCAAGATAACGCCATTACTAAGGGATCTGCGAACAACCGATGTGTCGTTGTTAGCAATAGCAGCAACTTTAGATGCCATTGGCGAAAAGTTGAAAGATCAAAAGGCACGCAATCAGCAAGTACTCGATAGACTATGTGAAATTGAGAAAATACTCGGTGCACCAAAACAAAACTAGATTTACCGTATTTAGAAAGTTTCATTGAAATAAAAATACTTTAAATCAGAGTGTAAAACTTAATATTTAAAAAAATGGGTTTCATTTCTCGCTGTCATTTCATAATATTCATGAAAACCATAACAAATCCACTCGCTTCTATTTTTGGACACAGCAACATAAAATGTAAAATAAATTGCACAGAGCCAGGCTTCAGACACTTTTCTCTAGCTACCAATGTTTTCCTCCCCTACACCTCAACAAAGGAGTAGAAGGAATACATTTAATGCCAGCATGGCGAAATTTTTATTTTGTAGAAATTAGCATTTGACAATGGGTAAACAGCACGGAAGGAGATGGAGATGATGATGATGATGACGCCACCGCCGACAGCTCAGCTGAATGTGAAAATGAATGAATCATTACCAACAATTGTTTTCCATTTCAAAGGCCCCACTAGATGGCAATCAAAAACAATAAATTTATATTAATGATGTCACCGATAAGCAGCTTGACACGCCAACTTTTTGGCCAAATTGAAAATCTTATGATAATTGTCAATAAATAATATTTAATTAGCTCACCTGTTCAACTTGTTCCACGATGTCACCGACAGGCTCTGGTTTTATAAAGTAATATCCAATTAAAAACTTATTTAATACATTGTTTAATGTGTTTGCTTACTTAAATGAAATTTACTGTCCTTAAAGTTTGAGTAATTGTTGCGAATGAAATTTCTTATCTCTTAAGCTTTGTATTAAGAGATTTCTTATTAAAATGTGGAAAGATGTGTTTAGCTTCGATGATAAACTTCAATAATTGATTAAAATCTTCTAATTGAATTAGCTAGGTCATTGGAAAAATAGAGAATAATGCAGATAATTTCCTAGTCTGAAAGTTAGATTTTCCGACCTTTTTCTAAAACGGCTTTCTAATGCAAACAAACTATGTATAATATAATTTCATCAACATTAACTCGTAAAATTCACTTTGGACAGGGCTTAGAAGCTGTTGTCTATGCCCTTAAGCCAATTGAGAGTCATAAACATTCTCTGGTTGCTGTTCCTGTGCAAAAGTAACTGACAATTGTAAAGTTTTATCGTCGAGCTGGGCAGAGAATGTTGTTTAAGTTTAGCTTAGCTAAGTCAAATACCTCTAGGCGATTATTCTAATCATTTGTATCGACTGAGCATGAGCCGCAAAACTTAGATGTTCGACAGTTGCAATCTAAATCTATGTATGGGCAACCCATTCAGACAAAAAAAAAACGAAAATATATACCAAATGCTAAAAACCAAATTCCCAAATGACCATTTTGGACTGGGGGGAAACAATAAAATGACCTCTGCCACACAGACTCGTATACCCATCCCATAAATGTTGCAAATAGAGCAACAGACTAAAGTTGTCAGGCAGACAAAAAAATAACAGAAACAAAAGAACCTTTTTTTTCTTCATTTTTTGGTTTCTTTTTGCAAGGCACGTTAGACTTTTTGGCACTTTTAACATGCCTGTTAGACACACACACACACACACACATACTAAAGTTATATAAACAGAGGAAAAACGAGGGAGAAACAGAGAGGAAGAGAAAAAGACAGAGAGTGGCCTGGTCTCATGCGGCTTTGACTTGGTTATACAATCTCCTAACCGCATTAATGCTATATCCAGGCAGACGTCAAATGTGTAAAAATCAACCCAACAGCGAAAGACCAAAATCAAAATATACAAAAAAAAAAAAAACACAAAATGTGGAGCAGATGGGTAAATATTCTAGCACAAGAAAAAAAGTGGAAATGTGTAATTGTTGCCTAGAGGATTTAGGTCGAAACATTTTCACAGTCATTTAAATTTAATACTTTAAGCACAATGACTTGTATGTGCTGCTAAATGTTAAATCAGATAGGTAAATATTTTAGTAGCTAAGAAATAAAAATCAGACAATCTGGCGATCTGAGAGCAATCAAACAATAAAAAGTATATAATTTTTGTTATTAATTAAAGAGAATATTTAATTGCGAAATCAAATTCTAAATTTAGATTTTTTATTAGAGTAGCTAGGAAATTTCTTCTTTTAATGACTTGCAACATGTCGTATGAGTGATTCAAAACAAAAAGCTTTACCATCGACACAAAATTTTCTAGCACTTTGCTATGAAGAGATTAAAAATCAAAGTTGTTAGGACATACAAATCACAAGAAAATATAAATAAACTTTTAATAGAAAAGACATAAAACACTAAAAGAGGCAGTCTTTAAATTACGTTATTCAGTGGTATTTAGAAGTGCAATGCAAATGTCATTTGATTCAGAGATATGATATCATCTCACTAACTGTATTCAAATTTTGAGATTGATTGATGCCTTGCACTTGCAATTTGTTTCCACTCGTAATCTAGTGTGGAAAATCAAGTTCTATGCCAGCTTAAAATGTCGTTTTATGTCTGTGCTGTGCCTCATTAAGTTGTCTCCACTTAATTGGGTGCACCAGCAGTTAGATGAGTGCCTCTGGAGTGCCAAATCAATCAGACGGCAATGCATAAATGACATATGCAGGGCAACCAGTATGGCATCGCCTCCATCATCACATACAAGTCCTGTTGATCTCTCTCCCCTAAGTCTGCCCTGTCTCTATGCTGTCTTTGCGTCTTTCTCCTTCTCTATGTGTCACCGGCTCGTTACTGCTGTCACACATTGCCATTGCGGCTAATGCGGTCTAGTGTCTGCTCCTCTCCTGTAGGGGGACAAAGCCTAATGCACAGCTAACATTAGAATTCCCTCACGAACAGAAGCTCCCCTATATCCACACCCAAAGGATCTCCTCTACATATTAGCTACAGCACACTACCATCACCACCGACACGATGAATGCTTCCGGGCTGGACAATGAAGCTTTCAGTGTGTCTGTAGTATGTGTGTGTGCATGTAGTTGGTTGGCATATAAATTTTGAATTAATTGCACTCTCAACTGGTCTGGCTGCCGCTGCTGGCCAAGAAATTTATGTGTTCGCCTCTGTTTCGGGCCTGAGATAAATGTTTGCGGCCATGAATTTGCACAAACTGTGATTAAGCAACGCCTTTTGGCAATTATTAACTTTTGGTGGGAGGAAAAGTGTTTTCCATTTTTGTTTCCACCAATTCTTTTTGTCTGCTGTTTCTTGCACTGATTTAGCAATTTGTTTGGCTATCGTTTTGGTTGACAGCAGATACATGTTTATCTTAATTACAAGTAACTTCTATTTTAGAATACAAGAAATAGAAAGCGCTCCGAGAGAGAGATAGAGAGAGAGAGAGAGAGAGAGAGACAGAGGAACAAATAGAGGGGTTAAACAATCTGCTTTTGAATATAATGTGATTATCTTTGTGTAATAAAGAAAAAAAAAAGAAAAGAGTGTGTCCAATTAAACTGCACTAATACCTCTGACACATTTGAGACAACTTTCTGAGATTGCATACATAATTTACCCTTCCATCACTTTTGTACAGCCCCTCCCATCCATTTTATCTTTATCTTTAAGTATCTTATTCAATTTATCTCATCTTTACAATTTTTCCCTTTTCTGATTTTGCCGTGATTAATGACTTGTAAAAGTGAAAGGTGTGCAAAAGTAGAAAAGAAAAAAAAGATTAAATTGATTTCAAAAGACGCATGATTGCATCCTATTGAAGGATGGAGGAAACTGTTTGCTATAGTAGGCAGATTTTTTAATGAAAGTGCATACACACTTGTAGGTAAGTGTTTTAATTGCAAATGGTCACTTAATTCAAAGCATTTTGTCGACTCATTGATTAATAATCGAGTTAACGTCTCACCTGATGAGTAATCCATATCACATTTCTCAGATCTGAGTCTCATTCTTAGCTTTGATAAGAACTTCATTGTGTTTTCTTCCAATTTTAGTTTACTTTAAAATGAGCATATTTTTGTGATTTAGGGACTACCAATTATCACTTGAGTGAATTGATCAAAACTTATGTCTAAAACAGTTATTTTGCAAAATATTTAGCTTAATAATAATTTAGAAAGTTTCATTTTGTGTAGACCCTAATACTACTCATACATGCTCCTGAAATCTGTGAAAATAAATTAGCCAAAGTTTGCCAGTTAGCCAGTTTGGTAAAATAGAAATTAAAACTTTCGCTGTTATGTGGGCTTTTGGCTTAACCACTGCCAGTGCTTTGATATTATGGAGAACCTTTGTGACCTCACAACTAGACCACACAAACTGCCCACTTAAAACTAGTGTCAATGGAATAAATTGTTTACGGTTTGCCAATAATTAACAACTGCGGGCAGTTAAATGAAAACAGTATAAAAACAACAAAACTTTCTTAATTTGCTTGTTCATTGAAGTATGCACGGACTCGTTGAACTATAAATTTATAAAAACAGAAAATGGAAAAGGCAAAAAAAAAATAAAAAGGGAATGTGCGTGTGAGTATATTAAAAACTGAAAGTGTCATTGGCATATGCAGGCCATTGTTTTACAGAGACCAAAAACTGTCAGTGACAGTAGGACACACTCCGTAAGTAATTTCGCGCATATGTTACGCTAGGTCACATTCACAAGCCAGAAGAGTACGGATGGATGCCGATGTAGTGGTAGGGGAAAAGGGCCAGGGCAAGGAACCAGGAGCCATGAGCTTGTGGAAACTAGTGGCCCAGAGGTCACAGGGCAGCGTCACCAGCGACATCATCAGCTTCGGTTCGGCATATTCATGGCTACTGCACACGACAAATTGAATTTTATGCAAAAGCTTCCGCTGCCAGAGATTCTCGCTGGATATGTATACATAGAATGGCGGAGGGGCAAAAATGCTGCCAAGGTGCAGGGACGAAACGTTTCGCTTTCGTTTGCACTATAATTTGGTCTTTTGTTTTCCTTTTAGCTTACTTATACATCTCCTTCTGCATTTTTTCTTTTCCTTCTTTCGTTTCTTTTTAGCCATCTCTTCAGGATATTATGTTTATCCTTGTGTTATGCACTTTGCCAACGCATGTGGCTTTGTCCTAGTTTCTATCCTAGGCGATGTGTTTGCAGTTTTCTTTTTCGGCTTCCGTTGCCCATTATGGGCATGTGTGTATGTGTGGGCCGCGACCCGATTTAAATTTGGCGCTAATGAGAAATTATGTTATGACTCTGTTAGAACTGTAAAAATTAATTTTTACATTGTGCGTGAATAAATTTTAAAGGAGCTGCACACTCACCCCGAGACTTGGGGATATATGGATATGATTTAATTTGCACACTAAAGTCTTAAATTTAATCTTAAGCATAACATTTAAGAAAAACCATTAAACCAAACAATTTATTTTATTTACCTTGAACCGTGTTTGGCTATTAGAATTCAAATATGTTTTTAAGTAACACAATATCAATTATCGGTTGGAGTTGTAGTTAACATTGGCAATTGAAATGCTCTTGATACTAAACTCTCTTAAAATATTTTTTCTCTTTCGCTTCTTTTCACTCTCTCTTTTTTCTGTGTTAACAGCTGTTATTGGTTAACAGCATCCAAAGCAAGATGATTGCGTATACGCCACCGACTTCTCGTTCATGGTGGCAGTCGCAAATCGGTGACGAAGCATTTCGTGTCTCAAATTGGTATTCAATGTGGAAATTTCTTAACCAACTGAGTGCTTTTAGTTTAGTCTTCTTTTAGCCGGTGTCGAGTTTGTGACGTTCAAGCGCATGTTGTTAATTTGTTTTCAAATTGATGAATGCATTTTTAAGGATTTTGTTGTGATAACAATTTGAAACCCTTTAAACAGTCTCATGAAAATAATGTGATAAATTGTGAGAAGATCGATGTTAATTAAATGAAATTAATCGCAATAATCAAAACACTGAAAACTAAGTAAACTTCAAAAGAAAAAGATACATATTTAACAATACGTTCAATCCAAAATGGTGAAATCAATTTCCTATTAAATAACTAAATTTCATAAAAAGAATTCAGTTAATCTATCCATTTCGTGGTTTATATTGGGCTATTAGTTAACTTCATTGTTGCGTTTATTGTAAGACACAAATTATGAGTGAATTCCAATAAAATCAAATACAATATTCGATAACAATAATCATAATTTTAACAACATATACGAGAAATTGAATAGTATTTGCAATAAACTAAATTACAAGACACGAGCAAAATTTTGTGCTTTCCGGACCGGCGAGCAACAAAAGTCCGCCCAATTGAATCGCCCACTGCTTCCTGTCATCATCATCATCATCATCATAATCATCATCATCATCCTACACAAAATCGTCATCATCAGCCCTGTGTCGTGTCTTCGTCTCGAACCGAAAGCAAAGAGCAGAGGCCAGAAAAAACATGGCCCAATAAGTGCACAAGCAAAAACATTCAGGAGAATAGAAATTGTGTTAAATCATTTACACTTCCGATTTGTTGTTTCTGTTTGTGCAATCAATTTAATATTATTTGCTAAAACAGAGCAGAAGGCTGCTTACTGCATACTTCCCATCTATTTCATTCCCTACTATCCATTCGTCCGGAACATTACATTTGTTTAACATTTGCGTTAACGCTTCATTGAGTCACCAACTCGTTTACCATTCCTTCGACATGCTTATATATATTCGAATGTCTGGCATTTCTCAAACTCTACAGCAATAACAGAAAGAAAATACAAAACAAAACAGCATTTAAATCATTATTCCCTGCCAGTATGTTGTATAGCCTTAACCTACGTACGCATCCACCCACACATACACATACACACACACACACACACACACACACACACACTTAGACACACCTAGCGAATCCTTTCATTCAGACCTTGTGCGCGTGTCTTGCATTGGTAAGAAGTAGCCTTCTTTCTCTAAGTCCGTGTCAGAGTCTGTTCTCCTTCTCTCTGGTTGTCCGACCATATGTACTCCTTTTACGCCCGACTAAACACCCGCATAAATAAATTTCGTTAATGCCAAATAGTCTCGAGCGTAAAAGAAAGATGAGGTAACACAAGCACCAGTAGTGGCACCGGCAACAGCACCAGCAGCCAGAACACAAAAAAGAGAAGCATCAGCCGGCCAAATGGAATGCCCATGCCCACACAACTACACACACACACACTCATAAACACACACATGCACACACACACAAACACAGGCATGCATATGAGTGGTTTTCAAAAACTATTTCGCTTGGAAATCTTTTTCTTTTCACTACTGATATTCAAGTGCCCAAAAAAGTATGCTATAATAAGTTTAGTTCAAGATCAATAAGAGAAACTAATAGAAATTTATTCTTATTATCCATTCTTAAGATAATTTATAAATTCAAATTACATTTGAGTTTTTGAATTTGGGAACTTGTTTTTTCACTTCAACTATTGCTAGTTGGCCCACATAACTTAACGTGAAACTGGCAAGAACACATACAAGATCACACACTCACCCATATACTCACGCCCACAACAAACATATCAAAACAGGATTTTGCAGTAAAACGACGTTGGCATAAAATAGCTTTCGGTATGAAGATACCCCCCAGCTTATGGCATAGCCAAAAAGAAGAAGGCCAAAGCTATGCAGAAAGAACATTGTGGGAATATTTAAAAATGGCCACGTGTTGGGATTGTTTTTGCTAACTCCTCGATTTGCCCACCTATTTACCTCCACAGAGGTATGTGTTTTCGGTTTTTTTACTCATATTTTATTATCCATAGCAAAATATGTTAACCTGGCGGAATAAAAAAGATAGAAGCGGAGCAAGAATATGTATATGCAGTTTTTTCGCTCGGCATAACCAAATATTGCTAATGGTTTAAGTATAACACAAGTGAAAGAAAAGGCAAAAAACAGAAAACAAGAAAAAAATAAAGCACTGAAAAAACATTCCGCATTGCCTTAAGCAGACCCCTGCCTCTTAAGCCAAATAAGAACCGCCGCAGCCAATGTGACCTAGTTAAAGGGATTTTCACTCCAACAGAGGACAACAAGCACAAAGGATTATCAATTTGGCTGGGCAAATTTTAATGAAGTTTGCCAACATCATCAACATGCACATGGAACTCGCATCGCCGTCGCCTTCCACCTCCACTCCAACACGGATTGGCCAGGGGATGCTGATCAAAGCAATCATCTTGTCCGTGCTCATCTGTTTGCCGGGTAAGTTTACGACAACAAGAAATATTATACATATATATATATATTCCTATAATTTAAACAGACACAAAAAAAAAAAAAAAAAAACCGAAAAAATTGGAATAATAATTTGAAATGCGCACAGCTTAAAAGCATTTTGTGGCCATATTAAAACACTTTGTGGGTAATACACGTCAATTCACGCCCTTTATCACTTTGTGCATATTATAATAGAAAACAGGTTTTTTATTTGTGAACTTTACAAAACTTGCTTAAAATATATTTCTTATTTGTTATATTCGGACAAGTTTAGGGGACTACAAAAGAAAATTTGGATAGATTTGTAGAACATTGTCAAGCTAAATTTAAAAAGTTGCACTTATAGTAAAGTTGAATGGCTTCAGTTACCAATTGACTGGAAGATGCAGAAAAAGAAAAGGCAAAAAGAAATCTTCAATAAAACATACAAAAATTGGCAATAATTTATTCACCTTTGACACTTGTTGGCATCAGCCCTAGAGCAGCAGCTACCTTGGTGCCACCTGCAGCGCGTAAATTTCCCAAGTTTCAACTATAAATTATCCATTCAAGTGAAGCAAATTTTTGGTCTGCCTGCATGATAAGACTTCAAAAGGAAAAACGACAAAAAGAGAGAGAGAGAGACTTAAATTCAATTAAAATTGACTGCAATTTCTGATATTCGATTTTGGTAAAACTTTGCTAGTTGCTTGAACCAATTAAGTTCAGTACAGACTTATTGAGCCGCATGTGAAATGAACTCAATCTAATCAAGTCAAAAGTTTACCAGGCTCCTCGCCTACTTTCGCTTGACGACGGCAAATGCAAAACTCTCAAGGTTTACGTCTTGTACGAGACCTTCTACTCATCTCTAAATGTATTTCACTCCGACTTAGTCTGTCCGTCTGTATATATGTATGTATGTGTGTGTATATAAGCGTTATCATCATGTTTTATGTTTATGCTTCATGTACGCGCAATAAAGATAAAGCGTTTTCCATATAAAAAACTTTTTAATTGCCTGCACTAATGATGCACTGCAGCAACTTGATTATAATAAAGTTGCAAAAATTTCATTTTACCACCTCCTTCATTTCCACCTTCCTCTCGTCTGACTGGGCACAATCGGTGGAAAATTGTACATTTTCCAGCTGCCAGACAAGCAAAATATTTTTCAATTAAAGTTTATGAAAAAAAAAATCAACGAAAAGAATTCTTTTCCTATAAAATTGTTGATGAAACTAATGAAAATAAATGACTAAAAGTATTTAACATTATGCTTTTTTTTCTTGGCAAAGGAAATTCGAAAAAATGTCTTGAAAGTTTCTGATCAACCATAAGGTTGTCAATATAATTAAATTTACTATGCGTTGAAAAAATAAAGATGGTTTGATATATTTCATATAGATTTTTATAGAAGTAATAAAAGTTTATTTTATAAAACCCTCAAAGTTGTTCAACAAGCCATGAAACTCTACCCAAAAGATACCAAATTTTGCTTAGCTCTTCTTATAGTCAATCCCACGGTGCTAGAATGCCAACACTCATTTGCCCGCAAACAACAACAAATAAGTAAAACAACCAACAGCTGCCGACAGGAAATGCTTGGGAGTAGACACAAGAGGCGTGCCTGACTGCCGCGGAAGAAACAAATCAAAACCGCGTAAAAAACTGCAATAAAACAAGTCGAAGAGGCAAAAGAAAAACAAAGAAACAAGCAAAAGAAAAACAAAATAATAAAGCGAAATATTAAAAAAGAAAAAATAGACAAAACAAAACAAAGACACAAAAATATCATCGCTTGGAGCAGACTGCCATTAACTTTAAAGTTGGCTACAAAAAAAATTTGCTTAATCCTGCCAAGACAAACTAAAAAGTTGTAAAAAAAAAACTTCTCCTTTCGCCCTGTCGTTTTGCATGCCCCACCCTAATTACGTAAAATTAAATTGAGCGCAATGTAAAAACAAAAACAAAAAAAGAACCTATAAAACAGCCACAAGGTTCGGGACAAGTCAACAAGGCCAAATCAAGTTGAGCTATATAAAATGAGTTGCTCATCATCATATGGCATTTGCCAGGACTCAGTAACTGAAAGATTCTGTCTCACTAAAAATTAACCAAGTAAGTCCCCTCGAGCATTTTTAGTTAATCAAATGCTACACTTGGCGAAAAATATTTATCGAAAGAGAGCAAAAAAGTAAATTTTAAGTTTACTTGTTGTTCTCTTGGTACTGTTTTGTTGTGATAGTAAACAATTAACTTTCGTAAAAGCCTGTGAATTAAGCCATCTGTGGATGTATTTTTTATTTTATCAAAATTTACAAGGATAAAATAATACTGAATACTTAAAGCATCAACTTGTTTGGCCTTTATTACTTTTACATAGAAAGAAAAACATGCTTCAAGGCTTTCTTAACTGATTGATGCTGGTAACAGCGTTTGGTTCAGAAATAGACACTGTAGAAAGTGGATTGGATGTGATCTTTCGGCAGGAGTTGTCAATCTTGTCATCATCTTTCATCTAAATCATAATATTCCAACCTCTTAGCTGACTCTATTAGATCTGGATATATTGCATTTACCTAGGTACAAATACTGGAATTTCTCTCAGTGGAAGCCTGAGTAATGGTCATCATCATAGTATCGTAATCATTATAATGATGGGCATGTTGTTGAGTTAAGTTCGAGGATGATGAAAATTGCTTCACCCCTGGGCCACATTCACCATGTAATCTTCACTTCAATGTCGGACACTCGCCAATAATGATGACCAGAACTAGAGGAGAGGTCCGTAACTCGTGTAATAATTGCTGTTAAGCGTTTAAGTCCAGGCGTGCCAGTTTGGCGGCTAACCAGAGAATGGCACAATGCCATTCTCCCAGGGGATAGACCAAAGCAAAAGGGTCTCGGTTCTGTGAAAATGGAGAGAACTTATCGCCACCGCAAGTAAGCCAGCTAGCCAACCAGCCAAAAAGCCAACAAAATAACAATAAACGAGGCGAAAAGAAGGAAACGGTTGGAGAGGACGACAATGTACAAGTGGCTATGCGGTTGAGTTGGGTCAGGATTCCACTTTGTACCATCATGCCCCAGTATGCCTTCGGGGGTAGTTGTTTGCCCCGCCAACCAGTGTATAACAGGAATTCAATGGCTCTCAACTGGGCGGGTATACGAATTTGATTAAACAAAAGTAAAAGTTTTCAACTTGACTGACCAACAACAGCCACTTGATTGTTGCTGTTCCTCCTGTTATTTTGATTGTTGCTGTTTCTCAACCAGCTTCTCGACCTGTAACCCCCACCCATAACCACATCACTTTCATGGCCAAATGGATGTAGGCAACTATGAACAAAAACCAAATGAAATCTACCAGAAAAAAAATTAACTGAAAGTTTCCTGTTTTCAACAAAATTTTAAACTTAGAACCACACCCTTTCCAACCTGAATATTGGCTCTAGCGTCTATGGCTAACTTTTTTTTGAGACATTTTGTTAACAGTTTTTCATGGCAGGTTTGCAATTTTGTGTCCTTTGGTTCTATTCATTTTGGAAGCGTTTGATCGAATTTTGTTTCGTCAGTGGCAATATTTTAAGAGTCATTTTCAATGCTTGTGAATTTTTTGTTGTTGTGTGCTTAAACCAATTTTTGTGTGGCTTTTTATTTTTTCCTTTGGATATTAATTACCTTTTTGTCGTTGCTGCATATGCAATATACAGTTGTGCACTGCCCTTTGTTTTGATGGCCTTTTGGCAAAAGGCTTTTTAATTATTTGAAAAATGTATCTCTTTGAACTTTGTATACTTTTATCTTAATTTAAAGGAAACAGCTTAGTGCAAAAATGTTGTAGCTAAAACTCTTGAATTTAAGTTTCTCACAGTTTCAAAATTTATATCTTCAGTAGCTACAATTAAGATTTACTTTCTTTTTTTAATCGAAACTAATTAATATAGGATCCCATTGCTTAACTGTTTCGCCTGAATTGAGAAGTTTGGTGCTGATCGTATTAAAAGTTGATATAGCAATCGCATTAGTTTCTACTGTTGGCAATAAATCCAATTTCCTTAAGCAATGTTTTTCTGTTTTTTTTTTTGCTTTTTTGTTGCTTTGCCTCCTGTAAAATCTGTGGTAAGCAGCTTATGGGCTTTCTGGTCTCTCAAGCAACGTAATCTCATTCAAGTTTTCTTAGACAAAAAACATTTAGTTCGGCGAAACGAAACATTTTCCATGAGTAGCAAAATGCCAATTTACGGTTTAAAAAAATATGAAGATAGAAGAAGAACTCTGAATTGAAAGTGAGAATTTGAAAAGGACATGGAAAAGTTTAATTTTGATAAGAATCTTTTGTTTGTCAATTGAAAAGGCCAACTGGCCCCCCTAAAACGACCCAGTTTCAGTGGAATCAATACAATGTCCTTGAAGGTAATTAGCTAATTAATTTCAAAATTGTTATCAGAGACTGAGGGCGGAGTGTGGATTGAAGTGGTTTGAATGGGCGAATGTACATTGTAGGGAATTGTAGATTAATTTATTGAACTGCGATTAAAATTGTTTTTGTTTATGGTTCAGTAAATCGTTTTAATTGTAAGTCGTAAGGGTATTTTAGATAAATGGGATTAAGCAAAGGGACAAAATGGCAAACAAAACTTGCTCATTAATTATATTCTATCTCTTTCCCTCTCTCTCTCCCTGTAGGTACCCAAGGCTTAAAGGAAGCTACCAGATCAATGATATTGGACAGTACAAGAATAAATGAGAAGACATTTGAAACTCAAACGAAAACTCAATCAAAGCAAACATCGTTGACAGCGGCAACAACGGCAACCAAATCGTTGACATTAATTTTGGCAGCGACACAAATTACCAACCATCAGACAGAAAAACTCGTTGCAGTCACTGCACCATCACATCCAAACTCTGCCCATTCCTCTGTTTCATCGAATGGATCGTTCCTTGGCAGCAATGTTGCCATTAATAACATTAGCAACAATGGAGACAATTCCACAATGGCAACCAATGTGTCTATCGCTCTGGAGGCAAATCTTATTATGAGCAATAGAAATGTGCAGGACGAGCAGGATTCTATAGAGCACAATGCGACAATGTCATCAACAGACTCCGCCACATCAGCTTCGCCTACAACAACAACAACAACCACAGTCAAGCCAATAACAACAACTACTCGTCGTCCGGCGCCAACAACCACATTGAAGCCACCACCAACAATAGATGATTACCAGACAATAATTAGCCAGGCAGGCACCCATGCCTATCTGCCATGCAATGTAAGTCTAAAGGAGAAACTGCACCCATGTTTACACACACCCACACACACACACACATCCTTCAATTGAATTCAAATAGACATTGTGTGTGTGTCGAATGAGTTATTGGCAATAGATTGACATCAAATCGGAGCACACAAAGAATATGAATACAAAAGGCTGTTTTTTCCTTGCTGAAAATGGATAACAAAAGCACGCTCTTTAGTTGTCTCCACTTTGACATAGTGCTAACATTCAACATTGCGAGTTGTTAAAGCTCACAATACACTAGCACTGAGTGGGATTAGTTGGCATTAACTGGAATGAATTTGCAACAAGTTCTCCCTAATCTGAAGATGAACAATTGCATCTTATGGGCATAGAATAATCAATAAATGTGATAATTCCCCTCTTGAGTTTTCTTTTTTTGCTGTCAAAAGAAAACCACAGAAAAATTTTCCATTTCACTTTTAAGGGAATTATTTTCTTGAAAATACATTTTCATTCACATTCTCTCAAGTTAAAAAACACCTCCCACACATGCTCTTTAGGCACCCCTTGACTCAGACGAGTATTGTGTGTGGTAAGTTAAGTCAAAGACAAAAGAATAATCTAAAAATACATTCGGTAGAAGGAAAAAACAACAACAACAACAACAACAAATATACAACATTAAAAGGAAACTCAAACTCAAAGACTTGCTTGGGGATACTTAAAAGGTAAATAAAATATAAATTGTAAAAGATGAGAACAGAAAAAAAGAGGAGAAAACTGGATGTTACCTTATTTCTTCACTCTTTGCATCTTTTAATTAACTAACATCATTGCTTTTGTTGCTGTTGTTGTTGCCGCTTTACACTCGAGTTCATTTGAATAAACATAAAAGTATCCGTTCGTTGTGTTTGAGAGGAGCATCTGCAGTTGAGTTGCGAGTTGAAATATTTATTCCTTCAGCTACTTTCTCCACATTTTCCCAGTAATTTCCTGTCCAAACAGAGCGGCAGCAGCAGCATCTGGAATGGGGTGGGGGGAAACGCCAATTATAATTTTCCTAGATGAATGCAAGGATGCGAATGCGAAATGCAGGCAATCCGCCAAACCATTTGAAACCTCCAAGTGAAGAAGTGAGTCAGCCATAACCAAGTTATTAGCGGATGGACTCTCTTCTCACGCTCTGTCCCTCTTTCTCTCTCGCTTACACACGCTTCTAGTTGGGTTCGCCGCCCCAAAATTATATGCGTTCATACATAAATACTTATAGAGTCTGAACACTTTCCACTCGCACTCTGAACTATTTGGGTCATCATCATAGAAGAATGAAGAAAGAACAAAAAAAAAGAAGAAGGAAGGAAAAAAAATACTTGCGCTCCTTTTTTTTGTTGCTTTGGGCGTGGCAGCGGCAATTTCCGGTTTTGTTTTCTACCCAGTTCCGACAGCTCGAAAGCGTAAATTAGTTCAAAAGCGCCAAAAACTTGGCCACCCCAAGAAAGCGGAAGTCAAGCCAATCGACATCACTTCCTCCATGTCCTCCAGCTTCTCATCGCCCCATTTGCCCCAAAGTCATAGAAATATCTTGATTGAACTGAACAACGAATACCGTGCAGAGTCAGTCTGCATAATCAGTTGCTTATTATAAATTTTAAAATTGATTATTAAACATCAACAAAAGAGCAGTCAAATTTCTTGTTAATATTTATTTACTTTTCATTATTTTTGAGTTAAATACACAAAAGGCTAGACGAAGGACGAATAAATTTCATACTTTCTGCACCGGTTGATTGAATTCCTGCAAAAATCAATCAATTTGACCCAAAATAAATATTTCCAAAAAACTGACTACCTGATTATCTTGCACACTCAGAGAAATGAATTGTCATAAAAATTATTAACCACAAGTGAAAATTGTAGCCAAAAGAAATTCGATATTAATATTCTAATATTAACCTATTAACTAGGACATTCTTTTCCATTTCAAAACTATTTTTAGAACATTTTACTTTTGAATTTGTATAAATGAAATTTAAAATGAAACAACTTTGCCTTAATCCTGAGACTTGCTTAAACCTAATCAATTAATGATATAAATTTTTAACCGTGGGCGCTGTAAAAGAAAATGGAATATCGACACAAAGGAAATCCGCAAAAATGTTTTGGTTTTTCTTCTCCTTCTTGTTTTTGGCGTTGTTGTTATGTTTTGTTGTATTTTGGTTGTGCCTGCAGGGCGCTTGATTTCTTTCTAAGAAACGACTTTGGATCTCCTTAGCATTTTTTTTTTGCCATTCTTTTCTTATTGTATTTTTATTTTTTCGCAAAGTCAGCGAAAAGTTGGAAAACAAAGCAAAAAAATATGGGAGAAAAGGAAAACTGAGGCGATACAAGGGCTGCGCCTAGAAGGCACTTTGAGGTGAAGTCTTGTGTGAAAAAAAAAATCAACAAAATAAAAGAAATTATTTACAAACAACTTTAGACAAGATTCGCAATGTTATGAGCAAACTTTGATGATGACGACGGCAGCAGACAAGAACATAAAAAGCAATCGACTTTACGATATGGGAAAATGTCGGCAGATATATGTAGAAATGTATGTCTGCTTGTGTGTGTTAGTATTTAATTTTTTGTTTGTTTTCTTTTTTTGTTTTGGGTGACTCTCTGATACGTCCAAAAAACTAATTAACGATATTTAAATTGCAAAAGAGTCTACGAGAAATCTTGATAAATTTTGTATATAAAATTGCGGTCATTACGTTTTGCCAAATTAGCCACAATCTAATACCGAACAGTCACCAAAGTCTGGAAGCAAATTTAAATTAGCTAATGCCCAAGGATGGTGACCTGTTCCTGTTAGGCCGAAACCACAAGGATATTTGTCTGACTAAGAACGAACGAGAAGCAAAGTCAAGCCACAAGGCGGATATGCGGATGAGGCTGGCGTTGACGATGACGATGACGAAGGCAGAAACCAAAAGCAAGAAGCCAGAAGCCAAGAGACTTACTTACACTTGCCACGTACCTACATATAACATCTCCTCCCTCGTATGCTGCCCAATGGTGCTGTAACCGAGCCAGAGACCGAGCCCATGCCAGTGAACAGGATAAGCATCTTCACTTAATACTGAGTATAATGCCGATGTTCAAACCTGATAATAATGTCCTTTATGCCGCCGCACAGCCTTTGCCGCACATAGTACACAGTTCAGCTGTTGCCAGAGATTTAATAAACTTCGCTTTTACCAGCATGGGCATAGTAGTTATAGAGCTTACATAAAATATATATTTAATTTTGATATGAAAACCAATTTTCGCCATATTTATGCAGATTGAATAATGCACTTTTCTGATAACAACAAGTACTTTCCATAGACAGAAGTTAGCTCTTAAAGATCAAAGTTCAAACCTAATGCCATTATTTTCACAGAAAGGGAATAGACACAGAAAATCCCCAAGAAGTGCGACTCATGCCGTCTTTAACTGCTGGTCACTTTAAATTCATTTGCTAAACTGAATCCACTGTATTAACATGTTCACCTAACTAGCCCTGAGACTTGAGTTTCCTCTTTTTTTTGCTGTTATAAAAATCTCATTGTCCTGTTCAAGCAAGTGCTAAGCCTCTTCAAGTCTTTCAAGCAGCTTTTGAAGATGGAGGAACGCTGATATGAGATATTTTCCTCCCCCCATATTTCTCACTTTGATTATTTCTCCCCGGGTGCTTGGCTGGAAAATGTACTCTGATGTCGAATTGATGCCTGATGGCCTGGCGTTTAAACAAAGTGTGAGATGATTTGTCGTTGATACTTATACTCATTTAAGGCCAAGGCATATTAAAATAGTTTTGACAGCACGTAGCCGACAGACAAAAAATAACAAAAGAAGGAGGCAATCAGGAATAGACAGTATGGAGACCATATCAAAAAAGGAGCAAGACTTCTGAGGGTTGGAAATCGGAGTTCGGTCTGAACGCGTTGTGCGTGCCTCAGTCACTTGGCGACGAGAACGGTTGCCACAACTGCCGGCAACCAATGAAAAACAACAAGAACATAAAACACAAATGATTATAGTATCTAATCATGACGTCGTCGTCTTCTTTTTCCCCAACTTCTTTCTTGCTGTTGTTGTTGGCGTTGTCTCCTCTGCCAACACCGACAATGTAGTTGATGACAGCAGTTCAAACACTGTCATTTGCCTCTGCCAACGATTCGCAGTCGCCATTTTGGCCAGTTCCCACAAGTTCTCTATGATTATGTATGCTGGCTGTGTGTTTATTGCCAAGTTTAGCATACACTGTGCAAAAACTTTGCAACTAGTTTGAACTTGATTTAATGATTTGACATATCAGGTAGAAGAAAATATGGAATAAGTACATATAGATTTTATATGATCTACTTTAGTTTTTATTACCTTCATTTGGATTAGTACCTAGCACTTGACTCACTTCCTGTATCTATTTTTTTTAAATGCATACACGAAACAATTTCCCCTTTATCTAAATAGTCTTCTCTGCTAGTATTAAACTCGCTTCATTAGTCTCGTCAGGAATTCTCCAACTAATTACATACTTTTATTCCATCAGATTTTGCCAAGTTTCATAAAATCAAATGATAATTATACCCATACATACATACATTTTGCACGCTCCCTTCACACAAGCTAAAATTGTGTCAAGTGTAATTAGTAAAAAGCTCCACCTCCATATCTTGCTATAGTGATATTTCTAGCTAAAGTCTTACAAGTGGTCCACAGAGTCACATAAATATTTCTACGTATAAATTCTTGGTCATGTATGTGTGTATGCCTAAGACCTAGCATACTACAGGGCTCCTTTGCTATCTTCGTCGAGGGGAAAGATCCTTGTCGAGAGCAATCTAATGTATATTATTTTGTTTTCCTTGATGCTCCTCCTGTTACTGGTTGTTGCTGGTTTATTAAATGACTGCTAAATTATTATTGTCATTATTGACAGAAATGAATCGTTGTCGTTTTGTTATCGTTATTGTTTACCGTCTTTCTGCCACAGTTGCCCTTTCTTTTAGCTGTTATTGTTGTTGAAGTTTACTCAAGGAAAAGTTCTGCTGACATCATTGACTGAGTCAGCTGGGAATTTACGTGGCTAACATACAATAATTGAATTAATTTTAAAAATTGAAAAACCAATTTTCGATTGATGGTTCTCTGCAATATACTTTTCTGTACCATTGAGAATTGATTATCATTTAATTTCGAACGTCATTGCGGAAAGATACATTTGTTGGACATTGTCGTTGAATAATTTAAAGTAAATATTGCTTGCTTGTGCTCATTGCTTTTGCCATTTTGCCATTTTGCAGGTGAAGCAGCTGGTAAAGAAACCCATTTCATGGCTACGTATGCGAGATGGACATATATTGACAGTTGATCAGACTACATTTATAGCAGATCAACGTTTTCAATCAGTTTTCTCACCAAATCCGGAGCGTTGGTCGCTGCAAATCAAATACGTACAAGTGAAGGATGAGGGTACCTATGAGTGTCAAGTTTCTACAGAGCCCAAAGCCAGCGCCATTGTGCATTTAAGGATTGTGGGTGAGTAAAGAAGACAACCTGTGGTTTTCCTTTTTGACAACTTTTTGGAAAACCAAAACACAAAAGCTAACCCTACCGAAACTCGAGCAGCATTCTCTCACATAAGGCCATAAATCACCTGGCCGCAAGACAATAAATCAATGACATTTGCAGTTTTTGAACAGATTTAACCTAGATAACCAAACTCTGATTGTAGTTCATTTGACTTGTCCTCACATTCGTTACTCATTTCTCTCTCTCTTCCTTTACCTGAAGAACCGAAAACCGAATTAATTGGAGAGTCCACGCGTCACGTTAAGGCCGGAAGTCAAGTGAAATTGCGTTGCATTATTAGTCAAGCATTGGAGCCGCCACTTTTCATTAATTGGTTTTACAATCAAAAGCAAATCTATTTGCATAATCGTCGCGGTTGGCGTACGGAAATTGAACGTATCGATCTGCCAACGGAAGCGCAGACAACAACAACAATTGCCACAACTACGAAAGCAGCGACAGAAACTTCAGCAACAGCAACAGCAGCAGCCCCATCAACATCGACAGCATCTGCATCGGCAGCAGCAGAGGCTTCTAATGGTTTATTAACCATAACACGTTCATATATTTTAGATGCCATATCCGTAATTGATGGTAGTGATGCCATCACAGAGATAAATGCACCGACGACAGCCCCAGAAGCAGATAATACCGGCAATGTTACGGCGGCAACATCAACAACGACGACAGCAACATTGGTTTCAGGAACTGCTGCAACTGGTGCAACGGCAGGATTAACAACTACGGCAGCAGCAACAACAGCAACAGGATGGCCAAGTACCACATCGACGACAGCTGCAACGACAACAACAACCACAATGGTGCCCAGCAGTAGTTTCATTAAACAAATAACAGTAAGTGGCAAAAATAAGTTAGAGAATCAAACTAATCTTAAAAGACAAAACAGAACACCTCGTCAAGAAATTGCAACAAAAGAACAAACATCTGAGATATATCATGAACGTATGAATTGAGATCGAAACCATTTCATACTTACAAAAATATTAAAGCTTCTCAACTATATAGCCACTCGTTGTCATTCCTACTATTAATATTATGGTTCACCTCTTGACACTCATGCATTTTCATTAAACTGCTTTTCATTACGCAAATTGCCGTAAATGCGAGCGTCAGTCGAGTAATTTTTATTAAATTATATTCCATCCAAAATGCTGACACACACACACACACACAGACACAACCCTCAGCTAGTAGAGGGGAGAAACAAAATTGTCAGCGTCGTCAAATTATAATTTTAATATGGTCCAAAGGACTTTTATATATGTACATACATATATACATAGGTAGAGTGGCACTCGATTTGTGTCTGACAACTGTCTCGACTTTTATATATATGTATGTATATGGTAATATGTGTGTACTTATGAATGTGAAAGTCAAGTGTATGTGTATGTGTGTAATTGTATTCGTAAATTTGTTTTTTCTCTTTTTGCAGACAGCGTCGCTCATCATTCCAGCTGTAGTGAAACTGGATTCGGGCAACTATACATGCAGCCCCTCAAACAGTGCCCCCCGCACCATTGTTCTACATGTGCTGAACGGTAAGAATACTAACCAATCCCCAACACTATGACCCGCATCAACGACTTGCTCCGACGACGACTGTGCCAACTGTTTTTATTGTATGCCATGCCAATTGAATTAAGTTTTCATTTAGCTTAATTGAATTTTATTTCGTTTGTATTTGGCAATGGCCGCACGCATTTGGCCTTTTTGGATGCTGACTTTTCATTCTTGTTGAGCAACAATGCACATTGGTCCCAAAGGCAAAAAGGGAAATCGAAAGCAATACCATTTAATATATTATTTTGCATAGATTATCTTCTTGTTTCAAAGAAAATAGTTGATCGCCAAACAAGTCTTCAATTCTAAGAGAAAACATTAGAAACCTATAATTTAAACGACTTTGAAAGTAATATCGCTCATACGTCACTTTAAATTCTAAATTCTGATAACACTGTATAAGTATTTTGCTAAGCTAGCTAAGTCGACCACAGTGTGCCTAAAATTGTGATTATTTCTAAAGATAATACCTTTCATTTTAGCTATCATAAAAGTTTATTGGGCTACTTTCAAACACTCATTTCAGTTAAGGTAAATTGGTTAACTCATTAGGCACGTTGGAAAAAATTATTATAATTTTTTTCATTTCCTTAGATTTAATTTCTTGTGATGTTATAGTTTTTGTTACTAAAACAACCACTGTGCCTTATATTTGATGAGTTTTCATTGTGTTTACACAACTTTCAACAATTGCTAACCAGCAGTAGCAGAAGCAATGAGCTGCTGTAGCAGCGCCCAGAATGGACCATGGCTACCGGGGTGCAGTTTTTATTGTCAGCTCAAAATGGCCACAATTGGGTTATTTGTTCAGTGTTCACAATAAGAGCACGGAAAGGACACCACAGAAGCGTGGGAAAATAAACGGAGAGAGAGAGAGAGAGAGAGAGAGAATGAGAATGAGTGAAGTGATACGAATGACGATAGCAATGACTATGACATTGATGGCTGACATCGTCTGGCTGGCGACCTATAAATCTTGTCTCATTTGTTCAATTGTTTGTTTTGTTATTATTATTTACCTAGACTGATGCCATATTTCTGTTACCATTTAAATCGGTTAGCTTTCGCTTTTGTTTAATGTCGCTACTCTTACCGCTCCAGCAGACACCACTCATGTCAGCTCTGCCACCTTTTGACATGTGTTTGGCTCTGCTTAAATGCCAATCTCTGCCCGGAGAGTGCTGAAGAAGTGGGGCAAAAACAAAAGCCAGGTGAAATGATTGTGAATGATGACACATGACAGAGAACATGGAACCTCAGCTGTGGCTCATGGATTCCCAGTCAGTTGCACAGAGAAACAGAGAGACAGGTACACGTTCTGTTGGCTGTCGTTTACACGCTTCTGTCGCTGAGTGCCAAAAACTGTCACGTTTATTGCCAAAGGATGTTAAAAAATAATGGCCATAAAAATGACAATTGACAATGCTTATTGAAGTGGGTTCGTTTTTTGTTTTTTGTTTTTCCTCAAGTGTTAAATCTGATTGAGATTTGCCGATAACACTGGCTATGATACTTATGTACGTCTTGGCCAGAAAGGGCAAACAATAAATAGCCTTTAACAGGAAAACTCAAAAGTTATGTATTTAAGAAGACCTAATTTTAGGCCCACATTTATTAAAGATAAACGAAAGAACTTAGATAGATAGATAATAGGAAAATATGATATTCTTGGAAATAATTTGTTTTTCTACCATTAATTTAATAAATTATTTGCACATTTTAGTAATTATTTTCATTATTTGTTTATATTTCGGAATACCACAACATGATGAAATCAAAGAATAATATTTCAATTCATGCCGCTTAATTTAACAAGCAGAAAAACATGTTCAACAAAAATGAAATAAAGAACACGAAATGATATGAAAAGCAAGACAAATATTGCATAAAATTTATGTATTTTTAATATTCGACTAATTGGCGCAGATAAAAGGCAGCAAACCAACATCATATACACTTTGTTGTACATTTTTTTCTTGTTTTATTGTAATGAGTAAAAACATGTTCAAGCGCGGATAATGAAAAATCACAGCATTCCAAGGACACAGTAGGCCAAGGAGGCGCGGGTGGTTTTTTATGTGATTTCAAGCGAAAATTGCATATGCATTTTAATGGTACAATATATCTGTGTGTTTATATACATCTATATATTTATGTACATATATAACTATATATGCATTATGTATGTATATATTGAGATTGTGGCGTCCTTTGTATTTTATGAAAAATTTTACATTCATTTTACACAAGTGGCAAAAAGGTTAATAAACTTAATGTCATTTTTGCGGCTCATTACAATACAGTGAACACGAGACAAAAAAAAACCGAAAGAATTATTGAGCAACAACATTGACAAATGATTATTAATAGCTTAATGATATTATCATTTATTCATTTATAATATTTTCTCTGGCGCTTTTTACCTCTGATTTATTCAATCTGTGAAGGAAAAGTCCGTGGATAACCACTTTATGTTATAATTAATCTACTTATATTCAATAGAACCACGTGATTTTGAGTGGAGTTTTTCTCTTTAAAAATTGTATGAAATTATAATTTAATTATTCAATTTCATTAAACAAACATTTGCGACAACAACAAAAGTTTTAAAATCAACAAATCGCGATTGATGAAATTTTGCTTTATTATTACAAAATGGGGCGCTTAAAAGTAGGCAATATATACTATCTTTGGTATTCTGTTTGCTGCTTGCTATTTGTTAATTTATATAAATGTTATCATCTCCATTATACCAATCAATATATGTATATATAGCCCGCATAATGAGATAAACCATTGCTATGCAAGGATCATGAACCAGTTGCCACCGCAGAGTTTATTTGTTAGATACTTTGAGTTCATTTTTGGGGTATATTTGCGCAATTTCAATTTCAATATTTGCTTTGTGAGCATTTCAAGCGTCGGCCGCAAACCCATCACCTCTTGTGCCATCACTACGCCTACCCCTTTTGATATATTCCATTAAATTTTTGCAATAGAAATATTTAATTACAATATGTACCTACATATTTCGCACAGCATGGCAATTTATTTGACCAATCAACAGAGGAGAGGGCAGGTGTTGGGGTTTTTTCTTATTTTGTAAATTGGTTGAACATGACATCGAACCTCCAAATTGATAATGATGCAAATTCGAAACGATTTTTGGGCCTGGCTAGATTTATGCTGGCCTGTTTAGGTATATAACTATGCATATATCCCAACTAACCCTACTCTTCTATCCTATTTGCTGTTTGTTCTCGTTGTTACAGGTGAATATTCCGCATCGGCCATTAAATCCGCCAGCAATACGCTAATTGGATGTCGTGGCTATTTACAATGGCATAGTGTTTCAACGATTTTGACACTTTTGTGGATTATAAAATTTGCAATGGCAAGAAATATGACAGTTTGTACAACAGCCTTAACAAGGAGAGCAACTACCATGAGTCAAGAAGGAACACGAATTGTGGTACATTATAAACATACGACCAGTTCAATTAGTGGCGCCAAAGTGGTTGAGGATAAAACTTGAGCAAATGCTATGGAACGTGATCAAAACAAATCCCAAAAACACCAAAATTAAATAGTGATTTTGGGTTCTAATACAAAAAAATACTCGTATGTGTTATGTCTTTTGAATAAAAAAAGTTTTCAAGCATATCGCATTTAAGTTTGAGTGTGATTTGAACTGTTCTTACCCTTTCCCAACCTAAAAATGGAAAATTTGATAAGTTCTTAAGTGTACGGAATTATATTATTTTATATGCCTCTATGTATAGATGTACCTATAGATATAGGTAAATATATATACCTATACAAATTTGTAAGTGTATATTCTACGATAAAATCGTCAAGCATCTCACTTGTTCTCCATTAGCAACTGTGTAAATAGTAAGAAAACGTATTGAAAAAATATGCATCTATACATTAATCGATAAAGGAATGCACTCAATTTTGTTTAAGCTGTCATTTCATTAAAATTATGGTTGTAACAAGTAAGCAATTCACTAAATGATAAAGGCAAAAAACAACAAAAAAATAAGAATAATACAATAAATGTTTAAATATTCTCCTTAAATAGAATATATAATCAAAAATTAATAGTCTGTATTCAGTAACGAAACATTGTCCCATAAAAAAGTAATGCAAATATAATAAAGGTAAGCCTTTAGTATTTTGAGTTAAATCTGTTAAGACTCTTTCTAACTTAAACTGAGTGAAGTTTAAATTAGATGTCCATAAATATGTGACTGGAGTATGCTATTAAGCTAAGCCATATTATGAATGCTCCAAAGTTCGTACATATATCCTTGCAGGGTGTAACTGCCAAACATCCAAATAGAGGATACCATCAATTGGCAGAGACTTGATCTTTCTCCTCTTTTCAGTTCGTTTTAAGAACAAATTAATTTAACAAATGAATTCGTGTTCTAGATTATATCAAAGATGTTATTAAAAAAGATAGCTAGGAAGTATTTTAAACGCTTTTTGACTGCATTAAACTTCTGCAAGGATATAAGAAGGAATAAGAAACTTTTAGATTAAAGAATTAATTATCTAAGAAAGCAGAAATTATATGTAACAAAAGTTTAATTTGAAATTTGTGAATTTCTCTAAATTGTAAATATGTATTTAGGCATAAATCAATTAAATATAATTTCATAATTTCTTATTGTTAGTTAGTGAATTATGCTTAATAATGCTTTATACCAAATGAAAATGGAAAGTGAAAATGAATGAACAAATATAAACCCTAAATTAAGCCAGAAAACTGTGTAAATAAGAGCATGAAATAAATTATATGTGTCTGTGTGAGTGTTCCTTCAGCAACAGATAAATAAATATATAAACAAAAAGAAAAGCTCAAAAATAAATATGATATACATATGTAGTTAGTACATAAAAGACTTTCCGTTATACTACTCCTGAAATCGCCAAGCCGAGCAAAATGAAAACAAAAACTAACAGAAACCATTTGAATTTGATAAAATGTAAGCATTCGATTAAATGTTCTATGCCCACATGATTTACAACAGTGAAATTTCAAATCAAATATAATAACTGCAAAATTAATTTCTAAGCCCTTAACAAATAAGTAAAGAAAACAAAAAACCATACGAGTAAATAAAATAACATAACATTTCTTCAATGAATTTATTTATTTCGTTTGCTTTCCTCGAATACTGTCAATTTTCACACCGAATAAATTCATCCGACTAACAACTACTATAAGTGCAGATTCTGTTTTCATCAACCACAAGCCATAAAATCTTGTAAGCAAAACATGAATAGGACTTTTGTGCATCCTGGAATTTTTTATTCCAAAATGTTCTTTGAAATACTTGAGCACTTCATGGCAAATATTTCTGCAAACTATTAAGCTCAAGTATAGAAAATATTGGAAAGTGCAAACCAAGTTCTGTAAATCGATGATCTGAACAGAACGATGTTAAACAGAAATCTAGCCTCAACAAAAATTCAAATTGTTTAGTCAGATGCATAATAATAAAGACCTAGACTGAAATATTTTCTTTACAGGGTATGAAAGAAAAATGAAAAAGAAACTACCAAAATGGTAATGAAATCCCTGTGAATGCTTCATGTCCAAGCAAATTTATGCCGTAATTTCAACCTGCCAAGTATCCTCATTCCTCCTGCCCACCCTCCTCGAAAGAAAAAAAAATCTAATATGCACACAAACACATGCTCCCCTGGACTGCCTCAAGATAGATGAGTTGAAATCCTCCTTCGTATCTGGCTCTCGTTGGTTCACCCTTGTCCGAACTAAAATATTCAAACTGAACTCGTGAATTTTGCACAAGTTTGTTAAATATTCATTCATTTTTCGGACCACAAGTGTGGTTAGTTGGTGTAGGGTGTCAAATGCTCACAAAAAAAATGGTTGCAAACAAAAAAAAAACACATTTGTGCAGAAATATATATCCTCTGACGTCTGACAACTGCAAACCAATAAATATGTGTGTCCTTTTGGGTGTGCCCTTGTGTATGTGTGTGTGTTCCAAAAACCAACTATATATCCAAATATATTCACGTTTAGTTTTCACTCCTTTTCTTGTTTTTTTTTTTTGTTGGTTGTTGTTGTTAAAACTAAATGAATTTCAGACTAACTATGTAAATGAGTTTTCAAAATAATTTGATGGTTTTTATACTCATTAGACAAGGTGTTAATGGGTATATTGAGTTTGTAAAATTACAGGCAATAAGTTAAATAAATTTAACCTTTTGGGTATATATACATATCTCATGATTATTCATCAATATTCTTTGTCATTAAGCCATAGAATTATAGGGTCGTTAGCTCTCCGGTTAAGCCAAATAACTCATAGAAATCCTAGGACATTCCGGTCAATAAACATTACATTAACTTAGTCTCTTTTGCTTTCTTTTCTTAATAAACAACAATTAATAAGTCTATTTTTGGCAAAGTGTATTTTTATAACTTTATTTAGGTTCAATAAAACGAAAAGAGTAAAAATCAGAAAGCAATTAGTCTATGTACTAAAAAATATTAGTTTAGATAGAAATTATGTTTGTATTTTCTCTATTTTGTAAAATTCACTAATTCGGATATGCAGTAAAATTGCATTATTTTGAACTCTGAGTTCTATATGTATTTTGCACACTTATGCACAGCAAAAATAATAACAAATATACAAATGTTCAAATCCCTTTTGCTCTTGCCATTTGGAAGCCTTTCCAAAACATATTTGCATTCATATGGACAAAAATGTATGCATACTCGTTTGTATATGGAAATGTCTAGGTATATATGTATGTTAATTTTGCTGTAATTGCCCAACATTTAGTTTTTTAATCTCAAGCAGAAAAGGTAAGGAAACTTTTGCACTTTTCATTCTCATCATTGCCAGCAGCATCTATGACAACAATTTTTGCGGTGGTATGCAAATTGAGTTAAATGTCAACGTTTTGTTAAAAAACATTCTACATATACATACGTACATATACATACATACATATAAATGTAATGTACATACATATATACATATGTATCGCATCGTTTGTATGTTCTTCTCCATGTTTCTAACGAAATGTCAAAAATGGTAGAGGAAAAGAAAGAAAATAGAGAAACAGTATCCACATAGCAAATTCATGACAAAATTGTGCATTGGCAGAAGGGAAAACGAAACGTAGACAAAATGCAAACGTCAACCAATTCACTACCATGTGAATTGTACATCGACTGAAAACTGGGTGACAATGATGTTAACTAGAGTGTGAAAACTATGATTGGCTGGTACGCGAGTGAGACAAGAAATGTATATAGGAGAGGGTACCCGAAGTGAGAGATGACTGGTGATGTAGAACCAGCCCCAAAGGTCATGCCTAGCAACCACTTTGCCTATGCATGGCAAGAATTTTCATTTTGTACATTTTTGCCCCCAATGTCATTCGATTCAATATTTGAAAATGTGTCGTTTAGAGAGTTTAGCAGAGTATTGCATCAAATTTCAGAAGAATCTTAATTAGCTATAACTTTTAGTGCAATTTAGTCGAATCGCAGGGTACTTGAAATTATCAATCAAATTGGTTTTTTAAGAATTTGAAAAGACATCGACAGAATACAGAAGCGAAAGACTGCATCTAAATATATAGTATACTTATACACTTGCTACCAGAGATTGCCACATGACGTTTGCAACCTGCAGCTACCACTCGTGGCATCCAATTTCCGGTGCTTGGGTAAATACATTATGCATCTTACAACTACTTAACCAAAACTGTGGGTTGGTGGTGCAACGACAGGATGGTGAACTGAATGGAAACTTTTACTCGATACAAGGGATGCAATAAAAGTGTGTGCTTGTCTGCGTGTATGTGTGTTTGTGTGTGCTGTGAAAAAAGGTGAAGATTACCTACTGAATACAGGTGAATCTTCTTACCCACTAAGTTGACTTTCTTTTATTTTCCCAAGGGCTTGCGTGCTGTGAGAAAGTTTCTTCTTAGACGACGGCTCAGACTCGATTCATGCTTATGACAAACATGTGCGATACGACACTTGTGCACCTTGCCGCAACCAGAATCTTAACCCACAGACGGTCGACACGACCCATCCACATCCACAACCACATTCACATCCTCATCCGCATTCTCATCCACTCCTTTACCATGTCAAGGCGCGTCTATCAGAGCATCCTCATGAAAGTTAAGGACTTGCATAACTTCTGGCATTTATGTGCGCTTTTCAGCGCCACCGCTCATCACCCGAACCAGCAAGAGCCATTTCCTGCACTTCGTCTCGCACTTTTCCATGCTTCATTACGCTAATGCCGTGTTTTCAAATTATTTTACATGCTGCTAACACCCCTTACGTCTCCTACCTTATATGGCCCCTTTATCGCATACACCTAGAACTCGTCTATCCTGCAATGTGATTCTCACTCAAAGTCTACGTGCTGGTAAGTGGCATTTTTTTTCTTCTTTTTTTTAATGTTTGTTGCATATTTTATGAAGAGTAGACGTGGGAAGGCGGCTGAGTTAGAAGAAGACTTGTGGCTCGAGGATTGCTGCTGATTAGCGTCAAAAGTTTTTGTTGTTCCACTTAACTAAGCTTGGTTAGCACTCAATGAGGACTGAAAAGGATTTACACATTCCACCAACCAGATTTACCAAGGCAAACTACAAATGCTTGAAATCGTTAATTAACAAATGTTAAGATCTACACAATTCTTAAATTTGATCAAGTAAAATCTATCCACTTCAATTTGTTGGATTAAGTGATGAGATTCTATTTCTTATGGAAGTATTTTTTATTACAACTTGAAGGACATTAAAAAATCCTTTACGGAAAACATTCTTTTGGCTCATAAACATCAGCAAAAAATGGAAAAAGAGGCCAGAACATCTGTTTATTTTTTTATGTTTTCCAGACTCCTTTACTTTTCATTCTCCACATTTTCCTCTTTCATTTTCAGCTTAGAAATATGTGTGTGCGGGAAAGTTTTTATAATGCAAGTTTAATTTCCATTTTTCGTTAGACCCAGAGGAAAAAAGGGGTCAATAAATTACGAAACAATATACATATATACAGATTTTCATGCTGTTTGTATATATTTTACATATTTCTATATACATTCACTATGTATTTTTCCAAGAAGAATGTAAAATTGTTTGTTTGGTGATTTTGAGGCAGGCTGCTGCTGTTTCTAGTCAACAGCTGTTGACTGATGCCAAAGCCGTTGAAAAGGGACCACTGCCAGCCCAGGAGAGAAGAGTCCTTTGCAGTGGGTCCTGGTACCGGCAAGATAAAGTACACTTTTGTGATAAATATAACAACAAGTACCCAAGGCACGCACCAACTAGGGGGAGAGAGCGACAGAGGGAGAGTGAGAGAATGTGGGGGGCCAGGCGAAACGCATCCAAATTCATTTCATAACCAGCGGACAGACTATTGGACGAATGGATGAAGGGGTAAAGAGGCAGCTGTTATAATGATGCCAAACGATACATCATCGCAAATGCTAAAATTTTCGGCAGTCAGCGCTCCTCTCAACAGCTGTTACCACTGATGAATCCTTTGGGTCCGCCTGGTCTTACTCCTGCACCTCCTTTTCTCTCTTTATGCCATCCTGCCTTGCGTCTCTTGCCTCTTTCCAGCTTTCTCCTAATATTTCAATATTTCGTCCATAAAAAAAGGCGTAAGTTATTTTTCATAAAAATAATGCCTGAAACCGTTCCCACTTCCCTTCCCACTCACACTATTCACACGCTACTCTGCTTGCATTTCTGGCTTGGCTAATTTCCCCGCATAAATCTAAAAATCCACAGACAACAGCAGCAACAATAGGAGCAACAATATAATTAACTATCATAGAATATTCAAGGCACGCGTTTCGGGTTCCATTCTCTGGCTCAACTCTGCCGAAAGTGTTTGCCATTTGTTTGCCAAATTTTGTTGTTTCTTTCTGTTTTGCTTCGTTTCGAATTGGTTTCGTTCAGTTTCGGTTCGGTTTCGTTTTGTACGGGTTTTGGTATTCACATTTATGAGTTGTTTTAATTTGCTGTTCGTGCTTTGTTTATACGAAATCTGCATTTTCCTAGTTTTTGTTTTCTGCTCCCTACGTTAAAGCTGCTCCCTCAAATCGGCTTATACCCAAATGCATGTTCCACACACACACCAATGGAGACTTTGGCCATGAAAGGACCCAGTAAGCAAATTGGAACTTCTCAGACTTTGCCTCTAAAAGCAACTCTTCCAATGGGGGTGAAAGAAAAAGAAGCAGTCTAGAAAACAAAGAAAATGAAGCTGATGGGGAGGCTAGCCAGTCAGGTACACAAGTGCGTTTGGTAAAACGATGGGCGAACAGATTATTAAACAGTCACCCAAAAGAGAGATTCAAAGGCCACATCAGGAAGGAAAACCTAACGATAGAAAACCATTCAGCTGTGGCACTTAAATACTTTTCCAAACTTCTTGACATCTTACATTTTAATTTATATAATTTATAAACTTGAGAGGGTTTATGGCTCTATTCTTGAATGCAAAACAAATACATAAAAAATGTGAAAAACAACAGTAAATTTTTCTTATCGATTTCTTTAGATTTGATGATTGAAAGCCAAAATAATTGAAGAATTCCGAATTGTGTATGAATGTAATTATGACTTAGATGTTAAGTAGGTCAGAACAATACACTAACTGATTGGATTTAGTTGAAATTAAATCAATCCGCTTACTTAGTTAGTTGGTCTCGGCCAAATGCAAGTCAATTTGTTTCCCCCAGCCCGGCCAGTGACACGAGAGACGGGAGACAAAAGGCAGACAGACATTAATTCAATATGCTTTTTCGGGGGTCAACTATCATTAGCTTTGCCTGCCAAGATCCATTATCCTCGTGCTAATCATGGGGATGATAATAAAGATGATGATGATAATGATAATGATGATGATGGTGATGCATGTGTGTGTGTATATAAATGAATTAGTTCGCATTAAGCATACGCCACAGAAGCCAAAAGCAAAGCAGGATTTAAGAATATACATATATAAATTTGTGTATGCCTTCTGTATGTATGTGGATATGTCTGTTTCTGGGTCTGTGTGTGTGTGTGTGTGTGTAAGGACTTGTGACTCCTCGCTCATTTGCTTGGCCAGAACTGGGGAAGCCAGGGGATATGAAGTTCTGCTTCTGCTTGTGCTCTCTCTCGCTCTTGGTGTGTGTGAAGCATGGAATATTAATTCCTTAAGTAATTCACAACATTTGCAACTAATGTTTGTTAATGAGCTATGCTACATTCCCTACAACCATCCCCCCTTGCCTCTGCCCCATACACTGTTTCAGTCATAAACCATCCCCCTTGCCATGAAGTATTGCCTGGAGGTCAAGGCAAAAGCTATGAAATATATTTTTCTTTAGTCTGACTGCCGCTTGTTAAATGCGCAAAATTACCAAGTGGCAAAAGTGAAAAAGTGCAAAAAGACGAACATGTCCTTAGGTGACTCCTGTCCGTGTGCCCATGCCCTGTTTTGGGTAGGTGAGGTGCCAAGTGTCTAGTGCCATGCGGCGGCTGCCGACTGGCGTCGAGGGCTCCGAACACTTAATGAAATAATTATGTAAAGCAAACAAGATTCTCTCCTGTATTAGGACACCTTTTTGGCTTACTCTCCAGTTTCCGTTTCCCCCGACTCTCCCACACACACACCCACACATACCTGCTGGAATGGATGTCAGTGGTTTTGACATTCATTAATTTTTGTGATATTTAATCCTTGGGATGGGATGGCCGTAGAGGCTAGAGGGCTTCTTGCTTGTAGACCAGCTTTTAATTATTATAATTATTATTGCCTTGTTGCCAAGGGCATTAAGCTTACGTGGATATTATCGTTTCATTGTTTTCAATTGCTTAGAGAGTTTAATTGAAATAAATAATCAAAATATAGACTATATATAGACTAAAATTCTATTATGCATATTTAATTCAATTAATAAGTTAAATAGATCTATTCAAAGTTTTTGTATTCTCTCAAACAAAAATAGTCAGATATTAAAATATTACCTTAATCCCTTTTGCTAAGTTCTCTCAACACTGAAAGTAGAAAGAACTTATGCACTTTTATACCTTTAGCGAGCTAGAAAAGTACCAAGTTGAAATGGTAATTTAGAGCAAAATGCACAGACGCTTCTTATATATCCACACACACAGCATCACCCTCTCAGTTACTCATAAATTTGTATGTGGCACAAATGCAAATGTCAGTCATATTCAAGGATATTGATTGATATGCAATATTCTGTACGCGGTGCAACTCAGTAATTTGCATGAGTTCATTATGGACATGGGCGTGGGCTGGGCTTGAACATGAACAGCAAATGGGCCAAATGGACAGTGGCCAAAATTAAGGTGGCGGGCCATAGCCGGATGGGCTATGGGACTAGGGTAGGTGACCTGCATTTGACCATGTGTGCCTAATTCGATGGCATTTGACTATGACGATGAAATATGCGGTAGATGTTTGGGGCCGATTTAGGTGCCAGCATTGTGTGGAGCCTGATGTTGCTATTGCTGTTGTTGTTGTCAGGTATTACACTATTTACCATTTACATGGCTCTAAAGCAGTAAAATTAAACAGCTTGAATATATACTGTATGTACATATGTATATTGCTGCATTTGGATTTGTTGAAACTTCAAATGCTTTATGCTTTTCCATAAGCTTGAGTTTTGCTCAGATTATTGTCATCGTAAATAGAATCTAGTTTCAACTGCAACAAGAGAGAAAATATATATGTATATTTAATATTAAACATGACATTATTGTCTTGGCCCTGACTTCTTGACAATTTTCCTTTTTGCTTCCACCCCTTTACCATTTCCATTCGTGTCTCTATCTCTATCTTTAGATTTTGCTGTGTTCATTCTCTATTGCCAGCATTGACATCATTATTTTCTCAAGTAGATGTGCGTTGATAAACTCACAAAGCGTAACAATTTTATTCTCCGATTCTCTTGCAAAAAAACAGGATAGCAGCATAGCAGCATCTCTTGGCATCGTCATCCAGCCAGGCTTGCCTGTTTGGGTCCTCTGCTTGTTGGCATATACTTCATCCTTTATGCTAAATCAAATAAAGTAAATAAAAACATAGCGGGCGGGGAACGGAGAAAACTTCACTGGCAATATATACGTATTGAAAAAGAAATCCGTAGAATTTATTGATTTCATATTAGCACACGCACATAACATACAGACGCACACGCAAACGCATTTTCTTTTTGTTTTTTTGTGGGTTGTGTGCATAAATTTGTTTTGCTGCTGCCTAAAAGTATGCAACGAATTTTATAGACTTTACTTTTACTTTTCCATCTCGACTTTTGTTTGTTTTCTCCTCTTTGTCGCCCCTCATTGAACTCAAAACAAAATATCCAACAAAATTTGGGTCAATTCGTTTGATTCTTTTTTGTATGAATTTTTCTTCTTTTTTCACAAGTCCAAATTGCCTTGCTAATTGTCGATTGGGACACCAAGAGGCAGCATCAAGGCAATATCAAAGTTGTCCGTGAGTTGGTATGCGTGTGTGTGTGTGCTTGTGCTAATTGATTTCAATCGAGTTCTAACTTTGCTGTCGAATTTCGATTTCTATCAAATAATTTTTGAAAGCTTGGCCAGAATGGAAATTGCCAAAAGAAAATAAAAAAAAAAGGTTATTTATAATTAAGCGGAGCGGAACTTTAGAAAATCTTTAAGACCCTCTAAAATTAAATTGACTTTTTAAATGAGTGTTAGCTACATATATGAATTGTTAATAGTCAAATCAAATCAACTTTGTAATTGCACCATGTTTAACATTTTATCGTCTTGTATTTTTGAATAAGTCTATAAATTAGCAAAACTTCCTGTATGACTTAAAGAATTAAAACATTACTTTTTAAACATTTGACGGGGCAGAGAAAGCATATTAAAAACATCAAATATCTCCCTTCTACTGACTTCCCTCAATTCAATGCAAAAGTAAAACTTTAGAATATTTTAAATTTTGTTATGCATAATTTGAACTAATCTCAATTGCATATCCCTTCCGAAAAATTCACCACAATAATGCATCATTTTGCTAGCTGAAATATTGTATAACAAATTAGATGGCAAAAACAACTGAATATCAAATGAATGCTGAATGATAAGCTTATTTATGTGCGAGTATTTCGGAATTGTGTTTGGTTTGCGGATTGGTTGACACAGAAATCATTAGGCTAATGTCCATTTTGTGTGGCAAAATGCAAAATGTAAATACAAATATGGGGTATTGGCAAACAATAGGAACAATAAACCAAGAGCTGGACACATAAATGAAATAGGAAATCAGTTAACAGTAATCGGCCAACCATTGATGCCCAGTAAATTCAGTAACTCTGAATGGGCGATATGCAAAAGTCGGATTCAGTTAGAGTCACTCAGTCAGCCGCAGAGAGATAACAAATGTGGCGCAATTATGTTCGCATTAACCATATGGTTCGATAGAGTGGAGAGCGAAGTGAGAATGGATGGAATCTGCATCGATTGCCTTAAGTTGCCCTAGGGATTTGCATAAATCCAGAAAGTAGGAGAAACACTCGACCAATCGGTTTTAAGACCACTTAATAACCCACATTCAGGTTGGTATTGCTGCTGCTGATGCTGGAGCTGTTCATGTTCCTGCTGATTGCCCGCACACACAGTTGGCATTGATTTACGTATGGACTTTGTTGGCCCCTAACCCCGAACCCAAAAGATTTCCAATTCCCCAATCCTATTCTATGCAAATCGAATACAACTAAATGTAAACACATACAAATGCAGCTCTGGCAAAAAGGGTTCTAATACCTTAGTACATGGGGAAATAAAAGTGGAAGTAGAGAACTAGAAAGAGATGCGAGTCTGTTGTGGATGAAGGAAACGGGGCAAGTGGAAAAAGAGCAGGAACCTGTCTGGGTAAACTTTTGCTTTAACGGCTTAACTTTTTTTCTTGCTCTCCTTTTTCTTTTTTTTCCAACTCTCTGCTAAGGCCAAGGATGTTAGCCATACGTATTTATGCTTGTGCTAGAACTACACGAGATTTGTACCATGCAGGCACATACCTGCACACTGAAAAAATTTTCAAGTATTCTTGTGTTTATCCATTTAATTTAAAATTAAATTAAATCTATCAGTGGGCATGGTGCTTCAGATTAAGCTGAAATACAGCGCCATTTCTTAACTTACAGTGTGAAATCGTTAAATTATTTATAGATTTTGAGATTGCCATTTTAAAATTACATAAAATTAATGTTACCGTTTCTTAAATGTGATAATTCCCAGATAATGTTTAATTTTAGAGTCCGTCCATAGCTTTACCAGAGATATTTGAAAGTGTTTCAATTATGTGAAGTTAAGTTAACAAATATAGAAGCAGCTGCTTAATCCTTAATCATAAATGTCTTTCAGTGCATACAAGGCAAGGAGAAGACCCTTCTTTCTTTCATCTTACTTTGGTAATTAGTCACAGCTTACAAGGTTGGGTTACTTTGAGGCAATGAACTTCTAGCTGACCCACCAGTTATATGCAGTCATGTCATTGCAGTTGTACAATGTATTGCAAAGAAAGTTTATCTATGTTCCTTTGGGCACCTAGCTCTATTGATTTTTCAGCTAATGTTGCTAAATTAAGTTTAATTACATAATTAATTAATTCATTTTAATATTAAAGTAAAATATTTTCGTTTTTTCTAAAATTTTCAGAGGAGATAATTCATTGAATCACTAAAAGGGGAAATACACAATATTATTACAAGTATGACAAAGCTGGGAGACAAAAGCGTTGTCCTAGACAAAGGGGTTTGCCCTTGAGGCAAAGTAATTACCTCTACTTGAGTGTTAAGTACAAAGAAACAAAATGTCTACATGATGTCCAGATGCTGTCACCTGCAATAACAATCATCATGATCGATGCTTGTGGCCAACGACATGCAAATGAAAAGGAAACCATGGCCAACAGGTAGAAAAACCCTAAGCCATTTAACTTGTAACGCCTCTAGACAACAATGGGGCAATAAAGCCAGCCTTAACAGTAAATCCAACACCAACCACAGTCACACCTGCGCACACACCATCACTTCGTCATCAAACATGTTCGAAGTGAAGTCAGTTAAGATCTCTTTGGTTCGGCTGCATTTCTTCAGAGTCTTTAACGTTTCCAGTTCCATCGCGAACTACCTGAAAATGGGTCAGTCTATATAAAGCCAAGTTCAAGGCGATCGCCGTTTCAGACGACTTTTGATAGCGAAGCGAAGCAGACGACAACCAAATTTAGTCACTAACTTGGCCGCGTAAAGTGAAATCCGTGCAACGAAAGTTTTTTGAACACAAAAAATAAATAAGAAACAACCAAAGGAAATTAGAAATTTGATTAGTGCATTTGTGGAATTTTTTGTGAGAAATTTTTACGCAAAATAAAGTGAACTAAAGTGATATTTTAGGTGTTTTTAATTAAAACATTAAAAAGTTAAAAGCAATCAAACAAACCGGCGAAGAAGCGAACAACTAAAAAAGGTAAGAGGAGTAAGTTGGTATCACTCTGGATTAGGCTAAGACATTTATTCCATGGAAAGTTATTTCTTTATACCCTAATACCTACTAACTAGTTTCCCAAAAACTAAATGCAGTTTAATTTACTTTATGATACATTTTAGCATTTTAACTATTGAAAATATAGATTTAATTATTCATTCATTAAGCTCAAATTTATTTTAAGTTGTCAATATATTGAGTGAATATGCATATTTAATTAAGTAAAACTTCTGAAATAGAAATTGAGAGTATGTATGTAAAACTTATGTTAGTTTTCGTTTTTCATCTCGAAATTTCGAGAGAAAAAATGAAAAAGAAAGGAATAACCCAAACTTTTTGATCTTTATTAGTTGTTATTCGATACTTACTAGTTAGTGCTTATGATTAAAAAAACTAATAGGGAGAATTTGTGGTAAGCGAACAATTCTTGATCGCATTGGTAATTAGATGCTTTAACTAAAGTTTCTACCCTTTTGAAATAAATTGCTTTTGCAATTATCACATTTAGAATTAATAAATAGAAAGTTATTTATTCAAAATTAATCAAACACTTTTTGATCATAGTGGCGCATGGTGTGTTTGTTTGCCCAACAAATTGGGGCTACTCAATGGTAAAAATTTGGGTCAGGCCAGTCGAGAAATAACAGAACTTGAAGCATAAATTCACGAAAAAAAAAACACGAAGAGAAAAAAGAATTTCAGTTAAACGAGTTAACAACTTTGCATGAAAAAGCAAAGCAAACAAAAACCCAAAGACCGAAAGGCACACTACGTGAGGAGTGAGAGAGAGAGAGAGAGAGGGCGAGAGTAAAGCAAGCCAAAGCGGCATATAAAGCGTGAAACATGTCCAAAAAAAAAAAAAACAAAATAAAATGAAAAAGAAAGAAAGAGATTGGCTAGAGGAGAAGAGGCTGAAGGAGATGAAGAGCCACAAAGAGGCAAGGTAGACGCACACTTGTCCATTGACAAGGCCTACTCGCATATGGAAATGCGCATTGAACCAAGTTCTTTTCAGTCAACAGCGACGGCAACGGCGATGATGGCCGCCCACTGACCCAAATAGGGTGCCAGTTTGCCAAAGAATTTCGTTTTGTTTTCGTCCCCTCACCCTCAGAGTGCACATGTGTTTGTGTACACTGGCTGGTTGGTCTGTGGCCTTGATTTCATGTGGGTCTTGTCTTTGGCCCGCCAATTAACACCTTTTGGCCTCTGCATGGCTATACAACCAAAGAATTCTTTCTTTTTCGTCATTTCATTGCATTTGTTTTTTTTGTTTAATTGGCCCATAGAAGGTCACGTTTTTTTCTTTTAGTATTTGTATTAATTTTTTCTAACCCATTTCTGATTTACTTTTTTTCATTTGTTCGTTTCATGACTTGGTACTTTGGCATGAAGCAAGTAGTTGTTGTTGTTGGCTTAACTTTCATTCATGGACGGACACAGTTGGATATTTTGTGTGGTTTTTGGCTTGGCATTTTGCGGCTTCTATGTTGTTGTCTCTCTGTTGTCAAGTTGTTGTTGATGTTTGGTAGAGGTGAAAGTTTTTGTTCGAATCGTGTTCGATGCATTTGTATTGTTTTTTTCTGTTATTCGTTGAAAACCCAAAACAATTTCGTTAAATTTAAAATGATTCAGAAATTGTGTAACACAGAAAGATATTAAATTTAAATAGTCCAGAGGCTGAGACATTTTCAATTTAATAATTTGTCTTACTTTCACCTGAGAATTTGCGTCTCAGAGCTGATTTTGAAATTGCCTCAATTTGTCCATCATCTGTGAATGAAGTTGATTTTTTTCGGTGCTGTGTCAGGTGCTGCAATTTGTCTATCATACCGTGAGCCACCTGCAGTTGGCTGTATTTGCCGTCTTATAATAATAACAACAATCATAATAATATCATTTCATGGCGGTAATTCGTTCTGCTTTCATGCGGTTTGCTGTTGCATTTTAAGGTCAGTAAAAGTTTTGACTATTTTTGCGGCAAGTTTAAACGGTTTTTTTTGGGAAATTCAAATGGATAGGCGTTGCATCATTTATGGTAATCAATTAATTTGACATTTTTCCAAAATTGTGAAATTAAAATGCAGCTCATGAGGTGCATGACCAACGGCGAAACAAAAGACTTAAGACACAAACTCGTTACAGAGTTCAAACGAATTGGTGAATAAAGGTTAAACTTAAAAAAGAGAACTTTCAATGAATTGGCATTTCTTTAAATTACATTCACTTCTTGGTCAATAAACTTGCACATATGTGAGTGAATTCTGGGCAGAAAAGAAAGTGAAATGTTATTTTGTTTTCATTTTACTTAAAGTTTCTCTCTTTTTTAGCCGGAAACCAGTCAATGACCAACAAACCCAGACCACTTTACAGAGAGGAGAGAGAGAGAGAGAGATAGAGACAGAGAATGATTCAATGCTCTGCTCTCTGGGTTTTGCCTTTTGCTTATTTCTACCACAAATCACGAATATATATATGAACATATGTATATATTTTTTTCTTGTTTCGCTTTCTCAGCTCTGAGCTCTTCGCTCTTGGATCTGCCTTTTTGACTTTGACCAAAAACCCAGTGAAGTGTATCTAGGCACGAGACCACATAAAATTGAAATGAAAATGAAATGTTTATGCAGGGACGGTTACAGATTTATAACGGTACTCCATACTTTTCCCCTCAACTGATGTTTAAAACTTTTTAGAAACAACTAAAGCTGGTTTCTGAACTTTAAGAATTTATCTAGTTGAGAATTCGCCTTGACTAATTAGTTCATTTTATCATAGCCAAGGATAAATAGCTACCTTGGAATAGTACAAAAGTTAGTAGTTCTAGCAACTCAAAAAAATACATCAGAAAATACATACATAATAACAATACAGAACTTAAAATGGCAACCACTTACTGAGTCCAAGAAACATTTTATCAACTTTTTTTGTTACTAGCAAAGCCAAAGTTCATTACTTTTTATTTCTGCCTCGTTTTCAAACCGCTCCTGGTCAAATTGTGGGCACGTCATTAGTGAAGCAAAAGTATTTATTGCAAATGTGTAAAGAAATAATTTTGCCATTTATAAAAAGAACTGACTTTTGTAAGTGTGTGTTATTTTCTTTTTGTTTTTTATTTTTTATTTTGCCAACCGCAGTTGGCGTTTTCCATTTGGTTGCTTTCTTTTCACTTTGTCGATGTGATTTTAAGTGTGCAATTGTTAAAACTAAATAAATAATTATGGATTTTATATTTTTTAATTGCTGGCAATTTTCGTTTAGTAAAAGTAAAAGTTGGCGTGTGAAATTTTTGTAATTAAAAATAGAAATTGAAACCATCTTATTCAATCGTTTAAGAAAACAATGAGAAAATTCGATTAGTTATCACATGAAAATGATTCGTTCACGATAAAAAAAAAGACTATTTCCGTTTTTCTAACAGCTTTCTAAATTTACATGCCACTAATAATTTGTTTTAAAACTGTGTCAAATTGTGTCACAAACCGATAAAACTCAATTGTCTAAATGATTATGATGGAGAGGCATTGATTAATGGGTATTGGTTGACCCATTCTTGGAACCTGTTCTCATCGAAATGTTGTCAAATAATTAAATGGTAATCAATGCCGCAACTCCCATGGAATTCTTATAGAACTTGGACATTCTCCTTCTCGTATCGTTATATTAATTGTAACGGTAACCGTATTGCATGACTTCATAAGACATCACAGTGTATGTGTGTGTGTGTGATGTGGAGAATTAACCGCTAGACAATCGGACAAGTTGAACTGGTTCTCTTCAAGTCATCAGTCCATTCCATTCCTCTTGGCATTGGCTATTGATGAAGTTCAGTTCGTTCTAGAATTTTTTTCCTCAGTTTTGAGTAGCTAATTTCCATTCGAATTGCATTCATTCGATTCGACTTCAACTTTATGAGGAAGAAAACTTTATAGCTTCCATAATTCCCTCACTCTCGGTGTCTGTGTCTCTGTGCCTTTATTTTTATACCCTTGCAGAGGGTATTATAAAATTGGTCAGATGTTTGTAACGCACAGAAGGAGACGTTTCCGACCCCATAAAGTATATATATTCTTGATCAGCTTGAGAAGCTGAGTCGATATAGCCATGTCCGTCTGTCCGTCTGTCCGTCCGTCTGTGCGTATGCGTTTTACTCAGCCATCTTAAGAGATATCGGGTTGAAATTTTTTTTGGAGACTCTTTATTACCTGTGTGAGATAAAGTATGAAAATCATCGGGATCGGACTACTATATCATATATTGTTTAATAATCATTAAATGTGTTTTGAATTCAGTAGTTTGAAGTATGCGTTTTACTCAGCCATCTTAAGAGATATCGGGTTGAAATTTTTTTTGGAGACTCTTTATTACCTGTGTGAGATAAAGTATGAAAATCATCGGGATCGGACTACTATATCTTATATTGTTTAATAATCATTAAATGTGTTTTGAATTCAGTAGTTTGAAAAATATTTGAGCATATTCATAATACGACAACTAATGCTGTTGATGTATGAAATTTCACTTTTCTTATCGAATTAAATATAATAAAGAACTGCAAGGGTATATAAACTTCGGCAAGGCCGAAGTTAACTTCCATAGCTCGTTCCTCTAATTGTCTGCACTTGCCACTTGGCTTTCTAAAAGTTGTTCAACTTGGGTGTTGTTGTGCGAGTGTGTGTGGTGTGTGTGTTTGTTGGCTTGGGCAATTTTCACATGTTATGGCAAAACGAGTTCAGTTTGACCGCATCTTTCTTTTAATTGTGGGGCAGCAGCAGTTTGACTAGTTTCTTTGTTTCGGAAGTGTCCAAAATGAGAAGCATTTTCTTTTTAATGCATTTAAATTACAATTCAACTTTCTTTCTCTATTCTCTTTAATATTACGAAAATACATTTTTCTTTTGGCGTGTGAAACAACTCAAACAAAAAAAAAAAAGAAGAAAAGAACTTGGTTTTCAAGTGAAAAACAATTAGACATCTAAATTTAGAAATTAAGAAAAGTTACCTAAAAGTAAACATTGTATAGAATATGTAAATTTGCTTTTGAACTGATGTTTTTGTCATCATTTGTGGAATATTTCTAATGCCCCTAACTTGCTTAATATCTAAATAACTCATTCTAAAATTGTATTACAAATTAAAGCGAATTTTGTAATCTATTGAAATGAGTTCAAATTGAATTGAGGTCTTTGTTGTTTCATGTAACACCACGTGGCTCTCGTTTTGTATAATTCAAATCGTGCCTAGGTTCAGGAAATTGAATTGGGCAATGTGAAAGTATAATATTTCGATGACTTTGTCTGAATTTTAAATGCGAAAACTAAAACACAGATATATTTGTTTTGCTTTGCAGTCAACATGTTGAATCAACGTAAGATCCACGCCTACATTTTACTATCCATAGTGGTCAGCAATTGCTTGCTGCTCACCTATGCCTATCCCCAGCAAGAGCGCCAACAGCAGTTGACCCAGTCGCCAGTTTATAGGCCAGAAGCGGAGAGCAGAAAATTTGCCGTCAAGCCAAATGCATCTAAGAAGGTGGCTCTGGATGATATTGAAGATGACATCGAAGGTAATCAGATACAGGATACAGTGGGCGGTGGTCCCGGAGGTTTCACATGGTCTAACATGCTGTCCACTGTGATGACCATGTTCTTCAATGGAGCCACTAATACGGCGCCAACCAAATCCGATGACGTTGATGGTTCTATCGGTTTGGGTGGAAGTCCCTGGGCTAATGTCATCTCAATGGGTAAGCAAAGCAAATTTCACAGAAGATTTCTTGATTTAATTTATACCTCACTTTAGGTCTTCGCATTATTAACACTTTGTTGGGCGGCGGAGCTCCCAGTGATGGCATTGATAAGGTCGACAATGGCGGCTCCCCTATGCAGGTAAATTTGATGTTTTATTTTGCATAGCGTTTGGTGTTAATTTTAAATGCTTTTGTGCCATTTTTTATTTTTATTTTCTTCTGCATTTTTTGTAATATTATTTATTTGTTTGGAAATTTTTTATACTCATTTTTGGTGTTTGGTTTTTCTTCTTTTCTCTTTACTTGTTTGCGCTTACACCCGTCTTCTACCCTTTCTCCTCCTGCTACAAATTTCTCTTAAAATAAAAACAACAAACGAAAAAAAAAAAATAATGCACAGGGCATCTTGGCGGCTGTCCTGTCGTCCGTGTTGGGCACCCGAGATCCAGATCAAGTCAACTCAATGGCCAAGCAAGCTGGCGAGGTAAACTAAATTCTTTATACGCTTTTTACATCCAATAGAAAATTTTGTTTAAGCATGCAGACACTAAGCAACAAAGTTGATGTACAATCATAAATACGATTTATGTAGCTTTGAACATAATTTATTTGTTGCTTAGTGTACATTGTATGTAGACTTCTTTAGTACACACACAATTTTACACTTTTACACCTTTTTCACATACGAACACACATACTTTGACTCTTTTTTGTTACATATTGGCACAACAAAATGCAAAACTAATTGACTAATGCTTCATCCCGCCATCTCTCTCACACACACACACACGCCTATCAACTCTGAACTCTTCCGTCACTTCCGTTGCCCATTCCACAGTTCATACAGATCGTGATGAATCTCTTGGATGCCCTGAAGACCTCATTCTCGCATCGTTCCCTCACCGCTCGCTCCATGGGTAAACGTGATTCAGTCAGCGATGCAGCCGTTGCCGGCATTGCCCTGCTCAAGGGTTATGTGAGAACCTATCGCAACTCGGACGACAAGTGCCTGCAGCGTTATATGTGCGATGCCAATACGGATTGTGTGCGTGAAATCGGCGGCAGCAGCATCTTCTGCCAACTAGGATCGTGAGTGCAGCAGCCGAGCAAAGAAAGGCTACAAAGTTATACCTTAACTCAATTGTCATCTTCTTACAGATATGCCAGTAGCTATGTCTTGGGTCGCAGCAGCGATAGCAACACTAGCTTCGAACAATTGTACGATGCCGGACGTAGAGGACGTTCCGGCTTCGATTGTCACCAACTTTACCTGGAGTGCAATGAGGTCTAAGTCTACATTTGGCTGATAGGACTTCTACTGAAGCCTGCTGCTTCTTAGTGCTTATGACTGGACTTTCTTTTAAATTAAACTTAGATCTTAGCTATTTATATATTTTATTTATTTAAAATTCTGTATTTATTTATTAAAATCGATTGTGAGACATAACCCAAGTTGTGACCAACTACATAATTAATTAAATCAATTCAATCAAATCTGAAATTCAAACTGTAAACGTTTTCTGTTAAAGACACAAAGCCATTTGCTACAACACTTGACTAACAAACAGCTTTTAGCCAATTTAATAACCTGCTGCCAAGAATTCACTTGACTGTGGAGCTTTTGTTAAGGCTGTGATACCAACATTTTCAGAAGAACCTTTTGTCAGTGTGACTTTTGAAAGCTTTTTCGCCAGTATTTAGCCCATATTTTCTAAACAGTTTTTCTTAACGGACTTTCGCTTTGAATTTTAACGTTCATTTGAAAATGCAATTACATTTAAAAAAAAAAAATAAATGCCTGATTTTAGTTAGTTAATTTTTACTCTTAGGACTTTGGAAAAACTGAACAAATTGCGATAGCACTTTGTGATGGCCCAAATTTCCAATTGAAGACCCATTCAAATATGTTTATACCTAATTGGATAATCATCAGAGGCATAAATGAATTAAAAAGAAACCTAATGAATTGATTTTAAATGAAAATGTTTGGTAGATATAATAGGCCATTTAGTGTTTGATGTTATTTTGAGCATATCAATTAAAATGTTAGAAATCCTTTAAAAAGGGCACACCTTTTTCATGAGTTCTTACCTTATATATCCTTTGTACTATTTAAAAACGACAATTTTAGAAAGATTGAATATTGGGCGGTTATGCAGGTTTACGCCTATGAATTTTTAAACTCTTGGTAAGTGGGGAAGTAAAACAATTAAGTCAACTAGTCTCAATTATTTTGTCAACATGGTTATTAGTCGTAAGACGTATTTGAAATGGAATTTCAAATGTGCAATTAACTAATCTAGCTGACACTTAATTGGTCAGCCTTACTATATAAGGATCCGTTAAAAGTTCAACCTTTGTCATTTGAAGAAGGAGTTAAACTGTGTGTCATTGCCATGAGACGTCTATTCTTGCTGCAGGAGAATTGTCTGCGGGTGATGGGTCACCGCCAGGATCTAAAAACGGAGAGTCTGTTCAATTTTAAATATTTGTGGCCACTTCTCATACTAATTTCCACCGAATACCCTTTGATTTCGAATATATACTCAAACCGGGATGATATGGAACTTGTAACAGCGACTTTGAGCATCTTGTTTAATAATACTTTGACCCTAACGAAAATCATAACATTTATGAGCTATAAAAAGGATTTTTGGAAAATGATGAGCAGTTTTCGGCATTTGTATAAGAAATGTAAGTGAAAAACTATAATCAAGCACAAATTAGTTATATTCAAATACTTTTATAGCTATTGATAGAAAGTTGAAGGACTACAATTACGTCACGCTGGCAAATACATTGGCCAGTCGTCTGAGTCGTTCCTATTGGATCTCCTGCAGCTGCACAGGTCTTTATTTTATGTTGGGACCCATTCTGAAAATTATTACCAATAAGTTAAGAGGTGTTGTCTATATACGAGAGTTACCAATGCCAATGAAGTAAGGCCAAACCAATGCGAGAACAGGACATTTGCTAAAGAAATGCAAGCGCTTTTTTGAACTTACAGATTTCCCTTCAATGCCGTGAATAGTCCTGGCTATGAGATCGGATTTGTCTACACGGCTGTCTTTACCACTATTGTCGTGGTCTATGCCTCAGCCATTGATGGGTTATTTATCTCCTTTGCCATTAATTTACGTGGCCATTTTCAGGCCCTTCAGCATGATATACGCAAAGCGGCTTACAATGACACCAAAGTTAATCCAGAAGCGAGTATCATATTCATAGTGGATTATCATGCAGAACTCTTGACCCTATCCAAACAACTGCGTTTGATCTATATGCCTATTGTGTTTGGACAGTTTTTGATCACTTCCTTACAGGTGGGCGTCATAATCTATCAAATGTTCACGGTAAGTTGGAACTTTGATTGACTGATTTTCCAACTGTTGATGTGTTTCTTACTTTTATAAGAACATAAGTTCTGCTATGGCTCTTTTGGTTTATTTTTCATTCTTTGGATCCATTATGCTGCAATTGTTTATATATTGTTATGGAGGAGAAATAATTAAAAACGAGGTCAGTTGAAATATTTACATTACAACTTACTGCAAATTAGCATTTTCTTTGTCTTAGAGCTTCGAAATCGGTGTGGCGATTCAGTTGAGCGATTGGCATTTGGCTACCCCCCATCAGAGACGTTCGTTGGCATTGATAATGTTGCGTTCCCAGAAAAAAGTCGTCATTAAGGCAGGATTCTATGAGGCTTCTTTGGCCAACTTTTTAGCGGTAAAAAAGCGGTATAATTAAAAGTATGGCTTAGTTTATTGGTTATATATTTTCAGATCTGTCGTGCTGCCATGTCAATTATAACAGCAATTAAAACAATTGAGTGAATACGACACATTTTAATAAGTTGATTCCAACAATTATATAGAAACTTAGCAATGTCAACACTTGGATTATAATTTAGTAGATTGTTGTGCAATATTTACTGACTCTTTTTAGTAAAATCTAAAAAGAATAAACTAATTTTGCTAAAAAAAAAAATCTCAACGAATCGGAAGTCAAGCACTCGAAATACAAATTGAATTTAATTGTATTACACAACAATTAAAGACAACTAACTCATTCCATAATTATTCAAAAATGGATAAATTTATCCTACACCCTGAAAACTTACTCAAAGTTTTTGGCATCTAAAGAGTTTTTTGTTTAGTTTTTGCCTCGGAGTTTCTTTTGGTTTGCATTGAACAAAGTTGAAATTTTTCCGAGGTGAAAAGACAAAGTTTCATCTCTCATCCTACTAATATTAATTTTGTTCTTTGTGCATTCTTTGTTTGAATTGCCAAAGGCAGCATCTTCACGTATTTGGATGTCTTTGCGCAGCTGCAGCCACTTAAAAAAGAAACTTTCATTGCCATTTTTGATTAATGTCAGAGACGCCAAACAAACAAGTTGCTGAAAATTTATTGGAATAAGCAAACGAGAGCGGCGTGCTTATATCATGTACATACATTTGTATGTGTGTAGTATTATATAAGTATGTAGTAAATCTGAAAGTGTAGGTGTAGCTATATAAAACAAGAACCTAACCCACTTTTAATGGGACTAGCAACATCCAGACAAAGTCTGCAACTGCATCAGCAGCCCAGCAGCCGAACAGCAGCAGTTTCTTCTTCCCAAAAGTTATGATTAATTTGTGCGGCCAAGTTTTGCCATCGTCTTGCCCAAAAAAAAACTTCTGCCTCCTCCCGATGTAGTTGTCTTCGTCAGAATGAGGTTCCTTGGTGCTGTTGGTGCTGTTTGTTGCCGTTGCCGTTGCCGTTGCTGTTGCCACTATCTCTGGCTAGTAGAATGCAAGTAATTAAAGGCGCTTTGGACCAACTGGCGCATCGTTTAAAATTCCATTTAATTACGTTGAGTGTTGAATATCTTTTAGTGTGCTAATTAGGGAACTGGTGCAAAGTTTCTTGGACAGCAACTGCAATTGCAATTGCAGGATGTCTCAGTTTCTGCAATTTGTTATTGCTGACTGGATCTGCCCTCCCTTCCATCTACTCCGCCAGAAAATGAAACAATCGAATTTTCACTCAACAATTCTAATTTCCACCCAAGAGCAGCCACTTCCCTGCAGCAGCCAGTCCCAAAGTCTTCTCTCCTCCATTTGTGTTCATCTTGGAGTGCTCACAGCGAAATTGGTCATGACATTTTTTGGCAGTGTTGCTTAAATTGTTTTTCACAGAGATTATAATTTACTTCCTTTCATCCTTCTTGTCCTGAACTGTTTGTACAACGAGTTAAGTTTTTGAGCTGTTGGCTGATTGCAATTAAATTCGAAAGCCTTAAGCAGCTTTATTATTCCTAACAGATGAAATTGAGTCAAAGTTGCGTTTTCTCGGTTTCTATGTGACAAAATTGCGGCATGGAATGAACGAGCAATTAAACAAAATTATTATAGTAAAACAAAACTAATAACTTAATCTACATTGATTGCAAAACCCCCTAAACAATTACTTGTAAATAAATGAAAAGCAGCATAACAAATGCAAATTATTAAGCATACAGCATTCCCTTTAAATCAAAACCTGTACATTGAATATTCAAATGAGAAATTGATTTACCTAAAGTAAATGTTGAATGGCAGACTAAATATAGGAATGACACTTTCATTTTATCTATCATAAATGTAATATCGCAGTATCAGCAGTCGTAGAGAAAATTACAAGTACAAATATAAATACAAAAAGACAAGACCTAAAAAGTCATTCCACAACTCGGGAATTTCATTATAGAACACCCACATACATACATTAGATGTAGGTGTAAATTTTTTCCGGTGATCAATAAATAAAGTTGGCCATTTTTACGGTTCATCATCTGAATACTATTACCAACAAATTCCAGAAGAAATTATTACTTAACCCTCTACTTCCCAAATTTTTGTTTTAAAAACAAAAATTATTTTTGCACTGGTTACGAGTAAAAAAAAAATATTTGTTCTAGAAAAATTTTTGGTTTCCCGAGATTCAGGATATATTGGGTCAAATCCTAACCTAGAGGCGGTCTTGGGAAACATTGCCAAAAAAATTTTTTACTGCATAGTTTTTTGGGCTGTTGTTTATTATTTATGAAAAACTTCAAAATTAGTGCACAAATATTCGAGAATATGCATATTTATAAATATAAAGATAAGTTTAGTTTATTTATGATGAAAATCAAAGAAACAATTTTTTTGCATCGATAAGCAAAGATTAATATTACATTTTCGGCATATAACCTGCGTCTCGGAAGGGCATCCTGTATTTTTACAAGTCTTCTTGCCGTTGATTCGTGGCAAATATTCAGGAAAATGTTCAATTCCATCGAAGCGAATTTCATCAGGCGGTAAAAAAGTCTTTTTTCCGTAACCTTTTTTCTGAGAATTTGCGAGAGGACGTCCAGGAGCTTTGACATCTTTTTTTGATGTACAAAGCACTTTTGCAACTTGTGTTCGAAAATTTGGCAGTTGATATTCGGGATCTTTGGGGTCCGGCTTGTTAATTTTGTGAAACAATATATTGTAAACTCTCTATTATTTTAGTTTTTAATCTGTTGAGATTGTTTTTGTATTTTCGGATTTTATTCTTTTCTTAAATTTAATTGCACATGTGGTCTTATTGCCTATATTCGAGAGAGTGTGCCCGTACCCCGCCTCAGTATATTATACCCTTTCAGTGTGACCAAATTCGATTATCGGGAAAATAATCGCTGAGGAGAGGAGCGGGCTTATTTAAAATATTCTTAATGTTTACATTCGGCCAATCCTGACATTTGATCGACCTCGATCATACAATTTTACATACAACATACAATATACGTACATATTACAAACAGAAACTCACAGTTTTATCACACGCATGCATCCACGGCTTGAGTCGGGCTGATTCTAAGATACCTTTGTACGGCAATTGAGTAAGTTGACAATCGTCAATATCGGTGACTTCGTAACGGTCATTTGGAAAGACTCGATTTATCTTATAAGGACCACGGTACTTAGGAGCGAACTTTTTGCACGACCCGGGAGTGACATCAACATTGCGAATGGCCACAAAATCATTGACCCTATAGGATAATGGTGCCTTATGCCTTAAGGCGTACCGTTTTTCATTTCGCTCCTGTGATAATTGAATTTTCGCACTTGCCTCTTGCCTAGTGGCCTCAAGGTTACAGGGGTTTTCTGAACTAAATTTCTCGTCAAGATACTCGGTTAATTCATCTACTAGGGGGCCTCGCTGATCGCAACCAAACAACAACATTGATGGAGTTTTACCGGTACTACTCTGCACTGAGTTATTGATAGCGAACTCTACACGACTAACTAATTTATACCAATCGGCTTGAGCTAAAGGTTCTGACAACTTTCCCAACATTGGGGTCAACACACGGTTCACACGCTCGACCTGTCCATTAGCTTGAGGCGCGGCAGTAGCTACTTTAATGTGGTGAATATTTCGGTTCTCTACAAATTCAGCAAACTCAAACGACGTAAAACACGTACCTCTGTCGGATATAACTCTTCTTGGTCGGCTATAATAATCAAAATATTTCTCTAACGCGGCGGTAACTTCTTTGGTACTAGTGGAATTTACGGGATACAATTTAACAAACTTTGTAAATGCGTCAATCACTACCAAAAGGTGCTTTCTTTTTGATGTGACACTCGGTAAGGGGCCTAAGTGGTCAACATGGATAGTATCAAATGGAATCGGACTCTTCGGAATACTATGCAAGGTTCTATTATGTATAGTTCTGGGAACACTATGTAGGATACACGGCAGACAATCCTTTATAAATGCTTCGACTTTTGCATTCATTAATGGGAACCAGTACTTTTCCTTCAAATTGTTTACACATTTCTCAACGCCTAAATGGCCCAGTTTCTCATGACACCTTCTTATTAATTCCCCTTGCATGCGAGTCGGTGCATACAAACACAGTCTTTCCTTAGCATTTCTTTTGTACACTATACCATCAATTAACTCAAATCCAACATCATCGCCTTTTTCTAAATTTTCTCTTAATTTACGGATATCCGGATCTCTTATCTGTTCTGACTGCAATAATAAATCAACATCTTGCGGAGACGCACCCACTACACCAACCAGGTTTGCCGACTCGTTTCGATCGAGCTGGTCACTTCTTTCACTTTGGTTACATAGTAACGGATCTTTACTCTCTTGTATTCTACTTAATCTCGGATCAACAGAACTCTCATCTAAAGAGAAACAACTCTTCCCTAACTGAGCACACGGTTCTATCTCAAACGGGCTTGAGCAACTTTTCCCTAATGGAACACACGGATTTATCTCACACGGTTTTAAATAATTCTTCCCTAAAGCGGCACACGGTTTTATTTCACACGGGTTTATCTCACACGGGTCTATCTCACACGGGTCTATCTCACACGGTTTTATCTGAAACGGTTTTGAACAAATTTTCCCTAACGGAACACACGGTTTTATTTCACACGGGTTTATCTCACACGGGACTATCTCACACAGTCCAATCGAATCTCCACTAAACTCATTTTTCTCTGAGGGGACACACGGTTCTATTGGGGCATTCGGGTCTCTCTTCACTAACAAATCGCAAGGATCAAAATCACCTTCTGCAATATCTTCTAACAACTCGGTTTGCCGACTTAATGCGTCTACATGGCCCATGTTTGAACCGGATCTGTGAACAATGGAATAATCAAAATTTTCCAATTCCAACGACCACCGCGCAATGCGGGGATTTATTGATTTTTTACTTAAGGTTTGGACCAACGAATTGCAATCAGTAACGATCAAAAATGGTCTGTGTTCTAGATATACGCGAAATCGGCGCACTGCATATATTATGGCCAAAGTTTCGAGTTCGAAACTGTGATAGCGGGACTCGGCGGCTGTCGCCTTTCGGGAATAATAAGAGACTGGATGCATTTTGCCATCAGTCTGTCTTTGCATGAAAGAGGCACCAAAGCCATTTGAACTGGCGTCAGTATGCAACTCAGTTTCGTAATTAGGGTTAAAGATAGCTAATACGGGCGGACTAGATAAAGCGGATCTTAACGTAACAAATGCGTTTTTAGCGGTTTTGTTCATCGGAAATGGGCCACCTTGTTTAAGCAACTCAGTTAACGGTTTGGCAATGCGGGAGAAATTCGGAACAAATTTGCGAAAATAAGAAAATAGGCCCAAGCAGGAATGCAATGCTTTGCTGTTAAGTGGTTCTGGGTATTCTTGAATAGCTTTTATATGTGTATTATTTGGTAAAATTCCCTTATCACTGACTTCATATCCTAAATAATCTATTCGCTTCTGTAGGAAAATGCTTTTCTTCAAATTGAGCTCTAAATTGTACTCAATAAAACGATCTAACAGTTTTGCTAACAACTTAAGATGCTGATCCACGGTGCGAGTGGCAAGAATAATATCGTCCATATACACCACAAGTTCTCGGTCTCTAATCATATCACTAAGTATGTTCGATATAAATCTCTGAAATACAGCTGGTCCGTTCTTCAGACCAAAAGGCATTCTCAGATATTCGAACTGCCCATCGGGTGTAACAAATGCGGTGTATTTAATTGAATCCTCTTCCATGCCTACATGGTAAAAACCACTTTTCAAATCTATGACGGAAAATACGGTCTTGCCTTCCAGGTATTCTAGGCAATCTTCTATTAAAGGCAACGGAAAATTATCTCTCACTGTCTTCTTATTTAAACCTCGATAATCAACGCACATTCGTATATTGCCATCTTTTTTTCGCACTAGGACAATGGGGGACGCATAGGGGGAATTGCTTGGTCGGATTACATTATTGGCTAACAACTCACTAACTGTTTTAGAAACGATTCCTCTCTCACGATATGATAATCTTCTAGGACTACTATGAAATGGTGTTGTGTCCGTCAGACATATTCTCATCATATCTTTGGGCGAGCCGTAATTAATTGAAAATCTGTCAACGTAATGCTCACTCACAATATCTCGGCACTCACGCATCGCACCTAATCCAAATTCACTACCAACAGTAATATTACCAGTGTCTGACAGCGTTGCACAAACAGTTTCAAACTCTGCTAGCCATTCTCGAAACGGGGATGCATTCGTGTTTACATTAGGGTTATTACAATTATTATGCAGATCGGTGGTGTTAATATTAATGGTATTATGCTTATGATATTTAGTAAACAGGGATGCACAGAAGGATTTGTAAACAAAAGCAATGGTACTCTTTAATGATGCGGAATTCTTTTGATACTCTCTTATATTTTCAATCAATGAGAACTTAAGACCTATTTTATTCAAAGCATCTCTACCAAGAAGTAGTTGCGTCGGCATAATATTATCGGGAATAACTAAAAATTGAATTTCATAATATTTTTCGCAAAACAGAAGTAAACATTTGACTGTTCCAAAAGTCAGAATAGATCCACCGCTCAGTCCATGAAAAGAACTTTTAACTAATTTATCGCAATTCAAATGCGGCATCAATGCTCTACTGGCAAAACTTACTGGGCTTCCGGAATCTAATAGGGCAAAAATATTATTAATATCGGTGCATCCCCCTTTACAATATATTCTTAAACTTACTAATTGAATAAATGACTTATCATCAATGGTGTCCGGGTCTTCACTAGCGCTCATAGCGGCGATCTGGGTTCGCATTGGACAATTCCGGTATTGATGGCCCATTTTGAAGCACCGAAAACAACTTCCTTTCGGTCTCTCGGGGCGTGGACAGTCGGTGCTGATGTGACCAATCTGGCGGCAATTGTAACATTTCATCTCCTTTACAGCTGACGTAGTGGCCTGCGCACGGTCTGAAGTCGGACGAGCTTGAGGAACGTAGTTTCTTGCTGGTGGCTGAACTGTCTGAAAACGCATCATCTTCTCTCGCAATTCGTTGAGAGAAGTGCAATAGTACAACGGTGCGGACAATCCGGTTCGATCTCGTAGTCCGTCAACAATGTACTTGATCACATCTGTGTCTTCAAAATTACCCTGCTGAGCTATATTTCGCATAATGATGAAATACTGCAAGAGTGACTCTCCTTTGCCAATCGGGCGCTTTCTCATTTGGTTAGCAATCTCGTGGTTTGTCATTTGAAGGCCAAATACCTTCACAAGGGCATCCTTCAGTTCCTTCCAGTTTGTCGTCTTTTCGAATATCATATATGCTTTAGCGGATCCCTCCAGCAGTCGGTTGCCCAACGACCAACATTGGGAATCACTCAGCACATATACACTAGCCGCTTTCTCCAGCTCACGAATCCATACGTGAATGGACAGATCACCATCACCAGAAAACTTAGGTACAGTAGTTTCAACATCCTTCAAGTTTATGCGGCAATTATATTCCGGTGTGCTGAAGTTCTCCTCCAGCTCCATAACACGCGTTTTTAGCTCAACCAGGTTCTTACGTGCTGTATACAATTCGATGCTACTAAGAATCGAAGCCAATTCGTCAGAGTCGCTCGCATGTGAGCTTTCACGAACATGCACGTTCGCGTCTGGTCCTACAGACGTCTGACGAGACATCGTAGGCAACTGGTTAGCACCCACTTGATCCGGTGTACTCGGCTGCTCACTGTTTCCTAAGCCGCGCTGCTGAATAGGAGGCTCCGGACCAACATCCACAAGTTGTCCGGCAAGCACATTCGCACGTGGGCTGATTGCCTGCTCTTCGGGTACATGACTTTCTCCAGACGCTTCCAACTGATTCTCCGACATGACTGCTTTTACCAATGCTCGCAATTGGTAAATTGACGCTTCTTTGTCACAAGGTACTTCTTTGGCCGCTAGCAACTCAAACAACGCGGTTTTATTTAATTTAATGATCTCGGTGTATTTCATAAAAAAGGACTTTCTTTAGGGCAAACCCCACACCTGATTTGTAAACTCTCTATTATTTTAGTTTTTAATCTGTTGAGATTGTTTTTGTATTTTCGGATTTTATTCTTTTCTTAAATTTAATTGCACATGTGGTCTTATTGCCTATATTCGAGAGAGTGTGCCCGTACCCCGCCTCAGTATATTATACCCTTTCAGTGTGACCAAATTCGATTATCGGGAAAATAATCGCTGAGGAGAGGAGCGGGCTTATTTAAAATATTCTTAATGTTTACAATATAAGCATTTACCATCGCAACATCAAGCAAATGTGTGAATACTCGGTTTGTATACTTTAAAGTTTTCCAAGAAATTTTGTATCGACCTATGAGTCCATCTATGTGATCTACGCCACCCATATGCATGTTGTAATCATTTATTGAATTGGGACAATCAATGAAATTGGGACCGTTAATGAAATGTCAACATTTGCTGCTGAGCCACAGAATTCCGTAGAGTACCCACGTGGAAGTTTCTTTAAAAGATTATCTGTTGGTATCTTGCAATTAGGGATCCGATTTGAGCGTATTGTCCCCAAAGAATAAATTCCTAGTGATCGCAGATAAACAAGTAGTGGTAGCGAAGTATAAAAGTTGTCAAAAATCATTATGTGGTTTTTGAATTTAGGCACTATACTGCACAGTCGAATTACTATGTTTGAAGACGCACCAAGATCTGGGGTTCCCGGAAGAATAACATTATCACCTGCACCACCATATACTTCAAAGCTATAGCAAAAACCAGCCGAATCGCACAGGACGAATAGTTTTATACCCCATTTGTGGGGCTTATCTGGCATGTACTGTCGAAGAAATGACTTCATTTTTGTTGCGCACATCTGTTCGTCTACACATAGATGCTGGGGCATTGGTACTGATTGAAATTTTTCATTGAAATGTTTTATAAGAGGGCGGACTTTGTATAACTGATCAAAGTCATCTGAACCTTTGCATGGCATAGTGCTATTGTCATTAAAATGAAGGTTGCTTCGGATTTCATCAAAACGATTTCTTGACATTGTGTCTTGGATAATTTTAAACGCATACTCGCTCCAATATGAACGGATACTTGGATAGTGAAATACTGACATATAAATTAGAATACCAATCAATTTACGCAATTCCAAGTTGTTTGTTGTGAAGGAGGTCCTAATGTTTTTTTGAGAAGCGTAAAGGTTAGTTTGGTAAACAATGTGCGATAGAATTTCATCATTTACGAAATATTCAAAGCATTTGGATGGAGTGTCCAGGATCAGAAATTTCTTCATATCGGGATCACAAAATTTGATCGACGATTTATCCAGAACAAGATTTTTTTGACGCCATAGTATCTTTTTAAATGCTTCTGATCTCGGGTCAATGGCCAAAGCAGATCCTACGAAAGCGCCAGATTGATTTATGGTGTTATTAAAGGACTTATTGGCAGATCGACGACTTCCTCTTGGTGATCTATCAAGTTCACTATGCGATTCACCTTGAATAAGAGAAAGCGGACGGCGCTTCCGTTTCGGGGTCGAAGAAGCACTTGATGAAGCATTTAAAGATGATGGTGACAACATTGAAGCTGTGCTGTTACCAAAGCAAATCTGTGATGCAAGTGCTGATTCTGACATATCAAGAACATCGTTAATTGAGACATCAATATCATTTCCAAAACTACCGTAACTAAAAGAATCTTCATGTAAATCGTCTAAATTTTCTTCTTCGTTATCCGTTTCACCATTAAAGTCGAGCATATCTAATGCTACTTTTATTTCATCGTCGGAAAGCGATGACAGTTTAAGCTGTTTTTTGCGGTTCATTGCTGAAATATTTGTGTTTTGATTAACCGTTTTCATTAGAATTGCTTGTATTTAAAACTTACATTATCGAATTTTTTTTCACTAGGTGTCCCAAAACCGCCTCTAGGCGGGCTAACTTTGATCTCAAGTAAAAAGCTTATGGACACTTTTTCTTATAAGTTTAATCACTTTCTTATTAGTTAACTTGTGCAAAAATATGCTAGTAATTTTTAAATTGAGATATGGGAGTAAATTATATTTTTTTTAAATTTTTGAATTTGACTCTTCGCACCAAATAATTATTTTCTGTGATTTTCACTAAATTCGGCAATTGAATGCTTCTAGCAGCTGTCTTTCGTGGAATGGTAAACTGCGAAAGCTTCAAAATAAATATTTGGGATTCCCCTAAATACATGAAATAAAAATAACTACAAATACAGGTTTAAAAATGAAGTAAGTAAGTCGTCTCGCCGACTTAGGTATACCATACACCAGTAAAGCAAATATTTTAAATTTATTAAACAAATGCATTTTCACATGGTTTTTATTACAAGCATATCTTAGAATCTCCCTCACTCAAGTATACGAGCACCCTAGCGCCCCCACCAGCCAACGGCCAACTACGGCCTTATGGAAAAACGTTTATATGCATAACTTGGCTATTTTTTGTCCGATATTGATCAAATTTGGTAGTTTGCTGGGTATTAGTATCAAATTTAAGTGTGCTAAATTTGATTACAAAAGGTAGAAAATTACGTGAGATAATCGAGTTTTCACAAATTACGGGGGCGGAAAGGGGCGTGGCAAAATCGTTGCATATACAGTATATGCGCATTTATTAAGCAAATACACATACCAAATTTGGTGTCTCTAGCTATTATAGTCTTTAAGAAAATCAAATTTGTTTAAATTTCGTGGGCGGAGGGGGCGTGGCAAATTTTTTTTGCAACAAATTTGTGCGCGCCTTCTAAAGGATTAATCATACCAAATTTGATGTCTTTAGCTATTATAGTCTTTAAGAAAATCAAATTTGTTTAAATTCCGTGGGCGGAGGGGGGCGTGGCAAAAATTTGAAATAAACTTGACCACCGTAGGTTATACACGAGTCTACGTACCAAATTTGGTGACTCTAGCTCTTATAGTCTCTGAGATCTACGTGTTCATACAGACAGACGGACGGACGGACGGACGGACGGACGGACGGACGGACGGACGGACGGACGGACATGTCTATATCGACTCGGCTGTTGATCCCGATCAAGAATATATATACTTTATGGGGTCGGAAAAGCTTCCTTCTGCCTGTTACATACATTTTGGCGACTTTAATATACCATTTCACCCTATGGGTGTATGGTATAAAAATTAGATTGCGCGACCAATGAAGTTAGCCCGCCTGCAGGCGGTCTTGGGAAGTAGAGGGTTAAATTACTTTGGAGCCGAGAAAATTAAAGCTATGCTAAATTGTTTTTTTTTTTTAATTGCTCTCAATTATCGTGACAGTAATTGTCAATCGTTTTAAAAACTCAGCTTAAATTAAAATATATTTAATTTTTATACCCTTGAAGAGGATATTATAAAATTGGTCAGATGTTTGTAACGCACAGAAGGAGACGTTTCCGACCCCATAATGTATATATATTTTTGATCAGCATGAGAAGCTGAATCGATATAGCCATGTCCGTCTGTCCGTCCGTCCGTCCGTCCGTCCGTCCGTCTGTCTGTGCAAATCAACTTCACGCTGGCATCTTAAGAGCTATCGGAATGAAATTTCATATTTGAGCTACTTTTAGCACGGAGATGATAAAGTATTAAAATTGTCAGGATCGGACTACTATATCATATAGCTCTAGAACAAATATTTTTGCAAAAATTGGAGTATCCCCATAAAATATAGCAATATGATAGTATTAGATATAAAATCTCAGATCCCAAAATTTGAATTTGATCGGATCAATAAAACACAAGTTACAGTCAATATAAATCGGCTCAAGCGCTGCCTACTACGTCATCATCAAATCAACAGAGCACATGCATACACACACAGACGCAACGCTACACGAACTGTATGTGTATGCGTGCGGTGCTTTGGATGGAAGAAGAAGAAAAATTGTAGTATAAAGACTAATAATTTTAATGTTTTGTTTGTGGACTGCAAGGGTATAGAAACTTTGGCATAGCCGAAGTTAGTTTTTTTGATGTTTCTAATACAAGTGTAGTGTGTTCGGAAGTCTATTTGTTTATTAAATCAACGTGCAATAAAACTGGTTAGTGACCTACATATATTATTCTAACTTAATTACTTTATGCCATTTACTTACATGTGTCATAGCAAAACAAGAGCACCAACAATAATATAATAGCTTAACAATATAGTTGTGCAATTCTTGAATAATTTCTATGGCTAATTAAGCTCAATTAAGCTAGATTTTGTTTTATAAATAAAGAAACTTTTTAAATCTCTTCTCAGAAGAGTTCAAGCAGTCCGTCGTTATGATATCGTTACAATTGCTAGTTATTTCTATGACGCTTGGTTGGATTTATTATCTATGGAGTCGTCGAAGATATTACACCCTGATGCTTAAAGTGCCAGGACCAAAGGGACTTGGCTATACAGGCGTTGCCGATAAAGGTATTACAAAGTTAAGGTTTAGGAATTTTTTTTATTTTTAGTTTTATATTTCAGATATTTTACCCTTAACTGAAAAGTTTTTTAAAAAATACGGAAATGCGTGTCTGACGTGGAATGGACCCCTTCCATATTATATAATGCGGGACCCACAATTGATTCAGGATGTATTAAACTCTCCGAATTGTATGAAGAAGAGTAGTTATATTTACGGAGTATTCTCTAATATCTTGGGCGATGGACTAGTGACTTACGATAGTAGGTGCAACTGGTTACTTTACGAATTAATTTGCCAATACGTATTTTTGTTTTTTTTTTTTTTTGACGCAGATCCAAAGTGGAGCAAGCATAGAAAATTATTGAATCCAGCATTTAAGCAAAACATTTTAATTCGTTATCTGACAATTTTCAATACCGAAAGCAAGAATTTTGTTGAACTGATGGAATCATATGTGGGAACTGGCGAAAAGGATCTCTTAACAGATCTGTTGAACTTAGCATTTAGAACTACAATACGTAAGTAGAAAATAAAATGATTTAGATACCAAAACTATGTATACATATGTTCGCAAAAAACAATTGCAGAAACCACAATGGGTACGAAAGCTAACGAACACGAAATTTATAAAACGAATACTTTGATGCACACCTTTGAATAGTGAGTAATGCAGAACTTTTAAATGCTGCATTTAAATAAAAATCCTTCCATTTCACAGTTTACAAAATATAGGAATAAAGATAATAACATCCCCATGGCTACGTAATACGCTGATCCTCAAACTTATAGGCTTACATAGACCACTTTCCGATGCCAAATCCCTTGCAAACAAAATTGTTTTAAAGGTCAAATCTAAAAAACTGCTTTGAATGTTTTACATTTTTAACTGATGACTTTATACTATTCAGATGATAGAAGACAAAATGATTGCTTCAGATGACGTTACAAAAAGTGAAGAAAAAAATCCTGTCTTTTTTGTTGATCATCTACTGGCTCAGTTGAAAAATGGGAACTATAGTTACGAAAATGTCAAATCAGAAGCTAATACTATTATTTTAGCCAGCTATGAGACAACTGGAAGTGTCATATTTTTCACATTGATACTTTTGGCCATGCATCCCGAATGTCAAGAAAGGGTTTACGAAGAATTGCTGGAATGGTTCCCCAATTTAGGTGAATTTGAGGTTACTTATGAGGTTATCCAGAAATCGGACTATTTGGATCGCGTATTAAATGAGTCGATGCGTTTGATTCCACCTGTTCCTGGTATATTTAGGCAGAATACCGAAGATATTAAACTATCAAACGGTGCTTTAATTCCGAAAGGTACCCATTTCGCAATCTGCATATTCAATTTGCATCGCTCTGAAGATGTTTGGGGACCAAAAGCATCGTCATTTGATCCCGATAATTTTCTTCCTGACAACGTACAACAGAGGCATCCGTACTCTTTTATACCATTTGTGAAAGGCTTAAGAACATGCATAGGTGATCAAAAAAAGCAATTATACTAATCGCATCTAGTTGATAATTATATTTTGTCTGTTTTCAGGTATGCGATACGGATATATGTTAGCAAAAGTAGCTTTGGTGAAACTTCTGAGGAATTACAAATTCAGCACAAAATTTCGATATGAAGACCTTTCATTCGTTGCGCGTGGTGCCACGAAGCTAGAGAAGGCCCCACTTTTGGTGTTGGAAAAGAGGTAGAAATAATGTCGTGTTACCAATCAGATTCGAAAATTGGGTATTGTCAATAGACTGTGGTGACTACATAAGTATATGAACTTCAAGGCGTTTTTGAAAAATGTTCTTTCATACTTTTGTTTTGGCTCTATAATCTGTTAGACCCAATTAACCTCTAAATAAATTGCACCTAAAATGATTTAAAGTAATCAGAGCGACTGATATTAACACTGCTTGACCTTGGTTAGACACTTTTTGGGCATCAATTATTATGATCTTACTTTCCTTTGCATGTTTGACACCCATAAAAACCTTTTAGTAAAATGCGTGTAACACGCTTGATCGCATTTAAGAAATTACTTTGAAGGGTTAATAGATTAGAATCATTTTCTTAGGCCAGAATTTTGGCAATCGTTTCTATAAATTGTCAGTTTTAATTGCATGTAAGACTCATAAAGCTTACTGCCATTGAGTGATTAAAGTCGAAATGAACAAGCTATATTTGTGTCTCATTTGTTTGCTGTTAATGTTGATCTCCTATCTATGGAATCGTCGTAGACATTACTGGTTAATGCTGAAAGTACCCGGTCCCATAGGGTGGCCATTCATTGGTGTGGCACACAAAATAAAGCACGGAGAAAGTAAATATATTTTGTAATATTCTCTTAGGGAAATGCTAATCGAATATTTAAACATTTGCTAATCGAACAGAAAACAATAATCTTTTCTCGACCTATGAAGAAGGTTTGAAAAAATATGGTACAACCTTCTTAGCTTGGTTGGGCCCAACACCGTTTATATTGTCGGTTCTGTAACCATGAAATTCGGCAAGATTCCGCTATTAACTTTGGAAAAAAGAAACAAATAAAGGAGTGCAAATCAAACGATGAATAACAAAACAACTGCCAAATTTAAAAATATTGGCTTTGTTACATACCATATACATACATACCTTAATGTAGGTGCAAATTTGTTTCGTTGAGAAATAAATCCCTTTTAGCATTAAGTTGAGACTGTCGCCTGCTATCATAAATAATTATAAGTAAATAAAACGACACTTTTTTGAATAAATAATGAATATTTTATTTTTTACGTCACATACCATTAGACACATTCAATTTAGCAGTATCTTTTGTGGTTACAATGAACAAACTTAAATTGAAAACTGAACTAATTTAATAATTTTACATTGGCAGCCACGAATGTGTGACTTTTTTTATACCCTTGCAAAAATGATATATTAATTTTGGTCAGAAGTGTGCAAAGCATAGAAGGAAGCATCTCCGACCATATAAAGTATAAATATTCTTGATCAGCACGACGAGACGAGTTCAAATAGCCATGTCCGTCCGTCCGTCCGTCTGGATCAACGCGAACTCCATCTAGACCGTTAGAGCTACAGAGCTGAAATTTTGCACGTAGGCTTGTATATACTGCAGGAGATTCAGCCGGATCGGACCACTGTATCATATAGCTCCCATACAAACGGCAAAGTCACGAACAGTGACTTTTCTCAATAACTTCGTTATTTTCTCAGCTATTGTTTATATTAGTGCGTTCATTATAGCTACAAACGACTATGCCAAATTTGGTCGATATCGAGGGACTATTTCAGACAGCTCCCATAGGAACGATCGGTCGAAAACAGTGACTTTTGTCAATAACTTCGTTACTTTTGACGCGATTGCTTTCAAATTAAAAATTTGTTAGTTTAATATATCTGTTAATGACTGTGCCGAATTTGATAAAGATCGAGGGACTATATAATATAGCTCCCATAGGAACGATCGGTGGAAAACAGTGACTTTGATTAATAACTTCGTTATTTCCTATGCTAAGTTTGTAGGCCATTCTTTCGCAATCATTAGTCTTTTTAGATAAAACTTTTTTTCCACTTTAACGGCTATAAGTGAGGAAAGACTACCAAACAACTTGCAAGGGTATACAAACCTTGGCACGTTCGAAGTTTGCCCCGTCCCTCTGGTTTTTTGAAGACCCTAGTTCTGGTTTTTCTTGATCGGAAGTAATGAAATAATTTTTTCTGAAATTTCTTAGTAATTGTATTCAGATGATGAACCGTAAAAATCCTCATATCAGCAATTTCCGTTTTTGCCACAGGTGAATTTGAACAAAGAACCCCAATTTTTGGGTGGGCAAATATTTGGGACGTTTTTGCTAATATTACAGATAGAAGTATGAATTCTTTGAAAAAAAAAGTGTCGACTAGGAGCCAATTAAAAATCTGAATTTTGTATGGAACTATTTCATTAAGTTACTTAGGAGTCGAAAAATCAGAAGAAAGTAGAAATTTGTGGCTGCCACTGTATGCACTGTATGTTGACATAGAATAGTTTGAGCACTTTACTTGAAATCCGAACGGGTAAATGCCAGTTTTGAAATTTGCCATAATATATGTAACAGCGGGTTGGATGAATTTTACATTTACTTACATACATATATTGTTCTAATTTAATTTGTTAGTTAGACAAACTTAGTTAGTCCACTTTTAAACGGCCGACCGTATCCCCAAAAGAATAATATAGTTGTGCAATGCGATTCAGTATTTAAATGCAAAATATCAAACCTGTTTTTACATGACTTCAAAGTACCAAGAATTCTGTTACAATTTCTAGTTATGTACAGGGTGCGTACGGTATTTGAGGACAAAGTGATAATGAAACTAAAAAGCTTATATTTCGAACAAAATTTAATGAATCTTCACGAAATTTTTACACAATATTTATTGGTTATATATCTATAAATTTATTCATTAAAATTTCCATTGGCTGCTATAACCTTCTCGATCCGGGACCTAAAACGATTGCAAGCCCGAATCAAATGATCCTTATTCATATTGACCATAACGGTATTAATTGCAGTCTTTAGAGAAGAAACAGTGTTATGAGGATGTTTATTGGTTTCACGCTCAACTACGCCCCATACGTAATAATCCAGGGGATTAAGGTCTGGGGAACTGGGCGGCCATAAGTTCGGGGTTATGTGGTCATGGAAATTCTCACCCATCCAATCTTGTGTTGCCATTGCCTTGTGTGATGGAGCAGAGTCTTGCTGAAAGATGTATGGGCTATCTCCACGGACACTTTCAATCCAGGGTTTCACAACTGTCTCCAGGACCTCGATATAAGCAGCAGAATTCACTCGAAGTCCTTGAGAGAAGAAGTGTGGTGGCATGACATGTCCTTTGTTGCTCACAACACCTAAAACCATAACAGTGGTTGGAAATTTAGTGTGCATGACCACTGGTACCTCTGTAGGATTGGAACATAGCCATCTATCGTTCCTGCGGTTAATCTTCTGGTCCTGGTCAAAATTTTTTCGTCAGAAAAAAACCATAACATCTCCGCCGCTTCAGGGTGTTTAATTTTATTAAGAAGTCGTTTTGAACGGATAACTCGCTGCTCTCGTGTTTTCTCCGACATAAACTGTCCTCTTCGCATAACATAGGACTTATACCGGAGATCTTCATGGGCAACTCGACGGATAAGACCGTCAGAAACATTAAGATCCTTTGCCAGGGCCCTTATTGACTTTGAAGGGTCCTCATCAATAATCGCTTGCACTTTTTGAACAAATTCCTCCGATCGGATGGTGTCAGAACGTTTCTCGTGTTTTTTGCGTTTTGAAACAGGCTCTGCGTTGCCCCCTGATGCTTCCAACTCACAGCGAACCTTATAAACAAAAGAACGGGCGCACTTAAGAAAATTCGATATTTCTAAATCGGTGTGATTTGCACATAATGCGACAATAACTGCGTGTCTTTTCATTTGTTGAGTTAAGTTGTACTCGTCCATGTCTTATTTAAAAAAAATTAACTGTAAAAAAACTAATTTCGGAAAGATATAGTAACATATGTACATGTCCTCAAATACCATGCGCACCCTGTATATACTAATTAAACCAAACGTAGAAAATTGTATTTAAACACTTTTATTTTTCTTGCTGTGGGGTATATAAACGAACATTGAGGCAACCTCATTTCAGAACAGTTTTAGGCACAACTCGGTAACGATGATTTCACTACAATTGCTTGCTATTTTTATTATTCTCGCTTGGATATATTTTCTATGGAGTCGTCGGAGATTTTATGCTCTTATGCTGAAAGTGCCAGGATCCATGGGATATCCACTTCTGGGCGGAATAATGAATTTTTTTCATAGAGAAGGTAAAATTTGTATCAAAGCATTTTGTTTTTTTTTCAAATTCTTATGAATATTTTTCAAAGATGTTTTACCCTATATGGAGAAATGTTTCAAACGTTTTGGCAAAGCCTTCCTCGTATGGATTGGACCATATCCATTCTATATATTGGGTGATCCACAATTGGTGAAAGAGGTTCTTAATTCTCCACATAGCGTAAACAAATCTGTACATATTTATGATCTCATGTCTGAAGTACTTGGCAATGGACTAATTGTATCGAAAAGTATGTGCAACAAATTTTTTTCGAAAGCAATATAAATTTATAACTACTCCATCGTACAGACCCAACATGGAGCAAACGTAGAAAATTATTGAATCCAGCATTCAAACATAGTGTTCTGTTGAGTTTTCTGCCAATTTTCAACAATGAGGCAGGGGTATTGCTTAAACTGATGGACTCATATGTGGGATCAGGTGGAAGGGATCTTATCAAAGATATACAGCATTTTACACTACGAATATCCCAAAGTAAGAGCCAGTTTTTGACTAAAATCTGACACATTGGTAACTCTATTTAAAAACTATATTGTTTTAGAAACCACAATGGGCCACCATAAGGAAGAGTTAAATACAAAGAAAAACTCCTTACAACATTGCTTCGAAGTGTAAGTCAACAGAAAAAGTATTGATATTACAGAAATATATTCTATTCCATTTGGCAGAGTGGTGGATATGTTTTGTAGAGTTTTGTTTGCACCTTGGCTATTTCCTACTTTGGGACGCAAACTGTCGGGCATTGAGAAGCCATTAAATGAAGCCAAGTCCAATATTAACAGTATTGTTACCAAGGTAAATAACTGAAGTGAATATTATATTATTTGTCAAACACTCCAAACCCGTTTCAGATGATCGATTCGAGACTAGAAATAAAAAATATGCCAATTGAATCTCAACCGGACATTTTTATTGACCACGCATTGATTCACCTGAAAAGTGGCAATTTCACTTACCAAGATGTTATGGAGGAGTCTATTGGCTTGGTGTTTGCTGCCTTTGAAACAACTGCGAATTCCATATTTTCTACCTTGTTATTGTTGGCCATGAATCCTGAATATCAGGAGCAGCTCTTTGAGGAGTTACAGAAAACTTATCCTCACACAGGTGATTTCGAACTCACCTATGAAGATACACAGAAATCGGCGCTCTTGGATCGTATATTGAATGAGTCACTGCGTCTGATTCCCCCAGTTCCCATAACAGCCAGGCAAGCGACTGCAGATTTGACATTATCAAACGGAGTTTTGATACCAAAGGGTACAAATTTAGGAATTAACTTTTTTCATATCCATCGTTCTGAGGATATTTGGGGGCCAGGGGCGAAGCTATTTAATCCTGATAATTTTCTTCCCGATAACATACAAGCCAAGCATCCATACTCATTTGCACCGTTTTCGAAAGGCGCTAGAAATTGCATAGGTAATACAATACATTAATACATACATTACATACATATACATTAATATACATTTTAATTATTTCAGGATGGCGGTATGCTTTGATGTCAATTAAAATAACATTGATTAAACTTTTGAGGAACTACAAATTTAGCACAACGTTCCGTTACGAAGACCTTGTATTCATTGATGCTATAACCATAAAATTTGACGAGATCCCACTATTAAATTTGGAAAAAAGGAATAAATAAAGGAGTGCAAATCAATCGATGAATAACAAGACAACTGCTAAATTAAAGGTTCTGTTACATACCTTACGTAAATGTAGTTGTAAATTTATTTCAGTGATATACATATAAATCGTTTGTAGTATTAAGTATTCTATTAATAAATAAATAGTAACACGCTTTCTGTGTATATAGAGCATATGTTATCATTTATTGCACACACTAATTACCAATTTACTTTGTGGTTACAATGAATCAAATTATAATGATAACTGTTCTTTAATCTAATTTAATAATGATTTTCTGTCTAATTGCGTTTCTATACCCTTGCAAAAAGGGCTTAATTTGTCAGAAGTGTGCGACGCATACTCCACCAGATAAAGTAGATACTTATATGTACATACTTATATGTACATATGTATACGGGCTATATAGATCACTATATCAAATAGCACCAGTAATATACAAACTATGCAGTATATACAAGCCTAATTGCAAAATTTCAGCTTTGTAGCTCTAACGGTCTAGATGGAGTTCGCGTCGATCCAGACGGACGGACGGACATGGCTATTTGAACTTGTCTCGTCGTGCTGATCAAGAATATATATACTTTATATGGTCGGAGATGCTTCCTTCTATGCGTTGCATACTTCTGACCAAAATTAATATAACCTTTTTGCAAGGGTATAAAAATAATTAAACTAAATTTTTGAATCGATTTGTGTTCTGAACAAAAATACAGTTAAGCTCTTTAGACAAGACCTAAAAAGTCATTCCACAACTCGGGTACATATTTCCGGTGATCCATAAATAAAGTTGGCCATTTTTACGGTTCATCATCTGAATACTATTACCAACAAATTCCAGAAAAAATTATTACTTAAGTTACTTTGGAGCCGAGAAAATTAAAGCTATGCAAAATTGTTTTTTTTTAAATTGCTCTCAATTATCGTGACAGTAATTGTCAATCGTTTTAAAAACTCAGTTTAAATTAAAATAAATTTAATTTTTCCTAATACAAGTGTAGTCTATTTGTTTATTAAATCAACGTGCAATAAAACTGGTTAGTGACCTATATTATTCTAATTTAATTATTTTATCCCATTTACTTTATCCCATTTACATATATACAATAATATAATAGCTTAACAATATAATTGTCGAATGTGATATTATATTAATTACCCCAATAATTCTGGAATAATTTCTATGGTTAACTCAATTAAGCTAGATTTTATTTTATAAATAAAGAAACTTATAAAGTTCTTCTCAGAATAGTTCAAGCAGTCCGTCGTTATGATATCGTTACACTTGCTAGTTATTTCTCTGACGCTTGGTTGGATTTATTATCTATGGAGTCGTCGAAGATATTATGCCCTGGTGCTTAGGGTGCCAGGACCAAACTGACTTGGCTATACTGGCGTTTCTAATAAAGGTATTACAAAGTTAAGTTTTATGAATTTTTTTATTTTTGGGTTTATATTACAGATATTATAGCCTTGACTGAAAAGTTTTTTCAAAAATATGGAAATGCTTGTCTGACGTGGATTGGACCCTTTCCATATTATATAATGCGTGACCCACAATTGATTCAGGAAGTATTAAACGATCCATGTTGTGTGAATAAGAGTACTTTTATTTACAGCGTAATTTCTAATATATTTGACGATGGACTAGTGACTTCCGAAAGTAGGTGCAACTGGTTACTTTCCGAATTAATTTGACAATACGTATTTTTGTTTTTGACACAGATCCAAAGTGGAGCAAGCATAGAAAATTACTGAATCCAGCATTTAAGCAAAACGTTTTAATTGGTTATCTGACAATTTTCAATACCGAAAGCAAGAATTTTCTTGAACTGATGGAATCATATGTGGGAACTGGCGAAAAGGATCTGTTAACAGATCTGTTGAACTTAGCATTTAGGACTACAACACGTAAGTAGAAAATAATATGATTTAGATACAAAAACTATGTATATGTTCGCAAAAAACAATTGCAGAAACCACAATGGATACGAAAGTGAGCGAACACGAAACTTATAAAACGAATACTTTGATGCACACCTTTGAATAGTGAGTAATGCTGATCTTTTAATTGCTGCATTTAAATAAAAATCCTTCCATTTTACAGTTTACAAGATATAGCCATAAAGCTAATAATATACCCATGGCTACGTAATACGCTGATCCTCAAACTTATAGGCTTACATAGACCACTTTCCAATGCCAAATCCCTTGCAAACAAAATTGTTTTAAAGGTCAAATCTAAAAAACTGCTCTGAATGTTTGACATTTTTAACTAATGACTTTATACTATTCAGATGATAGAAGACAAAATGATTGCTTCAGATGACGTTACAAAGAGTGAAGAAAAAAATCCTGTCTTTTTTGTTGATCATCTACTGGCTCAATTGAAAAATGGGAACTTTAGTTACGAAAATGTCAAATCAGAAGCTAATACTATTATTTTAGCCAGCTATGAGACAACTGGAAGTGTCATATTTTTCACATTGATACTTTTGGCCATGCATCCCGAATGTCAAGAAAGGGTTTACGAAGAATTGCTGGAATGGTTCCCCAATTTAGGTGATTTTGAGGTTACTTATGAGGATATCCAGAAATTGGACTATTTGAATCGCGTATTAAATGAGTCGATGCGTGTGATTTCACCTGTTCCTGGTATATTTAGGCAGAATACCAAATATATAAAACTATCAAACGGTGCTTTAATTCCGAAAGGTACCCATTTCGGAATCAGTATATTCCATTTGCATCGCTCTGAAGATATTTGGGGACCAAAAGCATCGTCATTTGATCCCGATAATTTTCTTCCTGACAACGTACAACAAAGGCATCCGTACTCTTTTATACCATTTGTGAAAGGCCTAAGAACATGCATAGGTGATCCAAACCAATATACCAATCGCAAACAGTTGATAATTACATTTTGTCTGTTTTCAGGTATGCGATACGGATATATGTTAGCAAAAGTAATTTTGGTGAAACTTCTGAGGAATTACAAATTCAGCACAAAATTTCGCTATGAAGACCTTTCATTCGTCATGCGTGTGAGTATGAAGCTAGAGAAGGCACCACTTTTGGAGTTGGAAAAGAGGTCAAAATAGTGTCGTGTTACCAATCAGATTTGAAAATTGATAAATGTTAATATACTTTATTAGACTTAATTAAATAAATTGCACTTAAAATGTTTTAAAGTAATCAGAAAAACTTATATTAACACTTGACCTTGGTTAGACACTTTTTGGGCATCAATTATTATGATCTTACTTTTCTTTGCATGTTTGACACTCATAAAAACCTTTTAAATGCGTGTAACACGCTTGATCGCATTTAAATTACTTTGATGGGTTAATAGATTAGAATAATTTCCTTAGCCCAGAATTTTGGCAATCGTTTCTATAAATTGTCAGTTTTAATTGCATGTAAGACTCATAAAGCTTACTGCCATTGAGTGATTAAAGTCGAAATGAACAAGCTATATTTGTGTCTCATTTGTTTGCTGTTAATGTTGATTTCCTATCTATGGAATCGTCGTAGACATTACTGGTTAATGCTGAAAGTACCCGGTCCCATAGGGTGGCCATTCATTGTTGTGGCATATTCTTTTAGAAAAATGCCAATCGAATATTTAAACATTTGCTAATCGAACAGAAGACAATAATCTTTTCTCGATCTATGAAGAATTTCTCAAAAATATTCTTGCTTGGTTGGACCCAACACCGTTTGTATTGTCGGCTGATCCCAAGGTAGGACATTCTGACTTCTCTGCATTGTAGAGTCCAGATGTTTATATATTTGTTAAGCAGGTGTTTGGGAATGGTATAAAAACTACTTTGAAAAGTTTTGTAAAATGATGTAATAATCAACCCTTATTAATTAAGACCATTATTCTTAGTCCAATAAAAGTAATTAAACAGAACCAATTCGTGAATTGATTCATGTTCTAAACAAAAATACACTGGACGACTTTAGACAACTTTAAAGTCATCGCACAACTCGGGCGTCTCATTATTGAAGTCCCCCATAAATATGCAAGACTTTGGAAAATTGAGTCCATTTGGGCCAGAGAAACAACTGACTTGATCTCAAAGGATATGCATAAATAATTTAATATTTTATGGTAATATTTCCAAGTCGTGCTAAAGGGAACTCAACCTAAGTCAAGACCAGCGCCAAAAACGAGAAGTGTATAAAAATAACACGTAAATGTCGGCCATAAAATGACGAATTCCAGCGGTTCTCTGAGAGCCCATAAAGCCTTTAAGGTACATAGTCAGTCTATTTTATTGCAGTGGAAATCACAACTCAGTCAGAGCCAACAACAATAACCAAAAGAAAAGCACAACAAAATAAGAAACAACACGTAAAATTTGTCAAAAAAAGAGAAACAGAAAAGCAAAACGAAGCAAGTAAAAACTGGTGAGGAAAAAACACCAACAAGAACAGAAAAGGCAGTAAATATTTTTCACTATGCTCCGTCTTGATGACTGACTTGGCTGACGACAGCAGCAACTGGGAATGGGCCAGTGGATGGCGACAGAGAGATGATGGTTGGAGGAGGGGCGCGGGAAAGTCCAGCTCAGCAAACCGTCAACTGGCGGAAAAAGCCAAACAAGATGAAGCCAGTTGAAAGTGTCCTTTACTTGGTAGCAGGAGGAAAGCATAAATATACAAAAAGATAAAAGTGGAAGGATAAGTGAAATGGTAAAAGTGGAACGCCATCAAGAAAGACAACCAAAAGGCAGTCATTTCTTTTGAGTTTAAGCTATTCCATTTATTTAATGATAAAAAATGTTTATCTTAAGTTCAACTATCTGAAACTATCTGTGTTGAAAGAAAATTTTATAAATTCTCAAACATACCTTTAATGCATAGATTGTGTAGAGATAACTAAAACTAGTATTAGCAAAACCACTATTTATAATTAAGAAACTTGTTTATTAGAAAAAACAACTTAAATATTTTTAGGTATCTAAATCTCAGCAATAAAATTTTTTTAGTATTTGGTCTATTTGAATCTAATGTGCTAAATTAAGGGATGACAGGCCAAGAAATAGGACCAAAGTACCCGAAGAAAGACAATAACTTAAGTGTTTCACTAAAAAACTTTCATAATTTATCCCCTGCCTCATTCCTCTTTACTGACGGTTGAAAGCCTTTTTAAATATTTTGCTGGGCTATGACAAAACAGCAAAATGTAAAAAATGAGCCGAGAGGAAAATGAGAATAATGACTAGAAAAAACATGGGAAACAGAGGAGGTAAAAGGCAAAAAGTAAGTGCAAAAAATGACATTCTGATCCTGCATTGAGTTTCTGTTCATCGTGTACAATTTTTATTTTTGAAGACCCCAAAACCACTCCCACATGCCCATTTAATTGTGTTTACTTAGAGAAAGACACTACTGGGCAGTTGTGCGTTTTATGCCTTTGATGTTTTCTTCTTTTTAAAAATAAAAAAATCACAGGGTCAAAAGGAGGCAGAGTAAAAGATGCTTGCAGAAGCATTTTCCCCCATATATACAGGCTCTCATTTTCGAATTTTTCCTCTAGCTTCTCTTTACATATTTTTGTGCTTGTCAGTTGCTCCTTTTTACTGGTCATGACTGGATCCCAGAGCTACTTCTTCTATTCACTCGTCCTCCATCTTCTCCTCGACGCCTTCTTGGAAGACATTTAAGTTGAGTAAAAGTATTTTTTGGTTTAACTTTTCCGCATGCAGGCAAGGATCTGGGTTATTTGCCTCCTTTGTGTGTGGGTATATACATGTGTATGTAAGGGCTATTTGCGGGTGTTGGCCGATAGTGGGCAACTTTTTTGTTGAGGGGTGTCCAAGAGCAGCGAGGAACTGTTAGGTCTTAGTTGTGTTTGCGGTTTCGCATTTCGACAAACAGTAAATAAGCAAGCAAATACAACAGAAAGCCAGCTACAACAGCAACAAACTCAACTCCTTAAATGGCAAAAGTAAATAAATCAGTTTGGCATGTCCTCCCCGATAACAACTCGCCTCTCACTGCTACATCGGTTGCTGTTGAATGTGAACAACAGTATATATCTTTATCTAATTGACTTGACACACAAGGCAAATAACTTTCAATCGAGAAATACACAAAATAACAAAACAAAATATTTCAAAAATAAAACTAAATCAAAGTTCAACAATTCTAATGGTCTGAATCCTGTAACAGGTTTGAATTTTGCATTTGAATTCTCTACATCAGATATTAAAAGGCTATTTATATTGCATACTTTTTGGGTGATAAAACATTTTTGTGTGTTTTTGTTTCTCTTTTGACAGGAAAAAGTCTAATGCTGTATTTCAAAACCAAGCATTGACTATTAAAACAATTGTAAGATGGTATAAGGAGAAAACATTTCGCACTCTCTGATTTGATTATCTTATGCTATATGTATTTACTTATATTCCTTATTTTGAATTCTCAATGGATTTCCATTTCGAGTTTGAATATCCTAATACCAGCTGATTCTGTCATTTGTTTTGTTATCGCTCGTGGCTTATCATGAATGCATCTAAAACATTACGAATTTGAGGATGATAAATTACATGCAGATTGCGAACGCAAAAGAATTCCAATCATTTCGCATTAGCGTGAGCTGACGGCTGAATCCTGACGAGTTCCTTGTCGCTGCGTAGGCAGAAATGCGCGTAAATGCAAATCATTATCAACAAACATTTGCATTGGCCGGAGAAACAAGGACTAAGGATGGAAAACTGCGCACAGGACACGGACAGGGCAAGAGCAACAGAGAGACAACCGTCGGTCACCGCAATCGATGGGCTTCGCCAGCGTAACCAGAGCGGCCAGACTCAAATGGGGCTATCAGCGCTATCTGCGGTAGGGATTACTGATGGGTGACAGAGGGTGGAAGGAGCAGCCATTTGATGGCTAGCCAACTACTCCTCGTCCATAATGTCGTTCTTCTCCCACCACGCCCCATGGGTCGCTTACGTTCACAGGCTACTGTCTGCTGGCCGTGCATTGTTCCTGATGCTATTAGCACTGATGAATTTGCATCGTAGTTATAAATATTTGCACATTTTGCCATTTGGCGAAAATGCAATTTGTGTGTGCAGCAAATAAGCAAGTGGAAATTATGCCACTTTTAATGAAAAGCCTGTTCTCTGTGTCTCTTTCCCCTTTGTATCTCTTGCAATGTATTCTGAAATAAATACTCATTTCATTTACATACCCCATACTCATCTCGTCATTCGCTTTGTGGAGAAAAGGCAAACAAAGAATCACCACAAAAGAATGCGTGTTGCCAGCAATGAAAAATGAAAGAATGGATACTCTATACATTTGTAAAATTTATCACAATGCTATAATAACTTACAAAGTCTATGAAATAATAGATACAAATCGTCTAATTGGTTCTTAATTTATAAAAACATTTTTAGACGATAAGCATAAGATAATATTTACATGGATGAACATCTTCTTTAACAAATATATAAACATGCCTAACAAACTGTAAGAGTATTCAAAAAAAAAAAGAAAAATAAAACGGAAGCTGTAAAATATTTAAAGGAACCCCTCAAAAATTCTTAACCAAAGTTATGTTTGTTATTTTGTGGGTGTATCTTCACCCATTCTTATGCTCATTTCCCTTTTAGTCAAACTTCCTTTCACCCATCTGACTTCTTTCTTTAGTTTTTTTGTTTTCTTTTTTTCGGTTTTGCTTTGTTTGTTCTCTGTGGAAACTATGAGTAAATGTTGAACTGTGCATTATTCTTAACTTTTTGGCGTTCGATAAGCGGCATAGCAGAAAATTATGATGATGCCCTTGATGATGCTGATGATGATGATAATAATGATGATGATGCGGATGCTCTTTTAGTCGCCAGCAGATACTTACAGAGCTGTGAGTAGAGCAAGTAAGTTTAAGGGCAAATAACAAGTTTTCAGCATTATTTTTTGTTGAGCCAACACATTCTTTTCTCTTAGCCATCAAAAAGATAAGGGCAAGAAAGTTTATTTTGGTCAAAGTGATTACAACCTACGCTCTATGGAATTGAGTGAAAAACCACAAAGATAGTGTATATAAACTGTGTGTCAAAGTGCCGGGAAAGAAGAGAAATGATGATTAAAGTTCAACTCAAACAGATTTGCCCGATGCCTTCCTCTTGTAAGAGGTTGTCACAAGGTTTCAAGTTTGGTTCTTTTTTCCTTCAGTAGCCAAAAAAGTTTTTCCCTTTTCCCAGATAAGTTCATTCACCCTGCAAATGAGCATCTCATCATAGGGCAACCATGATAAATTATAGAAAACTTTTATGCCATAGCCTTTTGCTGTAATTTGTTTAAAGTGGGATTAAAGTTCTTCACCGACTTTCCTTTAGCTAATTAGCAACTAGCCTTAGACTGATAGTAAAGTTAATCAATTTTAAAGTAAGTACTTACTTGTCTAGGTACCCACTAACTTACTTTTTTCCACCCGATTCCTTGTTTTATTTCCACATAAAGTTCAGTCAGTACCTTGCGGCTTTAATTAAACCGAATTTGTTGAGCAACATTTTTAATTAGTCCATGGCCAAATGAAGAGCAACAAAAATGGAACAATAAAATCGTCGTTGTTGTTGTTTTTATTTTGTTTCCAATTTTGTGGCATTGTGTTTATTTGTAAAGTTAAGTCCAAGCAATTGTTTTAATTTCGCTCAGGAAAACGTTTAAATGTCAATAAAAAATTATTCGCCATAGGGCAATTAAAAAGGCTAATAAGCCGGGCCAACAGAACAGAAGAAAACAACAAAAAGAACAAGAAATTTCTCCATTTTATGACCCAAACATATTTATTATCGAAGGCATAAAAACTCAGCCAGGACACACAAGACAAGGTCCAACAAAATGTCAGCTGCGTTAAGGATTTTTTTATTATCTATAGGTACTAGACAGGGTTTTTTATGGGCTTTTCTTTTGTACACTTTGAATTTTCTTTTTATGGCAAATCTTAAGGAGAAAATATACGAATTCAAGGGGCTTTATGAGATTGCCTATTCGATCCAATACTTTGTAACAACTGCTGAGGCAAGTGGAAAATTTATTTTCGCATAAAAGAATAAACAGAAACAACAAAAACAACCAATAAGAAAAGCTAAAAGAGTTTATCGATGAGATAAAGAAATCAAAATGATGAACTTGGCCAAATAAAAGGGTTAGCCCAAATTTCTTTGCACTTTCGTGCAAAAAAGAAAACGAAGAGAACAAAAGGCTTGTTTTTTTCTGTAGAAATCGACAAATTGTTACCCATTGAAGGGGGTATCTAAGTTTTTCATTAAACAAGCCACGTTGGAAGTATTTTTCGCGACTTTCTCTATTTAATATCGAAATATCAGTATATAGTTAGAATCAAGAATGGGTTACAATTACATTAATTGTATTAATTGCGATTCATATACACTTTTCTACCAAAGGAGTAAAGGGTATATAGAAATCTCATCAATTAATCAATTTAGTGAACTAATTCAAATGGGAAAATTAGTTGGCAAATTGAACACATGGCAAGAAGAAGGCAAGTTCAACAAATAAATGGCCATAATAAAAAGATAATAGTATTGGCCATCAATCGAATATTGATTTGACTGAGACAGGCTCGAAGACAAAAAATAAAGAAAAAATATAAAGAAAATAGAAACCAATAAAAGATAAAATGCAATATATATATATAGAGAGAGAGAGAGACACATACATATCTACATACGACCAAGGCGAAGGCCACTCTGCTTGGGGTAGAACAAATGCAGCTTCAGCAATTTTCCAATTTAAGCAATTTGTGCCCCGGAAAAACGAAAGAGATAAAGATAGAGCGAGAAATAGTCTAGGAGATAATGTGAGAAAGTAAAGAGAATGAGAGAAAGATAGAGAGAGAGGGAGTATCATCACTAACATGCCTTTAGCATCAACTTGTTTGCCTGTCTGCTTTCGTCGATAAGTTGAAGGAAGTGTTGCCGTCATTCTCCATCCATTCTCTTGGTTGGCCAAGTGTGGGACAGTTAAATTCGGGCAACAGCAAACCGATAAACATTTCAGTTCCGTTTCTTCATTGGTTTGTGGTCGGCCACACAAAGTGGAATTTTGTATGCGCTAAGCGGTGGCGTATGCGTAAATATTTGTAGTCACAAAGAAATTTGCGTTTGGGTCAGCAGATAATGGAAATGAATTGATTGGGATTAATGCTAGTAGACAATGCTAATCCTTAAAATGCCACAGCTGATTGGAAAAGCCGACACATAGGCACATAACTTGGATAACTCTGTGAAAGAAATTTCTCTTCAAGTTTCGCTTCAATATTTCAAAGAAAATCTATGCTTGTGCTTAAAATATTTAATTTTAATTTTAAACTATTAAAGTTGTTCTTTCTCTTTCATTTGCGATTGTGAAACAACCCCTTGGAGTAGGGAAATTGTTTCTTGCGAAAATCAAATCGCTGTTAGCCTCTTTGACAGCTTGTTTACATCAACATCTACGCAACTCAGACAACGACAAAGGACATCAGGCAGTAAACATTCCATTCCGTTTCGATAAGGCCCGACCCTAAATATGCTAGTGCGTCTAGGAGCCTCACCCTAACCCAATCAATACCCACAATCCTTACTTGAAGCATTTCAGGGGAATCACTTTGGGATTGCAAGGGGGAAAACGGAAAATAGTTAGCAAGCAAAATGGCTTTGCAATATTTTCCTTTTGCAGCCACCCACTTAATAGCCCTTATATCAAATGCAGAACGAAACCTCAAATTAACCATGAACGGACGCCAACGGATCGAAAATGACCAACAACAGAAGCAGCTGAGGGCAATCGGCAGTTTCAATTAAATATTTAAAGGGGTATAACCAAACCCTTTTTTAATAATTCAATACAGAAATCCGCACATTTCACACAACAAAGAACTTTCAATAATTTACGTTACGTGACCCAAACAAAAATATTTTGCGGAAGTGTTGCCTTAAAAGAGCAAAAAAGGAGCATACAAAATAAATACGTACATACAATAAAAGGGAGACACAACAACCAAAAGCCAGCCTTTTTGGTTGTGCATAGTTGAAAACTCTTGACTGGAAAATTTTCAGCCATCTAAAACTTGCCATAGAGAAATTGAAGAGAAAATCGAATGTCAATTGGACCGAGGCAGAGGTGGAGAAGAGGTTGGGAACGACAAATGCCAAATTCTCTTACAGTGGTCATAAGTTACGAAAAGACAAAAAAAAAAAAAAACAGAGAGAGAGAGAGAGGGACTTGAAGCGTAAAGTAATAAAAATAGAAATTCATAAACAAGTCAATTGGAATTTACATCTTTTTATATTTTTTGATAACATTTACGATGAAGCTTTCCAAATTCTATTTATTTTGCCAACCCATTTATTATTTATTTTCAAATTATTTCAATTTGATTGAAAAGTAGTAAATAAATTCTACCAAATGTGTTTCGATTGAATATGTTTTTGCATAAACTAATGTAGTGTTTAAAATATAATTCATCCTTTAAATACATACACTTTCCGAAATCACCTTAAACACTAATTTTCCTCGCCGAAATCGAGTTTCTGTTGATTTTGTCTGCATAAAATATTTAAAAGTATCTACCTTAGACGTTTTACATTGTTTTTTTACATCGTAAAATCGCATAAGCTTTTCAGATTTGCTTATAATAATAATGCGCATAAGTACTTCGTAACCAGCTCGTTGATGTTAGCTGGTTTCTTAAATTTCTCCGTATCCAGAATGTGAAATTTGCTCTCCCACCTGAATTTCGACCCTTATCATTTCAATGTATTTCCACAGTCTTTCACCTTCAGCTGTAATAATATCTTATGAAAAAATAAAACACCCATAAAATTGCAAAACTCATTTTACATATGTGGAGCACACGGCGACTTTGTGATGCGGCCGGCTCACAAAATTCGTGTGGGAGTGGCTGCCACCAAACCACCAAGAAGGGCGGATATAGGGTGTAGAATGACTTTTTTCCAGAATAACGCGTTCCCGAAAGCCAATATCATTGGCATTGACGCTGACACACGATGGGTGAGCGCTGAACGGCAAACGGCAATGGTGGCTGATGCTGATGGTGACAACCACTGACATGGCCCATAGCTCCATCTGGCCCACACTCACAGACATCAGATACATACGTACAACGACCACGTGCACACATGTTTATGGCCCAGAGGCAATAGCAGGGATAGATCTCCATGAGAGGGGAAAAGATAAATGCAAATTTCTCTTTTTTTTGGCGTTTGGCTCGGCTATTGGTTTTTGGGCCAGTGTATCGATTTAACTGCCTGACTCGGCATCCCGCTGAGCGACCTCCGGTCCTGGTTTCTGCGGTCCGGCACCCACACAGGGTTTCCAGTACTCGAGTTTCGCAGCGTTCTCTTTCTATTTCCTGGCTTGTTCGTTGCGGTTGGCATTCTACGTTTATTTTGGTTCTGCGTTTTTTCCTTTTTAGCATTTTTCACTATTGCTAAATTTACTTATACGACACTTTAAAATGTTCATAAGAAATTTGCTAAATTTTCTGTAACAGTTTACTTATCATCGATCCATTAAATAGTTTAAGTGCAAGAAAAAATATTGAATATCACATATTGCAGAATTACTTGAGAGGGTATACGAAGTTCGGTTTTTGCTACTGTCATCGTATTCCCTTGGTTATATCCTTCTTTGCTGAATTTCACAGCCTGAAGTTCTGTTGTAGTTGTCAGTATCAGCATCGGCATGTTGTTGTTGTTGTTGTTGTCGTGCCTCATGTTTGTTGTCTTTTTTTGTGGAAAATGCTTGTATGCAAACATTAAATTTTTTAATAGGTCTTTTTCTGCTTTTCCGTTTTTGTTTACTAAAAGGCATCGCCCATTGGCTTGGTCCTGGTATTAACGTATTTATTTGTCAATTTTTGATTTTTTCTGGTGTTGGCAATTTTCCAATGACATCCAATAAAAATTGTCCGCTATCAAATGGATTTTCGCACATTTCAAGCGCATAAAATCTACAAATAAACAAATATGATAAACTTTAAAAGCTAAAATAAGAGAATAATATTTGATTTTTTATAAATATAGATATACAAACCTACAATCAGTTTTTTCGCTGTTTTTCAAATGATTTGCACCATAACCAGTTAGCAATTGACATATTTGGTGACAAAGATTTGATTATTATCGAAATATTTTGATACCAATTGAATCAAGGCAACGAGTATATTTGAAAAAAAAAAAAATTATTTTGGTGCAAGTAATGTAAAAGTTCTATACTTCTTGCTAGATCTCGCAATGCGATAAGAGCATATACCGAAAATGTATGTTGACTGAATTTTAATTACTAAGGCCAACATTCGGTTTGGCCAAATAAGCGAATAATAAACTTACCAACGTAATAAAAACCAAACAGTTTATCGAACAAAATGCATTTGAAATTGCTGAAATATTTCACATGATGCCCAATTGACAATTAATTATATCAGTTTAGTTTTATCCACCAAATCTGAATGAAGAAAATTTGTTAAAATCTCTTTGATGATTCGCCAGTCGATAATTAAATATTTCCATATTTATTATCTCTTTAGCAGCAATTTTAATTATTTCAAATTGAAATGACTGAAATCGCATTTCTCCTTATTTCAATTTTAGACAAATATAAAGTTTCAGCCATTCGAATTGCCAGTAATTCAATTTTATATTTCCATATTCAATTTCCAATTGATTGAATAAAACGCAGATATACAGCAAAGAGTTATCATTTTCACATCATCATCTATGTATTTGTATGTATTTATTTTTATTTTCAATGAATTTGATTTGTAAGTTTAATGCTTCAGTATCTGTTTTACTTTTTATTCTGTTGGCAATAATCTAATTATTGATTTCGTTCACAACTTTAAATATAGAGACGATGTTTTCTGCATTTATCTATGTACGTATATCTAAAATAAAATTAAGTTCCAAAGAAATTTACAACACATACTCAAACTTAATTAGAGAGAAGGGAAAAAATTTAGATCACCAGTTATATACAATTTTGCCTGCCCCATCCAGCCGTACCAACTTGTTTAATTAATCTCTAACCTAAGTGATGTAACTGCAAACGAAGCTTAGAAATAATTGAAGTCCGTCCTGACGACGTCCTGGACGGACGCCATTCCCATCCCAGGGGTCAATTCAATAAGCGAGTCACGCGGAGTCACAAGTCACGTCTTGCCCAATGCCAATCCTTCTTGGCCCATTCCCAGGAGCTCTGGCATCAGCCTGAGGGTCAGCAATAGCACTAACAGCAGTTGGGACGTGCTCCTAAGATGTCGACACAACGAAGCCTTGGACATGATAGCCGATGCGGAATATTCACCTGTTGTCGAAATGACCGTAAAAACAAATACCATTAATGATTATCTATGTATCTTATAGTTGGCCAAATCATTCAACTTCAGTTGACAATATAATTCACACGCATTCACAGTTCGGGAATAAACATTGACACAGGCATAACAACAAAAGCTAGAGAGCTCTATAGACCAACTCACCGCTGAGGACGTGTAGGTCAACGGAGACAGAAATACTGTTTGATGGCTGGCACGTATAATTGCCGGAGTCCTCTTTACGCACGAGTGGTATGATTAATGAACCGATCTGTAATTAATGTTGATATTTACTCAACTAATCCAGTCCTCCCCTTCCTATCATTAACTTACCGTATTTTGATTATCGCCCACAGTGCCAAATATATTTCGATCGATTTGTGTGTACCAACCAGTTCGCTCATCAGTTTCGCTGACTTTCTTTTGGCCACGAAACCATATGATATATTTAGGCGGATCTAGAGTGCCTCTTACAATACAATGCAAGGCCACTTTGCTGCCGGCCTTGACGAAGCGACTTCGGTCGCCAATAAGCTCAGTCTTAGGGGCTGTTGGAAGAAATCTTGATAAGTTGCTGAGTTTTTTATTGACAATGAAATACTCACTGACTATTTCCAAATGAACTTTGGCACTCAGTTTGGGCTCTGTCGCCATTTGACATTCATACCAGCCCTCATCTTGAGGCTGCACATACTTGATTTGCAGTGACCATGTATAATCGTGATCCTCTTGGAATATCGATTGAAATCTCTCATCTGCTATAAAAGTGGATTCATCTACACTTATGATGTGATTGTCGCGCATGCGAACCCATGAGACGGGCTTATCCGAAAGACGATGTATCTAAAGGTTTGAAATATTTATTATAAATAGAATTCTTATTCATCTAAAAAAAGAAGATAGTTGGTAATTGTGTTAAAATCTACTATCAAGCCTAAAAAAGGGCCAAAATAGAGTTAAATTAAAACTATTCCACTAAAATGTAGTACTTTAAGCCAAATGTCGATTTGGTGATGCTCATTTCAATATTCCACAATAGTTGCTGAAGACACTTAACTGAATTAGTTCGTTTTGCATTCAAACATTTTTCGAATAGTTCGCTTTATTATTTACTTTAAATATGCCAACGCTAAGCTTACTTAAAGAGTGAAAAAAACCTGGTAAGAAGACACACAAACACATCCACACACAGCCGCAAATACTTGGCCAAGTAACCGACATTTCAGTAGATTCTTTCTCAGAATTTCTTTTTAATTTCAGCAGACCAGAGATAAAACTACCATTTACATATTCTATGTATACAAACACCCCCACACACAATCATACACACACACTCATAGACTGGGACAGAGACATTTGCATACATACATTCATACAACAGACATCACATTTGCATGCATTTCTTTAGGTGTTGTTGTTGTTTTTGTTTTGTATCTTGTAAATAGAATAGCCAAGCTCTATAAAATATAAATTGTATGAATGTAAACGGCAAATACCGGAGGCTGAGACTCAGCCTCAACTAGCTGGTCGGCTCCATATCCATACCGAACTCCTCCTCCACTTCCTCCCCGTCCTCATCCACCACTTTTTCTGTGACTGTTTACGTCATAAAAATAAGCGTAAACAAAATGAATTGTTGATATGCAAATGAAATTATGCTGATCTGTGCTGAAAGTTTTCTGGAGCCTCTACCAAAAAAAAGGAAGTATAAAAAAATAAAGGAAAAAGGTAACCATAAGCAACGGACTTTTTCGTTTTTCTTTAGACCAATCTGCAGATGAAAGCCCAAGGCAACTAAGAGGCTGAGAGTACAGGAAGTCGGATGGGGGACTGAGGGTTGAAACTTGGTATTTTCATTACCATTTTGTTTCTGGCTCAGTAGACAGGCTTTGGCTTGGATCAGATTTGCTGTATATTAATATGGTAACCCACAACTGAAAGGATTTCTTGCACTGAAACATTGTTAAACAAATACAACAATTTATTTTGAAACGATTTCTATTTTTATAAACATATCTGCAATATCATTTTCAATTTCTAAAATTAAAAGGCCTTTCCCTTTTTCAATCATAGATGAATAGCCTATAAAAATGATGATACCATTTTGTATAGATTGGCAATTTGTTACTTTGATGATATTAAATTCATAAAACCCACTTTTGAATTAAATCATCTTTGCAACAGCTAAAGCCAAAGTCAAGGATTTGGTTTGGATGACCAATGTTACAGACCACCCAATTATAGATGGCACCTATGAATATTGCATGCGACCAATTAAAATTAAGCCGATAGGATTTAAAGGCTGTGATGCAGTGCTTACATCACTTGTCAAAAGGGAAGCTGAGGATTAATCGGTAAAAAAAGGGATCTCATGACGCAATTCGTTGGTTTGGTATTTTCGGAAAGCATCAAGGGTTGTTACGGGCAGGTGTCATGTGGTGGGGTAGGGGTGGGGCTTCAGTTTGGATTATAACTCTCTCACTCACCTGACATGGCATATAAGCGTGATTTCCCATCTGAGCGGTAAGGTTTAGCACTGGCATTGTCAGATTTCTCCGCTGGCCATTCCGTGAGACCAAGTACGAATGTTGCTCATTAAACATTTTGCGGCGCAGCTCCGCCGGTGACATTGTCGTGGTGAAGGCAACAACCGAGGAGGTTTCTGCAGCTGCTGCAGCAGCAGCAGCGGCAGCGGCTGCAGCTTCTGCCTCGGCAGCAGCACGGGCGCGGTAAGCTGGCAAATCCGCTGCCGCAAAAACGGGAAACGGTGGCAAAAATGTGGGTATGGAGAAGCCCTTGGTCAATGAATCTGCACCATCAACCGGATGAGGAAGCACTGCCAACTCACTCTCTCCATCCGTGGCATCCATCGACCCCTCCTCCATTTCCTGCGGTGGCAACTGTGTTGTGTGTGTCGTCTCCTCGTGCGTGGCTGATGTTGCTGCTGCGGTTGTAGCCATTTCAATGGAGTTGTGGGCATCCGTTTCCGTGGGATAAATTGTTGATATGAGCATCGCTGCTTCTCCTTCTCCTTCTCCATCTCCTTCTCCTCCTTCCATGTGGCCTGTTTCACCGTTTGTTTGTTTTTCTGTGGTTGCTGTAGTTAGCCCAATTTGCGCAGACTTAGTTCGCGTCCTTCTCATCAGTGTGAGTATCCTTGTTGCTGCTGTTGTTGTTGTTGTGACTGTTCCTGATGACATGCCCTGGGCTAGGGGCATGCTCTCCGGTCCCGCACCCAAGCCCGAACTTGAGCCTATTCCTGTTCCTGTCACTGTCACTGCTTCTGTTGTGGCTGTCGCCAAGTTTCTGGCTGTCGTAATTAGATCGTTTTGTGTTGTCATTGGCCTATCTGGTAAAATGGATCTGCTGGCTGTTGTAAGCTCTGGGTTGTTTGTGCCAGCTGAAGAGGTGGAGCTGATGATGCTGCTGCTGCAGGTGACAAGTCCTGTGTGTTGTATGATAAGTTAAGTAAACATAAAATACAAAAAGGACAAAGAAAAAAAAAATTTACTTGACGTAGTTTCTGCTTATAAAATGAAAACATTTTTAAAAAAATATTGCATGTTATATGAAAATAAATGGTGGAAACATTGTAATGAATGATGAAGCTTTAAATTTACTTTAATGTTTATTTAAAAATGGGTTTTTAGTAAAACATTTTAAGAAGTAACAGTATGCTACATCTCATTGTGAGATTTATCATTCCCAACAAGGTGATTCATTAACTTTTACTTGATTGCTTTCTATGATGATCATTTAGCCGAATCATTTCTTTTAGGGTTTAACTCAAACATTGATAATGATAAAATATAATTGATTTTAATTTCATTGGCTGATTACAAACAGCTAATAAAGTATCCCATGTAATCCCTTTGACGCCTAAATAAATACAGAGCGATTATTAAAAAATTGCCCTCAAATAAAATTAATTTGAAAATATCTACCTTTTTGCTTATTAGTTAAATGCGTGTGTCGAAAATTTCCATCAACATGTACATATATACATACATATGTTGATTTTGTTCCTTTACCTTTTTCGTCGTCATTTCCCCTTCTCATGATAAGCCCTGGTCCTCTTTTGTGCATTTATATATTTTTGTTTCAGTTAATTTTCAATTACGCTTTTATGCTAATTAAAATCATAAAAATTTGCCGCTTAATGTCACTGCTGTTGGTCTGAAGGGAGAAGCACAAAAAAAACACAAAAAAGTTTTTTTTTCTCTTCTGTTGCCTTTTCCTTTGGCAGGCAACGAGTTTTCATTTCCATGCAAAAGTTGTTATTTCAGAGTGTTTGCCTTTAAGGCAAAAATGTTGCTTTGACTTGTTACATTAAATAAAGACTTGAGCTGTATTTAATTGTGTTTAATTGCAGCAAAGAATTCAACTTAGCTTGTGCAGTAAATTTATGCACAAATATCTAAACAAATTGGCTTATAATCTAATGTTTTTGGCAACAATCAACTTAATATTTTATTGTTTACTTAAATGAATGAAATAAAAATATTTCAAATTTTTCGTACAAACTTTTCTAGCTTATCACTTGAGGCAATCAAAAATAAAGAAAAGAAGAACAGAAATTTTATATTTTCTTTCTTCATCATTTTCGTTTTGCCAATGATTAGCTGAGCACACAAACACACAGACATTTCCAGAAAAGTTTCTGCCACAACACTTAAAAAGAACATGTAGCATGCCTTAAGCTGAGGCACACATACAGCCAGACACACGCCCACAAAAATGATGGGGGCGTGAACTGGAGAGTCAGTCAAGTGAAAAAAGTTTTAGTCAAAGCCGCAGCAAATTGATGACGGCAAGACGACAATGTCAAAAATGTTAGTTGAACAAGTTGCACTGATTTCCCTCGTATAAGTGGAAAGTCTTTTCAGACATTTTCACATTTTTTTTTTGATACGCCAACAAAATGAGTTTATTTTGTGGCAAGAACAAGGATTATAAAGCTTTCAAATTAAAGTCAATGTTAAAGTGGCATAATTTCCCTCTTGATCATTTCCCATTTGAAATGTCATTGGCATTTTTGATGAATAATAAATAGAACTCTTGTTTATTGACCTTAGAACTTTGCGATAACTAAAAAATTCATTCAAAAGCCGATGACCCTTGATCTTTAAATATTCAGATTTGAATACTATCTGAATCTGTCTGCACTTAAAACTTTGAAAACTTATTTCAAAACGATTTGAAAGATGAAAAGATTAACCATTTACAGATGAAAACAGATGAAAGTTTTACTTGAAATTTTGCATTAATTAACTTAATGTTTTTTATTTGAACTAAAATTTTCTTGCGGGTGCCTCTTAACTAAATTAAATATTCCGATTTATAGAGAAGTTTTCTAGCTAATTTCGCAATTTTTCTCAATTGAAGAATCTAGTTCATTTTGTTTAGCTAAAGTTTAATTGGTTTTAATTTTCTGGTGAATTGGTGTACATAATATTAGAAGAAGGCAACACTTAAAATGTTAAAATGGCTTATTAAGATTGCCCAAAGGAGCCTCATTAACTAAGTTATCCGCAAGCCAGAACCGGACTGGGCAAGGAGAAGCAGGAATAGACTGTCAACCTAGCCTAGCCTCACATACACACACACACACACAGGAATTAACTATCAACTGCAGAGCCTTGAGCAATCTGAATCTCCTTGCGCGTGTTTTATGTGTACTCCAGGCGGCCATAATCCCCAAGTAGTCCCCAATGAAAAGTTTTTGCTTTTATGTTTGTGTTTGTATTTCTATCTCTCTCCTTTTCCCTCTTTCTTTCTCACTCCTTCTCTCGAACTAATGTGAGTGTGTGTGTGTGTGTGTGTGTGTGTGGTATGTGTTTGTATATCCCGGACTCGACTTTTGCATGTTGTGGCCCGTAAACATCAGCCTCAGATTCAAATGGCCACGAGTCAAGTGGCCCCTCCTGCTCTTCTCTTAGCTTCTAACCCAGACTCCTCATGTTGTTAGATTTTTAATTATGACCGCCGTCGTCGCCATTTTCTGTGTCCTTACTGCCAAGAGTCAGGATTTTTTATTGGATATGTAATTACTTTTTCTGTTTTTTTGGTTTTATTTTGCTTTTTGTGGCCCTCGGCGGCGCAAAATTACAGACGCATATTTTTTATAATTACATGCGACCACAAAGATATGTATGTACTTAGGTACGTAGAAAAAGTTGTTATGCCTCATTTTTGGTAAAAGTTTTGATGCCTCGCATCTTGATACTTCTCCGCTAATGATGTAGAGGCGCAAAAAGCTTAGCTCGACTAGAAGATGATGTGAAGATTATGTGTTTGACCTTTCCCGTGTCAGGAGGCAATGAAGTACATCGTCATCATCATCATTATCCTTATTATCAGCAACACAGAAAACGAGAGAGAGAGAGACAGAGCGATAGTCGTCTCAAATGGTAAGTACTGAAAGCTTCTTTAATTAACACATATAAAAATGAGAAACTGTTAAGAGAGTAAAATTTTAGTGGACCAAAAGGTCAGATGATCATATGTAGAAGTTTTGCCAAGAAAAGAAAATAAATAGGAAATATGGCAAACAGGTGCCATCTATTTTAGACTCCAGCGCAGCTAAATAAGTGTAAAGTTACAAGTCATAAAAAAAATAGAGCTAGTAAAAATTCAATCATTAATTTATAATACAATTTCTAGATAGAGCAGTGCATTAAGAATGTCATCAGCTCCTTGCTGGCGCTTGACGACTACCAATAAGTGAGAGAATGAGAGATAGACAAGAAAAGAAAGTAAGAGGGAAAGAGGAAGAAGAGCAACGAGTGAACAGATTAGTAAGAGATTGACTCTAAGCCAAAGCCGCGACCTAGTAATAGAGACAGTAAGAGCTAGAAAGAAAGGGAGAGGTTTTTGCTGGCGCTGCGCCTATAAAAGAAGCCCCAACTGCGGGGACGGGTGTCAGTTAGTGGAAGTGCATTGCTCCATTCGGTTGTCGTCGGCACCAGTTTCAATTGCATGATGTGAGCTCATCCGATATTCTCTGATCTTATAAGAAATAGTGGGTAAGTAAACAACCATTATTTAACTTTTACAATTATTTTATAATAAATATTTTATCTGGATTTCATAAAGAGAGCTAGTGCCATTTAAAAAAATCTTAAAAAGTTCCTCTACTCTTTTGATCCAAATTCTATATGCATTTAAATTATAGAATCTGATTTGCGGGACAATGAGAAAATTCTGAGTAAGTACCGAAAGATTTGAAATTTTCTATTTTTCTTTTAGTTTCTGTTTCAAAAACGAATTAGATTTGGGAGTAAATATTATTTTGTTTTTCAATTTTTTCTACATTTGGAGCTCAACAACATTCTTTCGTTCCAGGATGGAATTGGAAAGCCCTTTGAAATATCCGACATATCTCTGGTGGGAATTTTAATATTTTCTCCACAATTTGTTTAAGGTTGAAATCTGGTCACATTTAAACTCTTTTGTGGGCCAAATGTGAGTAAAATTACGCCATTTGGTTGCCCTGGCCTTTCACAAAGAAGTAAAAATCATGAAATTCTTTTATGTTTTCTATGTTTCTATGTTTTTCATGACGTCACTGATGACATTGAAACTGCTGATGATCAAGTTGGGCAAATAGGGAAAAAAGCTACCTACCTACACATTTGTAATTTATAGTTTCAGCCTGAAAAGCAATTTGGATATAAAATTTACATACAGCAGCACACTAACACATTCGCATAAATAGATTTTACCAATAGACAGTTCCCGCTGAATCGGACCAATTTGAGTAATTTTAGCCTAATTTGTAGACATTACTATTCAGTTCTCGTTTCACAAACATGAGGAGACAGCTTGCCTTTGAGCAGTTTAGTTCACCCTGGCTTAAAATGTATAAAGATAACCCTCCTGCGGATACTCCTACTGGTGGGTGCTGTTCTGCTATTGCTGTGTAGGCGTTTTACAGACACGGACCGACACCGACATCGACATGATGGCCATGTTTCTGGTAGGTTGGGGGCCACTTACCATGGCAACGGGCGAGAGCAATTCAAGTGAAACTTTTGCCGCAAAGCTAAAACAATTTAGGTGTTATTGCACGTTTCGTTTACATATCCTTTCTGGACAGGACTCGAGCAGCAGGGGCGCAGGGCATGTGTTTTTGTTATTTTGCTATTGCTTGTAGCCTGTTTTGCTCGGTTTTTGTCATCATGTGTAATAAATGGTAAGATCACACTTCATGTCCGAAAGCTATCAACGCGAAGGCGTACAACCGGAATATAAGAATCCAAGGAAATTAATCGGCTTATGTACACACACACACACACACACCGACGACATACGCAAAAGCAAATCCAAATAGTTTTTCATTCTGTTTCAGTTTGCAAATTACAAATGTGCTCAATGTACCACAAAAATGACCAGAGGCAACCAGAAAAAAAAGAAATTGTTTTTCTTTAGTTCGTTTCATTTTTTTTCGTTCAGTTTTTTCTTAAGCCCTTCGAGTGAAATCAAACCAATTTCTGTATAATCGATTTTAATTGAAACACACAAGTCTCTTCTCTGCCTCTTACTACTTTTGGTTTTGCCGTTAAGCCCCATCGGACTTACTTTCTTTTGTGAATAGAAGAGAGATTGTAATCTTGACAGTCCCGAACAGAAAAACTGCAATCAGAGTATATTTTTTGTTGGGGTTAAAGTTTACTATTTCGTCGGTCTGAGCAAGCCTTTTTCAATTTGCATTTTTACACAAAAATTTCACCTTTTTTACTTTTTTGCAAAGCTCTTATCATTACACCCGAATCACACGCATTCGTTCTTTTGGCCCATTCGTCCAAAAATCATTTCGTTGGGAAAATTTATGCGGTTTTCAGTCTTTTTTTTTTGCGGGGGAAACTTTATGTGTGCAAGGCAAAACACGTAGATTCAAGATTCAAAATGTTGCGCAAGGTAGAAGATTTTTGTACCTAAATCATGGCCTGACAAGCACGTGAAATGAAATAATTTTAAAATGCAAATTCTCCTACTCCTCATTTTACCTTTTAGATTTTCTTATTTTCTTATCGAAACATTGAAATCTCTTTTTGGCTTAAGTCCGCCAAGGTTAGTAACCAGCTGAAGACAGCAGCACATTGAACTTGGGTATGGGCGAAGATTGGGAAACCTTTTTTTATATTTTTCGTTTTTCTTGTTGGCACAATAAATGAGTCCCTCGTTTTATCCCTCCCTTCCTCTGTCTCCCACTCTCACCCTCTTTTTTCTTTGCTTCATATCGGCTTGTCTTTGATTTGTGGCCGAACAATGTATGAATTATAATGCTTTGGTATAAGCCACCTCAAATTTTTGGTTGAAAAATTCATTAAATTAAGGTAGGAATGGCTGTAACCAAAGTAAATCCTGATCAGCCTATGTCAGCATTTGCTGTTATACCATTTTATTTAGATTAGATAATTACTTTTCACAGTAACATATTAAATTTTGAAATTATTTTATACACAAAACACTTAGAGGCGACACTTGTCAGTGGAAACACAAAAATATTTCTTTAATCGCTTTTCTGCATCATCAAAGATTTTCAAACGTTTGCTGTTCTTTTTGGCAAGAGAATCTCATCTGAATAAATATACGAATGGCATTCAATTGAAACAATTATGTCACCTCTAACCTTTTTGTGTGTGTCTATGTGTGGGAACCATAAATTATTCTCTACCCGAATTATTTATGCATTGTGATGACATTTTCGTATCAGAAGTGCATGAATTTCCCATAAATATTTGCATTTTTCTTGTTGTTGTTATTGAATCTACATATATGTATGCGAAATCGATCAATAAACAATTACCACGAACAAAAGCCACCTATTTATTTCTTCTCTTTTTTTTATTTGACTGGAATCATATAAATAAATAAACAACAAGCAAATTCAAAGAGCAGCCTATAAAATCTTATGGAATTTGTATCTATATGCCAAGTAAATAGCAAGAGGAAAAAAAATAAGCAAGGAAAATTGTTGTCTACGCATTAAATCGACATTAGCATGATGAGGAGAGCGGTGAGAGGCGGGAGGACTAGGCAGAGATAGGATTCTTATTTGCGCGGGTGTTGGAAATTTTTGGTATGGCAGGGAACCTACTACGGGGGAATTGGAAAATGTTGTGTTTAGTGAAAATTGCTCAGGCAAACAATTTTCCTGTAGTCATTGAAACTGAAACATATGTTGTGTGTCACTTTGTCTGAGAATTATATATATATTTGCCATATATGCGCCAAAAACTCGCTTAAATCGTGAATAACCATCCTTTCCACACACTTTGTCGACCCCGTGCCGCCACTTAGAGCCACTCTCCCTACGCCTTACCCGTCTCTTTGTATGTACTTCAATTTATTTTTATGGCAGCGTGTTCGGCAGTGTTGTTAAGTGTTGTATATATGAAAGTGTGTCTCTGAATGTCTGTATATGTGTAGGCGTCCGTGTGTGTGTGTGCATGTGTGTGTGAGTCAATGTGGGTGTGCCAAAAGAAGTTCTCGCTTTCGGCTTCAGTTTCAGTAAATTGAAATTGGAGCAAAGACAAAAAGCAACCCAGTCTTTGCCTCTCGCTGCGTATACGCACTGTTTGTCTCTCTGTCTGCTTGCTTCTTAATTTTATTTTTTTGCTGATGTGGTTTTAAAAGAGAGAAAACTCCACCAAACGGCTTGGAATCGCATAACAATGCTTCAACGTAAACTATTTCAACAACAACAAGGACAAAAGCACTTTGGTTTGTTTAATTTGGAAAACAAAATCATCAAAGTTTCGAATAGAATGCTTCTGTCTGAGATACCGTAGAGATATTTTATACTTTTGGAGAATACTTTAGCAATTAAACTGTGAGGGATTGCGAGCACAAATGCTTTTGTTAGTAAGGACTTATGGAAACTATGTATTGGAAAAAAAACTTTTCCACTTTGATTTTTTCAAAACATTTTGCTCAATTGGCACCAATATTAATGTCTATATCATTTTAAATCCTCAGCTTTAGTACCTTTATTTACTTTATTGTTCATTAAATTTTATGTAGAACAGATGAAAAATAATCATAAATATTTAATATACAAAAGAGCCAAATATAGCAACTTTTCCTCTGATCCTTCAAAGGATGACACACCACGCCAATTTTCTTGTGAGATTTTCAAGTACATATATTCATGTCTTGGAATTTCAATTGTAAACGCCAGATTCTCAATTGAATCTGGCTCTAATTTGGACTACAGAATATTTCTGATGTCGCTTTTGCATATTTTGCATATTTTCTGAAATTTTTATTTGTGTATTTTCTTGCTTCATGTTTCATGGGTTTATTAAATACGTCTTGCACAATCTGCCTTCAGAATCTCTTGCGACTTTGGCATATAAATCAAGTGAAATAATTATGCAATATCTCCAAAAGGACATTACAATATCTGCTTTGGGTTTGCTTTTCCGCAAATGCTTTCATTTTTATCTTGCCGCTGCCTTTTTATTGCTCCCAAAAACCAAATATTGACTCAACCTCAGTCCTAGCCAGACAAGTGACACTGAACCTTAGAGTGGACCCGCCACGGGCACTTTTCGCTGTCGCTAATGCTGCTGATGCCATAAATAAGTCGGAAAACAAAACATTTTTCATCGGAGTGGGCCCTGCGCCATGGAAATATTTCATATACTTTCAGCGTTCGGCCTGGCATTCCAATGTTTCTAGACTTCATCCTAGCAACCCCCTTGGCATTTGGTTAGTTAGTTATTTTAGGCCGCACACAAGGGAGAGCACTCTTTCCTTTTTGCTGTTTTTTCCCTAGGTTTTCACACTTCGACAAGAGCACAGGTCAGGACAATAGGCAACTAAGAGGGACCAACAAAGACTGCACTTTGTCAGCATTGTAACAACAAAGTGAAGGACATAAGTGCCACAGACAACAATTACACACCCTTCGGGAAGCTTTCGCAGCCAACAAGTCCACACTTGTTGTGGCATCGTCTTTGATTGCCCTGAGCGAAGTCATCAGCATCAGCATCAACATCAGCATCGGCATCGGCATCTGAGATACACCATAACCCCTGACCTGGCCGTCTGAATAATTTAAGCTCTTATTTTGCCAGCCAAAATAGCAGCAAAGCGCCAGGGTCAGGAATGTGTGCTAACGTACAGGAAATTGTGGGGTCGGCATACGTGAAACCAGCTATGCGTGCACCATGGGAAAAATCATAATAGTCCGAAGTACAAATAGCAATTTTTCGATAGTTCTGATCAATCTAAATAAAATAGACACGGTGTGTACAAAATGAACATCCCAAACATAGGTGGAAGGTTTCAAGATATAATAATAAAAGATCTCATAAGAATTTAATTAAATATAGAAAGTTCTGAATTCAATGTTGGCAATTTCGTGTCACTTAGTTTCTTTCTCACTTTTAAAGCTGAAAACGTTGAAATTTAATACTAGAAAATATACTAGAACCATGACCTATGTAACTATGGATACTATATGGGTTGCTGCTTCTGGTTGCTGCTTTTGTTCAGTGTACGACATAACTTTGGCTTTACGTTATAGTTTACATTATATTTTTGGTCTTGTTGTTGCCCATCCTAAACCCTCATGCTCTCAGGCTCGGCCTCTGCCACTTGTCGTTGTCGTCAACAGGCAGAAGGCAAGCAGCTTCAACTTTAGTGTCAGAGGTCAACCGACATGTGTGTGAGGTAAGTGTGGTGCTAGTGTCTGTGTGTGTGTATTTGTCTGTGTGTGATGTATGTGCACCTCACGTGAACTTGTTGTTGCTATCTTTCCGCAAAACCCATTTATAATTTATGAAGGTAAGCCCAAACACTTTTGGACAACGCCCCAGAGCAGAACAAAATAGGAAGAGCATTTTGCGACTACAGCGGACAGCCAGGTGAGGCAAACACCCTGAACATGTTGACGTTGGAAATTGGCCCCGACGTGGCAAGTCAACCCAGGGACGTGTTTTGATTCAAAACTTTTTTCCAAAAAATTAGAAACCACAAAAAAAGCAACACAGAAATATAACAAAACCAAAAAAAAATTTCACAAAATTTTGAAAATATTTTTATACAATATCCTAACTAGACGAAACTTTGGTCCCTAATTTTTGGTCAATGTTTTAGTGCATTTTTCTATTTATGCATGTATTTTGGTACTTTTTGTTAATGTTTTGGCATAACGAGCTGCTCTAAAAGTTGTATGAAAAGAGAATTGGCTCTTGCTCCCGCCTACCACAAAAGCAGTGAAAACGCCGCAAAGAGTTTGTGGAATTATGTGTTTATTAAAACATTTTTGGCAAGTTTTCAATTTCGTTAATATTAGTTTTTCCCTTTTACTTTATTTTTTAGCTTCTGCATTTTTGAATGCTTTGCAATTTATTGTTGCCATAAAAAAGTTTTGATAAGTTTTGTTTTACGGTTCTAAGGGCATTTTAGTCATTAATGAGTTGTTTTAATGACTAGTAAAATGTAGTGATTCGTTGGAATATTTTCCACTTTTACATTCCGTTTTGTGACTCTAGCAATCGTTGTCAAAGTTGTCAAAGCAAATCACTCATACGATTCAGAATTAAATTAAGTCACAAGTATGCAGAATTTAATAAGACGCGAGAAGCTTGGAGAAGGAACCTATGGAGTGGTCTATCGGGCTATCAATCCCCATACCCGTCGCCCGGTGGCAATCAAAAATATTCGTTTTCATCGTGACAATGAGGGCATTCCATCAGCAGTGATTAGAGAGATAGCCCTTCTAAAAGAACTCAAACATCCGAATATTGTGGAACTTCAAGATGTCGTCATGATGGACAAGGAGGTTCATTTGATTTTCGAATATCTGTCCATGGATTTGCACAGATACTTTGAAATCCTATTCTCGAAGGGAGAGAAAATGCATGCCAAATCGATACAGAGTTTTCTTCATCAAGTTACGGAAGCAATTTTATTTTGTCATCGTCGTCGTATCCTGCACCGGGATTTGAAACCGCAAAACTTGTTAATCGATCGCACACACACCCGGATTAAAGTGGGAGACTTTGGGTTGAGTCGTGCTTTTGATTTGCCCGTTCGCATCTATTCGCCGGAAGTGATCACTCTCTGGTATCGGGCCCCGGAATTGCTCTTGGGCTGTCAGCAATATTGCTGTCCAGTGGATATCTGGTCACTCGGTTGCATATTCTTTGAGATGTTGGCGGGAAAGACAGTGTTTCCCGGCGAATCGGAATATGATCAATTGATGTGCATATTCAAAATTTTGGGTACCCCCAATGAGGAAAATTGGATGGGCGTCACTCAATTGCCAAACTATTCGAGTTTTTTTCCAATATATCCCATCAATAAGCTGACAATGTTCGTACGTAAGGACTTGGACAAGAATTTAAATGCTTTTGCTGTCGATTTACTTAATCGAATGCTGTGCTATCAACCATCGCAACGCATTGTGGCCAAGGATATAGTGAACCATGCATTTTTCCAGGGTATGAAGGGCATTAAGAAATAAATTTCCAGCCAATGTGAAGCCTCTTGTGTGCCTATATAATTAAATTCATTTAACGCTAAACTTGGATTTCCGAGAACTAAATCAAATAAAAGCTAATTGGCCAGAGTTTCGCTTGACTGCCCCACAGAAGGCGAAAATCTGGCACAGTGGGCGGAAATGTTTTTCAGGTGTGTTTCAATTTGCTTTAAGACTTTAAGATGATGAATTTGCTGATTCAAAATAATGCTCAAGTTTAAAGTTGACTTTCATGAGAGAACATTTCAAACTTATTTGCCATTTCCGTACCACAGTACATCAACAATAAAAGTTAAAGGGCAGAAACCTATTGAGCGGAAGATATAACTGCCAAAACAAAACAATTAACAACTGGCAAGTCTGTTTGAGTTTTCGGGCTTATGTATAACGAAAGACGCATACCCTTACCAGTTAAAATTCGATTTATATCTTGCCATAGTTAGTTTTTTCAGGCAATTTAACCAGAATCTGGTAACAAGCAAATTTGATTTATAGATTGTCAACAAATGTATGAGAAATGTCAAAATAATACAAAACATCCAAGTAACGTTCATTTAGACGGAGAAGTGTGTAAATGGCAAGAAACAAACAGTAGATTGCTTAGGTTATTCAATTAACTCGTCTGGTAGTTAATTGTGGATAAGTCAAATAGGCCCGAAAGGCAATTGCCTTCACAAGACTCTCAAGCACTTGGGGGTTAAATAATAATTTCGCAGTCAGAACAAAGTACAAACGGACATATGGAGGACATGTCCTCTTATGTCTGGGGGATCGCCAATGTGTACAACACGAGAATGCGTTAAATTAAATCAAAAATGTATGAAAGGCGGCAAAAGCCCCGAGCTGTACTTACGCGTCCCAAAGCCGACAGTTGCCATCAGGATGATGCAGTAGATGGAGATACCGAGATGGTGGCGCTGGCGGAGGCAAAGATACGACAGCAGCCGCCAAGATGTTTTTCTCGATGTGCGTAAAAATTGGCGACTTTGTTGGCCAAGGGCGGCAGATGCTCCTTCTGCTTTTGGCTCCTCGACTGCTACTGCTGTCATCTTTGGAGTTGTCACCATCGTCACCGTCTTTCGTGTCGTCCTTGCCTTCCTGCTAGTATACGCCTTGCTTGTTCTGCTTTCAGTTATGCTGCTGGTCCCAATCCCAGTCCCAGTCCCAGTGGCCCAGTTCCTGGCTGCAATGACACTTACAGAGCCTTTTGTATGCTCATTGCCCGCCCAACCTCCATTTGGGACTCGTTTGCGGCGGCATCGACTTTGGCTCCTTGGCTGATTGCAGTGCGACGCAAGCATCGTCGTCGTCGTCCTGGCTGGCATAAACTTTGTCGCATTCTCCACAGAGTCAGAGACGTAGTCTGAGATAAATAGGTTTATTGAATTAATACACTGGGGTCTGAGTTGGCAGGATGGGCGAATCTCTTGCTCTTCAGCAATTGCACTTTGCTTTTATGTATTTTGGTATTTTATATCCCCCGACTTATACTTTGATTTTATTGCCATGAGTTTTTATTCTTGCAGTTATTGTTAACGTTTTAGCTAAAATTGTCTTTTTTTTGTTTTGTTTGAATTTATTGGCGCTCTGCGTGGATAACTTGTTTGAAACTCGAAAACTAAAAGCAAACCTATCTTTTTATGTACATATCCATAAAATGAGACCTTTGATTTACTTTAAAATATTTTCCAAACCATATTACAAAAATAATATTTTAAATACATTGTTAGTAGGTCTTTCTAAATATTACAAGTGATAAGAGTGAATTTTTTCACTAATTTCTTAATACTCCTCATCGCCAGTTTTCATTATCCATTATCTATGCCAAACATTGAAATCGATAATTGAAAATTTTCTTTTTCTCTATGATTACCAGTGAAAAAGTTCTGATAACATCTTAATTCAATCAATCGAAAGCCACGCCTAATGAGTAATGAAATATAAATGTAACCTATGCTTTAATAAACTAACTATGGCATCTTCAATATTAGCAACTATATTTTTAAAATAGAATAAATCATTAAAATTCATACATGGCAAAAGTTTTTTCTCTCAAAATTTGAATCTTCTATTCATAAGATTGCAGGACCAAGTACGTGCAATATGCTCAATGAGTAATGGCCCCGCTGAAGAAAGTGCTAAAAACTTTAACCATTTATTTAATTCTTTATAGTGTTGAACAAGTTTTTGGCGACTTACTTTTATAATGGCTTTTATTGGGGTGTTAACTATTTGAAAAGTTTATGTTCCAAGTTGAATATTATGACCATATGGTAGTTCCCATTGAAGAATTATTAAATTTATTTGAATTTACTTTATTTTTCTGTTGTTTGCTCTTCTTTAACACGTGCAGAAAGAAAATTTACACTTCAGTTGCATTTATATAGTATCATGGCCTTAATCCCTTACTTGAGAATATTTTTTAGGACAAATAATTTCACAGTGCTCTTGTTGTTGTTGTATTTGTTGGTTTACTTTACACAATAATCCCTTTTTTATGGCGGCCGTTTCCGCTTACTTGAATATCCTCTTCATTGGTGGGTTTCTCTTTGCTTCTTTCTTGTTCTGGGCTCTCGTTCTTTGGGAAAACAAACAAACTTAAAAGTAATTTTTAGGCAAAAGACACTCAACTCGACTACAAGCGACTCTGCACAAAAACAAAGGACACTCAAGTGGATTCACTGTACTTTTTTTGTGGTGGCTTTTTATTTTTTTGCAATTTGAATATATATTTCTTATTCTTGCCCAACAATGTGGCAAATTGTCGACTGTCGGCGAGTTTTTATTGTTTTCTAATACGCGGCTCACTTCCAAGTCACGTCCGCGCGCAAAGGATGCAAATTATCAACTAAATTGCTTGCAACTTGGCAGTCAAGGAAGCTGCCCCCTGGTTTAACATTTCGTTTGACTTCTGTTCGCCTCTGTTGGTGTTTGTTTTTCAAAATGTTCCTGCTGTTACTCCTGCGAATGTCCTGTTGCCATTTCATTCCTGTTAACATTTCATTCCGGCGGGGTACGTAGCCTTACCACTCCTGATTCTCCCCTGTCTCACTACCGTTTCGGCTTATGCCGGCTGTTTGTCTGCGCCTGCGCACTCGATTGGACTCAACATTTTAACCAATATAGTAAGCATGGCTAACAGAGGATTTTGTAATTTATTTGTTTATTGCTTGTTGGCTATTTGTAGATGGCTAACAAAAACATGTGTATTTCAAAAATACTCAGTGGCTGCCAAATTAATGGGCATTCCACTCTTGTCTAGAAGCAGGTACACTTTAAAATGAAGAACAGAGAATCGAATTGAGTTGCTTGCAATGTTAAATTTTGTTAAGAGGAACAAGAGACGAGATCATAGAAATATTTACCAAACTCAAAGGATTCAAAAATTATGCAAATTTCTTAAAAAGTCAATACATTTATTTCGTACAATAATCCAGTAATAATTAATGCCGCACTTTAACAATAATAAATAATGATGACCAGTTCCTGTTCTCCTTTTTCAAACTTGAAATTGTAGCTATTAAGGATAGTTCTTATTATCATTTCAATTCTGCCTTTTGTTATATTTATGTAAATGGTTTCACACCTTTCTGAAATATTTCAAGGACATCTTACTATATCGAAATAGATGAAAAGTAATTGAGGACATAAATCAGACTGCTGACCACTTTGGCATTTCAGAGTCAGTAAATTAAGTTAGCATTGCTCTAGAAAATGGCATGTCCTTAGCTATTCTCAGCTTTAATTTACAGCTTTCTTTCTCTCACAAAGGAAACCGCAGCTTCTTGTGTTTGTCTGCCTGTGTGTATCTGTGTGTGACAATAAAACTACGTAACACCATTATATGTATGGATGTATGTATCTGTGACCCAATATGCGTGGAGTGATAAACGGGCCTAAGGACTAAAGGCTAATCTTATGTGCGGATATGTGCCTGTGTGCATGGATTTTGTCAAAAGAGCAAGTAACAAATAAATATTATTGAACTTTTAAGTCCCTAGAGATGAACGAGGGCGACTAGAAGGGGGTGTAGATCTTTGTAAGTAGGCGATGGGATGCAATTTGGAATGGGGCCGTGCTAGGGCCGCGGAATGTGGCATTCTCACAAAGTGCCAACATAAATTCTTGCACAGTTCAATTTATTGTGTATTGACACAGCTTACGAAGAAACAAATAAAAATGTTTACAAAGTGCGGGTTGCAAAAGGCCAGAGGTGCCGAAAGGGGCGCCGCGGAATGGATGTGAATGGCGATGTTTTTTTGTGTGGGGATACTCCCCTCAAGCTTCAGGAATTCCAAAAGGCTCTCTGCTTAAGCTCCCGCAAAACTCACAGCAGGCATCCATCGAAAGAGCCATTGTTATTACCTCTTTGTTGTGTTTACACGCCATTTGTGCGGTATTTCACTCAATTCCATGTGGCACCCCCCTCAACTCCCATTCCATTCAACTTCAACTCCATCTCATCAGCATGATGTTGAGCGAGCTGTAAAAAAATATATTTAAAATGCAAATGCCTGGCAAGGCCCTAAAATGCTCAACTTTTGGCTCACAAAAATAATCAAAATATACTTTATGTCACATTTAGACCCAGTCCACAGTCTTAGCTTCGATTGAACTAAGAACTGCAAAACTGAGAATTGCCAACTGGCAGCTGAAGGCTATTAAAGGAGCTCATGAATCGAGAAGTCAACTAAAGAAGAAACAAAAAACAAAATATCAAACCGACCATAAATTACTCTGCCATTGATTAATTCATAATGATCTTAACAAAAGGAAACCTGAAAAGGCATAAACCAAATGGAAAGTTACCAAATCGATTCAGTGCATTGATGTACAATCAATTTTTTCAAGAGTATTTGAATAAAACACATGTTGCCAGTATAAAACCCGGAAACAAGGGTAAGAGAATTCTTGCAGCTGTTAATTTTAGCATTTAAACCTTGTCGCTATATGCCAAAAAGTAAAACGTCACAAATTTTAAATGTAAACTGAAATAGAAACAAATAAAGTGTCATCATCATGAGGAAGAGAATAATAGAAATATGTATTTTATTTCCTATATGTACATAGAGAACACATACTTTAGTCGCCATGTCAATATATTCAATTTTGTGCAATATGATTGCTTTTCACAATTTTACTTCAGATTTTTTCTCGTCAAAACCTTGTAGTTTGGCAGAGAGCGGCTTTCATATCCTTCCTCTTGACATGCGGATAAATTTTGTTGTAAATATGCATACATAAAAGAAGATTGTTTACAATGCATTTTATTTGACAGATTGGCGCAGGAGAAGGAGGGTGAGCCAGCAGAGAAACCCTGAAACGAAAATCAATATAATTTATTAAATATTTCTTATGTCTTACAGAGATAAATGGCTGTAAAAAATTCAAATAAAAAGAATTGATTCGAAAGAACCGGAAAGCAGTTCAGACAAACCAGAAGTAAGGCCCAATAAAAATCTTTTGACTGGTATTGACCGTTTAAATAAAAGGCCATTTTATTCTATAAGTGGTTCCAAACAATCTCTTACTGAAAGCTGAGGTCTGAGTAAATATATCTGATAAATGGAATTTACTTTTACAGTTTTATAATTAAATTCAGTGGTAAAAATCGTTGAATTACAAATTTCTTAAAATAATGAATAAAAGGAAATTAAACAATTTAATAAAGCAAAGAAAAGGTGCCATAGCCTTCAGCGAATATCGTTTTTGTGTTTCTTCTTTCATCATTTTATATTTTCGCCAGTTAAATATTTTTAAGGGCCTGCATTTTAACTCTTTTATGTATGGATTATTATTTGTAGTATATACGTATATATATGTATGTAAATAAAAAATTAAGTGCAGTGAACGATAAAAATGACTGGAAATCAATTCTGAAATTGCCACTCCGGGGGCAATGGTTGTACAATTATTACCATTATTATATGGTAAATTTTTTAAATGTTGTTGCAGCATCTGAACTGAATTGAGGGTACGGATATCAACTGCACTCTCAATTATTCATTCAATGCCTGGTTACATTTTTAAGTTCTTTCTGCTTCTGCTTCTCCTTCACAGGCTTGCAAACTTCCCAGTGCGCCGTATCCCGGCCGTGTGTTTGCAGGTATATTGAATAAATAATTAAGTGGCAGATAAACGTGAGCATAATGAGTAATTAAGCCGTTAAGTAGGCAAGCACTCGAGTGTCTCAAACGACAGAAAATGGCAGAAAATTTATGGCAACTGAATGGCAAGCGCGAATGAATGGTTGGAGTAAAACGAATGAATGAATTTCCAACAAAATCAAAAAGAAAATACATTCAAGCATCATTTGGTCTAGAGTTTTTGCTAAACGGTGCTTTTATCCTCTACTTACCACAACTGAAGTAAGTTTCCCTTTTCTTTTACTTTCACATATTTTTTGTTTGCTAAAAGGAAATGTGGCCAAGTGGCGAGCAGTTAACCTACCATACATATAGATATACTACATATGTACATACATATATGTATATGTATGTACGCTAGATACTCGGTCATTATGTGCTCCTTAAGCTTTCTATTTTAAAATAACATTTCTGTGTAGAGCATATTGAGTATTAGGTATTTTTACAAAACGGAAGTGGTTTGCTTTTACAGATACACACAGCCTCAAACCACCCACACACACACACACACACACACACACACATACACCTGACAGGAAACAGGAAGCACTGACTTTATTCAGCATGGAGGAGTAGAATATACCATTGATTATTATGACCATGATGGCGATGATGATGATGAGAATAATGGCAATGGTGTCCAGGTAAATTGATTGAAAGGCTTCCAAGTATTTACAATTGCTGTATCCAAATGAAATTGTATATTTTTTTTGTTATGATCTAGGTATCAAAGGGTCAAACCAAAAATAAAATAAAGATTATATATACAAAATAATAAAAAAGCAGAGACAAAAGCTAAGAACAAACACATTTTACAAGGAATTTGTTATATCAATAAGTCAAAGGAATTGGAAATTTAAACCCTTTTGAGAAAGACACTCCACAACAAGAGTTTCCCCTAGAGAAAACTTGAGGTAAAGTTACCATGCAGACTTTGCTCGTTAAGAGTTAAGTTAATATTGAAAATCTTTTGATATGTTTATATGTGTTTCCTAGACACTTGCTCACTTGTTAGACTATGCTCGAAACTGAAAATGTTTTCATATTTGAATCTTATATTGCACTTAAAATTATCAAATAAATATCAATGCGCTGCAACTTGGTAGGACAGTGTTGGAATTTTCCTGTGAAACAAGAGAACAAGTAAATGCATCAATATAATTTTATGGCCACAAATAATGTGGCTAGAATACACAAGAGAGCAATTTATGGAATATATATATATGTATATATATATATTTATGGCATCTAGCAGGGGTTAATAAAAAAAAGTTCGATAAATAACTAACAATAAGTCTATCAAGTTGTCTATGTCTATAGAAAGACATGAATACAAATACATACATATATCCCGAGCAATCATCAATTAGCTAATTTTATTTTTCAAAACTTTTCGATAACTTGGACGATTAAATTGCTCGAACCTTTCTTCAAGGCTTCTTAGCTGTACATATAAAAACCATCAGCTTAATGGACTGATGGAATGAAAGAAAATAAGGTTCAAATATACCTAAACTATTACGTCACGGTCACATCCTTTTCTGTACGCCCGACCGTCTGGCTGGGTTGCCTGTTCGCCTGGCTGGATATTCGACTGCCTGTGGCTCACTCATTGCTCACTTTAAATCTCGACATTTTGACTCACAAATTAAAATAAATGGCATCAAATTTTTTTTTCGTTTCGGTTTTTCTTACTGTTCTCTTCACATCACTTTCTCTCGTTCTGTCTTATCGTTGTCTCTCGCTTCGCTGGTGCCGCAGCAGAATAAGGAAGTGGAGTGGTTATTCTGGGCGACATTAAGTAGACTATTTACTTTCAACGACTTGACATTTCATTGCAGCATGTTCAACTTTTTACAACAGAAAGAAGTCAAGTATTCGCCTTAAAACCCCTAAAGAACCGAGACAAAAAAAGGAAAAGGACGAGTCTGAGCTGGCCAAGTAATTTGGTTGTAACTGATTTAATTATAAACTTTGAGGCCAGTCAGGTTGGCTAGTCGTGTGTTAAATTTGACAAAAAAAAACAAGAAAAAAAACTCATCAAAATGCATAATCTTAATGTCAACTAATGAGGCGTGAACAAGTTAGAAGAGTGAAGGGTGGAGAGAGAATTCTGTAAAACTTTGTAATGAATTAGTCCAGTAATTTGTTACAAAAAGGCAAAGGAAATCTCTGCCGTAGCCGAATGTCAAATTTTGAAATACCCTAACATAAATAAGCAAGTAAGTTAATCGAGAAATTTTTCTTTGAGATTTTATGAGCTTTAAACTTTATAAAAAGATACCCATAATAGGTTAAGTAAAAGTTATGGCACAATAATTTTATTTTATTTAAAGATAATTTTTAAAATTCTTCATAAGGAAATGATTTGATCACCAAATTTCTTGCCAAAATTCACATTCAAAGCTTAATAACCAAAACTGGGAAAAGGCATTTCCAACACAAAGAGGGCAATTAATTTTTGGGCACACGACACTTCAATTCGGGTAATAACGAGTAGCCTCTCTCGAAATATTTATATTAATTTCACAGTTATGATTATGACAAGAGAAAGAGAGAGAGAAAGAGAGTGAGGGGCAGAAAAACATTTTAGCTTAATTGGGCACAAACAGGCCGAAATATGAAAAGTCCTTCCATGTCTTCCCCTATACTATGGTATGCCTAAACCCTTTTAAAGATGCCCAGAGAGAACCCCAGTACAAAGTCATCAACAAAGACTTTGCTTTTGTGCCGCTGGTCGGGTGTAGTAATTATATTTACTGTTAATTCCAAAGCTTTAATCCTGATTTACCGACACCAACACGAAAAGGTTAAGGGAATGCGTAAACAAGGTACGCGATACAAAAGGGATTGCGGATTAGTCGATAGAGGAGTAGAGGGGATTGTGTTGCGAGTGTGAATGTGGTTTTTAGAGAATCGGTTGTTAGGGATAAAAATAAGGTTACAGTGGTTACAATTACAAGCCAAGCTCTCATGGCCGTCCCCCCACCGCATCTCCTTCGCACGATTTGCATTGCATTCGAATTACGTTTTTTGTTTGCCTTTAATTGCAACGCTCATCCATTTCACTCTGCAGTTGGTAAGCACTGTTGATGCCCTCCAACTCCTATCAGCTTTTTCTTGTGCCACTTCTCTCTTTGACATTTTCAATGAATGCGAATGAAAGGGCAAAAGGAGGCGGTGAGGAGAAAGCGAAAAGCGTAAAGTGCGTTTGGTTTGATTGCGTTGACATAGAAGCGAAATGCCAGCGACTAGTTAAAACGAATTCGCACTTTAAGTGGAAATCCACATGGATGTAGTCGCGAATGGAATGGGATTAGGCTTCAGATCTAGAAAGATCCATCTGATATTTTTTTGCATTAACAATTGAGCAAACAAACTAACTTCAATGGTTCTTTTAAAATTAAACAAATTAAGGATTAAAAAATTAATAATGATCTGAACAAGAAGTTATGGTCCACAGGTTTTCCTTTAAGGCCACGTCCATGCAAAGTGTCTGTCATCATACATAGAGAGTTTGTATCTCTGTAAAGTACATACCTACATATGTATGTGTAAGCTTGGGTCTATATATAATGCTACGTCTGTGTGGGCACTCATTGCAATGATTCGAAATGTTGATTCCCACTTTTAACTAATTGGCTGAAAAAATGAACAATAAAAAACCAGAGATAAGAAATTGAAAACGCTTTCTGTTATTGTTTTTATTTTTCACCATCAAAAAGCGGAATCCGAATCTATAGCCTTTAAATAACAAATAGTTTCGTTTAACTGCTTTAAAAAAATTTTGTTAAATGTTTGTAACAATTTTTTTAATCTAAAATCTGCATCAACAAGGGGAAAGATAAAAAAAAAACAAAAACAAGTCAGACATTCACATTACTTTTATTTTAATAATGCAGCGAATGGTTGAAGGCAAGTTGGCATATGTGCGAACATTTTATACGAGCACACACCAAAGCACACAGACACACAAACACACACTCACAACTAAAAACATGAAGTATAAAAATTGTCTATTGTTTTATTTTTGGTCTGGAAAAAGGCGGTGGACAGCCAGCCACATGGACGAACATGGCTGATGCGGATGTGGAAACTTTGTGTCTCTTTATCTCTTCCTTAGTGTGTATGTGTGTGCGTATATGTATGTGTGGGTGTTTGTGAGTGAATGTGCGTGCTTAAGTGTATGAGTTTGTGTTTGTGTCTGTCCATTTCAACTAGAGCCCCCACACGCCCACTCTACAACCATTCGACCAAGGCCAAAGCGTGCCGCTGCATTTTCCACCAAAACAATTTCAAATTATGTCGGGGAAAAAACCGACCATTCTCGGCCCCCAAATAACACAAATAGACCTCCCTAGCCCCTATCCGAATCCTACCCCAACCTCAACACGCGCACTCAGGCACAATTGCAATAAAAAAGTTTGTGATTTCCCTTAACAATAAAATAACTATGTGGAAAATGGTAAATGCATTTTATTAAAATGTTTTCGCAACCACTGTGCCAACATATTGCAACTTTATTCCCCTCATTCTTCGCTCTTTTATCTTAATTTTTTTAACTAACCTCGAGTTGATGACTCAAGGCTATTAATTAATTACATGGAATTTAAAATTAAGGACATAGAAAGAGAAGGACATTGTGGAGAGACATTATCTGGATTGGTCAAAAATATACTTTAAAAGGAATAAATAGTGCTTAATTTAATTAATTTGTCAAAAGTATTTAATACCAATAGAAAAGCTATAAATTCTTTCTCATTATTAGAAACAAATTAAAGTTTTCATTTTTTATTCAACAAATTAATTCAAAGTATTGATAAATATTTAAATATTTTGTCTGTCGTGCCCATGCATTAGACCAGCTTAAATAACATTGCATAATTTGTTTGCTGGCACAAACTAATTGATAGAATCAAACCGATATGGGTGTACTCTTTAATAAACAATTGAAAGGCTTAATAAAATTCCGCATTCTATTGCATCAAAGTCGTAAAAAGCCTAACGAAAGTAAAATGTCATCCAAATACATTGTTTTCAAAGAGCAGTAAAGTTTGTCTGAAGGCGTCTAATTATGCAGATAGAACATTTCAAAACGTTTGACCAAAGTAGACAAACATTTTTCTCAAAGAGTAGAAAAAGGAATTCATTTTACAAAATTGAATCTTTATCCTAATGTTTCTGTCAATTGCCTGCCAAAACGGACATAGTTCACACCAGGCAAAAACAGGATTTGTGAAATTTTTTCTTTTTGCTTTTCCAGCAAAGCAAAAATTAATTCATGTTTGTTTTCACTTGCCAAATTTGGGTCAATTGTGCATTCAACAGCAAGGACAGGGGCAAAGCAGAAGGAGAGGGGAGACACAGTTGCGACAACTTTCCATGAGAGTTTCCCAACACACTCACACATACAAAAAAGGAAAAAAACCAAAGAAAAAAAAAAACAAAATTAAATATCTATTTGTACTCAGAAACCAATGGGGAATTTTACGAAATTTTCATCAGTGTATCAGGGTAAAGTGTTGGTAGTCGAAGGGCGGAGGGGTTGGCATTTTCCATCCGAGTTTTTCCATGCGCTTTGTTCTTGTATCTGGTATTTCACTGTGCTGCACAAATTTTATGTTTGTTTGTTTGCAGTTCTGATTTTGGGGCAGATACACACAAGAAAAAAAATAATAAACCAAAAACTTTGCTTTTAATTAAAACATATTTTACATAAAGGAAAAAATCAAATAAATTTCAGCTCTCAAAAGGAAAATGAAAGCTCTGCAAATGGCCCATTAAAAGTCAACAAGTATCAGCCGCAATGCACATTGGCAGACTGTTCAGCTGCCTTTCCTCATCCTTTTATTTTCCACTCACTCTTCTTTTTCTTTTTATGATGACCTGCCATTTTAGTTTTCATTAATTAACAGTCAATTAGTCGAAATACTTGTAAATGCTGTCTCGTTGCCATTCAAGTGGCATTCATGCAGACATTTATTCATCTCTTGATCACTAATTCTCAACTATTCAAATGTTTAAGTGGATTTTACTTGATTTTCTATACACAAAAATATGAGCCATATCTCTCTACAGTGCTTAAGCTTTAGTAAGTTGAAGCTAATGGAAAAATCTGTTGACAGTTTTTTTTTTTCAAAACTCTTTCTTTTCAAACCAGTTTGGCTCATTAGAAGTTTATTTAAATGTATATTAATTTTTCTCTTTTTTGTTCTGCGTGTCGCCCTTGTATTTCAAATCGAGTTCCGTACTTAAGCAGCTGCCCGTCTTCCTATACTTTTCCTTGCTGTGCTGATTTTCCTGCAGCTGTAAGTTGGAAAGAAAAAAAATCGAAAGCAAGGTTTTGCAACAAGTTTTCCACTTTTCTTTATGCGAGGTTCAAGAAGGCCACCGCGAGAAGAAAAAAGATGGGAAACTTTTAAATCATTTTACCAACTTTGTTACACAAAGGACATCTTCTTAGTAAGCTTGTTCAGAAGATTTTCTCCATAGATTATTACAAAAAGAAATGTCACAATTTTCTATTTATCTCCTCAACGTATAATGACACCTTAGTAAGATCTTTCCCGCATTGTATGCCAAAGAAGTCTCTTCTAACTAATCATAAAATGATTCCAGTCTAAGGCAGTTAAAACCAGATTCTCTCCATTGAAGTAGTTTACTCGTATTGAAAGTAAATTTAATATGCTATTAGCTTTGGGATTTTGCAGACTAAAGTTTTGTTCGAAAACTGAAAATTGTATGTCACATGCAAATGCAATTACAATACTTTTCAACAACTCTATCTCTATGTGGAACACATTTTTTGGCCAAAAAATGTCATCTAACTTTATTTTGGATGTTTATTTTTGTTGTCGTCAGTGAAAAGCCAATCGATAGGTGAGCGTGCTTTTTGCCCTTATTTGTTGCTGGCAAGTAGTACGTGAGTGCTCAGTGGGCCCCATCACAACTTTGACGTTTCGACTAATGAAAGTTCTTCCCCCAAAGGTAGTGTGTGTTGATGTGTGTAAGTAGCTGCAAGTGTGTGTGTGTGTGTTAAATAGATGTCTCTGTCAAGGAGTCATGGTTTAGTTGATATTGGATGGCTTTTGTTGACATAGCGCTGAGCTTGCTCTAGGTGTCATTGCAATTCCTGCCATAGTGCCAAAAAAAGAAAAACAAACTCGCCAATAAAAATGAAAAAAGGGAGTGAGGAAGAGACAGGAGATCTAAAAATAGTGAACTTAATTGGCAATGTCTATTATTAGAACTATTCATTAGAAAAGAGATGTTCTAAGCAATTCCACGAAGCTGTTGCCTTACATATTTTAAATTTTCATTTCATTTTCTCGATCAATCCATCCCAAATGAAAAATGTCATTTTACTTTTCTAGACAACAAGCCAGAATATGTCAGTTGTTTGTCGTAGACTGTTTGGGGAGTACACATTGTACAAATTTATTGCTAATTTCATTTTCAACAATTCCTGACCATAATTTCGATCTCTTCTTACAATGGTGAAGTCCCTGATGTCTCAGCGAGCCACTGAATTGACTAGATTGGCCGTTGGCCAATGGAAGGTTAGTTATTCGGCCGCTCTTTTTAAAGTATTGCAACATTTTTCGCCTTTTACCGTAGGTAGCACATCAGCCCCGCTGGGTGGTGTCTCATAGAAAGTATTCCGATGGAGCTAATCTGAAGGAGGTTTTGGCCAAACAGGTTCCACAGGAGCGGGAGAAGATGCTGGGCCTAAAGTGTCTGCATGGCGACAAGAAGCTCGGCGACATTAAACTTTCTAATGTGATGGGTGGCATGCGGGGATTGATGTTGCTTATGTGCGACACATCATATGTGGACCCCAATAAGGGTATATCTTACCGGGGCATGACGCTCAAGGACGTGGTGAAAGATTTGCCACGCGTCCAGGAGGGTAGCAAGGAAGGAACACCAGAGGGAGCCTTTTGGCTGTTAACAACCGGTAAAATGCCAAGCAAAGGTCAAGCCGAGGGATTGACCAAAGAATGGAACAAGCGGGGCAATGTTCCACGCTATTGCCAGCGCCTTTTGGATTCCATGGATCAACGAATCCATCCCATGGCCCAGCTGTGTGCTGCCAGTTCCTGTTTGGACGCGGAAAGCAAATTCGTGAAGGCCTATAGGAAAGGCGTCAAAAGACCAAAGTATTGGGAATACATTTACGAGGACGCAATGGATCTATGCGCCATGTCGCCCCCCGTAGCTGCAATCATCTATTGTAATGCCTTTAAGGACGGTGCTGGATCTCGAGAGTTAAATCAGAAAGAGGATTGGTCCGGGAACTTTTGTCGCATGTGTGGCTACAAGGACAAGAACTTTGTTGACTTGATGCGACTCTATTTTGTCCTGCATGCCGATCACGAAAGTGGCAATGTCTCGGCTCATGCCACCCAGTTGGTGGGATCAGCTTTAAGCAGTCCTTATCTATCATTCTCGGCGGGCATGGCTGGTTTGGCAGGACCTTTGCATGGCCTGGCCAATCAGGAAGTATTGATCTGGTTAGAAGAAATGATTAAGGAAATTGGCGATGATCCCAAAGACGATGAGATAATTACTTATGTCAATGAGACCCTAAAAAATGGAAAGGTGGTCCCCGGTTACGGGCATGCAGTTCTCCGTCAGACTGATCCACGTTTCGAGTTGCAGAACGACTTTGCAATGAAGAATTGCAAGGATGACAAGAATGTTAAATTGGTAACCCGACTGTGGAAACTTATTCCCGAGATATTGAAGAAACTGGGCAAAGTGGCCAATCCGTATCCAAATGTGGACGCACATTCCGGTGTCCTGTTGCAGCATTATGGCTTGAAGGAGATGCAATACTATACTGTTCTTTTCGGTGTATCTCGTGTCTTGGGCGTAATGGCACAAACCATATGGGCCCGAGCCTTGGGAGCACCCATCGAACGTCCGAAATCCTTTACATCTGATTTTCTATGCAAATTCCTGCAGGATAAGGGCGATGATAAGAAAGCTGGAGGTGCCAAGAAAAAAGGATAACAAGTAGTTTTCATTCGTTGTGACTAGTTCAAGTTCTACGGGTCGATTTTTAACGGCGAACAATTCATTTTTTTTAAATAAATTAGAAAAGTTATACATGTTACAAGAAAATTGTAATAACCTTAAATTGCGTGGGTTTCACTTGCATTTGACATTTAGTAATTGGCTTTCTGTCATTAAATCAACATGAAGCTGCGGCTTTGATATATAAATTAACGTTGAATATGGGGATAAGCGTCATCAACATACGCTTAAATCTATATACAGTTGCACCACAAGTTGCCTCAGTGAACATATTAATTATGACAGACCAAAAATACTTCAACATATGCGCATACCTAATAAAGATTCCTTTGATGTCTCGAAATGGGATGTGATGCCAGTTAAGCAAAATTAAAGTCGTCGTCTCCCCGTTTTGGCTGAAACTTCAATTTGATACATTTCTATACATTATAATTTTCCTAATAAATCAGTCTCTCTCGTAATATAATATCAAGAGCTCATAATGCTTAATTAATTTCAAAACTCAACAAGCATTATGCAATGACATTGTTGAATTTTCTCGAATACAATTAGGAAATTAGATCCCATATAAGCTAGATAATTGGGAAATGGAAAACCAATTAAAACTTTTGCATTATTTTCAGTTGCACGTGACTCTCCGTTCTCTTTTCAATTGCAAATTGACACACATTCACACTAAAGGCGAAGCAAAGTTATTTTAATCTATATAAAGTAGATGTATTAGTTTGCTATCCACTCGTCCTACTGTCCCACTCCCCTAATACTCGTATACCGCATTGTCATCTATTTCAGTTGCCATCATTTATTTGTGTAATATTTATAAAAGCATTTCATCAACTGATTGATTTTTGTTCTAGTATTCCATTGTCATGTGAATTCATTCTATTTTGCTCTCTCCATACTCTCTCCCATTTGGTTGAATCAATTTTTTAGGAGAGTTTAAATATCAACAGGGCGTATTACTTTTGCATGATTGCACAGAAATCTATTTCACTCAATGTATTCGACTTGTGATTGCTTTCAATTGGAATAAAGCTCAGGAGTTGCATTAACAATTCGCTGGAGGATAAACCAAGCAACTGGTTATCCACTTGACAAGTGAGTTCTTTCGATAAACTTGCAATATTAAACTTTTCTTACTAATGAAAAGGCAGGTCTAAAATATGGAGTCCAAACTTAATTAACAGACTTAATTTCAGCTTATTATTATTGTTTTTATATTGTAATAATTTTTTTAAAGTTCTATATAAAAAATTAAAAAAAAATGCAATTATTTTGTTAGAATAAAATGGGTACAAGATTTTCAGTATATTTCCCAATGCATTGCTTAATATTTAAATATAAGCAGTAAGAATAACTTTCTCATGGTCAAAGTAAACTTTATGGCTTTGTTGCACAATGGGGGGAAAACTATTTTTATTTTTCTTTGGCCCTACTCTATCTATCGCTGCTGGATAATGTCTCCAGCAGACACTTGTTATTGTTAGAAATAAATAGTCTCTGCCGCAGCCAACAATTGGCAAAGAGGGGGTGAAGGGATATGGTTATTCTTAAGATATGCAAAAAAAAATATCCAGTTGCATCTCTAATACAAAGAGGAATATATGACATTTTAGCTGTAGCAACAACATAAAAGTTTTCTTTAGCTCGACGTCGGAAAATTATGATTCTTCCTCTGCTAGACAAATGCAGGAACTAAAACGGGAATAACTGTTAGATCAGAACGAGCACCAGAGACAGGATATAAATACAGTTGGAGCTCTTTTCCTGCCGCTATTGCTGTTACAATTCTCGTTTAATGCTTACTCAAAATGTCAGAACTCCATGTATATTTGTATATTAGGCCTTGATATACCCTACGATAGACATCCGGATTCATGGAACTGATTAATGAGAGTATATAAGAATCGTTATTCGACATTTTCATTGTTATATTTTTTGTTTTTTAATAAAACTTTAACAGATGTCAAGCCTAATTAGTCGACTGTGTAATCAATTTCTCATTTGATTAAAACAAAAAAATATAAATATACTTACATATGTAGATGGTTACATACAAATGTGCAGTATGTTTCAATAGCAATTATATAAGCTTGACTTTTTGAGTTTAATTGTTAATGTCATTTAGCAATTGATTTCCATAATTGAAAATGCTTCTGTTGTACTTAGTAATATATTTATTATTTAATTAATATGATGTTAAAGTTGGCAGCTAGCAATCAACACGTGTTCAATTTATTCAACCCTAATAGAGGGTTAATTAAATCCATATATGCATACGTACATAGATTATGTGGCATACAAAAAATGTATATATGATTTAAACATTCCTCAAAGAACTTTAGTCTCAGGGGTGACTAAACTTTGGCATATCCAATTTCACACTGGGGCACATAGGAATAAAGGATGTGAAACAAAAATCGCTTGATGCACGCAAACTGGCGAGAAAAACCTGACAAACCTGAAAGGCATCACAAAGCAAATTCAGCTCGTGTCTGTTTACGACAGGTGGCAGCAGCTCCCAGCAAATAGTAGACTATCCTCCTCCCCCTCAACCTTTCATTTCTAACTTTACTATGCTGACAAAGGACTCTAGCCCTTGGGCCGCTTTCAAGCGAAAGAACAGCAAATGTAATCGCAATTATTTCTACCTAAAGGCGCTTTTAACACATTCCACCACATTCCGACGAGTAAAAAGGCTATGTGCAAATATTTTTTCAACTAGAAACAAAAAAAGGAAAAGAAATTGCACTCGAAAAAGAGTTGAATGGCTGGAAAAAAATGTAAACTAAATATGTATCTTCAATGGCGTTGAAGAAATTCTCTGGCTTTCAGTTCTGGATTTCTCAGCCAACAAATGAGCAATTTATGGGGATCTTTTGTTAACTTTTCCTCTGAAAAATGTGGCTTTCCATCACTGACAAGGCAAATAACTGAATTGTCGGCCCGTCCATTGTTGTGCTCTCGATGTTCTTATGCTCTCGGCATTATGCATAAATTATTCGAGCTTGCGTCTAGTATGTGTGTGTGTGTGTTTGTGTGTATATGTGTTAAGTATAGTGATGAAACACTCGACAAGGCCAATACATCTAATCAGATAATGTTGGCAAATGATAAACGCTTTGACAGCCTTGATAGACGTGTTGGCATGGCCTTTGAAAGAATGAAAATCGATGGTCAATCGATGACACATTTGTATTATGCCATAAAAGTGATAAATGCTTGTCTAAGATTTGATGCTCGAAAATGAAATTTATTTGAGGTACCAATTCAATAGGCTTGACTTCCTTTTTGTAGACATTTGCCTCAACATTGCAGCAGATGGTCAAATGTTAGAAATTGACCATAATTACTTACAGTTGTATACTAAGTTAGATGCACGAATTATAAGCTTTATAAATATCTAAATCAATCTGTCGTAGAAACTGATGATTAATCGTATAAGTAATAAAAGGACTTTGACTTCCATCATGTTTTTTTCCATTCCTTGATTTCGATTTATATATGTATATATATATATATATTTTTTTTTTTTTGTGTTTCAATATCGTTAAATCGCAGACAAAGTCACATCAGATATTTTCCAAGATTTTTCTTCATAAAAGAAATAGAAAAGACAAAAAGCAAAACCTAGGTTTTTAATTTCAATTTCCGTTGGCTTTTGTGTCATCTTGATTGACAAATTGAAACAAATAGCTGGAGGTAATTCAAATGTCTAACATCTCTTCATGTTGTCCCATCTCCTCTTGTTCCACCATATGGATATTGATTTTCCCAGAGTGAAGTAAGTTCATTTTGAGCCAAGCTGTTGATGTTATTTATCAATTTTAGTCATTTAATGCAAAGAATTGCTCATAGTTCTGTTGTCTGTTTGTTTTGTTTATCTGAGCTGCATTATTAATGAAACAAAAGCCTTAGCCTCAGCAAAAGCGAACGAGGGAGAATTGTTGAGAAATAAATGAATTTGTTTCGGTGTGGACAGATGTATCATGTCATAGAAAAGGCAAAAACAATGATAAATTAATTAACTTTCTCAAAAACAAAAAAGGGCAACACGTGCTAATCCTCATTGTGTATGAGACGTGAACGGAACATAACCAGAATCTTGTTAGGCTAATTAAATCAAGTTAGGGGAAGTACAAATTACATACAGACATTTGTACAATAATTTTGTGAATGCCGCTCTTTAAGTTTAAAGTCACAATAATCTTTCACTGATTAGCGAAGTGGAACGCATAATTCTCGAATACAGACAAATACAAAAGCTATTCAAGAGATAAGAATAGAGTGAAAAGTAAAGACTTGGGCCAACACCTTGTCCGTGGCACCGTTGTATAATTACAAGGCCGCACTCGAGCGACAAGCGACAACTGCACTCCTATCAGAAATTAATTCTCTCAAACAATGGCGCCATCCACTGGGGTATAATGACAGCAGACAGGAATCAGAACTTGGCAATCAGGATACCAATTCGTTTTACAAACAATGCTGCACAAAAAAACTTTTGCGCTTGCGTAATAATGTAAGCAAACCGCGGAAGCTGGTAACAAAACCGCCAAACAGAAGTTCGACATGTTTGCCTTCGTTTCTGTTAAAGGCGAAATCAAATTTCTAATTAGAATGTCTAACAAAGCCCTGGAACCAGAGTTGTTGAGGAATGGTGTTGACTACATACATATTGTGTAATTTCATTAAAATTGTATGGGCACAAATGTTCAACCTGTGAAAGAAAACAAAGTTAAAGTTTTGAATCGACAAACAATTAAATACAATTGAAACCAAATGTATGTATGTAATTTATAGTCATAAATAAGAAAACTCAAGAAAAACTCTAATACAATTTTCAAATGATTTTAACAAAATTCCGGTAAAAATAAGAGCTCTCTCTTTCTTCAAAAAAGAAATATCTATTCAAAGAGTTTAATAGGAATATAATTGGCCTTTCAACAATTTTCATTCTTAAATTACAAATTGTTAAAAATGTAAAAAAAATTAAATTTCTGTGATTCTCAATCATAAAATCTCAATCATAAGAAAAATAAAAGTAGATTAAAATTATTTATATATTCTTATTTTTAACCTACTCCATTTAATTGCTGGCACTTTCAGTTTCGTCTTGTCACATTTTCAAACTAAATATGAAACTTTTCATAGTGTTTTGGGTAAAAAGTTTTGCCGCTCTAATTGCATTTCATACGCCTAGTGAACTTTAAGCCACCTTTTCTTCCTGCACTTTTCCAGCCTACACATTTTAAATAATCTTACTGTATTTCAGATCCGCACTCAAAAACTATGACAGTCGTCCGTCATCACAGACACACACACACACACACATGACATTTACACACACTCATATAAGCAGACATATCACATTCAACTATTTGAACAGAAAATGTGCAAACTTTTACAATAAATCAGAAATTTTGTTACACATTACAGACAGAGGCAGAAAAGTTTTTGTGTGATTCTTTTCCCATTTTGTTGTTGTTTTTTTTTTTTTTTTTTTAATTTTAGTTCAGTTTCTGCCACGCCAAATGGAAATTTGTTTACAATGTTGTTGACGCTGATGCTCTGCTCTACTCGAAAATTGTTGCCTGCATTTTCGAATTTTGGAGGAAAAACATGCCTCTGGCTCTCTACACTAGCATACCCAGAGCTACATACATCTATATGTATGCTTTTCCCAGGGCCAAAAGTTTGAATATAAATTGCGCAAAGTTTCCCCTCCCTGCTACAAATGGCTACGAGTGCGTGAAAATGTGGCAAAATGTGTGTTTAGTTGGTTTACTTTAACGAATTTTAGGCCTTAACAAGAAGAGACCATCTAACAAGTGCAACAGTTATTATAATCCCATTTGACAGGTGTAACACCAAAGCTCATGCAAGCTCCATAAATTGCTTACTTTAGAGCTGCGTTTAATCAGTTATTAAACTGTTTGCTTGGAGAAAATTCGTCAGGCTTACAGTCAAATGCACATGGCACTTCTGGCTGGAGGTAGGAAAATATTCTGACGGTCCAGACCCTCGCGCCATACGTATCCAACTGGCTCTAACTACGACTACATCTAACAATCCATTGAGCACATTGTGTGCGTTCAGCTATAACACAAACAACATTGCTAAAGCCAGATGGAAGTGGAGCAGACGTCTGCAATGAGAGCTGAAATGAAGTACAGTGGAACTGCCGTAGGTTAGATTTAAAATGCTAATGCTAAGTTTGGGAAAAAAATTATGTAGATTACCTTTAAGGATTTTAGGAAGGAAAAACGAATCCATTAATTTTAGTTAAATTATTATTAAAATCCTCAATCCAGACCAAAATGCCAACCAAGTCGTACTCAGGCCTTAAGCGTCTCAATTGGAGTCAGATGGCTCCTTTATCTAGTTAGCCCATTTTGTATTTTTTTTTCCTATTCTATTTAATTAGTTGTCTTTTCTAAATGGCATTACTCCTTCATTAGTTTAACTTGTATTTTCTAAAATATCACAAATCTTTTTATTCCACTGCTGGATGTTCAGTCGATGGCTTCATTGCCTCGGTGGGAGCAATCAAAGTCCGTGACGAATGAACGATTTAACGATTATGGCGATAAAGAGATTTATCGATGAACAAATCAACTGAAACAATACACATACACACACAAAGCCATACAAACACACACAAAACACTTCTAGCCGCGCCTTTAGAGACTTCCTTCCGCTTTTATGCGCGTGCTAACAAAAAAAAAAAGAAGACCTATGAAATGGTGGGCGAAAGGCGTGTAGGATGCCAGGGGCGTGGCTAGCCAACAGCATTCGCGTGTGTTTTATTGAGCACTTCATTGAGCGCTCACTTGAACGGTATATGGCGACGATTAAAATCGATTAAGTCCATTCAAAGCATAAATCAGCGAAGGGAAGCCAATTCAATCTTTTTGTGTGTATCTGTATCTGCCAGTTGAAGGTCAGTTGGCCATTGCCAGTGATGAATGGGCCAAGTTAACAAATATTTATGCCATCTAAAAGTACTGACCACAAATATAGAGTGCTTTAAATGGCTGTAGAGTGGTTGTATCCATCTTTGAACAGTGTCAAACTTGTCCCATTTATCATTTTTGTGTGTTTGATGATGATTTTTATCCCCAAAGAAAAAGCCGCCGAGCAACGTGAGCAACTACTACCAGCAACTGAATCCAAATGCAATTCATGGGTAACTGGTAGTTTAAATGCAAATATTTTATTTATAACTGTATCAAAAATTGTTTATTGTTTCACAATATGCATACACTTCAAACAGAATTGTTGCACAAGTGCAATCACAAAAGTAACCTTTGTGGATTTCGATTGAAACTCTTTGTGAGGTATATTTCTAGGTAAGTAAACAAAAGGCTGTCACAAACAGAGTGTAACTGGGTAATGTTTCTCTTATTGGCTATAACTGGAAGTTGGATTACATGAATGGTCAAAGCATCGATTTTATTGGCAACAGTTCAAGGATAGTACAAATAACATTAGATAAAACCTTTCTTCATTTATTATTAAAAAGAATTCTCATGCATACTTTAAGACTTAAATTGCAGATACAATTATCAGTAGCATAAGTGGAGTAAGTAGAAGAAACGATGCTCGTTTGCCAGCTTGTTGCATTTGCCATGCGACTTACTGCAGATGCCATTGGCACATCTCGCTCTATGGCCCATAAATATTCATAGCAACTAATCTGTTTATGGCTGCCTTGCCATAATCGTATGCAATTCGCACGTCTTCAGACCATGCAGTTGGATTTTCCATTTCTTTATTTAATATGCTTCTAGTCAAGTCGAATTCATATACGTATGTAGCTATTTGCTTGAGCCACGAACTGCGGAAAGAATTTTATCCATCTTACAGTTCAATGCGATCTAATTAACTTGTATCATTTGGTTTCAATTAGTCAGTAATTAAGCAGTTGTATGGTTTAGTAATATGTCGAGCATTTTATACACCATAATTTTTTTTGTGGTTTTTTTTCCACTCTCTTTTTCCTTGTCTTTAACATATTAATAATTTGCTTAAAATGCCAAAATAAAAAACATGAAGGCACTTCAAACGCTTTTCGCGTTGGATACGATGTAAAAATTCTGCTAACTCTGTTGCCCGGGTAATAAAATATTTGTAGAGCGCCATTTACAAAGTCATTTTCAAGCTCAATGTACTTTGAAAATAATGCTTACCATCTGCCTTTCACCTGTACTCCAACCGCCTTAGACTTAGTCCTAGCCAGGAGAGTCCTTCGGCCCTTATAGAGGAGCTAGTAGCTGTTGTTCTAGTTTTTATTGCTCTCGCATGCCATTTTATGGTCTCGTTTTAGCTTGTTTTTCTTTTTTCTCTGCCCAGGTGTGGGCGTGGCTGTAAGCTTTTTGAGGCGTTACCATCGGCTTTTGTCGTTTGCCTTGCGAAACACGTGCTTTCATTTAAAATGTCATAAATATGTCGCGTATGGGCCCCAGCATTTTCTTGCCGCAAAGAAACACTTTTCTCTAACCAGCTTCTTTTTTTCCCTTTTGTTTCTTCACATTTTTACCAAAGCATTCGTATATGTATAACTTATATTGCATTTATATTGAATATTTTTCATTGTTTCAAGATTTACCAAGCGTGACCAAAATGCGAAAAAAGTCACCAAAAAGGCTAAAAATTGTAAAGGATTTTCCACATGCGTATATATATTGATTCAAGCCATATAAGCGTCGAATCCTGTGAGGGAAATCGGGAGGAATCTACAGCTGCTGCAATGAAATATATATCACATATATACATTTTGTCATCCTATCAGCTTTTGACCCTGAGATAATCGATAACATGAAAATGTAAACTTAGTAAAACAAAAGTTTAATCATAGTAAACTGTACACTTTATTCGAAAAGTCTATAAAAAGTTATGTTTTCGTGGCTAATTATAGCTTTATTACTACAGTTTTAAGGACCAATTTTTCACACTTCTCGGAGATTGATTAAACCAGTGTTGAAATTTTCAAATTTCAGCAACACCTGCGACTTGAAATGGTTATGTGCGGGTAAAGTAAGTTGAAGAGAGATGCGAAAACAGAATTGTGCCTAGGGCTTGTACTGACCCGTGGAGCTGCCTGCGGTTTTGTGGGCTCTTTGCCTGGCACTCATGATGTTGGAGCTGGTTTTAAGCTATCCTCTTTATGCCTGCCTTTTGTCGCCGGGCATTGTTTTTGCTACTCGACCATTGTTTAGTTTTGCATCCGTCAACAATGTTTGCTCTCTCCTTGGCCAAAAGCCATTGTTTTCATGGTGAAAATTCTTTCATTTCTTTTTTTTTTTTTTGCTTGCTTTGTTGTGTTTCTCTTACTCTTTGGGGTAAATGTTGGCCACGATTTTTCCACTAGCGGAACGAAACGAAGCCTTTGACGTGGTCGATGTGGCTTTTAGCCGTAGGCAAAGGCGAAGATATAACTTCATTATAAGTTTATTACAGAGACTCCTTGGCTGAAAAGAGAACAATTCAGCTAAGAAAATTAACGCCCATGTTGAAATTATTTGTAACGTAATGTCGTCGTCTGTTCCGAGACTTGGCCTCAGCCCCTTCGTCTTTAATCACGGGTTTCCCTTTCGGGGCATTGTGTCTAGTGAAATTGAGTCTCAGACTTATTCCTCTCCTTAGGCAGGAGGCAGTCAGGCCGCGTAGTTTGCATTAATTTCACGTTAATTTTACGCGATAATCGTATTTTCCTGGCTTTAATAGTCGAGAGTCGGCCGCTTCCATATTGTTTTAATGGCAAGATAAAATGTTCTTAATGGCATCTATTACAGATTTTATTTATGCACTTGAAAGTCACATTAAACGCAATTATATTGGAAAGTTCCATGTAAAAGGAATTTGCCACAAAAAAAAAAAAAAAAAAAATACAAAATGGAAATCATTCCTTTGCGTATAATCAATTTTCAACGACCAGAGTCAATTCGAGGAAATTCCATTTTATGTTCATAGTTACTAAAAAATTCATTCATTCCATTTGCTTTCATGAATTTTAAAATTTACTTAACATAATGTGCAAATAAAGGCTTCAATATCCACTTCATCATAGAGATTTTATAAGGCCAAATGCAACTGGATGAAAACATTGAGGGAATATTGATATCCTTCCGAATGTTAACTCTTAACCAACCAATTTAATAAGTTATAATATCTTTTCAAAATAAATTTATTTCAATTCTATTTCATAAACAAACTAATTACTTTATTAATGTAGCTTAAAGTTATTTGTGACCAATTGCTTTGTTGTTTCTTATCTGAAAGTAAAATAATCTGTAAAACTGGTTAAAAAGTTAAGCGAACACATTTACCCCTTTGAAATGTAATCAATATTCGGGTGAACATTGACTATTATTAACTAGAGGAATTTCTTTGAAAAGTTCTGCTGACTCACAGAGAGTTTTCAAGCATGACTAGGCAAAAGCGTAGAGGAATGAAATTTGGGCATATCTAAAGTTAGCTTGGCCCTTTTCATTATGTTTATTTGCTGCACACAACTAAATGTCGCCGGCATGGCCAAAGTTAAGGGACGTCCGTGCAGAGGAAAGGACACGACTACTACTATGTAGACCTTCAGTGAATTCTAATTATTCATTGTCGACGCGCCGCTCACGCTGACAGCAAAAACAATGCACGCACTCAACTGTAAAAACTGCAACAATTCGCCGCATTCCACACCCAGACAGAGATGGAATGGGACAGCAACTGAAAGGGATAAAACGGGAGGGACCCCTTGGAGTTGAAGTAGGGATAAAGAGAACACGAGAAATATGTTGGGGAAGAGTGGAGACGCACAAAAATAAAATAAAATGTAAAAGCTTTGGAGCAAGGATTTTGTTCAAGCGAAGGCAACATTTTTTTTACAATATTCTAGTCGTTATTTACCCATTGTTTTCCATTGTTGTCATTGTGGCAAATGCAGATACAAATGTATCTGTACTTGTATCTGTATTTGTTTCTGTTTGTTATGGCACCAATTTGCAGCATTTAGCCCAAGTCCATTTAACTTTAATGCACTTGTCCGTTGAAGTTACGGCAATATATTCGCTCCATTAGCAACAATCAGTAAACAACTTACATATGTATTTCACTTGCCAGACAAGTTAATCAATAAATCAGCTAATATTTGACTTGATACGCCGAATATATATCAGTTCCCAACACCAATTAAATTGTAAAACCGTTTACAATTCCGAAGAATTTAAGCATTATATTTTTTAAACGAGCTATGGAAGTTAACTTCGGCCTTGCCGAAGTTTATATACCCTTGCAGTTCTTTATTATATTTAATTCGATAAGAAAAGTGAAATTTCATACATCAACAGCATTAGTTGTCGTATTATGAATATGCTCAAATATTTTTCAAACTACTGAATTCAAAACACATTTAATGATTATTTAACAATATATGATATAGTAGTCCGATCCCGATGATTTTCATACTTTATCTCACACAGGTAATAAAGAGTCTCCAAAAAAAATTTCAACCCGATATCTCTTAAGATGGCTGAGTAAAACGCATTTTCAAAACACATTTAATGATTATTTAACAATATATGATATAGTAGTCCGATCCCGATGATTTTCATACTTTATCTCACACAGGTAATAAAGAGTCTCCAAAAAAAATTTCAACCCGATATCTCTTAAGATGGCTGAGTAAAACGCATACTTCAAACTACTGAATTCAAAACACATTTAATGATTATTAAACAATATATGATATAGTAGTCCGATCCCGATGATTTTCATACTTTATCTCACACAGGTAATAAAGAGTCTCCAAAAAAAGTTTCAACCCGATATCTCTTAAGATGGCTGAGTAAAACGCATACGCACAGACGGACGGACAGACGGACAGACGGACAGACGGACAGACGGACATGGCTATATCGACTCAGCTTCTCAAGCTGATCAAGAATATATATACTTTATGGGGTCGGAAACGTCTCCTTCTGTGCGTTACAAACATCTGACCAATTTTATAATACCCTCTGCAAGGGTATAAAAATACGCCGGTCTAATAATTTTCTTGTGACTTCGACATTTCCCTTTTGACCCCAAAGTCTGTGATTAGGTCAGAATCGTTAGAGGCAATTACAAACATTTGGCACTGGCCAACAAACAATTAATGAAATTTATTTTTTTTGGCTTCAAGCCAAAAGTTGATGTTCGTGCCTTAGCTTTCATTTTTATGCCACTTGGGTTGAAGTAAGCAATCGCTTTTTCATCATAATTGTTTAAAAAATTCGATGTAAAAACAACAAAATTTTGGTTTTAATTCATGTGTAAGTTGGCATTTAAGTTGATGGCGATTCCGTATTAACCATGATTTTTGTTCTTTTGGTTTTGCTGTTTAGATACATACTGTTGATGGTACCGCTGTTTAACAGACGAGTGCAGTCAGAATCCCACTAGTTCCTTGTACGTAGAGACCAACCATGGCCAGCAGTAATGGAGTCGTTGTGAATACAACATCGCCCATGGTCGGTCGTCGTTTGCATCGCGATGTGAATCGTCTAATGGGCTCGGCTCATCGTACCACAGTTGACGATGAAATGGTTAATTTGAATGTACAATTCGAGGGACCGATGGGTACTGCCTATTCGGGTGGCGTTTGGAATGTGAGTGTGGTTATGCCGCAGGACTATCCCTTAAAGCCTCCACGTGTGCGTTTTGTCACGAAGATATTGCATCCAAATATTGACTTTATTACAGGTCTAGTGTGCATGAATGTATTTAAGCATGCTTGGTCGCCTAGCTATGATCTAATTAACATATTTGATACGTTTCTGCCTCAATTATTGCGAAATCCGAATCCCTACGACCCATTAAACTATCGTGCTGCCGCAATGATGAAACGCTCTGAGCATATCTTTTATGAACAAGTCATTGTGTGTCTCAGGATGTACGCTCTGCCCAGGGTTATGCTTAATCAGGCTCAGAATGAAGATGATCTGGAGAAACGTTCATCGGATCTAAGTTTATCAGACCTCGTGTCCGATAATGATGAATGAATTGGCCAAGTTGACCTCTTTGCTATGTATTTTTGATCTTTTATCTCCCCCATTTATGTACCTACATATAAATTTTTTTTTGGAAATTGCGTACAAGGGCATAGTGAAAATATTTGTAAAATAAAAATGTAACAATTGATTTAATCGTCGATTCTTATTGACCATGACGATGTTGTCTTCTATTTCAAATCAATTGAACATGTTGTGGCCAAAATTCAAAATGTCTGTTTGCCAGGCAGCTTGAATAGGTGCGCTCATGTAGAAATAACAATTTAATTGTGATAATTGTGCCTCGACAGGCAGCACAGACAATTGCATTTGATGGGGAAAAATTATGAGTGAAAGAAAAGACCGTTGTCATGGAAAATATGAGTTGGAGTGAGATGAAGATAGTTCTTGAGTTATTGAAAGATAAATATTTGATGAATCAGATTACGATATAGTTCATTGACTCTCTTATCTTTAAGATGACAAATACATTCCAAATCATTTATCTGCTTTTAATTTGTAACACGAGATAAGTAGACAGATACATTCATTTATAGCCATAGTAAATTGATTGTTGAAGTAGATGGAATGAAGGAAACAGCAATAGAGGGTGTCCAGTCGATAAACTTCATTTAAGTTTAAAAAAGAAATATAACTACATACCTATTAAAATTTAAGTATCAAATCTATTGAAGTTTTCCTTCCCCTTTTTTAGACACGATTTTCTTAATACTTTTACCAACGAAACATCAGAAATTACAAATGCAATTAGCCAAACGGTTAATATCCTTAGCGATTTCATCTCATTTATCGCATTTTAAAGCTGTATGCAATCCCAAATTGTGTTTTGTGTGGCAAAATTACTGCCGATTTCAATTTCCTTAGCCAATCAATACCAAAAAAAAAAAGAGGAAAATGAATGAAAAAGGCGATAATTCTGCTTGCTGACAAAATGAATTCGTCTGCCTGCCGAAATTGGTTTAATGCTGGCTATAAAAGTAGAATGGGCAATGGGAATTGTGCCACCTTTTTTTTTGTCGGTTTGTTGTTTTTTTCTTTCTGTGCCAATGCCAAATGTGAGTGGAGTATTGCCACTGTGCACTCTTCCAGACAGTTGAGCAGACAGAAGCGAATTGAACAGAATCCAGACAACCAAAGGAGACTGGGAATTGGAAGATAGCGAGGCAAATTGTCAGAGCATAGAGGAGGCAATGGAAATAAGAGTGGCATCGTACTACCAAATTAGAATTTTTCTTTTGTGGTCCAACAAAATTTGTATGGAAAGAATCGTCGTTGACTTTCAATGACTTTATCTGTATCAGGGATTTGGATAAAGAAATGATGCCATTAGATGAGCATTCGATTGTAAGTAAAAGTGCACAAATAATGTCTGAGAATTGTTAAAAATTACATTGAGCAAACAGTGTTAGCCAATGCACTTGGCCAAATAGAAGAATAGAAAATTCGCGATTGAGTTCAGTTTAGTATGAAATACTTTATAAAGACAAGAACAAGAAAATCAAAACTATAAAAATCTTTGAATTTTAAATGAAGGATGTGAATTTTAAACTTTGGTTCTGCCATTCAATGAGAAGTTTTTTACTTGACTTAGAAAATTGCTCCTGATATTTCCAGATTGACTCCAATATTTATTTTAGCCGATGAAGAATATTAAAGATGTTTCTTTTCAAAATACTTTCTCCATTTCCATCAACAGCTGAAATCCAGCTTCAAACATTTGCATCAAATCAAAAATTTTCGTAGACAGAACAAAAATAGATCATTTGTATGCCAATGGCCTGGCTTCCAAACTTGGGAGTAGACAAATATTTGTTAAGACATTAGAATATAAATCCCTGGAAATGAAGGACAAAGTTGAAGCCCCGCTTGGCAGCTGTTCTAAGACGTTTGTCTCATTTGGGAGGAAAGTTGAAATCATTTGCACGCTTCGCTTGCATTTTGTCTCTGCTCCGCTTTGCGTTAATTTATTCAAGTAAATTAACTCGGCTTTCGATGGGCCGTCGCAGGCGACTATATACATACATATAGAAAGAAAAGGGAGGGGGAGTTACTGTGGTTACATAGGAGTAGTGTGGCAGGTTCTACTCATTAGCATATTCTAATTAATTTATATTATTCCAAAAACTGCACCGAACTTAATTGCTATGGCCACTTAGTTAATGAAATTGAGGCAACTGAAGAAAAACCAAAGGCAGAAATTATTTAAGATGAAACAGAAATGAGGAGAGAAAAAATAATAATACTTTAGTAGTTCATGTAGTTTCAACAACTGTCGCACAGGATGCCAACATCTTTTTGAGATTACATAACATGCTAAGGATCTTCGCGTGGGTAACTCTATGGCCGGGTGGTTAATGGGGTTTTCTGTGGTTGCTCTGCGGTGTTGAGTGGTGTGGAGGAGTGTGGTACTGTGAAGTGTTGTGGGGTGGTTGTGCGTGCCTTTCATTAAGAAACAGCAAAAACAGCTAGTTGAAGAGTTTCGTTGCTGTTGTTGGCAAACAATTTTAGTTACTGTAACTCTCAGGACTTCAGGACTCCAGGAGCGAGGCCTTCTGAGTTCGAGTTAGTTATGACTGCCAACTTTCAGGCACACAATTTGCATTTGGCCAAAAAAAAAGGAAGAAAACTTTTGGTTTGAGTGTTTGTAAGTTATTTCTGTCTCTGGTTTCCTCATTTTCTTTCCATTTCCCTGTTGCTGTTGTTGTTATTGTTACAGTTGACACATGTTTTTTCTTTTGGCACTTTTTGGTCTTTCAATGGGGAGTCCTTATGTCCTTGGCTCTGCATTTGACACAATGCGGTCTGAGCTTTGCCCTACAGCTAATTTATGCCAAACAGTTATTCTTGTATACGAAACGAATTCCAAGCACCTTTACCTTTGTGTGTGGCCCGCATAAATGTCTTCTCTAGTTAATAACACAGCTCTGGCAATTGCCATCCTCCACCATCATCATCATCATCATCATAGTCATCCCATCTCTGTCCCCATCTTTCCGGCCTATCAGGCCTGTACAACATATTCTCAGGTTTCTCCACTTAATGGTCCCTCAGTCTGTGTGGTTCCACTTGAAAGTTATCCTTAGGTTGCTGCTGATTTCTCGTGACCATTGTTTGCCTAGACAATTCTGACTTGGCTTGCCTTGTTTGGGTGTGGCTTGGAATGTGCATCCTCAGCCATAGACTAATAGACTCAGCCTCATCCTATAGAAAGGTTGCCAAACAATGCAGGTGGTTCAATTACCAAGCCGTTTTACAGCATGTTTAGATGACAACGTTTGTTGTCCTTCCTTCTGCTGGTTGGCAAAGTACATAAAACGACTCACTTTGCTTGGTAGATATGGTAAAATGCCAATAAAAGAACAATAGACTCAAGGGTTAATTTTAAACGTAGGTACATATATAAAGTTTACACGAACTTATTTATATAAAAATGTCAGCTCATTTTGTTTATCGAAAAATAACATTTTGAGGTCCACATACATACTTGAATTATCGAGAACGTGCCAATTTCTTAAGTTTATAAACTTAACTTCAGGTATATTCCATCTGCTGAGACTCGCCAAGAATTAAACTCATTCAGATATCCAATTCTAAAAAAGATGTTTTAAGCTTAATATGCGATAATCTTTAGTTCCTGATGATTATCTGGTGCTAATTAAAGGCTCGATTACATTCCCAGCTAAATGAGTTTACATTTAATCTTCTTCTTGCTTGTAAGCTCAATCCAAATTCATTTCGGCAAATCTCCATCTATTTAAATTGTCCCCATCAGATTCTAAAAGGGAGACAAATCCGGCATACTAACAGAGGATGTGATTTTCAAAATAATTGCTTTGGAAAAGAAAAAATGAAAAAATTGTGAAAAATCGAAACAGTATCCGTTCAGTACTTGTGGCGACCTTGAACGAATCATCAAACAGGCGAATCGAGTTGAACCACACAAAAAACGAAACAAAACCAGACCAAACCGATGAGAGTTCCACTTGCGCAATACCCAGTTTCCATTCAAATTGCTGGACATTAAGCGGATGTCGATAAATGAGATTGACAATGACAAACATGAAATCGAATGCAGAGTAAGGTTAACGCAAAGATGAAAAAGAATGCCAAGTTGAGTCAATAAAAATCGCTCCAAAATAAAATCGTGCTGAGGTCAAATGGCAAACAGCAAGCAAAAAGCAAAAAAAAGCCAGAAAACAAAAAAAAAAATAAAAGAAGAAAATCCTTAAACCAATGCCAAACGAAACTGGAGAGCGAGATAGAGGACAGAGGACTGCAAAAGTAAGAGACGGGGCAGATTGAGTGACAGCTGGAACCTCTGGGTTAACAGATGGCAGAACATTTACGGTCACGGGTGGCACATGTGTCAACCAGAGGATGATTTGAGAGAAAGGGAATCCAACTGCCAACTGAAAATGACCAAATGTCAAGTGCAGCCAGAGTAGATACCCCGCTCACGTCCCTAAAACAGTAGCAGAGTCCAATATCCAGCTAATATAAAAGGGGTTATATTACACTTTAATTAGACTTTATAAGGAATAGTGATTAATAGTATATCTCTTTCGGAGATTTTCTGCGAGTCTTTTAGTACTTCTTCCCTATTGGGATGTTCCGCCACTGTCTTCACATCATCATGCTAAATCCCATAAGTTTGTTTGGACGAGAATTAAAGAAGCCCACTCCCTGCCCAACTAAACCAAACGAAGATGAAGGATTTGACTATGTATTCTGGAATAGCTGGCCACTTTTGGATGAATTGAATTTCAGTAAACATTGGCTACAAAGGGGACCTCTGTAGCCTCTCTGTGCTCCAATCCAAACTGAGAATGGAGGTGGAACAGCGACTCTACAATGTACCATTTGCATAAATCAAATTTGAATATGCATCGCTGCCTGCCACTGGCAAGCTGGCTAGGATTCTGGCCAGAGAGACAGCTAGAAAGTTGGAATGGTGGTACTACACAAACAGCAGCTGCCGACTTCAACACCCAAAAGCATCTCTCATCAACCACACATACATACAAACACCACTTTCCCACCATATATACATACAAATGCTCAACCAGGCAGCTATATAAACACGTAAACAAAGCAACAGGGAGCGGTGTGTAGGGAAAGCAGAGGTTTCTCTAGGTACTCGGTTGGTTGCCATGTAATTGCAGCTATAGATGTACCTGTGTCTATGCATTTGGCTGCGTGTAGGCGCTCTCCCGAAAAACGCAATGGGGAATAAGCACGCATCCGAAATTACGCACGCTCGCCCACAACACAAACAGACAAGTTGTGCTGTAAAGCAGCAAACAACCGGAAACGGAAACACACCAGACAAAATATATTTCGCATTTTTCATGCTTCAATATGTAAAAAAAAAAAAAAAAAAACAGGAAAATGTCACAACGATTATATTAACAGCTACGCATCGATTGATCTGAAAACAATTATTTATTCTACAACTTTCTTAATTTATTATCACTTTCATTTGATTTTCATGGAGAAAAATTTGTATTAAGCAAAAAACGTTTATTTTATGCGGGAACCTGTTAATTCTCTGTATTATCTATTGGACTGTATTACCTATTTCTTATACATAGATAATTGAAAGTTATGGTTGTATCAAATCCTTAATCGTAGCTGATATTTCTTTTGTCTGCTGGAGCTGACTATTAGGCATAATCAAAAGTTATTAAATTTAAAAGGAAGTGAACGGAAATTACTTTTGATTTGATCATCCAAAAAGGCAATTTTAAGCACTTTCCCATTAGGTCTCTAAATAAAATAGAAAAAAAAATATGTTCTGTGCATTGCTTCTAGGATTCACAATTGTTCACCTTTGAGAATGATTTTCATCAATCAGTTTCTTGCTGTAAAGAATCAAGAATAGCGAGAATGCTATTCTTATCCTAAACGGGGAAAGTGGCTTCCAGAAAACGATTGCTGAACTTTTGTCTGTTGTCCCCAAGTTGTCTCTCCTCTGTGATTTCTTTTACCTAGAGTTTCTTGCACATTGGTTGGAAAGTTTTACATGCAGCTAATTTACGATGCATATTCCACCCCCATTCACATTTGAAGTGCATTATCGCCTTCTCTATGGGTGAAGGTGTGGCTCACGCCCACTTGCCTATTCCCTCCATGCCATGTGTGAAAATGAAATAATAAATTTGCCTTAGAAAAAAGTCAAAACCTTTTACAAATATACAATGTTAAAACTTAATATTAGTAGTACGACATGTAACCAGTCTGTGTGAAGAGTTTTACAATTTTCACACAACGTTGACTTGATTAAGATAGTTAGTTACTTGTTCATTTTTGTGGTTTCATGTCTATGGTGACAGCGAGTTACCTGTGACACAGGTTAAAACCAAATTAGTGTCAATTAGCTAGAATTCTAGCATGAATGCAAATTTGGCAAATTTGACAAGCAAAAACACAGAATTCAGTTTCCCTTCTTAAATTTTAACCGCAATGAAAATATTTTGTTGGTTTTTTTTTTATTAATTAGCAAATTGACAAAAATATTAGTTAATAATTATTACATTACAAATAACTCTAGGGCGTTTCGCCACACCTTTTTTGGAATTTTCACGCATTTCAAAGCACACAACTCTTTAAGATTGCATAAATTCCTTATAGATCTGTATGGCCAGGAGGGAAAATTCTGTATGAAAAATTATATTTATTAGACTTTCTTGTCTTATTATTGCCTGCCAAAGTAAAACTTCATGGCCGAAAATGATGAAAATTAGCTTGAATTTTACTCTGGCGTGGTGTAAATAAACTATATTTTAGTACTTGTATTAGTGGCCTTTGATAATGGATCCATATGAGAGTCCATGTTCGGTGTCGTCTTATTTTCGGTTTGACTGTTAGGTGGCGCTGCTGGCCCTGATGCCGCTGGTGCTGGCGGTGGCGGTGACGTAGCTGGGGGAGGTAGTGGAGACTCTGCCTCTTTGGCGCCAAAGAATGGCAAAAATGATGGATACACATTGTTATTACCAGCACCACCGCCTCCTCCTCCACCACCGCCACCACTCTTTCCTTTCCCAGATTTCTCAAAGGGTGTCATCATTTCCATGGGGAATGGATAGATAATGTGGCACTGGCGCTCTGAGGCTATTGATGTTAGAATTTGCAAATGCCTCAACTAGAAAAAACTAAATAAGAAATATCAAAAACCTAAACAACGTTCAAGAACTTGCCTGCAATGTAATTTTATTCTCAGCCATGACATCAGAGGCATCCTTAAGAGCCTGCGACGCCTTCAGTTCACCCTCAGCCGATATTATCTTGGCTCGTGCCTCTCTTTGAGCCTCAGCCTCGCTGGCCAAGGATCTCTGCAAGCTTTCTGGCAGACGAATATCCTTTCTGCAAACAAAAATTGAGAGATTAATACAAGCAAAGTTCGATACTTTCGAAAACAAACTCACAATTCAACCCTTTCCACTCTCACACCCCATCTCTCAGTTATGCCATCCACTGCATAGCCAATCTCTCGTGACAGAGCTTCCCTTGAGGTGAGCAATTGAATCAGAGATTTCGATCCCACTATAGTCCTAAGAGTCGTCTGGGCTATCATCATGGTGGCCTCATACACGTTGGCCACTTGGATGACAGCATCCATTGGACTGTATATACAGTAGTACAGCACGGCATCCACGCGAATCGTCACCGAATCCTTTGTAAGGATATCCTGAGATGGCACCACTTCGCAAATGGTTCGCATATCCACATTTATCCAAGTATCGATGCAGGGAAGAACCCAGGAAATGCCAGGACCTCGTATGCCCTTTCTGGAATGCATTTAGAAGATGTTTAGCAATTCAAAACGGACAGAATGTATGGGCCACCTGACTCGTCCCAAACGAAAAACGACCAATCGGTCGTGTTCCTTCACTATCGCAATACACAAGAAAAAAGCAATGGGAAAGAATATTATCGCCAGAGCTATGGAACCAAAGTACATAATTTTTTCGAAAATCGAGTCCCCTTCGTCTTCAGCTGAAAACAAAAGCAAACTCATAAAATGCCCTATCGACTATTCCAATGACCTGAAATTGAGAATTCTTACTGGTTTTTATAAATCTTTTAGGTTGTTGGTTGGGATCAGGTTGCTGCTCTGGAGGAAATGCTCGTTCTTCTGGTGTCTTGCCTCCTGCAGCTGCAGCTGGAACCGCTGTTGGTGGTTCCTCGGCTTTAGGTGGTGATGCATCTTCGTAGGCGGCATCTTTTGTATCAGGAAATGTGTCATCTTGGTTGCCAGGTTGTCCTTCCCTTTGCCTTTGCTCGTTACTCATAACTATAAATTTTAGAGAAAGTTTAGTAAATACAAAATATTACATATTTTGTATATGTTTTGAAAGTATTCACATAGAAATTGGTCTAACGAAAGAGGAGTGAGAAAGTTTATATAGAAAATGAGAGGAATTTGGCTTAATTAATTTTGCAGAAAAATCTAATATTTTAATTGCAATATGAAGCAAATCACGTTGCATGTTAATTTGAGACTCCTCCCAAAACAATCACAAACTGTCGATGGGAATAAAATAAACCAATTTCCTGCCGCATTGCCGTTGGCTTTTGGTGGTTGGGTGATTGGGTGGTCGGTGGTCACCATAGGCGCGGATGTGTGTCGCAAATTGTTGGCATGAAAGGCAAAAACTTTTCGCCCAAAAAGTTGTGTAAATGTGCGGATTTCTGGTAGTCGGAAACATAAATTTCAATATAACCGAAAAATGTCACACTTCCGCTTGCCCGCCGGCCGAAACCGAAACCAGGCAAAAAGTACAAATTGAAATAGAAACAATTTCAAGCGGTTTCCATATTTTCCTCTGCACGTTTTAACCCAATTTTCGGTGCTCATCGAGCCACGTTTGTTTTAATTGAGCTCGCCGTCCTTCAGCCTCTCTCTCTCTCTCTCCTCATCTAATTATACAATATAATATTGAGGATAATAGTTTGTTCTTCTTTCAGGCCCATCTCTATGCAGACACGACATTGTGTCACGTCCAGAGCCAAACATTTCGCCAGGAGTCACAAAGTGAGTGTTGAAATTGGAAACTCTGTGTAAACGAAGTTCATTTTTTCCTGTCAGATTTTTGACACGTCTACGTCTAAAGCAGTCATGCGAAAAAATACTACATACTTTCCTTTCGTTTTATGCTTGGTTTTCTCGTTTCATTTTTTTTTCTTTTGCCGCTAGAAATCTTAAAGGAGTGCCTGGCTTATGGGGTAAAGTAAGTACATATAGCATAGTATGCCACTTCTAAGTTGATTGCGGCTTGGCCTTGCTGCTGCTCTAAGGCTCTTTGAGTTTTTAGTTTTCAGCTTTAGTTTCAGCAGCTGCAGGAGGCGAAAACGGAAATTTATGAGCACTAGCGCTGTTTGCGCATTTCCCTATTTGTCTGGGAAGTAAGCAATTTTTCCATTTACCGTGACAAAAAAAGGAAATGAATTAAAAACGATTTGGAGACCATTAGCCGAACTTCCACCAGAGAATATTCATTTTATTGAAATCACACGAATTTGATTAACTCTTTAAATATGTTCTTGAAAATGTTTTCGATGCACTGAAATGTCTACAGAGTTTTTAAACTAAAGTCCTATCAGTTTACCTAACACGTACTAGTTTGTACATATGTCTATCTAATATCCAGCACATGGCCATTTGGTATGCTTATGACCAAGCTCATAATGGGACCACAGCTTAATATGCAATGCCACAACATCGACAATATGAGGGCCGACAGAGTGGGAGGAGGATAAAGAGAATGTCCATGCCAATGTAGAAGTGGCCTACAAGTGCTAATGAAAACGAAAATCACGCGTACGCCAAATGAAGTTAGTCGGCCATGTGCCTGAGCTAGAGTGGACTGCCAGGCATATGGAGAAAGAGATGAGATGAGTTAGGATGGTATGGAATGTCAGAACAACCGGGTCAGAGTGCGGCTGGGGCCAGCTGGATAATGCACTTTGAATGCACTCGCTGCAGAAACCGAAAAACCGAAAACAGAAAACACATAACCAAGACCGAACCTCAACCAAATGAATGAATGAGTTGGAAGACAGGATATGAATGGGGCCAAAACGCTTGGGTATCATCTGTAGGCCAAGACAAGAAAAAAAAAAACTAAAATAAAAAACTCAGCTAAATGACCTCGTTAGTGGTAGTTGCTGTTGTTGTTGTTCTTCTTCTGTTGCATGTTTACATCTATGTATCGTTTTATGTCTGTCTGCCCTTTTGTGCTTTGCTCCATAAATTGTAGCCCAAAAGGACCAAGCTAAGACTCAAACCCAACGAAGAATTGCTAAAAACCATTAAAGGATTTCTCTATCAATTGAAGCGACAAATTCATGGAATTTAAATAATTGTGTGCCAGAGACTGTGTGTTAATGTACAAGTGTTTGTGTAAATGTGTGTGTGTGTGTGTGTGTGTTGAATCATTAGCAAGACATTTATATGACTTGAGCTCTCCATTTCGAGTCCTGTTTCGGCTTATGTTTATGTATATCAAGACCGTATGTCGAGCATAAATTAAGTCAAACCCAAAAGAAAAAAAAAACTTTGCGACAAGAATGGAAAAACAAACATGTTAAAAACATGTGTTGCCGTATGTTTAACATGGGACTTTTAGTCTACATCTCAAGTTTGTTATATTCCGTATACTTTTCGTTTTCTGTTTTTAAAGAAATCAAACTTTTTGTGTTAGCTGGTTTAATCTGTCAATTTTGTGATTATGGGAAACGTTTCTTCGTTGTTTCTTCAATTTGTGTTGTGTTAATGGTAACAAATCAATTTCTTATGGCTAGTTTTGATTGCTGCATCTTACAGTTAGTTTAATGCAAACTGCATTACTAAAAATGTCCCTAAGAGCCTTTTCATTACTAATCCTGCAGCTTGTTTATCTAAATCTGACAACGATTTGCTGTTAAATGTTAAGGACAATATAAAGCACTTGCTTGATATTTTTTTATGCTTTCGTTGTCGATCAAACAAGAGACGAGCCATGCTTAAAGGAATTAAAGTAAACTTCCTAACACAACAAAATCTTCGCCAGTCACCTGAATTTGTTTTTTTTTTTTTGTTTTTGTGGGATGGCGTGAGTCCTTTTGTCCCTGCCTTATCTTTATCCTCCATTCACAATCGCCATTTTATCTGAAGAGAGTGAGAGTTAAGCTGGCAATCGTTAATGCCAACACATTTTCATTTTTTTTGCATCCAGTTGGCAAATTTACGTATTCTTTTTTTCTTGAACCAGAAAAAAAGAAAATCCATTGCCATTGCCACAATACTCCACCCTCCTGCCGCAAGGAGTCGTCTCATGCATTTTGTGTAAGCGGACAGCAAATCCTTACGGAAAAAATGGGATTTTATTGCTCAAATGCTCCTGTTGCTCGTTCTGTTTCCGGACTAGAATTTTATCGGATGTCTCCAAAATTTATGTGGAATGGGCCATGTCCTGGATGATGCTCAACTCCCAACACTCAGTTTCTGTGACTTGAAAGATTAAAAGCTTCACTTATTCAACATTAATTTATTTGCTGCATGCTTGGACTGTTTGGACCATGCCTTAAATTGGTAAGAATTTTGCGGACATAATTTAATTTATTAGAAACTTTTACTACCACAAGGTCTATCGAGTTGGCCAATCTTTAGCCAGAGTCTTCGGCCATTGCCGTTGTCCTGTATTCAATTTTGTCTCTGACATTTGTCGATATCTCAAGTCAGCTGTTCAGATTTCCATGCCTTGACTCTTTGTTGTCAACTGCGAACAATAAGCGAAAAAGAAGAGAAATTTAATGAAATTTCAAATTGCCACTCGCCTTTTTCTCTTTCTTTCTCTCTGCTTCTTACTTCGTCTGTGTATCTGTCTGCCGTGTCCATGTCTGTCTTGCGTGCATTCGTGGCCATGTTCATGTCCTGTCTCCCATCTGCCGTCTCACTGTCTCTGTCCATGTTTCCTTTGTGCTCCAGTGACAGCTGCTCATTTCACGCTTGATAATTTCAATGAATTTTTGTGCCCACCCAAAAGAAGGAGACTCCATTACCATCTAACACCCATAACAAGAGCATTTGTATGCTGCTTCATTAATTAAATTTGACTTTTATGCCAATATATATGTATATGAATAGTTCATAGTTTCATTTGTTTATGCAAATAACTGAACCAATCTCAATTACTTACTTCAGCGACTCAAAGTAAAGCATGACTTGACACTGACGAAAACCAGGTAACAAGATGCTCGTTTTTACACACTTTTACACGAACTGACACTTTATTTGCATAATAATTAAGTTTAAGTCCAAAGAAATACAAAAGAATTTCGAAAAATCTCAACTAAATTTAAAAATTTAACTATTTTACACGTTTTTTCGTTTTTTTTTTTTTTAATATGCAGCTCGCATTTCTCTTGCTCGTCGGGCATCAATCATATTTCGTTTTCGACCGTTCCAGGGTCGCACCCGCAATACATCTTCATTCCTAGCCGGCAAGTAGGCGTAAAAGTTGTTAGTGCCATAGCGCCCCTTCCAAAACTGGGCTCCCATGAAAGACCAGCAGAAGGCAGTGTGATGCATTAGTTTTTCATTTAGAGCACGATTATATGAACTTTTCAACTCGTTGGCCATTTTATCCATTTTGCCACGATTGATATAGTTGTATTTTTCGCTCTGGTATTGCTTTAAATTCAGAATTGGCGGGGCCCGTTGTAATTTTGTGACCGCCCTAATGGCAAGTCCGGCATACTTCATGGTGGCATCAATTTCTTTTTGCGAATAGGTTTTGCCATAGCGTCGTTTTATCCACTCACGCAGCATTATGATCTTGTGTGAATCAGGAAAACTGGCGAAGACAAAGCGTGGATCTTTACGTAGTATGGACATGCCATCGCGCAGCATTGTTTCCATAAGATTTGCATCGTTTGCATCGTAGTAGCTGCGATTGTACGTTAGTTGGATTTCGTTAGTATCTTTTTTATAGGTGTTGTATTGCCTCAGTGAAATGGAGCAAGCTTTCTCAAAGTTATTTACAGAATTTTGCCACATGGCCTCGGCACACTGTACAATCGCCTCGACGACATTGGCACGAGTGCATTCATTTGGTTCCCTGCAAGTGCAACCGCCTACTTTGCATGATAGCGCTGGTTCTGGTGAAGCCCTAAGAGAACTCAACGCCTGGCGATGTATAACTTGAATGGGTTCCAAGTGTGCACAGCACTGATGAAAAGCTTCGTGATAATTGAACACATACGGCTGATGTAATTGCTGCGATTTAAAGTATCTACTGGACGTCGAAACTTGAGCTACTTGATCGACAGGTTCCAATGATTTGCTAAATTTTATACACCGAGGTCTTATCAAAGTCTTCTTCACAGAACGAAGCAGATACACTGGGCAGTCAGGATTGACTGCATCCTTAACGTGAGATAAATCCTCACATCGTTCTTCTTGACCCCCTTTACATCTACTTTGTGCTTCGTTGTGTTTAATCTCACTTACAAGGGATGTTGGTTTAATCTTCAGATGGGCAATCGGATCATAATCGTCCATTCCAATAAGGCACTTAAATTTACTATCCTGGGCCTCTGTCTTCACTATGGAATATTCACAGAGTTTACAATCCTTCACCAGCATGGTTTCGGTATATTGCATTACTTTCAACTTCTCCCAACGTTGAGCGTATTCCTCGACATCCTTATTCAATTGATCGACAATTCGTTTCTTTCGTTCCCTATTCGCCCTAGCGTTGACGTCAATCAATTCGAGTAAATTTTTGTGGGCCTTGACCGTTAGCTCATCCCTGATCAATTGCTCCTCCTTCAAAGCTTCTCGATGAGTACTACAAAGCATTTTCTTATCAGAGTCTGTTATTTGATGGATGCCGCAGCTCCTGTGCCAGTCCTGCAAAATGATATCGATCGCACGATAAATCTCAACTTTCATTGGGCTAAGCGGATAGGAGGCAAACCAGCGTTTCGCAGTATTGAATTTATAGTTGGGCTTCTCGCCAGACGGCCAAAAACTAAAGTTTACCGAAATATCGTTTCTTTTGCTCTGCTTGGATGTGCGAATTTGTTTTGGTCTGGGATGTCTCCAGAAATAGGGCAAAATATTCGTTTTGACACCATGGCGTCTGACAGAAGGCCGTGTTTCAGTCGGTCTTACTTTAAGTCTATTCTTTTTGTCCAAGCGTGCCTGGCTTTTAGAGCTTAGATGTCCTGGCGGCAATATACGATCGAGCTCATGCAATGTCATATCCAGATCCAAATGCATCACGCTGGACATCAAGACCTGTTCGTTATATGTGTATTCAGTACGGCTGCACTTATAGAAACCTTCCCAGAGGAAATATAAAAAGACCAAATCGCTGCCGCGGCTCATGCTAATTAATTTCTTGAGCCACATTTTGTTAACCAATGGAGTAATGCCCAACTTGGTGAGGCAAGTGTACACCCTGTATGTGCTGCCTTGTTCCCCATCATCTCGCAGAGCATTGGTTAGGCTCGATAAGGCATCGATTTGACTCATTGAGAGCTGTCGATACCATAAGGCCACATCATGCGATTTGCGGAAATCATAAAGAATATCTTCGGCCTTCATTTTTGGGCTTGAATCGTTATTCGCGGCTGCCATCGGTTATTTTATGTAAAACTTGAAATTTTGATAAAAGTATTTTCTTTTATATTATTTTTGTATTTTGTATATTGCTCTAAAATCTACTCAAAAACTAAACATGATTTAAACATCTCAAAGGAGTTGAAAATTAAAATGTGTCTGTTACTAGTCAAGGCCAACTTTTTGAAAAACTCATTGATATGGAAATTATATCTTCATATATATACATATATTCTTGATAAGCACGACGAGACGAGTTCAAATAGCCATGTCCGTCCGTCCGTCTGGATCAACCCGAACTCCTCCTAGACCGTTAGAGCTACATAGCTGAAATTTTGCACGTAGGCTTGTATATACTGCAGGGGATTCAGCCGGATCGGACCACTATATCATATAGCTCCCATACAAACGGCAAAGTCACGAACAGTGACTTTTCTCAATAACTTCGTTATTTTCTAAGCTATTATTGTGAAATTTAATATTGGTGAGTCTATTATACCTATAAACAATTGTGCCAAACTTAATCAAGATTGGGTGTCTATATCATATAGCTCCCATAGGAATGATCGGTCAAAAACAGTGACTTTTATCAATAACTTCGTTTTTCCTGTGTTAAGATTGAAGGCCGTTCTTTGGCAAACATTACCATTTTTTGATAAAACGTTTTTCCACTTTGACGGCTATAAGTGAGGAAAGAGTACCAAACAACTTGCAAGGGTATGCAAACTTCGGCGCGGTCGAAGTTAGCCCCGGCCCTCTGGTTTTCAATAATCCTTCTCCACAATAATCATCCACATGGCAATCAACAGGTCTCTCTTTTCCCTGACTTTCGGTGCACTTGTCAATTATTCTCAATTATTACTCGTACGATGCCTCACAAAATAATAAAAAACACTGCTTCTGTCCCATTACGAGCACTCTGAATACAGTGGACAATGACAGATTAGTCTGCCACCAACGGACATTCATTTGTTCTCTTCGTGTTTTGGTCCATCCTTGGGGACTAATAACTTTATCCACCCTACCCATCAACAGTGCAAGAATATAATAGAGTAATTTTCTATATGCTCGACATGTGACGCGCCAGGATAATTGGCTGTCACATGGCTGTGGACAACGAAGAAGCCAAAGATCTAGGGACCGAGACCCCGAGACCATATGCTACCACAGTGGCAGATTCTGCTGCACATTTGCAATCAGATAAAAATTTTGTTGCTATAGGAAAGATAGAGAAAGTGGGAGCAATTGAGGAAGAGAAGAGGGAAAAAGGATGGAACCAAATCACATAAATTACTTTATGATGGCATCTCAACGATGGCATGAATCTCGGTCTGTGAGAGAAGGAAAAGTTTTTTCTTTCATTTTTCTATTTTGTTTGTTTTTTTTATTATCATTTCAGTTCGGCCAGCACATGTGGTCACGGAGTAAAAAGTTCCCAACTGCTTGCCGACTGACTACTGCCACACAGTGCATCACAAAAGGAAGCAACAAAAGTCATTTCGAAGTTATTATGCCCCCAGCCTTCCAAGCCATCCTTCCACTCTCCCATTTTCTCGACTCTGGATGGCCCGTGCCTTTAGTTCACTGGCCAGTTGCCATTTGTTTGTCGCTCTATAAAAAAATCCAAATGGAGGCGAGAAAACAAAAGTTTTAGTTCTTTGCCTGTGAACTTTTGTCAGCAAGCTGTGATAAAGTTTTGTTTCCCCTTTACTTTCCCCACTCTTTTCTATATATAGTATATAATATTATTCTTTTTGTGACTGGGCCCAGACCACTCGGGCAATTTTTGACCATTTTGCATTTATTTGGTAATATTTTTTTTGGTACAAAAAAAAAGTTTCTCATTTGGCGATATTGTGAAAAAAAGCAATTGTGAATAAATTTTCCAAGTTTTCGGTTACTTCTAAAGTTAAAACAATATCTACCAAATGATTAAATTTTGTATACCTCTTGATAGAATGAAGTTTGGAAAAATTCAGTGACAGCTTCATTTAATTATTCACTGATAATGCCTTCCATAATTATTCTGGAACTACAAATACTTTTTTATTAACCATTACCTGAAAATAAATTAAACATATCAGAACTAAATTCAGGGTGTATAAAATTAGGTCTCTTTATTTATTCTCTGCAAATGTTTTCAAAAATCATTTCTCTAATTTACAGATTCTCTTAAAAATTTCAAGTTATGAGAAGAGAAAAAGACATAGATTCTATGCCCATCAAGGCAACAGAAAGCGGTCCACCTCCTCTAGATACCAAGGATGATGACATAATAGATATGTCAAAACAGGAAGAACCGCCTCATTCAGGTGCTAAGCGCATATCGTCAACGAGAGGAACAAAGCTACAAAATTGGCTTCGAAAACCCAAAAGTATTACAAAAACCAGTAAGAATCATCAAAAGAAAAACAGGAGAAGTAAACTCTTACCAATACTCATTCAAAAGATATTTTTCTTTAGCTGAAGATGAAGGGGACTCGATTTTCGAGAAAATTATGTACTTTGGTTCCATAGCTCTGGCGATAATATTCTTTCCCATTGCTTTTTTCTTGTGTATTGCGATAGTGAAGGAACACGACCGATTGGTCGTTTTTCGTCTGGGACGAGTCAGGTGGCCCATACATTCTGTCTGACTTGAATTGCTAAACGTCTTCTAAATGCATTCCAGAAAGGGCATACGAGGTCCTGGCATTTCCTGGGTTCTTCCCTGCATCGATACATGGATAAATGTGGATATGCGAACCATTTGCGAAGTGGTGCCATCTCAGGATATCCTTACCAAGGATTCGGTGACGATTCGCGTGGATGCCGTACTCTACTACTGCATCTACAGTCCAATGGATGCTGTCATCCAAGTGGCCAACGTGTATGAGGCCATCATGATGATAGCCCAGACGACTCTTAGGACTATAGTGGGATCGAAATCTCTGATTCAATTGCTCACCTCAAGGGAAGCTCTGTCACGAGAGATTGGCTATGCAGTGGATGGCATAACTGAGAGATGGGGTGTGAGAGTGGAAAGGGTTGAATTGTGAGTTTTTTTTTGGAAGTATCGAACTTTGCTTGTATTAATTTCTCAATTTTTGTTTGCAGAAAGGATATTCGTCTGCCAGAAAGCTTGCAGAGATCCTTGGCCAGCGAGGCTGAGGCGCATAGAGAGGCACGAGCCAAGATAATATCTGCTGAGGGTGAACTGAAGGCGTCGCAGGCACTTAAGGATGCCTCTGATGTCATGGCTGAGAATAAAATTACATTGCAGGCAAGTTCTTGAACGTTGTTTAGGTTTTTGATATTTCTTATTCAGTTTTCTCTAGTTGAGGCATTTGCAAATTCTAACATCGATAGCATCAGAGCGCCAGTGCTGTATTATCTATCCAGTCCCAATGGACATGATGACACCATTCGAAGTAAAATCGATCGGCAAATCTTATAAGCCAGATGACGGCAACGACAGCGGCATTGATGATAGGCCAATAACATTTACAAGCAACTTTTCTACCCCAAATCCACAGCGGAGGATTAGCTTTAGAATAGATGTTCCAGATGCCGATACTTCTGAGCTGAACGAGGATAACGAGAGTAAAACTGATGCTGATCGACCTAAAAATACAAACACATCTTTGCAATCTGAGAGTGCAAGTAACACCAATCGTCAGCCAACGACAAGACGATCTAGAAGGAACAGAGCCATTATAGATCCAATGCCACTGAATCCAGAACGCTCAGAAATCGGAAGTCGTTTGCAGGTCGTAAGATCTAATGATTCCCATTTGAGCAGTTCGAATGACAGTCCGCGAGCAGAGAGCCCTCCAAGAGATGAAACTAAGCCGGGTGATTTTTTTTTTTTTGATCAAGCCAACTATCGAATATTATGCTTTCCATGTGTATCAGTAAAATCGTTTTATTTGCAATTTGCATTTGTGGTTCTTGATTTACGATGACTTGCTGTCAAAATATGGAAAGGGCTTTATGTCAGTAATTGACAATAAAAGAAAATCAATTTGTCAATTGCAATAATTTTCATTTTTAAAGCAACTGTTAAAACTGTAGAAACTTTTAATTCCATTTCGGGCATCGGTCGTATCGGAAACGACGCGCCGCAACAAATAAATCAAAGTCAGGCGGCAACAAGGGACCAACTGCGGCGGCAGCTGCAGCGGCCAATGAATTAAAAGTGCAAACAAACAAACCAACAAACAAACCAGCAAAAGTTTTCAATTTCGTTGTGATTTAAGTGCCCCAGCCGAAATACCGGGATAGAGGGACACCAGGAGACCGGGACACTGGGACAGCGGATTGCATGGTTTGTGTATCGCCGTCGCGTCATGTCGAAGCCACTAAAATAAATTTGTTTTACAAAAAATATCTCATAAATTTATTTCTACTGGCCATAATTTGAGCAATCATTTAGACATAACATAAATATATAAAAACGCAGTTTTACGTAACAATTTTTGTTTCAATTTCAAATTAAATGCAATTGATTTCTTTTTTTATGGCCAATTTCTTGAACTCAAAACCTGTAAACAACAATTGAAATAAAACCAAAAACGAATCACGAAAACAAATATCATATACATTTTCCCGTATCGTCAGCGATTAAGGCCCAAACGAGTGTGAGGAGTCGACTATTTATAGGCAAATGTTGATACGATGCCAGGCAGGAGCCAAGGGCAGACGAAATACTCGTTTGTATGTATGTGATTCAGAAATTTGAATCCGAGTCGAGGGCTTCGGTGACCCTTTCAGCTGTATCTATAGCCACAGCTACAGCTTTAGCAAATGTCAATTTTAAATATGAAGAAACAGTGGATAAATGTATGAAAACTTCAACTGCCTAAACTAAATTCTTGATAAAAAAAAATTAAGTCGTTTTTTTATTGTTGAGTCGAAAATTTATTTTCGTTCCTTTTTTTTTTACTTACTTTTATGATAATTTCAACGCATTTTAGACCAGTGTGAGTCCCATGGAGAATATTTATTTGTTTTTGTGTTGCCCGCTGCAGTTGTTTCACTGTTTGTTGGCTCACAAAGAAAGCGTAAAAAACTGGGCAAAACCCTACCAAAACTGTGAAAGAAAAAAGAATTCACAAAATAAAAAGCATAAAGAAAAATGAAAATTTGAAAGAAAAAACAAAAACAAAATGGGTCGAAACACATTTCATAAATCTTCTCCACGATTGAGCACAACTACGACAGATTTTGAATTTGTAGTCTTTATTTTTGGCTGAACTCTTCTATTCATTTTTGCTCAATTTTTGATGCTATTGTTTTTACTCTTTTGAGTCAATCAGATACGAATATTTTATTGACTAGCTTCCAGGCTATAGAATGATGCAAAGTAACTCTTTTTCTTTCGTTTTTGTGTGTATAAGGATTAATTGCACATAAATAATTGGATTTTGACTTATTGGAGTATACTTATCCCTATTCGCATACTCAATCCCAATCACAACCAACTTATCTTTTATACTCTTCCTTTTTAGCGACCAACTTATAAATGAAACTAATATGCTTTACATGCTTTATGAATTTGATTATATATTTAGTATGCAATTACTGGACATTTTTAGTTATTGTGATTGCGTTTCAACCAATTGGCCCATTGAATTCCATGGCCAGGTTTCTTAGTGTTTTCATTATTTAAAATTGAGGATGCTAGACTTGCACTCGCACTATTTGAAGTGTTTTCATCAGGTGGGGAAATTTCAATGTTAGATTGGGATTTTATTGCTGCTAAATTTAGGTCTTTCAATGGCACTCCAATTTGATAGGTCTTCCATAGTTTAGAAGGTATATTTAAATTGCCGAAAATTTTATTTGAGGCTCCCGCTTTGTATCTGGGATAAGAGTAAAGTCTACAAGCGAAGAGATGCGAGGGTCCACATCTTGCATTTTGATGCATTTCCGTACTATAAGCTGGAATTTCCTCTCCTCCTGATTTTCTCTTTCTCTGGTTACTTTCACGTTTTTTTCTGGGAGCTTTGTGCATAATGCAGCTGCTAGAGATTAACCAGATGCCCAAGCCTATTATAAAAAAGACAAACACTACAATGAGTGCGAAAAACATAGATCTAAGTCGAATGTCCTCATTTTCATCCTCATGTAAATCCAACTCTCGTTTTAGTCGCAAGCAGTCATGAGTTGTCATCAATTTAAAACGCTCTTCAGACATATCTTTTTTCGCAAATTCTCTCCACCATTTGACACAATAATAACAGATTTGAATTAATTACGAATCAAACACATTTTTAGTTACAATGCTTTGAATGTTCACTTCAGCACACTGAGAGATTCATAAACTCAAAAAGACTATTCAAGCTCGTTTGTTGCATATTTCAATTAATATGTATAAATTCGAGCTTGCATTTCTATCAATTAGTATTGACAAGTTATAAATATTTGCATGGAATTTAATAATTCATTTTGTTGATTGTGTAATTGACACACATAGTTTCTAAGCATATTCACATTCCAGTGCAATTTAATGAATAAAACTTAAAGTTTCAAGGGAACGCTCTGTGGCCAGCTAAGGAAGCAGAAGCAGATGATGAAGCAAAGACCTACGCATGCTTTTGGGCGGCAACATTTATAACCAGGCCAATAGCTAGTGGAATGAACCTACATTTAGGGTCGACAGCTGGCGGTTTGGTTTGTGGGAAGCAAGCAGCAGAGCCACCAAGAACAGCATATTAGAATTTGATAAATGTGCAGCAAGTGAATGTGAAACAAAGCGAGTAATGGGAGGAAATCAGCTGTGGGAGCAACTCAGGTACACTGAGGGAAAAAAGTGTACATTTCGCAATACAAAGAAAACTGAAATGTATAATATGTGACATAAAATCACAAATGATTGCAAAAGATTTTTTTCAATGACAAACATTAAAGTTGACACATAATGGAAAAGAAATTGTACTTCATATTCTTTTGTAAATAATAAGAATACTATATATTTCTCTCTGTGTATTGACAGCATTGAATGCTTGGAGCTTTATTCTTTACACGATTTAACTCGTTAATTTTGTGGCTTATACTCATTAAGCCGGGCATGGCCCTCAATGGCATTGTTTGCATGGTCCAGGGCTAAGCGAGCCTGTAACCGTCTTTTCCCTTGTCCAGCGCTCTATTCCTCCATGCATTCTTCTTTCCGGATTTTTAGTTCAACCATAAACTCGTAGCCCAGATGGCTCTTTGTTTAACTCGGTCTCAGGCTTGTACTCCAACTGGCCTTAAACTGGACTCCCTCGCATGTATGATGTGGTAGATCGTTCTTTCAGCCCCGTGTCCCTGTCCGTTCCACGTTGCCGTTGCCTGACAAGGATGTGACCTGCATGTTGAGGCTTGATTTTTATTCCCTTGGTCTTGATTTATTTTTATGCTTTATGCCCCAACAGTTGCCATTGTTAGTGAAGAGAAGTAAAACACACTGACTCTCCGACTCCAATATTCACGAACTCAAACAAAATGCGCCAAGTGTATGGAAAATATTAATAATAATCTTTGCCTTCTGTTTGCTTCGTTATTTATTAATGATCCTCCTGCTGCTCAGGCTGAGGTCAGTTGAAGCCGTACATAAACAGAAATAAACAAGAATTTACTAATTCGATGATGATTTTTAAACAAACCTTGTTATAAATAATTCAATGGCTCCCAAATTGCAATTGAAATCGCAAATCAGATATAAATGTGGAATTAGATTGAATGTTGATTTAAATTTCACTTTGAATTACATTTATATGTCAGTTGATAGCAGTTAAATAACGAAGTTGAAATGTCAATTTAATTAATCGCCTATTTGGTAACGCTTAAGCTTCTAATAGGTCAGGTCATGGTTAATAATTAAACTATTAAATCATAGTTAATAACTAACAGTTTCGCACACACACACACACACACAAGTCACAATGGATAGAGTTTCATCAGGTTCAACAATCTTTTTGATGATGTGCAAAATCAGCTTTCACAGCAAATTAGGCAGGCAAACATTAAAAACTTTGACAGACAGACAGAGACCGGGACCGAGGTTGAGTTAGGTCGGCACCTCAGACCTCGGCACAGACTGCCAGACAGACACAAAGTTTGCCCAACGGCAGTAGCAGCGGCGGCGACTCCTCAGAATTTACACATGTTCCTCTCTTTCTCTCCATGTATGTATGTATATGGGGACTGTAAAAGTTTTTAAACCTCATCGAGTTGAAGGGTGAAGGATTCTCTGATACCACAAAACGACAAAAAGTCACAAACCAAGCAAGAAGCACAAAAAACGATGAAAGAACAGAACCAAATAAAAACTTTAGCGGCCACAGGAGCCAAAACCAAAGAAAAAAACCAAGAAATTTATACAAAAGTGCAACAGAACTTTTCAATGTGGCATGGTGGCAGCATTTTTATTTCAGCAAAAGTTTCTTTGTTTCAACCTTTTCGTGACGGTTTTTATCTTATCACTGTGACATTAGAAGAAGACAATTAACATTTAAATTCTTTTTCCTTAAAGCAAAAATTTAGCAAAAAATTAAAGGCGCTTTAATTTAGCAAACAAAGTATTAGTAGGCTACATCTTCGTTTGGTCACGGAAAACCACATGAAATCATCGAACTTCAATTGGCCTCTTTCAATCCTTCTCTCCGGCAATCGCTGTGCGGATGTGGATGATGTAACCCAACGTAGGTTGGTTCATTTCATGTCTCATGGCTTTTACTTTCATTTCTTTTCGGGCGTATTCCATTGCCTTTTCCATATTTCTGGCTCTTGGCATGTTTTGGTTTTTAAAGGCAAACTGTTGCTTGCTCCACTGAAGCGGTGGCAAACACTCCTCATGGGTTGGTTGCTCAACTGCGCATGTCTGTTCCCAAGTATCTTAGATATGTTAACCGATTCGAAACCCAGTGTTTTAAATTTTCAAAATGAAGATTGCTTAATTTTATGGGCTTAGGATATCATAATTATAAGAACTGCCCATTCATAGAACAATATGTATTTCCCAATCAGACTTGGCTTTGATGTAAACTAAAATTGTATTCAATGAGATAGACTAAATGGGAGTAAATGTTAAACATATGTAACTACGATATAGAAATCTTTAACTTAGTTGCTGATTTCTTCTTTTTTTTTTTTGAAACGCCTCCAAAGTTTTTCGCCTAGCCTTGTTTACATTGACTTGGCATGTTCTTAGCCCTTTTTCAATTACATGGTATTTTTGCTCAAGAAGAAATCTTACCACCTAACGTATGGAACTTTTTTAATTACTTTCAATTTTGTAAAAACAAAAAAAATAAGAACAGAAAGGGGAAAAAAACTCCAAATGTTGCTGACGTCAGGGCATGGCAATTTGCCCAACTGAGCGGGAGGGAGATAAAGAGGCCTTTGGCGATACCCGAAGAAGACCATGAAGAAGGCAAGTTTGTGCTTGTAGGTCGAATTGACAGATGCCAAATAGTAGAGGGGCTAAGCAATCAACAAACAGCCTACCCAGGAGAAAGTCACAAGTCAAGTAGCCAGTTGACTGTCTCGCATATTACATGGCCTTTTAATTTGAAACTGACTTTGGATTGTGTTGACACAAGGACTTCTACTTGGCACAAAATACGCTTCAAAATGAATGCGATTAACGGACCTACGAATGGTAGTAGCAATAGCCGGAGGCAAGTTAAAAACAGAGTGGAATAGATCTGCCCACTTCATGAACTAAAGCTGAGCCGAAGGCTTCGTCCTTGTATTGCTTGTCGCTGCTATTCATGGACAGTCTACTTGTCTGTGAGTGTGGGTGTGAGTGTGAGGTACTTATAAACAGGCTTGAGGTGTGCATTGCACTGCTCTACTCTCATTTAATTAGTAAAGTGGTGAACACAATTATATAAGTCGCTACATCTGTATGTAGACATATAAATTTAGTTTGATACTAGCAAGCAAAGGAAAAGATATTTTGTCTGAATTCAAACCGTAAGTTTAATGTTTTTATACCCTTTTTAGCATATATAAATTGATATCTGCAATAAATACTCAATAAAATTGCAATTACCTTAATCTTTTAGAAGTAATTATTTGAGTCTAAAGTCTACAGCACACATAAAATTAATGACTCTTTGGAGACGAAACACTTAGCTTAAATTTCTCGTTAAGCGGAGTCCTTCCTATTATTATTTTTAACATAAACCTGTCAATTTAATTGAGACAGACACAACCAAATTCAATATATTTTTCCATAAGCATCATATTAATTGATATAGTGTTGAACGGGAAATGCAACATATCAAATGATTTCATTACCTTAAGTGAAGAATTGCTTTAGTTATTCTTCCCATGAACGTTTTTATATTTGTCAACTATCCAGTGGCATTTACACTGTGAGTATTGAAGACCAAGATGTTGCCTGGCAACCAAAGTGCTACTCCCTTTGGTCTTTTTCTATTTTCTTTTTTGATATTTTCCTTCTTTTTTTTTACCGTCGCCTGTGTGGAGTGTATTGACTTTTCGCTGCTGAAAATTGGGTACGTGACTTGACAATATGGCCGTGACTATGATGATGACGACGATGGCACCGATGGTGATGGCGACGACGACGCAGAGCCGCATGAAATGCAAATTTGGCAACATTAACTCTAGTATCCCTGAAGCCTGCAGTATGGAAAAAGGGAAATAAGTTTTTGGCTTAATTTCGTCACAGCCAGCTTGTTTTCATTAACTGGCCATGGGGTCCTGTAGAGACAGAGGTCATAACACGGTTCTTCGGGACTTGTTAGTCCATTTTATAACAAGGAGCGGTAATCATCGAGAGGAGGTGGAACAAAGCATAAAAAAAAAGAGAGACACATGTGAAGGAGCAATCAGCATTAAGCATTTAGCTAGTAGCAGCAGATTGAAACGTCGAACGTTGCAAGAATTAACAACGTAGCGGTATTTTTTTTTCATCCAGCCCATGCCCTCACTACATCGAAAGAGATGGAATGGATGGAGGAACTCCTCTTGGCATCGACAATATGCTGTTGATTATTAAGTGGGATTCGCCGTAATGTCTGCAGTGCATTTTTATACGCTCTCCTCGTCTTCGCTTTCATGGGCTGCTGCTCCTGTTGGTATCCTCTTCTGCTTTGTTCTTGCCGTTGTTGTTTATGTCCGCCATTTCTTTATTGCACTTTTATTTATCAGTTGAGTCGGTGCCGGTTTCACCATCGTTTACCGTTTCAATTTATCGACTGCATATGGCCAAGTGTATCCTAGGGGAGAAAGGATAAGGTGAGAGACAGCCAGAGAAGTGGATGGGCAATGGAGGCCATGACAGCAATTGCCGGAAAATCTTCATCGTTGTTGGCTAAATAATTCATATAAGTAGATACTTATATTTGCCGCAGACATCTGAGACGCTTACCAAAGAACTTTATTCTTATCGGCATGGATGCGTCTTTTAATTTTTATTTATGCCAAGTACCCTTAAAAGTGGTAGCTAAGAAGCTGTTTTAAAATGGATGTGGAATTTAGTTTGTGGATTTATAGGTAAGGAGATTGCTTAAGCAAGTTTAAAAATGTTGCAAAATAAAAACAAATTTATTTAAATGTGCTTAGAACAGACAGAAGGAACCTTTTCAGATTCTATAAAGTAGGAATATACATATGTATATTCATGATCAGCATCAACAGCCGAGTCATGCCAGTCTTGTTACGGTAAAGCTAGAGCTACCAAATTATGAGTCGATTTTGTTTTAATGTATCATCTATTAATTTTGTTTGAAAAAATTCTCCAAAATTCTCTAATTCTCCTCAATATTAAAAAATGAAGCATTTGCGACCATATAAAGTAAATATATTGTTAATCAGCACGACGAAATCAAATAGCTATGCAAGTCCGACCGTCCAAATCAATGCAAACTCCTTCTAGACCGTTAAAGCTCCAGAGCTGAAATGTGGGCACTGCACAGGTTGTATATCTCGGATTGGGGAGAATCAGTGGCAAATTTAATCAAAATCGGATACTTATATTATAAAGCTGTCACATATACAGATCGTGAAATGGCATGCTTTGTGATCCGCATTGCTCCAGCCTTAGATTGTATGCCGTTTTTTCGCGAACATTCGACTTTTTAGTTTAAATTAAGGTAGGAGAAAAGTACCAAAAAACTGGCAAGGGTACACAAACTTCGGCACGGTCCAAGTTAGACACGAGTTTTATTTGCATATATACAAAAAAAATATACAATTCAATATTTTTATAATAATTAATTAATTATTATCTCAAAAGCTTTTAAAAAATTCATTTGTCGAATACACACATATTTTTATGGCAAAGTTCTTGAGCAACTTTTCTGGTTGCGAAACTAGATTCTTATAAGCAATACTTTTGGCTAAGAGCTTACCAAGCCGTGAACTTTATGTAGAGACGTAAAGCTTTTTGTACTAAAAGTCCTTGGAAGTCTAAATTGAAAACAATTTTTGCTAAAAGGTCAACATGGTTCTGTTGTTTACTAAATGTGGCAAAATGTTTCAATTTATAGTCAAAAGCAGATTGCATGTCAAATAGTCCTTGAAAAGGACATCTTACCTTAAGTTTGATTTATTTATCATAAAATATTAAATATATATTATTTTTATTTAATAAACTTATAAAAAAGGACTAATTTTATATATATTTAGAAATTTTCCCTTTAGCTTCTATTGAATTCCTTTCAGAAATGCTTTCTACTAGGCATAACCCTTTAAATGCTGTTACCATTTTAAATAAAAATTTAATAATTATAATCTTTAGTCCATAGGATTGTGAAAAACTAAGAAATTTCTCAATTGCTAAATAAAAAAGAAACTTTATTAAGTTTTACCTTCTGACATGGTACGCTATGTAAACTAGATTCATACGTAATCCTTGTATCTATACTGCAACATTCAAGTACGAGTATCTGCGATTTGTCAAACTTCTATCTAAGTGGAAACTTATTACATGTTTTGATCCATCCGGTTTTCTTGTGCCGCCTGCTTCAAGCTGTTGCCTTATGCTTTTGGCATAAATGAATATAAAACATAAGTTTACAGCTGCCATTTGACAAGTAGAGTCACAAAGTAGTGTTCACTTATTCTATGTAGTGGCTGTTGCGTTGTTAGTGCTTAGCATTTCCTTTTGCTTTATAAAAAAATTATGAATTATGCAAAAAAAAAAAACTTGGCTGATAATAAGAGTCAGCTCGGTTTGCGTGAATGGTTGAATGACACTTCTCAGTTGACAACTTGACATTGAAAAGTGAATGAGACTTGCTCTAAGTTCCACACATTGTCGGTTATGGCAAGGGAATTTATATATGGACGTATGTATGTATGTACATTTTAAAAGCGAAAGTCAACGACAAAAGTTAGCCAAACGGCAATCTTTACAGGTTCAGCTCTTAACCTTCCATATATTATAAGTATGTACATACATTGCACAATGTACAGATATATCTAAGAATATAAAAATTGCTGTTTCATATGCAAACTCTCAAAGATTTGGCAAGAGCCAAATTTGCAATTCAGCTCGTAAATTTACTGATTTGTGAAGTGAGCAGACAAAAAGGTGGCGTTTGCTAGTGGCTACGTCTGCGGCGGAGTCATCATCTTCTGATGAGTCACGAATATCTCTGAGATGTTCCTTAAGATACTTAAAGAACATGGACCAGGTCAAGGTTGAAGCAATAAATTTGATTCATTGATAGCCTCCAGAAGCGTTGGCTTGTAATCAGTTTAAAAGGACCAAAGCAACTCTTTCGATTCGGTATATATTTTCATTTCAAAATTGTATATTTGTACATATCCTTACGTTGTAATCCAATCTCTGAGAATCAGTTCACATCAATGTCAAATCGCGTGCAAAGAATTTTCGGCTTTGAATCTAGCAATCAAAAGCAAACCTCAGTGCGGCCAATGGAAATTTTGTACCTACCCACCAAAAAAAAGTGTAGTATGATTCCTAAAGAAAATAACCGTATTCACATCATGTAATTTTGTTGGGTGGGTATAGAACCTTTTTTATTTGTGCCTTATTCTGTGTAAATTGGTTTACTTTTTGCCTGTTTGCAATTTTATTTTTGTTTTATATACTCGGCAAGAGCCTTTTTACCCGCAATATTTATTGCATAATTCTCAGCAAAATACACACACACATACGCAGACACTCGCGTTCATTTGGATTGTGCAAATAAGCAAACTCAAATATTGCACATCCTTGAATCAAATTGACAGGTCCTTTCTTTTTGTTGGTATTTTTCCTTTATGAGGCACCTTAATTGGCTATAGAAACCTTTTGATTAAATTTAAATGTGAAATCTTTGCTTTGTTTCAATTGAATTGGCCCCATTGCGTGCATCTTTTCGTAAACTTCTTTTTACCATGTTGTGATATTAAGAAAATTTTTATCCTTTAAATTCGATTGAACACTTTTCACATAACAAATCCTTATAAACCTTCTTTATATCAAATTTTTTTTTCTCGTTTTTAATGACACAAATTTTATTAGTTTAACTTCTAACTACTACTCTGCACTATGGTTAATTGTAATCTTTTATCTTATCTTGGGTTGCCTGGCTTTTCCATTGTCCTAGCAAATATTTGCCAAGACCTAAATAGAACAACTTTTGCCTTAGCGCCTTTCAAATTCAGTTTCACTGAACGAATATATTCTTTTTCTTACAAAGGCGTGGTAGCTGTGGTCTGAACAAGTTTTGTAATTGTGTAGGCATTGTTCTTAGAGAGACAACAGGCAAATTATGCAAATCCCACATTTTGAATGGATTATCCTTCATGAATTTATATCGAATCGTAAACCCAATGACGACGACGACAATGACGGAGAAGTTGGTCGGCTTTAAGGCCCTCAACAGTGTTGGAACAATAAAAGCTCATTTGTTGCTATTATCATTTCACTAACAAATAACAAATCATCGAGCCAAACGGCGACCAAGCGACCGTCTGCGACCTGCGTATGGGATGGCTATGCGGAATGGTGAAGCGGTGGTAAATGAAACGTGTTTCTGCCTTGTGGCTCGCACCTCAACAGGAGCTGATGCCGCACAAAGCGGCTGCCAATAAATTCTGTTAATAAACCAAAAGTTGTTAATTTAAATGATTTATATCTGAGAAGGCAGGGCACAAACAAGAGGCAATGGTGAGAGGAGGAACTATGCTCCTCAGTTTTGGGGGGATGAAGAATGGAAGCAACGAAGGAATCCTGTTATTGCTGAGCCTCAAAAATTTACGTAATTTGGCCAGGACGAGGACTTGTTGTTTGCTTAGTCCCTGCCTGGCTCCTCAGCCTATCTCAGCCCACTTACCAAACTCTGCACCCGCCCATTTTGCGTGCCTGGGCAATGGGTCAAAGTTGGGTCCACAGGCTGATGCCAGCTTAAACCAATTTACGTTGCCCGATGTCTTCATCGGGCTTGCCAGAGAGCCCAGCGCCGTGTGTCATGAATTATGGCCGCACAACTGTGCGTATGCGTAATTTTTTGGGACCTTCTCTTGTTGTTGTCTATGCCTTCCTGGTTCGCATCCTTCCGTTCGCATTCATACATACATACAAATATATATATATATATATATATATATACATATATATGTATATAAATTTATGTCTTATTGTTTGGCTTGGAAATTATTTCATTTGTTTGTCTTTATTGCAAAACACAATCATGTTCAATGCCATCATGTTCGTTCATTTTCCACAGCGTTTACTTTTAATGGGTCGGCAGCTTTTCCGGGGAATTTTCCACATCTTAACTTTGGCCCAGACCCACAAATATTTGATGCTCGTTTGTTGTTGTTGTTGTTGGTATATATGTATACACTTGTATATGTATGCATTGTATCGTTTAATTGATTGAGGCTTGTATTGGTGGACTGTAGACCTATGTACATATGTATATATTGGTCATGGCCACACAGATTCAGGGTCCATTTGTCATTGTTGGCCGTCTCTTTTCATTCGTCCAATGGCCGCACAGCTGTTGACTGCTTTCCCATGGCGAAAGCAATTTAAAATCTTCAAGTTTATCTCGATCATTTTTAACACATTTTGTCTAAATATGTCTAGTAACAAAATGGCCTTTAACAAAAAAAAAAATAACTCAATTTAAAGACTTATGCACAGTTTAGTTCAATAAACAGTAATGTGAATTTCAACCTTTCACTGTATAAATTAATCTAAGTATATAACACATAGATCTTATATTATAGTTAAAATTAAATTTTGTACTGTGGCTTCGAGACAATAGTTGCATCTGTAATCATTCGCAGATTTCCAAGTTTGGTGCATCACTTTTCAGGAAATCAGTTGAGTTCAAAGAAATATGAATGCTTGCCCTTTGAAATTTAATTTCCTTTTTGCTTTTGATTTTCGGGCAATGGTTATGAGTTCGCTTTGAATTTAATTTGACACGTGCCACCTCGTTGAATGGTCAAACAACCGACAACCAAAAGAAGAATGAACACAAGCAACTGTTTAACAACCAACGGCTGTGGCACGTGGATGAATATTTGCCAGAGTTGATTTGAAAGCTGAGTCAAACCTGAGCCTTGGGAACAGACGAAATGTTTGGTTTAGTAAAATAAAACAAGAAGCATAGTTATAATTTTTTCTCAAGAAAAATTAATGGCATCAGGAGTTCTGTTTTAATATTCCAATTAGTATTGGCCTTTGAAAAGATATTTAAACGAGATTAACAATGATGAAACATTTGAATTTTATTTAAAATACAAATTTAAAATATGCCTAACAAATTGAGAAAACAAAGCGACAAAGTCCAAGCTGAAGAAAAGTTTTTCAACAACTCGGTGGAAGCTAAAAGCGTTCAATATTAATTTCAATATGACTAAATCGGGGTAAATCAATGGTTGATGATAATTATCACTTTATCATCATCATGCTCTTCGAAAGTCACTGGCCATTGTTAACTTTGGCCAACGATGAGGTCACCACTGACAATCGATGAAATGGAAAATCTAAACAAAATCATTTGTCAAAATATTTTCAAAACCCAACCCAAACCAGGCAACAAGAAAAACAACAAAAAGTTCGCACAATACACAATAGAATGTTAAAGGCGGGGTGTTAAATCGGAAACGGAAAAGGAATCGGAAGCACAAGAGTGCCAGACGACGACCAACTTTAACTGGGTTGCCCCACTCTTCAAAATTTAGGTCAGCTAGGATGCTATACCGAGGCTCAATGTTACCCCTCCATCAGCAAATTCGGGTGGGCCTGACTTTCTTATGATTAGTGATAAGAGTTTTTCTTTTTTTCTCTTCCTATTTTTTCAACTTATGTCACATCAGAATAGAAAATCGAGGACCAAACGATTTATTTCAATTTTGCTGGTCTCTCGTATTTACTGTGAAGGCGCAGATTATGAAAAGCCAAAGATTGCCATATGCTCATTATATAATTAACATAAATATATAGTTCGCCGATTTCGATTTTTAAAGACTTTTTGAAATATAAACGCGGTCAAACTTTGAAAGGGGCTAATACCAAAAAAGAGCTTAACTCTACTTTGCAATATCATAGAATACATATTCTATGAATATGTTCTATTCTATATTCTATGAATATGTATTCTATGGTTCTATTCTATATTCTATGAATATGTATTCTATGGTTAGTGATTCCACTAAATTTGCTTAAAATACATAAATTAGCATACTAGTAAGAGTTATGATATCTTACAACTTAATCCCTCGGTGTATTTTATGATTGCACATATACAGAACCAGATCAACAATTTAATCATCTTAACTGAGCAGTGGAAAGATCTATACGTAGCTTTTTAAGATGAAAACTGCAAAGTTTCAACTATTGTAACTAGATTTAATGCAGATCAATATGGTGAAAGGAATGTGACATGCGGAACTTAATTGTTTTTATCACACTGTGTAACTAGGCATGTCCAGCTGAGTATTAAGTTAAACCTCTTTTAGTGATTCAGAAGATCAATGGATTTAAAATACGAAAATCAATGATATTATAAGGACATTGAGGTAAATTTAATATTTTTTGTTGCTAAAGCATTTCTTAAAGTCTTGTGGGTAATTATTTCCCCAAGCCGGTACATAATAAAGGTTTGGTAATTATTTCCAATATTAAATAAAACAATCCTTAGGTTTCAATATTATCCAGCATATTTCAACTATAATTGGAGAGTAGCAAATTGGGAAAAGATTTACATAGAATATAATAATGGTGCATGTGGGGGGAGGGGATGTAAAAATTAATCAATTTTATAATAACCCAATTATTGTAAATGCTAACAACACAATTAGGCTGCTACTACAACGGTCAAATGACCACAATGAAGGACCATGACCACCCGACCAGAACTAGGCATCAGCATCCCATATAGACAGGTATCCAATAGCTAACGTATTGAATATATGTTACATAATAACAAACACAAACAAAAACCAGCAAACAACAGGCAACAGCCGAGCTGCCGAATTGTTATAGTTTGTTTAAAGTGCGGGTGCATAATACGCGAATTTCATACATTATTCCAATGGCAGTCAAAACGAAATGGTAACTTATACATATAAATATTTTTATGCCAAAGACAAAATTTGCATACGAAATATAGACCAAATTAAATTATGTTAATTTTTGGCCTCTGGTCAAATATTCAAATGAAATTCGGAATTTTTGTGATAAATCTTTATACCTACGGCTTAGCATAGGAAACTTGTAGTATTAACAATTTTATTGTATGCATTATGCTATTTCTTAAAATGAATAAAGCCACGTGTTGAGTATTTCATTGTAATTTAAAAATAATACTCTAAGTTATAAAAATCCCATTTCATATATCAGGTACACAACAGTAAACAGTAATGATCTATGTATATCAATCTGATCATATCGTTTTATTATGCGGCTAAAAGTGAGGAGGTGAGCTTCATTTACAGGAGCTTCATTTTTCACCTTTGGACATATATGTCTAAATTAATAATTATAATTAGATTTATAATTCTATTTAGGCGCAATTTATTTTCGTGGTTTAAAAATTTCTTATTTATTAAAATGTGACAAATTGCATGGCTCATTAAATGAATATTCAAAATTTCTATTTGTATGCCAAAAAAAGAAAACCAAAATTAATTGTTTTCAAAACTTGTGTCTTGTTTATTTATTTGTAGAAACAGCTGGTAATATTAATAATAGAAAAAAACTAATAAGTACTCTGAAATCAATTCTTTATCAAATACGAACACAGATCGAAAGTTTGTTGTAATTGTACAACAAAATAAATTGATATTGATAGAATGTGCAATGCACAAATTATGTGCGATGCATTCGTTGACCCCGCTGCAATTTAATGAAAGCAAAAAGAATATTTACATTAAAAATGCAAATCAGTTTCACACATATATTTCAGATACAGAGGCATATATGTACATATGTATGTACATATATACACTCTTGTGCTCAGTTAAATTTCATATATTTGTATATAATATATATAAATGCATACATGTGTATATACATATGTAGACTTTGGTGCGGCTTGTTTCGTCTATAAATATAGACGTATACACTCTCATATATTTCATATGCTGTATGTATGTATACATATATAGGTAGAGAGCGAAAAGTCTACAAATAGAGGATGCAACACCTATAGAAGGAACAAGTTCTGGAACAAATGCAGCCGGCACTGGCATTTTTCTCAAAGTCGACTTCAACGTAAACACATGTAGAGAAAAATGTTAGAAAAACGTAAAATCATGTTCTAATTATACACAAATGGCCACTCTCTGAGCATTCTCAATATGGAAAAGTTGAGAGCAAAGACAAAAAATGAAACTGATGTACATACATGATGTACACAATGATGATGAAAATACTGAGAGATGGGCGAGAGCGAAAGTCAATGTGACAGGAAGAGAGCAAGAGAAAGTGCATCGAGTAGACCTAAAGTGATGCCATCATTCGCCCGAATTCGGAATGTTTCAAATAAGCATTTGCATATCTTGGGAAATAACAAATTACTTTCTTAACTAACACACCATACTCTTTAGAAAGTAAAACATATGGTTTATGATCAAGTTCTAACTTAAAGTTATTAAAATTAATGTCCTCACTAATAATTTTGCATTGATTATTTACGTAAAAGACAAGAAAAGAGGAAACATAAACTTTTGGAGATATAACTTCATTTTTTTGCTTCTTCTTATTAAAATCCTCTGCCATATACCCCATTCATTTCGAAGAGTATTTCCAAATGTTTATAAATAAAATATGTGTAGGATTGTGTTTTTTTAAAATCTCCCATACGGCAACAGCTGCAAGCGTCTATTTTATTTTGCTTTTTCATCGTGTTGGTGATGGTGATGGTCTTTGGAAAATCGAGAATTGTCTGTGAGAAAACGGAACGCCAGATGGATCGATCAGTGCAAGAGAGCGCGTTGTCGAGCGAGGAAGCCCCATCGAGAAAGAAAAAACCGCAAGTGCCGGCCAAACGCCAACGGGAATACTAAAAACTGTAGCCAAGTGAAAGTGTGAAAGTTTATTTATAGATAGGCTGATACATACTCATTCGATTGTGATTTTTATTCCGATTCTGATTTCGCTTGTGCTGTCCGCTTGTCTAAATCCAGTGCAATGGCGGATGTTCCCGAACCCGTGCGCAAGTGCGCCAGTCTGTTGAAGGGCACGCGCAGCGATACGGAAAAATTTGCTGCATTGTTCATGGTCACGAAGCTGGTAAAGGGCAAAGATTGTGACAAGGCCGGCAAGAAGCTGCTGTTCGAGGCGATTGGATTTCCTTTTCTGAAGAAGCTGCTTGTATCGAAAGATTTGCCAAGCGATTGTCCGCCATTAGTGTACAAGAGTGTGGCCCTGTCCATTTTGACCTGCTTCTGCCAAGAGGAGGAGTTGGCCACTCACAAGGATATTATTGATGCCACCCCCACACTATTGGAGATTGTTGAGCAGGCCGACGATGAGGATTATGAGGATAATTTGATAGTGGTGAGCGAGGCGTATAGTTGCTTAAAAAGCATTGCCAGCTATGAGCCGGGACAGCAAGCTCTTTTGGCCACTGGTGCCATACCAAAGATGTCTCAGATCTATTCGGCCCAGAGTTTCCAAACAGACGAGGCTCTTCATCTGATTGTACTTTTGGTAAATAAGTTTGGCATAGTCTCATGGCCAGAAGATCCCACAGCTTTCCATGCTTTGATTCAGCGTATTGCATTGGATATGGAAACCGATCATACTGATAGAAAATACGAATTGTGCAAGATTTTGTCCGACATACTAATAACCTGCAAAAAAGAAATTGTTATTAACTCACTGGAGGGACAAATTTGGCCTGAATCCCTATTCAAGGGCTGCGGTGACATTTTGAAGGCCAAAATCGGACCTAAGCAGCGTGACCCAGCTCTACATTTGATAGCCACCACCTTGCAGGTATTGGGCATTCAGTGGGCTTTCATGGATGAGCAGAAACAGTTCTTCCTGATGCTTCTCCAACTGGCTGCCATTGAGGTGCGCATGCAGATGGATGAGAAGAAATTGGAAACCACTTTTAAGCAGGCGGACCTGCTGACCTGCTGCTTTGTCATCTTAGAGCAGTGCATCGAGTATATGGCTACTGATCAGCTCGATCTGGAGCCCAAAGAGAAGCAAACAACCTACACAGCTCTGAAGGGAGCTTTCAATCAGGTTTTAAATGTTCTAAATCGTGTAAGCCAGGACAAAATTCGAGAGAGCAGTAATCCCAGGGATAAGAATTTCATTTTTGCAATTGTCAGGATACTGTCGGCCTGGTTGCAGCAAGAAACCACAGCCATGCGGCCGGCCATTTATAAACTGTTGCCGTTCATGCTCAAGATAGCAAATGAGAGCTTCCATGATCTGAAAACTTGGCGTTCGGGTCCCAAGGATGGCGAGCAGCCAATTGACGTTTTAAGGATTATGCTGCCCGCTCTGTGTCACTTTGCTGTAGAGGAGGAGGCACGTCGCGTGCTATTTACCCACAAACAAGATGAGGTCTTGTTGGAGTCGTTGGAGCTGTATTTCTCTATTGCCCACTGGAAGCGTCCACCAATTCCAAGGGCAGAGCGTTTGAAGCGCATGAATGAGCCAGATCCAGTGCCAACTCCAGAGCAACAGGCCGAAATGAAGGAAGCCCGTGGTGCCATTGTGTCCCTCTGCAATATTCTTATGAATTTCACCGTGCTGGAGCCCAAGCGTGCTGAGGATTCGCCTCTGTTTGCCAATCTTCTTAAATTTGTTGTCGAAAACCTTCCCGAATTGAAGGACACTCCCGATAACCTAGTGATTCATGGCAATCTGGCTGTGCTGGGTCTTCTTCTTCTCAAACAGCAATCGAAGAAGGTTAAGCAAAATGATTTCTCCATTTGCCGTTACATTCAGGCCACCATCCGCTTCCTCTGGGATGCCTACAACATTGACGAGAGCAACGATCCCACCGCTTTGGTGGTGTCCATTGCCTACAAGGGCTACTGGTCCGACTTGTCTGAGCTGTGGTTCCTTGGCATGCAGACAATGTGCGGTGTCCTCCCCCTAGTACCTTGGCTCTCGGAATTTGCTCTGGAGTCTGGCTGGGCAGAGGGCATTGTCAAGACCCTTAAGAAAGTGAAAATTGGTACTTTGCCACCCAATGTTAAGTCAGCGTACGAGGATTTCCTCTCTCAACTGGTCGATGTCAATGCTGATGTGGTGGCCGTTCTTAAGAAAGCCGATGCTTTGCGTGTTTGCCGCAACCACAGGATGATGGATCTGGGCAAGAAGCTTTTCGGTGACTAAATATTAAATAAACATTAAACCAAAACTCAATATACAAATATTAATTAAAGTCAAAAATGCGAAAATATTTTTTGTATGCAATTTTATATTTTTTAAACTATTTTAACAGAAAAGAAAAATAATAAAATTTCGATGGAGAAAAAAATAAACACAAAACGGAAATACAAATTTTCTACATTGCCAGTTGCTGACAGTCCATTCATTTCTTGCTACAAATATATATAAATGTATATATTTTGCTTATACATATATGTATGTATATCTGGCCAGTGGCATTACTATTAGTTGAAAACAAAAGCAAATAGGGCAAGCCAAAAACGAAAAAAAACACGTCACATTTACTTTTGGCTCACAGCGAGATGAAGAATGAAGAATAATGAAACAAAGAATCGGATGATGACGCGAACGATGACCAATTGCAAATGACAAATATTGTTGTTATGTATTTTGGATAATTGGATATATGTACATATATATGGATTATATAAAATTAAATACACACAATGCAATGGAAAAAAACGATTGCTTTCTTCATTTTCGAGGTTTAATGTCCAATATCTGAGAATGTATTTTTAATTATTTATCCTAAATGGGGATTCTTATTAAAAAATCTTTTTCCAATGTAATTCTAAAGGCATTATTTAAAAAAATGACAATTAGTCAGTGGTCTTGAATTCAATGTCATTTAAAAACCTTGTTAGGGAAATGAACAAACACCTGCTTTGGATACAGACACAGTTATATGGTTAATCTAGAATGTTTTGTGATAAAAGCAAAAGCCGTGCATAAATCTATAATAAATCTCAAATACATATTCCACTGGCTAGACAATAAGACAAGACACATGCATCCATACATATAAGTACAAGTATATACATATGTATGTATGAAGAAAGGTATCACAAAATCGCCAGATAACATCGTTTTTGCCAACATCGCCAGCCCACTCATTTCGGCACACTCGGTCCTTTCCATTCGCCAACACTCCATTCCTCGGGCCTGACAGTTCTCTTGTGGATGTTTTTTATTACGATATAATATTTTATCGTATACCTTTTTGGATATTTGAATTTCTTTTTTGTTAGCAACCCTTTTTGCTGCTTTGGTCTACGAAAATGTGTAAATTTGCCTGAGCCGTTTGTTGTGTTTTGTCGTTGAAATTGGTCTGTTGAGAGGGGATTGCGGATTGTTTGGAAGGGGGTCGATTGGGAGTTTTGCTGTTTGGTGTGTAAATGTCAAAGGAGTGGGGAATGCGGGGATATGGAAAAGGGATGGGTGAATGGATTGTGGGCTATTTGTGCATTTGACAAAGGTAATAAAAAAGGCCCTTGGCATGCTTGTTGATGTTTGTATTTGTTGAGCCTTAAGGCTAGAGAAAATGTATGTACACACATACATACATGAATACACAGAAATAAATAAATAAAAAAAAATAACGTACATCTTTGACTTTGTTTTACCTATGGTTTTCATTTTATATTTCAGCTTCAGTAAATATGTTCCTTCAACCGTTTAAGCCATTTTTCCTTAGCTTAATAGCAATTAATTTATCGATTTATACGTTGGCAAAACAGAAAAGAACAACGAAACCCACCCGAACCCAGACATGCACTTAATGAAATGAGCCCTTCATTTGGCCAGTCAACTCGTCAATCCTTTTACTGAAGCAACAAGTTGAAGTTATCCTGATTGCAATTAGTAGCACTTTCTGACAATCTCCTTGCCTTAATGAAATGAAAACAAAGGGGAAGACGGAAGCAAAAAAAAAACGCTAGAGATGAAGCAAGAAAAATGAATCCTTGCCAACATTTAACACTGATGATGTAGCTGCTATTCACTGTGTGTGGTTGATCTTACACTGCCAAAAAAGACTATGCACGATGTCTCTAGAGAACATGTCTATACATGCAAGAGCTTGGCTTTAATAAATTAATATTAACATTTATTAATGTCTTAAGAAAAAGTTTTCAACCTTTTATTTTCGATTGAACTCATCTGTGAGAAACCTTAACAATAATTCTTCTTTGAAGTGTATGGATTAAGATGATAATTGACAATGATTAAGTTCAGATTTAGCATTGATATTTAAGTCATAGACTTAAGGATGATTGGCTATGAGGACTGAACCTGACGTTTTAAGGAATTTTAAAATTTGTATGAAGTTTTGTTCTTATTTCTCCCCTCTTGTATTTCGATATGTTTCTTTGATTGCCAGATTCGATTGTCATTTACCACTTGTTGGTTCCGATGCTTTTTGTTTGGATTTCATTTCACCCTCTTTGCTAACACTTAAATTTCATTTTCAATTCACAAACAATAAGCCACCGACAAGTGGTGAATCAATTGATTCTTAAATAAAAGAAGAAAACACTACAAGGGAGCGGAAAGTGCACGCACGAATGCGCACCCCAAACACAAGGAAGGTTTTAAGAAAAAATACAACGAGCAAGTCTCACGACAGACACTAATAATAACAATAAAAATAATAATAATAATAATAATAATAATAATAATGTTACTCACACAACATTGTCAATTCATTTTTGCAAGCAAAATTGTAAAGAAAAATTGTTGTCGAAGATTGTTTGGTCGAAAGGGGTCCCTAAAGAAATTAAAATTAATGCCAGATAGCAGCTGCTTGGATGGATTCTCAAAATGGGTTCAGGTCATAAATTATTCAAGACACTTGTCAGCTACAACTGGCAAATGTATCCCCCATACAGAATTCCAGCTCTTAACTCTGAAACTACTCAACGAGTCTCCAGCAGTCGTAGCATGTGCAAGTGAAAGTGAAACTAAACTAATTTGAAATTAAAAGAATCTTTCATATATTGTGACTCCCTCCACACATGTGAGCCCCAAAAAGTATGCTATAAATTTAAGGCACATCCTCCGTTTGTCATCTTTTTCTCTCTCTCTCTCTCTTTCTGCTGACCCTGACCTTTTGGCATTTATTTCTTATCAATTTTAAAATTTTATATTGATTGGCCAAACGCCTTTTCTATTTTGGGTTGCTTATTTAATTAAATTTCATTTCAAGAATCACATCGCACATTTGAAAAACTTACGCCCAAGAGAAGGCAACAATTTGTTTGATACAAAGAGCAAATTCCGAAAAATTGATTCACCAACAATGAAATGTATTTCAATCTCTCTCTTAATTTCTCTTTTGCCTATTTTTAAAAGCTTTGCCCAAAAAGCTTTTGTTTACCATAATTTCCTGGTGGGCGGATTAAGCTTTTCCTCCGCCTCTTGCTGCTTGATACAATTTTCAGTTTGAGTTCTGTTGTTTTGTCTGTCAATGTTAATGATGCGTTAAATTTAAATGGCTATAACAATTAATGATTAATTGGGCTTTAAAGTTATTGGGTATGGTATATTTCTGGCTAGCACTGATGGGCTAAAGAAGTCATAAAATAGAAAGTAAAATAAAAAAAAAAATAGACAGGTTAAATCAAACAAAGTGAACAATTTGAATAAATTAAATGTTAGAAATTATTCTTAAGCAATTCTAACCTTGTTCTCCAGTTTTAACGGTACAACCGGACTCTCAATAGTTTCATAAATTTTTCATACTCTGATGTCTGTAAAAGGTTGATTAATTTATTTCGCAATGAACAAGAAGAAAATAGTTGTGGTATAGATTTTAAATAGTTAGTCTCCATATTTCAGCTTTTAAAATATTAATCATATACCTACAATACAATTTTTCAATTATGGTAGCATGCACATATATCTATATACATATGTACATATATTCGTTTCAATTTTCTGCACTTTTCCATTATGCTTAATGCCAACTAATCAAAAATAATCAAAACTGTGCCAAGTGGCTCCTATTCAACCCTTTCAATTCACTTGATATCAAAACGCAAAGGTAATTTGCCAACTTTTATTTTGTATTTCTTTACCTTTAAGGGGCTTGAAGCACGCAGGACCAGGATGCATTTAGGAGAGATGGTGCTCCACAAAGGGTAAGGGGTGAATCAATGAGTGCACTTGTTGCCTTTCATTTTTATTACATTTTCAAAGCCCCAGCAAGTAAGTGAAACTTGTATTTCAATGGTTCCATCGAAAAGTTGGAGGCGGGGTGAAAATTATTTTTGTCCAACTTTTGTATTTCTGTGTGTAGTACTATGTAGCAACAATAATACAAGAATTTTGGAAAACATTTCAAATTAAAGTTGCATGAAAAATGTCCTTTCGAAAAACAAAAAGACAAAAAGTGGAGTGAAATGGAAAATTCAATTGCATTGCCTTTATTTGTATGCTTTGAGGACACACGCTGCGTATACGTAATACCATAAATAATCCACGTGGCGTAAGAAAACTATGCCCATTCCTAATTCCATTCCAGCGTCAAAGGTTACAACAATAAATAAATTGCAAGTGGGCGTCGACGTCGTCGTTCGCATCGTTGTTTGTAGTCGGCGATGTTTGTGTGTTTCTGTATCTTAGTTTTATATGCATTTGTGTAGGTATTGTGTGTGTTTGCTCTCCGTTGATATCAACAAGAAATTTAAATAAATGCAGTTTAATACCTATTTTCGTTTCTCATAGCCAGCTGTCGACACTTTTAAAGCATTCACATTTAAGAATTAATTTCACTTATTTATTTCCCCTGGCCTTTTTCTCACGTTCTGTTTGTTTGTGTGTGTGTGTTGTTTTAAGTTGTCATTCTTGGCTCAAAATAAGATGCATACAGACCAATTTGCAATAAGCTAATTGCACAAACGGCAATTGAAGTTTTCTTTACAACAAAAACGAGGCCAAGGAGACTAACTTGCAACCAGAGTTGCCACCCAGTTTATTGTTCTTGAGTATATTTTAATGTTGCTTTTAAGCTGCCAACAAATATTATATTTAGAATAATCAGATTTTATTAGTTAATCTTATCGATTACAAGATTTCACATAATTTGAATTTTATTGGTTTGACAACCCTAGCAGCAATTTCCGTTACATCATTTGCCACCCTTTAATATTTCATATTATTTTCTTTTTGTTTTTTGTCGCTGTGGGAAAAGTATTTTCCTTATTTTCTTGATGCCTGAAACAATGCATTTTATCTTGCTATAGCAAATAAGACTCTTACCCATTTTATTTTATTTTTTTTTTCCAAACAGCGTTGACATAAGCACACACACACATGCTCTAGAGTCTGAGACGTTTACTTGGTTAACTTATTGGAAGTAGAGTGAACCTTATTCCACGCTATATGCACCAATCCATGGAGAAAATAAAGCCAAAAGATTGATAGCAAGAGAAATACATTACGAGAAATACAATACTTGTCAATTAGATCGATCAAATTTTGAGGAATCTATACCTTATTTCATTTCATTAACAGAAGATTTTGACTTCTTAAGCTCGATAAATGACTCTGCCGTGCCACCCTAAAGTCAACCTTTAGCCGTATGGAGCTGGGCGTACTCTCGCATTCATTGTTTGCCTACCCTGGCTGCCATGCCACCACGCCCGGCTTCATTCGCTAAACTAAAAAATGCAAGCCAGAATGTATGTCTACATAGATACTACGGATACGAATAGTACACAACTAAATACTTAATTTTGCTCTCTGCCGTTGCCTTTGATTCTTTTAATTTTCCAACATGCAAGAGGCAAGAGAATTGCCTCTGTCTCTACCCCTCTGTGTCTGGTGGCACTTACAACAGCCTACGCACACCCACACGCACACACACACACATTCATATACATATAAGGCAGAGGAGGAGCGAAAAGAAGAGTAGAAAGAGATATGGTAAGAAGGGGAAAGGGTGCAAAGACAGTGGCAACTGGCTGGAAGACAGCTGTTGTTGTTGTTGTTGTATTTGTTGCAGCAGCAGCAAACAGTCAGTTCAATGTAAATGCAGCGTAGACTACAGAATAAGTCGGTCTTTCATTGGCAACGGACGCGTTCCGAAAAAATAACTCTCTCCACATATACCAACGTAAAATCATATATATTACTCATACGCCGCGTGGTGGCGCGATCAAAACGCAACGGTTCGGAGACGACGCGGAAGTGAAATTGTTTTCTGATTGAAATGTAAATAATCAAAGTTAGCCAAAATAAATATTTTGTATGTAGCGACGTTAATCAATTTTCAACTTTCCTGTCCCTCCTCCCTCTCCGACCCAGCCAACCTCCCATCATCTAGACGAAAAGTGCAATCCATAGAATTGACGCTGATGGCATACCAAGCAAAATCTTACAATATTCAAAATATACTAAAAATGCATTCCACTAGTTCAATGTCTATGTTTTCGTGGGTGTGTGTGTGTGTGTGTATAGTCTTCTGTGTTTTGCCATAAATCAATTGCTTTCAAATAATTAAAAATCTTAATTCTGAAACGAAATTATTTTCAAAATGCTTTTAGCCTATTTTAAGTATACATTTTTATTAACATTTGGTTTCAAGTTACCGAACTGGTCAAAGAAACTTAAAACAAAATTGGCGGATGGCAGAGTGACTGATTTATTGACAAGTTATTGGCCATTAAAGTGCCACAGTGGTGTATAGAAAACCCAATCTGTTGAATATTTTAAAACACCAAAAACCCAATGTTTCGATTAATTTTTTTTTAATTTTATAATATAGTTTGCGTAAAAAAATGATCTTATGTTCATTCTAAACATACGTTCAATCCTTTCCAGTTGTAGGTTTCATTTATACTAACTATTTAGTCACAGGTACGATTAGAAATCTTGCAAATTTCCAATTCAACATATTGCTATCTATTTATTTTCTGCATTTGCAATAAGGCCATAATTCGCATGAGATCAACAAAACATTGATCCATTGCCATTTACTTGCAAATTTGAAAATATATTCTATTGAAATTGTTTAATCAGGTGTTTTTTCTTCAAATTAATTACCCACGCTTCTTAAATAAATAAACAATTTCATTTTGAGGAAATGCCAGTGAAGATATTAAAGTAGTCTTCCAACAAAAATGCTCAATGGGAAACAACTGGAAACACCAAAGTGATATATAAGTTGGTATATAATTAGACTTGACAGTTGGGAAATTGCCGAAATATTTATTTGACAGATTTTCAACTGCAAAGGCGACTGAAATGATGAAGGGGGGGTTGAAAGAAAGACCAGAGGAATGTTGTTCATTTAAGTTCTTCAAATTTAATGATTTATGATCTCTAGGTAGATGAACTTATTAAAATTAAATTGTTGCAAGCGTGTATTAACTATAAATAAACCAAATAAATTATTTGATTTGCTAATAATCAAAAGCAAAAAATAGAAAAAAACAAATGTTAAGACGAAGGGCAAACAATTGGTGAGCTCACACACATATCAATTACGTATTGTTCACGTATTACGTCGATATGCCTATGTATATGCGAGTGTGGGTGTTAATGTGTGTGTTTATGTTTCAGTCTATTAAGGAAATTGACCAGATCCAGCAAATGAAATGAAATGAAACACAACAGTCCTATTGCCACCTATAAGAAAGTCTAATCAGACAGTTGGTTCTGTCTAGTATAAAATAAACATACCTATACAATCGCACACACACATATGCAGACAACCAACAAACACACACCACACGGAAAAAGTACCTACAATAAATTGAGGCAATACACATATACCTACATATATATATATGTATATAATTGTATGCACAGAGGGAAAAAAGTACAAGAAAACACAAATATCGAACTCACAATGGAAACAAAATAATGTGCGAAACGATTGGAAAATGCCCCCTGAACGGGCGGGCAATGGGGCAACGGACAACGGCTAACAACAGCTAACGGGCAGTGTCAGCGTCCGCTTTCAGTCTCATTCAGAAGCGTAAGGCGTCGACAACAAAAACAAATATGTTGAGAAACAAAAAAAAATAGAAGCAAATCAATTGGAATTATTGAAATGCGAGTGTAAATTTGTTCATTTTCATTTTCAGTTTATCACCAAAAAGTGTCAAAGTCAAGCAAATGTGAAAACTAATTACCTTCGATCAATATAAAGTGCATAAAGTGAATTGAATTAGTCTGAATCTTTGCAAGGGCGAGCCAACCAAAGTGATTGCAATTACATATATCCTTAGCAAGAGATTAATGTTATGCTATTTAAATTAAAAAGTTAAAGAAAAAGGACCCTCAAAAAAAGAATGATTCGCTTATAGGTTTGGCGTATCGGTAACGGTAAATCAAATCCCTTATTGCTTACTATGAGATCAATAATCCGTTTGTGTATCTAGTGATTAATCGCAAGTCACGCACGCATCTCTAACTAAGCCAACTGGTGTTAAAAGTGCATTGTGCTAATTGCGTCACACACGTCGTATACTTTTGTTTTTCTTTCGATTTTATTTTTATTTTTTTTTTTTGTTTAACGTCGCCAGTCGTGTAGTGAAGAGAGATAAAGAAAATTACAACAAAAACAAAGCAAACCGCAACTAAATGTTGTAAAGGCAAAATCATTTCATCATACTTGTTGCTGACTCAAAAGCATCGAGAAAATGAAGTGCCAAACCAGGTGATGGCATATAATCAATTATATTTTGGGTTATGGATAAATCTGGTGTAAAATAATGTCATGCATTGGCTCGACGGCATTTCCTTGGATGACAATTTAATTAGCGGACGCCCCAGCGGCAGTGGCAACGGTGACGACAACAGTGACGGAGGCCATCAGAGAAAATCAACGCAAAGCTCATCACCGACAAAAACAAGTAGGTTGCATTCAGGTGATATTGTATATTAGACTATTGAATGCTGTGTGAATATATGTATACATTGGGGCGGATTTTATTTGTCATCTCCTGGATAACTTTCAATTACTTCCAATCTGCAACTAAGATCCGCCCTAATGCACACATATATGTTTGTGTGTATATTAACCCTGGAATCCATGCAAAAGCAAGTTACTCTTGCGGCTGACTGGTCTCCGGGCTCAATTTAGTTAGCGTGACTTAAACGAGCGTGTTAATTTAGTTCTTTCTAACTTCTATAGAATGTTTGTAAGCGTAGATCACTTGCATTTCCATTGCATTTCGTCTACAACTCGACATGCAAAATTTTTCAAATTATTAGGCGTTCATTTGCTTTTATTTTTCATTTAAAAGCATTTCGTAATTTCAATTATTTGCATAAAATGTACTTGAAATCGTTTTGCCTCTTGTGTGTTGTTTCTTTAAATGGATTTTTCCTGCTAAACGAGGCAATTTTTCAATAAATTTATTTCGTTTAATAATCAGGCAAATGCCAAAATTGTTTTCAATTCCATAAAACCCAAACAACCAAGACAATTTGTCTTTCGTTTCAAAAAAGAAAATTGATTGTATTTATGGGAACCCCAGTCACCGAACAAAAAACGAAAAAACCAAACATAAAACAAAATAAAACCACAAAATTTAATTGGACAAAACATAATTTGAAGCCAGGTCCGGACTAATAATTATTTGCGCCACTACTTCATCTTAAGCAAAAGAATTGAGGATATAAATCAAAAGTATTAATCGGGTAGAACAAAAACAATACAATTTCTCATAAATTTTTCTTCGAAACTCCTTAAAATTAGGAATTAAAAACTTTAGAGAAGCATTAGAACTAAAAACATACTAGATATTTCATCTGAGCTGTTTAAGATCCAACTAAAACCTTCTTTGTAAATTTAGTGAATATCCCTTCAGGCCGTGTTTTTTATGTTTCCACACGTTTATAAAGACCATCGAGCAGCCTTCGTCCCCCGCTCCTGGAACATATTCAATTATGATTAAAAACATATTCATAATTTTTCATTGAATGCAATTAGCAGCGTATGAAATTGAAATCACACAAAAATAATGGGGGGTAAAAACGTTTGAAAATTATTTTGATATTATTCACTGGCAGAAGCTCACTGAACTGAATCGAACAGACTTTAGCGAACAGTATTCGAAAACAAAAACAACAACACAACTGGATAAAATGGAAGAAAATTATTGGCATTTTCCTGTTGGTTGCTTGTTATTGTTTTAACGATTCCGCTATAGATTGTTAAATCTTTTTGTAGGATAATTAAATTGGTTTCGCTTCCGTTACCTTGATCGTTTTGTAGATCATTTGCAAAAATCGCCTTACTTCAATTAGCCCAGCCGGAATGCTCTCTTATGTGTGTGTGTGTGTGTGTGTGTGTATTGGTGACGCATTGTTTGTATTTTGGAAATAATTTACAACAATAAAGCAGAAAAAAAAGTTTGTATAAATCTTATTTGGGCAAATTGCTGGCATATGGCAATTTTAAATTTAAATTTATTGTTTACCATGTATTTTGTTACAACTGACTCAAACTTGCTGCGACGGCTTTAAATAGAACATTTGGTTCACTTCACTCACCTTCGCTCATTTGACCCACTAAATTGCTAGTCTAAATTGTGGAAAAATTATCTAATTTAGTGGGAATTTTTAAATGCATTTAAATAAATTAAATGAAAAGTGTGGAAATTTCTCACTTTGTTTCTTTTTTATTATGGACGAATTATTTCAAAAATTTTTATGTTAATTGAAATGTGAGAAAAACAAACAACAACTGGGGTATCAACGATTTCTTGATACCCTTTATTGTCATGGAATTTTCAACTCAAGGAGTTAACAGGTTATTTTCATCTATTTATTTTAATTAAATGGTTACGTGGAAGTCCTATGGGTTACCTAATTTTTGAGCAACCCAAACATTTCATAAATTTCAGAGTATCCTACAGATAGAGTATAAATATGCAGCGTAAATTCCTCTGTTAAATTTTAGTTTTCACATGTAGCCGAAATGAAAACAAATTTTATTAGCTCCCGTTTGGAGTATTTATTTATTTTTAATCTATAAGCTAGTCCAATAATCAAATTAATGGCCATTTCTAAGAAAAGACTTTCTCTTTCTTTCACCCTTTGCCTCACCTTTCTAGAAGTGTGTCCCAAAACAAAATGACACATAAAAGTCATATGTTGGCCATTAAATGCGAACTTTAACTGCTGCAGTCTGCTGTGCAGTCACGTCAAAGAAATAATAAAGAAAAATAAACGAAAAGAAGAAAGGGAAAACTTTTATATTATGACTGTTTATGAAAAGATTTTTTTCACATAAATTCAGCCAGTGGTAGCCAAAAAAAAAGAAGAAAAAAAACATTATTACAACTGACTGACTAGTCGGCCAGACGAGGCCTGGCCCCCATAATAGAATCATAAACTGCAACAGGCGATGGGCAATAGGCGGATGGCCGTATAGTTGGCCATTGGATAGACGGACGGAAACGGGGGAATATTCCGGAGGAAGAAAATAGACGGAAAACAGAAAACTTTGCTGCGTTTTGCTTATTTGTTCGAGTTTGAGTTGGTTGTGCATTCTATGTTTTCTCCTCTCCACCCACCCCAGATTTGTTTTCGGTTTATTTGTTGCCTTTAGCTCACGCATGTTGTCATGTTCTCTCTAAGTTTTTTTTGTTTTTTTTGTTCTCTCGATATTTTTGAGAGTTGTCTAGTCATAGACACAATGAGCTCCATAAAACTATGAACATGTTCATTCGAATCTTTTATGATTTCTTCAAAATTGTCAATGTATAAGATATTGGAATTTTAAAGAAATGAAAGATGACTTACTACAATAAATCTAGAACAAAGTTTTAGGATTAGAGTATAAATATTGAACTGAAATGCATTAGTATTAGTGTGACTACAAGTACATATACTTATAATTATTAGGCCAATATCATACCTGTATCAGTTTTTTTTTTTTTTTTTTAGATCATTTATTGGTTAATTGAGTTAGGTTGACTTAATAAATAGCAGTATATAATTTTTTTTTTTTCAACTTATGCTAGTCTCTCATCGAGCTCTCGGCAGAAATAGATGTTTGTAAATTAGGCTTTCTTTTCAAAAATAATTTGTTTTTGTATATATACTTAAAAGCTAAATTAGTGTAATGAAACCAAAATCGATCGCAACAAAAAGTAAAGAAAAAGTTTGCGTAAGTAGGGTAGTTTAAGATAAAATAAGAGAAAAAAAAAAACAAATTTTAAGACCGAGCCTCAATTTCTATGAGCCACCAGAAAAGCTTCCTTGATGCTAACTGGAATTCTTTGCCTCTGATCGATAGGGATGTATCAAATATTTTATTTTCAACAGTTAAGCTTTTTGATTGTATTGACTTATTATTTGCTCTTCTCAGTATGTGATAAAGGATAGGTGTGCCGTAACTGTCTTGTATAAATCCTCTTTTATCTAGAAGTAGGAATGTTTCAGGGGGTGAAAACCAGTTACATATTGCTTGCTCTAAGTAGAGATCATCTTCATAGAATGGAGCTTTAATAAGATCGTTAGAACTCTCCAGACAGCGGCATAACTGTATCAGTTCATATACTTAATTTTCCATATTTCTCCATATAATTAGTTACGATTTAATAACTTTTAGTTGGAAACGTGGAAAATTTTCTGTTTGATTTGAAAAATTTGTGGCCTAGACTGTGTGTAGCTCACGCACATTCTGGCAGTTTATTGGCACGGCCGTAACTTAGCGGGCTGGTATAGTGTATACCCTGCTACCAGCTGCTGGTTTCTGCTCTGTTCTGCTCTGCTCCCCTTTGGCCCACTGCTGGTTGTGCTTAACACACACCAAAAAAAAAACCAAAACAAAAAAGCAACAAATAAATTTGTGTGTACGCAAATATTTAACACGAAAACGCAGAATACAACTCAAAAACTAAGGCGAAGTGGTTGCAGTTCCCAGTCGCGTGCCTGCCGGGCCACAACGTACCCGTAACTGATCCGTCGACCTCACACTCGTCTGTCTCCTCGATTTCTGTGTCGTGTGTCGTGGAGAGGAGTATCTTCCAGTACATTCAACCACACTGTTCAGATATTTTATACATATATATGTATGAATATATATTTTTGTTAAAACAAGCCACTCATTAAAAATAAATATTGTGGTTTGTCGTGCAAGTGTTTCTACCCACCAACAAATTAAACCATCTTCTTTATGTGAGGACCGTGTTAATTGTTCATTGTCAGTTATCAAAGTCGATTCATTAAAAATTCGCTTATTTTGTAAATATTTATGAGTTCTTATTACGATTCTGAGTAAGTTTATTTATAATTATACGAATTAAAAAACATGGGAATTTTTAATATGATTTGTTTATAACAAAAAAATGAAAAAGTTCTTTGTGTTTGGTTTCGAGGATGAAATGTGTGCAGGCCATAGAAATTTAAAAATAAATAATTCGAAATTATATGCTGCATCTATTAAAATTGATTTATGAAATAACGCAGTAAATTTTTCATCTTCAACAATTCAAGAAGCAATTAAATATCTTATCCTTTATCAAAATGTGTTATCCTGGAACATTTTTTTTTTATCTCTATGGGTTGATCTTCCAGATAATGGATGCATTTTATAACAATAAGACCGACATTTATTTATAAGAAGGCTCAAATTATGCTTAAAGAAAGTAAACAGAAAATGTTCAAAGCTTTTGTAAAACATTTTGTTGATATTCTTTAAAAATTTGCACACAAAAGATATTTTACAATAAACTTTAGCAAAGAATGTTTGGCAATAAATTAACACAAACAACAACAACAATAATAAAAGTTGGCAAATTTGATTATGCATACATATTGTACCTACATATTTTCATGTGTGTGTGGGTGCGTGTGTATGAAAGTGTGTGCATGAGCCAGTTACATCATCATGAATAAGAAAATCCTTTTCAATAAAAAAAGAAAAGAAAGACAAATTCTTGCAAACTTATTTTTCAATGCTGCATACACAGACACACACACCTACACACACGAAGAGTGTTAAGAAAAGAAAAGGGGTTGATAGGTGGGGAAACCATGGGGATGGTCCCCATTGAAGTAGCGACAACGTTGAATTGTAACACATGTAAATATTAATGAAGGATGACAATGTGTACTTGACAACTTAATCGATAAATCAATTGCCTTTGCCAGATAAAGCTTTTACCCTTTTGAATAAAATACATACTAACTTGCAGGAGCGGCTCAAGAAAATGTCAGGTGCTCATCTAACTAGATCTACACTCATGGTTTTGCTTTTATGTAAAGTACAAGAAATATTCTAGGCTCACTTCTGTGCAAATGCTTCATGATCCTTTCGTGCTACATGATCAGACCGATCAAAAATTGAATCGTGATTTAAATCTACCATTAGACGGTGAGCCACTGTCACATTTAACTCCACTCCTGTGCCGCAATCTTAGGACCTCAGTCTGGCCTATTGTCGTGGGTGCGCCTGGGGGAGGAGCGGTTAAGGTGGTGCGTGTATAGCATACATCTGGGCGCAGTCGGCGCATGGTTTAACAACCAGCGGAATCCAGACAGATGGCGTCGTAAAATTGTGGTTTTGTTGCTTGAATAATGTGTCATTGAACATCAAGATTTTAAACTAGGCATTATCCTTCCAATAAAATGCAGTCATGTGAATTCCCTTCCCTGCATTTTACCCCAGACAATGCGATGGAATGCAATGCGCTTACACACTTTGGTTTTGTCTAAATAAACACGCTCGTCAAATTATTTGTAAACAAACCACAAAAAAAAATGAAATAAGAAACGAAAACTTTGAGAAAATGTAAATTGATGAAAAGAAAAGCAAAAACAAAATGTTAAAGACAACAAAATAATTCTCCAATTCTCTCATTTTCATTTTGTTGTTTTCTTTAAATTGTTTTGTTTTTTACAACTTTTTTGGTTTTCCATTTTTCTTATTTTATTTATATTTGTATTGGTTTGTGTGTATGTGTGTGTGTTTGATTTTTTTTTGTGTTTTTATTGTGTCTTTTGTTTTTTGTTTTGTTGGTTTTTCTTTCACATGCGGAAAACTAATGCACGACTATGCTACGAGAACGAAGACGTCATGCACACTATAAGCTAAATAGCAGGTAACTTTATAAAATCGTAAACCAATATAAGATATATTTATTTGATTATAATTAAGTGTACATTTAATATATTTTTAAGCTATAAATTAGGCAGAGAAACTTTCGTTTTCTCTTATATCAATTATAAGGAACTGATCTTTGCTGTTCTGATCTGAAAAAGCTTGAACTTTGGGTTTCTTTGTTTGACTTGAGAGCTTTAAGAACTCAAATATTTTCAATATTTTCTTTTCGAAAAAGTTGCCCTTGTTATCAACAACAGATGGCGCTGTTTTTATTGCAAGATTTAACATATAGATGGTCTTCTGAAACCAAAGTATACATAAATAAACTGACCCGTATGTAATAATTTGATGAACCCATTTTGCTTTTTATCGTCTGACATTTTGGCAGTCGACATCCAAAGGAAATACCTCAAAGTCTTCTCGTACTCAATTGAAACAACATATGAGAAATCCTTTTTGTTAAAAAAAATTCAAAATATCATCGCCAAAGATTAAACTGTCCACGTCAAATTTATGTCAAAATAAACAATAGATGCTGTTCCATAGAATGACAGCGGCGATTAGCTTTGATAGCCAAGAACAGAGAGAAATTGGCACGAGTTGGCACCAGAAAAGAGGGGGAAAAAATCACTCTATCTGCAGTTCCACATACATTTTTTTAACGCTCTGCTTAATATTAATTGGTTGCCATAACCTTTGGCTAATTTTTAATTGGCTGGTAAATAATATGAAATACCAACAAAACACATTCACACATTATTCATATTGAGAATTATTTTATTATTTATTATAGAGAATAGCCAACCCATGAACTTAACATATATGAAAGGCAAAGTAACCAAGCTAACAAGTGGTAATATTTATAGCAAGTCTCTAACACACAGTAGGCTGGCTAAGGAGAATATAATTTTATTTCGCATATACATACATACATATATGTGTATCCAAAATGTAGGTGCTAAAAAGCTTCTATTTTATATTTATATATATATGTATATATATATATATGTATGTATATGTAAATATGTAGACGGCCATTGCCAGTGCCATGACACATTTCAAATAGATATAATATATATATTTTCACGCAATACTCAGCAGGTAAAAGAGTGTATTCGGAACAAGTTTGTCAAAACTTCCAGGGAAAATAAAGCAATGTTGCATTGGTTTAACTATTTTTGTATATAAATTTATGTAAGGGAATCTACATTGCCATTATAATTGATAATACAATCTTGAACCTCAATTCAATTTAGACCCAGAGCCCTTAAAAAAAAAACTACATTATACATCCATTTGTTGGGCCTTTCAACTTGATTGGGTTTTACTCCACTACTTATCCTGTTATATAAATGAAAGTGTATTGAATTTCCTGATGAATTTAGCATTTTAATTAAAAATCGTTCTTAAAATAAAGGTACTTATTAGAAAGATAGCCCAAATATCTGATCTCTCCGGCCCCTCAAAACATTTTTAATCTCATTAAGTCGACATTAAAGAGCTCAAAAATAAAAGTCTCCCATATTTTACGGAATTCCTGAATAGATTGTAATAGCAAGCCAAAGGAATCTAGAATCTAACGAATGTAATAAGTATACAAAAGTCGTAGCCTAAAAATGTTTAAAAATGCTTTTTGGAATTTTTTTTTTCAAGAATTTGAATTAACAGCAAATAATTCGATTGAATTTGTCATCTGAGTAGCTTGAATGTTAATTTAATTGAAAATGCGGTTATTGTTAATTTACATCAACATTATCTTCTGATGTTTATTGTTAAAATAAATTAAATTTTGCTGTAGCAATATTATCTTTGCTTTCTTTTTCATTTTGTCCTTTGGTTGTTTGGTAAAGAACTAGACCATTCATTGAATGCGATTAAAACCTTGATTAAGTTTAATTTAAGTTTAATGTAAATCGACAAACCAAAATAATGCATTAAACAAATAATTATTTTAGCAAGTAAATAAAAACAATTCATAAAAAAAAATAAAAATAAAGTGTTGCATAATTAACTTAATAATTAATTGTGTAAGCACTTTCAATTTATTTATATTATTAATATCTGTCAAAAAACTTAATTGGTTTATTAAAAAAAAAAGCAAAGAATTTCCTTTTTGTATTCGATTGGCCATTTTCATTTTGAGTTTTTATTTAATCTTATTCACATGGTATACCCCAACCCACTCCTTGGCAATCGTGCTTGAAAAACGGCAAATTTTTTTTTGTTATATTTTTTTGTGAAACGCTGTCTACGTCAAAAAAAATTGTTTTTTCCCAATGCTAAATCTCTTTTATGCTATGCTCTATATTCGAAAGGGTCTATACAAACATAGGGTATCAAAATTTAATTCTTTTGCGAAACTTCTTTAAATTTTTTGACATAAACAAGTTAATTTTGTAATGTTTTACAAATTTTAAAATTCAGAAACTTTTGGCCATGATTTGAGATATTTATATTTAGGGAATTATGTATAGCGACTGCATGTGGTTTAATGTTTTAGTGACAGCTTTTAAATTTAACAATAGCACTCAAAGGATAGTTCCTTTGAACTTTCTAAAAACGGTTCAATTAGGTTTCTTATGGTCATGATTGAAGCATTTTTAGATGTTAACTATCTCTTCGTATTGAAATAGCAGGGTATTTTGGTATTTAAATGAAATCAAGTAAGCCAACTCTCTTTTATACGATTTGTTTGCTGAGCGGTCGTCGCTGCTGTTGTTAATCCTATAAACGAAATTCTTAACACAGCGTGGCGTAGATTTCATTGAGAACGGGACGAGTAGATGATTTGTTGTTATTTTGTGTGTCTATAGTGCCCCCTTCAAAAATTTGGCTGCTGCCGCGTTTTGCTTTATGAAACATTTTCTTTTTTTTTTTTTTTTTTCTTCTAATAAAAATTGAACTGAACCCAATGAGCCAGTGGGGCAGTGGCCAGTGGCCAGTGGCGGGCCATCGTCATCGTCATAGACAAAGCTTGTTGCTCTTGGCGATGGCATTCAATGCCAGTCGTTGGCGTTCGTTTTGAACTGTTTTTTTTTTTAGCCAAAACTGATCTCGCCCAACTGTCAGTTTTCGCTTTATAGTCGAATCGTGCGGTAGACGTTGTTGCGGTGAAATATTCATATGTTAGCTAATTTTTCAAAATTGTCGCATTGTTCGTCATACAAAAGAAAAAAAACATATAGAGATTTATAAAACAAAAGAAAAAACATCATATTGTGAAATTGGTATAAATAAAAAAGTCATTAAAATGATGCTTTTCGATATATAAATAAAAAAAAACAGTGTTTTGAAAATAAATAATTATAAACGAACTAAATGAAAGGGGCAAAACAAACACGAACGCAATATGAAAGAAGTCGCAAGAGCAACAAACGTTCTGAAAAGTCTGCCAAGTAAGCGAAATAATAAATACTTGTTATTTACTTTGATTATGAATGTTTGTTAGGTTTTTCCCTTAGTCACATAAGTTTTTGGCCTCGAACATTTGCTTCTCATTGGGGTCTTGCTATCGATAAGTATGGAAAGTCATTAAAATTTCAAATATCCATACACTTTAGTGATCGTTAAATAAACAACGCAACTCAAAAAGTGATTCTAAAAATAATTTAATTATTATTGTTTATCATACAGCGAGTTGTGTACATTCATTGTAGTCGATTTGACGTTGATTTTTACATTGTAATTTTATTTTTTTTGGCAAATGTTTACACGACTTTTCAACCAAACTAAAACTCTGAACGCACAAATTTCCCCCCCACTCTGAGTTGAACCGTGCGAATCTCTCGACATCATTAAAATAAAACTGCCAAAACCTAACATTTTCCTCCATTTTCTTTGTTTCTCCTATCGATCATAGAATTATCGATTCGGTTTTCTTTTTTGAGCTACATATATACACACATATGTGTTTGTGTTTATGTTCGACAGCAGAAAACGTGCTGACGCTGATTTTTGTGTATATTGAGAACATCGAAAATAGAATACCAAAAACTAGGGCTGCATCACAGCGGTAATTTATTGAAATAACATTCCATATTTTGTTTATGTCGCCAAGAATAAGAGGAAGTCTTTTAAAGTTCAATGACTTCCAAATTATAACTGAAGTTGCATTTCTTTTGAGGATACCAATTGGCTTACAAGTTTATTGCTTTATTTATTATAAACGTAAACATTTCGTTGGTAAATATATAAGATGAGATTTTAGTGCAATAAGATCGGATTTACTACATATTTAGGTACCCAGTAATGTAATATGTTTTGTGGTACATTTATTCCTGACAATACTAAGACACCAAAATAAAGACCAAAGATTCAAGCTAATCGACATTTGTCCTTTGGTAATAAAGACATTACCAATACTAATACCACTTATCACATGTTTATTAAAAAGAATATGAGGATTTTTGTTGTTTTGGCAACCTTTTGATATGAAACCTTTTGTTTTAATTGTGTGTGGTCATAACTCCGCTCCCCTAGGGAGGTCAAAATATATTGGGGGAAAGAAAAGCTGTGTGCATTTATTTACTGACTTTGAGTTACCAAATTATATAAATGAAAGTGGCGTTTTTAAAGAAATTAAAGAAAGAAAAACAAATTAGCAAATAGATATGAATTTCAATGTAAATATTCGGATTGTGAATTGCCATGAATGTACCTAGATTCTGAATTCATTTAGTTTTAAGATGTTAAATTCTGAAATATTCATTCCACAGACTTTACCAATTATTTAACAAAAAAAAAAAACTCCATAATTTCTTTATATATTTACAATATTACTTAATAACTTGTTGAATTTTTATACTTGAAATGATGAGTCCTTGAAAATTTTTATTCTTGCGTCAAAAAGTATGCTACAAGTTAGACATCTGAAAACTTACAATTTTTAAGAGACCGGAAAAAGAGTGAAAAAAAGCTCCAGTTCTCTTGATTTTGTTTAAATACAAATGCTTAAACTTTTTGTGAATATGCCATAAAATTGGAATAATGACAGGTTGACTTGTGCTGTTAAGCGTGGTCGGACGCCCCTCCATCGAACGACACTCTAGTGTCAAATATGTATACAAATGTTGGGGCAATGCTTTGCAGATTTACGCATTCCATCCAAAAACCGAAAGCAAAAGAAAGAGACACCCGGCCAAAAAATATGCCAGACGAATCGAAAATATTTATAAAAATCTATGTATCTATGTATATGCATTCTTAGAGTCGAGACAACAAATTTTAAGAGTTTAAGACAAAACAGATCGTGTGGCAGTTTGTCAAAAATTCTCAGACTGGATAGCAGCAGCAGCGGCAGCTAAGGCAGTGTCAACAGAGCAAATTTTGAATAGATCCCAAGTAAGTTGTGGAAAAATTTCGCATGTCAAGCGTTTGCTATTTTATGGATCATTTGGGATTTGAGTATATCTTTTAATTGGCCCAATTTGATTAGACAACAAATAATGATGCGAATTAAGTTCACGCAAACATTTTCAATCCTATAGATGAAAGAAAAATACTCTTAACAAAAAGTTTTGATAGTTTACTGGGGAAATTTTATGTCGTAAGTAAATTTTTATATTTTCCATTACATGTTTACAATGAAGATCACACAAATGTATTGCATATAAGTTTTTTTTTATCGAATGGATATAGTAAAGAACTTAAGTTCATTCCACTTCCATTTTTGATTGATATGATACGAATGGAACGGCCTCAGCAATATCTTTTGTAATTTATTGCTTTTCCTTCGTCGAATTTGTGTTTTGTACCTTCATGATTATTTTTTCTTCTCAATCGGAATCTTTCCAAAAGCATAAAAATCACTGAAATATTTATATTTATTTTTTCTACGTCGCCTTTTTTTTTTGTTTTTTTGTTTTTTTTTTATTATTATTTATTTATATTCAGCGAGTGTTGAAAAGTCTGCTACGGCCTGTGGTGCTAACAACAATTGGTCAAAATATCATAAGAAAAATGTTCCAATGTTGGATTCAGTTGACTTACAGCATTCACTGAGGAATGATCCACAAAGTTTATAGGAATTTTCTATACCAGTGAAAGGATCTATTTGATAGCTAATTGATTTATTAAAAAAAAATGTTAATGGGTCGCCGTTCACCCTGGCAACCACTAACATGTGAAAGGCAAACAAACATTTTGATGAAAAATTTGAATTTGGACATTTCTTTAATACTTTTAATTGGCCTTACAGATTGGACAGAAAGTCATCACGTGGCATGATATACGAAAATGAAGAGCTCAGGTTGCGTACCATTAACATAAATGCCGAAGTCGAAAGAGGTAAATACATATTTCGTAATTAACTTACCCGAAAACCCCATAAGGAAAATCATTTGTTTAAACATTATTGAAAGCCATAATCGTTAGATAAATGTTTGTGGTAGAAACAACCAAAAGGAACCAATTAAAAATACATTAGAAGGTGGCAAGAGATAAAAAATATAAAATTCACTCTTAGATCTACACAAATAGATATTTGTACAATCTAAATGTATATAGAACAAGAACTTGTGAATACGTGTGTGTGTGTATATATATTATACGTATATAATTCTATATGTTTGAAAGAAGAATCGTTTTCATTGCCAAAACACAAGATAAGCGAATGTAAACAATGAGATTTGAGGTGACCAAAGGTCTGACAGCGCAGACGATTCTTAGATTCATTCATAAGCTCTTAGGATTATGAATCAGAATTCAAGTCTAAATAAAATAATAATAATATTTTAGCCAGACATTTTTCTTAGGGGACCTTGAACATTTAATAAATATATTTATTTATCTTCTTAATTAATATAAAATGTATTAAATAAAATCTGATGGAACGTATAATCTGAAAAGAAAGTCTCTAGAAGTTTCTTGGTAAAGTTTTATAAAGAGGTTGAAATATTTCTAATAGATTTATTGGCAATTGCTTTCTATTTTCTAGGCCAATCGGATATTAAACGTTTACGTCGCGAAAATGAGCAACTGCGTCGAGAAATCTGGACCCTGCGCGATGAATGCGATCGTCTCAACAAGCGATTCAAAGCCAAGCTGAACGAACATGAATTTGGTGGCGGCGGCTGTAGAGGAAGTGGGGGCAGTGGCAGCTGTCATGCCCGACGTTGCAGTGGCGGTGGTCGTGGCAGCGGAGGTTGTGATGTTAACAGTGATGTAAGTCCAAACATATTAAAATTTTCCTTTAAAGTAAAAGTTTAATATTTCTCCTTTTGTCCTTTTATCCTTACAGGACTCTGACTCATGTGATACTTGTCGCGGAGCCGACGATGGCAATTGCAGCGATGAATGCTGTCAGGAGGGTGGCTCCTGTATGCCAATAAAGCCACCACTGCCTCCAGAGGTGCCAAGCATTCTGAAAGCAGATGAAACTCAGGCCCCAGTCAAACATTACGATCATTTGTCCGTGGTGTCCGAGGAGACCTTAAGCAATCCAGAATTTCAATTGGCTCAACAACAGGATCAACATCTAATGATCTGCACACCTGATCTAAATGGCTCACAAAGCACACTGCCCAGTTTAATGGGACCCTTGACACCGCTCACTCCCATTGAGTTGGTGGCAAATCAATTGAACGATCTGCAGGCCATGGTTCCGCCTTTGTCATACTTTGAGAATATCCTGCATCAGCACATGAGCAGTGGACCGTGTTCAGGTAAATATGAAGCAAGCAGAGAAAAATTCCATACTATTTCTAATCATTAACATGTCTGTTCAGCGGTTTTAACACCGACTCCCGAATTGGGGACCAACTCTAGCACCACAACGGGCAAAACGATGCGCCACACTAATGGCTGGGACTATAACCTTCAGTCGCCTTTCACACAACGCAAATACTCAAATACGTCATCGCCATCTCGTTCACCGCCACCTCCTCAGCCGGGCTCGGTTACGGGTCCAATGACCACATTTGTGCCAACCTCCACATACCAGGCCATGCCCAAAATAGCTTTAAATGCTCTTCCACTTCCCAGTTCGGGGCCTGGTGGAGATATCGAAACTGTGGCCATTACAACCAATGCAACGCAACAAGCGCTCAACAGTCCGAAGCACTTTTTCGCACCCATCAAGCCGCGCCTCAAGCTAAACACCAAATTGGCCAATCAGGGACAAGAGTGTCACCAGGGACAAGAGTCAAACGATGCCCTGCCACCGGGCTCTCCGCCTCCGCCATTGCATGCCAACCCCCCGGACATATTTGTGAACAATGCCCTGGCCTCACCCTATCAGAGACAGAACCAAGTAAGTCCGCGTCACCGTTCTTCGCATTGCCAGCTCGCGCACCATTCGCATGCCCATCAGCACCGCCAGCGTCCATGCCAGCGGCAAGAACCCAACCAAAACCACTCCACTCCTCCCTCGCAATGCGCCCTCCATCGGGCGGTGATCAATGTGGCGGCCGCTGCTGTCGGCCTGGGTCTTGTTGGCGGTGCTGCTGAGGCTAGAGCCTATTCCGGCAGCGTTGTTGACATCTATACAGCTGCCCTTGCCGCCGCTGCCGCTGGCAATTCACCATCGTCCGCTTCCGCGTCAGCGCCAGCAACACCGTTGCCTCTGCCCCGCTCCCATTTAGAGCCCATCTATGCAACCGCACAAAAACGTTGCCATAGCACTTGCATCTCATCCACGGCCTTAACCAAGCCATTGATGACAGCTACCACCAATACAACAAAGACCACCACATCCCCTCTGCGAATAACCAGCAAGCCAACGGCAAGAGCCACGTGTCCTAAAGGGGGGGCTGGTGCTCGTGGATGCAGGCAAACATCCAAGGCTAGCGACTTGGACAATGGGTCTCAGGTGAGAGGGAATTTTCGAACAGATCATCCCCTCATTATCTTTAGTCAATGTGGTAGATGCATCCACCAATTCAATGTCTTCGACTCATAATTAAATTGTCACAATTTTCAGTATTTGATGTAACCCAAACTAGGACATTGCGTATATCCTGAGTCTTTGTTGCCTAATGATTGATTTATGTTTCCAAGCAAAGACTCAAATATAAATAATAACCATAAATTGGGCAATAATCGGATTACTTACTTACTTATAATTTCTGGCATATTCTTTAAATAGCTTTTATATTGATTTATAAATGGAAATTTTCATAGTTTCATATGTGTGTGTATCTATAAAATTGTTCTTTTTGGTTTTGAAAAAGTGTTAGAAAACTTCATGTGTTGTAAAGATATAGAAAACTAGACGTAGAGAATGTTTCAATATTTAGGTGGTCGATATTTGTAACATTTTTCTAAAGCTTTATTCGATTAGTTTTTAAGCCCTAAGCTAGATCCCCGTTAGTCCCTGGCTTAGCTTACGCCTTTGATTTATTATCGAAAATATTCAAAAATTATTTCAACTAATTACATTTAATATTTTGTGTAGACGGAGTCTATTAACCTTGAATCTATACTGAACGATATTGAAACCATATCGGAGGATATACTGGCCATTCAATTGGAAAAAGGCAAATCGCGCGAAAATCTCATATCTCCAGATCCTAATAAAGACACGGATAAGATGAAGAAACCCTATCGGTCCGAGATGAACTTGTATTTGCAATATGGAGACGGCACAAATCCCACCATATCACCCACCACAACTAACAGCAACAGCAGCACCACCACCACCACGGCATCGGCAACATCAACAGCTGAAACCACCAAACTTATGCGGCGCACCCGTTCGCTAGAGCGGGAGCACACAGACAGTCCGGCGCCACATATACCGGATCCCATGGCACCGTTTCCAGATAAGTGCACTTACCTAGGATTCGATCAGCTCAATCAAGCTGCTGGAAGCCAGCAGCAGCTAACGTCACCAAGTCAACGTCCACCCATTGCTACTAAACCAAATGTACCAGCAAAGCCTCCGCCACCATTGCCACCTGCCCGCCGACCAGCCATGCCAACTGAACCGCCGCCGCCACCGCCTACATCAGGAGCAGCCACCGCTACAGCGGGTCTGTCGCCAAATAAAAGTCACCTGTACAAAACTTTGGCTTCTGCGGCGGCAAAGAGAGCCATTTTCCGTTCATCACCAACGCAGACGCAGACACGATCCCTTGATGTGGACCTTACTGAAAAGGAGGCGAATGCTAGAGAGCCCGATACCGAAGTAAGTCCTTAGGTAAGAAAAGAAAATTATGCAAAATTGATAACTTTTTTCTCCATTTAGGCGATCGAGGCAGCCAAGCGTAAGAATCGACGGGTGTCCATTGTCTGCGGTGAAGATCAATCCGTTGCACTACCAGTGACCACTGCACCCACTGTCACAGCCAGTTGTGTGGATCTCAGCTCTGCTCTTCTCACACATCCCAACATCAAGGCCTTTAAACAGATTAGCCATAGTACACCAAATTCACCACATTCCTCGCGTCGGCGCACCAACAGCAATGCCACTCCATCGACCACTCTAGGAGCAGGAGTGGCTACATCTGTTGGGAATCAGCATCCGGAATTGACAGCTTCAGCCTCAGCTCCGCCTAGTACCACACATCATCAGCAGCATCATCATCATCGGAAGGAGAGCAGCGATCCAGTACCCATGACGGCCACTGTAAGCCGCACAAAATGTTCGCGACGCCACTCCGAAGGGACCGTCCACAATGTTCATCGCATTAGTAATGCCAGCAGTGGTGGTGGTAATGGGAGTAGCGGACATCATCATCATCATCACAGCCACAGCCATCATGGCCATGGCAGCAGTTTACTCATTAGCCAGAATCCACATCATAGCCATCATTCCCATCAGGATAGTAATCATGAAACAGTGACCTCGTTATCCGATCGAAATTCAAATAGCTTTGCCTCCTCACGCGAATCCTCCACCAGTTTCAGTATGCGCTCAAATCGTAGAAAAATATCAATAAGTTCACATACCGGTGGCAAGATTCCCTGGTGCGGTTGTTGGGGCAATGGCTGCCTTTAGAAAGAAAGAATACGAGCGTGTGGTAGGGAGAATTCTTAGCTGCCGTCCAAAGAACTATATTACATATACCTGAACACAAATATTTCAACTTTTGTAGTAGAGCTACACATATCAAGACTTCACAAAGGATATATGTATCATTGAAAGTTTATATTCGTTTTGACAGTTCCAAATTTTTGCATTCATTTGAGCCGTCCTATAGAAATCGTAGAGAGGATAAGTACAAAAACATAAATCATCCCAGAATCCCGCCACCGCAAAGCAAACCAAACTAATTGAAAACGAAATGTTATTTATAAAATGAAACAATACTCAATTTCAATTCCAGAACTCGATGAAATTTTCTTTGTATATACGATATTTCAATTCAACTGTAGCATTTAAATTATTAATTAATTGATAATTCTGTAAACTATAAATTAAGATAGTAATTCTTGTTAAAATTTCATTCAGAAAACCGTAAAAAATTATGCATATACATATATATTTGAAAAATGTAAAAACCAAAAAGTTGTTTATATTTTGTTATTAGTTAGCAGAAACAATTGAAATTACCAAGATAATTTATACATCGGATTTCTTTCGGGTTAGTCGTATACGCTGATACATATTTGTTGAGGGATTAAAACGAATTTAATAAAATATTATCAAATGATCATATTTAGACATTTGTAATCACTTAATTTAGATTGAGATTGAAGATTTCTCAATATATTTAATGCTTACAATCTATGTTTCCTTTTATAAGTGAGATATAACAAAAACATCGACCCATGATACACAGCCAACAACGGCCACGTGACGATCCAAGTTCGAAAATCAAAAATAGACAGTACAAAATCAACCAGATTTTTGTTAACCGCATTGTCGATTCGCCCGGGAACACAAGTTTTACTTACTTTGTTTGACTGTTTGTTATTGACTTTTATTGTTTTTTTCCCAACCATGCAATTTATAATTTTTCAGTTAAATAACTATTGAGAAAAGGTGTGCACACTAATTAACTGAGAAAATTGTTTTTTAACGTACAAGTTGTTCACTTATATTTTAATAGCCAAAGGTTGCGGGTTTCTGTATTGAAAGTGTGGCAGATTTACATTCGTAGAGTTTACAAACTAAATGGGGGAAAATAAGTTGTTCTTTTCTATTTTTCCTATATAATTCCATTTTCTATTGTCAACACAAAAAGTAACAATCTAAATTCTTAGAACTCCTTTTAAAGGAAAGCCTCGGAGGGTAACTTAACAATTTACTAGCAAGTGAGGAATAAGTTAGTACATTTCAAAAGTCTCATGTTTTTTTGTTGCAACATTTTAAATTTCACACTCGTTTGTTTCAGAGAGCCTGGTCAAAGAGCCAGCAGAGCGTTGGAGTGAACGAAACCGCAAATAGAAGAGGCAGGCCGTCAGCCAATCTGGCAGGCGGGTGGTTGGGTACTTTGAATGGATGCCTGCCACGAGTCCATGCAGCGAAAGGGTATGATATGGTGCAAAGTTGTAAGAGGATGGAAGTGGTTGCAACTGAAATTGCGCAACAAGCGAAAATATACAATATGCAAATTAGCCGCAAATTAAGGTGTAAAAATGCATGACACACAAAACGCCTCCCGGATATATTCATATATACATATGTATGTATGTATCTATATGTGGATGCATACAATTGTATATGTATGTATGTATGTAGGTATGGGGAAACAAATTTAATTTCCAGGTGTAACCTGGTAAAATTACACCAAAGGGAGAACATTTCATTGCTTTCAGTTACTTTACGAACTTTCATTCGGTTCAGTTTATTTAAGCATGTTAGCCACTGGTCATTGGCCACTCGCCACTGGCTATCTGCCAATCAATTTCATTTTCGAAATAACAAAATTTATAGCATCTTAGCAAAAAATAAAAGTACCAACTTGCCAGATTGCCACGATTTTCAATTTTTACTACATCGTCTGTGTGTATATGTGTGTGTGTGTGTGTGTGTATGTTTGTGTTTTCTTTGTCTCTGCTCATTGTCGCCGATTGCCAGATGCAACATCTAACCATCATCTTATCATTATTGTCATCATCATCATTATTATCCGAGCATGAGAAATCAATTTGTGATCTCATAACATTTTCTGTTTATTTGCCAATCAAAATTGAATTGAAATGGGGCCAATAAAGTAATGTGTATAGGGAGCTACAATGCATATAAATTCATGTAGAATTTCAATTTATAGCTGTAGTAAAACCAAGTCAAAACCATAAAGAACATGCCACATGAACTGCGATTAGTTGTAAGAAATTCCATTAGAATTCAGCTGGGAGTTTTTCCACTACAAACTTAATAATATGTTTGTGCTTTAATTAAGAGAATTGAACTAAATACTATGATTCTTGACAAGTTGTAATTGTGGCTTGTTAACTATTTACATTGAAATGATCACAGATTAGCCAAATCGTAGCCAAATAGGTTTCCTTTTTTTAATTTTTAATAGAAGATACAAGGATTTTTAAAAGAATGTGACATTTTTAAACTCAGAGTAAGTGCAATTAGTATAATAAACGCTGTGGCTAAGAGTAGTGACTCTAAGCTCCTTGCCAATTAGGTAATAGATGCTTCAGCTGGTAACCGATACTCAAATGGAAAGCAATTTGCATTACGGTTATATAGAATAGAGAATTGTTTAATGTTTGGGTGTGTCGTATGTAGATTATTTGTTTTGCGAACTTGCAAGTGACACCAATCACTAATTGCCATAGAGAAGATGGAGGTGAGGGATAAATAAGAAAGGGGCACGAGGGTATTCAATCTGTTTACAAACCATTGAATATATTCACCATTTGCCATTCGGTAGTTGGGCAATCTGAAGGCACTTAGCACTACCCGCACTGTGGATTGTTTACATGGAAACTGACTTAAGGTTACTATGGAGCTAGGCGGACGGAATGTAACAGAAACTTGGCTTGCTCTACACAACCACCACACACATACTCTCTCTCACACACACACATGTATACATATATAGAGCCATATACATACACAATCCACAAGTTTATGAGAATTTGCAGAGTCATAAACTAGACGACGCAGTGTCAGTAACAGAGAGAGTGAGTAAGAAAAGGAGATGGTCATAGAAAGGGAATGCAAGGGGGCGGAGATGGGACAGTTGTCGGTGACGTTTGGTAGTTTTGTTTTGGATGAACAAATACAAAATTTTGCTCTAGCATATGTGTTCCTGTCATCTCCTTGGTTCCTATATAACGAGCGACTTTATGTGCATGTACATATGGAAATTACAATTCCGGAGTGCAAAATATGATCCCAACTCATACTGCCACTCCTATTCAATCTTACACTGCTGTCCCCTTACTCTTCCATCAACTTTCTCCCAATCTTACTCTCAAATGCCTCTCTTTCGACTATTAACTTTAAAATGTTGAAAGCACTGGGAGGATATATACACATATATTTAGATATGTGTGTGTGTTTATGTTTCTGTAGTAAATAAATAGTAAAACAAAACATACATCAAAATTCCATTTGCTGAAAAACATGAAAAGGAAGAGATTTATGTATATATGTATACAGTAGTTATGTTATGTGTGTTTGTATATATTTAATCTACACCATCTTGAACAACATATCCTTTTGCCCACACCGGACTTGCTAGAACAATCTGTGTTTCACTACAGTGGAAAGAAAGAAAAGCCATGAGTTGCCATAAAGAAATGAAGTTGTAAGTGAATGTATCCATGTGTGTATGGGAAGCCATTATACAATTGCTCCACAGTGTTGTATAACTACATAGTCTTCAAGTGCTACAAATCTCATGTGTCAGTTTCTTTAATTTATTAAATCTTTGAAGTCCTTTTAAAAATTATTGATACAAGGCAACTTTATAACATTTGAAGTGAAATTTTGATTATGTATGTATATAGGGCTTTTCCATTTTGCAACCTTTACTTGGTTTATGTGCATGAATTTCAATGTCTAATGCATAGGCGTATATGAGATTGATTACATTAATAAATTAATGCAGTTATTTTGCAGTCATCCATGTTATGCATCAGAAGTAACTCTATAATTCCTTCTGGTATCGCATGATTCTTTTATAATTATACCATTATACCATATCCCCATCTTTTGCCGTCTCTATGCTTGTAACAGATGCTAATCCAGTTGCGCTTTTGTGTCAGTAGCTATCCTATCTGCTGTCGTCGTCATTGTCATTGTCCTTGCCGCATTGCTAGGTCCTCGTTGGTAATGGGCCCCTTTTATTGTTCCTTTCCATCAGACAGTAGACGCCAGTCAAGCAGCAAGAGCAGCAACAGCAACATCCCTTCTCCGATTGCGCTGTCAAATTACACACGCCACTTGACAAAACTCATCTCATTAAGCCTTTCCGCATGTGCAGAAACTTCAAGTTGTTCTTCAATTTGCATTCGTTTCCAATCTACATACATCAAAAGACACAACAGACACAACAAAGACATTGATTATATTCTGAAAGAGGGATTAAAGAAAGAAAAGCTGAATCAATAGGAATTTCAATGTAGGGCCACGTGCAAATCGGTAATTTTCATAAAGGAAAACGCAGCATGAGAAGAATTTATATGATGAGATCTTCATGTAAGTATGTAAGTATTTGTATTTGCTAAAGCGAGTCAACAGTGCGGCTACTCAATCAATATTGGCTTTTGCTCTCGCATGGAATTCGTACATACAAACATATAATATATTACATTATATGCCTTCTTTGTATTTGTTTGCTGACCCGTACAACGCACATATTCCGACTTGTGCAAATAAATTAAATTAAAATGTATACAAAACATAAATTATTTAGGAGATAATGTACTAAGGGGCCATCGAACACCCAAGCAGACAGACATACATACATACAAACCAACCAACCAACCAACGACCCAATGGTTAAGAAGAAGAAAAATACTTACTAGTCACACAACTTATTTCTACCGAACAATAACCAGCAATAAAAGCAAATTCAATAAGACCACAACGAAGAAGGAAAAAGCAGCAAAGAGCAACAGAAAGACAAATAAGCCAACATCAGCCTCGGGTTGGAGGTCCCAAAAGTAAAATTCCTTCAGATAAATCACCAAAAATGAGAAGAAACAAAACGAGCAAAAAACCAGCCAGAAAATAACTGGCCGAAATCAAATAAAATATTTGTGTGTGTGTGTGTGTGTGTGTGTGAGTGTGTGTGTGGTGTGTGTGTGTTTGTGGGTGTGTATGTGGCTGGATGTGGGCAGGTTATTCACCTGATGATGAAACTAGTAAAGAAAATATTTATTGAATTTCCACAAAAAATAAATTGCCAGCGAAAGTATTTATAGATTTTTCAATGTGAAAGCGAAAAGTTTTGCATTTAATTGATAATATCAACAAAATTTTGTTTGTATCCCAGCTTAAATTTAAGTGAATAAAATGTATACAAAGATACAAAAAGCGAAATATCTTTGTTAGCTTTTTAGTTTTATTTTCTGGTATTTCGTTTACCTTGTTTTTTGTTGTAATGTGAGGTAAGTAACAAAATGTAAACTGCTTTTCTTATGATTTTCTTCGTCTTATTTAAATGCAAAACAGTTGAGCAACAACTTGTGTCACAATGTAAATGCAGTCGCAAAATGTCCTTGCATATTTCTTTTATTCAAATATTCAGTTGGTCATATTTAAATCTCAGCATTATGTTGACTCTTTCGTTTGCATCTATCCTCCTCCTTTATGGCATAGCATGTTCAATTTTGAATTGCAAGTAGTTTCTATTTGTGAAATTTAAAAGTACAATTGGACAAAAACATATAAACATATAGAGGTGCTCTCTCTATTGTGCCATATTTATTGGTTTCCTTTTTCGTCTTCAAGGCAATTATCTATTTGGATGTACTGGCTAGCCATCAGTAGGAGTTATTTATTTAGTGGAAATAAGGTATTCTGTGCGACAAAACTGAAGAGAAATCTGAACTAGTTGGCGGTAGTTTTTTATTTTTTTGTTTGGTTTTTAATCTTTACTCATCTACTAAGATCTCTGTGCCTCCCCTTTTCGGCCTTCAGTTACCTTTTTCTGGTCTGTTATCCCCTCCAAGAGATGCTGTATGTCCAGGGAACAGCTAGCAGCAGTTTGAAGTAAAGACGAAGTACTTGCCAAGTTCATAAAATATTCAGCTGCACTTTAGCCAACAAACTGCCGCTAAGAAGTTGCCTGCAATAATGTTATTTTCCCAGCCGCACCTTGACTCAAGTGGATAGTCGGTGGTGGAGGAGGAGGAAGAGGAACGAGAGGGAATCGAAGTGGAAGTTGAAGTAGTAGTGCCATCTCGAGGCAGAGGAAGTGCTGAGATGATGTTGTGGGGGCAAATCCAAGCGGTGCCAAATGGCAGATTAAAACGGTGTTAAGTTGCGGCCTGCCGGAGATTTCACTTGCGGCTCGAACCGGCTTCAGAGGCAAGTGCTTACAGATTACGCAAAGCGCATAAATAAGCGGTTGCTAAAGGCAAATGGAAAAGCAAACGGAAAGGAGATTAACTTATGAAATGTTTTCTACATATTCTTTTATGAAAAATTACTTGAATGAGAAGTTTTATGATTAATTGCATAGGAGAAGAGGTTTTCTTGATAGTTAAAGAATAATATTTCTAGCAACAATGTTGGATATGTTAGATTTCTGCCACTAATTATACCTACACTCGAATAAAACTGTAAAACAATCTAGATAAAGCTATAAGCAATTCTTCCTTTACCATGAGAGAGTCAGTCGACACCTTTGTAACCTGTCATCAACAGTGGAAGCGGCTGTGGCAGTGCAAACAGAAACCTCCTGTTTTAAGTGAAGGACAACTCACATGAATGCAGAGATGTCGTTGTCGTTGGCATTCGGATTGTGTAAACATTTTAATTTCAGCTGCAAACAAATGTGCAGCAGCCACATCAGCGGCAGCCAAGCCACATCTGCCAAGCCAAGCAACGTCACCTTGTTGTGTAGTATGTCCCCTCGATTTCTCTCTTTTTCTCAGCTCTCTAACCAAGTGGACCACATTCGTCCAAAATGCTTTGTATCCCCCTCCACTTGGCCCCCTCTTTGCAACACTGGATGTGTCCGTGTGTGTGTGTGTGTATGATTGCGACAAGACCAAGACAAGTGTGTGTACGAGGCTTTGGGTCCAAAACATTTACCAGCTTCAATTTCAATGCTTTCGAAAATGTAAAAACCAAAAACAAGGCCAGAATGCTTTAGCCTGGGCATGAGATAGTCGAGGTATCCTGGCACATAGTAGAAGTTCATGCCAGAGATGTAATAAATGAATTATTGCATTCAGATCTTGCTAAATCTTCAGCTGAACAATGAATGGAATCAAAAAGCAATTTTCACATTGCCTAGGAAAAACAAAATCAACATTTTGTGAAATCAATCGAATCAAGACCAAAGGAATCATCTATCGTGTTAAATGAATACTTTAACAACATTCAGAGTTAGTTTTTCATTTTTAAATTAAAGAAAAATATCTCCATATTTAACAACCTGAGTGGCAATTCACAGAAATCTGTTTTAGTACCATTTTGAAAGTTAGCCTTCAACTTCCACTTGATCCACGGAAGTAAAACTTTTAAACTAAGATTTTTAGCTCGTAAATGAAGAGCTCTTTCAGTTGCCTTTAATTTTGAATTATGACACAAAATGCCTTAAAACTATATAGTTTGATTTAAAGTGACTGTCAGCTTTAGTTATATTATTAAATTTATTTTTCAATGACTTGATCACGATGCATGGCCATCTCTAAATCGTTTTGAGGCATTTTATCTCCTTTCTTTGCCTCAAAAATGTCCGTTTAGCTTGCAACCATTTCATTCGCTCGCATTTATGGACTAAGAGTGGGACACAGTAAGCAATGGAGAGAAAGAGCAGGGAGTGGGGTGTGAGGTGACATTGCTGAATACACAAACACGAGAATATGTTTTTGTTCATTTTATGGCCTTTTCTGCTGCCATAAACACCAACACCTACTACATCTGCGGTTCTCCCCTTTGTCTTCTGGTCTCCTACGAAACGGTTTGCATGCAAAATGCCATAAAAAGATGAAAAAAGAAGAAATTTGAAAACCGCATTTGGTTTCAACACATACACCCATACACACACACACAGTCACACTGCATAATGTTAAGATATACATGCATATATAATATTTATAAAATAGAGAAAATGGTGCAATGCTTTTTATGAAAAATGGGCAGATATGCATTTCAAGGATACAATTACAAAGCGAATAGACTCGCTTTTTACATACTCGGCCCACCCACCAGTAAGCCACATTCCATTCTCCGCACCTTTATAGCCTTTCCTCTTGCCAAAATGTTTAGTTTGAAAACAACAAACAACACACACAAAAAAACAAACAAAAATGAAACGTGAGATGAAAGTTTACATTGCCATGCCTGCTGCATGCTCCTCATCCTCGCTTATTGCACAATTAAAGTTGAAAATTTTGCAAATATTTCGCCTTCATATTTCGCCCCTGACAGTTTATTATTATTTTTAATGAGGCATATTATAACTATAATCAGCAGAGCCCAGAAATATGAAAACTGTAATAAGCAGGGGGAGGAGCAGGCACAGGAGCGGGGCCACAACAGCAGTGCAATCAGAGGAGAATGCTTGTTAGTATTTGTAGCTGCCTGTTTTTGACAGGGAAATTAAAAATTGTGACAGGCTCCATTGAAATATTTACTTATATACTTTTCAAAATATAAAAGTGAAAGTTATCCTTGACATGGTATATATATTTTTTTTTCTTTATTTATTTATTTTTTTTTTGGTTTTATTGTTTTATGTTATTTGATACGGGTGTTTTTGAAAATAAAGGCATAACGAAATATGGCACATGACCCACTGCATTTTTATATTACAACAAGCATTAATTTTTAATTACATTTATATATTTATTTATAAGTTCCATAATCGTGAAATGTATTGCAGTTCAAATGTTAATACAAACATTTTTTAGCAATTTCGGATTCTATCTAAAAACTAATAATTGATTGGTCTTAAAGATGAATAAAACTTATGAAAAGATTAATAAGGCATATCGAAAATTAAAGTTTTGTATCTTATATTTTTAATTAGGCCATTCCATTAATTTTGTTTTAGAAAAGGCAACAATGTTTATGTAATCTGATATGCATTTTATTAATCATTGCATCTTTTAGATGCTATTTAATCATTGTATCATATGCAAACTGGGGCCAAATATTAATTAACAACAAAAGTGGATTTGTTTTATGTATGTTATGAGTTTCTGTTTTATATACTTACATTTTATGATAGATTTCCCTGTTGCCGCCACAGCCTAGTTGCTCATAATTTATGAAAAGAATATATGCCAACACAAAGTCTCTGGAAAAGTTTCACACCATAAATTAATTTTCAATGTTGAGGAAAAAGTACAAACCGTACAATGACATTTATTTTAATTTACAGTGGGAGATAAACAGTGAAAGAGAGGGAAAGAGAATATATAATATGTGTATTCGTAGTGGTTTAGGTTTGTCTAATGTCCCACAAATTTTCTTGCAGTGCACTGTACTTGTGTGTGTGTTTGTGTAATGGGATGGGAGGTACATAAAATAGAACATAATATGATAGTAAACATGGGAGAATTGCCCGCATCCAAGCAATTTGATCTCGTACAAACAATTTTCGACTGGGCATGGTACTGCTGGGTCAAAGGCAAAGGCGATGCTTGAAGTTAGTATCAGGAGTACCAGAAGTAGTATGTACCATAGATATATGTATATACATGAGTGCCAGAATAGCCTGGCAGCCGCAAGCGAGAAGCCACAGACATAGACACAATGTATGTGTGTCCATGGTCACCTCCAGTGGGGAGTTGAGATGTGCAGAGCCGGAACAGTATGACTATTATCCTTTGACCGCTTGTCGTGATGCTGCTTAACCTTAACCATAAATTGGCTAAATAGCCACGCAACATGCCAAGGGTTGACAGCTCGGGTAGAGTTGGTTGGGGCCAGCCACCGATATGTGTGGGTGTAAGTGTGTGTGTGTGGGTTCTTCCAATCAATTTATCACTTGAGCGGCAAGCAGACATAGCACCGAAAAAAAACTAATAATTTGCCCTCCATTAGAACATTTATAAACAAAAGGATATTAGCGTAGACAGAAACGGGATATTCGGGCAAAGGGCAAAAGGTATTAGGGCGCACGTTATGAGGCTCATTGAATGTGTCGCCAAAAGATTTAATGGACCATGGAGTTGTGTGCACCATTATGATGATGATGACGATGCTGCCAAAGACGATGATGAAGTCATAGGTGGAAGTCTCGTTTATATATCGATATATTTATATAGAAGTATGTATGTACATATATGCATTACATTATTTTCAGCTACGGCCACGCTCGCTGACCAAACACAATAAATCATAAAATAAAACTGAGCCAGGAACCTTTAGGTTTATTGATATTGTATGCATGTGTGGCCCGTACGTATTACATGCCCTTGTTTATGTATGCTTGTAGGATATGACATTAATATTCATCAAATTTATACTTTGCAATGGGGTATATTGACTAGCGATTGTGCAAAACAAAAACAATGAACAAAAAATTGGAATCTGGATGTAAGTGTGTTGGTCCTTTGCGGATAAACAAAAAAATATGTTATGGTTCATGTTTCTAATATGATTAGGATTTTCATAGTGTATCGAAAATTCATGGTGTAGTCATTTGGATGTCATATGTGGGCTCCCTCTCCTATTTATCTTTACTCAATATAATTCTTTTTATGAAGCCAAAAACTTTTACTCACTTTATTGACTTTCAGCTGTGGCCTAACAATACATTTTCTTTTCTAGTTCTACTTGGGATAAAGTTTTACAATTTGTTTTTGTTTGCCTTTGCCATTGCCAAAAGAAAAAAGAAAAAGTCACTAGTCCTGTTCACAGCTATATTATGTTAATTTAGTTTTTATGTGACTCGTCTGGTGTATTCAGTTAGTTCAATAAACCAATGTCCATAACTCATAACTAATGCAAAAGGGAAAGTTATTAGAGTTTCTCTCAGCTAGAGATTAGTATACGCACCGTCAGCCACCAGCCAGCAGCCACCAGCTAGCTGCCTCCATTCACTTTGAGTTTGTCCTTTGAAACCCAGTTTGGGGCACAGGAAATATGCGTTTTTATGCCTTCCACTCGCACATCAGACATATCAACAAATCGCTGGACGAAAAACGACTGCAACAAATCAACGGACAATTCAAGTGGAGTGTTTCGCAGGGCCCAGTTAGGCAGGTTGACAAATTGCCACTCACTTGTTATGGGTGGCAGAGCCAGAGGACCGAAATCAGGAAAAAGGGGGTCCCAAAAGGCGTTTGTTTATTTGGTTTTCATGTCGCGCATGTTAAATGCAAATTATTCAAAATGCTTTTAACCTGTTAAGGCTCATGGCTTAGCATACCCACTTACACGGAGATCCTTCGTTGACCTTTTTGCCCAGGACATCCTTGCCGTCATCGTCATGTGTAATTTCTGACATTTTGTTTTGCCGCTTTCTTTTATTTTCACAAATAAGCTTCACGCGATTATGTAAATTTTTTTTGTTTCTTGTTTTTTTATGGCAAATTTTCAGTGAATGAGTGAACAATTCTTTCCCAGCTCATGGTGAAAAAGGTCAGTTAACTTGACTTTCGGCTTAAGGTTTGGCCTATGAAACGTAGCTAGCCCTTCAGATGAATAAATTAGCAAGAGATTTTGTCGAGTCAAATGAATGGCAAATATATTTTTAACTGCTAAAGTCTGCATCTATTATAACAGTACTGACAAATTGTATAGCCAAGATTATTATTAGCTTTTCATACATGAAATTGCAAAATGCATATATATATTATCTGAACCTTACTGTAAAAATCTTTTGAAGTACGCAATAATATGTTCCATTATATCTTTCAAAAGACTTTTAATAAAAGACTAATACCTCTGCACCCACTTTTTTTCTCCCTACCCCCTTTTAGCTTCTATGTGATACATATGTATATACATATGTATGCTATGTACGCTTTATTAACAACAAACGTACATAAATAACTTAAACAATAGAAATAATAAAGTGCCCGTTGGTCATCTCCCACCCGACTACCATTTTTCAGTTTGTGTTTGTGCATTTGATATATTTCTTAATAAAAATATCACACACACATAGTCCAACAATGTCAGCTATGGTAGAGCTCATGTGTCACGATGGAAGCAAATGAAAAATGATCAAAGTGAGTTGAAAGTGTGGAAAGAAGAAAAACTGCTGCACTGGCACAGATGCTGCTCCACACCAGGGACCTCATCAGTATATATGTACATATATATGTGTGTGTGTGAGTGGGTGGTCGCATCTCTTTGTATATATGTATATATATGTCCATTCAGCAAGTGCAGTCAGGAAGGGTCTCATCTGTGGTAAGCATCAAGTAATCAGCATCTGTGACTCGAGTTTGTTTGGGGAGTAATTAGTTCCTTGGGCATTGATTTTTATGCTTTGCCAGCTGCTGCTGCTACTGCTACTATGGCTCCTCTTTCTGTTTAATTTCGCATGACAAATTGCTAATACGTCAAAGCTAGCGGCTTGACGAGATAAAAACGAAAAGAGCAACAAAAATTTATGTTTATAAAAGCCATAGACATGACTGCCGCCGCCGATGCTGTTAACAAACCCCATAAAACTCACATATATATCCCACAGCATTGTCTACACACCAAATTCTCTTCGTTCTGACTCTGATTAAGAAATATGTGAGCCGACAGACGCAGACACAAACACATAGCTCGGTGAAGTCCTGACTTCATTCTCTCCACAAAATCATAAAATAAGTATACGCCGCGTATGTTCCACCAGGCATAAATCATTCCACAAAGCCACCATTATGCAGAACGACGTTACTTGTGGGTGGGCCAACACCACCTGTCTGCACCCTTTTTCGTGTATTTTTTCCTCTTTTTGATATGCTCCACAAAACATTCGTAAAAATGTTTATAACTTTTCAGCCGCAAAGCAATTACTTAAATGCAAATAATGCGAAACACTTTGTATGCCACTTCCCCGGTTTCTCACTTACCAAGTCAGTTTATTTGAAAGACATTTTTGTTCTTCTTGGGGTTATCATATAAAACGTTACGATTAAGTTGATTGTTTATTAGTCATGGTTGTTATATTGATACAGGAAGGGCAAGCGGAAGTACGAAGTAGATGCCAAAATATCGATGGAGATAACAAAATGCTTTGGAAATTATCTTTCGCATTGTTTAAGGCTTGAGAAGTATATTACGTATACGTCATGTTAGCCATGTATTTCATTTATTTCGTTTGATTGAGGAATATTGTATGAAACTTTGTAGACATTCTGGCGGCAGAAGAAAGTTGGTATTGTCCTTTTCATCGATCGAAGAATCGCCGCTGGACAGCATAATTATTCCCTTTATACTCTTTCACTATTGCGAAATGGCTAAGACCCATTAAAAAATAAGTAAGTCGCGGTGGGCCCTTTGGTTATTCCTTGTCCAGAAATGTCAATCATCGCTTGGTAGGCACTTAACGACTAATAAAATTCAATCCAATAAAATTAACAAAGTTAGCTATATTACTTGCTTGGCTTAGTGCTTACTTTATGCTAACCTTTAGTTACGATTACTTATTATCAAATGGCATTTTATATGCAGTATGAAAAATATTTCAGTTTCTCAATCTTTCAATTACACTCAAGTCATTCATAAGTTTGCCATTTTATATTGATTGCAGTTTGAAAAACTTTCATTTTAATCTTTTGCCACTTTGCATATCAGAAAATCAGTGAAATGAACCACTACATACATACATACGTATATGCTGCATATGACAGTTTTCTTGAACTTTCAGTCAATTTCATTTTTGTTTCATGGCTGCCATTTTCTGACAGGATTGCAATATTGAGACGTTGTACTCGTTGCCTTCCCATGTAGCAATTTCGGCTTTCGCACTCAGTTTGCCTTCTTTCCCCGCAATCATCTAGTCTCTCAAGTCGCAAAGTCAGTCAAGCGGACGAATGGAAAATTCTTATGTAGTCGGCAGAGGCAAAAGATGTTGGCTGTTTTACAGTGAAACGACTGCTTGTTAGCGCTGATTTTATGCAGATTTCCACGAAAAATTTATGTAGAGCTATGCTACTGTGGGGAATATACACTATCTCCATTGTAACATTGGTTGTTCCAAAGTCAACGAGATGGGGCGGCACAGTTGGACGGACGGACGAATGGCTAGGGTGGCGATGCAGAAGGATGCCAAAGTAGCGAAATAAGCATCAGCGACAAGCGCAGACAAAGTACACGAAGTGTTCGTTTCATTTCAAATTGATTTATGCACGGCTTTCTGTACCTCCCATCGCTCTCTCTATCTCTATTTTCCTGGTTTATCTTTCTTTGGAAGCGAAGTCTATATATGTTTGATTACTTGCTAATGCCATTTCATGAGCTAATCTTGGCTATAAGGATAAAGGTCACTCATGTAACTCCAACTTAACTGAAGTAAATTACATAGAAAACTCCAAAAAAAAGTTCCCTTCTCGTATTTCTGCTATTCTTTTGGCTTTTATAAAGTTAGTAATAAGTGTGACATAATATCACCATATATTATATTCAGATACACATACGTAGATAAACTGGAATACCATCTGCTATTGGAGCCAACAATAATTTGATAAATTTTACTGTATTTGGAAGCACAGTTCACAATTATCAAGAATTAAGAGGCAGCAAAAATAATTTAATAAAATGTTCTCTGCTCAATCAACAAAGCATTCGAATTTACTATTTATTTGCTAATTAGTAGAAAAAGTTCTCGACCTCTAATCACACATGAAGACACACATACAAACAGACACACTCACACGTTTATAAAACACGCACACACAAACCCACACTGACATGCAAATGTGATTCAAAACTTCCGCCATTGGCAAATTAATTAGGAGTTCGTTAAGGTCGAGTTTCACCCGTCAGACAGATTAGCCTGTTGTTGTTATTACTGGTGCTGTTGCTGATGTTAGATTTTGTTGCTGAAGCGTACAAATTTTGTCGATGAGAGAAACAAGAGCAAGAAGTGAGAAAGAGAACGGGAACTCATTGTGACTGTGAGGTTTTTGGCATATGTTAGGAGTATGGAAAATGAGAAAAGGCCGATTGGGCGTATATGTATATGTACATACACAGAGATGGAGCAGAACCTGCCTTGACTCTCTATTAGGCGCCATAATTAATAGCAGCTTAACTTATAATTACGGTCACCAAAACCACAAGCACACATTTTAGCCTAATAGTTGAGGTAGTTTAGTAATTTATTGAGGGTTTTTCGAATCGAGGGATGAGTTTGATTTGGGTCCGATTAAGAGACATATGTAACTGCAATTAGCGAGAGATAGAGTGACAAAGAACTACATATTCCGAATGGAGGAAAAATAAAAGCAGTATGCGTGATATAATAAAATATAAGCTATCGAGACACAATTATTGGATTACATGCTAATTGCGTGTCACCATTCAATTTTGTTTATTTGTATATTCCAAGAAAATTATTATTAAGTTAAGCTCGCTACATAAAATAATCAGTTGAAGACAAATTTAGCTAAGCTTAATCTTAGACAAGCAATTATATTTAGAAAAGTGATATAAACTTGAGCAAGTTTATCAAAGTTTAGCATTAAAATAATAAGTAGTTTGTTTACCTATGGTCTTTAGTTAAGTCTTAAGCAAAATCATTAAACAATCTCAATTGACTGATAAGCATTTTTTCAAGCTGTTAGTTAAGATACATGATTTATAAATAGCCATACCTATATCTATATTCAGGCTCATATTCTCACTCCGCTTTGCTATGATTTAATCATAATTTCTTATCAAGGCCAACAGATTTCTCTAAATATTTCAATAATGATGAAAGATGTCTATGTTTTCAAGTAATAGTTTTGTATTATAATTTTGACCCAATTGTTATCTATGACGAGTTGCCCAGTGACCAATATACTCTGCCTTCAGCCACGTGCTGTAATTCATTTCAATTTCCGTATTTTTTTTGCACACAACGCGATAAGTTGCCATATCATTTTTGTTTTTATTTTGCTCTCTACTTTTTTGGCGACACAGGAAAAGAAACTTTTGAAATAACTTCAAATGCAAAGAAAAAAAAAAAGAAATCGCCAGAAAGCGTGGGATATAAAGAAATGCTGAAAGTGGGCAAAGTGTTTTTGCGCTTTTAGAAGGCAACTAAGCGCGAAAAGTTTCCCTTTTTCCAGCGACATCGAGGACCATGAGCCGTAGTGCCAGCATGTGGACGAGAACAAGGCAGACAAGGACGAAGCGCAGCTCTAAATAAAATAAATTCGATTCGCATTTGGGAGGGTAAGCCTCCGCCGACAGGCCTCAGGCCTGGTTCCCTAGACTTGCCAGTTCCCTTAATATCCAAAAACACCCAACCACCCATTTCCTCACTTCCACTCTCCACAACAATCAGTGGCATTTTCTTTTCTTCCTTTCCATTTCCATTTCTTCGCTCGCTGCCACATTAATTTCACTTCTTATAAATCTCGCTAGATTTTCTCACTGCCCAGTTTTTTCTGCTTTTGCCGCGCTATTTCTTTTCTTTGCTTCTTTTTTTCCCCCTGTTTTCTTGGTTTCTTTTCTTGCCTCCTTGCCGTTTTCGCTTTCAACATGGCTGTGGAATATAAATTCAAGTCCCGTGGCTTTAAAATTTCGTTGCTTTTAATTTCAATCATATTTCATTTCTTATCAGTTGCTGCTGCAATGGCGGGAATATATTGTTGTTTATTTGTGTGCTTGCTTTGTGTCATATTTTCAATTAGTGTCAATACTTTAATCGCATTCGATTAGTATCAATTTGCTTGGGCAATTATTCACTGTAAAGAAGTGAACCAGCAGAAAAAAAAAACAACGAAAATGATTGTTTGCCCACCATTTACTGGTAAATATTGACAAAAAAAAAATGTAATTTAGGCCACCAACGCATAAAGAACCATTCACTTTAGTTCGGCTTATGGCTAACATGGAAATTTCGGTTTGGTGCACTGATGCAGAGACATGGTTGTGGGGAATGGTGGAAAATTCTATAGCCATGCCATAAACTAAATAAATGTAAATATTTATATATGCATTTACATATTTAAACTGAATGTGTGTGCAGAACCATCCAAATATATATGCTTGTCTATTAAAAACCTAAAAAATAGATACTGAATACTCTATTTGAAAGCGGAGCACTCAACTGTGGTAATAATTAAGAAATCGCAACTTTTCTTTAGAGCATGTTCCTTGCCGATCAAGCTATATTACTGCCTGGTGATAGCTTTGTAGCCTTAAACCTCAGAAGATTTGTTTTCAGTTTAGTAATTTTTTAATGAAAACCAAAATAATTTTAATGCTGTCATCAATAATATTTGGAATCAAGTTTTTTGCGATTTATGTAGTTGTATATGACTATATATTATGATTTATATGTATGTACATATATGATGTATGTACCCAGAATTTTGCATATATCTGGTTTCACCGGAAAGTATATTAAAAGTTCTCGAACTACTGAAAGAGATATCTTAAATTTTTATTTTAATATGCATTTAAATTTACAACAGCAAACTAATTCAAATTCATTCCCATGCACTGGTTTGTTTTTTTATTTTTTTTATTATTTTTTTTTTCATGTGTCTAAGGTAACAGTAAAAATATGCTGAAATTTGTATAAAACACAAATGAAGCAAAAACTAAAACGACAAAAACAATATTTGGCTGTCAATTGCAAGTGAAAGTTGATAAAACATAAATTTATTTTGAAAAATAGAGCAAAACAAGCGAACGATCCTACTTATTTGATTGGATGTATAACTGGGTAAGAACCAAAAACTCGTAAAAATCGCCCCAAAACGTAATCAAAACAAACAAAACTATAAATTTGCAATCCATAAAAGCACTTTGATAGACAAATAAACAAAATGCTTCTTTATATACACAAATATAGCTATACACACAGATTGTATGATTATTAATCATATTAAAAGCCTAATACCAATATTAGTAATAGGACTTAAAAATGATTTCAACACAAAACCAAAGTCACCAAACCAAAATATGACAAGTCAAATAATCAGTATCGACATCACTTAAAGCCAATTTTAAAATTTAAAAGAAAATGGGTCAAGACTTAATTATTGGCCTGTAAGGCGGATAAAAGAAGATGTTTCTCTTTCTGCAAAATGAAAATGCTGACTAATGCGGTCTAATACGTTATTCATTGAGATAATACAATATTTTCGATTAAAAGAGAAAGCGAGAATTATGTCATACCAACTTTAGTAAACGTAAGGACTAAAAACAAATTAATAGAGATTTCTATGAATTATAAACGCCTTTATTATTAAAATAGACAATAAAGTGCAAAATTATTAAAATTATTTATTATTTAAAATTTTATAAAATCGCCTCTATATTTTTTTTTATAAATTTGTATACCTATATCATAATTTATAGCTGGGTATTGTGTTGCTTTATTTGAACGACAACACAGAGTTAAACTTTTTGACAGATTCATTGCCATTGGCCTGTCCCTGCTTCACATATCTGTAAATTTATTCACTTATGTGTACAATATTTTAACAAATACCAATATTTATATATGTATGTATATGTGTAGATATATCTATACAGAAAAACAAACTCAAATAACTTCACTTCCATGCCCCCTAGCATAGATAGCATATGATTTGATTTGGTAAAAAGTACTCCAATTGAGGGGGTCTACATCACAACTGACGTGTCTGCCGTTCGAATTTTTATAAATCATTTGCAGTTTCAATGGCATTTTTGTTATGGGTTTTCCTTTCGTATTTTGTTCCTTTTTTGGCGTTCCCGTTTAGCCTGAATGCGGAAACGAACGAACGACTGAACGAACTCTTGGTGGCGAAAAAGCCACAAAACACATTCATCAAATCCGCAGAGTCATTCATCATGGGTAATATATTTGACATTGTCAGTGATGGATAAATACTACCACTATGTGTCCTCTGGTAGAAGGGGGAAGCACCATGACTACAACTACACGGACAACGACGATTGAGGCAAAATATATATTTTGTTAAAACAATAAAGTGTGCAGATGTTGCAGGCCGGAAGGAAGGAAACATATCGTCTGCACATTAAGCTCAAATTTCACATTCCAATGGAATAGGCAAAAAGAAGTATACGTTGGACCAGCTAAAATTATCATAGAGTATCCTAGAATTTCAACTTTGTGGTCAGAACAATTGATGCTTACTTCCTGTTGGTTAAAGTCGAGTGAGTAATAATATCAATAGCAACCCATTTTAAAGCTTTTGTTTTTCTCACAATTTAAACCTTATAAAAAAACAACCGCTTCACAAATTTTCTTTCTGCCGAGTTTTTTTGAGCTATTCATTTTATACATACAAGCAAAACACGAACTAATTGCAAACGCATTTCTCATTTCCTATCGCAATTACGAAACTTAATTTTCCATTTTCTTTCAGTTTTTCTTTTTACCAACCAACTGCATTTTCATTTAGCGACTACAAATATTATTGTTTTCCCTGTCTTCTATATCTCTTATTCTTTGTTCTTTTATGTCGGTTTCTCTATTGTTGGTCATAAAAATTAATGGCACAAACGAATGAAAGATAAGTTGAAGAGAAATTCGCTTGCAGTTCATAAAACTGTTGAAAATGCTAAATAAATAAAGTGACGACGAGAAGGAACAATATAAATAGTTAAAGCATAAAGGATCAACAAAGGAGTTGAATGGCGTGGAAGAAAAGGTGGAAGTGGAACTAGCTAGGGGAATATACCAGGACGAATATATTACACACCCACAGTCGAAGATGGCACGTTCCTGTAATAATGGCTGGTCAATTTTAATGAGAATACGTAAGAGTTCTGCCCAAGGACATGGACGCACATTTATAACCAAGAGGAAATGATGTGCTCCCCTTACCATACTCACTCTCTCTCTCTCTCTCTCTCTCATCATTCACCCGCTCAACGCATTTTGGTCTGATAAGTCCATCTGGCCAATTGGTAAGAGTCTGGGAGCCTGGGAGGTGTCTGTCAGTAATGCCCAAGTCCTTTGGGAGTCAGTATGTATGAGTGTGTGCGTTTATATATAATGTGTGAGTGTCCTTCGTAGAAGAAAAATGTAGCGGTAATTACATTAACTGCACTCAACCCCACCCATCATCTGAAACAGCCAGGGAAATGTTGTTTATTGAAGGAAAAGCCAAAGTGAAACTATTTTCATTAAGATTGAAATATGTTTATTATGGTTAAAGATTGTATAGGATGGTAAATATAGTATAATTGTGTTGGTATTTGGTGGAGAATAATTGTTCTTTTTGGTCTGTTCTAGTCCGATAGAGCTAAACCAATGCGAGTTTCATAGAATTGTGTGGGTAAAACAAAAAGATAACCATTTATCAAAAAGTAAGCAATGCGGTGATTGGGTCTATTAGAATCGTCGAAGTGTATATAACTGGCCGATGAAAGGGTGGCAGCAGTTAGTAAAGTATCTATTTTATTTCCTTGAATTTAAAGTAGAAATTTCACTTGTCGAAAATGACATATAGCCTAAAGAAAGCTTACAATAATACGATTTTGGTACGCCAATCCCTTTCTATGATGAATTAAGTGCGCCAATATCCCGTTCTCTCCAATGTTATTTCCGTTCGATCAGCCCAACCCCAAAGACCTTTCTCATCTTCATCTTCATCTGCAATTGGAGATATGGCCAATATGTTGTTTCCCTCACATTGGGCTAATTTCGTAAGCGTCCGCTAATCCTAAGCTGAAAACAATTACATTACTCAAACTCAAGTGGGAAGCCTCTGGGGTTTTGGTTTACTAACAATGAATGGCAATAATGAACGACACTGGGCAAGGGGAAATGAAGTCGCGATGAGGGAATTGCTGGGTGCTGGGAAAACAGCAATAATCGGGCAACGCACTTAACAAAATTTCAAGCAATTAAATCTTTAAATCGCATTTAAAAGCTGTTTTACCCACAATATTCTCTACTCTCCTTCGTGTTCTTCTTGTATTTTCTTCACAGTTTTTCTTTGCCTCTTTTTAGCGAACTAATTATAAAACGGATGCGCTCAACAAAAAAAAAAAAAGAAAACAGAACCGAAAAAAGGACAGCTAAATGCGACGCGGCCGGGCTCTAAAATAACAGTATTTTGCATAATTGTTGACCCAGAACCAGACCAGAAAAAAAGGGGCAACAACAAAATAGGAGACAAAAAATATATATATAGCCAAAGAATGTAATTTTACAGCTAGGATGATATTTCTTCTCACAGCTTCTTCTTTTACGTTTTCTACTTGTTTTCTCGTTTTCTTATTTTTCTCTCTCTTTCTATTCTTTTCTTTTTGCTCGCCACTGATTTGTAATTAGGAAACGGCCGCCAACTGTCGCCTTGGTTGCACAGCCACGCCCCATTTATACCGCATCTGGGCGTTGGTGGCTGGAGGCATTAGCGCAACGTTAAATGCCCAAGTGCCATCTGCTAAGGGATGGGTCCAACCCAACTACCACACTTTAGCCACTCAAGATAGGAAAATGCGGCTCGAACGACGTCTACCCTTGAATCTTGAAGCTCTTGATTTCGTACAAAAAAGTCGGTAAAATTTTATAGAGAAAAGTTAACTCTATAGTTCAAGAAAAAGTAACAAAGATGTTTATTTGGGCTGCACTTCTCAAAGATGACTTTATTTAGGGTCCATAGATACTAAGGATAATTTGTAATTGATCAACTCAAAATGAATATACCCTTTGCTGCAAGGGTATGAAAATGGTAACGGGGGTAAAATTAAATGAATGAACGAAAAGTGTAAAGCAATGACGCCTCATTCTTTCAATTCCCCACTTGCTCAGTTTTTTATTTTAACCAAGTTCCCCACGGCAAGCAGACTCTGAGACTTTGGCTTTCAAGCATTTTGCGGCTTTTCACTGCTGCAGTAAAGTTGGCAAAAAAGTTTATTAAACAAAAAAAAAAAAAAAAGGCAAAAAAAAAAAAAAATAATTTTAAAATTCAGTTTTGTCCTTTTCTTGGTCTCTCAGGTCGTTGCCGTAGCCATCTTCATCGCAGTCGTTTTGGACTCCTCCGTTCAAGTAGGAAATGGGCAAAAATTGAAATTATTTCATGTCCGGTGTCACCATTTTGTCCTGCTTCCGGTTGGCACCCTTTTTCGGTGGCAAACTTTAATCCCTTTTCGGCTATTGATGCAGAACTTTCTTGTGCCCTGAACTTGTACGCATTTCAAAGGAAATTTCATAAATTTTCGGGTCAAATATTTGGGTCCTGATTGTTATGGGAGCTGTTGCATATTTCCGGTTATGTCTTATGAAACAAAAATTTACATTATTTCATTAAATTTTGCATATTTTTGTTGAACATTTAATGCATTTTTGTATTCCTTGGTCCTCAACATGTCAACGTGTTGCCATTCATCATTGCTAATATAGTTGAAAAGTATTTTTGTAATAAATAATGAAAGTAATTTAGATTTGACGTCTAGCATAAATAAAATGTGAAATTATGTCTCAAAAAGATTTACTTTAACATCTTATGGCTTAAAATGTCTTTTTCTGCGAAAGAGTTAGACAGACCTATGAAAATACAGTGAAACCTCGATATAACGAACTTTGTTATAACGAAAAACTCAACATATCGAATTTGTCGTTAGGTCCCTTGAGAAAACGTATACCGATAACAAGTAACTATAGCAAATTAATAGATAGAACTAAAAATTGTCTGGTTCTCTTCAGATTCGTTATATCGAAGTTTCACTGTACATAGTTTATTAAATGGCCTCTTTTAACAAAAATCTTTTTGTAAATTAAAAGCATTAGAATTTTTTTAACCATGATTTTTTTTATGCACACATTAGATAGATAGATTCTTTATCAAATTTTTGATTCAATATTACAACTTTCGCCATCTGTTTTGTTATCAATATTATCGCTGCTTATTTTATTATTTTAAAAGTCTTTTGTTGTAATTTAACTACATTGATTGATTTTAGAAATCTTCTTATTGAGATAATTCAAATATTTTTTTAAGTTATGACAAATTGAAGCTTATTAAAGAGCATTTTTTCTATTGACATAATTAAAAGGACAAGCCATCATCACAGTACCGAGGAATCGAGGACGGAGTGCAAATGGTTGAAAAATGAGTTAGTCAAACAAGCCCAAGGCCATACGATAGAAGAGGCGGAGGTCGATGGGGGTAAAAGCGGCTATGCTCAAAGTAGAAAAGTAAAAAAAAAACGAAAGCGTGAGCAGGAAAAAGCAGAACAGAAAAAAAAGAATCCCAAATGAAAATGAGGCGCGCAAAAAGAGGACACGATGCGAAACGGGATACCCCTCCCTATGTGAGCTTTTGTAAGTGTGTATTGTATGTGTGTGTGTGTGTATATGTATGTATGTGTGGGGAGTGGACAACTATAGCTCTGTATAGCATGCCCAATCCCCCATCCCTTCCCATCACTCCGTATCCCGGTACATGGCCAACACCGCGTGGCGCGCTAATTATGATGAAAGATTTCTGCATCTTTTAGCGTTAATCCATTTGGAAAATTAGAAATGAAAATTTAATGAAATTTCCACCAACTTCTACAGCATTTCCACACGTTTTTCATTCTCCTTTTTTGCCTTGAAGGCAATTAGATTTTTTCCCCCACGTTTTGTATAAGCAAAAACTAATAATTGACCCGGGCAACCAAGGGAAAATATATATCTACATATATATATATATATATATATATGTATATATTGGAATATATGTACATATTGAATGCATTACATAGATATCCCGTTAAGTATTAAAATTTTATATTTCAGTTTAAGTTTCTTATTGCTTGGCAATGACATTTTGTTTTAGCAATTTATAAGTTTCGTTCAGTTTTTATTCCCCTCCCCCTGTGTTAAGGACTTGTTCATAAAACATGTTTTTAATTACCCATTCGCCATCAGCAAGGACATTGCCAGGGATAGGGCAGATGACAGGACAATAGCAAAAGCAACGTATAGCAAATACGACAAAGAAAACAATTAAAAATGTCGTAATTGTCGCATTAATGTTTTTCAGATAACTTGGCAAGTGGCCAGGCAGCCCAAGCACAACGCAGCAAGGACTCCTCCTAATTGCAGGCACGCAAAGCAATTTCGAGTAAAAAATAATTCAATAAAATTTAATTAAAGGCCATTAAACATTACAACAATTTTAACAGTCAAATATCATGCAAGGTCTCAACATAAAAAAAAGGAAACGCAAAAAAAAAAAAACAGAGAGGACAACAAGAAAAACTTTTAACATTTTTTTTTTACTTTTTCGGGTCCAATGTGTTCGGTCTGTCATAAAACATAACCAGAGGCTGTAGTTAATGGCTTATCCAATGGTTTTCTAGCCGGACTAGCTTTCGAATCGTTAACTGCACTTGTGGCATCGGCATAGTCATAGCCATAGCCATCGGCAACGATATCCTCTTCGCTCTCCATGCTTCGCATCGCAATGTCCCTTGGACATGTTCTGCGTATGGTTTGATTTGCTTTCCGAGACCCAAATTAAACGTTAAAATTGGCCATATCAACAAAAGCAATTAGATATCAAACTAACCAACCATTCAAAAGTTTACACTATCCTAGAATTTCCACAGACTTGTAAACTTTATTTATATTTATGAAAATTAAGAAATTGTAAACTGTGTTTAAATTTATAAAAATGAACAAATTGGTTTACATTTAAAAACTCGGAGTTCTTATTGTTTCAATATCATTTTCATTTCTACTTGCAAAAAAATACATCTAATTTTTATCCGATTGTAATGAAAAATATGTCATTCGACGGGTAATTCAATTCACTTTCTTTTGTAGTTCAAGGAAAAAATTACTTTAATACAAACTAATGTCGTAAAATCGCCTCGCCCAAAAGGCCAAAAATTTCCATAAAATATTAAGATTTTCAATTGGCTCCAAATAGAAAGTTGCAGCTAAATTTGTGTGTGTGTTCAAATTTGTGGTATGCAGCTTATTTTAGTTTTGCTATATCTACAACTTCTTCAAAGAGATCATACATCTATCGGTATTATTTAAGATTTTAGCAAAAATGCCCCCAAAAAACGGTCGTTTCTTTGTTCAAATGAACCTGTGAAAAAAACGCATTGAACTATGAAGGCAATTTTTACGGTTCATCATCTGCATACAATAAATTACAGAAAAATTATTCCATCAAATTATTTAGGAGCCGAGAAAATCAGAACTACAATCAGAAGAAAAAACCAGAGTGCCGGGGCTAACTTCGACCGCGTCAAACTTTGTATACCCTTGCAAGTTTGTTGGTAACTCTTTTATCTAAACTAATTGTTTTATCTAAAAAGGGTAATGTTTGCGAAAGAACGGCCTTCAATCTTAGCATAGGATATAACGAACTTTCTGATGAAAGTCACTGTTTTCCACCGATCCTTCCTATGGGAGCTATATGATATAGTTACCCGACCTTTACCAAATTCGGCACAGTCATTAACAGATATATTAAACTGACAAATGTTAAATTTGAAAGCAATCGCATCAAAAGTAACGAAGTTATTGACAAAAGTCACTGTTTTTGACCGATCGTTTCTATGGGAGCTATATGATATAGTCACCCGATCTTGATCCAATTTGGCACAGTGGTTTATAGTTACAATAAACTTACTTATATTAAATTTCACGACAATAGCTTAAAAAGTAACGAAGTTATTGAAAAAAGTCACTGTTCGTGACTTTGCCGTTTGTATGGGAGCTATATGATATAGTCACCCGATCTTGATCAAATTTGGCACAATTATTAATAAGAACACAAAACTGACCAATACCAACTTTTATGGCAATTGCTGATAAAACAACGAAGTTATTGAGAAAAGTCACTGTTCGTGACTTTGCCGTTTGTATGGGAGCTATATGATATAGTGGTCCGATCCGACTGAATCCGAGATATACAAACCAAACTGCAGTATATACAAGCCTACGTGCAAAATTTCAGCTCTGTAGCTCTTACGGTCTAGGAGGAGTTCGCATCGATCCAGACGGACGGACAGACGGACGGACGGACGGACGGACGGACGGACATGGTTATTTGAACTCGTCTCGTCGTGCTGATCAAGAATATATATACTTTATATGGTCGGAGATGCTTCCTTCTATGCGTTGCACACTTCTGACCAAAATTAATATACCATTTTTGCAAGGGTATAAAAAACGTCTTAGATTCGGGACAGCCACTGTACATATACATATACATATACATATATCTAAATAATATAAGAAAACTTTCTAATAGTTTCTGCATTTATCTCAACTATCTTTGGAAGAAAAAAACATTTTCTCCAAAGTCTCAATGACGTATTTTTTATAAATGTTGATGTTAAATTAAATTTAAATGTAATTTTGTTAAACGCTAACAACTTGTTAACAGCTTGTTCAAATACCTATAATATATAAGGAATTAAATCACCTTCCAGTTTTAATTGCTCATAAACAACTCCGTAAACTAGCTCTTCATTTCCACCAGCGATTGGCATCTTTATAAATGCAAGTCCTTACAATAATTTAATGGATTTACCCACATATTTTTCACACGCTTCTATATCAAGTAGCTGCGGTTTTAGTTCAAAAACTTTGGCGCCCAATCGAAGTCCTATCTCTATGTGGCTCTGTGTATGTATGTATGTGTAGGTGTGATGTTTATATGTGTTGGAGCAGCCCTTCGGCAAATGGAAGTGACATCATTAACTTTTTCTTGGCTGATGGTGGGAATCGGCTTCGATGCAACTATAATGCCCTTGTTGCTACCTTCGGTTCTCCTTGCCGATTTGTCTGGCTCTGGGTCTTGGCCGTGGTCTAGGTCGGAGTCTGCCTAGTCAGAGTGAAGTGTCTAAAAAAGTTTCTTCTCTGCTATCGTAGCCCATGCAAGTAGTCTGCAGTTTGCTAGGACTGCATCCTGCCTTGCCTTGCCTTGCCTAGCACATCCTGTGCCGCCTGCATCAACTTGTTTGGTCCTTATTGATTTGTATATTGCAAACTTCATTACAAGTTGAGTGTTATAGGTAGTTTGGGGCGTAGTTTATTTTCAACTTTTTATTTGCCCAGAGAAAAGTTGAGTTGGTTTATTTTATTTGCTTGTTTTTTTTTTTTTGTCTTTTTTTTCGTTTCTGTTACAGGTCAGTAGTTTATTTAGGGCTATTTGTTGCATGTACTGTGAGATAGAGAAAAATTGTTAAACTCGAGTTTAAATTAAGTGAGAGAGAAATAGAAAACATTTTTAGAACTCGGATTTAAGTGTGAATTACCTTGTAGCATGGAATTGCATACACTAGCAAGCATAAGAAAACATTTGATTCATTTTGAGGATGAGCGGGTGTATGAATGAATGAATGAATGAAGAAGTGAATGACTGAATGGCTGGCCCCAAAAGTTAACCAAGCAGACATGATTTTGAACTTGTACACGACATGCCAAGCAACAACTGGCATACGGACCTGACATGTAACACACTATGTACGATGGCATGCAAATGCTTCTCTTGGTAGGTGGGCGTGTCCCACACAAAAGGCTTACAAGTGGGATTCCCGCGAAGTGGCCGACTTCTTGTTATTCATATTTCAGCAACCTCAACCTCGTTATCTGCATACAATGGTCGAGAACTGCAAGACCCTGGAAGAAAATTCTAACTATAGAACAGCAACCATAAAAATAAACCAAAAAAATGGTTTGAATTGTCATAGACTTCACTTTACTATATGCTATTCCTGTTAACATCTATTTCTGTATAAACAAATGGTAAAATGGGTAAGTACTTACGTTTATAATTCGTCATGGCTTTTCCACACTTTGTTTCCGAACCAACTATTTCTTCCCTCGTCCCTGGCCATTTGAATTGTTGGTTATGCACTCCAGAGTCTGTAGTCCAGACTCAGCATTGTCAATGCTATCTGCATGATTACACCCACTTCCACATTCCCACGGTCTCTAAAGGATTCCACTCTTTCGGTATAGCTCAGATGGCATTTGCTACTTATTTTTGTTTTGCCCAGCGGCAACTGTATACCAAGTGGCCCCGCCCCGTCTCCCAAACAAAATGAGGGGGGTTTAATCTTACATCGCTGCATATCGAGGTTACAACTTGACAATAGTTTAACATGACTCTCATGTGGGGTGCGTGGCGGGGCATAGAAAGGTCTTTCTAGTCGCCCAATCTATGCCAGGGCTTAGCCTTATCCTTAGCCCGTTGCTGTCCCAGTTCGTGACCTAAATTATATGCACAACTATATATAAGACGATTCAGTGTGTGTGTGTGTGTGTGTGTGTGTGACTGGGTGTGGGGGAGTGTCTTTCATTCTTCCTCTCCATCGTCATCAGGATTCCTGGGGAATGCGGATTGCAATTCCAAGTGTCTCCAAGTGTCTTTCCTTTTAACCCCTCAGCCACTTCGGCAAAGATGCCTTATACAACAAATCAGCATTTGCTCGTGCGCAGATTTTCGAGGTTAATGCGTGCAAAAGTTTGAAATTAGTAAATTTCCTATCTTCAGTTTACACCACCTCGCTTTCTATCCACCCCCTTCTATTCTCTCTACACTATTTCCTTTCTTTTCAAATATATGTTAGTGCAACTAATTTATTTTGTATTTTGTAGACAAAAAGCCAAGAGCAGCAACACTCGTTTAAATTAAACTTTTTGACCTAAATTTATGCTTAGAACTTGATATGCATTTCGCTTTGGAAATAGTTTTATTTTCTTCTTCTCGTAACATCGTTTTGTTGTCTCTTTGTTTTTGATGGAGTTTTCCTTTGGCTTTTTGCGTAATATTCTAAAAAGCAAGCACATACGACGTGACAATATTTTGTAATTTCTTGCAAGCAAAATGAGTTCATTTCGAGTGACGCAGTAAGAAAGAAGAAGAAGCTAAAAATGCACTCAAACTGGTGAGCCTTTATAAGGACATTGCTTTCGCCGACCAGCCACGTGCCAAAGTTGTTTTCAATTAAATTGGATTTCGTTTTCTTTCCAAAGGCTTACAAAGATTTTATTGAACGTGTTGGTCCTTACCGTTTCTAAGCGTAACATGTACTGAAATCTTTTAGACCTTTATCCTAATGTCTTCCTTTTATATAATCGAAATTCAACCTCCTGGAATACATATCTAAGCCTCAGTGCATCTGTTTAGCACTTTGATCATAGAAAAGTATCTAGATTAATTTTTTTTTGTTTTTTAAAGAATCTTAGTGACCTAATCAAAGAGACCGCAGCTAAAATCGGCAAAGATAAGAAAAAGCTATTCAGAGTTATTTCGATACTAATCAGTTGATAAAAAACATTTTAATGCTCTAATTCAAGAGCAAGAGTAAACGTTTTCTTAATCGTAAAACAATGCATAGAATTCCTTCAAAACCCATTTAAAATTCCTTTCCTATTAGGCTCACTTTCAGAATCAAAGGACAAAGTGGTAGCATTGTGCTCTTTGCAATTGCGAAATGCAAATCTGCCACACAGCAGCCGCATAATTCACCAAATGAGAAACTAATGAGTGCGCATATTCAAAAAGGAAGAGGAAGTCCTGGGCTCTGACTCCTTGGCATTCTGTGGGGAATTTTGTGGGTCAAACTAAAGAAGGAAATGCAAAGTGCATTCACATTTTGATTTCATTATTGCCATTTTATGAAAAAGAAACCAAAAAAAAAAAGAAAAAATGAGAACTGAATCTCAACTTCCGAGTGCAATGTCCCCCAGCCTTAGGAATACAAGTGAGGAGATGCTTTGCAAGTGGTTGCATGTGCAGGTGAGTGAGTGTTTGTGTGTATGGCGCACACACAAGGTGAAAGCAAGGAATTGTGCCTCAAGCATCTGAAGGAGGAAAGGGAGAGCTAATGTTAAGAATAGTAGGCAAAAGATCCTTACAATTTGTGGAGGCAAAACTTTTTTTTTTGTCACTGCAGTTGTGAAAGGGATTTCTGGCTATATATGTATATTCCGTTGGCCAAAAGCGATTTTATGGCCGACAAGAATATCTTTTCATGGATTCTTGGCTTGTTTGGTCATTCGGCGTGGCGTTTCGTGTCGTTTGAGTTAAGTTTCTTTCAAAGAGGAGCAAAGGCATTAAATAAACAGTCAAGCCTTTGGCATATCCTTTGAAACTTTCTTTTTCATTTAATAATTTAATTAGACATCTTGTAGAGTTTATTCAATTTATTATTTATTTATTTAATGCAATAAATTTTCTCAGTTAAAGTTTCTCATAGTTTTCTGTTTTGTGTGTTTTTTTTTTGTTTTAGTTTCATTTCCATATATATGTAAGTACTTTTTATATTTAATTAGTTGGTACTTAACAATAATTTCGCTATATTTCTTTTGCTCATTTTTGTGTAATTTACCATTATCTTATTACTTTTTGCCTGTTTAAAACGTTAATAAGTATTGGTTTCTTATTTACAATTAGTTTTGGCTGATTCGTATCGTATTTTGCAACCATTTTCTTTACTAAACTTTCGATGAAAAACACTTAAGTTCTTAAAATTGTATTTTGATTTCGATTTATAGTTTTCTTATAGCTAAATCATTTGCCTTTTTTTTATTTCTCTGGTTGGTTTTAGGGCTTTTGAATGCGCTACGGTAGAAGGATGAAAAGTGGTTTAATTAATGAATGGAGATTGTGAAGAGAGAGGGGAGAAAAATGGCAAAAAGTTAAGCTGTTTGACTGAGAGGATGGTGGAGACCTCTCAAAGGCGGTTAACCGCAGCATCGCCAGCAATAACCACAAAGCATTTCAAATGTGAATGTGGACAGACGAAGTGTTAATTTCCACGCCTCTTAATACATAAAATTTCCCTCATGATGACCACAACATTCCATACCCTTCCCTCATCAATTGGTTAAAGTGTACGTTGCGGTTGGATGCGACCCCCCTAAAAAAAATAACACAACTGTCCACATTGCTTTACTTCTGTCGTCAGAGGCGTCTTTTGGGGGGTCCCAGCCAATCAAATTGAATGTTTCATTTGCAAGCAGAATTCCTTTAGAAATTTTTTAGAATAGATAATCATTTCAATATAAAGAAAATTTGAATAATCAATCAACAGGAGGGACTAAAAATCTATTGAGATTTATGGACAAAGGGAATAAATAGCTTTTAAAATTTCTTAAATTTCATAGATGATAGATAGAAAATACTATATAAAGAAATTTTGAAATTGTATTTCAGTTAATAAATTTAACTAAGAGACTCTTCTCCTGTAAATGACAATTGGTGAATGAAATGACTGTGGAAGTAGTTATAACTCCCTCTCAGTCCCTCTCCATGTTGATAATTAACACTTTTTTGATTACTTCGAGGTCAGTTTTAATTGCAATTAAGGATTTTGTTGTCATTTGCCTCATTTTCGAAAAAGAGCCTCTCACATTCGCTTGTTATTTCAATTAATTCTTGCGAAAAATCTTATAGGATTTGCTTGCTATATATATATATATGTATATATATATATATGTAATTATATATATTTCGATATAAATGGATGTATTATGTTTTTTCTTTTTTGTTTTAACATTAAACTAAAAGTAGTTTATATTGTTTCAGTTACAGGTTTATGTGATGTGTGTAATGTAAATTGGACATTAATTAATTAAATAAATATGCAGTGTTTTCTTTTTTTTATGCATTTTGGCGATGAGTTTTGTGTGTGTGGGGTTTTTTTTTTAATTTTTATCTCCTACATAAAGTTTATATATGTATATAGGTATGTTTGTGTGTATATGTATAAGTATATGTATATGTATTGATGTGAGTAGAGGCATAATATTTATTTGATTTCTTTTTGCGGTATCATTTAAATGCAATTCATTAGTATTTGGAATACTCATCGGCGTTACATTTTCTTTATTACTATATTTATCTATATATTGGGGGTTATGTTTTTTTGCTATTGCTATTTCCATACAGACCAGACATATATTTATATATGTAGTTATGTTGTATTATACTATTATGTTGAATTAATTTACATGTTTGCTGTGTATTGAACATTTCTCGCAGTAAAGTTACACCATCTATATATACAATATGCGAGTTTAAGTCCGACTCCACTTAATATAATAAATTTCACTATCGGCTATCAATTAAATTGTATGTATGTATGTATTGAAATTGGTTTTTTTCTTTATTTCCTCCTTTTATATATCTTTTTTTCCTTGTGGTTATGTAAATGGCATCGACACAGAGCACATAAAATAGAATTTCACAAATTGGTTTTTCGTAAACATTTTTCAATGTTTTTATTTAGCTGCTGTATGATGCGAGTTTTTGTTATTGAGTTCATAGTTGATTTGCCTTGACATCTAGTTTGAAAGAGCAGGAAGAACCAATCAAAAAAAAAGAAGAATATATCATTGAATAATGTAAACGTAAACTACAATTGGGACGGTCTGTCATTTGCATTTACGTATGTATATAGAAACCCAGGGAATGCAATCGTAATTTAAATCGAAACCATAGTTATCTCTAAATTGCCGTTGTTTTGTGTGTCTTGATTCGACTGTATTTTGCCTTTGAAATGTCTTATCAATCCATCAAACTTCGCATTGGCCATGAGAGTAAAATATTCAAAATTTTATAATGATTTAAATGCAAAATTTCTCAAAGGACAACACTTGAATTTTATTTGATTTTTGCATTTAGATTTTTTCACCTTTTGAACCACTCTGAACATATTGAAAAACAAGAAAAACATTCGAAGACAAATATGCATATTTCTAATTGAAAAAATCACCAAAATGTCACACTCTCCCCCTGCCCACATTGCCTGGCTTGACTATCGAAGTGGTTCCTGCTCTATAGCCTTAAATAACAAATAGTTTTGCATTCGATTGTATTTTGAGTTTGTCCAACATTCCATTTGTTTTATTTTTCAATGCTATTTGCTACCAGGGAAACAGTGGGGCGGAAGTTTGAGATTGAAGTGCAAGTTCACAGTATTTCGGTTGCAAATTTCCATTTTGTGCTGCATAAATATTTACGTTTATGCATTTATGCAAAAAAAAGAATGCCGAAAAAATATTGGGATAGATACATAGAAATGAAAGAGTGAGCGAGACAGCAGGAAAGCAAACCAACTGAAATCAGATTAGAATTCATTTTTGATCCGCTTATCGCCTAAAACTTTTACAACTAAAGTCGCTTAGAGCTTATAGAACTTACATTTACTTTAATTTTTTTCTCTTCTCTTTTATCGGTTTTATGTCTTTTTACTTTTGAAAATTCTTAAAGTTTTATTTTGGTTTTGTTGTATTTTTTACCTCTCATTTATAAGGAAAAGTCATTTTGCTTACAACATGCATACGATTATTTTGTTAATTCTTTCCTTGTAATTTGAATTATTTTATGTTGGCAGAGTTTCACTTTAACTTTCAATCTCTCTGGTTATGAATGCATATTCTTTAGAAGTTTCTAATTTTTAGCCCGACTTGGCTGAAACATGTCATGTTCTATGTCCATCGCCGATAATAATGACACTGAGAAATAGAGCCATGATGCAGAGAGTGTATGCCCGGGTTGTGGGTGCCGATGAAGTGACCGCCGATGCCGATGATTCACCTTGACAGAGAGAGAGAGAGAGAGAAAATCAAATAGTACATTTATACAAACAATTTATGACAATGCTTTCCAAAAAATATGCTCCAAAAAACAATTCAATCTGCTTGAACTCCTTTAAAAGAATTTTCCTTATACACATTTTTTTTTTCTATATTGTTTAATGTGAGTATCCAAAAAGTATGGCTTTCCAATGCAATATTTATATGTATATTTTTTTTGGTATGGTTATGTCAGACTTACCATTTATTATGTTGAGCGTTACTGTTGCACTGGGACTATTTGACGGGCTACATGTGTAATTGCCAGTGTCCCGCTTCTTGGCCGACTCAATGATTAATGAGCCAATCTGCAGTTGTCACGGGAGAATGAGCGAGAGTAAAATGAAGAAAAAGTCACACGTAAGTATGCAGCAAGCCAAAAAAAGAAGGAAACGAAAACAGAAAGGGAAAATAAAACCAGAGAAAAGAAGAAACTTTTCCGCAAAGATAAATACAACTGGCCAGAGAGAGTGAACACGACACCAACTTTTGAATTATATTTTCTTTTTCTTTTTTCATCTTCTGTTTCGGTTTCTGCTCGTTGAACACGTCTTGCAAATATTTGCCATGAGCCAGGCGAACTAATTTCGTGTCACGAAAGTTATTGCCACCGCCTGGCCAATTAGATGAAACAGAGAGGATAAAACTTTTATGGCAACAAAATATGCATGATAATTTCACGTGACAAGCTAGAGAGTCATTTTCAAATTGACTATAATTAAATTAAAATCATCAGGGGAAAACGAAAGCAAAAAACACAAGAACTGAAAAGAGAGAAAGAGAGGGAACCACTTACCGTGCTCTGACCCTCGCCATTGGCCTCTGGCAAATTTGGATCCAATTGCGTGCGATGGCGTCGTGAGTCCGCGGCCAATTGCTCGGCCCCATGATACCACATTATGAATGTGGGTGGTTCGAGAGCACCACGAACAATACAACGTAGCACCACATTGCTGCCAGCCTTCACGTAGCGATCTGGTTCGCCTAAAATCTCAGTGCGGGGAACTGCAAGATGAAGCAAAAAGAGAAGTGGCAAAATAAAAACAGTGAGAATCTTGCCAAACACAGAGGAGGACGAATGTTGATGAAGGGAAAATTGTGTCATTCAAGGCTAATCTATTGAATTAACAGCTTGACAGTCACGTAGCACACGTAAATCTGGGCACCTTTTTTTGGCGTGCTCTCTGTAAATCCGCTTTTCAATTTTTCACTTACTGAAGTTTTGCCGACCACCACCCAACGCTTCGCTTCGCTCCATCTCCTTCATCTCTCTACCTTTTGCATCTACGGCGCACGCACATGCATAACAAAACTAAAAAGAAGAGAGCCAGTCAGCGACGCAGAGCGACGAGGCGAGAGGTCTGGGCCAAAAAAAATAAAAAATACATAGAAACCCATTCCACCAAAGCACCACCCATTTTAACACCACCCATTGAGGCGGCGAGGCGTCTTCATTTGCTTTTTGGACGTTGGGGACGTGAGCTTTGAAATTTGACAAAATCACGTATACGCCCGAGTTTTCACTGCTGTTACACAAAAATATGTGTGTGAAATGAGTGCTCTGAGAATATCTACTATGAAATGTTAGTATGTATCTGTGTAACTGTGCGTATGTGTGTGTGTGTAGCACATGCTTTTCGAAACACGCGCCTCACTTTTTAGATTTGACACCCAAACTGTGTCAGCTTGTCAAAATCGTCATGTTGTGCATGTTAGTTTCCTAGCTGCTTGACTGAAGGACCAAAAAGGTGGGGCAGAAACAGGAGCTAAAAAAAGGGAAATGCAATGTTATTAGCAGCAAACATTCTCCACCCACCCCGCAGACAAACTAACTATTCCAGCGAGTATTGGCAGCAGCAGTGAGTAATTTTATTTTAGTGAACTACATGAAATGAAAATTGTTGCACATAGTTTTATCAAGCAATTCCTGGCAGCAACTCGCTATACGTATAGAAAGCTAGCGCTTTAGGGGCTTCTTGAAAATTAACTAACGGAAAAATGTTCAAAAGTGTTTTGCCAACTTGCTTAAACTTTAGCCTAATACCAAAATTAAATATTCACAACAAATAAAAATAAAAACAAGTGAAAGAAAAAGAAGACAAAAAAGACACTAAAATCGCAAAACGTTTCTCTGATTCATAATAATTGCCTGACCAAAACAAATTTTCTATGCTACAGATAAGATTCTACGGCAAGGATGTTGTATCATTGTAGCCTATAGAAGTATAGTCTATAGAAGTCCCTACAATTTGATTCTCTTTTTCCTTACCAAAAATGTTTTCACTATTAGAGCGAAAATTATTCTTCAATATCGAATTTATACAAGTTTCGTAGATAAAATCTCGATTACTGAAAAATTTGTATTATTTTTATAAAAAGAATGAAAAACATTTACGTTACTTCAAAAATGATTAAGAATTTTTTCAATATTATTTTCTTAGAAAATATGAAAAGAAGATTAAAAACATTTATAAAACTTTTAATGCTAATTAATTGAAATAAAATACACACTCAGTGGTCAATTAACTTAAGCTTGAGCTATCGTTAACATGGGGAAACCAAAACCAAATCCACAAAAGGAAAAACCAACCACAAAAAAGAGAAAGAAATAAACCAACAAACTTTGAACAAAGTTAACCACACTTTTAGCTAATTTCCACCCAAAAAAAAAAAGAAAAGAAAAGTAAGTAGAATGCTAAAATCTCATATATTTCGATAAAAGCGAGAAAAGAAAATTGAAACGAAAACTGTGGATAGTAGTGACAAGCGAATTGCAGCAACTTAAATTAATTGAGTTTATGGCGAAATGCTTTTAGGGAAATTAGTTAAGTTTAACAAAATGAAGAAAATGCTGGATGGCAAAGGTGCCGAGAATAAAGGCGAGGGCAAGAGAGAGAAAGGGCCAACATCACAGGGAAATTGTCACTTTTGATGGCCAGATAAAGAGTAACAGAGAAGGCGAGAGAGCAAAGCCAAAAGAAAAAATTGGCTTTGGTCCTACAAGATTAGCAGCAAATTAAATAAGCAGACACAAAAAAAAAGGAAAAAGAAGAAGAAAAAACCCTGAAAGCAAACGAGATGAACAGAAAGCAAATCTCATAAAACCAAATCTAGTTTGTCATTCAATGAGGCAGAAAAAAAATATATATATTCATGTCATTTGCGGGGCCATGTGTGTGAGAGCAGTACGATGGGTACAGATTGAATTTTTCGAGGTTAAAATTCAATGAAATGTAAAATCTAAACCTAAATTTACATGTCTTTCGTTGTGATTTCGTAAAAAAAAAACAAACGAGAAATATTAATTTTAAACCCAACCAAACACACAAAAATACCCTTATCTCTTTTTACTACTAAGTAATGTTGCAGTCAACTGACTGATTTGTGCCCAAGCTAAAAGTCAAACAAAAAGAACTCCACACCCACATGCCCATAATGTTAAACAAATTGACCGAAAACTACGAGCCTATTACAACAAAAAGCAGCCAAAAAAGAAAATGGCCAACGGCTCAGAAATCAAATACATTTCAGACTAAAGCTTCGGCCTATTCCTTAGCCTCTGCCTCAACATAAAACCCATTGCTTGGTCCTTTCATTGAATGAATCGGAACATGCAAAGGGAGTTCTACTCGTTGGCACAGACAAAACGATGCAATAAATACAAATTACATGGCCAACCAACCAGATTCGACAGAGAAAGCAAGATAAATAAAGCGAGCCAGAAAGAGAAAAAGAGAAACATCCAAAATAGTAAGGATATAAGACGAGGCGGCTCTGTCTCTAGGTGCTGCCGATAATGGTTATATAAATGGGGAGTCGAAAACGCACAAAAAAGAACAAAAAAAAAAAAAACCAACCAAAACCAAAATCCATACCACACCAAAAATTCTACGTCAAAGAATAGAGTGAATGGTTTGAAGACTTGAACAGAACGGTCGAACATTGCCAAATGACTGCAAATAATGGGAAATCTCCTGAACCGCTGACTGTCTGACTGACTGCCTGCCTGCTGGCTAGCTGGCTGAAAACCATTGTGGAAAATCTATATATTTTTTCTTTCACTACGTCTTCGTTTCGAATGCTCATATCTTCCATCCATAGACATAGAGAGGAAGGCATGAATAGAAATCTTTTATGCTTAAACATGTCGTTAGATTAACGCAAATGTGGCGAAGCATACAAAATTTTCAGATACCTGTTGGGTGCCACCCATGGAGTGGCCTGATTCCTTTCATTTTGTTTTTCACACACACACACACATACGCTTGGACTAGTGTTTAGCATACAAATTAGCTCAACCGGAAATGCGAAAATCACTTTTGGCAAACGCCATTATCCAGTCTATTGCCCTCTTGGCCCTCTTCTTTTTGGTCCATCCATTTTGGCCTCCTTTTCTTGCCACATTCATTTACCCCATCCTTTTTTGGATTTTTCTTTCTTTTTTTTTTTTTTGGGGTCCTATCTTCTTCCATTGGTTTGGTTTTTTTTTCTTTTGGTTTTTGGCATTTAGCCTTTTATAGATTTAAGCCAGCATGTGGTATCTACACATTTTCCATTTTCTCGTTCTCTCCATAAAACCAAAGTGTTTGTTGCATAAAACAGAAAATTCAATTTGTTGCTCCAAATGTAAATTTACTTTTACTCTTTTTCTCTCTTCTCTTGTTATTTTGGAAGACAATGAGATGACCTTAAAATGTGCCTCCATAGAGAGAAGTCAGCATTTTAAGTTAGTTAAGAGATGTACTACGTTTTTATAGCCCTTGATGGAAAATTGTCTGAAAGATCGCAAATTTCCCAAAGTATTGAACCCCAATTTATTTTAGTACTGTAAGTCAGCACCTTATTATACCCTTGCAGAGGGTATTATAAAATTGGTCAGATGTTTGTAACGCACAGAAGGAGACGTTTCCGACCCCATAAAGTATATATATTCTTGATCAGCTTGAGAAGCTGAGTCGATATAGCCATGTCCGTCTGTCCGTCTGTCCGTCCGTCTGTGCGTATGCGTTTTACTCAGCCATCTTAAGAGGTATCGGGTTGAAATTTTTTTTGGAGACTCTCTATTACCTGTGTGAGATAAAGTATGAAAATCATCGGGATCGGACTACTATATCATATATTGTTTAATAATCATTAAATGTGTTTTGAATTCAGTAGTTTGAAAAATATTTGAGCATATTCATAATACGACAACTAATGCTGTTGATGTATGAAATTTCACTTTTCTTATCGAATTAAATATAATAATAAAGAACTGCAAGGGTATATAAACTTCGGCAAGGCCGAAGTTAACTTCCATAGCTCGTTTATATAGATTTTATTTATACTAAATAACATGTTTAAGCTCACTATATCTTAGATAGTCACTTTACAAGATTCGCTTCATAACTATTAAATATATCCATTTTCTTGAACAAGACTAGAGACAAAGTAAAATTACACAAATTTTACTTCTACAAATGTTTTCTTGTAATTTGCTAAATTGCTTTATTAAACAAACATAAATAACTTGCAAAGTCAAAAGGATTTTTCATTCTCCAAGAAAAATGTGTCAAGTGTAAAAAGAGAAAATCTCGGCAAATAAACAAAATTCTTTAGAATCAAAAATGTTTGCATTGATTTCAAATGTTCTCTATGAAAATCTATATACTTCTGTGGCATATTATAACATTCCATAGTTTGCTGTGGGAGGAGGGTGTAGTAAGTTTGGGTTAGTTGTTATTTAATAAACACACACACCGTCACACATGCATCCTGTGAACTTTAAAATATTTTACATCAATTACAGTGGAACGTGCCTTTCTCATTGGTCAGCTGCTCTCTCTTTAAAATAATTCTGTCTCTGTTCTTCTGTCTTTGTGTATGTGCAAACATAAAATTTAATTAACTTTTTTCAACACCCCCGAGTCGACAAGTGTGTGAGTGTGTCTGTGCGTGTGTGTAGAGAGAAAAGTTTTCTCGTTAAAAAACTTGACCGAGCAAAGAAATTTCTTTGTGGTAAAATTTGGCATTGGGCAAATGCAACTAGCCGCAATTTGAATGCAATTTACTGAGTAATTTCAAATGCAGCAAAGATCTCAACCCCACTAAAACTCAATTTCCTCTCTAGCCCTTATCATGCCTCCTTTTTCTTCTACTGAACTGAGTCATTTGCTCAGTCTGGTTGGCTTTTGGAAGGCCAGCAAAGTGGGGCAAAGTTTTTGCATATGTCCATGGAGAAATCGCTTGACCTTACCGAAATTTTGCCCATCTAATTGCATGTGGCTAGGATTTGGAATATTCATTTCCATTTTCATGTTCATGGTTCATGGTTATGGCCATGACACTTACCCACAACATGAAGCTGTACACGAGCGCTAACTTTTGGCTCTGTGGACACTTGACACTCATAGGCGCCGGCATCGCGAGCCTGCACATATTTTATTTGCAGTGTCCAATATTTGTCTGGTTGCTTGATGGCCAAAAAACGTTGATCGGCTATGAAGACAGCTCTGAAATAGATAAGAAGATACAATAAATTAGAGAGATCCAAATCTTTTCATGAAAGAGTATCTTTGCACAATAAATTTCCTTCTTTTAATGAAAAACTCTATTCCAAAATTTTTTTGCTGCTTTTTATCACAGTGCCTAAACTTATTATACCCTTGCAGAGGGTATTATAAAATTGGTCAGATGTTTGTAACGCACAGAAGGAGACATTTCCGACCCCATAAAGTATATATATTCTTGATCAGCTTGAGAAGCTGAGTCGATATAGCCATGTCCGTCTGTCCGTCTGTCCGTCTGTCCGTCCGTCTGTGCGTATGCGTTTTACTCAGCCATCTTAAGAGATATCGGGTTGAAATTTTTTTTGGAGACTCTTTATTACCTGTGTGAGATAAAGTATGAAAATCATCGGGATCGGACTACTATATCATATATTGTTTAATAATCATTAAATGTGTTTTGAATTCAGTAGTTTGAAAAATATTTGAGCATATTCATAATACGACAACTAATGCTGTTGATGTATGAAATTTCACTTTTCTTATCGAATTAAATATAATAATAAAGAAATGCAAGGGTATATAAACTTCGGCAAGGCCGAAGTTAACTTCCATAGCTCGTTTTCTCATAAATTTGATTATTTCACTATTAGTTTATTTCACTTCAATAAAGTGCAAATGGTCAAACTGAAATGTAGTTAAAACTTGAAATTGAAATTAAAGTTTTCCCCGGGCCATAAGAAGTTAGTATGGGAGGGCAACTGGCAATGCGACAGCTAAACAGGCCTCACTTAGTCGCCAAGTTCCTACTGCTAATGGCCACTCAAAAGACACTCAAAGTTATTTAGTTGCGGCATTTAAACAGCTTCTCTCTCTCTCTCTGCCTTTCCCAAAGAAGTCGAAAGGGCAACATTGTAGCAACTACTCGATGTGTGTGTGTGTGTGGGAGGGAAAGACGTATGCAAATGTTGGGGTAGAAGTGCATGGGGGGTGAGGCACTAAAATAAGTTGCATTTAATGTCATTGTTGCAATATTTTTTAGTCCCCTCCCTTGGGAGTCTCCTTCTCTCTTTCGTATACGAAACTGAAATTGTCCCCTGCACTTTGCCTAAAGTGCAAAAATGTTTCCGTCTTTTCCCGTTGAAAATGTGCAACGAGCCAACAAGCCACACCCCCACACACATGCGTTGACACTGCTTATTATGGGACATACCCGTACTACACACTCTTTTTCTCATTTCTTGGATCACCCTATTCGGTTTTTGCCCTGCACTAACAAGTTTTGATACTAAACCCAGATTAGACCCTTGCGTTTTGCACTCGTAAAACTCGACATTTTATGACTTTTGCCATTTCCTTTTGGCCTCGCCTCTTCCATTACTTCCCGCCGCACACCACGCACCCTCGAACCAGTGCTTTTCCATCTTTTCCTTTTTTTGTTGGTCCAATCTACAACTCTCCTCTCCCACCCAGGACGATTTCTTGTCGCTGTATTTCTTATCAAGATTTTGTAGTTACTTTATAATTTTCATTTCGTTTTAAAGTTTTCCCAAGTAGCGGTGACTTTCCTTTCCCTTTCCTCTTGCTCTAAACATTATTTGCCATATTTTTACTCTCCTCTATTCGGCTCCTTTCTCTAGATTTCCCTTAACTACTTCTTCTCCTTCTCTTTTTTTTCTGTCTTGAAATGGTTTCTCTTTTGTGTGGTTTTCTTTCACTCGACTCAAGTGCCTAGGAAGTGACCCCCGATGCCGCATAACTTTTTGGTCTGCAATTTATTGGGTTCTCTGCTGGAGTAACAACAGAAACACCAAACCAGAAATTCTATACGGGCCTAATAAAAAAGTTTGGCAGATTATACGTTTCTATACGCCACACAGATAGCATATATATATTTAGCAAACAGACAGACGTGTTAATAAAGAATAAATATCATCCAATAAATGTGCTCAATTGTAAATGCTTGCACCAAATTGGTCAAAGTGCAAGTGGAAACGATTTACAGTTTTTCGAATTTTATGCCAACAAAAGGAATTCACAATGTATTTACTTCTTTATATGGCAAATACTTTCATAGAGTATAATTTAATGAAACTTTTTAACAGGAAGCTAAAGCTCATGTTTGATTAAAAATTTATAATAAATTACTATGACCTTTTAGGAAAGCCATGGCTTGGGAATCGATTGATATGAAAATCTATTTATCCAGCGCCGCTTTGATAAAGATATCAATTGTAGTGTAGGAAAGGGGAATATCAACTTAATGAATTTCTTTATTTGAAAATATGAGTTCTTTTGTTTATTCTAATGGATTTGTTGAATAGCCTGTTGAACAGATTTTCCAACAAATTGCTTTGCCTTAATTTTCCATCTGTGCTACTTTGGAAGAATTAATTTTACTCAAAACATTTTTATACAAAACAGCAAGCAAATATAGTGGGTATAGTTTAGAGCGATTTTTGTTTTGTGGACTAAAGAACTGGATTCCCTTAGATTCCACTCATGATTTTTGTAGTTACTGCAGGTTTCTCGTTTTTCTCTCCTGTTGGTGATTTTCATTTTGAAAATCCATTAAATGCAACTCGCTTGTGTGTGTGTGTTGCATGGTAAATTTCTGTTTGCTGAGAGGAAATAAATTGCAAGCAGGTGCGAAAGATAAGAGATAACAGAAGCTGCTCTTGGGCAGATGTAATTACCCTGTCCCTGGACATTCAGGGGTATTATTGTATCCTTGTACTCTTCAGTAGCCAGCCAGCCATCCAGCCAGCCAACCAGCCACCCAGAGTAAACAGAAATAATCTATTGTGTTGGGGCTATAAATTTCAAAAGCTGCCATATGTGTGTACACGAGTGTGTGTGTGTGTTTCTTTCCTGAGGACAAACAAAAGATCGCCTTGCACGTGACATTTATATGATAGTGTAAACACATCATTTGCGCTATTATACCGACAATACACAATTTCTTGCCCCAGTGTCTTATACTGTGACTCGCAGTAAGTGGCTAAAAGTTTTCCTCCTTTTTATTTTCCTGTTCTTGTTTCAAAATCTATTGCCATTATGCCTGATATGTCAAGGAAGAGAGGCTGGACAAACAGTTGGAGGTTTTCTTGGAGGCTAAAGAAAAACTTTTTAGATAAATGGGCAGAAATGATGCAAGGTGCAAGCCTTGGGGTGGACTTGCGGTCCAGCGGAAGTCTGCCTTGAATGAGGCAGGACACTTGAAGTTGCACTGCAGGAAGCAATCAGTAAGGACACTATCTCAACTAAATTTCAATGGTTTTCCTTCTGTCTCTGATGGTCGGAAAATGTTCTCTCACTCTGTTTGCCCTGCCAGTCATTCATTCATTCCTGCCTGCCCATTCATCCAAACGCACACACTGAAGCGTGTCCTTATCTAATGTGAAAGGTTCATTGGTTTTACTTTTCTATCAATGTAATAAGCTGGAAATGTTTGCTGCAGGAAAAACTACAGACACTCGGACAGAGAGCGACAGATAGACAGTCAGATACACGGACAAGCAGACAGTTTGAAGTGAAGTGAAGCTTTTGCTCTGGATTTTTGTGCAATGAAATTGCACACACTTGTGTTTCCGCTTCGCCTGTCACACATACACAAACAAACTTTTATACATACACATATCCATATATGTACATGAACTTCTGGGCAGTATAAAAAGGACATCCACAGCTACTCAAGAAAAAGTGGATTCATTGAGGGCTGCAGAACTCAAAGAGTGAAATTGAAAATACAAAAATGCAAAGGATATAAGTTTGTGCTCTTAATTCACTTTATCACAAATCGTATTTGCTTCTACTTCACTCAATTGAAATTTGATATAATCAATATCTATTTTGCTTCTTAGACAAATGTATCTAATTAATATTAAATGACTCGACAGTCATAACACATCTAGTGACAATTACGGCATATAATCAACTGCTTCACAATAGATTACATTTTGGCATTCATAGTTTGCCATTCAAGTTGCTAAACACATTTTGGCCCGCAGCCATACAAATGATTTCAATGAAAATAGAGAGACAATATTCATTCTAATAATGCAACAATGATGGTTAATGTTAAATAGTAAATTGCCTCAAAGTAAACACTTGATTTGTGATATATATATGTACATATTTCCTTTGAAATTGAATTTCAAATTAAATCTTGTTAATTTTCAGTAGCTTACCTGTCGACAGTTAATATATGGCCGTCACGTAAACGTATCCAGGATACAGATTTGTTGCCAAGTTGCTTGACCTGCGAGTAAAAAAGAAAATAATTTACATATGTGTAATAACAATTTTCACAATATTTTTAAAATCTAACACAACAGTATCAATATGTCCGCTACAAAAAATGTCCGCGAAACAAATTTTGTTAATAGCATCCTAGTTTACAAAAAATATGTAAAAGAAATTTGAATTTGCAATTAAAATAACATAACCAAAAAAACGTAGATATACATATGTATTTCGTTTTCTTCAAAAAATTTCTTGAATAGGGTTTTATAAAACTCAGAGGTTTGGTTTTTAAGTTTAAGTTTTTTTGAGACGATGAATTATGATAAATTAGGACCTCATAAACTATGTACATATATGTATTCTTTTTAGGCGTCAGAAACCGTGTCGATAAAGCAGTGTCCTTCTGTCTGTGCCTTTTAAAAACTGAATGAATCTTGGTATTTAAGTTTTAATTGCCCAATTGTGATCAAGTTTGACAATACGTTGAATCGTACGACAATAGCATAAAGCTGGCGTAGAAACCATCAATCAAAAAGCATTGAGAAATATCTCGCATCAGTAGAAATATATTAGCCAAAAAATTTGCCATAATATTAATATTAGAAGAATTTTAAAATGGTACACACTACAGACAGCCAAACTTAACTTCCTTCTCGTTCATAGTTTAAATTTCAAAATAATTTTACCACTTTGTTGTTCGATTTTTTCACTTACTTTAAGTGAGTATACTTTGGTAATTAAATGTTTTATTATTAAAGTTCGTTTGGTCAGAGTTGTCTACTCTTTGACTTACATCGTAGCCTATTTTTCGTGCTTTGTCAGTCTGGTCGGACTGCCAGACCGTCTAATTCATTCAGCTGACTCTGGAAGAACTGACTTTATTACATTGTCAGACAGTTTCTGTATATAAAAACGCTTGCACAAAGTTATCATAAATTTAAATTACATCGCATTCAAGTTCATTCATAAGACTCATAAAATTAAAAGTCATCGGAAGTGATTTTTAAACTGCAGTATTGGGCGAATTAAATGCTAAATATGCCTTTTAGCATTTATTTACTATGTGTAGGTATGCATACGTAAACCCAATTAAATCCGACATATGCATTTGGTTTGGCCCTCATTAGATATAAGCATTACAACCAAATTAAGGCAGTGATGCGGGGGGCCCTGCCCGTATCGTTTACATGTCTACAGCATTAAAATGGATCTAGCATCTGTTCTATGGTATGTCCTATGTCTATGGTAAACTCAAAACCAAAGTGTTGAATAGACAAAATAATTTCAATGTAAATTGAGTCGAGGCATTTGCTACTAACCCCACTTAAAATTCACCCACGCCCAACTATCGCCTGTTCACTATTTCTATGTGTGTGTGTGTAAATGCATTTTAGATTTACTAACTACGACACATTTCGATAATATCTGAAACATGCGGATGTCTGACTTTATCAGCAGCCTTCTATTTCCACCCACTGCCTTCTGTGCTCTTTACTCTACTCAGTTGCATGTTCATTTTGGTATTTAATTACATTTCAATGTAGTTTCTGTGGCCTTTTGATGAAGCGGGAAGCGAATTGAAAGAGGGCACTGCATTTGGGAGTGCACTAATTTACTTTTGGCTCATTTGCGGGCAGAACTTGGGTTGTCGATTGGGAATGGAAGAGTAAGAGGGAGCAGGCATACACTCGCCTTTCACTTGTTGAGCTAAATCACTTGAGGATTGTCGATGTTTGTTAATGGAGCGTAGAGACGACTACAACGACGACGACTCTGCCATGAACTAATGCTAATGCCATTTAGAGTGCACAGTTCCAAAGCAATGTCAGTGAATGAAACTTCCAAATAATCGTTATGCCATATGGAATCACATGAATGAGACTGCAAATGAAAGGATGCAAACTGTCAGCATTGAAATTCCTTTTCACTTTAAAGATTAATATCCTGAAATATGTTCCTCTGTAGAACAAAGGCATTTTCAGATTCTAGAAAATACATAGCTAATTCTACTCTAGTTATGTAGTTGTCAAAAGTAGCTAGCTGGTCTCTACCAAAAATTGTTTAAATTTAAACAATGTTCTTTGAAGACGAGTAAAGCAAAAAAGAAAAAAAAAACAATTCAATTTAGTTGGTAGAATTTATTGGAGCATTTACACAGAAGGCTCCACTTTAGATTTCTTTGGCATTGTTCGGACGGAGTATAGGACAAAAGTAACAACTTCAACAATTACAAATAAGCTACTGCTCCTTCGTATATTTCAAATAGGCCAGAGTCGAGAATCCCTAACAGTGCGTCCATCTTCACCTGTTGTTGTCGTCGTCAGACGGTAGATGGAGCTGAACCTGGCCTCGGACAAGTCAGGCCAATTTGAAAAGTAAAAGGGAGTCGTCCAACAGAAAAGTCACTCAACTGTGGCACTTAATGCAGCATTTGAACAAAGAGCAAACCAGGCACAAGGATGATGGTGGGCGTGGTCATGCTTCTCCAAAGAAAGACAGGCAGACAGATAGAGATAGACAGAGAGAGAGAGAGAGACACCGAGCAGACATAAAGTGTAAAGCGAACGAGTAATTGACGAAAATTGAGATGCGAGAGAGCTTTTTATACTTTTGTCCTTTCCGCCTCTGCAGCTGCTGCCACGGATCCTGCCCCCTGTCCCTGTTCCTGCCCCTGTCTAGGATATGCGTTGAAGTTTTTGTGTGAAAAGCACTTAATTGACCATGACAACGAGAAATTAACATTGTTCTGCTGGAAAATTACAACAAGCATGCATTAAATATTTCCCAGCTGCCTTCCTTTTCAGTTGACTTTTTGGGCCCAGGATTAATAGCCAGTTTGGTTTTATTTATTTTTGGTTCCTTTTCTCTTATTGTTGGTTTTGTCTTTTTCTACATCTTCCTCGGCAGCAATTTGAATTACATTTTAAACTTTGAGTTTGACTTTGAGTGTGGGTAAAGGAGAATGTTATTTAAAATTAATGTTTCAATATGAAAAGGAATTCGTTTAGCCATTTCGCGAGGGTATTATAATTGGCTGCTTAGAGCTATTGGATATTATTTTTTCGTATAAATTTCTATTCTAGAATGCCTAAAATTGTAAAGGAGTTTGCGAGAAACTTAGTATTTGAAATCCTATTTATAACATTTAAAGAACAGAAAATCAGTGGTCTTAATATGTTCTATATACTTAATATACCTAGTTTTATTTTCTCTAATTTACTTTATTTTGCACTGTTTATTACTTATTCAATGCACATTTTTAAGCTGTTGTGAATAAAACTAATCTAATGTTTCAAAACAATTCTTTTTGGATAAAAACAAAGCCAGTGTTTCTATGAATATTTAATAAAACTATTAAAAACAATTTCCAAATGAACTTACATTTAATCATTTCTGTTTGTTATTATCATTATTTTTATGTTATTGTCAATAATTAGTTAAAAACCATCAAATATAGAAGTCACGTAGGGTTCGATATAAAATTAATTTGTTGAAATTTAATTTTCGGATTTTCGTTAAATACAAAATTTATGAAATATTTACAACTTGTTAGTAAACAAATTTTCAGCATGGGGTCAAAAAAAGAGAGAGAAGTGGCAGCCACTAAACACCTGTACAAATAGACCGAGGGAGTGGAGGTTAAAAGAAGAAAGGCACACACAACCGGCCATAACCGCACACACACAGACACACACACACCTTGACCGATGCCAACAAATATTTACGCAATAAAATTTAATGTGTTTTCTATTAAGGAAGACCAACAAAAAAAGAAAAAGAAGCAGCACCCAAAAGGAGGAACGAGAAATAATAATTAGAAATAAAACACACGCAAACCTAAGCTAAACACGCAATGGATGTTTTGTTATATATTTGTATATATTGTATATTGTTGCTACTCACCCGACAGGGCAGATACGCATGTGTTCCAATTTGTGTGGTCACATTGGATGTGGCATAACCATCCAGATATGGCTCGACCATAGTTGCTGTTGCCGACAGGGCGGCTACCTCGGGCAGCAATGAAGACACTTGAGTCAGACTGGAGCTGGCAATGGCAGCAAATGCGGTGGACGACGATTCTAACGATGACGATGATGACATAGATGATAATGATGATGTGTCGCCGCTCTCATCGAAACTGGCTGATGTTGCTCCTGACGCTGCTGAATGCGATGCTGAAATTGAATTGGGCGGCCAGCAAAAAGTGGGGAAAGAGAGAAGAAAAGTGGATTTGTTGTTAATCGAAATGACAATTTTTTTCGTTTCCTTTTTTTTTTTTCGGTTTAAGAGGCAATATTCAACTCCGCCCATCACACGTCACGTACGTGTCTGTGGAGTGAGTACATATATGTATGTTGATTTAGACCATTAAAGCTAGATTCAAATTCAGATTCCCAGACACAAAAATTTAACCATAAGAAAAAATGGAACCCCACGAAAAACATCAAATCAGGCGCAAAGAAAAGTTTATCATCAAATGAGGTCTGGCAACTGAAACGTCATTGTTCGAAATTTTTATTTAAATAAAAATAAAACCCACCATAAAATAATTATTTGTCAGTTTTTCGGTTTCAAATTAATCAAACCCCATTTAAGTGGCTTCTGATTTTTGTACTGACGAGAAAGTTTTTTTTTAATGAATGGCGTTCATTAAAATTGATTGTTGTTTGCCCCCCAATGTTGATGTCGATGCCGATGAGTTGGCAATACAAACACTCATCATTCACATCGCTCTCATCAACCTTCTAACCATCATCATTATCGTTATCATTATCATTATCAGCGGCAGAAGGTCCGCCCAGAACGCATTTGGTATTTGCTGAATTGCCAATTAACTGGCAATTTTCACTAAACCGTACAAACGAATCACCGTACCTTGGTCCTATAGAAGCGTTTTCGATTTCAAAAAAAATATTTTACTGAATATTTTAAACTGAAATCTAAATCAGAAAACAATGCAACTTCTTTTCAGCAGTTCAGAATCTGAAAATCTGACTAAAATTAGGCTTAATCCTAAATTCATAGTATTTTACCTTGCTAGACCTAATAAAGTTTGTAAACTTTTTCAAAGTTTACAGAGTTTAGATTTTTCAAATATCTATAACGATAAACTATTTAGATGTGATACTGGGTATATATCAAAATGTCTTCATATTTTTTAAATTTTGTAACTCATTGAGAGCCCGTTTATGCAACATTTTAGAACCACTGTGCGCATTCAATTGATTTTTCTTACGACTATCTTCATTTTTGGCTTGTGCCAACGCGAAAACCACTTTAACCGTATAAATTAATTTCAGTAATGCGTGAGTAGAAGAAATGAAAATGACAAGAATGTGAATTGGCGGGGGAATGGAATGGGAATAAATTGGTTGCATTTTCGTTTCTTTTCTCTGCGTTTTTTCTTTTTTGACATAATTGCTGCTGTTTCTGACAGTTTCAATTTTGATAGATTTGATAGGGGGAGAGAGAGTCGGTTGGAAATTTTAGTTATACATATAAATTTTCCATGTGATCTATGCCTTTTACCCTGACCCAAATATCTATTGGGTTGGAAACGCAACTTAGAAAATGGATAGAATTTTCTCTTAATATTTTTTTTTGAGAGCTGAATGCTTTTTTCATGACAAGTTTAGCAGGCAAAAAAAAAATTAATAATTCGACAGCGAAGAGTACAATCGAAAATGTGGCAAACAGTGACAAGTTCTAACAATTTATGCATAGGTAAAGGGAGAAAAAGTTACAATCAACAATGGACAATGGTATCCTGGTAAATTGTCTATAGGATGGGGTTGTGTGTGTTTGTTTGTGTACGTCTGTTGAATGTGTGTGTGTTCCAATTAAAACGACGATTGTAGCGTAAAATGATTTCGAGTTTGACAAGTTGTACGTCAATTTAATTGGTACCAGCTTTTCGTTTTGCAACAGAACTCAATGGAGACGGTGGAATCCGGATGAAACGTTGGGGACATGCATAGCCTGAAATCAGCAATCATTTCATCTATGCCTATTTTTTTTTTTTCGAGTTCTCTTCTGTTACTGACAGAGTCAGGCAGCAGCAGCAACAGCAATAAAAAAAGGAAAACGGGGGAGGTGGGGGAAATTGGAAGTGGAAACGACGGCGGCGTCAACGTAATTGACAAAAGGTTTCATGCATTCAATGCCAGTGCCAGGCAGACTTTCCTGCCGCCAATGTCCTCCTCCACTGACAAATACACGCACGAGTGGCTGGCATAGCACTCCATCCGCCCGTACCGCCTTCACTTCTATCTCGGCCTACACCGCTTGACACCTCCCAATACAAAGGCCGTTGGCAATCGACACGCAAAAATTTTGTGTCGCAGAGTGCTGAAAAGATCAAAGCCGTTCAATTGTCAGTCAGGACGATGACGACAGTTCGAGGGCAGAGAGTTGGGCGGCAAGCAGTGCGTGATTTGTCAAAGCAAGCCATGATTTGGTCTGTTCCTCATACATACATACATATATACACTAGATACTTATATAGCCTCAAGGCTATAAGGCAAATTTCCCCCCTTTTTTGCTACGTTCTTTTTCTTTTTTTTTTGTTCGTTCGTTGGTATACTTTGCGTTTGTTTGGCGGAGAGTTTTCTATTCTTGCTGATAGAAATGAAGCAGATTGCTACAGAAAATTTGCTTAGTTTGCGTTTGCACACGAAGCGGTTGATTAACGTTTACATATACATAGAAAAGAGAAAAAACCATAGTTCATGTAAAAGATGTGGAAAGACGTCGAAAATCAGAGCAAAAGAAAAATGTTTAATTTTCGTTATCTAGCTAAATTGAATAAAACCAAATCAATGAAAGCGAAGCGAATACGAAAAGGCTCCAAGGGAATGTTTTACCCCAAGATAAATAATAGCTTTATATCAATTTTGCAAAAACTAAAGACTACATTTTTTTTGCAAGCATCAACTGTATTTGAATTAATTTTTTATATTAGATAAAGTCGTTTGCAATGAAGTTGGCAAAGACGCTTTAGATCCGATGTCTGTTTTCTAATTCTAAGGAACTGTCTCCGATTGCCTTTTAAGTTTACATCAAAAAATATTTTCTAAACAAAAATGAAACATATTTCGTTGGCAACCATCTACACAAATACACAACACTTCAACAAAATCTTTTGATAACACTCAAAAAGATTTCTCTGACGGGCTCCAAGTAAGTTGGTATGCAGGATACTACGTAATCCTCGGAAAACTCATCACTCTTTCTATTTCTATTTGTCTTTCAGTTTACGAATCGAATATGTGTAGCCCCTGCTGTTCACCTTGCTGTTCGCCCTGCTGCTCGCCGTGTTGTTCCCCTTGTGGGCCATGCTGTTCCCCTTGTGGACCATGCTGCGGCCCCTGCTGTCCACCGTGTGGCGACTGCTGTGGATCTTGTTGTTCACCCTGTTGTGGTCCATGCTGTGGGCCATGTTGTGCGCCCTGCTGTCCGCCATGTTACAATCCGTGCTGCGGTCCCGGCTGCTCGCCATGTGGAAAATGTTGCTCACCTTGCTGCCCGCCATCGTGTTGCCCACAAACATGCTGTTCGCCGGCAGGTAAGTGTTGTAGCCCATGCTGCTCACCATGCTGTTCTCCATGCTGTGCTCCTTGCTGCAATCCTTGCGGCCCTTGCTGCAGTCCTTGCTGCGCCCCATGCTGTGCACCATGCTGCGCCCCATGTTGTTCCCCCTGCTGCAGCCCCTGTGGACCCACATGTGGATCAAAATGCAAATGATGATCTTGATCTTGATGGAATAGCGAGTTAGTGTTTGTAAGCGGAGGATGCGCCAACTTCATCATAAATTCGTTATAGCCCGTTGGAGAAAATCAAAAAAATACACTAAAAGAATAGCAAAACGAACGATCCGATTAATGTTCCTGGTTGAATAAGTATAACAAACATTATTGAATGAAAACTTCTACACTTTCTAAAGGATGAAATCTTTTGAGATTTTCTTAAAGCCACTAAAAAAGTTTAAATTCTCATTTCAATAGATCACAAGAAACAAATGTACAAGTAACTTGCCATTGAATACAAAACAAAAATTCTTAGCCTCAAGAAAATTTCTTTAAGGAAAGTATCGATTTGTTGCACTTTATCTAAACCTCAAACTGAACTGAGTTACAACTTCAATATTTACACATCTCTTTCACCTAAAGCCAATTTCTTTGGAATGTGCCTCAAAGTATGCAGTACGTAAAAGAATTTGCTCTTTGTTGCTGTTGCCCTTAGTTTGAAATTGAGTGTTGAACTACAAACACACACAAACTCACCCACACAATGACACGCCTCAGAAAAAGGGGCGTTCCGCCCTTTGGGTAAAATTGGATTTGTCAGAAAAGGTTTTTTCATGTTTATTTATTTTTTTTTTTTTTTTGAATGCAAATTGAAGTTTGAAGGCTGTAAAAATTCATTTAGGTTCAATTTACAGGCTCATAAAGTTGCCACTGTTTTTTTTTTTTTTTGAATGTGTTTGCCTGCTTTTGGTATTTATCGTAAAAATGTGAAAATTTCGATTCCCAAAGCAATTAAGATAACCTACACATTTGGTTGGAAGGTAGAAGGACACAAAGCGACTAACGTAATTGCTGCCTTCCGGGCTTTTGGAAACTCATTTCCTGTGAGGAGACAAAGAGAGAGAGAGAGAAAGACAGCTTAAGCTCCATCTCCCCATGCTGCTTCGTAGTATGTGTTTTTTTTTGCATTAATTAACCCTAATTAAGTTCACATTGCCCTAGTTCTAAGCAAAGCAAGACATAGCCTTCTGAAGGCAAAAATTTTCAAGCCTCAAGCTTTTTTTTTTCAAACAGTTTTCTTTGATGGCAAAATGCTGCTATCTCTAATGTTGTTACTGCTGCTGCTGCTTTTGCATGTCAAAGTTATTTCTTTTGGCTAAATGTCATTGCAGCATATAACATGAGTTTATTTTAACTTTATGCCTTGTAACATGTTTAATTAAAGTATACTGGAAAGTTGTTTTAGCAGCCGCCGTCAAGAATGTAAATAACTTCCGGTTATTTCAGTAAAAGTGAAACTCTGAGGTTTTTACTTGTAATTATCATTTATGTAGTTCTTGTCAAGTTGTTTGCTGCAGCTGAAACTGATATTTTAATTAATTCTACGTTAGACACACTCACACACACACAACATCTTGTATCCTCTTTTTCTTCTTTATGTTGTTATTTGTGATAATTCACATAACTTTTTTTAAATGACCAACTTTGCCAGAGCTAAAAAGACATCATATAAACAAAATGTTTCATTAACATTCTGCCAGGAGCAGCAGCAACATCCTTAAGCTTTCGTTGAGTACAGCAAAGTTTCTTATAATAATCTACTTCTTAATTGGCTCACCTTAAATTTATATTTTTTATCGAAGGCAATATAAACTTCCTTGCAAGTACCTTTTGCCTTAGAAAAACTTCAACAATTTCATTAAAAAGCTAGAGTGTGATATTCGACATAAAAAGAAACTTTTACATTTAAGTCAGTAGTCATTTAGCTTTTCTATATTGGTTTAATTAGATATTTAAATTTGTTTTTAAAAGTGACACATTAGTTTCCAAAAATCAGTTGGGCGTAAAACTGATAGGAAAGAAACTAAGAGATATACAAATCCTCAATGCATTTTATTGAAATTGAAGTTGTCAATAAATATTTGATACAAAATATCATTTTATGACCAATTTCAGCTTTTAATTATGGTCGTAAATAAACAAAAGCGCCCAGTGTTTGCATTTGCATTTTTCTCTCAATTTTTGTTTGTTCCATTTTTATCAATACCATAAACATTTTCCAATTTAGACTGACTGTGGGACGATGGTCTTATTTAAATGCATAAATAAATAAATATTTACGGAAAAATTAAAAAAAAAAAAAACGATGACTATGGTTTGCAGGACAGGGGCGAAGGGAGGTTGCAAAAACAGCAACAGCAACAACATTCAACCACACTGACATTAGAACGCGTTTAATAAACCCTAATAGTCTGTGGTCGCTCGCCAACGTGTCTATCAAGCGCACTCGTTTCACGTTCTACACATTCCTTTCAACAAAAAAGGTATATGCATTTTGAACAACTGTTTGGCCAGTTCAATTTGAACTTTATTACGAAGAGAACTTTTTAATCAGATCAGCAAACAACCATAGAAGTCCCTTATCTAAATGTTAGACAAAATGGAAAGGTATCATATAAGAGTATATACAATTTGGTTCTATAAATTGTTTTTTAAATAAGTTGTTTTTTTTTTGCATTTTTCTATATCAATTATGCAAAGAGAATTACGTGTAAAAACTAAAACTGTCAGCCTTTAAACCACAAATTGTAAACGAAATGTAAAAAGTTGGCAAAGAAAATGCTTTTTGCGGTCATTTCAGTTGCACTTATTTGGTTTGACATTTTGAGGTTGAAAATAAATTGCAATATTTGAGGGATGAGTACATGAAAATTAATTCATTTTGCCAGAAACCTTTTGCACAATAACTGATTAAATTCTATTAAGAAGCTATGACCCAAAGGTACCTAAATTATTTGTATAATTTGTGTGAATTAATCGCTTGTTTATGTTAATATTTTTAAAGAATGATGCCTGAAAAGACTTTTTAGGGTCACCTTAACTAAATAATTAAAGTAAATCACTCAACAGTCTTAGGGGAATTTTTTTAGCCACACGTTTTTGGCTTACTAAAAACAGACATATTTTTGCAATCCATATCATATGATAACCCATCATTAGTTGTATACAAAGAAAAAGGATTTTATGAGGTGATAATTTCAGAGCATAAAACGTACAAAAAAAAAATGTGAAAGACCAGGCAAGGTATTTTTTATGTTTTATGCCTTTTAAGCAAACAAGTTGGCATATTTTTGAGCTTAGCTCCACGAACATAAAATGACGGTGGTGTCCTTTTCGCCCACCAACACACACACACACACATGACTCAACCACATCATTATAAGACTTCTTTCATGGACACACGTACTTTTTGCCTGACACTACGTGCCGCAGTGTTTGCTTAGTGTTTTTATAGTGTAGTGCGGGTGTCTGAGTTGTGTAAGTATGGGTGTTGATGTGGCTGTGTGTGTGTGTGTGTGTGTGTGTGTGTGTGTGTGTGTAGTGAACCATAGTTGTTGCCTAAGCTTCGTAACTCTATGCCATGTCGCATAACTTAGTTTCATCTACGCTTAATACAGTTTTACGGGCCAAGAGAAGAATCCAAACCCAAACCCAGCTCGAAAATACTTTAAAACGCATAAAAATTCCAACACGTCGTAACCTCAGTGCTTTTAACGGCCTTCCCTACTGACGGCAGCAACAGCAGTCAGCAATCAACTACAGGGACAGAAGAGAGACGAAGGTTAGAAGGGCAACAGGAACATTGAGGAAGGCAAGGAGTGTTGGGGACTATCGCTTTGTTGCCAGTCATGCACATCAACTGAAGTTGTTGGAGTTGTTGTTGCTGTTGTCGTCTCGCCCTGTCTGTTCCGCTGCAGTTAACCTGCAAAGTAGCGCAATTTGTTGATAGCAGGTGAAATTTCATTTGCGCGCAGTTTATATTTTTTATAACACCAACATCTAATGATGTTCTCCATACCCGTTTTCCCCTGTCAGCCCAACATCTTCACAGGAGCAGTAAAAAGTTCCACGAGAACCAGAAAAAGTATGTTATAATAAATGGCCAAATGCATGTGCAAAAATGTTGCGCATCCTAAACACGTTTCGCCTGAATAATAAACGTAATTGTTTTTCTCTGTCGCAAATTATGCAAGTGACATAAATGTATACATACATATGTATATATGCATTTTTGTGTTTCAATTTTCTTTCAGCAAACAAGGCAACAACTGCTAAAGTACATTAGACGACCCATTAACGTATATAGTATGTGTAAACTATTGTATACATAATTAAAATGAGAGAAATATTCATTTTAGCGGTCAGCTACGTCATCTTCATTTAAATTTCTAATTGTGGCAGCAGTAAAAGTTGACAAAAAGTTGTTGTTGCAAAAACTTTTAACATAATCAAAATAGTTTTTGTATAAAAAAAAAAAAAATGCTTTTGAAATATAAATTGAATTTTAGGTGATAAGCATATAAAATTGGTTATCAACAATTTCAAAGGACAGTCGGGATCTCACATCATCGTTTCACTAAAGTTTTTCCACGAAGCAAATGAATTGATATTTTATTATTAGTTCATTTAAAATGCAAATAAAACAATATTTACTCTATGTTTTTTAAAAAACTCTGTGAAAACTTTATTCAACGCGAAAACTAGAACACAACAAATTTAAGAATTTAGTTTTGTTTTAAATATTTTAAATTTAGAGTCTTTAGATCGTAGTCATTACGTCCTTCGTCTCTTTTCACAACTCGTGTCTGATTCAAATGCTTCGTTTTCTTCCTGAATTCTGCTGAACTAGAGCTTTCGAATATACAAAAGCGTGTATGCTCGTTTGGTTCCTAAAACTATTTAAGACTATGCTGGATCTACAATTAAAGATCAAAGGGGGAAGACAAATACCAAATGACAGGCTTTGCTTTACTCAAAAGTACTATTCAAAATAGTTCTAAAATTTACTGATTGCGGGAATACAACTTTTGGAATGTCGTGTGAGCTTTTATTTTGTTTAATTGGAAATGACGCAAATGAAATGTTTAAATAAAAGTTAAATTTTTCGGCAAAAAAGGTAAAAGTTGGTCACACAACGAGCACACGGAGTTTCTCGTTGCTGTGTCATGTTTGTGTTTTCGTGGAGAAAAAGGACTGGGACAGGGACAGGAGTTGACATTAATATCACTTTACCTCAATCTGTCCAATTTACCAATGAAACCCCTGAATCTCAGCTGAAAGTGCTTTAAACACGCTTTGAGAAGAGCAGCGGCAGACATTCTATCGTCCTCTGTCTCTCTTTCTCTCTCTCTCTCTCTCTTTCTCTGTCTCTCTCTCTCTCTCTCTCTCTCTCTGTCGGTCTCTTTCTATTTGTATTTGGATTGGTATGGCATCGTTCGGGCTGGTGCAACAAAACTGCCTTTTAACTTTTGCATAAAAACAACGCCAATGCCGCCGGCTGGCAGCAACAGCAGTTTGTTGATGTAGATGAGTGTGGGATGGGCTGCAGCACCATCGTTTCGTACAGGGCAGGCCAGGACCAAAAAGATGCAAAGGATGCAACTTTCCAGCTGCTAAACGAAAATATAAAACACTTAACTCGACTGCAGGGCGACATCAAACCCCGAAACGTGCCAGAAGAGATCCCTTCCAGCAACCCGGCAACCAGAAAAAAAAAACACTCCACCTAGGTTTGAGTCTGCTGTTGTCGCCATCATCGTAACCCGCCCCTGGCAACAATTTGATGGCACTGTGCAATCCTCTCGCCCTGCCAGCCCAAAACTCTACTTTTCTCCACTCCCTTCTGACACTCAGCAAACAAACAAGAATAAACCACACCCCACAAAAAGGAGAGACTCTTCCCTCGTGCTGCTCCAACCTCTACTTGGCTGCTGGTTGTAAATTTGGGTCACTTTTTGGCAACAGTCTGTGTCTGTGTCCTAGTGAGCGGGGCTCCAACCTCAAAACAGTGGCCGGAAGTTAAGAAATTTGGGTTAAAAAATTACATTTATGCCTTCTCATAAAATTTTAAGTGTTGCTTTTATACTCAAATATTGTTTAAATGAAAGGCAAAAAGAGAAATAAATAAAAATAATTATTAAGCCTGTGCAGAAGATTCTTAACTCAACTTATTTAAAATTTATAACAAAAAAATTAAAAATAATACAAAGTTAATCATTTAAACTAGGTGTGTATTTTCTCATAATTCTTATGCTTTACATAATTTAGCCTATAAAAATACTGAAGAGGATCCATTAATTCTTTTTCAAAGAAAAAGACACTTGTTTTGAACTCTATACTTAGAAATTTATATAGTGAAATATATGCTGATGAGTTGTAAAAAATGTCGGTTTCGTCTCTATAAATTCTAAAATGTTTACTATAATTATATGCTATAAAATTTGGATAAATTTCTTACATTTTAGCTCTAAAAACTGACAATTTTCTTCCACTATGCGACACATTGAATTTAAAACGCGGCTTACAGTGACCAACCCAGGACTCCACCTCTTTCTTTTGGCTGGAACTTTGCTTTTGGCTTTAATAAATAACAGCTGAAGTTTAAATTGCCGTTAGCATAAATTATGAGTAGTTGGAGGGTGAGAAAAAGGGCTACCAAGACAGAGACAAGCGTAGAAAGCGCGAGAGATAGAGAGATAGAGTAAGGGGAAAATGGGCTGCAGCATTCAGTCGACGAAAAAAGAAAAACTTTCCATATTTAGGCTGCCGCCTTTGTGAGGTTTCAATTTGCCTGGTGCATAGAGAGAGCACTAGAGAAAACTGAAAACTGAGGAAACATGGAAGCCAGACTCTCATAAAGCATTTCCTGCACTCACGAATCGAATGGTGTTGTTTGAGTTTTCTTCCGCCACAAGCCATAGAAAATGGGAACGCCGACTGACTGGGAGGGTTCTCTTCTTTTTGTTTTTGTGTGTGTGTGTGTTTTCCTTTTTTTTGGCTAGAGGATTGTATTACGCTCCGCGGGTTGCCATCACATTTACCTAACAGCTAACAGCTAGCTATGGCAGCCATATCCGGCGTTTCAGCCATTCATAGCATATTTTTCTAGCCTTTTCTCCTTTTGTCTCACTTTGCCTTGCCGTAAATGTGAAGCTAGCAGCCGCAAGTATTTGCCATTGTTGGCGAGGAAAATGAGATGGAAAATACCAAAGCCCAAGATATGTTGGCTTGTTTGGTTTGCCTGTTTGTTGGCTGGTTGGCCGACTGCGTTGTGTTTGTTTGTTTGTTTCTTTGTCAGTGGGTATGCCAAGTGAGTGCTTAAGCATACGCCGCACTCTGGTATGCAACGGGCATGACATGGCTAGCAAGGACACAAAGTTGGAGTTTGGCTTGTGGTACCTTGGCATTTTTCTAAACATTCTTGAACGTCAGGACCGGAGTTGAACATTTTTACATTTAAATTTAAAAGTAAGGTCTAGCATAACTAAGCCAAAGGTCGTAAATCGAGAAAAAATGGTCATGATAATTTCCTTATCGAATCTATCGACAAATTTTAAACTACATTGACCTTATTTTACGTTAAAGACTCTAAAAATCAGACTCCTCTCCTGCGCCAGTTTCCTTAAAGAGGTCTAAAAACAAAACATTTTTACTAGTCATTTTCATTATCTTTCTTTCTGGTTTTCGTGTGCTGCGGCGTAACTGATGCAACAAGGCTGATTGGCTTATTAGAAGAAAACTAATTTCACTTTTAATCTAGCAGCCGAAACCTAAACCGGAATTTGGGTAACTACTGAGCTATCCGCTTTAGCTTCCACTTTCCTCCCGTCCCCACCTTCCCTTCTGGGGACATCATTTGCATTTTATATGCAAATGACTGAAAATGCATAGAAAACGGAATTTCTGTTCAAATGAAAATGTGTGACACTTTGTGTGTGGTATGGGTATGTGTGTGTTGGTGTGTGGGTGTGCGGATGTGGGTGGGAGGAGGTTAAGTGCAGTGCCAAGTCAAAGCCAAAAACTGGCAGCAAAATTCACCAGTGGGAATTTCGTGTGGCAGAAAAAAATAGAAGGGGCATAGCAGTATAAGTGTAGAAAATGATATTGAGGGTGTCGGTGTGAGTCGCTGTAACCTAACGTCCAACCAACCAACCAACCATCTATGCAAATTACGCGCAATGCTCTCTGTCATGAATTGTCACCCATTTTCCAACTGAGATGCTTCGACACGCGCTCAGGCCGCGCACCACGACCGCAGAGCATTTGCAGGATGACAGCAAAAATGGTGATGGCATGGTGAATCGGTGCAGATGGAAGGAGAGGCTGAAACATTGGAATGAATATATCTGCTGCTAATATGAACCATCCACCCACACAACACACGCACACACCAGCACACCAAATGGTTTCGAATTGCTAATTTTATCGGAACGTATAGCCGTATATGTGCCCACAGTTTGACTTCTTTCAGGCACTCCTCAGTTCGGCTTGTGCACGATTTTACACTTAGCCAACGATTGAGCGGACATTTTGCTTTATCGCGGGATCTACGTTTTCATTTTATTGTGAAGCCCATTCCAGTTGACCATAAAGATTGATAATTATGTCTGGCCAGCCATAAAAATATATGTATGTACTTATATACATATGTATATGATATAGATGTATATATGTGTGTACGTAGCAGCTATAAAATGTTCCATTCACAAAGAGCATCCAATGAATATAAACAACAACAATTGAAATAATGGCAGACAAAATGGAATTCGAATCCGAATCCAAATCCAAAGCCTTACAGGATTCGCCCCCGTCTCTTTTGATTTCCTGTGACGATTTAATCGCCGTAATGGAAATGTCTTTTTCTCTCCGGGTATTTGTGTGTGTGTTTCCCTCGTTTTTATTTCATGGCAGATTTTCATTTTGTATTGGTTTTCCTATTTCTATTTCTATTCACGGTGACCCGACTCTGGCTTTCGGGTCTCTCTAGTCTCGGATCTCGGGTTTATTGCAACCGAGGAGTAAAAAAGAACAAAAAAAAAAAAAAAAATTAAAAACAATTCTAGGATTTGCATCAGTCAATTGACATTGTTACCAGGTTGGGACAAGGACAGATACGTTTGTTTTTTAGGTTGCTATCTTCTTTTTTATTTTTTGTAGTACATCATTTAACCCTAAATACAAATCGACACAAATAAAATCGGAAAAATTTTCATTAGTGTGAGTGGTTTATACAAATAAAGATTTATCATGGCCTTCACAATTATTCCGCTCATATTTCTACACAACTCAAAGGTGGAAAACTACTTTATGTACTTAACACCAAGTACTAGATAAAAGTAAAGTTCGATCGGTTAACATGGGCTGGGCTTTATTGAAATGCGGCAAAGTTTCCCTGAGCAAAATTTGAAGTAACTTTAATAATTTTGATTTATTGATCGAAATTAAACCATAAAGATTAGTTCCAAATTGTACTTTGCACTATCACTATTTTTGTTTGCGTAGCCGTCTGTTTTTCTTTCGTAGATCACGACGCCATTTCTTCCAGTATTTTTGAATCTTTTGAGCTGCCCGATTCATCATGAACATAATAACCCGCTGCTGATGAGCACGACGTTCGGCATCCTCACGCTTTACCACAATGTTCTTGTAGACTTGCTCCACTTTGCGAAAGCCAACCATGAAGTCATCCAAAGCCTTTTTGGCCTCACTGAATTCTTCATTTAATTCCATATTCTCGACCATTTTATCACGAATGCTATGATCATATTTCTTAATAAGATCTTGTAGTTGTAGCAAAAGCTTGTTTCTAATTAAAAGATGGGCAACAAATTGGTTAGTCATAATTCTTCTTAAAACTAAATAAGCCTGCCGACTTACTTCTCATCACGAGCCTCTTTCTCCTGGTTCAGGTTTTGCTTATTTATTTTCTGATCTTCGAGTTTCAGTTTGTTCAGTTCTTCTTCAAGTGCAGCTTGCTTCTCCAAACTGGCCTTTTGATTGGCACGCAGGGCCCGAGTACATTTCTCACTTGGGAAAAGGCATAGACAACAAGAAGTTAGTAAACTGATCTACTACCAAATTTTACCATTTTATTCTATTTCTCACATTTCGCTTTGCATTTGCTCACTGTTTTGTCGCCGTTTGTTGGCCAAATCCGATTCACATTTCTGCAGATATGCTTCTTTGGCTGCCATTTTCCAACGTAACTGAACCTTTTGCACATATAGCTTCTTCTTTAGATCGGCAATGCTATTCTTCACGACCTCGTTCTCCAAATACATGCCATGAAGTTTGCGCTCCTGAGCTATGGCGTCCTTTGAGGTGCGATGCAAACGCTCCTTGGCCAATTCGTAAAGCATTTCAAAGGCAGCCAGTAGCTTCTTTTCATCGGGTTTCAAATTATTCATGAATCGTGGAAAAAGCTGATACATTTCGGAATGCTTTTGAAAGTAATCGATGATTTGTATGCAACCATGATCCATCAAGGGAGGTCGCCCTTCCCTCGCTATAAATTCCCAACGTCGGAAAAAATCTTCTACCAAAGTAATAGCTTTTTCATATTTGGTACCAGTAAGAACCTTTGCCAACTTGTCTGGATCCTCCAAGAGTCGGGGTAATATGAGAGAAATTTTAACACGGTTTATGGCTTCGGCCAAGACACCCAAGACACAACCAATCTGTGTGGTACGCACATTTGAGAAATCTAATGGAATATAAGGCAGTAATTTCAATTTCATTTGACTCTGTTAGACCAAACGCACCTTGGATGGCTAATCGTATGTCGGGCATCTTCGATGATTCTTCTAATTTGCTAGCACGCATTTTTTTTATATATTTCTTTGGTTATATAATAATTAAATGTATATTTAACTGTATGTCTGGGACAGGTTTGTTTTTGTAACTAACAAAAATAATATTGACATTTATGAGTTGACATCAAAATAGTTCAACTCTCTGTTCCTAACGTAGCCTAATAGTTAAGTGGGTTATAATTGTAGTATAAATGAACTTCAATTTTTTAAGTCCATCTGGTTAGAAACCTTTCGAAATTTCTGGATTTTTTGCTCAATTACATTTTTAAACTAACTAAAGCAAATCCAACATTTTTTAATCCTTCCAACTTTTTAATTCCCATACAAATTTATGACCACAATTTGGGAACTTAAATTACCTGCTTGGTAAGCAAAGTCGTATCTACATATACATAGATATGCGATCTCCCTTCTTCATCTTCTATAACCCTTTCACTATAGTGGCTCAAGTACAAGCATTTTGACTTTGGCCATAAGGAAACAACTTGTAACCCGCTGCGCGATATGAACAAAGTTCTGTCACATTCTCCTTTTCTGCCCCCCCAATGCACTCACGAGTTCAAAATACAAATGCCTGAAATTTGTGAGTACAAATACTACTACTTGTTAGCCATTCATTTTTTTGTTTTCTGTTTTGCCATGGTGTTTTACTGTGTGTCCTGTGTTCTATTTGTTGCCAAATTTATGGCTAACAATATTTTTGAAATGCGCATGTAAAGCCAATGCAAAAGACGCATAGAGCAAATGGCAAACAACTGGCAACTAGCAACGAGGCACCTAAATAAACAACGCGCACAACTCGTGGTGGAGAGCTTTGGGGGAGCTGCCAGATGCTAAAAGGGGCGAGAGTGGATTCAGGATGATGCCAAAGTTGTTAGCGGGAACAATGTGGCAGTGTAATTTGTATGCACAAAGCCACCACTAGCCTTTACTCTCTGCGACGATGATTCGAAATCCGGCGTAGTATCCTGAATTGAGCAGCTATATAGCCAAGTGAACTCTTACGGTTTTTATCTTTATTTCTCATGCGCTTTGTTTTTGTCAATACTCTATTTAACACTTATTGATATTGGAATGTTTAAAAAAGGATGAATCTCTGAATGATTGGAAATGTTGGAAAATTAAGATTTTTGTTGGATTATTATTAAGGAATTTTGCTTAAAATAATCAAGTTAGTTTACAGTATAAAAACTTAAGAATTTCTAGTATACAATTGAAGTTGATAGCAATTTTTGGTTTGTTTCCTAATGAAAACTTTAGGGTATTAGTAAGTGCGAACTTCTCTTCTGTATAGGTTGTTAAACAATTTTTAACAACTTTTTTATGCCATTCGTTTTGTTTCGTTTTTCGTTTTCCTGTTCCTCTTGTGTTTTACGCTTATTGCATTTGTCTCGATTCGTTTGGTTCGCACAAAAATAAATTGCCGGAAGTATGCAAATGTATGAGATGCAGCTTATCAGATATTGTTTGAGAGCTTGCACTTGGCTGTGTGTCATTGTGTGTTTGTGTGCTTGTGTGCTGGTGTGGGTGTCTATCTGTCTGATTGTGCTGAGTTGTGCCTTGGTTGTGGGCGTGGCCATTTGGCACTCATTTGACTTGCAAAAAGGCGATCGAATCCAAAAACGGTCCCAGGACCCAAGCGATGTAAACAAAAGTGTAGGAAGCGACAGCAAATAAGTGAGAGAGAAAGCGAGCAACTTGTACGAAATGGAATTGAACTGTCAGTTGCAGTCGACACACGCCCCACACCGATACACCTCAACCCCTTGACCATGACAACCCCTTGACCATGACAACCAGGAAGTTCCTCTAGAGGTGGAATATTCAAATTGAATTACATTTTCACTTTATCTATACTATAAGTTAAAAAAAGTGCGATACCTGCAGGTGACGAACGCGAAGCGATGATAGATAAAAATTAATTAAAAATACTGAAAGCAATTTTAAAGTATTTGTTTGTCTTTGAAAATATAAATAAATTATTGCATGTTTCTTTTTCACTTTTGAAATTTCTTTCTGTCCTAACTAAAAAGTTATGAATATATATAATCGAATTGGTTAAAGATCAAGAGGCCAGTTTTCAATATTTTATAAGAGGTTTCCTATCACATATTTCAAAGTACTTCCTTATATTTTATTTATTTCCACAGTGACCATTTTATGTGCGATAAGACTTGGCCTTCACTTTCGCCAGCCGCCTGGGCTATTGTCCTGTTCAGTTGATGCTCTTACTCAATTGCCGAAAATTAATCCATTGGCGAAAGGCAATGGCAACGGCGGCCATGCTTGATGTCATTTATCATCGCACGAACTTTGTGACATTTATGGAGTCTGACAGGAGGCGAGATGGCAATCTTCATGGCCACCAAGAGACTTGACAAACTCTCGTTTCACTTTATTTCTTCATGTTCCTCTCTCTTATGATGGTGGAGTAGGAGGACAAGGATATTTGACATATTTTTTTTCTCTACAGCCCTTACTTCTACACGTTATTATTTGATATTTCCATACATTTTTCTCATGTTCTGTTTTGCATTGCCTTATCTTTTGTTTTTTAACTTGTTCAGGTTACTGCTATGTCCAGAGAAAACTTATTGATAAATGATTCTGATGGATTTTTATGGCCAAACCTGTCAGCTAGGATAACAGCATGGCTAACGGGACGAGAGGAGATGATAGGTAGGGGATAGAGCCGTAGGAAGAGAAGATAGATAAACTCACATGTGCTAGGGCTGCTTATCAACAGTTTAGCGGCTTGTGTGCCTGACAGGTGAATAAAAGCAGCTGTCAACACTTTTTCATACACTCGACTCTCATTCTAGGTGTGTTTATCTGTGTGTATGTTTGTGTGTGTGTGATGGATATAAAATTGCAGCTCCATTAATATTGATATAGCAGGTATTGATTTTTTCTTTGCTTTCCACTATATAGATATATTTTCTTTCATTGTTTCCGCTGGGAAGCTGGCAAAGAAATGATTTAAGGCCAAGCTTATTGTAAATAAAAGATTAATGTTTCTTTTCCTTCCCTTTTTATTTGTATCCAGAGACACGGTCAAAAATTTATTCTCACACTTAACACAATAACAAAATGAAGTTAGTCAGCTAGTCAAAACTGAGCTTATACCCAGATTCTAATGCCTAAAAAAAGCTATTAAGGTGATTGATCTTTGATAGCTAATGCAGCTATCAAAAGAATATAAAAACGGAAATTTTTAAACATTTTACAATTAAATGACTTCACTTAAAAGTTCCTGCTGCTGTTTATATATTTTCTATGTACAAATTATGATGATTTAATCCCTGTTCAAGTGCATTCTTCAAGTAGGTCCAAAATACTCTTCAGTTGCCAACTGCTCTTGTTTTCATCCGACGAATGTACCATACAATTTTCTATAGAATTTTTGCCTCATTCCAGTTATAAGAAGCTATTAGCGAATTTTTTGCGCTTTCCTTTTCCTCTTTTGGCTTGTCGCAGCCACTAAAAAAAGCTTGAGAAGCCAAACATAACACAACAAAAAATTGAGAAAAAGTGAAAAAAGCAAACATGAAAACATAATTCATGAGCTCTGGAAAAATGTTGAATTGTAAATGATCAGGCAATGGAAAAGCAAAACGAACAAACAAAGTTATGGCAAGCGAAAGGAAAAGCACAATCCGCTAGAAAAAAAAAACACTTTAAGACCAAGCCAATGGCTAAGGAAAAGAGAAAGTTACGAAGTAAACGAGACACTGAAAACAACAAATAGAAGTAATATTTATGTTCTGATGCTAGTTGGTTGGCCATTAAGAATTCTACAGAGTTTTTGTGTTGGTGAAGCCATACCCTACCAAATACATACATAGGTATATACATATGTATGTATGTATGTATGGCATAATATTTCTTAAATTCTATTGATTTTTCCTTATGGCCGACTTTTCTTAAGTCTTGTTTTTTTCTCCCGCCTCTGTTTGTGAGCGTGTAAGATTGATTTATTTTCTCTCAGTTTTTGCTTTGTTTTTTGCGCTCTCTCATTTTTCATAACTTTTCCTGTTTAGCCGTAATTTATTTGTGAAGCGAAAAATAAATTGTTGGAAATTTGTAAGCATTTAAAAATGATTTGCTGCAATGGTATAATTTTTGCCTCTTAGCCTGTCTTTCTTTTGGTTGCTGTTTCGTTTAGTGTTTTCTCTTTTGATTTGCAATAAATCCAATGAATGAAAATTATATGCATGAGAGGGAGCGAAAAGAAAAAAAACGATGGTCGGTTATCATCGAAGAAATGCTGGCAACTGCCACTTAAGTACTATAAAGTGTGCATTTTGTGAAGAAATTTTTGCTCGTACAGCTGCTAAACGAAAAATTACGTATACGTATTTGGGCAGTCGACTAACATCTCGCAGCATATAAATTATGGTAATAAAAATAAAATCAACATAGCGCTACTGAGCCTTTGGTTTTAGTTGTGTTCTTTTTTGGTCTGTACCAGTTCTCCTACGTTTCTTTAATAAAATGTTTACTTATTTTGGATTCAGTTATTTACCCTATATCGTTAAAAAAATAGCATATAGTACTAAAAGCATTAAATTGGTGCTAGTATGCTATAATTTAAGAAAATGTTAGTCTGAATTGATTGTTTTCTACTTTCGTCATAAGATTTCGATCGCAGAGGATCGACTTAATTATGTTGTCCAACCGATCAATCATTTTAGCATAAGTTAAAAAATTTGATCGAAGTGAAAGCTACAGTTAATTGGATTGTTGCAGGGTATACAAAACTCGTTGCTTAGCTTAATCGTTTTATATTTCCTTTTCTTTCTCGTTCACTGTTTGGCTGGGGACATTATTTTTCTGCTTTCATTTCCGTCTGTTTGGATTTTATTGCAGTTCTTACTCTGCTTTTTCTCTGCCACGCTGTTGGTTTCACATTTTCCCACTGAAAATAAATATCAGACAAAGCAGCAAAAGGAATAAAATAAAAAAAAAACCAGAGAAAAAGAACATTTTTGCCAGCTTCCAGTTCCGTCAACCATTTTTACGAATTTACACTAGAAAAGAACAAATTGTTATAGTTGTTGTTGCTGCTGTCGCTGTTTCTGTTACTGTATTTGGTTTATCCTTGGCGTTCGCTTACGCTCTTTTTCACGAAACAAAACAATGAAATGAAAAATTATGGCTGCCACCTCCTCCTCCTCCTCCACGAATCCGGTTCCAAAACCCACTTGCCTACCCAACCAACCAGCCAAATTCCCGTGCCGACAGCGAGTCGCTCTGTGTGTAAATGTGTTTTTGCCATCAATTTTTATGGCAAAGCAGAGTGTATCAATAAATTATACATAAAATGCAACTCCATTCCCTCCAGCTCTACAAAACCTCGTCCATTCGCTTTGGGTTCAGTTTCTCTCGATGTCAGTCCGTTTGTCCTTTTCACGTTGGCTATCAACTTAAATCTTGTTGAGCCATTGAATTGATTTTGTGAGCTAGCACAAAATGCATTTTGAATTTTACCAATTGGCATTTCAAGTTGCCATTGCTGTTGCTCAATTTCTGTTTTCTTTTTTTTTTTTTTTTTTGCCCTTTTGTCCCTTTGATGCACTTGTTGGTTTCTCTAGAGGATTTACTTTTGAGGTTTTTCATTGAGGTTGCTGAAGCGATTTATTTCCTAATAAGCTTAGTTGAAGTGCACTATGAAGCAATTAGTTGAGACTTTTCCAAAACCGAGATGCTTTCAGATTTAAAGCTGGATTATTGTTTGCCAATTAAAACTCAGCTTAGCATATTTTAAGAACTAACAAATCTCCGTAATTGAAATCTTTTAGCTGCATACCAATGTTAATTTATTATGACATTGAATGTGAGTTGATTAAGTGGTTCACGGTGCATGACTAAAGTGCGCGAGACATTTGCACTTCAGCCTTTGGCTCAATTGCAACAGCTGCATGATAAATATATGAATATATGAGCCTTGTCTGAAGCAGATGTTTTCTCTTCTCTCTTCATCTCTGAATTCAACTCATTCGCCATGTCAGCCCAGATGCACAATTTACACAATTCCTGATTGTTAGCGTTGCGTCAGTTCAAAATCAACAATTATTAAGTTAATTGCTCTTCAAAATAAAACGAGGAAAAAAGCCATGTAATAAAACATCTCCATAAAGTGGTTTTGTTAACACACATATATGTGCACCCACACGCACACACATGCAATTCGTTTCGCATATACTCACCCCATATAACCACTTGTGTATTCAACCTGCACTCAATGTCAAAACAGTTCACACTCTAGGCCAAACATTTTTCATGGTTAAAATTCAATTTATCATCGCTCTGCTTCATCTACCATTGACAACGACATTTGCCAAGTGGTCCGACGAGACCAAAATGAGGCGCCAATTGCATTAACAACTACTGTCAAATCGATTGTTACCCTCTGCAGTCAGAATAATTGTATTGAACAAGCAAAAGCAACTAACTATCCATCGTTATTCAAATTTAGCAACAATATTGAAAATGGTTCAATTGACGCTTTGGCCAAGGCAAATAAATTGTTAATGGGACATAACCTAGACAGAGAGCTAGACTTTAAATTCTTTTATTGGATTAAAATCAGTATTGATATAAAGCAATAGAATTTAAAGAAAAGGCAACAAGTTTAATATTCAAGCTGTTCAAAATTATTTGGTTTTAAACAAGAAGAATAAATCTTTATGATATTGTTATAATTTTTTTCTCAAATAATAATAAAGAAATAAGTCTACTTCTCTAAATTTCATACATACATATGCACTCTTAAACTACACTTGTTTGGCTACATTTGAAAAGTTTTGCAATTCACTTACCAAATATCATGTAGACAATGCCTCCAATAAGCAATTGTGTCATTTGTGGGCAATTTTGTGCGGGCCTTAGGCCCAATTTGAATTTTCGCATTTTGAAGCGTTTCTCTCACAGGCGCATTGCTTTATCCCTCGTTTCGGTAAAGTGTTCACTTACGTAGAAATAATGTGCAAATCGGCACTTTCACTCAATAAAACCAATGCTGAAATGCGGGTGCAATCCGCCAGCTGAGATATAGATACAACATTCAGACGCATTTAATACATGGCAAAGCAAAGTTTTATTTTTGTTTTCTCCGTATTCCTGCTGAGATGGCAAAAGATATGGTTAAATGTTTTTCTCTTGATTCTCTTGTATACTTTTACTTTATGCGGTGTAAACAATTTTCACTTTCACACTGACAGTTTTACTTAAATGAATGGGGAATGGCCAAGAAGAATGCGGGAAGTCGATTCGTATGTGAGATATATTTTTTATGGCCAATTTTATTGCACAAAAGTTTTCATATATTCAGTTTTGGTTTTATGTCGAGTTTCTGTTGTTTTAGCATATTTTGTTTTGTTGAGTTGAGTTGAGTCTTATTGCCATTTCGTTTGACAAATGCATTTGTTTATTTAGCTTGTCAGTGGCATTTAATGTGAATTGGTTTACTCTTTCGTTGTGCTAGAAGTTATTTATAACATTTTCCATGCTCCGTCGCTGGCCATTCGCCATATTCGATTTGGTTGCCTTTCCCAAACGATTTGTTTTTGCTTTCTGCTTTCGTTTATTTATCTGAAATGAAACAAAAGCGGCAATCAGGATTTTTAATGTTCACTGTTAATAGGGAATCGATTTATTTTTATACTGCTAAATGCCAAAAGATTTACTCTTAGCATCGTCCACATTGGACACATGTGCCTTGCTATTGTATGTTAGATAATTGCTTTTGGCTCTGCAACAATTCCGTGTTTAGTTTTGCTCTCAATTAATTATCTCAAGTTAAGCCATTTTGTGGGCTTACTTTGGTCTAGAAGATTTGGTGGTATTGGAATGCTTTTCCATTTGCTCTGGGGGCAAATGGCAATGGCAAAGCAAGAACAACAATCCTTGTTATAATACAATTTGTATTCAATAGGGCCGAAACTAATCATTGGGAAATGCCATGGGAATTTAATTAATTTATGCGCAAAAAGGGTTACAACGCTTTCGATTAAGAGTTCTGCCATAGTTCACTCCAATGGATTTTGATTAAAGTAAATTGATATATTGCTAAATATCAATGTATTACAATTATTTACAATCGATAACACTTTAACTTGTAATTGGTTACATGTTGTTTTGGGACTTAACTATCAAGTTTAGCTCTAACGTTTACTTCAAATTGATTTGTCTGCAACAATTTGAGCAATTTAGTCATCAATAAAATATTAATTCGAAATGTAAGCAAACAAACTTTCTCAAATTTTGGTCCTAAATTAATTATGAATATTTACTTCAAATTGCATGAAAAAAGGAGTAAAAAGCAATTGATAGAATTTTTCTTAAATATGTCAAATTTAAATGCTTTTCATTGTTTATAACACATCATATTTTCTTTTGACTTGGCTATATTTAAAATCTTTTGCCGGAAGCCAAATGTGAAATGTGTTCGACTTCATTCGCTTGGAATAAGTAAGTGCTGCTCAATTTGGTCGTTCAACTATGTACTTTGTGGTTTCCTCATTAAGCCATTAGGGCAAGGGGTTTGTAGGGAGTTTGGTTAAAGGGCGGTTGAAGGGGTTTTGTTTTAATGGCGTAACCCTAAAAACCAAACACGTGCGAGTAAAGGAAACAAATACCGAACCGAATTGAGTAACATTTGTGGCAAAGTTTACCCAAAAACCAAAAAACAAAATAGAAAAAGACAGTATGCAAAGAGAGAAAGCAAGAGACTGTCAGGACATTAATATTCACATGAAATTTCAAAAACTGTTTTCGTTTTCCCAAAAACAATTCAATGTGAAAATATTTAATTAGAGAAATTGTTTAGACAAACTTTTTAATTACGATTCGCTTGTGTGAGCATTATATATAGTGTATACAACACATGAATATATCAAGGGTGGGCACGAAAATTTCAGTTGGGAGCCAGAGCATCAGCGGCAGAGGCTGGGCAGAGAAAAAGGTCATTTTTTGGTCGAACTTGTAGGCAGAGAGACGGACAAGTCCCGAATTTTGCGGAGAGGGGGAAAAAGGTCGCGATCTCGAGCTCGCAGCTTGTTGGCAGGGGGAGTGAGGGACGGGTAAGAAAATAAGGGTTGTTTTTGTCGTGTTCTCGGGATCGCGACCTTTTTCCCCCTCTCCGTAAAATTCGGTACTTGTCCGTCTCTCTGCCTACAAGCTGCGAGCTCGAGATCGCGACCTTTTTCCCCCTCTCCGTAAAATTCGGTACTTGTCCGTCTCTCTGCCTACAAGCTGCGAGCTCGAGATCGCGACCTTTTTCCCCCTCTCCGCAAAATTCGGGACTTGTCCGTCCCTCTGTCAACAAGTTCGACCAAAAAATGACCTTTTTCTCTGCCCAGCCTCTGCCGGTAAAGAGCCACGGGAGCCAAAAGAGCCACTACGTGCCCATCCTTGGAATATATCTATGTGTGTATAGGGAACCGTGTAGGTGACCCGCATAAATCTTGTGAACTGTGAGGAGCTTACATATGCCATAGACAAGAAGCAATGGGAAAAAACTGTTAGTCGAAAAGAAAATGTAACAAAATCCTCGACCCTTCATCAGGCAACAGGATGCAGGCAGGCAGGCATTCAGCCATTTTCATTTCAGGCATTTTTGCATTTTGTGCTCTTAAAATTTTCTGGCAGCTGCGGGAAATACAGCGGACCCACAGACTCCCAGTAGCCCGAACGTCAGCTGCATAAATTTTAAGCGACGGGCAACATTAAAGTCAACATTCTGCCTACAGTGGCCTACATTTGGATGAGGGAGTGCGGCTCTTGGCATTACTGCCTCCGCTTTTCACTTTCGTTGACATTTTCCAGCGCGTTGCAAGAGTGTGTGAGCCTGTGTGTGTGTGTGTGTATGTGTGAGTGTGAGTGTGCTTATGCAGATGAGTTGCCAGTAACGTGTGGAAAATTATGAAGATAAATTTCTGTTTGTCTTTTTTTTTCTCCCTCATGTGTCCTTGTCCTTTTAAAAGAGCGCGTCAGTTGTGTGGCACTTGGCGGCGCCAGCTGCTGGCGACATACAAAATGTCTATGAGAAATTACCTCGTAAATCTAGCTAACGAAAATATGAAGGCAATAGTTTTTGGACCAATGAAAAAAGGAGAAAATCGAAGCTAAGTAGTTCTTATACAAAAACTATGAAAATTAAAGCCAAAAATTACCTAAGACTGTTCAAAGAGAAAATAAAATAGCATTAAACTATAATCATAAACATCGTAAACCGAAAAATAAGTAGGTCAATTATACTAAACTCATCAGAATTTCAACTCAAATTGGATCAGTGAAATTTCCATGGACCCCTTATAGGCTTTTAAGACATCGTCCCAATAAGTAGGCAATGTTTTTATGTAAATACTAATTATGTACTTATTATGTAAATACTAATTAAATTGCCAATTTTAAAGCTTTCATTCCGTTTATTTCGGCAACTTAAAGTACTAACTGCTATATAACAACTAAATTGTTGTAGTTGAATTGGCCAAGTTGCTGCTATTTCTCTAACAAAACTACATCATTTCCTAAGGCCTGTTGTAGCTCTCACTTTTCTTCTACCCTGCTGCTTAACTCTCTGGGGAAATTTATCTAAATGTTGTTTCAAAACTTTAACTTGTCTGTGGGTGGCTTTGTGTGTGTGTGTATGTGTGTGTGGGTATATATGAGACTCTAGCTTCATAGACAAGTTTAGTTGGGCTTTGTTGTTGGCGTTTTTTTCTTTTTCGCACTCACTCAGAATCAGTTTTTATGCTAGAGCGGAACATTGGCTCCAACCTGACACCCTACCCAACACACAACGAAGTTGACACAACTAAAGACATTACACAACAGATTACAAAAAGAGGGAGAGAGAGAGAGAGGGATAGACAGAAAGAGGCAGAGTTTGCTATTAAAAGCATTCCATCCAACCCCTTACATCCTTTTCTAACTTCACTCCTTGTTTTTGTTGTTGCTACTAAGCAGATTTGGAACAACAAATTTTTATGAGGGAGCAAACTCTATTCCCCATTTCAGGAGGAGGTGTTTTAATGCCTCCTAGCTTCTTCTGGAGCCTCAACCCCAGGGTCTGAGATGTTTATCTTTACATCCATAAAAACATCTACCACATATTCCGCACATACATTTTCTATATGGATGGGGTGACCATGCTCTTTATACGTGATTCTTTCCTTTACGAAGCTTTCTGGCTGTCTAGTCACAAAAATAGTTGTCTCCATCTCGCCTTTTTTTGTGCCTGGTCTGTCATCAGGTTGAATAGTTTTACTGTTGCTTTTAAAAGCTTAAGCTTTCAGCAAATACTCTTTCACTTTCACCTAGAAAATGTTCTTGAGATTGTGTATTAACTAAATGTATTGTCTGTTGTGTGTCAAATGTTTCATCAAATAAACTTCAATTGCTTTCGGGGACTCTAATTTTGATACAAAATTCGCCTATTAAACGCAGGACTTATGCGCATCACCCAAATGAGGGCAACTTGAACGAACTTTGGCTTAGTGTTTCATATCTTGCCTTATGCAACGGACACAAACTGCCAAACTTCATTTCAAGTTATCGGAAGGAAGTCTTCGTTTACCATTTTTTCTTTCCTTTGGTCCGAAATGTTGCCAAGTTGCTGGTGCTGCTGCTGCTGCTTCTTGTTTTTCTGCCCTGACCAGGCCTCAGCTTTGTGTAGGCAACGGTCAGTCAATTGCTCCTTAAAAAGGGCCAAACAACTTTGAACTCTGATGAACAGCACAGCAGCAGGAAGCTATGGCCCAGTACAACCATTTACAGCAACTGGGCACAAGAAATGCCAAAAGAAAAAACAACTAAGAAAAAACACACCAAATATAAACCTGTGATTTTTATAGTCGACTTTCTTCTTTCTTATTTGTTGGTGTACTTTATTCAGGAGCGGATTACCTGCGACTATATTTAATTCTTAAAGTATTCTTCAAGCAATTTCATCAACGATAAAAGCAACTTTGCTTTCAACTTTGAAAGTTAACAAGTCACAAAATGAAAATCCGTCCCTGTATTTCTGTATTTCTGCCTTCAGATGCCTTCAGCAGGGAGTCAAGACAGAACAACATTTGCTTTTATGGACTTCTTGTGAAAGCTGCTTTTGTTGGCATGTGATTCAACGGAAAACATGTTCTTTCGGCCACAGTGTTGTGTGTTTTAATACTTAAATTTAAATTATCTATAGGTTGCATAATAGAAACAGGAAGAAAAATATATAGACCGGAGACCGTATTTTGGCAAAAGTTAAATAAACAGCATACATACATAAATACATAGATGTTTGAAATTATAGAATAGAATCGTTAGCTGTTTCACAATTTATTAGCAAACAAAAGATTTATTAATGCGAAAATTTGCAGCATCAGCACACACCGAGTTCGCCCCTCCTCTCCCTACTCATGTTTGCTATTTGCCTGGTAAATAGAGCTTAAGTTGCATCTGTGCTGAAACACACACAAACACACACACACAATGCACACATATCCAAGCACTGAACGATGCGTAAAGTAATACACGAAAAATGTTGACCAAAAATAAATGCACTTTGCATTGATTAGTTTACTTATAGCTACACACGCACACACACACAAACACGCAAAGAGTCATTCTCAATTAGTATGCATTTAACTAATACTCAGCCGACCACCCCATGCTAACGCCCTGCACTATATTAGAGCGAAAATTTTCACTAGTTCTATAGCAATTTTCCCAGAGTACATACACACATAAACACAGATTGCGAGTGAGAGACACATAAAGTGGCTTTCCTACGTTTTAATTGCATTAGGGATTTTGCTGTCCCTGTTTTTCCTCATGCCCCAAGAGATAGGCAAATGAAAATTGCTCTACTAGCTCGATTGGTTAATTTGATCTCATTCTAGATAACTATCTGTAAGTCCATGCATTAAATTCTTTCCACCTTTTTTTTTGCTTTAGTGATAACATTTTTGCCTTCTGGCTCATATCTAAGTATTAAAGTTATTTCTCCTACTCAAATATTATTCAGTAAGGTGCGTATATTGGCTTCCCAAAGTTTTAATCTGAAATGATTAATTGCAGGCAATTTATTAACAGATCAAAGTTTACGGCAGAAGACTGTATATGTGGATGGCTGTGTGCTTAGTAGGGGAGTGATTTATAACATTTTACTCAGAGCAACTAAAGAAAAAGAAAACCAACGGATTAATGCCCTGTAGTTAAGATAAAATATTAATTTTTTCTTTTTGCTTAGTTATAATATTTTAACATTGACTGAGTAGGTTAAAAGATTATTAATACAATTACCCAACCCTATGGTGGCTTAGATGACAGAAGATTAAGTTTCACACATCGATTTCATCTACCTAAATCTAGGGATTGTTTTTTATGATTCAGCGAATTTAATGAAAATATTTAAATAAATTAGATTCCATATTTAGCTCAAAAATTCTGCGTGGGCAAACAAAAGTCTAATCATATCATGAAAGCAAGAAAAGAGTAGAGAATCAATCGAATCACATGGAAGAGTTGCCAGTCTATACTGATTGGCAAGTTTTTGGGTAGGCAGGAGAAGAAGGCAATATGCACTTTTGTTTTTGTGGAGAGAGATTTCTGTTTACGTCAGCGTTGAAGTCAGGGCAAGTCAATTGGCAGAGATTTGCTTTTGGGGATCATTCGAGTGACTGTGTTGCATGTCTTTGACCACTTGTTACCCAAAACGACACGTGTCACCTGCCAAGTGGGCGACCATTAACCAACCAGTGTACATACACACACAGAACACGTTTGCAAAATTTCCTTACTGTAGATAGTATTAAGTACTGAAATTTTTCAGACGTTTGCTTAGGAAGGCTTTAAACAACATTTGTGAACAACAACGAATAGAGGAAAATAGTAAAGCTATTGAAATTAATCAATATCTTAACTGATGGATCAATTATTTATTTGAGTTGGCTTTGGGGCCATTTGGTCTCGAAATGAAATTGTTTTGTTACTTTTAATGAAATATTTACCATAGCTTTGACCTTCTACAGTCATACAGAAAATGCAAATAGGCATAGAGACAAATCAATTGACCGAAAAGGCCAAAACAAATCCCAAATGACATTCAATGTCAATTTTGGTTTTCAGCTCTGTCCCCTTTTCACATTTTCGATTTTGTCAGTGGGTTGGTTGGTTTTCTGTTGCGTAGTCATATATATTTTTGAATATTTCATGATAGAAGCCAACAACTCTACTCCATGTCGTTTGCTGTTTAGCCCTTGTCAAGCCAATGTCATCATCATATGCATTCCCATACTCAACTGTATAAGGGCGTAGTCAGAATATTATCCGATTGGGGAGGTACGCCCAAATCATCAAACGCAAACCAAAAGGGTCACTCGATGTAAAGGACAGTTAAGGGTTAAGTAAGCCAATGTTACGTCCTGTGTAGTCCATAGAGTTTTAAATATCAGTTAGAAGTTATCAATCCTTACTAACAAAGTAAATAAGTTTTTATCAGTTTTTGGCTACGCCTTTGAAATCGCACATTATCTTATATAGAAAATAAAAGTTCCAGCTTTTCACACGTGTGCGAATTTTTGTTTTTTCCTATCTCCTTTTTTCCAGTTTTGCTCTTTTTTTTGTGGAAGGCGGGGGAAGCCAAGCTGTCAACTCTTTACACAAATTATTAAAACATTTTCCCACGAGTGTCAACACTTTTGGCGGTCCGGGGACTATCATAACCACAAAGGGGGAAAACAACGGCGCTGAGTGGGGTTAGTATGGGGTGGCGATGGGGTTCCAAAAGCACTTTAATATTTAAGGCAAGTTGAAAAATGCAAAAGACAAAAGGACAAACACACAGAGACAAAAGCTTAACCGCGCTGAGCGGTTAAGTGTAACTATGTTTAGATGTGGATGACGAGCTGAAGAGGAGATGATGGTGGCACAGCGTTGGGAAAGATGTAGCAAAGCGACGCCAAGCGGATTAGGTTGTAGGCGTAATAAAAGTTAAAGACAAGGCCGGAAAGGTCGCTCAACTGTGCCAATGTGTGTCTGTGTGTGTGTATGTCTAAAGGCGGTGTATTTAGGTTGCTGCCTCTGCTTCTGGGATTTTTGGGAGGCCAGACAGCTTCATTAAGATAAACCAATAGCTGCTAAATTGTTAACATTAAGCATACATAATGAATTAAAGCTAGCAAAAAAATTTAAGTTCACTCCGATAGGAGCTTAACCCACACGGCTGAAACTGAGACTCATCTACATCAACATTCACATCCACATGCCATACCAGCCATCCAAGTCAGCTGGGACTCATGCATACATGTCTCTGCCTTCAGCCCTTAGCTTTGTTATGTTCTCTAGCCTACTTATCTAGGGAAGATACCGGGAGGTACGAGAGAGTACGTGTGTTGCTTTGGGTTGAGGTTGAGTTTGAGGTTGAGGTTTAGGGCCTACTGCTGTTTAGTCATTCGTTTCGCTTGTTAACAATTTCAGGGATCTAAACAGGAGACAGTAGGCTCCCAGGCATTTCATTCTGTCTCTGTTTTTCCTTCTTGTTTGAGTTTCAGTTGCCGTTGTCTTTGCAGATGACTGGCAGATATTGGCTCATCATCCTCTCTCTCTCTCTCTTTCTCATTCTATCTCTCAGTCCTCACCACCAGCATCAGCTCCACCATCTACTTTACCTTGTTATCACAGATGTTCGGCATTTGCCGGCTGCTTCTAATGTATTCATAATTTAATGCCTAACTTACTCATGACGCGACACTTGAAGTCATTTCACATAATTTACCTCAATTTCCCCAGCTCAAAGTCAGTCGTTGGTGTCGTGCCGTCGTTACAGCACTTTAATAATAAATTGCGCTCTAATGAATTTGACTTCGATTGAGGGTTTTTTTTACAGCTTTCGAAACCATTTATTTAAAAGTTAAAGTTGCCATTCACAATGCATAATTGAAAACAGATTAGATGACATATAATACTCTATTTATGCTTACAATGTGACAACTGTTTTAGGTTTTAAATTTTTATTCGATTCAGGTCTTCGTTGATCTCTTTTTTAAATCGATTACTATTCACTTTCTATAACAAGAATTACTGGAATGCTTGAATGAGAAAAACGAAGCTAGAGATACGTGAATGTATACAATCAATTGATTCATTTTACTTTCAACTAAATTTTTCAGTTACAACAATGCCAAGTCCACTTTCACTTTCTGTAACTATTTTTCACTTTCCCTTTCCCATTGTTTGTTTGTTGTCTGCTTAGCATGTTCATTTGTTCAGTGTTATTCTGTGTGTTTCTTTGTTTTCCTTTTGTTTTCGCCTTCAACTTTGCCAGTGGCCTCGAGAGGTCATGATGTGCTTTTCGCTTGCTTCGCTTTCATTTTGTCTCCATTTTCAGACAATTCTTCGTACTCGCCTGGTCGGTCCTTAGAACCATTTCCCCAGCCACTGCCAGCCCCGACTCACACCCTTGATTGTTGACTTTTTACATAATTTTGTCGCTTGGCTGGCTTTGTCCTCCTTTTTGTGTGCGACTGCCTGTCAAACTGTTTTGTGTTATTGACATTGTTGTTGGCCATTTCAACTTGTAATTCATGTGAGGCAACACACAACAAAAATGGCCCAAATGACAACATTTACAGTTGATGTTTTGGTTTTTAAGTTTTGACTTTAAGTTTCCACATCTTGCTTCCAATAAAGTTTATAACTTAACTCTTACCATTTTTTCATTCGGACCAAAACCAATCGCTAAGTGTTTAATACCCACAAAATCCGTAGCATGCATTTCAAAGGCTATGATTTCGCTTGATTGCTTCGATTGTTTGCCCAGGGGAAGAGTGTGGACTCGGGACTAAGTGTTTCTAAATTCTAAATTGAACTTGGTGGAACTTTAATTGGGCACACCCTCTGTGTGTGTGTATCGGTGTATGCGGCCAAACATTTTCCACTAAATAGAAGAAGTGGTCCTTGCCCCAGGACACGTTGGTGAACAATCGCGAGAACTGAGCTTAGGGCTCCATTAAATATTGACACGCCTCACAAAGACCATGGCACAGTGTATGTATTGGGGGAAACACCGACTAAGGGCCAACTAAATGCCACAAAAGAACTCATAATGGCGACTTTGTTGGCACTCTAATGCTATTTTATGTGCTTTATTAAGGACGAAAGCCGAAAGCCAGTATCATAATGATAATGTTGACGATGATGATGATGAGGAAAGTCTTTGTAAAGTGAATAACATCAAAAGCAAAACGTTGTCTGCCAGGTGAAGCATTAAAATTGCCAAATTACTTGAGAATACAAAAACTTATTGAATAGATTATAACTTCTAATTGCAATTACGAATAATGAGAAAAAAAACAACATTTTCATTAGAGAAATCCGTAAAAAAAAGAAATCGCCAAAATCAAACTTAAAAATTGAAAAAATTAAAGTGCCGAAATTATACCATTTTATGACTTCTTTAGCTCTCTATCTCTACATTCACTCTACAATTTTCTTTGCCATAGCAGAAAATTTTACACAGCTGCGGTTTATATATATATAAACTCGTGTATGGACATTATATGTAGCCGTCTTGCCGTGGTATGGTCAATTTATTACATTTCGCGCCTTTTTGCCCATACATGGCTGCACATTAAAAAGCAAATTTAATTAAGTTTTGGCCAAACTTTTATTAATATTGGCAACGAGCTTTATTGTGCTGGCTCACGCCCACCTCCATTCCCCGACCACCATTCGCCCCTACGACTGTCTGACGCCTATGGTCCCGGGGCGTTAACTGGCTGCTAAGCAACTGTAAGCCGTAATAATAAAAAGTAGCGCATAAGAAAATAAATAAATAAAAGACATACCACCATAATCATCGGCACGCATTACGTACACAATTTACTTTATTACACAAACTGATTATAGTTTTAATGCCTCGTCGTCTGGAATGCAGCCGGAAACGACAAAGGGGCATGGCAGAGACATGAGCAGATCCCTTAGAGGATGGCCATGTTGGCAATGGGAGGCTGACTGCTAGCTGGCTGTCAGGAAAACTTTAATATCCTGACGTTATTATCATTATTAAACTGTGAATGGCATAATAAACGCACAGGGTAACCGCTGAGTGCTGCTGGAACAACAAGAAGAACCACAACAAAAACAGCAGCGAATGCGCCTCGTGCCAAGATGTTTCTTGCACAGTGGTTGACAATAGAACGAAATTGAAATTAAAAGTATTCTTTAAGTTTAAGTTTAATGTGCAAAATGTTTAATCATTTGATTCAGCAACTTTAGGATAAATTATAAGCCATATTCTAAGAACGTCAACATAATTACTAAGAAAAGCTTTAATTTAATTCCACTAACTTCCTTTGGTATTTTGGTAATGTCGATTCGACTTTTATATACCAAAATAAACTGACCAATGTCCAAAGTTGTATTTTAAACTCCAGATTTGAAAAGACTGCAATTCCCACATCATATATTTTATAAGCCAAATCGATGGGTGAGGTTTTAAAGTTATGAGAAACGCGGACACGTTATAATAATCTATTGAAATGCATTTTATTGCGCATACGCCACGTATGCCACTGGGAAAAAGTTCATACATAGCAGCAACAGCAGCTATGTCCTTTTTACGAGAAATCGTGTGCTGCACTTAACGGGCAGCACGAGCCGCATAAATACATTAAGTGCCCCTTTTGGCTTTTGCTGTAGCTCCAAGCCAACTCGAGCAAAAGGACCAAAAGAAGCGGAATGAAGTGAATAAAGAAGAGAGTAAAAGGATAGCCATAATGGAGAGTAGTGAGAGATAAATAGAGTGAGAGAAAAGCAAGTGAGAAAGGGAGAGTGTGGCTTAACGATGCACTCGAGTGCTGTTGGCACACGCTAATTTTCAAATGCTTCACTGCTTAATGCACTCCTCCTCGGATTGCCTCCGCTTGGTAGTTGGTTGGTTGGTTGGTTGGCCCATTATTAAGTCTGACTTGCCTGGCACCTGTGCATGGCATTGATTTCGCTTTCCAGTTCATTTGTTTTAACTTTTTACCCTTAACTAATTAGTCACGTTAATGATGCATTTCCACAACTACTCGTATCCGTGGCTATGGCATGTCGACACGCACATTCCGTACTTAATCTTCTTTTAACTGAAAATCACGCAATATTGAAGCCCTATCGCATAAAAGTCTGATGCCCACATGCCACATGAATCTGTATTTCCAGGAATTACCTGCAAAGATAACACACAAAAAACGAATAATAAAAGAAAAATGTAATGAAAATCAACGCCAAAAGAGCTTGATTAAAATATCAAAATTCGTTGGCATTTCAATTTGCTTGCGCATATGATTAAATTTACAAAATCCTCTAACATGTTTACATCTTAGCAAGCAATTTGCATAAATCCATGCAAAAATATTTGCATTACCTTTTATTTCAGAGCCATGGGAAGGCTATTCATTTGCATTCAATGAATATTTTATACCTTTAATATTTAACCATAAGATGTCAGACAATTTTCTTAGAATTTCCCCCATTTATTTATTGTTTGTGTCGTTTTTGGAGTTTTCTTTTCATTTTTTTTTTTGTCTAGGCAATAAGCTTATTAGGAATCATCGAATCGATTTTGTCTATAAATGGCATTAATGAAAAGGTAAAGTTCTCTCCTTTGATGTGGGGGACCGACCTGTATGTAAAATATATAATATAAATCCGTTTCTAATTTTAAATCTGCAAAAATTTATTAAGGAATTCTGTTTTCATTGAATAAAATAATTTTCGCAGTCTCGGACCATATAAGGGTAGTTTGAATTGTATGCCCGGCATTAGAAACTTCTCTATAATTAATATTATTCAGCTTAATGAATAAAGAAGAATTTATTTTTGTAACAAGATTACTATACGAAAATATATATACACCCATATAGTTACAAGCATATATTCCACTATCCCGATTATGCCAATTTGTTGATGCAATTTCTGATTGCAATGAATTTGTTGGGTTTTCATTCTTTTAATTTAATATGAATTTACGCGCACAACCAATTGACATATGGATTTATTTTGCTTTTCGATAAAACGAAGCAAAAACAAAAAATGAAAATTACGACCTCATTATATTTTGCTTGTACAATAATTTAATTTATTGTTTTCGTTATTGTCCCGGTTGAATGCGGCTGCTGTTCGCATTATTATAGCCTTGGCTTTTGGATGGGGGCATTTTTTTATGATTTTTATTTGCTTATGCTTGCAACTCAATTTGTTGTTACATAATTACAAAAAATAACACTGCAGGGCACTGGGTTGTGCATAAAAATAATAATAAAATTAATAATAATAATATGTAGGTAATATGTAAACATAAGAATGATTTTAATGCTCTCGTTTCATAATGAGAATAAGCAGAGTCGAATGACCCTTAAATTAATTAATTTTCAATCTATTGCCATTGCAGAGCAGTCCGTTTGTCCAATTCTAAATGGATCCTTATATGATGGCAGTAAAATCAGGCCAATAATGAAATAAGTGAGATAAATAAAGTACATTTCCGTTTTTAAAGCCAATTTCCTTGATATGGATACACTTTGTATCATGTATCATTTCCATAGAGTTTTCCCATATTTAGCATCTGAGTATTTGTTTCCTTGCCTTTTCATGTTGTGTGTTCAGTGAATAAAATATTAATTGATTACATGTGCAATCGGCCGGGAGCTAAAATAGCGACAAAATCAATTCGTGTTTAATTAAATTTTAAATGTTGATTTTATCAAACGTCGCCAACGGCATCTGCTATATGCCATATACGCACAGGAATCATAATTATTTTGGCTCAACATTTAAAATTGACAATTCTCAATCAATACTGAGAATGACCCAGTTGGATAATAAATATTTAATAAAAATTGTCTTTTAATGTGTGTATGTGAGTTTGTTTTTTTTTTTTTTTTTGCTTTAACATTCACTTTGTCTACCTAATTAACGTTGATCTTTCGGTTTAAGTGCGCAGATGATTAAAATTTGTTATTTTCATTTATTACGACCTCCAGAGTAGCGAGTGTATTTATGTGCCCTATGTGTGACTCACATTAATTATAGTTTCATAAACGACAGAGAAAGCATAAACATGATGATAAAATGGGCTTAATTTTCACAACGACTTAACTGTTACCCTATAGTAATAGATATGCCTGAATTAAAACCTTGTTCAAAAATCCAATGAAATACACAGACCACGGACGGATCTAGAAAACTGCCTTGGATCTGTTTGTGTTTGTGGCTTATTAAGGATAAGAGACTTACATTGAGCAAAATATCTTATATGTATGTATATCCCATTGATCAATATTTCATTTTATTGTGAGAAGATGGTAAAAAGGTTTCTGGTAAGTGGTTTACAACTCAATTTTTTACTTCGATCTTTATTTAACGTTCACTATTTAAAGATGATTCCTTAGTTTATGTTGATATTTGAATATTCTGAAAGATAGTCTTGATCGATTTGAACTGATTTTATAAATATATTTAATAAACAAAAAGTGGGACAATGAACATTTGGGGTACTCAATATACTCTATTAATAAAGGGTATAAACTGGCGGCTATTTAAATATTAATTTCAGTCATTTGTTTGTGAGCAGCTACCTGAATCGGGGGCGTGGGCGTGTATGTAGAGAGAATTAGGGTAGACACCCACGAGTTGCCTTTCTCATAGGATACAAAAAATTACCTTAGCACACAAATTGCATTTGCGTGTCAACCGCTCTTGGCCTGGTACAAAGACAAGGGCCTGAAACGTGAAGGGCTGTGTTAATCGGAAGGTTGTCTTTGTATTTGTGTATGCGGCACATGAAAAGCGTGCGTAAGTCGGCAACATGTAAACGCGTATTAATTAAGGCAAAACAAAGCGGCGCTGTTTGAGACGTAAAGTCGTCGAGGACGCAGGGAAAACGCCTGAAAACGAAGGGAGATGAAGAGGGAATGGATTCTTGGAAGTCGTGGCAAGTGCGACGAGACTGAAACATGTTTTCTGTCATTTTCCACTTTAGTTTTCTGTCAAGCGTGTGTGTGTGTCTGTCCTGGTGTGTGGGAAATGGAAATGTCCTTATAATATGTTAGACGTGATACATTTAATTTCTTTTTTGTGTAATATGGAATGAGTTTTTTTCCCTTTGCTAATTTTATATATGTTTTAATTACAGAAACACAGATAGAAAAAGGTCTCAGGAGTTGTGTGTTAAGTAAGTATTCAACAAGCTTCAACGAAATTTGAACCATCGAGTAGAGAAGAGATTTAGAAATCATAGATAAATGATTTGACTATTATCCTTTCTTAACTTTTCCACGTTCTGACTTCTCTGCTGCGAATCAGTTCAGCGACTTTGCGCCCACAACATCATTCTGAGTAAGGTTAACGATGACTAAACATCTTATTAATGTTTTTAAGTAATTGCTTATAGTTTTTGATAAAAACTTGTACTTGTAATTATTCAATAGTTAACATAATTCAAGTCAAAATAGTATATACCATAAATGGCAGACTATAGAATGATTTTGGTTCAGAGTCAAATTATTTCCAACTCAATGTTATATTAATTTTCAATCTATCATGAGTCGGTTCCCATTTTCCGGTAGATTGCACTTTGGTGTTTAACAAAAAATTCCACGACTTAACAAACTTATATATTTTTCATGTAGAAACCAAGTCAACCATGTGAATTTCAGTACTAAAACAGTCAATCATCATGCCGTCAAGAGAAGTTTTCATCGTTGGACATACAATCCTATTCTCCACATTTATAATTCTTATTCCACTTAATGTAAGCTGAATAAGATTAACAAATAACCAATGCAAAAGATTTCACTCTGATTTCTGTCTGGAATCAATTTTTAGGAAGCGATTGTGTTTAAACTAACAAATGCAGTGTGCGAAAGTTATAACGAATCAGCGATTGTTATACCCATATGCCGATTAAAGGCGATCAAACGCAATCGAGCTATATTGAATGTGTCTACAAATATAATTCATCCTGTAAGCGATATTAGACTGCATTTGCAAGTGCTGAAAAAGGCCAATGGATACAAGCCATGGCTTTTAAAAACCGAATTGGATCTCTGTCAATATATGCGTCACTCTAACAACCCAATGGCTAAAATATTCTTTGATATGATTCAGGAATTTACTAATTTAAATCATTCATGTCCGTATGTGGTAAGTATTGATAATAGGAACATCAATTTTAGTTCATATAAATTTTTTAATTTTTTAGGGCCCAGTGTTCATTCGGGGATTTTATCCCAGACCAGAGCTGCTTCGTCTTCCATTTCCAACTGGCGATTATATCTTAACCAGCAGATGGTTCTACTATAAAAAAATAGTTGCTGATATCAATGTAAGTTTCGTATTTGTTGAGGATTTATTGAACCAATAGCTTACGAGTATCTGAAAATATTTCTTGAATAGTGGCGTCATCCAAAAAGATTTCATTAAACAAATTTAAAACGAAAAGATGAGCGATTTGAGTTTGTACTTTATTTGGCTTAGTGTAAGATCTGAAATATGTTACGAATCGTTGGTCTAATGACAAAAATTTTCCGTATAACTTGACAATTTTATTTTTTTTTAGTTTTTTTTTTTAATCTTTTTGGACCGATCTATCACATCCGTAATTTTCGTACATGAGTACATGGTATAAAAAGGGAATCACCAGTTGGTTTTGGTCCAACGTCCAATCATTTCGAACTCAATTTTATATTAATTTTCCATGTCTAATGAGTTGGTACTAATTTTCCGGTAGATTGCATTTTGATATAAATTGCATATACTTATAAATTCTGCATGTCGAAAAAATGGGTTATGCCAAGTTATTGATGTAAATGAATTTCAGTAGTCAAACAGTTAATCATCATGCGGTCAAGTGAAGTTTTCGTCTTGGGACTTACAATCCTATTCGCCATATTTATAATTCTTATTCCGCTTAATGTAAAATGATTAACATATATTTGCCGAAAAGCTCACTTTATATGTAATCACTTTTTTTAGGAAGCGATTGTGTTTAAACTAACAAATGCCGTGTGCGAAAGTTATAACAAATCCGCTGTTACTATACCCACATGCCGATTAAAGGCGATCAAACGCAATCGAGCTATATTAAATGTGACTACGATTTTACCTCACCCAGTTAACGATATTAGACTGCATATGCAAGTGCTGAAGAAGGCCAATGGATACAAGCCATGGCTTTTAAAAACCGAATTGGATTTCTGTCAATATATGCGTCACTCTTACAATCCGATGGCCAAACTATTTTTTGATTTAATTCAAGAATTTACTAATCTAAATCATTCCTGTCCGTATGTAGTAAGTTTACTCAAAGGAGATTTAAATTTTAGTTTATGTCAATTTTTGATTTTTCTTAGGGCCCCATGTTCATTCGTGGATTTTATCCCAGACCGGAGCTACTACGTCTTCCGTTTCCAACTGGCGATTATATATTAACCACCAGATGGTTCTATTATAAGAAAGTAGTCGCTGATATTAACGTAAGTTTCATATTTGTTGAGGATTTATTGAACCAATAGCTAGTGAGTATCTTGGAAAATTTCTCAAATTGTGATTTAATCTAATACGATTTTTAATATTTCAGAACCTGTTCGAAATGTCTGTCAGATTTTTGTAAATAAATTATGTTTATTTTCATAATTTCATAATTTCAGTTTAATTTGCTTAAATAAAGGTTAATCGAAGCTCAAATTTTTGAAAACATTCCACTTAGTTAGTTATGCAACGAAATGGAAAATTTTAGCTGAAAATCGAAATTGCTGCAATTTATTCAATTTTTCATGCGGCCTGAGAATTAAAACTGTTTTTTAAATAAACAAATTTTTAGGAATAATATAATTAGCACATGAATATGAAATTTGATTTTTGCATGCTTAACTCGAGCGGTTAAAGCTTATTCGTATATCGTTTGCATAAGTTAGACCATTAACATTTAAAAGAATTTTATCGATTAATATTGTTTCATGGCAGTTTTTATTCTCATAAATATCTGCTTGACATTTTTGAAATAATTTTAATTTAGGCAAGAGCTATGTATGTATGTTCTGACATCATGAATAAAATGCTTTATTCTTAAATATAATTTGCATTCAATTGCTTAAATAAACACCTAACGAACATAAGTATTTATGGCTATAAATAGCACTTCACATGACACATTTTAAATGTTCTGACACCTTTTCCAGTCATTGACAGCTTGTCACAAGCACACACATACTCCCACGCATACACACACACACACACACACATCAAGAGCAGACGTCATTCAACATCAAATAAAATGTAAGAACGAAACAGAGAAAGGCAGAGAGAGAGAGAGAGAATGGAAGAGCTTACAATATTTGCATAGTCATAAAAGGGCGAACGAGAGTCCTTTCTGGTTGGGCCAACTGTAATTACCCATTCCGGCTTAGCCAGCTATTTGAAAAGTATGCCAAAGTCGTAATTGAAACAAGCAGCACAAATAAAAGTCGAAACTGTTCATGTTGATTTCTAAATATCGTGCGCATTTTAATTGCAATTTGTGTGTTAATTTCGGTTTGGCAGGTAAAAGGCACTTCATTGGTCATTACGGTTGGCCATAAACAAATCAACAAACACCTTCTCGAATCACTCCACCCCTTTGTGTTATTGGCGACCACAGCCCCACCCACCCCACCACGACACCACCACCATCAATAAAAATAGTCAACACTTTACACAACCAACACAAATTACATGTTACACAGCTCAAGAGGTCTCCGCCTCCTTTCCTCCTCAACTTCAGGCCAAGAAGTAGGCAACACGAAAAGTTCGAGAAACGGAAAAGCAGGAAAAAGCCACCCAGAAAACAAAACAAAGTAAGAGGAGGAAGGCTTGACAAGGGCAACGGAATAAGAATGAGAAAATCATTCATTATCATGTCACGTCAATCGAAAAACAATCTAATGACTGCACATGATTTCTATCTTAAATAGTTAGCAACGAATGCCCACAGCTTTCTGCCCAGATTGTTCAGAGCAAAAGGTTGCGTTGAAAAGCAAAAAGGACAAAAAAAAAGGAGAACGAAAAATGAAGCACGAAACCCACTTGGCCTGAGTGTATTAGCTGGAAAAGTTTGCCACAAAACGTTTATTGTGCATTAGACATGCTTAAATGGTTAAATCAACTGTAAATCTCACTTATGGTAAGGTTAGAAATGGAAGGCAAGGTCAAATGCGCCAATCAAGTGTGAATTGATGTGTGGCTTGAAAAAAACAAACGCTTCCGAAATGAAAAGATAAGTTATCAAGATACTATTGGCTTTCAACACATACTTATGTATATTCCAAGAATAACTTCTCTTTGATCTTTTAAAAGTAGATTGAAAAGTAATCATAGTAGTTACATTTTTTGATAAGTGAATATATATTTTTAGTTGTGCATAAATCTTTGAAAATTTTCAGAGAGATTTTCGTTAAGCACCATGAGCCTTTCACCTGAGAAACTCTCGCCCGAGGAGTTGGAGATGGCCATGGCTATACCCAGATATCCTCAGCTGCCACTGCCTTTGATCAAATATGAAATGGTTCACAAGTTAAAATGTACACGCAACGAGCAGATTAGTTTACCCTTGGTAAAGCATAAGAATAAGCCAAAAGGCATGGGCTTGACAAAAGTTGCGAAATCAGCTAAATCTGCAGCTAATATAGGAGATGTTGGCGATGAAGAGCATATTATATATTTATGGAACTCACCAAGATTGATGATTCTTTTTGATGGCGGCGATATCAATTGTGCCATCCACTATATAGTAGAATCTTTGCATGATCCATTTGCTGAGAATGCAGTGGCCACTCTCCTGATACAGGAGTGCTTGCTGAATGAGTTCAGAGATCGCTTGTCCGATCGCCTTCAGGAGATGCCAGCTCCCATTGCCAATCATCCCATCTTTTTGCGCAGCATGGAAAAATTAAAAGCATTAAAAGCCACAACAATTGTGGGAAATGCGATAAAGGACACACCCAACTTGGTGACTCCCATTCTGGTATGTGACTTTACTCATAACTATTTGGGTGCAGGACCCACTGGTGTCTTAACCCTACACACCTTTCGCACACCCAAAGAGGCCACCGAGGTGTACTTGAAAGAGTCTGTGAAATTTTCATCGGTTTGCATATGGAATGAAAATTTAGCTAGTGCCTATGAAACTGTGGCTCGCATGCCAACTGTTCAGATATTTCTTATCAATTGCTACGATGTCGATTTAGATCCCATTAAGATGGCCTTTATCGCTGATGAAAATATGGTAAAAGTTTTCAGAGGATATCATTACGAGACAATCACATTTCGAAAACTGCGTAAAGTAATTGTCTTTCCTATAGGCAATATATGGAGTTATCAGCTATAGTAACAAGAAATAAACCAATTAATTTAGATTTTGAAAATTTCAATTTCATCATTTGTTAATTGAATTCTGATTATATTATTGCTCAAATAGTTGAAGCTTTAAGCATAATTTAATAATGAATTTTATTCATTAATTAGAATTGATTATTTTATGATTTGTTTGAATTTTCCTCTCATTGATCTTTGGCTTCATTTTTGTCGAGTTGGCTAATTGACTTTCCAGTTGAGCTACCCAATTAGCAATTTAATTGAAAAAAAAAAGTTTCCACTAACTCACGCCTCTTGTGACTTCAATTATTTGTAAATTTCACTTGCATATTTCTAATTTCCAAAGAAATTCAAAAAGTCCACCTACAGCAATAATATATTTTTATATGTATATATTTTTGAGTTGCTTTCCTCTCTGTGGTTGATGAAATTAAAAAATTCTTTCCGCGAAGTAATTTGGCTAACGTGCCAATAATTTCAAAAATTTACTTTGCGTGCCCGCCTCACCCACAAAACAAACCTAAAGAAACAACGTTGGAGGAGAACAGTGGAGTGAAAACGACTGGTGTTGGCAGCCTCATGTTACTCGTAACAAAATGCTAGTGAAACTCCCTGCTTCAGGCCGCTATGAACCCGGGACAAGACCTCATCGAAACAGGACGAGGTGGAATGCCAAAAATGCCATAATTACTCTAGTTGCTGGTTGCTGGTTTTGTAAGTGGCAGCGGGAATAGATGGATGTATGGGGAGGTACGGACGATGAATTGGTGTGTTGTTTGTTGGGGGGTGTTTGCGTAGTGGGCTGGTTTGAGTGGCTACCAGTGAATGGAGGAGTGGTTAGTGGGGCAACTTTATAATGTACTTCCGTTTGCTTTTATTCACATGGCAGCGGCATATCAAAATATTTGACATTTGCATAAATAACATACAAAGAGAGGCAAATATGCCAAACATACATACATATCGCTGACAGAATCACGCCCTCTTCCACGGACAAATACTCCCACCCATATCATGACCAAAATTGGGCAAATTAAAAAAAAATCAAAAAGAAGAAAGAAACGTTGCAAAACAAAAGCATGGAATGTCCGTTGACGAGCCAACATGGCGGATATCGGGTCAGGAATGAGTAAATAAGATTTGCGTGAAACGCTGCAGCAGGGTTTGGGCTTAGATGGCAATTGCGATGGCAATGACTAAGGGGAATGCGAAGCAAAACCAGCTTACTGAGTAAACAAATTCATAAATAAACAAAAGGAAAATCATATTATCCTTCTACAGAGACAGAAGGATTACATACCCTAATTAGTTGTCTGACATGTATGCAGAATGATTTTCAAGAAAATCAATTCACATTTTGATAGCGACAATTTCTAAAAATATCAACTTTAGCTGGGTTTTTCTATATCTTTGTAATATATTTATATATTCCGAAAAAACGTAATTTGTGGCATAGTCTCCTAGTTAAAAAAATATGTTTTATCTATAATCTTCATGAAGTTAACTAGAAAACTCAAATAGCCCGGAGTGGAAAAATAACCGGAGTTCTCCTAAAAAGAAGTTTATGTATCCAGCGAATGGGCAAAAATTAGACGCGGCTGCATGCAAATTGGCAATTAGGAAATCCTTTATTTTATGAATTTGCCGGAGCGCCGATTTCATTTTCTTCATGTTGTTTGTTCGGTTGGTTGTCGGTCTGCAAATGCAAATAAACGACTCCCGCCAGCTACCCTTGGCCTTTCGCCATCCCCTCGCTCCTTCTCAGACTCAGACTCGGTTTATCTGGGCTCCATCCGGTTCCCCCTCTGCTGCGGTGTTGAAGGCCCATTTAGGGCTTTTATTTCTATAGGTTGTATGTGAGTGGAGCGTGAGTGTTAGAGGGTTTCATTTTTCACGCTTTTATTTGGCATTTATTCAGCAGGGTTTGCCCTGTACTCGTATTTAATTTCATTGCTCCTGGTTTTTATTTTTTTTTTTTGGCCCTGTATGTTAAGTTTCTCTTCGTTTATTTTTGGCTTTCAGAAATCGCGTATGCTGGTAAAGTTAATAATAAACGTGGCGAATATTTGCAAAACACTCAATTGAAGTGGGTCATATAATAAAATAAATAAACACCCAAATAAAAAAATATATGTATGAATGAAATGAATAAAATGAATTAAAATTGTCCTTAGGTAATGAATTTCAAATTTCAAACACATTCAAAACTGTACAAAAAAACAATTTGTGATTCTCTTAACATGTGAATAATCTTTTTTTTCAAAAAACAAGTGTAGAACTTCACTTTATTAACTTGTGTAAATCTAAACCTAAACTAAAGTTAATTTATTTCTTTTGGGAAAATAAAAGTTTATTTTTAGCTAAATATTCATTGACTTTATACAGTAGCGAAAGTTGTCTGTAAAATATGAAAACTTCACCCCTAAAGTAAGCAATAAACATAAAGCAATATTGAAAAGTCCCCTGGTAAAGCAAAGTTCCCCCATTAAAGAGCCTTAGCGCCTTAGTTGTAAATATAAATTAGTTAACCTAAATTAAGTCTTCTCTAATATACTAATTTAAGTCTCAATATTGATTCAAATCCCACACCTTATCTATTTCTCTATTCCCATTCCCTTTACCCCCACAGCAAAGTAAGCATTTTAAATCGTCGTTTCCGGAATGAGAAGCAATAAGTTTGAACTTATCTCACCTTACGTTCACGTAGCGACGCGTCCCAAGTGCACAGCAGATGAAATGTCGAAAATCTCTTGAAAAATAAATCCACAAGCTATAAATTTTTGTTCTGATGTGTCTTGTTGTTGGTTTGCGTGTTCCGCTCTTCATGTTGCCCGGGAAAACGATTCGATGGGATTCGTTTGGACTTGACTTTTTCTTCTGTAATTGCCATCGAGCGATGGAAGAAGAATGAAAACAAAACAAAAAATGAAAAAGCAGGTGGAAAGCAACGAAAAAGGAGGAAAAGAACGTTGCAAAGAACCATAGAGAAAAGAAGAAATCTCAGTTAAGATGAAAGATTACATTTCCTGGGGCATGATGTGGGTGGCGGACAACTTTAACTAAAAGTCAATTCCCAAATCAACAGACAGTCAAGAAGTTGGATAAAAAGTAGCTTATTTCAATCGACATTGTTAAGTTGCAATGTTTAAATTTTTGTATAAATCTTTTTATTTTAACAATTTTACGTTATTTTTTGGGTGGAAAACTAGCCGGATTTTGGCCATGACATTTCACCGCCCATTCAGTTTGATTTCGGACTTTCCCAAGTATCCGGCTTCCTAATTTGTCTAACATTTCGTTGGGTTTCATTCAGTTGTCAAAATAAGAGAGAGAAAGCAATGAGGAAGGCAACATGGCAACCTGTTGCTAGGCAGGATTAGTCGTGCGTTCAATGCTTTGCCAGGGCCACCAAACACACACACATATGTATATGTATAGAAAGTTTTCACTTTGATATTTGATTTCTGTTTTGAGCTGACCCCGCCCCCATTTACTTTGCCCCCATCTACTTATCCCTTACACCATTTCTCTGTCAATATGGGCCAGACGTAGGAAAAAAATCACTCAAATGGAAAAAGGTTCAAATTACCGCGATGCTTTCACTCTCCTTGGGTTTTTTCCTTGTTTTTTTTTTATGCAGTTTACTTTTCGGCTCGCTTTTCCGCTGCTATTTTGACTTTTTGCCTTGTTGCTGTTCCGTCGTTTAGTCATTCTTAAAAGGGAATTCATTTTGGAAATGGATTTCGCTTTATTAACAAACATGCTGGGCATATGAGTGAACACAAAAGCGTTTCAAGGACTTTTGTTTGTGATGTGAATATAAGCATTTTACTACTCGAGATAAACTAACCCACAAAAGTCGATTTAGATATGACCCAGTTATTGTTATTTAAGTTGGTTTGATAGGAAGAATAACCTTTGAGATTGAGTTGAGACAAGCTAAGAAAATATCACAAAAAAACAAAATTACTTTAACTTAACAGGAAACATGAAAGACTTTAGACTTGTATTAAACTCATTTGACAATAAATCTTTTCAAATTTGCATTGAATATATGTATGTATACTCAACTAAAGTGATTTTATACATTTTATGATAAAAGTAGTTTAGGTATATGAAAAGTTTAAGTTAAGTAAAAAGAAAATTTAATTTTTAAGTAAATTTTCACTTCCGGTCTCATATGTATGTATGCCTATCTCTTGTTTTTTTCATAGGAAAACAAATATTATTTATCGAACTCACAAAAGTATGAAATGAAAATTGTTATTAACCAATATTATCATCAAATGTAAAGTAAAGCCTCTTAATGAATTCCCCAGCTATTTTATGACATTTATCTTATTAAATTGGTTTTACATTTACCATGCCCAATGAGTCGTCGATCGATTTAATTAATTTCCGATGCGAATGAATATTTCATGTTGATTAAATATTAACCAAGTTGACATATTTATGCAATTCAAATGTGCGAATTCTCTTTTCACAGATAAACACTGAGGGCCAGAAGGCAATGAGGGCGTGGCTTGTACTTCTAGATAAGTACAAAGCTACATATAAATATATGTACATACATATATGTATTTATATAAAGAGAGCATGACAGCCATTAGGAATATTGATTTCCATATCGCACTCGAAACATTAACCAAAGTCACAAGGCAAATGCCAGGATACGCAGGATTCACATATATATAGACACAAACACACTCAGGCTCACATATACAACTAAATGCGCTGACGTAATGTGAAAATTATGCGTTGTAATTTGCGCCAAAGGCAAAAGCGGAAAAGGAAGAAGACAACGCACTCCAAAAAAAAGGACAAAAAAAAATAGAAGGCAAATGTATTCCAACGAAGCGAGTCAGTAGCAGAGCCCGAACATAGGAAACAAACAAACACTGAGAGAAAAAGATATTTAATAGAGGGAAAAGATATACACACCAAAAGCAAAAAAAAAAGGAATACTAGGTACATATGCAGATGTGGACAAGAAAAATTGGAACACTTTAACAGTCTCCATCTCCGTTTCTGCTTTTGCTGTTGTTGCTTTTTGGCACTTTTTCACTTGTTTCAAGGAAGTTGTAAAAATAAAACAACACACGTAAAACGACAGATATATAGCCAGTATGAAAGACGAGAAGAGAATGAGAGAGAAGAAGTAAGAAAAAAAACACAGACGAAAGAAAAATAACTACATGAAAATTTGTGGTTGCTAAAGAATGCGGTTACTCCTCCTTGTCGTCTTCCCACTTCCCGAAAAACATCCAAATGCCAGCAGCCAGCAGCAGAATGTAGAAGAAATATTTGAAACTCTCGACTCCCCGTTGCCCAGGGAGATGCTCAAATTTGTGGGCACTAAATGTGGCATGTGGCGTGTGGCGCCGTGACACACGCATCAAACAAAACATAACACAAGCTGAGCCGTAAATGTTTAGAAATAAATTTGTGTCGCTTGCAACGTCGGCAGAAAAAAAAAAAAAAAAAAAACAAGCACGACAACAACAACTCTCAGAAAAGGAAATAAAACAAGACACAGAACAACACAGAAACCCCTCATAAATGTTTACACCTTGTCAACGTATAGGTACCTACTTTTAGGCCCACTTTCTCCCATTACTAAGACTAAGGTAGCCGGCGACAAGTGCGGGGGGAGTGTCTAGAATGATGCGAAAGAGTGCCCGAGAAACGTGTCAATGAGAAACGTTGCTGATAACCGCCGTTGCAAGTAATAATGATAATGGCTGACGTAGCATTACGTCTCTCCCTCTCTTTCTCTCTTGCACAGTGGAGCAAAACACAGTACACTCACTGTGTACTAAATTGTGGAGCCAACAACTAACATTTGTTTTTACTCCATCAATCTTTGCTTATAAAGTTTACTTCAAGTGAAACCCTTCAAAGATATAGAAATCATATAAAATACAAGGACATAAAGCGAAACATTTATATCTATACAATGGCGGATCTAGGGCGGGGGTAACTTGACTCCTAAAATAGGCAATAAAGGTTTTTAAAAAACACTTTTCGAGACATTGACACAAATTATTAAATGTGGTATGTATAAAACATTTATAATCCTTGAAGTAAATATTCGTTATATACATTAATGAAGTTACCAAGCAAACGGAAATTTATAAATTTCTTTAAAACAATAAATACATTACCAGTCTTTCGCATATTTTATGAAGCGATGTTCCCCTATTTAATAACTCCAAAACCGCTAATGTATGCATCTATATCTATCTTTGACTGCATATACTCACCCTATAAGACATTTGTGTAGTTACAAGTGGTTTATATTTGAGACATTTTGTTTTTTAATTTAACGAATTTCATTGATTTAAAAATGGTAAACATTTTATTAAAACTCATCTACTGTTCACACAGTATTTTTCACATTCTCAATTACATATATTTGCATTTTTCCCCTTTTTGCTTGGACCAGTCAGTCATCTCATAGTCTTTTTCACTTTTCTTCGTGCTTTTACCTTGAAGGCCCCCCGTATTCTTTTTAGTTGAGTAACTGCACAGATCTACTTGTTTCTACATATATATGTACATATATACTGGATACAATGGCCAGCAAAAGACATTTAAAATTGTTGAGTTGAGTACATAATTTGTTTAATGGTGATTTATTGTTTGGCCACCGAGAGAAAGCTACAAAGCGGGCTGCTGTGACTCTTCTGCTTCATCTTATCTAACAAATGATAAAAATTTGCAAATTTTTGTGGAATAAATGTGCAGAATTCTTTATGGGTCACATTTATCTGGGTGTCTCTGTGTGAGCTACTTCTCTTTGCTTGTTTCTTTTTGCTTTCCTTTTGTTTGGCTACAACTTTTTGGTTTGTGTATGTGTTTTTCCCTTATTTGATTTTCTCATTTCATTTGGTTTAAAGTTTTGTTTTTATGTCAAACTTTTCATAATTTTTTTCATACATAGCTCTTTTTATATTTTTTGCTGTCATCATTTGTTGTTAGCTATTTAATTAAAATAGTTTTTCTCTCCATTTTTGTTCAATTTTTAATGAGCTTAACTAATTTTAGTTTTGTTCGACGGCTGAATATGTTAACAGTTACGCAACTTTTTACGCCCTTTGCCGAGGATTTGTTAGGAGGCAAAAGGGCAGCAGGCAGCAGGCAGACTTTATGTGGCAGGTGGCAGGCAATAAATTTTATGAGTTTCGAGCACTGGCAAACCTTCAGCCTCAATTAGTTTCATTAATGTGGAAAATTGAATTATGAATTCAACGAATTTGGCTTAAACAGATAAATATGGTAAAACTAATTTCATATTTTTCAAAATATTATGGGGAAAAAATATTAAAATTTCTAAAAGACATTAATTTAATAGACAGCATAAAACAAATTTGTGCAAATTTGTGAATGTTAATGTATCTTTTGTTAAATCATAAATAAAAGCATGGAAAAATTCCATTCACATATAATTTCAGTTGAATTACATTTAATTCTCTTATTAAAAATTTTCAGATTTTTTACGTATTCGATTTAGAGTTGAACAAATTATATTCTGTACCAGATTATATTTTTATTTCTTACTGATGTTTGTTGAAAATCTAATGGATATGTTAAAAGGCAGACAAACTTGACTCCTACAGAGAGAGATAAAAGTTTTAAAGACCATTTGTATGCACTGAGTATGTACATTTTATTTCATTTTTCACATATCGTTTTCATTTTTGTGGTGCTGGCGGTGTCAGAGCATATTGAAAATGAAATTAATATTAAACAATGCGTGACATTTTTGCCACAACCAAAAAAAAAAAACCAACAAAGAATAACACAATGCCGAGCAGGGCAATAAGCAAAAGCAAAGGCCAACAAGAAAATGGCAAACAAAAACCGCAACTCGTTAAAATTGTATACCATTGGCCTGGCATGCGAGTTGGCTAAAAGTGAACGCAAATAACAAGAAGCCATTTGGCAAAAAAGTTAAACAACACAACAAAACACACATTCAAACACACACACACACACACACAAACAAAAACCAGTAGAAAGAATTAAAAATTCAAGCAGGCAAAACGAAGAACACAACGTAAAAAACCAAAAGAAAAACCTAAAAAATAAAATGGTTAAAAAAAGAAGCAACACTTAAAGGTGTTTGCAGTAAAAAATAATATATATATATATATATTACGTATACGCCGCATGGTACATGCCAAGGGCTAGTTAGTTAGCTAGTTTGTGTGTGTGTGTGTTTGTGTCCGCTGTTGCTGAAATTGTTGCTGACAAATAAAATATTTAAATATTTTTCAAACATTCTGACATTTCACACTGACAAAGTGCCGCACCCACATAAACACACACACAGAGCGACACTCACACAAAAAAAGTTGTGGCAAATTGTGGTTATTGTGCAAAAACCGAGCAAAAAAATACAAAATTTAAATAAAATTTAAGCCCGTTCCTTGTCTCCCCTCCTTGGTACCCTTCTTCATTATACAGGCCGATGACTTGCAGCAATCAAAAAATACAAAAAAAAAAAAAAAAATTTGTATGCATTAAACTTTTAATTTTTTCCCCAGTTGGCACACACAAAAAAAAAAAAAAGAACTTTTCCACACAGTCCACTGGCCCAGCACAAGAACTACAAATCATCATCGTCATCATCATCATCATGCAGTTTGAGGGACTCCTGTTGTGGATGACTGAGGGAGAGGGGGGGCCTGAAATTGAGGCTCAACTTTTTTGTTGCGCATTTGAAACGGAAGTGATTTCATCAAATATTCATATTAACTAATTGGATTTGTTGCCATTTTTGCATTTTGTGTCCTTCACAACGGATATTGCCTGTCGAGTGGCAAAAACCCTTCTACATTTTCCATATTTCACTTTTTTTACTCCTTCAATTTCTCACTCACTCTATGTGTATGTGTCTGTTTTGTTTTTGTTATTTTGGTTTTTTTTTTTTGTGTTTTTATAATTTAATATACAATGTTTATTTTAAATTAAAAATGTATTTGCTCATGTGTCAGTTGAATGAGTAACTGAATGGATAAGGGAGAGTGAGAGAGAAAGCCACCCTTTCTCAAAGGAGTCAGAGGCAATGGGTTTAAACGTTTGTTCAAGGACATCGACATCAATCGGGCTTACCTGTAAAAATATACAAAAAATATTCAAAATGAACAAAACTAAGTGAAATTGGATTTTTATTATCAAAAAAACTACTTTAGATATTCCTTTTTATAGTTAATTATTATTAGTTCTTGGAGACTTAATTTTTGGATTTCATTAGAACTCTGCTTTCGAGTATCCTTTTAATGAGTCCAATAGCACTTTCGTATCGTTTTCTTTGTAGTTGTATTTAATTTAAAAATGTTTAATATAATTCTCAACATAAGCTCCACTTAGTTCTGTCTACTTAGGGAAAACTTCTCATTTTAATAAAGTAAACGAAACAAATACTGATAAAACAAGCAACGAAAAAAAAGTAAAGAAGCGAAAAAGAAAAGTAAAATTGGTAATACCCGTGAATTTTCTTTTCATTAGCATTCAAGGCGCGAGCATTTATTGGCCAATGAATAAAACAAGCAAAAGTCTGGCTGGAAAAGGGAACCAAAGCTGCGAATACAACACGAAAATGTGTCAGTTAAAGTGACGAGAGAAGGGCATATACCACACACACACACACACATACAAATACACCATGTGGAGGGGCAAAGTAAAGAAAAGAAATGGCGAACTGAAGTAAAGTGAAGGGTAGAAGCAAAAGCAAGGAATGGCAAGCAATGAACTCCAACCAAGAGCCAAGCCAACGCAGAAAAAACTTCGCAACTGGCAACTGGCTGCGGCAACTCTTTTGCCTGCTGCCTGGTGTTGTGCCTCCAACTTGTTATTCCCCACCGCTTGCTCTGCTCATCTGTGTACTCATTGCCATTACTTGCACGCTCAGTTCTGGGCCATGAAGAAAACGTGGCAAATATTGCAAAAATATTAAAAAATGTTGCCGCCAGGCGCCTCTACAAAAAACAAACCAAAACGAACAACGAAAAGGAGCAGCAAACAAAAAACGAAACAAAAAAAAAGGAGACCCAGCCAGCAAGCTTTACAAAATGGCATAGAAAATTAATAATCGCGCAATTTTTGCACCAGTAAACAATGGAGAAAAGTCTTGGCTCGTTAGTTTCCTCATTATTCTGAATTTTCAGCTTGCAGTTTACTTTTTCCATTTTCCCTCTTAGTTCTTAGTCTTTTTTTTGTCTTCTATGTGTCTGCACTCTGGCTAGGCAACTGAACGACGGAAGTGAAAGAAAAGAGCAAGAGGTGCAGCGGGGCAACGGAGGAGGGGGATAAATAGAGGACAACTGTCTGACAAGATGAAGTACAAGACAAGTCTGCACTGGGCAAATGATGAATAATATGATTTGATATCATATTTCATGAAATTTGTTAGCCAAGAGAAGAAATTTGTGATTTAAGAGAAGAAAATGCAATTCTGTGACATGATTATAAGCCCTAGTAATTTCACTTCATTACATCAAGAGCAAGAATTTGTGATATTCTAAAATAATCGAAATATTACACTTACACTTGCACTTAATAGACAATTATTCTAACTGTTGGAGTCTACGATCACAATTTTCATATTGAAAACTAGATTTCTTCTCATTTCTTTGATATCAATCGATGGAATCAAATCAAAAGAAACAATTAATTTTTTTCTTAACAATCTATTTGTAGACAAGCGAATTAACCTTAATTTAAATATTTAACATATGCAGAGCAGAATTTGATTATATTCAGGCAAAGCGGGCCAGAAAAACTGAAAGAATTTCATTTTTTTCATTCCAATTCCGCCCCCCAGGGGAGTATAAAAATAAAACGTTTTGTCGTGAAGCAAAGCCTGACTGGCCGCTAAAATTTAAACCGAAACAGGTGACTCTCTCTCTCTGTTTGCAAACGAGGCATGGCAAAACTTTTAACCAAATTGTTTATTTAACAGCAATGAAAAAATCATTACGCATTTTTATCACACAACTTCAAAAGGTAAAATTCTCATGAAGCAAAAACCGTAACGAACGAAACGAAACAAAGCGACTGAAACGAAGGAGGAACAAAAAAAAAGTTGAAAAGTTTTTAATGCATATCAAAATTATACACTCCACAAACAAGAAGAAAGTACACTAAAATGGTGATTTAAAATGCAAAATGAAATGACAAAAATAACAAGAAACAGACACCAGAAAGACAGCCGGGAACACTGATTTTCGGACACCCTCTCCTTGTTCCTATATAAATAATAGGATGTATGAGGTTCTTCCTTTCATCTTTCATTTGATCCTATATATAATTAACTTTTACAAACATTAACAAAGACCTCAAGCTCCTCATGAGTATTGAACGTGTTTAATCCTTTTGTAGAAGCTCTCAATGAAGGGTATTTAAAAGGGCTATATTATCTTCCATAACGACAAACGTAACAAGTATCATACGCAATTTGCCCTCATATTATATTTTATTTGTTCTTGCTTTATACAAGTTAATGTAATTTGTCATTGCATTTAAATTGTTCATGTTCATGTTTTCTGGTTGGTTCTTGGTTCTGGCCAAGCCAAACCGAACCGAACCGGACGGAGCAGTCCGTAGCAAACCGGACAAAGCCGTAGAGAACCACGGCAGAGCAGCGCTTCAAGTTCATTGTGCATTAATAATTTAGTTGTCGTTTCTGTGTCGCGACGAGTTGGCCAATGCAAAATCGAGTTGACACGCTGGAAAAATATTCTCGATTTTCTTTCGGTTTTCGTTACTTTTTTTGTTGGTTGTGGGTTTTGCGCTCCTTTCTGCTGGCGTCGCGTTGTCCTTTGCGGTTGACGCACTTCGCTGTTAGCCGGTGACCACCAACATCATGGGAATACAGAGAATCGACTGTATTGTATTGCATTGTATATGATTCGCTTGGTTGGCAGTTGTATAAAATTACAATCGATAATGGGACGTGTCAGTGTGTGTGTGTGCGAGTGTCTCTATTGTAATATTTAACTATCTAACCACAAAATGTGGAATGTTTCTTGGCTTTGATTCAATCAACTGTGCCGCAGACAATATTCTACCATAAATGGTGTCATGGCAATTTACACCAGCTTATACAAGTCATCAATTGCAAAGAAAGGCAGCTATCCGAAAATTCTTAAAACTACATTGAGGCTAACTCTTTCACTCTCTTCAAAGGTGTGTGGTGCCAAATTATTAGTAGGAATGAAACCATAAAATCGATTTACCAATTTGAATAGAAATATGACAAACAGTATTATACATTTAATATTAATGGATAATGGCATCTGGAATATCTTTTTGATACACGATAAAATCAATCTGCAAATCGGAATTTAAAAAATTCAATTTTCAATAAATTTGCCTACTAATTCAAATCCCAATTTATAATATTATATTTGAACTATGTATTGTCATTAAAATTGGACTTCGAAATGGACAAAAAAGTAGTCAGTATTCCCTATTGATCAAAAAGATTCTCAACAAATGTATAGGTAACATTTGCATCAACTTGCAATTTCCCATCGTAATACCAACGAGAGGCTAAAAAATAATCACCAGTCGGATATGGTAGACGTAAAACTTCAGCTCTGGGATAAAAGCCCTTTATAAAAATCGGACCCTGTTCACAAAAAAAGATAGATTAAGGGTAAATATTATCACAGAACTATTACCACTACCACAACTCACCACATAGGGACATGTATGATTGAAATTGGAAAACTCTCGGGTCAAATTAAAAAATAATATAGCAACTGGATTGTAAGCTTGTCGATAAAAACGACAGGCATCCACCTCAATGTTGAACAGATTCCTGAACAAAAAATTGTAAAATTTATGTTTATTTTCCTTAACATTTGCCGAATACTTTACACTTTGTGGGGCCATCTGGGTAGCCAATAAAAACATTAAGAGGCCAAATATGAATTGACTAGACAACATTATGTCGCAACACAACAACAAAACACATTTGCTCTACATTTATTCAACAAGTTGTTCAAATATTATTAAACTGAAGTACTTATACTGGCAAACGAAAAGAGTTAATTGCTTATAAATAAGGTAGACTATAATTATTAGCATTATTTAACATATTTATTTTTATATATGACAACTGTTCGAAATTATATTAAATTGATTTTTAGCGATTTTAATTTTTTTTCCGCTTTGAAGTTAAACAAATTAAATATGAATTGAAACAACAAAATATAAAAATAAAAATTATTACTACATTAAACCTTTATCATGGTAGCTATGATTTTAAATCATAGATCAATATTTAAAAAAAAAAAAAAGAAAAGAAGACGGGAAGTCCAAGCTTTTTGTTTAGAATATTAACTGAATCAAGAGGCTTCCAATGCGACAAAGAAATATTTATATTTTATATACTAGTATCATCTATATATTTGATAAACGGTAGAGAAATTTCCATTAAAAAATTCATTTAACGTTTCGGTAGGTAAATAAAATTCTAAAAAAAAAAATCGGATTATATCTTAAGAAAGATTTGAATAGGCACAATCTTGACGAAAACAGGAGCTTTAGTTTGTTTTGTATTATGGAAAAACTGATAGCGATATTGTAATGGTAATAAGAAATATCGCTAGTATCTCTGACAAGAACTTAATACAAGAAAACTAACAATGATTTAACAAATCTCATGCTATGCCCAGTCCTTTCAAAAATCACTTAATTTACTAGCTAATCCATTTTAGAGAAAATACCTGATACTTCCATGAAATCTACTTTATTCAATTAAGAATTTTTGTGAATTCATATGAACACGTTTCCATCATTCATATAATCTGCTTAACCATTTTAATTTTCCACGTGATCGTGAAACTTTTCCACTGCCTTTTATCTTTGTCGCATATGTCAAGCCGTAGCAAGGACAGGGGGGAACTCACCTTGTTCTGTTCTGTTTTTTTCTTTTATCGCCGTCGTCCTTTTCAATAAATTCCCATCGTCGTCGGAGAGTTTTGGGTAGGCCAAACAAAGATATCCACAACACGTGACAGATTTGCTTGGATTACATACGCTTACACGCATACGCATACAAACACACGCACATACACATACACAAAGAGACACAGAAAGGACACAGAAACAAGGATGCGCCTTTTAACAGACAACGCAGAAGTTGTTGTTGTTGTTTTTGCTGTTGCTGTTAACGTAAATTCAATTATATATAATTTTTGGTGACACTTATGATTAAGATTTTCAATATTTATTTTTTGCTTCTTTGGCTTTCAAATTTCACTTGACTGATGCGATTAGCGGCAGCAACTTAATCACCGATTTAATCGACCTGTGACACACGGCGAACAACGGCACGACACAACGCGGACAAAAACACGGCGGAAAGCAAAAAGCCGGAGTTTACGGTAATGGAACAGACACACAATTATATAGCAGCTTAGCGTGGCACACAACTGAAGCCAACGACAACGGCATGCGAAGTGTTTTAGTACGAGTCCTCACAAGAAGTGGAGAAGTCGTGAGCCGAAGGTTCGCAGCAGGTTTGCTAAAACGAGAGAACACATTTTATAGCATACATTTGAGGGCAACAAAAGAGAGCAATGGCTTTTTGGGTGTTGGTTTCGGCTTTAATTGGTGAGACATGCGCTTTACGTCAGCTTCACCAATGCATAGAAATTGATATTAAAGAGAGAGAGAGTGTTCCAATGCCTTACTTTGCACTTGTCCCAAAGTTGTCCCAACTGACTCAACAGCTGTTTGTATGGGCCACTTCAAAATGACGCACTCGTTTTGGCCATTTGTATGCTTTGTACTACTTACTATCCTTAGCCTGACGTGTGTCTTAGGTCAGAAACTCAACGTCGTCGGCAAGTTGCTGTCTCCCTCGTCGTCGTCGTCGTTGCTGCTGTTGTTGTTGTTGTTGTTGTCGTCGGTCCGTCGGTATCCTCATCATCATACTCTTTCTCACTCTCCCGCTTGCCCTTTTGCCGGTCTTTTTGAACTGAATTTTTAATTATGATAAATGCCCATTCATAAAAATAAATGGCATATATTTTACTGTCCTGCGTTGCGTGTTTTTATTTTTATCCGTCACAGTAGATTCTGCATAATTATTATTATTATTTTTTTGTTGTTTTTGTTTTTCTTTCAGCAATTTGTTTGCTTTCCATCTTATTCCCTGCTTCTCTGCTTTCTGTTTGTATTGCCCTTACGTATTCTGTGTTCCGTAGTCTCTGCACATGACAGCTTAAGATTTATTTGGCTGCAGTTTGCCGGCGGTTGGGTTGCAGGTGTTGATGGCCCTGATGTGTGTGCCTCAATCACCATCAGCGTCAGTTAATAAAATCACTGACACACACACACACATTCACCTATACATTTGTACTCAACTATGTACACTTATGCTATAAAGCAATACTATGAAAAACGACAAGTGATGAATTGTTGCTATTTTTGCCACTGACAGCAAATGCTTTTAAGCGAGAAAATCGTTTAGCAATCTGATGTTAAGCAATTAACTAGAAATTGAGAGGCAATTAAAAAGTGATATATGTATGTATATAGATGCAGCATAGATGTAGCTCTTAGTTTTCAAACGTAAAATTAGGCTGCCATCTTGATTTATCCATTCGGCAAATGAAATTTGACTCCTTTAGTTTTTAAATAAAACTTGAAATAATCGAGTTCAATAAAACCTTAAAAAAAAGAAACCATAGAACAGTTAAAGTCTCTGAAGGCGCAGAGGGCTCACAAGTAGGACCTAACCATTACAATCGAGGTACTTGATAATGATAATGATTACAATTCTTTTGAATAAACATCAAAATTTAAAGGTTCATAGAACCTAAGTACAACTATGGTTTTTCTTGTCCGTCGCCTTCAATAGGCATTCGAATAGACGCAATTCTTGTTAACAATTGCTTCAAGTTATGCAATTATTTGCAGACAATAGATAAGTCTGGCCCAGTCTAAACAAACTCAATGACCACAAAAAGCAGCTCCATTGTCAATTGGAGATGTCCTAATTGGAGTCTGGAAAGCGAAACTTATCGCAATGTAGTGCCAGTTTGTCCGGAAGCTAGCCCTCGGCAAAAACCAAATTGACCAAAGTTAATTTAACCACTGTAAACAAGACAAGCACTTCAAATGCATCGCTGGGCATGAGAGAAAGATAGTGGAAGACCAACCAAGATGGTTGTAAAAAGTCTAGAGCAGAAAGTGGAAGTGGAAGCGGTAGTTCAATGGGATGTGAAGGAAACTGACTGTAGTGAAAATCAATTGAAACGCCGGCAAACGCTTCAATCAATTTTACTTTGGCAAACATTGGAGTGCAAAATAAATCACAGTAACCAGGAGGAGGAAAAAAAGAACCCAAGTGAAGTGAAGAGGTAGCAGCCTTTTAGAACAGGGTTAGCAACATACATCCTTGCCAGGCACATGCTTGTATCCTTGTGTTTATCTTATTTATGCAAAGCTGTGGCAAACACCACCGCCACCACCTTACCAACAACAGGCAGCAATGCTAAAAAATGAATGAATTCTATGAAATGCGGGTAAAAGTGCCCGCAGACAGAAAGAAACAAACAAGTAAAACGAAAAAAGAAAAAAAAAAAGGAGCTGCAACAAACCGATTGGCAATGTGTGCCAGTCAGTGTGTGTGTGTAAGGACATCATCCTACTTGGATGCACATCAAACATCTCAAACGAAATGAATAATTTATAGACGCATTTGTTGGGTAAGGGCTTGTCGCGTAAGCCGACTGCAGAATATATCAGAGCCTGAACTCTACCCAATATGGAATTGCTAAAGTGAAGTGGTGCACTGCAGATGCCATACAAGAGGTTTACCTCAAAGTGGCCCCAAAGAAGGCAAATATATGTATATGTACATACTTAGGACAATTATGTATTTCGATATTTCATTCACATTCACATAATCGAAACTCTAACACAGTTAAGCAAAGTTCATTGTCTGAGGGTTTATCCCCAGCCAATGAACTCTTAATTTTAAATACATTTCCATTTTATATCGCACAATTTCTGGTTACATAATCCTTAGCTTCAAACCCCACCATCACCCACTCTGTTTTTTCAGTTGGGTAAAAAAAAGTTTAAATAAATGACTGCATAAAACTTTGCTAATCTGCTTTAAAAATCCCCAACATGAAATATGAAAAGTGACAACAGTTGACTTTGACGTTGGCGGTTAAACCGCAAAATTCGTCAATATCAAATGCCATCAACAAAAAAAAAAGAGAGAGAAAACGAAATATTAAGGCAAATCCACACACAAAACTTTTGTCAATGCAAAAAATATTAATTTAACTTTTTGCGTTAGTCGGGCAATGACATTGGACTATCAAATACATAGAAGGGAGGATTAAATACACGAGTATGCTAGCAAAGAACGAACCATCAAGAGAAGGAGAGTAAGGTGGGCTACTAGAACCTACAATAAAGTCATTTTAGCCGCCGTCTGTCCACAACAACAACTAGAAACAGAAACTCCTCCCCATTTTCGTGTTATTGGCGGTCGGGGTGTCTAATGTTTGTTCGTCTATTTGCTTATGCGAAATTTGATGCTCTTGACCGTCCGCCCAATTGTCCGCCTGTTTATATCTGTCTGTCTGTTGCTGCTGCTGCTGTTGTTGTTGTCATTATCGTAAATTTTTATGCTAAATACATTTCGTTGTAGGACCAAAGAAACGCACAAAAAAAAAACCGAAACAACAAATAGCCAAGCATATGGAAACACCTAAAAGAGAGGAAATAAAAATTGCCTTTATAGTAAAGAAGTTCGAGATACTCTATAATAACTTAAACATGCAATATACTTAACTAGCTACTGCCCCAGTGAAAAATCCAAGTCCTTCAAAGAACTTACCTTATACCTTACCTTTTACACTTTTATCGAAAAATTAAGATTGAATTTAACTTTGTTTTTATTCGCGTAGTATGTATGTATCTTGTTATAACCGGCCAACTAGATGAGAAAGTGTGTCCAACTTTACTTTTGTGTTATATGCTCTTTCGTCTTTTTGTGGGACAACCGAAATTGACCTCATTTGGAGCAGCTGCTGCCACGTGGATGTGAATAGCAGCTTGGCCAGAGGTCGTCGCTACAGGAACGTACGGCATAATCAAGGCGATTCCGAAATATATGCAAATGAACTTTAAATCGAAAGGTCGCCATGACAAATTGAACAATTTTTGTACAGATTTCTTTTTGTTGTTACTTATCTATCGATGTCCTCCTCTCTTTCTGATTGTCTTCGGAATTTCGTGGTACACCAAACTTTTTTTCATTGAGATACAAGTATGTGGTTAGTTCAGGTGATTGAGTACGCGAACCTACACCAATTTTCGCATCCAATTTGTCAAAGGATTCCATCATGTAGTCAAACAATTTTTTACATTGATCATTCAGGTATTGGATCTTCTTAATTTCTTGAACTTTTTGCTTCTCATATTCTCTTGTGGGTACTAGCTTTGAAATCACATGCTTGATATTAACTTTGGCATTGGCAAAAAGTGGATGAAGGGCGGAGCCATCATACTTGTCCTTTTCCATGTATCGATAACGTTGGCCACATAAAGCTTGTTCGTGCTCCAAAGTACGCTTAAACGAATCCAATTCACCAAGTCGCTTCTTCAAATTGCCAGCTGCTGCCCGATCAGCAGTGATTTTTTCTGTTAGGTTATTCATGCTAAGATCGGAAGCCTTGCGGCAAAGTTGTAGTTGGCTTATTTGCTGTTGGAGTTTTCGATTATTGCGCTGCAAATTAAGAATCTCAGGACTGATTAAATGCTTCTTCAATTCGGTGTCCACATCTAAACAGGGATCTATACTGGGGCATTCGGGTATGTTCAGGCCCAACAATTGATTTAAGTGTGAGACTTTTAACTTCATGCGATCCACTTCATTTTGAATATCATCGATTTGTAGCTCTTCATCGAGAGTGGCAGGAGTTTCTGACTCTTCGCTTATATCTTCAATATCTTCAAATTCTGTTGAATTTGATTCAGGACATTGGAACAGTTTTGCTTTTTTCACACGAGGTAACTCAAAATATGTCGATATCGCTTTTACATCTGCCATCTCTTCGTTT